>OY743227.1:70398989-73166665 GCA_963555765.1 Orthonevra nobilis | reverse complement strand
TGCACTTTTTTCATTAATTTGGGTTTTATAAAAACTGAGAATGTGATCCTCACAGAGGCTTCAAACTGAGCGCAGATAAAGTGGATTTGAGAAAAACAACCTTTATTTGAGGAAAATATCGAGAAAAAAGTTAGAGGCAAAAATCGCCTTTTTTCATGATTTTTCCTGGGCTATAGCCCAGGATTTTAAAATGCACTTTTTTCATAAATTTGGGTTTCTTAAAAACTGAGTATGTGATCCTCACAGAGGCTTCAAACTGAGCGCAGATATAGTGAATTTGAGAAAAACAACCTTTATTTGAGGAAAATATCGAGAAAAAAGTTAGAGGCAAAAATCGCCTTTTTTGATGATTTTTCCTGGGCTATAGCCCAGGATTTTAAAATGCACTTTTTTTTAAATTTGGGTTTCTTAAAAACTGAGTATGTGATCCTCACAGAGGCTTCAAACTGAGCGCAGATATAGTGAATTTGAGAAAAACAACCTTTATTTGAGGAAAATATCGAGAAAAAAGTTAGAGGCAAAAATCGCCTTTTTTCATGATTTTTCCTGGGCTATAGCCCAGGATTTTAAAATGCACTTTTTTCGCGATTTTATGTTTCATAAAAACTGAGCAAGTGATCCTCACAGAGGCTTCAAACTGAGCGCAGATAAAGTGGATTTGAGAAAAACAACCTTTATTTGAGGAAAATATCGAGAAAAAAGTTAGAGGCAAAAATCGCCTTTTTTCATGATTTTTCCTGGGCTATTTTAAAATGCAACGCCCAGGATTTTAAAATGCACTTTTTTCATAAATTTGCGTTTTATAAAAACTCAGTATGTGATCCTCACAGAGGCTTCAAACTGAGCGCAGATATAGTGAATTTGAGAAAAATAACCATTATTTGAAGAAAATATCGAGAAAAAAGTTAGAGGCAAAAATCACCTTTTTTCATGATTTTTCCTGGGCTATAGCCCAGGATTTTAAAATGCACTTTTTTCGCGATTTTATGTTTCATAAAAACTGAGCAAGTGATCCTCACAGAGGCTTCAAACTCAGTATGTGATCCTCACAGAGCCTTCAAACTGAGCGCAGATATAGTGAATTTGAGAAAAATAACCATTATTTGAAGAAAATATCGAGAAAAAAGTTAGAGGCAAAAATCACCTTTTTTCATGATTTTTCCTGGGCTATAGCCCAGGATTTTAAAATGCACTTTTTCGCGATTTTATGTTTCATAAAAACTGAGCAAGTGATCCTCACAGAGGCTTCAAACTGAGCGCAGATAAAGTGGATTTGAGAAAAACAACCTTTATTTGAGGAAAATATCGAGAAAAAAGTTAGAGCCAAAAATCGCCTTTTTGATGATTTTTCCTGGGCTATAGCCCAGGATTTTAAAATGCACTTTTTTCGCGATTTTATGTTTCATAAAAACTGAGTATGTGATCCTCACAGAGGCTTCAAACTGAGCGCAGATATAGTGAATTTGAGAAAAACAACCTTTATTTGAGGAAAATATCGAGAAAAAAGTTAGAGGCAAAAATCGCCTTTTTTCATGATTTTTCCTGGGCTATTTTAAAATGCAACGCCCAGGATTTTAAAATGCACTTTTTTCATAAATTTGCGTTTTATAAAAACTCAGTATGTGATCCTCACAGAGCCTTCAAACTGAGCGCAGATATAGTGAATTTGAGAAAAATAACCATTATTTGAAGAAAATATCGAGAAAAAAGTTAGAGGCAAAAATCACCTTTTTTCATGATTTTTCCTGGGCTATAGCCCAGGATTTTAAAATGCACTTTTTTCGCGATTTTATGTTTCATAAAAACTGAGCAAGTGATCCTCACAGAGGCTTCAAACTGAGCGCAGATAAAGTGGATTTGAGAAAAACAACCTTTATTTGAGGAAAATATCGAGAAAAAAGTTAGAGCCAAAAATCGCCTTTTTTCATAATTTTTCGTGGGCTATAGCCCAGGATTTTAAAATGCACTTTTTTCATAAATTTGGGTTTCTTAAAAACTGAGTATGTGATCCTCACAGAGGCTGCAAACTGAGCGCAGATATAGTGAATTTGAGAAAAACAATCTTTATTTGAGGAAAATATCGAGAAAAAAGTTAGAGGCAAAAATCGCCTTTTTTGATGATTTTTCCTGGGCTATAGCCCAGGATTTTAAAATGCACTTTTTTCATAAATTTGGGTTTCTTAAAAACTGAGTATGTGATCCTCACAGAGGCTTCAAACTGAGCGCAGATATAGTGAATTTGAGAAAAACAATCTTTATTTGAGGAAAATATCGAGAAAAAAGTTAGAGGCCAAAATCGCCTTTTTTCATGATTTTTCCTGGGCTATAGCCCAGGATTTTAAAATGCACTTTTTTCATTAATTTGGGTTTTATAAAAACTGAGAATGTGATCCTCACAGAGGCTTCAAACTGAGCGCAGATATAGTGAATTTGAGAAAAATAACCATTATTTGAAGAAAATATCGAGAAAAAAGTTAGAGGCAAAAATCGCCTTTTTTCATGATTTTTCCTGGGCTAAAGCCCAGGATTTTAAAATGCACTTTTTTCGCGATTGTATGTTTTATAAAAACTGAGTATGTGATCCTCACAGAGGCTTCAAACTGAGCGCAGATATAGTGAATTTGAGAAAAACAATCTTTATTTGAGGAAAATATCGAGAAAAAAGTTAGAGCCAAAAATCGCCTTTTTTCATAATTTTTCGTGGGCTATAGCCCAGGATTTTAAAATGCACTTTTTTCATAAATTTGGGTTTCTTAAAAACTGAGTATGTGATCCTCACAGAGGCTTCAAACTGAGCGCAGATATAGTGAATTTGAGAAAAATAACCATTATTTGAAGAAAATATCGAGAAAAAAGTTAGAGGCAAAAATCGCCTTTTTTCATGATTTTTCCTGGGCTAAAGCCCTGGATTTTAAAATGCACTTTTTTCGCGATTGTATGTTTTATAAAAACTGAGTATGTGATCCTCACAGAGGCTTCAAACTGAGCGCAGATATAGTGAATTTGAGAAAAACAATCTTTATTTGAGGAAAATATCGAGAAAAAAGTTAGAGCCAAAAATCGCCTTTTTTCATAATTTTTCGTGGGCTATAGCCCAGGATTTTAAAATGCACTTTTTTCATAAATTTGGGTTTCTTAAAAACTGAGTATGTGATCCTCACAGAGGCTTCAAACTGAGCGCAGATATAGTGAATTTGAGAAAAACAATCTTTATTTGAGGAAAATATCGAGAAAAAAGTTAGAGCCAAAAATCGCCTTTTTTCATAATTTTTCGTGGGCTATAGCCCAGGATTTTAAAATGCACTTTTTTCATAAATTTGGGTTTCTTAAAAACTGAGTATGTGATCCTCACAGAGGCTTCAAACTGAGCGCAGATATAGTGAATTTGAGAAAAATAACCATTATTTGAAGAAAATATCGAGAAAAAAGTTAGAGGCAAAAATCGCCTTTTTTCATGATTTTTCCTGGGCTAAAGCCCAGGATTTTAAAATGCACTTTTTTCGCGATTGTATGTTTTATAAAAACTGAGTATGTGATCCTCACAGAGGCTTCAAACTGAGCGCAGATATAGTGAATTTGAGAAAAACAATCTTTATTTGAGGAAAATATCGAGAAAAAAGTTAGAGCCAAAAATCGCCTTTTTTCATAATTTTTCGTGGGCTATAGCCCAGGATTTTAAAATGCACTTTTTTCATAAATTTGGGTTTCTTAAAAACTGAGTATGTGATCCTCACAGAGGCTTCAAACTGAGCGCAGATATAGTGAATTTGAGAAAAACAATCCTTATTTGAGGAAAATATCGAGAAAAAAGTTAGAGGCAAAAATCGCCTTTTTTCATGATTTTTCCTGCAAATGCACTTTTTTCTAAATTTGGGTTTCTTAAAAACTGAGTATGTGATCCTCACAGAGGCTTCAAACTGAGCGCAGATATAGTGAATTTGAGAAAAATAACCATTATTTGAAGAAAATATCGAGAAAAAAGTGAGAGGCAAAAATCGCCTTTTTTCATGATTTTTCCTGGGCTATAGCCCAGGATTTTTAAATGCACTTTTTTCGCGATTTTATGTTTCATAAAAACTGAGCAAGTGATCCTCACAGAGGCTTCAAACTGAGCGCAGATATAGTGAATTTGAGAAAAACAATCTTTATTTGAGGAAAATATCGAGAAAAAAGTTAGAGGCAAAAATCGCCTTTTTTGATGATTTTTCCTGGGCTATAGCCCAGGATTTTAAAATGCACTTTTTTCATAAATTTGCGTTTTATAAAAACTCAGTATGTGATCCTCACAGAGCCTTCAAACTGAGCGCAGATATAGTGAATTTGAGAAAAATAACCATTATTTGAAGAAAATATCGAGAAAAAAGTTAGAGGCAAAAATCGCCTTTTTTCATGATTTTTCCTGGGCTATAGCCCAGGATTTTTATATGCACTTTTTTCGCGATTTTATGTTTCATAAAAACTGAGCAAGTGATCCTCACAGAGGCTTCAAACTGAGCGCAGATATAGTGAATTTGAGAAAAACAACCTTTATTTGAGGAAAATATCGAGAAAAAAGTTAGAGGCAAAAATCGCCTTTTTTGATGATTTTTCCTGGGCTATAGCCCAGGATTTTAAAATGCACTTTTTTTTAAATTTGGGTTTCTTAAAAACTGAGTATGTGATCCTCACAGAGGCTTCAAACTGAGCGCAGATATAGTGAATTTGAGAAAAACAATCTTTATTTGAGGAAAATATCGAGAAAAAAGTTAGAGGCCAAAATCGCCTTTTTTCATGATTTTTCCTGGGCTATAGCCCAGGATTTTAAAATGCACTTTTTTCGCGTTTTTATGTTTCATAAAAACTGAGCAAGTGATCCTCACAGAGGCTTCAAACTGAGCGCAGATAAAGTGGATTTGAGAAAAACAACCTTTATTTGAGGAAAATAACGAGAAAAAAGTTAGAGGCAAAAATCGCCTTTTTTCATGATTTTTCCTGGGCTATAGCCCAGGTTTTTAAAATGCACTTTTTTCATAAATTTGGGTTTCTTAAAAACTGAGTATGTGATCCTCACAGAGGCTTTAAACTGAGCGCAGATATAGTGAATTTGAGAAAAACAATCTTTATTTGAGGAAAATATCGAGAAAAAAGTTAGAGGCAAAAATCGCCTTTTTTCATGATTTTTCCTGGGCTATAGCCCAGGATTTTAAAATGCACTTTTTTCATAAATTTGGGTTTCTTAAAAACTGAGTATGTGATACTCACAGAGGCTTCAAACTGAGCGCAGATATAGTGTATTTGAGAAAAACAACCTTTATTTGAGGAAAATATCGAGAAAAAAGTTAGAGGCAAAAATCGCCTTTTTTCATGATTTTTCCTGCAAATGCACTTTTTTTTAAATTTGGGTTTCTTAAAAACTGAGTATGTGATCCTCACAGAGGCTTCAAACTGAGCGCAGATATAGTGAATTTGAGAAAAATAACCATTATTTGAAGAAAATATCGAGAAAAAAGTGAGAGGCAAAAATCGCCTTTTTTCATGATTTTTCCTGGGCTATAGCCCAGGATTTTTAAATGCACTTTTTTCGCGATTTTATGTTTCATAAAAACTGAGCAAGTGATCCTCACAGAGGCTTCAAACTGAGCGCAGATATAGTGAATTTGAGAAAAACAACCTTTATTTGAGGAAAATATCGAGAAAAAAGTTAGAGGCAAAAATCGCCTTTTTTGATGATTTTTCCTGGGCTATAGCCCAGGATTTTAAAATGCACTTTTTTCATAAATTTGGGTTTCTTAAAAACTGAGTATGTGATCCTCACAGAGGCTTCAAACTGAGCGCAGATATAGTGAATTTGAGAAAAACAATCTTTATTTGAGGAAAATATCGAGAAAAAAGTTAGAGGCAAAAATCGCCTTTTTTGATGATTTTTCCTGGGCTATAGCCCAGGATTTCAAAATGCACTTTTTTTTAAATTTGGGCTTCTTAAAAACTGAGTATGTGATCCTCACAGAGGCTTCAAACTGAGCGCAGATATAGTGAATTTGAGAAAAACAACCTTTATTTGAGGAAAATATCGAGAAAAAAGTTAGAGGCAAAAATCGCCTTTTTTGATGATTTTTCCTGGGCTATAGCCCAGGATTTTAAAATGCACTTTTTTCATAAATTATTTGAAGAAAATATCGAGAAAAAAGTTAGAGGCAAAAATCGCCTTTTTTCATGATTTTTCCTGGGCTATAGCCCAGGATTTTTATATGCACTTTTTTCGCGATTTTATGTTTCATAAAAACTGAGCAAGTGATCCTCACAGAGGCTTCAAACTGAGCGCAGATATAGTGAATTTGAGAAAAACAATCTTTATTTGAGGAAAATATCGAGAAAAAAGTTAGAGGCAAAAATCGCCTTTTTTGATGATTTTTCCTGGGCTATAGCCCAGGATTTTAAAATGCACTTTTTTCATAAATTTGCGTTTTATAAAAACTCAGTATGTGATCCTCACAGAGCCTTCAAACTGAGCGCAGATATAGTGAATTTGAGAAAAATAACCATTATTTGAAGAAAATATCGAGAAAAAAGTTAGAGGCAAAAATCGCCTTTTTTCATGATATTTCCTGGGCTATAGCCCAGGATTTTTATATGCACTTTTTTCGCGATTTTATGTTTCATAAAAACTGAGCAAGTGATCCTCACAGAGGCTTCAAACTGAGCGCAGATATAGTGAATTTGAGAAAAACAACCTTTATTTGAGGAAAATATCGAGAAAAAAGTTAGAGGCAAAAATCGCCTTTTTTGATGATTTTTCCTGGGCTATAGCCCAGGATTTTAAAATGCACTTTTTTTTAAATTTGGGTTTCTTAAAAACTGAGTATGTGATCCTCACAGAGGCTTCAAACTGAGCGCAGATATAGTGAATTTGAGAAAAACAACCTTTATTTGAGGAAAATATCGAGAAAAAAGTTAGAGGCAAAAATCGCCTTTTTTGATGATTTTTCCTGGGCTATAGCCCAGGATTTCAAAATGCACTTTTTTTTAAATTTGGGCTTCTTAAAAACTGAGTATGTGATCCTCACAGAGGCTTCAAACTGAGCGCAGATATAGTGAATTTGAGAAAAACAACCTTTATTTGAGGAAAATATCGAGAAAAAAGTTAGAGGCAAAAATCGCCTTTTTTGATGATTTTTCCTGGGCTATAGCCCAGGATTTTAAAATGCACTTTTTTCATAAATTTGGGTTTTATAAAAACCGAGTATATGATCCTCACAGAGGCTTCAAACTGAGCGAAGATATAGAGAACTTGAGAAAAACAACCTTTATTTGAAGAAAATATCGAGAAAAAAGTTAGAGGCAAAAATCGCCTTTTTTCATGATTTTTCCTGGGCTATAGCCCAGGATTTTTAAATGCACTTTTTTCGCGATTTTATGTTTCATAAAAACTGAGCAAGTGATCCTCACAGAGGCTTCAAACTGAGCGCAGATATAGTGAATTTGAGAAAAACAACCTTTATTTGAGGAAAATATCGAGAAAAAAGTTAGAGGCAAAAATCGCCTTTTTTGATGATTTTTCCTGGGCTATAGCCCAGGATTTTAAAATGCACTTTTTTTTAAATTTGGGTTTCTTAAAAACTGAGTATGTGATCCTCACTGAGCGCAGATATAGTGAATTTGAGAAAAATAACCATTATTTGAAGAAAATATCGAGAAAAAAGTGAGAGGCAAAAATCGCCTTTTTTCATGATTTTTCCTGGGCTATAGCCCAGCATTTTTAAATGCACTTTTTTCGCGATTTTATGTTTCATAAAAACTGAGCAAGTGATCCTCACAGAGGCTTCAAACTGAGCGCAGATATAGTGAATTTGAGAAAAACAACCTTTATTTGAGGAAAATATCGAGAAAAAAGTTAGAGGCAAAAATCGCCTTTTTTCATAATTTAGGATTTTAAAATGCATAAAGTGGATTTGAGAAAAACAACCTTTATTTGAGGAAAATATCGAGAAAAAAGTTAGAGGCAAAAATCGCCTTTTTTCATAATTTAGGATTTTAAAATGCATAAAGTGGATTTGAGAAAAACAACCTTTATTTGAGGAAAATATCGAGAAAAAAGTTAGAGGCAAAAATCGCCTTTTTCATGATTTTTCCTGGGCTATAGCCCAGGATTTTAAAATGCACTTTTTTCATAAATTTGGGTTTTATAAAAACCGAGTATGTGATCCTCACAGAGGCTTCAAACTGAGCGAAGATATAGAGAACTTGAGAAAAACAACCTTTATTTGAAGAAAATATCGAGAAAAAAGTTAGAGGCAAAAATCGCCTTTTTTGATGATTTTTCCTGGGCTATAGCCCAGGATTTTAAAATGCACTTTTTTTTAAATTTGGGTTTCTTAAAAACTGAGTATGTGATCCTCACAGAGGCTTCACACTGAGCGCAGATAAAGTGTATTTGAGAAAAACAACCTTTATTTGAGGAAAATATCGAGAAAAAAGTTAGAGGCAAAAGTTATCATTTTTTTTTGCTCAAGTTGGAAAACCGTCCTTTAGTATGGTCTAAGTATGCAATGATGGACTGTGCATCTCCAAGGACCGTTGGACGTTGAGGTAGAGCTAAAAAAGGCCTCTAATTCTACTTTTGTCAGGTACCTTGGGTTACCGAACGTTCGATCTAAAAGTGACCAGGCTGTATGGTAGTTATCTCCGGTCAGATCAAGATCACTTATTGCGTCCAAAGCTTTCCCAACCAGCTATGATTGTAGCAACGTGAAACGATCGATGTTTGAGGTTCGACTTCTCACCACCAGCGAGTCATACTGCTCCTTAAATTCCCGATACTTAGTGATGTCGCCACTAAACTCACGAAGGCTTACTTCTAGGATTTTGATATCATAATATGCCGGCCCAACGCCCTGCGATGCGTGCTCTCGATGTAGCGTGAGTTTCGCTATAGCGTGCAAAAGTGCTTCGGTTGTCTGGTTTTGAGCATTCTGGGGCGGCTGCAGCTGCTGTGGTGGGTTTGTTTGTGTAACTCTGATGTACCCCTCCCTCGGGGTTATTTAAAACAAACCCAATTCCTTGCACAAATGTAAAGGTAGGTTGGGTTGGCAGTTTTAACGTCTTGATGGTTAGTTGCTCGGTTTCTTGTGAAAGAGTCGGCTTGAGATTCTGCGAAATTGATTGCTTCAAGTGTCTCCCGACGGGTTTTCGGGAGCCCGGCTAGGTCTTGGGCCTTTCTCTCTACATTGTTAAAGCCAAACGCAACCTCCATCACCTTTGAATCAATTTGACCTGCATTGATCATTCCTCTCACTCCACTTAACCGAATGCCATTCAAACAAAAAGCCACAACTCTGCGCCTCTCTATTTAGTCCGAAGCACTTTAAAAATTAATTTCACGATTTGTTTGGATTATGCTAAACATGACGCTGAGTACGAATCGCCATGTGCGCATCCTGGAATATCCTCGTTCAACATCAAGGCCGCATATGCGACCATTCCCACACCAAACATTCAAAATGATTTTCTAATTTATTCGATTTTATGCGCAGACATTTCGCTGGCCAGCAAATTGACAGGACATTTGTAGAAATTATAGACTCCTAAAGCGGCATTCGTGCACCTCCGGGGTGGACGCACAGCTGCAATTAGAAGGACATAAACAACCAAACGGAGCACAAGGCCGAATCCACTTCAAATCCAAACGAATTCATATCACTTTCCGGGCTTTGCGTGTGTGTGTGAATGTTTCAGGTGAAACGACGGACGTCACAGGAAGGAGGACGTGCACACATCCACCGAAATCGATTTGCATTTTCCGAATTTCCAGATTTATTTGCGGTGCCACGAAATGATTATTAAATTGAAACTTAACCCTCCCGCCTGCATATGAAATCAATATTTGCTGCGGAATGGTTGCAAACACCTCGTGTTTGCGTTTCAGGAACAACTAAGCAGCAGTGGGATGGGATGAGACGCAGGAGCCGGAATCTTTCAGCTGATTATGTTGACGAACGGACGTATGCTTGGATGGATGGGAAATTCTATGCATGCGGATTTGTTGGCCAACGAAATTTGGAAATTTCGAAATTTATGCGTTCTGAGTTGAATTTATAAATATTCAGAGAACTGCACGACGGACGGAGTTTGTGTTTGCATTTGGACGGTTCACGGCAGGAATGAACCAAACCAAATAGGTTTGCAGGTAAATAAATAGGTGCTACTTAAGCGGATTGGTAGCAGGATGCACTGTGTTTATTGTGGTGTAATGAGGTTAGGAGGGTTAAGGGGATAAGCCTTAAAATAATGTCGGTTTGGTTTGTTTTTTTTTTTGGACAAATACCGCCAGGCAGGAGTGCATCCGGTAATGGAATTATAGAGAGTGTGCTGTAAAATACAAATCGGGAAATAATTAAGTGGCGATACGAGGAAGCTAAGCCGAAAAGACTATATTCAAAAATTGGGTTAGACAGGATCATTTTTTTTCTATTGCCGGATTTTTGGATTCCGTTTGGGTTGTTTTACCTGCACTGGAACAGCATATTCAAACCTTGAAGTAATTAAAGTTGACCGTAAAGATTCGAATAACATCGAGCTGTGCGAACTGACCGTGACCGGCGAAAAGTTGATTTTTTGTCAACTATCCGCATGCTCCCAACCTGTCAAATAACAAATGGTTTATAGGCCATTTTGGACAGTCATATTTAGTTGGCCATTTACTTATGATGGATCATCGGCATTTTTGCAAATACATCTTTCGTAGATCGGTCTTAACCCATAAATAACCATCAATCAGTGGGAGAAGAATAGCCACCTTTTTGGAAAGAAGTTTCGTCTATGAAAAAAAACTGATTGCTCACATTCTGTGAAACACGATCTCTTAGAATATGTGAATTTGTCTTGAGATATCTGAATCTGTTAACTGGACACTCGTTTGGCTGTAAAAGATGACTTCATCTGCGAGGGCTTCTTAAGAATTAAACGGCACCAAGGTGGTAAATCTCAACAATATTTTTTCAAATCTATTTGAAGTTTTTCAATTAAATGAAAAAATAACAAACATTTATCTTTATGGGCAATTATGGAACACAGCCGTGAAAGGCTTGAGACAATATCGATGAGTGGTTTCAGCACTTTAACCAATTTGACAATATTCAAGTTAGTTCTCTTTAGGGGGAAAGCACAAAATAGCACACTTCAACTTAGCACTGGAGCGAGTTTATTTGTCCCTCTCAAACTGTGCCAATCCTGATGTCATTATTCTGAATTCGAAAGTCAACTGAAATATGAAAATATGAGCAATAATGCATGGGCACAAAATCACCTCGTTTGGTGGAAAGAACGGCTCAAAAAAATCTGGTTAAGTGCTTGTCTTTCAATTGGACCAACTCAAACATCCCAGAACTAGCAAATAAATTAAGTACTAGACTTTTATCCAGTTTTCGAATCTGATCCGTTCATCATTTGTCGACTTATTCGACCGTCATTTTCTATCAGCTTATCATGCTACAACTCCTAGTTTGTATGAACAAAATAATGTTTCCTAAAAACTTTTACTCTGTTATAAAGGGATGCCTCTGACAGCAGAGTGATCAACATGAAGACTTTAATTGGAAGTGTATCAACTATTGTCGAATAAAATACTGCGAACTGAGCGAATGTAAATAAGTCTCTCAAATTCTCTGTTCCTTTTTACACTTCACGTTTATAGCAATTTTTCGATTCTTCTTCTTATCCTTCTGCTTGCGAGGCACGAATGAATTATAAGGGTAGTCAAAACCTCGTAAGATCATTAAAAAAAAAACATATACAGCATAAAGCTCGTTGGATACATTTCTTAGCCAAGTGATCAGCGTTTGGTCTTATCTTGGTTTATTTAAAAATATTGTTGTATATCATCGCTCAATTTAAATAAGTCCTTTAGGGATTACTTTAGGGCATATGCGGTAGCATGTCATTCTGTCATCGGAAAAACTAGAATAGCTGATCAGAATGCAAGATTTGGACCTAATGTACAAAGCACTACCACAGTGACGAGCAAACTCTGCCCTAGGGGAAATGGGTTAGACTTAAATTGGTCTTATATGAGTTTTCAAGGAAAAAGGACAGGTCCTGTGGATAAGGATAAATCCTGATATAACGAGGAAAATCATGATGCTAACAAAATTTTACGGAAATATTCACAAAGACTTGGGCGAGGGAAAGTCAGTCAGTCAGTCAGTCAACTTTACGTAAGCCTTAAAAATGTAAGACGAGTTAACTAAAGACTTCTTCACGTTTCCTGGTTGTTAAAAGCCTACTAAAGGAGATATCAAATCCATGTCTTCCTGCGGCTTCTTAAAAAAAAAACTCCGGCAATGTTAATGCGAGTCTGTGTTCGGTTTCATGAAAGCACACAAGCTAAAAACATATTGCAATTGCTTGTAATGCTTTAAACAAATGCACTTAGTGGAGCTCATGCGGAATATGTTCTTTACCAAAACAAGAAATGTGTTCTTATTATGTTCGTCAAATAAAGCCGGCGTCTGATGATATGCCATAGCTTCTTGAATAAGACCCAGATTTACTTTCATTTGGTGGCGAGTTTCATAAAACGCAAAGTACCCAATTCAATTTAAAATTTTTTTTCACATTAATTTTTAGAATAATATATTTAATATTATATATTTAATATTATAATATTAATATTACTTAAAGGGCTTTCTTGCAGAAGGTTAGTTACATAAGTTTTTTAATCAATTCGTGAAAGATCAATAATATAACAATTTATATCTTATACATAAGTGGTTTTGATTTTTAATTTTTTTTAAATTTATTTAAGTGTTCATTAAAATATGCTTTTTTATACAAATTTTTTCATAGGCCTTTGGAATATATGTTCAGTAGATCTCTTGGCATGGAGTTGAAGATAATCACAGATAGTTGTTGCTTTCCATATTCGTTTTTGAATCTTGTTGTTTGCAGGAATCCTTGTGCTCTCCTTCTGGTGTTGAACTGATGATTGGGTTTCTTGTAGTGCTGATTGTCATAGTATTCTTCAAGAAAAATCAATTCGATTAGTTGGTTTATATTTAAAAGGCCAAGTGTTTTGTATGCGTTAAGGTGATTCGTCAAGGGATCACTATTTGTTCCATTTTTGGTGCTTACAAGTATTTTCACGATTCGATTTTGTATTTTCTGCAATTCTAGCAGGTTACTTTGGGTGGTATTTCCCCAAGCTTGTATACCGTATATAAGTTAGGACTCTACTAGTGAAAAGTACACTTGCTTCAGTACACTAAAACTACTATATTTACTCAGATAGTGTAGAGCATAAGCTGTGCTCCTAAGTTTCTCACCAAGTTGAGCAATGTGCAGATTCCATTTGAAGTAACAATCAAGATCTACTCCTACGTACCTAAAATGCTGTACATTTTCAATAAAATCATCGCAGATGTCTTTAGTATTCAGGTTTTCTTGGTTAGCATTTTAAAGAAGACAAATGGCTTGATGGAACTTTATTTTTATATTTGTTTTCAATATGTGAGATGGCCTGATGTGCAATAGTTTGGTTTTTTTGACATTTATTATGAGCCCAAAATCCAGACACCATCTAACACGTTGATACGTAGGCTGCTAGATATATTTCTGGCTTAGGCAACAACAAGTGTTACCAGGTGCAATCTGATATTTCCATTGGAAAGTTTGACATTTTTTAGCATAACATCACTCAGAACGTGTTGTCATTTAATCGTGAATTGTTTTATTTGCAGAGCCTTGAAAAATTCATCTCGGCAAAAAAATGGAACTAACTCATGAACACTTTCGTGCGATCATTTTTCACAACTTTCGACGTGGATTATCACGACAAGAGTGCATTGATGAACTTAAATCTTTGTTTGGCGATGAAGCACCATCCTATAGCACTGCGAAAAACGGGTTTAATGAATTCAGTCATGGCC
The DNA here is from genome assembly GCA_963555765.1 of Orthonevra nobilis. NCBI lineage: Eukaryota > Metazoa > Arthropoda > Insecta > Diptera > Syrphidae > Orthonevra > Orthonevra nobilis. The sequence continues at coordinate 73,152,767 of OY743227.1, read as the reverse complement.
GACGCTCGCTCAAAGACGAATTCCGTGAAGGTCGTCCAAAAACGGCCGTTGTGCCAGAGAACATTGATGCCGTGCATGAACTGATAATGCAAGATCGTCATTTGACATACCGTGAGATAGAGGCATCACCGGGCATTTCTCCCACCGGCATACATTCGATATTGCATGAACACCTGGCCGTAAAAAAGGTTTGTTCTCGTTGGATCCCTCACAATTTGACAATCGCTCAAAAAAAGGCTCGTGTCGATTGGTGCAAGGAAATGTTAAAAAAATACGATCGCGGTGCTTCAAAAGACGTTTATAAGATTGTCAGAGGTGGCGAATCATGGATATATGCGCATGAGCCTGAAACAAAATAACAATCGATCGAAGACAAATCCAACAAAAGTTGTTCGTGGAAGAAGCACTTGGAAGCAAATAGTCGCCTGTTTCTTCAGCAGAACTGGTCATGTGGCGACTGTTCCGCTTGAGCAACGTAGGACGGTCAATTCTGAGTGTTCCACCACAATTTCTTTGCCTGAAGTCTTCGGAGAAATTCGAAAAACGAACAGGAGAATACGAATCATTGTTCACCATGAAAATGCGAGCTCTCACACATCGGCTCACACCAGCACCTTTTTGACCGGCCCAAACGTCAAATTGATGATTCATCCACCGTACAGCCCTGACTTGGTACCCAGTGACTTCTTCACATCAAAAAAAAAATGCGTGGCCAACGATTTGCGTCGCCAGAACATGCTGCTGAAGCGTTCAAAAACCATGTTTTGGAGGTGTCTCATTCGGAGTGGAAAAAGTGTTTCGACAATTGGTTTGAGCGCATGCAAAATTGTATAAATCTGGCTGGAGAATACTTTGAAAAACAATGAAACCACTTTTGATAATAAATGTTCGCATTTTCATAATTAGGCCAGAAATATATCTAGCAGCCTCCGTAGGTCCGTATGGCTAACAATAATTGCAGTGTCATCTGCAAAAGCAAATTCGGTGCTATTCCTTAAAACAGCAAGTAGTTGATTGGAATAAATTATGTAAAGTGGCGGCCCTAGAATTGATCCTTGTGGGACTCCGTATTGCAGTGCTTGTTCTTCGCTAAACGAATTGGATATCTTCACTTTGATCTTTCTTTCTTTTTCCAGCATTTCGATGAGTTTCTCTCGTCTGAGCGTATCAAAAGCCTTTTTGTAATCGATAAAAATGATAGATTGTGGTAGTTCTTATTCAGATTTTGATTGGTAAGATTTGCGAATTCTGCAAGAATTGTTTGTGAATCCGAATTGGTTTTTGTTTATAATTTCGTATTTGGCTTTATAATTTAAGTCGCTGTGACATCACCTGTTCTAGTATTTTGTCTTTTATCGGCAGGATGGAAGTAGGTCTATAATTAGACACGTCTGTTTTCAATACTGGCCTTACTATGGCAACTTTTACGTCGTCTGGTACAAAGGATTGTTCGAAGTTCAGATTCACGAATTGTTCAATTATAGGGGCTAGGGTGACTGCGTTCCCTTGAATATCTTTTGTCCGTATTCCATCTGATCCTGGAGACTAAATTGATTTCCTTGAACTTGAAATCTCAGTATGGTATGTCTTTATTACATTTGTGGACTACGGTCTCAACCTCGTTAACAAAACTTGAAGCGAACTCGTTCGCAGGGTTATTTGTCACTCAGCAGCACCATCTTTTCATAACAAGTAATTCCACGATAATTTCGAAGAAGAAAAAAATAAATTGTATGGGAACAAAAAAAATAGTTTTTTTAAATCGCAACTCAATCAAGAAGTGGGGTATGATAAATTAGATAGAGAATGAAGGGAAGCACCTTTCTACGGAGAAATTAACAAGAACCAAACAAATTTGCAGACATAAACAAAAGGTGTTTCGAACATAAAGTCTTCTTCCTGTGTATGTCCTTGAGAAAGGTCCATAATCGCGTCCACAAGAAAACTTAACCCAACTCGAAAATTTCTCTCAAAAATCAACCTTGCAATTTGGAAAAACACAATTCATTTTCACCCTGAGCACACAGAGAGAATGGAAACCTCAGATCAGACGCTGAAAGTAGTTGTAAGATGCTTAACTTTAAACCCATTCAAATATCCCCGTCCATACGGAGAAAAACCAAATTTTACCCGAGGACTTTGTGTTTACAGCTTGTGTTGTGTTGTCTTATCGCAAACTTTACAAATCATTAGATTTTCAAATCCGATGATTTCCTGTGGTGGAAACCTCACCACGACTTTTAAGCATCCTTGTCGAAGTGATACAACAAACCACGGTAGCACGGAAGGACATAGAGGACGAGGAATTCCTATACGTTGCTTTTAATTTTGTTATTTATTGATTTCGGAAGGCGAGATGTGTATCCTGTTGAAGGTTGTTGGTTAGACTTTTTTTGCCCACCGAAACTTCTAATTAGGAATAAGTTTTTCGAAGATATGACACAAGTTTCGAAACACAGTTTGCGATGCACTTGAGAGGAAAACTTTTCGATTGGAAATATTATTTTGTTTTTATTTTCTTCCAGAGGAGTCCTTGGAGGGATATGTTGCTTGCATTACGATATTCGCTGCGGTAAAGGATCGCTAAGCAGTTTGCATTTTTTTGTTTTCAAATGTTATTTGCTTATTGAAATGGAGAAGGCGGTGAAGTGTAAATTTATGGTTTTGGAAGTATCTTCAAAGTAATTCATCATGGTTTTTCTCATCCTGTGAAAATCTAGGTACTTAGTCATCAATAAGGATTGGCTTTTATCGTAATTGGTATGCATCGTGTAGCATGAAGAACACAAGAAAAATGAGTGGGGTTTTTTTTTGGCAACTGTTATGATATTGTTTTTGCAGTCTTTATTTATTTAGAAAAAAAAAATAAATTACAAGCGTTTGTCTCACTGGTTTCCTTTCAGACTAGCATGTTACGTGGGAAAGTGCTACCTGGAAAAAAAGTAATTAAAATTAAGGAAAGAAAGAAAGATCCCTCTATCCAGGCAAAATCAGGAAACTTATCTTAGGCAAGCGGGATCCCATGGCCAGCAGATGGAGGCTAGCTTCAAGATCCGTAGTCCGTCCATTGATTGTGATCATCAAAACAAAAATCGGGGACCGCAGAAATAAAGAGGCAATTTGGGTAAATTCGTTTGAAAAAAAAAAATAAGTCATAGGTTGACAGATGAAAACAACGTGAAGATCGCAATAGCGATCTCGCTTGCTCTCACTGGCATAAAGAAGGGCGGAACCTAGTAAGCGAAGTGCCGAGAGTAGGTCACGGATGGTGGACGAAAGAAAATAATTTCTTGAAGTTTATTTTAGTCTAGTAATCTGGAATATAGTTATAGTAAGTATAAGACTGTGATATTAGTATTTTAGTAAGAAGAGAAAGAACTAATATTAGAATTATTAAGTAAATAGGAAGGAAAATAATTAAAACAGAGTCTAAAGACTGAAAGAACGAAGTGACAAAAATAAAAATCTTAAACATAACCACTCATGGTGATCGCACCAAGACTAGACGAAGAGCTTGAAAAAGGGCTGGTGATAAAAGAAAAAAGTGACTAAAAGTTGTAAAGGCAACGTATTTGGGTTGTACCAACAAAAAAAAAGCAAAAAAGATAAGAAGAAAAAAAAGATATAAAACTGAAGAAGATTCTCTGTGGAGCTGGGAAAAAAAAGGAAGAAGCAAAAAGATCGAGCTATTGATTTGATATAAATTAAAGAAAAAAGTAATAGAGATAAAATTGTCATTCTGTAGACGTGATCTGAAGAGGAAAAAAATATATATATATCCATCAAGGACCAGGATAAGCTTGGATGTGCCGCAAACTCACCGGAGGTAGGTGGGATATTTAAAAGTTTAACAGGCAGTTAATTTTAAATCGTGCTACAGGGTGAGGGAGGCGACAAAATCTTCACTGACAAGATACAACAAAGACAAGAGACCAGAACCGGACAGAAAAGAAGAAGAAAAGGACCAAGGAGGTTAAAATTTCCTTGGGCGGTCTGGGAACTCCGGGGATTGTGTTTTTTTGTGAATTCCAAAATTTTTTTGTGAATTATTTTTTTTGAACTTTGATTTCCGTTTTTTTTTAAATTTGGTCCTAACAATCTTCAATTAATTTTAAGTCATTAGTGCTAATTTTTTTATGAAATAGATTTTTTTTTTAATATTGATAAGAGCAGTGACAAATCCCGCTTCGTGCTGCCGGCAGGACAAGGAGGGAGCTACATTCAAAGAGTGAGTCACGCAAATTTTTTTATCTTCCTTTTTTTTCATTTTTTTATTTATATCTTAGTCTACAAATCATAAATTCATTTTCTTAGGTTAGGTGTTGGTTTAGTATATTTTTATTTTCCTTTTTTTATATTTTTTTACTGAATTCTGGATAGAAGAAAAATATGGAGTAAATAGATATATGAAATTTTAGTGCATTTACCCACGATTTTTTTTTAAACTAAGAGAATTCGCAACATGATGTGCGAGTGAGTTTTTGTTTATTTGTGAGAGTGTGTGTGTGTGCAATAATGGGAAAGCCGTCCATTCTCTAGACTAGTACAACAATGAGGACTAAACGGACGGTTACCTTTTTTTGGACTATGCCGCCCTTGGAAGTTATCTCCCGAAATATCTGGCCAGGGAGATAGCAAAGGTCAAGACAGAAACGCCATCTACTGGCTGGTTCATGGGACGGTGCGACCCTGGACGACGGGTCTCTAGTGGAAGGGTAAGGATCAACTTAGCTAGAACTCCTTAGGAAGTATTAAGTTAGGTACTATTAAGTTAGTTAAGGTATAGCTTAAGTTTATAAATTTTTTAAGGTTATTTAGGGTAGTTATGGTAGTTAGGCTAGTTAGTTAGAATAGATTTAAGGTAGATTAGGATTAGGGTAGTTTTATCATTTTGTTTTAAGTTTAGCTTAGGGATAGTTTGAGGATAGCTAGGGTAAGTTGGTCCCCTGTTCGTTTCTTTAAGATCCCCATCCAGAAGGTAACCATGAACACCGCCTTTTCCGCTTTCTCTAAATGATCTTTCTCTCTTCTCTCCCTCTCTCTCTCCCTCTCTTTGGCACGACCTTTTTTTTGCTGTTGAGCAGGAGATGTGTGGAAAGGAGGACAAAGACTACCCCGTCCAACGAGCTCAGCCGAGCAACCACAAGCGTGCCGCCGTCCTCCTGTCCTACATCAAAGATGCCTCCGTGGCCTTCTATAGCTCACAACAAGCGTTGTCCGAATAATTGTATTAATGAGTTAATTGTTTATCGAAAATTTGAGCATCAAAAAAGAGTTTTGCTGAACCTTAACCAACTTTCGGTTGGGAAAAAATTTGATTGGTCCATACACCATAGAACCTAATCTTTAATTGCCCGGCTCATTCCATTCGAATAAGTGGAAGAATGTGGTATTCGAGACCGAAGTCTGCTCAGGATCCAAACCTGTTATATAAAGACCCGAAAGTAATTTCTCGAAAATGTCGTCTACAAAAAAAACATCCCTATACGACTTCTGATCTTTTCCACCATCCACGTTTTATGATGGAATTACATAAAGGGGTATCCAAAAACCCTTTTATGAGTGTACAAATGCATTTTTTACAATTTTTTTTTTGTTTAAGAATATCCTTTGGGCACCCATTACATACATTTTGCACGGTAAATACTCGATTCCATGACAACGCATTGCCATTATGCCAAACAAACTATTCCTAGCAACCAATGGCACCACATTTCAACGAAACCAAAACAAACATAATTCGTTTTCGGCTCAGGAAAGTCAAATGTGATAAGGATTAAGGCCAAAAAAAATGGTAAAATACAACAAAACGTGTCCAATGTGAGCTTAATCCTTTTTTTTGTAGATTTTGTCTCGTGGTAAAACCGACTCGGCCAGTTCTCGTCACGTTCAAAGTGCGACCACAGTCCAGCAGGCAAAAAAGTCTCTACCCACCCTCGAGGATTTCATTCTGCAGCGCGACTACACTGGCGCCCGTGCCTTCCTCGAGGTAAGTACTGAAGATACACAATAGCAAAAAAAAAAAAACAACAAGCCTATTCATACTTAGTTCGGAAATGAAGAAGACGATGAGGAGCGTAAAGTTCTAGCCGACCAATGGATAGCCTACTGCAGTTTCCATCTCGGTGACTACCAACAGGCCGTGGATCAGTATAAAAGAATCAAATCCCTGGAGCCAGTCGACACCACAGACACCGATGTGAATCTAAACATTGCCGTTTGCATGTTCTACTTGGGTATGTACGAGGAAGCCCACCAAATGATGGACCACATCCCGAATACCCAGCTAAAGGTGCGTCTGCTCTTTCATCTGGCACACAAGTTCAACAATGAGGACCAACTGATGGCGTTGCACGAGTCCCTTCAGGATGTCGTCGAAGACCAACTCAGTCTAGCGTCGCTGCACTACCTCCGGGCCCACTATCAGGAGGCAATCGATATCTACAAAAGGATTCTCCTCGATAACAAGTAAGTACCTAGAGCCTGAAACAAGGACATCTCCCCAGTTACAGTGTTTTTTGTTTTTTGTTTCGCAGGGACTACTTGGCGTTAAACGTTTACCTCGCGCTGTGCTTCTACAAGTTGGACTATTACGACATGTCGCAGGAAGTGTTGGACGTTTATTTGGCCAAGCATCCGGACAGTACAATTGCCATCAATTTGAAGGCTTGCAATCGTTTTCGTTTATTCAACGGGCGTGTCGCGGAGCAGGAGATTAAGAACATCGCCGACAATGGGACATTCGGAGCGGACCTCATCAAGCACAACCTGGTGGTGTTCCGGAATGGTGAGGGTGCGATGCAAACGTTCCCGGCATTGTTGAATATAGTGCCGGAGGCACGATTGAATTTGGCCATCTACTATTTGCGAAATGGTGATGTCCAGGAGGCGCATAGCCTGATGAAGGAGATCCAACCGACAGTGCCGCACGAGTATATTCTGAAGGGGGTTGTGCATGCGGCACTCGGCCAGCAATTGGGCTCGGTAAGGGATGCTTAAATTGGATTTCACTTTTAAGTGTCATTCTGTTTGTATTTAGAAGGAGCACATCAAGACGGCGCAGCAAAATTTGCATTTGGTTGGGAGCTCCGCAACGGAATGTGACACAATACCTGGAAGGCAGAGTATGGCGTCGGCATTCTTTTTGTATGGACAATTCGAGGAGGTGCTCGTGTACATGAACTCGATCCGAAGTTATTTCGTAAACAATGACACATTCAACTATAACTACGCACAGGCCAAGTGCGCCACGGGCTACTATAGCGAGGCGGAGGAGCTGCTGGTTCAAATTACCGACATGGATATAAGGAATCAGCATACGTACTGTATGGTGCTGGCCAAGAGCCACATACACGCCGGACATCCTGATCAGGTAAACTCCAATAGACTCGAGGTCAAGGAACTGTGTTGGCTGAGGCAGGAGTTGTTTGTAAATATTAAAGTTGGAAATGATTCTAAGATCATATAGTATATCTCAGAGCGAAACTAGGAAGAAGATGTGATTTCTAGAATAGAAGATGAATCCAAAAATGGGGAACGTGTATTTAATGGCAATGGAAATGTTACTTCACTTTGAGAATTAACAACGTTCACTTACCTCTAACGAGTAATAATAAGTTTTGTCCAATCTTAGCTCCAAATAGGGACAAAAGGGTTTATATCGCCAAGTTACAGTTACTTACCCAGAGGTACTTGGAGGAGTAGGAGAATAAGTTTCAGCTGCGTTTTACCCTTCACTTAATTAGACCAAGGTTCCTGTCATCCCTTCTATTATACTGGTGCGATTGTTATTGCGTCTTTCCATTGATTCGATTACACTTCTCGTTATTTTTTCCGTACCCAAAATGCGGCTCCGCTGTCCGTCAGTTCGTCCATTCGTCTCTTCGTCCATTTGTCTCTTCGTCCATTCGTCTCTTCGTCGATTCGTCTCTTCGTCCGTTCGTCTGTTCGTCCGTTCGTCCGTTCGTCCGTTCGTCCGTTCATCCGTTCGTCCGTTCGCCCGTTCATACGTTCGCCCATTCATCCGTTCACCCGTTCGTCCATTAGCCCGTTCGTCCGCTCGTCCCATCGTTCCTTCTTCCGTTTCTCCGTTCGTACGTTCGTGCGTTCGTCCGTTCGTTCGTTCGTTCGTCTGTTTGTCCGCTTATCCGCTTGTCCGTTCGTACGCTCGGCCGTTTGCCCGTTCATCCGTTCGTCCATTGGCCCGTTCATCCGTTCGTCCCTTCGTTCGTTCGTCCGTTCGTCCCTTCGTTCGTTCGTCCGTTCGTCCCTTCGTCCGTTCGTCTATTCGTCCATTCGTCCGGTCGTCCTTTTATCCGTTCGTTTGTTCGTCCGTTCTTCCATTCGTCCGTTCTTCCATTCGTCCGTTCGTCCATTTGTCCGTCACAGGCCTGTGTGCTGTTTAGGAGACCATACTAAAGCCACGTTTTCCCTCCGCTTTCGGCAAAGTTATTGCCGGTCTCCAGCGATTGACTTTTATCAAGTTTGGAACCTTGGCAGCAACTAAGTACCTTACTCAAGTCGACGTTGGCGACTGTGGTCTTTACATTTTATTTTGTTTTGTAACCTTGCAAAAAGTAAATCGTGCCTTACCCGAAGCTTTGGTAGACTTATCAGGAATAAGTCGGCCGTTATTTAGGCTGTAGCTCATTCTATTGAGAATTTGCGCCTACTTTAGCCGATCAGCTATGCTTATATGTTAATTCCAGAAGCATCTAGACTTTAGACTGAGGAGATAACTAAGTTTAGCGTTGTGGTCATGAGTGAGAGTCTTTATCTTGTGCGTCCCTATAGGCTTTTATGTGCTATCTGATTGCCGTTCCATGCGGAATTCTTAATTGATTTTCTATAGTCACGCTGCAGAAAATGAATCTTGGTTCGCTTCGTAAGAACATTTCTGATTGTTTCCGCGTCTCTGAATCTTCGCAGAGCTTGAAGATTCCGTTCTCTGTAATTCATGTGTATTTTTGATTCGATCACCTCATTGCTAAAAAAGAGACATCGACTTATTTGCATTCGTTCAATTCACAGTATTTTATTCCTTATTTGTTGATAGTATCGCATGCAAGTGAAATACGAGTATTTTTCTGTAGATGGGAAGGTTTCGTCATAACTCTTTTGTTAATGCCTTTTTGACAGTATTTTCTTGTGTGTTTTTGCCCACACGCTTCTGGAAAGTATAAACGTCTCTGAACGTCTTCACATTTCGATTTTTCATTTCAGGCATGGAATTTATTCATAACTCGCGACACCAACTCGGAGGCGTTTCTTCTCCTCCAATTGATTGCAAATGAATGTTACAAATGCGCAGAGTACTGGGTTGCAGCCAAAGCATTCGATATGCTCGAAAAGTGAGCACTTTCAGGATGTGACTTTAAATGTTTAAATAATACTTCTTTAATTTGCAGATTAGACCCCAGCCCAGAACATTGGGAAGGGAAACGTGGAGCTTGTGCTGGAGCATTGTTTGCACTTGCAACTGATTCTGATCAGGGGAAGCCACCAAATGGAATTGGAGATGTGATATCACTGCTGAGAGACTCAACAAACCCTCAAGCCGAGACGATATTGAAGACCATACGAAAGCACATAAATGTTTTTAAGTAAATAAATTTGGTCTTTTAAAGGAACTATTTAACCAAATGGAGTACGAATAATTACATGCAGAACCAAATATTTTCTTAAAAAAAAAATTTTAATAATTTATTTTAAGCCTGCCTCAATCTCAAGCCAACCAAGCATCTTTGGATACCATTTAAAACGTCGGACCGGTCTAGTTTCTTTACTTGAACCTGATGAAGTATTTTTGTCCATTCGCTCGAAGTGTCGAAGGCCAATTGGTTTAACCCATTTGAGTTTCCTACACTTCTTTCTCATCTAAGTGTACCTCATAAAACTTTCAGGTCCGAATATTGTAAAAAACAACATATTGTGTTGTACATCAAGACTAAGTCTCTTATGATTACGAATAATATAATATTTGTTTGAAGTTAGTTGAATTTATTAATATTTTCATTCGAAGAGGTAGAGAATGCCACAATTCCGCATAAATTAGTCGGGAAGAGTTTAAGTATTTAAACGGAGGTACATTATATCCAACGTTCCGGTAAAAGAAAGCTTTTGATACAGATAATGCGCGGTGTTATATTTCACTATATTACACAAATATATTCAATTCAAGAACTCTATTCGATATTTGAGATATTCGGTCATACCTTATTAAGCCGTACACAGCATCATGAAAAGCGATTTGGAGTTTGTATAGAGATAAAGAATCTAAATTTCCGTAAACTTCTTCAGCATAGGTGATGAAAGGAACGATCAAAGTTTTCACGAGCTTTCAATGAACTAGAACCGGAGTGAAACTAGCTTAAAGTCACGGTTTTCGAAGACAGGCATAAATGTGGCCGATAACTGAGTTAATGTGGTCATAACACGATAAATTATGATTGATTATGTATCCGAGGTTATTAACTTTATTAGCTAAAGTAAAACTTGAGCCTGCGATGCAAATGTCCTGCAAAAGGTTGAAGTCTAATGAGCGGTGGGATTAATAAAAGATTAATTAAAAGATTCAGATTTTCTGTGAGATCGTTGATATTTTCCAGCGGACTTGATGAATACAATTGAACTTCTTCAGCAAATAAGTACGTTAACTGTACGTAACATGTTTGCATACAGACCGTTAATCATAAATAAAAACGCAAAACAAAATTGGCCCGAGAATGGAACCTTGTGGTACACCCTGTGTAACGTGTTTTATCGACGAGTAGCTACATCCCATTACAACTTTCTGCTGCCTGTTATTAAGAAAACTCCGAAGTAGCTTCAGCGCCTGAGAACTTAAATGAAAGTATTTTTTCATTTTCCAAATAAGAATATCATGGTTTACTGTATCGAAGGTCTTTGAGAAGTCAAGTAAGCAAAGATGGGTGACATATCCCTTATCAAAGTTTCACAGGAATTGCTACAAGGAATTGCTACAAGAAAAAAAACGGCGCTGCATCCGGTTTCCACTCTCAAAAGCTAATATCGTCGAATGAGTGGCGAGCAAAATTTACATTCAACCAGTTATCAAAGCCGGGCGCTCAACTACGATCTCCTACTTTCTCGGTGAGTCAGTTTATAACGATCCTCCCCAAATTATATATAACTTAAATCTCTGCCACAGCGGATGATATGAATAAATGGTGATCACTTTTAAAAAGTTTTTTTTAAAATTTTAAATTGGCAACTATCCGGTTTATATCGGACGGCCAAAAACCAAACGGCGAATATTAGGTTAATGTACGTTTTTTCTCCGTCACAAGCTCAGTTTTTGGTTGGGTGGAGTGCTGTTTACCCAAAATTAATCCCAAAAATAAATAATTTCAAATCGTCTGATAAGAAAAAAATATAAACGGTCGTCGTTGAGTGTAGTGGCAGTTGACTGCAGAAATCGCGCAAAATGCCGTCACCTTTTATTGTGAAAGGTACGATGCTCTCTCAACCCAGCTGCCTTGTATGACACGAAGTCGCATTTTGGCGGAATTATAGATTTTCCATTGCTCGTTTGCCCTCTCCATTGTCTGTTCCATGTTTTTCTAATATCGTCTTGTAAGGCATTAGAGACTCATAATACCGTCCACTCGAAAACCACACGAAACAGACCCTTTTCAGGATGCATCTGCTTGCTCTACGAATTTGTCAAGCATCAAATACTGCAAACCTTGATTAAAATCCGCCTCAACTAAAATGACGGTTGTTTGATAGAATTATTTTCGACTTTATGCTGCTCTGAGGCTTGGTTGGTTAGGGTTTGATTTGTATGGGCGGGAAATCTTTTCGTTCTTTTTCGAAATACGTATTCTCATCGGTCCCTATTCCATTGAGGCTCTAGAGGTCTGGTGACAGTGTTGCGGAGCAGTGGTAGAGGATGTGCTGCAGATTTGTCTCTTCCTTCTCACAGCTTTTGCATGCTAAGGATCCTGCTAGTCGGAGTCTATTTAAGCAGAGTTTGGAGTTCGCTACTTTGTAAGTCGGTTAATCTACTATAGATTTGGTGTTCTGTACGGTTGCCTACTCGTTTATAGCTCTTTTAAATGCTAACAACGGGACGCCCATTTCCTTTGAATGGTTTTATTCTCTATGTGCTGCTCCTTTTCTAGCCAATTCGTCAGCTTTTTAGTTACCCGTTACACCTTTATATCCCGGCACCCATGTTTAACTGACGTCGTTTAATGTTGCTAGTAAGATTTGTTTGTATTGACACTTTCTGAAATCTGAAATCTGTTGAAATCGGTGAGTGTTTTTACTGCAGTTAATATTGCGAAAACTTCTGCTTGAAAGATTGAAAGATCGTTAAGAAAGGTCCAAGATTCAATTTCGATCGATGGGTTTTGGAAGTAGATCCCGGCCACCGATTCAGACGTAATGTGACAGCCGTCCGTATGTATTTGGTTGGAAACACATAACACAGTTGTACTTGTGTTATGTTTAGAATTGCTTCGATGGCTGCGGTCGGCATGGAGCTTTCTGCTGTTGCCAAGCATGCAAAATGTTGCAGTTTAGTGAGCCTGCCGGCTACACAACTTGTTTTGATTTCAGACCTCAGGACTTCCCAAGAGGCCTTCCTGCAAATCCAATATGCGCTCTAAACTTGAATAGTACGTTCTTCCAGATATTTCTTCCACTTAAATTTCTTGTGGTATACTGTATTTAATTTCAAGTTTAATATGTATTTTCAGGGATGTAGAAGTCATTTATTTTTGTCTTTTTTACGAAGAAAAGCAAAACAGTTCTGCTAGGGTTAACATTTATTCGGCTTTCTTTAAACCTAAAGCGATCAATTTTTAATATTTTTTTGAGCTCAGCTGAGGAGCTGTCGGTGTCAAAATGACACATGATTCAAAAATAAGCCAACAGATATCCCGACGTATACAACAGGTCAACCCAAGCTTGGTCGATGAAAAGATAGCTGCATAGATGGAAAAATCTGAGCAACATCAGAAAGATTTCGCCCACATATAATCGAAATGGATCAAACAATCTTTTAGAAAGCAAAAGGATCAAGACCGGATCAGTTAAAGTCAGTGCAGGACAATAAGCACAGCTGCCAGGACGTTTGTACGAAGGTAATCTTTCACAGCCCACTGTCTATTTGTAAAAGTAAATGACTCCGCTTTCTCGGCAAGCCTATGAGGACTTCGCAATAAACTCATTTTCCACGAATATTTTTGTTCAACCTTTAACCACAGATCAATCATTTCTTTTTCTAGAAGTGTGGTAGCATGCCAGCGGTTATAAATGAGAACTCTGAGGAGCAAGACACTTGTCCCTCGACCACTTCTGCCTATCTACCTCATTCCCAAAAAAGCTAAAGTCGATCCGGCACACGATCTTTAATAAACCAGCATTGGAATTTCCATCATCACTTCAATCAGATGAATCCAATTAAAACGCCTCTCTGGGAGTCTCCACACAACATCCAGTCGAGCTGCAAAAATAAATTATATTCACGCCAACTAGGACGGAAAAAAAAACACAAATATAGCCAAACAATGGGAAAGGCAACCACAAGAATCGCATTCACGAATCCAATTTCCGAATTCTATAAGTTTCATCTACACACCAAAAATGATTATTAACACGATGCCACAATAATTTCCGAACGCTCCTCACACACACACACACACACAGACAATGACTGCAGATACACCTCCGCCGCGGCTGATGGAGCCGAACACTCAACTGACTGCGGTTAACAGATGAGTGCTGCCAGTTGCCAGATCAAATTAAAGTTTTGCCATTATGGCCAACATTTGTCCCGCAACTCGTGCTTCATTCAAATAACCATCGCCGCCGCCATCAGACAGTATTCATAAATAAAAGGACGAATCGTCCTCCACCCCAACCATACCATTGATTTGGATTTTTGTGTTTTTTTTTTTGGAGGGAAATTCAAAAATAATTCATCAATTTCCATTTCATCTCATTACGGATTCAATTAGAATCAATCCTCACTCAAAAAACTTTCCAATTATCTGGATTTCCATCGCGACCAAAAACGACGAGGGCCCATCGAAATTGCGCCTCGAGCAGACTCTAATAGACGTGAGAGAACTGTTGTCGTAGACACTGCCACCCACTTGGACGCGTTTGTAAAGAAAAAAAGGGGGAAAAAAAAACAACAACAACACAGGATATAAATCCCAGACCGATTGTGCTGAAAGGGAAGCGCGCTCGAGAGGTGTTGAATCGGATTCGAGTGGAGTGGAAATCCCGCCAGAAGCGATCAACCGACACAGCAGCCGCAATGGCGGCCGGCGGTTTGTCAAAAGCCGCCAAAGCGATGCCATATCTAATTAAATTTGTGGCAGCTTGATGCTTGCTGATGCCGACACCGTGCTGCGCCGCGCCGTATTGATACCACCTACTCGCAGCTGTGGATGCGTTTTTTTGGGTGGGAAAAATGAGAAATGTTGTTGGAGCTGTTTAATTATCCTTCTTTGGTTCGTGGTAAATCCTGACAAAGGAGCAGCAGCACTGTGGCGCACAATTGATGCGCAAATTGTACGCCTTGTAAGCCTGAGGCTAGGGGTGTGGAATGGTTTTGGTTTTCTACGCTTTACTTTTTTGTTTTCTTCTGTGAAACTTGGTGGCGGTAAGGCTAAGGATATTTTGGGTTCGAGGGTACGTGCTCGATAACAAAGTGCTTTGAAGTAGAAGGATGGTTTAAGGATTGCTTTGCGAAAGGAAACAGCGTTTAAAGAGCTGCTTTAGAGGGAAATTTAATTGAAGCACAAATTATGGTCGTTGAAAGCTATTGTCGGTTGGAAATATGATTCTCTGGAAAGTGAACAGGAATCGGCAATTGAGCTAAGCGATGTTGGTAGTGCAACAGATATGAGTCTTTTTATCGGATTCTTATAGGTAATGTCAAATTCAGCAGCTATTGAAGTCTCACTAAGTGATATCGTCAAAATAATTGTAACTAAGAATGATGGTATTTATTTTGCCATACTGTGAATGAACACCACTTACAGCAGTGTGATGATACAATCTGCCAAGCCACAGTCAAGTCTTGAATTCGAAAATATTGTTTAAATTTTTGAGATCTTAGAGAGATAGACCCGGTAAGATCATGACTTACAAAAATCTGGTTTTACTCAGAAATACTTTCAAAATTCTAGTAAATACAAGAGATAAAAATTTATTCAATAGTTGGCTTAACGAGTTCAGAAATATAGCAAGGATTTGCCTGGTAAAAACCGTTTTCAAAAATAAGAGACGGAATTTAACAAAGCTCTTTAAAGAAGAGTTGTCAAAACATGACCGAATAACATTGTTGTTTGTATATATTGATTTCTCAAACCAAGCAGAGATTAAAGAGCCTAAACGATTTGAAAAATGCGTTCGAAGATTAAAGAATGAAGAAACTTTTATCTATCGTTTCAAACGACATCACAAAAGAAGAATTCAGAAAACTGGTAAGTAAATTGGATATATTAGGTGATCTTTTTCGATAACCTATTTTGGATAAGAAATTTCTTTCCATTTAACTCCTCAAAGATTTAATTAGCTTCCCACTAGTTAACTTCCCGTCAGGAAGTTCTTGTTATCGGTCCGATTTTCGAAATTCAAAATTTTTACATTTCTCCACGTTTCGTGGTCCCAGTAGTCGGATTCCATTATTTTTAGAAAGATGTCTGTGTGTGTGTGTGTCCGTACGTTTGTGCGGATTTTTTCGTACAGCCTAACTCGAGAACAAATTAAGCTATCGAAGCCAAATTGGTTTCATTCGAAGCGTGTGTGCATAAAGATCTTTGAAAAGCTTTTGGTTAAATTTTACAGGGTGGTTTGAATTTTTTGACGAAAAAAATTTCAAAAAAAGGGACATTTTAACTTCTTAAATTAAAAACAATTTATTTTTCCAATAAAGATAGTTCAAGATCAATTAAATTTATAGTTTACAGCTACCCTGTCAGATAAAAAAATATGCATAAATATATACACTGCCGTTCATAAGTTTCCGGACAAATTCATACAAAAATTTTGTTTTTGTTCAATTTTAAGGGCAAAAGTTTCATCAATATTATGTTTATTTAGCCAATTAACTAAACTAAGTAAGTTACTAACTATAGGAGACTACCAAAAAGGCTCAATCAGTACTTAGGTAAGTCCATTTCATACATTGATGTGCCCCTTTCTCTATTTCTTGATCCAAATTTCCACGGAAGTTCTTGGAAAATTGTTTCAAAAATGTGAAGCCTGTAAGTCTTTCCCATTTTTCAAGACTCAGAGTGACGTCTGCAACACTGACGCATGAAAACATGCTTAGAAAATGATGGAGCCACCAGTTTCTTTATTCAAAATCTGTTCGGCTGTAGCTTGACGCTTTTTTATAGTTATAATGTATTAACAAAAAGAAGCTCAAGAAAAAGCATCGAGAGAAAGCTAAATGACAAAGCTAAAACAATTGGCTAAAACTGCATTACTCGTATATTGCAAGGAAGACCATAACTTCCGATTTATTTTGTTTTCCCCTGTTGTGGTTTCTTATCATGAACCCAATCTTAGAGGTCTTTCCAGAAAATGGCACATGCATAATAAATCTCTCGTAATCGGCCTGGAAACAGCTGTCGAAGTCTCCAAAGAAAACTGGACTACATGTGCTACTCTTAAAGTCATCTATTTACCGGAAAGAATAAGATCCTATGCTGAACATTTCCCCAGCTCGGATGGAAGAGATGGTGGAAATCTCCGTAATACAGGAAGCAGACTGTATTACGGCAACGAAGAATTTCTGTTTCGTCCACAGAGACGAGATGTATGAAGCCATGCCTAGATTTGGCATCCCAACCAAGCTCGTCCTTTTGTATACTAGGGCAAAAAGAAACATACATATGTTGTCATCAAGAAAGGACACCCAAATGCGACGTCTAGGTCAGAACGTTAACATAGACAGCTATAACTTTGTGGTAGTTAGGGACTTTGCTTAGGCTTCGCTGCAAACAGCGTTGAGGTCAAATGAAGAATACCTGTGGCTAAGAAAGCAATTTTGTAAAGCCCTTTGCTTTGATTGTGGCGGCAAATAAAATAGCACCTACATTTTTTTTTTTTTATCTTGAGATATGAAGTTCATGGTACTGGCAGACCTACTCGCACCCAAGCCATTTTTTTTCCAGAAGTTATTACAGCATGCTTCCGATTGTTGACAGTTTCAGTAACTACATTCTCAGCGGAAAGAGGTTTTTTAACCTTCAACTTTTTAAAAATTACATGAGAATGCCGACAGGGTAAGAGCGTTTTGACATTCAGATATTTTTTGAAAACTTCTTAAGCATCATTGTGATTTGAAAGTCGATGAAACAAAAAAGCGACATTAAAAAAAGACAGGCAAATAAATTCATAAGATTTAAGGTGGGAGAAAATGGGATAGGAATCATTACTACCTAGAGCAACGTCGATTGAGGGCTTAAATATTTTCTAGTTATTTTATCACGGTTGAGGAACAATATTATTCACAATTGATTGCGAGCTGATTTCCAACAGTTGAGCGCAAAACGGCTAGAAACTGTTGAGAAACTTTCATATGATTTTATAAACACAAGGAAAGGATTGTCCCTGCACACATTTAACTGCTAAAGGCAGTTAATGCTCGAGATCTTCAGCTTGACAGAAAAGCATCATCGTCGTCGAATTTTCTTATTCTCTCCGAGACGTGGATGAATGATGAAAACTTTGTAGTTATATATAAAAGGCCACATACTAGGGCCGGTGGAGTTGCAATCTTCCAAAATTCGAATGAAGGAGCCCGTGTGTTTTGGTTTTGTTATATGGAAGGTTTTCGTCTGTGATTTCGTTCTTGCTTTTGTTTTTATTTTCGTTCCCATGCCCATGCTTGCATTTCATTTATCATAAGTGCCTGATGTATCTATGCACTGCTGGAACATAGCCCCCAAATGTGGGGCTTGGCCAAGGTGGAGCGTCCACCGCTCAGAGGTGGGGTACTGAGTTTCAAACCCGGTCGGTGGTGGGGTAGTTCTTTTTTTTACCAGTTTGGTCTAGCGGAGTGAGAGAGGATATTGAGAGGAGAAAAACACCTGCTGTATACACAAGGACAGTATAGAGGAGGTTCAGGCTAGTTACGAATCTGGTAAAAACATCATTCGAGGATAGTCCAGTAAATAGATAAGACCGAAGTGTTTGATAAAGTGCAGTGCAGTGTCGGAATCAATTTAATTAAAATATTTTAATCTTTCCGATTTTTTTTAAATTGTCTCTAAGACAAGAAAGTAAGAAGTTTTGAAATATGGTGGTTTAGTTGAATAGTGCCTAACATTCTTTTTCCTTTAACAGAACGATTTGTCGCCAGTTGGAGGTTTTCTTTCCCATTAAAAACGGCTCAAGCGAGTAATTTGCAGCATCGGAGACGGTGTAGCAAAGCGCGGATTGCTAGTTCGGCGCCCTCCTAGAAAAACAAGGATTGAGGAACCACTTATACCTGCTATAAAGGAAGTTATATTTCCCATCCACGAGGTATGCGTCAACGAGTATAAAAGTTACGAAACCGATCATTTCGTTTTATGTGAGCTTTTAAACTATCGCTTATAAAAGCCAAAAGCCGTCGGTAGCCGAGCGGGTTAATTTGAGACGAGCGTGTGTGCAGAACGCGCGTTCAATTCTGGTCAAGGATTTCCCTTTTTTTTTTTCTTCTTTTTCTTCATATATTTTTTTTTGTAGTGTTTAAGAAAAACGAATTGTATAGATTTAAGTAAGTTTAGATATTAAGAACAAATTTTTAATTGCTAGTTTAAGTAAGCCAATGAATTAAATTGTACAAAGATTAAATTCGATCGTTTTGTTCATTATTTCGCGGTGACAATCAAGACATTGCGCGAACCTCACAATTAATTCGCGGTTCTTATTGTGAGTTAGCCTGCGGAAAAGAAATCGCGTGGCGCCCGTATTTATCACCTTAATCCACGGCCAGTCTTCGCAGCTGGTCGAGCACCCTTCCGTGTGGTGTCGCAGGGCCGGTACAAGCTTGAAGACGATAGTGAAATAACTATTGTGCAAATCAAATTGGAAAAACGATAATAAACAAAGATTTTTGCGTAACGTGAAGCTACGAAAGTATCGGCACATTGAGTTACGAGATGCAAAACTATCGTCGAGACGAGATCGTCAGACGACTATCGTCCTACGTGATGAGGGCCGTGGTATCACAAGGGATGCATGAAAGAATTGGCCTAATTTTTCTGTAATGAATTTTAAAAATGGAAAAAAGTAATTGGTTAAGCCTAAAAAGTCGGAAAACGAATCAGTGAGCTGGTGAAGTTTTAAGGTTATAAAAGCTTTATTAACTACTGCTTAAGTAACCGATTCTTTAGTTTATTTTCGTCCACGATTAGCTAAGACTTGCCCAATTTTCCAATAAGCTCTTTCAGTTAAAGACTGACAATTATTAACCACACCGATTGTAACATTGAAACAGCCTCATCCCAAATCCACTCAACGAATAAAGCCCTTTTGTTGTTTTGAGAACACCTCCAATCAAAATAATGGCCCCCTTCTGACACATGTTGCAGCTCCCCTTGAGCGCGATATGTGTGAAATTAATATTGCCACAGTGCCATGCCCCCCAGACCATCCCGCTGTGTTTATTATTATTTTAGGCACACCATCAACCCCAGCCCAGGACTCTGCACATTTATTACCCAAGCTAATGAAAATCATCAAAATTTGAGTTCATGACTCTTACATGCACTTTATGACAACTGTCGCTTCAGCGCCACCCTCTAACAAACACACACACAACGGCGCGAGAATCCTGTGGTCATTAAAATTCTGATTATGGTTGTTTACTTCGTACAGGGAAATATGTTTACACCCGCAAGTATCCTTGTGGGTTCATAAAAAACCATAAAAACCAACGCAAAAAAAAACTCTCCTTGCCAGGATCCTGCCTGCTCATCCCCTCACACTCGAACAGACAAGAGTAAGTATTAAATTAATATCCTTGATTTGGCAAATATAATGAATACAATAACGCGCTTAAAAGAAAACAAGCAACGCGCGAGAAAAAAACAGAAAACATGCAAAGGAACGTGGCAAACGCACACGCAGCACAGGACGAGCATACAAAGGACAAAATAAGGCACTACACCCACTGCACGAGAGCCTTATGCAAGGGAATTAAAAAAAAAAAAAGCGCCGTTTTACCACTTAACGGC
This sequence comes from Orthonevra nobilis, assembly GCA_963555765.1. Lineage (NCBI taxonomy): Eukaryota > Metazoa > Arthropoda > Insecta > Diptera > Syrphidae > Orthonevra > Orthonevra nobilis. Next base: position 73,132,551 of record OY743227.1, on the reverse strand, counting down.
GCGAGCCACACTTTCGCTATAAAAGAAGTTGTAGAAGAATGAAGAGAACAGCAACAAATGAAAATGCTACTACTGCACCCTCAATAATGAAATATGGCGTCTGGTGTGAGCAACGGTTAAACGCAGAAGATCCAGGATAACGTTGACGTAACGACGCCCGTCGAAGAGCTGCTTTTTTTACGATTCGCACCGAGTTTATGCTCGTTCACGTTGGCGTCAAAGCGTTAAATTTTCGAATTAAAATAATCATTTGCTCGAGGACGTTTTGTTTTTTTTATTCTGTGTATGTTTGTTTCCTTTTGCTTCGTCCTTTTTTGTTTCTCTTTTTTCTACTTTATTCGGTTTTTATTTGCTTTGGCCCTCTTTAATTTATTTAATTCGTGCCTTCTTCATTTCGCGGATGATGCAGAAGCAGATGATGATTTATTGGCAGAAAGTTCGTGGTAACATCGCATGACGTGACACAGCTGTCAAGATTCGTCGAGATACGAAGGAGTACGTCAGCTGAATGGAGCTGAACTGCAGAGTGATAGTTCAATATTACAGCCACCAACTGGATTGACTTTACGATTTAAAGAAGGAAAAAGGATTTGGGGTGAGGGTAAATTGAAATGTTAATTTTGCTAAGATTATAATGCAGCTGATGAGATCATGAGGAAGCACCATGAGAGCTTTTGTCATATTCGGAGAGCTACACAATTTTGGGTCACACAGTGGGTCTTTTGATTGAACTGCGACCAATGAAGAGCTTGCGAATTGCTAGAGCTTAGCAAGGGGAAAAATTTCGTTATGCCTGCGCCAAATTTTGAAGGGCGATCAAGATGGAAAGACCTGATAGATAGAGATAAAAACGGTACCGAAGTGACCGACAAACAGCTCATTGAATCAAGGTATTACATACTTTTATCAGGTATGTTAGGGTTTTCGTGTTCTACAGCAAATTTAAGTTGATTTGGAAGCTATTCGCTTTTAAGCCTTCAGAGTATTTTTTTTTCAAAACTCTTGGTCACTCCTGATGTTTATTGCGTTCCCTTGAGATGTCCATATTTTTAAAACAGCTAGCCGCTTCTTCAGGCAGAAGTTTTCGCTTTCCTATCTTTTCGGAATTATCAGTGAAGATACTATCAAATTTCGAGTTCAGTTGTGGTAAAATGAGCGGACAGCCACTTCACTCTGAGAGCCGGAAGTCCATTTCTTCTATGATATTTTAGATTCGACCGAAGCTTGTTCCTTCCATGACACTTTAGTCCGGTATGATACTGTTCCACGTCCTACAAGACTGTCAAGCCACTTAACTTTCATTGCTGCGTTGTTCGTATATTTTTAAACAGTGTTTTGAAAGATTGTACTTAAAGTGCTTGCGTGTGTGTTTCAAAGGATTCGAGACTGAAGTTTTTAAAATTGCACGACAACGCGGAACGCCTGTGTTTTCTTCGATTGTAGACTTTCTTGCCAAAACACAAAGATTGACAGCTAAACTTTCAAGGTAAAACAGGTCTTCATCTACCTCGAAACTTATATATCCTCCACAAATAACAGCACGGATCCGACGGCGAATAATCCTAGGCAACTGCAGCTGCTTTGGTTTGTCAAAACCCAAAATCTTTCCACGGAGGACTATTCTCATTTTGCCGGGCCTGCATTATGGACTCGAATGCTGGATGATAAAGCAGTTGAGCAAATAATGGGCCGTCGACAGAAAAATCCTTCGTCGGATATTTGATCCTAACTGTGAGAAGGGCGAATGGAGAAGAAGGCATAACCACGATCTCTTCGAGCTTTACAGATATTAATGTAGTCGGAAAGGCAAAAAATCCGTCGACAATACTGGCCCGGCCACATCGAAAGAATGAAAAATAATGTTCCAGTCAAGATAGCTTCAAGAAGAGCGGGAATACTGAACCTCCAATTCAAGGATCAAGCAATCGCGGACACTAGAAAGCTTGGTCTAACCAACTGGAAGCAGCGTGCTCAGGCCCGTCAGCGATGGAGGGAAGCTCTCTTTCAGGCTCTTATCCTTCCAGGATCGTTGGGCATTTAAATAAAAAAAAGACCTTCCTGACATAAAATCCAACTGATGCCCATCAATCAGATTAGTGACGAAATGTTTTGGGTGTCCACATATTATGACAGATAAAATCTTAAAAGCTATGCTTTCTATAGTTGGCACAGTAAAAGATGACTCCCTTCCATCTGATGGGATGAGGGATGGGATGGGATGATGAGGTTCAATCCGAAGTCAACAAGGGGTGCAAAATAGGTTCAGCAAGACGTGAAATTAATCGGTAATCAACCAAAGCCTACGAAGCCCACTGTAGAGTCAACTGACCGACGATTTAAGGTCACTTTCCGCGAGAGTGTCTCTGCAACGACGATGTAAAGAAGACTCTATAGACACACATACAGTGGCGAGCTTATAAATAGGGAAATGGTGTAATAGTTCTTTTGATAACGTGCTTATCAACATCGGACATTTTATTTTGATAAAAGTTGTTATTGAAGTGTAGAGCACATACTATATTAAAGAATTAACTGTTACATGCAGAAGAAAGCATTCTATATGTTCCCTATTTATTTGTTGCTAATTAACAGTAAATATAGTGAATTGATGCGAGCAAATAAATAGGGAAAATGACTTTTTCTTAGTTTCTACTCACCGCCTGTGCAGGTAGCTTGATTTTTGGGGAAATTGGCATTAGACAAATGGGACGAGGCAAACACATCACACCAGACCAACGCCGGGAAATTTGTCGTTTGAGGGAGGAATGAATGAAGCTGGCCCTAATATCTAGGCAGTTAGATATTTCAGTAAATGCTTGTCATCAAGCTTTGGAAGTCGTCAAACGCCATAGGGACTTCTCTGATCAACCTCGTGCTGCAAGGCCTCGAAAAACAACAAGTCGTGTCGATCGGATGATACACCGTCTGTCTGAAAAGGATAGATTTAAGAGCGCTGTTGACATTCATGTCGAAATTTCGGCCCAAAAAGACGTGAATATTGATGTTTATGCAGTACGACGGCGGTTGGTCGAATTTAGTTTGCGAGGCCGTGTCGCTCGTAAGAAGCCTCTCATAAGCAAAAAAATCGGAAAGCAAGAATGTTGTTTACGAAAGAGCATCTCAATTGGACACGTGATCAGTGGAAAAATGTTATCTTCACTGATGAATCCAAATTTAATCGTTTTGGTTCCGATGGCAAAACTTATGTTCGACGTCGTACGGACGAAGAATTCAATGAGAAGTGTCTGAAGGCAACAGTAAAAGGAGGTGGCAGATCTGTGATGGCATGGGCTGGTATGAGCTTAATGGGTCCTGGTCCTATTTGCCGAATTAACGGGGTCATGAACCGCCATGTCTATGTAGACATATCAGAAAATACCCTACTTCCTTATGCTGCTGAGAATCTTACCTAAAACTAGATCTTACAAGCAGATAATGATCCGAAGCACACGTCAAAAAAAAAGCTCGGGGATTCTTGCAAGACAACAACGTCAATGTGAAGACATGGCTAACTCAATCTCCTGACCTCAATCCGATTGAGATGCTTTGGAATGACGTAGACAAAATCATTAAAAAGAAAAAACCCTCAAACCTCAACGAAATGTTTGAATTTATTCAAGAAGGATAGGCAAACATTTCCATTGATCGATGCACTCGGATCATTGATTCCATGACGCGAAGATGTGAGGAGGTGATAAGGAATAAAGGGGGACCGACTAAATATTGATGTTTTCAATCAATTTAAGTTCAATTAAATTGAAAAGGAAACATCATGGTCTCATTATAGCTCTTTAATAAAAAATCCCTATTTATGTGCTCGCAAGTTTAAAGAACAATTTTTTTTCTCTTTTTTTTCCGGAAGAAACGGATTAAATATGTAACTTAGATTTCAAAAAAATTATAATAAGTGAATTGTTTTTGTTTATGAATATGTTTGTTTTCAGTTTTTCTAAGATTTCTCTGTTCTATACAGAAATTACTTTTCGAGCTGCATTTCCCTATTTATAAGCTCGCCACTGTACATCGTATGAACATCGTCAGTGTAGAGATGAACAGATACATGAGAACATACTGAGGGTATATCATTGATAAACAGACAAAACAAAAATTCGCCGAAAATGGATCCCTGAGGTACTCCGACTGTGATCTTCTTCGGCAGAGATATTTTCTGCTCCTCTACTAGCCTTAGTTCTGCAAAAAAGTGTCTGCTCCACGCTTAAACCGAAAAATAGCCTGGCTTAACCGTAGACAAAAAATTGTAAGGACCTATATTTCGCAGAGTCGCCTTGTAAGCCTGCATACGCTTGCTGGCCCTCTTCGTCAAACCGCGATTATTATTCAGTGAGCCTAACCAGAGAGGCATCTGACACTGTATAACGATAAAATCGATCAGCAAAGTTATTGAAGGCTCGCGAGAGTCTGTCGACTTTTTATCTGTTCATGGCGGTTTTCGAATTTCTCAGAGTCGGGGAAACCCAAATTCGAACCCTCATTAGCTCTTCGGAAAGTCCGAAAAAAAACTTTCCATTAAATTCTTTGCTGCTGCACTTATTTACCTTGAAACTGCCAGATACTCAGATGTACGCGCATTAGTAGTCTCATGATAAACCTCCCTCCTAAACAATTTTATAATTCATTCCACCGGGTTTTCAATATCAACCCTAACGATCGAGGGTTTTTTTTTTCAAGACTATAAAAACTTAACAAACACCGCAAACATAAAATTTTAATTAGGATTCCAAAATTTGGAAATTGTCCGCAAGAGCCACCCTGCTGCTGTTCCCAGAGCTGGCTGTAGATTTTTGAAAATTTGTGGGCTGCCTGGGACTGACGCGTCCTCGTACTGAAATTGTTTTATTATGCGCGCACGTTCAAGACCGAGTTAGAGTTTCGAATCGAAATGACTAGAGAGGTGGTCATGTCCTTTGCAAATATGGACGAGGATGCAGATGCTGTTTGCAGTTTGAAATTTGTTATTAATTAGAGGGAACCACATGTGGGTGCCATAAATGGATGAACGGATGCCGCTGGAATCAGATGCAGCTATTGCTCATTATAATGGACAAGGTGCAGTTTAGCGCTTTTAATTGAAACTGAAGACGAGGAATTATTAGAGTCGTGTGAACCTCATAGCCATTGAGTTTTGGGATAATGACGGGATGGATTTTGGTTCAAATGTGATGGTGAAACGGGATAGAATGGAAATGATGTGGGCATTAAAAGAATTAAATCTTATTTCCATGGCAAATATAGTCGTACATGCTCTGAGGCTAGCGAATGCTGTTTTGAGCTTTGACTAATAAAAGCTGTCAAGTGATGGACGTATGGACGGATGGACGGATGGACGGATGGACGGATGGACGGATGGACGGATGGACGGATGGACGGATGGACGGATGGACGGATGGACGGATGGACGGATGGACGGATGGACGGATGGACGGATGGACGGATGGACGGATGGACGGATGGACGGATGGACGGATGGACGGATGGACGGATGGACGGATGGACGGATGGACGGATGGACGGATGGACGGATGGACGGATGGACGGATGGACGGATGGACGGATGGACGGATGGACGGATGGACGGATGGACGGATGGACGGATGGACGGATGGACGGATGGACGGATGGACGGATGGACGGATGGACGGATGGACCTGCCAAAAAGTACCTGCATAGCTACCGTTTTCTTAGCAAGGCACCCCAACAGGTGGGGGGAGACCTTCCAGCTCCGAGAGTAACGATGTCGGAATCCACTATGCTGGACCCATTATCATTAGGCCATTGAAAGAACGCGGAGTCCTTATTAAATTTTCTTTGTCCGCGACTTTGCCTTTGTCTTTTTTTATATTAATAATTTTAAAAGGAACCCCGCGCAAATTTTCAAGTTCAACATCGAACGAAGTTTGGTCTTCCCTTCCTTCGTGAACCAGACAGGGGACTTAAAGAAATTATAAGCCGGGTCATTGTTGTCCATTCACTCAATATAGCCTAGGCATTGTAACCGCCTGAGTTTTGCCTAACAAATTAGATTCACATCATTGAACAATATGAAGTGTAAGTGGTTGTACCTTCTTCTTTATTTGGCTTCCTTGGACCTTGGACCAACAGAAATTCTTTGGAGAACCTCGTATCTTCTTCAAACAAGTGAAAGCTGCAATGACAGTTTACCGTCTATCCCTATATAAATCTGATTAAAAATAATTTTGAAGAAAGCTCATGGGAGCGCATCTTCTTGACAAAATCCGCGACAGATCTGGAATTACTAGGACAATCTGGGTCCAAACTGCACTGAAACAGTTTTTCCTGGAGACCGCATTCGGCCATCGTGGATCGGTGACAATTTCTTCTTGACAGTTATTAACGGAAAGGGTTCTGTTACCGTTGTTTCTGACAGCTCAAGTAAGTCGTGGGTTATGGGCGCCACGCTATTTTCATTTTGTCCCCAATAGCTTAACGATGTTCAATCGCGATGATGCCAGTAAAGTCCGAGGTAAAATAAAACAAAACAAAAAATCCAAGAGAAACAAAAAAAAAAATAAAAATTATCCAGTCAACGTAACCGTAACCAACAATATAATCCACTGCGTCAGCCTCAACCATTAACAATTCAGTTTATTTTAAAATAATCGTTAAAACTAATTTCAGATATTACATGAAATTATTAAAATAAAACATAACATAAAAAAAATAAGTTTAACTTTAACAAGATCGGGCCTTAAGTGCAATGGGAGGAATAAAAAATAAAAACTATAATCAAGATCGTTTTAGAAGAGAGAGAGCTCAGCCGACTCCTTTCGTGTACTTAAACCCACTCGGCTATCGGCACTTTCCCATTGGGCTACATTTACAATTAAATCGATTTAACATAAAAAAAACTTTAAGGATAGTAAAACTAAAGATAAAATAGGTGGGTTTTAGTAACATAAATACTTATATTTAATAGGTTAAAAGGACTTCCTGCATCCGCTATCCGCTCGCTGGATTGTCTGACCGCACGGCAGTTGTCTGTCACTGTCGACACTGATATACCTATAAGTTAGCTGGTTCCCAACCGACTTTTAGGAGTTTGTAGGGCTTATTTTAAAGCCAAGATAGCACACTTTGGAACCGGCACGAGCTCTTGCCTCTTACTTTTGGCCGCTTAAATCAATTGTTGACTAAGTTATGATTTTATTTCAAAGACCGCCACGTGGCAACGGCGCGACAAAGGTCCTCAATCACTCAGTTCCCAATTGTCTGCCCACGATATATTTCTAGCTACTTGCAATCACGTAAAATAATTAATTCTCATTGACAAAAAAAAACGTAACTATAAATCCCCCCAAAAATCATACACTTTCCGTCCTTTGGATTCGTCGCGCGGATTCCATTTTTTTTTATATTTTTTATACTGCCTGACTTCTTTTTCGACACGTCTGACTTGTTCTCTGGCTCTCCATTGAATGCCCAGGTTCTTATCCCTTACGCACCCACTTTCCTCATTCCAACCCGTTCGATGATCATCATGACTTGAGCCTTGCTAACCTGGGCTTGGTTCTACACCATCGAGCCACTCAAAAAACAAAAATAGGGGGACACCATGCAGCAAATGCGAAAACCTTTTAAATGCAATTTCCTGATTTAAACCGTAACAGTGCCTTGCGTGAATACTTCAGCAAGGCTTTTGGCTTTTTTGAAAAAAATTTCGTGTTATTATCTGCTCTTTGAATCTTTGATATCCTTGAGACGGAGACGACGTAGGCTCTCTCTGGCTGCTTCAGTTCTACACTCGTATTTTTATAGTCAAAAGTGGTTGCTAGCGTAAGGTGATCTCGGATATTTCCTGAATTTCCTGAACATTCTTTCGCCTAGACTCTCTCTGTGTTCTTTCGCTACTTTCCAATGTTGAACCTCCTCATTGTTGCCTGGCGCAGACAGTCTAGTTAATATCTAGTTGCTTTTCAAATGAAAGTCCGTCTGAACCTCCTACGAACAAGAATATTTGACGAGTATCAATCGTGGTCGGGAGGCTTCGAATAGTCAAGTCGTTGTGTTGATCTCTTTGTAAGGAACTTATGACCCTTAAGTCTGTGAGCCAGAAGCTATTATGATATATGTTGTAATATCAGGAAGCCTTAAACGCAAGGTCTCGAAGAGTTGAATTGAGTAAAAAACTGCTCGGCATGCAATAAGTATTTTGCCATTTGTGTACTATTAACTCAGCGAATAAAAATGTTAGTAGATAAATCCACGCATCTTTTAAGACGAAGTATAAAGTCCACTATTATAAAAGAAGCCTTGCGGCGATAACCCTCGACATGGCTCTGATGAGCTGTTAATTTGCTAAAGTTCAGCTGACTTCAATAGCTTTTTAAATTTTCCAAACTTATAGTCTCACCTTTTTCCCAGGATAAACATCCCACTAAATCCATAAACTGACCGAAAACACAACTAATGGACCGCATCGCAATAAACCAAATTTAACCCCCAACACCGACGACAGTCCAAAATTCACAGCCAGCAATTCCAGCATGCGGAAAATTGCAAAACTTTCACCTGTCAATGGAATAAAAAACTTTTCCGCATTCGAATAAAGGACTCGTACTTCCAAAATGGTGTCACTTTATGTTTCATTGGCTCGTAATATTTATCCTGTGGTCCAGTGGCAGCTCGAAGGACGAAAAGTAAAAAAAAAAAAACAAAAAACTTTTTGGTTTGTTTCGTTTTTCCTTTCCTGACAATTGTTTCGAATAAATGTTAGCCACCAGAGTGATCTTAGTGGGGCTCCAAGGATTCTTATGAAAACATAAGAACGTGTTTCTGTTTCACAAGCATTTTCGACGACGCAAGTACCACAACAATTGGAAAAGTTTCGATAGGGCGATAAGAGCTTTAGACATCTCGCTTGTGGGACGGCATAAATTTTGTAGTGGCGAAAGAGAATGCTTACTGGGAATTGTGTACGGATTGTTGGAATAGGTTTTCTGAGAAGTTTTTGGAATTGAAAACTGGAAGCTAGTGCATTGGATACTGTGAAGGTGAAATTTTTGAAAGTTCTATCTTGAGATTCACATGGCTCGAATGACAGGGAGATACGAAGGCTTAAATGCTCTCAGTTAAGCCTTAGGTGAAAGTCCTCACCAATTGATTTGGTTTCCTGATAAGTCTGATTTCTAGCAAATTGCATTTTGTAATCTCATGGAAGGGCTCCTGTCCATCTGAGCGTAGCACAAAACTGAGGAACAATTTATTTTAAAAAAAGAGTCAGCTATTAATATCCTTCGGCCTATACCCCATCAAATACACGTTCTACAGAAAATATAGTTGCCGCTGCTTAAATCGGCTGATCCAAATCAAAATAAATACTGCGAATTGTGAGAATGCAAATGTGAGCAATAAAAATCAATTGAGAGCCAGAAACATACAAGAAAAAAAAAAATGACCAAGGAACGCATAAAGTATGCACCGATTGGGCGCTTGATCATCAGTGCTTGTATCACCATTTTCTTCAGCTAGCAGGTTCATTTTCACTCGGTGGAAACGTTAAAAGAAAAAATTCCTGCATCAAGAAAAGGACACTGTTTCTCTTCGAAAATGAAAAAGGTGTAACCACCGACGTCAATTCTCATAGATATAGCCAACTGTTAACCGAATTTTTTCTTTGCCCGAAATAAGGGTATTAAAAATCCCTGTTTTTACTTTAATGAAAACAAAAAAAAATGTTGGAGAACTATGGTGCTGTTTTTTTGATCGAAGGATATTTCTTCGTGGGCCTAAGAAAAAGATCGTGTTTATCCGCAATTTATTCAGGTTTCTGTCAGAATCAAAGTCTGCAAGAATTCTCGTTCAGGACGTATCAAATGAGGCCATAATCGATGGCAATGAAAATATTGAAATAAAAATTTGATTGGAATCTAAATCATCAATGTGTTTCATTTAAAATGGAAAATGGATGGACCGTCATATATAAAATTATTGCTTGAAAAAAGGTGACCAAGTACGAGTGGGATACGCACAATAAGGGTTCCAGTCCATCGTAAAAAAGACTTTTTTCAGGTATCCCTTGTTTAACTCCAGTGAGGTTCCGTTGCGAGGAAATTTGTCTGCAATGCTTTTATTGCGCTTAAAAATATGATGTAAAATTTAGCAAAGTAAAAGCAAAGGCGTGTGTTTGACAGATTTGCCAGCGTAGCGAAGGAAACGTAACTGAACACGGCTCAAATTTCTCCGTAGAAACCCTTAGCTATTTTTCTTTATCTAACTCTTAATAGTCATTCTATACACGTTAAATTGATTTTCGAAATTAAAAGATATATTTCTAAATTCCCATGAGGAAGTTCCTGTTTGTTTGGGGACCCCCCCCTTATTATTTTAACCATATTATAATTTTTATTATTTATTCTTAAAGCATCCACATGTCTTGGAAATTGCAAGCCACAGCCCTGTGAAAGATGGACAAACGGACAGCGGACTTTTAGGTTCCGTTGGCAGCCTTTGAGTACGGAACCCTTAACAGATGACCTTTAAAATTTCGCAGAATACGTATATATGTATATTCGATTCCAGTTTCATTTTTTTGTTTTTACATTTCCCGACGAGAAATGTTGACTGTGGCGAACAATGTTGTACAAACTCTTCTCCGAAGGCCGAGATGCTTAGATGATGCGAACCCTAGACGGAGCAACAGCATGTCAACAACCGATGAAAACCTTGAAGCAGTGAAGAAAATTTGTTTAAAAAACCACCATTGGATCACCATTGGGGAAATTGCTGAGGATGTCGGCATATAGGTTTTCTTTCGGATTTTTAAGGCATAAAACGTGTGGCAGTGAAGTTTGTTCAAAAGCTGTAGAATGACGTCAAAAATGACCCAGACTTACTCAAAAAGGTTACAAATGGTGGCGAATCGTGAGTTTATGGAAACCAATGCTCAATCGTTTTAGTGGAAGTAGCCAAAATCGACAATAAGCACGCCAAGTTTGGTATGTATAAAGGCTTCAAATTACTTGACGTGGTGCATCTTTGGTACTTGCCACAAGGTCGTACGGTCTATAAGAATATTACCTTTAACCGAAGCTTAAATCACGTCCTGCGACATCTAAGAGGAGGTTGCTCGGCCAATTGCGAAGACTGGCCGTGGATGAAGACGTTTGGTATGGGCGCCTTGCGATTACAATGAGAGTGAGCAAGAGGAAAGAGCAAAGCGATGAAATCAAAGACTTGTTGTCCGTTCCCGATGATTTAGTGGATGATTTTGGTTTTCCAACCATGGTATCTCCAAGATCATCACATGAGTACCCAAAAGCAATAGCTACCTTTTGATGAAATTGGGAAAGCTTTGATTTGACTTCACGAAGAAATTTGTAGATTTTGGAAAAGAGTCAGACTCGTATCCCAAAAGCATTTGATGAGGATGTGAATTTTAATCTTAAGATTTCTGAAAGACTGTCAGCATGTACGATTTATTAGGTAAACAATCCAACGTATTTATTAAAACTCGGTAATATTTTTGGAGTTTCACGCGGTCGTCTCCTTGTTCTCGGAATAAATGACGAAATTCAACATGGACACCTCGCAATTTTTGTGTCCCACCTTCCAAAAAAAAGAATGAACATATTCTTGTTTTTTTTTTTTTTACTTTGCTCGTTGCTCGTCACTCTGGCATAACTCTTAGGAATATCGCAACCTTGCCCACCGCTTCGCCATGTTTGTACAATTCAGTCAAAATTTGAATAATCAAAAAACTAAGGTGTGCTCGCAACTAGTATCCCGAAATGATTGTGAGAATCGGGTGAGAAGTATCTTAACGATTTACTCAAAAAAAAAGGTGATTGCAAAACAAAACAAAATCTTTTTTTACGCTAGTTCTTATCTACCATGGACCATTCATGATTTCTCTCAGTGTTTTGTTTCGAAATTTTTGTATTTTACTTCTATTGCTTCCTTTGGTGCAACCCCAACGTTTTTTACCGTACGGCGAATCAGGTTTTAGCAATTCCTTAATATCTCTCGGGAAGCCGAGCCATTTCTCCAAGCACGATTTCGAGCTGGTCGCGTTTTTTTTTTAATTTATGATTTCCACTTAAGTCATTCCTTAATATAATTATTATTATTATTTTTTACGTTCCTGTGCGATAAGCCAAGACTACGTCCACTCACAGCCGGAGTTTTATTTCTTTTTTGACGACTCGACTGTATCTTCCATTGCGTGGACGGCCGTGTCGTCCGATTACGTGATAACGTAGCTACGACTGTGTCTTCATCTTGATGCATGACTCTCGTATAAAGCAAAAAAAACGAACAAAAACACTTATTACAATTTTGATAGTTATTCAATTCAATTTCAGCTCAAGTTAACAGTTTTACAATTAAATTTTTTTACATTAACATTTTAATTCTTTGGTTTTAAAGGCTTGCTAAACAGTTCTCATAAGAGTACTAGTGAGTTTTGAAAGAGACGACTAGTGGCGAATGGCGTTTTTCAGAAACTACATAATGCATTATTTTTTTTTTTGCAAACTTGTTTATTTCATTCATAATTTTAACAACTTTGTTAACAAGAAACAAGATAAACGCTAAAACTCATAGTATACATTTTCGTAAATGACCAACTAAAAAGCTCTCATTACATATAATTTTTTGATAAAAAAAACTCCTCATTATAGTACTTACAAACTAAGATAAATAAAAAAACATAGATAACTACTTCACCTAACTTAGCCTAAATGTTGGTTTCTACCCAATCTAGCCACAAGTATTTATTCAAATTTGACCTATAGTCATTGTTTACATCTCCATCAGGTACACTCATGCAGTATTCAAGTCATCCAAATATAGGGTTCATCCCTCCAATGTACAGGCACATGGAGGATTCGTTTATCTGTTGCTCTTCGGGCAGCATGATATAATTATGATAGGGACATTACTCGAGTCTGAAAGATAGCCATATGCACCCAAATATAGAAATGCTTCAGGTGGTATATGTCCACTAATCAATTAATTCCTAAAATACCAAGAGTTAGGATAAAATAAACCCGATATGAATTCATTTTCAATAACATTAGTCGACCGCCCAAAATGATTCCTCGCAAGGTCTATAATGGCATTGTACATTGACTTGTTTTCTTCTCGCATATCATAGATACGATTATCACTGTTAGATGATGGGGAAACTCATATCTGATTAGTTTGTAAATAAGCCCGTCAATCCAAACCTTGTCAAAGGCTTTCTCGATATCTACCTGTACTTTTTTTCCCATTAAGGGTCCAGTTTATATCAGATACTAGTTTTGTAACAGGGTGCACTGCCGAGTGATTTCTTTTAAATCCAAATTGATTTTGTATTACTTGGTTGTGGGGTATCTTTGTACAGTTACACCTTAAAAAAGTGAAAACTAAGAGGTTTTTGACTCTTGACTATAAATCGTGGAAAGCAATTTTTTCACTCTTTTTAAGAACAAACTGCAAACAAACATTCGAAATTCGCAAATCATGTGGTAGGCTTTTAAATAGCATAGGTGCAGTGATAGTAGCTTTATTATATATTCTTGGGCTATATGTGATTGAGCCTTGAATAGTAGACGTATGTATATCCACTACGCATAAAAAATCCATAAAGCACTTTATAAGCATAAAGATGTTTTAATGGCAAAACGTGAAGGTAATGGAACAGTGGCCAGGTACTGCTAAATCTATCTGTTCAAGTTATATACTTTGGTGTTAGTAAGACAGATTCAGGGGTCTTAAAATAAGCACCGCCCCAACTGGATATACAATACTGCGATTTAGAGTTGACAAGTCCGTTGTACATTGTCCGTAAAAGTCTTAATGTACAATAAGATTCCAACAAAAACCATATACATTCTCAATACCGTTGCATGTAACTTCCAGTTCATATTTTTGTCATTTTTAACTCCAAAGTATTTAAAACTTTTAACTTATTCTATTTAAAAACATGCGGACGAGCAAAAAATATTTGAGGCATAATTGCATTTGGCACAAGCGTGGGAAGACGGATAAAGCTTTTCACATGCAGTAGAATGAAAACTTATATTGCAATCAGTCAAATTGGAGAATTTAAAGCTTCAGAATATAATTTTTGTTTGTAAGAAGCTCATGATTAGTGAACCATTGCCTCTAAATGTGCACATTATTTTGCAATTGACTAGAGATTCAAATACTCTTTTATTGACGAATGTGAATGACCCGTGGTCATCTGAGAAAGTTTTTACATTACAATTAAAATTCTGACTAAATATGTAGTTCGCATGTATTAAAAATAAGATAGGGCCTAATGCTGACCTTTGAGGTACACCAATATATAAGCCATTCAATCTTTATAAACTAAACTAAAAATAGTTACACGATCGTACCGCCGACTCAACCCGCGCCTTTACGCGACTTTGGTCATTTGTTAATTTATTTACGCCACCCTTATAATTATGTTTCGGCGATATCCTGGCTCGATGTAAGTAGTCGATGCTCGATGATGTACGACGTTTGCTGGTGTTCTGCATTTGGAAAATCGCTTCTGTGGATACGGGGCTCCAGTTGTTTGAATCTTTGAGGAAAACCTCCAAACATAAGAAAAATTATGACTAATGGAGGATTGAGAGCGTAAGGTTAAATTCAAGAAGTTAGATGAGGAGACCTTACTTATAAGCCTTTTAGAAAATGGCGATTAATGTATTTCTCTTCAACTTTACTCTAGTACAAAAAGCACTACACTACAGTAAATGCTGTTCTCAACAAATTGCCTGCTCCCTTTTGCTTAGACAGCCGATCATCCGATTCTTTTTCCTCTCCATATATACTCGAAGTTCTTTGGCGTGATTGCCATCAAACAATTTTTATGTGTCACTACTCAATGTCCTACTTAGCTCTCGTTGCATAAGCAAGTCATTCAAAGTATTCCCGCAAACCAGAAATTTAGAAAAAGATCTCCACCTGGGGGTTGAATCTTTGCCCTTCAAAAAATGCGCCGATTGCGTGAAGCACTTCTTTGTAAATGGAGGGTTTTTATTTGCAAAATAAGTCATGGCCCTTTGTCGTTCAGGATGCAGAACATTGGGCAACTTCACAGATGACAAGCCTGTTCAGTTTTTCGCGCAAGAAAATGGCATGAATGTCTGACAAGAAAAGTTGTTGGACTAATGTTGGACTCTTGTGAATTAAAAATCTCCGTCCACCTTCAAACAAGTAGTTAACACTTACTTGAACGATAAGCCTTTCGTGTTCAGTAGTCCTCGAACTCAAACCATATAAACAATAAAAAAAACGAAACAAAAAAACCGAAAAGAATTACTTTTTCAACTTAAAACATTACGCAAGTCGTTGAAACAATTGTGAAAACAAGCAATTTTGAAAACCCTAATAGATGTCGCACACTCTTTAACACTGAATCGCGTGAGTGTTTGCCAAGGCAAACATAAAAACCGACTTAAAAGCTATCCAATTAAGGTTAAATGTATGTGGCGGTACTTAACAAGTCGGGATTATACAGTCTTGCAAAAAACCCATAAAATTTGGGTTAATTAGCGTAAGAGCTATTGCCAGTATAAATGACGAACTAAAACAGACACTCGTCTAGAAGGAGGTGTCGTGTTTTATTGTAGCGCCTGCTGCTTGAGGATATTTTCAGGGTGACACTTGAACAATAGTGTCCTCGAATCCTCTTGGCCAAAAAGTTCCGGCAACCAAAATTTCCGACCAAAAATTATTCACTCAACTGTCGATGAATGGTTTCCGAGAGTTAACTTATGCGACCAGCAGCCGCAACAAGAAGACCTCCTCAGGATGTCATTGTAGAACTTGGCGCAGTAAAACCAAACCAATTGACCAGAACCAATGATCCATTTCTTGTACAACCTTACAAATGTAAAATCTCAATTTGCAATTCATCCGAGGGTACATTCCTTCTCGTGTACAAAACTCACAATTCAATAAAAGAACCAAGTGCCATGGTTGCCGAAAATCAGTTGCGAGTCACTTGCGGGAGTCGGAACATAACTTTGCATACACTTTCCGGAGGGTAAATTACCCCCAAATGCATTGTCCCTGCCGCCACTCCTTGAACACAGACATTCTATAAACAATTGCAAAAGTTCCACATGTCCCCGAGTCCTCGAGGTGCAATCATTTTTATTGGGCAATATTCGCATGGAGACAGTCTCAGTCGTGATGGTGGTTATTGGAAAATCTAATAATTTGTGTTAAAATGTCGTTGATTCGTAGTGGAGTTTTCCAGGAAGTCCTCCTCCAAAATATTAACAATAGGACACAATTACCACATGCATCCTTACCTTACCTCGTCCTTGTGTATTGTACGAGAGTGTGTTCGAAAAATCTGATTTAATATAATATTTTCCCTGGTGGCGCACAAAGCGAATACTCTCTGTGCATGTCCTTTGCTGTTGCTGCTGCTGCTGCTGCTATCAAACCACACAAAGGATCGTCTATGCCGCAAAAACTTCCTGACTGGTTGGCTTGGCTTGGTTGGCCTCTCTGACAAGCTCCTCTGGTGACGATCGATTGGCGCAGGATGTGCAAAACTTACATTCTATCTAATGAATGATGCTGATGATGGCCGGGTGTGGAGGTTGTATGCTGGCTTTAGAATTTTAATTCACAAAATATCCTTCGAAAATCTGTCGGTGGATTATTTAAAATGCAAATAATAGAAGCAATGTAATCCACCTCAAGCGGAGAACGGGTGAACCAGTGTTCGGTGAACTTTTTGATAGAGTAATCATATCCTAGTGCATAATTGCATTAGGAACTTTGCTTCAATGTAGAACGACGAAGAGACGCCACCGTCGCCGGTCGGTGTTGGTGTCGGTGTGTGCGTCAATTTTGAAAATTGAAACTTCGAAGCGGTACCCTTTTTAGCAAATGTGTGTTATGGAGGTGCGTACTTGTAATTCAGAGGATGAAACGCTGAGCTACATTGAGGGTCCTTCGGCGGCGTAGGTTGTTTAAGGTTCTCGATGTAATTGAAGGTTCGCTTGTTGAACCTTTGAGTAGTTCGCAGTGAGATTGCAAACTTATTTTTTGACCTTTAGTGTGTTAGTCAGTGTTTGTGGAACACTTTACAATTATGTTAACAAATCAGGAGGAAAAGACTTTGAGATTTAAAAGATGGATTGACGGCTTACAACGAGAGTTACTCATGGACTGAAAAGTCCCGGGATTTAAAATGAAAACAAGCGTTTCTTGGCTCGCGTTATCATGATGGAACGCCTCGAAAGCTTTCTCATCTCCAAGATATCGTGCAAAATGTATACCGCCCGTTCCTTTGAGATACACACGGCCTTAGCTATTTCACCTAAAATCAGCAATCAGCAATCACTTAAAACGATTTGATGAATTAGCTTGACGAATTCGGATTGGGGGCTTCTTGAGCGAGGTTGTCTTCGGTATTCGAGCACTCATTTTAATTTCACGAAGCCACCGATAAACTGTTGCTCTCTAAGGAGCAGATGTGGGATAACATTTCTGAAACCATTCCAATGATTATTCGGAAGTCGCATCGCACACCTGTTTCTTCGACGAAAGAAGCGTCACTCAAAGGAAATGAAACTTCATAAGTAATATAAAGATGACCCTCTAGCAATAGTCATGATCAGTTGCTTTAAAGAAACCCCGGGACTTTTCAGCCCATGTTAGTACATACGATAAATACGAACGAATGAGTTGGGACCATAAAGAAAATTTACTTTGGCTGCGTCTCTGCGAAGCTCTGCTGAGATAACCTAAGCCTAAAAGAACAATAAGGAACATCAAATTAAATTATCTGATTTGCAAGAAATTTGAAGGAGAATTTCGAAAACTCTGTCAAAAATCGAAAGATAAACTTAAAGAGATCAATAACATTGAAAACTATCAAAAAGATACTCGAAAGAGTGCCTGAATTTGAGGGCAAATATGTGCCAACTCGAGACGAAGTTTTTGACGAAAAAGATATCTACTACCTTAGTTTTTTACTTAGACACGCACTGTATCCTAGCACTGGGTATATCAAAATTGTATTGGCCGACAACTTTTTTTTCCTCAAAACCTATCGAAAGTGGTATCAAAAAAAGGGTTTCACAAATAGCTTTCAAAAACTATGTGGGGCTAGTATTTTACATGTTTTTTTAAATGAAAATTGCTTAAAAAAAACAATAAAATATTCGACGTTACAACATAAATTATATTTATATGTCAAAAAGAGAGAAAACAATATTGTATTACTAATAATGCATAAGAACGTAATTATTGTCGACACAGTGAAGGATTCTCTCCTTTATTATTCTTGGACAAAGATTTTTTACATCTCATGAAAAAGGAATTGTTAAATGTCAAACCAACGTCGTAATTGCGGCAATAAAATTTTGTGTAATATATCATTTATTCGACTCCCATTTTAGAGGACCAAAACGATCCATTGTACGTTGTTAGTTAGAAGACAACCAGATATGCAATATAGTATCTCAGTTGCATCTTTAAAGAAACCATAATTATTCACTCATTCAAGGCTGTGGACCTTGGCTCACAAATATTTTAAAAAGGTCAATCGTATATAGCACTAAGTCGAGTTGAAGCATTAGTTGAATTGTATATCAGTTTAATTGATTCTAAAAAAAACCATTACATCGGCCACATGATCAAAATTATTTGAATGAGCTTTAACGTGTACGGGAATTGATTTCATAAGCTGATGACTTAGAGCCTTAAAGTTAACCTACTGAAATATTCACCAGGTTCCATTTTTGTAAAACCCTGTTTTTTAACTTGCCTAACTTTGGTGGACATTTTTTAACTTGCATGTATTTAAAAGAAAAAAGAAAATACATTTATTGAAAAAAAACAAAAAAAAAAAAACAACTGCATAAACAGAAAATTGTTAAGTTAAAAATTTTCAAACTTACTTAATAAATGAACTGAAAAGATAGAAACGAGTTGAAAAATTAGACATAAATTTGAATAATCATTCACAAACGCAGTCGGAGGCATCAAATATCCATAATACGTTCCATCATGAATGACTAATGATTTTGTTGATGAAATGAATTGACCAAGAGTATAAGTAGTTGAAGAAGTTCCAATAAATTAACTCTTACTTCATAAATGCGAAAGTGAATTTATTTATTTTTTTCGCGTACTCAACTGATCGTCATAGAATAAGCATAACATAGATACACTTTCAACAGACTCGATAACAAAATAGAATTCATAGTTAATGCATTTGATGCCTCCGACCATGACCATTTCAAAAAAATATAATTTTTTAACTTGTTTCTTTTCAGTTAACTTTTCAAGTAAGTTTGAAAAATTTAATTTAATTTTTATTTATTCATCTGCCACACCCGGAACTGATGGATGGCAGTGTTTATAAGTTTCTATAGTATTTACTACATTCAATTAAAAGGGGTCCCCTGCGGGACTGTCGACACTTAACCTTCATCGTGATAAAGGATCGGCATAGGCTTGTAGAAATATTAAAAGTTTATTCAAAAATATTGCGAATTCGTTTCTTAAAGTCCATTTCCGCAACGTTTTTGCATGTTAGCTTCTGTTGCTATGAAGGTGTAAATTAGCAGACTACGAGCAACTCCGAATGCTCTCTTTTTTATCTCAAATCAGTTGGATGAGAAATGATTTAAGTTCAGCCATCAAATGTCCGTCGGGATAGTGCGATTTAACACCATGTGCCTTTTTTCTTGAAGACGAAAGATCTCAACAAAAGATAGACTACTTGCAGGAAGGGCCAAGGAAGGCATTTAAAATACATCAACAAATACATCGGAACTTAGGCTTAAATGGTAAGTTATTAATATCACCACTTAAGCTTTCTGAGGTTTCTCCCCGATCTCTTGCTCTTGAATCTACTGAAACCGTATGGAAATCTTTGATACTACCTCTCAGGCCTCACGTGCGTCGGTAATAACGTTACAAAAAATGCATGTCGGTACTTAAACGCTTAAATGCATTCAGTGAATTCAAATTTATGGTTGCATTCATTGTCGCATTCAGTGACTATAAAAATTGTTCTTATCATTTTTTCTTCATTCAGTTGAATTCAATAATTTAAGAATGCATGAAAACTTCTTTCTTCATTTTAGTCTTCACATTTTCTTGAAAATTTTATACCAAAAGGAACGTTTTCGAAACGATTTTTGTATTGCAAATCTTTGGTTTCGCACAAGATCTCGTCGCATCACAAAAGATCAATTTTGATGAATGCAAGTAAAGCAAATGAATGCACATGAATGTATAAGAATTCAGCAATTTTTGAGTGATTGCTTTCAATCGAATTGTGTGAAAATGAATGAAATGACCACCAGTTTTTCCTCGGAGCAAAGCCATACCTCCAACGACCAGACGTAAAAAGCACAAAAGTTTTGTCATAAAAGTCAAGAAGCCTCTTGGTTGCTTCGATAAAAAAAAGTTCCATTGCGAATTATTTCTTTACTTCTGTGATTTTGAAGGAGGAGGCTATGAACATGAAGAACTTTAATGGAAAGAAGTAATATACAAGGGCACCGTTTCGTGTATCCATAATTCCGAAAAAGACTGTCAAAATAAGAGTAAATAAAACAGCTTCCAAAAATTGAAACACCGAACACCACACAACTCCAAGTGCAACCAGCAACAAAACCCTAGCTATGCTGCTCTGGGTCTCAATTCGAAGTCAATTTGAATGACATAACTTTTGCGAATCCTTATGATGGGCTCGTCGGACATTTGAGCAATTAAATGCGATAAAAATACTAGGCCTTGACTTCTGTTTCAAATAAAACCAAAAAGGTTATTTGAGTTACATTTCCACGCTCTTGCTCACCAGTTGAAACGACGAAAATCCCCTTTTCTAATCGACGTCCATAAGATTCTAAAATCAAGCTTTCCAATTTGTCTTAATTATAAGATCTTCCGTTCGCACTTTCTCTAAAAAAAAAACTACATTCATTTCAGTCTACTTGCGACTTGAAAAGAAGCATCCTTGTCAATCCATTTTTCACAGAATCAAAATAATTAAATTTCTAAGGACAGTCTTAAGTCTTACCATAAGTCTTCGGCATGCCATCATCCATCACAATTATAGTTCCACTATCTACGTGCATAGCTCTCCATAAATCGATCAATTAGATATATCCAATTAATTTGAATCCATCGAAGCACCATCTTCAATAATCTAAAAAGCATCCTCGGATTTCTACCGCATTTGACTCCTACCTCAGCATCCAGCTAGCTCGAACTACGCTTCCATCTCTCACTTCGTGTCTCCCAAATGTAATTATTCAAAGTTGATTTTTGCTCATTAGTCTCATCAGGGTGCACTGCAACCAACCACTCGTAGCTTGAAATCCTGCTCGCGGGAGAAACTATTACATTGCAAAAATAAATATGCTCTATCGAGTTAGTTTAATTTGATTCTCTCTTGTCCATACACATAGCTACAGCTTCCATGGTGCTCCAGTGATCATCTCAAATCCATGGTCCTTTGGTCACCCAATTAAATATGAATAAAACCAAACTTCCGGCACGAAAAAAAAAAAAATAAAAACGCAACCCAGAAATGGTTACCCAGCTAATCAAATCGAGTCTGCTCCAAGGCTAAATAAGCTCACTCGACCGGGACGAAAGCGTTCTGACCTGATTCGTTAGTCGAGTTCCAATCCGGATCACGATTTTTGCCCGCCGCCAACGTCGACTTCATTTATTCAAATCCACGCTGAATGGTCATAATTTCATTCACCGGTTAGCAGAGCACAACCTTAAGGACTCTCCTTACGGCGAAGGACTGAAGAATGCCCCATTTCGCTATGACGAAGAAATTGCAGAGAATTTAATTGGAAATTTATTACCAATGAACTTTCAATTTTAACCGTTCACAAGGATACGAAAAAGAAACTAGCACAACGAAAAAAAAAAAATAAAACGAATTGAAACCTTAGCGAACGTTGCAATTTTTCTTTCATTCTTCCAATGGTCGTTGTTCAATGTCCTTTTTGCTAAAGTGAGCAATTAATGCGAAGTAAATTTATTGTGCATCTCGTTGCATTAGACTCAAGAATCAAACGAACTTGCTGCAGTTGGTTCCGTTTCCATTATGTCCGTCTGTCGTTGGGATCCTGTGCATTCTTATGGAATAGTTCGTCCTTTGTGCATTTGAATTTAACAAAAGAAGCACGAAGGAATCAAGTGCCAAAGGTCCTCTTCTCTTTGGAATGAGATTTTTTTATTAAAAATTCAATTCTTCACGGCGCATTCGGAAAAGAAATATTAAAATTTATTTTTCAAAGGACGAACGGGGGATGCAGTGGACAAAGGGTAATAAAAAATGGGTTCATATGAAAATTATTAAAAAGAAATATTGATAGGTGTTATGAGCTTGTCTATAAGAAACTCCTTGGAAATAAAGACTTACAGGAATGTGAATGAATAAGTTCTCAAAGGGTGCCAAGGGAATCGTATTACAAGGACCCCGGCGTCCGTTCGTCCATCAAGGGCTGTATTTTCAGAACCGAAGCATGTACCCAATTGAAACTCTCAAAGAGTGTGAAGTAATATTGGCAGCTATAGCAGAAAATAATAAGAAGAACAAAAAATAAAATTAAAGAAGGACCGGACTTGCACTAAGCCGCTTAATTATAATATGCAATCTCTCAGAGGGTTTTGGATACCCTTATAATGCTAACACACGATCGTGAGTGTTCAGCGAGGAAATAGAGGCAAGAATTGATGTACATTGCTTTGAACTTAAGCAGAGTGCATTTGCCAAGAGCATTTTCATTTCATAAGGTCCATTCTTCCGCGGCCCATTTCACGACCCCGTCGATAATATCAATTTGGTCGTTCGAAAATAGGGCAAACAATCACCTCTCTGGTCTTTCTCAATGCAACACTCGAACAGCTGAGATTCAGAGCTCCGTTGCTTTTTGAGTTACAAGGATTTGGTATGGCCCTTTGTAGATCGGATTGACGCATTGCATCTCTGGATGTGCGTTCAACGAACAGTTGAAGGTAGATGCAAAGGTAGCTCTTGTCAGCCTCTTGTAACCTGATGTATGCATATCAAAACTCACGAACTGATCCTCAGAAAGAAGTTACGAAACAGACCTTAAAAAAACATATTTACAAGGTCCGATTTACCCAGCATCATCTGCTAGAGACCGTGCTAGTTGGAGAGCCATGTTGATTGAGGCCCATGTCCACTTGGACTGAAGTACCCGCTCAAGAAGAAGAAAGAAGATTATCAATGGTAGACTAAGGCAAAGAGGCTTAAACTTAAGCAATTATGCAAATGAAAAGGGTGAACGGAAGTTAATGATAACGCCACCAAGAAAACTTTAACGAGCCCCTCGGAAGGACCTCTGAGGAATGTTACCAACCACCATATTAAAATCGTACTCGCCGATCGATGCATAGATTAACAAAGATAGTATTTTCTTTAATGTAACTGGAATAATAAACCAAATTATAACACATCCGATAAAAGACTCAGGCAAGCATACGTTTCCAGCATCACAGTATCCACAAGGGGACCTGGAGATCTCCAGATCATCAGACGCTTAACCAAACTGATCGTTGCAATCCACGTAAGATGATCTTTAAACATTTTGGATATCAAGCCGTTTGGTGGAGCGGAAAATGTTAAGCTCTCATTGCAGAGATGATATTCTGGAGGCGGTGTTCCATTAAACAGATGTTCGTGAGTTATTCTCGTGCGACCCATTCTCTGATCCTCATGAAAATCTTTATCATGTTCGGTGGACAATCAGTTGGATATAGAGAGTGGATTAAGGGTTTTGTATTGGTGGTTGTATTGATTCCATTCGATAATGTTATTTACTTTCCAAGTGGAATTATCTTTCGGTTGAGTCAGGTAGAGGCCAAAGAGGAATCTCAATCACAGTTTTGTCAAGTCGGACTATGTTCTGCAGCGTTAAAGTTAGCTTGGGAACTTTTTTTTGTTGTCGCATTTTATAAGCTGCATCTCTTATAGGCGAGGTCCATATATGATTTATTCTCGTTATAGCTGAGACTGTCTGGCAGGAGAATCGTTGATGGTTAGCCACATTCTGGAATAAGATTTTTTATCGGAGTCGTAGGGAATGCATTCAATTCTCTATTTTGGAAAGTAAAACCGCTCTTGCAATGTTAACTAAGCTATTAATGTGACAAAAACTGTTCTTAGATCTCAAATACTTTATAATATTTAGCCTGGTAGATAGCTAGGATATTCGAGAAGGTCCGAGAAAGTTTATTTATCTATTTTATAATTCTAAATATCTAGCGTTTACAATTGTACATTATTATTTGCATGTAAAAGGAACATATTTTTAAAAGATTTAGTATTAATGTTAACATTTTTGCAGTTCAAAAGGTGTGAATATTTATTACAGATAATTAAGATATTATTAAATGGAGAAAACCGTTCATAGTTCGTACGATGGTGAAATACATTGAAATTGAAACGAGACAAGAGGTACATAGAATCAATGTTGCCATCAAAAAGTTCAGTAATGAAAGAGAAACATAGATACGATCGTCTGCTCTCAAGGTTAGGCAAATCTATTAGATTAAGTCTGCTTGTATAAAGTGGGAGGTTATAAGGGTCTTGCCATCTCAGTCGCCTCAAGGTAAATCTCAAAAATCTCTTTTGAACTTTCTCAATCCTGTCGATATGACATTTATAGTGAGGAGACCACACTTGACTAGCGTATTCAAGGATCGGACGGACGAAAGTCATGAACAACTGTTTAATAACATAAGGATCATTTAATTGCTTAGATTCTCTTTTAATCCAACCAAGCATTGAGTTCGCTTTATTGGAAATTATGTTGATATGATTCTTAAACTCGAGTTTTTGATCCGACACAACTCCTAAGACAGAAATATTATCAACATTGCACATTGTCGAGCCATTTAAATTGTATGCGAAAGAAACCGGCGAGCTTTTTCGTATAAAATTGATGACATTACACTTCTTGACATTTAAAAATAAACAATTATTGGAACACCGCACATAAAACGCATCAAGATCACGCTGCAGATCATGACAGTCTCCAATTTTATGTATCTTCTTAAAGATTGTAACATCATCAGCATAAATAAGACATTGTGAACTCTTTAAAATAGAAACCAAATCATTTATAAACAAAACAAACAACAACGGACCTTAGTTGCTGCCTTGTGGTACCCCAGAGTTGACAGTGAAATAGCTCGAGGAACAACCATTTAAAATAACAGAGTAAGAGTAATTTGTTGAATGTCTTTGCACTTTGAAAAAATGATGAGGTCATCCACATAGAGCGAATACCTTATTGCCTTGTATTTAGAGAGAATATTAAACAATTTTGGTCCAACTTTTCAATCAGCTAGTTTTTTTTTTAGATTATATGGATTCCTATTCTCTCAAATGTCTTTTCAAAATTAATAAAATTATATGTTTAACCTGCATTGGAATGTTTCAATTCTTATTAAGTGTGCTCTGTTCTAAGGTGACCACACTTGGCAGGTATCTTCGTGAAGTGAAGTGGAGGGAAGAACTCGCTCAATGTGCGATAAAAAAAAATATCATTGAGAAGTACCGATTTCTATTATTAAACCTTAAGGATAGTGGGTCCTAAGTGACTAGCTTGAGGAGCTCCAGAGCTGGACACAATAGAATTGAACTTTTCGGATCTTAAAATTACTTTTTACTGTCGACTTAAGGGTGTCAAAAATCCAATCGTTTCTAGTGCAGCTTTCTAGCATTAAACAGATGTTCTAAATCGACGTAAGCAGCTATGTACGAATTTAATTAATAGTTGATTTTGTCTTAGCTCTCCTAATCAAATATACGCTCCATCCTCATCACACTGAACCTCCTGAATGGCGTCAAATATTTCGCAACGTTTCATCGACAAGGCTTGCAATATTTTTCATCTCTTCTTCATTCCTTTCTAGATTGTTTCCTGTTGATTGGCAAACACAAAAAACGAATCACATCCCGACCCAGCATGGCTTTCGAAAAGGTCCTTGATTGAACTTCCCTTTTAACCCATTCATGTCAGCTTATAAATAAAAGCAGCCGTCTGCCCTTTGCTCGAAAGCAATTTTATCCCTCAAAACTTGATGACAATCTAATTGAAGGTAATCAACTAAGTAGGTCCATACTGGCTTAAAACCCTCGGCCTATGTCCACACATAAAAGATTGATATCTTTCGATTAAAAGTTATCTACCAAAGCACATAACCCCAATCAGCCGATGGTGTCCTTAACCAAAAAAGAGGCCTTCATTTTCACAACAAAGACGCCCATAAAAAGGACACTTTATTCACTTTCTGTGGCATAGTTTTATCGCTGTTGGGCCAAGATTAAATACTAATTAACAGGAAAATGCAAATGTGCCTTGTTGTCGTGGCCGACCACCACGATGACCAGCGCAGCGTTGACATGGTGGCGGACGCTTGTATCCCTGCATGAAAGAGTTAAATACTCGATGACTGGTCATTTGTGGGGGCCTCTTCTCTTGCATCAGCACAATTGTGTTACTTATTATACGGTCGGTCGGTAGGTTTCGACCCTTTTGGGCTTTTCGAAGATGGGTTTCCATTATGTCATCCTGTGTGAGCAAATGCACTTATGCCGATGGTTCGCCCTCGCTCGCACACACACCTACACGTACAACCACTTAAAGTGTTTCCTGGTAATTTATCCTTTTGCTGGAATAATTTATGTGTCTGCTATGACCCGGGTTGGATTATTTATTCTGTCGGAATTGCTTGTTATGATGTAAGGGAGGAGGTAACTACAACGAAAAGGATACATGATTCTGTTTTCGTTTTTCGTTTTTTTTTTTGCTTTGTGTTCCTTGTCGATGTCCTGCGTGTGCGTCCATGTTTTGATGTGTTGTAGGTAGG
The DNA here is from genome assembly GCA_963555765.1 of Orthonevra nobilis. Lineage (NCBI taxonomy): Eukaryota > Metazoa > Arthropoda > Insecta > Diptera > Syrphidae > Orthonevra > Orthonevra nobilis. The sequence continues at coordinate 73,105,671 of OY743227.1, read as the reverse complement.
AGTAGTATACATTTTTTTTGGAGGCAGGATAACAACCCTTTTTTAAATGCTTGTCTCTTTAAGGACAATAGAATTGGACACTGATTGGGTTTGTTTGTTTTATTTACAATGTATCGACAAGTTTAAGGACTTCATCCTTTTCGTTTCGTTGTTTAAGTTTATCGTATTATATCAAAGTAAAATAATAAATACATAAGTAGCGACAGGTGACTTTAGCTTTAGAAGTCTGAGAGCTTCTTAGATTTTTTTTTGTTGGTTGCATGAGGGTCAATCTAAACTCGGCTTCTGCCCAACTTTTTTCGCGACGCAGTGTAGAATCTTCGTCTCAGCTCTGAGGCATTTTTAAGTCACGAAATCAAAATTACTTGATATTTGACGAATAGATTTTTCGCGTCCTGAAGAGACTGGATCAGAGATTTGGATGCACATGTACTCTGTATTTTGGGAACTGATGCGATAACGGTTACCAACTTTTGCTGACTTCAACTAGGCAGAGCGACTTAGCTGATGCACTTTGGAACAAAACAGATTTTCTTCAAGGAATAGCAACGGACTAAGTTTATTCCCCTGCGGGATTTCAATTTGGTTGAATCACTTGATTCCGCCGGAGATTCATAATTTTGTCTTTACCACGTTATACTGTATATGTCTATAATCATCTGTACTTGGGGCTTGAATCACCATATACAAGTTTGAAGAAGAGATTCATAGACCATCAGGATGCGAAGCTTTTTACAGGTGTTATCCTGTTCTGCCGAACCGCATAAACATCTTTTTGATAATTTGTCCGCAATTTCTTCGTTTGTAAAGTCGGTTATTTTTCTTATGATTGAGTGATTCTTGTTAGTCTCCACAGGAAGCTGGCCTTGTTTACGAACTCAGGCTTACAAATATTCTCAGCATTGTACGCATTCGTTTCTATTGAAATCCAAGTAAAAGGTTCGTTGCATCCGTAAATCTAACTGTGGTATTTTATGTCAAAAATGTTTGAGTTCCTAAAATTGAAAGACTGAATAGAAAAATTAACTTGTAAAGAAGTGGAGGTGCGTCAATATTACCAGCAATAAGCTGATGTAAAAACACGATACCACAGACTTCCCAACGTTTTGCAAGAATCAAGGCCGATATGTAGAAGACGGTCCTTATAAGGTGGAAGTCGAAGAGGATCAGTCCATGATAATTGTCAAAGTGCGCAACGAATAAATTTGACACGGTCTATATGTGTTGACCACACATTGGATGTGTACTCATATGCGGCTTTTGTGATTGCTGGTCATGATGTTCCTTACCCCACCGTTTGATAAAGCCGAGGAGGGTGTTGCTTTTGTTGACTATTTGCTCAATATGTATTGAGAAGTCTAGATTTGGAGCGAATTGTACACCTAAGTCCTTTGTCAGTTTTACTTTGGCCAGCGCAGAACTTTTAAGGCTTCTCGAAAACGACATGCTTAAACATTTAGATACGTTCAATGATAAACACTTAATGAAGCACCATTTTGCAAAAGAATTAAGGTCACCCTGTAATGCGCTGCAGTCGAATAGATTGTGGATACACTTATATATATTATTTTTATATCGTCGGCATAAATTAGAACGTTTGAGTGCTTGAGAACACTTACAACACAACCTTGGGGCATACCTGAGGTAGCGTTTTTTGTATTAGATGTTGATCTAAAGAAAACTTGATACGTTCTTCCCTCAAGATACGAGCATATCTACTCCACGAAAGGTAAAGGGAAACCAAGGAATTTCATTTTAAAAAGCAATTAGCTAATGAGAAAGCTTATTAAAGGCCTTACTGAAATCAGTGTGCACACAGTCGACTTGATTTCCTAATTTTTTACCGAGCAAAGGAAATAGAAGAATAATGAAAAGATTGTCTAGTGGCTTGAAACTCAGATGTATTTCGGTTTCAATCGCTCGATTGCTCGAGTACGTAATGGGATGGCGAATTTGTTATTGGCCCATAATTTTCCCTTAATTTGCAGGATTTTTTTCGACATTAATAGACGTGTTGTCGGTGTTGTGCCTTCACAGCAGAGCCAATTCAAGCACACCTTCCCTGTTCAAGTTTTATATTTTTACTCCTCTCCAGATGCAGATAACGAAAACTTAGCATACATATCGTCTTTGACATATATGAGAGAAAATGTTTGTTTGGCACTACTACTACACTACACTACGTGGACTGAGTGGAGTAAAGAATCGTTGGATCTTATAATGGAAACCCGCTTTCTTGGTTCTACTTACATCACCCCTTCCTTACAGTTATGTGCCCTTGAACGTGAGAGCACTTTAGCTAGAGTGCGGTTCGATAGAGAGAAACTTACACTTGGAAGGAAGCCTACCACGGACAATCCCCAAAGCTCAAATATTTCAAGACGATTCCTTTTTACAGCTTCACCACTAAGCTTTCCACCTTTATCCCTAATTCGCAGGATTGGACATCAAGCTTCCTGACCGCAGCGCATGGTTCTCAAATCTGGAAAAATGCTGGACAGGTGCTGAATGTACAAAAGTGAACATCTTTGTGGATAGCAATAAAAGAACTAAACAAAGATTCCATAAAATCAACAGGAGAAGGCAGCTGCATTACATTTCTAAATGATCTGATCTGATAATTGCTAAAGCTGGAAAGGATAGAAAGATTACCACACATACTATTTTGTGAGCTAAAGAAACAAATGGATATAGTGACTCGAGAACATAGCAGTAGAGTATGGAAGGATCAGGACGATTTACTCATATCTCGTAGTCTACGGCCCGTCAGAATTTACGCATCATGACGGGTGTTCTGACGGGGCATTGCGAAAAAGGACCAATGTCCGTCAGAATTTTCAACAATTTTTGTTGGAGATGCCAGGATGAAGAGGAAATGAAGACCATTCAACATCTCTTTAGCGAATGTCCAAACCCACAGGCGAGACGCTTTCGGATCACGGGAGACAGAACGCACACGAAATTGGGAACTCATAATGGACCTTTTTGTCCCCCATGGTTACTTCTTACTTAAGGAAGTTCATCGCCTTCAACCCCACCTAACGGAACCTAGACCATCATACAATCTTATCAACAGCATTCGATTCGCATATGCCGCAAACTAACGAATGATTATGATCTCTTGAGTGCGGATCATAGCTAAAAAAATGATCTAGTTTCCTTGGCACAAAGGAGGTCATCTTGCTTCAACTGCGTAACTTCACAAACCCACCAACAGTGATGCAGTCGCTTACTTGACAACCTTTTGGCACGCTGAAAAATCAGCTGGTTTATTAAAAAGTAAACATTGCAGCAGAATCTGGTCACATTCTTGGAGTCAAGCTTCCACGATTCGATTCCAAGCCGACAAATTAGCATTATGATCTAAATGTTTTGCCGTTTGAGCTTATCTCTGAATTGGAAATGATTAGCCGCTTTTCTTTTTAAAACAATGGTCCCAAAATGTTAACAAGATTCTTTCCATTATAGTTAATCCAACGTGAAGTAGATTTCCTGGAAACAATGTTATGCTTAGCCGATCAGAGCCCTCTATTCCAGTCAGATCGTGATCCTTGGGGCTCTTTTTCGAAGTCACTCAAATAAAACCCAAGCTTTTAAGTACCTCACGAGCAGTACTGCATGTGAGCAAATGCAGTAAATTCGTTTCCAAGTCAAAACTAGCCTCCCACTCTCATTCCATGCAAAGAATCCTTTCTCCTCCTCCTCTCTGCAAGACTCATTTATCATAATTTGAAAAATGTTGGCACTGGAACAGCCCCTTTGCGACAAATCCTTCGCAAAATAAACAAAATATCGTTGGATTATCTTCGTTGCATGGCGGAAAAGAAAGCACCCAAGGAAACCAAAGGAAATGAAAAATTCCATCTAGCCAAGCAGTAATATGCCAGCAATATCCTTTGCCACTTTGCCAGCTCACTCGCAAATATTCGCACACCCCCAAACACTGAATTCGCCCCGAAAATGCAATTATATACGTATTGCTGTATTACGAGCGAATGCTATTTGAATTGCGGCAATATCGTCCTGCAATTGTGTCCCAGAGCTTCTTCATTCCTCGCAAACTGTGTCGCAGGATTGCAACAACAGAAAAAGGATTTATCAAGTGCTCTTCGACAAAAGGGACACAATGCATCCTTCATTACAGGTGTGGTGGTGGTGGGCAACGAATGCGACGATGCGAGGATGCTCTGATCCTGCGGCATTAAGCACACCCTCTCTCTCCCTTAAACTTTACAAAATTGCAATTGCAATTAGTAGTAGGACTTCTCTGCACAGAGTGCAGCCCTACAAAGATGCACATATTTGCTATTGCATCTGCAGTTGCATTTGTCGTCCTTGCTCGTTCGTTGAGCATTATTATTATCGTCCTTGTATTATGATTTTATGGAGGCAATTTATTATTTGCACATTCCGCTTGCAGGTGCCTTTTTATTGCATTTTCTAAAATTGAGTTACGAGCGAGGCGGGCTGGGCTTGCTGATCCTTTATTTTTCCATTTGATTTGTCCACTGGTGCGGTAAGGGTAGTGTTATTATCGGCTCAGCCGATTTTATGGATGCACACTTGCACAAATGGATAATTTATTGTACTTTGGTTGGCAATATTTGTTATTGCACTCTGTGCTGAAGATGCTATTGCCTTCTTTTGAACCTTGGGGGCATTTAGCCAGAACAATGATTATCGGCATTTGTGGTGTGGTGAATTATTTTTCACATTGCAGCGATAAGCCATGCAAATGCACTTTTTATTGCATCAAGAATACATATTACTTTGTGGAAATAATAATAATGAGATAAGGAGATATGCTAATGGTGAGGCGGTGATCCTGAAGCTGCTTTGGAAACGGACCCTCGAATCTGTTGTTCAGTAAATCATTTGAATTTAAAGCGAGTTTAGATAAGCAAAGTCTATGGGGAAGCTACTCCATAGTACTCGTGCATAGAAGTTATAAAATATGGGCATGGAAGTTTCGGGAAGTGCAAAAATCGATGGACTCGACGGACCCTGTTCTTGATGGCCATCGACAAGAAAAACGTATGGGACTGTGGTGGATCAGTGACACACTGAGTATGCCGAAAAAAAGAAAAAAAAAAAACTTCTGTTAGTTTTCACGCTCCTACCTCAGGCGAGTAATAAGCTGCCATGGTTAAGTTTTTGAAGCCGCTTATAAACTTTTTCCTTAAACAAAATTGGGCAATAATCGGTGATATGATTTTGGCTTTAGAACATCGGGATAAACTGCGTAGTAAATTCCAAACTGGAAGCTAAGTTCATTCCTTTACGCTCTTTGGAAAATGTTGCACCTTTTATCGAAAGTGTGCATTTAAGCTCAAAAAATCTCAACTTTTACTCACGTAATGACCACCCGCTTCGCTATCGCTTCTAACAGTGTAAGCTGCAGTGAACAATGTTTTTTAATTGAAAATGTAGAAGAATACAAATACCTAGGGCTTAACATTGATTCTAGAATGTGTTTTTCGATTCATGCAGATTATCTTAGGAAATATTTTCGTTGTACACTTCGACATTTCTATTACTTGCAAAATGTTTGCTCTAAAAGGGTCTTGAAAATTATTTTCGATGGTATTTTCCATTCTAAATTGCAATATGGAGTTGTTTGTTGGGGAGGAGTTTATCTGAATAAAATCAAACACCTGTTAATTTTACAAAAATATGTCATACGTAAATTATGCCGTAAATCTGGAAGACATCCTAGTTTTCAATTGTTCTGTGACCTAAGAATTCTTCCTGTGCGCCACTTGTACTGCTTTAAGGTTTTGAAGACATTCTTTACCATGTCTGGTAATCGCAATTATCGGTTAATCTCAAATTATAATTTACGTGGAAACTCTTCGAACATCGCAAATGTTCCAAAATTTCGTACAACCGCATATCGTAATTTCTTTTCTATTTCTTCATTCCGTTTATTTAATAAGCTTCCACAGTCGGTCAGGATAATATCAGTATCTGGATTGCATATAAAATTGGTAAAACATTGGCTTTTCAATCTTAATTATACTGAATTAGAATCTATTCTTTTTGACAAACTGGTTTAATATAAATTACATACAATAAGAGTTAATTCGCAAAACCTTACAGCTTTTCACTTTCCTTAAAAATAGAGTAATGCACTTGTTAATTAAATTGTATTATATATATATTGAATATTTTTGTATCAGCTTCATTAATTCTTCTCATGTTATTTGTTTTTTCTTACTCCACCTTACTTGTCTCAAAATACTAATGTTTTAATTTATCTTGTTTTAACAGGGTCACCCCACCAATTTTGAATTTTGAATCTTTTGTAGCCCATTGAAGTGGCATTCAACACTATATTTATTACATTATGTATTAAAATACCGAATGTCATTAATATTTATTTCTTATGCTATTTATAATATTTATTCTGAAATGTGTTTCTATATGAGTTGTGAACTCTATGAACTTATAAGAAATAAAAACAAAATCTATTTATCTATCTTGTTTAGCAGATCAAATTTGCTGATAGAAAAGCAATTGCATCCTGAGCTACTTGGCACTTTTTTCAAGACAACAAGAGAAGAAATGATTCAGACTCTGGAACTTTTATGGTTTCACAAAAGCTGTTCCAAAATGGTTGATTACACACTCATTTCGATGATGCTATTCGAACAATCCACATTCTCAAAATAGGTGACAAAATCATCGCATCGTCTGATGCCAACCCAACCAAAGTAGTCATTTGAATGAAGTTATGATTTATAAAGTTCGGTCCACTTATTATTTAAAAAAAAAAACAATTCATTTATATTAAATAGTTTTAAATATTTGTATAAGAAAAAACAACCCGATTTAAAAACCGACAAAATTTGAGTCGGATATGCACACGAAGGGTTCCGTACTATTTCAAATTAGCATTGTTCCAAGGTTCTTAAATGCCCAGTTTTTTGTACCCGCCTATGTTATAAAATTAATATTATTTTTATAATTTTAACAAAAGGCTTAAAAAAGGAAACGACCATCAACCACCTCTGATGAAACAGGATGGTACTTTGTCCAGAACAAATGCTGACAAAGCAAAAACACTTATTTCACTCCCAAATATAAATACCACCTCAGAAACGAAAAAAACAATTAAGAAAATAAATAAAAATGAAATAAAACACTCTCTAACAAACAAAATTAAGTGCAAAAAATCTCCCGGGTATTACCTGACAACTGGACAAATTATGAGGCAACTACCTGAGAAAGCCATTATTTATATTAGAAACGTCTTCAGTTCAGTCCTTAGGCTAAACTATTTCCCAAAAGTTTGGAAAGTTTCAAAAAAAAGGTGCAATTCCCAAGCCAGGCAAAGATGCAACAAGAACATCATCATACAGACCAATAAGTCTTTTACCGATTATCTCCAAGATATTTGAAAAGCTTTACTTGACCGTATCGAAAGGACGTTCAACAAAAAACTCCTTATTCCAGATCACCAATTTGGTTTAAGACAAAGACACTCAACAATTCAACAAGTGCATAGAGTGTCAAACAGAAGCAGGTATCCCACAAGGTAGCGTACTGGGACCTATCCTGTATCTCTTATACACAATGGACAAACCGAAGACTGCAACACAGGAATCCATGCTAGCAACATTCGCAGACGACAGAGTAATTCTTTCCTCACATACCTGCCTACAAACAGCCAATCAAATAAAACGTAAACTTAATGAAACAATTGACTGGTTTTACAAATGGGGCATAACAATTAACGAAAGAAAAAACTGTTCAAGTCATATACACTACAAAAAGGAATGTAAAACCTCAAACCATTGCGCTTAACAACAATAGAGTTAGTCTCGACGACTCTGCGAAGTATTTAGGCATACTCCTTGATAATAAACTGACATGGAAGTCACACAAAAGCGCAACCAAATTAAAAACAATTTCTAGGGAACTCTACTGGCCCCTAGGGGAAATTCCAAACTTTTAATGCAAAACAAACTATTATTATACAAAACTACAATCAAACAAATATGGACTCATGGCATTCAAATTTGGGAAACAGCCGCCCAAAAAAAAAATATTGAGCGAATTCAGTCAAAATATCTCCGGACGATTGCTAATGCTACTTGGTATATTACCACGGAAGACTTACACCGTGACTTGAAGATACCGAGTGTCAGAGACGAAAAAAAAGATCCAGTATAAAACATCAAATAAAAATAACAAACCACACAAACAACGAAATTTGAAACCTGGCTGAATAGGAGGCTAACACAAGAAGACGACTTAAAAGACGCAGACCTTCAATTAATATAGACCGTGTATCTAAATAAAAATAATTTGTTAAAAAGTATAGTTGTTATCAAAATTGTCTATAAGTGTCCAAGGACGGATATAATGAAAATTGGGTATAATTGTATAATTTTTATTATTTTATCGTAGTACACATTCTGTAAAAATTATGTGTTCTTTTTTTTCCTTTTTTTCCTCTTACGGTTCATTAGATACATCCCTGTGACAGATGGGACGGGATGGACAGCAGAGGCTAAGTATTTGGGTTCCGTTTGCATCCATTGGGTAAAATAATTTACTTTCTTCTTAAAAATATTAAAAAAAAATATTTATCTATTACCCAGAAGGAGAAGCCTCTTTATTGATTTAAGTAAAAACGTAAACTGAACTTAATTCTTACATTAAAACTTATCTTAACCTGTCGGACGTGATTGAATGCACCTTCGCTTCTGCAGGCGTCCTTCGGTTTCGATTTGCATTGATCGTTGGCTGCCCCAAACACGTTGTCAGCAGTTCTTAAGCCATGCTCCTATCTTGATTGCAAGTTAGACGTCATGTGAGATGCGCGTGGCAAAATATCGTGGGAGTAGAATGTTTGGCCAAGTTCGAATGTATGCGGTGTTAACTGGCACGGAACATCACGAATGACCAAATTCCCCACATTGAATCTATGGTTTTATGCGTTTGCAGCTAATTTCTATCGTTCTATGACTCTGGGAAGAGTCATTTAAAGTTTCTTGTCACTCCTTTTCCTACACTGTGAAAATTGAATGTTCCCAGAAAATGAAGTTCGCTAAATGCGATTACCTGTTACTCGATTAATTAGCCAACTATCGGCTGGAGCGTTTGTCTTACAATTGAAATTAATTGATAAGTCCCAGATTTGAATCCCGCAGTAATTCTTGAACTTGAATCTTATTTTTGAAACTGTTCGAGTTACTATTTGACTCGACAGCTATAGCAGTCTGGTCAACTGGGTATCCTTGCCTCGGTTGTTATAAAATCAGCTGCAGGAAATAACAGTTCGTGTTGTTGAAAATTATAGTATGTGTAGATGATCTAACATTGGCTCTGATTTGAAGGTAAAACACAGAAAGAAGAGTGATGACTCCATCTTTGAAAATGAAGGAAAATACTGCGAATCAGGCAAATGATCGCAGTTTAATAGAACTCTTCGTTCCTTTTTTGACTATTTGAACCAAGGAGCAATCCAAATCAAAACCCAATTGAACATCTTCGTGAGCTTGTTATAAAAAAAGCGGCCAAGTGCGTTTTTGACTCTCACTCGAAGGGGTCTGCACCACCCTACAACATGCAAAACTTTATCACCCTTACTGTGATTGTCAACTTTTTTTGGGAATCCGTAATGAGATTGTCAATTATCTTTTTTTTATATATTATACAGGGTGGCGCATAATTATAGTATACTTTTAAGTTTTCGCATTTTTCTCTTCAATTTTAACTTTGAAAAACTTAACACAAAGATTATATTGAAATTTCTTTCTTGTTCGAAATGCGCCCAGTTCTTCAACAAATTACATATTGGTCCAGCGTTTTAAGCATCAAAGGGCTGTTTGTGATCTTAGGGACCTCGTACAGTTCGGAATAATGTAAACACAGCTCGGGTGCAACCAAGTATTGAGGTTGCAGTTTTTAATGTTTAGGCGGTCTTTGCAAAGAATTTTAAGGCAGCAACACTCCTTTCCATATAAGATTCAATCGGTTCATGAGTGGAAAAGAAATGTTCCACAAATACGCATTCAATATGCTCGGCGTTTTCGAGACATGTTCCCAGAGAACAATGAGTTTATTCCCAAACTCAAACTGAGCGATGAGTCCCATTTTCACCTCCTCGAAATACAACAAAATTGCAGAGTATGGAGCGTCGAAAATCACACACTTGGATGTCCAGTATGGTGTACTATTCTTTCAGAAACGACGAAGAAGTTCCGGTTAATGTGGATGGCTTTCAATACTGGGCAATGATTGACTTGTAAGGCCAGATGTAGATAAGCAACAAGATGGAGTCACAGCTCACACAGCTCGTCCTCAGGAAATTTTTTGATGATCGCATAATATCGCGTTTTTTCTGAATTGGCCTTCGTGTTCAACGCCTCCAGATTTTTTTCTTCTGGGCTACCTAAAAAGTAAGGTGTATGCCAATAAGCTAAGAACAATAGGGGCGTTAGGACCTGAAATTCTAAGACAAGTAAAGCAAAATGCTCTGGAAAGAGGACATCAGGCTGAAGTAAACAATGGGCAACGTTTGAGAGATATCGTCTTTAAAACATAACGGAAAAATATTTCCAAATCATAATCAAAATTGTAATAAATGCCAAGATCAAACGAAATCACAAAGAAAAATTTTATTCATCAAATAAACTCTAACGTTTTTTATGCGCCACCCTGTAAATATAAGCCGATTTTAATGCACTACAGAAGATACTAGTTTTGTTTGTACATTTTTATTTATAAATTGAATTGAAATTGAAATGAAATTGAGTTCATATTATGAAAGAAAACCGGCCCAATGAAGGCAGAAATAACGCGCGCTTTTTCTCACCATTACAAATCAACCCTGTTTGTTTTTTTTTTTTATTCTTTCGACGGGCTGATGACAGGTATGATTACGGATACCACCAAGAACTACTAACATTTTTAAAAAATAATATCCTTGCTGCATCTTCCAACAAAGAAATTGTCATCATGATTTGTTCTCGACACTCCGGAAGTGCACTTTAACTTTTCTTTTTTTTTGACAGTCTTCAGCTAAACGTCAAACTTTTCTCATTTCCGAAACTTGATCTTCATAATTGCATCACTCGAAAAAATAAAAAAAAAAAAACACGACGCAAGTAATTGAAAATTAAACAAATTGGAAAATCTCCGTCAAAAGTGCTCGAAATGATGATGATGGAAATCCATTAATTCTCCCAACAGTGGCTCCATCTGGTGATTGCATGCACTAGAAAATAAAAAAAAGGATCATCCGCCCTAGCTCGAGAGTGTAAACTTTCGCCAACACAGTGAATTTCAATTTGTTGGTTACGCTCAACCAGAACTACATGAACATATGATTAAATGAAATAACCGGAAAACTTTCCAAACTATCCTGCCAAGGACGCAGCCCACACTCCTGCACACACACACACATACACAGGAATCGCTTCCGCAATTCACTTTGTATCTAAACTTAAAAACCCGTTAAATAACCGAGTTTATAGTAGCCACCCGCCCACAGATTCCTTGATTTCGGTCCACGACTGCCAAAAGAACTGCAGAACTTGTAATCATAGTGTAAACACTTATACATATTTAGCAGGACTGTGCAAGGATCTTAGGGTTTTTTTCTTTCGTTCCTGCGAAGGACCTCTTCGTCTTGAAAAAGTAATTCCAACTGGAAGTGTGAGAGTTCTGTTGTTTGCATGTGTCTGGTGTGTTAAATACAAGAAATGGGGGTGGTCTTCAGCAATGTCGAAGGACTCGTCCTGAGCTAAAGCGATCGAAGTTTTCCAGATGCGGAAAAGTTTCATTACGGGACAACTGCTAAGGAAGACCTAGATTTCGTTTGACGATGTGTTTCTTATTTCTTATTTACTTATTTTTTTTCTCTGTGATGTTTTGAACGGGAGAGTTTTCGAAAACGGCTTTTTCATTTGCACCGCAAAGTTATCCACTTAAGGATGTAATGTGCTGCAGTAGTGTTGAGGGAATATTTACATTTAAATGTATGGTGGGTGTGCTTGTGTGCGGGACTTTTGTGTCATTGCAGAGGTTGGCTGCGCTTAAAATCAAGTTAAATGCAGATGTAGCTTGGGTTAGTTAGTTGGTTGGTTGATGTCCTTTTTTTTGTGGGTCGCAGCACCGTGGGTGTGCTCTATGGCTAAAGTGAATTTTCATGTTGTTACCAGTTTCTTGTAGTTGAGTTTTTAAGGGCGCCTTTGGGGCTAAGAGTCCAACGAAGATACACTTTGGCATAGTTTTGCCAAGTTACAAGGACACTGTTTTGGATTTTTTTAATTGAATGCAGCAAGCGTAGATGATGAGAATGTTTTGAAACTGCAGGCAAATCGAGAGTGTTTTTGATGGTATCTTCTGCTTTGCAAGGTCATACACTCGTTGGACATAGTTTTGCAATTCTTGAAGACATTGAACATTTGGAAGATAAGAAATTCTTGCGAGCTACGATTCAAGTGTTGTTGTCCATTTGCTCAATGATTTCGTTTTTTCCTCGCTGGAATGGATTTGCATAATTTTTCAAAGAAATATGGCCCATAAATATTACGCGAGGTTGTTCCACATCAAACACTAATACGAAGTGAGTGAAAGGGACATTGATGTAGATTTTTGGGATTCTGTGTGCCCCAAAATCTGTAATTTTGCTTGTTTGCTAATCCAGTCAGACTTCGTCGCTCATCATAAAAATTCTTAAAAATTCTTGGTCATTTTTGGCGGTGGGAGGTCGGCTCTTCAGTATTCCCAACGTTTTTCTGGGTCACTTTGCATGAGTTGCTGGATGCGACGAATCGTGCCACGCGATATCCCTCACTATATTGAACGTCGTCGTGTCGATGTATCAGGTCGATCATCTATGATATAACGAGGTCTACCGGTTGGAGCTGTTAAAATTTTTCGAACTCCATAAAATTACCGGAAGGCACGATGTGTGTCAATTATTGACCTACTGTTTTTCAATACAAATGCGACGATTTGTATTCGCTGTGCTGCAACAAAATTAAATCACTAAAAAATATTAAAACAAAAAGCGTTATTCATTTCTAACATAGGAAAGAGACTTTGGACCATTCTGCACCTGTCTGCACTTGGGTTTATATTTTCTTCTCCATACCCATCCGCCCTTTCCTGCATCAATGTTAGAGTCGTCGATTGTGATGTGATGTCTCTACAACTGGATGAACTTGTCAAGATGTTGCTCCTGTCTCTATGTTCAAAAATCCACATGACAGCCGAAAGTCGATGTAGCACTGCAACAGTTTGAAGGGGCTTGGTTCAAACTGCATTGTTGATTCAGTATTTTCGAGTGTTGATATAGCCGAATCCAATTTCCCAGGCTCTCTTAAGATAATTCCATGTGAAGTAAAACAAGCCGATAGGTCTTTGTTCATATAGAGTCTTGACAGATGGAGTTGAGTATCCTTAGCATAAGTGCAAAGAGACAGAAGTTAGCATACTTTTGAAAAATAGTTTGTAAATATCCAAAATATAATAGGACTCAATATGGCGTCTTGAGGTACTCCAGTGTGTGCCCGTCTTATTTTTGACTAAAAATTGCTATCAATTTTTTTATGAAAAAGATTCTAGTAGTAAGTTCTGAAGAGGTCGAATTTAAATCTAAGCTCATCGCAAAGGCTTTTGTTATTCTACCCTCGATCGAACTGTCGCATGTTACATCATGCTACTTCATGCGACACCAAAATGCTCGCACAAATATGGCTAGATTCACAAGGCAATTGGGGAGCCCTCAAAACCATCTTTAAATAAGTTTAGCTTGGCTTGCAGTCACCATGTCCCGTTGTTTTCTAGTTTAGTGTTCGGTTTTTCTGGATATTGAAGCATCATAGTATTCGTAAAAGGGGTTTCATTTTCTTCGCATTTTTGAACAAAATAGAACAAGCTTACTAATAAAGGGTCCTCGAGAGGTGAGCAAATTCTTTATGAGTTTTGATTAAATCGGGCCTTAGAAAAACCTATAGGTTCTCCTTCGAAGTGGTAACTCGTAGTATAAAATTCTAATGAATTTGTCAACGGCCATCGAAAACTGTTTGAGACTTGAGCAAGTTTTTGGTCTTATGGAAAGGGTATTTAAGCGTTTACAAAGTTTTTCGTCAAGCTCGTATTAAAGTCGTTGCTGACTGATATTGCTTCACACGAAAGCTGTTTTATAAGGGTTCATGCCAGGCATGAATTATGGAACCACCTTCACTCCAAAGGAAGACCCAAATAAATAGTCAAACCGATGATGTTTTATTTTTAATTCTCAAGTATTTAAGGGAGATAAAAATTTCGTTAGTTTTTAAGCACAGCTTTATGGTAAATAGTATTCGAAAAATCTTGCATAAAAAGCCTCTACATTACCGACTTCGTAGACCTCGACACTTTAAATGTAGAGTGAGTTTTTCTCATTTTAACTCTTTAAGTCTTCGGGGTTTTCTTATGGGTTCATCAAAAATATTGAGGGATAAAGCAATTTTCGAAATTAATTCTTATTTTATGTAGCACCATGAAGGATAATTATGGACAAAAAATATTGGCCGTTTAGTTAAGCTTTTTAAGACTTTATTACAAAATTGCCTTCTCAGAAACCGCGACTTGTAAGAGTGATGTTCCATTTGATCTCTCTGCTGGTGTTTACTGCGGATCGTGAAAAGACTCAATCCTTGACTTTGTCGAAGTAATATTGGTTTATCGTGATGTTTTCTTCCTTGTTGTGTTATCTTCAATCAGATTTCTGCCACCTTCGTTTCTCATTGTGTTGTTTCAATCGTTTCAATAATTTTTATTTTATTATTTCAGTGGTAAGAATCGTCATGGCACTATAAGGACCGGTCGCGCGAACTCATAATTGTGTGCACCTTCCATGTGTTCCAGACTTTGGCTAAGTTTCCTTAACAAGTAGTTTCATTTTCTGGCTGGTAACTTTCTAGTGAAGGCACTTACTAGCTGCGGCTTTGCATGGGGTTTTTACTTAAAGTGCTCGATCCAACGGCCCTGTTCGTTGTAGACGGCGCATAAGGTTAGTCTCATCCCAAGTTAGTATAATTTTGTTATTGCAGTGATCATGGAGACGGGTACGAAACTTTTGAGCAAAGTTAGTCGGTAGAAACCCCCAACGATTGCTCTTAATGTTTTAATTTGAAACGTTTGTATTACGATCTATACCTTGCTTTGGTACAACCCCATTTTTGTATACGTTACGTCCAATTAGGTCTTAGCATATGCTTATATAAGAGCAGTTTGTTAAAAAAAGTTTCGTTTTGAATATCCAAGGCGTTTTCCAAGCATGATTTCTCATTTAAAACGATTAAAAAGCTCACTGGAGTTTTCGTGTTATATTCGATTGGACTGTATTATATATTGTAAGGCCGTGTCGTCCGCGAACGTGGCTGCGACTGTTGCTTCAAATAAACTTTCTTGTATTTTACACAATTTCTCTGGTAAAATAAGCCTCAGTTAATACTTTAGTCCATTGTGCCATTCCTTTTCGAAGGCTGCGATACGTCTAGGAATGCACTAGACCACATCTTTTTCCATAATCGATTGTGGAATGCTTGACTCTAAAACCAAACTGATGGCCCAGTATTAATCGTCTTACTGCAATTACCGGTTTCAATCATTTAAACAAAAGTTTTTTAAAGACCTTGGATATTATCGGCAGGAGCGAAATAAGTCTATATGATGGACTTTTTCCCGGTTTCAGAACCATTATGCCTTCTGAGACTTTCCATTGCCTTGGGACGTATGAAATTCTCAAGCAAACATTTATAAGCGTTGGGATCTTCGGCCAATGGTTGTCCTTCAAACTGTTTGAACTTGTCTTCTAAATTTGCTGCAAAGAGATCCGCTTCTTTTGCCCATTCGCCTTTAGCTTGCCACGTTGGCGCTGAGTGCATTAAACGTTTTTTAAATGGAATCAACGGCTTTCCACAACGAGTAGTTTGAACTCTTATCCGCAGTCAAGCCTTTGAGGTAAGCGAAAGTCTCGCGCCTCTTAAAATTTTGAAGAACGCCGCCTTAACTTGTTAGAAAGGAGATTCAAGTATGTTTTTTTCTGATTGCTCCTTTTCTCACGTATAAGCTCTTCGATTTCGGGTGGGTCCGGTCTTTGTATGGTTCTTACGAGTTTGTCAAAGTCGTCTTCTATTTCCAGCGGCATTTTGAAAGATACATTCATAGAAACGTTTTCCTTGTAGTCTTTTCTAAAGTCGTCCCAATTGGTGTTTTTATAATTTAATCTAGGCGTTCAATATTTCTCACAAGGCTTCCACCAAACTTCAAAATAACCGCCGAGTGAGCTGAGCAGAGTACATAGCATTTTTAAACGAGATCAGGAATTTTATTTATTTCGATTGGCTATCCCGTAGAAAAGAAATCTTCTCTACATTGCATTCCAGCCTTGTAGCGTAGTCTGCCTCTCGCGGATGAACAGCTTGAGCCCCAGAAAGAGTGCTTGGCCTAAAAGTCCCACCCGATATAAAAATTCGAACCAAGTGAATCAAATGCCCGAACGAGTACGTCGTCTACCAGCCTATGTTGAGGAGGAAAATAGCATGAGGCGATATTGATGTCCACCTGGTGTAATCTTACTGCGACTGAACATATTTGATGATGTCCTTGATGTGAATAGAGGATCCACCTCTTAAATTTTCCGATTCAAATGATGTAACACTTCATTTTGGGTCCAGATCGCATGTTTAAGTGGGTTTGCGAAATCAGACAAATGTCAACATTGATTTTCCGTAGAAACACTTCTTGTTCATCGTTCCAGGTTAAAATTTTAAGCAACTGTTTCATATTCGTGATCGGTAATTTCGTTTTTGAGGGTTTTGATCTTAGTCTGACCGTCAAGTTTTTCCAAAATAGCGGCGAACACTTGAGAAACTGGGTCTGCTGTAGCTGTAGCTATAGACTTTGATTTGTTTTCGAGAACCGTGACTTGAGCTTAAGTTCTCAGGCCAACATTTGCCGGTATGTTTATTGAATTCGATCATTCGACTTTGTTTTGTGTCATCTCCATCGATTCCTTAACAAGTCGGACCGTTTTGACGGACCTTGGAGCAATATAATTTGCATACGAAAGTAACTTCACAGATTTCTAAAATTTTGTACCTCCGATATACATGTTAGAGTTTCGAATGATTCCTTCGATTCCTTCGAATGATATCCTTTTTTGCCACGAAAGGAATCGATGAAATTTTTACCAACCTTAACGGCAACTGAGTTTCCTTTATCGTTATGCTGCAAAATTGGATGAAATTGATGTAAAGAAAATAAAAACGCTCAGAAGTCACTGTTAATGTACATGGCCAAAATGTTTGGAAAACGATTTCAATATTGCGAGAATTCCTTCCGGCTAAATATTGTTAAAAAAGCAAACACATCCTTGATGTGCAAAAATAAGACTTTGAACAAAATAGCAGGAATTAGTGGCACCAGAACTCTGTGAAACTGATCTGAAAAATGTGCTTCAAAGAGCTCGCTTCTGCCTGAACATGAAAGGGACCTGCCCTAAGAATTATTGCTATATTCTTTAAGAAACTAATAAGCCAGATAATCTTGCACACCCGCATGGAAAAACTGTTCTGCAATCTTCCCCATCTAAGTTCCTTCACTTGATTTGAAAGGATAACCTGAACCGCATCCTCGCTCTTCAAACATGAGAGCATGAATGTCAATCAAAATTCGCCCTCACTGCATGAGGGCATCAAAAATTTATTAAAAAGCGCCTCACTCAATCCCAAAAAAAGGGCAAGCCACTCTAGATTTTTACATTAACCCTAAATTTCTTTCACAGCTAAACATAAAAAAAAAAACAACAAGATAGCATCGTCCCGGCATAGATTACATCTTCATTCGTATCCGTGTAATCCTCACGAAATCCTTCCTCAATTCTCCACCTGATGACAAGCAATATTTTGTTCCCCCTTTTTTTTCTTCATTTACAACCGCCCCCATGTTTTTCTTTTGCGATTCCATGTTGAAATTTTAATTCTGCAGCGATAACCAAACAGCATGAAAAAGGACACATTTTTGGAGTGCGATCCCCGACCAAAAAAAAAACAACAAAAAAGCACACCCTTTTCCGTGTCATGCACTCGAACAGGAGGAATCCTTATCTGCTTGACACACAAAGAGGTGACATCCACCCATTCCCAACTAGAAGGACCCAGGATCTCTCCATTATTAATAGCTCACATCTCGGTGGCACCGCGCCACCCCGGCCGTGCCACCATCGCGATAGAACTTTGTCCTAAATTATTTACAGAAATCAAAGAGTACCTAAATTCATATCGTTGCAAAAAAGGGCTACGTTGCGATAAGGATGTTTTATCGTTTTTTGTGCTGCGAACCGCCATAATTAAAATAGGACATCCGTCGAGTAATTAAATTATCAGGCCGTGAGAAGCGTGCACTTAGATGAGTGGCTCCTTTGAGTTGGAGTATTGTGAATTTATCACGACGAGAATGTGTCCTGTCATTTGCTATTACCGTCAAAAAGGACGCAAGCAAATGAGGACAGGACTGATGGAGAATGGCTTAGAGATACCTGATGTCGTAAAATAATAATTGATGATTGATTTAGGAGGCTATAAATCATTTTTGTGTGTGTTGACACAATGGAGGCGGCTGGTAACACTTGAATTGGTCGAGGATGGAATTAACCGGCTTAATGGCAGGATATTGAATTGTAATGGCAATGTTAGCTGTTCGGTCTTGTATTTATCTCTCCCCATTGCGCAATTATCGGCCTATTCTTGGCGTAAATTGAATGCTTGATTAATGCACCGAAGGTTGATGGGGTTAATGTGATGCTTTCTGCGTCCGATGATCGAACTGGCATGCAAGGGTTCAAGGCTTTTGTGCGATTGAAATGATTGCTTTATTCAGGATATAAACTACGAGTTGAGATTATGTTTGATGATAAAGTGTGGTTGCATTTGAAAGTGCACTTCTGAAGGTATTTGTGCTTGCGGACGAGTCTATGGGAGAAAATATATTTACTAAAAGTCTGAATTAAAACCGCTGCGCTGGCGAGGTAAGTCTTTTCAGAAGGTGTTTTCTATTCAGCTTTTGTCTTGTGGGGTGTTGTGATTCCTCGATTGCAATCAGTATATGGGTTTTCCGATCAAAGTCCTTGCGACTTTGTAGTCGTTGCCATCCTTGTATATGCGCTGAAATGAATGCTTTTTCCGCTGGCCATTTTATATCCTTTCGATAGAGTCAGGGCTTTTGATAAACGAAACCAATGTTCTAGGTTCTTGAGATGATATTCCACTTATGTCTTCGCTTAATTCCCATATGACTTGAAGTTTCCGACAGTGTGCGCTTGCCAACAACCTAAGAACATCAATAGTATGACCTCATGTTGGGCGCCAGTTAACTTAATAAAAACTCAAACCGTGCGGCTTGCTTTCCGTTTATCAATTTATTTTTCAAATTCTTCCTTAAAGCTAAATCGATGACACAAAACATAATACACCTTCCGCTGCTTTTTGTCGGAGCCTTGATCTTGTGCCCGGAGCATTTTCGCTGGCTTCCAATGTTAACTTACACAAAAGAGGAGTTGAAAACACGTTCAGCAACTTTAATCCTACCTCAAAACATACGTTAAATCAATTTCCACTTTCAAACCAAAGTAGTTTCCAAAAGAGAAAGCCTAGAAGGCTTTAGAAATTCAACATGAAATTGTCAAGTTAAGAAATGAAGGAGGAGGCGAAATGAATTCGAGAAGACTTGGCAAGCCACCATTCGTAGCGAAAAAAAAAGTTTTCACGGTGTACCGGAAGGCTCTTAGCTTCGGCCAATATTGTTATTTTTTTTCTTTGCCTCGATCTGGGAAATCTCGATCTATGATTCATATTAGTTCTTGCCCAACTTCTCATTGTGGGGCTGCTCATCAATCTTAAGTTAGAGGAAAAGGTCCGCAACCAAAGGACAATAATAATGCACTTAAATCATTTGGAGAACTCTTTAGAACAGCGTTTGATAAATCCCAAAGCTAAGTCTACTCCAGCCACAATGTTGTCCAAATGCAATCGGAAATTGGATCGCATTGTGATGAGAAGTATGAGGTTCGGAATGAAATAGCCATTTTCCTCATGTTATGGGCGAACTTTTGCTGATATTTAGTTCATTGCGATTCATATTCACTACGGCTGGGTAGCGCAATTGGTAAAAGCCAAGGTTTGAGTTCTCTTGTCTTGTTTTTCAAAATTGGTCCAGTCACCATTGGAATACAATTTATTTCGCTATCACTGGATTGGTCGAGCTGCGATAATAATCTTACTGATGGGTAGCGTTGTTTTAGTGGTTGCTGTATCGGCTGCTGTAATTCTAAGTTCGTGTTATCAAGAACAGTGCTTTGTGTAAATGATGTGTAGATGGCTCTGTTGTTACACTGATAGCAGGGCGTTGATTTAAATCTTCTAAACTTTCAAAGTTTATCAAAACAAATATCGAATAGAATCCTGTGAACTGTTGGGATATAATCCTCCCTCCCATCTTGGGGTTCCGGGCACTGTATTGAATTGAAAACAAATACACCCTTTCTTAAACCACTACACAATCTTTAGTTATTTGCACAATGTTGAGAATACGTTCTTCTGGGAGGTTGCAAGAGTTATAGAGGAATGAAATTTGTACGAAAACTGTTGCTAAAATTCGTTCTTAAGTCAAATTTTAAGTTAGTATTTAAAAAGCTACAAGAAAATAAAATCGAACACCCTCTTCTACGAAAAGCTTGATCAATATTTTCTCTGAGTGTCCATTTAATCTTTAATGGCGGACAAGCGCGTCCCACCTCCGAAGTGACAAAGTAGATGCTAAAACAAGCTAAAATTTTCGGCCACAAAAAGTCGGTTATCATGTCGCGGTGGAGCTGTATAGTGACTGCTGTTCGTTTTCGAAGAAAAATGAAACAATAACGCCGCCACTCTAAAAACAACACCAATCAGAGTTCATAGCCTCCTCTGTGACTACCTGTGTTTTTCGAGATCTAATTATAGAATTTTTTCTTGTTTACATATCCACCGGCATGGAAATAACTCACCCACTCATTTGCAAAGTTGTTTTTAAGGCAAATAATGTCTTGAACTCTTAGCTGTTCTAAAGCGCAGTTTGAAAATAATTGTGAAATATTTTTTGACAGTGTTCAAGAGGCAAACGATTTATTTCGAACTGCGAAACTGAGGTTCTGTCAATTTTTTGAGACCTTACGGAAAAAGAAATCAACGGGTGGTCCACGCTACTATATTTAAGGCCTAGACATTTTTTAACCTTTTTCTAAATTTATTTCCCCTACCCAAGTGACTGGCACAGCGGTCTAATATGGAAACCCATTGTAACATGGCGGAGTTAGATTAGGCTAATAGGCATTCCAGCCCTATGATGAAGGTCATAATATACTTAGCATGGATTGATTAATGTCCAATGGGGAACATATCTCTTTGAGGAAGATACGCCTTCTTTAACAAATTAGAGCTCAACACAGTCGGCACTCGGTGAATGTACTTACTTGGTTAGATGTGATCTCAAGCAGCAATGGCCTGAGAGGATTCCTTTGAAAACGAATGGACAGATCAATAATTTTGATTGTCTAAGCTCAGGTAAATTTCCACAGTTGGCGATCCGGAGCTGATAAGACCTGCGACTGTAGTCCACTTTATGCGATAGAAAAGTTCTGAACCAGTGAACGCTGCCTTAGAACTATCCGTCTGCAACTTTATTGCCTTCGACTCCATGATGACCTAGAGCCCATTCTTACCTAACATTGCAACGTTGGGTTAGAAATTATAAGACGTCGAAGTAGCTTTTTAAAGATTTTGAGTCCATAAGATTGGATGCCAATGCCTTTAGCGCTGCTTTGCTGTATGAATATATATTATGAAAATTCTTCAAGGTCTTCTATGACGCAGGATTTGATGGCTTACAGTTTGGCTTACGTTTGGCTAGGTTCTACGCTTGAAGTTTCAGGCATAGACATCCGCTACCGCAGATACCCAGGATGCTGCGGTCATAGTAGTCTGTAGCTCCTATGTTATCAATTGTATTGCTCCATTGTGGTCAAAAGCCTCCTCATGTGAGGAAGTCAGTTTTTTTTTACCAAAAATTAGGCTTCTAACTTGGTGTGCTCTCGCAGATCTTCAGCATGCCATCAGTTAAAAGAACCTTGACCAGGATCTTCGAACTTCTTAGTTGTTAACAAAAGCATGACAGCAACCTTTTTGGCAAACGAAAGACTTGTAATTATTTTTTTCTTTTAAATAAAATTGGTTTTAGAAGAAAAAGTGCCCTGACCTGAGTACTCTGAGGGTGTCAAGGGTACTGGAGGCAACAGCAGTGGTGTTCTTGTAACTACAAATAAATGTTTTGGTCGCTGGATCTGGTGGTGAGCTTGAAACAAAATAATACTGAAAGTTATAACATTATATTTGCTCCAAATACTTCGTCCCATGAATTTCCCCTGCACATTCTTTGACATCTCAATCGATGCCCTTGCTCTGTAGAAGTCTTTCTCTCTAAGAAAGGAAACCCCCGTTTATTCAACAGACTACTGCATCCCATCACGTCGCGTCAACCCGCAAAACTCTCCATAACCATCTCGCGTACAGCCAATTAGTAACTTTTTTTTGTGTATTAATCCATCAGCTCAGGCTGAAAGTGCCCCCAATTACGACGAACCCTCTCACCCTTATTTTGGGATCAATTATTTGGACATTTGCCACCTTAGCGGCGCGTCCCGCACCAAAACAAAAATTAACTTTTGTGCGTCCCTTAGCGCTTACGTGTCACGTTTCAGGTGCTCCTTTTTACTTCTTTCTTGTGGATCGAGCCCTCCGGCCAACCAGCATCCAATAGGGCAGAGTTACAAACTTGCTGCTGCTTACTTTTTTTTTCTTCATCACGTGATCTGAACAAAAGAAATCCATTCGGCTTCGCGTCTCGGTTGTTCCTGAGGGCAGAGGAGACACATACCGAAGAAAACTTTATCCGAAGAGACCCTAACACCTTCCTGCACGGGATATGTCCTCATTCCACGTAATCTCTTGATTTTCCCTTAGGTCAAAGTCTGCAGACGGAGGGCATTCACACACCTACACACAAGCATACCTCTACTACAACCATCTGTGCTGGTGAAGAAGACACCAAAATTGGAAGAAAAGTTAAATCGTTTCCCGGCTTCGTGCCACGAAAGAAGCGTGCGAACAAATGGTCACGTTTCAGAGGTTAAGCGCAAAGCTACACAACGCCAACTACGTCGCGCCAGTGCCTCCAATTCTCCAGTACAGCGCAGCGCCAGTACCACCATCACGGACTTGGGGTTCCTTCAGCCGAAAAACTGAGAAAAACTTTTTAATCGAGAATTACTATGCTGATAAAAATCCTGCACGGATGAAGGATATGTACGATGCACGACGAGGATGGCGGCACAGAGTGAGGTTTGGGGGGGGGGGGGGGGCGGATGTGTTGCAGTGTTTTGGATAACTTTAGCCATTTTCAACGGAACCTTAAATGGTGTGAATTGGTTACTCCTCGTTCTTTTTGTTCTCGTCGTCTGATTCCTTATTTTTTTTTGTTGGACAAAGGATTTTGAAAAAGGTGGAGCTGCTGGGCAAGTACGTGCTTGAGCCTCAATGCAGGTGTCACCAACTGAGGGGTCTACCACTGGAACATGCCGTTCCCATGGCATAGGTTGCTTGCAATCACCTTTAAGTGTTAACATGGGTAATTTCAACTTGTGTTGAAATATTCGATTACAGAACTTTTATGAAGAAGTCTCTAAAATGGGGGGACACAGACGCACGATGGAAACGGTTGAGGGTAACTTTGACATTATGACAAATCCTATCGAGAGGAATGGCTTTGCAACTATGTGCAGACAGATGCAACATTCTACTGCATATTTTTCATGGATCTAGAGAAAGTTTTTTGAGGCCAGCCTATGAATTGTGCGGAGATATTTACTGAAGAGTAGGCTCAAGTTTAACAACTGGCATAATGTACAAGCAGTGCGATAAATATGAGATTTTAGGCGTGCTATAGCAACATGAAACTGATGAAACTGATATTCGTTTTCAAGAATGCCTCTCTCTCAAATTTGACAGACGGTTTGGTGTATGGCACCATCTTTTAAGCTCTTTCAAGGCTGTACCGATTTCTTTCTTAAGCAGAGGAATATTTTATGGACGGTGTTTGGAGTCTCTTCAAACATGTAACTCAAGTCTAATAAGCAAATCTTGGAAATCTAGCTAAAATATGTTTGAACAGTGGCGAGCAAAACTCGTCGAAGAGAAGTACAAAACCCCCAAATCTGCTGTAATCCCCATTTTTTGTATTTATTTCTATTGTATTTTTTATGGTGTCGAAAACAACGTGCAGCGGGAAAACAACGTTCATTTCAAATAACAGAAACAAAAAAATAAAATAATGAAATCAAATCCTCACATTCACCCACTTTTGAACGTTTGGTTTAAATTCACGATATTGCTTACTTTTATAATTTAGTCCTCTGGCCCTTATTTTTTGTGACCTTGTTTACTCTTTTTAACATGCTCTCTTCCAATTTTAAAATATTTGTGTGGGAATATGTTGCCATTTAGTCTGTACTCTGGACCATAGTTGCCATAGACTGCAACTCGGTGCATCTTCATACTGCAACAAAATTTTTTCCATGAATACCCACTTTTTATTCGGCTTAATTCAAGCACAAAACACTTGAAACTAAACTTCAAAACTTACATAAGAACTGAAAATTAAGAAGATGGAGGAAGATGGTTTGACGAGTAAAGGGAGTTTTTGAGAGAGGCTGTAGAGAAACGGAAGTCAAAGGTTGTGCCCTGCATTCTTGACATAGGCCCATAGTAGTTGTAGTTTGTGTGAAGAGTGAGGAGGACCTAAGATTACGTGAATTAATGTTTACGACTACAATTTGTAACAAGGAATGGGAATCAATTGCTCATGCTAACGAATGATTTGTGAATCGGCGACTTCTCATTGGTTTACAAGGGTTTGTAAATTGGTCAATTAAAGCCGTAAATAGACAGGTAAGAGTCTGAAGAATACACTCAACATTGTAGAAAGTGAAAGTAGAGATAATGGGCCCTAAATGACTGCCTTGAGATACCCCAGAGGAACTGATTATATGCTCAAACAGTGAGGACCTGAATAGAACCTTATACTGCCGATTTCTTATATAAGATTTTGGCGAGGAGATGAAGGATGGAGAAAACACAAGGGAGATTTAATCAAAATTTAATTTAATTTAATCAAAAGCCTTGCTGTAGCCACTTTGCCAATGTAGTTCAAATCTGGAATTTGAACCTGCCACAGCATCATTTAAAACTGCTGGACCTTAAGCCATGTTTTTACGATTTAAGCTGTATGTGTCCATCTTGTTGAAACAGCATTTCATCAATTGGATGATGCCTCAAATCATAGATTCATGGTATTTTAAACATTGGACCAACATGCCTCCAAGACAAAAAATCCCTTCACCAGAAATCTCCCACCACCGTGCTTGAAAGTTTGTGTTACGATGTTTTTCCTTTCTTCCCGTGTGTAAACTTCAGGAATTCGACAACATTAAGAAAAAAAGGAACAATAATAAAATTGAATCATGATTTGCAGCTGATCCTGAGGATTTGCACATTTATTCGATCACATAACATACATCTTCAATGCCCTGTGGACTGGTGATAAAAATTGACCTCAAAATTTCAAAGAGCTTAAGCATAAGAAGTCGAATCCTGGATACTTTGACATCATTAAGATACTTGACGGTGGACAGTTTCTTTGGTTTTCGTTGCAAGTTCTCTTATATTTTTTGTCTTGCTGCTTAGGGAATACCCGCATTTATGTTTCGCAGATTAGGACAACCCAAAACTTGAGTTTCAAAACATAGAAAGCGACTTTTACCCACTTGCTTATTATTCAGGAAAAATTTGGTATAGTGGTGGTCAAGAGGTCTATTGGAAATGCGAAGAAATGCGCAGACCCAAGGTTTCAGCGCTTCTGTTAACGTGGATCATTTGCAGTGAGGAAGAAAAATCAATCGCATCAGAAGGAAGTTGTTGAATAAATACAAGGTGCTTTTTATGGCGGCTCTGTTTGGTCATCGATTCGCTTTACATTTAGTGTGACAAGTTAAGTGGTAATAGGCAATTGGTCGTGGGGTAGATGTTGACATCTCAACAATGTATCAAAGTTATTGATTTTATATCATGCTCACCTGTGAAAATAAAAAAAAAAAATGTTTATGTGCGATATGCCCTGCCTGAACCAGGAACTACTTCAGTGAGTCAATTTCAGTCTGGAGTCTAATTGGTTTAAGTCGAGATTTTCCCACTACCTCTTCCTTCGGAAGTGAAAAAAATGTTCAACATAAGAACTCTTTTTTTTCTGATACATAAATGCAGTTCCGGCTTAAAAAGGATCACATTCAGTCCAGTTTACAGATTTTGACAGTTCTTTCGAGGTTGATTTCGGATGATTGTTTATATCTATGTCTTTTTCTATAAATACTTCGAGGATTTGGTTTATGGTAAGAAAATACAACCGTGATCAGCAAACTATTCTTCGGACGCTGTGATCTTCTTTAAAAAGCTTTAATCTACAATAGTTATTTTTAAGATGTTTTTATTTATTGTCTAAATAATTTAAAATCATGATTTAAAATTATACTTAAAACTAAGGTTAAGTTTAAGGGCCCGACGTGTTTCTTATTGTTAGTTTACAACATACATATATTTTTACAAAAATGTATAATAGTGGCGACTTAATCTAATTGCTGACGCTAATCAATTTTCCAAACATTTTGAAAATTTTTGAATAATAATTTTTTTTTTATAAGAAAAAGTTTAAATTTTAAATTTTATCTAATTCCGGCTGTCAGCTTTATCGTAGGATGATGTCTCGTAGCAATTTACGATGTCCTCGAATCTCTCGTCTATGAGCTGAGGTACCGGGGCGCAGCTCTTAGGTTTGCTGGCTGCTGTTCCTGATCTCTCGATTTGGATGAATGTAGCATTATGCAATCATTATAAAGCTGCGTGATGCTTCTTTCATCTTTCAGCGTGTCCGGTTTTCACCAGAGTCCTGTATAAGACTGAAGAATCCTTTTTTCCATGACACCGATTTTCTTCATTGTTGTTGGTGACATTTAAGCAACAGTTCGCCTTCATGATGGACTATATGTTAAACAGACACTTATACAAAAAAAAATAGAAATTTTAATTTATATAGCCTTATTTATTTTCAAGTTATGCGAGGCGAAAAAATCTGCACGTACGTACGTACACACACACACATAGGTATCTATGACCTCGAAACGTAAAGATATATTTAAATTTGAATTCCGAAAATCGGACCGATTACAAGATCTCCAAAATGGGACATAAAGAAAAGTGGCTCAACCATTCATTTGATAAATTGGTAAATGTACTAACTTATTCAGCCATCGACTCGTTTGTCCTCCCTTCTCTACAACTCGCCTTACTGACAGGACCGCATATCAATCTTTTCTGCACAGTACACCGCGTTTTTTCGAGCTCTGCTGAATGCCTGTTCTGTAACCTACCGGACGACTTTTTGGTTATTTTTATACAAGTAAGCGGATACATTTTTGTTCCGGAACTCTTCTAGATCATGAAGTTGAACTTTGTAGGCCCTTTTCTTACAGCTTGAGTTGAGTCTTCTCGTGCGCCTCATCTGTTGACCTCTTCCCGACAACACATATTTTTGTCGGTTGATTTCAGATGTTTTCTGGATCATACAATATATGATTGACTCATTTGGTAGAAAAAAGTTCATTTTTGAAAGACTTTCTTTCAGATGGTCTTTAAAGGCTTTGGCATTTGTCATTGTGCTGCTGCGTCCAATATTTAATCTACTGACTGGCATGTTCAGTGAAGATATGTTCACCTAGGAAACTGATATTGTGGAACTTATCCTCAAAGATCACAGTGAGGCCGTTGGTTTGGTAGTATTTTTACAATAAAGGATACTTATTTATCGTGGACCTTTTACGGTATGTATCGTCTTTGTTTTAGGGGTCCTTTTGTCTTCGTCGCATTTTGCTCTTTCATAACAAGTTTCACTTCCAAATCATGCGGTCCATTAGCGAAAAACTGCTGGAATTTTAAATAGCATAAATGCTTGAAAACAAATTGTTGACTGCTACATCAATGGCCAAGTTGATAAGCCTCGGGGAATGCCATCAAAAAACTGTCATTGTGCCCTCTGAGGCTCTCACTTTGTTAAAAATCGCAGGCGGTGTGATGTGTTTTTAGTACCGTCACTGCAACTGTTTCCGCGTTTTGACACCAGGCCACGCAGCCTGGGTTTCAATGGGATTCTCGGCCATCGGATGTTACTCCATGTGACTATTTTTGAATGAAATCATAGGATAACAGTAACGATTCAGGGCATACACAAAATATTCTTTTGTTAGGTTGTTGCCACATTGTCAGCGGTTTGCTCTCTATTTTTCACATATTTAAGCATCCAATCGCAAAAGTGGGTGGCCTTAAAGGGATTATGAGTACACTTAAAATGCATGTTGCGCAGAACGGGCAGAAACCTTATATAAAAGAAACTTCGAAGCTTTTTAAAAAAATACTCATACTGTGAAATTTACAATAAATCCGTTACATCTCCATTCCGCATGTCCTACTGCCAAACATGCTCTTCTGACTTGTATATTCAATGTGAAATCAAGTCTGTCGACCAAGTTCTTGACATTCCCATGGAAACTGATTGAATGGAAATTTTTCAATTTCTTTTCCCGCAGCACACAATCACACTCCCGACCGCAGAATTCAACAGGATTGTTTTTTTTTTGTCTTTCAATAAACACCATTCCACCCACTCGCACATGTGCGACTTCGAGTGTGGGGGAGCTCAAATGGATTTTCCCCATTTTTAACTGTTTCAACCCACACCCCATTTGCAATTTATTTTATTCATTTCGCTCGATTTCTACATTTGATTTTTTATTTCGTTAATTTTTCCGATGAAAATCTCGATAATACGCTTCTGGGTACGTGCTCCATATGAGGGGCTCTAACGTGGCCCTACACACGTGAGGGGTGTGATGAAGAATGGGGATGCAGGGTAATATGAATAAAAATCTCACACCCTTGTGGATTCTGCAAATGGAAATGAAACAAAATCCGTAAGAGTAACATTGACAGGATATCTGGACGCAGAACATTTTTGCGGCAGACATTCATGATGACAGAGCTTGGGAAAAATTGAACACATCCTGAGTCCTATGGTTCAAGTATGAATTGATGCGGTTTCGATGTGTTTTTTTTTCTGCAAGAGAATTTTCAATTTGACGCGAGGTTTCCTTCAATATTCAATTCGATTTTTAGTCGATTGAATGTTTTCGCATTTTATGCTTGCGTGTTGGGATGTGTTCTGGTCCTGGCCATGACAGGATAATAATTATAAAATAAACATTCATTTCGAATGCTGTGGTTTTCGGCAGCAGCAAGATAAATGGCGGCAAGTGCTTTCGAATGTCATTTGCGGTTGCTGTGTGCGGTCCAACAGTGCACCACTGATTTTGGTAATATGTTGTCCTTATTGAAATTTCAGTCAAGCAGGATATCTGCATCCGTTGAGAGTTTGTGGGTATTTAAATAGTTGTATTGCCGTGTATCCTCTTTAATTCCTATACTTAAATATTGGAACTACAGTTGAATGAACCGTGACAAGAAACATATCCTCTGTACTACGAAGCGGGACGCATATGATGCCATTGTACTTAATCACTTTACACTAGCTTATAATGGAACTTGAACCGGTTGGGTAAATGTTGGTGTTAATCTGTACCGCATTTTCCAGGTCTACTGGTGTATCCCATTTTCATACATTTAACAAACTGACTTTTTATCGAAATATTCTTCCCGTTAGTGGACAATCCTCCGATTTGTGGTCCAAAATACTTTCCGAGATGCTCTCGAACCTTTTTACTTTGGGTAAGATGTAATGGTGGGCAGCTGCACTAAATTATCTGTCAAGTTTGATATGACTTGACCAATATGTCCAATAACTGGAATACTAGCTTTTTTCGCCCCGTTTTCAAAAAAGGTCATCCTACGTTTTGTATTAAGTATCTAGGCAAGTCCCTGTTTAACGTAGCTTTCAAGATTCTTCACAGTGTGTTGGGCACACGCAAAAGGGCTTCTTAAATGGACCAATACCAGTTCCGACTCGGCCTTTAAACGATTATCGTTGTTACTTTTCGCCTGAAAAAAACAGCAAATTTTAAATCGATACTCACAACCTCCTAGTTGACTTAAAAATCGCATATGAGACCCTGTCAATGAGATTGGGTACATAAGTTGGTTGGAATTTTTAACAGTACGAATAGTTATTATTTTGAATCCATAGCTGGTTTCGAAATTTTGAGAACAGAAAATTTAATATTAATATTATCGTGTGAAAAAGTAATTTAAAACACGATTTTTCGATTTCTTTCCAACAAACTTCCAACAGAATGGACAGCAAAAATTATTGTACAACCCTTTCCGTTGGCAACACCAAAGCCTATCGAAGTATTCTTTTAAAAGAGCTTAATAACATTGCTTTCAGTGAAAGAAGGCACAGCTGGTTTGAATCTTTTTTAAGCAGTCGAAGTCAAAACAAAAAATTGAGTCGTTTCTTAAGCGACTAGAAGAATATTCATTTAAGTGTACCTCAAGGGTCTGTGCTCGGCCCCATTCTCTGCTCAATTTACATAGATTCTCTGTTTGTCGAGAATGTTAAAGCCTTTGCAGATAATCTTGTAGTGGGATATGATTCAGTTAATCCATTTAATTTAGTTGCTATTTATGAAGGGTGTAGTTCACTGAACACAAACTTCTAGTAAGAAATAAAAGTAACTTAATGTTATTTTGTTCTTAATTGCCGGATACTAAGGCCGTGTTCAAACCACCTCATTCTATTAGGTTTAATCTCTTTAACAACAATTGCCGAGGTCTAAACTCTAAGTCTATAGACCAATACTTTAAATGGACTGAACACTTTTTAAGTTTCTTTCAGCAGTCTTTCGATGCCTCTTCAATCTAAGAAAAAATTGTACATATACCAACTTAAAAGCTGTTTACTGAGGGATATTTCATTCGAGGCTGAAATATGTTATATACTGTACTCCCCCCGGTACCTACACTGATTGTCCTTAAAAAATGCGCCTCAAGAAAAGTTTACAATTCTGCCCGATTAGCTCACTCTATGGAACTATTTCGAAAACAAAAATCTTACCACTACGACACTTATATTTTTAAAAAGTTTGAAAATATATTTGATACAAGGGGGTTATATGCAAATCCCTATTGTCGGTTTTTATATCAATTCTCGCAATGTTCTATGTTAGCCTTTTAAGACAACACTTCACAAACTTCCTGTAGAAATGCGAAGCATTGAATATACATATATCGGAACCTCTGCATATTGCTAGAGGATAATAATTCTCAGCTTATGATTTGGACCCTCATGCCATGGCCTATTTCACGCTGTTTCCATGTAGTTTACATGACTATCGGCTATTTAGAATCACGTCTTCGAATCTCTTCTCGATGTTGTCCCGTTCACGCTCATTGGATGAGGCGAAATGTTTGAGCAGTTCGGAAGAGTGATCTTGTTGTAAATCTGCGTGTTTCTCTTGCTGCGGTATCCTTAAACATATGAGCTCTGTTTTGTTGC
Source organism: Orthonevra nobilis (assembly GCA_963555765.1). Classification (NCBI taxonomy): domain Eukaryota; kingdom Metazoa; phylum Arthropoda; class Insecta; order Diptera; family Syrphidae; genus Orthonevra; species Orthonevra nobilis. The sequence continues at coordinate 73,073,964 of OY743227.1, read as the reverse complement.
TATTCGTTTTAAATCTCCATTTGAGGTTATACTCCCGAAGCTGTAGGACGATGGACGTGGCGTAAGTTACTGAGTTATCTGGATAAAACATCTGTGATCTGTGTTGTATTATTTTGCTGATCCGATATAGATAGATAGATATTTTATTTGGTATCACAAAACTATACAAGTAGGTTTGTTACCGCACATTTGACATTCAGAGATATGATAATTTACATGTTATCTTTCTACTGAAATATTAATTTTATTTTATAAAGAAAAGCGATTTATTATATTACATAACATTAAGATTCTGAAGGAAAATACCAGAAAAACCTCCAATTTAACCAGCAAAAAAAAAAATAATAATAATAATAATAATTAGGTATGATATTACATAAACAATTTGATGTCAAATAACGGTTTAGCTTTAAACAAAAAACAAAAAAAAAAGACGACTAAATTGAAGTCAATAAGTATAGAATTTTTTTTTAACTAGAGTTTAATGAATACATAAATGAAAAATAAATATATAAATAAATATGTAAATAAATAAATAAATAAATAAATAAATAAATAAATAAATAATATATAAGTGGGTGAATAAATAAATATATAAATTTATAATTTTGTAAATATCTATGTAAATAAATAACAACTTAAAGGTAATTTAACTTAAATATCACAGAAGGAAAAGATGTTGTGAAACATGAAGCAATATGAGTAAGAGAATAAATAAAAAAAAAACGTACATCTACTATACTATATATAATAAATAACATTTCATGTAATATTAACTGATAGTTTGTTAATTAGACAATTGATTGACTGGAATATTATCCGCGAATGCACAGCGAATACTAAACGAATGAACAAGTTTCCGAATTCTATCAGAAATCAATTCAACATTCCCTTTTAGATGCAGTTCTTTAGTAGAATAGTGCTAAGGTAAATTGAGCATCATCTTAAGGAGTTTGTGTTGCGATATTTGCAATCTCTTAATGTGTGTTTTGGCACAGTTACCCCATACTTGGCAACCATAAAGCAGAATAGATTGGAATATGACTTTGTGGATAATTATCTTGTTATCATTTGATAGTTTCGATTTTTTATTCATGAAGGGGTATAACATTTTAGTAGCGATACTTATTTTATTCATTGTTTTTGAAATATGATCACTAAAAGTTAACCTCTTATCTAGGTGTATGCCTAAGTATTTTATGGTTTTTTCCCACCTTAGCTCGGTACCATTTACTCTGAGTTGGGTATTGGGAATATAACAAGGTTTCTTTTTTCGTGTGAAAAAATTGCTTGCATTTTATTTGGATTAACCTTAATTCTCCACTTGTGATAATATTCAGCAAGTATCTCTATCGCATTATTAAGTTTTCTCTCAATGTCGAGAGAAAACTGATGTGATGAGAAAATCGCTGTATCATCTGCATATATAGCGAATTGACAGCGCGGCAATTGTTGGAAATCAGAAGTGTATATGTTGTAAAGCACTGGGCTAATAACTGCTCCCTGTGGTACACCTGAGATTAGACAGAATGGACTGGACATACTATTGTTCACGAACACTTGAAAACTGCGATTTGACAGAAAACTTTGGATAATTTTACATAGATGTATTTGAAAATACAGGTTTATCATTTTATAAACAAGACCATCATGCCAGAGTGAATCGAATGCCTTCTCGATATCCAGAAGTATCAGTCCTGTTGATTTGCCAACATTTGTGTTTTCTTTTATGTGGTCGCAAATTCGCAACACTTGATGGGATGTGCTGTGAAAGCGTCGGACACCGAACTGCTCGTTGGGGTATACGTTCCGATCTTCTATAAATTTTTGTAGCTTTTCTTTCAAAATTTTTTCAAAGATTTTACTTACGGAGCTTAATAAGCTTATAGGCCTATAGCTTGAAACATTGTCTAATGGTTTTCCGGCTTTCAATATAGGAACGACCTTGGCAGTCTTCCAGATGTTTGGGAAATACTGCATTTTAAGGCAAGCGTTGACTATGTAAGTTAGAAACTGTATTCCCTATTTCTTCATCTGTTACAAAGTCTTCAGTGAGTGTATCGCTACCAATTTCATTCAGGTTTCGGACTACGTTCCTCACCACGGCGTTAGTTGTAGAATTCCCTAAGTTCTGCGAAACAGAAGTTGGTAATCATCGACCTAGAGCGCTCGCCGTTGACGGTGATGGCCTAGCCCAAAACCCATACCAAACAGTGACGTTTTGGGAATGAGTTCGACGCTCTTTGACCTCACATGGATTGGTATCGTCCTGAATTCTAAAATTTCGTTTGTTGACGTACCTATTTATCAAGAAACGGGCCTCATAAGGGTGAGTTTCGAACTGCTCCAGAGCCCATTCGATGGTCGTTTACTTTCAGATCCTGGATCAGTTGATTTTTTTACGGGTGCAGGCCCAAATCGTTGCACAAAATTCTCATAGTTGTGGTCTGCTAAACGCCGAGTTCCTTTGAGCGACGCGAAATCGACTGCTTCGGATTCTCCTGTACACTTTGACGGACAGCGACGATGCGTTTCGTCGACGTACGATGTGGACTCAAATTTATCCCTTTTCGGGCTCCACCCATCGATCAATCGAATCCAAGAACGTCTGATCATTTTGTGCACAATACTTTATAAGAGTTGTCATAACCCATTGAAACCGAGCAAATGTACAAAAAGAAAAAAAAAAAACAATCTTAAGCAGCTAACCTGGGACTCGGCTGGCTGAAAATAAGTTTAAGTTGAGATCCGGACCCACCTCGTTTATAAGTCAATATGGTTTCTGATGACGATCCTGCCAGTTCTGCTTTATGAAGCGCTGGACGATAAGCAGGAATGCAATACAGATTTTGAGCACTTTCGAGATAAAAATTCGAGCGATCGCGAATCCCAAAGCGCTTGATCCAGATAATTGGAAGCAGCGTGCGCAGGATCGACAAGAGTAGAAGTCTGTCTTGTCTCTGGTAGAGACTCTTTACGTGTCGGGAGTCCGTGGTTTCTAATTAAAGTGTTCTTTGTTATCAAAACCAAACCTACACTACTTCAGACCTAGCGCCGGTTTGCTTCGGACTAAATGTTACTAAAAACTCAATTAAGTATCCTTAAAGCATGAACACCATACTGGTGCTTCCTCATTCTGAAAAACTTCAGATCAAACATAATATTTCAAACAAAGGACGCCCATAAAAGCGCTCGCATCGGTACTTTTAATTGCGACGCTCAAATCCCTAATTTTTTTGTTCCTTCCCGCTACTCACTTTATTACAGCAATTCAAATACATCCTCTGAAAACTCCCACCTTCCGATATCAAAGAGGACAAAAGGATTCGCACTAAAACGCTACTCACTTTGCTGCAAAAAAAATGAAACCCAAAAAAAGGAATGTTGAAATTCTAAATCCCTGGATTAACAGTCTGCAAGGACCAAAAAAAAAAAAGGAAAAGGAGAAAAAAAAAGCAGAAACTGCGTTGAAATATTCATTTGAGTCGCCAGAGAGGACATTTGATGAATATTTGTCACCTCTTCAGTTAAATGCACAAATTAATTGCACAGCTAGACGCTATATAACAGCCAGACACCGCAAATGGACGCAAAAAGGATATGCGGCGTGGCCGGCGGCTCTGCACACAGAAATAAATGTCTCTGTCTAAACCACTACCACATCACAGTTTAGTTAGTTGGGAATCGGAAGAGTATGTACACAAAAAGACGACTGCATTAAAAGGATCTCTCGTATGTCCTGTTTTTTGTTGCTGCAAAATGAACAACGCAGGACATCAAACATTTCGCAAAAATCTTTGACGAATATTTGTGTGATATTTTGTTGGATAGCAAAAAAAAAACTGTCCTCATATGTTTGCGATCCGCGGGCACTTAATTTGATTTGTTTAGGATCAATTTAAATGAATTATCCTTTGGCAGGATGCAGGATAACTTTTTGAAACAATAAAATCATAGTTTTTCTGTTTTGCCGTCTGATGACGTACATGCAAACGACACGAAGGTATATGCGATGTCAGCTAGCTCAATGCGCAGTGATGTGGATACCTGGGGATACGACAGGTGAATCGGTGAAAGGACTTTTCCCATGGTGAGATTAAAATTCAAACGGAAATAGATACGCAGCGTGAAATCGAAGGGGATTTTTTTTTCCTGTAAATTTACAAATGGAAATGAGTTCTTGTGTTGGTATTTTAAGGTTCATCAGGTAATATCCTGTACGTGTATTGTTAAGGATATTTTTGTAACAAAACCAACAGTTTCGATATGGAATGGCAAAACCTGATTTTGGTCACAAGGCAATTGCCATTAGAATAGAAGACGCAGGTTTAAAATTTTTTTCAAGTAATTACATAAGATGAAGGATCAGCGGAATTTCTGTTCCGAGAATCGATGCCACAATAGACATGGGAGCTGGAATTTTTTTTTACTCTTAAAACTGAACTGCAGGTATCGGAAGGTACGAATTCAGGCGAAAAACCGTCCCGTTTTAAGACGTCTCATTATTCGAAGGGCATTTCGGCGGCTGATGAGAAGTTCACTGGAAAGACGAGCAGGGAAGACTTGAATTAGAAAACTAAAATGGTCTTGCTTTTTTCAAAAGAGTTTAATAAAAATCGCGACGATTTTAATGAAGTCTTCAGCAAACTTCGAGCGAGCGAGCAGAAATTTATGAGTTTGAAGCTCAGATGTATTTTGGTTCCAATTGCTTTACGCATGAAATCCGAATAGGAACTATTTATGTTTATTTTTATGTTTATTTGTTTTGTCGTATGGATGTACAATAAAAATTAATATAAAAAGGTATAGTTTATATAAATAAAACCAACTTTGTGGCATGAAGATACCAGTATCAAGTGCTCAAATTATTTTGAATTGAATGTGATGTTTTCTATGTTTTAAATCTACAAGTAATTTAAGAAGTAAAATTTAAATTTATTGCAGATGTTACAGTAAAACCTTAAATAGCTTTTCCACTTCCGACCTTGATCTTAAGTTTTCTCAAAAACAGGTATTAGTGTAGAAAATAATAACTTACGTCGCACAGTGCTCAAAAATACTAATCAAGCTCGACAAAATATTTTGTTTGGTTTTAAATCATTGTTTTATTTACTTACATTGATGCTGACCTATTTGGTTTAAATTAGGCATGGTTTTGTATTACTGAAAAAATTATTAAAAAAAAAAGAAGAACCATTTTCACAATTCCAATAGAAACGAAAAACGTTTTGTTAACAATTAAAGCATTCATTTAAAAAATCAATGTTTGCTGGAATAATCTATGACCAGAACTTCCATCAACACAAACACCATTTGAAAATCATCTCGAGAGCATTCTTTAATTCAGCACCAGAAAATACTGCAGCTTGAAGTTCGATACATTTACATTCCGCCGAATTCAGCAAGGATTGCAAACTTACCTCCGCAGTACTTTCCGTTACAAAAAGTGTCGATGGGATAACATTGCTCCTTGGCTTCAAGTAGTGGATTTCGAATTCATCATTTTTTATAACTGTCCCTTTTTGGAGATGTTGAGGTCTATTTTAAGATTTTCGTTGCATCATTTTCCTGCTGCTCGCAAGCTTGTTTCCTTCCGAACCCAGTTAACATTCTACTCCATGCTTTTTGGTCCAAGGGCTAGCATCGCTGAATTCTTTTCTCAAGGAACTATTCGTCCTGGCTATGGGTCAGATCAAGCCTATGGACAATAGATTAATTTCGTTTCTTTGCTCGACTTCACAATCGCTTTATTGAACTTTTGCAAAATTAAGTCAAACCTGTTTTTTTACTTGTCACCGTGCTCAGTTTTCCCTCATAATGCATCGTAAATTCTGAGGAGTACCTTACATGGAATCAGCTTTCGTATATAAAACATTTTTTTGATCAACCATACAACGACCGTTTAACTGCTGCAACATGGGGTTTCCAAATAATTTTGTTATCTACAATGATTCCCAGGAAATAATATTTTGAAACAAATTCCAAGGAAAAATAGGCAGAGAGATAATTATGCCTTTCGACTTATTGTTAAGTATCACTTGATAGCAACTCATCCAGCAACTATGAAAAACAAGATCGTTTTTTATTTGCTTTATTTAAGTCTCCAAAGAAGAAGCCTTATAGGTGATAGGTAAGTCATTAGCAAATTCTAAACTTCCCATCAGGATGTGAGTCCTATAAATCTTTTTCATTTTTCATGATTCCAAATGACGTATACAACACTTACACTTGAAAACATGGATAAAATTGCATTACTCGTATATTAAAAAGCGTTACAAGGAAGACCATAACATCCGAAGATTTAGTTTGCTTACCACTGTTGTGGTTTATTATCATGAATGAAAATATAGAGGTCTTTTTCGAAATCGGCCTGAAAACAACTATCAAAATCTCCGAAGGAAACTGGACTGAATGTTATCCACGTGGAGTCATCTTTTTACCAGAAGGAAAAGATTGTGGAAATCTCTCAACTGAAAGTATGTATTTTTTGAACTTAAACGACATAATATAATCACGCTATTAATATTCCGCGCACAAAAAGTGCATCGTACAAGGTCGAAGAAATAATTTCGACAATAAATTGGACAATGAGTTGACATAAGCGGTCTTTCAAAATTATTGAACAATTTCCATTCTTTTGGTATCATTTCCATTTCCAATCTCGTGCACAACATTCTCAAGCTGTACCAACGTCTATGAAAGAGTATGAGAAGCGCGCGATCGAGAATGTTGAGAGATTAAGAAACAGGAATGAGGTTCGGAAATTCTACCAACAGATAGAAACAATTATCTCAGGATTACAGATCCCAAACCAAAGCATGCAAAGTTCAAAATGGAAAAATCATAGTAGAAGGTGGTCAATGCTAAGGACATGGAAGAACCACTTGTGCTGACTGTATAAAGGCAACGAAAAATAAAAATTCTATGAAAAGACGACGCCCTCCAACAGCGTCTTCCCGACCTAGACGAAGTAAAGATAGCAATTTCATATATAAGCTTTAATCTTATAAAGCCTGTCGAACTTTTCAATGCGGCAGTAATGACACAATAGAGCATCGAAGATAAATGGAATCTCAGAGTTGGGTAAAACCCAATCTTGAAGAAAGTATACCATCTAAGCTGTGCCAATAACAGAGGTATCATTCTTTTCAACATTGCCTATAATATATTTTTCGGAAAAAATGCACGCAATACCCAGAGACGAGATGTTTGATGCCATGTCTAGGTATGTAATCCCATCCAAGCTCGTCCTTATGTGCAGGATGGCGATGGAGAACTTAAGCTGCATACGACGAAAATATTGATATAAATAGGGAACTTAGCTTGATGCAGCAGTGCTTTAATGTGTGTTCAGAAAAAACTCAAAAATGGGTTTGGCGGTATACTAAGGAAAAAAGGAACATATGCTGTCATCAAGTAAGGACACCCGAATCCGACATCTGGGTCAGAACGTCAACATAGACAGCCATAACTTTGAGGTAGCTAAGGACTTTGTCTGCCTAGGCTTCGGTGCAAACACATAATAACACCAGCGCTGACATTAAACGAAGAATACCTGCGGCTAAGAAAGCGATTATGTAAAGTTCTTTCTCAAAGAACTTAAGTGTCGCTGTAAATGACCACTATGATCCCCGTCCTACTATTGTCCCAGAAGCATGGACACTTTCAAAAGCGGATGAAGGCGACTTAGGTAGTTGCGAGAAAAAAGTGTGAAAAATTAATATTAAATTAGCAAATCTCTTTTTTAATGATTCAAAGCTAAAAAAATATGTATTTTATTTTTTTGATTGCAATGCTTCTTTTTTATATTTAGATGGGAATTTCGAAAATTGAATTTAAGTTTACTATTAATAATAAAGAGCCTAGGATAGAATCCTGTGGTACATCTACATCGGGGCTATTTTATACGTCACTTAGTGCACGATTTATTTTTTGCATATTCTTTCCGACTTTTTCAATAACTATTTACCTTATTCAATGTTCTTCGTTTGTGTAGCAAAAATGTATGCTTTTCAAAAATAAATCAGTATTTTGATTTTTGAAACTAAAAGAATTGCGATACTAGGATCATCCTCTTAAGCAAATAGAAATTACAAAAGCTGTTTTTTAATAGGAAGGAAACTCAAAAATCTCAAAACTTTTTTAAAAAAGATAAATCAAAGGACTCAGTATAAACTTTGGTATTTTTTCAGTGCTTCATTACTTATTCCTTCAATTCCACGGGAGCTTATAATCTTTATTCCATACACATCAGATGGTAATTCTCTTTAACAAACTGGACTGCAGAATAATGATGATGAAATAGCTGTTTCAAATACAAAAGTTTCAATTGCTCTTTTACGACTGCTAGATTTTGGCCCAACTTTACCAGCAGCGTTGGCAAAAAAGTTGTTAAATTCGTTTTTCTTTATGACTGATTTATTGCATTCTATTTTCAGACTGTTTTTTTTCAGACTCAGTTTTTCTTCCTGCTTTGCCAATATCTTATTTACAGTGTGCAATTGATATGATATGATGATTGATAGAACAATATTTTTGGCGTTCATTGGCCTCCATGTTTTTGCATTCTTTTAATTCGCAGTATTTTTTTCGTCGTTAATAAAAGATTGTGAAAGTGCTCTGTTGTCAGTATTTTGTCTTTACAGGATAGATAACGACATTATCTTCTCAATCTGTTGAAAACACGAGTAATCCCGATCGAGTAACCCTTTCAGAAGGACCACTCACATAGTCCGAGTTGGTTAGCGACTCCACTAAAAGTGCCTTTATTAGATCCCAATTGAAAGGTAAATGCTTAACCAACTGTGCCACGAATTTACAATAGAAAGTCCTTGCCCATCCCATAAAATTTGTGTGTAAAGAAAGGCTGATTTTCGTCCTTCCAATTGCAGAGAAAACTCTTAATCACATAACATAACAATTCGAATCAAAGTCATTTAACAAAATTACCGTTATCTTTCAAAGTCCCCACATCCTGTTAAGTTATTGTCAAATGAGTACTTCATAAGCATCTACTTCCTCACTTCGCTCCTCATGCCGCAGCACACCATTTCAAGTCGTAACTTTAATTCAAAAAGTTTCACGTAGAAAAAAAAACCATTGAAGTACCGCAGCGTACGCTGACGAGGACGACAACGCCCGCTCATCGAGGCAGGACGATGTCGAATCGACTCGAAAAAAAGTCAAATTCCATTGTGCTTCCAATTTTGTGGTGTATTTTCTAAAATTGCAAATATAAATCAGAAATTTGTCATCGCAACTTTTCTTCTTTTTTTTTTATTATTTTATTTCCTTCCATATTGTGACGGGAGTCCTTGGGGAGTAATACATTTCTTGTTGTGTGTTTGGTGAAGCCTGCATAACGCCACCATATCCATTCATAGCATTTGCAAATGGACCTCGGCAAAAGAGCCACACGCACAAGGATGACAGTTACTTTGAAAGTTTGTCTCATTCTTTATGGAGCATAAATTAAGTGTATACCTAATAAAATTTTCACAAAAAAAAAAACAAAATGATAACAGCTTTCCTTGTGGTGGAAAGGACGAAAACTGAAGTCGAGTGAGATGAGGAAAGTTTTTTTTTTTTTTATCAGCGACAAATGAATGGAAAACTGTGATTATGGTAATTTTGGATCCTTACACTGGGTCGGGCAATTCGAGAGGCGAACAATGTCGGAAGAAAGGAATTTGTAAAGTATTTTTATGTGGACACAATGAGGACAATTCCCGGAGGAAAATGACTCTGTAGATGGTTCATCAGGTTTACATTCCATCAAATTTGCTAGATGTATTGTGTGGAATTTATGGACAAGTTAACTTATTGTTGGTCGGAGTTTATTTTCATGTTGGAACTGACACTTTGTTTAGTGGGTGGATTTTAAGGCGCAATGATTCTGTATGAGGGATGAGCGACGTTTTATGATGAAGAGGAGTATTTTTTTTTTACAGGAATACATTTGTTATGAAAAGACTATGAGGACTTTGTGTATTTCGGTTTTTTTTATTATAAGATTAGGTGTAATGATCGAGGTCACTTGTATTGGAACATCACTTGTACTGGATCTGCTCGGAAAAATGTTTTTTATTTTTCGTTTTTGAAAAATTGAGCATTTCTTGAAACCAGTGCTTTAGCCATCGAATCTCTCCAGCCACATCAAACTTTTTATTGGCTGAGGTTCCTTACAACTTTTGTGCACTAAAAAGCCTTATTTCTTTTGGGAAGATTTGAAAAGTCTTCGGAGCCGTAGTGCTGTTGTCCTTCCTATGAAAATATGCTTGATGCGGGAGCATCGCAACTTTTTGGCCGAACGTTCCGTTTTAATCTTTTTGAATCTTCTCCTGCGTTAAACCAAAAATCATGCAAGGAATCTTTTTTGCCCATTCGAGACAGGACTCAATTACATATACAGGAATGTGGCTTAAGATGCGTTTTCGTGTTTCATCGGTTGTTAAGCCGGATTTTAAAAAGTTAAGTACCGGTTTCTTATCCGGAAAACTCACAATGAAGCTTATGCAGTAAGTCTCTTCCGTCTTCACTTAGAATGGGGCAGTCATTGTTGATTGCTTGGTTTGATGGGTAAGCCGCAAGCTCTAGACTCAAGAGCTGGTTTTCTTCCCGAAAGTTGGTATTGGATTCGAACTGTTAAGTAGTGGGTTTGACAATGCGGGGTTGGTGTAGCTATGTAGATTGCGTTAGTTAAGTCAGAACAAAAATTCGTTGCGCAAACTGTGTTTGAAGGGGCCATTTTTTTTTTTTTTTGATATCAGCTTTGACTCTGATGTCTTGTGGTGCAGTCTATATTTTGCTGGGCGATGGCATAAGCTCCAAGCCTTCGTCCTCCTACCGCGGTTGTCGCACGTTGTAGTTTCTGTTAAACCGAGCCAGAGACCATGGAAATACAAGCTGATTAGCTCAGCCACCAGTCCCGCCAAAAATCGTTTGCTTCTTCTTCTAGAGCTCAGAGCTTCCTTCGCTAATTTTCTTCTTGGTTTATCTATGAAAGTTTGTGGAGTCTACTGTGGGATTTTTGTCATTTTTTTTAAATACTTTTCTGGCCAGATCGTCTATTAGTTCGTTTTACGTTACACCTTAGTATGATGACGATAATTATTTTGAGATGGCTTTCATTCAGCATCTTCGTAGTGCACATATTTCTGCACAGATGAACCGTTCACATGTCTGGTATAAGTCTGACGATCAGTCAGACTTGAAACCGTAGAGCCTTGAAACCCCCGTCGCCTGTTAAGGGTGCTACAATTGGCTCTACTTTATAAAATCATTATTCTAAAATTGCTTTCATTTAAGTACTTGAGCTGGTTCTACTGTATGTTATTGAAGGCGGTTTGGTTTAATCGGATCTTGCCAGTTTGTTTACCTTCTCGGGTTTCATGAGGATTATAATTGCTGGCATCTAAGATGCATATTTCACCCCATCAAGTCATACCCAGAAAAACAGTCCCTTACCATAAGCAATGCTGAGATGGTTCTATTTACAACCCACGACTGCTGTCAGGCAGAATGAGCCATTCAATCGAATATGGTGCCAATAGTGCCAAACTTAAGTTCAATTAGGCTGACATCACCGATGGGCTTCCTACAGAAATTAAAAAAAAAAACACCATGAGATGACCCGGTTCGATGCATTCATAATTTTTAGTCCAAAATATGGTCGGATGAAAGTTTTCCCGATAAATGGAACCTGAGCGTACTTTATCCGATTCTTAAAAGGTAGTATCCTCGAACAGAGAAATAAGCCTTTTTAATTGCCTGTAAGATATTTTTGTGTGAATGCCAGCATCCTCTCGACTTCAATCTGATTCATTTCTGTGTCGTTATAGGTCAGGAAAGAGCACAACCGATCAAATCCTCACTTTGCATTCATCGATTCATTGATTTTAAGGCTTGGTAGGACAGCATTCAAACAGACGAATAAGTTAACTTCGGTTACCTAGAACCTTGAATGATTAAATAGATTCTACGCTGTCATACAATTATTTTAACATCATTCTCGAAACAATCGTTTAAAACTCACTCATCAATAGAAGAGGCACTGTCTTCGATTATCCTGTTTAGCTTCTTCAAATCCAGATGATATTGACGTACGTACATAATTGAAAAAAAATAATGAGTCTTTGGTACTTTTGTTGGTATCGAGCCCGTGGTGGACACGATGAGACTCAAGATGAATAAAAGCAAAACGAAGTATAAGTTTGGTACAAAAAAGCGCACACAACATTGGTGGATGCAGCTTGGAGGACTTGGTCATTCTAGGATTCACAAAGAACTCGATTAATGCAGGCCTTTTTTGGTTTAGAAGATAATTGAGCTATTACCATGCCTAGTTACACCGAACTTACACTATATAGGAGGCTTCGTAAAACTAATTCAAAAGGCATTACTCAGCACAGATCATAGACCAAAAGTTGTTCCTTAAAATTCGAAATTCGCCTAGTGCTCCAACAATCAATTTGTAAATTCATCACATCCACCGAATTCGGGCTGTGTTTTGTCTGTGATCTTTTGCACGTCGGAATATCGTGTTAAAATCAAAATTAGGTAGGCGCTGAGATTAACACCATGCCACGTTCTCAGCCTCGGAGTAGATAATTGAGCTTGATACGTTTAACGTCTTCATTTGTTCCTGAGCAGATTGGACCATCTGGGTAACTGTCGTGTCCTTATCTGTGAAGATATGCCCTAAAGCTTCCATGTCAAATCTCCATGCTTTCTGTTGATCCACACTTTGATATTTCGCAATAATCTTATTTGTCCAGCGTCCTTTTCCAGACCAATACCATTTCTGTTGAAATTTATGTAGACTTCTCGTTTTCGTTGTCAATGTCGCCCTTGATATGCTGACGAGGAAGATATCCTTCGCTTCTTGTGTTAGTAGGTTGATTAGCACCAAACCAACCACAACAAAGGCTGAATCATAAGATGTTGTTCAGAAAGCCCTACTTACTCTCAGAGCGTTGGTTCAGTATGCTGCCATCATTGTTTTACTTTATGCTTTTGCTTTAACTTCGATACCACAATATAATTGATGACGAGACTTTTGGTTTGAGCAGTCTTTTCTTGTAACGCATTCCACCTGTATTCGGCATCATCCTTGCCAATGCAGCAGTCTTTGCTGCCTTGTCAGCTGCTTCTATGATTATGTCAAGGAACTCCATTTCGAGGTCACCGACGGTTACCGTTTTAGTCTTTATGACTTTTCTGCTGCTTAAAAATACCACTTCAGTCTTCTCTTCCGTAAGCTGTAAGCCCATACTTGTTAACCAGTCTCGGACAATCCTTATAGCTTCATTGCAATCGTGCTCCGCTTTTAATTTTGTTAAGTTACATAAATTTTTAATGATCTTGGGATCTGCAGTCTCAGAACATCTTCGTACATAATGTTCCAAAGTTTTGAACCCAATACAGAGCCTTCGGGGACGCCACCTGTCAGCATATAGCGCTTTGTTCTATCGTCATAAAGTACAGTTTTGTAAAAGGAATCGATCAATATCTTTTGAAGATATTCCGACACTCTTTTGGCGATGAGCGACTGCACAATATTTCTCCAGTTCGCAGTGTTGAACGCTTATTTAGCATGATGATGGTGCAGTATTTCTACTAGCGTGCTTCCATCATGCACCTCGGATGGCTTTGCTCGCAGGGCCGACGGTTTCGGTAACCTAGTTGGTGCAGTGTGGCTATCTCCTCATCCCACCGGTATGCTGGTGACCGATTTAACTTGTCATTTTTTCACTGCATCGCAGGCTACTTTCCATCTAAGAGCTGTTTTGCCTCGTCGACGGCTTACCGATAAGTAATCAATCATCAATTGAATTTGATCAACTTCCACTGTCAGTGATCTCCAACCTTCGTTATGTGATTGTCTGTTTGGTGTTCGTCTGTTTCCCCAAGAGCTTAGCCGTATCTCATATTTAATTGCTTGATGATCACTGTGCGTGCTTACGAATCATACTTTTCACGTAGCAGTTGTTGCCAGAGTTTAGCCGTTTTCTCTTCAAAAAGTCACCCACAACGTATTCAGATCGCAGCTTTGTCTGAAGTGTCTGCTGTTCACACACTTTCGTCAAGTTGTTGGGGCACCTAGTTGATTTAGTCTTGGGCTTCTTAATAATGGTTAAAGTTTATTTGAATAGCCCTCATATTCTTTTTTTTTCGTATCTTGCAGCGCGTCTCACGCCTGAAGCAGCGTTCAGTGCGAGTCTTAAGCTCGACGGCAACGCGATGAAGCACCTATTATTTCTGGTGCGAATATTTGGAGAAAGACTTGCTAGTGGAGATCCAGTTCAACTCCGGACTGTAGCAAGTAAACTTATAGGAAAAACCAAAAGAGGATATCTTTGAAGTGGATTCATACCCCGAAAACTATTTGATTAAAGTTAGAGACTTACTTTTAAAAATAATAATAAACTGGCACCATATTCTGGGAAGAGTTGAGATAAAAGACTTTAAAATTTCTACGAAGATATTCGTTTCCTGATTTAAAAATTCTAAATTTCGTCCTTTGGATTTCTTATGAGAAATTTGACAAAATCGACAGCGTTTACAACATTTCACACCCTATTGACAATCGGCTTAGTTGTAGTTGGCACTCACCCCATCGTTACGTTCGTCTGCAATTGTACCATCAAATCCGAACCGAGTGGCAACAAGAAAGCTTGAAAACGGAGAGCATTGGCACCCATTAGCTTCTATTATTTTGAATAATTCATTTTATTTTGTCGAGTTCTGCAACCCCTAAGGACACCAGCCACTCAATTCGGCTATCCCCCCTTAACGTATGCACAACAGGCTCGACCGACGCCCCAAAGTGTAATCTTCTCAACAACAGTTGGGGGCAAATTCTGTTCAAGTACAATAGTGCCCCGAAGGCTATACTCTTCTGCTCGAGCAGCAAAAAGGCGAGCGAAAACCTTCATAAAATGCTAAGCGGATTTTTTCTCCCTTACCCTATTGAATATTTCATGCCCTGATGAATCCACAAGGAGCGCAAATGTACACAATACACAAGATACACATTCTCTATAAACTTTTGAAAGGACTCTGTCGAAAAGTGCAAGCAAATCAGACCCCACCACAAATCCGTAAAGAAGGATTTGGATGATTTTAAATAATGTCTCCAATTCTGAGTCCCTCTAAGTTAGCTTCTCCATCCTCGCACAAAAAAAGGACATTCGTTGTTCGCACACACTTGTGCACTTCCGAAAATGCTGCTTTGTACATTAAAGAGTAAACGACCGATGGCGCAGACTTATCGGGCAACCCATCAGGATTAATCCTTAAAGTTTATTTCCCCACTCCATTTGTTAAAACATTAAATTTAGGAATAAGGACAAAAACAAAAACAAAAAAAAATTAACAATTGACGGTGATAAAGCGGCGAGGATCGCAATTAATTGTCCGTTGCGTGGTTTATGAGAATTTTTCATCTCATTTTTCAGGACACAAAAAAAACAAACAAGAAGGATAGACAACATTTTGTCCTTTTGCTCTCCCACACCAAGCCAATTGACACTCTCTGGACAATTTCAATAAATAAATTCACCAGGAACAATCGAAGTGAAAATTGAATGGCCGAGTGCTGGAGTTATTTATATGTATTATGGACCGCTATGCCGCGCGCCGGCCGACGGACGCGGCAGCAGCAAATCAACCAACAAACTGTTGTCCATGAAGCGAAAAACACCAAAAAGGACTTTGGAGGTTCGACTACACGACAAAAAACAAAAAAAAAAAACAATCAAATTTAAATACAGATATATTCATAGTGCAGACATTTTCGAATTGCGTGAAAAGAGGTGAACAAAAATACGGACACGGTGGAAATAAATAAAATTTATTTGCTCCTGGAACAGATAATAAATTTTATATGAGTGCGGGCTGTCCT
Source organism: Orthonevra nobilis (assembly GCA_963555765.1). Classification (NCBI taxonomy): domain Eukaryota; kingdom Metazoa; phylum Arthropoda; class Insecta; order Diptera; family Syrphidae; genus Orthonevra; species Orthonevra nobilis. Next base: position 73,058,060 of record OY743227.1, on the reverse strand, counting down.
GTACGCGAGAGGTTTTCTTTTTTATTTTATTTTTTAAAGTATTTTACTTTAGATTGGCTGGTGGCAGGAAAATATTTTTAAAATTTAAAAATTTATCAAATTGCATTAAATCGATTTCATATTAAAGATCTTGTTTGTATTTTGCATAAGAAACGTTCTGCCGTACGTTAGGCGTCAAAAGCAGTTTACGCTTTCCTCTAGTGTATTCCGGGACTGTAACAACTGAAGTACAATAAAGCGGGACAACAAAACCCTGTAAACATATGAACTATTTAAACATAAGAACAGCGAAAAGGACCTCTTACAGTAAGACTTACTGCGACAAGAAAACGTTCTATATTATATCCCAAAGAACTTACCCCTTTTCTCGGACTGTTGTTGCTTTTTATTTTAATGTTTTTTAAAACAGTATTACTTGACTTATTTTTCTCGCTATTTATCGACCTAAGTGTCCAAATCATTGAAAGCATGCATTATTAATATACTTTCAAACACATTCTCAAATGTCTTAAATAATATATATATTGAAAAAATAAAACCTGGTTGAACAGTCCTGCGATGCAATATTCGCAATGGTCTCATCTAAGTGACGCACGTTTTTATACCCTATTTCAACTGTCCTATACTTGATATTTGGAAATTTCTTTAAAGCCCTTTTATGTGTGCTGGGTAGGCCACTCAAGAAAACCACAACTTTCTAGAGCATCAATTAATAAAATACTGTGAATTGAACGAATACAAATAAATCGATATCAAATTCCCTTCGCCTATTAGGACTCCACCCATGTGGCCAAAATAGAGTTATAATTCGAAAGCACCGAACGAAAAAATAAAACCTATGAGTTCAATTGTAAAGCCTTTTTTTTTTTTGTTTCCCAGTTATTAACTTTACATCACTTAACAGAGTTTTATATCTTTAATATGACGGCATGCTTAACAAAAGCTCACCAATGTTATTTTGCGATATCTCTAAAATGGAGAAGAAAATCTTTTTTGAAGACAATTTCGGTATTTTTTGTATCAAAATTATTCCCTTACGCGATCAACTTTAGTACTAAGGTATTAATTTGGGCAAAAGATTTAGTTGTAAGAAACAATCACACAATAGCACCAAATCCGAGATATCACTTCGAAAATGGCTTTCGAACTTTATAAAATTTGTGATTTTTTTGTCGTGACATGTGTCAAAGTCAATCATACCCACTTAGTATTGCCATTTCATCTTGGAAAAGCTACCCGAACTATTTTTACTAAATATTGAGTTTTGTTTAAAAATTTTTGCTCTGTAAAAGAATGTGAACCATTTTACTGTCGTCAAAATCGACCAACTGAGCAAATCAAATTTCGTACCAATTTTACGATATTGGACATCATGAAGTATGCCTTTAACCTTACAAAATATTTCAACAGCTCATGAAAAACCTCAAACCGAACGATCTTTCACAGCGTTCAATTTCGGGTGAGCCTTGAAGTTGGAGGAAGGTCCGCTCTAAGCGACGAAGCTTATTGCGGGTCGAATGGGTTTGTTAATAAACCAAACTGTCATAGCTGGTCTGAAGAAAAAAATCCAGGCAATACAACCGTCTGTCAATGCACCCAAAAACTGCACTGCTTGGTTCATGATTTTTTAAGATTGACAGTAAGAATAGCGTTAATGTCAATGATCAAACTCATTTTCGTTCAATGATTTCGAACTGATTCTTGCCCAAAGCTTACGAGCTGATCGTTATCGACATGTGACATGAGCAAGACCAATCAAGAAATGAATTCGGTGAGCAATTTATTATTTATTTTGGACTGGTGAATTGGCTGGCGTGATCGTACGCACGCATTAATTCCAGTCTTGAAGAAAATACACGTCTTTTTAGCAACATACCAGCGAATTTGCTCCAAAGAGTTTTCAAAATGGAATCTTCATATTGACCACTTGAAGCTTAGTCATGATTAACATTTTTAGGAAATAAATCTTTGAAAAAAACTGCGTGAGTTTTAATTTTCAATCATAATTGTATACACTCTTGATTTACCAAGTTGAAGTCTTATTCACCAAAAGTATGAGTCGAACACGCATACGCAGCGTTCCGTCGTGTAGGGTGTGATACTGAACCTCGTGAGAGTGTTCTTGGAGCAAAATTGAATTGTTAAAAATTGTTAAAATTTTTTTTGTTGTTGTGATGTTACAACAATTTTAAATTTTCCATTCAGAGGTTCGTGTTAATTTACTTGTGCTGTTAGACAATGTTTCTGGCTATAATTTATGATTCTAATTAGTCTCTGATATCAATTGGGATCTGAGTTTATTGAGACACTGGTTTTTTGAACATAATTTAGTAATAAACTCTAAAACTAAGATAATGTTCTTCAGGTTATCTTCGTCTAACAATTTTGAAGCAGATGTGTACTTCCACGCTTCTGAATGTCAAAGATTTAAATTGTCTGATTGCCTTTGTTCGTCTGGTTTTAACCCTCCCTCTTTTTTTGTTATAATCTTACCTCTAATTTTTTCTTGTGGAGGCAATAGACGAATTTATATACTTGGGACTTATCCTTGATTCTAGAATGTCTTTTGCGTATCACACTGATAGTTTGAAAAAGTATATCCGATGCACCCTTCGACATTTTTATTATTTGGGTTACATTTGCTCCACCAAGCTTTTAAAGATAAAGACAAAATACAACCACTGTTGATTCTGTAAGTTTCCCTCTGTTCTGTTCCCTGAAAAATCTTCCTGTTCGTTGTTTGTATTGTTTTAGGGTGAGGTTAAAATTTTTCTTTATGAAGTCTGGCAATCTTAATTTTTGTACATTTTCTTGTTATAATCTTTGTGGAAACCTTATAAACATTGTATCCGTACCAATTTATTGTACCACTGCTTTTCGTCATTGTTTTGCTGACTCTTATCGACTCTTTAATGAACTCCCTCAGAAAATCAAGACAATAAGAATTTCTGCAATGTTCTTAAAACGCGTTATATTATGGCTCTTAAGCTTTGATAATGAAGCTTTAGAATCTCGTATTTCTGATGTTTTGTTCGAATATTATTTTTATTTTTTGGTTATTTTTTCATGCATGTTTTACAATTACTTTTAATTTTGTTTATTTTTGTTTCTTCTAATTTTGTTTTTATTTTTTTCTTTTTTTTTTGCTTCAATTAAATTTTTCTTGCATTATGTTTCTTCTTTTGTTTTAAGTTAATTTTTTCTTTCTTTAATTATTTTGATTTCTTAAGGGTCACCCCACCCTAAACTATTATTCTCTACTTTTTATTATTTGAAGTGGCATTCAACTCTATTTTTTCTTACTTTTATAAAAATACTGAATGTCACCAACCTTTAATAAATAAAATTAATTTGTTTTAGGTACACTCGAGGATTTCATTCCCTTCAGATTATCAATATATGCGGCATAAGCAATCTCATATTTTGAATGCGTCGATTTGGAAGCTGAATTTTTTATTGCAGCTTTAAGGGACCACTTTCTTAAGTATAAAGTATAATTTTCAACTTGATACCTTCTCGTGCTCCTGAGAAAAATGTTCTTGTCAGACAGCCAGAAAGGCGGACAGCAAATTGAATCTTTAAAGTTAAGTTTTTCCTCTTGATGTACGGAACCTTAAAATTTTACTCAAATATCCGTGACAGCACAGAAAAAAACATAATCATCCTTTCATTTTCAATCTCCTGAATGCCATATCCTCGTCTTTGTTGGGACTAAACGCAAATAGAGAGCTTTTAGTGAATTTATACCAAGATATCCTGACATTCCTGACATCCAGAAGCCGTATGTATTTTTAGTCATAATGTTTTAAATTCTTCCTTTTCTTGTCAATAATATTTTTAAGTGTCTTCCGCGATTTTGACGAGAATAGGGTTCCATGAATTGTTGACTTACTGACAGGTGCCACTATTTGCAAACGTTGTGGCTTCTTTCGGTAGAATGATATATTTGGGGTAACATTGAATTTGTTTGTATTTTCAAAAACATTTGAAAGCCGTTGACTATACCGACTTTACACTATGGATTAGAGAGCGGATTCGTTTGTTTGACTTAAGACATCAAAACGTGGAGAACTTAAAAGAAACAGGAACTTCCAGATGGGAAGTTAATAAATAAAAACTTCCAAGATGAGATGATGTTCACTCGAAGTGAAAGTAAAAAAAAAAGGAAAAGCCTGTAAAGGAACTATGACGAGGTCGAAAGCTTTGAAAAAAATTAAGTTCTGCACGCAAAATTTCTCAGAATTTATGAATTCGTTATCGGAACCCGCATTCGTGCAACTTTTAAGCTCAATTTTTTGTTTCTTTTGCATGAAAAAAACAAGGAGTCTTGTCTACAATTTCTATAAGTCATCAAAATGAAAATTCCAGTTCAAGCTGTTCACCATGCTAGCCCCAAATTGATGGCATATTTTGTGAAACTCTGATTAGTTTGGCCCAACGACGAGGGAAGTTTTAACGAATCTCTAGCCAACGCATTCCGACAAAGTATGCATATTGTTTCGGGACGTGATATCCTTGTGCCGAAACATACACCAAACCAGACACAAGGAGCTGCCGAAGGACCTCAACAAAGACCAGCAGCACATAATAGCCGACCGCCTGCAATACAAAGTCATCTTGGTTCAACCAGTTTTCGTTTGTTTATCGTTGCCAGGATGTGCAGGATAAAAGGGAAAACTTCTATTGGGTTGCAGGTTGCGAATTTTAGGTGAGATTTTAAGTGAAGCTTTCATAACTTTTAGTGGTGCATGTTATGCTCATGTTTTGGACAGTAAAGCTTTAACTTCTTGTGTTTTTGGGGTTGCGAATGGAGAGTGATGCAGGACTTTGGTGAGAGATATGAAAAATCTTCCTCAGATGTGTGTACGAAGGTTGTAAATTAGTAAGTTGGTTATTTACATCGCAGGAGTACACCTTTGAAAACCGAATTAAATTTCGGGGCCGGGAAGTTAGTTTTCTAAGAATAGTTTTGTGCTTGGATGGTGTGGATTTTATACTCCCAAAGTTGATGGCATTAATAAAATGTTTCGTCTGGAGGATGAGCGACTGCCTTTGAGTACGAAACATTTGAAAGGCATTTCGAACACTGCGCGTCAATAGATTAGGTGTAGGGCAATGTTTGAAATGAGAAATGAAAAGATTAGCAAGAATGGGCGTGGATTCGACCAGATCCAAGATAAGAAACTCTCCATATTGAGTAGATTAAATATTAGTCTGGTTTGTAAGAGGCTTAAGCACTCTCACCAGGCCAAAATCAGTGTGGCTTCTGACCCGGCAAATCGACGAAGGACCACTTCTTTACACTGTTCCTACTCTTGTAAATGAACAACAAATTGCAAGTCAATTCTTACCAGCTACTGTTCGATTTCAAGGCCGCATTTTATGACATAAAAAAATCTAAAACTGACTAATAAAAATAACCGATTTTTGCAGACCCCCAATTCGGTCCTGTCTGCGAACGAATGGAAGAGAAAATATAAACGTGAACTCCATACGGCGTAAAATAAAATGACTCTAGGTACAACTGTCTTCGAATTCCAGGCTCCAGGCTCATTAAAAGGCGAACATGCGGCTCAAGGCGCAAGCAAATGCGGATATCAACAGAATTGTTCTTAACAACAGTTATTCCAGGACCAAGAATAATCGAAGAAGGTCTGATAAGTAACTAAGAAATCGATCATCAATAGAAGACCGAGCCCTTCCCCGAGTATCAAAAATGCTCAATGGGGGCTACTTGGACTACATCCATTTCAAATCTTCATATTCAAGGATCCTCCATCTAGAGAATTAATGACGTCATTGAGCTTTAAAATGTCGTAGGTAGGAAGGTAAAAGTGGTGGTTCAGTGAGAACCTAATTAGCCCTATGTTCCGTTTTAATGCCACAGCTCTGTTACATATTTTTGATGTGTATTTGAGAAATCTCTAAATCCAGCCTGAAGTATAAAAGAAGGGCATTCGTTGCCCAGAATCCTTAGCAGAAATCTCATCAATTGAATTGAAGAAGGGTCTATCAAGCGCTCGCTGTCTAGCTCTGCACAGTACGTGAGACTGGCCCATTTTAGGTTTGCTGCTTCAAGGAAGTATAAAAATAAAATAGCCTTTGCTGCATGTAGTGAGACGAAAACCTCCCCTACAGGCGAGCGCTGAAGAACAGATCCCTGCCTAGCAAGTTCATCGGCCCTCTCATTACCTGGGATGTCAATGTGATCGGGAGCCCATATAAGGGAAATGAGCTTACCTTCTAACGACGCTATTTCAACTCGGCATTCCTGTACTAATTTTGAATGTGAAGTATAGTTGGCAATAGCTTTGATAGCTGCTTGGCTAACAATGCATAGGGCAACCTTCTGACTTGGCAGGATATTTGGATATGTTTTGATTTGACGACATTCTTCCCAGATTGCAGATAGTTCCGCTTGGAAAATGCTGGAATAGTCGGGCAGTGTAGAGACGCTCCTGATGTTCAGATATTCTGAGAACACACCCGCACGGACTCCGCCGCTTATCTTAGAGCCGTCAGTGTATATTGTCCAGTTAAAATCCTTGCATATCTGTCCACTATTCCAAGCCGCTCTTTCTGGGATAAGAATGTCAGTGTTATTTGAAGGATACATTCCAGGGATCGTAGAGTCCGTTGGTGATGATACCAAATCGCTTTGTATAAGATCAACTATAGTGCTATGACCATATGGTTTTGAAGTCCAACAACCAGACTCTCTGTGTGCTGAAGTGCTTTTTATGTGTAGGTCCAAAGGCAGGAGATGTAACATTACCGTCAGAGCATCTCATGGAGTCGATCGCAGAGCGCTTGTGGTACCCATGCATTCTGTTCTCTGTACCTTGTTTAATTTAATGACGTTGTATTTTTTCATAATTGCCGGCCACGATATAAGTGATCCGTATGTTAGAATTGGGCGAACCACTGCCGTGTACATCCATAGGATCAACTTTGATTGGAGACCCCAATCAATGACGCTGAGCATTGCGTCTAAGGTAACGCCTAGGTACTTAACGCTGGTAGGCAGAGAAAGCGGCTGATCGTTCAGATGGGGGAGTTGGAAGCTGAGTGTCTTGATACAAAGACCGCATTTTGAAGCCTATGTGCAAACTTTACCAAATGCGACCTCCATAATCTCACTGATCATAGCCGGATACTTTCCTGATACTAAGATCACCATATCATTCGCGTAGCCAACTCCAAATTTCAAATGGATTTTACCTATCTTGTCACTTGAGTCTTCTGTCGTTACACTAAATTTAAATTTCTTAGCCTGAGTTACGTGTTTTAAAAAACAAATTTTTTGTGTGAGGACCGCCGCTTCATTTTTAACTTTATAACGGGGCTTTCAACAGGGACGCTACAAAAGTAGAGCGACAGGGACATCAAACGACGCCATATTTCTTGCCGCTCTTTTGACATTTCTCTTCAGTAAGGTTTGCTATTTCATGATGGAAAGATACGCTGAGGCTTCAGTTGCAGAAAGCCCAAATGTGTCTCTCACACGTCGTTCTCAAGCGTTGGGCGTGGCCTACATCCTTACACGATTAAATTGACGCAAGAATTGAAGCCGCTTGACCACCAGAAGCGTCGTATGTTCGTGAATTGGGCTGAGCAACAACTTGAAAATGATTCGGATTTTCATCGAAAAATCATCTTCAGCGATGAGGCTCATTTCTGGCCGAATGGCTCCGTCAGTAAACAAAATATGCGGTATTGGTCAGGCAGCAATCCACACGTACTCCATGAGTCATCATTGCATCCCGAAAAAATTACGGTTTGGTGTGGTTTATGGGCCGGCGGCGTCATTGGGCCGCAGTTCTTCCGTGATGATCATGACCAGCACGTTACTGTGAATGGGGAACGCTACCGTTCAATGATAACCGAATATTTTTGGCTCCAATTGGATGATATGGACTTGGAGGATATGTGGTTCCAACAGGAGGGTGCCACAAGCCACACAGCGAATGTCACAATCAATTTATTGGAAACCAAGTTTGGAGAACGTGTTATCTCACGAAATGGTGCAGTCGCTTGGCCGCCTCGGTCGTGCGACTTGACGTCGTTAGACTATTTCCTGTAGGGCTACGTCAAGTCTATGGTCTATGCCAAAAAGCCAGCGACGATTGATGCGCTTCGTACGAATATCGAACGTGAAATTGCAGCCGTATCAGCCGATTTATGCTTGAAAACCGTCGAAAATTGGGTTCAGCGTCTGGACTTCTGCAAGCGTGCCCGTGGTGGCCATGCAAAAGAAATCGAGTTCCGTACATATTGGCATCGAACGTACTTTCACAGAAATAAAGAATTTCATTGATATCCAAAACCGTTTTTGTTTTATTTAAAAATTTGTAGCGTGCTTATTGAAAAACCCGATATTACTTTTACGATTTATGACATAGAAATACACATTCTGTGAAAGTTACAAGTCTCTAACTATTACGGTTCAGAACATGTGGCACTGTGACGGATAGACGGATGGCGGGCGAACGGACAGCGAATCCTTAGCCTTAAAATATGTCATTTATTGCATTGAACTTATTTGTCAAGAGGTCCTGACTCGAATTTGTTCAAGCAGGTTGTGTGTTTTCATTTGAATCCTTCAAATGACGGTCTAGCATTGTGGCGTTCCACCATGTCAACTTCATACAACGGATTATTCCAGTTGAAATATTTTAACTTTCATTGACATTGATGGTCAAGAGTGCGTTTGTCTTCTCCTGGCCAAGTTTACCTTGCGAAATACTTCTTTCAACTGTTGGTCTATGCGCATCCTGCGTTACCTTCACTTCTGGAAAAGTTCACTCTACAAACTCGATTTACACTGCCATGCAATCACTTTCGCACCACCGCAGCAAAGGTGCATAGGACCCCAACACAATGCTTGTTATCCCAAAACAGCAACATACACGTTGCCACAGCACCAACCCAAAAGGAGGTGGCATTGTATAGAACATTGCCTTTTGTCACAGTGTCCTTTGAGTTCTCCATCTCACGGTTAGATTCCTTGCAAGTGAAAGGATTTTTGTGAACGCACTATATCTGCTGCACAGAATTCTAGAAAGCTTTTAAGTAAGGTATGTACGCTCGCAATGGAATTGCTTGGTATGGAGAAGGACGCCTTTCACAAACATACAGCATCATAGATCCTTTGGTTACGCCTTGAACAAATGTGGACTAAGAGTAATGGAATTGCTTTTTATTGTCGGGTTCACTTCAAAGAGTCAAGCTCAAACAAGCGCATATTTTTGTACACTCGTTTGGATGTAGGAAAAGTGTTTACATAGGACGTTTTGTTTGGTTTGAGGAAAATCAAAGGATTCTGTTTAGATTGCTGGCAAAGCTACGAGGATGTTGAGTTCAAACTCTTGGCATCTTCAATTAAATTTGAATTAAAATAAAAGCTACTTTGGAAGAGAGGGGAAATGAATTATTGTGTAGATTAAAAACACTTTTGGTTTCATTTAAGGAAAAGCCTGTCGTAGCTTACATTTCAAGTCTCGGTGTCATACATTATCAAAGATTTAAATGCTATTTCGAATGGCCAGGAACGTGTTGGAAAATTTGCGAAGCATTTGTGAGAGGGTTCAAGAATTCTACTCCAGCTTTCATTGCCAAATTATTAAGGATATGTCCACCTACTGAACCGTAAACAAAATTTTACCAACTGCGGTCAGTTAGCGGCGCCGTTTTTATCCGAAATAAAAATTGACTTTTTAAGATCGTGGTATCGTGCCCGTCCATCGAAAGGCTTAAAAGTCTATTCAGGATGTTTACCCTACACGCCACTCTATTTTCTAACTACTGCAAATACCTGCTACTTAGATTTTCGAAGACTGCAGAGCATTGAAGGTCCTTGAAATCTTGAATGGAATTGTTCAATTCATGTCTAAGCTCAGGAGATGTCTGCCATACCTCAGCCGTTCTTCTATTTAAGAAGCTAATTGTATAGTTTCAGGTGGACTAAGAGATCCTTGTCTTTTTCTGAACGAACTGTTTTTTCTTACGAATCCATGGTTCTTGGATTAGCGTTAAATAAGCTGAGGCAAGTTTATTCCAAAGAAAGTTAATTGTTACTCTGACAGTATAACTTGTGCTGACTTTTCCACATAAGCCACTGGAAACCCTCAACTGTTCCAATAAAGTTCTTCCTTTAATATGATCTGCTTCCTCGTTCATTAGGATGATATATCCAGTCAGTCCTTCTAGGTATCCATCCCGAAGGTGAACTTTTTCATGTCGAACCGGCTTGAAGATTGCTATACTTTAGGCCTCCTCGAAGGCAAATTGGCAGGAGAGATCTGCAAACTTCTTCGCTGCACTCCCTCTCCTCCGTTGTTCTCTATCTATTCGGCGGGTTGCTGACCGCCTCCTGTGATCTTTGCCTGTTCAAAGGGAAGCTGTATCGCTTTGAAGCCAATGTCATTTTAAAAGGGTCGCATTTATGTCAAGTTTCTTCAAACTAGTCCAATATATGTTGAGCCGCAGATCTGTTTTTCTAAAGATGAGATGGAGTAATAATGATAACGATTCACCATGCTCGGGTTCACTCCACAATGCAGTTTACAGGGCCTGGCTTAACCATTTGTGTATGCGTTTTATATTTTTCGCCCAAATGGTTGAGGATGGACCTATAATTAATGCCGAATCCGAACGTTTCTAGAAGCTGCATTCTGACAGTTGTACTCATCGGGGAATTTTCAGTCACTAGTGAGAGGTGGGGCTGTAAAAAATATGCCAAATATTTCTTCCCAAATTTTAACGTAAGATCGTACGCTCAGCAGCCGACATACCCATTGGGCCTGGCTCATCTTTCGCGCCACAAAATGTCCCTATTGCTTTAATTCTTCCAGGATCGTTGGCCGGATAAGAATTAAGTCTACACCAAAGTCTAAAGATCTGCGATCCTCTTCGGTTAGCATACTAAGGTCCATGGTCCATGAGAGTCAGGATTTGGCTAATTTTTGCATGCCTTTTTGCGGAATGAACCTCAAGTCGATTTTCTCTTTGCATTTTTCTTGCGAAAATCGTCCTGTGAGCTGGCGACTCAAAAGCTCGGCCATTTAATTTTTGATGTTCTCTTTCGTTTAGGTTGAGACTTCGGTGGTTAATCTGTTGGCAGCATTTTCTACCGAGTACTTGATACCAAAGCTGTAAGCTTCTATTAACGTACTTTCTTCGGGGAATGTTTAAACCTCTTATTTGACGTTTGCCGGGTCAGGGATCTTTGCTCTCAGCTCTCTCAGGTGGTTAATAGTGTAGGTATTCAGAGATGCCAGCTTGGAGGCTGAATGCTAGTCCGAATTGAACAGGAACTTCGATCGTCCCTCATGAGCCTTTTTTTCATTCTTATTCAATCTAAATTGGATTTTTTAAAACCAAAAGACCGACTAAAAATGTCTAACAGGAATGATTATGAAGATGCATAATCCTATTTGAATACGTCTCAAAATATTTATCATCTAAACGTGTCCATAATTCGTGTACAAAGGACAATTTAAATGTCCAAAGCTGAGGAAACTAATTATCATCGCTCACAACACCTGTCACTATCGCTTTGTCCGAGTGTCCTGTCACAAATACGTGTATAATAATCCCTCGAATTGGTCTCTAATCCAATTACTGTTTGTTTTCGTCAACATTTATCCACCCAACGTCATATGACAATCCGAAACATAAGCACAACGCCAAGGATATTATTCTCCACCAACTCATATCAGCAAGCCAATGTCCAACACTCTCCACTGTCATCCTGATTGCAGCTAATCGTTGGCTACCCCTAAAGCATACATGAATATTTCTACCCGAAAATACAAACACATGCGCCGCATTTGTATTCGGAATATCCTCGCAGCTGGGCGTCAGTTGATATCCGAACCACTTAATTTGCATATTCGAGCAGGTGCCTCGGACATAAGCACAATAAGTCACAAGGATAACAGCAGGACTCGCAAAAAAAAGGGTAAACATACATTTCTCTGGCCGTATGTCGTATGGAAAAAGAACGAAAGAAAAAACAATTGCCAATTTATAGATCCCGAGTAACAGAGCGTAATCATGGGATAAAAAGGACTCGCCCCGTCGCCGTTTCTTAATCTTCAAAACAAAGATGGCAAAACGGATACAGCTACCAAACGATGAAGGATAACAAATAACATATTTTTCCCATTAAAAAGTCTCGCAATAAACTTCAAATTGCACAAAAGCAAACCAACACCAGCAGTCACGAGTCGTCTCGTCGCTAATGCACATCCTGCCACGGCACTTTAGACAACTGCCAGCTCCAGCTTTTCACTACAAGCACAGTTATCCTGCTCATTGGTGTGTGGAATTTTTGTTATTGTTATTTTGTTGCCCACTGTATGTCAAAAAAAAAAATATCCGTTTTGCGCGAAACAAAATTTAATAATAATTCCTCATGGCGTACAACACAGTCCTTCTCGTCCTTGTCGTTAGAAATTGTAGAGAATCATCTGAAAACTCGAAGGCCAAGCTAGTCGTCGTACCATGTCCAATCTAGGATCAGAAGATTGTTTCTTTTTTTTTTTTTTGCGTTGCGCTTCCCTGTTGTTTTATTGTTGGACCTCTTTCTCGAGCCTTTTATTCTGTAGTTTTACTCGTTTCCGGAGAGAGTGCTGCTGCTGCTGCTGCTGCTTCGGCTGCTGTTGGCACTGCAGAGAAGTTGACTTAACTGCAATCAACTTTAATAACATCACAGAATGTCAATAAATCCTTGAAAGTATCCAATAGATGATGATGGGGCGAAATTGTGCTTGCAATGGAGAAGCAGTCGGATTTGTGCTCATGCCACACATCCTTACTGGTTTTGTTTTGTTTTACAAAAAGAAAATAGGATGCAATTGTGTTACAGTTTGTTATACATTTGTGTATGTGCAACGTAAAGGTAATTTTCAGGATTCCAAGGATTTTTTTTTTTGTTTTTCTATTCTACTGCAGCACTATGGACGAATTTATCGAGCACAAAAGGTAGCGGCAATGAAGAAAGTCCTAAAAGGACGAGAAAGAAGGTTTTATGTGGCAATGAGGTAAATCGGTTGACCATTTGGGTAGGACTTTGCTGGTGCAGCAGTTATTGTCGGAAACCATATAGTGTTGTTTTATGAAATTGCTTTTTGGGAGCAAGAATCTGAGATGCGGTATTTGCTGTTCGCACACTTAACTGAGCTAAATATTTTATTTGGTGAAGAGATTCAACCAAGGAATATCAAAGAAGTAGATGTAGGTAATGAATTCGGCTTCTTTCTGTTCAAATAAGTTTGATTTATAAAAGGTTCTTAGCTTCATCCTCCCTCGGGATGCTACAGAATTTCTGGAAAAATTTTAGTGCATCAGGCAGCTAGATCCGATTCTCAAATCTGCACGTGGGAATTTTCTTCAACATAAACTTGTCAAAGTGGTTGAAGAATATTGAAAAAGGCTCTCAAGAAACATAAGCTCAAAAAGAAGTTTCCCTCTCCAAATAAAGCCAGGTTCCCATCCATCTAGAAGATGAAAAAAAGACGTTTAAATCCACGGGGCCTGATGGAATACAAAACCATTTTGGTGTTGAATTTCCCCAAACAATATTTAATGGCTGTTTTCAATACAGTTACCTTAAAGACGAGAAAAAATCAGCCAAAGTGGTATCAATTCCCAAACCCAGAAAAGGCGCTTGGATACCTTTAAAGTATATTCTAATGAGTTTGCTCAGCTTCCCAAGCCAACGTCTCGAGAAGCTTAAAAGAGATAAAACAATGTTGAACGTGGAAGCTAAGGAAATATTGCCTACCGAACAATTTGGCTTATGTCTTTTCACAGTCAATAAGGCTAGCCAGAGATCTGAATTCGAAAACCCATCCATACTTTTATATTCAGATGTCCATTTCCCGATAATCCGTTAATAAATCAAATAAAAAATTCTCCACGTGAGTTTTTTTCATTATTAATTATTTCCTCGCTCTTCAAGAGGATATGAATACTCTTAAAACGCATGTAGCCCAGAGCGAACGGAAGAATTAGGAGGAGAATGAAAGATTTTGTAGTGGTTTTGATAAACTCAGGTGTATTTGGTTTCAACTCCATTCCATAGGTGGAGCCCGAACGGCGGAGGATTTTGATATCGACCTAATTCGCAGGATTTTATTCGACATAAGTTTTGATATATGAACTTTAAAGTTTGGAAAATTTAGCTAAATGCCCCGCTATCAGTGTTATGTCTTCACACCAGAGCCATCTACACACAATCTACACAAAGCACTATTTTGAAAACACGATTTAGGTATTAAGCCGATACAACAACCACTACAACAACCCATTTAGTCAGACTCGACCAATCCAGTGAAAGTGCCATAACCTTGATCCCAATGGCAAATGGTGGCTAGACCAGATTCGAAAACTAGACCACTCTAGGTATCGAACATGGGACCTATCAATTGAATCAAATGAAAGGCAGGCGCTCTACCAATTTCGCCACCCTGCTGTCAATATGTGTTTCTTCTTCTGTGTTTATTAATTTACTTGTCGAAATATTTATTCGTGTGGAAATTTATAAATGTATTTCAATCATGTATTTATTTAAATTTATTTTTGTATTTACTGACCAATTTATTTAGTTATTTATTTATATAATGTTTTTTTATATATTTTATTATTCATTTATTTATCAACTTAACAAGTTGATTATTTATTGAAGTAATTATTTATTTTCTTATCAATTTATTGATTTTTTTGTCTATTTATTTATTTATTTATTAACAAACATATATCGTATAATATATTTTAAAGCTGTGATATTTAAATGTTCTTTCTTTTTTTTAAACATACACTTATATTTTTTTGTACATAATGGGTTTTTCTTGTTTTCCCACTCAAATTTATCGTTCAATTACCAGTCTGAGCGTTATTTTAAAATTATTTAAGTTGAAAGATAAATTAGTATATAGTATCTCTGGAATGTAAATCGTGCGGTAGCCGACTAACATAATTGTAATTTTTAAGTACGAGATAAATATCTATCTATCCATCTACATAAAGACCTATCTCAATTTAAACAAGGGTGCATGTGTTATTTTCCGGATGTGGAAAAAGCCTTCGATATCATCTGTCATCATGGATTACTGCATAAGCTGCTTGTTCTTTACTTTCCAATGTGCCTGATAAAAATAATCAAATCATTCTGGTTCTGGTTTCGCAACTCCCCCGTAATTGACAGATTTCAACGCATATTCGTGTGTGGAACAACCAAAGTCGCTAGAAATTCTTATTTTCAATGTCGAGCACATTCTTTAGGCTTTCTATAAGGACAGCAGAAATTAGTACGCAAAATTCGCCCCTAGAGTAGTTACAACTCTTGAACAGCTATTTTGATGTACAGTGAAGTGCCAGGCTTGAGTACAGATAATGACCGCTCTGTACGCCAAGAAAACACCGATTCCTGCAAGTATAATCTTCGCTGGCTGCAAAGGAAACATCTACGTCAATGATTGGCTGTCGGGTGAATCTAAAAGTGCTGCTGAAAGGGGCGAAAAGGTAAGGAAGCAGCTGAATTACGAATTTCTTTGGGTGCGGTTTGGGAAGATTATGATGAGGCGAAAAACTGGTATGGAGATCAAATATATTAAGTGTCTTGATGATCTTAATCACTTTAAAATTAGCTTCTTCTTATAATTTGGTATGCCACATTATAACGAATTATTTGATCTTTGGTACAGTAGTATATGTAATGATACATTAGTCAACACAGCTTTTCATGCATCTTTAAATGATCTTACTATCTTTAACATGAATATTAGAAGTATGAGAAAAAATTTTGATAGCTTTAGGTCCTTCATGCAGACTAGTTTTTCAGTTTTACCACAAATTATTGTTTTGTCTGAATATAGTTTGTATGCAGAGTGCAAAGAAAAGTATTCATGTGGAGGTGTTTCTGTTTTTGTAAAAGACACATTAAATGTTGTTGAAGTTTCTACGCCCGATCTTCCTAATGCCGATTCAATTATTTTAAAAATTAAGCTTGGTAATATTTTCTTGGATATCTTTTGCATATATCGGTTGCAGTTTGTCCATACTGTGCAATTCTCAAAAGACATTGAGGACCTTCTTAGTGGAATGAACAGTCATAATATTTGCCTTGTGGGTGATATCAATATTGATATATTGGACCTTCCTCTGAGTTGTGATAAATAAATGCTACTTTTATCATCTCTGGGTTTTGAATCTCTCCTGAATGAGCCAACTAGAGTGACCGAGAACTCTAAATCATGCATTGACGATATATTTTTCAGTGCGAAAAATAATATTTCACACGTTAGTCCATTTGTACTTGAATGGGATATAACAGACCTTTATGCTAAAGTTGTATCGTTCCTTAATCTCCTAGCAATAACTACAAAAATTTAGGGCAAACTGGGATCAAAAAAAGTGGTACCGATGGCAGAAGTTGATTTCCAGAAGTTAAATGAATATCTGTCAAAAGAAACATGGCAAAGTGTCTATATTGGTAGTTGTCCTTCAATGGCCTTCAGCATATTTATAGAAATCCTGTCTGATAATTTGGCCGCGAGTCGTTCTATAAGAAAAAGACGGACATTACAGAAAATTAAGCCATGGATGATGGATCAACTTTCTGTAAAAATTAATGAAAAAAATAATTTTTACGCTAAAAATAAAAACAAACTTCAAATTTCATCAATAAAAAACGTCTACACAAAAATGAGAAAAGAGATTTTTGAGCAAATAAATTTACATAAAGAAACTTACTACAAACGAAAGCTTAATGAAAACTGGTATAATCCGAAACAGCAATGGAATATTATTAATGACCTATTAGGTAAGGACAATGAAAATAAATCCATTAAATGCGTGAGGTTTTTTGAGAGCACGACAAACTCGAATGATTTGGAAATAAGTAATGGATTGAATTTGTTTTTTAAGAACATTGCCGAGAATTATACTCCAAAATCTTTGAAAAATGTTGGATTAATTTCCTCGGAATCTCTTCTGGATAACGAAGTACTCTCGACATTTTTCTTTGGTTTAGTTACTGAAGCTGAGGTTTCACTTATTGTTTACGACCTGAAACTAAAAAAACTCCTGTGCGATTCATGGTATTAGTAGTTTGGTATCTCGTAAAGCTATTGACTTTTTTGATTAATAAAAGCTTTGAAAATGGCTTCTTTCCGGATTGTCTTAACACTTCTATAGTAGTTCCGATACACAAAAAATGTGACAAATGTGACCCGAATAACTATAGGCCGATTTCGTTGCTCTCTGTTTTTCCAAAATTTTTGAGAAAATCATCACGAAAGGAATGATTGCTTTCCTCAGTAAATATGAATTTTTGAGCAAGTATCAATTTGGCTTTAGGTAAGGCAAGTCTACAGAAGATGCCATATTATCCCTCTTTGAAGACATCAATAAAGGACTCGATAAAAGCAAAACCGCTGCTCTATTTCTAGATCTAACTGAAGCTTTTGTATAGTGAATCATAAACTTCTATTAAAAATTCTTCAAAAAACTGGATTTAGAAGCAAATGTTTAATTGTTTGAAATATGAATTAATTTATTGTTCGAATACTGTAACTTTGAAATGGAAATAAACTAAAGTAACAAAAAAAAAAAACAAATAGAATTATGACGAAAACAACCAGACCAGATTTAAATGCTCATATTGACTCTATATTTGGAAAATATTGTTTTTGATTTTCTTGAAGAACACATTCATGTACGCTTCAATGGAATTCCATACCAAGTTGCAATTTGACAACATTTACCCAAGCCCTACCGTGTCTCTTTCAAAAAGAACGTAAGCACAGTAAAAGCAGCACACCCAAAAGGATGTAAAATCTCAACACGTCAAAGCGCAAAGTACACTCTTCATGGCGCAGTGTTAACAGCTCAAGTTTGTTAACTTTAAACAACAACGCACAAAGGCGATGAATTCATTCACCCTCCTATCATGGAACTCAACTCAAGGACCAAAGGATAACACAAAAATCTGTTTTACATCTGAAATATGAAAACAAGAAACACCTCAAACCTTCAATACTTAATAAAAAAAAACCCTCCTCTTCACGTTTATAAAGTAAAACATCCTTAAGCTATCCTTTCAACATTACCGCTTGTTGTTTCGTGTGTTTTTCTTTTTTGTTATGTTGGCACACCACTTCCTGCGAAGAGAAAAAAATTTCATAACTTTACAACACAAGCGAACACCCACAAAGGAGGAAACATTTTCACTTTGCCATTAATCTAGGAGCCACCAGGACCTCTTCCAAAATGTATGCAGAAGCAAGTCCATCTTCATACACAAATACAGGCGAGCTTAATTGCCTTTAATGATATGGTCCTTTAACCTGGTGCCCTTAGTTTACGTTAACAACGATAAACACAAAAGTCAATTCAGCCTATAGCCTGTTTTCGTCCTTTCATCTACTGACATCCATCATCCATGGAATGTAAGCCATCGTAGAGCATCGACGATGCAACTTTGTCCTGGATGCCGGCAAAAAAAGAAAACACATTTCAAAATCCAAGTTAGGCAAAAAAAAAAAACGAACAACGCAGTAAACTTGCAGCAATTGAAGTTGTAATATCCTTGAGCCCTTTCGCTAAGGTAAAAATCCATCCTGACTGCCAGTCGAAATGGTTGTTCAACTATTAAGGAGTTTTTTCTCGTTGCTCCTGTTTTTTTGTCCGAAAATCCTAAATTACTGCACAAGTTCATCCTTGCAAGCTATAATTCCTGCAAAAGAGAGACGAGAGAGGATGTGTAGAGTAGGTGTACTCCTACTTTATGCAGTTAGCTACCCCTTAGCAATTTTTTTTTGCCAACTTCTTCCTTTTCTTTTTTTTTCTGGCCGAAGGAGGTTATTGTGCCGCGTCGTTTTATGATTGCATTCCACAGTTGCAACTTCTCACATTCGCATTTGGTTGTGGGTTGGCTAAGTTTGTGTATGTGTGTGTGTCCTTTTTGCTGCCACGGGTGGTGCAATTATTTTTGCCAGAGGAAATAAATTTTAATGGATGGTTTTATGTCCTAGTAGTGTTATTTAAGGGATATTTACGATGGTGCCGATAATGAGAACATTTGCTCGGGTGCAGATGGTTTGGTCTAGCGTTGCACTAAAAGTGTTGGAGAAACTTTAAAAAGTTTCAAAAAGGACTCCACCGAAGCGTGATGTTCCAACGAATGGTGTGTACATATACTTCTAAAACTGTTTGCGACTGTATTGCGAGTTAAGACTGATCCACTTGGCGAGCAGATAGCAAATTGAAAAAAGGAAAAAAAGAAGAGGAGTTGCATGCACGCAGGTTTTTTTGCATCTTTTTTGTGCGTGACTTTTTTTTATAAATGCTCGTTTGATGTTTTCTGATCTAAGAAGGTTCATCTTTGCAGAAATGGATAACTGCTTCGAACTTGCATGGTGAGGCTTATTAGGTAGGTTTGATCCGTGTTATAAGCTCAGACGAATCGCCAATTGTTACCCGGATTTCATGTGGTTCCCTATGAAGTTCTTTGTCGGCTTTGGATAAAGATACCTAGGGGTGAAACAAATATTGCTGCGAAAGCATTCAGAACTTGCAAACTGGAACTTGACCGAAGTAAGGCAATGAAAATGAAAGGCGTCCCCTCTTGGAATCTTTTAGAGTAGAATCGGTAATGGTCCTGATAATAATTATAATAATAATAATATAATGTCACCGATCCACTGAGACTTGTAAATACACCACATTACAGCAAAATTTCCAGGAGATGTAAGTGCAAGAAGGGAACCCAAATCGACTTACCGACGAAGCAGTTTTCCCACCCACCTTAGAAGAAGTCGGCGTGGCTATCAAAAAGAACAATAAGTCCACGGGTTGAGACATATTACTTTCTGAATCTTTAAAATGTGGTGGCGATGCTAGGGTTGGGATCATTCACCGGATGATCTGCCAAGTTTTGGAGGATGAAAGCATGTCCTACTGTTGGGAAATCAGCCTTATAAAGGGTCCGCCATCTAACTTTTGTTTTCAACTAGTGCTTATTTCGTGAATGGTAACACTAAGCTCATGTCTGATTTGACAGACAATTAGTTTTATCCTTCCACTGAACGAATATGGTTGTGTATACGCCTGAACAACAGTGGGAAATATTGCGACATTACTTTGAAAATCATGGTAATGTTGCAGAATGTGTGCGAAAATTGCGTACGGATTTTAGAAGAAGAGAAGCACCGTCAGCTTCATATGTTCGTTATCTAGTGAAAAAGTGAAAGAAACTGGCATCCTCATCGATAAACCAATGCGTGAAAAGCCAAAAACAGTGCGTATACCCGAGAATATTGCTGCTGTGGCAGAAAGTGTGGGTGAAGCGCCATCAACATCAATATACCGTCGTTCTCAACAATTGAACATTCCGGAGACATCATTGAGACGTATTTTGCATAAAGACCTTGGTATGACGCCATACAAAGTCCAATTGGTTCAGGAGTTTAAGCCAACTGACCATCCAATGCGTTTTAGCTTCGCTAAGTGGGCCTGCGATCGACTTACAGAAGATGCCGATTTTGCCAAGAAAATCATCTTTTCAGATGAAGCTCATTTTGATCTTGGCGGGTATGTAAACAAGCAGAATTGTGGCATTTGGGGCACAGAAAATCCGCACGCCTACATTGAAAAGCCGATGCAACCAAAACGAGTCACTGTTTGGTGCGGATTTTGGTCCAGAGGCATAATTGGGCCATTTTTCTTCGAAAATGAGCAAGGAGTGGCCGTTACAGTCAATGGCGATCGTTATCGGACCATGTTGACCGAATTTTTGTTCACAAAATTTGAAGAGGAGGATATTGGCAACATTTGGTTTCAACAGGACGGCGCTACGTGCCACACAGCCGAAGCTACACTCGATTTGACACCGTTGGACTATTATTTGTGCGGTACCCTCAAAGATAAGCGTTACGCCGACAAGCCAGAGGCAATTGACGCTTTAAAGGACAATATTCGTGAAGCCATTGGTGAAATACAGCTGCACACAGTCGATAATGTGATTAAAAATTAGACCAATCGTGTAGGCTACTGCATGGCCAGCCGAGGTAGCCATTTGAATAATAAATCAAAAGAAAAAAAAATTTGAGAAAGTGTTCAGCAGTTTTTTTTTATAGCATTTTCAAAAAAAAAGTTATTTGGCGGACCCTTTATACCCCATCTACGAAAAAGACAAACATATGTTTGCAAAAACAACCGAGGCTTGCCGCAACTCAGTCTCAAGCCTTTTTTTCGGGCTTCCAGCACGTCAAATCATAGATATAGAGCAACGAGTTTCAAGTCGAAACCGACCATTTTTTTTTCAACTTAGAGACCAGATACGACAGTATAACTCACTCTGAACTGAAGTCGGGATCACGAGCGGCTTGGACCTGAAACTTTCGAACTATTCCAATTCCAAACATACATGTGACTTCTTCAATCTTGTCTTGGAACGGGTAGTACGACGGGCAGATGTTGACACGGAAGATACTATCTTTTGCAAGTCTACCCAGCTTGTGGGGTGTGTTGCCGATAAAGATACCATCGCTCGTTCCAAGCTTGTTGTAGTGAAAGCATTCCCGGCCATGGAAGAATAGGCAAAATGGGTTGGCTTGCAAGATCAGCAAAGCAGCTGAGCAAATATTGGGATCCTACGAAAAAAAAAAAACCTTTGTCGGATATTAAATCCTACCTTCGAGAAAGGCAAAAAGTCTGTCGACTACACTGGCTCGGTCACATCGAGCGAATGGACAATAATCCTGCAGCCAAGAGAGTCTTCGCACCCAATTCAAGAAGATTGGAAAGACCGAACGTTCGATGAAAGGATCAAGCGGAAGCTTGGTCTAACCAACTGGAAGAAGCGTGCTCAGGACCATCAATGTTGGACGGCAGTTTTGTCTAAGTCTCTGGCCTCATAAGTAAGTAAGCATTAAGTAAGACGAACACTCGGAACAGGTGGTCCAACACAAAATAAATAACGTTTATAGGGCGTATTGCCAACAATACAAAAGAGAGAAACAAGGAAAATTGTGATGAGAAAATGGATCGGTCCAATTTTTTTATAAAGATATAATACTGAAAATCGGAATGTGCGCTCCTCTGCAATTGCGTGCAAGCTCGTAGCCATTTTCTGTATTTTCCCGTAATAGATTGGATGTGATTCCGTAAAGGAATGTACTTTTATTGGTTCCGAATATCTCGTATCAAAATTGGTTTTATTCAAAGCGTATCTGCAGAATGATCACCTGAAAAAGTTCTGGTTAAATTTGATAGGGTGATTTATATTTTATAACAGAATAACTTTCAAAAAAGAAAACAATTTTAGGTTTCAATTAATATCCAACTAGTTTCCTTATGAAAAATGTTCGCTCTCGTTTTCGTCAAAAATCCACCTCATACTTACAAAAATTTCGATTGATCGAAATGTTTTTGAGTACTATTGCTGTCAAGACTGCTTGAAAGATCTTCCAAAGTTGGACACTGTTTACCGAAACCTTTAGTAAAGTTAAATTTTGAATTACGCCTGTCTCTGTTACTTGATCCAAGTTTCTAGGGCAAAGCTTCGAAAAAATATGATAGAAATATGAATCCCAAAAGCTTATTTTTTTTTCTTCTTCATGATTTCGGATGAGGTGCACAGGAAATATCATTAGACAATTATGAAGCCATCTCCATGCTTAATTGGTTGAATAACACAGCTATACGCCGAATGAAATCTCAGTTTTTTGTCCGAAAATTTTAATTTTGTACATTCACATGCGTACGGTGCTGTTTCAAAAATGTTGGCCAAAGCCTTGTTACCATTTTTGAGAACTAAGATGATTTTTTCCACATGGTAGCAGGCGCTCAAAAAGCAAAAAGTGCATAAAAGTCAATGTTATTTAAAATAAAAGGTGCATTTAGCCCGTGAAAGCAGTCCGAAACGGACCGGAGAAATTTAGTGAAAAAAGGGAAAAATTCAGTTCCAGACAGCGTGTGAAATTTCTAAAAGCTTAAATGTTGCTCAAATAACTGTGGCATAGAATAAGAAAAAATATCGTAACACCGGGATTACCAGCAGAAAGAAAGTAACAGCGAGGCCAGAAAAGACGGCTCTAGTAGAAGATCGTATTTTTACTCTAAAGCCATTGGCATTGGTTCAAGACTTCGGTGGATTTAAAAACAATCAATATCGAGCTTCAGAAAAAAATATTTTGTCTAGCGCAGTGAGGAGAAGGCACTCAAGCCAGTACTGAAGCCGCATTTTCCACTTTGAGTCAGAGAAAAACGATTGCCATAGGCTCAAGAACATATTAATTAGACTCAAGATATGATGTAATTTCTTCCGGCGAATCAAAGTTAAGGCACATTATGTATGCCCTGCAAAACTGAAAGTGTGATGGTCTGAGGATACTTCACTGGAGAAGAAAAAGCTAAAATGGTCTCCATAGAAGCGAAAGTCACTGCAGATGTTTACCTATGTGCTCTGGAATATAAATTTGAGTCCTCTACGGTGGAGCTTTTTGGTGACACTTGTCATATAGCCAACATTTAAAGTAAGAACTTGTTTTTTTTTCGTAAGTATGAAAGATTAATATGAAGTATAGAACTTTTATTAATTTTTTTATTTCTTACCCTAAAAAAAACTTTGAAGAAAGTTATGTCTATGTTTTAAGTTGACCTCCTTCCAGTCCAGATCTCAATCCAGTTGAGAATATCTGCTACCAGAGTCAATTGAAAACCCAAAAAAATTACTTATCTGGACCTAGAACACCAGCATCAACATGGAAAAACCCTTCTGAGTCAATGTCTCGCCTATTTGAAGCTGTAATCAAAGGGAGGAGGTCGAAAAAAGTACTAATGAGAAAGAGAATGGTTGTGAAAAGCAATGCATCTTTAATCAATAGAAATAAGCCAGGTACAAAAAAAACCCATTTCTCGGTTTAACAACTTTTTGCTCCCGTAACCGCGTGTGTAAAACTTAAACAATTCATATGCATCATAAAACTTTATTAAAAATAATGTAGTAATTGCAAAAAATTCGGCGAAATTCGAAGAAAAATCTGATCAAAATTTATATGTTTGTCCGCTTAATTGCTACAAGGCATGTAAGGAACACTCAACATCTGCAAACAAAACCATACTGGATGTGTTCCCCTCGAAGACGAAACTGTAACTAACATTTTTACCAAAAAGACAGAGATCCCATGCTGAATTTCAATCATCCTGACTTGAAACTTTCGCCAAAAGCGGAACTCATTCTTCTCAACAGAATCCAGATGAGAAGTTGAAAAATTACCCATTATTTTTCATTGAGCTTCGGGAGTGGCCGAATTGATAAGATTACAAGACACACGCAATATTTTCCTGACAAAAATCTGTACAATCGACTATATTAATTTACCTGCCTTTTCTTATATGAGAGATGATGAAGTCAAATACCAAAAAATAGACAAAAATGGTAAAATAATATTAGTTATAATAAAATTTAGAGCTTGGCGTCGAAGTTGGTAGAGCGCCTACCTTTCAATTGATTCAATTGATAGGTCGAAGGTTCGATTCCTAGAGGGGTTTAGTTTTTCCAATCTGGTTTGTAAAGATGGTACGTAGATGGCTCTGCTGCACAGGCATAACACTGACAGCGGTGTGTTTAGCTAAATCTATCAAAGTACATACATCAAACTAATGTCCAATTAAATCCTGCGAATTGGGTGAAAGCTATAAGGTCGATATAAAAATCCTCCATCCCGTTTCGAGCTCCACCCACGGAAGTGAGTTGAAACCAAATACAAAAGACTACATAATCTTTCATTATTCTCCTAATTCTTCCGCCCGCTCTGTGCTACACGCATTTTAAAAGTATTCATATCCTTTTGAAGAGCTAGCCAATTATAAAAAAATAAATAAAAAAAATATCTTAATATATAAATAAAAAAATAATAAATAATAAAAAAAAAAATAATGGATTTTGAACTGATTTAAAAAGAAAACTAAACTGATTTATATTGAAGAAGTTAAATGGTCATTTTTTTCAACAGCTTTTTCATCATAAAATATAAACCATCCGATTAAATTTAAGCAAAAGCTTTTCAGGTGATCCTTATGCAAACACACTCCTAATGTAACCAATTTGCATTCGACAGCTTGATTTGTTCTCGAGTTAGGCTTGACGAAACCTCATAAACGTACGTACACAAACAAACACGCACACAGACATCTTTCTAAAAAAAACAATGGAATCCAAATACTGAGACCTCGAAACATGTAGAAGTGTACAAATTTTGAATTACGAATATTACCATTAAAATGTGATTTCCAAATCATAATAAAATTCCAGTAGATGGACTGCTGGGTAATAACTTTCTAAACAAGCACTGTAACGTAGAGGGTCTTAACGAGGTACTGCGTTTTATGGTGATGAAATGCAACCCTTCAGAGTTTTTTTCACAAATAAAAAAATTTCGATAAAGTTGGAAATGAGGCTCCGAGAGAATTTTTTAGAAAGATCGAAAAAAATATTGTTACGACACCTCGTACAAGGATTATATTAAAAGTGGAAGCTGAAGAAATGCCTTGCGTTTCTAAGGAGGCGCAAAATGGAGTTGTTATTGCTATCTATTTAGTAAGTCCAATCCAAACAGCAGAAAATGTTAAATTCAATCTTCCTTTGAATCAGTTCTCTTTGAAAGGCGAACAGTTAAGAAGGCAGAACGTCTTCTATGACCCAAAACAATAGAGCTTTATCTTATTTGTTAAAAATTAGCGAAATCCGCTCAATAAGGCCGTATTTAATCTATGAAACCCAGAACATCTTGACACAATGCTGTTAACAAATTTTTCCTGGGATGCCTCATCAATTCCAGAAGAAATTGAGAGTGTATAAACTGTCATACAAGCTTTCAATACTTCACGAAATTCCAACAGCTCAAGCTTCCAAGACCCCATTTCCACATACGGAAAGCCATATGCCAGAAGTTATTCACACCTCTGAAAAGATCTTAGTGCCATCTTTCATTGCACCCGCCTTGTACAACACATTATAAACAATTGCAATGAAAACTCAAGAAAGTGCTCAAAGGTCCCATTACGTTTAAATACTGTTGCTGGAAGTTTGTGTTTAATCTAAGCAAACAGTGTGTCGCTCCTTTCGACATTAAACCATCTAAATTGGTTGTAAAACATCACAAACTTTTGGAACATCAGTCACGCACGCCCGCTCGCACCTCCAGAGACGATTTAATTTACGATTACATCCACCGTACGATCAAATTCATACCAAATTAAGTGGAAATTCAATTTGTACACTCGTATCATGCTCTCGTCAGCTAGCTCCACAAAATTACGCAATAAAAACTTTGCGCCAAAGTAATCAAAGCTTTTGGTGGTGCTGCTGCTGGTGCTGCTGCTGGTGCCCTCACCTGACGACACCCTATAAAATTTGCTTATCTCTCGCGTGTGGAATGTGGAGCAATTTTTCAATCCCTCCAGGTGGCATTCATTCGCAACTGTTGATAATCGTTTCACGAACAGCCATTTCGAACGGTTTACCTCTTAGGCCAGATAGGCAGGAGCTTATGTAAAGGACTAGATTTGGTGGGTCTCTACAGAATGGCACCCATTGAGGGTTTTCCGTTCTTTGGCGGCTTTTCCAATTTAACATTTATGATCGTCGGTGACTGGTGACAAGTACGAGGATAATAAGGAAAAGAACTGCTCGTAACAATTCTCGTAATATCCTTCGCCTATTTAGGTACACACCGTTGTTGTGCCGCCTCACATTAAATCGACAATAAAACTGAAAATTCGCATCGCATCAACGAGTGGAATCCTTTCCGTTTGATTCTTGGTTTTTTTTTTCTTTATTTCTCGTCCTTGTCGAAGTGCACCTTGTGATCATTAAAAACCCACGGCACGTAAGCTTGGAAAATAACAGAAATCGTAAGGATATGGGCGTTGCTGTTGGCGGTGCTGAGAGATAGAACAAGAGGCGTAACGATGGGAACAAGCGTGAATAACAGTTTCACGCTTTTCGGGTACTAAATTTAGGATTCATCGAACGCAACGTGGTATCCTGATGAGGATGGTTGTGTTTTTTCGTGAAGAAAAGAAAGAACGATTCTGGTATACTCCTTGCATGGAAAACATTTTCAATAAAGTTCGGCAATAAAGTAAACATTAATTTTAATGCAAACAAAAACACACGCTTCCCATATGGATACAGTGGTGGTGAAAAGTAGAAAAAAAAATAAAACATCCCGTGTCTAGTTTTAAGGTTTGGTAGAATGGCCGCTAACGAATTGTGACTAATTTCTGTTTGCAAACAAAAGTTGCCAAGCGCGAGTCGGACACGCACACGAAGGGTTCTATACCTTCGTACAATGGACTACATGTTTTTCTACTTTTTACTTATGACTCACTTTTTGCCGTTAAGTTGAGTTGCTATTTATATTTTATTTATGGGGATTTAGAAGCTTGATTTTGCGTCTTTGACAGACATTAAGACAAACAAGAATATGATCATATAAAGTTCTGTTTTTCCTTTTGAGGTACAGGACCTTAAAGGGGTATTCTAGTCTAAAGGCATGAATTTCATGTAATTTTTGAAGTGTCATTAAAAAAAGGCAATTTATATTTTTATTGGTTTTTTATTAACATAAAAAGAATACAGAAAAAAAATCAGATTTCAGACATAGGCAAGTCTATAAAGAAGACTCTCTTGAAATTTCAGGTAAATCGGTCCAGTAGAACCTGAGTAATCGTGGGTATTGTTTTGAAAAATACAGTTTCGAGAAAAACGCGTTTAAAGTTTCGTGTAAAGTTTTTCGCAGTCTAAGTCATGAAATGATATTGTAGACTTACATTTATTCAATCTGGCATTACATCGGACCTTCCTCGACTTCGAAAAAACTATTTTCCGCGTTTCTCTCTTCATATCGAGCAGTTCTGGCCTCCTTTGATGCGTTGGATGCTCGTATCCGAGCGTTGTCTCGTTTCGCAGCAAATGAATGAGCTTCCGAGCCAATTTACATTCCCATAAGCTCCATCATTTGTAAAATAGGAATGAAGCCTTCATTAAAAATACAAACAGCAATAAATGTCGCTATCTCAATCATCTTAGGTCCGGAATGAATATGTTTTGGATCAAAAGTCCATATCAAAGAGTTTAGAGACTCATTATTATTTTGAGTTTCTGAACCTAAACATCATGTCAATAATTCCTCTGATGATAAACTCTCGTAAATTGGACAAAAGATTTTACTGAGAAATATGGATTCAGGTACACGGAGAATCCCTAATGTCTTTCCTAATGCCGGGTCAGCAAAATACCGCTATCTCCGAAAATTTTTGAATTTTAAAAAATCCTCATCTTGAATAGTTAAACTTTGAAAATTTAAAAAAAAAACGATTTTTTTAAATTTCTAGACTAGAGTGAGATAGAAAACAGAACAAATTAAATAACCCTGTAGAGTTATGATCCATCAACAGCCCAGATGGTGAGGTAGTTTAAGGCACCTTCCAGAGGTTGGTTGTTTCTTCCAAAAAGCTGGCGTATGTATAGTCAATGTCATGTAATACAGAGGGCTTTTGTTGTGGAAGAACTGACATAACGCAAGATCAATCAATTAACCCCTTTATGGTCTGGAGGAAGTTTGCCTGTGGTAACTACGCATTGAGTTGATAGAGAGATGGCCGTGAATGATAGGTGCAACCGTTCGCAATGATTTATTGGATGATTCTGCTTTTCTATGCATGGTAACTCCAAGATCATCAGCTCGGTACCAAAAAGCGTTATCTACCCTCTGATGAAATTGGGAAAGCTTTGATTTGACTTCACGAATGAAATTTGTAGATTATGGAAAAAATTCAATCTCGTATCTCAAAATCAGTTGATCAAGATTTGGCTTTTAACCTTCAGATTACTGAAAGACGGTCAGCATGTACAATTGTTTGCCTCGGCAACTTGTATTCAACTTTATCAAAAAAATAGTCCAACCTTTTTTTTCGACAAGAAACCTGGCAACGAATCCAATTCTTATCTTGCTAATGTTCAATGCATTAAAGAAACTTGTTTTAAAGGACCTGCTTTAAACATTGTTCGGTTTTATTATTTCTCGAAAATAAAGAGTTCCTTGCGCAACTGTTGGGGGAGTTGCGAATAATTGCAATTTTTTAACTTTTTTTTTCGTTCGTTCATTCATTCTTCGTTCTTTGGAGTTCAAAATTTTCACGTTCTGAGGTCGATTCTGCATTCAAGTTATTTCTGTGTGTATTCTTGTTTAATTCCCGTTTCTATGTTATTTAGTTAAATTGTTTAGGTCTTGATTTCATCGCTTTCCTTACAGGACTCGTTTTTGGAGAACAGAATTTCGATAGTTTCTTGACACATATTCGGTAATGACTCGGCCAAAACTTTCAAAGCGTCTAGTTTTTGCGGATTTGCATAGCCAGGCGGAAGAAAACACCGGCGATCTGGGCGGGCCTGTGTTATATATGACACCATTTTGTTAAAGCCAAATAGGTTCCACATTCTATTTTCGCTTTAAGACCAAAACAATTGGTAAACATTAAGCTAAAAAGACGAAAATTGACGCGGACGTTTACCAATGATAACACCAGACTTCATAACACAACTTACAGAACTATATTTTTGAATGCAGTGTTCTGCCTTTTCAACTTAGTTTGTTAACGTAACCACCGAGCGAAATATAAGCCTCGCCGCTCAAGAAAACGAGGTAGAAAATTGGATATCAAAACGCTGAAGCTTACCAGATTCCTCATGATAAGCAACGGCATAGAAATAAAACGAATTTTCAACGGAATTGCTGGTTTTATTTAATTTTTTTATTATTATTATATTGACCTTCACCTTCACTTAACTTGGCTAAATCTTGCCGTGTCCTGCGACTTCGTGCGCGTTGATTTCGTGTACGTGGAACAGATTCAAAAAGGTTTTCTCCTCGCGCTGTGGTACAAAACGGAACTGATTGTCCAAAAAATGTAACAAAATTTCCTGGTTTCTTATAGTATTATTTCTCTGACAGATTGAAATGAAATTTTTGTGTGAGCCATAACTTATAGACATATGTCATCGCGGACTTTGTAAAACAAGCTTTCTAGCTCTAAAACTTTTCTTCAGAAAGCAAGTTGGTATCGCTTACCGTTACTTCAACAACCACAAAAAAAAACACGCTTTTTCCAGTAATTTCAGTAATTTGTTAGCATGAAAGACCCTGTCATTAAAATAGGATAATTTATACCCTGTGTTCATTGCGAAGATCCTTTGTAACTATTGATGAAAGATTCGGGTGTGTCGCGTTATATATTATCTCCGAGATTAAAGTAAACAAACTTACAAACTTTTACACTTTATAAAATTGTTCCATAACCTTAACAAAAATTAAATATCTTTTTTTTTAAGGATGCGTTCGCGAAAAACTCAGTGTTTCAGATACATAATTCGTCGCCACAAAAGTCTATTTTTTTAAAGAGATATTTTATGGCCTTTATTCATCCCTAATGTCATCGTAAGAATTGGTTAAAGAATTTTTGAAATCGTTCGGGTAGTTTCGAAGATTACCTCATACACACAAACTGACAAACATTATCTCTTTACATTCCCAAACCTATTCAATTTTCGCAGCGTCCGTTCCCTGCAACACACCACTGTACCTTACTTTTGCACAAGAAAGCCTATAACAAACACGCAGCGATATTGTTCGAAAAAGTATTGCCAACAGATTTGTGGTAGTAACTGCCTTATGACAATGGCTTAGGCACGTTTCAGCAAATGTGAAGTCATTGCGAATGTAATTTTTTGAAAGCATGGATTCTAGAAAAAACAAATAAAAAAACAGAATTAAACGATCTCTGTACGGATGGTGTTTCGATTTGATTGTACTTCCATACGCAAGGAATAAGGATGTTCCACTTAAAAAGGATTCATTTTTGTAGTTGTTTCACCTTCTTTCTGATGTTTGTTTTTATTTTTCTACCGCCTTCGTGATCCTTAATCTCTTCATGCATTATCCTTTCGATTTTCATGTTTGTCTTTTTAATGTTCATACGTTGGTATCCAACATGTTGGCCATAAAATCATAAGGAGAAAAGTTTTCTCATCTCAAAACGAAAGGATAACCATTCGTGCTGACGATATTATGTGTGAGATGCGAGTGAGTTGGTTTTTTCCATTCCGATGGATTTTTGTTTTTTTTCGAATAGAATATTATCGCTGAGGAACACATAGGAGCCTTTTAACTGGTGAAAAAGTTTTGAATAAATGCTAGAGTGCATATGAATGCGATTTTTGTTTTTGTGGTTCAAATTAAAATTTGTGCCCAAACCAGAGAACGAGAATTAAGCAAAGTTTCCGATGGCCAAACGAGTTCAGTTCGTTTAAAGCGAATAATTGTGGCAACTATCATAGAATGTCACAGGTTATGTGGTTTTAGAAACAGTTTTAATTGAAAAGAGTTTCAAAACTTATATGTGAATTTTTTGTGAAAACTTATATGTGAAATTTTCGAGAGTCGAAATTCTTAGTTTTCTGGCTTGTGGACTTATAATCTTTGAAGCGAAAGTAACTGCTTTTAATTGAGAATTGAGAAACAGTCGACCCATTGCACTTAAGTCACGGAAAGGCTTACAAATCGTCAGCTTATGAAGTATCACGAAAACTTCTTTAAAACTGGCAGTATGGTTTTCGTAGCATAGGAACCATACATGCATTAGGTTTTGACGAATCTTTTGTTTAATGGATTATAAACTTAATTTCGACCATTCATTTATATAAGTATTGTACAGTATCGAGTATGCAATCCACTATATAAATGCTGGTGTTCCTCAGGTGTCCGTTTTGTCCCCGGTTCTCGGTTCATGCGGTTCTAAGAACAGAGATGCCTTCAAAACATAATCCAGCCTATTTGGAGCGGAATATAAACCCTCAGCTATTATTCATGAACGCTAATTTCATTGATGAAGCTGACAGAATTTTCTTCCTCGGAATGGTAGTGGAAAGGTAGGTAGGTAAAAGTGGTGGTTCAGTGAGAGCCTAATTAGCACTATGTGCCGTTTTAATACCACAGCTCTGTTACCTTATTTATGATGTTATTTTGGTGTATTTGAGATATCTCTAAATCCAGCCCGAGGTATTTAAGAAAGACATTAGTTCCTTAATATCCTTAGCAGAAATCTCATTAATTGAGTTGAAGAAGGGTCTACCAAGCGCCCGTTGTCTGGCTCTAGCAAGAGCCGGACAGTCGCAAAAGAAGTGTGTTAGGGTCTCCCTCTCAGCTGTGTTTTTGCAGCTGCGACAATGTGAGTTGTGTGGGATACCTAGCTTAATGGCATGATCTCCAATCGGCCAGTGTCCTGTGCTCGCCGAAGGAGATCTTTTGTTTTTGATTGTTTGTATTCCGGCCATATTTTCCTTGTTGTTGCACAGTTCGTAAGTCTGACCCATCTTAGATTTGCTACTTCAAGGAAGTATGAGAATATATTAGCCTTAACTGCTTGTAGTGAGATGAAAACCTCACCTGCAAGCGAGCGCTGAAGGGCAGATCCCTTTCTAGCAAATCCATCGGTCTTCTCATTACCTGGGATGGCACTGTGGCCGGGAACCCATATAAGGAAAATGAGCTGACC
This sequence comes from Orthonevra nobilis, assembly GCA_963555765.1. NCBI lineage: Eukaryota > Metazoa > Arthropoda > Insecta > Diptera > Syrphidae > Orthonevra > Orthonevra nobilis. The sequence continues at coordinate 73,025,432 of OY743227.1, read as the reverse complement.
TTCTGACGACGCTATTTTAGCTCGGCATTCCTGTACTAATTTTAAATGTGAAGTAAAGGAGGCAATAGCTTTGATGGCTGCTTGACTATCAATGCATATGGCAACCTTCTGGCTTGGCAGGATATTTGGATGTAATTTGATTTGACGACATGCTTCCCGGATTGCAAATAGTTCGGCTTGGAAAACGCTGGAATTGTCGAGCAGTCTATAGATTTTACAGACGTAAAACCTTATGGTCATAGCGCTATACTTCATCTTATACCGAGAGATTTGGTATCTTCACCAACGGACTATGCAGTCCCTAGAATTTATCCATCAAATAACTTTGACACTCTAATCCCAGAAAGAGCGGAATGGAATAGTGGACAGATATGTAAGGACTTTAACTGGACAATCTACACTGACGGCTCTAAGATGGGTGGCGGAGTCAGTGCGGGTGTGTTCTCAGAATCTCTGAACATCTGTAAAGCCTCGGAATGTGTACTTTTTAAAACCCTTGTTTAGAAAGGTGTTTTGAAAAATGCTTAGAAATACCTAGGTCTTGAAGCGGTTCACGAAATACTAAACCCCATCTGATTTTGCTTTCATATAAAGCTTACATTTGCCCACGCGCTCCAAAGTGTAACTTAAGCTTGCTCGACAGTGTTCAAATATCAGAAGCAATTAAACTCATAGAACGCCGACCTTTCTCCAGCGTTTCATAAAGCGCCTAACACCGAATTACCAGTGGTAATCTTCTGTTCAATATGAAATGAAAAATCAAGGTCTTGAACGAATCGTACCCTTCAGGTGTTAGTCTTTATTCATAAATGAGGAATTCATGCTCCACATCGTTTGCTGTAATAGGAAACAGAAGAGGACATAGGTGAGTTCCCTGAGGTACTCTTGACATAGCATTACTTGCATTAGTGGTTGTTCCCACTTGATGGGTTGGTCCGTCCAGATGCAAATGGATTATGAAAGCTACTCAATATAATTTCAAAAATTATTGTCTTGTAGAAAAGTTTAAAAATTTATTTAACCACCTTACTTGCAAAGGAAGTAACCTGCAGGAAGTAAGTCACTTTGGCTTCGCTTGGCATTTAAAAATGCTTCTCTTAAAAGCACCAACGATTTCGTTAACAGCTTGATTGATGATTATGGACTATATCGTTCTCGTAGTCCCAAGATAAAATAATTTGGAGCGAAGGAGGCCATTTTTTTATAAGCAACTATTCATTTAAAAAGGGATGAGTTAAACTCACCTAGTATTAAAATTCCGTCAAGGGATTGGAATACTTAAATAATCTTTGAACCTCGGGTGGTATTGTCTTAATAGAAAATTGTAAGAACAAATTTATAATCTCGATCGCTTTAAAATCATTGGTACTAAGAACGGCCGGGGTTGACCACACGGTTTATTCTCTACGCCGAACGCTTACATGAAATTTCTTATGGATTATGGATTATGGATCAAAGCAAAATTTCGAGGCTTTGCAAAACTTTAGACTTAGAAGTCTGATCACCCATCCAACCATGCCAATAGTTGATCAGTCAATCAGTTATTTTATTTAAAATCGTTTCATGGCTACGAGTCGGTGAAGATTTAAATCTTTGGATCTCTTCCTGAACCGATCTCAATTAGTGTTTCGGGAATCCTTTAAGAGTGAACTTATCACAGACCTTCTCTTTAATTTTACGAAACAGCTTGAACAGAATTTAATTTGCCTTATAATAATCAATAGTAAATTTGTGGGTGGGTGAAAAGTCGCACCGCCAGCCGCTACTATTCACTTTTAAAAGAGACTGCCCGGTTGAAATCCTCTTTAGCTAATTTGTTACTCCTTGTAAGTCCTTTAACAACAAATTATAAAACAATTTCCTTTTTGACTAATTATTATTACCGTTATTATTGTTGTAGTCCTTTCGCAAGCAACAACACTGATGACTGAACACTTTGTCCGGATATTGTATTGAAGACACTATCCCCCTACACAAAGGACACTCAAAGTTGCCAAATTGATGTCGCAAATCATATTTCATTTTAAGGCTTTTAGGTAAAAATTTTCAAAACCAAAATGTCTCTTCAACCAACGGTGGACGGTGACAGTGGCGGTGTGGCGGGACACGGACGTTTAATTCAAATGAGGGCACATACCAACAGTTCAAGATGCTTTGCTCACAGAAGGGAGATGGGAATGAGTTCGGTGGAATTAATTAAGACCATGTTTATTACAGTAAACCCCCAGCCCCAGCGCCGACGACAAAACGCCTACCAGCACCAACGAACGTTGTCGGTTCGGTTCCTCTCTACAAAATGCTTTAATTAACTCGCTGAATTATTTTGGAAAATTTGTCAAAGTGTCCTGGAATTCCATTCACATCCGGCTCTGCCGAGCCCATTCGCATCGTCGACGACAATGTCTAGATTTGATTCTGTTGTTCCGTCTGTCGGTGCGTTCCATCGGAGATAACATAAATTGTGCGCGCCTATGTCAATGATATTCCACAATTAATTTGACAGAGTTTTCGAAGAACGGCGAGAGGACAATCGAAGGGGACGAGCTTTTGAAATCTTATTCCGTGTGAAGTGGGGGAGTTTTTGACGTTACAGGAAGGTATTCGGGGCGGATGTTTTTAACTCAATTAAAGGTTTCTGGTGTTCAAATTCAAAGAGCGCTTTAAGGGAATTTAGTTTTAAACGCTTCCTAATTTGGCCAAAATTGGTGAGAGCACTGTGAATGAGTATTGGCTAAGTTTTAGGCAAGACGAATTTTATGGAAATACGTTTGCATTATTTTGAATTATTGAATGCAATCGCTATTTCAGAAGTTTTGAAGGGTTTGCATTCATTTCTTTTTTTCGTGAATTCCAAAAGAGTGTAAAACAAAAACACTGTTTTGAATCTGTTTTGAAAACGTCTCATTCGTGTAAATCGAATGAGATACGCTGAGGAGGATCACCAAAACTTCAATGTGAATCAATACAAGGATTATTTAATATCGGACAATAAATAGTTCCTTAGTATAATCAACTTCATCGGGCGAAAGGAAGTCAAGAAATTCGTGTAGAGTAAGCCCTAGTTTTCTAAGATCTCTTAGAAAAAATGTTTAGTTTAAAAACGAATAGCGTTTGCTTGTTCTCCATCTTTGCTGTTCAGTGGAATTGCTTTTTTGAACTGAAAGCTCATTCCATCTGCACTTGATTTAAATCAGGACAAAAGCTGATTGCACCTTGTATGGTCTTAAGCGAAGAGTGGATAAAAATAACTCGAATGCGATTCTCAGATTGATAACTGAACGGAAACTGAACTTATGAGGTCGTGAAAGGTATGAATGCTTTTTGAGGAGTGAACTCCAAAATAATTCTATTATTTTTCAACACTTTTCATCCCAAAATGTTCGACTTTATCATATGACTCTGATATTATTCTTTTTAGCTTATTTTGATAATACCGAATGTGGTTGAACTCATGTCCCAGCAGACCCACACCTCTCTATGCACATGGTTCCCATTTTGTTTTTATTTGATCAATTTTTATGAATGAAAGGAATCCAAAAAAATGAGGAGAATGCAAATGGTTGTAAAGTTTTAATGTAATCCTTTCTTGCTAAATAGCCGGTAAAAATGTTTTTTGGATTCCGTTCCCATAGTGTCCAAAAAAGTCCTATTACTAAGACTCCGCTGTCCGTCCGTCGGTCCTTCTATCACAGAGCTGTTTCTGGTAAACCCATATTGGAGGGGTCATCCTACAAAGAAAGTATTTCATAAAATCGCAGCTCAACCTAAAACCTAACAGTAGACAATGAATTAGGGAGCAACTCAACAGCCTTTTAAAGTATGCAATCATTTCGTTCATCCAACGCAATGTAAAATTTCGAATTTCTATAAGAAAAATGAAAAAAAAAAAATTGGAAACTTGCGGAACTAAAGTCAAAATTTGTCTACCCAACCAAACGAAATGTCATATTTATGTATGTATATGGGTTTTGCTTTCGTGGCGGCACTTCTAAGTGCGAAAAAAATCAACATTATCATTTTCTAGATATCGGGTTTTGCAAAAAGAGCGCTACAAAAGTTTTCCTAAATAAAACAAAAACGATTTTGGATATCAATGAAATTCTTTATTTCTGCGAAAGTACGTTCGATGCCATTATGTATGGAACTCGATTTCTTTTGCATGGCCACCACGGCCACGCATGCAGAAGACCAGACGCTGACCCAATTTTCGGGCGATACTGCTGCAATTTCACGTTCGATATTCGTACGAAGTTCATCAAGCGTCGCTGGCTTATTGGCATAGACCATAGACTTGACGTAGCCCCACAGGAAAAAGTCTAACGGCGTCAAATCGCACAACCGAGGCGGCCAAGCGACTGGACCACTTCGTAAGATAACACGTTCTCCAAACTTGGTTTCCAATAAGTTGATTGTAACATTCGCTGTGTGGCTTGTGGCGCCGTCCTGTTGGAACCACATATCCTCCAAGTCCATATCATCCAATTGGGGCCAAAAATATTCGGTTATCATTGATCGGTAGCGATCCCCATTCAAAGTAACGTGCTGGTCTTGATCATCACGGAAGAAGTACGGCCCAATGACGCCGCCGGCACATAAACCACACCAAAGCATAATTTTATCCGGATGCAATGATGACTCATAGAGTACGTGTGGATTGCTGCCTGACCAATACCGCATATTTTGTTAATTGACGGAGTCATTCAGCCAGAAATGAGCCTCATCGCTGAAGATGATTTTTCGATGAAAATCCGAATCATTTTCAAAATGTTGCTCTGCAACTGAAGCAGTCTCAGCGGCAGCAATATTCTCGACACAACGGGCACTTCTTTATCTCACTGGCACGGGAACATTTTGTACTGTGCCTGTGGATTAAAATTTTTCCACTAGACGTTCAATTGATGATCTGCTAGGACGATTATGACGACCATAAATTGGACGTAGCGCTCTTAACATTGAGGCCACTGACTCCAAATTTCGACTTGTTGTTGGCTCGAATATTTTTCCATTATGAAATGGCAAACCTTACTGAAGAGAAATGTCAAAAGAGCGGCAAGAAATACGGCGTCGTTGCTGTCCTTGTCTGTCTACTTTTGTAGCGCCCCTATTGAAAACCCCTTTATAATAAATTATAAAACAGGATTTCATTTGATTTTGGAGTATGTTTGAGTTCTGATTGTCCCAGCATTTCAATAAATCAATAAAAAGAAAGGGTTGAAATATGCAGAAACAGAAATGTAAACCTTGAATGACGTTGTGTGTGTTGATTACGCATTTAAGACACACAATGTTTAGCTCAGTTTATCTTATTTTTCAATATTTTCAATTTCTTGAGTATGTTGACAACTTGAACTTTAACACGCTCCAGAATCACATCATACACGTGTCTTTAATTTTTTATTTTCAAGAAAATACCATCATAACCACCATGTTTGGTTGCGCAAGCAAAACGGTGAGAAATTGGAGTTCGGACTAACAACACTCCACAAATGTCAAAATCAACGAATTTGCACTCGGTTTGAGATGAATTTTCCAAAAAAATGTCAAAATCTAATATTCACACATAAGTTTAAATGAATAACAAGCTAAACAAGCTAACCGATATCAAGCTTTTACCTTTTTACATATTTATGGCGATGCTATGAGAAATCTAAAATTAAAGAAATACTCTTGAGGGGAGCGGAACCCTTTGTGTGACAGTTGACTCTCACTTGGCTACTTTTTTTCTCTTCTAAGATTGCATTTCAAAATGATTCCATTCTTTTTTAACCCTGATCGAAATAATAATTTAATTTTTTTTTCAAAAAACTTGAAACAACTTTTGGCAACTAAAAATACAGAGCATGATGGCCTTTTTTCTATGAAAAGGTTCCCATTTTGAAAATGAAAGCAAAGTATTGCGATCTTTTTATGCCCAAAAGACTGGTGCATCCGGTTGGAACACCAAAATCGTACCCTTCTATAGAGGCATGAAAACAGGAATAGACAGTTGAAAGAATCATATAAATCTACGCCTCTGAAAATGAAAACAAAGTCATTAAATATTAAAATATTTTAAATATTAAAATGACGTCGGCCCGAAAAATCTGTTATGAGTAAAGTGAAAAAATCAACAGTCCTGAAAACTGAAGGAAACGATTTCTAGAACAGAATATATATCAAAGTATATTGTACGTTGGTATAATAGAAAGAATCATGGCTCTTGTCCTAACTGATCACTGATTCACAACATTAGACTTTTAGTCAAGCCGTCATGATGTAGAGAAATTATGCATTCAGTGCGAGGACCTTCCTTAAAGTCTCAACCTGACTTATCATGCCAGCTGCCTCTTAAAAGAGACTTAGGTTGTATTTAGCCTCAGCCAGCAAGCTCAGGATTCTAAATTAGTTTCATACAAATCCACTTGCTGAGATGACGTCTTTCTTGAACGGTAAGATTCGAAGGCTTACCAGTTGTTCAAAAATTGATCATTTATATCGAAGGCCATTTTCAACCATCATTGACTTTAATCTCGGTTCTCTCCTGTCCTTAGTACAATGAAAGCTTCGTTATCCGAAATACGACCGTCTGAGATGCGGCCGAAATATTTTTTCAAATTCTGATTTTTTGCATACAAAGGATATGGAAATTCATCTTTTTACTTCTTTGTCAGTAGCAAGCTGTATTTTCCTTCAAAAAAAAAAAATCCAAGTCACAAGCTAAGTAAACGTTATGGTATGCCATCAAGTCCGCCTCAATCAACCTCAAATTGATGTTGACGAGTCCATAAAATTCAATAATCGGCGAAAAGTGAATACATTTTATTTGCTGTCATTCAAACCCACTGACCAAAGCAAAACGATCCATTTATTGGGGGAACCATGAAACCCCGAGTATCCCCAAGAGGACGATACCACAGGTAGCCTCGACCATCTGAATTTCGTGATCAAAATATTGCCAACTTGTGTATTCATTTTATGATTATTATTGACAGGCAATCAAAAATTCACTATCGTATCCCTTTGGCTGTACCCTTTTCAAATTCCTTCCAATAACAGTATACCCGCACAGGACACGGCAAGGAGAGTCGAATATTTAATCCAAATTGACACTTCCTAAAGTCATATTTTCCAGCAGTTTATGATGAGACCGAGCGACGAAGACACACCACTCCGATGACAAGGATGATGGTAGACATCTTTGAACATACCCCAGACCGCATACCATCCCTGGCGGAAAATACACAGCACACGACTGAGGAGATTTTGTTGGGTTCTCACCTAAGGTATTCCATTCCATGCTTCGCTGTGAGGTGTTAAAATAGATTACTCGACTTTCCACATCAAATTAATGAAGAATTTATGGGAATCGTGCTTAAAATTTTCAAAAAGAGACCGCAGTGTACTTTTCGCACAGGTACAGCAGTGGCGTGGGCGGTCCGGGTGGATATTCTTTACGTACTTAATGTTGCGATGTACTGTGGTGTTTGGCGATGCGTCAAGGACGAATGGAACAGAACACGGAGCGGAAGCTTTTTGGGTTTTGTGAAAAATTCAACAAGACACAACATTTGAGGGTGTTTTCGAGAAGGTTTTTTGCTTTTTGATTCAAGACAGCTTCGCTTGGTTTGACAGGTTGTTTTGTTGTTGAGCTGGCATGGCTCACACGTTCTAGCGTGGAAAAATATTGAATTGAAATTATGACATTGGAATGTAAAAGTTTATAGCTTATTTTTTTTCTTTTGAATTGACGTTTTGACGAGTTCGCGTAAACAGTTTTTAACAGACGTCCATAGATATAGTTATAGAGCAGTCAACTCTGGCTATTCAGGTCGCATTCAGGAGTTCTCGGAAGTCAATAGGTGTTTTATTGTGAGGTGGAAACCACGAAAGCACTAAAACATATCTTCTGTTCAGTTAACCTGATTAGATATGACCCTGTTCCTGATCTGGGTACTGAAGTAAAAAATTTTTTGAAGTTGAAGACGCTGACTCATGATTTAATATTGCTGAAACAGCAAGACTGAATAGTCACTCCGAACTCACTCTAATTTTTTGGTAACACAAAGTAGTTAATTGGATTTTATCAGCATGATAAACACCTACTGACCATCCAAGAAAAGAAAAAAAATTTAGAGACTCAAATCGACTACGAAACGCGACTTACGTCGATTTTCTACAATTGTTGAAAAGTAAGAATTTAGTTAACCATGAATTGCAAAATGAGTCAATGTTGCAAATGGCAGAGCCTGAGAAAAGTATGATCCTCATAAAATTAAGGAACTAGACAATGACAGTGTAACCAATAAGCTTCTTCTATATCCTACTCTCACATTTATTAAATATTTAACTATTTTATGCAATGGTAACCTTGCAACGGTTATGGAACAGTTAGACTGTCAACTTTTCTGATGTTCTGGGTGTCAACAAAACTATAAATCGAGCGGGGAATCTTGTGGATCTTCACAAATAGTTTCAAAAGTGATCTCCAAAAGCCAAACGTGATGGTTGAACATGCTTCTTTCTTTCAAATGGAAGTATCCGATGTCCTTATGGCTACAGTACTTGTGTCTCTAATAATTCTCGGAAATTCTGTAATCGTCATTTTGGAACAAATCGGAACTGCATGAAATGAAAATTTAGGGTAAATTTCAAGGTGATATTCAGATGTTGCCTTTTTAAAAAGCTGAACTCGCTTGCGCAATTTCCTTAATCAGAACTTTTATAAACGAATGGGTTTAATAAGAGCTGATGATCTCAGTGCGCTCTTAAAAAATAATGACACTTTCTCAGAAAACAACTAGCATATTAAAATATCAACTTTACGTTTCCGACATAAAAAAATCGCAGCATTCTCCATTTATTTAAAAGAAAACACTCCCTCGACATTTTTAAATTCACATATTTATGTTCATACGGCGCTTTGTCTTCAAATCTTTTACCTATTGATTGATTTTATATTTCACTATATTCTGAACAAATTGATTATCCGTTATTAGAAAATAAATAAATAAAATTAAATAGTAAAATTTGTAGCTCATAGTAAATTTTGGACGTAATGATGTAGCCAAACATTATTTGTATGAATGTTTAGTACTGCACAAGATGATGTTAAAAATGAAAGTCTATCAAGATTTTGTTGTGTCCAAAGTATTAAACGTGAATTTTTCTGGAATTGGGATTTTTGGTACAGCCACATAAATCCTCTTTTGAATCACTTTTCACGTTAAATTAATTGTGTCCAAGACGTTTTGCACTTGTCGCCTTTACCTCGCCAGACGTGCAAATAGTCAATAAAACATACTCTTTTATAACGAACTTGTTATCATATTTAATGCCATAGATTCGTAAAGACTTCATAAGTAAAATCATACGTTTAAATTAAGTCTCCAAAAGAAAGATACAGACTCTTAAAGTCAAAACATTTGGAATAAAAATAGTTGTTTTCATGTTTGATAACTAATATTGCGAAAGTTTGGCAAAATTTGTTTGTTCTTTTTATGCAGATTTATTCTCTGAAGAATCCAAACATTCAAAGTTTATACCTTGAATAAATCACAGTTCCACAAAGTGGGATTCTATGGTGAAAAGTCATATCTGGAATTTCGGTCGAAAAAAACAGAAGTTCGATTAACATTTTGGTCAATATTTGTTATACACTTTGACCATAAAAAAGTATTGTATGCATACTTAAATTTTAAGAATTTAAACTTGTTTTACTCGTTACTAGTCACAATGCGGTTTTTCCATTTCTATTTTTTGTTAACCTCATTTTCATTTTTTACATACTCCACGCCAAAAGAGCAACACCATTATTTGTGATCCATTCTTTGTTTGTCTTGGCAGTGTGCTTCGGGTCGTTATCTTGTTGGAACATCCAGACCAATGGCATATTCTCCTCGGCATATGGCAACATTATGCTCTGGAGTATGTTCACATAAACTTCTTTGGTCATAATACCTTCTATTAAATGTAAAGGACCAACACCATACCAAGAGAAACATGCCCAAACCATAATGCTGCCACTCCCATGTTTGACGGTTTTTTTTGTGTACCTTGGATTTATTTCTATGTTCCGATCTGAACAAATAAAATTTGCACTCATCACTCCAAAGGATGTTTCGCCACTTTTTCATACCCTAACGCCGGACCACATTTTATGCTCAGAAGCGAACATCATTCTTCGCTTAATATTTTTCTTACTAAGCATTGGAACTTTCCTGGGTGATCGGAATGAAAGCTTGGATTCCACAAGTCTTCTTCTGACCATTCTTGCGTTGATGTTGAGCTAAGTAGCTTTCAAAATCTAACTGGAAGAGTTGAAAGTGTTTTTTTTTGCCTCTAACGCTATTAAACGGTCGGTTTTCTTGCTAGTTTTCGTGGCCTCTCCCTGTTTTCTTCTCTTGGTTTTGTTTTAAATTTAAGAATATCCATCGCTCTTCCTTTTTTTTTTTAATATCTCCCTCTTTTCATCCGAACAGTGCTTCTTACGACCCATTCTTTCTAAAATAATATAATTGATCTACTGAACTATTTCATTGTAAATATTTCTTTAAACAATAAAACACACCTTTTCGCTTTCTAATTATAACAAAGTAACCTTTTTTCCTATTTTTACTTAAAACACTTCAATTTCGGCACTTGTATTTATTTTAATGTCCAGCCAAAAAATGACATAAAATGACATTAAATACATTTTTACGATAACGGTAAATGATCTTGCTTGTTTCTTTTATGTGATTTTTCCTATCTACTTACTATCTACTTCCCTGAAGATTGCGGGATATTTGGAAAGGGAAAGAGAGAAAAAAAAATACAGTGATGCCAGCAAAAGTAAACTGTATTTATTATTTTGTCCATCAATGTATCAATGTATATCCAACTACAAAATTGTAATCCTCCTTTTTAAACCTTAATCATGCCTCAAAACTATTTTTTTTTTTTTACTTTTTTTTTTTGTCAGACTACCTCGACGTACAAAGCTACAAAAAAATGTCAAATGTTAGGTTGGGTTGAAAACGAGGATGGCAAAGACCTGACATAATATCCACCCTCTTCCGATATCCAAATATGGAAGACAAATTTTAACCACAAAAGTCGCATCGAAAATCTGGGATTTTCTGGGTAACTCGCCGGAAAAAGTTAGACCCAATACGAGAATCTCCAAAGTTAAGAGCTTTTTTGTCTATTCAATTTTTGATACATTTGGGGTGAATTATGGAATACTTCAGGGGTTCATACTTTAGCCAACTCTTTTCTCTTAATATAAAAAACATACTTGAGTCGACGAATACTTTGTTCATTAACTATACATGACGCTCTGTTGCACAGCTCTTACTATAGAAGAACAAATGTGTTGTCTGTTGCTCGTAGCACGGCTTGGGCCCACAGTTTAATGTCGAATTTGAACGCGTCCAGCGACTTTATTACGGCAGTTGTAGGTTTCGGAGCATTGTTATCGATGGAAATTCCAGATTGAAACACTATTCCAACAAGGAAGTGTTATTTTATATCCACGAAATTCCAGCGCACGCTAAAGTGTTAACGCTCTACTCGTCCTAAAAATAATACTCATAAAACAAATCTGTGATTTAAGACGTTGTCACCGAAAAGTTTCCATTCAATACATGCAATATGTCAATGTTAATGTGTACATAAGAAATAAAGATTTAATTGTTTGCGTGTGACTAAGTCAATGTAAATAAATTACTTTGTTGGATTCCTACTTTTATTGACACATGCCGTATCATAATTTTCCACTCCGATAACAAAGCCATCAGAGGCAACTTGTTCGTCACAGTTTAGAATATTACCACATTTGAATTTGTTTTCAAAGGAAAAGAAGTTCATTCAGCTTTGAAATTAAAATCTAAAGCAGACCCTTCCTTGTATAAAACTAGGGTTGCAATCGCCCTGACAGTGAAATACCTTCTCATCCGATGTGTCACGATGGACTGAGGGAATTCAACCTGATGTGCCGAGAGTGTGGCATATCTGACAAAAGTCAGCGGGAGGTAAAAAATGGTCAAAGTAAAGTATGGGTTACTGAGGCACTAAAAATCCGCTTATCATTCGAGAGGAGACTCTACATCCCCTCAAAATCACAACTTGATCAGAGTTGTAAAAGGGCCACATTTACACATTTATTTCAACTTGTCCGGTGAAGGAAAGAAAGAAAAATTGATCGCTCCATACACGAATCCCTGAGAGCATATTACATACTCTGGAAGTTCTCATGGGACACATTCGACAATAGTGCGAAAACTTGTCGCTCTAAGTTCTGACCAAAACGATTGCGAGTGTTGTAAAAACAGCCGAAAACGGGCATACAATTGACTGGTGTACTCCTCAGGTAGTATATATAAAAAAGCCGACCAGGTTCGAGTCGGACACGCGCAGCGAAGTCTCCCAAAATGATTCCATTCTTTTGCAGTCCTTCTCAACCCAAACTGGTCAACTTTATCATTTGACTTTGAAATTATTCTTTTCAGAAAATGAAACGCTCTCTTTGACAATTTAAGGGGGTATTCTAGTCTAGAGGTATGAATTTCGTGTAATTTTTGAAGTGTCATAAAAAAAGGCAATTAATATTTTAAGCATCCACTTTTTTATTAGTTATTTATTAACATAACAAGAACACAGAAAAAAATCAAAAACTAAAAAAAGTTGAAAATTTCAAAAATTAGCAGTTGATGAAGAGGGGGTCTCGAAAAATTGGCTCGTAACCATACGCACAATTTCAACCCTCCTAGCAATCTGAAACCAAAAAAAAAAAAGGTTCTTAATCTAGAATAATGTCGCAATGTCTCGAACTACGGAAAAGTTGGAAAGATTTTTTTTTCACAAAATGGCGACTGCATGAAAAAAAAAACAATTTTTGTACCACTTTTTTTGACTGTTTCGAATTTAAAAAAAAAGTAATAGAAATTTGGGGACTGGGATAGTTCCAGGTAAATCGGTCCAGTAGAACCTGAGAAATCGTAGATAATGTTTTGAAAAAGACAGTTTCGAGAAAAACGCGTTTAATGTTTCGCGTAAAATTTTTCGTAGTCTAAGTCATGAAATGATATTGTAGACTGGTATTTATTCAATCTCCCATTCCTGCTTCATACATCGGACCTTCCTCCACTTCGAAAAAACTATTTTCCGCGTTTCTCTCTTTATATCGAGTAGTTCTGGCCTCCTTTGATGCGTTGGATGCTCGTATCTCGGAGCGGTCAATCCGGGCGTTGTCTCGTTCCACAGCAAATGAATGAGCTTCCGGGCCAGTTTTTATTCCCATAAGCTCCATCATTTTTAAAATAGGAATGAAGCCTTCATTAAAAATGCAAACAGCAATATTTCACAATATTTTTATTTCACTCACAACACATATGTACGTCCACGTGGTTTGAAGGCTAGAACTCAACTGTTAGCAGCTGGATGTAAGTGAACACTGAAAATAAAAGATACAAATCACCTTGGGTTCTTGTATTACAATACATACAAAGGACAAAAGGTTTTACTGAGAAATATGGATTCGGGTATACGGAGAATCCCCAATGTCTTTTGTTCGATTAGTTCCGGCCGAACTAGTTTGGATGCTGGGTCAGCAAAATACCGGTATCTCCGAAAATAATTAAATTTTTTGAAAAATCCTCTTGTAGACATATTGTTCAATAAATAAACTTTGAAAATATGAAAAAAATCGATTTTTTTAAATTTCTAGAATACCACCTTAAAATGCCTAAGGCAGGTCTCGGAAGACCCATACTGGGTCACTGTTCTACCATAAGGTTCCGATTTCATTTTTGTTGGAACAGTTTTTGTGAATGCCAAGAATCTCAATATTGCAAAAGAATGCGGAGAATGGAAATAATTGTTAAAAATGCCTAATTACTGGTGAGAATGGCATATTTTGCTATTATAACTCTTGTCTCTGATCGGTATTCTTTTCTTCATTTTTGGAACTATGAAGAATGAGACTATTATTACATTGAATTTTCGGAAAAAGGTTTTCGCTCGAATGTACATATGAATGTAGGTTTTTCTGTCAACCAGTTTACCTATTGCTTTGAAGCATAAGGAATATCGACCCTTCACTTTTAGGAGCTCCCCTTTTTAAGCTTTCGGCGGCCTGAGGATGGGACTCCGAGTTTGACTCCGAGTAGGAGGGGTTGTGATCGCACATACTTATTTTTTTTTTTGTTCGAGGGAATACTGAGCCTGCAGATAAGTGAAATGTGGTGTGACATTCTCTCACTAAATGTGTGTGGGCAAACTGGTTTCCTATAACAAGGATAGTGGGAAAATGCTAGGGAACAAGTCGACAAGCAGAGTGAGCGTTAGTAGTGGAAGAAGCAAAGATAGCACTTCCTAAACTCTCTGTTTTTATATATTATATATTATATATAATAACATTCAGCTTTGGTTAAGGTGAGGAGCTTGACTCAGGTTGACGGGGAAATGGTCTCTTACTATTTGATTTTTTTTGGTTTAAGCTGGTGATTCAAGGTTTTTTTTCTCTATACATCGTGTCTGGAAACCGAAGAATTATCTACCAGCAGCACAGCACCTCAATAAAGAGGAGGATCTAGATAACGTGTGTCCCTCAGATCCCAAACAGTAGCCGCTTATTACCATCACGTCTTCTCCAAGCAAGTATAGACTTATCCTTTTTTCTTTTGGTTTATGAATTCGCTCCCAGTTCCACCAAACATAACATGGGATACAAAGATAAAAGGTATTACCTGTCGGGGAGTAAACGCCGGCTTACATTGTCCAATCAATCGGTCAGCTTAACCAGAGGAGCAATCGCGTGGAGCCCATTTCATCACCTCTACACTCGTACAGGAAAAGACAGATAAGAATCATGGTTGGTGTGATGAAGGCTGTCATGATATAGAGGAAACTCAAACCATAAATCCCCACCTCTGTGAATATCTAGATATCTAGGTACGCAGCCTTAAGTGTACGGTATATGATTATGGGCACAAGATGGTTCAATAAGGACACAATAGACCTCTTATGCTTGTACATAGAGCTGCCTTTAAGATGTTACATTTTACTTTTTTCCATACTTCAATAGCACCACAGTCCTAATCCATCCTGGGCCATAGCCTCAACCGATAAGCCTTTCCAGGCTCATGGTTCTTAACTAGTTTCATCTTATTCCACTTGCTGAAAGTGTGCGTCAAGGAGTGATGAGAAAAAATTTAACGGGCGAAATAAAGTTTGAAAAGAAATATTGATTAGCTTTTTACTTGAAAAGGCGTGATTACTAAGAGGACCACAAGGATCAGTTTCCGGTCCCATTCATGTAATCTTTTGTCAGCATTTTCTCACTGTATTCCTGATTCTAGCGCTCTTCCTTTTTCCTTCTAAAAAACTGATGTTGTTGTTCTGTTCTGCAGCTTCGTCTGTAAGCCTCCTTTGTTCTATTTACTGCAGGTCCTTCGTATCATAGCCGCAACTCAGTAGTGGTCCAAATCTGTATTTACTTCATGGAATGTTCGGACATCAAAACTACTTGTCTCGAACTCAAAGTTACCAATTTACACAAGGTCCCTGTGTACATTAAGAGGTACGGAAAACGCTAAACATTCGGCATGACAGTTTCCCATGAGCACTCATATCACCGCCGAAGTTTATCCTACAATATCTCAAGCAAAATAATCCCAATCCACCGCAAGTCACCATAAGGACGACGATTTAAGGATTTCCAAAATCCCCAAGCCTACTACATCCATCTCCAAATGGCTAAAACAAAGCTGGTTTCATCTTTAACCACCTATTTGCTGGGTAAACTTCCGCCAGCAAACAGGATCAAATTCAATAAGAAACCCAAAGGCAAACATTTCGCATCCACTGGATACATTATCGTCTCCCACAGACTGTTCTAATCTCGACATCCCGGCAGACAGCAGATGTTCTCCTGATATGAAATTATCTCCTCCCCTCAAGAGGATTCCACGAGCAATATCGTTAAACATCATCCTCGTCATATCATCCCAGCTGAGCCATTAAACACCGTCAAGTGTATCGGTCCGCAAAAAGTTTTGTCGAAACCCGTGCCCCCACAACTCGAATATCCACCCAAATGGGCACTTAAATAACTGTCTGAAGTCTGAATGCCTGCACACATAGCCCGACTGACAACACTATGGAAAGGAGACGTGTCCTCTATATGAGCTCTATTTGCATCCGCCATACACTGGAGCATAACTACCCGCCTTGTTTAAGGATTATCCAAGTCTTCGGAACGCAAACACAAACACACACATGCGAGGCGTGCTTATCAGCGTTGATTAGCGCCGAGTAAACATTTGGAACCGAATCTGAACGTTCGTCGCTGGATGGAGGTTTCTTTTGGTGATGACCTAAATATTTCCAGGCTTGTTGTAGTACATGACACTGCAATGTTTCGCAGAACCATTCTTACCCGAGATCTAGACCGACCATTTCGCATTTCGACAATCAAAAAGGAGACCTCGAATGTGTTGGCTCGTATCGTAGATGCAGCAGCAGCAGGTCGGCGGAATTGATGCCCCACAATGACTCGTTGAGAACTCTGTTCCGGTTCGTGACTTTTGAGTTTTCGCAGCGATTTTCAGGCGTAACATGAGAAACAACGAGTGCGCCACTCTCCGAAACTAAAAAGAGTGAAGCACGTAGGAAATAACTTTGGAACTGGATCAAGCTGCGGGGGTGGGGAGCAGGTGAACTTTTGGCTTGGGAGTCAAGCCAATTTCAGACGTGGCAGCTATGCTTATGCATTTGTGGGAATGTTTTGCATCCGAGCAGGCGGCGATAATAATCAGCCCCTCTAAGTACGTGTTTTCAGGATGTATGTGGCGAAAATTAGGTAAATGGTTAAAAAGGACGACTGAAAGGGCGCAATAATTTGGGTCAAGTAGGTTTTTGTTTTTGAAACATAAAAATCAAAAGAGTCCGAAATCTGTGTCAAGATGTTTGCATGGACGAATTAAAACTGCCGCGTTTGATGATAAAGTAAACCTTTTTCGGGAGCAACAGCACGCCTATCGTGGCACTTAGTGACTTAGTTTTACTTTTTGGCTGCCAAAAATCAACAAATTATGATATCCAGACAGTTTTGTTTTTCCTAAAAGAAATCCCCAAGTCAATGAAGTCAGTGAATTTTGAAACAGAAAAGTGTACAAGGTGCTTCAGAACTTCTGCTAAAATAATACTGCCATGATGTTTTATGCAGACCTCAATGAGATGCTCAATGGAGAGAAAATTAGTCGTAGAACACTCGTTCTTCAAAAAATACCTTGAAAATTACGAGGAGTCTTGAAATGAATCTACAACTTTTAAATAAAGTCAATGTTCTTAAACAAAATTCGTTTTAAGGGCTCCGTACCTCAAAAGAAAAAAACAAACTTTATAGGATCACTTTGATGTCCGTCTGTCTTTTTGTGAAAGATTTATTAAGCAATTACTATTGACTGCGGTCTCTTAAAGCAATCTCTTTAAGCACAAACAAAGGGAGGAATCTGAAAGCCGTAAATTAAGAGTTGCATCACGAAATGTCTTTGTTGAATCTCAACTCAATTAAACGCAAAGAAGAAGGCTACAAAAAAATATAAAATTATAAAAATTCATAGTGTTTAATAATTGACGGTAGTATGGAACCCTTGGTGTGCGTGACCGACTTGCACTTGGCCACATTTAGTTAGATCGAAAACCTTTTGAATGATGTTTTGAGTCTTTCGTTTTGGACCCCTAAGCTCCTTCTTTCTCCTCAATTGAACTGATAGCTCAAAGGCACTTCTGTGAGAGGACATGGTGGATATGACAGCAGTTCGCAGCCGTTATTTATAATCAGCTCGACAATACAATGAAACGATGGGGATTTTTTTGTCGAGTGGCAGTTGAAACAACTCAAAAAGACATTACCCTTGACTTTGAATAGCCACTTGCTGCTATTATTCGCCACTGTTGACGCCTTTCCACCAGTATCAGTTTCCGTTTGTGACTACGCCTGCCTCTACTAAACGACTTTGGGCGAAATCCATGGCGTAACGTTTTTTGTTTTATTCGACATTTATTTTATATATGTACTTTGAAAGTTTGGAAGACTTAGCTAAACCTCTCCGCTGCCAGTGTAAGCCTTCACAGCAGAGCCGTCATCACACAATGTACACAAACTATCATCCTCGAACACGAACAAGGAATTAAGCCGATTGAACAACCACTACAATAACGCCACCCATTTAGTCAGGCTACTATCGCTGGTCGACCAATCTAGTGATAGTGCCATTAACTTTATCCACCCTGGGAATCGAACCTGGGACCTATCAATTTAATCAATTGAAAGGCAAGCGCTCTACCAACTCCGCCACCCAACTATTAAACCATTTTTTTAAGGACGTCCTTAAACAGAAACCACAATTCATTCACAGTGAAAATATAATTAGAAATGGAGCCTGCTCATTTTGTTTTAGCTTATTATTAAAAATTCGAACCCATTCAGTCGTAGAGTTTCTGAGAGATCCAATCAGCAACTTTTTATCCCCGTCCGAGATTTTGAAGACCATGGACGATAGTTGAATTGTAGACATCTTTGGACACCATTTGAGCTGTAAAGCCTTCATCCTCTTCCGTGGCTGCCAAAAGGACTTGGTGGTTGAAATCTGTCGATGTGTTGTTGGCAAGCTAAAGCCGCTAATATGACGGAATTCAGTAAGAATTTTGATGACCAAAATGTTGTACAAAATACAGCCTTTGGCTTTTGAATAAATCCTCTCGCAGTTTATCATGGACTTTTAAAATTTTTTTATTTTGGTATTTCCACATGGATACAAATCTCATTGCATTTGGATCTATTGATTTTTTTGTTTCTTTGATTTAAACAGGCGTACCAGTCTTACTGTTGTCGACTTTTTGGATGTCCGGTTCTATTCAGATGCCTCACTGCTGCATACAAAACTGGCACCTAGTCTCTGCTTAAGCATGAAGGAAATCTTGTCACTGATTCCCCGAGAAAGAGAAACGTAAAAACTGACACAAATTAAGGTCAAGATGCTCAACAAGCTGATATTTTATAATAGGCTGGACATATTTCTGTGCGTTGAACACCCCAAATAATCTGAGGATTGGGCGAAATCAAGCATGAGGGATGAACGATTTTCCGCTCAAAGCTTACAAGATCCTGTCTAGTGTCTTCTGTGAATGTCTGAAAGCTTCATAGAAACAAGGAGTGATAGATTAAACTCTTTACATTACAGCATAAATATAAAATCAGAACTCAAAATTAGGGGGGTATTCTAGTCTAGAAATTTAAAAAAAAATCGATTTTTTTATATTTTCAAAGTTTAACTATATTCAAGAACATATCTACAAGAGGATTTTTCAAAATTCAAATTATCTTCGGAGATATCGGTATTTTGCTGACCCGGTATCCAAACTGTATCGGCCGGAACTAATCGCACAAAAGACATTAGGGATTCTCGGTCTACGTGAATCCATATTTCTCAGTAAAACCTTTTATCCTTTGTATATATAGTATTGTAATACAAGAACCCAAGGTGATTTGTATTTCTTATATTTAGTGTTCACTTAGTATGTCCAGCTTCAGTTGAGTTCTAACCTTCAAACCACGTGGAAGAACATATGAGGTGTGAGTGAAATAAAAATATTGACGAAGACTTCATTCCTATTTTAAAAATGATGGAGCTTATGGGAATGAAAATTGGCCCGGAAGCTCATTCATTTCCTGTGAAACGAGACAACGCCCGGATTGACCGCTCCGAGATACGAGCATCCATCGCATCAAAGGAGGCCAGAACTGCTCGACATGAAGAGAGAAACGCGGAAAATAGTTTTTTAGTTATTTCGAAGTCGAGGAAGGTCCGATGTATGATGCAGGAATCGGAGATTGAATAATTGTAAGTCTACAATATCATTTAATGACTTAGACTGCGAAAAACTTTACGCGAAACTTTAAACGCGTTTTTCTCGAAACTGTCCCAGGGTTTTTCAGGTTCTACTGGAACGATTTACTTCAACTTTTTAGAGAGTCTTCTACATAGCAGTTGTCTATGTCTTGAACTATCCCAATCCCAAAATTTCTATAACTTTTTTTTTATTCGAAACAGTCACAAAAGTGGCACAAAAATGTTTTTTTTTGTCAGGCAGTCGCCATTTTGTGAAAAAAAATCTTTCCAACTTTTCCGTAGTTCCAGACATTGCGACATTTTTCTAGATTAATAATTTTTTTTTTGGTTTCAGATTGCTAGGAGGGTTAAAATCGTGGGTATGGTTACGCGTCAATTTTTTGAGACCCCAACTTCAGCAACTGCTAATTTTTGAAATTTTAAATTTTTATTTATTTTTTGATTTTTTTCTGTATTCTTGTTATTAGGTAAATAACTAATAAAAAAATGGATACCTACTTAAAATATTAATTGCCTTTTTTTATGTTACTTCAAAAATTACATGAAATTTATACCTCTAGACTAGAGTACCCCATTAAGCTTAATGGTTGACCGTTTTTAAAAAAAAAAACAATTTTATTCCCAATTCATTTTACGCATGCGTATTGTTGCATTTTAAAATATGTGTCGATAATCATTTCTATGCTATTTAGTTTTTCAATTTTTTGTTTGAAAAACTTAATCGCTCTCAAAATTTATCTCCATAATTTTTGTTTTTTGCTCGTTTTTGACTTGACTCAGCAAACATTCTTCTAGATCCTCTTCCTCAGCATATCAGCAATGTATCATCAAGATTATGTTAACACGGCTGGAAGATTAATTATATTAATTACAAACAAAAGTGCACCTAGGTTCGACCCTTGCGGCACGCCTTCTTCCACATCAATGAACACTGATTAAGTTCTATTATCTTTTGTTCAATGTGAGCTGTTTGTTAAAAATGATTCAAACCAATAAAACTCTGTCTCATGAATCCCTTCTGCAGGAATTTTTATGAAAAATATTTTCCGGTCGATGGTTTCGAACGCTCTCTCGAAGTCCAAAAATACCGCCATTTCCATTATTCATTTGGGTTATCACATGTTCTACAGCTGTTTGGCATGAATCGTTATTCCCGAACCCAGACTGGTATGCTTACAGAGTTTTGTTCCTTTCGATGTACTCCACGATACGATTTGAGATCTGAATCCAGTTTTTTCCAGACCGGTAATTCAATGTTAGACCTTATTTTCATGCTATTCCATAACCGCATATGACATAGTTTATCACACGACTGTACAAATCTGTCTCCAAACCCAAGATACTTGGAAAACTGGTCCGGTCGAACAACGACAAGAAAGATATTCGACAAGTATCGTCCTAGGCCAATGTATTGGTTCAAATAATTACGATAAAAGATGGACCAAAAACATGCTCTTCAAAAAACTCAACGTGCATTTTCTTTTTAATGGAATAGTCCTTAAATGCCTCTCGAATACTTCATTGGAGAAGAGGGGAACCATGAATTCAACTGCAGCTAAGATAGCCTTTCACCCAGACTGATCAGGTTCAAGCAATGGCGCCATGACAACTGCCACTGCATGCAGGACACTCATGCAACTCATTCCGATTCAATTTCAGCGAAACGTCATTCAATTTAGAACACAAAACCTTAACAGCAAACAAGCGCAAAATTAAACCACTCAGTCGCGTGATGGCACGAAATGATTCGCGATTGCATTTTTGAAATTGACACAAATTCCCGACAAAATGTCATAACAACGCCCGACAACAACCCACTCGCTGTGGAATAAAAGTGAATTTTATTGGAAAACTGCAACGACACTCCTCGAGATGTAACTACTGAACCCGTCCTGAGCTGAGGACATGACCAAATACTCGGAAATATACCGCTTACTGCCGGTGGCAACAGTGGTCGGCTTTCATCAAACACACAGCTCGAAATTGCCAATTAAATTCAACTTACCAATCCATCGACAAGGTACACACAGCCCAGCAGACATGACACACGAAGAGGTTAAGTACAACCGGCACACGACACAATGTCGAATGTCATCGGTGATGTCCGATATTCTGGTGACCCGATTTCCCTGGCCAAAGGATGAGTTTCGACCAACATAAACGCAATCGTTATGATTTCCAATCATAAAACACAGAATTCAATTCGAGTGAAATGCATTTTACATTGGTCCTGCTCGAACACGGCAGGACTTTACTTGTTTGTCAACAAAATGTCCTTGTTTTTTTTTTTTCGTGTTCATATAAACAGAAAAGGACCTTTGTTGGCACATGTCGGCAGGAATGGGTTAGTTGTACGATTTAAATGATTGATTTTGAGATAATTTTTCGATGACCCATAGCTGGTGGGTGTGGAGTGTATCCTGGATGGTTGTTGATCTTTCCTGAATGGATTGCGTTTTGTTTTCTGGGTGGTGATATGGAAACGAGGTCGAAACGACATCGAAATCATGTTTGGGTAACCGAGTTTCGATGTTGTAATTAAAAATTGAGTAGTTTCAAGCGGAATGTGGGACAAGTTAAATGGAAAATGATTCCTTTTTTGAGGACACATTTCTGGAATGTAATGAAGCAAAGGAGACTTTACAGCGGCTGTTGAATGAGAGTGAATAAAAATGGTTGGGTTTCATATGGTATGGTAAGATAGCATCAATTTGGTTATAAAGGAATACAACTGTTACTGTGAGTGATAATAAAGTCACACATTTTATGAGTCCTTAATGAAATTATGAACAAAGTGTATTAAGAGGAATATGATAATATGATAGGGGTTTTGTGAGGTTTTGTTTGAGTTATGTGTTCAGCTTCCGTGTTGGCAAAACGGTCGGATGATTTTTGTTCGGTCTATTCAGTGAGTCCTAAAAACAAACTGTTACACTGAGAATAATCGTGTCGCGCTATTCGATATTTCGAAAAATATTTATTGATATAAACAAAACCAATTAATGAACCTCCTTTTAAAATCAACAAGTGATAGTGATACCAAAATAATTAAGTAAAAATCAGACGTGCAATGTGAAAAAAGGCTGAGTTTTAGGGTTAACAGAATAAGAAATCATTGTAACGATTGTAGTACTTAAGGTCGAGTGAAATTCCGCAGCATTCCTTAGAGAAGGCAATTCCACTCAGATCGTAGTATTCAGAAAGTTTCATAATCGAAAATTTAGCTTAGCCTCCATCTATTTTGTACGAGTTAAGTATCAAGGTTTTTCAGAAAGTCTCGACAGACAAAAGTCGGCGGTTCAATGTGTTATAAGCAAGTGGCTGCCTGCAGCTCCGTCGGCGAAGATTTCGTGTTCGTTTTGAGTTGAATTTGTTGAACTCAAAAAGGTTTGTTTGACGCCCGATGAGACCAAATCATGCTGCTTTTCTAAACAATGATTTTGTCCATGGTAATGTTTTTTACCTTTTTTCTATTCAACAATTTGTGCATAAACGTTCACATATAGAGACATGTCATCGCGGACTTTCTTTTAGACCTTTTTGAGTTCTACAACTTTTTTATAGAATGTAATTAAATATCTCTTACCGCAAAGGCAGCATTCGCAAAAAATTCATTCGCCGGACCGTTTTTTCATTGAATAAAGCTATAAAATTAATCGTCTGGAAATGCCGTTTAATTTAAACAGGATTATATGTAGCTCATGTCTACTCTTAAAGTCAATTTTAAATAGTGGTGAAAGAAATTTAGAAATCGGATGAGTAGTTTCGAAGATAACTTCTTAAAAACAAACCAACAAACTTGACGTCCTGATTTTATTATAAATAGTTTCAAAGTGAAAAAAATTATGTCTTTTCATTTTTTAAAAAACCGCATCGTCTAAATGACGTTCATTCTAGGCTCGTTATTATTTCACGCGCGGCTTATTAGACAATTATAATTATCCCTCGGTTGGAAATTAGTCTAAGGCGTATAATTTCGTCACCTGCTGCAATATTCTCCGTTGAGCATTGAGGATGTGAGCTTAAATATATTCAGTTATGTTATCATTCAGCCAAGAAGTTCCCTCAACTTTCGCCAGAAACTTCCGTACACCAGCGGGATTTGATGCATTAGGTTTTGGTGAGAACTTAGAGCGACAAGTTTTCGCACTATTCCAATGAGAACTTCCAAAGTACTTGCTCTCAGAGACTTATGTCTGAAGCGGTTCATTCCTCTAAATATCCATCACCGGACAAGATATGGCAGAGTCACATGTCTTCCGTATCGCTGATTATCCACGCTAACATAGTAACTGAAATGTGCCCCATTTACAACTCAAATCAAGTTGCGATTTTGAGGGGATGAAGAGTCTCCTC
Source organism: Orthonevra nobilis (assembly GCA_963555765.1). NCBI lineage: Eukaryota > Metazoa > Arthropoda > Insecta > Diptera > Syrphidae > Orthonevra > Orthonevra nobilis. The sequence continues at coordinate 73,001,202 of OY743227.1, read as the reverse complement.
TTGAATGATATGCGGAATCTTAATGCCTCAGAAGCCCATATTTTACTTTGACCATTTTGATCTTTGTTCTTGCTAACTCTCCGCTCCTCACTGTGTGTACACTTAGACGCCGAAAGAAATTGTTTCCTTCTTCTGATCTGATAACAATGTGCAAGGCGTATATTTGCTATAAGCTCGAATAAGACTCCCAAATTTGTGCAGGCGGTTCAAATACCACTTTAAACTTAAAAGACAGGTTTCATATTCGAGGGAAAACGATTTTTCGAGTTCAAAGTGTTGAGAAGTCAATATTTTATAACATTTTCTATAAACAGTACTCCATCATGCCCAACTTGACAAGAATGAATATCAATTGACCAATTTACAAATAAGCCCGCATTTGGTTAAGAACAGGGACTCCAATTTTATCCGCACAATAAGAAGACTCGTCTATGTTCCATGCTTTCCAAAATAATAACAAACTTAAACATTCAAAGGACAGTGTGCTTTAGTACCTCTCATTTCATACCTTCTGATCCCTTCCTGTTATATTCTGGTTTCAAATAGAAGAAGGGTATTTATATTCCCTTGATCGCGAATGAATCATTAAAAAATCGGTTTAATCGGGACAAACAAGGCAGATGTTGGCGAATTCATGCTCAATTGAATTCTCAGTGTACTTAAGATTATGAATATTCATCAATGTGAACATTGTATTTGCCCCGTGTAGGAAAACCTATGCAGAAGAAGTCAACGTCTTTCAAAATCATCGATTCCAAAGGCTTGTTGTTCATTGCTTTCGCAAGATATTGAGCGTCAGATTTCGACGTGCGATTGGTCGAAACTGACTGGTTAAGCTGGGCCTTCGGCGAAATCTCATTCTGAAAATTGAATCTGAAATCAAAACTTAAGCCGAATAGTTCCTCAAAAGCTGCTTTTGAACAAGCTTTCTAATGTTTGTTGCAGTCACAACCAGAGAACAGATGAAGTAAACAGATGAAGACGCCAACAAGCCAACGCTCGTTTTACTCATGGCCAATTCTTACAATTAAATTCATAAGTGATGTTGACGCAACGGAAATTGCGATGCAGTTTTCGTAGCCTTATTTTACCATTAAGTCAAACACTTAGTCTCTTTGCCGTCGCCATGAAAAGACTGAAACAAAACATGATAAAAGAGGTAACATTCGTATGGATGAATATCCACACAAGCTGAAGGTGTCGTGGATCAGTCAATAACGTCGACCAGACGATTTTTCTTCTACTGAATATTTTGAGCTCAAAATTTTTTACTAGGTGATTTTTGGGGTCGCTGATCACAGATCTGAGGTTATATTTTTATAATTTTCAAATCCAAGATGGCGGACCAAATTTGTGAACTTCAACCAAATTCCACTAAAATTGGTATACAGAGGTTTTTGGGGATGTTGATCACGAATATGAGCTTAGATTTGCAAAATTCAAGATGGCGGCCTAAATCTTGTGCAATTGAATAGTTTAGACCAACCGATCAGATCAGACATAATTCCATTGCATATTTTGGTCTGAATTTTTGTACTCGATTGTCCTTTCGTGGTGACTAATTACAAATTTGAGGTTAGATTTATAAATTATAAAATGGTAGATCAAAGATGGCGGACTAAATTCGTAAAATTCATTGAAATTCCAAAAAAATTTGGTTTATAGGGGTTTTCAAGGTCAGAGATCACGAGTCTAATGTTAGTGTTTCGGTACTTTTCATATCCAAGATGGCGGATCCGATATGTTCGACTGTCAGTAATACATATTCTTTTATCGATATGTTATGGACTAAAATATGCAGTAGAATAAAGTTTGATTGGTTTGTCGAAATGATTAGTTCAATTTCACACATTTTCCGCCATCTTGGATCCGCCATTTTGAATTTTGAAAATATAACTTCGTTTTTGTGATCTACGAACCTGAAAACCCTCGTGTGCAAATATTCAGACCAAAATATGCAGTAGAACATTTTTGACATCGGTTTAAATAGGTGGTACTCTGGCAGTACCACTGTGATTCAAAGGGTCAAGGCGATACAAACAAAACTTGGGCGTTTTGAGCGCTGATAATTGACGTATCATTCACGCGGAGCCATGGTGCGCGATTTAAGCCGGCAGTGTCTCATTTTTTCGAGGACACCATCGTGGTTACTCTGATTGGTGTGACGATACAGACCTGAATCGCTGAGTTGCTGTCAAAGCAAACGATGAATTTGGACTGCAGAATATACATACCTATGTGCTCCCAACAGACAGTGGAACCGCACACTCACCTCGAACGACAATGAACATTTCGAAAATTTCGGATCGTGTATATTTTGTTTTCGAAACTAAAAAAATCGCCGTCTTGATCACTCCAGATTTCCGTCTTTTTCATTTTTAGAAGTCAAGAGACTGGACCAAGGAAGCTGTTTAAAAAAATATCCGGCAAGAGGGATTGAATTTATGAAGAGTGAATGAATGAGAGATCAACTGGTTATCTTCAATTGCGTAACGCACTTAACCGATATCATCTTCAAAAAACATTTTGAAAAAACATTACGATACGAATTGAGGTAAAAATAAAAAAATGCGATAAAATGACATTTTATTTTGACGATATATCAAAGAAATGTAGGATGAGTATTTTTGGGCCATCCTATAATCATTGAAGTTATTTTCAGGACAAAGTTAATTTAAACTCTTATCTCTTCATGAGTTACATTTTTTTTCTAATGACATTTGAATTTAATTCGCCACTCTCATTTTGAAATACACACCGACCCACCCTTTAGTGAGAGTTGCAAAGGCATTGGAATAAGATATGCAGGATTTTGATGCCGAGCAAATACAAAGCACTTTGCACACAAGTTGGGTACTTGAACGCAGCCATCCGACCACATTTCTTATAGAACCCCAGTCTATTTGCAAATCAAATGCCCCAGCAGTGCATTAAAAGAAGCTTCTTAAGCCACTTTGGCTAAAACCGCCAACACCATTTTTGAATCACTTATCCATCCGAACCCCGAGGGCAAATATTTAACAACATCATAAACCAAATCCCCAGAAGACTCAACTTCCAACCAATTAAAATCTCATTGGCAATTCTTTGGCTTGCATTACATGATTGCTAACTCTGTGTACCGAAAAACTTTCCAACATGCAAATCTCTCTCGCCAAAAACGAACCGAACAACGAAGCTACCAGCTCCCGTCGTCTTCTTATACGAAACACTACATCAGGAATAAGGACCAACAAGAAACTGTACGGCTGCATAGCTTGTGGCTTTTACTGACTTTGCTTGTAAATTATTTTTTTTTGAACATTTCATCGTCACTGTTCCCAATGTAATCCGCACAATTCGAAAACACCAAAAACCCAACACAACACAACACAACTCTCTGATCATCCGCAACGCCTTCTCCAGGCATCGCAATCGTGTAAATATGCACGAAACAAGAAAAGAACAAGCAATGCGCGAATGCGGAAGAGAGGGGAGAGCGCCAGAGCTGGAGCCTGACGCAACCAAGATTCACGAAGAGCGATATCCCCAGCCCCAGCTCCGAACTCCTTGCGGTTGTTTTCGCATTTACAAGTTGAGTTGCTGCTTTTAACGACTTTGCATAAACTAACTCCTGAAATTACATTTTAAACGCGTGACGAGGACGAATCTGCTTGCGAAAACTCCTCAGCCACAGTTTTCAAGGATAATACGATTTGCTGCTTTGGTGGTTCGTAGTTGTGTTTTTTTTTTGCCTGTTCCTGTTTCTGTTTCTGTTTCAGATTGCGGAGCACGCAAATCTTTTATCGAAAATCGAATTGGAATTTGACAAATGTGAGGCTGTCTGTGATTTGATGGAAAACATGTTCGTTTGGGGAAAGTCGATAATGAAAAGGTAAACAGGTGAATGACTCGAAGTGTTTTAGCACCTTTTTTTCGAGGTGAAATAACGCTTTGCTACGCTATCGCTCCAAATCGTGGCTAGGTGTTTTTTGTTGACAAGTTTTACAACTATGAATGAGTTTATGCGACTCATAGTCTGAACAAAACAAAACCATCTGCGACTTATGAATATGCGATTGGAATGGAATGGAGACCGGTTCCGAGTTGCATTTTTAACTGACTTACGTTGCATCTTGACGAAAATAAAAGTACCTTATGGGAAACTTATTGCAAGTCTATTGTATGTGCACCTGTTGCGAGTGATAAGGCAATATTAATAGAGGTGAATATGAATATTTAAAGAGGGCATCAATTCAAGTGAGTGTAATGAATAAAACAGTGGCTAAAATAAACTTTTAAGTGGGTGATTAAGTTAAGCACATGGTCAGAATTAAAACGTAGAATAGTCAACAATTGTTTTCCAATATTTTTTCCATTTAAAGCCCTTGAACTGTGAAAATTAACGATTCAAGTCAAGATCACCTCTTTATAAATTATACTGATTTTTCGAAGGCATTTGACAGATTAAGTCACTCCATATTGATTTAGAAATTTAAATTATTTGGTTTTCATTCAAATTTGTTGAAATTGATGGAATCTTACCTTAAGGGTCGTGTTTCCACTGACCAAGTACTCTAAAGACCAGTTTTTGACCTCAGGTATCCCACAAGGTAGCCATCTTGGCCCCCTTATTTTTTTCATTTTTATTAACGACTTACCTGATGTATTAATTAATTCTGTTCAACTTTCTTTTTGCTGCTGATTTGAAGTTTTTCAGATTTATAAAATCTATTTATAATTGTTATCTTCTACAAGATGAAATTCAAAATTTATCAAAATACAAACCAATTATATTTAAATGTCCCTAAGTGTAATTTTTTTCTGTTCGTCACAATTTTTCCCAAATACTGTTCGAATATGATATCGAGAACTATGTTCTTGAAAGAGTTTTGGAGAACAAAAGATCTTGGTGTAATTTTTGATTCAAATCCTACCATTGTCAGGGGCTTCGTTAAATGTAGTTGTAAGGACTTCAAGGACCCTTTTGCTCTTAAATCGCTACATACCTCTTATGTCAGATCAACCTTGGAATAATGCTGTGTGATTTGGAACCCATACTACAACATTAAATTAAAAAGAATTGAAATTATCCAAAACAAATTACAAGGTGAACAATATGGAAATTAGGTTGGAACATCCAAACTCCATCGTATTCTACAAGATGCCTACTTTTAGGATTTCAATCAGATAAAAAAAGACGAAAAATGTGTATTTCAAATGCCCTCTTCTTTTAGCTCCATCACGACAGCTCAGAGAACGTTGAGGTGATGAACATAGTGTTTACTATGGTAAAAATGAACCTATAATTCGCTGTGTCAAAGAAACTCATTTTAGCCTATGTCGATTTTGATTTTTATTGAAGTAGAACTTCTTTAAGAATTAAATTGCTTATGAACTTTTAATTTAAGTGGATTCTTTAAAAATATTTTTATTTTTTTGTAATCATTACTTGTTGTACTTACTGTAAATTATGTAATATGAAATGTTAGCTTTCGGTAATCTTATTTTAAATTCATCAATCGCTTATTGATGTAAATAAATAAATAAAATAAAAAATTATTCGACCCGACCCTGTTTCCACGATTTAAGATTTGTGAACAATACGAAGTCGCATGAGTCTAAATACGTCGATAAGCTCGGTGGAGCTGCAATTTGTAGAGCTGTATGACCATTTTGGGTTGGTGACTGCTGATGATGGGTTCCCTTCCACAGTCCAATATTAAAAAAACACATTTTTTTTGATTTTCAATTTCTCAAATCCATCTTTTGGGCATTTTAAATTGGGTCGCTATTTTAAACAACATGTTTTTTTGTTTTTACCATTTTTATTATTATTATTCATTTTTAAAATTAAATTAAAATTAAATTTACACACTGAGTCGAGAATTTACAATATTTAGTTTTAGCAATAGTTCGTGAATGTTGAGAGTTATTGGGACCCAGTTAGTGATTGAGAGTTCTATAGGGAAGTCGAGTATGGACTTAAGATAAAGATTATTATTCTGCTTTTCTTTAAAATAAATAAAGAGACAAGTGTTTCATGTGATTCTGGAGCGTGTTTAAGTGGTGGTTGTCAACGAATTCAAGAAATTGTTTTAAAGAAGCGATTGAAAAATATTAACATTGAATATCTTTGTGTGCCATAAAGCGTAATCAACACACAGCGTCATTCAATGTTTACATTTTTCTTTTTTTGCAACTCTCTGTTTTGTGTGATGTATTTAAATGCTGTGAAAATCGGAACTCAAGCACATAAAAATCACAAGATATACTTCATTTTAAAAATTACTTTTAAAAAAATAAAAAAAATTGTTCATTTAATTAATAACTCTTCAAAAATGACTATGTATACTTTTTTTCTGATTGAGAAAAATGCCGCCACGAAAGCAAAACACAAGTACATGGATTTTTTGTAATTCGAGCTTTTACGTATTCTTAAATGGACGGGATCATTTCTTTTTTTTAAAGTTGCTAATTTTCTCCATTCCGATAGGCGCTGCGTTGATTTGCTATTTCATGAAGCGCTTTCTTTGCATGATGATCCCAATTATTTTAAAATTTACATCATTTTTATTGTTTGTTGTCGTAGCGTCGTAGCACACATTCCGTGAAAATTTCAAGTGTATCCTTGAACCGCTAAGGAGATATAGCTCTGTGAAAGACGGGCGGACAGACAGCGGATTATTAGTAACGGTAACGACACCTTTAAAATGTTAAGGACAAGGCGAAATACTGACATGCGATGATCGTTCTCTAAAAAATCGTTAAAAATTCTCAATGAGGATTAAAACTGAAGCCTGGGACTCAAGGTAAATAAAGGCAAAACGAAGAGCAGCAGTCAGATATAGCTTGGAGGGCAAAAGACTTCGCTCAGAAGCGTAGGGAAAAAATTCTCGGCTGATTTTGTGGACGAAACGGTTCAACGAAAGGCTGTATGAACTTTAGACGATCTTGAGGCTGAACATGTAGTGGGGATGGACAGCAACTCACTTGCCCAGTTATTCGTAGAATCTTCACTACAGCGACAGTGTGCTAAAGGATGTGACGCTTACAAGGAACAAACGAATTTTGCGCATTAGGAGGCAGTTATGTATAGATCAAGCTATGTGAGGAGTTGGAGTAGTTCGATGAGGGTCAAGTTAGTCCCAAACTGAAGCGATATCGAAGTAATTAAGAAAGTAAGTAAATAACCGAAAAGGGTCCAGAATCCTAATATATTCAAACAGCCAAGCAGTGCTGAAAGGATTGTCATCCAATCCAATGAAATCCAAATGTGTCAAGATCTGCTACGACGACTTACAATTCCTAGCCCACCGTAACAAAGTTAGGTTAGGATGGGTTCCATGTATTCATGTAATCGAAGTTAACGAAATTGCTTACGAACTAGCCCCGGTTGGTTCAAATACCGCGTTCAAAAGGCCGGAACGGGACTACGGCCACAGGTCTAACCAAAAATTGGGAAAGCAAGTTACGCATTGCCCCCTGGAGAAATCTATCGGGACTCAGATAGTCTAAATTACTAATCAATCCATTCTCTTAGAGAAGTCCTTAAACTCACAAGATTAGCTTGAACTTAAGATTACATCAAACCAAATTAGGACTCAGTACAACCACCGAAAGCCGACTCCGTTTTGAAGACGACGAAACGGCTGTACACATTTTTTTTGAGTGTCCAGCTCTTATTTGTTTAAGAAGGCGTTAATTCTTCAAAGAGATATGCTCCCTTTTGGACATAGGACAATCCAATGCTTAAGGCATTCTGACCTTTCCTCAGAAGGATGGAATGTTTGTTAGCCTAAGCTAACTCCCCAAGATACAAAAGTGTTCGCCACTTGGGCAGCGGTAAATAAAAGCAAACACAAAAAAAAGGAAGTAAGGTGCATCCGTTTATCCACAAACATTGTTACCAGAAGGGAATTTCATCCTCCAAATCAATTAGAACTTAAATTTTCGTCATTCATTCTACGATATCAAAAAAAGCAAACCTTATCTAGAGCCCTTGAATCTGACTGTGCTGACCTCCTTTCCTCCATCTACTATCACTTAATGCCACAGAAAATTATAGCCTCCTCTCGAAGTGCGTAATCGTTAACCGATTCAAAAGCATTTTATCACCTTGACGTCGAAAATTGTGTCTTTCCATTAAGACTAACAGACTTGTAAAAACCCCTCGTCCCACGCAAATGGGTTTACAAACAGCTCCAGCCTGGCAAGGGGGCCATCTCAGCCACTGCCATTGCCATTGCCCCCTACGCAAACAAAGTTCGTCACTTTTTGTTTTTCCATCCCCGTGTGTTTGCCATACAATTTGCGCTCCATAAGTCTTATCAGTGTGCTCTCATAGCATCCATCACTTAGCATCATTAGTCCGGGCGTCTCAATTATCTAATTCACAAATCTGTCTTCGTCTCGTAGAGAAGATGATGTCCGCGTAGCGTACACATTCTGACACAAGCTCACCGCTAACCGTCGACGCCGTTTATCACAGCCGTCACAATCAAAACCGCTTCTTCCCAGCTGGCCTGAGTTCGAGTCAGAGGCAAAGTAAACTACCTGATAGCTCTCTCGCTCGCCTAGGTTATAGAACATTAGCCAAGAGCCAATCATTTACGGTGGCGACAGTCCAGTTCCAGTGTCGTCTCAGACGGCAAACCAAGCACGTTGCTGGCTAGAACACATTATTCACCCGCTGCCGTTTATTCAGGTGAAAAAAAAGCATGACAGAGCCACGACAGACACCCCTTATAACTGTCACCACTGAGAAGGGAACCGAGGAAGAAGCCCAGGCACTGGAACCGCAACGACAGAAGTTCATCCTCGGCAGCAACACAAGCAACAATTTCGGCGTGAAATTTGCCAAATTCATTCGCGGACGCTTACCGATCCTCACGTGGATCTGTCACTATGATGCCGAGTGTGCAGTGAATGACTTTATTGCCGGAGTCACGTTGGGCCTGACGATCATTCCGGAGAGTATAGCTTGCGCCCTGCTGGCAGGTCTTCCAGCGCACTATGGTCTCTGTTCGGCGTTCCTCGGTGAGTAGACGTCGACACGTGAGCTAGAAGTTTGAGAAATTTTACAAGTGCCATCATTGATTTTGTCGACAGGTTCCTTTGTTTATCTGTTTTTTGGTTCAATTGACAAGGTCATCGTGGGACCCACTAGCCTGGTGGCGCTGGTCAGCGTGCAGTTCACAATGGGCAAGCCGGTCGAGTTTGCCGTGATTCTGACATTCCTGGCGGGCATAGTGCAGCTGATAATGGGAAGCCTCCAGTTGGGTGAGTTAGTCTAGAGTGCTTCTGTTTTTTTTTTTTTTTTTTTTTTCAATTTGATTGTGTGATGGAAAATGGCACTGGTGTGTTAATTGATGCCTAATGTGATATAACATCGGGTGTTAAATGCCATCGAGTGGGATGCTAAGCAGCTCTAAATGAAACGGACGGCGGAGGGTTTAGTGGAAATTTTAGAGCATATTTGACGATTTTTTTTTTTTTTTGTTAAATTGACAAGTGTCTCGTTTGAAGATTATTGACTTGTATGTGATGGCTTATTGAGTGCGAAATCAAAACCATCCCAACATTGGACAAGCAAATAAATGGTGTCTACATCTCAATTGGAACACGCGGTTGCGAATTACTTAAAATTATATTCACAATGAGAAGTGTCATGGGGCACAAAGTCGTGCTAATTTCTTTTGGATGCGGATACATTTCTCACAGGTATCTGCGAAGGGAATGCCAATAACTGCGAAGAAGTGCTAAATTCGCGAATATATGAAGAATCGAGAATGTTAAGAAAACAATTATTCAGCTTTTATTTATTTTTTATAATAAATGAAAATAGCATGCAAATTTTGGTCGGTGTTGCATCGCAAAGTCTCGAAAATGTGCCAAGATTGAAACTATTCGTAAACGCAAAGCGTACAGATGCAGTGTCCTTTTTTAGTCACAAATGTTTCCCGCAATTTCATCGATCTTTTCCAAAGTTACTTTTCCTCGGACTGGAGGTCCGGTCTTCTCCTTTGGATCCAATTTTTTTATCCATTCACTTTGAGCACCTCAAAGAGATCGAAGTTGTATCTTCTCCTCCATTTGCTTTCATCACGGACAGGATAATATATCCTACGACAGAATCCTAATTCGAACGTCCTTAAGGTCTGGTTCTTTAAAAAAGAACTGGCAAGATGAGTATTTTATTGAGCATGATTTTTGTCCTTCAAAGTGGCATCGATTGCCAAGGACTAGTCTTTTAAAATGTGTCATTTGTGGATGTGCCCAGATAGATGCTACATAATATAGTTGTCGATTACGACGTTTTGTTCCCGCTGGAGTTTGAAGGATCGATTTCTTGTCGATATCTTATTTTAATGTCATGAATTCAAAGCTAAACATCCTGACTCCTTTTTCGACTGATGCGTCGTTAAAGCTGAAATGTCGACAGGTTGGCTGCGAGCTGCGAGATGATATTAGTTTCGTGGGCTTTTTCCAACAGCTGGAGGCATCCAAAAAAATTGTAAAATTCCATTTCATATTTCGAAATATCGGTTCAGAAATTACGTTGAAGAATTCTGGGCAGTGTTCTGCCAGGAAACCAGTTAAGATCTTAGAGTCATCTTGATTGAGACCCAGATTTACCTCGTCTCTGATCTTTTGAGTTCAATCAGGAGTTTGCAGGATCTTTTGTCTCCCCATTTTCGCACAATTGGAGCGATGTAAATTAACGACATCTGCTAAAAGATTCGGTTTATCATTGCTTTGATGACCTTCTATCGAGGCATCAAAACTGTTGAATTGTGAAACTGTGTTTGATCTTTTGTAAATCTTGTTAGAGCCCTGAGAAAAGAAGACGGCAACAACGTGATTCGCATTATGCTCAAGGACTCCATGGCACATATAACTCAAATCTGATTTGGACCTATTCGACGTGAGTTCGTGGTGATATTGTAAAACTTTTTTTTCTGCAGGTCTGTCCCTTCCCAGATTTTTCAATGTCCAAGCCTGAGGTTAGATATATTCGAAAATCTGAGAGCACCGACACAAGATTCCTATGTTTCGTGAAGATTTAAACGATAGAGGCTGATAATAGCTGTAGGGCACGTTGTGCAGCTTATGTGATCACGGTTTCGGTTTGAGACCGTGGCTGTTGGCACGAAAGCATTGCTTTAATTGCAGCCAGTTCACTTGAAAATTTTTCAATTAATATATTCCAGTTCTAGAATAGGAAAAAGAACGAAAAGCTACAAGCAAAAACTTCAGGAATTATTGAACTAAAGGTTTGGTTAAACTAGCAACACTGTTTCTACAGATTATCAATTTGACAGTTGAAAGTGATTAAAACGTTTATCCACGCTACGATGAATAGATTAACTTAAAAAACTTATTTTGAAAACCATGTTTCAGTTTGTCAATCTTATCGTGCGCTACGACCATCTTACGGTCGACATAAACGTCCATCAAAGCAAGTAGAAAAATCAGTCGTACGATAAGTAGAATGATATACACATTTATATAATCAATTTTATTGCACATAGTATGGAAACTTCTTAAGCCCTTTGAAATAAGTTTAAAACTGATTTTTTTTGGGAAAGGGACGTGGACCGTGTGTTGTTGTTTGTTTAGTATTCCTGAGTCAATGCAGGAATAATAAAGACTACCATTAGATTTATTTTATTCTATTTTTGAAAAAAATAAGACTTATGCCGTTTTTCCTTTTATAAACGTTAACATAACTCTCGATTTAGTCGACTTTTGTTTTATATTACCTAATGACACATTGAGCTAACTTTTTCATCATAATATTTTAAGTTTAATAATCAAAAAGATCCAAATATATGTTTTTTAATTTAATATATAATAACCGGTTGAAAATGTCGTTATTGCAGACAACTTCACATCTATTACTCTGAGGTGAATTTTGACCATGACAGCTGTCACATCAGAAACTTCATGTCATTGTCTAATTATTTCGGCCTAGGTTATTGGTCATTAGTGAAAACACACAAGTTTTTGTAAAGCCGGAAAATGTCTACATTCGTGCCATCAAAACAACATTTGCGGAAGTTTTAATATGCTTCTTTCATTTAAAGAAAAAAGCAACCGAAGCGCATCAATTGCTTACCGAAGCTTACCCGGGCTATACTATATATGTCAGCGGTGGTTTAAGCTGTTCAAAGATGGTGATTTCGACACCGAAGACAAAGAACGCCCCGGCCAGGTGAAAAAGTTTGAAGACCATGAATTGGAGGCATTGCTCGATCAAGATCCAAACACATACGCAAAATGAACTTTCAAAATCACTTGGCGTCGCTCAGCAAACCATTTCTGATCGTTTGAAAGCAATGGGAATGATCCGAAAGGTAGGACATTTGGTGCCGTATGAATTGAAGCCACGAGACGTCGAACGCCGATTTTGCATGTCCGAAATGCTGCTCGAACGCTACAAAAGAAGTCTTTTTTGCATCGAATCGTCACTGGTGATGAAAAATGGGTACACTAACATAATCCAAAACGTCGGGCAACGTATGGATACCCCGGACGTGCCTCAACATCCACGGCCGTTCAGAATAATCATGGCCGGAATGTTATGCTGTGCATTTGGTGGGACCAGAAGGGTGTTGTGTATTATGAGCTGCTAAAACCGAATGAAACAATCACAGGCTAGGACTACCGACGACAATTGATGCGTTTGAGCTGAGCACTGAAGGAAAAACGGCTGGAATCGGTCGCAAGACACGATAAAGTTATTTTGCAACATGACAATGCTCGGCCACATGTTGCAAATGTCGTCAAAACGTACCTTGAAACGCTCAAATGGGATGTCCTACCCCATCCGCCATATAGTCCAGACCTTGCGCCGTCCGATAACTATCCCTTTCGATCTATGCAACATGGCCTGGCTGACCAGCACTTTCGTCATTTGGATGATGTCAAAAATGGATCGATTCATGGATTGCGGCCAAACCGATCGAATTTTTCAGAACGGGTATCCATGAATTGCCAGAAAAATGTTAAAAATGTGTGGCTAGCGGCAATACTTTGAATATTGAAATTATGTTCTCTTGATGATAGACACTGCGTAATTTTAGTGCTCAAATCACTTGAGCGACGAACTCTTGACATTGCAACGAAGAGTTTCCCATGTCAAAATATTGGTTCTGGTAGATAAATACCAGCCTTCTGAAATCCTTGCCCTTGTGACTTATTGATTTTAATAACAAATGTTTATTTATTAAAAACTATTTATACTCCAAGTTTGATCATCTTAAGCAAAAAAAAACATGTGGATAAACCATTGGATCTAAATTTGGGTACAGAACATTTGTTTTTTAAGTTCATTTGTGAGTTGGGTTCTTTGGACCATATCTACAGTGAAGTACATAAAAAGTATTTTCAGGTGTTGATTCCCCATCAGCGTTTTGTAAATCGACAGCTACTTCATTATAACTTTGTGAATTATAGCGTCTACTATCAGAATTTATATCTTGTAAAAATTATATCATGATATTCAGTGGTTCTTTTCAAGCGTTTGTGCATATTCTAAGCTTTCCTGTTCAACTTTTAAGTGAGCTTGCAAATTGAAAATTGTTTGTAATGAAAAGGGTTTATTTTCACATCAGTGAAGGATCGCAACTGCGACCAAACTCATCTTTGATAAGCAGCTGCAGCTGGATTAAGAATATACAGCGGTGGATAAATTCTTTGTTCACCTACGTTGGAGTTGTATGAATTCTGAAACATTAGGGTCAATATCAAGGTGTGTGTCAGTCTGTGAATGAACCGACTTGGAGGAAAATACTTGCACTATAATTCGCATTAAAAAAATTTGACAAATTAGTCCTCATTGTGCATGCCCTTCACATTATATATTCACCGGCTCCGGTATGAAACTCAGATCAGTAATTCTGACAAAAAACTGTCCAATTCACACTGATAACGAAACATTGGAAATTCGTATGAAGATATTTCTACCCAGTAAAACTGAACTTGCTGAACATGTGACATTTAATTTGTGGTATTTTCATGAAGACAGACGTTTGCCTTTATTTAACATAATAAAATCATTACCTTGTATAAGTGGCAAACATACCTGTCGAAAAAACCCTTTTAATTACACCGCACTTTTTTGGACCCCAAAAATATATATTTCTTATTGCCGAATGATCTTTTAGTTCCTTTAGTTCCAATGTGCTTTCACACGATCGAATATTATAATTCTTTTACAAAAATCACGGGTAAATTATCCCTGTGTAAATATGGTTGGGATCTTTCCTTGCCTAGTAATCATGATCTTCGAAGTTCGTGCCACCCTATCATAAATCTCATTGTTATCATTCGCCGAAGGACAGTAAAGTGTTGCTGTCGGATTTCGGGACCTGTGAACTGGCCTCAACGATCCTGTGATCACACACCTTTAGATCACTTCCTGTGCGGGTATCTAAAGTCACTAGTCTAAGCTGATAAACCAGGGACGTTGGGCGATTTGGACGTCAACATTCGGCGAGTTATAAAAAATAAAATTGATAAAATTTTCGAAAATGAAACTTCACAATTTAGGTTCATTCAAGCTAGCCATTGCGCGCATTTTTCAACAGTTATGGCATGAAACAATCTGTTTAATATCTCTGACAATATCATTAGCTTCATGTGTTTAATTTCTTATTGAGTTTGAATTACAAATTCATTCTTCTCACTACTTTTATATTTACTGTTGAGGATGGGGTATAATGTTATATGTTAAGATAAGGTCAGAGTGTCTAGGTGTACCCCAAGATACTTAGCCAACTGCATCCTCAATTTTTAGTCAGTTTCTTGGCAATAAACATGCCCCCTTTTTCCATGACAGCCTCTCGGTCTTTAAAGAGTTTAATTGAATTTTCCAATTATTAAAATACGTTCGCATGGCATTGGGAGCACATGGCTGATTGATTTCAAAGAAGAGATGCAGGTGTCACCAGAAATTGACATTTTACTGGATATGATTTGTCACTGCTCCTTGGGGTACACCAGCGAACGCATTACCATCGTCCGAGGGCGAGCTATTTACAGTCACCTGAAACGTTCTCGCCCTGAGAAAGGATTGAGTAATTCTTATCAAATAGTTTGGAAAGTTCAGTGTTACAAGTTTATGCAAGTAGCCATTGTGCCACCCTGTGTCAAATACTTTTTCGACATCAAAGAGTATCACGCCAGTGCGTTTACATACTTGGAAAAAACTTTTTATGTGTTTTGTGATACGATGAATCTGGTCCGTGTGTCGAGATGAGTCACCGAATTAGGAATCTAATTGGCCTATAGTTGCATGGCAAGCTTGGAATTTTGCCCGGTTTCAATATTGGCAGATTACCGAGCCCTTGGAAAGTATTCAATGCTAAGGCAACTAACAAATAAAGTCTGTAAAAACTAAATACCTATATCAGGGAATTATTCAAGGCATACGTTCCATATATAATCAAAACCGATTATACAGTCACAGGCATGATTTATGGTGAGTTCAGACTGTCTTCTAAACGAGATTTATTAACGCCTGGATCAAGCTCAGTTCTCAATTAGTGTCTTAGGGGTTCTGAAGCACCAGGTAATGGAGTAGCATTCTGATTTCCATATTTAAGTAGTGCACTGGGTTTAATCGACTAAAATCCTTTTTCCGAAACAAATTGTTGAAATTTTCAAAAATAATACAAAATCGTTGAAGGATAAAAACAGTTACTGACGTGCAATGAAGTCACCTAATGACACATTGAGCTAACTTTTGGATCAAGCTCAGTTCTCAATTAGTGTCTTAGGGGTTCTGAAGCACCAGGTAATGGAGTAGCATTCTGATTTCGAATTTTATCTCTGTTGTTATTTCCCTGGGTCTTGACTTCCTTTAAATTTTACTGACCTCATCGAATCGCGAGCTGTCCAGATTTTATGGCTCAAAAAAACACCGTACAGTGGACTGAAAACTGCACCATAGGACAATTTCTCATCAAAAACCTCTAGATAATGACTTGCTTGCTCTGTGAAGGTGTGCGATATTCAAGCTCAATTTTTTTTTGTTTTTGTGTCGCGCGATTGCCGAAACTTTGTGGCCCTTTTTTCAATTCACGAGGAACCACGTCTTTGAGCCTTTTTGGAAACAATTCTTTCTTGGTATCGGTCCTCAATCCTTTTTCGGGCTCTGTAACTCGATTAGATTTGATGTCAAATAGCTTACATTTAATAGGATGTTTGGAGCCCGGCTTAGTAGAGAAACGACAATACTCTAAGGGTTCTTATCTCCTTCGTGAGCCAATTGCTTCAACACCCACTCATGATATGTAAATTTTTATCCTTGCATAATTTTTTTTCCAACTTTCTTTTAAGGTTTCCTTTTCGAGTTCATATCTATGCCGGTTATAAAAGCCTTTTCGACAGCGACTGCAATTCTTGTCATAGAATCCCAAATAAAAGTCGTCTTGGGCATCAAATACTTAGCAGCAGGTTTTGTCGAATCAGTCCGAATTCTCGGCTATCGACTCGATGAAGCTTCATTGGGTGACTTTTTGATGGGCATGGCAGCTATCATCTTTCTCATCATTTTCGAGGTAAGCATATTCATCCACAAAGGAATCAGAGTTAAACTAACAATCTCCAGAGCAGTTTATCGGAAGACAAGCCGAACGTCCGAATCAAACAAAAGTCAAGCGCTTAATCTGTCAATACTTGTCGTTCTCAAGGAACACCTTGATTGTTCTTATCACAGCTGTGGTAACTGTTATGTGGATGAATCAACTTCCAGAGGCAACATCGATTCCGTATGCCTTGAGCAAGACTACGATGTCGGGATTGCCCAATTTCACGTTCCCTTCGATGAGGATCGAAACGCCTGAAAAGACTTATTATTTTCTTGACATCCTGATGGAGTTAAATCTGGGAATCATTGTGATCCCCATTGTGGGAGTGCTGACGAATATTTCCATCGGAAAGTTGAGTAAGTTTCACGAACGGAAGACTTTTTTGAATTCAATTGAAATTTTGATTCCTTTTTGCAGTTCCGAAGTGTAGGGCGAGTGCCAACCAGGAGCTGTTCACTCTGGGACTGTGTAATGTGATTGGATCAACTGTACAATCGATGCCAACTTCAGGTGCATTCACGCGATATGCCATCAGTTCTGCATGTGGATTGAAGACACCTATGGCGAACTTGTATTCAGGTTTGTGCCTTCCTATTTACAGAAATCCTTATTCAGTTTGACTATTTATTTCTAGGTATCATCGTCCTTTTGGCTTTGGGTTTCCTCAGTCCATATCTGAACTATATCCCTAAGGCTACATTAGCGGCCATCCTGATATGTGCCATTGTCACCCTAATTGACTTCAAACTACCCATGAGGCTTTGGAGGGAGAGCCGTCGAGACTTTTACATCTGGTGCATATGCTTTTGGACTTGCGTCCTGTTCGGAGTTGAAGTTGGACTCTTTGTAGGCATCATTATAACGGTCTCGTACCTGCTTTACCTCTGGGCAAGACCAGACATAAATGTCAAAATAGATTCTGTGAGTTTCAAAACAATTTTCATTTATAAATCTCATCAAACTCCATTATTTTTTTTAAAGATTGATGAAATGCAATACCTTTCGGTGACACCAGGCAATGGAATCTACTTCCCGGCCATCAATCACCTACGAACAAAAATCCTCAAGGCTTGCCTTCAAGCCGACTTCAAGATTCCGGTGGTTATCAATTGTCAAATGATAACTGGCTTGGATTACACAGCAGCTCAAGGCATCTCTAGACTGTCCAGCGATCTCTGTCAAGATGGCACTGGAGCGCTACTGATTCTCTACAACATGAACCTTAACCAGCAGAAGCTGATTGATCTCACCGAGAATTTGGTCTTTTGCGAGAGCAAAGAGAAGATACGGGAATTCCTGACACAGGAATCCCTGAGAAATGGATTCATCAATCTAAAAGCACACATCCGGGCGTCCATTGACTTGGGCTATAAGGTCGACATAGAATAAAAAAAAAAAAAATAGGTATTGAAATGGAATTGCGGTTTTAATGCACATCCTGGATTGCAAATGCGATTGAAATCCATTACGAGGATTCGCCTTTGGTTTTTGCATTCTATTTTGTGGTGAATACCAATGCAGTCCATTAGTTACACGTAAAAGGTAAAGGAGGGAATGGCAAAAAAATGCAATTACCAGTTCATTAAGTCATCTTCCTGTTTAATGACCTGCGAAACGATGGAAAGGTGACGAAGCGCATAGGAAAAGTTGTAAGGCACCATTCACCTTCGTTTTTTTTTCCTCACTTTGTGTGCTATTAGCAGATTTCCACTCTTTGGGTCTTAGTTTTTTTTTTTTTAATTTCGCTGTGATGTGGTTCGAGAGTGCTGCCCGAAGCGTAACCTCCGGGTGGCAATATAGCTTAATGCATACTTTGCCACTTCATTTCTATTTAACCTGAATGAAAAGACTTATTAAGTGATAGAAGTACAAAGAGCGCTAAAGGGAATTCAAAGAAGATGGGTATGGGTTCAATAAATTGAACGTTTTATACCAATCGGGAGAATCAGTAATAAGTCCACTTTCCATTTGCGAAGATGAAAAAACCGAAATCGAGATTTATCGGTTTTTGTATACCGTAAGGTCATCGCACTGAAAGCGAATAAAATACTGCGAATTTTGAACGAATGTAAAAAAAGTGGATGGAACATATTTTGTCTCTTTTATGATACAATCGAACCTGAGTTTCAAACCTCTACACAATATGTCTATCCTTAGCCTCATCGATTTCTACGCTCTGCACAAATGCATTTTATGGGCAGATCCCTCAAGAGAAGAGAGGATACGTGTGATTGGTGCTTATTCATCAAGTTTCCATATGATGGTGTAACAATTATTACCTTATGTACCCGATGTATTTGTTTGACTCTGCTCTGTTGATTGGTAAGGTAAGGTCTAGACACCAAGAAGCACTTTCGTGAGGGAGAATTTATTCTCAATATTCCTCTAGAGTTTTATAATTTAATTGGGATAGAAATGATCTACCTTAATGAGCGAATTGCTTATCAATTGGGCCTCCGACTGGGCCTGTTGTGTTCCCCTATTTTCTGTATGGAAAATGCTTTTGTTGAGGGGACGATTGATAAGGGTCCGCCATCTAACGTTTTTTTTTTCAACGAGTGCTTATTTCGTGAATGGTTACACTTAGCTCATGTCTGATTTGACAGATAATTAGTTTTATCCTTCCGCTAAACGAACATGGTTGTGTATACGTTCGAACAACGCTGGGAAATATTCCGACATTACTTTGAAAATCATGGTAATGTTGCAGAATGCGTGCGAAAATTGCGTACGGATTTTGGAAGAAGAGAAGCACCGTCAGCTCCGTATGTTCGTTATCTTGTGAAAAAAGTGAAAGAAACTGGCATCCTCATCGATAAACCAAAGCGCGAAAATCCAAAAACAGTGCGTATACCCGAGAATATTGCTGTTGTGGCAGAAAGTGTACGTGAAGCGCCATCAACATCAATTCACCGTCGTTCTCAACAATTGAACATTCCGGAGACATCATTGAGACGAATTTTGCATAAAGACCTTGGTATGACGCCATACAAAGTCCAATTGGTTCAGGAGTTGAAGCCAATTGACCATCCAATGCGTTTTCGCTTCGCTAAGTGGGCCTGCGATCGACTTACAGAAGATGCCGATTTTGCCAAGAAAATCATCTTTTCAGATGAAGCTCATTTTGATCTTGGCGGGTATGTAAACAAGCAAAATTGTCGCATTTGGGGCACAGAAAACCCGCACGCATACATTGAAAAGCCGATGCACCCAAAACGAGTCACTTTTTGGTGCGGATTTTGGTCCAGAGGCATAATTGGGACATTTTTCTTCGAAAATGAGCAAGGAGTGGCCGTTACAGTCAATGGCGATCGTTATCGGGCCATGTTGAACGAATTTTTGTTCACAAAAATCGAATAGGAGAATATTGGCAACATTTGGTTTCAACTGGACGGCGCTACGTGCCACACAACCGAAGCTACACTCGATGTTTTGCGCCCTGTTTTTTAAGATCGCATTATCAGCCGCAGAGCTGATGTCGTTTGGCCACCTCGGAGCTGCGATTTGACACCGTTGGCGCCGACAAGCCAGAGACAATTGACGCTTTGAAGGACAATATTCGTGAAGTCATTGGTGAAATACAGCTGCACATAATCGATAATGTGCTTAAAAATTGGACCAGCCAAGTCAGCCATTTGAATGAGATTATTTTCCATCATTAACCGGAAGGATTGTACTTTCAAATAAAAAAAGAAATTTGAGAAAATATTCAGCAGTTTTTTTTTTATAGCATTTTAAAAAAAAAAGTTATTTGGCGGACCCTTTAGTTAAAATGTGTATTAAGATGATTATGGAGCGGCTTCTTTTAGTTTTTTTTGCGTAGTCCATAATTACACCGATTTCTTTTTGAGGTGTATTTAACTTTGTAAAAGAGCTGGCTCTAGAGTTCTGTGGCGCAGTCTCGTTTTCAGTGGACAATGGCAGAGGAAGTGACCTAAATCTTATTTTTCCTCTTCTTAGTTGTCACAAGTTGAGGTTTCTGTTCCATCCTTTACCGTAGATCTTTCTTGCTGGAGCTCAGAGCTCCGTTCACTATTATGCCTCTTGGTTTGTCTTTAATAGATGTTAACATTTATTTTGAATGATGTTTGTGCAATCGCTGATAGTACTTAAATATTTAGTTCAAGGCTTTGATAACTAGTTGACCTTGATTGCCGCTTCTGTGGAGAGTGATAAATCTCCCCTTTTCTTGGCAATTAATCGGCGCCTTAATTGTCAGAGTGGTCTAGTTCTCAGCACAGTCTGACGCGGTTCTTAACGCAGAGTTCTTTGAGTTCGCTGTGTGACGGATAAGGTCATGCATGTTGATGCATTTGCATCGATGCGATGCATCCTTCCCTTCTTGAGGGCTATCATTTTCCCCGCATATTTTCCTTGATAACATCGCACTTCTTCTGCTAACCTCTGTAATAGTGGCTTAATTTTCCAGGTTTTCCTTAAAAAATTGTTCTTGTGCGTGGAACTTGTGACTTGGAGTTTCTTCGGCTCAAATGTATTTGGTCTTTCCTAAGCCAAGGAATGATATTCCGTCTCAGGAACATAACGACGCATCAAAGTCGCATCCGTGTTCAGTTGCCACATTAAAAATCGATCCCAGTTGGCGTGTACATACTTATGTCCCTGGTAGATACTTTTTTTCCAGAAAAGATACTTGATGACGCCTCGTACTTCGTCTATGTCGAGTCTTATGTCATCGCTTCGACTGCTCGTATTCAAATGAAGGACATTTTCGGGGCTGATTTGCTTGATTTTTTTTGCTCGTTACGAAAGGCAAGCTTTCAAATTTAGGACTTCAATACATATTACATTTTCATTACTTTTTGGTAAGATATCGATTCTTTTGCAGTCTTTAAGACAACTGAACTTTCTGCTTTGCTGCTGGAAATAAAGTTTTCCAGTGTTCCTTGCGCTTCTGTGACAAGTTTTTTATAGAGTCTTCCTCTCCTATCTTCTTCTAGTTCGTTTTTGTTTTCATATTCTTCTTATTTTTCGTTGCATCGTCTATTTCCCATTTGACTATTCTTTTAACGTTGCGGCACCCGAGTTTTATTTTTAACCTCCGTTTCCATCCATCCATCCAGCAGTTCATAAAACTCGTCCTTGATATTAGAGGCTTCAGCCCAATCGGTTGGGGCGTGTTCACCATCTTAGCCAGATTGCCTTAAAATCATTAATCACTGACCGATCCTTCGGATCGTAATTTTAGAAGACAAGTTCGCGGTTATCCGTGGCTGCTCCCTCGTAATCTGGATCTTGGAAATCCGTTGCCGGTAACAAGCTCCGGAGATATGACAGGAAGTCGTGTTCGGATCTTCATCAATCTGCAATTCATGTCTACTGCTTAAAGATTAGCATAGTGTGGTAATAGTATTAGACCTGGTCATCGCAAAATTGTTGTGCCTTCCCTATTCCTACAGAAGCCAAGAGAGTCCGATGCTAGGGATCTCAAAACGTGCATTTGAAATTCGAAAACCGGACTCATTAAAACAAGCCTACGCAGATGGATAATGTTATACAACACTTGAACTTAAACCTATTTTGAATTTTCAAAAGTTTCCGTACCTCCAAAGGAAAAACAAAATTTTATAGGATCAGTTTATTGTCAATATGTCTCTCTGTCTGTCTCTTTGAGTGTCTGCCTTTTTCTCAGGAACGCAAATAGGTATCAAGTTGCCGCGGTCAATAGAAAGGTTCGTTGATGCCGCATAGTTTGATAGTCGCAAGGAGTACGCCATATACTTCTTCTTCTTAGATGGTGCAAAAAATGTCCTACATGGCCCCGTCATATTAAACGTTTGATCCGTAGACGCCTGGCTAGACTCATGTCGCTGTACAGCCCGTATAGCTCGTGGTTGAACCTTCTTCTCCATTCGCCATGAACACAAATAGGACGAAAAATCGCGCGCAGAACTTTTCCCTCGAAACGACCACGGCCTTCTCCAACCGCCTTTGGCAAGAGTTGGACCTCATTGCTGATGTCATTTGCTGCCTCGAAAATATACCTTCCTATTGTGACGCTCTGTCCAAGTCGTCGGTGATGTGCGTCTGTCTTTGATGACAGGATTTATTTTGTTTTACCCCCATTTACTGCCAGAATCATTTAAGCCGGTTTCAACACCAGCAAACGCCTCATTGATGGCTCGCTGATTTCTACAAATCATGTCAATTTTATCCACGGCAGCTAGTAGTTGAATGAATTTTCGGGAAGATCGTGCCTCTAGTATTGGTCAGTGAGTTTTGCACGATCTCCTCAAGAACTAGGTTAAAAAAGTCAAATAACAGCTCATCGCCTTGCCTGAAACCTTTTTTGACATTATATTACCTAACTTGATGGAGCAGAAATCAAAGGGGTCACTTTTCTTGTGAATCAGGCAAACAACACTGAGTTTCTACTCATAGGGCATGCTTTTTTCCAATCATTTTTTTAAAGATGAGGTAGTTCATGCGCCCAAAAAGATCATTCCAAGATGCCTGAAAGAGTACTGCGGGCAGTCCGTCTGCACCAGCAGCTTTGTTATACTTCAACCTCGTTATTGCAATTTTGACTTCCATTCAATCTGGATGATGGCAGAAGAGAATTCCGTCCCCTCGACCGCCAAGTTCTAGGCTATGAGAAATTTAAAATTAGAAAAAAATTTAAATGTAGTATATTGAACGGTGGTACGGAACCCTTTGTGTTAACGACTTTAACATGCACTTTTTTATGGTTAAATGCTTGCTTTTGTTCAGTTTTTGCGACGACACAGTTGACATATCTTTATTTAAACTAATATATCATTATAGTATGACATTTAAAGAATATTTTATAAAATTTTCATGAAGAAATGTTAAAAAATACTGCAATGGCAGCAATTATTCGGGCGTGTTGCGGGAAAAGTAGAATTGTGGTGACCCTGATAAATTGTAGCTCGATAATCTGAAATCAAAAAATCAACTTTCATTCGTAAGATAAAAGTTTTTCTTTGGTATTGCTGGGAGGGTTTTTCGAAAATTTAATTTTTCACTTTTTTGGAACACTTTAAAGAAAAAAACGCGAGTTTTTGCAAAAATATCGACTTATTTGCTATTTTTAAATAAAATTTAATAATAAAATTAAAAAATTTGCGTTTCCTCTTAAATTATGTACAGAAAAAGTGTTCAAAATTTTAAAAGGATCGGTGCAGTAGTTTTGAAGTTATGAGGGACATCGACTCTGAGAACGTGAGTTTTGGGGAAAAAGCTTTAAAGGTTTGAATACTCAAATAATCTATAATCGACTTGAAATTTTGACACAATATTCATAAAATATTGTGTAATATAAAAATATTCAAAGAAAAATTTAAATAGGCGTGAAAGCATTTGCAGTTGGTCCGATAATATCCTCATTTCGTCGCATAAGACCAAAGATCAAGAAACTCGTCTGTAAAGCCACACATCACTAGTTTGTGCGCACTCTTGTGCTAAAAATTCTTATTTGAAAAAAATCGTTTGTTGAAAATTTAACCAAATTACCCCAGTGAAACACTTCTTCCCCCAATAACTTTCCATCCAATGTTATTCAATGAGAATTTTCCGCACCCCCAATTTCTCTGAATGAATAATGCTGCATCGGCAGGCAGGAGTATGCCAACTAGCATCAACTCTCCACCGTCAAGTGCAACCGGAAATTAACAACTTAAGTTATTCATTGCCGTCGGGGTCTATCGGGTAAACTGCCCCAATCTGGGCGGCTACCCGTGCAACGAAACATCGTTTCGTCTTCGCACTCATTAAAATTTCATCAGCAATTCAAAACGCCGGGGCGTAAGCCGGGCGAGATGCAATTAAAATGCAGGTTGTATGCCTTCGCAGCCCCAGTCCTGGGTCCATCTCACCCTGGTTGTACTCCTACTGATGCAGCTATTTATTGTTGTTTTTGTTTTTATGCACAGGTGTTATAATAATAGCTTAGGTGAGAACTCAGTTGGGGCACAGCAGATGTATCTGTGTGTCTGTGTGCCTGTGCTTGGCAAATTGTGATCTGTGGCAGTGTGATTTAAATTTCGCCTTTGACGGTCGGAAGCATTTGATTCCAAGAGTTTGTGAATGGATCCCTGGAACCGAAGAGGATAAAAATTAGTTAATGGGCGTCATAAGACGATTACATTAGAACACATTGAAATTACTGATGCACAAACAGAGGTAAATGTTTTAGAATTTGGGCAAAGATACAACTACAACTGCATCAACCTGCATTGGGCTGTGCGGGTTTTAGTTAATAGATTACGAGGATTCGTAAGCGAGGAAGTAGGGTGATAAAAAAACTTCAACATTTTAGGCTTTAAGGATATGTTTTGAATGAAAATGTTGTAAGATAATTTTTTGTCTGCTTGAATACGGAGAACGAAAACTTCTTGAAAACCTTTAGGATCATAGCTCCCAAACGACCAGACGGGAACGGAACAGGCTTTCAATCCTATTAAGACTCATAAGGCATGTTGCATTGAATATTGGTACACGAAACATTTAAAGGGGGCTATGATTTTTAAGAGGTTTATGGTCAAGAGGTTCGGCACATAACACATGAGCCGCATTTTGACTTTCTACTAACCGAAACTGGTAGAAGAAGAGAAGAAAATGGCGACAATTGCGAGTTGGACAAGCATACGAAGCGTCCCGTATAACCGTATAATCTCTATCAAAAAAATTCTTCTGTACGTGGGTTGGTCAATGAACTCCTTTAATAAATGTTCCAGAATAAGGATTGAGACATCAAATAACAACACATTTCCCTGCCGGTAAAGATCTAGAATAATAGTAAGATGCTTTGTCGAAAATTCCAAGTTAAGCTTTGTTTAGGTTAGGAATGCTTAAATCTGGACTTTGAAGTCGATGAATAGATAGAGACTATCGATTTGAAATTCTTTGGTATTTTTCAGGACTTCGTGCAGCATGAAAATGTTGTTAATTGTCGATTTATTGGGCCGGAAGCCACACTGGTATTGCTTGAATAGTTATTGGAAAAAGGTTTAGGACCTTCACGTTATACACTGGGTAAGATTGTAAAGCTCATATTCCAGTAGTCGTGATTCTCAACACTCTCGTAAATTATAAGTTCACAGTTTGGAGTAGCAATGTTGGTATTTGATTAATTTATTAGTTTTGTTTTTGGCATTTTAAGCTTCTTTTCTTTTCTTTCTTTTCTTTAACTGATGTGGCATTAGATCACATTTAACTAATTTGAAGCCGAGGCTCCCAAGTTTTTCTAAAACTCAAAGGGTTTCTCTTTTGGAATGTTTGACTGCAAAGTTCGTCTACTGTTATGTCAAGTCAATGGTATTCATTAAACTCTCACCACCTGTGGATATTTTTTCCATGTTTACAAGAAGCTATCATCTTGAGCATTGCCAATAAACGAATCTCCTGAGCATCTCTCCTATTTGAAGATGGCTTTGCTCTAGTTAAAGATTTTATTTTAACAGCTCCTGGAAGGTCTACTGGTACAGTACTGCGCAAATTAATTGACACATTAGATTTTTAGCGATATTTTTATTTATTTCAGTATTTGATAATAAAAATTAAGTTTTAGTAATTAATGTGTCCTTCTCTTGCCTTAATCAAGTCTTCTACCCTGTTGGGCATTGAACATATTAATTTTCCCCAATTATTTTTGTTTTTTTCTTCATGGGACCATTCCTTAATAATTTATTAAGCCAGCTTATTTTTGGTCGTGAAATTTTTACCTGAGCCGGAGGTCAACAGAGTTGCCGGGCCATTCCAGAACATTATATAATTCTCCGTGAAAAAGCCGATGCCTAGTCACTCTGAAGATAGCCACTTATATTGCCAAGATTCAAAACGCTGTTCCGGATCAAACCTTTGTCATCATGAGCCGTGGCTTTGCGTTTTCGGCCGCAATGACTCATTGCAATCGACGAATGTTGAATTGTACAGCGCAATAGTTTTGAAAACACTTGATTTTCCAACTCCGACATCAACCAAAATCTCCCTTATGTCTTTCCAGTGCTCATGTAAAGCAATTATTTTTAATTATTTTTGCTCTCTTCTCCACACAGAGCATGTCTAGATTCCAATGATACTCTTTTGACAGATCTAATATCCAAAAATTGGATTGGGTGCGAGTAGGCCTGCCCATACCATGAACTTCCCACCTCTTGATATAAAAAAAATTTAAGTGCTATTGTGACAGTGCATCAACTTGTTTAAAACGTTGTTTGACATCAAGTTGATCGGTGACGTCTTTGACGAACGTTGCCGAGCAGCTTGAGTTCTTCATCGTCATCCTGCACAAAAGGACGAGCTTGGCAGGGATGCCAAACCTAGAGATGGCTTGTGGATGCTGTCAAAGACAACATTGAAATTGATGAAAAGATTGTTGGGTGCCGATTTGGAAGGTTTTGTCCAAGATTTGTCGTGATGCTAATATTTGATCTATGGTGGACATTACTGGTCAAAAGCTACACTGATAAGGACCTATCAAGTTGTTGACGAACTTCTTCAGACGTTCACATAATACGGAAGCCAAGATTTTATAGTATCTTCAGGAATAAGCAAACAATTTTGGGATTCCAATCATCGGGCATGCATTATTATGACCATATTTTGCGGATAAGATGGTCCATACACCTCACCAAGTTATCGTCGCCACTGTCGCCACTGTCTTATGAACGGCAGTGTATATCTTCATATATATTTTTTACCTGATAAGGGAGAAGAAAACCAGAGGTTCACAACTTTATCAACCTGATTCTACTTGATTCCCTCGACTATACATTTTAATTACATGCAACTCCCCAATTCCCGGCTCAAGATCGACATACACCTGCTAATAATCACGTCGCTGTTGCCGTCACAACTTCGAAACTTTTCTAGTTACACTTTCACAAATGTCAACTTTCACATATGGAAGCCACCATTCCGACACACCACAAAAAGGATGTGATGACGCAGCCACACACAAGTTTGTATGCCTGAGTGCAGTGTCAAATGTCACCCTTGCCACCGCCATGGTTGTCTTCATGTCACTTTGTTTGCACACTTCCTGCTTCGCATCGCGTTCGTTGCAGTCGCATATTTAAGTCCAATGCGACAGCAGTCAACACCAACCCTTTGTCTTGATCCTTCGGGAGTGCTAGAAGTCTGCGGCTGGGATTGTAAATCGCATTCCTGGTGCAGCAAATAGACTGGCTCTGGCACACAGACAACACATGCCAACAATACATTTTAGGTTTTGTGGTTTAGAAACTAGAAGCTAGACCAATTGCTAATTTAACCCCACTGCATTTGCATGTAAATTTGTGTTTGGAGGTCCTGTAAAGGCAGGTGATTAGTCAGCGATTGTTCGCGAAACGCGGGATTACCGGTAAATGGATTAAGGGGTAGTTGAATTTTTTTGAAGTAAGGAATTAAAAGAAGCAAATTGGGAACATTTAAATGAAACAGTGGCGGAAAAACGTGTCTTTCTGTTCTACTATAACTAAATGCCTTTTCGCCTTCAGAAAGCCTTTGGCTCACCCTCTGCAGTTAGCTAAGATTCTTTCAATTGAATCAACATTTTAAGGTCCCATGTTCGAATCATAAAGTCTAGAATTTTGACCAAGCTTTCGAATATGGTATTGCCACTGGAGTGGTCGACTATCGAGAGTAGTCTGACTTATTGTATTCAACATGCTGGAGTTCCAAGTACGCTCGTCAAAATAATAGTTTCTGGAGGTGACCTGTTATAGGTTCTTCATTAAAGGCAAAACATTGACAGCAGAGTGAGTGAAGTCTTCAAAGTAACAGAAATTGAACGGCAATTAAAATTATGCGAATTGAATGAATAAAAATAAGTTCATACTCCACCCATCGCGCAATGAATACTTAAGTAGATCTGAGCTTCAAACAGTCTTTGGTATATTTTCTTAATTCTTATGTTCCTCCAAAAAGCATTGAAAGTCCCAAGGAAGAATGATTAATAATTTGATGGTAGGAAATCTTCTTTAGTGGATAGGATAGTGAAGCTTTAAGATGGTAAATTGAAGGAGGCTCTGAAAGACCTTATTCTTTGAAATTTTGTTTTAGCGAGTCACGATTTGTAACGAGGTTTGCAGCAATCTTTCTGGAAGTGTTCAAGAAGGAAGAACTATGAAGTATCAATTTGGCTATCGATTTGAATCAGTCAAAAAAATTATGTTGTTTTCGGCGGCGTTACCTGCGAATAGACAGAAGTTCGACGAGGGCATCCAGCAAACCAATGATCTGTTCCATGGAAAAAAAGTCTGGGAACAAAACGTCAAATCAACTCTGGAATAATTTGGCTTGCTCGTATTACGTTTATGTAAAATTGAGCTTGAGGAGGATTCTTCAGCTTTTTCTGTGCTCTTGATTCATTCCAAAGCATACAGGAACGAGCTGATATACAAAATGTCGCTCCAACTTTTAACCAATTACTATAAATTAGCTTCTTAACTGTTTTATCTTTTTTCGCCTTTCCAGAGACAATTGTAAGAAATACTTACGTACTCTTAAACAACGATCCTTGGAGGATTTGAGCCTGAGGGCACGCTGCTTTCAGTTGGTTAAACCAAACTTCCTGGCCATCGTGATTGCTTCATCTATGGTCCAGAGATCCTGCCTTCCTTTTTTGGATTATTTGGAGCTGTTCATTGAAGAGCGTGCAGAGCTCGGGGTTGTACATCCTCATGTAATCGATTGCTTTGGCTTTGAAGCAGCTCCTAATTGACAATAACTTTGCTTAAAAAATCATCATTTCCAGTGAAGCACATTTAAATTTTCATCGATTTTGCCAAGACCGACGCGACGGAAAATATAACTTAATATTTTTCTGCTTCCATCAAATTTCATTCATTCATTCATGAAGTTATTCTTGTAAATAATTTTTCATATTTAATATGGCAGAATAAAAATTTTCCACGAGTTTGAAATTAATTTCCCAGAAATGCACCAAACAAAACTTATGTCCTGAAGATTCACTCGAAAAGTTCAATCGTGCACTGTCCATAGTGCAAATATATTTTCGAGCAGCTCCCCAGGAATGCGATTGCATTATCTCGTTTTATCACATTTTTAATGAAACTCGAAATCCAAATTGGTTGCTATCCAACCTTTTTATTGGGTATTCAAAACATGCGTCTTCATCTACCAACCTTTCTACAACCTTCCTACAAACAGAAAAAAAAACTATCCCCATTGCCAATAAATCTCGAAGTACTTTTCATTCCCCACATTTGAAATTTTAAATTGCATTCAAAAAGTGTTTAAAGGACTCTACCCAACACCACACACAACACAAACACAATTTCGAATTCACTCCAAATGAAAAACTTGTATCGTAGTACTGCAGAACAAAACAGAAAAAAAAATATTTCCTCAAAAGGACTCGATGATTATCAATTGGTTTCGCCTCAGAAATCTGGCTAGGATTTCAAACAACTCTCACTAGTGCAAGGATGTCGTGTGTACGATAATGTCGATAACAATTTTCCACTTTTCATTGAAACGACGACTATGCCCGACCAACCATAAAGCAGAGCCAACAGGAAATGTCCTCACATCGTCCTTGGATACAAGTACTCGTACTCGTGCACACATCCTTTCATGCCACACAACACACAATATTGCAATAGCGCAATGATTGCAGGATTAACGTTGAAAAGGTTGTTTTTTGTTTCCTATCGGTCTCCAGACATATTCCTCGTCTCCATTTCTGTGGTTTGAACAACTCCCACTCCCACTAGCTGAATTATTTGGCAATTTGATTATCCCATAATGAAAAGCGAACCAAGTGTGCATACTAGAAAAAAGAAAAAGGATTTTTATTTTTTATTTTTCTATGAAAGGAATTTAATTATTTTTAAATCAATTAATTTTAATTTAATTTCATTCTTTAGAGAAAACGACAAACGTCCTTGCAACGCGTCAGAATACGTTTTCACTTTCGAATACAGTGACACAAATTGTACTCGTACAGGGCAGGAGACCGAGTGTGTCCTTTTCTCTTGTCGGTTTCATCTCTAATAGAACACACACTCAATGGTTCATTGGATACTGAGGAGAAATCAGTGATCTGGAAAAACTCCTGTCTAAGTGGCATGTTATATGTGCAAAAGTAGAAGACGATGGAATTAGTATTAATGGACGATAAAGATATTGGAATTAGGAGCATGTGGACACTAATTGAGATAAATCTTAAAGGATTTGTTAATAAAATTCAGTGCGGACGAGTCGGGGTGATTTCTCAAACAAAACATGACATTTTAATTCTGTTTGGAAAAATAGATTCCAAAAATCAAAGGTTTCAAGTTCGAGTACTAAAATAGGTTTTGAATTTGTATGGTTTTTGAATCTGGTAAAGTCATCGTTTGCCGTTGGAATCAAATTAATTAAAATCTGACTAAATGGCTCGTTTCTTATGCTTTAATGCTGGGCCTGCTATGAAAACAAAACATTGACAGCAGAATCAGAACTGCAGAAAATTCGCCGTTGAATAAAATACTGCGAATTAAGCGAATGCAAATAAGTTGATGACGAATCAATCGTTTCGATTCGGACTCCACTCATGGAGCAATCGAGATAAGAAAACATTTAAAGAAAATTGTTCAATAAAAGCAAATATAAACTGCTACTAATATTCCAAGTTGTGCTTGCATGTCTGCCTATTCGACTTCAATTGGAATTTGACAGTTGTAGAGAGAGGTTGACAACTTCCTTTTATGATGCAGCTATTGTCATAAAAATTTGTTGGAATTATTTAAATTTTGAGAAATTAATCTGGTCTCTTCTGGCCTAACTCATAGGAAAGTTGACCAACAGTTGCAGAAAAAAAAAACTACCAACCGTGGCGAGATTCCGTCATCTTAGCTTGCCTTGTTGGCTTAATAGTGACCGCTGACCGCTTTCGGGATTTGTTGGGATGACAAACTTTGCGATAACTTCTTCCCGGCTGAATAATATCAAAAAATATTTACGAGAATGTTGAGTGGTCTCAACGGTCTCCTGATTAAGCCTCTCAATTTGTTTCAAGGCCAGGTTGGTGAGAAAAGGTGAACCCATTTAAATTAATGCTTATGGGAATTAATTGAAATTGCTGAAAAAACACCAAAAACCTGCGAAATTGTTACAAAAAATGTGAATTCAAGAACTTCTATTTTATGGTAATAAAATTGTGCCGTAAATAATGGGAAAAGAAATTGTTTAATATCGATTCGATTGCTGCCCTTTAAACAAGGGTTCATCACAGATAAGGACATTTGAACGGTCCTAGCATCTTAAAAACACATTTCAGAAGTAATGTTGCTGCGTAAGCAAATAGATCTTTCAATATGTTTAGTAACACAGTCAAAAGCGACAGTTCCATTATTCCCATAAGGCTTTTTGTTAGGGCATAGTTTTAGAAAGACATATTTAAGATGATAACTTTATTATTAACCGGCATTACAGATAAACAAATGTAAGGGACTAAAAGTAAATTCGTTAAAAGGAGAAACACCCTTTGTTATATTGAGGCCTTTTCTAGCTCGCGCTGCCTAAACATGAATGTACCAAATCTTTTTCATTCTGCTTAAGAAATGGCTTTTTCTACCGCTTCTTCTACTAAAGCACTTGCTGTTGGAATAGGCCCCGTAAAATTACCACGAAATAAGGTTGGCGATCTTCAATCTCCAACCGTCGGAATTACACTTGATCATGACGAAATCTCATTACGAAAGTATTACAATGATCAGAGTTCAAAGAGCAATTAAGGCTTTGCCCAAGACTCTCCAGCTCGTTGTCATCTTTGGCAGTCTGAATCTGAACACATCTTGGAATGTCCAACTTTTCGGTCGGTGGAAACTCTTCATAATCTCATTGCAGCTCCATAGGGATAGGTGCATTCTATGCAAGCTTTCGTTCCGAGATATACAATGCCCAACAACTACCAATTGGGAGCTGTTTTGTCGTACTCGTTATCACGAATCATTTTTGACACGTGATTCTGAATAGAGATATTTCTTATCTAAGCTTACCACCAAGCAAACATTAAAGAAACTTTGGGATAACCTCCTCTTTTGAAGTTGCTTAAAATCATGTCGAGGTTATTTCTGAAATTTATCTTGTTAAGAAAATTGACTGTTTTAGGTCAGATGCCGTTGGCGAAGATGGTACACCTCTTAAATTTATCAAACTAATTCAACCCTATGTGTGTGTGTGTGTGCAGTGGCGGTATTCGGAGAGACCCAGCTTTATGTGCCTTTTTGAAAACACAGCTCTTTTTTTGTGTATAATTACGTGACTTATTACAGCCGGTTTAATATACAACCATCGTGTTGCATTAATAAAGTTTGTTTGTTGGCATGTGGTTTCTTGGACATTTCACCGAGAGACTCGAAAAATTGGTTGCCTAATGTTTGCTATCTCACTCTAGCTAGCGCTGAGCAGTTGAAATGAGTGTCTCCTTTTTTGAAATGTCGTTACAGCTGCGACAATGTTGTATGTTGTGTTGTATGGAATGTTTACTTTGTTTGTGTAGTCTCCTATCGGCGAGTGCCCTGTCATGGCCGCTATTATTATCGCGATGTCAGTGCGGATCCGACAAAGAAGATCATCAGTCCGTGTAGAATTATATAAACGCCAATATTTTCCTGGATTTTGCTTACGTGAAAGCAAATTTCCATGAATGTTTATCGATTTTAGCTTTGACTAGTCCTAATGGTATATGCACCTCCGCGGCTTGCGAGCTATCGAGTGCGGAACCTTGCTTGGCTAGTTCATCAGCTCTTTCATTACCTGGAATGTGACTGTGCCTGGGAACCCAAAAAATGGTTATCTTGAATTTTTCTGATATCCTAGAAAGCAGTTCGCGGCAGTCTTCAGTCTTGGCTTTCAACTAGAATAGCTATTTTTTGTATCGAGCTTGTGTGTTCGATTGATCTGATAAGATGACACGCTTCCTTAATGGCGATGATTTCTGCCTGAAAGATACTGGCGTATGGTCGTCTCAAGGCTATACATATATTCAGATCTTCTGAAAAGATACCTGCCCCGACTCCGCAATTCATCTTTGAACCGTCCGTGTAGATTCTCACATCCGAGATAAAATTAATGTGTTCACTATCCCAGTCCTCTTTTGTCGGAAGGACGCACTATGCACTATGTATAGTTATATTATGTAAGTGGAGGTCTAGAGATGGAGCATAGATGTCATAGCATCCGAAGAAGTTGTCCTAAGGGCGGCTGTAGTCCCTATGCAAGCCATTCTTTATACTTTGCTGAGTTCTGCAATATTGTGTTTTATCTTAAGCTATACATACATGCTTTCTTGACCCGTTGATTAAGGTTGATCTTCCAGCTGAGTTCAAGATCTAGATAAACCCCTAGGTACTTTGCGCTGAGTGATAGAGATAGTTGTTGATAACTTTATGGTGTTCTACGACTTCGACAAAAGTCCTTGGCGACATTAGAACTGAATATGATCCAAGCCATCTACGTTACTCTGCCTTTCTAAAGCTTATGACAACGTAAACCACGGTATGCTATGTAAAAAGCAAAAGAACGTATTTCGGTTTCAGAAGACGATCAGTACATCTCATATTTGATTACCTGCGAGGCCGTATGCAAACAGTCGTAGTTGGTGACCGATGCTCGTAATTTAAAATTTACTGGTAGGGGGTACCTCACTGCCCTATTTTAGGCTTAAGTTCATGTGTACACGTTTATGCTGATGATGTGCAAATTTATATACCTAGACCCAAGGGTTTTCTCGACTATCTACTAAGCAGCATCAATGAAGATCTGCCCGCAATACATAACTGATCGCATTGAAATGGGCTTATATTAATATTAACATTCAGCAGCAACTACAAATCTAGCGAGTTACCATCAATCTGTCTCAATATTATTCAGCTTCAATTCTTTAGCCTGAGCTCGATTCGTTGTCTCAGCATAAACTCACTTCGACTTTCAATGATATGGTCAGATAGGCACAAAAAAATTCGCAATAGATCGCCTCCATACCTTCTCAATAAACTTCGATTCCTGCAGTCTAAGCCTATACTCCCTCGTTTTAAATATTTTCATTTATCAAATTTTTTCTACATTCATTTTTTCAAACCTTGGAGCTCTCTCCCCACCGTAACAAAAACCAACAAACAAAACTCGGGAACGTAAATGAATCAGCCATACCTTGCCAATGGTCTTCACCTGATTTTTTCTAACAGAATGCAAATGCTTTTTGCTGTTCCTAGAAAATAAAACTATAAATATCTGAGTCTTACGACTCACTGGAGGCCGAAGAATATGCAACCTACTTTTTTAGTTAGAAATTGAACCACCTTTTTCGAATCGCATTTTTTGGATAAATTTTGTGAGGTTTTTGGTCAGCTCATGATGTTTGGCCTCGACTCTGCTCGTTACTTTTTTATTTTTTATTCAGTGAACGACATCATGTATTGGAAAATCGGTTCTTATAACAAATTTCAGAATGTTTAAACAAACGGAACGAGACGGATTTTGAACGGAAAGAGGAAACCTTTAATTGAAAATTTCCCTCGAAAATCCTATGAATCCAAAGTGATAAGGCTTGATTGCTTTATATCCAAGTGTACCCTTAAATACTTTTCGAAAAGTTCTAACGAAATTAATTTGCATTTTTCCGTTTTACAATGGACACTAGCTGTGGACGTGAAAGAGGACAAATGTGACTAGGAAATGAATGTGTTAAAAGGATAACCATCCACTTTTCGAGATTACAAAACGAATTTAAAGCTTGAAATTAACATTTATTCTAACACCCTCTGATGCAAGGATATGTCGGCGTCTTAAGTGGGAGTCATGTGAAAGTTTTAGGGAAAATTAACCTTCAAGAAGGGAATTACATAATATGGCAACATGGACCAGCGGGTCTTAATCCTTTTTCTGGTTCCATTGGGCTATTGTTGTGCTGGATGAAAATCTGAAATTCTAAGAATTGTATAATTTTGTTTAAAGTCTTTTTAAGTTGTTGAAGAAAAAGAGTGAAGGAACAGGCCGATGAGGGGATTAACAAATAAATAAAACATGCACTAGTACATTCTATATCAGCGTTGACCTTGGGCGGATTTATCTAAACGTGGAAAAGAAGATTACGTCAAAAGCTTTTAAACTGATTCATAGATTTATGAGAGAGACGAATAAGCCGGAGGCAATAATAATGTTAAATTGTCATCATAGAGGCCGAAGCAATCGGTAACAATTTAACACAATTTAACAATTTAACACACGGATTCGCCGGAATGGGGTATGCAATAAGCTAAAAAGAAAATGCCAATTTTTTGCTCTCCAGTATCGATGCTTCAAATTTAAGACTGAAGGCGACTCTTCATTGAATTAAAAAGACTTAATAGAGCTCATAAATACCAACTTTAGTCTTAAGACATTTCATATTGTTTTAGAAAAATTTCAAAAACCAACCATATTATTGGTGTCTGTGATGTGACCGAAGTACCGAAATTAGTTTGTATTCATGAAGTCTTTTAGATGGACAAAAAATTTAGCAGAATTAAAAATCCGTGTCAAAATCAAATAGTTAAACTTTTTTAATAGCAGAGTCGTTTTTGAAACGCTGTAGCAAAAATTGTAATTCTAGATTCTACGAAAATGAGCTATTACAATGAATCTAGTACACTAATGGAAGTCTTTTTTATCAATAAGTGAACCAAGCAAATTTTTATGACCAATTTCGCCCCACAGCATACTCAAGACATGATTTAATTCATTTAAAATGTAGCTTGGATTTTTCGTTACCACCGGTTCGTTCCCATAAATTTCGCGACTTCAAAAACAATCACAATCACACAATATTCCGTGGGTTTAAATGATTCGTTTACCTTCTTAAACAGGTAGAATTCTGGAACACAAATATTGTTAAATCACAATCATGGTTCACAAATAAAATGAGATAACTCTTGAATGAAACAGATCAAAACTATCACAAATGAAAGATGAAGACCGTCGCAGGTACTGAAGGCTTCATAACAACGTCATCAGTGCTAGTCAAGAGTCCTTAAAAATCAACTGATAATGGACGAAAACTCTGGAATAGCTTAAAAATCATCGGTACAGGGAATCGACACCTAGCAATACTGATGAAATGCAGTGAGATGAGTCCACTGATGTTGGTAAAGACTTCATAAAGGTGAAATTGAAGTTCATAGGACTCGATGGTTCACCGGTATTCCTGAAAGCACATCTCCAGAAGCCTTTGTCATTTATAGCGCACCTATTTTTCTGTCGCATTGGAAAGTTATCCCTAAGCCTAAAAAAGGTCGTAAACATAAATACAGACCATACCCATATTACCCTTCCTCTCTAAGGTTTTCCAGAAATTTGTGCAAAAACAGATCAACTTTTATTATATGTAAGCAATAATCAATTGCTTTCTGCTTGTCAAACAGGCTTTCGTCCAAAACACAGCTACACCACGGCTCTCCTTAATTTTGACTATGCTTCGTTCCTAGTTGTACTCGATTTCCCCATTACTTTTGATACCATTAGCAATTCGATTCTGTGCGAAAAGCGTGCAGTGAAAATTATTTCGTCCTTTCTATCTGGCAGAAAACAAGCTGTTGCTTGTGGAGAAAAAATATCAGTTTTCTCTCCCGTACTACGAAGGGTTCCTCAGGTTTCCATATAAGGTCCACTGCTCTTTTGTCTGCATATAAACGAAATAGCAGGTGGTCCTAAGTGTTTCTTTATAAACTTTTAAGCAGACAACTTATTTGTAGCTGCCTCTAGAGAAAATCGAAGAGTGTTTCATACATATTTACAATGTTTTATAAAAATCTTTGATTGGCGCAAATTCAATGGTCTTGTACTAAATCCTAACAATTCAAAATGTATTTTTATCTAAAAAAGAATAGATAGCTAGGTGCTTCCCACTTTTCTCTAATTCGTCGCAGTAGTACTCCCATCGCGTGTATAGTTTCTCAAAAAAAAAAAAAAACCGTGTGCCTTTCAACAACTTATTGAAATACAGAACGCTTAATTTGTTATTTAATATTCAAAAATCCAGCCAGTCTTTGTATATGTTTTTAATGTTTCAATTCAAAACATCACAGAGACGAACTACTCTTGTGCTAAGGTTCCAATGTCTGATATCTGAACGACAGTTCTTTGGAAAAGCTGCTAGGCTGTGTAATGGTCTCCAGAATATCATCAGAGAAGCAGGCAATGAAATGAGTTTCCATAAAAGGATGCAGTCATTTCTTTCCTCGCCTTAGAAGAACCACAACATTAAATTAGCCAACATAAATAGTGTGACCGTTAAATTACTTTTCTGTTTTTTCGTTCCTTAACTTTTGATTTAATTTTAATTTAATTTTGAATTTAAACTTAAATTTTCAATTTTAACTTCTTTCCTTTTTCTCCTTTGTTTTTCTTCTGATGTGTATTCCAGAGTTACGTTAACTGACAAGCAAGGCCAAAGCATCCACTGCTAAATAACTAAGAGATGAAATAAGCCTTTTCCTTAGCTGTCTATTTTACCGGACAGACATAATTGAGTGTCATTTGCAAGAATGTGAACATTCTAGTGCTTAGCTAGTCGATGGAGCTCATTCGTGTATAACGAAAAAAATAACGCCCAAAGTATGGAACCCTAAGGCACTCCTTAAGTGACAGAAAGAAGGGGGCCTGAACTCCTATTAAATACGAGTGCGAAGTTTGTTTGCTATATGAGAGAATCTGAATCTCAAAAGTGCATTGCTAATTAAGAGATCATTTTTTGCCAGATATTTGTTCTTCGAGTAATCTCGACAGATGTGGGAAGATGGCAATGGCTGACATATGGGATGATGCACAGGCTGCACTGAGGACAAGATCAATTCTGCGACTAAGGTCTGGAAATTTTCTCAATCCTGCGGTTCGAACATCACGTATTCGAACATCCTGTAGTTCAAACATCATGACATATTTCATCAATAAAAAACCGAATAATTCTGAAGTGACAGAATGGATCCGCCATTTGTTTGCTCACGTTATATTTTTCGCATAAAAAGAGGAAGTTTGACCTTCAGTTTATTACCGACTATGAACAACCGCAGAAGCTTTTCTTGACATACGCGACCGTGATAAATGTCAGATGTTCCTTCCCGGATTGGTAGTCGGAACCATCACACTTACCACATAGGCCAGAGCATCCACCGATTCATCAATTTGCTGAAATAAAAATTGGATGATCATTTTTCTGAATCGCTTGTCGATCACAGTACCCGTGTAAACCACAAAAGGGCCCATGACCACTCCTGACAGTTGCGCCAAGAAAAATGGTAATAATTGCAAGGCATCCTTCGATTAATGTTTATGCAACACTTCCCACTTTTGATGAGTGCTCTACCTACCTAAGACATAAGACCGTTTAAGAATGAATATAGTGATACTACTGTGTCCAAAAAATAAAGTGACATTGTATTTATTTTGAAAATTCTTTATTTATTCTTCCAAATCAATTTCATCCCCTTCGAAGTAATCCCCTCCCGATGCAATGCACTTATGCCAACGGATTTTCCAATCTTTGGAACACTGGTTGTAGTCACTTTCCGGGATGGCCTTCAGTTCCGTCTTCGCTGCGGCTTGAATCTCCTCTATCGTATCAAAACGGTGTCCCCGAAGCGGTCTTTTGAGCTTGTTGAACAGCCAGAAGTCGCACGGCGCCAGATCAGGTGAATACGGTGGTTGCGGAACGATATGGGTTGAGTTTTTGGCGAAATGATCACGAACTACGAGTGCGGTATGGGATGGTGCATTATCGTGGTGTAAAAACCAAGAATTCCTTGTTGACTGTTTGGCCGGTTGGAAGGAATTCATAAAGCACAACACCACGATAATCGAAGAAAACAGTCAACATGACCTTGATTTTTGAGCGACTTTGGCGCGGTTTTTTTGGTCTCGGCTCGCCTTTGGCACGATATTCGCTCGATTGATCGATTGTTTCGGGGTCGTAAGCATAGATCCAAGTCTCATAGTCAGTTATGACATCCTGGTAGTCGGAAAGCATTGTTTCACACACTTCAACGCGACGCCTTTTTTCCAAAAAAATCAATGTTTTCGGTACCAGTCCAGATTTGACGCGCTTGAGGCCCAAAGCATCCTTCAAAATGGTATTGACTGAGCCTTTCGATAAGCCAACTTAATCAGCAAGGTCTCTAATCGTAAATCGATGGTTTTTCAACACCAACTCTTTGATTTGTTGGACGTGAGCTTCATCGGTTGAGGTTGATGGTCGCCCAGAACGCTCTTCGTCTTCGACACGTTCACGGCCGGCTTGGAAATCACTATACCACTTGTTAACATTTTTTTTAGACATAGCCTCATCATCAAAGGCTTTCTGCACCATCCTCAACGTATCCGCAGCAGAAAATTGAATCCGCAAACAAAATTTAATGCAAATTCTTTGCTCAATAAATTTCGACATCGCAAAAAACGAAAAACTCACTTTTAGCAGCTCACAAAACGACGCGTATCTCAAACACTATGAATATATTTTGACATGAAATTTCACATAGATGTCACTGACAGTACTACCAACCTAAAAAGAAAGAAAAATTTCCAAATCCTTCGACGCGCGCAGTTTAAATTCATATGTCACCTTATTTTTTGGACACAGTAGTATAGAATGTCCTCAATGCTTTTAACTCAAGTATATCTTAAGAACTCTTGTGCTTGAATAATTGTCAGCACTGATGCACCTTCTTTCGACTGGTTTCGGTCGAATGGAATGGATACACCACCTTATATTTTGTTCTGCGTGACTAGTCTCTGGAACTCGAAGCGTTCCTTTACAGAGTTTTAGGCCTAGCATTGGCATACATTAATAACTGAACCTTGCAGGAAAGTGTTTTTATTCATGGTATTAATGCTTGGTCCAATTATAGGCTATGGTGGCTACGATAACCTAAAAATGCATACTTATCCTATGTAACTGAAAGGACGAAAAGGTGTAGACAAGACTCAGTATATGAAAAGGCATTCATCGCCATTTTCATTCTTTATTTAACTTTATTTGCATCACTCCTTTTCCATGTGCTCTTTTTATTCTCTTAAAAATCACGTGAGGTATTACTCGTATGTCATGAATAAATAAATTTTTGAGGAAGACCCGGAATAAAAACTCGCATATTTTTCAAGCAGCAAAATAAAAATCCACAGGACAATGCCTTTGCCTTCCGATGATGAAACCAACAAATACATTTACAGACAGAAACGTTCTTTGAAAGAGGACTCAAAAAGAAAACAAGTTACTCCACCCCCTTATTCCTCGAAATAGTTTGCGTAAAAGATTTGGATACAATGTGCGATTCCTGCTTTCAGAGAATCCAGACGGAGTATGGAATTTCCTTTTCCTATTTTTTGTGTTTTTTTTTAAAAGTCTCAAACACCAAAAACGCATTTTCAAATGAACGAAAAAACCTCTAGACGTAAAAAAAAAAATTAAACCAAACACATGCGACATGCTTCACTCTCCAATAAACCAGGACCCAACAAAGCTCATCCTCTACGTGCACACATCCGATGTGATCTGGTCTGCGGCGTACCCAGCCTAATTCACTTTGCGATGCGGCTTCATGCATTTGTCAAAATATGTCAACTGCGTCATGGGAAAATGTGATTCACAGGAACAGATAATCCCGCATAGCGAGCGAAATTGAAATGCCGACGAAAAATCCATTATCCTTACGCTACAAGGCGATGTTTTCCCATCATGGTTAGTGCGGCGCGTAAATATTACGAAGCTTGATTTTACGTTCCTTGTTCGTCGCTCTTGGTTTCCCTAGAATTTCACTTTCCATTCATCTCTATCGTAACCACATGTAACATGGACCCTCACACCATTCAAGGACTATGACGACGTTATTTACCTGAACCTGAAGGACTAGTCATAGTCACAGCGGATAGGGTACAGCACACGGAACATCAATTAGTGAAATGTATACAGACTGGAGCCTTATTTTAAACCGCAAAACTATTCCCCCCCCCCCCACACACACACGTGTCATATCGAACGTGATATTTTGCGAGACGGTAGTGGCGGTTTTAGATTTAAAATAATCACACGCCGCGCACTCGGTTCCACAGAGAAAAGGTCGATAGATTCGAAATGATAACAAAGTTTAACCGCAACTACCTTAACGGTTGAGTGGATTAGGGAATGGAGGTGTTGTGCAGTGCGGGACGTTTGTGGGTTTAATTAACTTTCGGGTGCTCGAAGATCCTTAATGGATTGAATAGGAGTAAACAAAGTGAAAACCCATTTGGCCCACATATTCGGCGCTCCGCTACCACACACCGCACCGATGGAAACCATATTCATCTGGAAGAGATTAAATCGAAATAATAATTGATTAAGGTTAGCTTCGGGGTTGCTTTTGTGAAACCAATTCATACTTGAAGAATTTGAGAAGAACTCATTCTGGGAAACACCAGATGGTAGGATTCAGCCGCAAAAAGTCTTGAGAACTTTTAAAGAGATAAATGGAAAGTTTCACTTAAATTAAGATGAAAAGTTTTAAAGATCGAATTAGCTTTGGGAAATTTTAGCTAATCGAGGAGCTTTATGGGCTTATAAAGAATTTCCAGCGTTAATTCTGAAAAATTAAATATTAAATTAAAACTATTTTACAATAAATCTTTTTTAAAAATCTCAAAATCCACATTTCAACAAATGTTTAAAATATTACAGAAAGTAAAAAAAAAGACGCAGGTCCGGTAATATGTTAAAAGAAATAATTCGGATTCTGAGGCCGAGAATAGGCAAGGAGGCTAAATAGTACTTAGACACAACTGTCTTTCTGCAAAACTATTGGAAAAAAAACAAAAATGCCGCACAGACAAAGCTTGCTTCAAGTTCCACTCAACCAGAGGCTTAAATAAGGTCCTAGGGTATCAGCTGTTCTGCGTCTAAAAAGAAACCTTTATTTTTTTAAATCCTTTTTTTTACTGTCTAAAAAAATTCGAGAGACAACATGTCGCTTGGAACAATGAATGGATCAACGCATTATCTTTTCGAATTAATAATAATTAACGTATTTATCGATGATCCAGATCATTACAACTTTTATTTAAGCTATAAAAAAATTGAGAAATCTAACTTACGAATGATTGCTTGAACGGTCATTTTCAAAAATGAAGATCATTTTTGGAACTCTATCTTGGATTTTTCACGAAGAGGGATTCACTCAGAGAGTTTGAGGTATTTTTTGTGACTTTTATGGAGGTAGTGTTGAAAAGTGCCTGCCATACTCATTGTTGACGGGAAAGAACATTAGTCATTATCATTAAGAAAATGTGAATATTTCTTTCATTTCGCACATTTCCCTAAAAATTTTTTAGGATCCCGTACACAAAGTGTGTCAACGGAACCTATTACTTAGGCTTGGCTGTTCGCACGTCCGTCTGTCACAATTTTACTATCTGAACTTTAACATGTACCCACTTGCAATTTTCACAGAATTTGTACTTTTTTGGCAGTCAATAATAAAAACACTATAAAGTAAAAAATAAAGCGGGGTCCTCAGCAAAAAGAAAAAACTTGCGCAAAGAAGGTGCCGTTCAAACTTGTAAGTTGGTTTTTGACAATTAAAAAAACGTGTGATTAAAGTACCATTTTACAGCGTTCGGATTTTTCACTTGACTTGTGCTATAATTTATTGCTTCTTATAAAATTTCCCTATAGCCTTAAATTCCCCTTCTTGAGAACATCAAAAATATGAATCATAAACAGCCATAATTGCTAACTGCGTCGACTAAGAAGCTAGATTTTGTTGCAGCTTAAAGCAACCGGAGTCATAAGTATTTGATGTTAAATATAACTTGATACCTCCATGCGTGCTTGTAAAAAGAGTGTCATGAGGGGGCAGACAGAAAGACAATGAAGTCATGCTCAAAAAGGTGGCATGAATTACGTACAGAACTCTTCGACTCGCATTTGTCCGCTTTTTATTTCAAAGATCGCGTCTTCAATCTGTTGTCGGTTTTAGTGCGTCACATCAAAGTCAATGACACAAGCTTCAGAGCCCCGAATTTTACAGACCGATTTTGGATCTTCAACATGACAAACCGGAGAAAAATCACTACTGCAAGGCCCATCAACTCAGACTAATATCGTTTGTCGACCACTCCGATGATTGGACTTAAACTAGGTGACCTTCCTGGACATAAAGGCTACATATGAACATGAACACTAGATAAATAGGAAGAGCGTGTACAAGGCAGATCTGCTCAGCTTATCGGTGGAATCAGGGTTGCTGTACAGTTCTATCTGCGAAATGGCACCGGGGCTTAAAGACTGCTGCATGACACGGCACATCCTTGCGCATTCTGGAATTCATAGCAAAGATATTTGGCCCGAAAGTCACGATTGCGCTCCAATAAGGTTCGTAAAGTGTCTTTCATTATTTATCATCATCATGATTTATTTGTTTGAAATGAGTATCGATGCCATTATGTTTGGAATAAACCATCGTTCAAATGTCCGCAGCGGCTTCCCTAGGTGGCGCGCATTAAAAATGTCAAATTTTCAATGAGTCTGGCGCATAAATCATGTTGAATGATGTGATATCCATATGATCCAATTCAGACCAAGAAAAGTTGGTAATCATCGACATATAGCACTCGTCGTGATGGCCTGGCCAACCTCGTTCTCAAAGAAATAGGGACCACACCAAACAGAGACTTTTCGTGATGCATTGCACGCTCTTGGAGCTCACGTGGATTGGTATCATCCCAAAT
This sequence comes from Orthonevra nobilis, assembly GCA_963555765.1. Taxonomy (NCBI): domain Eukaryota; kingdom Metazoa; phylum Arthropoda; class Insecta; order Diptera; family Syrphidae; genus Orthonevra; species Orthonevra nobilis. The sequence continues at coordinate 72,956,905 of OY743227.1, read as the reverse complement.
CCTTTTATTTTGTTTGTACCTATTCATCAAAAAATTGACCTCATCCCTGAAGATGACTTTTCCATGAAAATAAGGGTCAGATTCTATCTTCTCCAAAGCCCGTTCAGCGAAGACATGTCGTTGTGTATAGTTTTTTAAGTTCAGCTCCTGGGGCAGTTGAAGTTTGTACGGGTGCAGGCCCAAATTACGACAATAAATTCTCCAAGTTGTGGTCTACGAATGGCCGAGTTCTTCTAAGCGATGCAAAATCGACTGCCTCAGATTCTCCTGAACACTCTCACGAACAGCGGCGATTTTTTCGACTGATCTTGGCTACGAACTTTGCCCGAACAGAACACCCAGTTTGATAAATCAATTTAATTATTTGCATGTGTTGTTGAATGCAAAAGAGATTGAATAGATGACAGCAAATTTGACAGATGTAGCTTCAACATTATGGCCGCTATTAATTGCCAAAGTTCCCTTTTGAAGATCCATTAAAAGGGATTTCAGGAAACGAACATTTACGAAATACATTTTTAATCAAGAGGACCAAATTCGTATTTCTTGAGCACCTAATAAGGAATATTAAAAATATGGTAATCGGCAGGAGACTTATACTTTTACCCTTCGTATTTGGCGATGGTAGCTCCTGAAGCCTAAACTGAGTAAATTAAATTTAACATTTACTTAATCAGTTTCTGTGGCTCAGTCGCAATTACGACGGACTACTGAACATTACTCGGTAGTAAATGTAGTAAATAAGTAGACAACAATTCACCAACTTAATGTGTTTTCGAACCCCAATTAAAAGAGGTAACCGAAGCAGCGTGCCTGGATCAGTATCTTGATAAAAATATCTTACTCCTTGTGATTGTTGATGTGGTCTAACGCATATTTATTTAGTCTTAAATTTCATAGCTTTTAAAAGAATAAACATCATAAATAAAGGCGTAGTGAGTGTTTAACAACTATGATAAAAAATATCCTTTTGGTTTCATTTGAATATTTAAACTCATAAGTTTCAAGTTTCTATTCTTTTGCTGTTGAACCAAACCACACAAAAAAGCTTTAGAAAAAATGCACCCCTTTCAACTTTGGGCAACCGAAATCCCTGTGTTCCCGCATATTGTTTTGCCATGAAATCCCAGTCGAATACCGTATCCCAAACACAAACACGAATCGATCCTGTAAGCCAAACGAAGGCCAAATCCTCCCGGGTAAGCGAAGCGCCGAGTAAATCTGTTTCCACTTTTATGTCCACATAAAAACCTTATTTTCAACACCCTGTGTCTGCAGTGTATCCCTATACGGCCCTCCGGGTCTCGTGTATCAAAGAAACATAAATATCTTGGTCCAGGATACAAAAAAAAAAAAAAAAACAGACAAAACAAAAAAAAATAGGTCGTAAGCCCACACTCCCGTTTCGTTCTATGTAAAGTCTTTCAAGTTGAAAAATTTCGGAATTCCCATCGTCGTCGTCGTCGTCGTCCTCATCGACCTTTTGTTCCTCGAAACGAAGGCGGAAGTCCGTGTTTTTCTGTCGCACATCTTGGCGGACAAAAAGAATTTGAAACCAAACGGAAGCATTTGGTTACGGATGCGGTTTCCAGTGTGGATTTAGCGCGCCTTGTAAACGAATCGATTTTGGGTGGCTCGCCATTTGTTCATCCCACTTTGAGAATTAGGGGAATTTAGGTCTTCAGACTCTCCACATCATCCCCCCCCCCCCCGGCTCGTGATGCGGTTTTGGTTTTTCTTTGAAACGAAACCGATGCGATCGATGGTGAGAAGTTTCGTTGGAATTCGGTGATAAACTTCGATAAGTGTACTTTTGGGAGTGAATTGAGGAGCAGAGTCCTTATGTTACCCCCGAGAGGTCATGGGCTTATCGTCGTTTGTGGACCAACAAATGTCCTTGTTTTCATATTGTTCTTATTCAATGTAGAGGGATTTTTTTTTATTTTAATTTTTGACAGGGAATTTTGGGAATAAATTTGGTTGAATCGAGAGTTGAGTGTAAAGTAGTTTAGCAGCTAAATGGGCGAATTTGAATTTTATTGTAAAGGAATACTGAGGACGAGAAAATATTGCTCCAAAACGACAATAGATTAGAGGCGTTTTTTTTACTCCACTTTTATTTCTTATTTTCTATTTTATTAAATTAAAATTTATTTCAAGTAAGAACTCGAAGCTCACATTCTTCTTATTACTATAAAAAAAAGAAAAAATCACTATCAGGTTGGCCACTAGGTAATTGCGGATTTTTTTAGAAAATAAAAGACAATTTTTTCATGGAACGAAATTACTTTATTCTGTAATGTTTTGCCCATTTTGAGCAATGACCTTTCGCCATCTTTATCAGCAAAAAACTGAACCAGGTACAATTTAACATCATCATTATTATTGAAATTTTTACCATTCAAGGAGTTTTGCAAAGATTGAAATAAAAAGTAATCAGATGGTGCAAGCTCAGGACTATATGGTGGATGTGGCAAAACATCCCAACCAAGTCCAATAATTTTTGCTGAGTGACCAAAGATGTGTGTGGCCTTTCATTGTCATGATGGAATACAACACCCTTTCGATTTGTCAATTCGGGCCGCTTTTCTTCAACTTCATTGTTCAATTTTGTTAGTTGTTCAATGTAGACATCTGAATTGATCGTTCGGTTGGATGGTAGAAGTTCAAAGAAAACAATTCCTTTGTAATCACATCAAACGGTTAATATAAATTTGATGAATATCAACTTTTGATGTTGTTTGAGCTGGTTCACCTGACTTGCTTCACGATCTTTGCCGATTGACATTGTTGTAAACAACCCATTTTACATCACTGGTTATCAATCATTTAAAAAATGGATCATTTTCATTACGTTTCTTTAACAAATCGCAGATGTTAATGCGTTGTGTTAAATGATTTTCTTTCAGTTCATGAGGAACCCATATATCGAGTTTTCGTACATAGCAAAGTTGTTTTAAGCGATTTTCAATGCATGTATGTGATACACGAAACTTCCCCGCAATCTCACGTGTTGTACTCTGACGATCCGAATGATTATTGCGTTGAATTAGTCGTCATCAACGTCAACTGAACGCCCAGAGCGTTTTTCATATTTGAGTGAAAAAACACCAGAACGAAATTTGGCAAACCAATTTTGACACTGCACACAACTTTTTGTAAGCATGCGATGCGTTCCAGCAAAAATCTAGAAGACATTTGCAACTTTTTTTCATCTTTTTTCAATTCAGCGTATGATTCTGACAATTTTACACCCAACCCAAAAGAGTTCAACCACCTCGAATGCTTTTGCCCCAGTTCCATGAATCCAATATCAATAACCTCTGATGACGTGAATTACCATCTCGCTCGACTTGCAAATGACACCACTTGCGGACCTGATGGAATACCTCCAATAATATTGAAAAACTGCGGCAGTGCTCTGGCAGGGCCCTTTGCTTTCATATTCCAGGCATCCATTCACAATAGAGTTTTCCCAAAGTTATGGAAAAATGGTTTCATAATTCCGGTACACAAAAAAGGTTGCCGGGATGACGTTACTAATTATAGACCTATAGCTAAGCTATCTTGTTTGCCTAAACTCTTTGAGGCTATTATTTTTGACAGTTTTTACTTTAGTTGCAAGCCTTTCCTCACTGACAAACAGCATGGTTTTGTAAAAAACAAATCCACTGTGACTAACTTGCTGGAGTTTACTTCTTTTACTAATAAAGCATTAGAAGAAGGGGGTCAAGTCGATTGCATTTACACTGACTTCAGTAAGGCATTTGATAAGCTTTCCCATAAGCTAATAGCTTTTAAAATGAAAGCCCTTGGTTTCCCTGCATCCTTTGTGGAATGGATTTGCTCGTATCTTGACGGACGAACCTATCAAGTCTTGTTTAGGGGATCAACCTCTAAATCAATTTACGCTACCTCTGGTGTGCCTCAGGGTAGCCACCTAGGTCCTCTGTTATTCATTATATCTATTAACGATGTTGTAAGTATGCTCAAGAGCTCTAGAGTTCTAATTTATGCCGACGACATAAGAATATTTAACTGAATTAACAATCTTTCAGACTGTTGGGCTCTACAGGATGACCTTAATTCTTTCGCAAAATGGTGCTCCAACAATAGCCTATCATTAAACATCTCTAAATGTTTAAACATGTCTTTTTCTAGAAAACGTAGTCCTCTGCCCTATACGTACACCTTAAATAGTTCTGCGCTGGTCAAAGTTAACCTGACAAGGGACTTAGGTGTACAATTCGCTCAAAATATTGACTTCTCAACTCATATTGAGCAAATTGTCAAAAAATGTGTGGTCACCGTATTACCTGACACATATTGACCATATCGAGTCTGTACAACGCAAATTTGTTCGTTTCGCACTTCGACATTTATCATGGACTGATCCTCTTCGCCTTCCACCTTATAAGGACCGTCTTCTTCTTATCGGCCTTGATTCTTTGCAAAAACGTCGCGAAGTCTGTGATATTGTGTTTTTGCATCAGCTTATAGCCGGTAATATTGACTCATCAGCACTTCTTACCCTAGTTACTCTTAGTGTTAAGTCATTTAATTCCCGATCAACTAACATTTTTGACATTAAATACCACCGTACGAACTACGGCTGCAATGAACCCCTAACGCGGATGTCAATACAAGCTAATACTAACTGTCACATATTCGATGTTGTTTCTAGTAAACTGACACTCAAGCGTAAACTTTTTGGACGTTCCTATTCTTAATATGCATGTCATTTGAAGTAACTAATCAATTATATTTTTGCATTTCTTTTTTATGTGTATTTGTGTATGGTGTTAGGCTATCCCTGTTATAATTATGTTAACTAACAACTAACACCACGCTAAATGATGACTGTGAAAAGATGGGTATTACTCTATGAGTAACACTGTCACTTACAAAGCTTCTTTTATAAGCAGTACTGATAGCGTTTTCCTTTCCGGAAATAAAAAAGCAAAATATGACGTAAATGCTCGTTTTGATTTTCCATTTTTTAACAGACGCCAAACAAAAACTACTCAACCGATCAAAAAAATTGTTTACTGATTGACAGTTGAAGTACCAACTATCAAATAACAAAATGTGTTTGACATTTTGATTACGTCAGCGAACCTAAAAATTCAACTAAAGCCATCTATGAGTGAATTCCGCAATTAGTAAGTTGCCTTTTAATTTCAATGAAACAGTTAGGAACATTCAATTGTCGAATGCACCATTATATTAGAAAAACACTTTTAAATTAATATTGATGGGAGTCAATATGTAAATAAAAAGTAAACAGTAAAAATAAATTTAGATTTTTTAAAAATTTAAAAAAGTATTCAAATTATTAAATTTAATAATGAATTTATTTCTTCATGATTGAAAGAAAAAAGAAAAGAATTTACTTTATTTAAGAAAACTGATTCACGTCTCTCGCATTTCAGACTTACAGATAAACTATTGATAAACGCGGCGCCGTGACCTTGGGAAAAGTGTGATTTCCTTATGTTAGGTACATTTACTAAATTCTGGTTATTATCACGTAAATTATGGGAATCATACAAACTTGAGGCGGAATATCCGGAACTTTTACAGAATGTTTTCAAAACTTTATAAAAATATTAATGCTTAAGAGGAAGAATCTTGTGGGTCCGGAACAACTCAAAGCTATGAGTTCTGCGGTTAACTCTACACGAATCGCATGTTTTTGCTTAGTAAGCAAAGGTTCAATTTTCTTAGAGTGAGTACCACCCCAACAAGTCAACCCATACTGCAGCTTAGATTTTAATAAACCTTTGTGTACTAATTTTGAAATATGCTGACTACAAACAAGGCTGAGATGATGGTACTGAAATATTGTTTCAAATACGAAGTATGGTCTTTCCAGCTTAACCGGCTAATTCAAATACTTAAATACTGTCACCCAGTTCGATATCAAAGCAACAAACAGAACAATTTCTGTTTGTTTTATAAGTTGAATCCTTAAGTTGATGAGAACCCAAAATATTGAAAATCATGAATTTTTTTTGTCACTTATAATTAGTTTGTGTAAAAAGTACCATTTACGCTGAATGTCCAAATCATTATTGACAACAAAAACCAAGTTAAAATAGTATAGATAGTCATCAACAAAGGCTGTCATTTGGCCTTTAAACGTTGAACGAAAAGTAAATTCACAATAATAAGGAATAGTATCGGGCCCAAAACGGAACCTTGAGGCACGCTTATGTTTTTTTCCGAATTAAAAATATCCTTGATTTTAACTTTTTGTTTTCTGTATCTTAGATGAGACGCAAACCAATCATAAACAGAGCCTTGAAAACCTGTCCTATACAGTTTTTGGAGTAACAAAACATGGTCCACCATGTCAAAAGCCTCAGTTACATCAATTAATAGGGAAGCTGGAATCTCAGATTCGTTTAAGCTATGATAAAGTTCGCCGCACTGTTTTAAAACAGCTTGTTCCGTCGATCTACCTTTTCTGAATCTAAATTGGGAATCACTTAAGAAATTGCTTTTGTCCAAAAAGGACAACAGTCTTCATTTTATTTCATTTCATTTCTTCAATTTAACAATAAATTTATTAATATTATATTTGTTTAAATTAATATTGTGTAATAATTAGTTAGTAAGAACAATTGTAAGTTTTGCGAGCCGTTTAATCTTCTGGCCTTGTACTGTTGAAATAAAAAATGAGATTGTAGTAAAGGTATTTCCTTATTTACAGGCAAGCATATGTGTAAATAGTTACATGTGGAAGTAAATGGGTTATAAAAAACACATATACAAGTGAAGTCCAAAGATCGAGGTGCTTGCAAGTCCTTTCCAATGTGACTTCGATTGTAGTCGGCATTGTTGCGACGGTTGGAAATTGATCCTTTTCTAAAGTGTGAAATCATTTGGATTAGGAATTCATTATCTAGTAGATGTGTAGCCTCTACATTATCGTCTAAATGGGACAGTTCCTTTACAAAAAAAACATTTTCACAGCAGACAACTGTATCTTAAGTTGATTCGCCCTTGGGCTTTTTTTCGGTCAACTCCGTGGATGGCAAGCAACTTGCCTAAAACGACTGACGACATGGATATTTTACGTATTTGTCGACTATTAGACGGCTTATGTGGCCAAGTCTAAATCTTCAATTTTGAAACACGGAAATGACCAATAAAGTCATACTTGTGTATTTTATGATGGTTAGACCCGAGTGTAAATAAATGAAAATACAGCGGCCGACCAACTCTGCGTCGGCAGTTTGACGGGCAACAACGGCTTGAGAAAAGAAAACAATGTCTGTTCAATTTCGTCGAGGCTAAATTAAAGAAAAGAATCAGATGGTCGATCATAAGGGTGAAACAAGACCAAATTGTGTCAACGTCAACCGAAAAGGGAGAAGTCTGTTGGTGTTGAACTGTCGTCGAAGGAGCATCTCCTCTATAACTATACCTATAAATTACATTATCCAAAAATGAAGATTCCAGAAAGTACATATTGCGTATCTATAAGCGTAATAAAAAAGACACACGAAAGAGCCAACGATCAACGATCAACGTATCTGTCCGAGAAACGAACCTCACACAGCCTTTTTACGGCCGGGGAACTTGAACAACTGGCGGCGATCGTTCGACAACTGAACATCCGAACGAATAAAACAGAAATATTTATACTCTGGATACGATGTGTCTTTTCTGACAAGAGGACGTTTGATGATTGCTAAAGAAAATCTAGGAAGCAGATTATCGGCAGTCAAGGCAGAGCTCACAGATAAAGTTTTTGTCAGAAGATTTGTTGTCATAATGTATCTTGTAATAGTTAAAAAATTAAAGGAACCATTCTGTCCGTCTAAAGACCATTTGTACAATTAGAAAGTGTTGTTGAACATAAGTTGCTGTCAGTACCATCTTGACAGACGAATTGAAATCCGGTTACATCGTACATTTTGATCCAACCAATTTTCTTCTTCATATCTTTTGTATCTTTCAAACGCGGCTTTTTTCCTCCCTTATTTGCTAATACCCTAATCCATTGAAAGACCGCGAAATCGGCGCGGCAGTTTTGATATAAGACCTAGAACCACAGAAGCACCTACATCTAGTTCTGCGTGGATATTTCCTATGCTCGCCTTAGTAAGCTCATAAATGCAGGTGGGTACATAGTTTGGTTCCACAAAAGAATTGCAGAGACAAAAAGTTTACGAGAACTTGACAAATATCTATGACGCGGAGAAATGAATTGAAGCGATCGTTGGCACTGACCAAAATTTAAGACGCAAAAGAGATAATCTGGTGCTTTGTCCTGACAATTCGAGAAAGAGCTAAGACTGAACGATATTTTAACATATTTTAACAGAGCACTTAGTGAACATCCGGTGATCTGTTTTGCATAGAGTTTTAGTACAGATTTGAAAATAGTTCACACCCGTTAAATACAATGGGCAGCATGTAAGCCTTCACCAACTTTAATTTTGCATCGATTGGTAATCCGTCTTTGGGCGGAGACCACGTCAACCCAATTCAGTTTCTCGTTAAAATAGACGCCTTAATGTTTAGCCTTTTTAAGAAATTCAATTCTAGTGTTGTTTAAAAACAGAATAGGTGAAAATGTATCGGAATTCATTTAATAGTATCGAGTTTAGTTGATCGTTAAAATTGGCTACCACTGTTGCATCTTTCTGTCTATGAAACGTTTTATATTTCTGAATATCGTTTTTTTAAATTTTTTTTTAATTATTTGCTCGCTCTTCAAGAGGATATTAAGACTCTTATAACACGTGTAGCACAGAGCGAGTGGAAGAACTAGGAGAAGAATGGCAGATTGTGTAGTGGTTTGAGAAATTCAGTTGTATTTGGTTTCAACTCACTTCCGTGGGTGGAACCCGAAACGGGACAGAGGATTTTGATATCGACCTATTTAATTTAACTTAATTCGCAGGATTTTATTCGACATTAGTTATGATCTATGAGCTTTGAAAGTTTGGAAGATTTAGCTTCAACACCCCGCTGTCAGTGTTATGCTTTCACAGCAGAGCCATCTACACAAAGTCTACACAAACCGCTATTTTGAAAACACGAATTAGGATCTAAGCCGATACAACAACCACTACAACAAAGCCACCCATTAGACAGACTACTATCACTGGTCGATCAACCCAGCTATAATGTGCCATTAACTTGATCCCAATGGCAAATGGTGACTGGACCAGATTCGGAAAACTAGACCGCTCTAGGAATCGAGCCTAAGACCTATCAATTGAATAAAATAAAAGGCGGGCGCTCTACCAACTTCGCCACCCAGCTTTTGTCAGAAAATAATATTCATTTGGCAATGACTTATATTTGTCATTTCGCTTTGTTTCTCCTTCCTCCACTTCATTCCTCTGAGAAATACTTTTTATGTTCCTTTTGTGTATTGCTTTACATCTATTTAAACTCACTCGTAATAAAACTTCTATCCAACAAAGACGTGTTTGTGTTTTGCTCCTGCACGAAAGAAGAATTCCAAGAGCTATATCGTCCGCGTAAATATGGTGATGGCAGTTGTTGATTATATTCAGAACATCATTTAAAAAAAGTAAAAATAACAGTGGTCTCAAAACCGATCCTTGGGGTACACCTGGCAATACCGATAAACTTGAGGAAAATTTTTCATCAAAAGACACAATCTCCGTACGTCCGCGAAAGTAGGAAGCTATGAGTTCACATGAAGAAGTTTCAAAAGCAAATTGACTTTGAAGTTTTTTTACAAGAATTTTATGGTCAACTGTGTCAAAAGCTTTCGAAAAATCAAGCAGAATAATCATACCAAGTTTATTTTTGTCTATACCAGATCAGAAGTCCTCAGTGACCTTCATGATGGCTGTAGTGCAGTTGTGAGTCTTCGGAACCCAGATTGGCGAAAACCCTACCTTTTTTGTTGCATATTTCCCACAAAGGACGAACCTTAGCAACGTGAAAGCCAATTAAACGTTTTATTTCTTCGGTGTTAAATCTGAAATTGTGATTTCCCTTCTGAATGGCTTTTCTTTTTCAGTGTCAGAACGAACAAGTCCTAAAACTTCTGCGTCAAAGAAAAGTTCGAAAATCTGTATAGGATTTTTAACATCCTCAAGGTGGCTCAGAGACTCTGTCCCGCTTTTCAGGAATATCTGCATGTATCCATTTTCTTATGGCTATGTTCATTAGTTTCGCCTTCGATTTCATTTGTCATTTGGGATGTCTTCAAGTCAGGAATTGAAGTATGAAGACCTACCAGTATAAACGATCTGCAGAGGTGAAATCAATACCGAGCTATGGAATCTATACCACCATTACTTTCTTATAAATTACTGTGGTAAGTATATTTCATTTACATTGGTTATACTTCTGATATTGATAGTCGAAGTTAAACTTGTAACTGAGTCGAATACCGGCTGTACTCTATTTCGCTGTGCAAACGAAGTTTCAAAATTTCTCTTTACGAATACTGTCACTCATTTTGACGCGATTTCCTTCCCATACCGCAAACTAAAACCAAGACCCATTCAATTTCAATCGCTCGCGCTTAATGGGACATTCACTTTAGCACCAAGTCATATCCTTGTTCGCACAAAAGAGAAATATACCACTTCACACCGATTAGCCCAACTACCATTAAAAAGAAGTCAAACTCCGAAGATATACAACGTCTAGACAAAAATATCTATAAATCTGAAAGCCTTCGATAGACGGATCGTATGAAGTGAAAAATTATGTGTACTTTCGCTCCTTACGACCAAACACATCCTTTACTTGCCTCGCCTGGCTTGGCACTGGCATTGGCTTATGGCTTGAGTGAGCTTGCTCATCATCGTGGGTAATTTTCATTTGCTCTCGACTGAGTTCGTCCAATTTATTGATTATCCTGTTTGTGTGCAGATGGATATGGGTTACAGGGATACTCGTATAGAGTTCAATGTGATCCAGTGAAACGAAAGTGAAGTGCGAGAGCGGAAGGATTGCAAAATGGTTGACTTGTGGTTTGACTTCAGTTGGCATTTGGTCGGGAATAAGAGAATTCTGAATATGACTTGTGCAAGGACATGAATTCATCAACATTTTTTTTAATGTCTCATGAGCATGAAACAATTGAAAAGAACTTTCCAGTGTACAGAAATAACAGCTAAAATTAGTTGCACCATGATTACGCGGGAAGGAGAAGTCTTCGTCTCACTCTTAAGCCCTCATGGAGTACGTGTCAGTGTGAGGGGAAAAAACAAAAGCGTTTGGGTGGGTTCAGTACTCCATTAACTCTCACAAGGAAGATTTATTATTGGAGGGCATTTTCGGAACAAAAAGAGTGGAATATTTTATGCCAATGCAGTAAAATATTCATTAAAGTCTGGTTAGATCTAAGTTGCTTTAGCACCTGTCATAGATTAACCTTACCACAGCACTGCCTGTAGAGTAAACCAGCCTTAATCTCTGAGGGTTATGCCAACCGTAGCTAAGCCAAGCAGCTGGACAATTTAGAACTGCTTTCAAGGCAAACTAGCCTGATACCTGGCTGAAGACCAATCCAGTTTCAGTATTGTTTAGGGAGCTAGTTAGCTTCAGAACTGGCTTCAGAGACAGATAGGTTCAGGAATGGCTACAGAGCCAACTTGTTTCAGTATTGTTTAAGGAGCTAGCTAGCTTCAGCACTGGCTTCAGAGACAGCTAAGTTCAGGACTGGCTCCAGAGCCAAATTGTTTAAGTATTGTTTCAGGAGCCAGCTAACTTCAGAGCTTCCTACAGAGCCACCCAGTATCAGTATCGTTTAAAGAGCCAGCAAGCTTCAGGGCTGGCTACAGAGTCAACCAGTTTCAATATTGTTTACGGAGGTAGCTTCAGAGCTGGCTTCAGGGATAGCCAGCTTCAGGACTGACTACAAAGCCAACTAGTTCCAGTATTTTTATAGAGTCAGCTAGCTTCAGAGCTGGTCTCAGAGTCAACCAGTTTCAATATTGTTTAAGGAGGTAGCTAGCTTCAGAGTTGGCTTCAGAGATAGCCAGCTGCGGGACTGGCTACAAAGCCAATCAGTTCCAGTACTCGCTGTTGAGGATAAGCGGGCGAATGAGAAGCTTGAATTGTATTCCACTCGACTTCTCTTATTTGAAATTGATGCCAGTACGAATGATTAGCATCAGGGAAAAGAGCCGTAGGGTATTAATGCCAAATTTCTATCAAGTCTTGTTTAGCCGCGACAATCACATCACGTCGCCAAGCTAACGAATTGCGGCCATATAACTTCGATATTTGAGACAAAAAATTGTCTAACATCATTCTCTCCAGAAAACTCTCAGAAACTCGTATGGCGACTGAATCTACAGAACCTTAAACCAAGAAGGATTAAGACTCTACTTGAACTTTATCTCCATGACTGGTCATCGTTACATGAGACCCCAAAGAATCAAAGTAAGATACACTCTGAAGTCGCGAGTAAGTCACTAAGAGAAGCCGTAAACTTGAGGTCCTGCAACATTATTTCTACCAAAGCGATACAAGTGTCCAATTTAGATAGCCAAATGTCCTGCGACGTTTTGAAAATCAGAACTCACCTTTATCGAAATTGCATCCAAAGAGAAGTTTTATTCTGTCATGAAAATAACTCGTTTGAAGATTTCTTTGATCAGGATATACGCCACCATGACCCGAGATTCAAAGCTTCCACTGCCAGCTTCAATCTAGTGTTCGCACGCAGGAACTTTGCATATGTCCAATCATAAAATCCAGGATATCATAGGAAGTTTTTCCGTGTTCCTTGAACCTTTTTTCTCTTCAGTGTTTAATGCTCCCAATTTCCATCTCATCCGACACAATTCCCGGTTTAATTAAAGAAAAAACGCTCACACAAGGATAATCTCCTTTTTATCCCAGAATCCTGGTAGAACTTCTACGAGGGGAGAGAAATTGAAAATGCCAAATTCATGCTCATCATTTCACTTGGCAGAATGGGAAGAAATAAACACAGCAGAAACAATGCCGTCTAGACTCCACCAGGATATGCCACGGTATAAATATTCATGAAACGAATCTAATGTGTTCCTTACATTCCTAAGGCATCCATTGAGATACCTTTATAAACCATGCATGGTTGGTCATCCAGGATGTGGCACAATTTACGAACGTGATTTGTTAGAATAATTTTTTTTTTTTTTTGTTGCTGTGCGAATCCTTTCGAATGAAGATTATGGGCGGACCGATTAGATCCCAGGGGAATTATGGAAGAGAACACAGAATCAATTACAAAAGAGAAATGGCACCTTTTTCTACTCTACCCTTGACTAGATAACGGCTATTTTATCACCACAGGCGAACTTTTATGGTTCAGATCTGTATGCGGCGAGGGTCATCAAGGTGTGCGAGTGAAATTAATTCCAATCTACAGAATCAGGAGATATTCCTTTGGCAAACGGATGCATATTATCGGTGTGGTTGGTTTTGGGCCAACCACCAACTTGACCAAAACGGTAATGGTTGGCATTGGATATGTACATACGGATGCCATACGTGTATCGAGGAGCCTTGGACAGGCTTTGGGTCAGGTGCTCGTGAGGTTGAAATTAATGTCACGTTTATTAATTACGTTACACTTGAACGAGCACGTGGCTAAGGGTCTTCGTTTACGTGGGAAAATGAAAATGTTCGGGAATAGCTTTAAGGAAGATCATCGTTCCGATTAAAGTTCTGATGGTGTACAAGGGGCGTAGCTAAAGTATTATTTGTATCTTTTCTTCTGGGCTAAAATCGTTTTCTTTTGCCATTAAACCCTATCCTGGGATCCAGCACAAATGATTTTTTAGAATAAAGAATGGCGCCACTCAAAGTAGGCGTCTAATTGTGAGTCAGTTATTTATTTTCGAGTTGTGCAGTCGCCGAAATTTAAACATCGGGCTTCCATGGACTGAATTTATATTGATGCAATGATTTGATTGGTAACTAAACCAAAAGACAATATAAACGAAGAGGAAGGCTTTATTTCAACTGCAAATTTGAGTGACCTCGAAGATGATGTAGTCATCCAAGACGCCCGACAAGACTCAAGTGATGATGAATTCTCCTCAGACAACGATATTCGTCGGGGTCATTTCGCCTCAAGAAATTTTCTACGTGTTTTGCATGTTCCAACGAAACATAGACGAAAGGATGGATTCAAATTCATCGATACCTCCTTGGTCAGATGGGAATTCCCTTATATTCCATTAAGGGAGACTTTGTCGTGGACTTTTTCAAAAAAACAATTTTTTTTTTAGTACGAATTCTTAATCTGCATGTAAGTAGAAATAAATCTGTCGAAGCGTTTCCCGGATTTCGAACGCTTACGATATTCTAAAACGCGTTTGAAATTGACACCGTCAGCGGGCTCTGACCATTCACGGAACAAAGAAAGGATCGATCGCGCGGAGAGGCAGGTGACTGACTTAGCAAAAAAGGCCAGGATTGAGCAGCGGGAGATGTAAGGGCCTAAACATGAGCAGTTTGACGAATATAAGGGATGCATTGGCGGGCATTGTTGCTTAGCGGTTATTATGAACTCATTTGTGTAAACAGATTACAAGACTTTAAACGCATTTTTCTCATAAACACGTTTTTAAAAATGGCTGACATTATCCTGACCGCTGTAATTAGCATAGGGACCTGAAATTTTGAGAGCACATTCAGAAAAAATGTCTTCACAGAATGACGGATCGTTTTTTCGATAGATGCATTTTTGCATTTTTTATTTATATTTTTATGCGAATAAAAACGCGAAAATTCATCTTTTGCCACCATCTCCTGAAAAACTCATCCATCATTCCATGACCAAAGTCTCGGTCACAGATTGATAATTTGTGTTTCAGATCAACAAGGAGGGGGCAGTGATGTCAGCCGTTTACCTCCGGCGATTTGAGAACCTTTTTTCGGGGAGCTGCTACGGCCGCAACGTTCTGTATATGATGAACAAAAACATGTTTCGTTTCCTTTAGAAAAAATAAAATAGCACTCGGTTAATTCGGCTATCGATTTATTTATATTTATATATTTGTCAATATATTTATTTATGTTTATTTTTATTTATTTATCTATTTATTCAATTTTTAACTTATTTATTTATATAATATATCTGCAGGGTTTTCCAAAAAAGGACTTGACATATTTTTTAATTTAAATAAAACCAGACCAATTGAGATATTTTAAAAAACTTTACTATCGGCGTGAAGTACAATCAAAACATTTATGAATGGAACTCGACTTCGTTCATATGGACACCGCGGGCAAGTTTTTAGCGGTCGATTCGTTCGACCCAATTTCGAATGACTCGGCCACAGATTTCGACCTGTTTCAATATTGTGCCTGAGCTCTTCCAACGTCGTCGGCTTGATGGCATAAGCCAATGACTTAACGTAGCGCGAAGTAAATAATCTAGAGGCGATAAATGGTTCATTTGAGAAAACACGCTCAAAAACTTACTCTTCAACAAATCGATTTTAAGGTGTACTGTGTGGCTTGTGGAACCATCCTGTTGAAACCACATGTCGTGCAAGTCCATATCTTCAAACTCGGGTTAAAAATAATCGGTAATCATGGCGCGATAATGCTGGCCATTAACAGTAACGTGACGATGGTGATCGTCGACGAAAAAATATGGCCCAATTATGCCGCCGGCATGCAAACCGCACCAAACAGTAATTTTTTTTGGAGGAAGTGGTGATTCATAAAGCAATTGTGGATTTTCACCCTTCCAATAATGAATATTTTGCTAATTGACGAACCCATTGAGCCAAAAAATGAGCTTCGTCACTGGAGATGGCGCATCTTCTTCAGAGCCCAATCGAAGAACGTGCGTCACTTCAAATGGTCCATCGGCTTAAGTTCTTGAGTCAGCTTGGTCTTGTGTGGGTGTAAGCCAAGATCCTTACGCAAAAAACGCCATAATGTGGTCTAAGCGATGCTCAATTCTTGAGAAGCCGGGAAATGGACTGATTTGGATTGTTTGCTACGGACGCCTGAATGTCAGTTATATTTTTGACACTTCGACCAACCCGTAATCTCACTGACACGGTAACATCAAATAACGAATATGTAGACTCTTACTTCTTTACCTATCCATTTATTTATTTATCTAATTTTTTCATTTATTTATTTATATTTATTGTTCTTTATTTTTTAAAGCTGTGACACTAATTTATTTAATTTTGGTAATTTTTTTTTTAACATTCATATAAATCAATGTCAATGTTAAAAGTAAAGTTTACCGTCCTTAGGTTTGCTGTACTTTCGACGAAATATTGCTGGGTTTCAGAGGCATTTTTTAATGTCCATTCCCAGTAAGCCATGCCATAAATATGTTATAGAAATTTGGTATTATGTGATTCCAAAATGGAATACATGCTAGATGCTTTGCAACAAGAAAAAATGTAGTGTTGATTTGATGAACCAACCTTGTCACCGGTACTGTGTTTCAAGACGAACCAAACGATGTCTATTGGCTATATTTTTTTGGATTCTAAATGTTGTGGTTGTTAATTCTTTTGTTCATTTGAATATGGCATCGAATCAAGCACATACGAGACGAAACTTTCTCAAAACTTCACTTGGCCAACTTTGCCGTCAAATCTTCAGGTCCTTATTGAAGATATTTTGAATAAAAAGCAGCCCTTTGCTGAGGCAAATACTGCTGTTGTCGGAAAAAAGAAAAATGCTCCATTTGTCCACGCGGAAAAGACAGGAAAATGAAAAAGAGGTGTGGTTGTTGCCGAAGTTCTCCTTGTAGGGAACGTAGTCACTCAGCGTGCCAAAAGTGCTGAGGCTCAAAATTTTTATATTTTTAACATTGTAACTTTTGTATGATCTTAACAAATATTAATAATAATTTTTATTGAATTGGTTTTTATTAAAGGTCCAAATTTGTTTTGGGTATCGAAGACCACAGGCTGATGCATAAGTCTATTTGTCCTGAGACTTGAAAACGGTTTAAAAAAGAACGTGTTTTAATCTAATATATTAAAATTGTACATTATTTTATGCGTCGCACAATATTAGCAAAGATTTGATATTCTTCCCATATCCTTTGTTTAATTTTTGCAAATATAAATATCGATTTGACAGAGCGCATTCTGGATCCATTACGACAAATGCGTCGCCATTCTGTCGATTCTTTTGAATAGAGGGAAGCGATCACTTCTGCGCACTTCAACAGCTGCATAGAATTGAAGAAAGGTTATTTTTGTCCGAAATTTCGTCGTGTGTTTTAAGCGTCCTGCGAGGAAACTGACCAAAAATTGAGCTTCGACTTGATCTTCATCTTTTCCAGCCTTAAGTGAAGTCTTAAAAGTCTTAAAATTTTATCTATCCTCAATTTGCAGATCCACAAGGAACGCTTGTAGTAGCCGTTCTGTATGTTGCAGAAATGCAAAAATGCATGACAGCGGATCGCTTTTTTTATAGATCGAATGGGAGAAAAGAGCTAATAGGTGGTTTCGTATATTTTCGTATTTTTCAAGCCTAACAGATCGTTTTCTGCATTTTCCAAACCAGAGCATGCCCACAATATGCACAAATTCAGCTTGCAGCGTCACCATATTTTTCTTTAGTGGATGGGAGTACTTGTTCATTAGATCAGGTTGTGTTTACTTCTTATCCTAACAATTTTTGGTCTTAATCGTTCGGTAGCCTCTTGAAATGGTGCTTGAATTCATCCACAATTCCCTTTAGATTGATGAAAAGACTCCTTCAAAATGAGAGAGAGAATGGGTGCCTGTTTTGAAGTCTGCAGGAATCTAATGACGAATTTACTTCAGTTTTATTTCAGTTCCTAGACTCGTCGACATCCTTGACCTGGAAGACTTCGAAGGCTCTTTTTCTTTTGTTCCTCATCCTTATTTTTCTCCGATTATTCAGTCTCTTGCCTCCCATGTTTGCACGGACTCTCACCATGCAACAGTAATTATCTGGTGTGATTGGTTTCACTTATATCTGAGGATTGATTTGCGACGATGAGGTTGGCAGTTCAGCCATCTGGAGATGGCAAAATCTTTGAGTCTATTGTCGTTTCATTGAGTGGTTTTATCTTTCGAACATTCCGCCAAAAATATTTTCTTGAAAAACTTCGGATAGGCTTCTTTGGCTCCGACCAAGATTTCGTCGAATTTTCACATTAACTCTCGAAGCAACCTTCACTTGGATTATTTCGCTGTGGTGCCTCTAAAAATTAATTTGAAATTCACGTTTAAGGGTGCCGTACCCAAAAAGTGGCAGCATGTTCCCATCTGTCCATCAGTCTGTACAGGATTGTATCTTCTAAGCCATAAAAGGAAGGCACATGAAATTGCATGAGAACTACTATGGCCGCTTTAAAAACAAATAATTTTTTTTTAACTCTCATCTCACTTTTACAAAAAGAAATTTGTTAGGTTCTTTCGTACGGAACCCTTTTGTTTGCTTGGTAAATTTACACTTTGCCGCTTTTTTTATTTGTGATTTCGTTTTCGTATGCAAAAGGTTGTGTGTGCGTTCCAATTTGTGACTAAGCCTTATTTATGATCTTCAAAGATAAGACTCCATATCAGCTCATGAGCTCTTTCGACAAGGAAATATCTCTTAATAAATTTTTCAAAACAAGTTATTGATATCCGAGTAAAAGACCAAACGACCACGTCAGTCCGATTGCAATCTCCAAACAACCGACTAATTAATTTCTTATCAAAAATTAAGAATTCGACCACAAAAGACGAAAACAAAATGGTTCCTTTGAAGGTTTTTCCATAACCAAAAAGTGGCATTTCTAAAGCCACGTAAATGATATTCGTCAGAGATCAGACGAATCTTTACTGTGACTAATCTCTAGGAGCCAAGAAAGGTGCTGATTGGAACAATCATCTGAACCATAAACAGCTTATCTTTCTTGGTTCACCTGCCTGAACAGGCTTGCTGCATCGTGCAGTCAACCATCAAAGAGCGCGGACTATACACGAATCGGTCATATTATCTTGATAACTGGTGAAATGCCCAGCCGTGCGATAAGCACACTTCTAGCTAATCGATATAAAAGGGTAATCAAAAAGATATTTCACTTCAGTTTAATACGCACAATCCAAACATGAAGTGTTCCTTATTGATATTTTTCGCGGTTATCGCTGCGACATCAGCCCTACATTTGCCAGTCGGTTTAAGGGCTGGTTTACCGAAAATCATTCAAGGTCCTTTGAGACCAATTGAAAGTAATGAAGATCAAGCGTTTGAAAGTCAAGGTATGGCTGACGTAGTTCCAGAAGTCGCTGATGAAGACATTATTCTGTTGAACCCTGTCCCAGAAGTCGCAGCGGTTAAAGCGCCACGTCCACCAGTTGTACTGCAGACCATCATGGCAAAGATTGACAGTGCTCCTGCTGTTAAAAAGGAACCAGTTGAAGAGAAAGAGAGCGATGAATCTGAAAGCAAGGAAGAGGATGAGAACGCTGCTCCAGAAGCGATCGAACCAAATAAAGTCTTTGCACGTCCTCTGTTCCCCATTCGTGCCGCTATGGGAAAGATCTTAAGTGTTCCAGAAAAAATTGAGGATCTTGAAAGCGCTCAATATGAAAACAAGGATATGGCTGATTCTCATTACGAAAACAAGGATATGGCTGATCAGCCCTACGAATCTGCTCACATGAAGGATGAATACGAAAATCAAGCCATGGGAGAGGAAGCCGTGGAGCTAGATTTTGCAAGCTTTTACGAGCAAATGGGAAAGTTCTTGAATCAACCAGAGACTGTACAATACGAAATCCAGCATATGGCTGATGCTCTTTTCGAGACCAAGGATATGGCTGACCAGCCCTTTGAGTCTGTTGCCATGAAGGACGAATACGAAAGCGAGGGTATGGCTGATGGAGCTGAAGTTGCTCCAGAGCCATATGAGACAGCTGCAATGGCTGACCTCAAGCCTGAACCCAGGCGATTCAGCGCTGATGGGGAGGAACTAGATTTTGGAATGAGATTTGCTGCCGATGGTGCTGATGAAATCTTTCCTGATTTGATTTTTGCCGCATTCCGAGAATTCGCAGCTGAACGACAGAACGAGCTTCTACAACAAGTGAAGGCTTACTTGGAGCTCGAAGCTGAAAAACTCAAGCAGTAAAGTTTAATCTTTTAGGATTAAATGATCAATAAATTTTTCCTTAAATTTGCTTTAAAATAGAAATTTTTCTGTGATATTCTTTTGCATTTTTTTTTTTTTACAAATTTTTGCGGCGGGACGAGAAGAAGATAATCTGCAAGACAGAAAAATGGTAGAGAGAAAGTCATTTAGAGGAAACGATAGAAGGACAGCTTTTATTTTACACAGTGATGAAGGATTCTGAGAGGAATTGTAAGATTGTTAAATGGTTTGAAACTGAGAATTTCATATTGACTTATTTGCATTCACTCAGTTCACAGTATTTAATCCGCCATTAGTTTATACTTTTCCATAAAAAAAAGCTTTGACAAACCTTTGAAGTGTCGTATTTACCAATCATTTCAAGGTACGTCCAAAACTTAATCGTAAAATACAATCCTACCACATGTGGGGCTCCTCCATTAGGCTCTGTTGGAGATGATCCAGTATCGTTGTGTCCGATCAAAGGCTGTCGAAAACACTCTTAATTTCAAGGATGCCGTATGCGAAGGATACCAACGGAAACATATTACTACGGTCCATTGGTCGATCCACCCGAGTGTCATATATTCTGAACCGTTAAATGGAAACGCAATTCAATTTTATGCCTAAAGTAGCCTTTGAAAAATTAGATAATTAAAGATAGCAAAGAGTAGCACATTTCCTTCTAGCAGATCGTCAGCGAAGCTAATCATAGGATGCTTGCAACAAGGTCATTATACAATGCTACTAAATCCATCGTGTGCGTGTCCGACTCCCACTTGGCAGCTTTATTTTTCAAATATTGTGAGAAGTCAACCATTCGTCAATCGAACTTTTCAATACAATACAAAGTTTCGGGCTCAGCTCTAAAAAGACATCGACCAATATTATTCATGACAACCGGACTTGTCTCTGGGTTGCTCGCATAGCACGATCTAGCATCAGAACGTAGCCCTTGATAGCCAAGCAATCTGAACAAAACTGTATGCCACGTAGCCATCATTCATTGACTCTGCTTAAGGGTCGGTCAAGAGAAACTATAAAGTTTTTCCGCAATGTAAGTGGAGGTGTATGGATCATGGAGAGCAAAAAATTAAATACGCCAGACGGTAGCACCCGTTGTTTCGTTTAGTCCTAACACCAGTCCATATATGACGAACCATATTGTTCCAATATGCAGGGGAAAACTCAAGAGCTAACCTATCAATACTAATATTACAAAGAGGTTAAGTTTTAAAGTTTGTATGTAACATGTAATCTTCTAAACTTCTCATCCTAGTTTAAAAATTCTTTTACCAGTATTTAGACCGGACTCTTAGTGTTTGTTCCCAATAAACAGCACAACACAAGAATGTTTAACAAAAAGAAAAAAATTGTAAACGAAACGATTGCACATTTGACAGCCGCTTTGCTGCAGTACGTTGTACCGACCATGGAAATTTGCGAATAGATAATTGAAGTTCGGATTAACATTCGTATATCCCGATGATCGGACCAATCTACATCGGCGAAAGAGCCAAGATCAAAGATCAAAGACCATATAGATCTGCGAAGTGAAGTCGTGATTTTTATTTGCTGGCATAGGCAGTGAGAAGTATAAAAAAAAATATTTTTTCCATCATTCCGAGTACATCAAGTTCGGAATATCGCAACGATTTCCTGGTTCACCTAGCCCAGAACACTAAGGTCCACAGATCGCGGTCATTGTTAGACTTTTGCAATGGGATCCATCAGTTTCAGAAATCAACTTTCAAGTCCACTGGCTAGTCAAAATGTAGTCATGTATGTAAAGGGTTTTTCAACAGGGACGCTACAAAAGTAGAGCAACAGGGACAGCAAACGACGCCATATTTCTTGCCGTTCTTTTGACATTTCTCTTCAGTAAGGTTTGCCGTTTCATGATGGAAAGATATTCGAGCCAACAACGAGTCGAAATCATTAAAATGTACCACCGAAATTCGGAGTCAGTGGCCTCAACGTTAAGAGCGCTACGTCCAATTTATGGTCGTCATAATCGTCCTAGTAGATCAACAATTGAGCGTCTAGTGGAAAAATTTGAATCCACAGGCACAGTACAAAATGTTCTCGTGCCAGTGAAACAAAGAAGTGCCCGTAGTGTAGAGAATATCGCTGCCGCTGAGGCTTCAGTTGCAGAAAACCCAAATGAGTCTCTCACACGTCGTTCTCAAGCGTTGGGCATCCCTGTGACGTCGTTGTGGCGAATTTTGCGAAAAGATCTTGGCCTACAAGATTAAATAGGCGCAAGAACTGAAGCCTTGAAGGACATGTGGTTCCAACAGGACGGCGCCATAAGCCACACAGCGAATGTCACAATCAATTTATTGGAAAGCAAGATTCCTGTGGGGCTACGTCAAGTCTATGGTCTATGCCAACAAGCCAGCGACGATTTATGCTTGAAAACCGTCGAAAATTGGGTTCAGCGTGCCCGTGGTGGCCATGCAAAAGAAATCGAGTTCCATACATAATGGCATCGAATGGGAAAGAATTTCATTCATATCCAAAACCGTTTTTGTTTTATTTAAAAAAACGTTTGTAGCGCTCTTATTAAAAAACCCGATACATAAAAAAAGGATGTAACTGCGGCTAGTGCCATGATAAAAAGACTTGTCCTTGCATATGGTTGTATTCGGATATTCGAGCGACGATGTCTTAAAGGGCTTCCGGGCGTCCTGTAAAACTGGACTTTATAGGTGGCTTGATGTGGGTAGACCGAAATCGGATTTGAAAAAACCAATGATGGGTGTTTTTGAAAAAAGATTTTCAAGAATCAATGGCCACTATTGCAGTGAAGTGAACTTGATGAATTGTCAGAAAACCAAACGAAATACAGCATCGAAACACGTGTAGGGCCTAAAGGATCCGACGGGATGAATCCCCTACTGATTATGCTTAAAGTCGGAATCGGAAGAACAGCCCAAAATAAAACATAAAATTTGTTTGAGAAGTTAAACTGCCGAGGCCGAAAAAGCAGACAATCATTTTGTTGTGTGTTCATTTTTGGAATTATAAATTTTGCGTCCGGGAATTGAGTAGCAAAGCCATTGCAGTATATAAAATCTATTTTTGCCTTCAGACTGAGAAGCTCTTTTCGAACCACTTCAAACGATGAAGCGTGTGTTTTCATGTTGACATAAATTATCGAAAGAGTTTAACATTAATCGGCAGCAGGAAAGATGAATGAATCTACTCAACAAAAAATAATGTCATGGGAACATAAGTTTGTATCTCACCGTAACGTTAACTTGTCACTAATGCTTTCACATATATATTTAGACATGGTAAGATGCCGTACTTTATTGTTCTCGATATAATATTGCAAGAAGAGAACTCAAGTGAGCACTATCCTAACGATAGTCTTCACAAAATCTAGCTTGGGGGGCCGACTGCAGTCGCCGAATCTCCAACAAAGGAAGACCGATGCATACAAAGACCATCCAAAGCGCACATGAGTACACGCAAATGGAGGATGCTAGATTTGGATGGTTTGTTAGCTGATGCCAATATCAAAACTCGGATCATAGCACCATAGAAATAAGTTATAAATGTCCAGAACTCAATTCTTGAAGTGGCTCTCATATACTTTTTCCTCGTTTAATATTTTTTTAAATTTGATTCAAGGATTTGTTTAATTTGCATCGAAACGCTTTCACTTAAAATTAACACATCGACATCGATTTCCAAGTTCCCGAGATTTCCAACTATCTACCCATAATAAATCCCCTTTGGGCACATTAAATGATGATGTCAAACTTAACGCACATGCACTCTTTCTGTAAATCCAATTCCCATATCCTTCCTTCATCCAATTAAATAATTGAAACCTCACCTGGGAGTGATTAACCTTAAAAATTCTCCCCCATGGCGTATCCGGTTAGTTCCCCAACCCCCACTTGTTTCTGCCATTAAAATGTAAATTCATCTCACACCACCCGAATGTCCTTGGATGTGACAAACAAATACCATAAACATGTACGTCATCGGTGCTCCTAAATTAAAAACAATAAATCTTTCTCCATCAACTAGGGAAAGCATAAAACGTAGAAAATAAAACGTAAACAAAATTAAGTTCAACAAAATATAAAGAAAAAACAAACAAACACACACACACGCACAGGAAATATCCCTGCAGGTGACGTTGTCGATTTAATTCCGAAACAGTAATATCCTACTTAGCAAAGTTCAATTACAGTTTGAGGCGTAGTCTGCCCACCCCCTCTGTCGAAACTGACTGTCACCAAATAATGAAAAGTTATGCGTACACGACGACGACACGCGCAACAAATGTCAACGTCAATACTTACTTGCCATCTGCTGGCGCTCACATGAAGCTTTATGTGCCTTTCGATGATTAATATCACGCTTTTATGAATTCAAGGCAAAGGAAAGTTGGTAAAGGCTCTTCCACCTGGCAATACAAATCAAACGAAGAAACGGACTTTTTCTAAAACAAAAAACAGTTGGCATTTGGGATTGTATTTGTGTGTGAGTTTGTGAGCCGATTGTAAAAGGCATCAAAGGACGATCATTTCCTTGGGATTGTGGTGTTTTTTTTTCAACTTATTGTTGGGTCATTCAAGAGAGAACTGGGTGCAACAGTTGTGGCTGAAAGTCATGCTGCGAATGTGAAAATTTTTATATCGTTTCCGAGGATTTCAAAACCAATAAGACTTTCTCTTACTGGAAAGTTATTCGACAATAGACCATATTTTCACATAAACCAAATCGGGGAAAATTACAATGAATGTCCAATCTAACTCTTCACCTTTATATCACCGCATAATGGGGGACTTACATGGATGTCTAAACTTATCTACATAGGACATTCAAAATCGCAGGTGACCTTTTTAGTTTGCATCAAAACGGTCGCACTGCGTACTCACGTACAGGTATTGAAATTGTTCGACAAGCCATTATAGCACAGACTTCTTTTTATTGTATTAATTTTTATAAGTTTTTATATAAACATATATAAGTAAGAAAAAATACAGTTGAGTGCAATTTGCTTAAAGTACAAAATAATTGTTTTAAGTGGGGTGACCCTTAAGAATTCAGAGTATGTACGAAGAAGAAGGTAAAACCTTAAAACATTGCAAGAAATATAATCCAAAGTAAGAAGCAACAATTAAAACAAACAACAAAAATTAGAAGTAATAAAATTGTAAAAAATGCATGAAAAAACGGAAAAACTAAAAAAAATATTTAACCAAAACATCAGAAATACAAGATTCTAGAGCATCGTAATAAAAACTGAGGGACCACACTTTTACAAGTCCTGATCTGAACTGAGGGAGTTCATTAAATAATCGATAAGATGAAATAGACAAAAAAATTGCGAAAAACAGTGACTCGAAAAATGGGTACAGATACAATGTTTTTTACAACAAAAAATTAAGAATGGCAGCCTTCATAAATTAAATTGTTATCACCTTAAAACTTTACAAGTGATGAACAGGAAGAATTTTCAGGGCTCAGAACAAAGGAAAGCTAGAACGCCTAAGAGGTTTTCGACATTTTTTTCTAAGGACATAATTTTGTTTCGATACGTACCTTCTCAACAAGCAATTCTATATTATAACTTAGAGTAGAAAATACCATAAAACTTGGTGGAGTTAACGTTACTCAAACAGAAAAAATGTTGAAGGTTGCTTCGGAAAAGTGATTCGCAAAACTCATCCTAGAATCGAGGGTAAGCTTCAAGTATCTTAATTCCTCTACTCTCTCTACTAGGAAACAGCTATCACAACAGGCTAGACTTAAAAAAAAAGAGGGAGACTTCGAATCTATAACATACATGAGCGTGGGAGTACACGTTTGCTTCAAACTAACTAAATCATGTTCAGCAAACCAGAGTCTAAATAAACTAAGATCCCAATTGACATCAGAGAGTGGGTCCAATGGACTCGTTAAGCCATGGGTGACACCAATGTCATAAGCACGCACAGTAAGTGAACCCTTCAAGTTCAGAGCAAAGAGTGAATTTAAGTAGACCTAAAACAGAACTGGACCTGATGCTGAGCCTTGTGGAAAACACTCAGATGAGAGGAATTTATTTCACTTCTAATATTATCTATCTTCACTTTTTGCGACATGTTTTCAAGATACGACTTAAACCAGTGGAACATGAAACCACAAAATTCAGCCTTTTTTTTCATCGAGGTGTGACATTATGTGTGAACAAACCTGTAAGAGCTCATCTTCCGTCGATTTGCCTTCCAAATTGAACAGGATTGAAAAACCTAATTTAAAAAAAAAATTCTTTTTCAATTCATATTAGTTTTTACAATTTAAAATTGCTAAAAACAGATAAAAATGAGATGGGCCTGTAGTTCCCGTTTTCCTCAGCGGAACCTTTTTTGAATTAATAATATCTGCATATTTAAGAGCTCCGGGACAGATTCCTTTAACCACTCCAAAGATCCACTTTATTTAAGTACACAATTAGGGAAATCATCACAAGATTGAAACCATCAGCAGCGCACTAAGTCAAATAAGGCAAAGTACCAATAACTTTCAAGATTTTTGGGCGAGTTATAAGCTGAAAACAGAACTACTACATTGAAACGTTGTAGCACAACCCACAAATAGAAGAACAGGTACAGCAAATCGTTTTGACAGGACTTGGTTGTAGACTGTAGCAAACATTAGCAAAATAACAATTTTAAGCTGTGAAGAGCTGAATTGAGAGCGGTTATAACTATCGTGGCAAATAGGAATCCCTTTTTTTATTTAGTCACACAATTTCTTATACCTTGGTTATAAGGATATTTTAAGCATTTTATTATGAGTTAATTCTTACGTATAACTTTATTTAATAAAGGCTTAGATATCCAAAGTTTGAATCTCTTTGCCAATTTGTTGAAGTGTAGATGTGGGTAGCAGGATAAAATACTCTTCTAGGGAATCAATGAAGATTGGAAGAGTCATTACAAGCATTAAAATCCTTCCGAGACTGAAAGCATACATAATTTCTAAGCCTTCTTAAGTCAACTTTCACACTTCTTCGAAAGGAATTCGAAATAGATCCATAACCTTAGTTTTTGGAAGCTGTCGATTTAAGTCTTGCTTTAGAAGGTCGATTTTCGGAATCGGCATCCAAGGAAAACTGGGCAGGCACATATCGCAGGACACGCAAAACTATACGAAGTACTGTACAGCTTGTAATTTTGACCTTTTAATAAGTAACACCTACATCGGGGTCCGACAAGGAGACGCGCTGTCATTCAGTTTCTTCAAACTCTTTTTTGAAAAAATATTTCAAATTGTCAACATATTATATAATAATTTTTTTTCAATTCTGTTCAGATGTTAAGGACGATTTTAAAATAGTTGGTCTTCGAATTCATGACAATAGATCAAGATATGTACATGCTTTCGATAAGTGAGAATCCGAGGAAGATTTATCCTGCTACTAAGATCAATGCTCCCAGCTCGAAGGATCAAAATAATGAACTTCAAAATACTCATCTTACCAGAGCCAAGTGCTGCGAGATAAGCAAGCAGAATAAATTTTCAAAAGCTTTAAACCTTTGCTTTCGTTGAAGAAGGTAGTACTGCGAAGTCTACGAGCAGAAAAAAATGCTATGGATCTAGTCCGGAAATCAAAAATCCGTCGAAAACAAGGCTTCAGCCACTATATGCGAACCCAAGCCCATATAAGTATTCACGAGAAAAGAGAAGACTGAACATCCGGTTCAAGGATCAAGCACGCAGAAGTCAGGACACATTTGTCTTACCAACTGGAAGCAACATGAAGGATGAAAAGCAGCCTTACCCCAGTCTTAAGGCTGCGACGGCCTGATAAGTATATAAGAATATGATTTGCAGGACCTATTAAATTTTGTGAGTTCCGAGTTCTCAGAGTTTGGTAACATAATCAAATGGGGGAATATAGAGTTTAAACTTTGGCGAGGAAATCATAGTTCACTTGTCCATTAAGAGCCATTAAGATGAGTTCTTCTACCACCATAAACATTGAGTAAACGACGCACAACAGGTTCCCTTGAAGGCCATTGAAACATACACCTTTTAGGAGGCTTAAAGAGATCGCCTTCTCCAAGTATCCCGCCGAATATAGCACAGGCTTTCCGGAATGTTGGTTCAACGCATTCTTACTTACTGGTTACGGTTTCCAAGTTTGACTGACCAAGTATACCCCCGTATTTCTAGAGCCCGTTTTTCGTTTAAAAGTCAAGCTACTTTAACTCCTCGAAGAAAAGAGTTACTACATTCTCTCTTACTTAATGTTGATAAATGAAGATCGTCTTCCAGCTTTGGAGGCAGCTAAAAATATCAGAAGGCTTAGTCCTCACTTTTCAACGTAATAAGAGATAACCTTAACCCATCACCTTTTGAGAGCCAGGATGGTCGAAATTGCCAACTTTTTCAAAAACAAAATGTTGAAACGAAGTTTAATACCTCACAGACTTTTGTTTTTTTCGAATCATAATCGGTTACTTTAGTATTGGAAAAATGTGTCAGATCATAGACTGCTATGCTTATACCTTTTAGAAATTCCTGAAGTACCATGAAGTGGTTTTCAAGGGACTATGACTTCACCAATGCAGTTTGCATATATCACTTAGAGGGATTAGGAGAAGAGTGGAAGACAATAAATGTAGTGTGTGGAGTCCGAATAGGGATAAAAAATTGTGTGTTCACTCATTTGCAGTCGTACAATTCGCAGTATTTTATTCACCATTAGTTGATATCCCTGCAAGTTAATTTGTTCCATGTTTTTTAAAGATAAATAATGTGCTGCCTTCACAGCAGAGCAAATGATTTGTCATCTAAATGGACTGGTATCGCTGGTCTGTCAAAATGTGAATACTTAATAAAGCTATCAATTGATCCAGTTGAAAGACAGGCGCTATGTTGGTTGGTTTTAGTATCAAATCGCTCTTCTATACAATTTTAACTGATATCTTTTTATATATTTTCATCAATCCGGTGCAATATTGTTAACAACAACTGTAGCCCTAATTTCTTCTAACTCTACTTCCTTCAATCAGCTCTTGTTTATTTCAACAAGCGCGTTGAATAAATAAAGTGCCTCGACTTCGAGGACCTGTCAAAAAAGTTTTCCAAACAAAGCACACGCACACACCCTTCACTCATTTTGCACCTTCCAACCGAAAACATAAATTCTTAAATAGTACTTTCGGTTTCACTAAGAAGGATCGACTTTTCTTTTGCCCATCAAACCTGCACCATTCTTTCCTTACCTTCGACAAAATTTACTAATTTAAAATCTCTGAACTGGAAATCGCAAGCACTTCGACACACCCTTCTCCGCCACAAAGCCCGCTTAGATCTGCAATGCGTACAAAGGACGACCGGGAAACGAAGTTTCACAAATAGAAAAACTTTTCAAATTTTCTCGCACAGAGTTAAAAAAAAATAAAATAAAATCAAACACAAAAAAAAAATAAGCGCGGCAACTTAATATTAAAATATAACGGGAATGGGCCAGCAAACAAAAACGAAACAACAAAGTTGATGATTCACATGGATTTTCCACATCCCCAGACCTCCCCTCCACCAATCAGAATAAAGGATACTTCTCAGGTGAGGAAAAGTTTATTTTAACATTGTGAAGGGGCGAAACAGCCCCACCCTTACCGACATTCTAAAATTATTTAATTCCTTTAAAGGATACAAAAGCCATCGGAAGGTGGCCTTCCTTTGTGACCAGTGCATTAAGAATAAGAAACCCTTTTTTCTCTCTTTATGGAAACTTTTTGAGTTCCGTGAATCCTTGAAGGGTAAGTCTTACACAAAAAATTAAAAGGTGAAACGATTGGAAAAGGATCTCCCTCATTCAAGGGTCTTATGGCCCACAAACTAATTAACAGTAACCTCATCCTTTAACTAAAAGACCAGTTCTACTCGATGTTCGTTGCCACGAACGAACGTTGTAATAGGAATAAAGGAGCAGCAAAAAACAAACAAAAAAAAGGACATGAAACTTCATGGTTTCGAGTGAAACGTGAAAGTTTTCAGATCAAATTTTCATCAATTAGCTGCAGAAATTTTATGTAAAATGCTTGCATTCAGTTGTTGCTTGTAGACATGTAAATAAGGACACGAATGATCATCATGCAGATGGAGGAGTTAGGTTTTTGTGTAATTAAATACACGCATACGTGCACGCGCATCTGAATGCAATTAAAAGTTTTCGATTCTTGAACTCGTCATTCAACTCAATATAATTCCCTCTGAAAATCTAACTTGAGATACTTGCTATAGATACTCGGTTGAATAATAGAATTTGAAAATAAAAGATTCCAAAGCATAAGCCTCCAATTAAGACACTTAAATACATAAGGACTCATGGCAAATCTGGATGCTCAAAAGTGCATCTTTTCCATTCAGTCTTAAATGAAGGTTAGTTTTATTTTCAGAGCTCTTTTTCCAATGGCGTTATTTGCCAAACCAGTTGTCAAACTGGGTCAGTGTTCTTGATGATTATGCTCAAAAGGCAGTGACAAATTAACATTCAAGGATGTTTAGAAGCTATGTTTTTTTTTTCTCTAAATTTCTAGTTCTGTGCGCACCGAAAGTATAGAGCAGTTCACCAATCAACACGAGTTGATTCTGAGTAAAATGTCCATCTGGTACTACACCTGGTCATTTTGGCACGTTAATGAGATTAGTTTTCACTTTTGGAATGAGCATAGTCATGTTTAGTGTTCATTTGCATGTCAGAGGCATGTTTGGCCCAATATTTTTTCCTATCCCAAAATCGGCAACTTTTCCTTCGGCATAGCAAACATACAGCTAGTGTTAATGAGGCTCTGTGAAGTCAAGTTGATGAGTTTGAAGACAACATTTGGCGCATTATTTCCGAGACAGGACTGAGATGAAGGTTATGTTCTTTGCCTAGCTCGAAAATATTTTTTAAGACCCAATGTTCAAACTCGATTTGAAATCTTCAGCTGGTCAAGAACATATCATTAATATTTCTTCAAGCTCTGGTGTGATTCAACGTGACTTGGACTCGATCAATGCCTTTTTTTTCAAGTCTCCAATTTTCTGCTGACCGCTGCATGTCCGTCTCAATGAAAACATCCCCGTCGAATTTTCGAAAACATAATTGACACAATCAAAGACACTGACTTTTCGAGAGCTTGACTTCTATTCCTCCAAAATCTGCACAACGCGAAATTTTGCAAATAATAACTCACTGGTAGCAAGGTCACCAGCTTTATGTGAGGGCATTTAAGATGATGGTTTGCTAAATTTTTGAAAGATTTAAAGGGTTCCGTACCCAAAGGGTTTCAACGGACTTAAGTTCGGCTTTCCATCCGGTGTCTTATGAACCGCAATGGGAAGACATTCACAATTTATACTTCCATGGCCGCTATAATAAACTTAAATTTCAGAGGCATCCACAAAAATAACATGCTTTTTAAAATCGCAATTCAATTTTATGCTATTTTTGCACCAAACAAAGGACTTTGAGTCGAACGTTCATGTTTTTTTATTGCAAGACAAGTCCTTTAAGGATTAATTTCAGGCTAAGGAAAACTAAACCGGAGAGTCGAAATTAAAATGCAGTGTTGCATATTGTACGTTGGTACGGAGCCCTTCATGTGCATGTCCGAAACGCAATTTATTGAGTTATTGGATGAGGAATGTTTTCCATATCTTTATAAGAGTCATCATCCGCACCATCTATAGCCTCTTATTTTTCATATAAATTTTCTGGCGTGATTTTAAATTTGACGAAGTTGTTGACGCAGATTTCCAAAGAGTAAGAACGTATTGGAGATTCGGCGAAGATTCACTCAGGAAACCGATGCTACTGCCCAACTCGAAAGACGAATTATATGATCCACAAAATTTTGATCCTGCCTGTTCTAAAATATGGAACCCAGTGCTAGACGATAAGCAGAAAGGCAGAGCAGACTTTTAGCACTTTCGAGAGTAAAATTCTTCGTCGAATATTAGAACCCGTATGAGAGGAGGGCGAATGGAGGCGAAAATATCATATAACCACGAACCCCTATGAGCTATATTAAGATGTGGATGTAGTCTAAAACGCCAAAATACGACAACCGCAATGGCTCGGCCAAATCGAACTAATGGACAGAAATGCTCCAGTAAAGAGGATCTTCAAATCACAGCCCGCAGGTTTGCAACGACGAGGAAGACCGAATCAATAGATAACTGGAAGCAGCGAGCTCGTGAACGTCAAGAGTGGAAGACTGTCGGGTCTCCGGTAAAGACTCTGCACGGGTCGACAGCCCGTTAAGTAAGTGAGTAAATTGCTGCTGAATATTTATTTTGGAGCGCAAGAATGTCCATCGCTGTGACAGTCAATTGAAATATTTTTGTCATGAAAGCTCACAATAACACTTTTTTTCAGCTTCTTAAATATGCAATCGGCGAATTATGACGATTTGCCTTAACTGGTTTCCCATGGACTTACCATGGAACTTATTGTTAGCCTAGAAGCCATTGACTGCAAATTTTTGTTTTTGAGTGGTTGACCGAAAAAAGTGATTGGGCATGCTGTGTAATGACTACTGGTGTCGGATTATCATACTGGAATCTATGTTCCCGTCGCAAAGTCAAAATAATGGTTTGTGTAGATGATCTGTCAGTTTCTTTGTAGGATGATGAACCAATTTTACAAAACAAAACTTCCAAAAATATCCACACATTTCGAATAAAATACTGTGAATCAAGCGAATGGAAATAAATCAATGTAAGTCTCTCCTAATTCGGACTCGACCCATATACGAATTGAAAACAAAATTCATCTGAGTCTTAAACCACCCCACAATCTTTTCCTAATCCTTCTCCTCGCACTGTCTTAAATGCATTAAACGCAAACTTATTGGAAACGAGTTTATTTAAAAAAAAAACAGAAGATAAATGTAAAACCAAATTCAGTCGGCTCAAGACTCGTTCCGCCCTTTTACCGCGCCCTTTTCCTTATATGAACTCGAACGCAAAGTTACTGTTACTGTTTGCGCCGAAGGTATCATGGCACGATGGGTTACATGGTTACCTTGTCATCCAATAAGAACTTGCAACCGCATACGCATAAGTCAAGGATCTTTGAGACCAACCCTAAGACTCGGAAAGCTATTAAGGAACGTATCCGTCCGACAAGAGTGGGAGAAAATATCGACTGGAGCTCTTATGAAAATGATTATAAATGTGGTACGAAAATCGCAAATGATCATCAGCATGATAGCGCCCATTCGAGCGAGATCCGCTGGAGAAGGAAAAGAACTAAGAGTCTCCAAAAAAGACTGAAAACAGACCCCAAACATTTCTGGCAATAAAGTAAGTATGTAGATAAGTTTTTTTTTTTTTGTCTTTTGTCACTCGAGACATCAGTGGTCCCGAGTTTCCAAACGGGTCCGCTGTTTTCACTCAGAAACGCGTGAGTTCCATTATCTCTCTAGTGGGTCATTGAGAAGAGCCTCTGGCAAAATCCGCACATTCGACTTCGAAAAAAACACCTTAACCGACTTATTGTCTCCACGTGATATTTCAATAAAGATTTCCTGCATACCAGTGACTTCATCTGAAACAACTACATCGTCCTCCACCCACCACCAGCAAGCAACAAGGAATCCTCAAAAGCCATTACGACTTCCGTTTTATTGCCACTGGATATCCGTTTGTATAAAATTCATAATGCGTGCCATCCAACTGGGGCAGAAGCAATCTGAGACACCCTATAAGGATCTGTGCAGTGCTTTTGTTGGTGCCAGCCACCAAAGATATAAAAAAAAAAAACTAGAACCATCACCATCTCTCACGCGTGTACATCCGGTGTGGTATGGTGAAGCCACTCAAGACCCCCGCAGGAGGTATCCTGCCGCCTGCGTGTGCACATTTAAGACAACTGACGGAAAAGTAATAAAAAAAAAAGCACAACAACACACAACAAAAAACAAAAAGGAAGGAAGTTAAGGATTCTCCTTGTGTTGCAACCGGGCTACATGAATAAGGATTACCACACTTTGTGGGGGCGAACGTCAGGGCCCACTCCGCAACTCTTCAAGCTCGACATCCTGTGCACCCAGTGGCAATACTCTTTACGATGCAACGGGGTTTGAATACAAATTGCCGAATTTATTGTCAAGCAAAAAAAAAAAAAATATGAAAAGGTAACTGGCACCCAAAGGATTCATTCTCTGATGTCCTCCGGCATAGCTTGAGACTAGAATACAGCCCCCTCTCCAGAGTACGTATGGCTGATACGTTACATAATATGTTGTCGTGAGGTTTGACAATGACTTGGGCAGGGATGAATGGGAAGACGTTTCTTATTATTTTTATTACATACTTTCATGTGATGTACTTAAGGATACCCATCTAGTCCCTGTGTGTGTGTGTGCCTGTTTTACTCTCCCCTAAGGTAACTGGCTTCATAGTTGACTGATTTTTCATGCTTTGATGCTCTCTGATTTTATTTTATTATTAAAACTTGTAATATTAGCTACCCACCCACTGGCAGTGACTATCATCCCCTAGAAGTGGGGGAAACGTATGCACTTGGGTGGGTTCCTGATGCGACCGTGGCTCTCTGTGCCATGCGGTGAATTTGAACTAAGTGAGTAGAAAAACTGTCATTGAGATGGGCCCCCCTAGCCCAAGGTTTCCCTGGATATTTGGGTATTTTGGAACTTGGGGCTTAAATTTTTTTTGTTGTTGTTTTTGTTTTCCCTAAGACACAAGATAGACAGTTAGTTTTTTGTCATTCTTTGTTTATGTTGGTTTTGTTTTTTTTTTGTGCAGGGTGAATGGGGTTACTTAAAGTTGTGGGTAATAAATGAGAACCAACTTATAGGCGAGTGGTTTATGAGTGATAGGGGGAGATTCGATTCGGAGAATAGTGTAGGAATTATTTAAGGGTGGGATATAATTTCACATTCCTTGTGGAAGGGAAGTAAAACTATTTTATAGATTAAACTAAGAAATTCAACACAAGTTGCTCTAGAACTTTTGTACGTTATTTTTTTAAGGTATTTGAAGCTATAAGAATATCATGCGTAAGTGGCTCAAAATTTTATAAAAAGGAAAATTTACTTTGTGCGTTGGCTGAATTAGTTTTTGGGGAGAACTCAGCCAATTTTTAACGTACGAAATCATGAACAGGTTGCTTCTAGTTGTTCCATCCTCCTTTGCATCCTTGTTTTTTAAAGTTCAGTCTTCGGTAACCACCGCTAAACTGGTGACTTGGATTTGCACTTCTTCTCGTAGGTCCTTAGTCGGAGTTGATTTGAATCGGTTAAGCCAAGCTTCTTTGCATCGGCGATTGGTTTATTTTTGAACCGGAGATTCAGCACACATTTCTTAAGTTAACCTAAAATCTGGAACTCCCGGACTTCTCTGTAACGCAAAATATTTCTTTCGAACTTCGCTTAAGTCTGCTTTGTTGTTGATCGTTCAACATACAGAAGAACTGTCAAGATGAGTGATTTGTAGAGAACAATTTTGGTGATTCGAGCTAGAAGATGTTATCCTAGCTGTGCGAGTAAACGAAAATAGCATCAAAGTAACACACGAAAATCTTTCTCAAACTAGGGAGATTAAATCTGTGTCCACCAAGCAAGGTTTCTTTGAATATTAAGGAGACCAAGTTCACCCTGTGTGCTTACCACAATTTATTTGGAGTCAGAGAGTGAGTCCTTTTCAAATCCTCCTGACAGATCGCGAACAATCTTCTGAACTGCGTGAGGTATCAGCGGTCGGTCGTCTTTTTGTTATTGAGTGACATAATTTTGGACCCAACCTGTAGAATTGAAAAAAACCAACAAGACGTTAAGGTGGAGTAGATAGACCCGGAGATGAGGCTGGAGTTAAAAGACATTCATAATGAGCTTCCAGGATTAGCTTTAAGAAGAAAATAATACAAAATATTGAGACAGGGACAGGGCTGCCGTCCCTCTTCATAAAAACCCTAACTTATGATGCCGAGAATTAAGTTAACGTTCTAAATATGCCAGACGAAAGGCACTCGAAAAAAGTTCACTGCAAACGATTTGCAAACAAAATTTTTGATAAGAAAGTATGAGGATCCCGCAAAGAGCTGTCAAATAACCTTCAGATTATTGGTTGAAAATGTTTTAGTCATAGAGTTGAGCTTTTTAAACTCATCACGAAGATGGATGAACAGTGTAGGGTGGATTTTAAAAACGAAGCTTCATCTTCTGCTTAACAGCTTTTCTACACTGAATTATTTCCGCATCGAACCATTTAAAAAATGAGAGGAGAGCTGATAGGATTGAACTGCAGACCACACCGAGTAGATCTGTCTATCTTTTGCAGTCTATGCAACTTCAACGAACGCGAGGATGTGATGCATATCCTAGAAAGTGTCCTATTCTATGTGTGTAAAAGGCGGGAGATCTTTAACAAACAATCAAATGCCTGATCAAGAAGTGCGAGCCCTACTTAACTGCGAAGAAAATATAAACAAACTATGCAAGTTTCACAAAATTGTAATGGCCTATCGAATGCAAATATTAAACGAAGCATATTAAATCGTTCGTGATTCAACCTTAAAAAACTTATAAATTACAAAAAAAACTACATAAAGATACTAAATAATATAAATAAAATAAAATAAATAAATATGAAATAACATGAATTGATCTACCTTACTAATTTCAATCGGCCAGACTTCTTAGCCAAGCTTAAACGATTTTTGTAAAAATAAAATCATTTGTAAAAATATGCTTCTAATTCCCGGATGCGAACTTCAACACTGAATACTGCTATGTGAGATACACGTACGTATGCCTTTTCTCATAGAAAAATCGACATCTGCTCCTTGGAAGGTTCAACTGTTGACGCCTTAAAGTATTGTTTACATTTGAACCAATTTGTCTCTATCCAAAAGAGCTTGAGCGGCTTGGTCTTTGGCACTTTCAAAAAGTGCGGCTGCTTTTTCAACGCTCATCATTGAACTAACGTTGACCGCAAAAATCCGTAAGATTCCCACTTATCTGATATGCCTGGTGTTGCAACTTATGTTCCATCATGCTTGCCCGAATAGCTTGCAGGACAGCCATAACGTCAACCTGAGGTGCTTTTGGAACAGCTTCGGGTCGTTGTTGGGCTGTTGTGCAATGATCTGACGCCATTTGGCAGTAGCCCCGAAGAGGTCGTCGTGCCAGGTTTACTCATAACAGTCTTCCAAGTGATTCCCTTTCTCGAACCGATGTGACAGCAACGAACCCAATTAAAAGTGCCTCGCGCATATATTATTTTTCAAATTGCAAAATTTGGTAGTCCACGAGCTAGTTAGAGTGACTTCCCAGTATGGAAGATAGCCCTGCGTGACATTTGTATGGTTCCACTCTCACAAATTCACAAAGTCTTATTCTGTTTGCGTGTAATCGTGCAACTTTTAGAGCCTTAGGAAAATTTGACCAAAGAAATTTGTGAACAGAACTTTTGAGAAACTTTTTCACCAACATTTCAGACCGCCGTTGCATTAAAGCAGAAATTGAGAAAGAGGTTGCAAGTCGATTTGATACTCTGGAGCACTGTTCGTCGTTGGCTTTCAAACTGATTCATTTTAGAGACGGTGCTTAATGTTTTATAAACAATTATACATCGAATATGGAAGCATAGATTTTACTCACTGAGTCTTCTGAGGAATCTGAAAAAGACAAAAACGCAGTTCGAAACTTATGTATGCAACTACCACAAACAATAAGCACATAATAACATCAAAAATAAAACATCATAGTTGACAGAAACACAAACGGAATTTGAAGTGTTTGTGTCTTCCACTGAAACTCCCATAAAGGGAAATACTTTTGATATATGAGAAGACATAAAAGCTATACCATATATCCATTTTCATTTAACCTTGCCATCCAATACTTTCCGATCGTGGTAACTTTAGTGCGCAGTAAGCGGTTGTTCTCTACAGCTGGGTCTTCCTTAACTCCAGGACGGAACCGCTTAATATGTAATGAAAAAGAAATAAAACTCTTTTATTTTTTTAATTCGTTAATTCTATTTTTGTTTTTTGAAAAATCAATGAATCCTTTTCTGTATTTTTTCTCTGTAATTAAAATTGGTTCAAAAAAGTTTTCTTAAATAAATATGTAAAAAGAAATAATTACATTACATAATGTCTTTTGCTTCTAGACAAAATAGACGTTCGGTCGATAACTTTTTTTTTCTAAACATCAGCTTTTTCGAAATCTATGTATCACATTTAAAAACATCAAAGTTGCAACATCGATGTTTCTATGAGCGCTGTTGCATCCCTATATTCATCGTCGCTACTTTTCTAACAAATGGAAATCTTTCCCAACCAAAAAAAGCCAAGCGCAAACTGCATATCACAATGCAGGCCGATCTCACTCCATCGAAACTTCAGTTATTTTCTGGATAGGCTGATACTAAGGAAATTCAAATCGGTCTGTGAAACGATTGGTTTAATCCAATAAAATCAATTTGGGTTCAAACAAGCCCACTCCACTTTTCACCCATTGTTGAAACTTCATATAGAGACAACGCTATCCCTTAACAAAAAAGAGATCACAGTCGCCAACCTCATTTACATAGAAAAGGCATTCGATTGAATGAGACTGAATTTCCCCCTTCTTCTACGTTAATTCTACGTTCGTATAGGAACACCTTCTTCACCACTCTTTGAAACTCATGCAGGAGTAGCGCAGGGCACAAAGCTTGGGCCTCCGCTATTCAATCTCCTAACCATAACCAACCCCGAAATCGTGAGAAAACAACAACACTGCTATTCGTAGATGATTCAGTCACATATTCTTCTTGAAGAATTCCCTCTTCATGAATGGTTCAGCCACCAATTACAAGACCCTTTCCTAGACCATGCCCGATAATTTTATAATTCGACAAAATCAAAAGGTCAAATACCTAGAAAAAATTCAAGTTCAATTCCCATGCGACAGCTAGTCTTAAAAATGCCAACCATACGCTATCCCTTATCCTCTCATTCATGAGAATTAGGAACGGTTTAGAAACAGGAACCAAACTCTTGTTATACAAGCAACTAATCCGTCCCATCGTGACATATTGTTTCCCAATATGGTTCACGATAAGTTCACCTGGGTTCTGCACAGGTCTGCACAGAAATCCAGACATCCGTCACTTCTATAGAAATGAACTCTTATACACCCCCATAATTTTATTAATATAATTACAGGTAGCTCATACATTGAAAACCGCTATCTCAATGTCCTTTCCTTGATGGACCCGGGACATAGAATAGCTCATGAAGAAGGATTCATAGACGACTTCGACAAGAGTAAGCTGAATCACCCCATCTATCACCGGGGCTAACACTTAGAAACTAGTAGCATTCTAGCCATCATCAAAAGCATAATCATCACAATCATCCTCAAAATCATCATCATAGACCGTGGGCGCTTTAAGTTAGGAAATATGTATTTAAAAAAAAGGCAAATTTTTTTTTTTTAGAAAAAAATGTTATTATTTCAAGTCTTCAGGCCAACGCAGAGCCCTCGCAGAAATTTATTTATACTAGTTATTAGTCGAAAATAATTGAAAAATTGTAAATTATAAAATACTATACATCTAAGCAATAAAGATTAAATTGTAAAAAAAACTATATCCATCGTCGTCCTTTCTTTTCCTTTTCCGAGTTCTCTTCCTATGCATGCATAACAATGGCATACCGACTTGTAATATTCAAGTTAAAAGCTCCGTTGTCGAAGATATTATGGCGGTTTACATACCCTGTCAGCACTACTCAGCGGTAGAACTTCTATCCCAATAGTATTTAGCTGTTGTTGTTTTTTTTCCCTTCTGCTTATGTGATATCTTTTATTGTTCTTGTTGCTGTTGTTGCTCTGTTGTTGATGCTACTGTTGTTCCTTCTGTTGTTGCTGCTACTGTTGTTCCTGTTATTACTGCTACTGTTAGTACTGTTGCTAATTGCAGTGCTGGGTCGTTATTTTTGTACATTCTGTATCCTCGTTTGTGCTCTTTTATTGTTCGCTCACGTTTCTTCTTCTCAGCTCGAAAGAATTTCTATCAGTCCCTATTGCACTCCTCCTCGTCGTTTTAAACGAAGGAAGAGTCGCTGTGAGTCTCAGGCGACTTAACTCTTTCATGAGGTTCTTATTTTTTGAGTAGAGAACTACCATCCAAACTACCATCAATAACAGACGACAAAAATTGTCAACTTACAGAAATTTCTTCACTCTCTACTTAGCATTTTTTTTTTTAATTATTGCAAAACTTGTGTCCAACCACATTGGGTGTAAGCGTTCGTGTCTGATTGTTTTGAATTTGAATTTGAATGCTATAATAGAAATAAAGTTTGTGTTACTTAAACAAAAAAAAGAGACAATAAAAGATAATCACTTAAACCATAACCTTTTGTGTGGAATAATTATTAATATAAGCTTTCGTTTTGCATATTTGTAGAACACACGCTGCGCGCCGACTAAACAGCAACATATGGACGAGGTTTTAAATAATTATTTAATTTCAAATCGGCGCATAAAATAATTCCAAATAATACGAGTGCATTTCGCTAAATTTAATTAAATCCTGGTTTAATTGAATTCTCCACCTCATCAAAGTACAATTTATTTACCAGCTAAATCACAATCCGACACATCATTTTGCACAGTACTGTGTGTGCGCGGGCTGCGCGCCTATAATCCCTGATTGATTTGCATAATTTACCTAAAATTCGTTTATTCCGCAGAATTGCCACTCGCTAACTGACCGATTGGTAACAAATTTAAATCACAACAACAACAGTTGAAACAAATAACAACAACAGAACAACAACAGAGAAAAAAAAAAAAACTAAAATCAATTAAATCAAAAATATTTATTAAAATCCGAGCCGTACGATGCGAGCTTGTCCCATACGGGGGGACGCCAGTTGGGGAGTTGTAATCCCTTGATTACATTACGATTCGATTGCCAAATCGAAGGATGCGAGGCGGTGTAGGCCAAGTTAAGTGCGTGTGTAACAACTGCGATTCATGGAGTTCCACCAAATTAAATGATATAAAACGGCAGCCAGCGTACATATTTGGAAAATCTGTAAAATGGTATAGTGTGGAATTATGCAAACACATTTTCGAATCGCAGTCGAAAACAATGTTTGTGAATGCATTTTGTTTCAAATTTAATTGTTTGTTGTTGCTGCTTTTTTTTTTGCGTAATCAATTAAACGAATTCCAATCAGAGTGCCGATTGGAGAGTAGGGCAAAAAAAAAACAAACCTATGTTTACAAATTTGTATGAATTTTGGAATGATTTATTAATTGAAATTGTGTTTTATTAATGCAACAGATTTGCAACGATGTTACTGTGAAAGAATGTGGGGAATGAGGGTAAAAATTAAAATATTCAAGTGGATTGTTGGAAGATTTTCAATCAGTACTCTACGCAAATATTTTTTCGTGTTTATGTACGTTTCCGGGATGATTTCTATGAAAACAATGAGCAGCCTTCCAAGTTCGTGTCTTCAAAATAATGGTTTGAACAGATGAGCTGTCATTCACTGCCATTTGGTTGGGCAAGTAACAATGGACTAATATAGTATTTTTTAAATGATTTTTTTTCAAGTTGATGCAGCGGGTTAACCTATTCAAGAAGCCTGAAAAAAAAGAAGCTCAGAGCAGGCTACCGAGGAAACGGAATATATTTCAAAGTATGGCGATATTCTGGACTTCTCATATGAACAACTTAAGCCACTTCTTACCGGTGATTTGTACACCGATTCCTCATTGGCCAGGGGAATAACTGATACCTTAGAAAAAACCTGATTGGTATCCAAGTGGTCTCTGAAGAGATTGTCCACTTTATTACCGGTCATATAAGTCGTTATGGGAGACTCCCATTCTTAATGCTTCTGAGCCCATAATACAGTGATCTGTGATAATTCCTACGGCCTTACTTATTATATTTCCGTTAAGATTAAGGAGTGTACTTGTCTGTTTTGAATTATTGAGAGGTCAAATTTGCTTCGAAGTCCTACAGGTGTCGAGTGCCACCCATCTCCGATTGGTGACATTGATGGCATCTGTATTTAGCATGGTGTTTATTGTTTGAATTGAGGGGTAAGGGCTCTCCTGATTTATTGCCAGTGGCAAACTTACCCCGATTCTAGCTTGCTCGTCGGCTCTTTCATTGCCTGGAATACCACTACGCCCAGGGACCCAGGTTACATCTGACCGCTATCTCCCTTACAGATAGGCGGCAAAGTTTTACAATCTCGAATTTAATTGATTGTGTGTCCAGATCCTTGATGGCCGCCTGGCTTTCGATGTATATGACGATAGATAACCCGTCAATCAGATAGCTTGGATAGCTTTAACTTCTGTCTGGAATACACTGCAGTGGTTGGGCAATCGAAGGGACAGAAAGAAGGAGATCTCCGGCGAGATCGCAAATACGAGTCCGATGCCTTCGTTCGTTTTGGAACCGTCCCTTTAAACTTCCAGATTGGCAGATTTTCTGACTAAATCTTTCGTCCAATCATCCATATCTGGGATCAGTAAAATATGTAAGGACAATTTATAAATAAAATAAACGTTTCATGTTTCCAATAGGATCACGATCAATTATTTTCCGGTGTTGCTGACATATAGTGCCATCAAAAACAATCTTTTGAGGTGGACAACAAAGGCCCAACGATACCGGAGAATCCCTTCATTGCTGAAAGTCCCTTTTTTGTGGAAGGCCTCTTAGCACTTCCTGGTCCAGGCTCACGCAATCGTTATAATCGCGAGAAGTGTAAAAGGGGGGTAAGCTGTATGGAGGACACTTTTGATTCCACAACGCAGAGTCTCCAGGTATTAAAA
Organism: Orthonevra nobilis; assembly: GCA_963555765.1. NCBI lineage: Eukaryota > Metazoa > Arthropoda > Insecta > Diptera > Syrphidae > Orthonevra > Orthonevra nobilis. Next base: position 72,913,987 of record OY743227.1, on the reverse strand, counting down.
AAAAAACTGGGTGGAATTATTTCATTTTCTACTGAGACATCTCTTTTTACATCTTCCACTAGAACATCTCTTGAAGATGAATTGCTTTGAAGGAGCCTATTGGACGGACTTAAAACGTATCCATCTCGAATAGATAATTTTCCTTGAAGCAAAAAATACTATGTCAATGTTTTTCGTACGTCGAACGCATCATTTGCTCTGCTGCTGGTTCCACATCTTCGAATGGGTATCAAATCGTGGCTTTCCTGACGTCACATTCGTGTCGTATGAATCACAATAGTTCTCAGGACAGTAAGATTTGCAATTTTACAAGTGTCCGTAACCTGTAAAAAATTTTTGTATTTGCCTTTATCCGCATTTAAGGTAAAATTTTGACAATATTCTAGTCGTCAATGTTATAAGCCGGCAATATACAACATTGTAAATGTTATGGACAAATAAAATAAAACTTATAAATCTTCACAATATTCTAAAAATGAACAACACAATTTCCAACAGCTGCGTTTTCAAGTGACACTTATTTAGCGCGGTACCATTGTGGGCGAATTTTGTTATTGCAGCTGTTTGCTCGACACTAATGTGGCTGCTGTAGTTCAGCTGCTCTGTATTGTGTTCGGGCAGTGATTGTGAAATCAAAGCGATCTTGAAATCATTCAAAAAGCACTTTGAATTGCATATCAACTTGTGGTGAAAATAAAATACTTTGAAAGAAATAGGTCGATATAAAGTGGTGCGTCTCGATTCGGACCTTACCCGAAACAATGGAACACATAACATATCTGTGTTTCAAAACAGTACACAGTCTTTCAATTGTTATCTAATTCTCCTGCTCGTTACTGTGTGTGTTTCCAATATCCCCTTTAAGCGAGTGAAAACGTCCAAGCATCCAAACTGTGGGTAGATACATCTTGCTGCTGATTCTTCTCCTCCTCCATGCCAAGTTTTCTCAACAATCATTACATCCGCCTTTATGAGGCGCTGAAAAGTGCGATCGGAATGATCAGGGTCCTCTCTAATGGGAGCTTAGTCGTTCGATAGAAGGCGCTATTTCCAATTACCGTCTTATCTGAAAAGAAAGCTCTTGGCAAGTGGGTTACCTGTGGTACAATAGTACTGAATACTGTGTTTTCGGTCCAACTTCAAATCCATGAATTGACATGTTAATTTTATGTATTTTTTGTTTTATCAAAGGTGACCCTTCGTTTGACGTTTGGACTGTGTTGTCAACTTAAAGGGCAATTTTGGTTTGCCTTGACTGCGAGTAATGATTTCTAAGTTATGCGGATAGACCTCTTAAAGATGTTGACGTCTTATTGATCTAAGGCCTTTGGTAGGATCAAATGTCTTGATGAAATCGTTACAGACCTTGAAGAACCTTCTTCACATTTGATCGACTTTGAATTTTCGAGGGCCAGAGCCGCACCAATTTGGAACACTCAAGTTGCTTCACAGAGTATGCAATGAAAGCTTTTGTAAGCACCGTTTATGAGACTTTCTGCAGAAGTCTTTTTTCTAAGTTCCCATTCTGGTTAAAATAATTTCAGCCGCCTTTACTTCTCTCCAGAAATTGTTCGGTGTATGTTACTTACCAGAATGTTTCCAGCTACCGTGAAACGTCCTTTGAAGCAGCAGAGTATTGGACTTGAGTTTGACTTTTACTGCTCGCTTCATTGAATTATCATTGATGATTCACATGCTACGAAAACTGGCATTGCATTCTACAACACTTTGGCGACTTATAGTCAATATATGACTTTCCTCCAAACTAAAGATTTACGTCAAAATTGAGGCAGAATAAAGCAACGTTCTTTTCAATTCATTTTCAAATGAAAGTGTCTAAAATTAGGCAACAAATTTTTACATGATTTTTTTAATGCTTCGCGCCAAAAAATACACTCATGGCTTTGTATATTATGTCTGGTGATTTAAAACGTTTGTATATTTTTAAGCACTTTTTAAAAAGGCTAAGAAAGGGACATAGTTAAATTTTTAAAGGATTGTTTTAAACGCTTGTTTGAAAGTAGTAAGCCTCTTAATTATTTATGGAAAATAATTATGATTTAAAATCTGCCTCGGCTGGCTTGGCTTCAATTGGAAGATTTCGAAAATGACTTACTTATTCGAGAACTTATATCGTCCTAACGAAGAAGCTCGAGGATAAAAAAAAAATTCTCGATATCCAATTCGATTTCATAGCTTGGCATGGCTTGGGTGTGACATCAACACACGTCTTGTCTAAACGGGTGCTTGACTAGCTGATTTGGGAAAAGCTTTTTGTACCCGATTATCGGAGATGATCTTTTTAACCTATAACACTGTTCGTGCTTCACAATGTGCTTACAAATAGACAGTACGTTGTTAGGAATGAAAAAGTTTTATTGGCCTTTTTATTGGCATTTTTCAGCTGATTAAAGGCCTAAGACAAGGTGGGATGAATTTGGCGATACTTCTTTTTTCCTGCAAACATCCTGGGTAATCGATTTTAAATGGAAGCCAACAAAAAATTACAAACGGCGTTAAATCGCAGAACCGTGGTGCCCAAACAACCTCACCAATACGATAAATTTGGTACAACCAAAGCATGTCCAAATGCAAATCCTTGATTTTTGGCCAAAGAAATATTGTATCAAGCTCCAACTTTGATATTTTTTTTTGGAAAGAAAAATGGCCAGTAACGGATTTACCGTCACTGAAAATATCAAACAAAGAGGTCATACGTTCTGGATATTTGTTAAAAATATGGTGAAAAATATCGCAGGGTTACGAGGTCGAGACAGGTTTCAAAATCTTGTTCTTTAAAACACACGAATTACGTTTTTTGGATTGTTTTGTAACTAAAACTTAAAACGAGTTCAATAGCAATTTGGTAAGCATGAACGGTTTAGTTGATGCAAAATCCGAATTTTGGAAAAACGGGTCTAATATTCATGGCCCACGAAATTTTTTTTTTAACATTAAACACGTTTTTTGGTTTTGAATTTGACTCGGTTTTTATTGTTTATATTTCGACTAGAAACAAGCACTTGCCCAAGGGATTGGGTGTACTAATGGTGAATTAACACAGCACTAGCAGAAGGAAAAGGGAGAGAAAGGAGGTACTGGTGCACCTTGGTCTTAAATTTCTGTAGATTGCAGTGAAGAGGAAAAGTAGAGCATTCTTCATGCGCGATGTTCGGCCTAAAAAATCTCCCAAAATTTTACACTATTTAAAACAGCAAGTTTGCTTGTTTAGGTAGTCATAAGTGGCTAAACCGATACCGATGACCCACTCGGTTATTCCTTCAACTGAATACCTCAAAAATATATCAGGGATAAATCATAAGCAACCTATTCGCCCGCATCTTTTTGAAGATTACAAAAAACGCATCAAGTTCGATGAATCGAAATGTCCAATCTAAAGAATCAAACAACGTACTTTATTACCAAAAATTCTTCCTTATCTGAAGTCCATTGAGCTGTGGATCCACGGACTTTCGTATTTTTATCGTAAACAATTTTGAAATTTCGTTCGACGCTTTTGGACTCCCCTCTCAATTAAAACTAATCATGACTGATTACCCTGATGTCAACTTCGTATCTCATGAATGTTTAGGCTCGTTAAAACCTCATAACAAACGCGTTACTTTGTTAGAATTTATTTTTAACTATATTTTTATTTAACATTTAGTTTTTGTGGTGACAAAATGTGTTCCACCGTTGTGAAGCTTTATTTAGTGATTACTTTAGTTGGATTGGCCTACTCTGCTGATCCGACGACAACAACTGTTGCATCTAAAACAGAGTCGACTGCATCGCTTGGGTCAACAGAGCCTACGACTGCGGTTACTACACCAACACAGGCTCCAGTGTGCGATGAACTGAGTGTTATGAAAGATATTGACATTTTAAGGGTGTGGTCTTATGTACAATTTTGACAAATTATTGAGACATACTTTTTTTTTGTAGATTTCTGGAACTTGGTATGAACTAGCTAGGAAGGGTTATGGGACGTATATTCAGAATCTACAGTGTCTGCAGATGGATGTCTCGTATATGAATGGAAATGCTTGGATACATCAGACCTTTGCAACGGATCTTGCAGCATTAGACGAACAAAGCACGTATGAATACGTTGTTCAGTATGACACTAAAAACATTTCTGATTACCACATACAATACACCAACTACGCTTACCGTAAGTACACATTTAAAATGAAATTATTTAAGGTTAAGTAAGATATCTGCCACCAACAATTGAATCACTCACTAAATTGGCGCCAGTAAAGGTGGTAAACATTAACAAACGAGTTCAAAGCGGCCCAATATATATCACCCTATCGGAGGGTGCCACCGCTCACACAGCTCGCGCGTAAATGGATATCGGACATTTTGAAGCCGTGTATCCGGGTCGGCTAATTTTACGTTTCAGTGACTCGATCATTTCAGACTCCTATCTTTAGTTATTTGAGGTCACGAGCTTTTGAGAATATTCCAATAGATTCTATGAATTTATCGCCCGAAGTTTTTTATGCCGTGTCCTGTTTTGATACTGTGGTGTATCTTCAAGGTGTCTGATTAAGTGTTATTAGGGTTCTTAGGAAAGTCCCATATACATATATCGCGACAGACCATATATTTTAAAGACCATATATTTTAATGCCAGTACAAGATTGTATAAGAGTATAAGATTCGATTTAGATCGATTCGAACTCTTTTTATGTAGTATTTCATTTACAATTTTGTTCTAAAACTATGTTTACAACTTTGGTTTAAATAACATATTTCGATTTTGCTTATATACAAAACAATACCAAAAAAAAAAAATGTAGCCAAGTGAGTGATGATTCTCACATGAAGGGTTCCGCGCCTTTCAAGAGTATGCATAATTAATTTGTTTTCCATTATGGCTATCCAGTTTTGGCCTTGAAGATGGATTGGAAGGAAGTAACACTGATAGCTTCGTGTTTTATCATCATGAAACAAATAACAAAAAAACAATACAAAAAGCAAAAACAGTGGCAATGAAACTTTCTTAACAGAAGTACTAATTCAGGAGGCTTAAAATTATAAGAAGATCGCAACATCGAAAGCTTATGTGAAGATAGAGCGATGATTTCAAACTAAGTTTTAATCTTGGTTGGTTAAAGAACTAGAAAAAAAAATTACGAGCTTCCGATCAGGTATAAATGTTGAAGAACGCATAGGAATGGCTCTTCGACTTTTGGCCACTGTAGATAAAAATCATTCTTTGATGTTTTAGTCTAAAATTTCGGAACACAAATAAAGCATATCCCGAATTGTACCCGGAGTTTTTTGTTTTTGGTTTTGAAATGTTCATCATGTGGATTCCACAAAACTTTTTTCGTCTGAAGAAGTTGTATTTATCTTATAACATCCTCGTTTGTCCACACTTTTTGCGACATTTGTGCTTTTCAAAACAGTTTCAAAAAGATTTTTTTGTTTATGAGATGTTTCTTTGGTGTGGGCACATCTTTATATGGAACGAGAAAACTGTAAATTAAATTGATTTTGAACATTTGAAAAATAATTTGATAAGACAAGTGAAATGGTCCTTTTTTGGACCTTTTTTGGAAACTAACTCTCAAATTATGCAAAACGAAAAAAATTGTACACACACAAAAAGATTCTTCTAGAAACAATGACCCCCATTACAAGAACTTAGAGACGGGAAGATGATGCTGATCCGTCCTCATTAGAGTGGCTTTTTAGTCCTTCTATGATCTTCATTGACAGCTGGAGCACGAAATCATCAATCAAAATGATCTCTGCTTCTTAGGACAGCGTTGCGTTGTTGATCTATTTTCGGAACTTGAGATTCCTCCAAAGTCCGGTGAACGATCTGAGGATTTTCCTTTCCAGTATTTGAATCTTCTTCAGTGTTGATGGCGGCACCGTAAACCAAATTGGACAGGCGTACGTTATAACTTGAAATTTGGTGCTTTTAAACAGTCCAGTCCTCTTGTTTTTTAAAAAGTGCGTGTACCAAATGACCGGCGAAATTTAATTTCTTCATCGACATTTCTAGACCTGAAACTGGAACCACTCACTAAAAGTGATACCCTTTAGGATATTCTGTGCTGGACTGTGGTTCAGTCGCGAATGCTTTCTACTCGTTGTTGCTGTGTTCAGTGTTAGGAAGCAGATGAGATCCGTCTTGCTCCTGTTTGTCATCAGTCCCCATATTAGGCAATAGTCCCAGAGTTTTGCGATCATTCCAGGGCTTATGATATAGAGTACGTGATTGATTCATCGGCGCAGAGGACTGCCTTTGTCCAATTGTCGTTGTTTCCTTAGTTCGCTGTGAGGATGTTAAAAAGGGTGGCAAATGGTTTACCTGCTTGTTCCGCCTAGTAGTCTTCTTGACGTTGACCTGGATCTAGACGAAAAAGATTTAAAAATTAATCCTTCTAGATACTGCAGAAATCTCATTCTCCCCACTTTTTAAATGAAGCCCTTGATCCAGACGCTACCGAAGGCTTTTTCTATATTTAGAGTTTTCTTGTTGTTGAGGGTTTGGGTGAAATCGTTATGCATTCAGTAGTGCAAGGATAGTAGAATGCCATACCGATTGTTTGGGAGAATCCACTTTTCTGTGCATATCGCTATGATTTGGCGCAGCAGCACCGACTCCAGCACTTCGCCAAAACAGCACAGAAGAGTTATTGGCCTATTCCGTTCGATGCAAGATCCATTTATTTTCTTAGTGAATATCTTTATACTTTCTTATATATCGCCATCCATCAAGAGGTGTCAGTTTTAACTTCCGATCAGGAAGTTCTTCTTAATTTTGTGCCACTGTTGAACTTCCAAGACTCAATAATCATCGAGATGATTTAATTATTTACAGTTTTAATAATAAAATAACGGGTTTTAGTACAACCGACTATAATACAATCAGTTCTATCCAGATTTTTTACACAAAAGGCATGAGTTGACCAATTTGACAGCAGGATGCATCTATGTGAAGACGCATTTAAAGAAGAGCCCAGACTGGAAATTTCTGTCAAAGTAGGCTTATCCTGCAGCTAGTGTGCGCAATTGTTTGAAGCTTAATTACCCTTTTTCTGTTTCAGTCTTAGAACAGTTCAAAATTGCCGAAATTTTCGCCGAAAAAAATACCTTTTCACAAGATTTGCATTTCGGTGGCTACATAAAAAAGCAAGCATTTGCGGCTCGGAAAATACAAAAGCAGCCATTGAGAGACCAATGTTGCAGATGCAACATTTGACTGTTCTGTGACGTTTAAAGAGTGATGACATTATTGGTTCCCTGATACATGAAAACCGATTTTATAACCATTTAGTTTAGTTAGTTGTTCAAATTGAAATATAAAAATAGTATTAAGTCGAAAGACATATTTTCAATTTGTTAGGCTTAGCTTAGACCGCCAGTTAGTTAATTTACACATAGATAGTCAAGTTTATTGAGATGGCCTCAAGCGATTTTGTCTATCGAGGAATTTTTCTTGTTCGTGCAATGGTTCCAATAAGATAGAACTACCACGAAAGACGTCAAACGATTTACTCCACACTTTCTTGCAATCAGTCATTTTGGTGATATTTCTAGACCGCCATGGAGCTGTGATTTGATGATGTTTACCTTTTCGTGGGCTATCATTAAGACCGATGCTATGTGTGCAATCCGAAGGTGATTCCGACACTCGCGCATATTAAAAATAGAGTTCAGCTTATTCGTCATATTTGCTTCGAGATTTCTTGATTTTTTTAGCATACAGAATGCTATCGAGCTATCCAAACTTCTCAACCTTTTTGAAACGTGAATATTGTGAAGTGTATTGTTACTGATACTGAGCCTTGCAGTAGACATCATAAAAGATAAAATCTTTTTCCTTCTGTTCGTTCCACCTGCTTCAACATATTTCCTCTTGTGTATCATAGTTATGATCATCTCAATAAGATGACGTGTAAACTACGCCCATTAATCCAAACTGCATCGAAGGCTTTTTTACGTTTAAAGTTCTATGAAAGACTTTATTTCTGGAAAATTATGGATAACAGTGTTACAAGCCCGATAACCGTCAATCTTCGTACACGACCGCCTTTTTTCTTGGTCCCTATGGTCAGAAATTAATAAAATATGAACTAGAAGACACCTTCGCTTGGAGTATGCGTTCTGGTGGTATATTGCATCATCAGTCTAATGGCCGTAAGACTGCGCATCGGCTCTAAAAGTTACTATAGGAGTTGTCGGAATGACAAAGAGCCCAGAATCATTAAACGTCTTCTGTGTGAATTGGGCATTGTGCAAATGTACCACTTAAGGACTTAATGAATTTTGTAAATTGAGCGAAGTGGTTTCAATAATAGCCACTGTCAAGAATCCATTTACATATAATTAACAAGTTCTCCATTACAATACAAAGAACCTTCAAACCCCAAATTGTCCCATAAAAATATCAACTTTAAGGTTTGTGACTTTTGGTGGTTCCGTACCTATGCATTGGCAAGCAGCTAACTTAGGATGCAGCAGATTCAGTACTTATTGATATAAACTGAAATTTTGCCGCTACCTCGCAAATAGCTCAAACTGATGGTAATAGCGATGAAGAACTATTTCCTGACATTGGCATTCAGTCGCAATCTACATCCGGCTTCTGTTTTAAAATGGTTGTTGCCGTCGAGGTTGGCGGACGCAATTCGACTTGACGAAATGATTCTTAAATTGTCTCACGCATGTTTTCAAGAACATTCTCATAGATTAAACTTTTCACAATCTCTGGAAAAACTTTTACCATTATTAAAGAGAATCACATCAAGTGTGAAAAAGTATCGTCCAATATCGATCTTGCCATATTTATCCAAGGAATTAGAAAAAATCGTCAGCTTGCAATTAATGGATTATTAAAACTCACACTAACTCAGTCAGTGCTTAGAGCCGATCACAGCTGAACGACTGACTTGCTTTATTGAGCTTAGTAGAAGACTTCTGACTCGAGAAGGAAAATCGGTTTTGGTGCGAGTAGGCCTGCCCATACAATCAACATCCCATCGCAAGATAAAAAAATTTAGCTGCTATTTTATGTGCCCCAACCAACAATTTTAGTTTGTGTTTGAAAACATCATTCATTCCCTTGACAAATGCATGTCAAATAAGATATGTTTTTTTTTTTTAAATAACTTAATTTAGTCAATTGACTTGTTAATGAAACTTTTGGAATAAAATTGAAGAAAACAAATTATATGAATTTGTCCGGAAATTTATGACCGGCAGTGTATATATGTATACATAATTTTTTATCTGATAAGGTAGTTGTAAAACTACAAATTTATTTGATTTTGAATTTGAACAATAGACGCAGCTTGGAGTATAAATAAATTTTTTTTTGAGGGAAGTTAATATGATATGGAATAAAGAATGAAAATTGGATTTAAAAGTTTTGAATTTTTAATATTAAAAGCATAAGTTGTAAACTTTAATTAACTGTTTCATTTCTTTAAATTTTTAAAATTAATTTATTAATTTATATTATTTTAATTTGAAGTTTTGAATTTATATAAATATGTTTATTCTTGACTTTAAAATTTTAGTTCGAATTTTTAAAATTTCGCATCATTCATTTAAATATTTGTTAATTTTAATATATATTTTATTTATCTGTTAAATTAATTACAATTTTAATTTATTTTGATTAATTTAATTTTAATTTAAATCTGGAAACTGTAGCATGTATTTAAAAGACAATATCTTGTGTTACATGAATGAACTAAGTCTTTAGCTATGCCTCCGCCTTCTGCCCATCCATCTATCACAGAAATTTATCTTCTGAACCGCTACTGTACGACACTTTAAATTTTCACAGAACATGACCTACTATAACAATGAAAAACAAAAAAAATATAAAGTAAAAAATAAAAATTAAATGGCAACTCATTTTTCTGAAAGAAGTGGGCTAATGCGTTACTACAGAACGCTTCGTGTATGGCTGTTTTTTTAGTACTACGCAACAATAAACAACATTTAAATTTTTTTATCATTGCAGTTCCTACTCCGACCTTCAAAATCTTAGACACAGACTACGACAACTATTTACTGGTGTGTAGCTACATTTCAGTATGGAAAGTATCTGCAGCAGCATTTGTGTACTTCAGGGACCGCAACACGCCAGATGATGAAGTTTATGCTGTCATTAACAATGCTACCGCCAAATATGTCGACTTCAATGATATGAATTTGGTTTATCAAGGACCGAGGTAAGCTAAGGAGCCTTCAATTCGTATACCTCCTTAAAACTCTTGTCTTACATTGCAGATGTAATTCAGGATCACGAGCACTACCGATAAGTTTGATGACTGTTCTCTTGTACTTGATTTATGCTCACATGGCTTGAAAATAAAACCTATTCTCATTTTATTGTTTTCTTAAAGTCTGATTGATTTGTTCGGGAGTGGTGATAGCCTTGATAGCAAGTCACGTCATTGGGTAATCAAATCAATTGTCAACAGTAATTCCTCAATTTATAGAGAGACAGCGGCGAAATCGGTGTCAAAAGCGTATAGTTATTGCCGGGGAACTACTTTACTTTGTTGATAAGATAAGCCCGCTAATGGGCTCAGATTTTGTGTGTATAAAACATGCGTTTAATTGAGTGTTTTATGAAGGGTAAATGTTAGCTCCTTCATCGAGCACATTAAGTTCATAGCTGCTGGAAGTGTTTTAACAATTAAATTAGTTTATAAGCCCGTTCTCAAGTTTTATCGTTCTGTGGCATTATAAGTAGTCGAAACTCATACACGAGCTTTATTCAAGTGAAATTTATACAGCAACACTTGTGTAACCATGCCTACAAATTTTGCAAAAACAAAGTCCGAAACTTTTTGGGTAGCTGCAGTCTCGAATTATTAAGATCTTCTTGTCAGACAATCTATTTATTCTTTTGAAAAGAAAGGGCAAAGACACGGACACGGACTAGAAATATCGGCTAACTTTACTGATGTTAGAAAATTTGTTTTTGGTCTAACATACTGGATATGCGAACGTTCAGAGGGGCTTATGACACCATCGATCTTCAAAAAGCATCTTTTCGACAGACTCAAATAAGTCAATGCATTTCACATATGTCAGAAGTAAGTCGCCACAAGACCCAGCATGGCGCACTATCAGTGTTATGCTTTGAATATTAAAACTTTTTTATTTATGGCTTTTATTTATTAGTTTTGAAAAACGTTGGAAAGTTTTTCAATTTTATCTTGAAAGGCATCTTACGAATATTCTGCACAAAATGCTGCTTTAAGAATTCATTATTTACTTGCAGTCGTTGCGACTTCGTCCGCGTAGATTTCGTCTATGGAAAAACGTCTTTTTGGAGTCCGCTGATACAAAATCCTACTTTCTGTTCAAAAAAAGTTCGAAAAAATTATTTGATTGAAATAATTTTTTTTTTTATATTTTTATCTACATTTTAACAATTTTTACAAAAACCATAATGAATAGAGATATGTCACCGCGGACCTTATTAAAGACGTTTTTCATTTCTAAAACTCTTCCTTAGAAATCAATTAAATATGTCTTTCCGTTATGACAGGGTTCCCAAAAAACAACTTTGAAACCTTTTATGAACAACTTTAATAACATAATTGGTCGTCGCGAAGGACCCTTTTATTTAAATGAGACAATTTGTAACCTTTGTTCATTCTGAAGGTCCATTGTAAATGTTGGTAAAAGAATTTTTGAAAACGTATAAGTTGTTTCGAAGATTACCTCATACATACAAACATAGAAACATTACCTCTTTATAATATTAGTACAGATTATTAAGACCCGGAGTGCAACACGGACTGTTTATTTAGCTTAAATCAAGCTACAAAAATCTTAAAATTTACAGTAAAGAGAACTAACTAAGAGGATTTTACGCAGAGGGAGGAAAAGTCATCGAAAGGTAAATGGAATTTTTGAGGGAGGCTTTAGGGAAATGGAAATCAAGAGGGCTATAAGCGGAGCGCGACTAGTGGTACAGGAGATCCGTTGAAGAAATTGGTACGAGTAGGCTTTGGTAGACGCATGCGAGAATATGTTAAACGTATTGAGTTCAGAAACGATTTTATTGCACCATGCGAAGAACCAGTTCATGTTGTCGTGCAGTAAACAGTGATCGATGGGGGCAGAGATGTGTTAAGGGACTCTCAAATCACTGGCGTAAATAGACAGTTAGAGTTTTTAAAGATGCACTCAACATCATACCATATCATATAAATAATCGATCCTAGGTGGCTTCCTTGGGGAACTCCTGCAGTTGGGGCAATAAGGTCGGACAGTATGGATGTTAAAAGAACTTGACACTGTCGATAAACATTCCAACCAATCGATGACGGACGATGAAAATCCACGAGCCCTGAGTTTCAAGTAAATAATCTCAGGAGAAAATTTATCAAAGGCTTAACTGAAGTCAGTTATTATCGCATCTACTTCATTGTCACGTTGCAGAACTTTAAATACGAATTCGGTTAGATTTGTTGTAGTGGATCTACCTTTAACGAGTGCATGCTGCTTATGGATTTGGGATTAAAAGAGAGTTTGGCGACGCACAGTGTGTTATTTTTCGAATCTAGCGGAACTTTATTAAAAATTAAAAGTCGTTCAACTGAAATAAAATTGGTATCGTATGAAAGGTAAAACCTCCAGCAATTACATGTTTAAGACAAAAAAAAAGAAACAACTATATTTACCGTTCTACAGCATCACAAACATCAGCTTGGTTCAACCGAAAAAAAATTTAAAGCTGGTGGCATTCCTTGTGTCAAGTTGATAAAAGCGTGGTTAAGTGATTTGTTAGTTTTGCTCATCCAATTTATTTTATTATTTTTTTTTATATCTCATTAGTTCGCAAGGTAAGTGATTTTTTTCGTGAACTTACAAAATACAAGAAAATGCTGGTGTGTTTGAAGACCTTAAAAGTTATGTTTGTTTCTGTGTTTTTGCGACTTTGTAAAGCGTTTTAAAAAAGTATCCTCATGTATCCATCGTGTAATTGTGCTTAAAATCTCCGTTGGTGTTTAGTGTGTCAGAATTCGTTTGATTTTCTTGCTTCTGGTTGCTGACCCCATGCAATTTTTTTTTTCAATTGACCTATATAGCAAAATGAAAAATTCAGCAATTTTCGATATTTGGAGAATCTGTTCGAAAGAGGATCGCAACCAGAAAATTTCTGATTTTATCATGCAAGACTTCGGTCTGGTGGACACAGATAATGTCCCCAGAGAGTTCCAAACGCATATGAGCTCATTAAATTCTAAAATACTAAGTAGGTGGGAACGAAGTGGGCGAAATTTTCAGAAATTCGAAAAAGCCAATGATATATGGTTAAATGAGGATGTTAAGCTTCCACAAGGTTTTATTGAAAGAGTTCCTTCAACAAGTTCAAATGAAAATCGGGGACGACCTCAGAAATCATTTGACGAATGTACTCCGAAAGTCCAAACACGGAAAATAAAAGAGCTGGTTGACTCAAAGACTCCAAGCGAAATCGGGCTTGCAGCTGAAATGAGTTTGAGATCATCTGGTAAAAGAGATGCAGCTAATATTGTCATGATCTTTTATCATAATCATAATCATAATATTGTAATAAATCATTTTCGAATTTTGCTTGAAGTCATATCAAGTGAATTTGAAATCGATGCAGAAGACGTTATGCAAGCGAAACGAAGGATATTTATCTTCAACATTATTCTTGGTATTATATGCCCCCAAGTGTACATAAGATGCTTATGCACTCAACACAAATAATTGAAGCTTGCATATTACCACTTGGGCAGTTGTCCGAAGAAGCCCAGGAAGCAAGCAACAAAGAATATAGGCGTTTCCGAGAGCACTTCAGTCGAAAGTCTTCGCGGCAAAACTCAAATCGAGATGTGTAAATAGATTTTTACGTTCCTCAGATCCATATCTTTCGAGCCGAAGTACAATGTTTCATAGAAAAAGAACCCACTCCCACCAGAATGTATTGCGTTATTAAAATCTCCGGAAGCAGGAAATTCAACCTCAGATGAAGAATATGAATAATATTTATAAGAAAAAATTAAAAAAATAACAATAAAAATAATTAAATGAAAGAAAAAGGTTAATGTTTTGTTGTTTTTTTTTTTTGGTTCTTAGGAATTCTGAAGATGAAAAAGCATATTTAGAAAAAACTGTTCAAATTAGAGGATTTACAAAGTGTAGCACGTATTAGACGTGTGTAATTAAATATTAAAAACTGAGGTAAGCTTTAAAAACTCACAAAACAACATACAAATATATAATTTTACCGTTTAACATAAGTAACAAATCATTCAAACGCTCAACGAATAAAGTTCCGCTGGATTCGCAAAATAACACACTGTGCGACGGGATGATAGTTAAATTTGTTATCTTTACATCCTTACATTATTAAGGAAAGATAGATTGTGATAGGGATAACTGAAATAAGGTTTTGAGTGGTGAGAACAACGCGTTGGCGATCTTTTACCAAAAGTGTATCGAGATTTAGCGATTGGTTCATCGTTTCTGACTGTGATCATCTGCATGCCGGAAGACTTCGCGAAATGAGGTAAGGTTGTCATGGTACAAGCAGCTATGGAGGAAAACAACGAGCACTTGTCGACGTTGGTAATGTCGATGTGGTCTTTGCAAAGAACTTAACAGCTGATGAACATATTTCCCATAAAAAGGCCATTCGTATATTCGCATTAAATATGCTGCGCGTTTTTAAAAGTGATTTTGAGCAAGGAGGCCCATTTATATATTAAAAAAGAAGTAATCATTGAACATCATAGTCCCAAGTTTAGTGCACAGTATGGTGGGAAGTAACCTCAGAAAAGGTAACATTCTTTTCCGAATACGACGGAAATGATGAGATAAATGCGGATGGTAATATATAACGGGCAATGCTTGAATATTTTTTGAGGCTTGAAGTACAGAAAATTGCACAATTTTTGTTGCAACAAGGCGAAGAGTTTGAAATGGTTTGCGGATAATGAGCCCAAACCGACAAGATTGTATAATTTCTTAATAAATCTTATATTGAGACACATTTCTTGGAAAACAACCTGATATTCGAGGACCTCTTACCCAATGATTTAAACGTCTTGATGGCTTTCTTCTACTATACTTATTGAAAAAGAGTTAGAAAAACCGTAACAGACATTCAATTTAATCAGATAATTCAAATGAGAATGGTAAGAATGAGCGATACAGCTGTGCATAAGTACATCCTAAGTCCTAAGTCCTAAGAAATAAGTGACAAGATGAAGGAAGGCAGCTGGGTAATTTTCTGGAGCAATGTCTCTGAAAAAGCTGACCAAGTTCGAATAGGACACGCAAAGAAGGGTGACGTATCACCGATCAAAATAAAACAAGCTAAGAATTAATGGTTTGCGGACTTTTCCCTTTACAAGTGCCCTTTAGATTTTGATTCCTTTGCGAATATGAAAACATGTTGGATGAACTGCCGTATTTCTCGACTGCGTCATTTTATTTTTTTTTTCAGCCACCGTCATAAGTTTTTTTTTTAATTTTTTTTAATCAAACTTACATGCTTGATACAAATGCTTAAAAGGAGCCTGAATAACCATTAACATTTTACTTACTGGCCCTATGCGGACGCTCTAAGCCGGCAAGGCATTGAACAACATTTTAACAGCTATAGTGAAAGATCAATGACCAAGGCGACAACTACGAAGCATCCTCTCCCTCATTTAACCACCAACATTGTTGGTGCTGTCTATAAACATCCTCTTTGCCATGGACTGATACCGCCATACTGAACCGGAGATTCTCCTCTGAGCTGCTAGTGACATCTCCATTGTAGGCAAGTTGCCTGTC
Organism: Orthonevra nobilis; assembly: GCA_963555765.1. Classification (NCBI taxonomy): domain Eukaryota; kingdom Metazoa; phylum Arthropoda; class Insecta; order Diptera; family Syrphidae; genus Orthonevra; species Orthonevra nobilis. Next base: position 72,898,171 of record OY743227.1, on the reverse strand, counting down.
CACACACTTTCGGGCAACATGGAAGATTAATGGAACCGCATTTCTATCCTGAATCAGGCCGTCAATGTGAAATTAAACGAAAGCCTCTGGTGGAATAAAGCCGTTAAGGTGCACTGTCTCATGGTACATCAAGTTAGGATAGTAAGTCCCGGAGATCAGGTTATTACTCGATGTCATTGCTCTTACCACGTGCCTCCGAATGAGTTTAACTAGAAAGTTCTCCACTCGGATTAGGTTGGCCCCGTTGTACAGGACCTCATTGGAATAGAATTGCTTGTACTCTGGAGTTCTATATAAATTGTCCGATTATAGAGAACTTTCGCACAATTCTTTCTGGGATCCCAAGAGATCCTAGACAGCGGCGTCCTAAACAAAATGGATTCGCACTTTTAAAAGTTGATCTTCAACTTCCAATCGTCGCAATATCGCTTAATCTTTTCCAATTCACGCAGTAAAAGACTTACAATTCCCTCAATCTTTTGGCCTGATCTGTACGCGATCAAGTCATCTGCTTATGCTATAGCTTGATGAAGAGAGCCTACAAGATCGCTCGTGAAGATAGTGAATAAAATCGGCCCACAGTCATAAGTATTTGGTAACTAATTCAACTTCATACATCTACGCGTTCCGTAGTAAAAGGGTCTTAACAGACAGAAAGACAGATTTCGGTGTGATCCTGTAAGGTTCCGACCTCGGAAAAATGGATAGACGCGTCGATTGGCTTCGTCAAATTTTCACCTCCTCAATGCTTTATCGGTCTATTTTGAACTCTGTCGAGCTGGCTCAGAATGGTTTTTAGACCGCCTGGCCATACATGGTTATACTCCAGTTTAGCACATATGTTATGATGTCCAAACGCACTTATCGAGTCCAGTGGACTTGGCTCTCAGATACGACACCCCACCCCCCAATACTGTAGGTGTGTCTCTCTTAAAAACATATTTATGAGGAACAGACTCAAACAAATTGGAAGTCCTGATTTTGCTGATCGTTCCGGTTTTGCTGATCGTTCTACATTTATGGTGAAGCATAGACCTTGCTTAAGACGGTTGAAGGTTGTGGCTTCGAGGATCATCTGATTTTTCGTCCCATTTGAGTAGAGAGAGAGAAGATGGGAAGGTGCTAAGTCATTAAAAGCAGATGGACATTAACAGTCCGGCCAAAAGAGTCTTCAAATCTACAACAGAATGACAGACTAATAAGAAATACCTCGCTTTTGGATAGCGCACATAAGTGACTTCAGTCGGCTTGAGAAACTCGTTGGATGCTATGGCCACACTTAAACTTCATGGGTCTTTAATATATTTCGACAGCTTTAACTTACAGCAAGACAAAGTATAGTCTTCCAACAAGCTCCAATGCCTTCCTTAAAATTCCACACATCAATACCTTCGTGTCGCTATAATCGATTATTTGGCCCTAATCACTTCCGATCTAGATAGAAACGTATAAAAATCCAATGAAATGGATTACATACCCAAGATCTGGCGAAAACAATTTAGAAGGTTATCGCCAATTGCCATCGTCTCGCATCAAAGCCGTCTTATCCCCCCATAGCTACCCTATAAAATTACATACTTTGCCTGACGCTTTAATGCACTTCTGCTCGACAAGTGTACAATCATCCGGTTAAAGTCCTTCACACTATCGTCGTCATTGGTTCAGTTAAGAACTGAGAAATACCTTCACAAGGAGGAGTCAGTTAATCTTGAATGCTCCTTGCAGTTTCCGTCCCGGTCGTCGTTGTCGTGTATGTGTTTGTATTAGTAAGCGCACATCATCGTCATTCATGCCATCTACAGGGGTAAACGTGATCAGAATAATTAAGGGTAAGGACTCCTCCTGTAATATTTGTGTGTTTCCTTAAATTTTTTTTTATTCGTTGCTTTAGTTGCCATTCGAGGCTCGTTTCTGTTCCGTCCGGTGGTGGTATGATACCGGACAACGGACGCCTCCACAGTGTTGGTCAATGCCATTAGCTGCTGATGCTGATGTCCTGTGGGTCTGAAGGCGACTGTTACTGTTGTCCAGGTGGCTTTTGGTTTTTCGCCCACATAAAAGGTGCCAAGGGACGCGAATGGGGTAGTTAAGTATGAAGGCCACTGAACGACCGACGCGACGGACAGAATGACGCTGAGTGCGTGATGATGGGATAAAATGAAATGAAACGAGTTCCATGATCCAGAAACAACAACAACAACAACGATACTGCGACGACTGTCAGAACAAACTGTGGCTCATTTTTAATCGTCTACCCAAGGGAACTACTTCGAGAATAGCAAAGGGTGGTACCAGTACATCCCCACACAGACGAGAATGTTTGCGCTGCGTAAGTTTAAAAATGAATGTTGCCCTGCAGTGAGTGGGGTGGGGCGAGTATGAAATGATATGTGGACTGGGTCAGGAGAAATGAACTCGTATATATGACGAGCACTTTTTCGTATCCTCGCCCAAGGATGCCTGCAAGAGAAGATGAATTATTTGCTCCTTCAGGTAGATTAAGGTTGCTCACCTGATTGTTGTTCGGTGACCCAGTTTTCGGATGAGTACCTGTTTGGAATAAATATCTACTTGAATCGGTGAGGGTACTGCTCGAATAGAAGGCGTGTGTGTGGGCGTAACAAGGTGAAAATTAGAATTGGAAATATGAACGCAGAGGAGGTCATGCTGGAACCCATATAATCACTTGAGAGGAAACTGTGAGCAAGGACTGCTGGGAATTTATGAGTTGCGAAAACTTTTGACTGAAAACTGTAATAGGAGCGAGATAAAGGATAGAGAATGTAGTTTAATTCAGAACACTTGTATAAACGATGCTATGTTGACAATAGAAATCCAGATTTAGGTCATGTGAGTAAAATTTGGAATTTTCAGAAAACTTCGTAGGCCGATTTTGAGTTAGAAAGTTTTCAACAGAACAGGAATGTGTTTAAATTCCTTTTTTTTTTTTGAAGGTGGAAAAATGTATTACTTACTTTCTTTTCAGGAGGATTAAATCTCGTTTATTAACGCTGCTTCTTGTTTATAACAAAAAGCTTCCATTGGTCATCCCATTTCTCTTGAAGCTTGTGGATAGAATTTGAAGACATTTTAGACCATTCGCTCAAAGTGGATGGATTTTTGAACACCAGCCTTGATTCATATCATTGCACAGCTCGTCGATCGTGGTTGTACGATCGCCCTCCTCACGATCAGGACCTACAAATTTCCTTAAAGTCTGTTCTGCTGTCTTCCTTATCTTCCAGCATTCAACTCTATATAGATGAAATGATAAGATAAGTATTTTGTTGGGCATAATTTTGGTCCTTCGAGCTGGGAGTTTTGATACTACAGGGTGGCGCAGAAGAAAAGATTTTATTTAACCTTTGCAAGGTTCGGAAATAAGTTCACATTTTAGTTTAACGATAATATCTCTCCAATAATGCTTCGATCGTGCTCTTTCCAGAGCCTTTCTTATTTATTTTCTAAGAATTTCACTTCTTCTTGGATATTGGCCGTAAGCTAGTGTATGGTTCTTGGCTTATTGGTACACACCTTACTGTTTATGTAGCCCAAAAAAAAACTCTTAAGCGCGATGGCCACTTTAAATCAGAAAAACGCTCTATTATCCGATCACCAAAAAGTTTCCTCAGGAAAATTATTCCACTGTATTGAAAGTCATCCATACTAACCGCAACTTTTTTGTCCTTTTTAAGAAAAGATTGTCCAATGATTTTTTCTGAGGTTATTCCACATTATACTGTGCATCTAAGTGGGTGCATTTCACGTTCAATATCTATTTTTTGGATATTCGATGCCTTATATTCTGCAATTTTGTTTATTCACGCTACCGTTGAGGTGAAAATGGGCCTCATCGCTTTACAAAAACCGCCTAGATATCACCAACTGCGGAGAACGTCTGCTGGTGGAAGTTTCGGGGCTTTTCTCAATATTTGCTTGCACTCGAGTAATGTTCACATCATTTCGAACAGAACTGAACGAGGTCTTTTAGCACGCGCCACACGCAGCAGATCGCAGACAGTCCCTTGTTGCTGGTAACTTTAGACTAATCGGTAAATTGTTGGAGCACTGAGCGCATTTCGAACATGAAAGAAATTTCGATAAAATCTTTGTGCCTGAATAATTGAATGTCGACTTTCAAAATAAAAATGAACCACTTTGGTTCTTTGTTTTTTGAAAAAAAAAAAGAATAGGTAAACTGAAAAAATATTCAAATATTAAATCTTAACGTTCTCATGCGCCACCCTGTAATTGTTTGAACAAACCTTATTGGAAGTAGCATCGGTTGTCTACAATGAGTCTTCCTCGGATCTTCAACAATGTGTCTCATGTGACTCCACCTTGTTAGAACCAGAACCACATATTTTGTAAGCCTGATTCATCCAATTCGAACTCCAAGATTCCGATGGAAAAAATAACTCACCTCAATATTCAGTGCATTAGCAAAACTGCCAAATCAAAACGTGGTTATGGCTGAAATATTGTCAGAAATGGACTATCATGAGCTCTGAAACTGAAGCGCTCCGAAAATAAGGTTAGGTTAAGTTACTATGGATGTCCTGCGACTCACTTAGATCACATTTCGTCCATTGCACCATAGTCGAGATATACCCATTGGAGAAAGAAAATCAACGGCCTACCGTTGAACCATCCAGATACAAGAATCAATCTCAGATGGTGTCTGGAGTCAATCAGACTCGATCTTGTTTTGGCTAGTGCGGGATATTGGCAGATCAGATGGCATAATAATTCTATTCCTTCGACGTCTCTGCAGCGTCTGCAAAAGTCGTCATGTGATATACCGAGCTGCTCTGGATTAGTGCCTACGGTGCGATGACCTGTTATTATGCTTGAGACAAGACGGATATCCTTTCGACAAGATTGATGAGATCTCTGGATCTATGAGCGTCAATGACTGGCGACAAAGGATTGGCTATTGCACATAATTCGGTTTGATTTCAGCGTTTGTTGGCAATGTCTATTATTTCCGATTCAATTATCTTATGGAGAGCACCAATTGGCGTTTTAACAAAGGATAGAATTTGATAAGTTTCCAGTTCTGATCCAAGTTCATCTGCCCTCTCGTTCGCTATTATATCCCGGTGACCTGGCAGCTAATAGAGGTGTACCTTATTGACTGCTGATATAATGTTTAGTTGTAGTTTGCACTTCTTAACAAGCTTGGATTTATCTGTGTCGAGCTCAGAGTCTTAATGTTAATGTAGATGGTTATGACCTTACCAACTGAATTATCTCCGACGATCATTTCCCTGACTTGAAGTACGGCTGTAACTTCAACCTGGAACACGCTGCATTTATCTTTTACAATAGGACTAGCGGTTGAAAATGTCGTTTTTTTCAAAAATCAATGCTTTATTGAGGAAAAATAGATATATAGTAAATTCAATATTCAAAGTATTGCATACCGCTAGCCACACATTTTTCCCATTTTTCTGGCAATTCATGGATACCCGGTCTGAAAAATTCGACCGGTTTGGCCGCAATCCACGAATCGATCCATTTTTTGACATCATCGGAATGACGCTAGTGCTGGTCAGCCAGGCCATGTTGCATCGATCGGAAGAGATAGTAATCGGATGGCGCAAGGTCTGGACTATACGGCGGGTGGGGTAGGACATCCCATTTGAGCGTTTCAAAGTAAGTTTTGACGACATTTGCAACTTGTGGCCGAGCATTGTCATGTTGCAAAATAATTTGATCGTGTCTTGCGACCGTTTTTCCTTCTGTGCTCGGCTCAAACGCATCAATTGTCGTCGGTAGACCTCGCCTGTGATTGTTTCATTCGGTTTTAGCAGCTCATAATACACAAGACCCTTATGCACAGCATAACCTTTAGGCCATGAATATTCTGAACGGCCGTCGATGTTGAGGCATGTCCGGGGTATCCATACGTTGCCAGACGTTTTGGATTTTCGTTTTGTACCCATTTTTCATCACCAGTGACGATTCGATGCAAAAAAGATTTCTTTTTGTGGCGTTCAAGCAGCAATTTCGGACATGCAAAATCGGCGTTCGACGTCTCGTGGCTTCAATTCATACGGCACCAAATGTCCTACCTTTCAGATCATTCCCATTGCTTTCAAACGATCGGAAATGGTTTGCTGGATCACTTGGCGTCGATTTTGCAAGTTCTTCTTGCGTTTGTGACGGATCTTGATCGAACAATGCCTCCAATTCATGGTCTTCAAACTTTTTCTTTTCTTTGTCTTCGGTGTCGAAATCGACATCTTTGAACCGCTTAAACCACCGCTGACACATTCTAACGTCTACAGTATAGCCCGGGTAAGGTTCGGTAAGCAATTGCTGCGCGTCGGTTGCTTTTTTCTTAAAATGAAAGAAGCATTATAAAACTTCCCGCAAATGTTGTTTTGATGGCACGAATGTAGACATTTTACGGCTTTACAAAAACTTGTGTGTTTTCACTAATGACCAATAACCTAGACCGAAATAACTACAATGACATGAAGTTTCTGATGTGACAGCTGTCGTTGTCTGCGATAACGACATTTTCACCCGGTAGTCCTATTATAACTTTATTGCTGTAGTAAAGGTCCAGTGGTAGCAGATGCAGCATTGCCTCCAGTGCTTCGGTTGGTGTTGATCTCATAGACCGATCACCCTTAAGCAACCAAGGATTTGAACCCTTGCAAGATGATATTACTTCTTTAGTGCCTTCCACCAGACTAATGAACCATAGGTAAGGGTTCGCCTCATAATCGCGGTGTATAGCCAAGGAACCCCCTTCGGTTTGAGTCCTCAGGTGCTGACGAACATCATCTTTAAACACATGGAAACATTCACATGCCTCCGAGATATTTTGCACTCTTTTATACTGTCAGAGCAGTGCAATGCATTTTCGCGGTTCGAACATTGGAATCGTTCTTTTCCTAGTAAATAGACGGGTTGACGTCCAGTCTTTGTCCTCGGACCAACGCGTAATTGAAACTGCATGATTGGTAGCTGAGGGAGGAAACGAATTTTCCTGATACCAGAATTGCCATATCAACACCAAAGCCATTGGTTTCCATTGAGTTTATAATTTCGTCTGTTACAAGTAGCAAAATCAACGACGAGGCAACCCCTCCTTGTGGCTTGCCCCGGTTGATCTTCTTTTGCAGATAATTAAACCGAGTGAAGCATTTATGATTAGCGTGTGCAGCATGAATCCGATCCAGTTGAGCATTCCCTTGTTTATGCGGGCTCTGTTGAGACAGCTTTGAATGGCTTCAGTACTCAGGTTTTTAAACGCTGAATTTTATCATGAATCTGCATTCCCATTTCCTACTGTGGTGCGGAATAGTATTTCATTATATTTGATAAAATAAAGTTGACTTCCAGGTCTGCGAGTGTAAAGTTTTTAGTCTCGTAATCATAGCACATCACTTCAAACGTGTACGCTTAAAACTCTCTTACGAAATAGCCCATATCAGAATGTGCATTGTGAATCATTGGCCTTTCGTCTTGCTCTACTCAAGGCTTGACAAATGAAATCCTTTTCTTCCTACTTGCTAATAAACTGAATAACTTTTCTGTTTTTAGAATTAATTTTTTTTCCACTTAAACAATCATTATTTTGCTTGATTTAGAGAAACCTTATAAACTATGACTCTATTGTGATAAGATATCGAGTTTAATTTGTTCAACCTTATGTCCTACAACAACCTATCATTTAACGCTTCCAAATAAAAAATAAAGATATCAGCTTCTGACTGTTCTGTCGTTATCGCTGCAAAAATAGTAGATTAATTGTTTGCTTCTTTCCAGGAACTCCTAAAGCCAATGAAATTTGTTGAGGAATAAAGTGATAAAACTTTAATGAGATTTAATAAAGGCAACTTCTGTTTTTATTTTATTTGATAAAATTTTGTGAAAAAACATTGCAAATTGGATAATTGGCATTCAAAGTAAAACTGACGTTACAAAGTTCAATCAATCTTTGGATTTTCCAAAGCACAAATTACAATTGTGTTTGTAATCAATCATGATTTGAACTGACTTCAATAAATCAGATCAGTTTTGAAGTATGTTAAGTCATAAATTAAAAATAAATTTTATAACAGAAATCAAAAACATAAATTCCTGTCGCGACATTTTTTTGGTGGCCAACATCGCACCTTGTCATTTGCATTTGCGCGTAACATTTTTCATACAAATGGCGTGGCTTGAAACTACAGTTTGCCGCCGAAACTTAACGAAAAGGAGATTTTTCATGGTTGTGGTATTTCTGAGACGCGAGATCCGATATAATTGCTCGAATATAATTCGTGGACATAACGAATTAAGATCTTCATGTGAAAATTTTACTAAGAACATAGGGTTTTTCAACAGGGACGCTACAAAAGTAGAGCGACAGGGTCAGCAAAAGACGCCATAATTCTTGCCGCTCTTTTGACATTTCTCTTCAGTTAGGTTTGCCATTTTATGATGGAAAAATATTCGAGCCAACAACGAGTCGAAATTATTTAAATTAACTACCGAAATTCGGAGTCAGTGGCCTCAACGTTAAGAGCGCTACGTCCAATTCATGGTCGTCATTATCGTCCTAGAACATCAACAATTGAGCGTCTAGTGGAAAAATTTGAATCCACAGGCACAGTACAAAATGTTCCCGTGCCAGTGAGACAAAGAAGTGACCATAGTGTCGAGAATATTGCTGCCGCTGAGGCTTCAGTTGCAGAAAGCCCAAATGTGTCTCTCACACATCGTTCTCAAGCGTTGGGCATCTCTGTGACGTCGTTGTGGCGAATTTTGCGAAAAGATCTTGGCCTACATCCTTACAAAATTAAATTGACGCAAGAACTGAAGCCGCTTGACCACCGGAAGCGTCGCATTGGGCCGTACTTCTTCCGTGATGATCAAGGCCAGCATGTTACTGTGAATGGGGATCGCTACCGTTCAATGACAACCGAACATTTTTTGCCCACATTGGATAATATGAACTTGGAGGACATGTGGTTCCAACAGGACGGTGCCACAAGCCACACAGCGAATGTCACAATCAATTTGTTTGGAAACCAAGTTTGGAGAAAGTGCTATCTCACGAAAGAGTCCAGTCGCTTGGCCGCCTCGGTCGTGCGATTTGACGCCGTTAGACGATTTCCTGTGGAGCGACGTCAAGTCTATGGTCTATGCCAACAAGCCAGCGACGATTGATGAACTTCGTACGAATATCGAACGTGAAATTGCGGCAGTATCGGCCAATTTATGCTCGAAAACCGTGGAAAATTGGGCTCAGCGTCTGGACTTCTGCAAGCGTATCCGTGGTGGCCACGCAAAAGAAATCGAATTCCATACATAATGGCAACAAACGTGCTTTCACAGGAATAAAGAATTTCATTGATAACCAAAATCTTTTTGTTTTATTTAAAAAAAAACTTTTGTAGCGCTCTTGTTGAAAAACCCGATAGACTTCCTTTTTTTGCAAGCCTCTCGGACTGTCTTGAAAATGCAGCATAAAACTTCATGGTAACTGTTCGATTTTGTCTCGGTATTCTGGTCGGAGCTAAAAACAGGTTTCTCCGTGACCAATAATTAGTTGACTTAAGCTCATCATTAAACTCGCGAATTCCGCTTTCAAGGTTTGATGTGAAAAAATGATTAAATCTTTGAACATCGTCCGCATACTTGGATACATGGTTTATGAAGAGTTTAGGGCCTAACACAGAGCCTTGTGATACACCAAAAAAAAAAACAGATAACAACCATGAGCATTTAAGTCCTGAGAAATTCGAATTTTCAAAAGTAGAGCACGTTTTCAGTTTTTCAATAAGAAGAGTATGACTAGCAGACATTAAATCCCTGTCAAAAGCTACTCGGATATCATCGCTGATCTTCATCGAATCTGTTATAAAGTAATGTCTTGGCCTGAAATCCGATTGGCATAAAATCCAGGTTTCCTTTAGGGACGGGTACAATTTACACAATGTAATAACACGATGTGGTAGGAATTATATAGAAAATTGTAGTGATATGTCTTTCTATAGTAGCTCTCAGTTTGTGTGAGCTGTTCTTGAACTGCCATTAATTTTGATTAAGGGAGACATTGTCCTTCTTGAAATTTTCAAAAAATCAATTTCAAATTTTATTAAGTATTCTTAATACACATGTTAGTAGAAATAAATCTGTCGAGGCGTTTCCCAGGTTTCGAACGTTTATGATATTTTAAACGCGTTTTAAATTGACACCGTCAGCTCGCTCTGACCATTCACGAGACAAAGCAAGAGGAGAGGATGGTGACTGACTCAGCAAAAAAGCCCGGGATTGAGCAGCGGGAGATGTTAGCGGTTCAACATGAGCAGCTAGACGAAGACTAGGAATGCATTGGCATGCATTGCCGATTAGCGGTAATTATTAACACAATTGTGTGAACACAATAAACGCGTTTTTTTTCGAAAATATGTTTTTGAAAATAGCTGACATTCTCCAGACCGCTGTAATCAACATAGCAACCTGAAATTTTGAGAGCATATTCAGAAAATATGTCTTCACAGAATGACGGATCGTTTCTTTCGATAGGTAAATTTTTGCATTTATTATTTATCTTTTTATGCGAAAAAAACGCGAAAATTCGATTTTTTTTTAATTGCCGCCATTTTCCGAAATTTGTACTAAACGAAAAAACGAATTTGAATTTGTGTTCCAGATCAACAAAGAGGGCAGTGATGTCAGCCGTTTACCTCTCGCGATTTGAAGACCTGTTTCCGCGGAGCCGCAAGTGCCGCCATTTTTTTTTTAAGAATTTTTTTTTTTTAAAAAACGCACTCAAAAATCTTTATACGTTTCCTTTGAAAAAAAAAATAAATTTTAAACTCCTGAAAAATGGCACTCCAAGGACAAAGTCTCCCTTAAGTAAATTACTTCACTCAATCGCTTTGAAATTGTTGCACAGGAACACATTTAACGATATTTTTGGAATGATTCCAGTACAAGACATTTTCTGCAGTCAGAACTTGTATAATGCCTTCTCAATCTGATGTCAAAGGTATGCTTTGATTTATTTTACACTTCAGGCAGTTCTTCTAGTGCATGAGTACGTGACGTTTGTGCGCGACGTGTTGTGTGAATTCGGAAACAAATTAAACTAAATCTGAAGTGTAAATGAGCTATAGTTTTGCGGTTCAACGGTTTTGCTTGGTAGCTTAACAAGGCCTTAAGCTTCGTAATAATTTTCTTTCTTACGCTAAAAACTATAACTCTTTTGAAATAAATTTTACCCAGCTGATTAGACCTTGAACGGTGAATGACATAAGAATCTACATGTGTCAGTTTAAACAGTGAGTTGCATGAGTCGGTCAGGAGGTAAAAATGCCTGAGACGTGCAGCCATTGCAAAACTCTTATACGAGGAGAATCTGGCTTAATGTGTGAAGGAGTCTGTGGTAAAGTGTACCATGCTGCTATTAAATGTTCGGAACTTGATCAGTATACCTGTGGTGTTATCAGTTCCAACAAAATAGTTGAATTTATGTGCGAGGACTGCACCCTGCATATACGTAATGTAGACGACGTACTCAAGGATATGCAACAAAGTGTTAATCAGAACAAAGTTTACTTACGAGAATACAAAGAAGGTTTTGAAGAGGCACTAAAACAAAACGAAAACGAGATAAAAAAAAACTACTTGAAGTCATAGAAGCAAGGTATATGGAGAGGTTGCAGCAAATGAAAAAATCGCAGGAAAACCAAATTAAAACAAGAACTTCCTGATGGGAAGTTAAAAATTTGTGTGAATTCTTAGAAAATTATAAGGCTGAAAGTAACAAGGTCTGTTATGAGTTAAAAAATAGCAAATATGAATTAAAAATGCCTGAACTTAGAAACCCGAGAATTTTAATATACAACGTGGTAGAAAAATATAGCGAAGATGCCTTAATAGAAAAAAATAAAATGCAGAATGTGCAATTGGAACACAGTAAACTAAAGGTGGTAACTATAAAAAAAATTACAAGGAAGAAAATTAAAGGCTACAACGTGGTAATTGAATTGGATTTTGAAAGCTTTAAAAGAATGATGGGCATTGGTAAAATAAACAAAGGATGGAATCGTTATCTGATCTTTGATGGAGTTGATGTAACGAGGTGCTACAAGTGCAAGGGTTTTAATCATAAGTCGACAGAGTGTAGAAATAAAGAAATAAAGAGGAGCATAATTCCAAAGACTGTATAACTAATATAATAGAAAAATGCATTAATTGTGAAAAAGTTAACACCAGACTAAACCTGGGCCTTGACACTAAACATGGAAACTTGAGTAGAGAATGCCCGGTGTACTTAAATAAACTTAAAAGGGTAAAGCAAAATATAGGCTATTAGCAATTAAAAAATTTCAAAGGACACAAATTTACAAGGATTAGAAAACAATTTTACCGAGCTGGAAGTCATAACCCGATACAACAAATACGAATTCATAGCACTTAGTGAGACCCATGTAACGCCGGACATTGAAAACTCGGAAATTGAAATCAAGGATTTTAATGTTTATCGCTGTGACTCTAGCGGCGACATTGGAGGAGTTAAAACTGGACCTATTCAATATTGCAAGTACAACTCGGACCAATTCCGAACGAGGCTAATGATGGAACGCATCAATGATATAGAACATGTTGATGTTAATTTATTTACGGATGAGTTTTGTGGCAAAATGAGCAATGTTGTTAATCATTTGGTCGGCAAAACGCGAATAAATGCAGCCAAGAACAGTTGGTTTACCAAAGTTTTAAATGACATCTGAAGTGAAAAGATAAGATCTCACCAAAAGGCAGTTAATACGAATAATGACACCGCTCGGCGGATATACAGGAGCGTCAGAGGATAAAAATCTCTCAATAAGAATTGAATGGTGTTCTGTTGTCGCTGACGAATGTAGTTAAGAGACTAAATGCAGAATACTGAGTGAAGCCATTCGATACCGGAGTAAGCATGCACGATACACGTTTGCCAAAATGATAAAAGTTTGGTTATCGAGATAAAAAAAATTAGTGACCGACTGAACATTCGGTTTCAGTTTCGGCCGAAACTTCGGCGGCGCCGCGACTCAGTCTTCCACAAGGCACACAGCGATTTGGACCATTTTAATACCGCGAGGGTTATGTGGGTTAACGTATGTTGGGGAAAAAGTGAATATTGAGAGGTTTTCCTCCCGGATGGTGCAGAAGAGGAAGTTGGAAAGAAGACTAGTTTGCTTCTCAAATGAACTGTGCGAGTTCTTTTGGGTTTTGCTTTTGAAATTTGGGACAAAGCTGTGAAGAAATGGGAACTGATATTGCTATGGCCGGGCATTCAAATATGAAATTTAGTAGCTTTCTGGTTCTCTGTGACGTTGAAATAGGGTTGATGTATTTATTTTTTATGCTTAGTTTGACCGCAGCTAATGGTATGTCAGTATATTGTGAGATGCATCTGCGAGGATGCATTGTTTCTTCACAGGCAAGCTCATCTGCTCTGCAGCTTCCGTGGAGATTCCTATGTCCTGGCAGCCCATAAAGACGAACCTCTTCAAAGTCTGCTATCTCCTTATGAGATACCCAAGCGTTCCTTGACAAGCTTAGACGTAGATTTTATGGCAGCTTGGCTATCGGTCGAAATTAATATTTCCTTTGCAGAAATGCCACTATACAGCAACGATTTTACGGTCGTGGTAAAACATGGAAGGAAAGTTCTAGACTAAGATTATTCAAAAAGATAAATTTACACTTTTCGTTCCAGTTTTGACCAATCGTTTGTAATGGTGATGGGGTCGACTGTTGGGAGGGAAATCTACTCCAAAGACTGAGGACTGATCAAAATCAACACTGGTGCATGATGAGATTGCATTGAGTCTTACTAACACAAACTTTATTCTTATTTTGCAATTTGTTCATTTGCTAATAATTATGAAAACCAAACAATCTTACGTCCTCGAACAGTCGAATGTAAGCTTCCCTTTCTGCCTTCACAATCATCGAAAAACAGCGAAACCAATTATCACAAAACCCGTAAGCTTGAATTTCCAATTTCGAGCAGACACATATTTCGTATCTTTTATCGTGTTTGGGTGCAATTCGCTGCTGGTCTTATGAGCGACAGCACTGAGAATTCCATTTGAAAAAAAAGCAAACAATTACTGATAAAAACTTAAATGAAAACACCGTAATTAGGTGGATTATAATTGTCTGATATCTTTTACAAATACGAACGCATACTGTATTGTCACATTTTTATACAGTATCTGAGTCCAAATTGTGAATCACCACTGTGAGTCGTCTTCAGAGATAAGAAAAGTATCGGTTCTTTTTTTTCCATTGTCGATATCAATTGCTAAAGTTGCAAAAGATGGCTAATAAAATGTGATCAATTAAATACATATTTGCGACATTAGTAGCGAAGTTCAGACTGGACTGGTCATGGGGTAAAAATAGGTTTTCGTAGTCAGTGCCCTAGCTAACATTATGCGTTTATTAATCACATCAAAATCTCTTTCCTATTTCTTCTTTATCTCGGTAATTTCTCCAAAAATCGTTTTTTGGTTCTCGAATCGTTTCGCAAAAGAGTCAACTGAAATGGTTTATATAAATCGGATAACTTTTCAACAAAGGCTGACGAGACCACTTGATCTTCTTCAATCCAGACTGAATGTTTCACTTGAGTCCTTTCGAGTCCATCCTCCTGTGTGTGGTCATGAAGGCACTAAGCTTTCAGCCTTGATAATTCATCAGCTTTCATGTTTCTTGATACATAGACAAGCTGGAGTTTGACTTCATGTTTTAAGAACAACATCGTCTAAATGTTGTCTATTCCCCTCAACACTTTTTCGGAGCCGATTTCTTTAATTTGTGAACGTATCAAAGCAAGGAGTAGGTTCAATTGAAGAAACCTCAAAGCGGAAATTTTCTGTTCGTGCCTGAATCGTTCGGTGGCTGCTGCTTCTTACCTAAGCTTAGATTCATTGACCGAAGTGCTTAGGGTATAAATCCGCATCTAAAATAACTCCCAGTTTCTCCGTGAAACAACTGCATTTTGCGGTACCAATAATTCGACTATCATCTCCCTACATCAGCGGTTATTGTCTCCCGCTGATAAGAAATCCTTGAAGTCCTTTTTTCCCTTATCTTTTGAACCCATAAGCAGATACGTTTGGTGTTTGGCCTATCAGTCACTTGCGAAGTGCCTAGAACATTTATGTCCGCCTTGAAAATTATTCCCGACAGTATTGTTTGTAATTAATATTCCCTTAGCCTGCAGAATATCTGTGGTTTCGGAGTGAAAGTTGCTGCAGTCGTCTAATACCGCAAAGAAGTCATTGACTAACCTTTCTTCGAAGAGGACACTAACTTGTGTTCCTGCAGTGCGAGTGCAGCTCTTCATTGTTGCAGGCTGCATTCTCATCTCACTCCTTTCTAATTGTTGAGTTAAGTGTTTATTTTTAAAAGAAATTCATAGTAGGTGGGATTAAGTATGTTTCGATCCTCCTCATTAATTTTCTATATTTCTGTCCATATCCCTGCAGGTGTTGACGTAAGAGCCGCACAGTAGGGTATTCGACCATATTCTTGTCAAATAAAAAATTCTGCTTTAATTTTTTATTTGAAAAAAAAAAAAATAAAAAATAAATGCAGACTTCAAGTAAACTACAGTAGATATAAGAAAAACATAACAAAATGTCAATTTGCCAAACCAATTGTGTGAAGTTTAAAAAGATTGAAAAAAAACAATATTCAACATAATTGCGTGTTGTGTTTTTTTATAAGGTAAACTGATCAATTTTTGAAATGGAATCATTATCTGAAGTTTTTTTTTTAAATAAATAAAAATAATATAGGGTTTTTCAATAAGAGCGCTACAAAAGTTTTTTTTTTTAAATTAAACAAAAACGGTTATGGTTATCAATGAAATTCTTTATTCCTGTGAAAGTACGTTCGATGCCATTATGTATGGAATTCGATTTCTTTTGCATGGCCACCAGGGGCGCGCTTGCAGAATTCCAGACGCTGAACCCAATTTTCGACGGTTTTCAAGCATAAATCGGCCGATACTGCTGCAATTTCACGTTCGATATTCGTACGAAGTTCATCAATCGTCGCTGGCTTGTTGGCATAGACCATAGACGACGTAGCCCCACAGGAAATAGTCTAGTCTAATAGGCACGGTTATCATTGAACGGTAGCGATCCCCATTCACAGTAACAGCTGGTCTTGATCATCCCGGAAGAAGTACGGCCCAATGACGCCGCCGGCCCATAAACCACACCAAACGGCTTCAGTTCTTGCGTCAATTTGATCTTGTACGGATGTAGGCCAAGATCTTTCCGCAAAATTCGCCACAACGACGTCACAGAGATGCCCAAAGCTTGAGAACGACGTGTGAGAAACACATTTGGGATTTACACCCTAATCACTTCGGTCATTGAATCTAAAACTGCAACTGAAGCCTCAGCGGCAGTAATATTCTCGACACTATAAGCACTTCTTTGTCTCACTGGCACAGGAAAATTTTGTACTGTGTCTGTGAATTCAAAGTTTTCCACAAGACGCTCAATTGTTGATCTGCTAGCACGATTATGACGACCATAAATTGGACGTAGCACTCTTAACGTTGAGGCCAATGACTCCGAATTTCGTAAATTTTAAAAATTTCAACTCGTTGCTGGCTCGTATATCTTTCCATCATGAAATGGCAAGCCTTATTGAAGAGAAATATCAAAAGAGCGGCAAGAAATATGGCGTCGTTTGTAGCGTGCATGTTGAAAAACCCTTTATAATGTTGTACGATATGTTTTATTATGTGTCATTGTGGTTATGACAACTCTTATTGTTTCGTAATTTAAACGAATTTTTCGCCTTTAACGCTACAAAAAATGGTAGATTTATTTATGTTCCCTAGCAGTTGCAGATTTGATTTTTTTATAGAAACTTGTTCTTTAATATTCTTTTATTTCGGGGTTAAAAATAAGCTGCACTTTTTTGCTTTTTTCGGAGACTTTCGGAATTTTGCTTTAAGAAGGTTCCAATTAGTTTGCCGTAACTCGAAAGTATTTATTTCTGATTCAATTCAGTAAGAATTCGGTCAATTTTCTTAGCCGACTTAACGACAAAAAGCAACCGATTTCCATAACCAGTCTTAAGCAATTCAGATGTCATTAAGAATCGTGCAGAAATTAGAAGCGTCCAAATTGGTAAAGGAAGAAGCAACTACGGTACCTAAACGTGCCGTTGAAGACAGAAACATAATGAAGAATACCAGCAGTAACTTCAGATTAAGGTGAAGAAAAGGATGACAGAAACAGTAACTCGAGTGACGAAGGATAAAAGTTACTATTTAAATTTGTTAAAATTGAGGCTTAAGCGTATTAATTTTTTCATAGTAATTGCTGGTTCTGGATGCTCCTTTGACTTTCAATTGAATTTATTCAATTTAAATTGAATTTATTGTGATTCACTTATTACCAAACCTTGAATGAAAATAACAAAACGTAGCTATCACCCAACTCACCCCATCCAAAACTTTCCACCTGCTCGTCAACCCAAAATTACTTGTTTTTGCAAAGGTTAATGCCATGTTTTTAAGTCAAATACCGCTGGTGCGACGTCTTCGTCAATTTTTTTCAACACCGGAGATCGATTTCATTTATCCACTGACCTCCTAGCAGACGAGTGGAGTTTAGGTATATTTAGCATTCCACTCATCTGCTAAGTGGTCACTGATCCATTGCAAGCAGAGAAAACCATTGGAATTTAAAAAATTTTATTCACAATTCTTTTGAAGATACTTCAGGTGCATTCAGTTTTAAGCAATCATTGAATCGAGTCGAATGATTGCATCCTTTTGAATTGTATTTCTAACGTCACTTTATATTATCTGAAGTCCGCGTGAATTCACATTAAATCAGTTAAAGTCAGTGAAATCAACAGAGAAAAATTAAATGGGAAAATAATAAGGCGAGTGGGTCAGCTGCTGAGTGTGAAGGCACGAAATCAAGTGTCTGATGTATCTTCACGGTCCCAGCTCTAGCGAGTGACTGACAATCCACTGATGGGCTTAGATTAAGCTTTTGGGTCGTTGGAAGGCGTCAATAAAATGTGGGTCCAACCCTTGCCATTTGATAAATACATTTATTACATGTTCACACAAATGGTGAAGTTAGGCCCTGATAATAAAAAGGGCTGTCGGCTGTCAAGTCAAATGAATCAAACTCGTTGTTGAGCCTAGTGAATGTGTATCGATACAGAAAAGTAGGGAGCTTATGATCTTCATTTTTTTTTGCCAATACATATCTGCAGACTTGAAGGTTACATATATTGTTGTCCAAAAAGTCAGGTCAAATTTGAGAGCCGATAGTTAAGATTTGGTCTTTCATAAATTTTTAACAGATCACCAATGGAGGACTAAATTGTGTATTCAACGCAACACCGTTTGTAAAGCAACCAAAGATTCTGAGATTCTTGAGTAAGAAAAATGCTTTTTGTCGGTTTCTATAAAATAACCCTGTTCAGAGTACGCCTTCCAAATAAAAATAGAATATCATAATAATACTTCCTCGATAGGCTTGAAAAAAGGCCAATCTTATTGCTCAATGAACTTACGATGGTTTCATCTGGTCAAATCTCAAAAAAAAATTGCGACCAAGTAACATCAACAAAACGATTTATTACAAATGAACTAAGTGTGCAATATATCGATTGCAGGATGGCTTGTAGGATACGTAGCCCCCTCTTTCTCAAGGCACAAACAGCTCATGTTCAAATCGAAAATTTTATGGAAAATAGAATTCCATTGACTTTAACGTTTCTTGCAATCTTTGAATTAAAATGGACGAATAATGCTGCTTATCCAAAAATGCCAGCCAATAGACTGACGTTCAAGATGGGTTGGTTTCTCAATGACTTCTCACCTCATCTGAAAGGATTATTATTTGAGTTAAATTGTTGCCATTTCCAATCTGTTCAAACTAGACTAGCGAAACCGGTGGTCATTTTCCTTGAATTCATGGGTCAATTGGTTTTTCTAAGTGGATAACCACATACCTTATGCGGATATTGGAACTCCTCACAAAATCAATCAATCAATGGTATGTCTGAATCGGACATACAATCTTTTGTAAAAAATTAAAAACCAAAAAGGTTTCGGCCTTAGTCTTCTATTAGAAGCATGCCAAAAAGCGACATGAAATTCCTCATGCTTGTGATAAACGCTTGCCTCGAAATGCAATACTTTGAAAATGCTTGAAAAGTTGCTCAGCTAATACCAATACCGAATGCTATAAGCCAATAAGCTTGCTGATCAGTTTAAGCAAAATATTCGAACGAATTTTAATTGAAAAAAAAATTGTCAAATTTGAAGGTATCATGCAAAAGACTTGCAATTACCTCGATCTTCGGACTCAATTAAGAAGGCATTGTTTCTCACCTTTGTTCCATTGGATATCCGATACCAGTTTAGACACGGAATGTATGCAATCATGCCCCGCTCTGGAACTGAATTGGTTATCCTATTATCACTTTTTAAAAAACTTTGCTGATGTTAGGAAGAAGGCTTATCGATCGAAGATTGGATGTGTCTTTGCTCCGTTTAAGAATGGGTTGCACAACCGCTGTCTTCCAATGAGCCGGATAATGTGCATTATTCAACAAATTGTTAAACAGGGTAGTGTCAATGTTTACCGCTTCTAGAGAAAGATGTTTGAGAACAATGTTTGATATTTCGTCGATTTCAACAGATTTCTTTAACTAAGTGAACCGAAAATAACCAGAAGATCTTCCTTTGAAATGTACGGAGGATGAACCTCCTCATTGCCGATGACATCATTTGCCCAATTTTTGTCATTTAACATAGTAAAACCAGTGCTCTCCGATCGCCCGTGTTCATTGTGATATCGCAGGTCGGAGTTGTGTACGAGGACGCGATCTTCCAAGATATGGTTCTGGCGAGTGCTAACATTCACCTTGTACTCATCTTGAAAGGTCGCGTCTATTACTTCAACTTTCTCCTGAGGGTCTTCGATCACAAAAAAACTTTTTATATTCGATCGCTTCTTGTGGATCTATACCTGCTGTCACAAAAAGTTCGGGGGAGCTTAAGACACGGAAGTACATTCTGGTTTTTTCTACGAAAAAATTTATTGATTTTCGGCAACAAACTAGGGTTGCTAGTTTTAACAACAGCCCAAATTTCCCAAGGAGCCGTTCTTTTCAGACAATGCTCTCATAAATAGTGTTTGAATAAGCTAACGTTGCTTGTCAATGCATATATTTAGTTAAATAAAACTATTAAAATCGTAGTAAAAACTTTTTATATCGTTTTTATTTTTTGGATTTTCTGTTTATTTATTGATTTATTTTTATAATTATTCATGTATTTAATTTTTCATTAATTTTTTTATTTATTTACCTACGTTATTTAGTTATTTATTAACTGATTTATCTATTTAATATTCAATTATTTATTTATATATTTAGCTAGTTTTTAACATTTTAAAAATATGTATAGTATCTGTGATAGCCATATTGGAATTATAAATTTAATAACTGAACCAAATAAAGGGTTTTGTGTTCGTAGTTTCCCTGTAGAGAATTTGGGAGACTTTATCCTTATTTATTTGTCATAATAAAATATATTGAGTTTTGCAGTTGAAAGATCTTATTTATTTATTTTTATTTATTTAATTCATAGGGGTACAAGTAAGACTTAGTCCTTTTTAGTACAGTTCTTAATGGATATAATAAAGGAAAATTTCAAAATTTAATAATTATATAAAACAAAAAATTTCAGAGTTGAGCTAATAAACTTAATTGGGATTCAATACAAAATTAAAATAATAAAGTAGATACTCGTAAAAATGTTGAAGAAAAAACAGTAAAAGGATAGGAGGGGGATAAGGAAATAACAAGGAAGAAAGTGAAAAACAAAGATATGCATATTCTATGTTCTATTAAAGTGGACGTTTATTAAATTGGCCGGCTCCATTGATTAGTTTAACGGCTCTCGGCAGCGAATTCCAAAGTCTGGTACAGTGGACAAAGAAGAGGCGGGCAGGCTGTAAATAATTGGATTGAGGAACGATCAGATTAAGTGTAGTTTACCGAATACATATGTTGGTTTTCGTGTCTGTATTATTTTGTGCATGAACATACAACACCTTATGTTCCAGAACTCCTGAAGCGAGCAAGCAAGGAATATATGGTCAAATCTACGAAGTCCATATACTATATATATCTGACCATATCGTTAAAGGCAACTTGCAATCTGTGCATAGTGAGCGAATCGAGTTTGCAGTACAAAACTATGGCATATTCAATTATCGGTACTAATAAAGTTTTTACTAATTTTAGCTTTGTAGCAACAGGGGTTAAACAAGAGATCAGCCAAAGTTTGCGTTGTCCTCCATATATTCGCGCAATAACATGGTTAATATGATCCACAGCGGAGAGTGATCGATGTATTTTGAAGCCCAAGTATGTAACAGTTTCCACAAACTGAAGTCTTGTGGAATTTAGGAAAATTTGTGGGATTTGTTCGGTTTTATATAGTTTTTTCGATATAAGAACTAACTGGTATTTTGGGCGACTCAGAAAAATATTATAGCAATTTGTCCAATTCACTATTTTAGATAAGTCCTCATTAAATCTAGAGACAAGATCCTCCACAAGTCCAATAGGTCTCGAGAGATGGACTTGCGCATCGTCTGCATAAAAATGCATTGATACGTCAGAGCACACTTTCGGCAAGTCATTTATAAAAAGGCAAAAAAGGAGTGGGCCCAAAATAGATCATCGTGGAACTCCCATCAATAACTCCTTAGATTGTGAGAACTTATCACCTACCATAACTCTTTTACTCCGGTTACGTAGATAATTCATTAGCAGCTGTATCGATCTTATATTTATAGAAAATCTCTGTATTGTAAATTATGCGATAGCAGGCCTACAATATTGTAATATTATAAATATATTATTATTATTGAAAAGGTTCATTTGACGACATGAGATATTATAATGGAACGTGATAAAAACCAAAGGTTTTTGTTGCGACTGATAACTCGTAACGAAATATAGGTTGTTTACGATAAAGTGTTATTCAAGCAGTCTAAGTTCGGATGCGAGAAACTGCTTCAACGCGATCGTCTGGACAACGTTCATCAGAGAAAGATTTGTGTGATTTTGAAGGTGTCACATTTTTCAGCTCATGCAGTCTGAATCCATCATTCAGGACCATCTCGAGCGCATACACATACATACTACTGTGTCCAAAAAATAAGGTGACATTGCATTTATTTTGAAAATTCTTTATTTATTCTTCCAAATCAATTTCATCCCCTTCAAAGTAATGCCCTCCCCATGCAATGCACTTATGCCAACGGATTTTCCAATCTTTGAAACACTGGTTGTAGTCACTTTCCGGGATGGCCTTCAGTTCCGTTTTCGCTGCGGCTTGAATCTCCTCTATCGTATCAAAACGGTGTCCCCGGAGCGGTCTTTTGAGCTTGTTGAACAGCCAGAAGTCGCACGGCGCCAGATCAGGTGAATACGGTGGTTGCGGAACGATATGGGTTGAGTTTTTGGCGAAATGATCACGAATTACGAGTGCGGTATGGGATGGTGCATTATCGTGGTGTAAAAACCAAGAATTGTCTTTCCACAATTCCGGCCTTTTTAGGCGGATAGCGTTACGCAAACGACGCATAACGTTCAAATAATATTCGTTGTTGACTGTTTGGCCGGTTGGAAGGAATTCATAAAGCACAACACCACGATAATCGAAGAAAACAGTCAACATGACCTTGATTTTTGAGCGACTTTGGCGCGGTTTTTTTGGTCTCGGCTCTCCTTTGGCACGATATTCGCTCGATTGATCGGTTGTTTCGGGGTCGTAAGCATAGATCCAAGTCTCATCGCCAGTTATAATGCATTTCATGACATCCTGGTTTCACACACTTCAACGCGACGCCTTTTTTCCAAAAAAATTCAATGTTTTCGGTACCAGTCGAGATTTGACTGAGCCTTCCGATAAACCAAATTCATCAGCAAGGTCTCTAATCGTTAATCGATGGTTTTTAAACACCAAATCTTTGATTTGTTGGACGTGAGCTTCATCGGTTGAGGTTGATGGTCGCCCAGAACGCTCTTCGTTGCTTGGAAATCACTATACCACTTGTAAACATTTTTTTTAGACATAGCCTCATCATCAAAGGCTTTCTGCACCATCCTCAACGTATCCGCAGCAGAAAATTGAATCCGCAAACAAAATTTAATGCAAATTTTTTGCTCAATAAATTTCGACATCGCAAAAAACGAAAAACTCACTTTTAGCAGCTCACAAAACGACGCGTATCTCAAACACTATGAATATATTTTGACATGAAATTTCACATAGATATCACTGATAGTACTACCAACCTAAAAAGAAAGAAAAATTTCCAAATCCTTCGACGCGCGCAGTTTAAATTCATATGTCACCTTATTTTTTGTACACAGTAGTTTCTTGAATCCAAGCAGTTAAATCAGCTAAGATCTTCTGTGTGAGATTACTCCCCTCACCTGATTTATTCTGTACTGGAAGCCTAAATATGATTCATTAAGTTCGTTATGTCAACTTATCGAGTTGAGATATGCCGTGATTTTGCAGATCAATGCAAATTGTGTGCTATATTTAATGTTCTTATCAGAAAGTCGATAAGAAACGTAAATATTGAGATGTAAAATAGCGCGCCCACAATGCCGAAGAAAAATATCAAAGCCTTTAATAGAGCCTTGCACCTAAATTTATCTCGAAATAAATTTGTAAACAGTGCGTGAGCTTTGTGGGGCTTAAGTGCTTAACACCCACCCTCTCAGTATATATTTTTTTTTTTTTTTAATTAGAGGAAGAACGCATTTGGTTGAATCTTTTTTGCTTCTGTAAACTTCTGTTCTTTTTTCGAGTTGTTTCGGAAATAAAAAGTGAAATCCGGTAAGACGAATCGCAGCGACTTAAACTCTTTTTTAGCAATAAAAAACGTCTTGTTATCTTGTTTGTTAAATGCAGTCAAGGAGAAATGACGATAGATTTGTTTGATGCATATCAGGCGGTTACGACTAACTTCCGTCGTGTACTCATAAATGATAAAATAAATTTACAATGTTTTTCGAAGTTAATTGAAGGAAGCTTATAGCTTCCTATTCATATTTGTTTATTATGGAATTTGATATTTTAACAAAAAAAGAATGCACCATTGAATCAAAAAAATAATCCTGTTTCTTTTCTTTGTCAATTTTAAAAGACACACCGAAGTAAATATTTCGCAACAACTGACAATTTGGCAGACGTTAACAGATTTATTTTTGCCAGTTTCGTAAAACGCACAATCTACACATTGAATGGTTTTGATGACGTAATTCGATTTGATTTTGTTTATAATTTGTTGACGTGTTTTACATTGCGGAACAAAAGATTGAAGCCGCCCTTGAGTTGCAACAAAAATCTTTTAACTCATTTACTTTTCAGACCATCAATATTTGCAGAGTCTGATCTTGAGTGAAAAGAGGGGCGCATCCCTTACAGTCTCAAGAACTTTGTTACCTAGCATTCGCGAAAGCTTGCTCTGTGAACCAGAAAATCAGTCTTTTTTTTACAACAGGACTAGATTCACTTTGAACACCTAACAGAGCTCGCGTTGGCACCTTCCCTCCCGTTCACTATCCTTGTAGACAGAATCGTATATCCAAAGGAGAATCATTCATCCTTAGATCTTTGTAGAGCATGATTTTGGTTCTTCGAGTCGATCAGTTTTCCCGGGATCACGAAATCGGCCTTCGGCTTGAATAGTTTAGTGCGATGAATGCAGGTATAGGCGACTCTGAAGGCTTTGATACAGTAAGAATCTAATGACTTGAAATTCGTGGGATTTTTTCAGGATTTTGAGGTGAATACAAATATTCTACTATTCCTAAATTGCCGTGCTAAAAGCGACGCTGATAACTCTACACGTTCACAAGTAAAGGTCACGTTTATAATGCCACAGTTCCTCAAGTTTTTAATAAAAATATTTAAAGACATTAAAACAAAACAGTCTGACAAATCTTACTACATCCATACAAGCGATTGTTAGTCCATAAGCCGTTCACGAGGTCATGAGAGAAAATGGAGCTTAAGTTAGCGAAATTAAACAAAGTTTAAATTCAAACCATCTACTGATATGATAAGTGGCCTAAGGGAACCAGAAATGCTGGAACTGTCACAATTGGTGAACGGAAATGGACTGGAGTTGAACCTCTCAAAAATTATTAACGCATGTTCACTGTGAAAGTCGGGTGTAAGTTTTGCTGAAAGAATTTTTGAAATCGGATGTGCATTTGCGAAAATTACCTCATGTTTACAAATTTACAAACATTACTTCTTTATTAATATGGATCACGTTTGAAATTTCCAAATTTCCATTTCACACAGAGCGGACAATTTGACATGGGAGCAACTGCTACTGAATTGAAAAATCTACGGATCTAGCCGCAAGTCTTAAGTCGAAGAATTCCTTATTGCAGCATTTAGATTTGCCTGAAGAGAAACTTACTTGGATTTCTTCAATGCATTTCGTCATTCAGAGCATTCCCTGCACTAATAAAAGTAAAAATAAGAAAGAAAAACCAGCAGAATGTTATTTGAAAAAAAAACCTTAAATGTACCTACTCTGTAGAAGCGTAGTGTATCTATCTCTGCGAATAAAATTCGACATCCTATGGCTTACGCACACACAATAGCTGCGCTTCACCAAATACCACCGATAACGATAAAATATGAGAACATAAATTAAAAGTTTGTTCCTTTTGCACACCCCCTCGACACCTGTAAATGGCTGATGATGAATTATTGTATAAAAAGAAAAAAAAAAATCACCGATCACCCACTTTTGGGGCGTATTCTTGAATGGAAAATTGCTATCTTAAATCCACAATAGGTACTGTGCGCTACCCTATAAATATGATAACACTTTTTACCAGAGCTTCAGTTAAGATTTAACCGCCGACCAATTCGAAATATTGGAAACTCCGATCGCGAGGACATCCAATTGAATCAAAAAAAAAAATTAAAAGGACACAAATATTCTCCTGCAATGGCATATTCACATGGAATAATCTTCGCCTTGGCTACAACTTGCCTTGTTCTTCTGTCGTGCAATGTTGATCAAACTGAAGCTGTATTTTCTTGTCAAAATGCTACGGCCGCCACTGTAAATGGCACTGCGGTGAGTGTGTTCAGTGATTGATTTAAACCATCATCGTCAGGTGATGCTTAATACAAAAAAAAAACAGTGACTTACAACTTGTGACATGATTGATTTGATAAAATGGCGGGTTTAAAAATGATTCGTATCGGGCTAGTTGCGTCATGTGGTCGAAAATGGATAAAAAGTGTCTTAGCGAGCTGAAGGCTCATGTGATATGACAGTGTAATGTGAACACGATGAAGACTCATGTTATTTTTTTTTATCGAATTCGAACTTTTATCAATAATATATCAACATGGCTTAAAGGTTTCTTTAAAAATCGTAGATATCGGGGAAAATATTGGGGGATTAATTAACTGCGACTTTGTTTCCCAAATGAAAAAAAAAACCTGAATGATTCAATTACAAGGAACTACATTAGAAATTTCTGTGCAAGATCAGCTTAAACTTGACAAAAATATGAGTATATTCCGCATTGGGGACAACTCACGCTTATCTCGGAAGCTTAAGCCTGAACTTGAAACTTTAGTCTGAACTAGAATGGAAATTTAAAAAAAAAATTTGAGGGTTCATATTCCTGCGATATGTAATATTTTTTCCAAAAGTTGCTAATCGCTGTTCAGTCTTGCTTTACTTAAAAATTTAGCACATCCTTATCCACAATCCTCTTTATATAAGTGGAGTGAAAATTAAGGTGGCAGGAATTTTGTAGGATCTTCAATTATTTGAAAGCATATAACTACTAGTGTACTACTATTCGACATCAGACTTTGGAGGTTATTTAGTGCCTTGAGGATTAATTCAACATCTTCTTCCTTGTTGTAACCACTTTTGTTTTATCAGAGGTTGGTTTGATAAGAGCTCGACTCTTTTGGACCTTGTGTAATGAGCTAGGTGCTTGTTTTTTGGATGGGTGGTTTAAGACTCTATTACTTGAGTGCTTACTATTTATCGGATCCTATTAGGTGGACTGACTTGACAGATCCTTCACAATCTGAGTTCAATTAAAGCTTATCGAGGATTCTCCCTTGCTTTTTTTTGGTTAAATCGAGTTCGACCTCAGGTTAGAATGTTTTGACCATTTGCTAAATTTTCTCAAAATAAATAAGGAAGGCTTTTAATACATTTGATCGTCCTACTCGTAAGTCTCTCAAACGGTTTAAATTTTGCACTTTTATATCTTCCTACGCGGCTTAGTTCATTAGTTCTGTTCACTCTAACATCTGGCAATGCCCTACCATTCCAAGATAGCTTGAGATTAGTATGCTTTGGAAGATGCAGTTTAAATTGCAAATCAAACAACAAACAAACACTCGAATTGCTCAGAAGACTAAATAACCCTTAACCAAAAGAGATACACGTCTATTTCTATCTATTTTTTCGGTCTTAAAAATATAGGCCCAACGTGGTATCTCATTGGCATTCCAGACTGAGGTTGCCATATCGGTGTATCTTACGCATTATTTATTGGTAATGTCCTCCCGATCAATAAAAGTTTTTGATGTTAGTGAAGCGCACTAAGTCCAACGCTTGATCTTATCCTCGAAACAAACAAGGATGTCCATTAACACAACACCATTTTCATCTTTGAAAACCGTGAGCATCGCCGCAATTTTTTAGTGAACGTGACGCGGTACCCTCCGTCTTGTCTTATTCGGTTAACATCATTCACATCGCATAAGCACAAAGTTTTTGGGCTGTTCCCTTTTTTTTCATGAAATGTAGGTCTTTCGACAATAGCTTCGGAATTCTATTCAAGTTCACTCTTAAATTCCTTAAGGATGTACTACACGCTAGTGTTTGATATTCCTTGATATTTTGACCTTGCAATGAAGCTCTTGAAATATACTTGAAGTTTTTCTTTGCAAGTACCAGTACCAATTTTCTAAGTACAATTACCAGTACCAAGTACTTGTACTTAAGAGCGCTGAAGTCCTATACAGTAATGACTCCTGTAAATGTCTAAAATTTATGCTGTGCGTTTCATTCTCTTGTTTTAACAGAAAATTTATTTGATTTACATCTTTTTTTTTAGCTTCTTGGAACATGGTATGAAGCAGCACGCAAGCCAGTCGGCGGTGGTGCCAACACTGAATCGTGCGTTCAAATGAATATCTCATATAGCAATGGCAACGTTTCCGCACAGATCACATACAGTCTGAATCCAGGAGCTCTCTGGATTAACCAAACAACAACCAATAATGTTAGCGTTAATACTCCTCCCACTTCGGACACATTCGCAGGACTCTTTAATGTTGCCGTCGGTGGTAAGTGCAATTCTATTATTGGAAGTCCCTCATCTTACATGTGAATCGTTTTTCTATTTAAAGGAGTCAACACAGTATTTAAAATCCTTCAAACTGACTACAATAGTTATGCGTACATTTGTGGATTCGTTGGAACTGATGCCACACCTACTACAACTGCAGGACCATCAAGTACAACTGAATCGACCACCTCATCCTCATCCAGTTCGAGTTCCAGTTCAAGCTCTTCCAGCAGTTCCAGCACAAGTTCAACTACAGCGGCCCCAAGTACCAACCAAGGCCCAGCTGGAGCATTTATCATCACCAGAGAACGATTTATCAGCTCATCCGTATTGACCGCCCTGATCAATAATGCAACAACAAACTACACCGACTTCCAAGGCATTTCCACTGTAACACAGACGCCGGCGTAAGTCCCACTCAAATGGGGAATCATCCTTTTTTTTTTTTTGCTCATTCTTGAATTTAATTGCAGATGCACTGGAAACCATGCTGGAACTGCTGTGCCTGTGATGGCCTTGATTATGGCGCTCGTGTACGCAGTCTTGAAGTTTGTCAACTAGATTCTTCTGATCGATTCTGTTTAGTTAGTTTTATTAAATTAAATTGTAAATTTTGTAAATTAATGATTGGAGATAGTTTTTATGCTGTGGCGGGTAATTTAAAAAAAAAAAACAAAGAGTATTAGAAAGATTCAAAAATGTTGTTGTTGCTGTACTGTCCAAAATAAAAAGCGGTTGTTAAACATGAAAAGTTTTGTTTTTCTTGATTTTTAAAACTCTCTGCAAACTCTATAAAATTGTTGTTGAAAAAACCCGCGTAGATTTCAAGTTAAAAAGATTTGTCTTGAAGAAATCTAGTCAACTGCCGACAGATTTGCCCGAACTGCTGGTAAGCGGTTAATGGAAGAATCAGTTCCTCCACTTACGTGGAAGCATTCAAAAAGGGCTAAGAATAGATCGCTTGTAACCAGGCAGAAGTCCGTTTAATGACAGTTTAAGCTACCGTAGAGGTTCAAAGTTGCGCCACTGGATAACCACCCTGTCTTGTGTACTCACTCGTTTCAGACCTAAGCAAATGCTACAATCCACTTATTTAAGGGTTTAAGATGGCTGTACAAGATCCTAAATAATATAAATCAAAAGCTGGCCATTGTGAATCGGACATGCATATCAGGGGTTCCGTACCACTGTACATATAAAGGGTTTTTCAACAGGGACGGTACAGAAGTAGAGCGACAGGGACAGCAAACGACGCCATATTTCTTGCCGCTCTTTTGACATTTCTCTTCAGTAAGGCTTGCCATTTCATGATGGAAAGATATACGAGCCAACAACGAGTCGAAATTATTAAAATTAACTACCGAAATTCGGATTCAGTGGTCTCAACGTTAAGAGCGCTACGTCCAATTTATGGTCGTCATAATCGTCCTAGCAGATCAACAGTGGAAAAATTTGAATCCACAGGCACAGTACAAAATGTTCCCGTGCCACTGCGATAAAGAAGTGCCCGTTGTGTCGAGAATATTGCTGCCGCTGAGGCTTCAGTTGCAGAAAGCCCAAATGTGTCTAGCACACGTCGTTCTCAAGCGTTGGGCATCTCTGTGACGTCGTTGTGGCGAATTTTGCGAAAAGATCTTGGCCTACATTCTTGCAAAATTAAATTGACGCAAGAACTGAAGCCGCTTGACCACCAGAAGTGTCGTATATTCGTGAATTGGGCTGAGCAGCAACTTCAAAATTATTCTGATTTTCATCGAAAAATCATCTTCAGCGATGAGGCTCATTTCTGGCCGAATGGCTCCGTCAATAAACAAAATATGCGGTATTAATCAGGCAGCAATCCATACGTACTCCATGAGTCATCATTGCATCTCGAAAAAATTACAGTTTGGTGTGGTTTATGGGCCGGCGGCGTCATTGGGCCGTACTTCTTTCGTGATGATCAAGACCAGCACGTTACTGTGAATGGGGACCGCTACCGTTCAATGATAACCGAATATTTTTGGCCCCAATTGGATGATAGGGACTTGGGGGACATGTGGTTTCAACAGGACGGCGCCACAATCGGAAACCAAGTTTAGAGAACCTGTTATCTCACGAAATGGTCCAGTCGCTTGGCCGCCTCGGTCGCGCGATTTGTCGCCGTTAGACTATTTCCTGTGGGGCTTTTTGCAGCGCTCTTATTTTAAAACCCGATACCCGATTGTTTTAGGTTGCTTATTTTTCTTATTTTTATATGTTTTGGTACATTTCAAGCAGGCGTGGATTTGAACCAACACTTTTTTTTTGTATGGGACCACCTCCTTTTTTTTTCATTTAGTTGTATTCATTATTTTTTGTAAAATCGGCCATAGTGGTTGTACCTATTCTTTGACAATTGCATGTGTTGGTACCTATTACGGGTCAGAAGATCAACTTATAGTATATAGCTCTGTGACAGATGGATGGACGCACGAAAAGCGGAGCCTATCCGTTGGCACCTTTTGAGTGGCTTACGAATATACTTAAATACTAAAGAAATTTTTTTTTAAAGAGATGTCAAACCATATGTCAAATTCATGCATTCTAATCTCCAAACATATATCTAGGTTTAAAGTGGTCTTGTGTGCAGATATAAACAAAAGAACACCGCAACCAGGTAAAATGCCTCGAGTATAAACGGACCCTAAAAACGAAGACAAACGACGCGAAAAAGGACGATGATATGCGAGTTTTCTTCTGGAATGCATGAACACTCTAAATTACAGGAGCTACCCAAAATTGGACTCTATAACTAAACATGCAGATGCAAATCTATTGCAAGCCAATAAGCGATTGCGTGACTGCGATCCACAACCATGGACAACTCGACAATGTAATATTTATGCCTATATACATAAGCCCAACAAAGAATGTGAAGGCCCAATGAAAAAGGAATTTCTATGAACTTTTGAAATTCGACGGCAAAGACAATATTTTCGGTCGATGAGTCACAAATGATGAATTTTGACTTACATTTTTGCGAATGTTAATGTGCGAGGTGCTTATGTCGATTCCGACCACTTTTTAGTAGCAATTCGACAACAGGGGCCCAACTATACAATCCTAAAAAGCTGCCTCAGCATACCAGAAAGAGTAGCTAAGTGAAAGACTCTCAATTGAAAAAAGTGCGGTGTATGCATTCCCGTCGGCTAGAATACAGGAACCCAGTCTCCCCCAATTGTGAAGGAAATCTCGTCAACGATTCGCAGGGAGCTGTGAAGATATTCAAACCCCATTTCCAAACGACAAAGGAGAGTGATTTGTTACGAAATAAACCCCAATCCAGTCTGATGAAGAAGTCTCTGTAGAAGTCCACTTTCGAAGAAGCTTCGAGACAACAAAAGATGTTAGAGACAACAAACCTGCGGGTTCTGGCTTGCAAGCTGAACTTTTTTTAATATGGTGGAACATGAAGCAGATTGTTTGTCAGATTCGGGAAATAATGACCTGAAAAAAATATCATGGCATATCTCTGCTCAAGGTCGTTTACAAGATGTCTTCCACTGTTCCAAACGTCTGCAAAATGTTTACTTACATGCATCTCAGGCCAGGGACACATATAAGGCTTGAGCCTAAGTTAGGGCTGCCTTCATTTTTTGACGGTCCCGGGCGCGTTGCTTTCAGTGGCCAAGACCAAGTTGCCGAATGTTCAGTCTTCCTCTTCTTCTTTAACCAGGAGGCTCAGATTCGAATGCTCTCTTAGCTGGAGCGTTGGTATTCAGCCGATCGATGTGGTCAAGCCAATGCAGTCGACAGATATTTGCCTTCCGGTCTGTGTCCACATCTTTTTATAGCTCGTAGAGTTCGCGGTTATGCATTCTCCTCTAGTCGCCTTCCTCGCAAAACCGAATTGTACGATGCATCGCGCCTTGTGTAGCGTGGTGCGAATCAATTTTCCTAAGATCCCGAATTCGTCCTTTGCTTTTTTGCTTACATTTGTCAAGTCAACAGATGAACAATACAAGTCGACAAGCCATTAAATGCTCCCCAAGTTCAACGAAATCTCGTGATTCATGAGCAGAATTTCCGGCCAACCTATACTGACTGGCCAAACACTGAGTCGTTAAGTCGCCCGCCTCGAAGGAATTGGAATTACACGTGACTGAAAAGGTGCCGGAAGAGCTCCTTCCGTCCAGATAGCGCGCATGGCCATTATATGTTCGCCTATACAGCGAAATAGCTGAAAATGTTCTCTTAGGAAGTGCAGACAGTCCATAGCGTCTTAAACTACGATCACGCTCTCCTGAACCTAAACGGCACAGTGGACGGTTTTCAGTCAAAATTTATCATGAGCAGCGAGGCCAATTTCCGTCCGCAAGGATAACCAAACAAGCAAATTTTGAGCTCCTGAGACACTAAGAACCCACGTGTCATTCACGAGGAGACACTATGTCCACTCAAAGACACTGTATAATGCGCCTTTGATGCCATTGTCCTTCGACCTAATTTTTTCGTGGACGCAGCCATTTGTAACAGATAAACAGTGCAACCGAGCTTCACAGTATTGAACTGTACGACATTTAGTAATAAGATACAGGAACAGGTCGCCCAACTTGCCCGCTGTTCTTGGATTTCTATTCAAGTCACGATTCTATGGGAACAAACCGCAGGCTCTGTGAGCTCTTAAGGAGACCATGAAGCTCATGCCAAAATGTTATAAAATTAAGTTACAAGACTTCATATCGACATCTACAGGAAGTCATTTGAATAGCGTGATGAGTCTTTGTAAACATTTGGAAGACAACTTTTGAAATTATGCCAGTTCATTTTTAAGGTTCGGTAAAACGACATCGGGTGATTGTTTTTGGGCCACAAGGAATAATGGACAGATTACACGAAAGATTCCATTGGATTCTTGCAACTTATATTCCGAGAAAAGTTTATTGGCCTATTTTAGTACCCTTCACTGCACTCGTTTATCATTCTGGCTGTACTTCATTCTATCACCGCCATATTAATAAGTTGGAAACAGCAGAAATAAAGCAACCTCATGTGTACAGCCTTGTCATCATTTTCTAACAAACTTCACAAAATATGTTGTGAATTGGAGTTGCTTGAATACATGGACTAAAGCGCAATGAAAAGTTTACATAGTATCATAGTTAAAAGGCTCCACCATGCTTGCTCAAAGATTGATGAACACAATGATGACAACAACTGTACAAGTTATTGTTACCAACAGCGAGATGACGATGACGATGAGATACTATAGCACACTTCCCTAGAGTTTTGCAAAGCTCAAGGAGCAACCATTCAACTAACCCTACTCGAAAGCGACGAGATGTTGATGATGATGGTTCCCTCTAGAAGTGCGAAAATTGTCAAATGTCAAACACATGCCAACCCAAGTGGAAGGCAAAATCTGACAGAATCATAAATGCAAACAAATCGAAGAGTATATTACTCATACTCCTTTTCGAATCCTTGACATTTCCATTCAGACTTGGGTAGTTCCTTATTTCGGTAAAGAATAAGGCCAAGATTATAGATTGTATCGCTATAGAGTGGATCGGGAATTGTGGTCCAATTGTGTTGTGTCCCCTAATGGATG
This sequence comes from Orthonevra nobilis, assembly GCA_963555765.1. Classification (NCBI taxonomy): domain Eukaryota; kingdom Metazoa; phylum Arthropoda; class Insecta; order Diptera; family Syrphidae; genus Orthonevra; species Orthonevra nobilis. Next base: position 72,864,141 of record OY743227.1, on the reverse strand, counting down.
TGTGATTAATGCTATTGTGTCGGTGTGTTTACAAGGACAAGGAACTAAGTAACCGAAATTTTGTTGGTTATGATAGATGTTTAGTGGTTGGCCCCTTTGGCGACATCCTCTGAAAGGTTTGCTTTGTGTTTGGCTGTTGATAGGGAGGATGGGAATAAGTGTATCGCTGAAGAAGATTGAACTTAGGAGTATTAAGATCATTATTGTGGAATTCTGGGAAGTGAATTTCGAGGACAAACAATCTACGAAGGATGGCAAAAGTAAACACCTCTTAAGGCGTTATTCCGCTAACAAATAATGCGGCCTTTATTGTGATATATATTTTCCGTTGCGGCTCTTTGGGTACAGAACCCTAAAAACAACTTTCAAATCAAACTTCGAGCTCTGTGAAAAATGTTTCTTGTGCACTTTGGGTTGGGAGGCGCAGTTGACTAGACGATTATGGCTTCAAAGGTGGTCTCGGTGAAGTGGTTACTGTATCGGCTTTTCAACTGCTTACTGGTTTATGTAGGTGATCTATAGGTTTTTGCCTCGGGTGTGAAACTATGAATCAACAAGTTTGTAGTGCTAAAGCGAAACTATGCTTTGCAGATGGTGGCACATACATTTATCATGTGGCTTGGTTTTCTGTTATCTTTCTATAGGACAACGACTAGGACAGCGATGTGGGAACGGACAACAATCTTTTGAACTGTGTCCGCCGAATCGCCTTAGGTGCTATCTTCCGAAATCTCTGGCCAGGGAGTAGTAAAGGCCTATCCATAAATTCCAGCTAATAGCTGATCCATGGAACTGTGCGACCCTGAATGGCGGGTCTGAGATAGAATGTTGGTGACAAGCTTAGCTAGGAATCTCTGAGTATGTGTAAGCTATATTTAAGTTGGCTTAGGTTAGTAAGCTTAGTAAGTCGCTAGGCTAGGTTTATAGTGCTGTTAGTTGGCATAGGGACAGTAGCTAGGGTAAGTCGGTCCCTAGTTCTTTGGATCCCCATACAGCAGAAAACCTTAAACACTGTTTTCCGCTATCTTGCTATCTATTATATTTCCTTTTTTGTTTTTTCTTGTCACGAGGCATCTTTGTTGATGAGCAGGAGATATAAGCGAAGGAGGACAAGGACTTCCCCATCGTCCTACCGGCCGATATCAAAGATGCCTTCTTGGCCTATCCAAGCTCTCAACAAATGGCTTATTAAAACAGTGTTTCAGCTAAAAATAACTTCGAATCGCAGCTTTCCGATTCACAAATACCGAAATGAAAGTTCAAGAAGTCGGTCATGCCATTGAATTGGTCTAACCAACTGAAGGCTACTTTCCTCGGACAGGAAAAGAAAAACGGGTTTGGCTCAGACTCAGGTCTTCAAAATTCGATGGCCTGATAAGTATAAAAGGAGGTAAGCTAGGTTTTACTTATTGTGACTTCCCAAACCTCCTTTTCAGCTTCAACAGGTCTTTGGTTTTTGTGAATAATTTTTAGATCGATTCGGTCGGATCAGATGAAAATTAAAAAGGAGAATAAAAAAAGCAACACTCAAATAAACACTCAAAGATCACTTAACCATGGGCACTAGATATCTTAGACTCGTTAGAGTTTCTCAACGCATCCTTTTTTGAGCTTTTGTATAAATTCAATCATTCGATTTTATGAAGCATTGTATACAATTGAATTCCGTAATAAATGTAACATCAGTATCGATAACCTTTTTAAAGATCTGTCTAACCACTACATTAGCTACCGCACATGGATTACAGAAAACAATCTCTCCACCATCTTTCAATTAGTTTAGTTAATTGTGATGCGAAGCACTATTAATTAACTCCCATCACACATACGTACTCGTATCCGCCATGCCTCAAGATGACACGGGCACACGTAGCCAGCAATTGGCTCCCACATCGGCTTCGGGAAACCACTTCAATCTTTACCAAGGCATTTCGCCTCTCCCCACAAAACCTAATGAATCCTTAAGAATATTGTTTGCGCTTGTATGAGGGTATTCTTGTATGAACAATATTAAAGGATTTTGGATGCGGAAGTGGCGGTTGAGGTCGTGTCCTTTCCGTGACAAATATCAATAAAGTGTCTTCAAACAAAAGTGTACATAGATAAGAGAGTTTCTACCACGCCCTCTTTTACTCGAAGAGTGATTTAATTTGAATCAGAATTTTGATGAATCACCTGTGTGTGTGTGTGTGCCTACCACATACGCACTTCGCTTTATTAAACAAAGGAATTTAATAACGGCCCTCTTTTATGTGCGTCGCCCACATCCTTGGGATTCCAGCGAAAGTGTGTTTATGTAAATTCCAGGAGTTCATGGGCTTATTAATTTTGCAATAACGGCAAAAAATTCCTTGGTTCTTTCTTACATATTCAGCGCCATCTGTTGTCAGTTGGCATCATCTTGGCGGAGTGTAAAAAAAAGAAAAGAACAGAAAAAAATTTTATTGCAGCAGGACCAAGTAGTAATTTGAGTCGCGTACACACATAATCTTTGGCACATCGAGAAGCGACGAGAAAAAGGATCCTAGGGAGAGGTGTATAGTCAAACGGCAGGACGAACAGGACGAGTTGAAAGCCAAAAGAAATGAAAATAATAATAAAATGCAAATTCAAATTGAATCGGAAACATACAGGAGAATGATAGCTCCGCGCCGTGACGTTAGATGTGAATCCTGTGTCGCGTCATAGACCTGGACGGATACCAATTTCAACCATCCCCGATGAAGTCCTTAAGGCCGAACTTAGTTTAGTTTTGTTTTATTATTTTTTAAACAATCCAACCTTTTTTTTTGAATGAAAACCTGATGAAATTTCGTTTTTGTTTTCGCTCCTCGAAAGAAATTGACTTCTTTTGGAGAGTTTTTTTTTTTGAAGAAGGAAATGCAAGGAATCTCATTTAGGAGATACACGTTGTAAGGCTAACGAAATTGCAGCAGCATAATGTCGATGCTATTTGCTTTTATTTTTCTTTTTATTTATGAATTTTCAATTGCAGAGTGCATCCGAGGGAAAATGGGGATTTAAGGGATTTTTCCGCACGTGGATGTGGTAGTCGGGAGATGAAAGTTTGTGCCTGGAATTGAAGTAAAAAAAAAACATTTCGATTTTACGTCAAATTGGAAATGGATTTGAATTACTGCCAAATTTGATTTGTTTAGTTCTGATGTTGGCATGGAATTTTCAGATGCGAAAGTTGATCCAACTGGGAAAAGGATATTAAAGTTGTATTGCAGCTTTAAGCTGAATAATGTCCTTTATGGTAAGGTGACAGATCTTGCGTTATGTCGTATACAATATGAAGTGTCGTTTCATGAGGAAACTAGAGTTCCAGAGATGAATTGTATGAACAAAAAATTGTCGAGTGTTTGTTAAGTATTTATGTCTGGGTATAATAAGTTGTAAATAACTGGTTGTTTTAACGAACTGTAGTTTTTCAAATAGATATTCTGAGTTCGAAATTTGAATAGCACTGTCAAGGATCATCTTCTTCTACATATAACAGAAAAACGTATATCTAGCGCAACTATTTGTTTTTTATTCGATTCATAGTCCATGTTTGAGAATAGTTCACAGCCGTAAAGTCTGAAAGGCAACATAAGGATATGAGAATTTTACGTTTGACGGAAGGTGGTAGATACTTAAGGGGTTATTCTAGTCTAGAAATTTGAAAAAAAAATCGATATTTTCAAAGCTTAACTATTCAAGAATATATCTTCAAGAGGATTTTTCAAAATTCAAATTATTTTCGGAGATATCGGTATTTTGCTGACCCGGCATCCAAACTGGTTCGGCCGGAACTAATCGAACAAAAGACATTAGGGATTCTCCGTCTACCTAAATCCATATTTCTCAGTAAAACCTTTTGGCCTTTGTATATATTGTAATATAAGAACCAAAGGTGACTTGTATCTTTTATATTTAGTGTTCACTTACGTCCAGCTGCTAACAGTTGAATTCTAAGTGTGAGTGAATAAAAATATTTTGAAATATTTTTTTTTAATAAAATGGATAAAAAATCCTCAGAGCAAAGGATTACGCGTCCAGATCGGCAAGCAAAAACGCGATTTCACGGCACAAGAAGACACACTGCTCGATATGAAGAGAGAAACGCGGAAAATAGTTTTTTCGAAGTCGAGGAAGGTCCGAAGTATGAAGCAGGAATGGCAGATTGAATAAATGTAAGTCTTCAATATCATTTCATAACTTAGACTGCGAAAAACCTTACGCGAAACTTTAAACGCGTTTTTCTCGAAACTGTCTTTTTCATCGTTGGTTGAAATCGTGGCTATGGTTACGTGCCAATTTTTTGAGACCCCCACTTCATCATCTGCTATTTTTTTAAATTTTCAACTTTTTTATTTTTTTATTTTTTTTTCTGTATTCTTGTTAAGTTAATAAATAACTAATAAAAAAATGGATAATAAAAATATTAATTGCCTTTTTTATGACACTTCAAAAATTACGTGAAATTCATGTGGCTAGACTAACCGTCAGGCTGTCTTGGAAGAGCTCCATACATTTAAGAGACAACCCTTTTCATTGTACATCCCAGTTTAGACCTTGACTAAAATGCACATACTGAATTAAAGAATTGTTCCGATAGAGCTGTGGTAATTGTAACGTGTTTCTGCCTTTTGCTTAATTTAAGCTGGTATTCCAATGAACAATTGTATATACGGATAAGTTTTGTACTGAAACTTCTTGTGGACTCAATAAATCGCAATTTTGAAAATAGCATGTAAATGTGTACATAATCTGCTTGGATATGGTGTTAACAAGTGAAAAAACATTCAGATATATCATTTATGAAATACATGAACAGTAGCGGTCCCAACACAGAACCCTGCGGAACACCGGGAGGAACCGAAAAACGAGTAGAACATCTGTTATTGTGTATGACGTATTGCTACCGATTGAACAGTACGATGGCAAAAGATGAAGCAAGGAATAATCAAACGAAAATTTAGTTTTTAGGTTGTTGATCAGTATATTATGATCAACAGTATCGAAAGCTTTTGAAAAGTCTTACCAGAATGTGCATCAAATTACAAAGAACAATCTCTGAAATCTTCCGTCTACCGAAAAAAATTGATAGAGCTCGTTAGGGCGACAAGCTAGAAGTTGTGTATGCTTTATGTCCACTCATTGACGTCGATTTGAAAACACTCGTACGATTTTAAAGCCTCCCTTCGAATACAGCCATTTACAATCTTTAGACATTTCTTCAATCGATACCAGACTGAATTACGCCAAATTCAAAGACCTATGCTTATCAGAAATATTCACTTGAGCTCCTTCTTCAAATCAATGCAGCTTAGGATAAGCTAAATCACTTATATATAATGAAGGTTATATGTCAAAGTACTAGGAGAAAAAGAAAGAAAAGAAAGAAAAGAAAGAATAATGTGAAAGTATCTGTAGCTCTAAATAGGACACTCATGAGTAGGAGTTTCTGTAAAAGTTGGTGCGTAAAAATGGATACAAAAAAAGGTTTTGGAATTACTTCTAACCTATTACACGAGTTAAAAATAGGGCTGTTAACATAACTCTCTCTCTCTTGAAAAATACTTTCGATTCTTTAAAAAAAAAAGTGTTTTAAGGGCGGTATACGAATGACCTTAAAAAGTACAATGGTGTGTGCTAGACGGTTTGCTTTACAAACTTTTCTCAAACATCGTTTCTGAAAAACAGGAAATTGGCTGAGTCTATGACGATAAGTTATACCCCAATAACATATTCCATATTGCAATTTGAAGTGAAAAATTCCGTAATAAAACATCTTTAAAGTAATTCTAAGACAGTATTTAATGAGACGATGAATGAAATGAATAGATAAGAGAAAGTTTTGTTATGATTGGAATTATTTTTGGACCAGTTCATGTTTTGACCAGTCTAAACACCAAGATATTCAAATTCTTTCACGATTTCTATTTTGAATCAATCTCCACTGCATTTTATATTGCAAGTCAGACAAGTACATTTGAATAGTATACAAGTTGTCAAATGCATGAAATTTCATATTTAAATCCGGGGTTTCTAGAACAGTTAGGCCAAAATACATTAATTCAGTTTTTTTGCTGACCAATAGTTTGTGATACGCAAACCAGCATCTTAATGTTTAAACATCACTATTAATACCTGCAACCAAATTAAGAGGACTATCTGCTCTGTAGGTTATAGCGATGTCATCAATAAAGGCTATTTCTTTATCTCTGAAGTCTGAACTGCCCGAACTTAGAGTTGATGTATATTTAAAATAACACTGGTCTAAGTACAGCCCCCTGCGGCTCACCTAGACAAGTTACTTTTAAGTTTCTTAGTTGATTTTCTTTTTTTTTTCTCTTTTGGTTTTATCTTTCAATTTCAATGTTGAAGAATGGGCAACTGATATCTTCTTATAAAGTATCAGAATATGAAGCAACCTTCCTCGACTGCTCTTAACTTCACGTATAATACATTTTTATGGTTTAAAATCCTTATATTTGGTCTCATTGAAAGCTAATCTATAGGCGAAAAAACCCAAGTACATGGCATGGAAAACATCGTCGGAGGAAAGCATGCCCGTTGAATGGAACCTCAACATTGTTTGCCCAATCCACAAAAAAGGAAACCCTCTGAATAGCGCCAACTATAGAGGAATCAGTCTTCTAACATCGCCTACAAGATCCTTTCTGCCGTGTTGTGTGAGCCTTCATGCGTCGTCAATAACCAGGTTGGTCCATATCAGTGTGGCTTTAGGCCAGGGAAATCAACAATAGATCAAATATTCACACTACGACAAATCCTGGAAAAAAACCATGATCAAGAGATCGATACACACCACCGTTTCATCGCTTTCAAGGCCTCGTATGACAGCATTTATAGAGACGGGTTATACAGCGCAATGTCTAGTTTTGGCATTCCTACCAAACTCGTCCGTTTGTGTAGGATGACAAGATCGGTGAAAACCTATCCGAGACCTTTGATGTCAAAAGAGGATTCAGACAAGTCGACTCGCTGTCATGCGATTTTTCTACATCATTCTTGAAGGAATTGTTCAAAACTCGCACGCCAACACCAGAGGATCAATCTTTCAGAAGTCCGTCCAACTACTCGCATATGCCGACGATATTGGTATTATTGGAAGAACGCAATGTGACGTAAATTGCACTTTTGTGAGTATAGTGACGGAGGCCGGAGGGTTTGACGGTAAATGAGGGCAAGACAAAGTATATGCTGTCAACGAGAAAGGACTCCAAACACCGACGTCTCGGACAGAACTCTAAAGTAGACAGCTATATCTTTGAGGTAGTCAAAGACTTTCTCTACCGAGACACCGCTATCAATTCAGACAACGACACCAGCGCTGAAATCAGACAAAGAATTACTCTTGCCAATCATTGCTTCTATGGGCTGGAAAGCAATTGATAAACAAAGCCCTCTTGAACATCCAAAGTAAAACTATATAAGACCTTAATCGTCCCAGTCCTGCTATCTGTCCGGAAGCGGAAGAAGCTGCTCTTGGCTGCTTCGAGAGGTAAATTCTTCGGATGATCTATGGTCCTGTCTACAAAGACAGTGAGTGGAGTTCAAGATATAATCACGAACTAAACGTGCTACTCAGCGACATCGACCCAGCCAGAAGAGTGAAGATCCAACAATTGAGATGGCGACTCAGGTGGCGGGCGCAAGTTGAAAGGGACCTCAACCAACTTAGTGTGCGAAATTGGAGGCAGCTGGCAAAAGATCGAGCTGGCTGGAGTCGCTTGTTGGTTGAGGCCCAGGTTCACCCCGGACTGGAGCGCCACCTTAAGAAAGTAATCGTACATGACACTAGGTATAAGACCTTTCCTTGTGAAGGGTTTTCGCCATCATTAAATTCATTGAACTCTGCCTAATTTAAAAATTCATCTCACAGCTGCTCCGCTAATTCTAAAAATTTATATAATTGTTGTAATTTGTGTAAGGATGTGACTATGAATTTTAAGGATACTGTATAGAATGTTTTTTAATGGCAACTCAAGCTTGTACTTTTCAACTAATTACCATCCAATGTTCCATCAAGGATATCGAGTGCCAAATAAATAATGATTAAACCTTTAACGTCATACTCGTAGTCGTACACATTCTGTCAAGACATTGCACCAACCCAGCACTTCTTACCCGCCACATGCAGTGGATTACACAGTATAGTAGGAAATTTTAATTAACGTCATTTCGTCTATCGTTTTCGGATCTTAGCATGAGCATCGTCGAGGTGCATGTGCATACAAAGGTTCATTAAGTTCATTTCAATCCACCTACAACCCATCCGTTCGGTCGTCAAAACTAATAATCTAACTCCCCCCATCCAAGGTACATGTTGTATGCAATCAGGACCTTGTTCCAATGGGTACTTTCTCCTGAATGTCATCTTAAGAAACCCTACTGTTTGCTAGCTTCAGCTTCTGTGTGAAGATGCTATCATCGCTCCATGTGTTTGACTTATGATGTCGTTCATTGTTATTGGATATCCTTGTGATGAAATGAAGTGCACTCATTCCTCTCGAAACAAGGGATTGCACAAGCTATCTATGTATGTGGGGGGCAAAAGAGAGAAGTCATCACCCATAAGTGATATCCTTTAAAGTCTTGAAGACTCATGCTCATGTTGGAGTGGTAATTTATCTATCATCTGCTGGATGCAGTACATTTGCTTGAAGAGAAGCTCATCAGGAATCCCCATATCCTTCCATTAGTGCCAGTGGAGAAAATTGATTTTAATTGAATTATCATGCATTGAAGGAATCGGGCTTTTGATGCAACGAATGCGGGGGCCAACAACGATGAGCTCGTTAGACTGAATTGAAGAGCACAAAATGGATTGTGGTTACATACTCGTACATCGTATAGGGATAAGGACTTGTGTTACCATTCAATCGGTTGTTAAGGATATTTATTGACTTTTCTCGAGAATGTTTACATTATGATCATTTATCTTGGATGCAAGATTTGAATACGCATGATGAGTCTATAAGTATTATGGTCTACAAAATGAAACTATTTCAGTCCCCCGTATTGATTGATCATTCTTGCAGTTCAACATATCGTAATGGGGGTAGGTGGGATTATATTGGGCCTTATTGCGCATTTATTTTAGAAAGGAGCTATCCTTCTAGGGGAAGAAAAACAGTGAAGGCGGATTAGTTGAACTCGTTCAGAACGAAGAGGCGGGATGATATTTATGCAAGTATATTGTGAAGTGTTGCAGCGGATAAGGTGGGCTCTTCCGAGTTGGAAAAACATGACGCCTGTAACTAAAAACGTCGTGTTCTCTTCGAAAAATAATAAAAAAAATTCTTCGATCTTTGGATAAATTTCTTTTTGGAGTTATGTCAAATCACTCGTGGATGCCCAAGAGTAAGATACCAACATTTACAGTATTATTTCCGAAGTGAGACCGGCTTTGCTTGAAAAAGTGGCGTGAAATTGGACCATTATGATTTTACAATCGAAAATGTGCGCCACTAGAATGAGGAATTATTATAAATTATATTTTAATACAAACCTTATAAAAACCCAAAAAATTAACAAAATGTTAACATATTCGAGATTTTAAAATATAATCTATTATTACGTTTTTTTAATTCGTAATGAGTATGCCCAGCGTTTTCCATAAATCCTGTAAAACGTGGGCTTAAATTGAATCATAAAGTTGTTTCAAATTCATTGTTTTCAAATTATCTTTTGAAGGGTAAAAAATTACACGTTTTCTAAGTACTTTGAGATTATGGCTTCTAGCGAAGTGTGGATGGGGCGTGATCGATTTTTTGGAATTTTTATATTTTTTTTTCTGTAATCGTAAATTAATATGATATTTCGTTTTTTCTCCTCAAGTTTTGATAGTTTTGAATGTTTTTGCGTAAATCATCCAAACAACGTGTCTTTTTCTGATTTTTCTACAGACCACCAAAATATCTGTAGCATCTGAAAAAATGTTGAAACGTTTTTAACTCCTTAACCTTTCGTCTTGCCAAATATAATTTTTCTGTCTGAAATAAGGATCTTTGATGACGAAGTCTTCAATTATTTCATACCAAATTTAACATAAACAGCAGCACGTAATAATTCTTATTTTGTTGGTGGTGTCCCAGTGTTTTATAGAAGTGATTTGTCATCGAACATGGTCGTTGAGCGTTTTCATTTAAAAATTATGAACTCACTAAGTTTAAGTTGCGAAATTTCTGGTGCTCGGTACTGTTTTGTGGATGTTAATAGATTTAATTACGGTGCTGTTTATACCTTTCTCAATATATTTCCTGGCTTTATTGGTAATCTTGTGTGTAAAAATCTTATAATTTCATATAACTCTAACTTCCAATCTGAGATGAATAAAAGTTATTATACTACTGTGTCCAAAAAATAAGGTGACATATGAATTTAAACTGCGCGCGTCGAAGGATTTGGAAATTTTTCTTTCTTTTTAGGTTGATAGTACTGTCAGTGACATCTATGTGAAATTTCATGTCAAAATGTATTCATAGTGTTTGAGATACGCGTCGTTTTGTGAGCTGCTAAAAGTGAGTTTTTCGTTTTTTGCGATGTCGAAATTTATTGAGCAAATAATTTGCATTAAATTTTGTTTGCGGAATCAATTTTCTGCTGCGGATACGTTGAGGATGGTGCAGAAAGCCTTTGATGATGAGGCTATGTCTAAAAAAAATGTTTACAAGTGGTATAGTGATTTCCAAGCCGGCCGTGAACGTGTCGAAGACAAAGAGCGTTCTGGGCGACCATCAACCTCAACCGATGAAGCTCACGTCCAACAAATCAAAGATTTTGTGTTGAAAAACCATCGATTAACGATTAGAGACCTTGATGATGAAGTTGGCTTATCGAAAGGCTCAGTCAATACCATTTTGAAGGATGCTTTGGGCCTCAAGCGCGTCAAATCTCGACTGGTACCGAAAACATTGAATTTTTTGGAAAAAAGGCGTCGCGTTGAAGTGTGTGAAACAATGCTTTCCGACTACCAGGATGTCATGAAACGCATTATAACTGGCGATGAGACTTGGATCTATGCTTACGACACCGAAACAACCGATCAATCGAGCGAATATCGTACCAAAGGAGAGCCGAGACCAAAAAAACCGCGCCAAAGTCGCTCAAAAATCAAGGTCATGTTGACTGTTTTCTTCGATTATCGTTGTGTTGTGCTTTATGAATTCCTTCCAACCGGCCAAACAGTCAACAAGGAATATTATTTGAACGTTATGCGTCGTTTGCGTAACGCTTTCCGCCTAAAAAAGCCGGAATTGTGGAAAGACAATTCTTAGTTTTTACACCACGATAATGCACCATCCCATACTGCACTCGTAATTCGTGATCATTTCGCCCAAAACTCAACCCATATCGTTCCGCAACCACCGTATTTACCTGATCTGGCGCCGTGTGACTTCTGGCTGTTCAACAAGCTCAAAAGACCGCTCCGGGGACACCGTTTTGATACGATAGAGGAGATTCAAGCCACAGCAAAGACGGAACTGGAGGCCATCCCGGAAAGTGACTACAACCATGAGTGTTTCAAAGATTGGAAAATCCGTTGGCATAAGTGCATTGCATCGGGAGGGGATTACTTTGAAGGGGATGAAATTGATTTGGAAGAATAAATAAAGAATTTTCAAAATAAATACAATGTCACCTTATTTTTTGGACACAGTAGTATGTTATTTTTGCCTTTGGCATGGAGAATTTGTTGACTCTTCTTACTCGTCTGACCCATGGAATAAGCTCTTGTTTGGATAATATATTTATCAGATTGCATAGAAATATTTCTTCCAAATTAAAGACGACCATATTTGGACTCAAAATAATTGACCACAGCTACACTACCATTCAACTTGACCGCAAGATGTCCAGAATAAAACAAAAAATTCGTTTATAAATCAAAAATTGACAAAAATTGATTTAACTTTTCTCAAGTCAGCCCTAATTCTAGAGTTTTGGGATCAAGTTTTTGCCGCTCAGGGTCCTTCTATCGCCTGTGAATTGTTTCTTATTACGCCCAATTTAAAAGATCAACTTATTATAACCTCTTAAGCACTGGATGACTAGCACTCTGCTTAGTGCTACAAAGAATTACTTTTTATAGAAATAATAGGACGACCGGTTGAAAATGTCGTTATTGCATACAACTTCATATCTATTATTCTGAGGTGAATTTTGACCATGACAGCTGACACATCAGAAACTTCATGTCTAATTATTTCAGTCTAGGTTATTGGTCATTAGTGAAAACACACAAAATTTTGTAAAGCCGTAAAATGTCAAAATTCTTGCCATCAAAACAACATTTGCGGGAAGTTTTAATATGCTTTTTCATTTAAAGAAAAAAGCAACCGAAGCTTACCCGGGCTATACTATAGACGTTAGAATGTGTCAGCTGTGGTTTAAGCGGTTCAAAGATGGTGATTTCGACACCGAAGACAAAAAACACCCCAGGTGAAAAAGACCATGAATTGGAGGCATTGCTCGATCAAGATCCGTTACAATCGCAAGAGGAACTTGCAAAATCACTTGGCGTCGCACAGCAAACCATTTCCGATCGTTTGAAAGCAATGGGAATGATCCGAAAGGTAGGACATTGGGTGCCGTATGAATTGAAGCCACGAGACGTCGAACGCCGATTTTGCATGTCCAAAATGCTGCTTGAACGCCACAAAAAGAAGTCTTTTTTGCATCAAATCGTCACTCGTGGTGAAAAATGGGTACATTACGATAATCCAAAACGTCGAGCAACGTATGGATACTTCGAACATGCCTCAACATCGACGGCCGTTCAAAATATTCATGGCCTGAAGGTTATGCTGTGCATTTGATGGGACCAGACCAGCTGCTAAAACCGAATGAAACAATCACAGGCGAGGTCTACCGACGACAATTGATGCGTTTGAGCTGAGCACTGAGGGAAAAACGGTCGCAAGACACGATAAAGTTATTTTGCAACATGACAATGCTCGGCCACATGTTGCAAATGTCGTCAAAACTTATCTTGGAACGCTCAAATGGGATGTCCTACCCCAACGGCCGAATAGTCCAGACCTTGCACCATCCGATTACTATCTCTTCCGATCGATGCAACATGGCCATTCCGTCATTTCGATGATTTAAAAAAATGGATCGATTCGTGGATTGCGGCCAAACCAGTCGAATTTTTCAGAACGGGTATTCATGAATTGCCAGAAAAATGGGAAAAATGTGTGGCTAGCGATGGGCAATACTTTAAATATTTAATTTGTACCTATTTTTCCTCAATAAAGCATTGATTTCGGAAAAGAAAGGCATTTTCAACCGGTAGTCCTATTAAGTTAACTCAAAATATTGTAAATTACAAAAAAGAATGGCAGGTTGTCAACGATATTTTGAACTAAACCAGACCTAATTTGGATGTCTTTGTCTCTTTAAATAATGTGACTATGTCTGAGCCTTCAGAAGTTGCTACTGTCTTAAGTAATAAGTTTCTAAATGCAACAAGAACTACTCAGGAGTCCATGAAAAGTAACAATTCTGATTACCTATGCGAAAACACCCTTACTCATGACCATTCAACGACAAAATCAATCAAAATCAAACTATTTTCCATCCAATCAAGTTTCCAAGCGACTTGTTCTCTTGTGAAGTTCATTCGAAGCTCCTCATGCACTTGTTTAAAAATACGATTCTCTTTCCAGGCTGGATAGTTTCATGTTTCTTTATTCTCCCTCTGAACGACATTGTTCTAGCTGACACCCTGCTTTTTACTTTATTTTAAACGATGGTTGAGTGTTACCCTTTTTCTCGGAATGGTGTTGTTTCTCTTGTTCGCCTTTTTTGTTTTTTCTCATAGTTTTGCCGATCTTCAAGATAGATGCTAACAACAGTTTTACTTCTTTTCAGGCATCTTGCTATTTCTCTTCCTGAGAGTCTATTCTTCCTTCTCCTGTTTCTTTATCGTCTTCCCTTATCCCATGTTCCGTTCTGTTCTGTTCCGTACCTTCAAGAGGAAAACCAGAATTTTATTGGATTACTTCGTTGTCTGTCTGTCTTTAAGCTTTAACAAATTAAGCTTCTTTACTTGATATATACGTCCCGTTGACCTAGAATCATGAAACTTGGAAACTTTTCTTCTAGTTCAAAAAAAGGAACAAAGTCCGAAAATTGTTAAGCTGTAGTTATTTTATGATAGGCTCAACAATTTTTGTTCTTAAACTCGTAACTAAATTTTACTTCAAGAAATAGGCTACGGAACCCCTTGTATGCATGTCCGACTCACACTTGGCTAATTTTTTGTTCTCGAATGTAAACACCTTTTATGAGCAAACCTCTTCCAGTGACCTTAAATAGAATTTATCATGTAAAGGCTTCAATTCCATTGCTTAGAATGTTTTGAACGATTTCAACAACGTCGATCTACGTTTGTATCTTCTTTAATGAAACTGGTTAAGCTTGGAGGGCCTTGGTTCAAATATATTCTATCCGATTGGCTCAGTCCACCCCTGATTCCCTCGAATATTTGTGATATTTCCCAGGCTAATTCCATTCCATGAACTGCTAATTGTCCCATCATTGCATAGCATTTGTTCCTGTCACCTGTGGCATAATTGCCAACCACTGACTTCGTACAATCAGGCCACATCAAGGACCTGCAACAAAAACTCAAATTAACACGTATTATCGCTGATATTTTTCCGCCCACTCAAACCACCGTAGCGAAAATTGAAAATCACACTTACAACAAAAAAATTCACTCCTGCCAGTTGACATCTGTACACGCATACACATATGAAGGTCCCCCCGCCCATTCTGCTGCACATAAATATCCTTCGGCAAAGGACTCTGAAATTGATTGATCGATTTATGTGTGAAACATTTTTTTATGTTGGTCTCTGTTGCACACTACCGGCTACCGCCCTCGACGAAGAGAAATATCCTCTTGACACCACGGCTAGCTAACACACAACGAGGGACTCGTATTGTAGAAAGGACGAACAAGAAAACACATAAAAAAAAAACAAGGAACAACGAACGCAACTATAGTCCTGGAAAATTGTTTAATGGGTCTGATCTGATGGGTTAATGGATAACTTGTGTAATCTGTGATTATTTCAAATAACTTTCCATGCCCTCCGGCCGTACCCTTCCTCCTCAAGTCCTCGAGACAGGCCACCGATATCCTTACTACGCGTATCTAGATCTAGATTTGTGATTCCTTCTGTTGGTTTTTTGTCAATCGAAATCCAGACGTACGGGCCAGCCAGCGGGGGAAAGTTGACAGACAACAAAAAAAGAAAAAACGGAACACAAACGTTGTCGTAAAAAAAAGCAGCACATTGAATCTGTAGGACATTGATAAAGGAGCTAAGCCAATGAATCACTTTGTGTCCTCTCATCCTTCAAGGATTTGTGATTTGTGCGAAAGATTTTCGGATCTTTTCCAAGGTAATTGAAATTTATCTAAGTCGACGAAGACGACAACGCCAATGCCAACGACGACGACGACGATGACGACAAGGACGATGATGTTGATGATGATGAAAAAGAAGACGAAGAAGAAGAAGATAGATGTTGCTGTTTGAATGCGACTAAGGTGAATAGCTTGTGAGGTGACTTTCTACGATAACAGAGCACGACGACGACGATGCTAATATTCGATGGATTTAAAGGATAATGTGTACTAACCGCAATACGGCTGAATGGCTGAGGCCCTGAGTCTGGTTGGTGTGCTGTTTGTCTGTTGAATCGGGAGATTGATGGGACTTTAATTATTTGATGCGATTGGCCTCATTTGCTAAACAGCAGCAGTCTTGTGAAAAGACCCCCTAATGAAGTGGATCAATGTAACAGCTAAAGGGGGATTTACATTCAATGAATGGGTGAATATTTACAAAGGAGATCGCACCCCCCTGTTGCATTGTGACCTTGGCATTGAACTAGATTAAATGTTTATTCCAATGACTGCTGCTGCGTGTTTTTTTTTTTTTGTTTTTTTTTGCCAGGTGCAAACCCAGTTCAAAGACCTTTTTGTAGATTGGTAACGTGGTTTAACATCTATGAATGTAATAAAGTAGATCTTTTCTATAATTTGCTTGCTCTCAGGGGATTGCGACAACCCTTTATGATGCGTTTTACACAGAGCGAAGAAAAGGATAGAAGGAGACATGAAAGTCATCTACTCATATTATGGTTTCAATTACTTTACGGGTGGAATTTATATTGAGACCGAAAATTTGACATCGACTTATTTGCATTCGCTTGATTCACAGTAATTTATTTCAAATTAGATGATATATAGTACTAGAGAGTTGCCTATTTTTTACTTTATTACTGTGAGAGTGACACTAGGCATATCAAAATTATAAAAATTAAAATGACAGACTTTTTGTGTCATATTATGGTGGATCTTATGGTGGGGTATCAAAATAAAGGGTCTTGTGAAAGCTTTTTTTTTTTTTCAATTTAAATGCATTTTTATTGTTTTATTTTTTAACCTTTTATGCTAGACAAAAAAACGCTTAAAACTAGCTTAATTAACTTAACTATTTTATGTACTAACTTACTGGCCCTATACGGGCGCTCTAAGCTAAAATTAACAATTAAACCTATGTCTTTCGACTTATCACTAATTACTATATTTAAATTTAAATAACTAATAATAAAACTAAGAAAAAAAAAGATTAATTTTCAAAAACTTAGTACATGGACTTTTTATGTTTAAACTTAATCTAGACTTAAATAATAAACTAAAAACTAATCTAATAAGGGCACCCAAGATATAAAACGACGACGAAGTTCATCCTCCGTCCAGCCACCAAAAGTGTCGATATTGCCTTACGACATCAGCCCTGTCGCGGTTAGATACCGCCCTACTAAACCTGAGGGTCTCCGGTGAGCTACTTGCGACGTCTTGTTCGTAAGTGACTCGCCCGTCCACAGCTTTTCGACCAACGTGGAAGATTAACGGTACCGCTAATCTATCCTGGACCAGACCTTTTCTATCCAAATAGAGAAAAGCTTCAGGGGGAATAAGGCCGTTAAGGCGCACTGTCTCATGATGCATGTCATTGGGGTAAAAAGCCCCGGAGATCAAGTTGTTGGTCGAAGTCATTGCTCTTGCAATGTGACTTCGAATAAGTTTTATCAGAAAGTTGTCCACTCTGATCAGGTTGGCCCCGTTGTACAGGACCTCATTACTATAGAATTTTTTGTACTCAGACTCTGGAGTTCTATATAAATGGAGACAAGCCCTAAGACATCGTCTCTCGAAAACCCGTATCTTTTCCATTAAGCTTGTTCCCACGTTAAACCAAACGGGACAGCCATAAGCAAGGACAGGCCGAATAAGGGCCGTGTAGCAGATCACCTTCACCTTGGCATCGAGTTGACTGCTGTGAAACAGTCTCTTTGTCAAGGCAAAGGCCGCTTTGGCTCTGGCCAGAGCAGCATCTATATGTTTGTTAAAATATAGATATTGATCTAGCCAGATCCCAAGGTATCTGACAACACTTCGATTTGCTAATGGCTGTCCGTTTTGTCCAACAATGGAGAACATTCGCCACTTCTTTCTAGTATTTCTAGAAGCCCCAGACAACGGAGTCCTAAACAGAATGGTCTCGCACTTTTGAAAATTGATTTTCAACTTCCAATCATCGCAATATCCCTGAACCTTTTCGAAGTCACGCTGCAAAAGACTTACAATGACCTCGATCTTCGGACTTGACCTGTACGCGACCAAGTCATCTGCGTACGCTATGGATTGGCGGAGAGATCCTACAAGATCACTTGTGAAGATCGTAAATAAAATCGGCGAAATAACTACACCCTGTTGTAGACCGTTTTTAATTTCGAAAGTCCCAGCAGACACCACACTGCCATTTTTCACAATAAACTGTCTGCTGGTGAGCATATCTAAGATTATGTACAGCAGCGGTTTGCTTATGCCGAGCTGGTCAAGCTTGAAAAAGAGCCCCTGCAACCATACAGTGTCGAAGGCCTTTTCCAAGTCAATCAATAAGGCACCCGTGCATTGTTTCTTACCTTTGTTCCATTGAATATCCGATATCAGTTTAGACGCGGCATGTATGCAATCATGCCCAGCTCTGAAACCGAATTGGTTTTCCGGAATAATATTTTTGTCCTCAACCCACTCGGTCAGGGCTCTATTGATTACTTTTTCAAACACTTTGCTGATGTTGGGAAGGAGACTTATCGACCGGAGATTTGCCGGATTGGACGTGTCTTTGTTCCGTTTAGGAATTGGTTGCACCACCGCTGTCTTCCAATGAGCTGGATAATGTGCATTATTCAGCAAATTGTTGAACAGGGTAGTGTAAATGTTTACCGCTTCTAGAGGAAGGTGTTTAAGAACAATGTTTGGTATTGCGTCGATTCCCACAGATTTCTTACTTCTCAGAGAACCGAAAATGACCAGGAGATCTTCCTTTGATATGAATGGAGGGTGAATCCCTTCATTGGCGATGACATCATTTGCCAAATTATCGTCATTGAACATGGTAAACCCAGTGTTCTCCGATCGCCAGTGCTCAATGTCATATCGCAAGTAGAAGTTGTGCAATAGGACACGATTTTCCAAGATATGGTTCGGGCGAGTGCTAACATTCACCTTATACACATCCTGAAACGCCGCGCCTATTACTTCAACTTTCTCCTGAGGATCTTCGATCACAAACAAGTTGTCATCTTCGATCGCTTCTATTGGATCTATGCCTGCTGTCACAAGTACTTGTTCGTTGTCTGTAGTTCGGGGGAGCTTAAGACACGGAAGCTCATTCTGATTTTTTCTTCGAAAGATTTTATTTATTTCCGGGAACATACTAGGATTACTAGCTTTAGCAGCCCGGATTTTGTTATTCCAATGCGAATTAATTACAGCACGGTAATTTTGCTGAATTAATTGCTGTAGGTTTTTAAGCTCTGATTTCAGTGTCCTAACCTCCGAGTTTTGTGGGTCGGTGAAACGTCTGTACAGGAGTTTAAGTCTCGTCAGTAGCCTACTCTTTTGTCGGTGTAGAGCGTCGATCGTAGCATTGCGGTATATATTGACATTGTCAGTCAGTTGGTACTTAGGAATTGTTCTGTCCATTGTTTGTTTTATTGTGTCGTCCATCCGTTTGAGGTAAGTGTCGATCTCTTCGTTCGACAAATTCCTGTTGGATGGTGGGTTGAGCGAGTCCGAAGAGAGTGCTCTTGTCATTGTTCGGGAAAAGCGTGTCCACCGCGTCCTACTGTAATTGTAAGAATGCGTTTGAACATACTCCTCCAGTTCCGCAATTTCGTTGGGAATTGTTACTACGGCACTAAATCCGCAATGGTCACTGTCGTACACGAATGTGTGAAGACAGTTTATTGTTTGTCGGTCCATGTCAGTCAGCTGTATCCGTTCGTCAAACAGCATAAGATCTATATAGGAGCCTGATCTGGGATAAGACGGACTTTCCGTCGCTTTTAAATCGAGTCGATACTCGACACTATTCTGACCCCACCAATTGAATAGTAGGTTCCCTCTAGTGTTTGGTGATTGATTTCTCCAATTACTATGTTTGGCGTTTAGATCTCCGGCCATGAGGTAATAATTCTCCTCCGAACCCAGACGTAAGTATTGAAAAAGTGTCTCGAGCTCTGAGATAAAACAGGTTTGTTGAGTAGCTTCAGTTGCATAGGCTGCGATCATATACATCCTCTTCCCACTACGGAGGGGGATGCATATGATGCAAGCCTCTAGCACCTGGAATCTACGCACTTCACCGCTGTACATAACCTTAAAACGCAGATTTTTTCTAACAAAGATAGCGACGCCACCAGCCCCATTGGAGTTGGGTCTGTCTCTTCTTATAATATGGTACTGACTGTGCCTCAACTTGTGCCTCTGAGAGAGCTTGGTTTCGCTAACCAGAAGAACATCGGGACTTTGGTCTTCTAACAACTTGAAGAGTACAGCTCTTCGTTCGATATTTATTAGCGAATTTACATTCACTGAAAGGATCTTTAAGGGTTTCTCCACCAGCGAACACATTACGACTGGAGGCGCGTTAGACTCGGCAGCAGAGTGTAGATACGATCTACGCGTGTCGCCTGTTCCTGAATTTGCTGTTGCAGCTGACTAATTTGCCCCTGAATAGAAAGCAAAATAGCCAGCAGATCAGCATCACCACTAGGTGCTCCAGGTCGTGAGGCCTGAGGAGCAACCTTTGGTGCTTGTTGTACCGTACTCCTCTGACCGGCCGCCATTTGGGCATAGGTCACATTGGGAGTTACGGCTGGAGTTTTAGGAACAGGTGGGCGCTTCACCTCCACCTTCTGTTGACGAGCCAGGTTTAATTTCCTAACATATTGGTAACTGGAACAACCCCGATAGTTAGCGGTGTGTCCCGAGTTACCACAAAGAATACACTTCAGAGACGTGGTATCATCAACCCTATCCTTACCTAGAGGACATTCCTCTGCACTGTGGTTCAATGCACACTTAACGCACCGAAACTGCATTTGACAGTTCGCAGCGGCGTGCCCGAACCTCTGACAGCGAACACATTGTAAAATGTTATCGCTGCGATTTAATTTTTCCCAACTTATGCATTGATAATCTAGGACTTTTATTTTCCTCAGACTATCTATTTTGCTGTTGGGAGTCAGCTGGACCAGGAAGAACGGTAATTTCCGATTCTCCCTTCGGGCCTTTGCTGTAGTGAAAGGCTTAACACTGACGAACTTAAGATCGTCACATTCCTTCGCTTGAAGCTCCTGAAGGAGCTCCTCGGGATCGGTGGACGAATCTAAACCTCGAAGGAGCATTGTCTGCAAACGCTCTCCTTTGGGGGTGAATGAGAAGAACTCAGTCGTTGTTTTCTCTAATAGATTTTTAATTGTTTTGTGATGCTCCACTGTGAAGCAGTGTATAGCATGCCTGTCTTTATTTAAACGTTTAATTATAAAATTATCGCCTATGGCCGACTTACATAATTTGATGGTGTCTTGAAGCTCCATCTTGTAGGTGTTAATCGGAGGCACCTTTGGCCTCGCTACCGTCTGCTGCTGCTGTTGTTTCTGCTGCTGTTGTTTCTGCTGCTGTTGTTTCTGTTGCTGTTGTTTATGCTGTTGTTGTTGTTTCTGCGGCTGCTGCTTTTGCTGCTGCTGTTGTTTTTGTTGCTGCTGTTTTTGCTGCTTTGGCAGCTCTGATAGTTGCCGCTGCTTTGGCAACCCTTGTTGGTGCTGCTGCGTTGGCAGTTTTGGTTGTTGTTGTTGCTGCTTAGGCAGCTGTGTTTGTTGCTGCTCAGCTGGTGCCGTATTTCGGCTTATATTTGCCAGCTGCTGTTGTTGTTCCTGGCGCTCTTTTGCGCGCCGTGCCAATTGTTTTGCCTTCACGGCCCGTATAATCGCCTCTAGTTGGCAGATTTCGTCATCTTCGTCGTCGGTCTCCGAGGCCGCCAACGACATGAAGGTGTTACTGTCTCCAGTATAGCGGCCTTCGCCACCGTCGGAGACATACGGAAAATCTTCTGTTGTTGTTGTCGATTTTTCTGCCGCGACTATGAATTCTGCAACTGCTTTTGCTGCTGCTGCTGTTGTTGTTGTTGTTGTTACTGCTGCTGCTGTTGTTGATGGCGCCCGATCCCCGGCTCCAGTCGGCAGCTTTTCAGCTGAAGCCGATAGGGACGGGCGCTTTACGAGGTTTGGAGTTGGTTTCAACACCCTCCTCCTCCTCTTTCCGCTATGATCCGATGACGAAGCCAACGGTGGCTCTGGGTCAGGCGGTGCCTTTCCCATATCTGTACCATGTTGGAGTGGGGACCGATGTCGGCCACTCATATTTCGACCGGTTTTGTTTTTTTTTTTTTTATGTATATTTATTATTATTGTTTATTTGAGTTTTTTGGACAAAGAAAAAATAACTTTTATTTTTCCCGGCTGGGACTCGAACCACTAACGTGCGGATCGAAGAGTCCGCAATGCACCCACTGCACCGGCTGGCTTGTTATCAGTCCAGTGGCTAAAGAACAATTTGAAAGAAATCTAACACTGGTTTTCACTATAAAAGTTGAAACACGTCTTAACACCGCGAGGTTCTGTGAACAACTGTCTTGTGAAAGCTTTTTGAACTTGTATGTTAATACGTAATTTGAAATGAAAAATGCCCAAACAACAAACAAAATACATAAATACAACAACTTTAATTATATTTATGTATGAAAAAGAGAGATAACAACATTTTATTTCTAATAACAAATTCGAGCTTAATTATTGTCGTCCCAGTGTACATTCATGACAGACAACGCATATATATAACAGCCTGGGCAAAGAAAATTGAAAGACGTCTGCGAAATTTTCGTGTTGTAGAATTAACGATGGACCAACTCAAAATCCTAGACGGCGGTAGGATCCCACTCACTCACATTTCATTAAAAGCGAAAACCTATGACTTCTGTCCACGTAAAGAATTCATATCTGACGATGCAAATAAGATAGAAGGCATTCTCAGCACATTAAAATATATTGAAGTCGGAACGCGAGTTATGTAACGTCGTAACCTTTGACCATGGTCTAGTGAAAGGTGCTATGGGTGTAATACGAAAGTTTGAGTGGCTTGTTCTTCGCAGCGATCAATTGGAAACAGGGGATTTACCACAAGCAGTATCTTTTGAGTTTGGCGACCTTACAATCATAATTTATGATCCACGAGTTGGTGTACAGATTGAACCCTGTACGATCAATTTTGATACGCTTCGGGAGCAAGGAAAAATTGAACACAAGATGTTCCCTTTAATCCTTAGTTGGTCGGTATCAGTTCATAAGCTCTCAGGTATCACACTCGATCGGGCTTCCAAATTGTCGAGCGTATGTAGCTCTTAGTCGAGTAAAATAATTAGCTGGATTGGTTATCATTGATCCTAAAATAATATTTAATCGGCCTCATGATCAAATTTCTTTGAATGAGCTTCAACGCTTACGGGAATTGATCCTATTAACTGATGACTTAGAGTCTTAAAGTTGACGAAGCTTTAACGAGATTGAATTTTGTTTAAATATCAATCTTATAACCCTATTTTTACCTTACATCTTGGTTTGAATAAACTTGTTGAATCATAAATTTATTTACTACGAAAACTAAAAATATTATTGAAAAGAAAATAAAAAAACCCGACTGCGTGTTCTGAAGATTGTGATTTGATGCTTCGGACTGCATTTGTGAATACTGTCAACATTGATCATTCAAATTAAAAAAAAGTGTTTAATTTTTCAACTTGTTAACTTCCCATCAGGAAGTTCTTGTAATCGGTCCGATTTTCGAAATTCAAAATTTTTACATTTCTCCACGTTTGGCGGTCCCAGTAGTCGGATTCCATCATTTTTAGAAAGATGTCTGTGTGTGTGTGTGTACGTACGTACGTTTGTGCGGATTCTTTCGTACAGCCTAACTAGAGAACAAATCAAGCTATCGAAGCCAAATTGGTTTCATTCGAAGCATGTGTGGATAAAGATCACCTGAAAAGCTTTTGGTTAAATTTCACAGGGTGGTTTGAATTTTATGACGAAAAAACTGTCAAAAAAGGGGCCAATTTCACTTCTGCAATTAAAATCAATTTAGTTTTCCAATAAAAACAGTTAAAAATTAATTAAATTTATAGTTAACATCTATCTTATCAGATAAAAAAATATGCATAAAAATGTACACTGCCGTTCATAAGTTTCCGGACAAATTCATATAAATTTTTTTTTTGTTCAATTTTAATGCCAAAAGTTTCATCAATATTAGGTTTTTTTAGCCAATTGACTAAACTTAGTAAGTTACTAACTATAGAGACTGCCAAAAAGACTAAAACAGTATTTAGTTGGGGGCATTTCATATATTCATGTGACCCTTTCTCTATTTCCTGATCCAAATTTTCACGGAAGTTCTTGAAAAATTGTTTCAGAAATGTGAATCCTGTAAGTCTTTCCTATTTTACATGACTGAAAAGGACGTCTTCAACACTAACACATGAAAACATCCTTAGAAAATTATGGAGCCACCAGATTTTTCAAAAACTGCTCGGCTGTAGCTTGACGCTTTTTTATCGTAATGATATATTAGAAAAAGAAGCTTATGGTGCAACTTAAATGAGGCAATTGAATTCAAAGAAAAAGCATCGAGAGAAAGCTAAATGATAAGGTTAAAACACATGTCTAAAACTGCATGACTCGTATATTGCAAGGAAGATCATAGCAACCGATTTAGTTTGTTTTCGCCTGTTGTGATTTCTTTTCATGAACCCAATCCTTGAGGTCTTTCCAGAAAATAACACATGGATAAAAAATCTGCCAAAATCGGCGTGGAAAATTCTATCAAAATCTGCAAAGAAAACTGGACTGAATGTGATCCTCTTAAAGCCATATATTAACCAGAAGAAAAATATCCTATGCTGAGCAGTTCCCAGCTCGGAAGGAAGAGGCGGTCGAAATCTCGGGACTGAAACTATGCACTTTTGAACTTAATTGACATAAAGATAATCACGCTTTAATAGTCCGAGCACAACAAGTGCATCGTACAAGGTCGTAGAAATATTTTCAAAAATGCATTGAACAAGGAGTTGACATAAGCGATCTTTCACAATGTTTATATCAAAACAACGATTTAAATTCCGCAATCAAAATCCAAATTCTGGTCACAAATTTAACTTTTTCTCATTTCAAAACAACTTTCTTAACTTTTTTTTTTACTAGAATAGTAATAATTTGTAAGTGACGTTTCAGTGTTAGCTCAGATCAATTTTAACTTACTTCTGGATGTCTGTCCCTAACAGGTTTAAACACTTTATTGGTGAAGTTGAAAAACAAATTCAAATTCCAAGGTAAAAGTTGTCGTAATATAACTCACAATTTGACACATCTTATCTTAACGTAGAGTTCTTTGCTCTTAAAGCAATGCCTGTATGCCACTATGTGCCTACAGGAGACTTGCTAAGAATCTGTGTCGTTGGTCCTATATTTTTTTTAACTTGATTTGTTATAAGTTGGTTATTTTGGTCACACACAAAACAATTTCAGTAACAATCTGATTTTACAATTTGCATTCTTTCGGCAAACAAAACTCCCGCACAAAGCAAAAGCACTTTGGTCACTAGGAAAATAAGCATTAAATGGAATTCAGAAACTACCCTCTCTTGTTTTCTATTGACCAGAACAATAAATGCAATCGGCCGTAAGTTGGAACAAACAGATTGTAAAACAGCTAAATGCGAGAAATATGCTGTAGTAGTAGTAGTTTTAATTTCGTGCACAATATTCTCAAGTATGAGAAAAGCGCGATCGACGATGTTGACATATAAAGAAACAGGAAACAGGTTCGAAAAAACAATTATCTCAGGGTTACAGACCCCAAACCAAAGCCTACAAAGTTCAAAGTGGAAAAATTCATAGTCGAATTGCAGTCAATGCTGAGGACTGTATTAGACGACGGAGGCCAACAGCGTCTACCCGACCTAGACGAAATAGATAGCAATAACATATAAGCTAAAATCTAATAATGCAACTTTAGCTGTCGAACTTTTCAATGCAACAGCAATAAAGCATCAAAGATGAAAATGGAATCTCAGTATTGTTTGTCCGCTCTTAAAGAAAGGAGACCATCTTAACTGTGCCAATTGTAGAGTCCACCATAGACTTAATATAAATATATCGGCAGATAGTTTCTGTTTCGTCCACAGAGACGAGATGTATGAAGCCATGTCTAGGTTTGGCATCCCATCCAAGCTCGTCCTTTTGTACAATAGGACAAAAAGAACTTCTGCTTCAGAACGTTAACATAGACAGCTATTATTGTGGTAGTTAGGGACTTTGCTTAGGCTTCGCTGCAAACACAGATAATAACACCAGCGTTGAGGTCAAACCGAGAATACCCTTGGCTAAGAAAGCAACTACCATCCCCGTCTATGATATATGATGCAGAAGCATGGAAACTTTCAAAAGCAGATGAAGGCGAATTATGTAGTTTCGAGAGAAAAATGTGAAAAATAAATATTAAATACGTAGGTTTTTTTTAAATGATTCAAAGCTGAATAAAATATGTATGTATTTAATTTTTTCTATTGCAATGCATTTTTGTAGGAAATTAATGATGTTTTCATAACCCAAATGGAATTTGATGGTGGCGGCAAATAAAACAGCACCTATATTTTTTTTATCTTGAGATGGGAAGTTCATGGTATGGGCAGACCTACTCGCACCCAAACCAATTTTTTCTATTTTACAGTTCATTCATTAAAAAAATTGTAAAACTTAAACAGGGAAAGTTTCAGTTTACGCAGTCGGGTTTTTTTTTTACAATAATATTTTTTATGAAGATTGGTTCATCACTCTGCTGCCCTAACAACAGAGCCAATGACAGATCGTCTACGAAAGTTATCACCTAAATCCAGCCACTTGGTCAGAATTACTCCAGTAATAACACCGATCACAGCGGCAGATGGTGACAAGAATAGTTTCGAAAACAAGACAAGAATACAATACCTAAGCTTGGATTCAAACCACGTGAGCTTTCATTTGATTATTCATTTGAAGGTGCCACGCAACCTGAGCCTCAACCAAATATTTCTCCTCAGTAAAGTTTAATCCAAATGACTAGCTGCCTCCGATTTGATGGTCGATTTTCACTTGCATGGTGTCCCTGATAGTATCACTCTGATGTGGATTGAAGGACTTTTTTGGCCAAAAATTTTATGTCCAGCCGTCCTACAGGCCCTTGCCATCTAAGTGGTTATATGGAGAACCTTTTGGCTAAATCAATATCACAAGGAGTACCATAAATCGCCCAAATCGGTTCAAATTTTCAACGAAATTAGACATGGTCTACAATATGTTTCTGTAACGTAAAGCGCAACACGGAAGATAAGGGTCTTGTAAAGTGGCTGTTTGGGTATATGAGCCGGGGCTTAATTTAAATTATAATAGACGTTATATCCTTTTATATTGACAGCACATACGTCTTCGCCGCTTAGTGTTGCACCATTAAGCCTCTATAAGTACGCCTCATACACGGCCTTGAAATCGATGAATGGTTCTTGAGAACCGATTTCGAACGATTTTTTGAATCTTCATGGATTGACAGTTGAGAGGACTACATTTCCTTAAGATCTATAGCAAATGATACTGAGATTCAATTCATTCGGCATGCTTTTAAATTTTCTAGAAACGATTATATGTTTCTGACATCATCTCTAACTGTTTTGAAAAATTCAGCAAGAAGCCGCTCGACACTAGTAGCCGTGTATAGCACACATGCTTCTCAATAGGATGCTTGCGATCGAATCCAGGCTACAAACTAGTAGTCTTTCGAGCCGCGGTTGACCCCTCGAAATGTCCGGATATATAGAATGCTTATAAAGTGTCATACGTCGATCGTACCGTGATCAACTTGGCTGACGGTTTATTGATAAGGAGAGTGCCAGGTCCCACTGAGGGTTTTGATATGTGGGAATAGCTAGCCGGCTACTATGCAAAAGGCTTCGTTCTTCGGCGAGATCTAGAACAGCCTACTTCAGTTGTATGTAAAACCAAAAATTCTTCTAATGTAATTGGGCACTTGGCTCGTAGAAGGTTTCTTCGGTGGCGTCTTATGTTTCTCCGGTTGGAGCATGTGGACATATAAGGCTTATGTTAAAGAATTTAGCTTGATCGATCTTGATCGATATGGCCTTGAATGTCGTGTTCACTTTATTGCTCATGCTGAGGACGAGAAGTCATCCTTTATACCGATGAAAAAGTCTGCGGTCCATACAAAATGCAACAGAAAAAGTTATGGCCCTTTTAGTCAGCATGTATGTGTGCCAATTCTGTACAAAAAGGCGTTGAACACTTCTTTGTGAAAGTACGTTTGCAGTATTTTGCATTCTCTGCAATCCAAAATAAATTGATCCTAAAAATACAATGTTTAGAGCTGTTCGAAGCATCTTGTATATTAAATCCGTTCGGTCCATTTAGGCTGAATTTTTTTCTCATCACTGAACTAACATACTATGGTGAATTGAAAGACACTTTTCTGCAGAAAAGTAGGAGCTTCTTCGCCAGCGAATTGAAACAAATGTCAATTGTTCAACCGTAATATCCCCATAAAACAATATATGAATATATATAAAGGGTCCGCCATCTAACGTTTTTTTTCAACTAGTGCTTATTTCGTAAATGGTAACACTTAGCTCATGTCTGATTTGACAGATAATTAGTTTTATCCTTCCGCTGAACGAATATGTTTGTGTTGCGACATTCCTTTGAAAATCATGGTAATGTTGCAGAATGTGTGCGAAAATTGCGTACGGATTTTGGAAGAAGAGAAGCACCGTCAGCTCCGTATGTTCGTTATCTTGTGAAAAAAGTGAAAGAAACTGGCATCCTCATCGATAAACCAAAGCGTGTAAAGCCAAAAACAGTGCGTATACCCGAGAATATTGCTGCTGTGGCAGAAAGTGTGCGTGAAGCGCCATCAACATCAATTCACCTTCGTTCTCAACAATTGAACATTTCGGAGACATCATTGAGACGAATTTTGCATAAAGACCTTGGTATGACGCCATACAAAGTCCAATTGGTTCAGGAGTTGAAGCCAACTGACCATCCAATGCGTTTTCGCTTCGCGAAGTGGGCCTGCGATCGACTTACAGAAGATGCCGATTTTGCCAAAAAAATCATCTTTTCAGATGAAGCTCATTTTAATCTTGACGGGTATGTAAACAAGCAAAATTGTCCCATTTGGGGCAGAGAAAACCCGCACGCATACATTGAAAAGCCGAAGTACCCAAAACGAGTCACTGTTTGGTGCGGATTTTGGTCCAGAGGCATAATTGGGCCATTTTTCTTCGAAAATGAGCAGTCAATGGCGATCATTATCGGGCCATGTTGAACGAATTTTTGTTCACAAAAATTTAAGAGGAGGATATTGGCAACATTTGGTTTAAACAGGACGGCGCTACGTGCCACACAGCCGAAGCTACACTCGATGTTTTGCGCCCTGTTTTTGAAGATCGCATTATCAGCCGCAGAGCTGACGACGTTTGGCCATTTCGGAGCTGCGATTTGACACCGTTGGACTATTATTTGTGGGGTGCCCTCAAAGATAAGTGTTACGCCGACAAGTCAGAGACAATTGATGCTTTAAAGGACAATATTCGTGAAGCCATTGGTGAAATACAGCTGCACACAATCGATAATGTGCTTAAAAATTGGACCGATCGTGTAGGCTACTGCATGGCCAGCCGAGGCAGCCGTTTGAATGAAATTATTTTCCATTAGTAACCGGAAGGATTGTACTTTCAAATAAAAGAAGAAATTTGAGAAAATATTCAGCAGTTTTTTTTTAAGCATTTTCAAAAAAAAAGTTATTTGGCGGACCCTTTATGTTTTTAAAGAAAAACGTCCTTTCTGTGATTCATGAATTGTGTTTCCATTAGTTTCCTAAAATTTCAAAACATTCATACAAACATTCACTTGACAAAGTTCGTTAAAGACTTGTTTTAAAAAAAATGGCATTCATTGCAAAATCTGGCTGGTGTTATGCATACAGTTGAAACGTCACGTGAACCGCAATTGCCTCAGACCTTATCTCGTACACCAATCAAAACCTGAGTGCAATCATTAAAAAAATTCTTCTCACAACACCGTGCAGATTGATTTCTTGTATAACCCTTGCAATATAATGTCAATGATTGCCTCCTTAACCCGATTTTCAAAAAAAACAGAACGTCTTCGTTCAAGACAATCTCAGATACATCAAACGTTATACAATCCCAGTTGGCATGCAGTTTTAGCCCTCACCTAACCCTTGACTTAGTTGACGTGTGACAAATGACTCAATTATATGTCAAGGCAAGTTGTTCTACCACCCACCGCATGGGCATCAATGCCAACTAAAGGCCACATGTCTCCTTTCGAAGACCGACAATCCAACATGCTTCCCATACTCAGTCGCAGCAGCCAGTGTCACCGTCGTCGCCTCGACAGCGCTTGGTGTGACAAAAATGCCGCTCACATTATTGAATCTAATTTACGCGAAGCGGAAAGAAGGGCGTTCCTTGGTCCCGATATACGTATACCTTAGGCAGGAAGACAAGTGGCACAGGTAATGAAGTGTCAAGCAGAATAAAGATGCACGCATTCCTTGAGCGATGTTTCAGTGGCTGCCCTCACTCTCGGCGCGCTACGTTTCATGTCACCGTCGTCGCTGTGTCGGTCGTTGCCGTTGCCGGAATGTAGATGAAGAAAAAGTGTGTCCTGTTTTCTTCGAGAGAAAATTAATAGCTTGACATTCTTTTCGTAAACTGAAGAATTTCCATGTCTGGAATGGTATTATAATGGGAAATCGTGCGGTGGGTGGAATATTGGGCGGAATTTGGTTTATCTTTGAGGAGTTTAAACGCGCGATTCGTTGGCAAAAGATAGATCATTTGGCTGGTTTAAGGGTATCCTGCGATTTTAGAGGCGGAGTTCATTGTCAAGGACTTTATGTCTATTGTTCGTAGGGACGCAATTTATGGGTTCATGAAGCATGGTTATGTGTGTCTGTCTAATGAGAGTTGATGTCCTGAGAAATGAAATATCGCTGTCGGTGTTTTGTTGCAATCAAATGTCTCAAGGATAACAACAGAATTTTAACCTATGCCATGAGAGTTTTTGGAGGAAAGGTCATATGCGAATTTTTATGAAGGCTTTATTTCTTATTTATTTTTCGACAGACAACAAAGACTGATAGACATCAATGGCCCAGCTCGAAGTATCTTCAAATTTACTCCTGGGGGAGATCATGTAAAAGGAAGACTTCACCTTACGTGGCGCACGCAAGTGGAAAGGAATTGCAAGGAACTTAATGGACGCAATTGGACTAACTAGTTGAGGTCCAGTTCGACATGTTGAGTTGTATAGTCCAGCTGTTTCTACTTAAGACTGTACTACTGTCTCTCTGTTTAAGAGTCAAATTTTATATGAAAACTCAAGGCATTTGGAAGTGTCTAAAAAAAGCTGGTGACCATCCTTTCTAAAGCACCTCTATCGATTATATTCGCTTAATATAAGTACACTAGTACTGATGTTACACTTGATGGACAGTCTAGACAAATGTTACTTATGCATTTCTTTTTACCAATTAACAGATAATTGCAGATGCATTTAATTAACCCCTTTTAGCAGCAAGGAAGCCAAACTTTGTTGGCGATATTTTGGAAGTGATTATGTACCAAATCATTTGATTAGCATGGTAAGACGACAGCATATTCGACCTCTGAGACCACAGGAAGATCAAACTTATCACTCCCATCATTAATAAAAACTTTCCTTTCTCTCCAAGCATCCATCGATGTAAACACTGCTTACTATCGATGTCGGCATGTGTCGCAAAATGTTTTAAGCTACCCAGCAACTGATTTCCGCAGCAAGTTAGCAACCTGCTCCCACTGCAGCCAGCTATCCACCAACTGGCTACCACCAGCTACCCAGCAACTGATTTCCTCCAGCAAGTTAGCAACCTGCTCCCACTGCAGCCAGCTACCCAGCAACTGATTACCTCCAGCCAGTTAGCTACTCGCCCCCACTGCAGCCAGCTACCCAGGAACTGGCTACCTCCAGCCAGCTAGCTACTGGCCCCCACTGGAGCCAGCTTCCACCAACTGGCTAGCGCCAGCTACCCAGTAACTGATTACCTCCAGCCTGCTAGCTACTCGCCCCCACTGCAGCCAGCTACCCACCAACCACCAATGTTTTAATAAGTTTTTCAAGTTCAAGAAGAACTTAACAACTATTTTTTGGAAAACAATCAATTGACTGTTTACCAAGACTTTGAAATCAACTCTGATATCAATGTTCGAAATCAAGCTGAATTTAAGGTTGTGACGGAGGATGATGTTTTAGGTATCTTAACATCTTTAAGATCCAATGCTATCGGTGAAGATGGAGTAATAATTTTGGCACACATTTTGAATCACCTAACCCATATCATTAAATCATGTATAATGTTATCAACTTTTCCACAAGATAGATAGATTCATTTTATTCGAAATAAATATTACAAAAAGCTGGAGTTACCGCACATTTTACAATTCAGAGATACAATACAAATGTATATTCCTACTGAAATATTATCTAAGTGTTATGGAAAATTTTAATTTAGAATATAAATATTATGTTATGTTAGGAAGGGAAATTCGTGAAAACCCTTCGCAAATACAAAAAAAAAAAAGAAAAGAATAAATATATAAAAATAAAATAAAAAAAAAAAACAAAAAAAATATGACTAGATTGTAAGTAAACATCCGTTTGCATAAACGAATAAGAAAAAATAAATATATGTACATAAACGAAAACAAAATGACAAACTGATAAATTAACAATTGTATATATTAATAACGAATCAAAGAGTTAACAAACGAATAATTAAATATATATATATATATAAATAAATAAATAAAATAATAAATAAATAAGTAAATAAATAAATAAATAAATAAATAAATAAATATATAAATGATTAAATAAATAAATATTTGAATTAGTAAATAAATTTGTAAAAAATTATATAAATAAATTAATAAACAAATAAATAAATGAGTAATAAATAAATTAAATAATTACTTAATAAATAATTAATTAGATAAATAAATGTAAAGAAGTGTGTAATTGAATACAACGATTTTTTATATTTTTTTGCTATGTAATTTAACTGCTCAATTGGTTTACGAGGATATTATCAGCAAAGATACAGCTCGACAGAAATTTCGTATTCAGCTTTTGAATTCTATCAGAAATCAATTCAACATTCGCTCTTTCGTGGAGATCAATCGTTGAGTGGTGCCATGGTAGATTTAGCATCATTTTAAGTGTTTTATTTTGTGACACTTGCAAGCGTTTAATGTGGGATTTAGCGCTATTACCCCAAACTGGACAACCATATAGAAGTAATGCTTGGAAGATCACCTTCAGAATTATTATTTTATTTTCCTTCGTTAGCTTCGACTTCCTGTTAATAAAGGGGTACATTATGTTAGTTGCTAATTTAACTTTGTTCAGCGTTCTTGTAATATGTTCTTTGAATGTCAGTCTTGTGTCTAGATAAATGCCCAGATACTTCACAGATTTTTCCCAAACTATATTTTTTCCATTTAGCTGGAGTGGCGTTTGCGTGCTGGGTAGAAAACAAGCTTTTCTTTTTCGGTTGAAAAAGATAGCTTGCGTTTTATCCCCATTTAATTTAATTTTCCATTTATTGAAATATTTTCCCAATATTTGAATCGCATGGTTTAGATTCGTCTCAATGTTGAGAGCGAATTTATGAGAAGCAAATATTGCTGTGTCATCAGCAAAGATAGCGGCCTGACACTGAGGCAAGTTCGGGAAATCTGACGTGTACAAATTGTACAAAATTGGTGACAGTACTGCACCTTGAGGAGCACCCATTGGGACGGGCATATCATTCGAGATACCATTGTTAACGTGGACTTGAAAAAGACGGGACGACAAAAAGCTCTGGACTATTTTACACAAATATTTGGGGAAATTGAAGTTGATCATTTTAAAGATCAAACCGTCATGCCAAACAGAGTCGAAAGCCTTCTCTATATCGAACAATATCATACCGGTGGATTTACCTTGAGAACGTGAAGTTTTAATATGCTTACAAATTCTGAGCACCTGATGGGAAGTACTGTGCCATTTTCTAAAGCCGAACTGTTCGTCGGGAAATATGTCGTGCTCATCTATAAATCTTAGTAGTTTCTCCTTAAGTATTTTTTCATAGATTTTACTTAAACTACTGAGCAAACTAACAGGCCTATAGCTGTCCACATTATTAGGTGTTTTTCCAGCTTTAAGAATTGGCACTACTTTTGCGAATTTCCAGGCGTCAGGGAAATATTTCAATTTCAAACATCCGTTTATAATATACGTTAAATATTTTACTGCCGACCTCGGCAAATGTTTAACGTATAGATTTTTTATTAGATCTAATCCACCTGCTTTTCGTGTTTTTAGGTTCCTGATAATGTTTCTAATTCCTTCCTCAGATACATAAGCACTTGCAGGTGTTTCAACAACATCTGTATTTAGACGTTGAACTTCACAGTTTACTAATATATTTGTTGCTGCGTCGCCCATGTTTGAGGATACTGTGTGATTTTTGGCAAAGTTTAACGCCAGCGCATTTGCTTTTTCCTCATCAGTAAAGAACGTGTTGCTAGTGTTTTTGAGGAAAGGCAATTGTCTGTTCTTACATTTGACTAATTTGACCATATTCCAGAAAGGCTTAGCGTTCTTGTCAAGATCTTTAAGTTTATTATTCCACCTTTCATTGCGTTGCCGTACGAGATGCTTCGAAATTAGTTTGTTGAGATACTTCATTTGTATGCGGTAATCAATGATTCGATACCTTTGCCAATTTCTTTTAGCTATATTTCGCATTCGAATAAGCTCTTGTACAATTGGTGGAAGTTTTATCACAGATTTTTTTACAGGAATTTTGGGAACACACACTTCGATAGCATCTAGGATGGTTTTGGTGATATTATGTATGTGACTATCAACGTCGCCCTTCGTTACTATGTTATTTAGGTTGACGTTTATTGCACGAAGTTTCGCATTTATCACCGATCTAAAATTTGACCAGTTCGCTAGCTGAAATTTATAGGAATATTGCACTTTTTGTATACCAGACCGGAGAAGTCGGCATAAAACTGGGTTGTGATCGGAAGGTAGACCATCAATAGATTCCGGTTGTGATATCAGTCCGGGACAATTGGTTACAAAGAAATCAAGAGTAGACGCACGAAAACGGGAGCAAGATGGGACATATGTGGGACTAGTAGGATACAAGACAGAAACGTTCAACATTGAGGTTAGATTCGCTAGCAGGTTTCCCCAAGCGTTTGCTCTTAAGCAACCCCAATCCCTGTGACGACAGTTAAGATCACCCCCTATTAGAAGGTCTGCATTAACAGTAAAGAGTCGGCGTAAATCATTATTCATGCCTATTCTTCTATCGTTAGAAGCTAAACCCCCGGGGAAATAAACACAGTAAATTTGAATCTTTCTTTGGTTTCTTAGCTCTACTTCTATACCTAAGTTCTCAACGAAGCGCGTGTTTATAACAGGTAAGAGCGAATGTTGAATTGATCTTTTTATCAGAATTGCAACACCTCCACCCAATCGCTCGGTTCTATCAACACGGTAACACTTATAATTGGGCGTGGATAATTTAAAATTATGATTGAGCCAAGTCTCAGTGAGAAGCACAATATCAACATTGTTGCTATTTAAAAAATTCATAAGCTCTAGACTTTTGTGACGAATGCCTCTCGCATTCCAAGTTACAATGTTTATGTAGCTATCTACCATATAATTATCTTCCGACAGAATAACCAAACTTAGCTGCTAAATGTGCGATAACATTGAATTGATCCAATTTGGATTTACAATTTGCAAGTTGCGAAATCATTTCCATTGTTAACGCGCTGAGCTCATCCAATGTGAAAAGTGTGCTAGTGTCTTTGCCGCCAGCGATGTTGCTTGGATTCAAACCGGTTTGAGTGCAATCTTTCCAAGCATTAGTTGGGGTGTTAAAGTTCGCATTTGAACACATGTTGCTGTCCTGTCCACGGCTCCGTGGTGGAAGTGTTGGAAAGTCTTTCATTGAAGAGAGCGACAAATGTTTTGTGGAGGAAGCGGGGAAACAAGTAGAAGCTCGTGCAGTGTTGAAAGCTCTCATAGCTGATTGGGGGAAATTTTTTCGCTTTTCGGATTTTTCTCTTATCTCCAAGTATTTGACTCGGCTCACACATGTAAGATCGGTGGCCTTATGATTACCGCTGCAGTTCGCACATTTGCTTACCGAAGTATTGTCGCATTCATTTGTTTTGTGAGGACCGGCACAAATACCACAATATGTCCTAACATGACAGTTCTTTTCGCCGTGCCCAAACATTTGGCAATTGTGGCACTGTGTCAGCTTACCTTTCAGTTTTCTATGAAAGCTCCAGTTCACTTGCGTGTGAAGAATTGACCGAAAGCGCTTTTTCAAATCAGCCAATTTAATTGAACCATTTTCGAATGAGATCAAATAAAATGTGTCACTGTAATGCTCGAATTTTTTTAATGTTCTCACATTTCAAACCCAGTTTTAAAAGTTCATCTTTAAGAGTGTTTACATCAACATCCCCCATCCCGTACATGATTACCTTGAACAGCCGCACGTTCCCAGTATCGTGTGAGAAAAATTGACAATTTAAAGTTTTTAATTCGCCAAGAACCGCATTATATGCATCTAGTGATTCACAAATAATCTTTATGCCAATAGACAATTTTTTAATGGAGTAATTGCTCACATTGAGTGTTTTCATTCAGCCATGTACAAATTCAGATGATTTATGCAATAGCTTAATAGGAGGTATATGCACTTTTTTCACTGATTCTTTGGGCACAATCACTTCATCCATGTCTTCAAGGTCACTGTCCGGAAGAGTTTGTAAGGGACTCCAGTAGTTTTTCCTGGAGTCCTTCTTACTCGCACTACGCATTGTTTTTTTCATATTACTACGAAATTTTTTATCCGAGGACAAAGGTATGTCCTCCGGATCAGGTGATCTATCGCGTTTGGATATTTTTTTGTGTTTTTGTTTACTTTTCGATCTAAACGAGAGAAGTTCACAAAGCGCACGCTCACGGATGAAAGCTCCGAGTAGACTGAACTTTTCCACAAGTTTGGAAATATGCAAGAGTAATAACAATTGCAAAAAAGTCGAATGCCAGCGTTCCCGTGCTTAGCGTTCTGCCATGCTTTGCGAAGGTCTTTGAAAGAGTGCTGGCGGAGCAGATTCAAAACCATCTCATTATCAATTATTTATTAAGCCTGGTTTTAGGAAAGGACATAGCTGTTCGTTCGCAATGGTTAATATCTTGGATGAAGGACTTTGATAGGGGATGCGCTACCTTGCTTTGCCTTCTGGACTTTTCAAAGGCCTTCGACGAAGTCAACCTCCACTTTGCTGTAAACTGAAGCATTTGTTTGGTTCAGTGAAAGAGCGGTTAAACTTATAAAAAATTTTTTGTCTGATAGGTGGCAAAGAGGCGTTGTTGATGGTAAGTGCTCGACTCTAAAACGTCGTACTCAGGGTGTGCCACAAGGCTCAATCCAAGGGCCAATATTGTTTTGCATATTTATTAACGATCTACATTTGGTATGTAAGCATGTGCGGATTCATAAATATGCAGACGATGTTCAGCTCTATCTGTCCGGTCACCTGAGTAAGATAAATGAGGTGGTAGCCTGTCTTAACGAAGATTTGACAGCCATCAATGACTGGTCGATAAAAAATGGACTTCTCATAAACCCAACGAAATCTAAGGTGATACCGATATCATAAAGATCTTATAGTTTGAAAGCTATCCCAGACATTTGGCTCTCTGATAATGGGTTAGAGCTTGTTGAAACAATTACTTCCTTAGAATTTGTCGGTAACCGGAGCATGTCTGGATACAATCACGTCAACTGCAAACTATGCCTTACTGCTAGCTTCACTCCGATTGAAACTAGATGACGACTTGTACGTGCACATATCGTCCCGATAATTACATACTCGGAAGTCGTTTACTGCAACCTCGATTAATTGTCGCAGCATAAATTGCAGGACGCTTTCAATGATGCAGTACGATATGTTCAAGGCCTTCGGAGGTACGACCGAATATCATTTTTTGCTACAAACCTATTTGGTTTCACCCTACAGCAGTATCCTAGGAGAGGGCATGTATTTACCTTCATAAAATAATTATTTCTAAGTTGCCACCTTATTTGTTTCACAAGCTGGAATTCTTTCGATCTCTTGTTTTCGATCGATTGTTCTTCAGTCACAAACCAAATCTGTAAAATAAATTGAATTGAATTGATTGAATATAACTTCTGCAGTTAAGCAGTCGGCCACTGAAGAGTCGTCCTCGAAATTAATGAGAATCAAAACTAAGTTTATCTGACTCGGGAAAACAACATCATTGTGAAGATTTAAAGGAGCCTAATCATTGTTGTTTCTCTTATTTATCGCGACAATTAAATTTCTAAATTTGAAGCACAAAAGTAGGCTTGATAACTGAAGAAACAATATGAAATATTTCCAAAGAAAATTCTTAACTGCGAGGATATTATAGAAAAAGAAGACATAATCGTGAAAAAAGACAGTAACACCATACCTAAGAGTGTCTGCAAATTGCAGATAGTTAGTTAGTTTAGTTTTGTATGACTTTTATTTTCATTTTAAATTGATTACATTCAATGTTCTAAGTCTATTATGGATTGGCCTACGGCCGTCTACCAGATTGACAAATAATTAAATCATTATTTTTTGTTTTTTTAAAAAAAAAGATATATTTATATATATATATGTAAAGCACAAGATTAAAAAGCTTCTTCAACTATACATTTTCTATAACGCAGTGCATTTCTGCAGTTGTTGTTAAGTAAGTCCCACCCTCGAACTCCATTTAAGATTTGAACTGCTTCATCTTTTTCTAAAATATACGAATTGAAGAATCTCACTCGAATTTCTCTTAATATTGGGCATATTGCAAGGAAGTGATATATATCCTCTCGTGTCTCCATATTGCAAAGTTTGCACAAAATAGGTAGCTCTGGGCGGTGTGGAATGAAATTCAGACTCAGTAGCTCTTCCCTGATTTAAAAAATGATGTTGATTTTTTCTATAGAGTTGCAGTTTAAAAAGTAGGTTTTTTCAGCTAGAGTGTGATTCAGCTTACTGTGATATGTCCTATACTGCGAAGACTGTGCATCCATTACAAATCGATCATACATGCCTCGACCTACTTTTTCCAACAAAACGTTGAGTTGTGCCCTGAGCTGTTCGAAATATCCATCGGGTGATATCCTTATGGTTTCCCCACAGTCTGATGCAAGGCGTTCCCATTCGTGAAAGAAACTTGCCCTGCTTCTAATTACATTCTTGAGCACAATTTTTGGCAGTCTATCGTCACTCATTGCCATAACTTTTATTATATACTCAAAATAAAGTTTCAAAAACATAGGCGATGTACCAGTCTCTAAGTGCAGCATATAATTAGGTAAACGGAATATTCGCTTTAAGAAGTACTGAAGGAACTTCTCAACTTCAAGAAAGGAACAATAAGCCCCCACCTTTGCTCCGTAAAGAAGAACTGAAGCTGCAGTTGAGCAAAAGAG
Organism: Orthonevra nobilis; assembly: GCA_963555765.1. Classification (NCBI taxonomy): domain Eukaryota; kingdom Metazoa; phylum Arthropoda; class Insecta; order Diptera; family Syrphidae; genus Orthonevra; species Orthonevra nobilis. The sequence continues at coordinate 72,824,948 of OY743227.1, read as the reverse complement.
TTTTTGTTTCGAGCTGTGGGTTACATACTTGTTGTTGATACAGCGACCCCATACCGATGAGATTGCTCTTTTGGCTTCCGATAGTTTGGCTTCTAGATGTTTTTTCATATTCAAGTTCGAGGACACCAAAATACCTAGGTATTTGTACTCGCGAACAATTTCCACGACTTCTCCTTGATACGTCCATTTTTCGCTTCGAGAATATCTTCCACCACCTCCTCTGAACACCATTGCTTTCGATTTACAAACGCTGAGCCTATTCATCATAAGTTGTAGCCCTTCACAGTGTCGGATAGGAAAACGATGTCATCTGCATATTTAAGAGCTGGAATTTTTATGCTGCCGAACTCGATTCCACCCTTTACAGCATCTGATATATCGTTGATGAACAGGATAAACAGCAACGCACTCAAGATACATCCTTGCTTCACACCCATTATTGTTGTGAATTCTCCAGATACAGCCTACCCATCCCACACACACGCCACATTATTTGCATACACTGCTCTTATAATGTTGATTATTTTTGTTGAGAGGCCAATGTTGTACAATTTGTAAATCAGAGCCTCGCGTGCTATGGTGTCGAAGGCAGCTCGAAAGTCAACGAAAAAGGAATATGGTTTTTTATGTTTCTGTTTATATATCTCTGCAATATTAAGTAATACAAATACTTGATCGATTGTAGAGTAATTCTTTCTAAATCCTGCCTGAAACTCCTTCAAAACTATTTTCTTTTCAGATATAAAACCAGGATTCTCAGTACCGTCAATTTAAACAGACTGATCGGCCAGTGGTAGTTGTGTGATGAGGGCCGTAGGGCGTGTAGTGAAAGACGCCCCTTTTTTAGCCCATCGTAAAGGTACTGCATATAAATTTACTTTCTGAATGCTTTTTATCAAAATAGATGTCTTCATCTAATTGCAAAGTTAAGGCGCGCTCAATGCATCCTAATATGTTGATTTTATTATTTTTATGCAGGACAAACAATTTCTCCTGAGTTTATACTCTATAATAGGATTTTTGTCGAAATGACTCTCCCGCCATTGAAATGAAGGTCAATGAAAAACAAATCCAGTACATTCGGTATAAATTGGAAACTGCGGAATTTTTTTACCATTCAGAAGCTGTCATTTGAATAAGTATCTCGACAACTGTCGCGCCTGATCTTTGTTATTCCGCTCCCTCCTGCGAAAATCTTGTTTGATATGCTGATGGGCTCCGGAAGCGCAAAGCCATTTCGGCAAGCAAAGACGCGAGCAAACATTTTTATCACACAATGTAAAATATACTTTAAGTCATTTCTTGTAATCATTAGTGTATTTTTTGCCACTGATTGGCCTCCCCTTAAATCTGGCTGCCCTTGGTCCGGGCATTAGGACAAATCCGCCACTGAGTCTGACTTCGTGATTGGTCGTAATGTTGTGAAGTCTTTATCGGATTATCATGCTGTTTTTAATTCGTGTCGACAAAATGATGAATCTGATGATGTATTGACTCTGTTATGAAGGTCAGCGTGTTTGGTGAGCTATACAGCACCATGATTAACAAACTTGATGCCGCAAATTGTTGAATTGGAACTTGAAGACATGTGCTTCAATCTGGGCTGCCCATAAACACATAGTTCGCACGACAATGCACAGTTCGTAAGATGGGATTTTGGGTCGCCTGATATCTAGTTTTGACGATTTGAACTGGCCACCGATACCGGTGTACATTACTGCTCCAGACTTTTATCTACTTCACACCAGGTTATTATTATAATGATCTCAGAAAGCCTCTTGTTCTTTAAGGATGCAACTCAGGTTAGGTCTAGATACGTCAGTAACTGCATTAAGCTTAGTGGCATCTCTGATTGATCGAACCTGGTCGAACCTGGTAGCCATGGTACGAAGATACTCTTACAAAGAATTTTGCTGTCTTGCTCGATGTCCAACTTCTGGCTCCATGCTTAAGAACTATCAACAGATCTATCTTTTGCAAAGTACCATTGTGGCCCTTCGAGTTCAGACTTTGAATAGTATTCGCTTTTACAAACCGATGTAGGATCGATTGCCTATGATAATTCTTCGGCGGATCTCTATCGAGATGTATTTTGTGGAATTGATAATTAAAAATTGAAAAATGCTCAAAAGAGTATTCATTGTGACAGCATGTTTCAAAGCATCGAGGACTCAATCGAGTTTTCATTACAAAGAACCTTCCTTTATACTTAATCAACCACATTTCAATTCCATCAGATCAACCTTCCAAAGTTACGATTCTCTTGAATAGAAAACTACGAAATACCACCAGCACCGGATATGAACCCGCAATCGGATTGAATTCGCCCGTGGCACTAGAGCGTTTTCAATACACCCATGCAATCCAAATGCCGTTTAAAAGTCCGAAAGTGATCAAATCCGTGCACTTGCCATATGCATTATCCTGTCACACCATACGCGTTTAAATGCGATTCGAATTCCACTTTTGACTTAGCCCTCTTGGCGCTCTCCCTGTGGGACTACATTTTCAATGGACAACAAGCCAGCCTCCCTTTTAAGCTCCAAGCTGACTTTCCAATAACTAAAAAAGAAGAAAACAAGGTTCCCTCCAGCCAGCAGGGAGAGCAGATTCCATTACAGACGACTACACTAGTACACATAAGGGCGATTCACGCGCATTCAATATTCAAAAGGATGCTCATGCGATGACAGGCACAATATCCACATATCCTGGCTTTGCTATGCATGGGCAGGACATAGTCCCCCATCCGATCGCGCTTTTCGCTTTCCATATTTTGTGTCATGTCGTGTGGGTGGGTAGGGATAGACGAAAAAAACAATACAAAGGCGCACAACACAACGGAATGCAATCTAATCTCGGAGCGTTTGTTGTTCCATTTACTGAACCACCCGAAGTACTGCTGTTTTTTTTTTTTCTTCTCCGCACATCCTTTCAACTCTTTCAGAATTGACAGTGTAGTCGTCGTCGGTGAGGTGGTAAAAGGATTCTTGGAAAGAAAAAGACGAAGCAATTCTTTTCGTGTTGGTTTTTTTTCCAATCCAATTGTTTACTGGAGTAAGGTAGCTTCGAGAATGTGTGCAGGTTTACATTTGGCATTTGGTGAGTCCTTTTTTTGGCAGTGTAGCCCTTCAAAGGACATGCGAATGTGTGTTTTAATGCCAGTTACCAGATACAAATCGAAATCGAAAAGCCGAACATCAAAGATGAACAAGTTGTGGAACGCGACAACAACAAGAACAGAAAAAGGATATTGTGAAACAGTAATGGAAGGACTCGATTTGGACAGAAAAGAGTACCACTGAATGCATAATCGAGTCCTTTTTTTGTTGTTAGCCATCGTCGACATCATGGTTGTACCACCCACATATCACTGGCTAAAGGCACACAGCCGACAGGCAGTGCCCTCCGCGTTACATGTCCTTTTTGTTATGTTCAATTGCAAACTTAAGACTCATTTTTCATGATGGTGTGTGTGGTGGCTGTGGTCCTTATGTTTGTGAGGTTTGGTTTTGGTGTGGCGTGTTATTGTGAAGGCCAACCAGTTGGGCGGGAGTGAAAGTGAAACGGGATGGGAATGGTTTAAGGGCGTGTACACAGACATGGACGCAATTGTTTAGGGAATGTCTGGTTTAATTTTTTTTTTTTAAAGTTTCCTTTTTTTTTAAGTTAACTTACATTTTGATTTGTGTGGGTGATTTGAAGGATCTGCTTGAAGGACTTTCGCATTTAATTGATTGTTTACATTCCTCGCGAATTGTTTGTTTTATTTATTTTGCTGGAGATTTCCACTTCTTTAGCCGCATCAACGATGAAACTGCGTAGTCTGAGTGGTATTTGTTTTAGGATAGGCTAAGGGAAACTTTGTTGCGAACATAGCCGAACATGGGATGACACTGGAGTTAGCTTTTATTTTAAGAGAGAATTGGATACCCTGATGTTCTCCTCTTTTCCTTTGAAATGAAGTTCTGCTGTGGAAATGAGAAAATGTAAACAACTAAAAACACGCTGTAGTAAGTGTTATTAACAAACCTCTCGATCGGAAAGAGGTATTTTAAATTTTAAAGACGTTTGGAACATGTCAACTAAACAGTCGATGGCTGTGCGCAAGATACCCGATTCTTTAAGGGCCGGAATTTGAGGTTATTGAATAATATAATATAGTTCCAATAATCAACTTATTGCAGACCTCGCGGAATCACTGTTTTGGTAACACGCCTTGTCTGACACGCATCTGCGATTTCGTTTCATTGGACTTTTTTTATGGGCCACTGAAGATCGATTCTTGAATTGTTAATCGTTAATTCTTACACTCAATATTCGTGAAATACAGGCTGAACCCATCGAAAATGTGTTGAAAAATTTAGTTGGTGGTATGGTCAGCTGAGATAGTCATTGTAATGAAAATATAAAACATAAAAATATTTCTTAACTTCCGGTAACTCTTTTTTATGAAACTTTTAAAAGTGCTTTATTTTTATATACTTTTTTTGAAAGAACTGAAAAACATTTTATGCCAATTTTCTCCAAAAGAATGTAGAAGGATTTTAACAATAAAGTTGTTTATATTTTCATTAAATATAAAACATAAAATAAAAAAATAAAATAATCAGAAAATTTAATATATAAATTTTTATTTAAAATAAATTTCAATTTAAAGGAAAAATGAACAAAAAATATAATTAACGAAGGAAATATAATTTCTAGTCTCGCGAATATATTAAGTGGCCACTTAGAATTTAATATCTTGTAGCTTACCCTTTCAACTGGATGAATGGACCAAGGCCATGATAAAAAAATAAATTTTGAGTAAAGTTCAATTATTATTTTTCGTAATTTTCTTGCAGGCCCGCTTTTGATGGTGGATGTTTTTAAAACTTTTTGTTGCAACCCTGTGACACATCTGATGACTCTTTACAAATTTTCAGAAACGTTGGGCAATTTTAAAAGAGCCATGAACTTGCTGCATACGATACATGCGATGGGTCGTTGTTATGGGAGTAGATAAAGTTGTCGTGAATTCACAGCTTTTCGATTGATTTGCCATTAACATTAATCTACCCCATCTTATTTATTTTTCCTTCAAAAAAAACTTAGGTTTACCACATATCACGGCAGACATTAGCTTGTTTGCTTTTGGAAGAACTCTTCATGGTGTTTGCCAATTTTCGGTAGTAAACGAAATCAATGTTTAATAATTTTATCTCAAGTATAATACTACAAGTATAACACTATAACAACAATCCCACTTAAATAAAGGAATCTTAATTGTCCATAACAATCTTATTTCACTAATGTATGGCTTTTCCCGGAATACCCGGCCGTTCAAATCATGGCTTTTAAGGACTCGACGTACTGTTTTATTTCTCACTTCGTTGTTCCTCATATATTTGATAGAAATTTGCTGAAATTGTGAGGATAAAAAATACTTTCTTCAATTTTTTTTTCTTTTCTACTCACATAATGCACAGTTTTTCGTGTTTAAAACGCAAAATAATGTCGTGCACCGGTGAGGACAAGTCGGAAAAGCAGCTCAAGTCATATCACGCTACCTCAAATTGCGTACACCCAGTTGGTTGAGGTCTTCTTCCACTTGTGATCCGGATCTAAGGTAAAGTCTTCCGTAACCACGGTTTCACTTTGAGAAAGAAGGTGCGTTATTGTCCACCCGATCTTCGTATGTAAGGTGCCTGAGTCGCAATACCCTTAATCTTATTTCCTGACTAATTCGCGTTGGTGGGTCTAGGACATATGCAGCTCCTAAAAAAAAAAACAAATTCCTGCAAAAATTAGTGCAGGAAGTTCGTCGGTCTCACTCAGTTATTGGACTTGCGTCTGGCTACCGTTGCTTTTAGAACATTATGTAAGGGAGCACGCCGGGAGGTTATTCGTCATCGCTGTTAAATAGTCAGTTGAAATTGGTCTTCCAATACCTTCAGCATCAACTGACTCTATACCACAATGTTCCAACGTTCCGTTGTCTGTTGATCAATCCTGGTACGGCACCTCTCTATATGCATTTGATTATTCGCTCCTCTTGCTCTGTGCCTTTCCATCGTATTGCTCGAGACCAGTATTCATACTTGCTTGCAACATCGATTTGCATGTATCATCTCAAGCTGTTTGCCGTATTGCAGTTGGGGTCTCAAGCTACTCAAGGGCAGTGCTGCCAAAGTCCTTCTATGCATGTTGGCGATGGCTAAGGATCATTTGAAAGGTAAAGGTATTTATTGATGCTTCCTTGCGATCGATTACAGCCAACCAACAATGAATCTTTTCAAAACGATTTTCGCATTTCTCGCACTCCGTAAAATCCTTATCCGAAATGTGATTGCCATTTCGTAGCGCTTCTTACCGATATTGTCTGTCTTACAGTAGGAATCTATCAGGCTTTGGTTATAAATTATAGTTGGTGCTTCTCTAAAAGCTGTTTAAGTATTATAATATACTACCAAAATACATTCTATGTCCATCTGTGCGTAAAAGTCGCCGAGAATGTTTTCAAAAAACATCGTTATCGAGGACAACTCCGGTCCATGGTAGTTCCATATTTTTTTTTTTTTTATATAATTAGATCAAAAAGTTCTATTGATGGGGAAGCAATAAATAAGTTTAAATATTTTCAGAATATTAAGTTACATCATTGGATTTAGTAAAGCATCAATTTCATGATGCTTGAATGAAAATAGGCAATTTTTTACTGCCTTTGAGGGAACTGTTTTCAATCAATCGCGGAGCAGAAACGTAATATGAGAAAAATAAGTTTACTTTATGGAGGGCACAGTATTGAAATTTCTAGACAATCATGGTTGTCTTGCACTCTAACTACATAGTACACGGTGTTTTATGTTGAGGTCTGCTAAAAACCATCACTTTTTAATTGCTCAGCCAACGATGGTAAATCAAAGTAAAAAAAAAAACTCGAAACTTTACTTAAGCGTTATTATAATATTTTTTTTTTCGAAATTGGACTTTAAAAATTTTACAGTTCTTAAAGTTTACACTTCTTAATATAAAGAGAGTTAAAATGTCAATGAATAAAAAATTGAATACAAATTCAAAAGTAACGCCGGTTATGCCGACTTAAGCTTTTTTAAAAGAATTGTACGACATTTAACCGCGATGAAAGAACCTTGGAATTTCTCCTTTTTCTTATTTACATTAACATTACATTAAGCTTTTAAGCTATCTTAACGAAAATTTAAACATCAATACCACGCATTAAGTGCGTGGGCTAAAATGATTCAACACTACCTGTCTTCTCATCATTTGTGATATGGCGTTATTATTTGAAAGAGGACGACAATAGTGGTCAACGGTTTGATTGTCCGGTTTATTTTGTGTTTAATTTTGTGAGCTTTTCTTCTTTTCTTTCTTGTTGGGAACCAACACCTGGAATCTTAAAAAAACATTTGAAAGACTTTGTAACAATAAATTTTTGTGCTTTGCGCTTCATCAATAAAGATTGCATTTTATGGAAATAAGTACCTCTCCATCAAGAGGTTCCATATTCCAGTTTCGATTTATATAAAGCATCGTAAACTTATTTCAAAACCAATAGATTGCAGTGCAAAGTGCGATGATATAATTGTCTTACAATCCCATTCAGATATTGGTTTATAGAAAATGAAACAAAGTTTTTGGTCCATTATAATTCATGGTTATCTACTAGATTTTTGAATAACATGTCTCCAAAAACGATGGCATATCTGTGCATGATAACATAATATAAAGGAAGCTGTCTGAAAATATAACCTTTGATATGAAATATCATGAACTTCGTTTTATTTCCAATTATAAGCTTATGAAAATTTAACAATTTTCCCTTCATATCTAGGTCATAATTAACATCAGCAAAAATTTCTTTTAAATAAGTGTTTGAAGAGAAAAGCAAAGGCAGTAATTTTGCCTTTAAAAATTTGTAAAAATAATGGGTTAGGATAACTTAAAAATAGCATTGGGATTTGCTTGTATTAATCAATAATGTTCAAGGTGCCTTAGAAGAGTTTAAACTATTATATATTTCAAGAGCTAATTTCAATAAAGCACTTTCAGTCACTTTTGAAAAACTTTTGAAATAAATAAGAAGTGGGCTGAAAATCGTTTAATTACACTGTATCTCCTATCAGCGATAGAACTGCTGCAGTATTCTGACTTTCAGGTTAAATAGTTTTCTTCGGTTTTCGCATCATCACCATAAAAAAACTCACGGCATTTTGGTAGCTGTACACTTGAACAAGTTGTTTCCCAAAACTTTTAAAAAGTCTGTCTTGTATCAGGAGACATTCCTAACAACTCAATCTTTTGTTTGAGCGCTTCTTCATCGCGTGATCTGTCCACAACAAGTGGCTTTGGTTTAATTTTCGTTTACGGTCAACTTCTTAAGAGATGAAAATGGAACCTAGCTGCTTCTCTAAGCTCTTTCAGATTTAAATAAATAAGAATATTTATCATTGTTTATTACGAGTAAACTTTTCATAAATGTGTAGATCATGTCTCAAGAACTTCAACACTTCAACTGGATTGCCTTCGAGTCCAACAAAATAATTTTATTCTTCAATTCCACTCGTCTACTTATTAAAGTAAAACAAAACTAAATACGATTCTCAAGTTGTCTGCCGTCAGCCTAATTAATTTCGAGCAACTAATTGATTGTAAGCATTCAAATTTATTCCTACATCACATCAGCCCTCTAACTAAGCGGTCACCCCAAAGCCTTTCCCACCACCACCCAATAACAAAGTAAACTTTTGTGCTACCCCGAAATGTGTTCTAAATATACAAGTTCCAACGACAAAGTGAACACACTCCTCGATGCGAGGGACGAGCGCAACTTTTCCACTTCACTTAACTATCCAATTAGTTGAATTCCACTCGAAAAAAAAAAACTAGGAACAAAACTTTTCCATTCATTAAACGGTAGAAAATTCTCTCAAAATTAATATCACTGATAGTGTATCCTCGCACTTGCAAGGAACTAGGCTCATTAGAAAACAATTGAAAGGACTTTAAGTAGACGGCGGCGCCGCACGGCAGCTGGTGGCTTCCTTATAATAAAAACGAAAGGAGTTGAATTGAAATTTCTGATTTCTAGTGCATCCTTTGTAATCATCATCACCAGATACCACTAATACAAATGACTTTTATGCAACAGCTGGTTTCGTTTGCATGACTGTGTGTTTTGTCTACCACACACACACACTCGAAGCAGCCAAGTGAAACACCACAAAAATTCAACTCCAGTCAAACTCAGACCTAAACTTCTACTTCGACTTCGACTGCGACTAGGAGTAGGACTCAACCCAAATAAAAACCACATAGAAGAAGACGAAACTCCTTGAGAAAACTTTCAAACAATTTTAATCTGAAACTATGCTTGTCATTCGAGGATGCACCTTCTCCCGTCCCAATTTCACTGTTCTTCGCCAACACCACCACCTAAGGATCTATTGTGCAATGTGTATGCTCCTGTGGATGGAAAATATTTTATTCTTAACAAAAGAATTCAAAAGGATTCAAAGCCCAACAAAAGGGTTTCGGTTCCTTGGGAATAGGCACTAGCTGAACGGATGCACATTGTACGCTGGAGCAGGACTCTGGAGAATGGGTTAAGCATTGTGGTAAGTAGGCGTGTACAACAATACACCTGATCCCCATCAGTTGCATATTCACAAAATGTTGGGATTATAAATGGCAGGATAAACAGGATATGTAGAGCGTGCTCTCAAGGAAAAGAATAAATAGAAGACGACTCTCGTGTGTGTGTGTGTGTGTATGCAAAGGCTGAAGGAAATCCTTTCCCAAGGAAATGCATCTTTTCTACCACGCCAGAGCCACATTGTTGTCTGTGCTTTGCTTTGCCAGTTGGTTGGTTGATAGGACGGCTTCGACTCGACTCTCGCTCTGGATTGTGCGTTTGTGTGCTCATTCAATCGGATATGTTTTGTATTCAAGTGGAAGGACACAAGTTTTCAAAAAGGAATTTAACCAGAAAATGGTATGAAGTACGGATATGTAAATGTAAACTTTTTCTTTCTTAAATATTTCCTTTTTGTACAAATGTAGATTTTTTTTTTTCATACCCGACAGGACATCTTTGGGGATTTGGCTTAAAGTTGACTCGTCTTTGCTTTACAAGCTTTTTTATTTTAAATTCTTTTTTGACGAGCTCTGTTTGTAATTGTGCTAATGGAGGATGGCTTTTGAATTAGTTGTTCTGTTAGTATGTTCTGCTTGACTTGAGCTGCGTTTCTTTAGGCCTTTTCAAGCACGGATTGTCTGAATTACTTAGGCAGGAAGCACTGGTTTTTTGAGCTACCGTAAGGTTCCTATTATAGTAGCAATTTTCAACGAACAAAAAAAAAATAAAATTAAGTGTATTTATAATGTGAGAGAAGGCCTAATTGACATCTGATGTCAGGCAAGATAAACGAGAAGACGGATCAGTTTTAATAAACAAATTTTATGTTTTGATAAAGTTGGACTGGCTGGTGACTCTTAAGGATATCCAAATGTCGCACATAACAACCAAAAAAATCAAAATAGAGTTAAGAGTACATTTTCTCATGAAAAAGAAAAGCTTAGTATCGTTTGAAACTTGCTCTATTTACTGAGTGCAATAGCACATGGTTAATAGTAATTTTACTAGTAAGTCTTGAAAATATTTTATCTTCAAGTTGGACAAAATAAAATGTTTGGTTGTTTTCGTACTGGGTGATTAAGCTACAGATAGAAACCTTGTTTTTTGTTTTATTTTGTTCGCTTTTGACGAGATTTGAAGCTATTAAAAAATAGCAACTCACCACTATTGAGTGCCATTTTCTGCAATTTTTTTGTTTTTTTTAGAAATGTTGAAAATGTACCTTAAATTAACAAAAGAGGTTCAAAAGGAGGTCAAATCTAGTCGCTTTGTTTATTACAAGTATCTGAATTGCTAAGGGAATTCTAAAGACGACTGAAGAGTTGTTAAAAGCATTCTTAACAGATCGGACGTAAAGAAAAAAGTTGATGGTAAAGGAATAACAAACACAATGGAGATAGAAAATCACATATGAAATCCATTCCTCGTCAATACAGTTGTAATTGTAATGTATTTGCTGAAATTGTTGAAGTTACTTCTTCGTGTAACACGTTTGTCTTACAGCCATTAACCCCATTCGAAATATATAAATGTTAAATGTCGTTGATAACAAAAGTTCGTGTACTTCTGAAGGTATCACCAATAGTATGTTGAAACGTATTTCTTTTTATTTGATAGATGATATTTGTTATATATTTAATTTAAGTGTTCATTGTAGTATTTTTCTCTTATCATTAAAAATTGCGGAGGTGATTCTGCTGCTCAAAAAAGAACCCAGGACGTTGATGACGCAATAAAGACATATCTCCTTACTGCCGACCCTTTCAAAATTATTGGAAAAGCTAATGAAAGAACGCATTGTATCTAAAGGGTGATTTTTCAGCTATTATCTTTTTGGCAACACTGGTTTAAACAGCTGACGCACGTTTCGTGTTTTGTTTCACTGTCAAACATCTTCAGTTTGGTCTATAATTTAACCACGAATCGTCTTACAAATGATCAACGCTTGCAAATTATTGAATTTTATTATCAAAATGCGTGCTCTGTTAAGAAAGTTCATCGGGCGCTTCTTCCATTTTATGGTCAGTTTAATCGGCCCACTGAAGCGGCTATTCGGGCTATTGTGACTAAACTTCGCACCGCATTTACATTGTTGGACACTAAACAACCAACACGCTTACGAAGAGTGCGAACTGAAGAAAATATCGCAGCTGTATCGGCCAGTGTTATTGATGACCATCAATTATCGATTCGTCGCCATTCGCAGCAATTGGGCCTTTGTTACTCAACAACGTGGAGAATTTTGCGGAAGGATTTAGGTGTGATGCCTTTCAAAATACAGCTGGTGCAAGAATTGAAGCCGAACGACCTACCGCAACATAAAATTATTGGTGAATTTGCTCTTGGAAAGTTGACCGAAGATCCACTTTTTTAGCGAAAAATTGTGTTCAGCGACGAAGCTCATTTTTGGCTCAATGGGTACGTAAATAAGCAGAATTGTCGATTTTGGAGTGAATATCAGCCAGAAGCATTGCAAGAGCTACCAATGCATCCAGAAAAAGTCACAGTTTGGTGCGGTTTATGGGCTGGTGGCATCATTGGACCGTACTTCTTCAAAGATGATGCGAATCGTAACGTAACTGTGAATGATGAGCGCTACCGTGAGATGATATCCTACTTATTTTTGCCCAAAATGCAAGAACTTGACTTGCATGACATGTGGTTTTAACAAGACGGTGCCACATGCCACACAGCATGCGCAACAATGGACTTATTGCGAGGCGAGTTCGGTGAACATTTTATTTCACGTTTGGGACCGGTCAATTGGCCGCTTAGATCGTGCGATTTAACGCCTTTAGACTGTTTTTTGTGGGGCTATGTTAAAGCTCAAAGCTATACAGACAAGCCCGCTTCAATTGACGCATTGGAAGACAACATTGAAGCATTTATTCGTGAGATACCGGCCGAAATGTTGGAAAGAGTATGCCAAAATTGGACTAAGCGGATGGACCATTTGAGGCGTAGTCAAGGTCAACATTTGCATGAAATAATCTCCAAACATTAAATTATAAGGACCGTACTATCGATTCAAATAAAGATTTCATTCATTTTTCCGAATTTTATGTGTGTTTTTTTTTTTAAAACTTTCCTATAGCTTTTAAAAAATCACCCTTTATTTTAAACAAGAATAAATATTTTGGAAATAAACAGTTTGGTTTTCGTGAGGGGAAATCTACTGAAGATGCTATTCTTGAGCTATGTTCTGAAGTATTTGAGAGTTTCAGAAAAATAATTTTTACTAAGCACTGTTTATAGATATGACCAAAGCTTTCTATAGGTCAATCATGATATTCTTCTGGAAAAATTGCATAGAGTAGGATTAAGAGGTGCGATTCACAATTGATTGTCTTCGTGTTTGTCAAATAGATACCAACGCGTTAAGTTAAATGGTGACTATATAAGCACCCCGCAAAAACTTAAGGTTAGTGCACCACAAGGTTCGGTATTGGGTCCATTGGTTTTTTTGACACATTGAAACTCACTGTTTCATCAAAAAGTTAGTAGTAATATTACAGCCTTTGCCGATGATATAGCATTGACATATGACAATAAAATTATTTTTGACTCTGTAGTTCAGAACGAACTTCTCGTAAGCAACAAAGCAAGACAAATGTTATGTAATCTAACAGGCATTTGTTCTTTTGACTGTGATATAATTGTTCATTCTAGTACATGTCCCAAGTGTTCGATTTCAGTCCATAGTTGTGGTAAAGTTAGCTAACAGGTTAGCATATCATATAATTCAAACTGTTTCAAAATTTCAAAAACTTTAAATATCTTTGCATTCTCATAGATAATAATATGACATGGAAGGCACATGTGGAAAACTTTAAGAATTATATGTTATCTGTCATTCGAAAAATGTATTTGTTAAAGGAGCACTGCCTACAATAAATATTGGAAAAGTTTTATTATTGGCTTGCGCATTCCAAATTTGAATATGGTACTGCAAGTTGAACAGCAACCTACAAAACAACACTTGATGTATTGTATGAATCCCAGAAGCATGTAGTGAGAATTATTTGTGAGAATTATTTGCAAACGTAATAGATTTTCTCACAGTTGGCCTCTATTTCTGAAATTGCGTATATTTCCTCTAATCACCTCAAATTTTATTCATGAGAAGCGGATACAGCCAAATGTTAAGATGTTCAAATATAAACAACCACAGAATATCCCATTCTCTTAAATAAACACTGCTTGAAATTTTATGCTACGATAGCACCTAGGCTTTTTAACAAGTTGCCATAAGGAAACTGACGCAGCCTACCTATTTTTTAAAGGAACTAAAACATTTTCTTGTTATATTATGTTGTTTTGTTATGTTGTTAAAATTCTCATTTTTTTACTTTTCTTGTTAAATTGCAAACATTCATATTTATTTTCAATCATTTGGTATTTCATGCTAAAATATCTGTTTTACCTCAAAAACGATAGACATTTTTGTATGCATAGACTTAACTGTTGAATCATTCGCCTCTACTCATTATGGACTATAGAATGATGCCCATTCATTTCTCGATTTTTGTCTTGTTATATAATAAAAAAATATGGTATGATAATGATTGTAATTGTGATGGATATTAAAAAATAATTGTAACACAGAATCTCCCGTGAAAAAACTTAAGAAGGCGTTCTCTGTCAAGTATAAAAACAAATATACGTCAAAAATTAATCGAGCATTTGATGAAGGAGTTTTGAAATCCGAGTCAGATTATTTCTAAGCAGATTAACCGTCATGGACTATGCAATAATATTGAATAACAAAAAAACATTATTAAGCTGAACATTATTTTTGTTTGTCGTTATACGATGCTTTTTTCGATATTTCTCAAGTAGTTAATACTTTAATAATTTTTCCAACTTTTCTTGATTTTAGCCTGTCCGGCGTCAAAGCCTTTCGAATATTGAATTTGGAAAGCAGCGTGCGATCGTTTTCATAGGGAGGAACTACAATTTTACCCAGACCCAGAATACAAGCTGAGTCGATACTGAGCACATAAGGGGCCATTTCTTAAGACTGTTAAACATCCAAAAATAGCAACCTCCTGCTGTCAGGCAGAACATTCGTGATGACCGCCATTAATGCAACGTATCCGACCAAAACGAAATGAAAGCAGTGTTAAACAAGCCTTATAAAGCGGCTGATCCCGCTGAACTCCATTCCGAACTGCACAATCTTTATCAGAACATAGAACATCAATGCATAGTTCAAGAGCCAAAAAATTGGCATACGTTTGTAACTACGAGGTAGAGAAAGACTTCGTTTACCCAGGATCCGCAGTGACTTCAAATAACGACACCAACAAAGGGGTCCACTGATGAATTGAGTAACGAGGCCTTTTGTCGATTGACAAAAGTGCCACTTGACAAACCGATAATCGTCTTGGTCGTGGTATGCAATGAAGAAGCAAGAACCTTTTTGCTTTCGAAAATTCTTTAAGCAATTTTTGTTTCACTTTATTGAGATGACCCTAATGCACCATCCTTAAGGATCTTTGAATCAACGCCAGAGACACTTCGCTGTTAATGAAGATCTAACTTTGGCTGCGCGTCTACTGCACAGCACCCCACGTGTTTTGAGCGCTGTGGGAATAACTGGATAGGTTGCCTTTGAATCTCGAATTCGGCCTTCACTTTTTATAAATCATTGCGAGGAATATTGTCATATACGGCTTTGCATTGTCTGTCACTTTTTCCGACATACCCATTCCTAAGCATACCAAGGGCTCCTTTAAGGTGATGGCAATCTCTTTGATGATGCAACAAAACCGCACAACTACGTGTGTGCCGCCTGGATGTAAATGAATCTCTCCTGTAAGTTTCATTTTTGATGTTGATCTGCACTAAATTCAGAAAGGATGAAGCCAATCTCGGGACAAATCACAAACCGACAAATGACACCTTGGTAGAGATTTGCGGAAGAATCGTTCTTGGCGTACGATCAGCATGTATCGAATTCTGAATTTGAAGGACCAAAAGGGCCCTTCAGAACCATCATCTTGCTAGTGCGGTGTATTGCTAGTGCGGTGTATTGAGTCGGACAGCGTAACAAACTTTTTGAACTTTCAAATGCAAAGTTCTCCATCGGATATAAGGTCCTGCCTGCGAGGAGGACGAACTCTTCAAGTCGATATCCAGACGCCAGGTTCACAGAATATAAGACCGAATCTCAATTTCAAAGTCCAAGCAATCGCGGTTGTCAGATAGCTTAGCTAAACAAATAAGCTCAGCATCAGGGACTCAGAGGATAGTTGGCTCGATAACTAAATAAGAAATATTTTTTTAAATGCCTCACATTGACTCTGTTCCAGGAACATTCCAAACGAGAATCTCATACTTTCAGAACACACTTAATGGAAAGCACCTTTGCAAAACATCAGAAAGGTTAAGCCAAATATTTTTTTAGAAATCAGAAAAGAGTGGAAACTATTCCAAAATAAATAAAACCAAATTCCACGTTTTTTTTTTTAGTAAAATTCTTTAATATATTTTCTAAATTCTTCACTTCTTTAAGTTCTATATGTACTCATAATTCCTATAATTAAGATTGCTTACGTTTCTAGAAATAAAAGACAAGACTTTTCTTAAATTTATCAACAAATTTCGAAGGAATAACTAAAAATATATTTTGATTTTATCAAAAAAAAATAAAATAAATAGTTTTTAAAACATTGTTTTTGAAGAAATTTAAATAAATTCTAAGTAAATACATTTAAATTGATATGGTTTAAGTTGTTTTTGTTTTGTTTTTAATTTTTTTTAATACTATAGTTTTGTTTGTCTATTTTATTTTTCTTGCACAGGAATGAAACGTTTGGAACGAAGGCTGAGAAAATAGTTTACATTTATTTTATTTATATTTCTACCATTTTTTTTTTATTTCTTGATAATAGACACTTAAATATTTTTTCCTGTTGTTTATTTTATAATTTTATATGCTATATATATCGTCTTCTTTTTGTTTTTTGTTTATTTATATCTGCACTCGTTTATGATTGTTCTGCTGTCGGACAATTAATTAGAATATTTTTCATCTCTGTCTCCTTTTTATTATTATCATTAATTGCAATGAACATGAAGTTATTTAAGAAAGTTATTTAAGTTTTCTTTGGGTGGAACCAATTGTTGTGTGGTTAGGAAAAAAAAATTTAAATAAATAAAATAATAATAAAATGAACGAAAATAAATTTATTTTAATATTTAACTCAACAAATCGAACTTCTATTCGCTCTGATAGAGAGTAGGATACATTTTTTGTGCTCATTTCATTTATCAATTGTTTCTTATTTTTTTTTTAGAAATTCCATTTTGTTTTTGTCGTTATTTTTCTTATTATAAATTTATATTATTTGTTTTTTCTTTTAATTTACAACTTTAGTGTAATTGGTTTTTCTTACTAATTTTATTTACATAGTACACAACCTAAAAGTGGTCAGGATTTCGTTTGGGCATTTAATTGCAAATCGAATTTTATTTTACACATTATTTATGGAACCAATTTAAAATTTATTTTTTTAAAAAAAATTTTTAAGGAAATATCTAGGGGTCTTTAATTTATTTTGTTTTTTATTTGATTTTGCAATTCCTAGGTAGTATCTATGTATTTGGGTTATTTGAATTTAAATGTTTGGTTTTTGTTTTTTATTATATCTAAACTTTAAAAAAACAGTCTTAGTCAAGCCTTCAACAATTAATTTTTGTCTATATTTACAATTGTTATTTAATTAAAAATAAATATTCTTATATTAAAAGGAATGAAATGGGGACAAGATAAAAGGTAATGAATATGGGTTTTTATTTAAGTGATATGTTAGTTTTTTTGTTTTTTCTAATCTAACTTTTTTATTTTTGGATAAACAAGAATAAAAATTTAATCGATAAAAAAAACAATAGTTACTGCGTGCACGAAGCTTTAATTTTAATAATAATAATATAGTAATAATTGGCGACGATTTTGTTTTTTTTCGTCTTTTGTAACTGAATATCGGTCAAGTAGCAGCATCTGGCCATATCGTAAACCGAGAACTTTCACGACCATTTTTCTCAATTTTTCCACAGAATTCTGATGATTGTGGTTCGTTTCTTGGTGTACACCTCCTCCTCTTGGGGAACATAAATCTACTAAGTGGTTAAGTTGGTGTCAGGGATGATGGCATAAAAGTGGCAATACTGCTGTTGGTTTCGCTGCTTATAATGGTTTACTTGGCCAAAAATGGGAGTCGTCTATACTGAGCTGAAGATATGGAGTACTCCAATGTTGCTGTCGTTCATGGTAATTTTTTTTCAGGCAGTTGTGTCAGATGAAATTTAAGGATTCCCAACAATCATATTGGTTACATTCACAATTCTCGCTTGTGCAATGACCCGATCGATTCCAAGCTCAATTGGTTGAATCATTACGTTAACGTTACGGAAAAATTGATCGTTTGTTATTGTGTACAATAACCACGCTGAAAAGTATGCAATGTTTCATGAGTCAAGCACAAAAATTTGTTATCAAATACACAAACCAAAGTATATCGTAGGTTCTGCACCGAAAGTATGCAATGTAAAGAGAATGAATTTTGTCTAAGGCATCCGTACACAGCGTGCAAATGGATAACGTAGAACCTGGCATTTCCACAGATTTGAATACACTGAGTATAAAAGCTGGAGTAGCGGCATTTCATAAGGCTCTTCGGGTCATTGCACAAGCGGGACTTGAATAGACTGTCACTTCCTGAAACAAGCAGAGAAGCTTTTCGATTTCCAGCAGATGGGAATGAAGAAGGGACGGAAGTAGTAGAAATTTAACACGTAGTTAAACCAAAATCCTTGCTTTAGACTGCAAACAAGGCACAAAATCTGTGCGTTATTGTGGAGGAAATTTTTCGCGAACCCTACGAAAGAGTTCAAGAAGCACTCGATAGAGACTTTCGTAGATTTAACACTCAGAACGAACTAAGGATCAACGAACGTTCAAAGTCTTTTTATTCACAAAATAGAAGCCTGTAAGGATATAGAACAAAATGAGTGAACAGAGACACAGTCGATGCTGAGAATATGGAAAAACAATTTTTCCCAATAACATTATGTGCCACTCTTCAACAAAATTAAAAGAGCGGTTACCGAACTCAAGTTCAATAAGGCTGCTGGTTCTGACGGACTTCCTGCCGAACATTTCCAATTAGCTGGAGATAAACTCATCAGAGGCGAATTATATCCAAAGTATAGTCGGAAGAAAATTAGCACTTCGTAAGGAACAGAGACCATCTGAACGGCACCAAATGCTTACAGCTAAAACTCGTCGGTTTAGAAGCGGGAAAGACACGATCGATCTTATCCTCGCAATACCGATTAAGGACAAATAAAGGAGTTCCAAAATGATATTTATCACGTTCTTCCATTTCAGGCCGCTTAAGACGAGCTGTCTAATGCCCTCCAAACTGTGTAGAATGACGATGAAGAATGCCGCAAAAGAGATTTCAGGCGACACACTGTTAAGCGATTTTTTTACCTTAGTTGCATAAGTCAGAAGACCGCAACCAGCAGTCAGTGGTGCGCTTACAACTGATTTAAGACAAATTCAGGACTCAACGGTAATGAAGGAATATGTTTCCAGCAAAAAAGGACAAAAGAGATCGTTGAAGCCTTCAGATTTAATTTCGATTTAGTCAAGGACATCGTCTATCTCGGATCCACAGTGAATTCGAATAAAGCCACGTTAAGAGCGCAAATTTGTAATAAAAGCCTGCTATACGGTGTTGAAGCTCGAAGCTTAACGTCGGTATGCTCTTAGGTGCTTTGAGAGAAAAATATCGATTCAAAGAAATGCTGTTTCGGGCGGTACAGTGATGTGGTTCTAGCCAGAAGGTTCCGGGTACAACAAAGGAAAGTGTAGATTATGTGTGAACACCAACGCCAGACGAACACGTCGTCTAAGTGGCGCAGACAATACAGCTTCTGCCATCTTCGAGTCGCTGAGTAAATAATCGACACTCACTGGAGTGATCAACCAGCGCTAGAATTCTGATAAAGGTTAGTCAAATGGCAAATGATCTGTCATTGGCTCTGCGGCGAAGACGTAATACTAACTGCCGAGTGATGACGACATCTCCTTCTTCTTGCTAGATATATCAACTTATGATGAAAAAAAAAAATACCACGAACTGAGTAAATGCAATCACATGGAACAATCGAAACAAAAATACATCTGAGTTTCAAACCACTGCACATTCATTCAATTCACAATCTCTTGATAGCGAACAAATTAAAGTGTATCCCGAAAAATCCACTGCCCTAAGCCAAATTTTTTCAAAACAAAAATACAAATAAAAAAAAGATTAATTTATAATTTTAAGAAATAATATTTTATTATTTTTCCATTGGATTTTAATTATTTTTTTTTTCTTCAGTGATTTCTTTTCTTCAAATTTTTTATTTCACTTAAAAACGAAATTAACAAAAGAAATAATAATAAAAAAAAATTATAAATTCTATTTAATTTAATTAAACTTATAATCTTAATAAACATTAAACTTAAAAAGTCTTTTTTTTAATCATTTAAAATTAAAGTATTTTTGTTTTTCTTAAATTTAGTACATCACATGTTTTTACAACTAAAAAGCAATTAAATGTTTTTTTTTACACAAAAAATTATAATACATATAATAAATAAGGTACACGCAGGAAAAACAATAAATTACGTATTTATAATTTGGAAAGTTTACGGATATTATTTAAGCTCGCACTATATATACATACAACGAAAGGAATCAGTAAAAAAGGATTACAACAAAGAAGAAAAAAGGACATTCTTATTTACAAAAGCAGCAGAGTGAGTTGTTGTTGGAAGAAATTTTTTCGCTTGTGATAAATATTCGAAGAAGGAACTGACTGAGGCTACTTGCTATGCTTACAATGTCCTACATATATTTACAGGATCAAAATTGCGTTGAATTGAGTGAAATTGAAGGATTCACTCGGTATGTACAAATGTGTGTTGTCCTCTTTGTTGGTGTGTCTGTTTATTTACAATGGAAGTCGACTATCTCACGCCTTGGCTGTTGTGTTGCAGTTGACTGCATCGTTGCTGCTGTTGTTGGTGGCGGTTGTTGGTGTCATTGTCGTTGTTGTTAGTGCTGGTTGCTGGGATTGCGAGTCCGTTGCTGCCGAGTTATTATTCGGACTTCGATCAATGTCCATGTGCTCCTTTGGAATGGAGCACACTACTGTGGGTTGTGGGTTTGGCTGTGCTTGCTGCTTCGTTTGCCGACGATTCCAGCCAAAATTTAAAGCTGCCGCTAGTTTGTTTTGACTGGTGCTGCCACCTACTCCCCGCCCAATTGATGATACTGGCGTGCTACTATGATGATGACTGTATCCGGAATCGGAGCCAAAACTGGAATCACCACCACCACCACCACCACCACCACTGGCACTGGCACTGCCCCTCGAGTACAATTGATGGTTGTGATGATGATGATGATGCGATGCTGGTACAGGATGATGATGATGATGGTGTGAAGCTGTTCGGTAGGTGCCCATCAGGCTTGAACTGCTGTAATCTGGAGCAATGTATTCGGGATAGGATAGTGGACCACCGACTGCCGTCGCATTGCGGCCAACTGTGGTCGATTGCTGTTGCTGTTGCTGCTGTCGGGCACAGGTGTCGTAGAGGTATCCTTCATGGAAGATGGGCTCCGCATAGCCGTAGGTCGGTTCAATGGGATCCATTGGAGGAACTATTCGTCGGCGGTCAATGCTACGTGGATTCGTTCGCGAGCGCATCGAGCTCAACAAGTTGCTGGCGGCATAGTACGGCTGCGGATACCGATTCGGATGGTTGACGATGTTTCGTTCACGGAAGATTGTCGCTACCGCTGACGCTGGATGGTGGAGCTGATTGTTGATGCGATTACGCCGTTCGACCTCGTTCTCTAGTGTGTTGTAATACTGGACACGATTGTTGTTGCTATTACTGTTGGCGTTGTTGTTGTTATTATTTGTGTTTATATTATTATTCAGACTATGATGATGGAAGTTATTGTTGTTGTAGGCCAAAGACATAAGATTGTGACTTCTATTATCGTACAGATGATTCTGTGTCATTGGAACCATCATATCGCCAACCAACTGTTCAGAGCCCATCGATGCGTTGAACTCATCCATGCTGGAGCTGGCCGCGGGTGGTTTATGTCGATTTTTTCGATTGTTGTTTTGTCGGCCCGTTGTGTGGCGCAGGACACCCGAGAGGATACCACCCGTTCGACTGATGGGCGCATTGTTATTTGTCGATGATGCCGATGTCGAGGTGGTTGCCGATGTCACTGTAATGCCGTCGTTATGCGTGTTCGAGGAAGACGACGATGAGAGCAGGGAATTGCGCTCTTGACTGTTGCTGGGCTGTGAGACACTAATTCGTTCGTGGTAGATCGTTGAAACGGGTATCGTTGAGGCTGTGTCTGAGATCGATTTGTTGAATGACCTCTCGCCGGGCAGTGAGAGTTCATCTTCCGCAAAGTCATCGTCCGAATGGAGTGGTGGCTCGGAGTCACCATCGGAATCTCGTCCGGGGCCGAGCTCCTCGTAAACGTTATCGTTCGAACGATACGGATCGGGGCCGGGCGATGAAGATACCAGGAAGGGTGGTGATCTTGTCATCGGATAACCGCTGGGATAGTGGATTCCCTTGGAATGGTGCAACATCTGAAAATAGACAAAGGAGAGGAGCATAAAAATTTTGAATAACGATTGATAGAGAGATTTAAGATCAAGGAAGAGTGTCTTAAAAAGTTAATCTTGGAAAGTCTAGTCTGCCAAAGTTCAGATCCTGGACAAAAAGTTCAGCATACTAGAAAACATTATCTGACCCTTATTAGAAGAGTAAACCTCAGAGATCTCAAACTAATTCACCTAAAAAACAATTAAACGTGAATCATCTGCTTACAAAGGATATTCACATTTGACAAAGTTCCTTGGTCTTACTCGCGACCATGGGTGCGCTATGAGTTCTATTTCCCTGTGTACACCAATCTTGGCCCAGCAAAAGGGGGAATTAATTCAGCTTTTAACCAGTTATTCCCTCATGTAAATAAACGCTTCGAAGGAGACCTGTATTACCAGATTTCTGTTAATCCTTTCTCCTGCTTTTTTTTTTTTGGGAAAGATATACTCGTACCTATCTGCATGAGTGAATATGAATGAAACAACTTTATAAATTGCAAGGATAAGCTTTTGCACCCCTTTTATTCGGAAAGTGGCAAATTAAAAAGGACATCGTTATTCTTTTAATTGTCTAAAAAAAGGAGAAACTTTTTTTCCGCAACATTGAATGCATGTCCTTTGAAGATAACAAAAATAAAAAAAAAAACAGAAACAAGAAACATAAACAAAAGCAAAAAAAACGTAGAAAAGGACCTTCGCGCAAATGCCAACTCACTTTATTTGCATTGTTATGTCCTTTTAAATGAAAAATATGTCCGTTCGGGTTGATAGTCCTTTGAATATTAATGAGGTCCTCCTTTTCCCAATGGTCTCGGACCAACATAAGTACGCAAAAAAAAAACACCCAAGGATTATAATAAATTTCCTTTTTTTATCCTTTCTCTGCGTGTTTGCCATCGCTGATGTGATTAATGTTGACCAAAAAGGGAAGAAATGTATACAAACTTTGGAGCAGAGGTTAGCTGCGATCCAAAAAGATTGTTTTATGGGAGGAATAAAACAAAAAACAAGAAATGCCATTCCGAGTCTGTTGTAAGATACTTCAAGAGAACCGTGTAAATTTTCGTAGAATATTAACGTCAGGATAATGACGTAAATATTGATAGGACATTGACGTTATTTGCTGCTGCATTAAACACACTATCGTTTAATACTATATAACAACTCTGCCATGAAGTATTCATTTCAATCTATGTTTTCCATCAGCTTACGTCTCAGGATAGGGTTGACACTCAACCCCCTTACATCCTTGTTTCATATCATAAAAGAGAAAACAAAAAAAAAATGAAAGGGATAAAAAAAAGGTTAAATCCTTGGAGGCTCCGATTGCATTAAACGACAACGTTTCCGATATTGAGTATCGCACACGACGTTGGTGATTAAGGATGATTAACGAGCTCGCTCTTATCCTTTCCCATGTTGTATACGGATAGACAGTGTCAATGTGCTTTGTTCCTTTTATTTTTAATTCAATCTGACGCTTTGGAGGGCTAAATGTCAGCGAACTCCCCTACGAAAATTATTTAAATTCAATCAGCAAATCCTGTGGATGTTGTTAAATTTAATTGAATATCCTGTGACAGTTTTTTTTTTTTATTTGAATTTATTCCAATTTCAAACTTTTCGTTGTGGCAGCAGTGTGATTTTGCAATCCTTGTTGTGAATGCAATTACTGTCGACAGAAGAACAGAGAGCAAGAAGGATGTTAAAGGAGTTCATTCTCAATAATTGCATGAAGGATATATTTGACAGTTATTACATCGTCTATATGTTAAGCTTCAATTGACATGACAAGTGGTTCCGAAGTTCTTATCGCTTTCTTTCTGCTGAAAGAGGTCCTTCCTTTGGTCTTTCACTGCAAGGATCAAGTGGATTATATTTTTTGTGATTCACAATTGCGGAGGATGAAATGTTGTCGCGAGCATAAGAAAAGTGAGAAAATCTTTAAGGAGGTGCAAAGTACGAAAGGACTTTGATAAGTTTTTTTCGGATGAAAGTAAAATGATGGAGAAGAAAAAAAAAAAAAAACAACTGCAGACAAACGCGGCGACAATTTGTTACTGGATTGTTGAGTTCATTATGCTGAGCTTTAAGTTTTTCGTCCTTTGGAATGCCCATGTTCAGTTGATTGCTTCGAAGAGTGTCATCGTTTGAGAGTTTTTTTTTTCTTTTAATACATTTATTCTCAAGAGAAGAAAGGGTGCTGGTAGGAAGTGGTGCTTTGAAAGGATTATTGCCACTTGAAGAAGAATGCTTGCAGCTTTGAAGGATAATTGAAAGAATTCCTTTAGTTACAGATAAAAAACTGCAGTGAATGCGGAATCAGCACAAAAGAAACTGTCAACATACTTCTATAGCAACGTCGTTTATTTGTGAGATATTTAAAATCATTGCATTTCAGCTTAAAAGAGGCACTGAAATTGTAGTTTGCGTTCGATTTAGGAGCATTTCTTACTCATAAGATCTACGAAATGGAAGTTTTAATTTGTGTTCATTTAACCAAAAAAAAAAATGCAAATAGACCGAAAAGCATTAATGGATCGCTTAAGATCACTTAGCATTCTATCAAAGTAGCTTTCAATATTTAAATTTAAGTATCTTGCACATGTCAAGTGCACATAGGTTAAAAGGAGAGGTAAGTTTCAGTGCTAGTAAGATCAGTGATCTTTAGAGATCTTGGTATTTTTAACGAGCACAAAAATGTTTTCAAGATATAAAATGTTTAAAAAGAGAAGAATTAAGTAACGAATATTTGTGAAGAAAATTGTTCATGGTTACCACTCATACGATCACCCAAAGAGATCTTCTTAAATATTAACTAAAAATTTTTGAAGATCGTTAGCTCAAATCAGAATCAACGATCCGACAAAAGTTCATTTTAAATGACATTTGTCTGTAAGATCACCGAAAGGTCTTCTATTTTGTGAACAGATGGTGAGTTTAATTTGAAACGATCTATAGTGATGCCTCCATCAAGAAGGACCTTGAATATGTTGGGAAATAATAGTAAAGATCATAATAATAAAAGGACATGGAAAAGATCAGTTTTTTCTTAACTAAGACAGGATGATATCACTTGTACCTGATGATCACTCCTAACTTCTGATAACATCTGTCTATCCTGCCCCTGTAAGATTCAAAAAAGAAAACAACACTCCAACGCAATGACATATTATTTTCCTTCAAAACAAATCCGCAAATCCTATAAGGAAACAAAAAAGATGTCACTCAAAATTTCGAACAAAACCAATTTCTCCAATCTCAAGCATCATTCAATTCGAAAATAATTTGATCCTTAAATCAAGAGTGACTCTGATTTCTCTCATCTCAAGATACAACGACAAAGCAAAAAAAAAAAAACACAAATAATAATAATTCAATTTCAGTCAGGATAATGCTCATATCTGTGCGTTTATTTATCCAGTATCCACCTACGTTGTCGTGTAATGCGATGCCAAGTTCATAGGAAATCCTTCGCGTAAAAAGTCATTGACAAACAAATATAAAAAAACAAACATCCATTTGAAGTAAATCCTCACGAAAGAAATGTGATTCCCACAAACCCAGGCTATGAACGATGAAGATGAAAAATAAAATCGAAAGAAATGAGCCAGGACGAGAAGAATAATAATAAAAATAATCATCAAATAATAATATTTTGTCATTCTTGTCGTCGCACATTTGTTTGTACATGTCCTTTCATTATCCTCGAATGGCTTTGTTTGTCCTTTCTGTCGACGCGGTGTATATCGAATTTCCGAGAGAATATTCCATTCCGTCTGCGAATTCAGAAGGCGGATCCAGACAATGACACATATTGTGACAGGTCCTGTCTAAATGTTTTTGATTTTCATTAAATCTCATATATCATCGTCTTTCTTTATCTCGCTCTCAAAAAAAAAAACAAGGACTCGCTAACAATAAATTTGATTAAACAATCAAACTAAACCCATACCGGATATATGCTCTCGTTTTTCTATACACCACAAGGGTATCCAACCAGAAGGCAGCAATCCTTTAACAAACCAAAATATATCCATCAGGAACCTTTCTCAAGCTCAATGTCTTGTGTAAATAACCACACTTCCTTTCGATTATCCTTCTAGCTACTTTCGTACAACAATCACAGATAACCCATTCAAGCAGTTATCCTTTGGCATTTGTACGTACATATGTCCTTACCCATTTCAACTCCTACACACTCGATTAATAATTACAATTGCAATTAAATTCTTGTGGTACTCTCGTGTGGTATGCAAGTTCCTTTGAATGGTTTCGCATGGTGGTAACTGTTATGGTTTAATAGCAAAACCAATGCAACGTTATTCGTTGTGCTTCAAAAAACAAGGATTACAAGTTTTAAACCACATTTACACTACTTCCCACACCAGGAGCACACCACACAGCCCCCGCTCACAAAAACTAACCGATGACGAATGAGCAAGTGTATGGATGCGAATGACAAGGATGTTTATCTTACTCCTGGTCATCCATTGACCATGTTCTACCTATGAATGACTGTGGGTGTGGGTGATATTTTGTTAATTGAGTCCTGTTTTTGGTTATGCTTTGGATTGTATTCACAAAAGGATAACATCAATTTAGAACGGAGAATTTATTGTTTCTATTCAAGGATTGAGGGGATTGAAATGTCGGCATTTCGCTTGAGGGATGAGATCCTTATTGGTCATCAATGTGGAATATGGAAGGTAAAGGAAAACCGACAGATGTCAGCATATGAGGTGCTACTAACGAGTTAGGAAACCCTACTATTGGAGAGGATAAGTTTGTAAACAAAGGCTTGAAAAAACTTGGAAGAATGATTTTATCACCCAGTTATTTATTTGCTAAAAATCATTTTAGTCTAGCTTTTAAGAAGTGATCCTCGGGAATTTCTGTTAAATAGAAGGAATATTCCATCGACCAAAAAGCTGCAGTAAAAAGTCATAATGAAGGGCGGCCTTCATCAAGCAACAATCACTGCGTTAATAATTTATCTACTAATAGTATTTTATTACCAGGCATACACTAGTGTCACTGAAACCATCTGATCTGCCAAAAGTGATCGTTTCATGAATACACGATCATTGCCAACAAAATTACGCAATGATCGTGGCCAACTCAAGATTTTACAATGTTTTCATGATGACCACAAATGCTTATATCAGGGAAATTAGGCAGGTAGTTGACAACACAATTTAAGAAATGAAACTTCGGTTTGTCAGCGGTAACTTTCTGCATCAGTGGCAGTGTGGATTGGAATGTTTGTAAACTGCTAAAATGGATAAGAAACTGGAAGCGATTTCGAATTGGAAGCTTAAACCGAAACGACGTCTCTCGTCAAGAGAAGCTGTGAAGACGGAAAGTCTACGAAAGCCGAGACAAGATTTTTATAATAGAAATTATGCCTTGGAGATCTGACGAGAGTGGTTTTCGTTTTTACCACTTCCGGACTTCCTCCTTCCTTCCTTCCTGACTTCCTGACGATCCTCGTATGAATGAAACGATAGACCTTGAGAGGTCCTTGAAAAGATCATTCTTATTTTGGGTTCGAATTGAATTTTTAATGTTTAAATTACTCAAGTCTGCGCACATGAATTTTTTGTTCGAGACGTGCATGTGATCCTCGTGACTGAAATATGCATGGTAACAAAATGATCGGCGTGATCTTAAACGTATAGCTTCAATCATTTCCGCATTAGAGGAGTAGCTATTTTTTTAAATATGAAGGAAATAAAAATTTAGAAAAATAACCTTTAAATGATCGTCATTAAATCTTTTATCGATCATGGTTACCAAAAGTGATCGTAAAAATGGTCCTACTTTTATTTGTTTAGAATTGGGAAAAAAAGTTCATTTGTATGTATTGCAGTATACAAAAAATATTTTTTGAAGTAAAATGAAAACGATCATGACTACTGATCTTGTTATCCGTGAGTATGTAAAAAAAAATCCTCAATAGACTTATCGTTTGATATAACGATCCTGTATTGATCTGATCAGTGTGGTTGCTGATCATTCAATCAATCACAAGATTTAAGAACCTTAAAACGATCCTGTATTTCCTTACTTTTCAGTTTTTTCTGTTGTTCTTGTCTGCCAAACAGTTTTAAATCCAGAGAGCTTAGAAAAGGGACAGATAACATTATTCCTCGCTTTCACTTTTCCAAAATGACAGGAAATTCAATTCCTTCACCATGGATGGAAACTAATACAGAGACCGGTGTCTCTCGCACCGATCTTTGCAAAAAAAAAAACTCCTGTAGATCATTCGGTGAGTCCAATATTTTCAAAACCCGTATACTTATTTGTCATCGAAGGCTCAGCTAAGGTAATTTTCTTCTGAAGTCTTTATCGCTAAAGGATTCACAATTACTCAACTCAAAAATTGTTGACGTGGCCATAAACGGAACTTGAGACCTATTTTTGAAGATACGACTTCATAGAGGGAAAATCACTCCGAGACCACTTAATAGTTTCAGACAGAGCATACTTTTTTCAACCATAGCTTTTTGGATATAGAAGATTTAGTATCCTTTTTGATGAATCAAAGTAGCCGCTCCTCGCTATTCCTCTTTAACCTATCGTCACCTAAACTTTACCGGGGTTTTAATCTTAAACTATTCTAGCAATCTAGATAAGGTCTAATTTGAAGGATAATAACATGTAAAAATGTTAATGCTTACCTCAACATTATGATGATGTCTCATTACCAACGGCCGATTTCCCAAATGTGCATCTGGATCTTCATAAGTCACCGAATGTCCACCCGGCAGGACACCATTCATATGTGGACCACGTGTCGGTGTTTTGCAGGGAAAAAAGTTTTGAACTTTTCTTTTATTTCTAAAAAGACACAAAAAAAAAAATTAAATTAAAATCGAAAATAATGAAATATGTTTACCCACTCTCCTCTTCCCCTTTTATTTCGCAAAACAATTTAAGTATTTACCGTGTACGATTCCTGTGAACCCCCAAAACAACACAAAAGGGACAACAAACTCGAAGACAAAACAAATTTAATAAATTTCCGAGTGTACTCTCTGATTTATGTCACTCGCAGGAGTTGCGTACGAGTCCTTATAGGCAAGTGTGCTACTCGTACATCTCCTTGCCATTTTATTTTCCGCGTAATTTTCATTTGCATGTCATTGTTCGCATTTAGAATGGAATATTATTATCCTAGATATTGACGTTGTGCGGGCAAAAAAAAACGACGAAGGAAATATCCAAAAATTCAATATTTAAGTATGAATAAATATTTAAATTAGCAGCGCATTGACAGAAACCATCCCCTGGGGTACTCAAGTTGATTTCAAACGATGTCCTAAATGGCAGAGCACCGCCAACGCCAACGACACGCGAAACTCGTAGAGATGCAGACAAAAATTTATATTTTAATTAATTTAATTAGAATTTCCGATTTGTTTTTTTTTTGTTTCTTGCTATGCTTTTAAAGAATGGCGCCGATTTTAATAATTTAAACAGGCGACAAGGGTTGGGTTTGCCATTGTGTCAAACACATTGCAAAGGAGTCTCCATTCAATTTGATGAATTTCAAAAGCTAATGTGAATGTTAAAGCTCAACTGGAAAACCCTCCTTGCTGAGTATTGAATATCAAACTGTAGGCGACGAAGGGCCTATACCTTATTTCTTTGATCCTTATTACAAAGCACAAACTCTGGGTGTATCGGAGTTGTTTAAATTTCTCAGTAAAGATATTTTTGTCAAAATCAATATAGCTCGGGGGAAAGGATGTAAAAGCATACTGTTCTGCTTTTGATTTCGAAAGGAACAAAGGAGTTGAACAAAAGGACATTTTGCGTAAATTAAATGAGGGTTATATTGCCATTGCCATTCGCAATGGAAAGTTTGTCTGTACGGCACTTTTTATGGGATTGGGAACGAAATGAGCTTTGCAAAATGTTAGCATGTAAAAACATTCAAAACCAATGAAATGTGTAATGAAATAAATTTTGTACAAAACAAAATACGAATTCAAAGTTAAGCGTTAAAAATTAGACCAATTCACAGTGATCTCAAGAGATCTTGAAATAAATTTGAAAAGGTGTAGAAAAGTCAATAAGGCTATCAAACTTTGCTGATCCTACAGTCAATCTAAGGCCGTAGAGAAGTCTTAATCTTTGTACATTCCCAACTGATCGTCATAGGTACGCTTTCGACATCATGCCGAAAAGTGTTTTTTTTGTCCTACTCAGTAAATGATCATGCAGGACAAGGAATTTTTTTCGAAAACACCAAAATGCCGATTTTCTGATGATATGAAGATGACAGGTCCAATTGATCACGCGAGATGTTTAAACAGAACTTTTCGAAAATCTCTGCAAAATAATATCGGATGAGCCTCGTGAGTCTAAGTCACCGCATTTTTTTTTTAAATCTTGGTTACTTTCCTTCTAAAAGAAAGCTGAGTAAGCTTTTGTACACAATAAGTGATCTTGAAGAGCCGATCGATAGCATTCTGCACCTTTCCTCCATTATTAGTATCTACCGAAAGTATGTGTCAGTATATTCGAGTATGAATAAACTCGTTTGCAAATGGAAATATTTCTATGATCGGAAGAATCAGATTTCAAGTGATCTTGTCACCCATAATTTACACTACACCATTTAAAGGAGTTTCAAATGAACATGCACAAGCACCTGAATTTATGTCTTCTCTGATTTTCTGATGAAGTGGTCCCCAAAAAAATCCTCAAAGTCTCCCTTTTCCGTGACAAGATCAGTGTCAAGGAGATCTTTAATGATTCGTAACTTGTCCTATCTGATCAACGCTTTTGTAATTTTTCTTTAAGGTTAAAAAAATACAAATAATCAGAAAATACTGGTGATTTTGACCTGCGAGTATAATTAAGTGATCTCGCCAGTGATCTTGCCCATTATCCAGAACTCACTGCATATGAACACTGTGTCGTTTACAATTGATAGATCCAATGAATAAGATTCATCGTCTGTGTTGAGGAAGCATTTACAATAGTTATGGCATAAAAATTGCTCTTGAAGTTGAGTAAAAAACAATTTCATTTGGCAAATCATCCATTTTGATTGGTAATGGAGATGACTTCAAAAAGTTGTTTTTAAACAGTTGTGATCGGAGGTTTCAATGCTCATGGGTCTTAAATTTTTAGTGAGAAACATGTGATTCATGATATAAGCCTTTAAAATTTGGATTGGACCAAACCTTAAGTATGAAGTGAACTTGATATGAGGATATTACTCCAATTAAGGAACCGACAATGAATGGATTTGCCCCTTTAAGCAACAAAGTATCTTGTGGATCAATACATCCAAAAGTTCTCTGAATACAAAAATAATAATTATGAAATCTTAAATTCATTGCTTTTCTCACTGTAAACATTTATGGAGATTGTTTTGCAGCAAAAAAAAAAAGAAGAAGAGCATCCTTGCATCACCACTTACTCGTCGGCGCACAGATTCGATGGCGAAACTCATTTGTTATAATAAATCAGAGGCCAGTGGACTAGCTTCTCTAAATTCAGAATAGACAGCCATCGGAAGTTTGTGAAAATCTCTATCGAACACTAAGGAAGATAAATCGATATCGAATGGCAGCACTAGGTATGTAGGTGTTAGGTTGGAAGTACATCATCTCCCACAAGAGATTTATATGTATGTGCGAGGGAGTTGGGCAAAGACGATGGTAACGTTTTAATTCCTTGTTTGGCCATAAATCACCACAAGCTAAGGCAAACAAGTGCCATTCTTAATTTTCAGTTAGAGTCTCTTACAACCAAGCCCCCTTGTTGCGGGTGAGATGTGAAATTAAATAATAATAGACGATGGAATACGAAATTAACTCGTAAGTGAAATTGTTCGCTTTCGTTGTGTTCAACATGCAATTTATTATCCTTTTTTTCCTGCTGGCTGTAGGTGTATCCTTTTGTGTGGAATTTTGCTTTTTAAAATTGCATTAAAGTATAAGAAGAATGTTACAAAACGTTCCATCTTTCGTTCGACTGCTCCTTTTGGGACTGCAAAGTCCTTGTTTCTTGGTTGTTTTTTTTTGTTCCTTGTGAACTCGCGTGTGTATGTGTGACTTTTCTTACCGGGCGCAAAATGTGTCAGAGAATATTAAACACAAGGAATGCATGTCGTCTTTCATAATGTATGCTACTCGCCCGCCAAAGCTGACAGTGTTCGCTGTTTTCGTCCTTTTTTTTTGTATCCTTATTTAGATGAAGGACTAGGGGTGGTTTCGTATACAGGATACATGGGAAAAAGTTTTACATAAAAGTAGGTTCTTTTGGGTTGAAAGCGGGAGTGCTTCGAGGACAAATTTTTGAGTGTAGATTTAATTAAAAATGCTCGAGATACTTTTTAAGCAGAGCGAAAAGCATTTAAAAGGTTTACACACACACGCACACATACAGGGGGTTGCTTATGGTTGTTTTCCGCGCACAGATGGAGTCTTTTTTTTTTTTTTGTGTAAGTGAATTTGAATATTTTGCATTCATGTGGGATGAATTATTAAATTAAGAAAGTCTTAGGTGAGGCGATGAAAAAGACTGCTGCGAGCGTATGTCGTGAATGGTGGATTGGAGTTGGATGTTAAAGGACTTTGAAAGGAAGTGTTTTATATTTTTATTTTTTCATTCGGGATAACGTGTTGACGGTTGGTAATTGGATGGGATGGGATACTAAATTTTCTCTTTAAGGGAATTTCGCAATACTTGCATAAAGTTTGGAACAAGAAATATGGTAAAATAATTGGGTGCTGACCTGAATTGGTTTCGAAGGAACTTAAACTTCATTGCATGTACGAATGAGTTATTTGAAGAATTCCTGAAAGTAAACGATGATGTTGAAAGTTATTATGGAGAAGGAGAAATATTTGGGTATAGTCTTCGAACTTGCTTTGGGCAATAGATTTTAGGGACTAGAACAGTCTTAAAAAAAACCGATGACGTAGGTAGCAAATATTTTTGTATACGATAAGGAAAAATGTAAGGGCAACTATGCAAGTGAAGAAGTAAGTTTTTCTGCGGCTAGTTATTCTTTTGGCAAGAACTGAATACTGGAGATACGTTCAAATTTAAAATTAATTCATGCGTTTGGCTTTGGAGTTCTTGTATGTTTTTGCCTCTCCTCATCATAGAAAAAAAAAAAAGAACATGAAATTATTTAACTGGCGCCCTAACAGGGAATATTTTTCTATATATAAATTGTTGGCTATCAATAAATTTTGATACATTTTGATGCATGTAGGATGTTTTTGGTTTTGATTTTTTCTCGAGATGAAGGTTAAAAAACATTAAGGCTGCAATTTAATTACCTTACTCACGAGACTCTTAGCTGCTCAATAGCAAAAGATGATTGTTACGAGGGGTAACGATGCAGGGGTCTTCGTAAAAATTCCTTCAAACAAAGTTTGGTAAAGCGATTGCGACTTGCCATAAGGCGCGAGTTGAAAAGTCTTTTCATGAGCAATATTTTGTCGCCATTGAAGATAGATAGTTATGATTATTGAAAGTTAAGATGAAGTCCGTGATGGTTATAAATGGACTGCTGGCATTTTGGGGGTCAGATTTTAAGAGTCTTTGAAGACCTAACTTTTCAAATGTAGTTCCTCGTCTTCTCTTTGGAAATCCAGGTAGGTGTGGAGAAAACGACTAATACAATTGTGTCCAGAAGCTAAGGAAAACATTATCAGAAGCAGAGTTATTTGTTCTCGTTTGAACACGACCAGTATCGGGGCTCACCCTAGACAATTCAATTGATTCAATTCTTATATTTATTTAAGTTGTTAAAATATTTGCTAGAAAAATAAACACATTAATCTAAGAAAAGTCATTCAAATTAGAACAAAAAAATCCCTTTCTTACAATTCTATCACTGCCAACTTTGTCTTGCTTCATTTTCAATTTAAATCACTTTCCTTTCATCGACATTGGCTTAAAGTTTCCAGAACAATACAGTATCCCCTTAACATCATCAACATCTTCTTCCCAAGCTCAGTAGCAATGAGCGCCTCCAGCGCTCAAATGTGCACTAGCAGTATACATCATTCACAACAAAGAATAAACAAAATCAATTCCCCTTCATCAAACATCAATCACAAGTGATAACATCACTTTACATATCAATAATGTCTGCGTGTGTTTCTTTGCTACCCCCTAAAGGATAAAGAAACTTTACATAGCACTGCTGCCGACACGAACAAAAAATTGGCAAGCTTCAAGGAAATGTTTCCCTCCATCAAGTCATCATCCCTTTGAATCAGAAATCTAGTGTTAGTGGCTCTGAATGAACACAAAAAAAAATAGACTATACTCGTATAAAAGTCCTAAGAAACTACTACATAAATAAGTAAGCATTCCTTGTGATGCTTGTGATGCCCTTGAGAGAATATCCTTCCTGCTTCCAGAAAGAATAAAAACGGATTTCGGTTTTTTTTTTTGCCCGCGTTTAGCCTCAAGCCCTTCAGCCATAGCTACAGCTACTCTCGATGTTCTTCTTTAGGCATTACCGCCATCTATCTTTTCCTTAGATGGAATTTATTATTATCTTTTTCTGTTTTTTTTTTTTGTGTTGCTTTTATCGAATTAAGGACATTCTCACTTGGGCTGGGTGTACGAACAGAAGCCCCAAGGCGCAGTGCCTTGAAAGGATTAAATTTTGCAAAGCTACGCAGCATGTCAAAGGGAAAAAGCGAACATTCGAACATCAAAATTCAGCTGATTCCTCAGAGATGAAAATCGATTATCCTTGATTTTTTTTGTTGTATGTAGTTCTGCATTTTTTTTTTTGGGATTGGAATTTGGATTTCCTTTTTAAATATTTGATAAAATGATGGGATTTGTCGATCATTAATTTTTCAAATGTATTATTCCAAAGGCGAAAATCGGAGTTTGTTTTTTTTTGTCAGATGACTTTTTTCTCTTCGAGGACATTCTTTTTGTGTTTGTGACTTTTTTTTACTACTGCATTTTGTTTACGAGTCGTAAAAACGTACCTTTATGTGGGTGTGTGGGTCTTGTGTTAAAAAAGCAAGGGGAAAAGATTAAGAAAAAAAAAAAAGAACGCGAACTTGCGGGCGTAAGAAATTCTGAGAATTTCTCTGTCGATAAAAGCGAGAGGAGAAATGTCCTATGAAATGTCCTGTCGGGAGTAATAAAAAGGAGTTTTTACAACTTTTTATTTAATATACACATATATACATATATATGTGTATAGCCCCGTTTCGACACGTTTCGGATCGATTGGCGAAAGCATGTTTTTATGAGGCAATTTTTATAGTTAAACGAAAAATGTATCTTAGCATCTATGCTTAACATACGACAACCTTTATTATGCTGTGTTGACTTATGTCGAGTTCATGTCCTTAACCCGTTTATTGCTGTGAATTTGAGCTCAAATATCCACGTTGATGGGCGAATGGAGAGATGGAGGTCTGTTTTTAAAAGCCGCGCCGCCAACTAACATGGTTTGCCGCATAATAGCTTTTTGGCGGAGTGGCAGAGGAAGCCACCAAAACCACATGACTGAAAGGCACGTTTAGTCGGTTTCCCCCCTATCTCCAGAATAGTCATCATTGTCTTGAACAATTCATGAACATGGATATTCGTTGTCATAATATCTCATCTTCGGTCTCCTTTTTGCAACATTCTCCTCCAACAGCATGGCTATGTTCGTAAGTAACTTTCAATTATTGTCTTTGTATCTTAATATTTTATAATGAACGAGAATGTGGAAGTTTCGTTTCCTCGCCGAAGACAGACTCAAAGGCGGCTGGTAATGAAACAAATCTTCATTCACTTGGAGCTTGGAGTATGCTTAAGGATGCCGGGGTGTGAGCTCTTCGCGGCGGTGGTTGTAAATGGAAATTTGGGCATATGTACTGTATATGAACGCGCCACATCTTGGTTGGTCCTCGGTGGGGTCCCCTTGGAGTGGATTCATTTTTGGCGCGATGTGTTTTAAGTGTAATGTTACGTTATGAAGTGTAATACGCTTTGTTATGATTAAATGATGAACTCTCGTTGATGAGGTTTCCCTTTTTTAGCTGGGAAATTAATATGGGAATTCGTTTTAAGTGAGTTTCGGATGCAGGCGGGTATGAGAACTTTTGGGGTTCGCATTTTGGAGAAAAGTTTTCGGCTTAAATTGTGTTTTGTCTTTAAATTACTTAAAAGAAGGTGTGCTTTATTTGTTATATTCTTAAACTTTTTCACCAGACGGTATAAGCAAAAAAAAACGGAGGTCATTCGCGCGAACGAGCGAGTTGGTTTTTGGAAACTATTCTCAGCCTCTGCTGTACATCTTCTTTACCAAAATAGATATGTAGGCCTCTGCAACATTCACAGCATGTGTAGGCATTGTACAGTGATACGGAATTCAAAGATTCTCCAAATTCAGTCTCTCTAACTTAAAAAGTTTGACAAGGATACCTTAATGCAGATTGGCATTAAACACCTCCGCTTTCTAAATGCTGTCCTACACAGTCTTTAAATCGATTAGCAGGTGGTGGGTATCGACTTCGAGCTTGACCGTTTTTTCAAGAACTTTTGATGTACTGTGGTATATCCTGACCGCAGTGATATATTGGTCAATCATAGTATTGACGAGAGGCAGCAGGTGTCAACTTTTAGTTGTCTTTTAGCAGACTACCCTTTCTTCTTTTATTGGGCTTGATTATTTGGTGTATGATTCATGCCCCGACATCCTTAAATAAATTCAAAAGCTCGATACTTCGTGAAACACGGGTACCAAGAATCGTTGTCGGTCATCACGAATGTTGAATGGATCATTTCTGTCTCACAGCTCACCATCAACTGTTTCCCTTTTGCAATGTTTCAATCTCAACCTTCTGTTTGTTTGATTGTTTATGAAAAACTGATGGTTTTTTAAAATCTGGATCTATTACTATCGAGCACGCAAATAGTTTCCATAAAACGGAACAGAAAACAGAAATGTTTCTCAAGTCTCCTCTCTCTTCAAAACCAGCAGACAAATGCATCGAAATGACAACAGTTTATAAATTATAGCATGTTGTTTTTAACTATTTAATTTAACTACTATTTTAATGGAATTGTTTAAATTCGTGTTTGAAATATCAATAAAAAGAAGCGATATAAAATACGTAGACAGTAAATAAACACTTGCACCGCTTATAATCGCCATAACAATCGACATCATTATCAATGCATATCAATTAACAGTTCGATTGAAATCCTCTCATTTTATTGCCGTTATTTAATTTTTTTTTTCTTTTACCTTCCCATGTTACACCTAATAAAATTTACAGAGAAAAAAAACCCATTAAAGTTTCAAGAGATTTTCTTCCACTGTTATATCCATAAAAGATACAAATCATCCAAAAAAAAAAACCTTACTTTTCCATGTGTATCTATAACAACGAAAAGCTAACATTCAAACCGTTTATCTATGCTATCAAGTTTTGTTAATCTTCTTATTGGTGTTAGACAATGAAATTCAAAAAAAAACAAGCTCTACAACTTGCCACGATGCGAGAGTTAAGCTCACGCGATGATGGTGGCCCTAGTGTGGGCTTTATCTCTTCTATACATCTTAGAAGGTTGTAAAAAGAAGTGTTCTGGTTGCATATCAGGTGATATACAAGAAACAAAAGTCCTCTTCTCTCACCTGCTTAATCCAAGACTGATCTAAATTAAAGACCGGAATAAAACAAACAAAAAAAAAAAAAACTGTCGACGAGTGTTGTTATTTTATTATTATTTGTTTTAAGCTACACAAGGCACGTTGTCTAGCTTTTAGGATCATAAATCTAGATCTTTTTTTATCTGCATGTGAAAAACAAATTGATAAAAAAAAGAAGGAAAAACATTTAAAACGCCTTACTTTATTTATTTATTTTTCTGCCAACGCATATCGAGTTGAATTTGTCTCGTAGAGCACACAACATGCCCTCATAGAGTCTATTGTTCGGTGTACTATTCGTATCTATCTATCTTCCCAACAAGATGTGATTTCAAACTTATGTTAATCAAATGAAAAAAAGAAAGAAAACAAAAACATAAAACCTAAAGCGAAAGTACATGTTTATAAATGGCTTCTTAATATCAAACCTCTGTATCTTTCATTGATGAATTGCAGTTGTAAACCAACGATTTACATAGCCTTCAAAGTGCTTAATATATTTTCAATTATCATATATACAGATACTTTTTATCTGCGTATCTTTTGGAAAATTAAAAATACGTAAATCACTTCTATGGTATTATTTAAATGGGTACCTTTCAAATCAATCCAAAGAATTATTATTGACCAAGATATGTATCGGTCAGTGTGGGCTGGTCTTTAAAGAGTTTTTAAGAAAACAAAAAAAAAAGAATATAAACTTCCTATGGCATCAAATTTGGTTTGGAATCATAAAATTGTTTTCTTAAATAATTTTTGTATCTTTTTCCCACGAAAAGCATTCGTACGTCCTCCTATTTCATCTATATTTACATAGATAGAGGCCTAATAAAATGACAAAAGTGGATCTAAATCATTACCAATGTGAATAGATACATAAAATGGGGCAGATATGGATTTTTTTTTATGAACAAGTATTATGAGAAAATAAACGATGTACCATAAGAGAAGCATCCGGGTGGATTTATCTAAGTTTCGTTTGCTAATTGTGCTCATTAATAATGGTGTGAACATGTTGATGGAATTCTAAGGTTGGCAGCAGTGGAAGTGAGGAAGCGATATAGCCATAGGGTAAAAAGTATTCTGATTAAATCAAATTTAATGATATTCAATTAGTTGATTGCTTTTGAGTGGATAAAAAAATATTCTTTAAGTGACAAAAGTTTCTTTCTGATGTTCCAAGTGTATCAAATTCTTAGGCATATTTTTGAGCTATATTATTATATAGATGAGCTTTTTTGTGAAAGGATAAACATTCAATCTCTTTAATAAGGGCAACAGAAAATGTGTTCCTCTCAAACAAGACAGATGAAAGAAGGGACCTTGCCACGTTAGACAGTGCAATTAATTTTCTTTAAAATTACTCATAAATTGCAAAGCATGGTATTTGAAGCCCTTTTGTTGCTCTTCAATTCGAGTTTGTTCTTCAAGTTAAAGATGGTTCACCTCCCTCAATTCGGAGACGTCTAGTCGTGCTTTGGTTTGGGAGTAATAGTTTGGAAGTCTGCTTTTTAACTACTGTGAAAACATTCAAGCACAAATTTGAAGCTATGTGC
Source organism: Orthonevra nobilis (assembly GCA_963555765.1). Lineage (NCBI taxonomy): Eukaryota > Metazoa > Arthropoda > Insecta > Diptera > Syrphidae > Orthonevra > Orthonevra nobilis. The sequence goes on along the minus strand of OY743227.1, from coordinate 72,785,383 downwards.
TGAAACTACATTTTCATACTAAGTTAAAAATACAACTTGCTGCTAAAAATTGCGATTCTTTAATCTTATGCTGCCATTGACTTTTCGCAATCAGGCAACTGTTTTTAAATTTTAATCGAGGACGTTAACGAAGCGACTGATATATTGAATATTCGTTCCCCCAAGTGTACGTAATTCTTTAACAGATTTATTGCCTTAAAATGATTTTAAAAAGTCGTTTTGAAGCTGCAAGCAAATCTCCTAAAATCCGACGTTTGCTGTCTCTCTTAATTTTTGAATTCACTGCAAAGACAGGACTTTGAATCGTATGGAACGTAGGCTCATATTTGGTCACCAATTCTCATCAAACTTAAAAGACTAGATGAGCTAACGAATTAATGGATAAAGAAGAAGTTTATTCGAATCTGCTTAGACAACCTACCGACGTTGACTTAACCCCAATAGAGCATAAGTCGCCAGTGGCAAAAAAAAAGGAAAGACGACGCTTGAACCTAACGAAATTTTTAACCTAAGAGACTATCTGAAGCCAAGCGAAAAAGACGAATAGCCTGCCGAGCGTAGGTTTGAAAAAAGTAGAGATACAAAAAAAAAGGTTGGATTCGTAAAGGCAAATGTGATGAGAATATCTCTTCAAACTGAAACGCCACATCAACAACAAAATCGACCAGATCCCATCCACTTCCTACGGTGTGCCGGAAGCTTCATACCATATCATGACAGTAAAGGGTTATCTGACACCCAAAATAGCCAGAGACGAAATATCTACACCGTATGCGTATTGCAGGAATATATGAATCTTCAGAAACGCTATCTTAGTAAGTGAAAAGCAACATTTTTGGCGACCTATTGCAATTTATTTTGCTTACTAAAAGTTATAAATCTTGCTGAGAGTTGCAATTTCCATAAAATATAAGGTTCAAATAATCAAAAACTCAAGTTCTGTTGTGGTACAGTAAAACCAGACCTATCCCACCTCAAATACAGTAAAAGTATTATCCTTAAATTTACATATTAAATGGTCAAATTATTCCCCACTCGAAATCCTGACCACCACTTCTTTCTGTCCACAGCAAACTTAATTCGACATTACGCAATAAAAACCGCACAGGATCATTCGTTGTATCCTGCATGCATCAAAAATGCAATAATTTCAACCCGACAAAAAAAAAATTACAAAAAATTTATCCAAAAATCGGTTTTCACGCCAGGTATTTAAATTATACACAGCTATGCATATGTATAGTGAGCATTTTTAATTCAAAATAAAATATGTAAATGAAGTTGACAATTAAAAATTCATTGAATAACAAGAAACTGTTGCTCGGAAAATTAAAAATATACAAAAAAAATGTAAAAAAAAACAACATCTGTCTGAGTGATTTGAACATCGCACTCAGTGTGACTCTGATTGCCTCACTCACTGCGGGTATTATTATTCATTAAAAAGAGTGAAACTGTGACGACACAAAAAAAAAATGCTGTGATAAATGTTATAATAAGAGTATCAGTTTACAGCAACAAAAAAAAACAAGGAAAAAAAATGAAAAATTAATTGTAAAAAAAAAGTAAATAGAGCTTACATGGACGAGTCCTTTAATTGAGGCAATTATAATTGAATTAACAGAAATTGAGGAAAAGGATTTATTTTCGTTGCATGTGATGAAAAGCGAATGTGCTGTCGTGTAGGGTTTATCTTAAACTGCAATTGTCATTGTTAACAGTTTTGCAAATTGCATTGTAATGTGATGATAATGCAGCTTGGATCTTTCCATGGCAAGCTTTAATGCGAAAATGAGGGCTTTTAATGCGTTGATTTTTATGTGGGTTAAAACGCTAGATACTGGGTTGAAAATCATAAGAAGTCATAACAATTCACTGCAGACTCCCTAATAAGCATCTTTACCAAAAGATCAAATATGCAGGTAGGTACATGTACCAGAGTATTCAGCTGCACTTGAAGAATAGTCCGAAACGTACTCCGTTGAAGAAGCAGTCAAAACCATTCTAAGGCGAAAACTAATCCTTTCTAGGGTAGCAAACTAATCTTCCATGGAGGAACTTCACAGTAGATTTGCCCCAAAAAAACTAGCCACCTTCAGGTGTTATCATTTTGTGATTTCTGGAACACAGAAAACGGCCTAAGAACCGGTATTCTTAGGCAATTAACTTGTATTTCCAAGCTCGACCTTAAAGGCTCAAAACTAACGAAGGATGAGAGCGTAGACTCCTCGCGTTCGAAAACAACAACAATGGTTATACATACTGAATAAAACAGGCCTCAGAATGGACCCCTGCGGGACTTCTCCTAATAAGTGCGAAAATGTGAAGATACAAGCAAAATGCTGATGAAATGATTAGCTTCGTATTCTTCCAGTCATAAGGCAATGTGGAAGAGTAAATATTGTAAATTAAGTTGTTTTAAAATTTTGAAACATTGTAAATTTGAACTTTATTTTGAGACACTTGATAATTCTTAAGTTCCTTTTTACATCTGTCTGTACTAAATGCCTTTGGTTGGTCACTTTTAAGCTTGAAGGATAATAAGCTCCTGATTTAAGAAAACAAAATTCTCACTCACATGAATGCTACTATGAATTCAATCAAACGAAAATGCACACAAGCAAAAACACAAACGAATACAAAATTTGCAAACACTAAAACAAAAAAAAAAGAAATCTAAACGATGATTGTCGACCCAAAAGGAATTGAAGTGGAATTATTTAACGTTTTTTTTTTTGTTTTTTATTTAGTCCATCTTCTAACGCCTTCTATCGTTCTGCGTTCATCTCTTAGTACATAACAACAACAATCTGTAAAAAGGACTTAAATTTACTTCTCGTCCTTATTTATTGTTTGACGTTGGAGCAAGCAAAGCAAAAAGAAGAAAAATGTAAGGGATAACGAGCGAAAGCCAATGACACAATAAATATTACTTTCGAATTTCACCACCCAGTCAAGCATACACCTACACACACACACACATCCACACATAAACAATCTAACACCATTGTACAAAGGATATCTCTCTGGAGTTGAATTTAACTTGGTTTTTTTTTCTTGTTTAAATTCTTTAGTTGGTATTTTTTTGTTGTATTGGTTTTCTGTTTTGTTTCACAGCGGAGTTATTTCATTATTGCTTTGCGGACATCCGCAAAAAGTTTATTTCCTGAAGTCCTTTATCGGACTATGGGGTTTTCAGCGGGGTGTAGGGATTTGGAAAGTTGCAAAAAAAAAACAAAAAATAGAAGGAGAACAAACAAAAATTCACTTCACAGGATGACGGTAGAGGAAAAGTTATTTGTGTTGACATGGTGTTAAAAAGTTTTGCGGACTTTAGCTGTAACTGAATATACATACTACGAGTAGAAGATACCACAGTAGTTAAATTATTTAGAAATCATCGCAGATTTATATAAGACCCCTATCGGACTTTTGCAAGGGAAAATATTTGGAAAGGAACAAGCTGTGGAAACAATTTTTTTTCGTGATTCTTTGTACACACCAGAGTCGAGAGAGCGGCATATTTGGAAATTTTTTTAAAGAGTGTCTCTATCTAGTAGTTGAAAAGTTGTGAAATGAATAAAACCAAACTTTAAACGGATGAGTGAATGGCATATTTGTTTAATATTTGGCAAAGACATCAACATTTGCAAGGTTTACGAATATCTTCAAAAGGTCGTGTGTGCTGAAAACAGGCCCATTTAGTGAGGTTTTATAGCCTGCAAATAGATCAACGACTTTAGAAGAAATGTTTTCAAGTGTTAGGTTAAACGAATCAACTAAAAGCTCTTGAAACGAGTGAAGGAACTTCCATATACTTGCAGTCATAATTTAAGTTTTTTTATCTTAAAAAGTACATGTACAACCGGAATGGATCAAAGAACATGAGCCACACAGAGCTAAGGAAGTTCAAAAAAATCTGTTCTGCTCATAAAGTTCAGTAGATTTCAAAGTTGTATATTTTAAATTAAACGATCTCAAATAAAAACATGATTAACTAGTTCACTCTGTTGAATAGACAGAGCACTCGTTGGAATTATTCGATTCGCGAACTACACAATTTTAGATAATTCTCGGATAAGTCCAACCTAAGTGTCGTATTTCGGCGAATTATTGAGGCCATGCCAAAGTACTGGAAAAATTTAATCATCATATCAGCTGTAACCTTCCGATCACTAAAGTCATATTCAAATCAATCCTACGAGCCAGTTCATCTGCTTGGCAGTCATAAGTTGGATACGGTTCAATTAATTTGTTAACAAATCATGTAGCACATTGCAACACATGAATTAAAGCACTTACAGCTATTCTCGAGTAGTAAATGTTCATGCGCACATCTGTGTTTTTCAAAGATACTATACATATCCTTTAAATTCTTTGATTTCTTAAAAAAAACTCAAACACAGATGTACTAGTTTTGTTGCACTCGAAAGTGTTATAATCACAACAGAACAGAACCCCTTGAAATAATGAAAGGCCTCGAAACAAATAACTCAAAATTTACATCAACAATTCTCAATTTTCGTAATCGAAAAACTCTTCTAGCGAACAAAAAAAAAACAAAGCATAACAAGGATGCCATCCGTTTTTTTTTCTTTTTCGCTTTCTGGCTTCGCAAAACGAGGCGAAAACTTTTCAATTTTTCATTGTGATTGAAAATGAATGCTGGCATACTAAATGTGTACTTAACAACACGGGAAAAGTTTACTCGCAAGGACATTTTTTTTTTCTTATTTATGAATGGACATATTGAGGTTGCGAATCCAATGGAAATGGAATGAGGAGACTTAAGCCTTAAAATAAAACAGAAATATTTACCAAATTTCTTCAACACTTTGCCTAGACAGGATTGAAAAACACGAAAAATATTAACTCGTATGTCCTGTTTCGTCCCTTCATTGAAAAATCGTCTTTCTACTTATTTGTACGAGGAGGATACGGCACAAAGATCACACAATCGAATGTGACCCACATTTCCTAAAAATGAATATATCCACAGTCCTACTGGCACAGGACATTCCGGAGTACCAAGAAATAATGATTTATTCATATTCAGTCTGTCTCGACTGTAAGATTCCCTTATATTTACTTAAATCCTTTAATGAAACTTGTGTGCTTGTCCTGTCGACCTACTTGGACTGCACTGAGTGTCATTATGATGCGATTGCAGGATGCAAGGACACAATCACACACACACTTCTGCACATGTCGAGTATCTCTCATGTTATTGTTTCGTGTTTTTTTCTAAGATAAGAAAAATATTTTTTTTTTGCTTTGCTTTTTGGCATAAAAATCCCATTTCACGTAATCCTTTGCATTAGCAATGGCGTAAAGCTTTCCTAGATGCAATAGTGTTATCCTTTTTCGTGTCAAAAACAAAACAAACAAACAAAAAAAAACATTTGCAAATATGAATATCATTATATAGAAAAAGTTTATCCAATGCTGGACGGAATATAAAGCACAAAGCTGGGGATAAAAAAGAATAACTGTTATTTTTTATTGTTATGAATGTGAATTAGGAATAATTTTATTCATTTCGAGGATGTTTTTTGCTGGAAACGAAACAAAAAGTGGAGCAAATCCAAGTCGAGCTTGATGGAGCCGTTGTGTGGGAGTTTTGTTTTTTCTGGCTTTTTACTCGGAATGCATGCGACATGTTGCGGCTGTGGAGTTCATTGTGACAATAAATGGTTTGGTGGACTCGGAACTATGAATAACTTGAGGTGGAATGAACCTTATTCTATGAGATCCGCATGAGAAATTGCTTTTTTTTATGGCTGTACCTGAAGTTTTATAGATATCGAGCGGTTGAGTAGTGTTTTTCTTTCTTTTTTTTTCGTGAAAGGTAAACTGAAGCTGGAGAAGTAGTTTCAGGAAAGAAAAATTAAAGAAACCTTTAGGAGAACAAAACATAAGTCAGAAGAAGACTTTTAATTTTGTTTTGTGGCTATCAAATTTCGATCGCAAGAGCAAACGATTTTGTTTTGGGATTTGCTCACTCCTGAGGGTTTGTGACTACCCTTATACCCTTATTGAAAGATTGCACAATAGTCTGATATTCAGACAAACATATGTTTAATTTCGATTGCTTCATGGCTGTAATCCAATACGAAGAATTTGATAGAGCTTTTTTGTATTAGCTTAAAATTCGAAGTATTATATTCGCCATAAATTGATATAATACTAAGTGCAGTGTTTGGATGTTTTTTGCGTAAATTACTACCACAAAGGTGTTCATATAAATTTTTGAAGACCGAAGACCCCAAATGTTTTACGTTAAACCTCCATCGCATTGATTGCTGAACGTCCTGAAAACCAACAAAATTGAAATCTCTAGTGTATTTTGATGCCAATCAATTATGCAAAATAATACTTCAAAGGATATTGGATCATTTCAATTTCTACTTTGCCCACTAAAAAGAACAAAGAAAATAAAATAAGCTCTTAAAAAGATATGAGTTTCCCTTGCTCTGCGCCAATAACTTCCAAAGCTCTTCTCACATTTATCCTTCAAAAAAATCACTAAAATTTGGTTATTTTCCTTCCCGCCCGTTTTCTTTTATTTTTATTTGAATAGATTGTAATCTGCGAAAGTGAACCACAGCAGAGAAAAAAAAAAGGAATATTACTAAATTTAATATTTCATGTAATAATAAAAACGTACCACACACCACAACATTTATATTTCATTAAGGCCCAAAAAGGGTATAATATTCCAATGCAGAGTCGACAATCTCCTTTTCATCCCATACAAACACAAGCACACAAATACACTTGGACTTGGTATGAAATGTTGCCGAAATTAAATAAGAGAAATAATAAAATTTCGTGTTTATATTTTTTTCATAAATACATAAGTAGGTTAAAATTGAGATACCATCCGGATCTCAGCCGAACCGAAAAATTGAAGTTAGCAAATACATTTATAAAAAAAAATAAATTGAAGGAATCCATGTGGATCCTTTAATTTAGATTCGAGCACATAGCTTATGTTTTCGCAGTCGGGATGGCGGCATTCTAATTCTAATATAATAAAATATCCCCTAAGCTTGTTATGGGCATCAACAGGCATTGCATGTGTACAGGATTCAATGAATTTCAGATGGATTTCGAGAGAACTTTATGGCAGATGGATTTTTTCATAGTAATTTTTATATAAATAAAAAAAATTAACAATAAAATATCACTGTGTGTAGCGGCTGAATTGTTATCAGTTATATTTGAATTTACAACTTTGTTGGTAAGGCTTCTAAATGGAAATTTATTCATTTGCAGACACTAAAATTGATTTGATTAAAAAACATAAATGAGAAATTGCGATACCAAACTTAAGTTTTTGAATTGATTTAACATTGCGTACATTTTGGTGTGAACCCATTTACATACATTACAAAAAAGGCACTTGGACTGTAAGGATGGGTACATTGGGATGATGCTCACTTTGCGAGGTGTCAGGTATCCGCTGACGCCTCCACCAAAAATTCGAAAACCATGCAGCAACGCTGATTGCCGAAATCAACTTAGAAAAATCGCGTACACAAAAGTTGTGTTCCTTGTACATGCACTTAATTAAAAACTATGAATTGAGTAAATGCAAATAAGTCGATATTAGATCCTTCATCCTATTCGGACCTCAACCATAGAGCAATCGAAACAAATCTACATCCGAGTTTCAAACCTTTTACTCTTCAAAATGCCTTATAAAAAGATGAAGGAAGTCATAGGAGCGAGCGAATTATGGAAAGCAGTGTCGGTGACCTCGTCCTAATAATACAATACTTAAATTAAGCTGGATAAATAACAGGTAACACGAAACCTGAAGCATAGAGGGATATAAGGGTTTTATTTGTACACAAAGACGGTCCACATTTTGTTATAGGATTTTGGAACCTTTTGCATTCAGTCAATCGAGTGGCTCTTAAATTGTCTTTTTTTTGGGATACCGATGAATGGGAGGGTCTTTCAATAACGTGAAGGCATAAGCTGTCAGAAAAGCTGTTTATGAACTCGCCTGGCTGGAACGCAGGTTATGAATTCTCACGGCTCATTTGGGTAATTTTTTCGACCTTATTCTCAAATCGGAATCACTTGAATTCGACTGGTTTTCTTTTTTCATCGATAGAAAAACGAAACGAATTCAATTCGTAAAAATTGTACTGAATTTCGCCTACGGACAGGCAATGGAGCTTTTGGAAAACCTACAGTTATGACAAAAAACGATATATTGTGGATGTCAATTTTTCAACAAGTTCCGGATGGGGAGCTAGAATTTTTAGCTTCTGCATAACCCAAGTCATAAATCAACGATACAGCAATGACTGCGGATGAAAAAAATCAATGGTGTTTTTGGATTTGTCCCTGCTCGGGCGCCAATTAAAAATTACAAATATGTGTTTAATATTTGTACAGTGGGCGGTAGGACCCTTCATTATTCAATCTTTCATTTTAAATATATATGAATAATACAACAATTTAAATAGCATAACCGACACCGAGTTGATTTCATTCCTTCCATGATTTTGCAAAAGTGTGCTTTGAACGTAAAAATATCAATTCAATATTTGTATTACACGTTTTTTTTATAGAACTTTCGATTAATTTGTCCAGATACCTTTATTTTTAAGACAACATAATTTCCATCCATAAACTGTCTCAATACCAAATGTCTCCCCTTTATGACTCCGCGACTGTCTGTTCATAACGTCCCTGGTATGTAATAATTCAATGAGTAATTTCAATTTATCTTTGGTCCTTAAACGACCAGACTTCCCAACAACAACGCCAACAGACCAACCATAACAATAATCATAACAATATTTTCCTTTTTCGTAAAAATTATCTCCTCTCCTCCATTCATGTATTTATTTTCCTCTTTTTCTTTGCCCCTCATTGTAAGCGCGGTGAGCTTTTGTGTCGGCTCCTGATTCGCCCATCAATTGGGCATCAACATCCTCCCTCCAGCTTCGATATCTGTGGCCGATACTATCAACTATTCTAGAACCATCATGTGATGCGAATTATATACGTAAGTAGGTCCTTTTTGATCGGGTGAAAGAAGGGAAACCACAGGAATAGTTGTTAAGTCAGCTTTAATAAAAATCAATATCAGAATAAGTATGAAGGATATTCTAGAACTTGTATTTGTGTAGGGTTTCAACTAGGTGTATACTCGTATGTCCTGGTTTGATGCAGGCAAACGTAGATATAGAATAACCAGTCCTTAGAAGTGGATGCGTGCGTAACATTGAGTTGAGTTGAGTTAAAAATAAATGCTGCAGGATATGAGCAAAAGGATGTATGCTCCTCTTCTAGGATAACGACAACGATAGTGGCATTTACTGGAACAATGATGAAATGTGAGATGCGGGGCTGGTGGGCATCATCATGTACGAGATTGGCGCGTTGAATAAATGAAAACTTTCTGCAAGGATGCGTGTTGACCTAGTTTTTTTCCTTTTCTGTGCTTGTATTCGTGTATCTCAATGTGCGTGCGTTTGTCTGTTGGTTTTACTACCATGTCAGGACTCTGCATATAATTATCCGGTTAAGTGCAGATTGTTGTTTGCACAGTGGGACAAATAGTGGCGACTGGGCGAAGGACATTGGAAGTGAATAAGCAGGAATAATGAGTTGTTGCGCTTTTCTCTCAAGTAAAAATATTTAATTAGTGTAAGTGGATGTAATTGTTTGGTTGAAGTTCCCAAGATTTGGATTATCTTCGAAGTGTTAATGTGGATGATGTTTTTTTCTAAATTAAGTGTAGCAGGGTTTTTTATGTGAAAGAAGTGAAAGGATGGTTCAAGCCCATGTTTTTGTAAACGTAAACGTAGCTACAAATTTTCAAATTTTGTGGAGAGCATATTTTTTTTTGTAGAAAATCAGTTTAAAAATGTGCTCAAGTGGTGCTCAAAATGAAATTCGATGGTTACACCTCGAAAAATGCCCGTTCTTTGCAAAGGACCAGGTTAAACTTTTGTTTTTATGTTGCAAATGTTATGTTTTTATTTTAAAATGATCTTGCATACCAAGATAACCCGAATGAATTGTGAATGCAATTTTGTGTAGATCACTTCGATCACTTCTATTCCTAAGGCTCACTCATTTCTAACATTTTTATCTTTCAAAACTCATCCAAAAGATACACCGATTTTTCTTTGCATAGTTTCTATCTATATTCAATTGCCGTCTTCCTATTAACTTAACTGGAAGAACTAATAAAGACTCTGCAGATTTGAGCAAACTCAAGATTACCCTCAACTGTGGGCGTTTACCAATTACCCCCTCAACAAATTTCATATACCTACTCCAGTGTAATGTATCTCCCCCTTTTGCATAAATCTTTTTAATTTGATTGCGGTATTTTCTCTTACTGGGGTACTTCGAACTTCATACTCGTGTACTACTGCTTCCAGAGAGTGGTAATAAATCTCCCATGACGAAAGGCAGAGGATCGTTTTCTGCTGTATGTATCTGAACCGCTCTAAGCAAAAGGAAAAACAAAAATACTAAAACAACTCTGCAAAACCACACACACACTCAAAACACGCCTTTGGATATAATTTTCTGTTTACCCGGACTTTGTGTTTATACAAAAAAAAAAAAAACCGCACATCTGTGTTGTTTTATATTCCGCGATCGTGGTGCGCGACGTGCCACGCCTCCTCGACGTCCAACCACACACAAAAATCTTGATATCCGCGAAGGCATTTTGTAAACGCCCCCCGCGTATAATTATTGCCAGTCAAGCGGGCCCAAAAAACCACTGTGAGTGCAACGCACAAACTCAATGAGTATCTTTGGCTTTGGATACGTTGTAGATACATAAATGGTACCAGCTAGTACGCTTGACGGCATCTAATTGAGTCATTCGGTGGCTAAGAGTTGATGAAGTTATCGCTGCGTGCGGATCGAGAGGGGCCAAGTAATTGCTATTTTCGTGAAGGAACGATCAACGATCAAGCCCAGCACAGACGCTTCGTTGTGCGCCATCACGATGATGAAGGCTGCAGAAAAAAAAATATATTAGTATGAAAAATAAGCCCGTTGGTCTCTTCACACATGTTTAACATACTCGATGTGTGGAGCTGCAATTCATTATGTTGCCCGAATAGGTTGGCGTACGTTTTCTTCTTTTTCGGTTTTTCTTTGGAGCTGTGTGATTTTAATTGCATCTTTGGCGCAAAATTGTGACATCTGATGGCATCGGGCAATTTGTCTTTTTTGACAGACATTACGGCGCGGTTTGGGGATAGTCCGCTCGAGTATAGGCAACAGAAGTTTGATGTGGAAAATAGATTTGCAGAGAAATGTTGTGTGATAGATTGGTATGAAATGGTGTTTAAGAATTGGATTGCTAAATGCGAAAATGTAGTCATCAATCTCGTGAGTGTTTGAGTTTTCATGGGATGAGATGGAGTGCCGCAGGTTGCAATGCTTTGACGCGTACTTTTTTTCTTTTTGTGCATGTGATGTTTTGGAGTTTTTCTGCCAGTTGTGTGCCAAAGACTTTGAAGAGGATGTGTTATGGAAGGATATATTTTTTTAAAGTCCAACTTTAATAAAAATATAATCATTTTTACTTACAGATCGAGTCGCAGTAACAACAGAAACAAATGCATAAGCTTAAACAGGATAATTCATTGATTCGGGAATAATATTTGAATCTTAATCCACTTCAGAGATTTTTTTTTAGATAAGAAGACTTTAAAATGAAGACAACATTCATTGAAGTGCAGTTTTTCTAGGTCTTGCCTCTCAAACTTCAAAGAGATGACGTCTTTTCTGTTGAAGGTCGGTCATAAAAAAAAACGATTTCTGGCTTCTTTATAACTGAGCCGCTTCGAATTAAGTAGGAAGGCTTTGGTATCTTCTAAAAAAATCAGATATTCAATGATTTTGTATGTTTGGAGTTCCACAGGAGTACCGATTAGAACCCGCTCTTTACATTTTGTTTGCTTTTAATATTAAAGTGATGTAGTGATATAAAAAATGTTTTGAATACTCACTTCCACACAAATAGTGATGATATAAGTACGACTAGAACCAATAATAATGAGAATACAGCAATTATCGCCGATGTCTGCAAGGATTGACTGCTATACAAACTAGCATCCAGAATCTGAAAGAAAATAACAATTAAATCATGATTAGAAAAAAATTGTTACTATAAAGATAAATTGTATATAAACAAATGTAACTTATTTTTAATCCGATAACAGAACAAATCAGGCCCAGAAACAAGCTACCGATTTTTGGATAAAGGCCAGATTCTCACATTGTGCAAATGGCAACTGATTCGCATATAAATGTTTGACTGAAATACATGATTGGGGTTCTGTTTTTTATGGCATCAGACATCCGATACAACATTTCCTTTTAATAAAAAAAAAACTGCATTTAATTTTGAAAAGCGCATGTTGTATGCTGCGTTTTTGTGCAGATTAAATGAATCAAATGAGATTCTCAATAGTTTACAAATATTCATGAAATGAAAAGGAATGTTGATTTCCCTTCCTTGTTTTTTTTTGCAACACATAATGGGGAATTCAACCTTTTGTGGAAAATGAGCAAAGTATGTATCTGTAAATGCATGTGGAACGCTGTCAGAGCAATTTGGAATACGAGTGAAATGCCCATTTTGATATCTCTTTTTTTTTGGAATCAGGTCAAAACGATTAAATGGAAAAAAATAAATTCATACCAATGCACATTTTGATTGCGAAAAATGAAAAATTCTTTGGCTTTATCTTTTTGGTACGCTTTGCGATAAGGATAATTTATTATTCTGAATTTCTCTTCACTTCAGATATATTTGCGATTGATAGTGAAGCCTATCCTGTAGTCATACATTCTTTTTAAATTATGATGTCAAGCGGACTTGAAATATTTGGGAATTAATTAAACAAATCTTGGCAGTTGGAAAAAAAGAGGAAGAACAAAGAAAACAAAATTGGACTAGTACCGTAGTCTTATTGAAGCTAAAGGGTGATTTTATAGCTTACTATTTTTTTGGCAACACTGATTTAAATAGCTGACGCACGTTTCGTGTTTTGTTTCACTGTCAAACATCTTCAGTTTGGTCTATAATTTAACCATGAATCGTCTTACAAACGAATAACGCTTCAAATTATTGAATTTTATTATCAAAATGCGTGCTTTGTTAAGAAAGTTCATCGCGCGCTTCTTCCATTTTATGGTCAGTTTAATCGGCCCACTGAAGCGGTTATTCGGGCTATTGTGACTAAATTTCGCACCAAATTTACATTGTTGGACATTAAACCACCAACACGGTTACGTAGAGTGCGAACTGAAGAAAATATCGCAGCTGTATCAGCCGGAGTTAATGATGACCAGCAATTATCGATTCGTCGCGGTTCGCAGCAATTGGGCCTCTGTTAGTCAACAACGTAGAAAAATTTGCGGAAGGGTTTAGGTGTGATGCCTTTCAAAATACAGCTGGTGCAAGAATTGAAGCCGAACGACCTAACGCATCGTAAAATTTTTGGTGAATGGGCTCTTGGAAAGTTGGCCGAAGATCCACTTTTTTACCGAAAAATTCAGTAAGTTCAGCGACGAAGCTCATTTTTGGCTCAATGGGTACGTAAATAAGCAGAATTGTCGATTTTGGAGTGAATATCAGCCAGAAGCATTGCAAGAGCTACCAATGCATCCAGAAAAAGTCACAGTTTGGTGCGGTTTATGGGCTGGTGGCATCATTGGACTGTACTTCTTCAAAAATTATGCGAATCGTAACGTAACTGTGAATGATGAGCGCTACCGTGAGATGATATCCAACTTATTTTTGCCCAAAATGCAAGAACTTGACTTGCATGACATGTGGTTTCAACAAGACGGTGCCTCATGCCACACAACACGCGCAACAATGGACTTATTGAGAGGCGAGTTTGGTGAACATTTTATTTCACGTTCGGGACCCGTCAATTGGCCGCCTAGATTGTGCGATTTAACGCCTTTAGACTATTTTTTGTGGGGCTATGTTAAAGCTCATGTCTATACAGACAAGCCCGCTTCAATTGACGCATTGGAAGACAACATTAAAGCATTTGTTCATGAGATACCGGCCGAAATATTGGAAAGAGTATGCCAAAATTGGACTAAGCGGATGGACCATTTGAGGCGCAGTCAAGGTCAACATTTGCATGAAATAATCTTCAAACATTAAATTATAAGGACCGTGCTATCGATTCAAATATTTTATGTGTCTTTTATGTGTCTTTTTTTTAAAAAAACTTTCCTAAAGCTTTTAAAAAATCACTTTTTATTTTGACTAATGTTTAAACCTTAAATTTTCTTTAACAGACCTAAGCAGAAGAATTTTAATTTAATTGTTTATTGATTGATGATTGAGTGGTGGCAAACTCGCCTCGCCAGTTCTTCAATTGCCATGAGAACATCTGTGTCGCCGAAGTAAGATGATAGCGAATCTCTTAGCAGAGCTGAGTTATAGCTTTTCATATCTTTGACTTTAAGAAAAGGGCTCGATGCAGGAAATGAATGTGAACATAAGCTGAACTATTGCCTCATATAATCGTTAGGAACCAGCCGTGCGTACGTGCACATATATTACATTATTCTTGTCTCCAAGATGCATTATTGAGGCTCTCACGTAAAATAATTTCCCTGCAAATATTTTGAGAAGGACTCAATGCAAATTTTCAAAAATATCCAAATTAACATATGGTTTTCTTTCTGTTCCCAAAAGCTCGCAAACACTTTAGAGATATCAATTTCTGAACTCATTAGGTTGTTTGATTTATTGTGTTTCATAATTTTCAAATTAAATTCATCATAAAACGAATTTTTGCGTAACCACATCAAGTTCCTCAGGGACATCCCTCGTGAATAAAAAGAAAAAAAACACTGTTTTCCTACGAAAACCTCAAAGCAATAAACGTGATTTGTTTTTTTCTAAGCAAATTACTGTCAAATTATTGATGACCACCAAGGGACATACATAGATCGAAATATTAAAGTAACTTTCAACTCAAGGGAAAGTAAAATAATAATAATAAAAAAAACAAGTTAGATGTCGATCTACGATTCATTCCCGCCCCGACACTCGTCAAGTTACCAAAGAAAACTTATTTCATTCCGAAGGAGAAAAAAAAGAGAAAAAAGAAAGTTGGAAACAGTATCTCACAAGCACACATGACAGGAGTAGTAGATATCATCGCCACCATCATCATTATCATCATCCGTAGACCATGTGATCTAACAAATCTAACCGAGGGAAAAAATTGTAACCACTTTTCGGTGAAATTGTTTGGAAACACTTTTCATTGAATAATTTTTTTTTTTTTTTTGTCCTTTCGCTTCTTTTCCCAATAGTATCTCGTAGTATCTCTCCCCTCCATCAAAGGTTTTCTTTTTTCTATTTTTCTATGAAAAATAAAGGAAGGACAAAAAAGTTCAAAGGACATATTTAACTTGGAATGTATCTAGAACACACATGTGTGTAACTGAGTAAGAAACCAGAGAAGTTGAGTGAGATAATCTTCTACGTACTCTGTGTGAAGATATCCTTGGAGAAAACATAGCAAAAGAAAAACACAAGTATGACTCCTTGGTTAAGGTGAAATGACGCAGAAGGAACACAAAAGTTATTTCATCATCTTCCGCCCATGACCCCACTTGGATACTTGTCAATGGCGGAAAATAAAAGTCAATTTCTTTCCCTAGCTATGGGAAACATTTTTGTTTTTTTTTTTTTGACTCCATAAGAGTCCAGAAAAGTAGTACCAACAAAATAATTTGATATTATTACCGTTATAAGGAAGTAGATAAATACCAATTATTTCAATGCGAGTAGGGAAAGGTAATTCTTCGAATTGCCTGTTGTGGGGGATGGATTCTTTGTGGAGAGACGGCGAGAAAGTAGGTGCCACAAGGTTGTTTGCTGATGCGTTGATTTGTTATGAATGGTCGCAAAAAAAAGTGCTGGATTCTTGAACATACATTTTTCTTGAACTAGATAAATGGTAATTCAAATCTGCATTGTATCTTTATGTATTGGCTTGTCACAGTCAAAGATTATATCATTAGAGAAGCTATGAAGACTTTACACCGACAGCAAGCGATGACGCAATCTTCCAAAACACATACGCTGCATAAGAAAATGGCGAATAATTTACTGCGAATTTTGAGTGAATGCAAATAAGTCGATAAGCTAGCAAATTATAAAAAAAATTGACACCCACTCAAAATCGATAGGGGATGCCTTGATTGCGTTCTAGGAATCCGATAAGAATACTTCTACATCACGCAATGAGTTGGTTACTTTTGGGGACAAAAATATCAGAAGGGCGCCCTGGATTGGTTGACTTCATGTTGTCTACGATGTCTTGAAGTTTTGCTGGTGAAGGCGCCTTTTTAGGAACTGTGGCAATAGTGATGAAAATTTACGTTGCATACTGTTACAGTCTTCTCCAATATAAGCTCAAGTATCCTCTGGCAGTAACCTTCAATCATACCGCACTGATCGATGCAGTGAATCTTGAACTCCAATGTAAGTGTATAGGAATCAATTGAAGGAGAAGCGGATCGACTGGTGGTTTTCTGTTCGGCTCCAAGCAACATATGGAGACCACAAATCAAATCATAAATCAATTGTGCTTCATAAACTCGTATTTACATGAAGATTTCAGAAATAGGCTGACTGATTTACTTGAATAAACTCTTGTTTATTTCCTCATCTTTGTATAAATTTTTTAATGGTGTACCACAAGGTTGTCTTCAGGTTACTATTCCTTTGCATTTTTTTTTTCTAACTTCGTATTTGAATGTGTCTAAATGTTATCCAAACGTTGGTTTATTTTACTCGGAATGAACTATTTTTTGGCATACCAGAGGAAAGCGTTGTAGAAGCTTTCAAAGGATTCGGTTGAACAGATCTCCATTTAGATAAAACTAAAGATATTCATTTTCAATTCATTTGCATAAAGATAAATATTAGCATTTATTTAAACATAAAACCAAATAAATTTAATCTTCTCTTGAGGCTCGTTTTCTTTAAGGCAAACACTGAAAAAAAAACGAAATGAATCATAACATCTACACCAACTAAATTTTATTACAATGAAAGTAAGTCCTTTCGTCCATCCTCGTCCGGATAGCTTTGGAACATTTCTAACCCAATTACTTGTACATTCTCTTTTGGTGTCTGTCTGTGTACATTAAATGCATGCCTTGCTAAAGCAGAAAAAGCACTTATAGTTCAGTACATATACTATCACAGTTAAAGGACGAAAAATCTTTTTTCTTATTAAATCACACACAATGGCCACCCAACTCCGAGGGGTCATTATATGCATTCTTTTACCACAAAGTAATAAGTACGAAAAGGAAAAGACTGAAGAGACTTATTAAAAATCCACAATACGCTGAGCGATGGAACGAAAAATAGGGAAACAAAAAGCAGGCAAAAAATAAATAACAAAAATAAAAAATTATCCTTTGGAGTAAAAATACGCGTTAAAGTTTCAGTCATTTCAAAATGCTTTTTGTTTTGCTTTTGCTCTTTCTTGTACTTTGCTTTTTTCAAGGGAAAACGGTAAAGGAATTGCAAAAGTAGACTCAAGTTACTTTCCTCGCTCATCTGGACGAAGAAAGTAAAAACTGCAACAGATTCATTTCTTATCCTTTCATTCTTGCAGAATACTTTCTTACTTTGTTGTTGGAGGGAATGAGCGGAGATGGGAGTTTCTTTTTGGACGTTTTGTATTTTATTTACAATTAAGTGTTACACTCTGTGACTGACAAAGTGTACGGAAAGAAAAGGACTTGAAACAAAAGCCCTTTTGCTTCGAAGGACTTAAGCAATTGAGTTTGGGTTAAGAAAAAAATTAATTTTTCAACAGCAATTGTTGTAAAAGGATTTAGGTTACGATGGACTTCCACAGGAGTATATTGTGGATGCTATATTTTTTGTGCTTGGATTGAATTTGATGGAAGTTGGTTGAAATGATTTGGATATGGGAACTTTTCAGTGGGGTCCTTCAGGCCAGAATCGACTAAATAACAAGCTTGGAACTGATTGCTGGAAAATCACATAAATAGCATTCAATGGCAACTATTTAACAGCCAGGCTTTAGTTGAGAAACATAACTAGAAGATTTGCGTTCTCTTGAATGGTAATCTATTGAGTTAGGCTTTGGAATAGTATTGAAGCGAACAAAGTTAAATCGAACTTCGTCGTTTAAAGAGTTCTTATTTTATTCTACTTCAATCTGAAATAATCAATTAATCATGGTGAGGCTTTTTCCAAACGAGCTGCCACACTAACAATTGTTTTTAATTACATTAAAGTGACATGAAGGAAGAGCCTTAAAGGATTCAGCTATTGAGTTTGTCTGAGCCCTATTAAGAATAGCGTGGAGATACTCTTTCAACTGGGCTTCAACTTCTTTTAAGCTTGGATACAGCGTCATATCGTTAGATCACATCTACAAAAAGGAATGTCTTGTTATTATTAAAAGTATGTGAATTTATTACGAAAGGAGAACAGGCCAAAGAATCGATCCTTGCGGGACACCACTTGACACTCGGTTTCAATTCTAAACGAAGTGATCTCTCAAAAACTTTACGAACATTATGAAATATATTAACTGGAATATGTATACTAAGATAAAAAAAGGTAGAAATTACCATATCAAACCCCATACCCCAACCATGTGGGACCCCATCGAATTCAACAAACCAACAACTTGATATCACCTGTAGATACAAAAAAAATAAAACCCTTATCGTTTCTTCAATCACTATTCAAATAACTTCTGTTTCACAGTATCTCTTCATTACTACGAGTATTTTTACTGAGTGTTTTTTTTTTTTAAAAAAGAAACCGTCGAATGCCATAAATCTATCCGATACATTCTGGTTGATCACTTGTTTATCTTATTATTGCCCACCTTGCCTTTAGCTCGCCCAGAGGCTCTGTTTGAATTATGATAATTTCCCAACAGTACAACATTTTTTTTTTCCCATACATCGTTTCGTATTTAGATCATGTTTACACAGTTCTTCTGTCTGGTCTCCTCGGGATATTTATTCAAATGTTCAAAAATGATATTCCAATTGCGTCAGAAAAAGGGAGCACTCGTACTTCTTCTCAAGCACCAGCCCCATTCATCAATTGGGGATCTATTTGTAATGTATCTATCGACAGATACGTGTATAAAATTCAGCTAAATAAAATTTATTTAAGTGGCATATGACTTGCATTTTGGAATTTGTAGATACAAATGCAATTTGTATGAGTGTCATCGATCCCATTAACGTTGGTCGTGTTGAATAATCCAAATGCAACATAAAAATCAATGGAAAAATCGAGGGCGATAAAAAGTATCTATGGGCTAAAGCGAAAGCCAATGAATATCTTTTTTTTGTTTTGTATATGACGAGATAAGTGGACACGAGGAAAAAATACACACACATAAGAATATGTCACATCGAGTGCAGTGAAAATAGACAGAAAAAATAAAACATTAATCATCCGTTAAATTCAGTTATTTATATTTACTTTTTTTTTTTTGTATTTCGAAGTCAAAATGCGTCGCGTCGCGTCGGTTTTTTTTTTGTTTTCGGTGATCATTTTTGAGTGCATATGTGCGCCTATGGTATGATGTATGTGACTTATGTTAGACTGTGACCCTAATCTTAATTAAACATAAGGATCAAGTAGATTAGACGCCTGAGATAGATGTACTTTTGTAGAAAGTACGTGTATACCCCCGTTTTGGGTGGCTGCATGGGTATAGATGGATTGCTTGGTATTTATTAATTTTTTTTATTTATTTACTTATTTGTTTGGTTAGAGCGATTGAACGTGTGTATTAATAAACCCTTTTTTCCGGGGTGCAGTGCCCAAATGACCGATGGGATTGGAAACCAATGTTATCAGTAGGCATATTCAGTAGTGATGTTTACCGATGAACGAAATGTTGGCTTATTTATGACGACTGATTGTTTGGAACAAATTTATTTGATTTGGCTACGGTTTGTGTTTTTGAGTTATGTTATTGATATTGGGGGCTGCACGTGGAGGTCTTGTAGATAAGATTGAATTTGGAGGGTAAGGAACTTGATGGAAGGTGTTTAATTTAATTTCTATTTAAATAAAAAGTATGGGTCTAAACTTGCAACCCTATGGTACTCCATTAAAAGTGAGCATTGACACTTGCACAGTGCTTTTGTGACATTTTGCAGCGTCTTAAACGGCCCTTAGACTACATTTTTACTGGGCATTTTAGGGTCTAACACTTTATCTTGGTAATCGTTAAAAAATCCGATTTGAAAACTAAGTTTGGATAAGAATGGTGGATTTGCAGATACAAGCTTCCTCATTTTAAGGCGTGTTGTTGATAGGTGCAGCGAATTTTTGTCTAGTCAGTGAACTGAACGCATTTTTCAAATGTCAAAGCCTTGTTGAAGAATTCACTGACTGAGGTGTCGAAACACTTTTGTAAAAGGTAATAAGCTACTTCATACTATCTTAAAGGCTTTTATGAAGGCCGATCTGGATGTTATTGCTTTAATCTACAGACCCAAAGATGATAAAAAGTTCATGGAAACTCGACCCTAAAGGCTTGGATTTAAACCGAGTTCGAATGGTTCTAGGTTGCCTTAAAATGCATTTTCATCTAGCAGAAGTATGAAGGGAAGGTTGATGAGAATTGAAAAGTGGTCTTGTTTTTTGCATTCGTTCCAAATTTGCTATTCGCTTTTCGACACTAAACATTTAATTTTGGAGCATATTTGCCTTCAATGAGAATGCGAACCTAGAACAATTAAGTTTCCAACATTCCCATAAATGTTCAAAAAGCTTTTAAAGAGAGAATGTCCCTTGCGAGAAGCTACCCATTTTTTAGAAAAATTAACTTACATCGAGTCAAAAATAGACCCGTGTCTGTAATGAAATGAAAATAAATTTAGAAAAAAAAAGATGAACCCTCCTCTTTCCATGACACCTTCTTTCTCACATGGATTCACTCAACAATCACAATTTCAAATCAGCATAAGGCAACCAACCAAATAAAATGTTTTCCATTCTTCCACTCAGTTTTCTCTTCCATCAACAACGAATGATTCTGCATAGAAGAAAAAAAACAACTTGTAAAAAAAAAGGCAAAAAATGAAAACATCCTTTATCCGTCAATCTAGTCCCGGTTATTTACACGAAAAAAGCATCGGAAAGAAAGGAAAAAAAATTCCCCAGCCTCATATATTCATTTTATTCGTAACAATATCTCAACCGATTTTCATTTTTGTTGTGTGTTTTTTTTGCATGCCTTTTTTTCAGGACGAAGAACCATCTCGAGAGACCCGTATATAAATTCTTGACTTGACTATACACATTTTAACTTGAAACTAGGAGTCGAAGTGTATCTTCTTTCACTGTACCAATTGGTATGCAAAAAGTCAATATCGATTTTGTTCGCTCTAAGGATCCTTTTACAATTGTTTTTTTGTTTTGTTTTAGTCTTGAAATATGTGCACACACACTCATCATAATAAACTCCTCTTAGTTGATAGTGAATGCGACTTGGGTGTACGGGGACAAGACAAGGCAACGAAAGATCCTTTTATCCTCGGAAGAACAAGAAAAAAAATTGAATAACTTATTCAAATGTGATGCCAATGCCAACCAGCGTGGTGAAGTTGAAGAGGACAAATATAACAAAAAATAAAAAAGGAAATATCCTTTTTCAGTTATTTCGATGGAATTTCCCTTTTTTTTCTGTTTTTGGATATGCAGTTGGATTGCATTTTGGGTTCGGTGAGTGGTTATTTTCTTTGGAATTTTCTACCATCGGGAGGAAGTTTCCTTTATTCCCCCTCGCTGGTTTGAATATTTGAAGTTGTTGACATATTGCCAAGCGGATGAATGGGCGAACAGATGAAATGAATATCCGGAGTTTGTGTTCCCTGTTTTTTTTTTTTTGTTTGTTTGAGAGAAAGCAATTTATAATAGAAAATAAATATGTTGGCACTTGAGATGTGGTCAAGATGTTTGGCCAAGTTGTCGTCATGTAGTTGAGTCGAGTAGATTTTTTTTTCCACTGAACTAAGGACAATAATTTTGCTCGTAAGATGACACCTATTATGAAGTGGGGATGTAAAATTGAGTTGATTGATTCTCTGCTTTGCAGAAAAATAAAAACAAAATATTACGTAGCACACTAGAAGCTTAGAAGCTGAAGAAAGAAGCTCCTACTTTCTTCATGAAGGAATCTCATAGCGTTTTTGATTGTACAACCAGTGAAAAATTGTATGTACAAGTGAGGTAAAATATTTTTAATGATACGCATAACCATTACCATTACCAATCCCCTAATGGTAATGCATTACAATTACCATATCACTACTAGAAAGAACTGTTGATACATTATTGACAGGATGAAAGAATTACCCTTTATAGAAAAAGCAGACACTTTTTGACACTCTTAAATGTCTTAGAATTACCATTACTTATTCGATAAATAAAATTAACGACTCACAATCTGAAGGAGCACTTAACCAATGTGAATGGATGAAGGAGTTAGTTCATCACCTGTTTTCTAAATGACCTGTTTTGACCACCAGATTTTCTTTGGCTGCATCAAAGGGGTCATTCCTTACATAGGCATTATATTCTTGCACTTTTTGTATGTTCAGTAATGCCCAAGGATATGTTCTTGCATGCATTTTCATCGCGGAACATTTAAAGACTTCATATTAAAGTGAACTTAAAGTTAAACTTCCCAAGGAACAAAAACATTTTTCCAATCGCCCACGATGGATTCACTTTAAGATTTCAATAAACCAAACGAAGAGTCGGAATCGAGAAAGATAAGAAAATATAAAAAAAGCAAAAATAAAATAGAAAGTGGATTATCTTTCTTCTTTGGTTAAACTTTATCCATACGATGGCGCAAAAAGATAGCGAACGAAGTATCCACTTCCAATCCCACCAAGGACAATATTTCTATCGATATCCTTATCTTCATTCAACCGAAATTCAATGAATTCTCCTGCTTGCCCCAATTCGATCCCCGCAAGGTAATGACAAGTTTACAGTCAAAGGTATAAATGCAATGGGAGGATATTTATAGATACTCTCACAATTCCACACGTCGCAAGTTGCATGACATATTTAAGTTTCAATCATCATTCTTTCCCTCTTGCTTATATATTTTTGATTGGCTTTTTGCGATAAGGATCCTTCTTATAGCTCATTTTTAAATTCCCCAATTTTCTTAAAGTAGCTTTATCTTTAATTCGTTTATGATGGTAAACCTTTAAAATCTCTTCTTACCGAAATCCTTCTTATAGATTTATATACTCCCAATATCCGTGTTATCATGAATTTAATCGTGTTATTAGCTTCAATGTTTCCCATCCCAGCTTATAGATACAACGCAGCAGTGTGGAGAATTTCAAGAATTTAACTTGAAGGATATTTAGAGAATCTTCTTTGCCGCCTGACAGTAATCAACCGAAAATCGATTGAAAATATGTACAAAATGCGAGGCA
This sequence comes from Orthonevra nobilis, assembly GCA_963555765.1. Classification (NCBI taxonomy): domain Eukaryota; kingdom Metazoa; phylum Arthropoda; class Insecta; order Diptera; family Syrphidae; genus Orthonevra; species Orthonevra nobilis. Next base: position 72,761,851 of record OY743227.1, on the reverse strand, counting down.
ATCCACGTACCGCAGAAGATATTCGATTCGAAAAGCATTTTTATTCAAAATAGAGTTTAAAGGAGGAAGAAAAATAAAAGATTTATCACCTGCACGTGGGAGCGAAGCACAAATAACCAAAGCAACTTAAAAACCCCAACCTATTTGGGAAGCTCTATTCAACAATGAACCTAACCATTTCTATGGTTTACCTGATGTGAGACGATTGCAAACACCTTTGTGTATCGATTGAGGGTGGTAAATTGAATTTGAATCTTGAATTAGGAACCAAATAGGCAGAGGGCACGGCCAGGATACCAAATCAAGCATATCCTTCTCAATTCATTTCAATAGGAAAAACGAAAAGTGTATTCAGCAAAAGGAAGTAGGTAGGTAGTAAGACTTGGAGCACCAAGTTGGGTATCGTATTGTTCAAGTTCCATTCGCAGACAGGAGTCCTTTCTTTAACGATTTTTTTTTTGGCCTCTAAATATATGTTTATCTATGTACTTGGTTATATTAAAGAAGGCAAACCCTTTTTATAGTTGGCAGTTGTGTTTCATTATTCTTTTCTTTTTTTTTCTCCTTTGCATATTTATCCGGTTCGAAGGACTAGTTTTTTTTTTGGTTATTTTGTTGATGTCTTTTCAAGCTGTTCGAGTGTTCTGTCAGATTTGGGTAAACTAATGCAAATCTTTTTAGGAAATTGAGGATTCCCAAGGCATTAAGTAAAATTCAAGTTTCAATTTAAACAATCAGAAAAAACAATCGATAGGCTTTAAAAAAATGTATACAAAAAAAAAACCTTTGACTGTCCTAGATTAGATACATTTGGTTGTAACTCCATCACATTTAAACTTTAGCATTTTGTTTCAAGTACATGCTCTTTACAAACTCAAGCGTACTTAAGCAATTATGAATATATTTTGTCTATCTTTAAGATACTTTTTAAAGATATCGTTTTTTTGTTTCTCGGAAATTCGTTGTTAAAATACCACCCGGATGGAAGAAGAAACTATTCATCACTATCAACTTCAAAATTACAAGTAGCAGTCAAGAATGATGATGAAGAGAAACACGAACAACCAGAAGTGTTGCTGTCAGATGATAAAACAAACAGAACCGATGCCAACAACAACGAAGTACACAAAACAAAAAAAAAAAGAAAATATCTAAATACATAATAATAATTTTTACTTCGCACAGATTGCAATCTCATTTAAAGTTAAAGAGCTTCTGACAGCAGAGGGTGTACGTAGGTGATTGTATCTACAACAAGAGGCATACAACAATATTAGATCATCACTCATCATCAGTCATTTGGGTGTTGCCTTGATATATTTTTTTTTTGTTGTGTGCTTAACAAGCACTTCATCCCTAAGAGATTTGTTGGGTGTTGTTTTTTTTTTTTTTTGTTTTGCTTTTTGTTTCACGAAGGGATGAAAACGAGAGTCGAGAGTAAATGGGTAGTATGAAAAATTGAGTAGAAATTTTAAGCATGGACGGCCATATGTTCCAGAAGTTGCTACCCGCTGTTGCATTTTTCTTTTAGTTGTATCTTAACTTTCCTCAAGTGGCATCTGTTGGCGTGACGCTGATTTTCAGCAAAATTTGATTGCCCCATTTTGAGAAGGGGTTGGTGGGTGGAGTGATTTCTTTTGGGAACCTGAAGTTTTAAGGCAATCTGGTTGATAAATCTGAGTTCAAAATGCATCTGGTAAGCATTGGATGACACGAAGTAAAAGAGATGACAGCAAAGGTTGATGTCAAAAAAGCAAAAAAAAATATTATATGTACCACAAGGTGCGATTTTTTGGCCTGATTTGTTTCTAGTTGGTTTAATGTGTTTTGGAGCTGCTTTAGTTCGGTAAAGAAATTCCCTTTAGTTAGATTTATAAAGGTTGTTCGGAGCTCAATGGTTTTGCATCGAACTACTTAGCGTAATATCCTACGAATTGAATGTTTGGTTTCTTTATGCGGCCGCATCAGTCGCGAGCACATTTCGGAAAAATGTGAAGAAAATATGTTTTCAAATCTAAATTCTCCTAAATTTAGAAAAACACCTTGATTTCCTTGAGTTAGTTTCTAAAGACGTTCTGAATCTCTACAGCCTAGAAGCCGAAGCCACATTCGCCTTTTCGAATGACTTTTTTCAAATAGCAACTTATCATCTACGAAAGGATACACCTTTATTCTCAAACAATTTCCTTTTCTTTTGAAAACCCTCCCTCCAATTGCGGGTATCTACCTTCATTTACATATATTTAATTTTTGCCAAGGGAATGGAATTATACGAGGGAATATGTGAAGCAGTAGTAATGATTTGGGTTGTGCCAACTTTACACCCCTAAACGTGATATGACATTTAATAGAATAACAAAAAAATCTGACACTCGGATTGAATTATGCAACCGTAAGTGTTATGGAAGTGGTTGTGAATGCGGTGTTGCTGAAGTACAATAATAGAGGGTAAAACATCTGTAGACCTTTTTCAATTTCCCGAAACTATTTGCAGGAGTTCCACTGGGGTTCATACTTGAACCTATTCTTTAAACTTAATATTTATATTTTTTGTTTCTACTCACCGGAATTGCATCACACATATCACTATCCCAATTTTGTGCAGCTGCCTTCATTGCCAGTTCTTCTTCATTACAATTATTACTAACTAACCCATAATCCAACATTGATGGTGGTCTCGGTGGTGGTGGTATCATAAATTTAGGTGGGGGTCCCGGGCCACCGCACTCATCACATTCAATATTATCCTCATACATTTCCCACATTTAAATTTAAGAAAAAAAAAACTCAAAATTTATATTTTTACAATCTTACAAGATTTTCGTCTTTTGTTAACCAAAAAAAAAACAAGGCAAACGATTTTTCGGCGATTGTCGCGACGATTCAGTTAAAATTTAACGAAAATTTGTTTAAATAAAAAAACGAAAAGGAAAAAAAATTAAAATAAAATATTTCGTGTCAAATGCGGGACATAATTTTGAAGAAATATTTTTTTTCTCGTTTCGCCGCTTTAAGGATTTTTTGAGGCTTTAAGTTTTGTGGTGGTCAGCCAGAACTGTTATCTGAAAATAAAATAAAAAAAAGGTTGAAATAAGTAACTATTTATTTAAATTTAAATTCAATAATTGAAGATTTTAAAGAAAAAATCTAAAAATACAGTTGAGGAAGAATAGAAAGAACCTACAATCGTCCTGGTTAAAGCTTTTACATTGTTCTTTCATATGCAAAATGATGACACACTTCAAAGAGAATAGAACCTGAGTAAAATGATTCAAAGTGTCAAAAATGATTCGGCTTATTTTTATTAAGCCCAGCGAAAATCGATCGAAACCTTTAACACTCTACTCTTATCTTGCAAGGCTGATTATGAGTATAGCTAATGCCAATGTGGCTTTCTTTGGAAAATTATGGAGTACCGGAGTCCAACTATACTTTCAAAAAATCAATTTCTCTGCTTTTTGTTCCTGAATTGAGAGACTTTTGTTCTGAAAATTGGTAGCATCATCGTGATGAGTATTCAAATTCAAGCTTACAAATATTAGCGAGGCTTTCTTTCCCTCAAGACGGTTATATAGGTCTAAGTTTTGCCATACCTTGGCCAGACCGTTTTCGATGCAGAAAGGTCATTTAAGTGCTTTCGAGAACTTCCCCAAGGAAGGAAAAATAAGAATGGTACATTCAAATATGTAAAGGGTCCGCCATCTTACGTTTTTTTTTCAACTAGTGCTTATTTCGTGAATGGTAACACTTAGCTCATGTCTGATTTGACAGATAATTAGTTTTATCCTTCCGCTGAACGAATATGGTTGTATATACGCTTGAACAACGCTGGGAAATATTGCGGCATTACTTTGAAAATCATGGTAATGATGCAGAATGTGTGCGAAAATTGCGTACGGATTTTGGAAGAAGAGAAGCACCGTCAACTCCGTATGTTCGTTATCTTGTGAAAAAAGTGAAAGAAACTGGCATCCTCATCGATAAACCAAAGCGTGAAAAGCCAAAAACAGTGCGTATACCCGAAAATATTGCTGCTGTGGCAGAAAGTGTGCGTGAAGCGCCATCAACATCAATTCACCGTCGTTCTCAACAATTGAACATTTCGGAGACATCATTGAGACGAATTTTGCATAAAGACCTTGGTATGACGCCATACAAAGTCCAATTGGTACAGGAGTTGAAGCCAACTGACCATCCAATGCGTTTTCGCTTCGCTAAGTGGGCCTGCGATCGACAGAAGATGCCGATTTTGCCAAAAAACTCATCTTTTCAGATGAAGCTCATTTTGATCTTGGCGGGTATGTAAACAAGCAAAATTGTCGCATTTGGGGCACAGAAAACCCGCACGCATACATTGAAAAGCCGATGCACCCAAAACGAGTCACTGTTTGGTGCGGATTTTGGTCCAGAGGCATAATTGGCCATTTTTCTTCGAAAATGAGCAAGGAGTGGCCGTTACAGTCAATGGCGATTGTTATCGGGCCATGTTGAACGAATTTTTGTTCACAAAAATTGAAGAGGAGGATATTGACAACACTTGGTTTCAACAGGACGGCGATACGTGCCACACAGCCGAAGCTACTCTCGATGTTTTGCGCCCTGTTTTTGAAGATCGCATTATCAGCCGCAGAGCTGATGTCGTTTGGCCACCTCGGAGCTGCGATTTGACACCGTTGGACTTGTGGGGTATCCTCAAAGATAAGTGTTACGCCGACAAGTCAGAGACAATTGACGTTTTAAAGGACACTATTCGTGAAGCCATTGGTGAAATACAGCTGCACACAATCGATAATGTGCTTAAAAATTGGACCGATCGTGTAGGCTACTGTAGGGCCAGCCGAGGCAGCCATTTGAATGAAATTATTTTCCATTATTAACCGGAAGGATTGTTCTTTCAAATAAAAAAAGAAATTTGAGAAAATATTCAGCAGTTTTTTTTTATAGCATTTTCAAAAACAAAAAGTTATTTGGCGGACCCTTTATAAGGGGCAAATAAAGCCTTTGGTATCAACCTTAAAAAAGACCTCGTCATACAGTTGCTTGACGGAATCTTTTTCTCTGCAGAGCTCCATGAGTTACAGGATTGCTTCAAATTTACTACTGCTATGAAAAGACACTTACGTGGAATACCTCACGATACCCGATAAGGGCCTTCGTTATTTTTTTTTGTTCACATTTGCCTTAAAATCAATATGCTGCCTGTTTGTGGAAGAATTATTTATCTGCGAGGTCTTTTACAGATATTGTGAAATGTTTTTATTTGCAACAAGAGTTAGAGGCATGTTTCGCTCACCCCGCACAGTCTTTCCAGCTGCTCTCGAATTGAATTTTTTTTAATAACCAAATCCATATCATCCTCTTCATAGCTGATTTGTACCATTCCCTTAAATTCAAATGTATCTTTTTATCTGAGATATTTCCACATTTTTGCCAAGGCCTGCACATATGGTGACAACATCGAAAAAGTGTGGCCAAAGTAATTATCTCGAAATTTGAATTCCCGTCACGTTTTCTTCGTTTGCTATGCTCCTGCTACTCTCCATGGGGACACTGTTCCAACAAAAGGACATTAGTGATTATCAACGGAAGAATGGAAAAGAAGAATTTTCGAAAAATAGAAAAAACACAAAAATAATAACCCAACCCGGCGCATGCTTCTTTATCAGGTGATGAGGATGAGGGATATCAACGTACCTTTCAACTCAAAAAAAAAAAATATAAGAAAGAAGGAAAAATATATAATCACCGAATTAAAATTTCCATTTCAAGGATAATAGAATTTAAACGAAATGACACCGTTTCGAATATTCATGACAATCGAAAACTGTACATAAAAAAAATAAAAATAGAGTTTCATATTTGTATCTACTTCTCGCCCCTCCGCAGGATTTTACTTCCCTGTATAGCATTTTTATTCACCCTCCTATATTCCATTTGTTACATTGTCATATTTGTGATTGCGTTTTCGGGATATAAAAATGCACAACATACGGCAGTCCCTTTTTCGACTTTTACCATGATGTTAAATGTTTGACCTCCTCCTGGCATATGTCCGGCTGGAATAACATTCGCTCCCATGCTTCGCATTCAATATTCATAGCCTTAGATTGCATTTAAACAATGGCAGATACTTTTTTTTTGTTGTTTCCTTTGCTTTGCTCGTTGTTACAACATTTGTATCAAGATGTATAGATATGTAATTGCATCTCAATTCTAGCTTAGGTAATTGAAATCATTTTTACCATTCATTGGATTTCAATCCTTTCCGTTGCTTGACTTTAATTAGTATCTTGAATCTCTTCGTTCCTCGTTGTATCTATCCAATTGAATGTCCCGTGTGTCATGTTCTTTAGTGATTTGTTTGAGTAGAAGTTTGATTCTACTTCATGTTCGCTTTTTCAATTTAATGAATCCTAATCGTATCTATTCAATCTACTGAATTTATCTGTGGATGCTGCTACCTACCTTAATTTTTTTTTTTTTTTTTTTAATCGGATTGAAACCCAGAAAAGGAATTGGAGGGGATTCATATGTTTGAATAGACATTGCGCGACGTGATGTCGATGTTTTGGTATATCTTAACCAATGAATCGATGTTAATTGACTCTTTCTTCGTAGCACAAATGATAATTCAATCGATGGCATTTCATTTAAGTTTTAATGATACTCTTCTTCTAGATACCTACTCAATCTATGTGAAGTCAAACAAATCAAATAGTCTTGAGGCTTATCTATATTCAAATTGCAAATCCATCGTAATAAGATTGAGTAGAAAATTTTCTGCCGGGTTACCTCCTTTTGAATCGAGAATTCAAATCACATCACAACGAAAAAGGAATCTTAAGACAAACATCAGGCAAGGAAAAAATTCATACAAATCAAAATCGAACATATATCTAGATAGATTCCATCCAATTCGACATCTTTATTAAGTTTATTATCATCTAGTCACTCCTGCCTTTTATTCGGGTATCTATCTAGTCGTATATCTTGTATCTTATTCCTGTCTGTGACTTGTTGTGAGTGAGCGCGTGTTAAGAGGATGGTTGAATTTGAATTGGTTGTGTAGAGATACATAGATTGTATCATTCGTATTGTTGAAGATACTTTTGAGAAAATTTTCTTCTAGCAAATCTCGAGGGATTTCCCTTTTCTGTATCTATTTTTGTCTACCTTTTCTGTTCTTGCTCAGAGGTAATTTGTTATCAGAACATCAGATCTCTGCTTCGTTTTTTTTCCTGCCTGCCTGCGTCAGTGGATTATTATCAAATGAACAACATTTCTTCAGTCACGATGTATGTATGTGCAGCCTTTCTAATTCAATTGACAATTTGCGGGTGGAAAATTGAAAACAAAACAGAGCAGATAACTATTCCACATAATTAATCCGAATCCAGTTTTTCCTTTTCTGGTTCCGGCTTAGTGTGTGGGCAGAGTTTTTGAAGGCTTTCGATGACAGAAGGTAATTAAATTTGCTTACCTGTTCTTGTTTTGTGGGAATTCGTAATCGACAAGCAAATGTCAATCATTTGATTGACACTGAAATATGGTGGCAAGGCCTTACCGATAAGAAGCAAACAAAAGTCAGTAGAATTAGTGAATTGTAAGCCAGACATTCCGGATATAAGACTGTGGGTGTTCCATACACAGAGACAAGTTTCTTATGAATATCACCTAGCTGCTCCATGTGCACAACATGTTTATTTGAAAAGGATTCCTTTGAATTATTACAAGGCCATTTATTCTGCCATTCAGTGTATTCAATTTCATACCCACAAAAAAAATAAAACTCTCACAGACGCTTTTGATTAAAGGATATAAGAACGAGTATTTTGAGATACCAATCGTGCTCTCGTTTCGTGTCCTTTTAATGGGATTGCCCGGTCAAGGACTGATCCCAAAGTAATATAACACGCATATGTATATTCACGTGTACATTTGTAATTTTTTTTTAATTAATTTAAACGAAACGAAAGCGATGAATATTTGTTTAATTCATATATGAAAGGCAAACACTGAATTAATTAACTGGAATACACGAGAGAAGAAGAATAGGGATACTCAACGTGAATGTGATTGTGAGGTTGTTGGGCTAAGAATTTGCAAGGATAATTAGATTGAGTTAATGGTCATTATTTTTTTTGATGGAGTGCCACAGGGCTGGCACATTGGACCAGTACTATATGTTTTCATATTTATTTAATAGGAGTGTTGCGTTTGTGAATAATGGAGATGGTTTCGCAGGTGCGCAGGTTATCCAACAGGAAGTTACATTTTGAATAAAAAAAAATAGAGTATTTTAGTGATGAATGGAGTCCTGCAAACAGTCACTCCTGTGATGAAATTCACGATAGCATTTTCGCACGTAATTTTCTTTCGATCGAAGAAAACTTTGTCGAAATGGAAAATAATCCCACAGCCAGTTTGATTCTCCAAGAAGGGAATTCCTGAAGAAACCCTGGTTAGAGAGCCATTCAAAAGTTGTGTAGCGCCGTTTTCTGGCAAAAGAAATTAAGTTGACATAGTTCGGCAAAGCAAACTGGTCATTGAAATGGTTATAAAAGCAACAAGTAAACCCTATATTTTTGTGGGTTCTTGGAGTCTACAAATTTTGTGTTTGATTAGACGTTTCGCCTTTTTCCAAACAAGTGTTCACCTGTTGAATCTCCCTGTTTTGACAACTGTTACATTCTGCTGTATTTTAGGGGATCAATGTTTCATGAAGGATTCAAAACCGATGTACGACAGACGCTTATGTAGGTTCACGCACTGCTTAGATTTGGTTTCAGACCTTTGCTTAGAATATTCGGCACTCGTTCAGAACCAGATGCAATCTTCATGAATTTGAACACTTTTACTCATTTTTGCCGCAGATGTGACCTCGTTATTGGGTGCTGAGCTGATCTCGGACATGCAAAAATGCGAAATTTGTTATAGTTTTGGCTGCCGTCAAAGAAGGAGTACTGCCGGTAGAGATGACACCAAATCAGATTGGAATCACTCAACGATATTGCTATTTTTTCAGAAATCCAAACATTCACCAAAAGGCTATCAAATCAGAAATGGGTGATGAATTAAGCAATGACTTTGACAGTAGTCGTCTTACGACTTAAGCCATCTGACAATCTGTCCACTTTGTAGATTTTACAACCTAGCATTGAGGGCCGATACTATTCAATTCACCCTCGTTTACGAATGTAAGATTGTACACTGAGTTGGGTTTAACTTGTTTCTTATCGCACTTTTTATTCACATCAGTTTTAGGTTCATGAACGACAAAAGGTAATTGCTAGTTGTCTAATTAGCTCGTTCACTTGACCAGTGGTTACTTTAAATATTCAACCAATAAAGCTACCTAATTATGAAGCTTTTATCTCGCAATGCATACAAATTATCAAACCGTTCACATCCATCTGTTGTTAGCAATTAAAAATTCATGGCTTACCCCTTATGGTGTGGTGATAGTGTTTTAAACATTTTCATTTTTTTTTTTGCTTTCCACCCCGCTTTGCATTTCTCATAAAGATACTTCATCGTTAAGATGAAAATTCCATTTAATCCTCACGTTCCGTGTCCTTTTTTTTATTATTATTTTTTTTCACTCATTTGGCTCACATCCAACTAGGTGACTACAAGAGAACGTCCTTGTTGTTGTAGGCTATTTTATTACCATTCCATGCAACAAAAAAAATAAATAAAAACTTGTCCAGTTCCCGACAAGTGAGGATAATGGAAAATTTAGAACACACTCACCAGAGTGGATGTGAAAAATCCGTTCTTTAAATTTAGTGGCATTTCAAACAAGATGCGATGTCAAAATATTCATTTATGTGCTACTCGCAACAGTGTCAGTCAGTGGGATATAAAATTGGTTGTCAGATTTCTATCTAAATATATATAAACTTTAAAAAAAAAACATCCTGCGTAAAGGCATCAAATTAATGTTGAGATTTTCCTACATCAACATTTTTCCCATCCAAAAGAAATCTTTCGTCAATGTCATGTCCTGACGTTTTTAGTTTGTCTTTTTATTCACATTTTGTACATCATCTATTCTGTAAGTTGAAGAGAAAATTACTATTCAACATTCTTGTGTGTGTTTGCTTGTTTTATGCTGTTGTCCTTGCCAAGGATGTGTAAGCTACCAAGATTGCGTATTCCACAGAGGGATTTGAAGGACAGTAAAAAAAAAAAAAAACGAACAAGTAGAAAACTTTCGCTGTTTTAAAGGACACAACTTTTACTTTAAGGAATGAAGCTAGAAAGTTTTCTTTTTCTTTTATTTTTCAGGTAAAAGTTACATAGTGAATTTTCCGAGAGACTTTTAACTTTTTCTGTCTCTCCTTCTCTTCTCTGCCAACTATTTCCTTCTTTTAGTAGAAAATTAGAGTCTGAATAAAACTTTTCAGTTCTGTTTTTTTTTGCTTTTGCCCCGATTCATATCCTTATGAATAGCCCGTCTTAACTATGAATTATTACAAAGACGAAGAAGGAAGGTAGACTAAAGCAAGAAAGTTATGCATAATCCTTAAGTAATCATCACGGAGTCCCAGTTGGACCTGGTTTACTTCTCACTTTCATCTCCATCGAGATATCTGATAACAAATTGTTTGCCATGAAATGTGTTCCGACAATCTGTCATCATCTCTCTCACAAACAACGAAAAAAAAATAAATAGTTCTACAAAATCAGTGATAGGCAAAGGCAATTTACAAATATACTTTTGTATCTTTTTCATTTTACAACATGGTGGACACTTTACAAAAAAACATCTCGGATGACATCTCGGCTATAATTTAGCTTTCATCACTTTCTCTATTTAACTAGAAACATCAAAAAGGACACGCTGTGAAATGCTAAAAGGATGGAAAAAAATTTATATATATACTTTGAAATATCCTTATCCAGGATAATCTTGATAGATACACGAAAAACTTTCAGCAAAACTTTCCACAAGAAGAACAAACTCCTTTTTTATGTTTTTGTTAGTATAAAGAAATCCTTAAAATTATTCGCAAGTTAAATGCAAAAGTGCTTATAGCCGAACTAAAGCCATAGAAACACGACGATGGAGCAGAGAAAAAAAAAAGAAAAAAAGGATAAAAGGAAATTATGCAACGGCCAGAAGAGGAAAATTCGTATAAAAGCAAAAAAAGACTGAATAGTGGCTGAAACTAATTTTCGCGCTGGAACAATGTTCAGGATAACTCCCTCATTTAGGGTTGTCGGTTTTTTTTTCAGGCTTGATTTTTAACGAGGTCCACCACAAAAATACGAAATGAAAGGAAAGAAAGGATAATGCGTTTAACTGAAGTGGTAGAGTGTAAAAGAATGTGTTAGAGACCTAGCCACCTCGTTTCTTAGCATTTTTTTTCTTTTCAATTTGTTTTTCTTCATTTTTTTTTTGCACTTTTAATTTATTCGCTTTTGAATTTGAATCGCAACAGCTAGCTTACAGAAGGGTGAGTACGGGGATATTTAGCCGGTTAAGGATAAGTTTTAGAGAGATGAGATTTAAATGGGTCACAGAACGGCGTTTGAATGGAAATGGAAAATGAGGCTTTTGAAATGACGACGTTAGATGAGGTGCCACAAGGTGGAAAATTTAGACCAGCACTTGTTTTGTTTTTTCTTGAAAAATTAAAATTCATAAAGAAAAATTTAAATTTTAAATAAATCCTCATCAATTAATTCCACAGGATTTTAAAGTATCTAAATCTTTCAGAAGATCGATATCAAACTCTAAAAAATAAATCATCTATCATTTTCAATTCAGATACTTTTGCAGTTTCAATAAAAAACCGATTTAATATTCCCGCTGTACATCTGCCGATAGGTATCCCCTGTTCATAAAACCACTGAAGCACTTCATTCGATTTTGAGGCTAAGTGTTTGGCAATTAAATATGTAAGGAACGTTACGCACACAAGACATAAAGGAGAATGTATCCCGAGGATATCTCAGTTTTAATTGTTGAACTGAAGGAAACAAATGTTGAATGACCAAGAAGGGTCGTGATATTTCAATCAGGTACGAACGGAAATTGGTGAAAGTAAAGGGAAGTCAACTGTCTTGTGGGAATGTATCCTTTTATAGAGGTGAAGTACACTCGGGAATTTATTGCAATTCTTAAAAGTCTTTGTAAATGTGATGATTGATCGTTTTCTTTGGATTTTTATGGGAGCAAAATTAGCCCATGTGTGATTCTCATACAGAGAAATGGAAAAAGTTTTTTCAGATAAATATTAAATGTTGGTCAAGAGATTGTGTTGGTTACTTGAACAAGATAAGCGAATTACGAGACCCTCTTTGTGGGTATGTTTAAAATCTAGAGTAATGAGATAAGTAGAATAAGTGGGGTAAGTATTTTTAAAAGTCTTATCATAAGTACACTGCGGAGCTCGTTAAATTAATAAATCGGTTTTTTGCAAATAGAAATGCTTAGATGGTTTAATTCTGAAGATTGATGAAAGTTAGTTTGTAAGAATTTATTACCTTTCTTTGCCATAGAAATGAGTGTGTTACTTTTTGCACTAATATAGGTCAACGAATTCACTTCTTTAAAATGAATTTATTTCGGTGCAATCTTTGTAGTTTATCTTCGAACATTGGCAACAAATCGACTTGTTTAGGCATGAGGCGGGATATATCTAAGATGTGTAAACTAAATGGCGTGTAGAAATAAGAGAGATCAATGACGTTTCTTAACTTAAGTAATAAAATAGTTAAGTGAATACTTCAGATAGGAAAAGCATTACATAAACGAAAAAGGAAACCAAATCAATGTGAATTTACTATTTTTGGAACCAAGTAGGCTTATTTTTCGGAGAGAATATTATAATACTAGAGTTTACAATCAGTTGAAGATAAATTGTATTTGTAATTTTAGAAAAAAAAAATATTCAGTAAGCTGAGTTTAATGTTGACATAAAGAATATTTAAGGATCTTATCAGTTTCTTTAGTGTAAATATTTTTTCATCTACGAAATTGTTATTTTAGAGTAGCATTTTCGTTTAAGCTGTTGTTTTTTTTTTCATAGAGAATTTATTTAAAAGTGCCTGGATAAAAGCATCGGCTTAATCAATTCTTCAAGTTGGTGATCCTCTGCCAAACTAAGCTTAAATATCAGATATTTATGTACACAAATCTTAAAAAATCATTTTTGTGACAAGAGTTTTGATGCGAAAAAGTATATTTTAATTTGGTCGCTTAGGAGGTAAGCATACTAAACTAAATAAGTAACATAAACATGACAAATTTTTAAATACAAGGCTTCTAAAACAACTACGAGTTCTATTTCTTTTCTGATTAACCTAATATATACAACAAACTGCTTGCGGATTTTCTACAGTGGCGAATAAAATAAGAAAACTATCAATTAAATATTAATGTAATAATAATTATGATATAAAAAATATTTATTTATTTTTTTGGTGAGACCCTTGTGTTAACCTAAGCATCATATTCCGTCTTTTGTCATGCTGAAGATTGGCAGTTTGAAAATCAGTTTGTTACATAAACTTCTTCGTAAATCATTTATGACAACCTCTACAAATCCCTACTAGATTGCAAGCACTAAACTCATTTTATATGAACGTAGAAAAAAGATTAGAGAAGCTTTAATTTGGCATAAAATTTAAGATACCTTCCTACAGAATGGCATGCTTTTAAGTCGACGTCATGAGGCTATTGGTATCTATCAGCGATACCATCGAGAGTGCACTGGTATTTATTTATAATTCTGTGTGTTTGTTTTTTAGCGAATCACACAATGACATCACAATGACAATGAGCATTGGTGTATATAGAACCGTGATCATGTTTAAATTTTGAAGAAATCTTGGATCTCTATGAAAGCCAATTCAAACAATGTCCCTTCAGCAATTTCCTGTCATTTTCAAGCTACGAACCATCATGACGATTGTTTTTAATGACAATAAAAGAATAACTCACATTTTCGAAGGTCGTAAAAGTAATAGTACAATCTTAATTTATTTATCTATCTTAATTTATTGCTCAGCCAAAATAAAATTGTTTTTCGTCGAAAAAAACACTACACCACAATAGTCCTTTGTACCCGTGCAATGGTTTTAAGTTGCGGATTTATTTTGATAGCAGTTTAAAATATCTGCTGACATCACTTTATTTCGATTAACATATATTTTCTTTCTGTTGCCATTTCTATCAATCTTTTTTGAACTATTTATATCGTCCTGAAATTGTAGATCAATCAGTTTCACTTATCAGACTCGATTACATAAGTGAGTTGTTTTATCAAAAACTTATCACTGTCTTCGTTACGATAACATTCATCACAGAACGCCACACATGTGGCCCTCAGTGGCTTTGAATGGAGTACAAATTCCTCAAAAAGGGTGTTCCAAGTATCTCGGAGTACCTTTCGACATGCTCGTGAAATTTTTATCGGTTAGTTAGAAATTAGTCGAAACTAGCACTACAAACAAAAGTTTGCAAATGTCCCCGATTGGAAGGAAATCGTGTTTATACAAAATTGTCACTTGTCAAGCATTAATATTCTGTTTACTCCACTGAATCTCATTAGACACATAATCGAAGACCATATCTTCCGAATAGTGTTGAAACTCGAGATAAGATCAACTACGATAACGAAAACTGACATGATTCCACCACATGTTGTTGACAATGTCATACAACTGCAACTGAGATGCTCAGTCTCCAGCTAAACTCTGATCAATTAGCACCCAAAAGACCCAGTCATCTCCACAATACAAATACTCTTTGTTTGAAATGATCCACATCTCGAAGAATCGATAAGCCAAAGCAAACAGATATCGACTCTTAGAGCCTTAAAAAAGTATAAATCATTTTCATTTCGACAAAAATTAAACTCATTTCTCATTTAAGATGAAAAAGGTTTCGTATCCAGACTCCTTTGCTTATCTTTCTTTCATTTAACATCTCATTTATCTCTTATTCGTATGCCTTTCGATGCGTAACACTTTTGTGTATATTTGCCCTCTCATACAACGAACAAGTACTTCCTTTAACTCAAAACCTCCTCATATAATCACCATCATCATCATCCTCCGAGTAGCTTTACAACGAAAAACGCGGTTAAAAGATACTCGGTTTGTTTTTTTATTTTTTTTATTGTTTAAGTCATTGGGTGTACCCGTAGTTGGAAATGAGTTTGTGGATAATTATGAACTTAAAAGATAATAAAACACCGAGATGATGAATGTTGGTTGTAGCGTGTAGCACCGGGCGGTGCGGCGATACCCTTTTCTCTTGTCTTTTAATATGTTAAGTAAATTTACAAATAACACAAGTGTGAACCATAAGCATACTACACTGAGACGGCGGCCAGAACCATCATCAGACTTTGTCTTTGGCAGTTTTATCTCAAGTTTGCTTACTGTGAGTGGTGTGGCCGGGAAAAAGATATCGCATTATGACTTTTAGTGTACTTTTTAGGGTTAAGTACACAATAATGTGTGTGCGAGATTGTTTGCGCATTGTTTGATAGCCTCGTCTCCCCAAAATGATGAATGTTTCAATAGGAATTGAAGGCTTTTATAGTTGGGTAGCAAAATCCCCTAGTACTTAAATATTTACGGAGAAGGTAGGTGTACCTTTGTGGATTCATGCATTTATTAGGAGTTCAGATGCTGTTGATGTTTTACTCACATGAATAATCCATAGACCGGGAAATGTTGCGGAATGTGATTTTAATCCATAATGTATCTTTCACTTTTACTTTTTTTTTATATTTTTCTTGCACACAACACTGTAGTGGGGGGTATCACTTTATTTTTTGTAGGAAGGGTATCTTTTTTCTTTTAACTTTTTCTTCCTTTTTTTGCAAACTTCAATTTTTATTTCACTTCACTCGCGGGTATCATCAAAGATGCTCTCGACGCACTCATAGATACTTTTTCATTTTTATTTTGGATTTGCATCGAAATTAATTATTTTGCATTTCAAATAAAAGAAAAAAAATTAAATTAAAGAACAAAAAAAATTGTATCTAAATTTCGATCGAATTCGATGCAAGCAGAGGGCAGGGAAAAATATGAAAAAATTTTATTGTTTCTTAATTTGAATCCGACGTTTAGCGTGCGTCTGTCTACACACTTCTTACTTCGGCGACTTTCAGTCAGATACTGTTTGTTGTATTGCTCGGGAGAAGGTGTCTCTGAAAAATCGACAGACCAGATCCGGTGTGTGGTGGCGATGTGTGTATTAGATTCGAGTATCTATGTGGACGAGGCTGGGTGTGTTGGTGAGGTGCTTTGCAACATTTGTGATGTTTGTTTCGTATGGTTTTTTGAAATTTCGGGTCTACGGTTTTGTATCTTGTTTTGTTCTCCAAAGTGCAGGTAGACCGAAGAGGCTTGTTTTTTTTGAGGTTTTTTGGATGACTGTCGGCTTTGTTGGAAAATTGGTTGTTGTTTTTGAATTATGTGATAGTGTGAGTTTTGTTGCAACGATTCATGCGCTTGGCAACATTTTTTGAACTTGCGCCGTGCAAACGGATCAAAATGCCGGGTATTTAGCATTTTGGGGCAGAGAAGAGAGAAATTTTGAACTCCATAATTGTAAGGCTCTGTTTGGGAACTTGTTAAAGGATTTCGTAGACGAATGATTATGAGGACAAAAAAAAAGTGTTGATAGGGCTCTGTTCGGGCGAGAATCTGTGATGCAAGAATGCAACGTTTCATCGAATCATCTTAACTTGAATGCAATCGTTCGATAAATTAATGGGGACTGAGACATCATACCGAATCTACCCAACATCTGATGAATGAACCTTTGAGGTGCACTGCAGCAAATAATGGTAGTCGTATATTACTTTTGGAAGGACTCCTCCTGCGGACACGTATCAATACTCAAGATCTTCGAGGCGTCTATGGAGCACTTTACAATTTTGTGAGAAAACAACCTAACAACTTGCCGGAAAGACTAGGCATTGGGGGCTCTAACCGGCGTAATGGATACGCACATCTCCAACGGCGGATCGTAGGTGGAGACCGGGACAAGAGTTGGAGTATTCAGCACTTAAATGGTTCTGAATGATCTCGGTGATCACCAGTAGGTTATTAATTCTATGGAACCTGCCTTCAGAAACATCGATGCCCAAAAAAAAAGTTGCTGAGCTCTGCAAAAATGAATCGAAATAAGGATGCAAATCGAGGACATTCAAATATAGCATGAATCGAGTAAAGCTTGTCCCTGTATCTCGGTGCAATTGTTCGCCCAGATGAATAAGAGCCTTAACCTATTCATAATTTCCTTTCATGAATTCAGTAGGATTAATCCAGCGTTCAATCGTCATTCTGCGCGCTTTTAACTAGTGTCGTTCATACATACGTACGTCCACTTCGCAGTGGCCTTTAGGATAGCTACAGTCAGGCACGATAAGTGGAGTCTTGCCAGCATTGTAAAGAGGGAAGGATCGTATCCGAATGTTTAAACTTTCCCTGAATGAGCCTTGAAATGACACTGGAAGAATCCGATTGGAGAGCTTGTTGCTTCGTCATGTTCGGTAAATATTGGACCGACACCATTTATGTGAAACAAAGTTTGAGGCAAAACAACGCACTGTTTTACGAGTTTTTCAACATTATTCTCAAAGGATTCGCCCGAAATTCAGGCGTCGATCCAAGAAGTACGAACCTTCAGAAATCTGTGCAGCTGTACACCTATTGGCTGGAATTCGGCCTCATCTCCAGACTAGTACCTAAGACTGATATGCTGAACAATCTAGAACGAGTACATTTATTCAAGCAGCAAATTTCAAATCAGTTACGCTATCGTTTTCATTGGCAACATGAGAATGTTCCCATACAGAATGCCTCTGTCTCTATACATGCAAGCACTGAATCATGTTGCAAGGACATGTTCCTTATGTGTTTCAGGTTCCACAAATGCTAATCAAACAAGAACAGCTACGCAGTTACTTGCTGACTCACAAGTGTTTAGATACATTTAATTCTGTTTTAAATGTTTTTTGTTTTGCCTTAAATATTAAGCTGCTTCCTTAAAAGGCAAAGGCAGCGGATGGACCTGGGCCTCAGCCAAAAAAATTATCAAAATGTTCGACCCTGGGCTAATTGCCTCCAATTTAATAAAAGACAGCGGAGAAAGAAGTTTGCTTTTAGTGCGCTGCCTCTTGGGTGTAGGTGCGAATATTTCTCGGTCCTAAGAAAACCAAAAACCACCCGAAAGACAACTGACCCAAAATGAACAAGAACATTTTATTCCTTTTTGTAAGGGACCGATTTAAATTAATTGGTAATGGTTAGTCTGGCGCCCAACAACATCCTCAGAAATCTTATTTCGGGGCTCTTCGAGGCGAAAAAATGGTTTCAAGTCCATGGGTGAAGCATGAAAAGGGAAGAAGAATTTGAAACCGGAATATTTGCATTCATTCAATTCGCAGTATTTTATTTGACATCATTTGACATGAGATTCCAAACCCAGCAAAAGATCAATACTTAATCCAGGACTCGAACCCGTGACTAGACATTTAATGAATTGAATATGAAGTTACTTCTTGTTATACGTTTGCTTGCATCGGTTCTAGGACCTTCATTATACTCGTACATCTATTAGCAAAATGGTGTACTTCGTTCTAGCCCTCAAGCCCCGCGATGTAAAACAACATCTTGGTAACCTCCAGATGGTGGCGCTTAAGTAACCCAACAAAAATTCAAATTGAAACTCTGTAACTAATTAAAGCGTTTTAGTATTTCATGCACTCTGCAGCTAATCAATACTAATTTTCTCTATTTAGAGAAGCGAATCAAGGTCAATGTCTTTTTGCACTGTATCTTGCACATGAATCTAAACATCTGTGACTGCTTTAATGCAATGCAATTCATTCAAATCGGATCTAAGAACAATCACTCTCTCTTCTCGTATGTGCTCTCTCGCCATTCCACACAGAGGGGAAATGCCAATAAACATTTTATGCTTAGAAACAAATTTCATGTACTTTACGAGCTCTTGTATCTGTGTCGTTCTCATGCTGCTCTCTCGCAACATTTATTTATTCTAGAAAAAAAAATTGTAAATCCAGGAATGATCAGGAAGAAGAAACGACGGCAACAGGGAACAGAGGAACCCGGTGGCAAATAGCCAGAGAGGCAATGCCAGTAAATCTATCTGCGGCTACATGTTTACTGCTTTCAACACCACCATCCAAAGATACAAAGGCTTCACGCATATTGCATGTGTTTGTTTATTTTCATTTTCATGCCATTGCAGCAACTTTGTTTACGTTCGGGTTTGTTATTAAGGATTCAGTTCGATGTGCATCACTTTGATTCGTTTATATTAAAATGAAGGAAGGAAGAAATCCAAACTCCAAACAAATTGTTGGTTTTGAAGCTGCCATAAGGTGCGCCGACTTCTGGCCTTTGTGTGGGCGCTTAATTGAAGTGATAATTGAGGAAAAATGTCATCGAGGCCATTAGACGCATTCCTTTTGTGCATTACTCGTGGATTTCAATGCAATTGAAGTGAAAGAGAATTCCGATCTAATTATAAAGTCGTTAAAGATATGCCGCAGGAGAGGAATTTTAATTTCAAATAGAGTACGGGGTCATCAGGTTTGTGGTTCCGAAAGTAAATTTTAATAAAACACGTCTATGAATTAGATTGCGATTAAACCAGTCTTGCATTTATGAATCATGAAAACAAAATCACTTGCAAAACTCGATTCTGACATGGTAATTTTCGATGACTTTTCGAAATACATCCGACATGTATTTTCAAATGGTATTTTCTAATTAGCCCGACAAAAAGAGCGTCAAAGAACGCTTAGTTTATGTCACCAAAACGAGTAGTGTTGTGTCCTGCACTTGCCTTTCAATTGTTACATTAATTAAAAGGTTCCACGTTCGAATCCTGAATAAGTCTTGAACTTTCGAATATGGTCGAATCGCTATTCGGCATTGGGAACTTATGCCAATCACCGGAGATAGAAGTCTGACTTAGTGATTTCTGCTGTGATGATTACTGTATCGGCGACTTGTTCCAAGACCATGTTGGCAATGGTTTGTGAAAACAATCTGACTTCACCTATAAATAACGAAAAGTAAAATACTGTGAATTGGGCGAATGCAAATGAATCCAAATCAAAGTCGAATTCCTTCCATCAAAAAATCGAATACCACAAAGCTTTTTTTCAGTGCGAACGTAATATAAGGGTAGTCATAATCCCTTGATGACAGCAGCTTTCATATAAATATCTGCAAAAAGTATAAAATTGACAGTGAAGGCTAACCCTTTCTCATTTTCGAAGGAGTATGGACCTTGTGAATGCAACTGGTCTTTCAGCATTAACATGTTCACCGAGTGAAAAATGAACCTTGTCGCAATTCAAGCTCAAATGCTGTACATTTCGATGTTGGATAGGCCTTAAGACCTATGCAGCAGAGCCTCAATTTCCACAATTTTTTTTTAGGTCAATATAACGAACGTTTGTTGATTTTCATATAATCCATGTTGTAAAATGGCAAACATTAAATTAAATACATTTAGTCTCGGATGACAGTTCAGTTCGACGTTCGACTGGGATGTCAAATCCAGATCACGAATTGGATAACATTTTATAGGCAAAAACAAATTTTATGATATTTTTTTAAGTAAGCTCAATCATAGATTTTATAATCAATAGAGCCACAAAATGATGCATCAGGGTTTTACGGAAACAAAAATTGTCCACAATTCACTAATATCGAAATTAGTTATTTTTGCGAGATCACTTATTTGGAAAGAAAGCAAAGAACGTTTTTTTTATTATCAGTTAAGGTCTCATCGGATTTATTCATCCTCGCAATGCAACAAGATAAAAGTAATTTTATGTAAAGTTGTCATTTTGGTGCTAATGCAAAATAGTGGAATCTAGCTCCATACTGATGAATAACCCTTGATTATAGATCAAAAATTCTTTATGATGTCGAAGAAAACACAGTCAATCAAAGGCAGAGATCATAGGATCGTCGAGGACAGTTCACATGTCTATAGTGCGAAATTTTGCGTCTAGCTAATATTTCCTGGTCGGGTGCATGTTGCCATCATCGTTGAAACCAAAGAGCTGTCATGTCAATGCCATTCAACTGAGGAATGAAGAAAACAGAAATCATTTTCTTTAGCATCGTCGTTAAAAATATATGGGGCGATGATTTCATCAGCCATTTCAGCCCATTCACCGAGCCAACGACGCGTATAATGGTCATGCGATACCAACTCATTCAAAAGATTGTCCTTATAAGCTTTAAAGCCAAGATCGTTACGTAAAATCTTCCACAAAGTGGACGGGCATATGTCCACTTGTGCACGATGGAGAAACGACTTCTTCGGATTCTCCTCAACACTGCGCTCTACAACGGCAATATTGGGGATGCGTTTTATACACTAGAGTGTACCTGCTGCGAAAACGATTCATTGTGTTCCTAAGCGCATAATAAGTTTGGCGAACCAAACCATAACTTTCAAAATAAGTTTGAACTATTTGCACGCGTTGTTCTGACGTAAGTCTATTCATCATGAAATGGATAAACGTATTTTTCACAAATCAACTTTCAACTGTCAAATTGACAATCTGTTGTGACAGTTTTACCAGTATAAAAACCTTACATTAAAAAAACATTCTTGATAAATCAAAGCTCATCGTAGTAAGTCTTCAATTAAGAGAAAAGAGACATTGACTAGTCTCTCTTTTTTAAAACTAAAAAAAAATCAAAATAACTGTGCCCCATCTTTCAATCCAACTCTCGTTTTTGAAGACATTTCAGTTGTCTGTTCGTTGAACTGAATCTGCTTATTCCTTTCCTGCACGAGCAAAAATCCTCAAGGAAGACCTATACGTCCGGCTCCTGAATGGTATTCCGCCAAGTTTTCTGCAAACTAAATGCGTTAAGTTTTTCATCTGTCCTTCTCCCCTGATCTCTTCGAAAGTAGTCTACAGTTGCTTAGCAGTGCCTCAAAATGCGAATTTGCTGTAGCTTCGACCCATTGCAGTAACATTCTTACTTTTAAAAAGTCATACAAACTCCAAGTGATTGGCAATTTGGTTCACTCAGCAAAAAGTGGGACCACTTTCTGCATCATTCTACTGAAAAGAAGTAGTTGAAGCTTTATATTTCAAACACACTGTATGGAGTCTTCTTATTGTTTTGAAAATGCATGCATCTATCTTTTTGAAGCTTTAAAAAATTTAGACCCGAGAACCATTTCTAAATGCCTTACACCTTTAAATAGACAGAAAAAAGAAAAACAGTGTGCGGGCTAATTGATGTCAACTATGAAGATGTTACATGCACATAACAGCTGGTGTTGCAAAGCTTGAGCGAAAAGGCCTTTCGCAGAAGATCGCACAGGCTCCTAAATATAGAAACATCAAAATTTAATTGACCTCAGCGATCAAGTAGTCCGAAACCGATTGGTTTGTCGATATTTTTTAAGACCCAATGGACGAACCGAAAAGCAGAGCAGTGAAACCAAAAACGCCATCGCGTCAACTTTTAAAGGGTCTGTTGGAACACCTGAATCCAAGATATCGTCGACTGATTGGATAAAAGCCAAAAGTCAGCTGCCAAGGTTATGGCATTTGAAGCTTAGGATGCGCATGGTATTTTGTTCATCAACGATCTTCAGAAAGTTGAAACAATAAACTGGTGAAAATGGCATAGATTTTATTGGATCGATTGAGTGAAGAAATACGACCTCACATGTTTTGCTTCATCAAGACAATGTCACCGTCTCACAAACCGATGGAAACGAGAAAACGATGGTAGAATCGATTGAACTACGCTCGGAATTAGATAGATAGATGGATCGATAATTTTTGAACTCTTCAAAAATTCATTGCAACAACAAAGTTTTTAAAAACGACAAAAAAATTTTTTACGTATATTTTAAGGAAAGAACAAGTTGTAAGTGATAATTTATTTTTTATATTTTCAATAGGGTGACCCTTAAAAAAAAAAACAAATTAAAGTGCACTTAATAAATATTTACAATAATATGCTACAAAAGAATAAGCTAACTTAAATGACATAAATCGTTCAATAAAAGCTGAAATACAAAGCAAAATGAAAAGCTACTGTTTTAAAAGTTAAGTAGGCATTCCAGGGACTGATATTATAATAAACAAATTAAATTAAATAAATAAATTAGAAAGACTTTGGAAACTTATTAAAGAGACGATATGAAGACTCTGAATAAAAATAATGATAAGCAGTAATACGATAATATGGTGAAGATATAACATTCAATAAGTTTTCAAGCAAATTTGAGATTAATCGATAGCCAGATATCATAAAGAAATTCTTCAACACTTAAAAAAAGTACAAATAACGAACTGGCAGAATTTTCAGGTCACAGAACAAAGGAAAACTGGGATGCCTAGTAGGTTGATAGTATGACGAAAAAAACTCATTCTAGAATCTAAGGTGAGCCGCAGCTATTTAAAATCGATTACTTTCTTTTTTTAAAAAACACTTATCACTGCAGCTTTAGTCGTAAAAATAAAGAGAGAGAAGAAAGACTGGATGCACAAACACAATTAGAGAGTCTGTATCTTTGGAACTCAAGTGCGTGGTACAATACTGTCGCTTTCACATTTCGAAAGCATGACAAACTGAGAAAAATGATTTTGGTTTTGGGGCTTATAACCAAATTGTTATCCATAAACCAATTTCTCAATAAGTTAAGATCCCAGATTAATATCACAAACTAGATCCAGAGGACTATTCACACCAGTGTAAACAGCGAGTTGGTCCCAAAACAGTGCCTTGGGCAAACCCAGATTTAAGAATTTAGTTTGGCTTCTGATCTCATCTATCTTCACCCTTTGCAGCCTATTTCTAAGGTACGACCCAAAACAATTAAGCATGAAACCACGTAAGCCAGCAGAAAAAGGCGATTTATTGACCAGAGTCTTTACTTTATTTCATATATAAGGTCTCCCTTTGCAGAGTTAAATCAAGAACGGCAATAAGACTTTCGGGATTTCGAAATCTCTTTTTTGAGTTCATCGTACAATGTTTTATATTTTCTTTTTAAATTCAAATTATGAGGATACTTTTTGTATTTGATTGGAATTTGTTTTTACCGATTACTTTATTCAACAAGTCTCTTGAGATCCAAGGTTTAAGCCTTTTAACATGCTTTTTCGAGGGGAATAAAGAAAAGTGTTTTTGAAGAGGATCAGGAAAGACCGTATAGGAAGGCGAAGCATCACTACACGAAAAAACATCTTACCAAGACTCTTGAAAAAGAGTGCTTTCGAACTTGCTGAAGTTCATTTTCAACACATTAATAGAATAGAATGGATTTTATCTTGACTTGCTGTCGAACAAGTTAACCAGGAGTCAGTGATCAGTGATCACAAAATCAAAAACACATTTCCGAATTTCTTCCCCACTCACAATATTCTCCAGATCAGACACCCAGCGACTACTGGCTTTTGGCAGACCTTAAAAAGAAACCGTGGAGGAACCGTGAAACTTCCCTTGAGATGTTAAAAACAATTTCATTCCATGGACCTCATAGGCAACATTTCCGAACCATAAAATTTCATTCAGCACCATTTTCGACTAACAAGTCCAAAACCATGCAAATCCAGCACAACCGTCATCAATTTAAAACAATGGTCGGCATTAAACCACAAAACTTATCGAAATTAGTGAAACAACAACAAACGTACTGGCCAAACTATCTACCTTTCCAACCGATAGAAAACTAAAACAAATTTTTATTGCCACAGATTACACCGCAAACAGGCTTGAACCCACTAAAACGGCAATAAAAAAAAACCAAGGACGAAGAATAAAACTTTCAATTTCATTATCCCACCCACACAACCTAGAAGGCTTCATTCCTATACCACTATTCGCATTTGCATTCGAACCATACCGCTTGGAGAAAATAATAATAAAAAAAAAACAAAAACCAAATCCCTTTTTTACTGTATTATTACCCTAGTACTTGGCCTCGGAACTAGGTCATTTGCGGATGCTACTGGCACTTATACACAGTTCCTTCCACATGGAGGACTCCCAAAGTACCTGAATCTATACTTTTTTTTTAATTTAGCTAATCCCAAGCCGTGAGAATTACACTAGCACTGGGTGGTGTCCTTGTTTGTTTGGTGTATCCTTGTAATCCCGTCGCACACACAAACACATACACACTGTCTAATTGTAGGTGCTAATGTTGTGATAATTATTGCGGTATACCCTCCTATTATGCCAGCATCCTTATGCAAATTGCATCCTAAGTACTATTTGTAAGGATATGCGACAGGATCTACCTTTTCGAAATTCCATGTAACATTTTATTGTACTAGTAACCGTTATTATTATCATTATTATTACCATCATATTCGAGGCTTTGCACCTTCCTCTGACTCATTCACGCGCCGTGCCTTTAGAATCCTTGTGTGTTTTTGATTTGATTAAAAAAAAATCCTTTTGCAGGCATTGTTTATTCTGCATACATTTGCATTTGAATCTGCACGAAGTGGAAATAAATAATAACAAAAAAAAAAGAAAGAGATATATGCACATGTATCCGCTTATTGTAGGCGCACGGCACGCATTTAAAAGGATATGGAGACGTGAACATGCCACAAGGATAAGAGTATGTGTTTGCATTCCGCTTTTTGTTTTGTGAAGTCTTTCCCTATATTTTTTGAATAATAAATTCGTGCACATGAATGGTGATAAGAATGTAATTATTGCACACACACTTTTCGTGCTCGCTTTTCATCAAATGGTGGCGAGGACACTATACGAGTGGGTGGCGAGTCCTTTGTGAAGTTGCAGTGCGCCTTTCGCAATCGCAACCGTTAAACTATTTGCATATTCGTTGCAAGGAGAATACTGTTTTGCCTGGTTGGATATGGTGGAAGGCATGGATTTGCATGCAATTTCGAAGTTTATTCGGCTCTGGATTACAATCAGGATAATGCCGGCGGCGCGGCAGCGGGCGAGGACTTTTGAGTTAGCAGCGCACGAGCATGTTTGTGTGCGACAGTGGGGAGAATATGTCATTGAGTGTGTACATGAAAATCAGTTGTTATTCGCCGCGTACAGATGGAAAAACTGAACGAAAGTAGGATGCCGTATGTTGTCGTTCTTAATCCTGGCAGATTATGTGTGTGTGTGTGGCAGGGGTAGGGGAGACAACTTTTTAATGGGTTAAGAGCATAATGGGTGAATCAAACTCGGATGTGATTTATAAAGTTTGGTTTTTTTTGTTCTTGCTTCCTTAAAGGGGATCAGATTGGTACTCCTATTATTTTTATACGGTAAAGAGGAATTGGCATGTGGTCTTTGAAACACTGGACAGGTCTTAAAAATGCTTAAGGGTGTTTCTTTGGACTTAAATAGCTTTTATAGAAAACACAAAAAAATTCGGGCACATAGCCTGCATATCTGCATCTTAAGTTGGCCATCCCATCGTTCTGATTTGTTCCAGCTTCGTTGTTTTTGGAGCAACCGTGACGCGAAGACGTCGTCATAAAAGTTGAATGACAAAGATGAACACAATTTGACATCATGAGCATGCAGTTATATAGGTGGTAACATATTTGCAAACGGTAGACAAATTACAGAAAAATAGAGGACCAAGAAGGGTTCCCTGTGGCACCCCTTGCTTAACAAGGGCGAGTTATGAGAACAAATTGCAAATTATATTCTTTTGCTATCGCATGGTAGGTAGGAGTGTTTGTCACATCTGAAACAGTTGTGATCCACTTAGATCCTGTTTGGATCCTTATACCTCAGAAATAGCTGATTGGTATCCAAGTGGTTTCTGAAGAGATTGTCCACTTTATTACCGGTTATAACCAGTTTTTTTTCTTAATGAATTTCGCTATGTTCTGAATCTTTATATCTGGCATATCTGATAGGCTGCCGAATGAGTAGCTTCCTAGCGTGCTTTTCGTCGTTTTCGCGAGGGCAGGACAGGTGCCTAGGTAGTGTAGTACGCTTTCTACTTCTTCCTTATCGATGCAGCTCCTGCAAAAGTCGTTATGGGAGGATCTCATCCTCAATGCGTGTGAACCCATGACCTTACTAATTATATTCCTGTTAAGGCTAAGGAGTGTATTTGTCGTTTTTGGATTTATGAGAGGTCGAATGTGCCTCCAAGTCCTGCAGGTGTCTAGTTCTATCCATCTCCGATTGGTGATATTGATGGTATCTGGACTTAGCATGGTGTTTATTGCTTGAATTGAGGGGTAAGGGGTCTCCAGATTTATTGCCAGTCGCAAGCTCACCCCTATTCTAGCAAGGTCGTCGGTTCTTTCATAGCCTGGAATACCTCTATGCTCAGGGACCGAGCATAGGGTAAGGTTACATCTGACCGCTGCGCTGTCTCCATGAGAGATAGGCGGCAAAGTTTTATCATCTTTGATTCAATTGATGGTGTGTCCAGAAACTTGATGGCAGCCTGGCTGTCTATTTATATGACGATACATAATTAGTCTATCGGATTCATTGACAGTAAACGGGCAGCCTCTTGGATAGCTTTAATTTCTGCCTGGAGTACACTGCAGTGTAAACTTCCAGATTGGCAGATTTTCTGACTTTACCTTTCGTTCATCCGTATCTGGGATCAGTATTTTGTATCCCGACTCGAAGTCTAGGATGGGTGTGATATATTCTGTATGTCTCGGAATTCTCGAATTCTTTATTATTTCCGTATGTCGCCTGGTAAGGTAACTTCGAATGAGTTTAAGAGCATTAAGACTGAAATGAAAAACCTTTTAACAGTTTCAGAAGGTTGTGCTTTACGCGAATATTATGTTATATGTCCTTATCATAATTTTTAAGAATATCAGCCAATATTAACCAAGGCCGTAGAGCGGCAAGGATTGTTTCCTCGAAACTGACTGATGTCGATAAAGTAAGAAACGACTCTTATGATGTTCACTTATTTGGCTTCAACTTTTTAAAGACTTAAGACAGACATGGGAGAATACTAATGGGGCCGTAATCATTCACAGTGGACCCCCTCGGACTTTGAAGACATAAAGCAAAAAGTCGTTGTTGTAGAGCTCGAAAGAATTTGGTTTTATATTTCGGAATCTTATTCGAATGCGTTGTTATTATTACTGGTAATACCAATTTATCGTAAATTTTCGGTGGAAGTGTTTTATTTAGTTTGAAAGTAAATGTATGTGTTTTCTTGTAAAAAAATGCTTCTCCGAATAGAGTGAAGTTTTCGTTCGCTGAACTGCCCATTGCGCCGTCCTGCGGGTGATACGATAGCCGGTAACATTTGTGACTCATTAACCTGGAATACTCCATCTACAGATTTGAAAAAAGTGGACAATTATGCCTCCAGCCTGTAAACAGCATCAGACATAGTTGTTTTTTAAAGGAGTCAATATTTTTCCTCAAAATCGTTCACGTTATGGACGAGCATAGGCCCAGTTGCTTCACCTCTAAGGCGCCGATTTGTTCCTCGGAGGCCGCAGTATGAGCTCGTGCAAGGGGAATATAGCCATAAGAATAGGCATACGTTAATGACCGCAAATTTTTGAAAAAAAAAATCTTTACCTTACGGGCCTTTGATTTTATTGTAAACGCTGATGGAGTAACACTTAAATTAAATTCCAATTTTGGGTTAATCTTTTATCATATATAAGAGGGGACCTACCGTTTTATTTGAGGGATTCAGAGCAGCGTCGAGGACAAGCCCGATTTAAGGGCGATCTGCTGTTTTGATATCTCGAAACAGACTTATTTTTCTAATCGGAGTCACGAGCTATAAACGGTCTCCACATGATTGTTTACGATAGGCAGCCAAACGAGACTGCAGAGTTGAAAGAGTATGTTCAAAAGAATCCCGAAAATTATAGAAAACCGAAGTATTCAGTCAGATCACGAACGAGTATTCGAAGGGACGCCGTGAAGCCTGAAATTCGATCCAAATCACCATCAGGCATCGGCCTAGATTGAAAAGATGTAAGATCGATGAAAGGGAAAAATATGTAGACTGTAATAAAGTGCAAGCGAATTTGCATCAAAATTCGCTGTAGTCCTTCCGAGGCTTTTGATTAGTGACGATCAGATGCTCCACAACTTAGTCGAGTGCCGGATGAGAACATGTCGGTTCAATGTCAAGGTAAACCGCAAGCAAATTCTAAAGTTGTTAACCTAGAAAAGTAATGAACTCAACATCCAAAAGGTAATAAAAAAGCCTCACAACTCAATCGTCAACTTAATCCCGGCTCAGTAAGAAATGGAGTGGAATGCGTAGTTTAGTAAGTAAGCGTAGTTTAGAAGGAAAGCGTCTCAATTTTCTTCATTTCCGGAACTACAAAACTTTCAGGATCGGCAAAACAAAAGGAGCCACGGAAACAGCTGTGTTCATCTGAAGCAACACCGATGAAATAAAATTAACATTCATCGGTCTTAAATCTTTCGAAGCCTAGCCGGAGAATAATGTTCTCAGTTAGAATCCTTAAGGTCTCATCAGAGGGCATTTTATTAAAAGGCATCCACTACAAGTGGAAGATATTTCTCACCACCAAGGAAAGGCTATTTCTAACTGGTAAGAAGAATAGAAGAACAAAAGACTTTGCAACATTAAACCTCGTCATTGTCCCTTAAATTTTAAAGACCTTCGAGTGAAAGACGAACTCCAGAAAATCAGATCACGAAGCAGTGCAGCTATGTACAAAATTAAATCTTCGAATTTTTATAACAAGACTACTTGAAAGTTATTATAAAATAAAGAAAAGCTCCAAAGAAAAAACGGAAAAAGTTGGGCGATCTTGAAGGCCCGTGCAAAGCTCAAAAATGAGACTTAGGATGAATCGAAAACGGAAACGTTGAGTATGCGGTTGACCGCCCGACTCTCGTTCCCATTTCGTCAATTTGCTTCAATAATTACGTCCTTGATCATGGATCTACATTCACCGCAACTAGGCAACTAGTTGCAACTTGGGGGAATGATGACATTTCCGCCGTAAATGGCGAACGATGATGTGAGCTTGAGTGAATTTTGTAAACCTTATTGAATGAAGTATCGATTCTTGCAGTCTGTTTGTTTGTATAAGTATCCTTTCAGATGGATCTGGACCTGGTCCTTTATGATAAATATCCACCGAGAACCCTCCACTTCTTCGTTGAGGTTTAGAAGTTCGTGGGGGTAGTTTACATGTGCATAATGCGCGGCAACGGGTTATGTCCAATTGAGTGACTCGTCATCTGGTCGACATTGAAGGTTCATCAGAGTCACTACAAGGCCTTTCGGCGAACCTTCTATCCAGTTTTTTTTAATATATGAAGAGTAGGCTTAGGACGGCGAACGGCTTTACGTAATTAAATAATCAAATAGTCCTCGATCTTGACGAGCACAGAGTTCCATGGTGTGCCAACGTAAATTCTGCATCTGTTTTCTTCAGAAAAATCAACACAATTGCTAAGTTGAAAAGAATAAATAATCTTTCACATCATTTAATTCATGGTGATCAACCTTACATTGCACAAATGAAGGAACTTTCTACAACCTGGCTCTTAAATCCTGCCACACGTGTAGAAGCCCACGAAAGAGCACCAACATTTAGTAAACTCAATCAGCATCATACGAACATCGAACATCCGTCTTCTTCCCTAATGAAGAGCGACATTCCTTCCATGAAATATATTTTGTTGTATTTTTTTTTTTTTTTTAACTAAATTACAAGTCCACCACATAGCGCCCCCAAATCGAATGTAGCCACGGGCGAATTTCTGCACACAAAGTAAAATTGATTAGGGTGTCAAGAAAAGTCAAATCCTAGAAATTAATGAAAATAGCCAAATAACTCGTGTATAGTTTGTTACTCCAAAACACCCGCGCTGGGGGTGAATTTGTATTGTACACATTAGGGCGCATTTGGCCCCTTTTGTCCTTCCGAAAAAAAAGCCCGGGGGAACTGCAAGTACACACAGGACATCGTATTCTTTTCGAAATACATTCCAATCGCGAGTGCTTCTCTGATGTCTGGGGTGGAATTTGTTTTGCTTTCCATACGCGATGACGCCTCCTTGTGGTTTGAAAAAATCGAAAAATCGAAAAATAGAAACAATTCAATATCCTTATGGCCTTTCACACATTCACAACCGCAGACACAGACAAACACCCCTCAGCCTTATTTGGATGCAAAACTTTGCAATGAATGTTTTGTCCTATTCGAATTGTCTCGGTTTTTATCCTGGAGGATATTCGGGGAATTAGTCGTACTTGCATACAGGACAACCAAGGCGACATCGGTGGGCGCTAATAGTGTTGGTGTAATTGGCAAGGAGGATGGTTAATTTAATGGATGCTTCGTATGCAATCAATGAAGGGGCCAACATTTTTCAAGTTCTCTGTTTTTTTTTTTTAATATCTGCGAGGGGATACTAAGGGTGTGAATGTTGCTTCGTTGTCGCATTCAGCAAAACGAAGAACAACAAAACGATCTGTTTTGTGTGGTAGTAGTTTGTGTTGTACCTATGGACCAAGTGATAACTACGAAAAGCCATTTGTGCAATTATTTGAGGTTGAATTGAAATTTATTACACAACAGTGTGCAATGTGCAGGGTTGCCCATTTGGGGGGTGTGGTTGTTATTCGGATGGGGCGGCTTACAGCACTGGTTTGTTTGGAGTGATAAATAGGAAGCGGAGACCATTTGTTGGGAAAGCCGGTTTGAAATCGACGTCGTAATAGAGATGTGTAGGTATATTTTGTGTTTAAGGTATTTTGAGAAGATGTGGCTAGATTTGGAAAAGGTTATTTATTAAATTAAACTCAAATTGAATGCTTTAAGTAATAATGTTGAACAAAAAACGTTTTCAAAAACTACTTAAAAAAAAAAGGCTAAAGAGGTTACTGGAACAAATCAGCGGTTGGACGAGAACGCTCCATTTAAGTATTTTTGTTGTAAGGCTCTGTTACGAACCATATTGAGCACGTCAATGTCTCCGGTCTAGTTTCAGTTAGCCGAAAGGTATAAGGCCAGTCAAGTATTATTGCTCAACTATTGATGGAAGTAGAATTAAGAGAACATCGATAAGCGACTTGATTTTCTCAATTGAGTACAGTATTTTTGAAAATTTTGTTTGTTTGATTTTTTTTTCAAAAACTAGGCTTGGATTTTCAATTCTTTTGATTGGAAAGCAAGCATGGACATGTCCTTTTACATTAGGAATTACGATGAGGTCAAAATCAGTTTTCGAGTCGTTTGCGTGTATCTTCTATCGGGTATTTTCGGTTTCAAACAATTTTGTGTCTTTGCGAAAGTTTAAGTTAAGTTTAAATTTAAACTTTTGGCTTATGTTTAAATTATTCATTTTTTATGAGGTTATTTATCTATCAATTGAAGCACAAATTGACATCAAACAAAAAATTCGTCACTTCATTGATGTATATAAGCATAGTTAATTCAACATACTTATCTCACATCGTTTTAATTTTGTTCGGTTATTCAACGAAACTTGCTAACAATTCAAATGAAAACAACATTATTTTTTCTACTTTAAATAAAAAAGAATTATACACATAATCACTTAAAATCTTTCTGATGAATTATATTTTTTGTCTTTTTTGCTGTGCGCAAATATATAAAGACGTTAGTTTTCCAGCGCGCAAACACGCGACGTGTAATTGTCCATGCGCGAAACATGGAAACTTCAAGTTTATTCCGCAAACTTGCAACGACCCGTGCCAAACGCACAGAAAATTGTAGCCACTTAGAATCGAATGGTGAATCCATTGGAATCATCGGTATACGCGGGATCAAGACATCATCTCCTTTGTATTTCAAACCACACCTTCCCCATGACACAGCGTTCATCGAAGAGGTTCAACGGTCGTTTACGAAAGCAGAAGAATCAAATTCAATACCCACCTTCAACGAAACCAACCCGGCGGATAACCCCACCAGGAACACGGAAGAATTCAGCAAATCAAAAATTAAGCTCAAAAAAATCTTTCATTCCTCGGACATGTTTCTTTGACGTTAATGAACGGTGTTGATACGAAAATTGTACTTAATCCGTACTTCGTCTTAATTGCACATATTCTCTGAACTTAGAGCGTTCAAAAACACATAAGAAAAGAAATACGATTATACTTAAGGAGATTTTTGCCGTTTATGAATACACCCTTTCCCGTGATGATCTTTGCCTCGATGACGTTATTTATAAGCTTTTTCACAGCCAGTCTCGTTCCCTAACAAGTGATATGGAAAACACAGAAGATGCTGTAGTTTTCGTATCGACGGAAAGAGAAGTTGGCGTGGCCAGAAAATAGCTTAAAAAAAGCAGAACTACAGGCAGTAGCCATCTAAAAAACTGTTAAAACTATATATAAAGAAGTATATCTCTGTTAAACGTGGTTTACAGGATTCCAGTTTATTGCAACGAGACACGATGTCATTGGAACTCTTTAACCTCATAGTTGAACCGCGAGACTCCGAATTACCAAAAGAATGAAAGCTTTTCATACGATGGTCGAAAAGTCATGCCCTTTTTTACATTTATCTCGCGGATGGAAGGCGCCCCGGCTACTAGTGTTTTCGAATTGCTGCCATAAGGTACACAAAATGAAGGAAGACCGAACTCTCTGTTAGAAGGTTAATCAATCGCGGATACCAGGGAGCTTGGTGTAACCAACTGCAAGTAGCCAACTTGCAAACGTGAAGAATTCAAATATAAGGCAATATGAGGTTCGTATCAACCAGAGCTTGGTGATTAGTTCTTTTAATTAAACTAAGTCAGGAAAATGTTTATCCAAATGCAACCATCAATAAAGGCATACCTCTTTTCCGACGTACTTTCTGAGCAACTTTTATACAAACAATTTAGTAAAGATGATTTTGTAAAGGCCGGACTAGATTCAGTCGCTGGATTCATCCTTATTATTGTGGGAGAAATTGTTTTTTCAAAAGTTTCCGACTGAATGGTGCAGCAGCTTTGGGTCATCATTAAAATCTGTAGCCAAATCGAGAGGCGTCAGTAATTTCAGAATAGATGTACGAGGCTTAAGTATAATCTTGAAGCTCCACGTTCACCATTTATAAAACACGCTTTTGTCAGTATTCAAGATCATGCAGTATATAATTTAAGAGATGAAGTAAGGCCAGTAGGATATTTACATGAGTTCAATTAAAATAATTGTAAAATAGTCATTTCTTTATTTTTCAAATATTTTATTAAATATAAGTGCTTAAAGTACTTTTTCAGGAACCCAATGTTCTAACACCATTTCGGAGCTTTACACCTCTTTAAAGCCATCTGTTTTCCGTCCTCACGCATTAGCACCCCCTCACAAATTTCCACTCGAGCAACGTTCCAAAGAACACCCCAGCCAGCAGCCAACAGCCAACAGCCAGCAGCCAAACGCGAAACCAGCTGCTTTAAACCGGAACTAGCTTTACTGTGCTCTTGGCGTAGATCCAAAACACAGCTAACCTCATAAATTGTATCCGCCTCAACCCTTAAAATCTCGCCCCTGTTGACTGTCTCACAATGAATGGAACACACACGAAATTTAAACGCGGAAATTCTTCCTTTATCTGAAAATTTATTTATTATTTTGCATCGCACCCACCACCCACCCAGACAAATCGTCCGATTCCACTTGCGATAGATCCTTCTCCGATCTGCGCTTCAAATAGCCAAAAAGAAAGGACTCGAAATGAAGACGAAAATTTAATTACATTCACAAGAAGAATTCGCTACACTTCCTTGTTGATTTAATTAAATTTTCACTTGATTTCCATGGATATGCAGGCGAGTTTTCCGTAAAAATCAAATCCTGCATCCCACCCTTTTGTGCTGTCACTTGTAATTTGCTTCATCGAGTATCCTTTTTCACACCACCCCATGGATTAATTGTTCTTTTGTTGAACGTACAAACGAACGAACGAACGAAGTCGAAAAACGAATTCAGTCTTTCTTTCAGGACACTTTAAGGATAGCAGGAAAAAGAAAAATCACCGCGGCAACTCTTGATTGTCGGTATGGTACAGTAAAAGGGATACCCCAGAGAAGGCGCAACATTTTGCCAACACAATGAAACACAATGAGCTCAATTCAAGGATAATATTGTTATTAATTCCATTACGTTGTTTGTATCCTTGTTTCTGATTTTTGCAACTCCAAAGTGTACCGCAAAAAAAAAAAATCATGTTTTCATCGAACATCAAAGTGTCCGCAAAGGATAACCCAGAACCCAATCCACCTTCACCGCTACACGAAAAAAGGACCAAAAAAGTAAAGGAAACAGGACAACAATGCAATGTCGTCTAATTGTTGCAGTACAGAAGAATTCTTGGTCGTGTTGCCTTTGATCTGGTTTTCTCCAAGGATTACAATGTGTCGTCTTCTTGGTTACATGGTGGAGAATAAAAGGGATCATTAAGCCAATGATATACCTGTCAATGGGAGTTCAATGGCGGCTGGACACCTGAATGGATTCTCTTCCCATTGAGTGACGCCGACTTTGATCGTTTTTGATTTTTAATCAATTGATTGCGAGACCGCAAAGCGGCTGCAGGCAAGCCAAGCATCCATGTGCATCCAAGGAGACAACACCTATTTACGACACTGACTCTGGGAATTGGGTGTGAAATTCGTTTTGATTTTCGGATTAGCTGAGAGAATTTTTATTTTTATTTTTTTTATTATCGACGTGGGAAGGCAAACAATGCCCAGCCAGCGGTGCAATTGGTTATGGTTGCTTAGGCCGGGAGGCATCCCCCAGAGATTGTGCTTCAAAAGATTTCAGATTCACTAATGTCGTGGTAAACATTTGTTAAACTCTGTAATGGGGTCCCTTTATTGATTTGAGAAATTAAAAACTGAAACAGAGATGTTACTAGAGCTGATGGGACGGGTAAAGGACTTAAGAGGTAGTCAAACCCACGCCTATTTTATCGTCTGCAACGAATTCTATTCAAATATTCTGCCACAAATCGTAAGTCGATTGGTTCCGCAGTTCGGATATAAGTACTTGAGAGTTGACAGACGATTGAAAAATGTATAAAGTCAGACTAGAAACATTCTAAGCGAATGGTTAAGGTGAATGTCCTTTTAAAGGTTTTCCATTTTCAATTTGACATTTGACAATTAAAGTTTATTGCATTTCAAAGAACAATTGACGTGCTCATGATGAAAGAGGGAGGAGGAGGAGATGCTTTCAGACAGCTTCACAGTCTAGGAGTAGAAACCAGTCGTATTCCTAATACTGCATTATTTATCGGCAAAGTTGCGTAAATGTGGATGGTAATGTCGGAGCGACTTATGAGCTATTAAAGGTTTTAAGTTGTCTACCACTTTACCGATGTTAACGCTAAAATAAGAATTTTTTCGCTGCACCATTGCTCCTTGGAGGATTTGAACCATCGTTCACGATGTTAGTCTTAGCTCGCTGGATTCTAAGTCGGAGATTCGTCCTTTACTCTTTTGGTAAGCCAGATGGCTGTGATTCGATTACGCTCTTAACTGGAGTGTTGGCTTCACTTCTCTAGCCAATATAGTCAACGGGTTTTTACTACCAGACTGGATCCATATCCTAAGGCTTCCTCGCACAAATGACCGTATATCCGTGTAACGCAGTTTTCAAAAATATGTTCTGCTGTCTTGCTCACTGTCCAGCTTTCGTCTCGAATTCAGCCATCCGGTTGCATAGTTATGTGCAATGAATGGTCTCATTTGCGGCTTGAAAGTCGGTGATAAGGTGCTGAGATTTGAATTGAAATTCGTTTGCCTTTTCTAGACTGGAAGTCACACAGCATGTGTTGCAGAAACGGTTCAGACTTAAGCCGAATAGGATCATAAATGCGTGTTTATGCAACACAAAGCGACGTCTTTTTTGTTAATCCGAAACATTAACATAAAATTTCAGTCTTTGGCCATGATTTCGTCATTGATAGATACCAAAAAAGTTCAGCTTGTCAATTACATGAAACTGCATCTTGTTGGCTTTTTAAATGGGTCAACTAAGAGCTTTTCACTTATGTCCTCTTTGAGGCGCAAGCAACTTGCAGTGTTTTGAACATTTTTTTTGACGCCAGGTGCAACTACATAGTATTAAACATTAGGACTCTTAAATGTGCTGCCACTAAAAAGCGATCAGAGTTGACATTAGGCCCTCTAAACGGATCCAGCCTTTTGACGAGGGTTTTAGATGCCGTGTGGTTCAATATGTTTACTGAATTTGTTTCCTTTTTTAAGATGCTGTTGCAAAGGGCTAGTAATTAATATTTGTTAATATTAACACAAAAAGATTGAATATTTTTTATGTTCTTAGCACTTATATAAAAATTCATTTTGTACAAAATACATTATCGGTTTGTTTTTAGAACCTTTTAACAGTTTTTGAAAGAAGTCTTAGGTATTTTCTTAGTTTCAATATCAGAGTTAGATAAGCTTAAGCCGGTTGACTTATGGCGGGAGATCATGCATATTTGTCCATGGAAGGAAAAGCAAACAGAATCGGAGAAATTTTATTTGAACTGATCCTTTTCTAACAACCATGTTTCAGATTAGGGCGGACAAAGCTATTGAACAGAAGTTTTAAGACTTAGGCGTCTTCGAATTCATGTGAGACTCTTTTTAGAAATCCTTAAATAGCAATCATGTTACTGTGGAATTAGTAATCTAATTAAACGTTGTCAGGTGTTTTTGATGATATTTGGAAGATCATCATGATGGGACCTAGGTGGCTCCCTCGAGGTACGCCAGACTTAACATTTAAATTCAAATTGAACTTCGTATGATTTTTTTTTAAACAGGATTCAGTCCAGCTAAAGCAATTTTTATTTAGTTTGAATGTACAAGCGAAACAAAAAAAAACATATAATCACAAAGCATAAGCCCCATCAGGTGATTTATTTAATAAATAATTTCTCGTTGAAATATAGAGAATAACATGCATCAGAAAATATGTCCTATAAAGAGCATACCTCATTAAAAAATAGACTTTTAAGGGGACTTGTTTTAGAATTGCCGTATAATAAAAAGCTACTTTTCGACATTATTTCCACCATATAGTTCTAGCAACATATTTTTGGACAACATTTAAAGATTCGGTTTTATTATTTTGAGTGCCAACCGAGCAAGTCAGTTCGCATTGTGGTTTAGATTGCACTAAGCTGTAATAAATAGTCTCCAAAAACCTACGGGAACCAAATGGTCTTAAGTGAAGCATTCTTTTTAATAACTTCAGTAAATGTTTCCAACGTGAGGCGGTAAGAGTGCTTCAGTTAATTTTGTTTTCAAAAACAAGTCACGAATACTTAAAAACAAATGACCGTTCCTTTGGAAAGCTATGGGATGAACAGTCAGCTGAATATGTCTTAGAAGAGCTACTTTGAACACAAATACCTTAACAATGTAATAAACTTCGGCAACGGGGCCATGATATTTGAACCAAGGAAAATAAACACTAAATCATTATTTCAGTTTTGTCACAAATTACTAATATGTGCCTACGAAACTTATCTGTTTCTGCAATTGCAGCTAGATCAGAGTGATTCAAGCATGAGCAAGCACTATCATCAGCAATTGATGTACATTTAGAAAAGAATAGTCTGAAGTATTTACATCCCTGAGAAATATCAATTTCAATATTCAAAGCTTGACCGAAAATATCAGATATTTATTTAAGCTTCCATTGTCGAAGCCGCAGAGTCTTAAAAGTTGATCTTCCCGTCATAAGCCCATATTGGTTTGAAATTATATAGAAACATTTTTCCACAAATGTCACCATTCTGATTTTCATTAAATGTTTAAACATTTTAAAGAAAACTGAAAGGAGAGATTTACATAGGTCTTTGATTACTTGTGCCACTAATCAATTTCATTAATTTTAGCAAAGTTTTTGAAAAAAATCTGATAGAACAGTTACTTAAAGTTACTGAAGATTAAAAAAATGTATCCAAATAAGCAATTTGGTTTCCGTCGCTCCACAGTACATTCCACAAAGTGCTGAGAATTTGCGAGCGTGTAAAACAAAATCCAATCGACGTTAAATCTATAGGCATGATTCACTTGGATGTTTAGAAGGCATTCGAGACTCTATTGCAAGCTGGTCTAGTCTACCATGTAAACTCAATTTTCCATTTCATCTGTTTAAAACTATGCAAAGTTTTTTGTCAAATCGTAGCTTAATAGTCTTTGCGAACAATTGCCCTTCGAATCAATTTTATCAGGTGCATCCCAAGGTGCTGTTGTTAGTCCCGGCTTATACAATGTTTTTACGTCTGATTTTCCCCAAATAAGAGAGTATAAGTCCGCTATGTCTGCGGATGAAACAAAAATGAATTTTCTTTCAATATTGAGAGAAACTTAAACTCTTACAAAATTACAAAAAAAAAGGAAAATAGAAGTTAATTTAGAAAAAATTCAAGACTTTTTTTTCAAACGAAAAAAAAAAATCTTGTCATCTTCCGAGTAATCAACTCTAGACAAATGATGCTAAACTCGCATTGAAATCATCTTTAAAATACTTAAGATAAAAAACTGACTTTCAATGAATATATTTCGAGAATATTAAATAAAATTAACGTTGCTGCTAAAACGCTATACTATTTCATAAACCGAGAGTCGAAATATCAACGAGAATAAATCAATCATTATCCACAAAGTTATACTCTTATCGATTTTACTCTGTGGTTGTCAAGTATCGGGGAACTGTGCAAAAACACAAATCCAAAGATTGCAAGTGTCACTAAACAAATTGCTTAAAATGATGCTCAATCTACTATAGCTTTAGTCTTCATCTGATCTTCATCACAAATGGAATGTTGAATTGATCTTCGGAAGACTACAAATGCTTAAACATACATTAAAGGTTCGTTGTGCATTCGTAGATAATATTTGGGTAAACCAATTATCTAGTTGAAGAAAAATAAAAAGACTTTGAATTCTTGTTAATTGTAATTCGTAAATGAATTTCTCATTTATTAATTTATGTATTTATTTAAAATAAGTGTTTATTTGTATTTATTAAATAGTAATTGCTTTGCACATGAAGATGAATCTTATAAATTAGTGAAAGCCTTAAGGTTAAGTTAACACATTTTGTAAAAGTAGAAAAATTTGTGAATTATCGTTAAAATTTTTATTAATCTTATTAAATTATTGAAGAAATTTAAAATTTATTAAATAAGTAAATAACACAGAACTTTAACTAAACGAGCAAGAAATATATAAAAAGAAGTGAAATAGCAAAACAGAAAAGAAAAAAGAACTAACGTTAAATGGTTACTAACTATACGAACTGGCCAAGTGACTCAAAAGTAGATATTTAAAGTCTTTCCCATTTCTCACGCCTCTCAGTTCGGTGGGCAGGGAGTTCCACAGGCGGATAGCATGGACGAAGAATTGGCGCTCTGAGGTTAGACACGAGTATTTTGTTTGAATTAATACGAAAGTTCTTTGTGAACGAGGGAAAAGTAATCTACTATGTAGGTACTCAGGTTGATGTGTCTGAACGATGTCATCCAAGGAACATAACGAACGAAAAACTAAGAGGTTGTCAAAAGAGCAGCTTATAAGACGTTTTGAAAAATTTGACCGGAGACCATAAACATAATGAGCAACATTATTGTATTTATACAACATTTAGTTTTTTTTTACTCTCACAATCAACCTTGCCGTAAACCTCGCATCCATATAATAAGATTGGCAGTAAGAGCGTTTTCGCAAGCATTTTCCTTACTGTTCGTGGTGTACACATTTTCGTTGGCCAAAGCAATCGAAGACCTTCCCAAACCTTTCCGAAGACAGCATTTATATGGTCGCTCCATGCGAGGGTATCATTAAAAACTAAACCGAGGTTCGTAACAGCTCTGACATATGGTATGATTTCTTGACCAAGTTTAACTTTTGACAAGATAAACGTGTCTAGTGCTTTCCAATATATGGCGGGCGCTTATGATTTTGCTGGATTGAAGCTCAGAAAGACACAGAGAAGAATATCATTCAACTCATCGTTTATCTGTGCAATGACTTCGTGTAGATTGTTTATAGGGCCACTCAACCACAATTGCACATCATCGGCATGCATATGAATCAGGGAGCGTCGGAGAATAATTGAAAATCGTTTATATAGATGGAAACTAAAATAGGTCCAAGCATTGATCCTTGTGGTGCGCCGCTCGAAACTTTAAGGAAACTTGGAGACCGGGCTTTAAACGCAACAAATTGTAATCCCTCTCGTAAGTAAAGGGTTTTTCAATTAGAGCGCTACAAAAATTTGTTTAGATAAAACAAAAACGGTTTTGGATATCAATGAAATTCTTTATTCCTGTGAAAGTACGTTCGATGCCATTATGTATGGAACTCGATTTCTTTTGCATGGCCACCACGGGCACGGATGCAGAAGACCAGAAGCTGAACCATTCCCAATTTTCGACGATTTTCAAGCATAAATCGGCCGATACTGCTGCAATTTCACGTTCGATATTTGTACGAAGTTCATCAATCGTCGCTGGCTTGTTGGCATGTACCATAGACTTGACGTGGTGGTCAAGCGGCTTCAGTTCTTGCGTCAATTTAATCTTGTAAGGATGTAGGCCAAGATCTTTTCGCAAAATTCGCCACAACGACGTCACAGAGATGCCCAACGCTTGAGAACGACGTGTGAGAGACACATTTGGGCTTTCTGCAACTGAAGCCTCAGCGGCAGCAACATTCTCGACACTACGGGCACTTCTTTGTCTCACTGGCACGGGAACATTTTGTACTGTGCCTGTGGATTCAAATTTTTCCACTAGACGCTCAATTTTTGATCTTCTAGGACGATTATGACGACCATAAATTGGACGTAGCGCTCTTAACGTTGAGGCCACTGACTCCGAATGTCGGTAGTACATTTTAATAATTTCGACTCGTTGTTGGCTCGTATATCTTTCCATCATGAAATAACAAGCCTTACTGAAGAGAAATGTCAAAAGAGCGGAAAGAAATATGGCGTCGTTTGTTGTCCCTGTCGCTCTACTTTTGTAGCGTCCCTGTTGAAAAACCTTTGAACTGTATATAAGCTTCGCGGATCCTTTTAAAAATTTGTACATGGTCTGAAGATTTCGACATAGCAGAACGTGATTTACGGTATCGAAAGCTTTGGAAAAGTCTAAAAGAATCAGGAAGGCTACAAACTTCTTGTCCAGTGACTCTCTGACGTCATCAACGACTGACAACAGCGCAGTCTTGCAGCTGTGTTTGTAACCAAAACCAGACTGACGACTGCTGAAAAGTTTATTCGCTGTCAAATATGTTTAAATCTGTTTCAAAATTACTTTTTCAAATACCTTACTCAAAAACGGCAGAATTGCAATGGGTTTATAGTCACTAGCTTGTTTTAAGTAATTTATTTTTTATTTATCTATTTATTTATTTATATATTTGCTTATTTTTCATTTATTTACTGATTTAAGTTACTTTGTACTTGTTCTCTTTTTTCTTCCTCATTGGTTTTTTAATTATTTACTTTATGTTAACATTGAACTATTCATTTGTATTAACATTTTTTAAGTCCTTTTTGACCATTTTATTATTTTCATTCCATTGTAACCAATTTACTGAAAAAGTTGTGTTTTTTTTTGCATATATATTTTTTTTTATTTCTCGACAGATCCTGACGCTATCCAACATGTTGCCCGGATCTCAGGAGGATAATGCGTGGGCATATTTTTGAAGTTTTGCGTAGTTTGAGTGACGCAGAGTGTTTTTACATTCCAAGATCATACAAGTAATTTTTTTCTCCGTTTTAAGGGTCCATTGGTAGCCGAGGCAGCTTACTCGCTAAAGATAAAGCCAGTGGCATCACATGCTCACGGACATGAATCGTCCCCAGGTTGCGCCTGTTTGAACACTTTAATGTGTTTGAGTCTTCCAACCCACCAAAGCCGTTTTTTTTATATACTGTCAGATATTGTCCCTGTTTCTATCCTAACAGGAAGTGTTCTAAACAATATTGATATCACTCTTTTGTCATAGAGGGCCAAACCCGTAAATGTTAAATATGACCTCGACTACATCCTTAAGGTCCCCTAAAACATCATTATAAATATTTTGACATTTTCAATGTCGATCTTATCTAGTATCACAAGAAAACCCATCAAAGCTATCTGCATTTCGAAGAATGTCATCCAAGTCACTCTCCCCCCCTTCCACCATCATTTATGCATCTTCTAACAATGGTAATAAAAATTTGTTCCCTTCCTCGATTTCATTACCCAGAACCGAAATTAAACTGAAGGAAAAAAAAATGAAAATAAAAATAAAAATACTTATTATGACGAGTACGAGATCGTCCCCAAGCGGGAGAGATATCTACAATTGTTTTACAACATGTTAAAGGATTGTTACAGCAATCACATTTGAATGGCCCTCATATCAAGTGGCGCCGCAGCCGCTGTATCCAAAGTCTCGCTTCTCATTTCTCACATGTCAGATGACAGTGACAGCGGCAATAAAAAGATTCCAAATAACCTTAAACATAATTTTAATGGTGGTTTTGAAATTGAAAATTCCCTTGGAGCATCCTTTCCTCCCGCGCTGCTGCTCGTTCTGTTGTGTCAATCAAAAATATATTCAGCGGGGCAATGCATCACACAAACCGATTAGCTGCATCACTAATGCGCTGCATTGTCCATGAAGCAGTTCTATGGTCGTGGCTTTGCATTGAACAATGCTGTAAGGATTGTAAGCCGCCTAATTCGGCTGACCGTAACAAATTTATTGCTGTGATCCTAGAAATCCAAATCCAAGCAAACCTTGTTGTTGTGGATATGTTTCAGCTTATTTTGTTAAATGTGTGATTATTGAGGGTTAATGCGAGGACATTA
This sequence comes from Orthonevra nobilis, assembly GCA_963555765.1. Lineage (NCBI taxonomy): Eukaryota > Metazoa > Arthropoda > Insecta > Diptera > Syrphidae > Orthonevra > Orthonevra nobilis. Next base: position 72,718,013 of record OY743227.1, on the reverse strand, counting down.
GAGGGTAAATGTCATGCTATAATGTCCTGTCATAAAATTGGGAAGACCAAGTCCTTCCTGGGATCGATATGCGGTCGTAAATTCTCAATTCGGTGTCCTGTAACATTGATGAATTGCAATTCGATTGACAACAAACTGTCATAAATGACAGTGTCCTTGGAAGGCAAACCGAAGCAAGGGATAATGCATTATCATCGGTTTTTTATTTACAATAAAAGCAAGGACTTCCAACTGAGCCGGGTCACTTGTTCTGTTGCTTCGTTTCGCATCCTTTTGATATGAGGATTCTGTACAAATTACCATCCGTTCGAGTTTCTCGGTAGTATTGGACAAATTCGCACATATGTAGGTGTCCACAGGTATCCCGTCGGGATGCATACATAAATCAAGGAATGAAATTTTTCCTAAAGTTTTTTTCTACAGTTTTTCTGTGTGCCAGGATGCCGCTGCGTTTTGCGGATAGTGTCATAGAAATTTAACAGGATTATGGCCAAATGGGGAGTGTTGGGAATAGGGGAAAACAGTGTGGTGTCCTTAGTGCAGTAATTATTAACGCGGCAAGTTTTTGTGTGTTTCAACAGTTTTTTTTTGTTTTTTTTTTTCGTTTCTTTTTCGCTCTGGAGACATATTATTTATGGCTATCCGCATTGGGTGCATTATTTGCCACAGGGTGTCGAGTGAAAGAAGGGAATGCTGGCAAGACGGTGACAATGCCTGCAGTGAGTGCATTAAGGGACATGGTTTTGGATGGAAGTATGCTTTGTTTTCGAAAGTGTTTAGTTGTTTTTGCCGTTTTTTCGAGGATATTTGTGTTGGCTAATGGATTTGTCTGTCTTGGATGTGAAAACACTTGTTTTTTAGGATTGCAAGTCTCTAAGCAATGGGAAATGACGGAGATGAATAATTTTTAAGGGATTCGCAAAGTAAAAATAAGTCAATCAGTGATTGGTTATTGAACTTCAAAATGAATTACATTTGTAATTATGAATTACTTATGCATTACAATTTAGCAGCCGTTTTAATGAAATTTGACAAAAAATAGCAATAATAAATAGTAATTATAATTTAAGAAAAACTTAGGTATAAGTTTAAACTTTCAAATCAAACTCAGGTTAACATAAAGTGGCTTACAATGGCCACGTTCAGAATTCTAGGGAGTAAAATTTCAGTCAAAACCTAGAATATTTAACGGGTAAACTGACTGAAAATGCAGTTGACAGTTTCATATCTCAAACATATTATTTTCGGAAATTTACTTTCCATTTAAACTTGGTATTTAAACATCTGTAGGTCAAGTTTCGCTTTTCGTTGCAAACGAGTTGCAGAGCCCATCGTTGATTTTGCGAAATTCTGCAATGTTTGGATGGAGTGAACGGCCAACCAGAAATCCCAGCTACTCTGAGAAAGTAATTCCTGCGTACTCGCTCGAAGAATTTCGGGCTCACTTCAGGATGAGTCGGGCTTGCTTTTCGGTTAGTCTCATGTGCATTCCGTTCTTTTAACAACTATTAAGAATAAACCTTACAGAATTTAATGCAAACGGTTAGAAATACTGCGCGTATTGAAAATTTGAAAAAGAAAATCTTGTTTAGAATGTGGATGCTCGGTAAACAGGAGAGCTTTTTGTAAGCTGGAGATCGATTTAATTTTTCAAAAAGTGCAGCGCATTGGAGTTTTTGCGAAGTCCTTGATGTTCTGTGCGGTTTACGGAAAGTCTATGTAAAGTGGCCGTCGCGAACTCAATACCCAGAGATTGCAGTAATTATTGACACTTTGTTTATGGGAAAAAAAATGTTATTAACAGATACTTTCTTCTAGATTTTAAAGGAGATTTTTTCAACACACGGCTCAACAATGCAAGAACAACAATCGAAAGAACATTTGGGCTACTGAAAGGAAAGTTTCGCCGATTAAAATATACTGACGCAGCTAACCCCATTATGGCCAACAAGATTGTTGTATCCAGTGTAGAAATGATGAAGAGTTTTTGGGGGAAGAAGAAATCAATCCAGATGATATAAACGAAATTGAAAGTGAAACTCGGGACAGACAACGCGGTTCTGAAAAGAAATTTTTTAGTTTCCTTATTTTAAAATAAAAAACAATTTATTTCTAAAACATTTTGTTTTTTTATTTTATTAAGGTTTTTTAATTAGCTTGTGCCAACAAACTCTCCATATAGCTTGCGGCAAAATTATGGTCTGAAAGTAAATTAAATTTTCAGATTTTTAAATTCTCTTTGGTTTACATCATAATTTCTTACCACTCATCATACGGTTCACTAATTGCTCAGATTCGTCCAAGCAATAGGTCACACCCTCATAAATTATTTGCACCTTCATTTTTTTTTTTTTTTGTAAATTATTAATTTAAACCGAAACCGTTTGATATACGTTTTCAAAATGAACAGCTGATTTTTGACGTTTCATAAATCAACTGCAAAAATTATTCAAATAATTTTAACTGCAAATCCAGTCCACTTCCTCACCAAATGTCAACTAGCTTTGCCGTCAAATTCACGGGCTCTCGATCAATCAGAGCCGGGTGACTAGCTAGTGCCTAGAATTCTGAACGGGGCCAATAAAAATGGCCAACTCCAAATTAAATTCTTTTTCATTGAATAAATTCTTGTTTCAATAATAATGCAACTTTAACGACAAGGTTATAGTAACAAATAACAGAGAAGGGAACGAAGTTCATCTAACAATGAAAATGGCCCAGTTAACAAAAACTTCTCAAATAAAGCTTTTGAAATTGTAAAGTCTGTTTCGTTTGTGCAACTGCATTAGTCATTGATAAGTGTAAAATTCATTCATACATTTAAATTCAGCAAAATGGGACTTAAAAGAGCTCCGGAAGTTAATTTTTGAACAATTTAAAAATGGAAAAAGTGAGCGAGAAATCTCTTTATTGTTTAAAAAAAAACTCTTTAAACAGAAAAATATATTATAACAAGAATATAGAATACAAGCAAACCAAAAATAAGCCCCAGAAAAATATTTTTTGAGCGCGATGAGCGTTAGATTGTTAGCAAATCTAGATCAAATCCAAGGTTGAAGCTCATGAACTCTGATAAAGTTCATCAGTGTATATGAAGTTTCAATTATTTTTGAGTAAAACTCCTCAACTGTTCTACTCCCTTGCTTTAATTCATGTAGATCTCGAATGAGACTGGTCTCATTCCGCTTGCCGGAAAAGTGAGCTTGTTAAACTGTTTTTTATTTCTTACCAATCTAAAGTTGTTCCATATAGGTTGAGGGTTTCACTAGCCTAATCTACTTTTTTATTTCTTATCGCTCGAAGAATAATATTGGCATAACTAGTACAACTAGCGTCTAGTATAATGCTCGAGATTTCTTCGACGTTAGAAATGACTTGGTCCACATTGCATAGGGTTCTTCGAAACCAAGTAATTAAAATTCGCCACTCGATTATAATCCATCGAATGTGCTTCAATCCAGTTTTATCACTCAGGAAAATTTATTTATTGCTTTACTAATTTTTTTACAGTCTTCCAAATCCTTTGTTTCTTATGATTAACACAATTTTGAATTTAAAATTTTTTTTTTAATTTTTATTTAGTTTTATAATCAACTGGATTTTTTTCCAGGCCGACTGCGCAAACGCTAACTGCCGACCTTTAGGTGGCGAGGTGAGATGCGGCACGTAACTCGAGCGCACCGAAGCTTAGAGATATGGTGGAAAAATATCTGAAGATAAATTGCAATGCAGAAACAGTTCGAAATGTTTTACGCCGAGCAGGATAAAATGGAAGAATTGCAAGGACGAACAGAAATTTACGGTATACGATTTATTTACAGATGAGATCAAGTTTAACTTTTTTCGGTCAGACGGAAAATTTAACTTTTGACAAAGTGGAATGCAGAGTTGAATCCAAACCCTGGAAAAAGGGAATATGGACAATCAACAATATAAAGATATTAAAAAAAAAACAGCTTAAAACAAGAACTTCCTGATGGGAAGTAAACTAAGTTCTAAGAATCTTGAAATTAAAGGGCCACTTTAATTTTTATCAAGACAATAGTCAGAAGCACTCCTCTGGAATGACTGCTCTACCATTGTCCAAGGGTAATTCGAACTCCACAGCAAAAACCAGATTTAAATATTATTGAAAATTAGTGGAAAAAATTGAAAACTAAAACATGAAATTTGTAATAAATGTGATAAAAAAGATTTTTTTCGATAAAGTAAGAAGTCTTTATGCTACTCCCAAGGCTTATAGAACTGTTAGCCTTTCCAACTATCTTCTGAAAACTCCGATATTTTTATTGCTACAAATTGTAATGAATAAAAAATACCGAACGTGACAGAGCGTTCCATATAACTGTTATGCGGCTGAAAAACGAAACTCTATACTTTATTGTACGACCGAAGATGGGCTTAAGGATTACTGATGAGAATTCCTGGCGAGGCGGATGTTACGTTGAGAGTGATAAGGGGGAGGAATGCAAATGTAAGTTAAGACTGGAGACGTTACAACGGTGGTGAAGAGAGTCAATTGACTTTTTGATAGTTTTGGCTCCTATGAGTTTTATCGCTCGATTTCGGAATCCGTCAAGCAGGCTCAAGAGGGTCTTTGGAGTACCCGTCTTTTCATGGGAGTTGTGCGGCCAGATGAGATGGAGTAAAGTATTTCTTCATCGGTTCAGGAAGCCTAGACATTTCGTAGCATTTTTGGCGATATCAGTGATGTGATCATTCCAACCAGGATTATTTTTAATGCATATTCGAAGGGCGGAAAATTTTTCAGCTGGAGTGCCAATCATGAAAAATGATTGAGGATTTTCATTTCGCTTTGGTGACAGAAGACAGCATTGAGTTCTGGGGGCATTAAATTCAACCCTATTCATAGAGCCCCATAATAATGTGCTATAAATATTGGAATTAAATGATGACGTTCTACAGCCAAAGATGAGGGACTGGATGAGAGATTATACTATCATCAGCGAACGAGTGAATTGGATAAAATGAAGCAGATAGAAGATTGTTGACGAGATTTTAAAGTGAGTCAGTGATAAAACTGAGCCCTGGGAAACACCAGGATTGAACTTGGTACCGTCCAATACTACTTGAACTGAACAGCCAGAAATGTAGTTCCCAATCCAATGAATGAGAGATTCGTCAATATCAATTTTCTACAGAAAAACCTGATGAAAAACTCTGTCAAGTGCAATAATCTTGCTTTCGCCAAAAAAAACGCAAAGAGTGGTTCCACTTTCCGGTGAGATATACCATCACCAGTGGACATTTTGCTAGGAAAAACGTTCTTCGAGTTATTGAGGAGTTTTCGTGGGTCGACATATTTCATAAGCTGACGATTTACCAGCGTTTCCATGACCATGGAAAAGAGGGACGTTAGTGCGATAGTTGGAGGTAGAAGAAGATTTGCCCTTCTCCTTGATGGGCTTAACAAATACTGTTTTCAAATCTTTTTGGGAAGAGACCAGAAGATAAGGACAGATGGAAAATCTTACGTAATGGTTTTACCAAGGTGGAAGAACACCTCCTAAGATCCTTAAGTACTCGGAATTAGATCCGTCCCGTGGAATAGTTGACGCGATCGAGTACAGGAGGGGGCAAAGTAAGACCAGGGCGTGTTGAGCTAGCGGAAAAATTGGCCGCGAGGAGATTTGCTCTTTCCACAGAGCTGACAGCCGGAATGTCATTGCAAACGCGTGTTGGGATGAAATGTGAGACACTATTACTTAAATTTTCCATGAGCGACTAAAAATTCTTGGTATCCTTGGAACATTGTAGGACATTTGTCTTAATTTTCGTGAATTTTACACAGCGGATTTTAGGATTGCAGTTATTTTGTGCTTGTACTTGTTCGGGTTTCATCAGATGGGTTGGTTTTCAAATTTTGAAAACTCTCAACTTGACAGCTTCCTAACAACTCGAGTCGCATCACGAGTTAACCTTGGGTTTGACAGTTTTCACCCTGTGAGGGTTGATGTTCCTCATACCAAGGAGAACAGTGTTAGTGACCATATCGGCGACGACATAGTGACCAGTTAAAGTTCTAACGTTCCTAATATACGACTGTTGCATATATTGATACTCTGCCAGACTCGATTTCCGTGATGGACGAACTACTTACCTACATTCAAGTACGAAACCTTCGCTGCGCGAGTCCGACTCGTATTTGGCTGGTTTTTTTATATAAATCCAGCTTATTGCAACCCACGAAGTGTTGATGGAAACGTTGTTTTGATGGAAGATCCAAGACAGATTTCTTACGATTTAATTCATCTTTGGAAATGAACATTTAATCAACAATTTGTATCCATTTCTATTGGAATGAAACTCCACGCCATGACACCCAATTTTGCTGTGATATTTTCAAAAAATATCTTATCATGGGATGTTGTTCCTTCGGTTGTGTGTCCCTTCCTGTTTTTTCCGCACGATAATAGTTTTGCATTTGTTTTCCTGTCAATGTCTGCCTGGAACACATTTGTGTTTCAAATTAAAAGATAAAATGAGTTTTCAACAGTTCCGGTGATTCGCTCTCAATCTGACCAATTCGATGGCGATTTGTTTGAAGTTTCCCTCGTTCGTTGATCAAGGTTCTCGACAAGTTGGAAGACTATTGGCTTCTAACACCAATACTCGTCGATGTTAAGATGCAGATTCCGTATATGTGGAACAGCTTCATCTACTCCTTATGCCTTCATTTCTTTGGTACCGCTCATTTGAAAATCCTTGAACTTTGAGGACATAATTGTGGAAGTTTCTCCAGCATCCTTTTATGTGATTTATCTATTCAACTCCACGGCTATTGCTTGTGACTTAATGTGGAATCGGCTAAAGGTTGAATTGCGAAAGTGTCTTTTTAGTTAATAGCGTTTTAAGGTACGTAACCGGACTACGATTTACGTAAGCTCTTTAAAAATGAAAAGACGTTTTTCCTCAACAAAACATGCAACTCATCCAAATTGTTCACACGGTCCGGTATGATTGTTTTGTTTTGGACACAATACTGAAGCAGCATCCTACACATTTCGTTTGTACTTGGTTCGCTAAAAATATCAAATCTAAAGAAAGCAAAAAACATTTAAAGGACATTTTTCAACAATTTTACTTACAAAAAAATCTAGTTTAATATTCAGTTCAAGTGCTCAACCAATATCCTTATAACAATTTTCATTTTTAGACTTCTTCCAACTGTGACTTTTGTTGTGAAGAAAAAGATACAAAAAAGGATCGGTAGCGTAACATGTGGTCGCCTACATACATATAGTCAAGAAGGAAGGATCTTTCCACTTGAGGAATATTTATTTCTAATGAGAAAAATCTGCCAGAATCTGATCCTTTTATGAGTTTTTAATATGTGAACAAATGCTCCAGGAGCCATATGCTGTTGCCACTTGAAAAAGATATCAAGGAATTTCGATTCATTCGCAGAAAAAGGTACAAATTCAAACGCAACGAATTATTATTATCCTTGAAGAAGACATATCCATAATACATTTGACAGGTACTCGAGATCACATTCAATGCACTAGACTACCTGTTGTTACATTTCTAGCAACTGCCGCTGGCGGTTGAAATGATCGATGACCTTGTTGATAGAAATCAGGATCAGCAGGACATGAATTTTAGGAAAATGAAATTGAGATTTTCGATGAAGATGTTTGCTACACCGTTAACCATGACTGATCGACAGCTTGGGATTCAACTGGACACAACAGACGAAGCAGCGTTCGTCCGTAGGGAGTCGCCACGACAACAACCACGACACTGCTGATGGACTGTGGTGAATGTGACGTGGAAATTAATTTGATTCGGATTTGCTTTTAGAGTTTTCTCTGAAACTCGAGCAGTATTCAAGGGGAATGTCCTTGGAGCGAACACAACGATGTTTGTTGACGTTAGTAACGCTTTGCGGAGGATATCTATGCGCATGGTGTGCGTGTGTAATTGAAGGAGAAAATTGATTTTGTGCGGTTTTTCATCTTGTTGCACACAGAGTGTCCTGTGAGTGACAAATGTGAATAAACAACGAATGTTTGGGTAGGAAAACGCATTCGAATTTCGACTGCATGATGATTGCTGGCAGATTGATGTGTGTCTACTTTGATTTGAAATGCATTGAAATTAAAAGGAAAAGGGTGACCATGTCCATGTCACGACATATGTGAGGGTGTATTCGATTTCGGATGGGATTCGGGACACATGTTATTCTACAGCTAAATGGATGAGTTAGATTCCAGTGGTTTGAGTTTGTTTGTCAAAGGCACTTAGGGAAGTTTTTTTTTTTTTGCTTCTGTCAAGTTGTTGGCTTGCACGCAGTTGGATTCGTTTACGCCATTTAATAATTGAAGTTGATGTCATCACCTATCGTCGAAACCCTGTTAAATCTGAGCTCTATCTTCTTCAAATGTGCTCTATAAAGACGAAAAAAAAATTGGTCTCATTAGATCTTTTGAAAAATCCAAAGAATTTTTTGGGTCAACAGTTGTCGGTGAAAAAAATATTGAGTGTCATAAAATCAACCCTTCTGATGAAAATAAAGATCTCTAGAATAGTCAAATTGCAGCTCTGGTTTTCTTAAAACATGACCTTCTAATCGACCACAGTCGTTGTTTTTATAAAGAAGCTATTAAATGCTGATCGTTTGGTTCAAGAGATTCGCAATATCGACTGGCAGAAAATCCATTTCGACGCTTGTCACAGCAAACAGGTTGACTTTGATCAAAAGATTCACAGTAAAATTTCTTAATCTAATAAATCTGATGCAGCTTAAATGAAATACTAATATTCTTCGTTTCCAAAATTCTATGAAACCTTTTTAGATTAATTTTGTCAACTCAAATATTTGTCATATTAGGCACAAAAAAAAAAAGGATTATTCTCGTCTCTCGATGTAAAAAAAGCCTCCAAAAGTTACGAAAATACTTGCCTGAAAATCGTGCAATATGATTCTGACAATCTTAAGGTAGATTTTGTAATCCTCAAGCTGTATTTTTGTAGGGAACGTTCTGGACGCAAAAAGATAAGGCTAGAAAAGTGCTGGAAATATTATCCAACGTGGCTGGACTTAAGAAATTTCCAAATTCTTAGAAAGAAGTTTTTGAGCCTTATTAAAAAACGAAGGCTTTATAAATTTTACTCATATTTAACTACTGCAACACATTCGTTTGTAAGGACCAGTCTGGCTTCCATCAACATCATAGCCGTTCCAATGCATTGCTTTAAGTGATAGATGATTTGTAAGTAGCGATGTCCAAGATGAGTCTCCTATACAGTAATTCTTTTTCTTAAGTTCACAAATTTGATCCAAGGTGTGTATGCAAGCCGTAGCAGCAGTTGGTGGACTTCATAAATAGATGGTGTTCGACGGATTGATATCTTGTCGACAAAATGGATTTTTGATAGTTTTGTCCTCATTAGTTCAAATTCATCGAAAAAGCTGCGGTGTTGTCAACATAATCTGTTCCATAAGTTGGACGGACTTGAGAAAGATACTGCCTTCCATTTAAATTTCTGCTTATTCATATGCTTCTATATTTATTTATTTAGTTTATTTATTGTACCTTACGATAAATCTTATTAACTTCCCATCAGGAATTTTTACATTTCTCCACAGTGCGAATTTTTTCGTCATGCCTAACTCGAGAACAAATCAAGCTCTCGAATCCAAACTATGATAATGAAGTGCTGAAAAGCTTTTGGTTAAATTTCTAAAAAAACTGTCAAAAAAGGGACAATTTCATTTCATAAATTGAAATCAATTTAGTTTTCCAATAAAAAAAGTTCAAAATTAATAAAATTTATAATTTTCAACTACCTTATCAGATAAAAAAAAAAGTATGAATAAATACACTGCCGTTCATAAGTTTCCGGAAAAATTCATTTGAATATTTCTTTTTCGTTCAATTTTAGTTCCAAAAATTTCATCAAACAATTGACTTAATTAAGTTAGTTCGAAACTAAGAAGACTAATTAAAAGACTTAAATAGTATTAAGTTCAGCCCATTACTTGTATATGAAAAATCGTTACAAGGAAGACCATAACATCAGAAGGTTAAGTTTGTTTACCACTGTTGTGGTTTCTTATCATGAGCGAAAAAAAATTCTCTAGAACTTTCAAGAAAATAACATGAAGATAAAGAATCTCTCGAAATCGGCCTGAAAACAACTATCAAAATCCTTAAAGGAAACTAGACTGAATGTCATCCTCGTGGAGGTATCTCTTTACCAGAGAGAAAGAGTTCCGATGCTGAAAATTTCCCCACGTTGAAAGGAAGGAATTGTGAAAATCTCTCGACTGGATCTATGTATTTTTTGAATTAAGACGACATAAAGATAATCATAAAGTGCAACGTATAAGGTCGTAGAAATAATTTCGAAAATACATTGGACAAGGACTTGATATAAGCGGAACAACTTCGACAACAAATTCAACTTCCAATTTAAAAGTTGTCGTAATATAACTCCAAATTCGACACATTTTGTCCTAACGTAGGGTTCTATTGTCTTAGAGCTATGCCTATGTTACGCTATGTGCCTACAGAAGACTGGCTAAGAATTTGGGTCGTTGGTCCTATATTTTTTTCCTACTCGATTTTGGTCACAGACAAAACAATTTCAGCAACAATTTGATTGCACAATTTCCAAAGTTTTGGCAAACAAAATTCGGCACAAAGTTAAAGCACTGTGGTCACTAAGAAAATAAGGATTAAATGTCAACGTTTTCTATTGACCAGTACAATAAGTCGCATCATCTATGAAAGAGCATGAGCAGCGCGCTATCGAGGATGTTGAGAGATTAAGAAACAGGAAATAGATTCAAAAATTCTACCAACAGATAAAACAATTATCTCAGGGTTACAGACCGCAAACCAAAGCCTGCAAAGTTCAAAATGGAAAAATCATAGTTGAAATGCAGTCAATGCTGGGGACATGGAAGAAATTCTTGAGCAAACTTTTTTACAGCAACGAAGAATATAATTCCGCTGGCAGGAAGCCTTTACCGTTCGATGGAGACGACGCAGGCCGACAGCCTCTACACGACCTAGACGAAGGAAAGATAACAATAACATCGAAAGAAGCCACTTTAGCTGTCGAACTTTTCAATGCGGCGGCGATGACCTGGTAAGAAAAACAAACCTGTCTGAAACACATGATCAGAAGAAATCATAAAAGATAAATGGAATCTCAATATTGCCTTAACTTAAAGAGGAGAGACCATCTAAGCTGTGCCAATTATAGAGGCATCAATCTTTTCAACATTGCCCGTAAAACTTTTTCCGCCGTATTATTTGAATGTTTGAAACCGTTCGTCAAAAACCTAATAGGTCTCTATCAATGAGGCTTTCCACCGGAAAAGTTCACCAAAGACTTAATATAAACTTATCGGCAGCTCTTAGAAAAAACGCACGCACCACCTTTTCATCAATTTCAAGGTTGGTTTTGGTTTCTATTTTGCTCAAAGACACGAGGTGCATGAAGCCATGTCTAGGTTTTGGCATTCCATCCAAGTTCGTTCTTTTGTGAAGGATGACGATGGAGATCTCAAGCTGCCCCATTATCTGAAAGTGCATGTGCTCCTCGTCCGTTTTATATCTATGCACAGAAAGTTCCAAACTGCATGGACGAAAACTTGTCGGGTCGTTATAAGAAATTATTTTTTTTGATATAATAAGTTGTAACGTGCGTTGGGTTCTTGCATAGTTGAATTTATTAAATAGATATTCTGGTTCTTTTGATGTCATGAATTTGTGACGGTAGAGAAGGATTCGAAATTTAAGTTGAGCTGTCAAGGAACACCCGCCCTTTATTTTAGCATATTCGAAGATGTGGTTACGTCTGCTGATACAGTAGATATACTCAAAAGATATTGTTAGTTTACGTTTGACAGTGCTGGATAAATATCTTGTTGTGCGACTCGAAAAGACCCATAAACTTTGGAAACTACGCTTATTAAGTGTACATTAATTGAATAAAATTTTTCGCCCTAAATCTATTGGGGACTGATTCAAATTTAGCGACGGTCAATCAGTTGGGTTGCTCCTTTTGCTAATTATTAAGGATTTAGTCTTAGTTAAATTCAGATTGAGTTTGTTTTGTACGAACCACTCGTATGTTGCTAACTTTTCGATTTTGCAAACAACATACAGTGGCGAGCAAAACCGGTCGAATAAATGAAAAAATTCAGGAAATCTTTCATAACATATTTATTTATAGTCCTTCTAGGATTTCTTTTGATTTATTTAATTCGTTGGTGTACATATTGGCACATCATCAGCATATACAAATATGGTTTTAATATCTAGAAAAAAACAAAGCAAGAGTGGTCCCAATACGAAACTTTGAGGAACCACAAATGGAACTGACGAAAGCGAAGAACAATTATTATTATGACACACATGTCGGGATCGATTATACAGAATCGATCGATCGATATGTGAGAGGGATCACATCTGTGAGGAGCCGTATAAAAACTTTTCTTAAAATTTCTCAACCTTTTTTTACCTTTGATCAACACAGCCTTGGGATCTTGTAAGCCACGTTAGAAGACATAACTTTATAGATATTGCAAGGCATATTTTGTTCATGGAACGGAGGGAGCTGCTTTAGTTCTCCCACAACCAACAGATAATCTGGTGGTGCTTCCTTGCAGAACATCTCCGCTATACTTAAACGTTCAGCCTTAAGCTCCATTAACCAATTTCTTCTCAATCTATCACTCTTTCTTGGTCGCTTTCATTAAACAGGTACTGAAAACGCTGCTTTAGTACAGCGAAAATCATCTGCAGTGCGGTTCAAAGATTTCCACGAAAATTACGAGTAAACTCAGTACCTCTGTTTTCTAGCCTTCCACGGGACTTTTGGCTTTCTGAAGAAATTTCTTGTCCTGGATGATTGGAAGCCTCAAGTGGTCTCGGCTGTTTCCTGAATCATAGTGTGGCATCATGACCACATATTTTTGTAGCCAATGACTCGTGCTGGAGCCTTTTTTTTTGAATACCATCTGTGGGCTCCAGCTACATCCTGCTTGCTGAGGCGTCCAGTCTGTGTGTCAGTCAAAAGCTGTTGTCGTTTTATGAAGACTGTACTTTCCGAATATTCCGAGATGTTTTCCAAGCTGATTTTAGCATTGAAGTCTCATAGAACGCTTTTGCCGTCGCCACAGAGTTTGTAGAATACTTTTGTCATAGAGTGTTTAGTTCCTAAGTCGGGGGTATGTGCAGAAATCACATTCGGATGCATATCCGTTTTTGGGAAACCTTCTGCGACTGCTGTAATATAAGCCATATTCCTCCCTACAAACATCCTTCCTGGATCGCAGTACCTACAGTACGTCTTCCGTTCTCCTTCTTGTTGTAAAGCATTCTTATATTGCATGAGTATATTTAAAATTATTTTTTTAACGAACCTTAACTTTAATTAAATTAAGTTTCGTTCTACTTTTTCGCGTCGCGTCTTTCATTCTTTTGACAGATTTGACTCTACCAATCCACCCGAAGGTGATCCCATAAAAAGTTCACTTGTTCGTTTTTGCTTGTTTTAAGGAATTTTTTTTTTCAATAGAATTTTTGGAACTCATTTGAAGTCAACATCAAAGTCATTTCGAACCCTCCTAGTTCTAGCTAATTGTCCAATAGTCAAAACATAAAACCAAAGCCTTCTCGTCCAAAATACAAATCAATCTTGTTGCTTAAGTAGCCGCGCTGAGATGTTCCTCACTCAACCGACGAAACTGCTGCGTCGACTAATGATCACCATATTACGAGGCTAAGCGTCATTTAAATCAATTTTCAAAGTAAATTCCGCCCAACGGAAGCTGTCGTCACAGAACTCATTTGTCAATGTCCTGTGACATCGCCAGAAAGTGTGGCTCATTTTGATTTACCCTGCGAACGCATCCACATGTCAAAATGCCTTAAACGCCGCGCCATCACCAAAGAAACAACATCATCGTCACGTCGTGCGTCGGCACTCTTTTCGCCGAGACTGTCGTCAGTCGTGCAAATTAAGCAAATGTCTCAATTAACTTTTATTTGCACTTCTTCCCCGCCAACTCTCGCACCAATTAACTTGTGATTCCAACCAAAAAAGAGAGAACACTCTGTCTAATTGGCCGTTTTTTTTGGGGATTGTGCTGCCGCCGTGCCGGCCGGCTGCTGCTGGCGAAGAACAAAAACAAAGGTCATCCTTTCATCGAAAAATGACATAAGATGTGGGTCAGCGCGATGCGTATCTTTAAGCTGAAATGTCAAACTCACAATAAATTATGATTGTCGGGCAATAAATTGCCAGCCCCCTTTCGAGTTGTCAATGTCAAATGTGTGTTCCTACGAAAAACACATCAGCAGTAAATAGGGTCTTCTTGCAGCGAACGAATGTCATTTCGCGTCAAATACGATCAAAACCGTTGACTGTATCTTGATCCGAAAAGGACATTTATGTCGCTGATTCTGCCGAAAATGCTTGTGACCATCGCTCTTGTCTTGACCATGCGGAGTGTAGGTAATGTGAACTTCTCCAGCAGCCTAAACGAATCCAATTAAATCGATTCCAAAGAAAACATTGAAAGACAGACGAGACAGTACAACGACCAAGATCACTGATCAGGATCAGGATCGTAAATTTTATCCCGTGTGTCCCGTTCTCCTTTTGCTGCTTGATGATGTGCTCTCTGATTGTTTTGTATTTTTGTCCAGTTTTAATCGCTTTATAGGAGCCAAGTGGTAGATTGTGATCTTGCCATGGGGACTGTCAAGTGCGCTTGCGCAATTGCTACACAACGAACGTCCTGCGCTGACAAAATCCTTCGAATATTGAATTGGAAAATGTTTTGAAAACATAAGACCCGATCGATCTGCGATAAGGAAAAAGATCTCTCTCGCTGGAAGGGACAACGCAAAAGGCAAGACACTCTCTCAATGAGGGAATTTATGAGTGGTGTCACTTTGGCACAGACATTCCGTAACTCTTCGAGCAAGCCTGGCCATGGGTAAGCAGACAAGGCACAACAAGGAAACAGCGACATGATGATGGTTCAATTAGCCCTCGAGATAATAACGCATGCTCGAGTTTCAATTGAATTTGAATGAAGTAGCAGTAGGTAGGGTAGGTAGGGTCTCTTAATTAGTGCGCAAACGCATGCGGCCCATATGTGTGTGCGCAATGACTTTGATCAATATTTTGACTTTTGGCGACGCTTTGTCGAGCTGTCGCAGATGGGGGAATAGTGGCGGCGAGAAAGAAAGAAAGACAGAAAGATCCTCTGCTGATGCAGGTGTGGGTTGAAGTGTTTTAGGGGGACACTCTTTTATTTTTTTTTAGTTTTTGGTAGACAAGCACTTTGACGTTAAAAGGAGGATGTCTTGATAAATAGGGGTACTCGGGGTAACCCTTTTAAAAAAAAATTGTCATACGGGAACTAATTATGTCATAATTGGGCGGAGTGGTTTTGTGAACGAGTATGATGGGGGATGTTGTTTTTTGATTATGTAAAACAATGTCGGAATCGGCCTGAAAGCAATTTATTTGTTACAAACACAATTCCATGCGTGGTGCAGGGATTTAAGTGCGTGGCAACAGAGTCAGCAGCTGTCGTAATTTCTAGAAAAAATTAGTATTCTTAACAATTATGCAATTGCTTGTTTCATTTCCATAAACACTACGATTTTTTGTTTATTTAATTTGTTCGCTCTTAAGAGGTTATGACTGCTCTTATAATGCAAACTGAACAGAAGGAGAAGGGTTTTAAACTCAGATATTGTAATTTGTTTTCAACTGCTCTATGGTTGGAGTAGGAAATGCGACGGAGAATTTGATATCAATTTATTTGCATTCGCTTAGTTCGCAGATTTTTTTGAATTTTTTGATGCACTAGAATGATGAGATTTTACAAGAGAAGTAAATTTTCGCTCAGGTTATTGCTATCGTAGTGCGTGTAGTGTTGAGGGATTGTTTTCGATCTTTACCTCACAGACCTCGGATTTTGTGTTTAGGCGGAACACAGGGTATCTTAAATTGATGCGGTTTGGGAAGAAGCATATTCTGACAAACACCCTTCTCTAGCATTTGATTTATTTATTGGAAATGTTCAAAGGATATATGAATAATCAGATCAACATACATTGTTCTTTAACAAAAGTTGGTCATAATACTGAAACCATAAATTGGGTTATAAGTGTCAAAATCATCCAATATATACTAACCTTTGATTACCTTTTAAAAAACATTATAAGAACCTTTACGAAGAAATTAGATTAGCAGTTAATATCAAAAGTTCAATGGGCAATCCGAAAATTAAAAAAACAATCTTGTTCATTAACAATTCAAAGAGATAACAAAAATGCAACAGGTTCTAGTGAAATAGCTAATTTATTCGATGACTACTTTTTCCAATCTCTTTTTGCCTTTCAGCTGCTTCGGAAGTGTAAGAGTTCCGAACAGTACGAATAGTTTTGATTTGGAATATGAAGAATATGGTACTAAAGTTTCTGGTTTCGAAATTTTCAAAACAATAAATTCTTTCAAAAATCTTTACTCAAAGATGGTATTTCGAACTTTAAGTTGTAAAATAAAATGTTTTTAACATATTAAGTTGAAATTTTGGCACATATTTTGAATTTTGAGTGTTCTTTTCGGAATTTTTCCTAATGAATTGAAATGTACTGTTGCGGAACTTCTTGTTGAAAGAGGTAGCAAGAAAATTGCCGTAGAACAAACTCAATTTTACTCTCAATATCACAGATATTTGAAAATGTCATTTAAACTAGAACTTTTCGATTTTTCTCAAAACCTTTGTTTTGGTTAATCACAGTATTCTTTTAAAAAGGCTTTTAAATATGAGTTTTAGTAAATTGTATGCAGAGCTGGTTTGAATCTTTTTTAAGAAATCGTCAAAAAATAAAAGTGAGTAATGTTTCGAGCGACTCGAAGGATATTAATGTAGGTGTACCTCAAGGATCTGTGCTGGACCCATTCTCTTATTAATTTACATAAATTCATTGTTTGAGCAGACATTTGTCGGGTATATCAAAGCCGTTGCTGATAATATTTCACGATTAAGACAATCCGTTGAATTAAGTTGCCGACATCAAAATATGATGGTCGCTCAACTTAAACTTCTCGTTAGTAATAAAATTTAATTAATTTTTTTTTCTGATTTGGGAATTGAACGGATTTTAAGGTCATGTTTCATGCACATAATTGTATAAGGCTTAATCTTTTTAGCAAGTCTGTATTTAACTCTAATGCTACATGTGTAGGGAATTGGTTTCGTGTTGAAGTAGTAAGTCATTTCAAGTATTGAAGAGTTACTATCGACCAACACTTAAAATGGACTGAACACTTTTTGAATTTAAGAAAGTACTTTGTTCTTATCCCATAAAAAATACTGTTCACTATGGGATATTTAGTTCGAGGCTAGATTATGGTATATGGCTCAAACAATTACAACCACTGATTGTTCTTCAGAAATGTGCCTTAAGAATAATTTGCAATTGTACCTGCTTAGCTCACTCGAACTATTTCGAAAAAAATTGCCAGTGCGACACTTAATCATTATAAGGTTTTGATAATATTTTTTTTACGAGGGGACAGAATTTCACGCCCAAAGGATACTCCATCGTATCTCGAAAGTAAATTTATATTTTTTAAAAGAACAAAGTCGTGGATACTCCTTTTCAAAATATTTGAACTCAAAATTTTGCGGCACTACGTAAGTTGATTTAGGTTTTATCTATTATGAATTTTTTACCTTCCTCTTTTTTACCTTACTCTTTCTTCTTTTTGGTTTTTGTTTTTTATTTTAATTATTTTCGTATAGTTTTTACTTATGTAGCATAATGCTAAAATTTAATCTTAAAATGTTCACCCCACATTAAAATTTAAATTTTATGAAATGTGGCATTAACTATATTTTTCATTGAAATAAAAATGCTCAAAACTATTTTCCCAAACTTAAAATTATGTAAATGAATTTAAGATTTAAGTAAATATTTTTGATAGTAAAATAAAAATAACAATAACTATCACTTGTCGAAAGAGGGGTGTAAAATAAATCAAGAATTGCCAAAGACAGGTTTTCTTTGTAGGATCCCTCTATTTAGCGCTAAACATATATATCGTTTTATGGTGAGGTAAATCAGACGGATGATCCTTGTTCGTTGAGAGTGAAGAATAGACAAGCAAAGCAGTTACCTCCGGTGAAGTAAATATCAAACGTACAATCGCCTCTAAAGCGTTGCTTAAACTAAAGGGTATTCATAGAACACATTTAACACAGCGCGATTCCTGTAAGATCATTCTGAGAACGAACTTAAGCCACACTCTACCGTTTCTTCTTTTCCTAGCCATACTCTTTTTGTATGTACACATGAAATAAGAAAAGTGTCGGGACAAGTCACAAGCAATAAGACTTTTGAAACTACATATGTGCCCTTGAGTAGATTAAATGCTCTTTTACACAAAAGGAAGGTCTGCCATCATTGCCGTTTACGCAAGTGTATCTGTTTTCAACGAATTATTATAAAAACTTTGTGCGATAGCTCTGAATCAGTTCCGACTTAACCATGTATGGTTCAACCTATTTTAGAACGGTCTCATTACTTTTTTAAATTGCAATATCTTGTTCTGGTATTTTATTTCAATCATGAAATAAGTTAAATAAATCGTATACCCACACATATGGCCCCCTTCAGAAGATACCGGATCTTGTACAATTTAATGTTTTTGAAGCCATCAGGGTACATGGAAATTTCGCATATGACGAAGATGCTTTTTATTTATTATAATGATCAGTGCTGACATAGCACCATAATAAGGCATTCCGTGGATGAGTTCATCGTGGGCTAATGTCTTTAGCAGTTAATCTAGGCATCCTTTCGATCAACTTCTTTATGTTTTTCAAAGCTACTTGAAAGATCTCGTGCCGCATTTTTGATCTATGTTGAGCACTGTTTTCGAGCCCCTCTGTGAAGTTTCAAGCAAGCTATTTCAGAACGATTTTATTCGTCTTGAAACACGTAATGGAAGAATGTGTCAGATTATGGCGTGTTCAAATGTGAATCCCTTTCCTATGGACTGAAAAATTCGGTAGTGAAGACGGTTCTTCCAATGTATGTTAATACTTCTCCATTTTCGTGGTTTTATCAATACGGATGAGGTCTCTAAAACCGACGGGTGAGTTAAATATGAAGATAATTATGCTTCGCCGAAAGTAAGCTCTAATTTTTTGCCCAAAAACTCCAAATTTCAGCGCTGCTTCAGCTCCTTCACCTTTTCTTTAAACTCATTCCATGAAAGATTTTTGTTCTTTAAAGTCCCCCACAGCCCAACAAACCTTTAACTTTGTAGAAAAAAAGGTTTATTCAAAAACACATGGACGTAAATATTTTTTCAGGTAAAATAAATATTTAACCACAGCTCCCGCATAAACAAAACAAAAGAAAAACCCTCTTGGCTGTCACTCACCCTTTAGACCAATCCAAATCGCTTACTAATTCCAGGCTAACCTTCGCGATTAACATACTCAAAATGACAGTTTTGACATGAATTCAATTTGGGCTCGATAACAATTCAGGCGGGACGCGAGTGACACCAAATGTCAACCAATAAACGTCAACAAGTTGGATATTCGAAAATGCCCCGCACATCATGCCACCACAGCCGTTTTCAAAAATAATTTCATTATTGACTTAGGCGTGAGCCCTACTAGAACACGGATAACTGTCAAGTGGGCCACTGGAAATGCGGGCGCGAGACCCACAATCGATTCGAAAGTTAAGCTCGACTGTGGCCCAGTGCAGAAGTGTAAACAATCATCGAGCTGGCCAGTTGACGTATTCTTGTTTAATCTTTGGGCGGTAAGTTGATTCCAAATCGATGGAAGACGCAGAGCAGACCTGTTGTTGAGCTCTGGGGGCAGTTCGCTTATCATTTAATCCAATTACACAGATGTTTCCGGTGACATTTTGAATGGATAAACTGATTTGTGACGATAATTCGATTTTGTTTTTCTTTCTCGATGTCAGATGGTGTTGATTAGGGCCGCTGGGCCCATCGAGACTGGTAGATGACCTTTATTCTGTGGGACATGTGTAAGATGCTGTGAGCTAATGTGACTGGAACTCACTTTGTCATTATTGGTAGTCATAAGTTCACACAAGCATGAACTTATCTTGGAATTGGGCTGGCGAAGACATAAGACGAAATATCTGGAGACCAAGAAGGTGTCAATTGAGTGAATATTTCAGAGCAAAAGCTTTAGACGAATGCATGAATGGCAAGAGTGAAGCTACAATAGAATAGTCGAAAGTTGAAGAGCTCAAAAATTGTCAACAGTCACTGAAGGGCATAAAAGAGTGCACAATCAAAATTTGTCAGATGACAGGAAATTAAATTGAAATTATTTTACTACTTGGGACTAAATTTTAAAGAACAAAGGACTAATGAAGGTCAGATGACAGGAAATTAAATTGAAATTATTTTACTACTTGGGACTAAATTTAAAAGAACAAAGGACCAATGAAAGTCTGTCTGAACGCGATAAACTCAAAATCTACCAAACGGAATTTCAAATGGTCAGAGTGATTTAATAGCAAGGTTATGGTGCAAATCTCATTAAAGTTTTTGTATAAATTGGTTGAAATAAGTCGATGTTTGTCATACAACGTATCAAACATTTATTCATATTAACTTTACTCACAAATAACTCAAAGAATTCAATCAAGACACGAGTAGAATAGAAAGATGATCACATTCGTGTCATGATATCAATCCTTTTCTAACTAAAAAGCTTCATAATAAATGTTTATTATGATCGAGTCAATTGCTTTTTTGATTATTAAAATGAACAGCCAGAAGTCGTCACTTTCCGGGATGGCCTTCAGTTCCGTCTTCGCTGCGGCTTGAATTTCCTCTATCGTATCAAAACGGTGTCCCCGGAGCGGTCTTTTGAGCTTGTTGAACAGCCAGAAGTCGCACGGCGCCAGATCAGGTGAATACGGTGGTTGCGGAACGATATGGGTTGAGTTTTTGGCGAAATGATCACGAATTACGAGTGCGGTATGGGATGGTGCATTATCGTGGTGTAAAAACCAAGAATTGTCTTTCCACAATTCCGGCCTTTTTAGGCGGATAGCGTTACGCAAATGACGCATAACGTTCAAATAATATTCCTTGTTGACTACTTGGCCGGTTGGAAGGAATTCATAAAGCACAACACCACGATAATCGAAGAAAACTGTCAACATGACCTTGATTTTTGAGCGACTTTGGCGCGGTTTTTTTGGTCTCGGCTCTCCTTTGGCACGATATTCGCTCGATTGATCGGTTGTTTCGGGGTCGTAAGCATAGATCCAAGTCTCATCGCTAGTTATAATGCGTTTCATGACATCCTGGTATTCGGAAAGCATTGTTTCACACACTTCAACGCGACGCATTTTTTCCAAAAAATTCAATGTTTTCGGTACCAGTCGAGATTTGACGCGCTTGAGGCCCAAAGCATCCTTCAAAATGGAATTGACTGAGCCTTTCGATAAGCCAACTTCATCGGCAAGGTCTCTAATCGTTAATCGATGGTTTTTCAACACCAAATCTTTCATTTGAGGTTGATGGTCGCCCAGAACGCTCTTCGTCTTCGACACGTTCACGGCCGGCTTGGAAAACACTAAACCACTTGTAAACATTTTTTTTAGACATAGCCTCATCATCAAAGGCTTTCTGCACCATCCTCAACGTATCCGCAGCAGAAAATTGATTCCGCAAACAAAATTTAATGCAAATTCTTTGCTCAATAAATTTCGACATCGCAAAAAACGAAAAACTCACTTTTAGCAGCTCACAAAACGACGCGTATCTCTATACTATGAATATATTTTGACATGAAATTTCACATAGATGTCACTGACAGTACTACCAACCTAAAAAGAAGGAAAAATTTCCAAATCCTTCGACGCGCGCAGTTTAAATTCATATGTCACCTTATTTTTTGGACACAGTAGTATCTTTTGAATATTTATGTATTGCTGAACGGAACGGTACCCTTCGTTTGCATGTGCGACTCGCACTTGGCAGGAAAGCTTTGACTGTAAAGCTTTCAAAATCAGAAGAAGTTAGAGGCTTTCGTTGTCCGAATATTGTGTTAATGACTGTATAGCTTATCGAAAGTTCGAACATAAAAAATAACGTTTGCTGAACTCAAGCCATCGTTCGGACAGGAAAACGATTGTCGGGTCGGATAGTTTTTTATAAAATTTCCATTTTACACTGCTGCTTACAAGTGGCCGGAGAAGACTCAAAATCTTAAAGCCTTTAAAAAGATTGAAGAAAAAGGATTGGAATGAAGACATAAACTGATCCACTCTAAAATGTTACTTAAAAGTAATGTACAAACATTTTCCAAAAAGTTCAGTTCCATTTTATTACAATGTAGGTGCAAACTCATTTTAACTTAGACAATCTAGCTTGAACAGATAGTTTTAAGATATCAAAGTGCAAGCTTTAAAGGATCATCGAGTCTCAAAACCTATAAGAGAATCGGCATACATTAAAGCAGACAACGACAAGAACGATTAATATACAAATTAAATCCAAGCAAGGTTCAACCGTTCGCACTGAAAGCATATCAGGCACACAAATTTAAATCGTCTGAGTGGCCTCAAGCTTGCATTGTACAGTTGGAGGCTCTATAGGATCAATCTGGCCACAGAGACGCTTTTTTTTGTTTTTTTTTATCTGCCCAAGTGGCTGATAGAACAGACCTTTTGTATCTTGGAGAGTCTGTTTTGGCGTTCAGACATACCAACTTGTCTTAAGTCAGATGAAAGTCAGAATGTCTTAAGCATTGGATTTTCTATATCTCTTTGAAGAAGTTACGCCTTCTTCAAAGAATGTGTACAGCCGTATCGTCGTCTTCCAAACAGAGTCGACATTCGGTGGTTGTATTGACCCCTTGTTTGGTTAGATGTGATGCCTCCCGCAGCAATGACCTGCTTGGCTGTCTGAATATATAAGGATTCTGGCCACGGTTAGCAATATCTACATCAAAGAGACGCCCAAAGCAGTATGTTGCCTTCATTCAATCTGCAGAATCGAGCAGAAAATGTCGTTATCCGTGCTGAAATTGATTATTTTCAAGTGTGCCGTTTGGTCACCTGGTTTGTATTTCATTGCCAGTTGCATCTTAAGGGCATTTCTGGCGGCTATTTTCCTAATGAAAATATTAAGACAGGCCAATGGCAGCTTTCAGTGCTGCCGCAGGACAGGTGCTTATAGCACCAGTGATGCCCAAAACAGTTATTTGTTGGGATTTTTTCAGCTTTTTAGAAGTTGTTACTTCCAGTACAACCAGTAAAGCATCTTATGTTTGAGACTCCAAGTCCTACCGTAGAACCGCTTATAGGACCACATGGCCTTGGTTGCGCGTTCTGGGATGGCCTTGATATTTGAAGTTGACTTCATTCGAGTATACCAGAGAGGTTCCCTCAACTACAATTGTAGACAGAGTCAGTTGTCTCTGCATTGCGAAGGGGATCAGGATGGTCCAGAACCAGAGACGATTAGTTCGAAAACCCAGCTGTTCCCTGGACTATAACGTCATCGAAGTATATAGATTGTACCCTATATTGTAAATGACGATCGTCAGATATGCGATAAAAGAAGGTAGGGTGAAGATTTGTAGCAAATTTTTCAATGAATAACCAGCAAACTTAGTCATCTTCAAATAGAAGTATACGTAATTCAGAATTTGGAATGAACAAGAAATTCTTCAGGATTCGTAGCTTAGGTGTAGCATTACCTGATCACACTCCAAACCATACCAAATTAGCGTTCAAGACTTTGAACTATCTTTTTAGAGTAAAAAGCTAATTCACATCATCACTAAACCTTCTTCCTTTAGATGCACAAGTCGGAAAAGTGATTCAGTTTCAGCCGGTCTTGTCATTATCAAAACAAAAGAAAAATACTAAATTCAATCTCCAGCCTTATCGATGGTCGGCCGCCAATTTTAAGTTATATTTATATCAGTTATCAAGACTGAATCCTCTGTAAGCATAAGCACCCGATGCAATATGCGAAAAATTTCCATAAACTATTCGAAAGTCTTTTGCGTCTTCTTCAATCTCCGCCTCGAACATGTACCGCACAAGAAAGTTATAAGCACGGAAGGCACTTTCTTCAACAAATTAATCAGGTTGCTGAGATTCTCGGACGACATCAACATTACAAGCTCCAACCATGTCCTTTTAGAGGCTTCTATGGCAATCGAAGATCAGGCGAAGGGAATGCGCCAACCTCCTTAAACAAAACGTCACTCTGGGCAACAGTTACTTGGGCCTTTACATAACTTGGAAACCATGACTTAGCGCAGAAACCGCTGCTTTTTTATTTCACTAAACAAATGGGTTCAAACCAGAGGCGTACGTCACAAAACACTGATCGTACCAGTTCTGCTTCATGGAACCCAGATTATACCTGAATGCTTTCGAGGACGCCAAAGTGCTGGATCTGGATTCCGGGAAGCAGTGTTCCAGCACAGAAGATTATTGAGTTACAAACCGAACCATCTGGCTTGGGAATCCATAAGTAAAGAAATAAGTTGTGAACAGGGTGCGTTCTCTTTCTCTTCTATACTGCCTATTTGTTGCCATATTGTTGAAGGAACTTCCGAGAAACTAGGTTAATGTTATTGCGCTTTGCCTTCAAATCGGTTAAGCATTCTCAGGAGGGCAGAGCAAGTTGCCTTTAGTTGGTTGGACAGAGCTTTCTGGCGCTAGTGATTGCATGATGATTATTCTCATTACAACTATTATTTTGGAACGACAAAAAATGACATCGTTTGGAGTTCATTCTCGTCCTTCTTTGGCTTCTAGTTTCAATTTCACTGGAAGTCATCCAGAATTCGGTTACATTGATCAAAATTACAAAAAATCGTTGCTATAACCGATAAAACTGAGAACATTAAGACAACAGATAAACCGCTTTTCAACCACGAATCAAACCAATAAGAGTTTCGTTCATGATAATTCGCTGTCTGTTGTTAAACTGTTGCGTCAGCACTCTGCATCCCACTCCAACGAATCCATCTAAATTTGTGTCAGTTATTAGGAAAAATTGGCCAGCATAACATTGTCGAATTCCAGACTCCATCAGCCGAAATAAAACTAAATAACATTATTTTGTTTACTATCTAGTTATCCAACTCTAATTGAAAACATCCCTCATAACCGTGACATGCCCAGCAGGCCTCAAGTTCATCGATTACAAGAATCCTCTTCCATTTGCGATGAATTATTTGAGCTTCTCACACAAGATCAGAGAGTACCCGTACAATGCTAATCTAAAACAAAGGGAATACCCCCAACTCCTGGACGGACGCTGGCTGCCTCATCAACGCATCATCCATCAGCACCAAGCCGTGAGGGTGATATATGTTCGGCGAATGCTGCACTACATATCAAGGGCAAACTCTCGATTCCGATCACTTAATTGCCGGCGCAGCAATTAAACTTGCATCTCCCCGGGTTGGTGTTTGTTGGTTGGTCCCACATGTGTGCCGAGTTTGTTTGCCAGGCTTCGGGATCTTGACAAACGGCTGACATCCATCAGCGTCAGCAACAGAGTGCAACATCGCTGTTGTACTCCTTCGCCTGGTTATATTCTCCAGATGTCGGATGGAGGGTGGGTGGCTGCAACTGCCCTCAGAGCTGTAGTAGGACCACTTGCGATGTGCTGCTGCTGCTGCGTCACAATGATGCCCTTTTGCTTCTTAGTCTAAACAACTCTGTTTTGTACACCCCCGCCTTCGGTCGGTGAGCAGCTCAAGCAATGCCGACGATTGTTGATGATGGCGATGATGTTCGTAACGACGGTTGAGGTGAAAGTAATTTTTCGATTTCCTTGATGCGGACGGTAAACAAGTATGCGAATCTCTTGAGGCGTACATGGAACTGGAATGAAGATCTGCATTTAGTTTCGATTCATCGATGTCAAATTATGTGCAATGAAGGCGATTTTTATCGTCCAAACGATGGCAGACACTTGTGTTTGTGGCGAGCGTAAAATGTGGTGGCCGCAGAAGTTTGTTTATTGAGGATGTGCCATGCGGGAGCACATGGTTAGTTTGTTTATCGAAAAATGCAATTTGTGTGGCGATTGATCGTTGCTTGGAAGATGATTAGTTTACACTTGGATTATAAGTGGCTTTAGCCGAGATGCATTTCGAAGAGGGTGAATGAACTGCAAGTTGGCGCTGTTTACAACATTACTTCACGTACGCTTCTGTTTATTGAAGGCGGAATTTTATAAAAAACAAGAACATTAAAACAAAAAGTGGAAAGTTGAAAATTGAAAGATTTAAGTTTGGCAAGATCACTTAGTTTTGCTAAAAAGTATTTTTTAATCGTAATTCTTTATGAGACAGCTTCATCATAAAGCTTAGCATTCTTCTTCGTATTATTTGAGATAAAATTCCAGTGGCCCGTGTAACTTGAGTACTGGACGTATAATCTTTGTAAGGGCTTCTCCCCAACGTGGAAAATTCATTAAAATCTCATGTTTGGTAAGGGTTCCCATTAAAACTCCGCATCCTGCTCTGCTGTTGGCGAGGTTTTATTTGAAGAACCGTAACCGACTCTTGCACGGTTTTCTGTGAATGAAAACAACGAAGAACGGGTCTTTTTAGGACTATCTGCCTATCTGTCTATCCGTCAAGACTCTCTTACGAAGAAACGCGTATCAAGTTGAGATTTTTTTTTATTATTTATTATTTTTTTAAACTTGTTCAGAGTTTTCCTTAAATTATAATTGAAAAATAAAAAAACAATCAATCCGTTACTATAAAAGCTAGTTTGGAAAGACCCAACAGAATGTTGATCACATACAAAAATAAATTTGATGGGGGAAAACGTCATTTTCATAATAAAATTATAACATGCGATTTTTATGAAAAGATTACAATATTTAATTTTAAGATTAACCAAAAAATAAAAAATTAAGAAAGAAGAAAAGATTTGGAAAAAAATTAATTTGAAATTTGAAAAAATATGTGCAAAAACGAGGAAAAAAAATATCACAATTCAATTCAATTCAAAATTAAACAAAGACAATTTAAAAAGTTTAAATCAAAAAAGAGTCAATTGGAACTAATCAAAAAACAAGTGACACTATACATTTAGCCTTACTTTTGCTGAAAGAAAATTTATGTCATATAACTTTTAGTTAACAAATTGAGCAGGTCAAAATCAATAGTAAATAACCAATCTTTAACCAAATATAAGTAGATATTATAATGAGAGACTGCTATGACAGAAAGAGGTAATGTGTTGAACCATAAGGGGGCTGTATCTGAATAAAACCGAGAATACAGAGTTTTGTGTGCGATTGGAATATTAACAAAATGCATGGAATTCAAACGAAGTCTGTTTAACTGATTATTTCTACTAGAAGCATTACCTCTTTGCTTGAAAAATACTCTCAGTACTTTAAAAACATGGATGTGCCTCGTAGGTAGAATGGCCAACTATGAGAAAAACGATTTTTGTTGCTTATAATGAATTCTAATTAAATGTTTCTGAGCTACAACCAATGTCCTGAAAGTGTTGTCATAAGAACCGCTCAAAATTGTTATCCCATACTGTAATTTAAAATGAACCAGACCATAATAGATAGACTTTAACACTTATGAGGAACAATAATGCTTTATAAGATACATTTTGCGCGCTACTAAAAGCGATTTCGGTTCGAACATGCTCGAACTGATGAACTGACTTAATTTGAAAACCTTTATTCGAACAAGGTAAGCTACGAACAAAATAAGATTTTCCACAACTTTGCAGAGGTAGACAACATTTTTTACAATCATGAAAAACATAAACTGCAATAATTTAATACATTATTTGTCATTTTGAAGAGCATCAGTTTAGTCTTATCGCTTATAATTAACTTATTTTCGCAAACCAAGTTCTTAGAAATTCTAAGTCTTCTATGAATTCCATTTAATTTAAGGTCAAGAAGAGAGTTGATGTAAATTAAAAAAGCACAGGACCAAGAACTGAACCTTGATGTACAACTTTTTTTAATATACGCGAGTCACTTAAATTACTATTACAATTTACTTTCTGTTTTCTATCTTTTAAGTAAAATATAAACCATTTGTGTAAAACTCCTCGAAAGCTAGTATCGTATAACTTACTTAAAAGAAGGTCCTGGTATACCATGGCAAAAGCTTTTGTCATATCAACAAAAATAGCCATGGTTACTTTATTACAATTAACACTACCATACAACTGGCTACATACACTAAGGATAGCATCTTCAGTTGACATTCCCCTTCTGAAACCAAACTGATTACTACTTAAAAAATAGTATTTGTCCAGAGAAGACAATATGGGTGTTTTAATCAGCTTCTCAAAAATCTTAGCAAAAGATGGAAGCAGCGAAATTGGTCTATAATTTGACATTTCTTTTATTACCCTTTTAAAATAGTGGTTTAACTTCTGCGTTTTTCAGGTATTGAGGGAAACAACCATTTTGAACACTTATATTAAACAAGTAATATCAACAACAGTCCCTTAAAGCTTCGAAATCGACGCAGTCAAAAGGTATGGATGTTTAAGCATGATATTGTGATTCTCGGAAGGGAATCAGAACCTAAAAGGTACATTCCGTTGACCTGGAATCATAAAATTTGGCGAGAAGAAATGTACAATGCACAAATAAATGGGAAATTCCGAAAACCCTTAGTTAGTAGTGTATTACAAAAAACTTTTCTTAAGATCGTAACTCAATTTAAGGCAAGAAGAAGCCGAGAAGGAAACCGTGGTGTGCGTGTCCGATTCGCGATTGACTATTCGTTTTTTCCAAGATAAGTGATTGTAGTGCATTATTTGAATTCCCAACGAAAGCAATCTTTCCGTATTCCTTTTTTTTTTGTGCTATCAGTCATGCGCTGTAATTTCAAGAACTCCAAATGTTTTTTTAAAAGCAATTCTAAACCATCACGAATTCTTATTTATGTGTCGTTTAAGTGATTTATCTTCCATTCATTTGAATACACTAAACTGGACGCAATTATTTTTGAATTTATTAATTCATTTTCATATGACCAGTAAGATGTATGGCTGGGTACCTAAAAGTACCTACGTGACTTAACAATTCAATGTATTTCGGAGCTATTTCTGTGAGTCAAATCGCAGCTTCATTCCGGCCAAGTAACACAAGCAATTACACGACAATTGAACTAAGTGTGCAAAATAACGATTTTTGAGCAGTTTATCTGGCCTGTAGCCGACTCCACGTCGATCCATAGTACGCTCAGGACCATCTCATCGCTTTCAACGTACAAAGAATGGCTTTCACGCCAGCTTTTCTTTCCTCTTGAAAGAAAAATGGGCCAATAATGCTGCCTTGATATTAAATAGTCATAGGCTTAGCATATATTAGCTCTCCTATTACCGCGTGCGAATCTTTCGATCCCCAAATATGGTCATTTTGACTGAAAAGATGATATTTTGAACAACATTTTCGTCATTTTCGAGCTGCCCTAAAACACGAACAGGGAAGTTATAAGGAAGCAGCTGATAAGATCATAAAGTTCGAGATCCTTATGCAAACTTCTCCTCAGGCTTCTGCGACTGATGTCGTGATGCAGATATTTTCGAATAAGCAAACTGGTCTCACTGAAATTCGTCATAGAAGGCGAGTCGAACACACACAGGGAGGTTTCCGTATCACCGTTCAATGAAGTACATATTTTTCCTATTTGAAATTTCACATAACCTTCCTCAGATATAGTGTCTTGACAGACAGACAAATAGACAAACAGACATAAAGATAAACAGACAGATAGACAAACAAACAGACGGACAACGAAGTGATCCTTTTAAGTTCTATATTTCCTTCCGAAATATGTTTGGATCGTTAAAAAGTTTTCAAAGCAGGCTGAGAACCAAATTATTAGAGATTTCCGAGACATAAAAAGACCACTATTTTTCAAGACGAAAATCGTTTGCCTAGAGCTTTCATAAGTTACTTGTTATAGCCTGAAACTTCATCAACGTGGATTTCGTAAACATAGAAAAGTTCTAGATCTCAAAAAGGTCGATTTGCCGTCCGAGACCAAATCGTACTTATGGTCCAAAAGCAGTTTAATGAAATTATTTTTATGTATATTATTTGTACATATTTGTATTTTATTTCTATATTTATTATTTTATTTTACCATTTTATGTACTAGGTCTTTGTTGACATTTTTCGAGTTCTACAACATTTCTATACAAAAGAAATTTTATATCTCTTAACGTTTAAGGCAGTGGATCGCCAAAAATGCATTCAATCAATTTTAGTCACAACCTGGGTCGCCTCCGAAAAGCATTTTTATTTAAACAGGTTAATATCCATCCTGATAGTCCTTTCTTAGTACTGATGAAAGAATTTTACGTACTAATAATATTAGTATACAATACCCAAGACATTGTGCAAAATGTATTCTGCGCGTCTTTTAAGATGCCTACGGCTCCAGAAAACTCACTTCGCTTCACTTTTCGATCACTCAAAATAATTCGATGCACTTAGATTGCGATTTCCGCCATCGTAGCCTCTTTTGGCCTTCCAGGTGCTTGTTCCGTACTTGCACGACCCATTTTCAAATCACTAAACCACCTATTAACTTTTATTTTCCAAGGAGCAGAGGTGCATTTTTGTAAACATAACAATGATTTTTGAAAATTTTTCCAAGCAACAAAACAATGTTTTATCAGGATGGGATCTTTCTGTTATTCCATCACTTATACTATGGCGAAAATGAGGCTATTAAAAAAACTGTAGCTTGCAAATGAATATATAAAATTGCTTAAAACTTCATACATAAACAAGTCACCTCGCAATGAGTTATGATAATTGTCTTGTGGCGCCACAAATCAAAGAATACCAGGACTTTACAGCACATGTAAGAAGATCACAATAATTCCTTCAGGTGCAATGATTTACTCAGCTTATCAATATTATGAACTCAAAAAAGGTGGGATTAAATACACCTTCCGATTTATTTTTCAAAACCTTTCAAGGCGTATACAAATTTCTTTAATAATTTATGGCAGAGATCAGCTTGTCCTTCGACGTGAATTGCTTCAGTTTCTTCCCATCGAACCGTCCCAACAATTTTAACCGATGTTCATTTCTCTAAATCGTCCATCAAAATCCCTATCCCGACGACGGCATTATGTTCGCCTTCTTCGGAACAGACTTGCCTTGTGAAATACACTGAATCAACTGATTCTGTCATTTCTTCGATCAAGAACCAACGCAAGAAGTCCACTAAAAAGCTTATTATATGAACACAGAACCCATCGCGCCGACATCTTTCTCATACTCAAAATTGACCAAAATATTCTAGTTACATTCGCACGAGATGCTTGCTTATTTTAGCATAGTCCGTTTCAAGTCTTTCTTACTTATCAGGCCATCGATAGTTGAAGGATCTTCTTTCCATCACTCTAGAGGCTGCTTCTCATCCTTGACGGTCTCGTGCAAACATAGCTTCCGCTATTATTTGATCCTTGAAATTTAAGTCTGATATTCCCTTTTCTCGTAAGCCTGTTGGCTTGGAATTGAAGACATTCTTTGCTGAAACTTTTTTGTCCATTCGCTCAATGTGTCCGAGCCATGAAAGTTGACGGTTTTTCGTGTTTTGCATTTGGTCCATAGCTTTGTTGTTCACTTTGCAAACAGGGCGCAAAACATTTGCTCTGCTGTCCTGTTTGTCTGGCAACACGAGTGTTTTGTAGAGCATAATTTTGGTCCTTCGAGCTAAGAGTTTCAGTCCTTGTAGCAACGTTTGTTCCAAATGTGAGTCTTAACTTAAATCGTTTCAATAGCCACTAGTGGAATCTTTGTTTTCTTTTCTCTTGCTTACAAAGTTTTTCAATTTATCTTCCTGCGTTTTCCAAATCTAACTTTTCCGTCTTATAACTCCGCAATTAGTCATTCGCTACGACCGACGCCGCGCAACTTCTACGGGTGGCGAAATACCTCTAAGCAATTCGAAATTAATTTAGCACCAGGTACCCATTAGCAGCAAAATCCATGCACAGAAACTTCCCTTAATAGAAGCAACCAAATGATTAACAGCCATCTAACTTTCTAACTTACCCTAAAATTTTGTATTAAAATTAACGGCTTCCAAATAGCCAATCCCCATTAAACCAAGAGTCCTCCCTTCGTCTGACAAAAAACGCACAAAAGACAAAACCCAAAAGCCAAAGCAGTTAGCTATTGCGGAATCCCCCCCACACTCCTTAAATTCGAAAACAAAACATGGACGCTCCACTGGAAGTGGCAAACCACCACGTCTCATCTCAACTTCATTGGAAATAATTGCGACCAGGCGAAAACACTTTTCGCCCATTTAAATAAATTAGAAGTTAAAACCAAGTTACCTCTCGCCTTCCCCTTCCAAACACACACACAAGGACACTGACTGCCATTTCTTACACTTTTCAATTAGATCTGCCCTTTACGCAAACACCTCCCATTCCGCTTGGTCCTTGCCAGCAAAAACAGCAAATGCATTATCCTAATTAGTTATATGCAACAGAACAATGGAAACAAACACACACATACACAGAGAGACACACTGCAGCAAAAAAAAAAGAAGTTAAGTCCTTCCTATGGCACTTTTCCAAAAAGGATCCCCAGAAAATACTTGTTTCTTTTGAAGACTGCGAGAAAGACGCAAGCGGATGGAAACTCCGAAACTCAAAAAAAAAAAAATGTATTTAAGCGAAACTCCTTGAGCGTATTTCTTTTAAAATTCAACGTGTTACCGTTATCGTGGAAAATTTATTCAACACTCGTCCACACAAGAAGCAGATATCCTGTTTTTTTTTTTTGTTTCTGCAAAATATAACAACCTGCAGCGCCACATATGCTCTTAGGATGGAGGGAGCCAACACCAAATCGACCGACCACAGAGTAGAAGGAGCAGCTCAAAGGATTCACCTCCAAGTTTTAACCACAAAAAAAAAAAAAAAATGAATAAACAAAAAAAACAAGCGAGGATGCAAAGTGGAAGAGAAATACTGCTACTCGTAGAGAAAACAGGAAACAAGGACTTTTGATATTTCGAGTGCGGTTCGCTGGTAGCGCGAAACACGACGGCTACGAAAATTTATGTCGAGATCTCTCAAGCTAGCTGGCCCGGTTGCCCCTCTTTCGTATAACAACATACTACGGAGGTCCTGCTGGAGCATGAAAAACCTAAAAATGAGGATGATGTTGTGTTTCGTTTTTTTTGCTTTGCTCCCATTCGGTTTGGACGTATTAACGCTGAATATCCTTTAGAGAACAAGTCAGGGCAAATGAATTTTAATACGGCTAGCGTACATATTTTACTGGTCTAAGTCGGCAAACCAAAAGTTGTTGCAAAGATATACCGTGCACCGCAAAAGGATTGCGGAATACAAAAAAAAAAAAAATGGGCGAAAAGGCTTTTTAGCTTGAGTGGCAATAGTGAAATAGTGGCGGGCTGCTTGTGGTGCTCTTCAAATGCCAGCTTAGCCATTTTTAATCTAATTCCGAAGGTGGGGATTTATTTTTTCGGAAATAACAAAGAGTTCTGGTCAAGGCGGTTAAGGCGGTCAGTTGGGTAATTTATTTGTTTTTTTTTTATAAATTTCAGTTATCTTGAAAATGGCTTCATGGCGTTTGGTGGCATAGAAATTCATTTCAGATGTTTGCGGTTTTAGGTAAAACGAGAGCCTGAGGAAATACCAAGAAAGCTGCACTTAGATGGGAGTAGATGAAAATACCTGGGGCTTGGGTGGATGATTAAACCCCAACAAAGTTCAAAACTGGGTTAAGCACAGCTGGCTTACAATCAGACGAGACGGCAGCCAGTGGCCGTGGCCTGTTAAAAATCAAGCTGACATACAACATCCATGAGGGTTTATTCGTCATCAAAAAGGAGGTTCAAGATTCAAAGCTTTAGCGCCGACGCCTGCACAGGCATATAAGGTTTATTTGTCACTTATTCATGAAAAAATATTGGCGAGATAATTGAAACCATCCAGGGACCCGCTTTAAAACACACAAAAAAGTTCATCCAAAACAATTCATTCGTTTAGGAGGAGTTCAGTGACATACACACGTACAGGAGAGTTTAAATTAAAATATGTAAGAAAAGTTAATCGTCTTCAGCTGAGCAAAGTGGAAGTCGACTTCGGGATCCAAGGAAATTGATGCAATTATGCCCCACAGGCGATGCTTGCCAATACCATCCAGCAATGTGATTTTCAGACACACACGCACTAAAGACGTCAGTGGAAACAGTTTGTCCCCATTGACAGCTCTCGTACAAGTCACAAATATGTCAGCAAAGAACCAATACCTCATAGGTCGCACTCCTCTTGACATATTTAAGAAACCTGGAGGCTTAGCAACTTTATTTCCAAGGCTTGTCAAAAAGGCCGGTGGAAATCTCGGTCAGCTTATTTCAGAAGGCTTTCCCAAAAGCATGGTTGGGCGCAAGCTAGTGGTATGTAGATTCCTCCTTCATGAAGATGTAAAGCTTAACGCCTTCAAGCTGAGACAAGTAAAAAAAGGCGACCAATTGCGAAGGTTCTGTAAAAACTTGTAGGTTTATAAAAACAGTGAAACCTGGTTAAGTGGGGCCTGAATAAGTAAGAAACCTCTATTATTGAGAACTACAGTGAGGTCCCGGCACTTTTCATCATAATAACCTCGGTTAATGGGACTTTTAGAACCTGGTTAAATGAGATTTGATTTCTAGGATTTTTCCCATGTTTACTTCTGAAATTGGGAAGGGATTTGTTTGCCAATACTATCTTAAATTTTGACCTACAAACAAGAGAAGCTCACAAAATTTCCAAACACATTATCAGCAACTGAAAAAATAGACCTTCTATTAGATTATGTTTGTGGAAAGTCGCGTGATCAACTGTGTTGGGAGTAGAATTATTTTAAGCAACGAGAAAATTCGATCTCAGTGTATTGATGGAAAAGGATAACTTAAACGAATATGATCAACAAAGTATCCTGCACTTGAAAAATGTCTTCCGACATGGATAAAGCAGTTATGGAATAAAAACATTCCAGTAAGCGGACCAATGATTAAAGAGAAAGCTCAAGAATTCATGGTCTTCAAACTTTTTCACCTGGCCGGGGCGTGCTTTGTCTTCGGTGTCGAAATCACCATCTTTGAACCGCTTAAACCACCGCTGACACATTCTAACGTCTATAGTAAGCTTTGGTAAGGAACTGATGCGCTTCGGTTGCTTTTTTCTTTAAATGAAAGAAGCATATTAAAACTTCCCGCAAATGTTGTTTTGATGGCACGAATGTAGACAATTAACGTCTTTACTTTCACTAATGACCAATAACCTAGACTGAAATAATAAGACAATGATATGAAGTTTCTGATGTGACAGCTGTCACGATCAAAATTCACCTCAGAGTAAAAGATATGAAGTTGTCTTCAATAACGACATTTTCATCCGGTAGTCCTATTAAGATTTTCAAAAGGCTTCAAGGGAATTAAAACGTTGCCTGCTAATTATGCAAACTGACTTCTGATTTATTTTCAAATTGGTTAAAAAAAGGAAACGCCGATATGAAAACCCAAAAACGAAAGATCGTTATGTTAATTGACAATTGCACAGCTCACATCAATATGCCTTAATTAGACTATGTTAACTTAGTGTACACTATGTTAACAAGTAAATTGCAGCCCAAGTATAGAGGTATTCTCAGGTTTATTACAGAAATGAAGTTTTACAATATGCTCTTAAATCTATAGAAGAGGATAAAAGCCCTGAAATCAAAATCCTCCAGGCCATGAGAAAAGCTTGGTTTTCTGTTAGCAAAACCAATATTAGTAAATTCTACAAGGAGGGTAGATTCAAAGTGAAGAATGTATCTGAACATGAGAGCCTTCAAGAGAAGGTAGAGTTCTGTGCAATGAGTTCAGAATGGAACAAAATAATTACCACCTCTACGAAGCAGTCGACTTTTCAGGACTTCGTTTCTATGGACGATGATGTACACATTTAACAAGAGCTCAATAATAATGATATCGTTTCGACGTATTCTCTCTTTGGAGACAGAAGAAGAAGATGTAGAAGAAAACGGTGGAGAGACTTAAGTAAAAAAATTCAAAACGTGAGGCAATGGAAGCCATAGAAACTTTTCACAAGTATTTTGAGATGTCAAATATAGATAATTCTAGCACTTTCATTTCATTTTTCACCTTTACAAAGGAACACTTCGACCTCTTTAACCGCGGGCCTCTGTAAATGAGACAACTAAATTTTAAACCTGTCTAAGTGGAAAACTGGACAAATGAAAACCTCTTTAAATGGTCCGAAATCCTTGGTACCTTGAGATACATCACGGAAATCCAGTCCTGAAGAGCTTTCCCGCTTCCTTTTGTGTGTGGTGCTCTTAAGGTTTTGATGCAAGTTCCAAAATCTAAGGAACAATAACAACACGTTTTAACTGCGTTGATTTAAAAGATTGATTTTTATACCACCTGTCTACTCGATATGAAGATTCGCAGATGGAGACAGCATTCTACTGCAGCTGCTGCAAACGCATAAGAGAGCTTCGAATAATGAGGACGATCGTAAGCGAAATCAAAGTATACTCAAGATGAGCGCAATCCAACCCGTTGGGTATGGTGCTTAAAGTTCGTACTGGTGGCAAAGATTGGGCACGAATTTTATGACGAGTTCCAAGCCGAAACGTTAAGACAAACGTTCTTTTCTATATATAGATATTTTTATCTTAAATTTTGTCCTTATAGAAGGTCTGTGAGCTTACCAACCGTCGGGAGCTTTCATTTCTTTTTGGATTCTAATGGCGAATCCTTAGCAGAAGCCAATCCAATAAGTCGCTCTCTCAACTATCAAATCACTGCAACAAGAAGGAGAGCCTATTCAATGTACAAAAATTACGCTTTCAAGACTTGAAAATAAGACAGGTTTCTGCGCTTTGGGCATTGATTTTGTAGCCAGTTAAGCTTCCAAGAAAGAAGATAAAAAAATAAATTTTTCATCACCTTTTCATTGCTGCATCATGACAAAAGTTTGAGCCTTCATAAGTTGATGTCAAGTATCCCTGTCTAGCCAAGCAAATCCAGACGAAGGCTTAAACAAATCCACTTCAAAACCAACTGGTTTCACTCGTTATGTCACGCTAATTTGTCGCAACGAACACAGACAACTTTAAAAATAACCCATCACCATGCAACTGAAGTCCTTGAAGTCACTTGAAAACAATTTGTGCCTCCATTATGCCTTGCTTAGCACTTAAATATCCCGCCAATGCAAAGGATGTGCATGCCTAAAGTCCTTGAAATTACTTAATTAACAGCTCGAAGGCAAAACAACCAAATACGCCAGCCATCACTTGGTGCATCTCTTCAACATGTCTTCATTAGTAACTTTACCACGATCAGATAAGTTCCACTTTTATCCTGGAACTCGCCTATTTCTCTGATCCGAACCAAATATACGAGTATGTTTTTTTTTCCGTTCCATTTGCGAGCCTCGGGCGGAACTCTGTTGATATTCTTATCACGATCCATCTTGAGTGAGATAGAGATGGAAACAGTGGAACAAATGGCATTAGATCGACCGACGCGACACGACGCAGCAGAGGCAACAAAAGGATCTCTTTTTTTCTTCGTTTTTCTTCAAAATTCACCTCATGTCCCGAAATTTTAGTGTTCTCGGTTTTCCTCGAAATGCCTACCATCGACAGATTACGCAAAAGGTTCTCCTAATAGAGATGTATGTAAGTATGTGTGTGTAGTGTCGGCATTATGGTAGGTGGATAAAAGAAGATCCTATATTCCTATCACAGCGCAACACATGAGTTAGAAATAAGAACAGAATCAGAGCGCCGCAGGAGGACCCCTGCGGGAATTGATGATGATCGTCTGGGACCAACTACTAGAGCTGGGCAACACCAATAAATTAATTTGCTTTCGTTGTTGTTATTGTTGGAAAGAGATCACCTCGTCCACCAGATCGCCACATGCTGCGTCTGCGCGTTGCAAGATCGAATTTATAGGCGATGCTCGTTGCTGTATGTACAACACACAGGATATGGGATTATTGCATTTGGAGGACTCTAAAAACGGAGTAATTATAGGGAAGACATTGTTTGGATCGCGGTGGAATACTACATTTGGGTAGGTGGAGATGTTACGTGTGGAACTTGTGTACGTATACCTGGCATGCGGAATAGATTTATGTTCTGCAGGTTGTTCGGAACCGTTTTTCTGTCGAACGATCATCTCTCGGCAGTAGTTTTGCTTCACAAAATAACAAAATAATATATCCTTTTATGATCCGTCCTTGTTGTGTGTAGATAGAAGGTGAGAGGAGATCATTAGTTTGGTAAAATTGAGATGTGGATGTTTATTTTTTATTTTGTGTTTTGCAAGATCACCTTTGCGTTTGATTTATGGAGGCATGGTGCACAGGTCTTATCTGGAAATAAAGATATTTTTTTTTCTTCTTCTCGTTTATGATAAGCAATTATTTCAGCAGGTGATTTTAAGGGAAATAAATTCACTTGCTACCATTTTAATCTTTCACTGACGCTTGTCTACATACTTCGAATATAAAACAAAATAATTTTATCTGATTACGACGACAGCGTCTATCTGCAAGATCGGCCTGATCGTACGATTTTGTTTACGTGTTATTTGGTCTGCCTACACTATCAATTTCGTTTCCACTCTGCAGTCGGGGATACTTGAAACAGCTCACTTTTGCGAACTAGTTTTCGAAACATTTGCTGATCTGTAAAAATTTTGGAAACATTCGGCATCTTTGATTGTCATTATGCTCTGTCGTTGGCAGAGCTGTAAAAAATGCAGTCTTTTGACTTATTTTTATTCAATTGAATTGAATGGCTTATTATTAGTCATATGACTTCACTGAAATACTTCCATTTAAAAAATTATTCATTATCAATTTTGAAATCATTGTACTTAGAATTACTTGAAGTAATCATACGGCTTCAAGTCAAAAGAATGCAATACTTTTAGACTGGTTGAATTCTTTGAAGTCTTTTGAAATTATTGATTAATTCGGTAGTGCAGTCTTTTGATTGCATTTCAGTTTTAGCGTTTTGAAGTCTTTTGACTGCTGTGAAGTCTTTTGATTGCTTGAAGTCTTTTGACTGCTTTTGAAGTCTTATGACTATTTGAAGTCTTTTGATTTATTTATTCTTCTGATTACGTTACAAGATTTCAATTTCTTCGAAAAATGTTAACTTAAAGCTTAATAGTACTAAATAAGTGACTTTATAAATGTTTACATTCTTTAACAAGAAAACAGATCATACAATCTGAGGTGTTTTAAGTTGTGCGTTCAAGTGTAAGTGCTCAACCGGAAACCTATTTCTATGCCTACGATATTCTTTCAAGACTTGTTCAGCATCGTGCTGTTAGTGTTACTAAGATTATCCTAAGCGATGATTTGTGGATGACGTACTAAGCATAGATGAAACTAAATCTCGAAAATGCATGTGAAAACGTCTTAAACGGGAAATGGTTAATTCTCATCGCTAATATACTTAGATGCGTGTGTCAAGAGTTTCACTCCCACATTGCTCGATTTCTAAGTTTTAAAAAAAATCTATAAAAAGTAAATTTTTACTTC
Organism: Orthonevra nobilis; assembly: GCA_963555765.1. NCBI lineage: Eukaryota > Metazoa > Arthropoda > Insecta > Diptera > Syrphidae > Orthonevra > Orthonevra nobilis. The sequence continues at coordinate 72,678,333 of OY743227.1, read as the reverse complement.
ACTTAATATGGGACGCGATTAAGTACATAAACAACAATAGCAAAATCTGCTGATAAGACACGCTTTTTGAATTGGAGGAAGCTTTGCTGAAAAGGTTTCATTGCTACTTTAATCTTACATCAGAAGTGAATGAAGCGATCGTAGCATCCGTGCTCTGCCCACCGGTGAAGTTAAAGTGGGTTTCGGCACTTAATAAAAATTGTCGGACAGATTTAGAAATAAGCTCCTTGGTCAGGTCCAAAATCAGTGCCGAAAATCAAATGTCAGACAGCCAGAACATCAAAAGCACACAAATAGCACCCGAGATGACATATTTCGACTTTTCTCTAACAGGTATGAATTGATTACAAGATTTAATTTACGTGCAACAGCTTGCAAGCAAAATTGTCCTTTTCCTTATAGAAAATTTGTTAGATTCTTCTAATAATGCATCAATTTCTGGGGAAAACGAAGTTTTCGATAGATACTTGGCACATTCATCCACCTCACTTGAAATGTTGCATAAATACCAAAGAATCAAAAGAACATTTTTGAGGTACAACACACCCCTTCCTTCATCGGCGGCAGTAGAGCGACTTATTTTTTTTTGCTGGTATGCTAAATGCCCCCAAACGTGGATCACCTTCTGACTCAAATTTTGAGAAATTGCTGCTTTTAAAAGTGAATAGGGGCAATATATAAAAGTTAAGCAACTTGTGTTTTTTGTTTTCTGTTTTTATAGTTTAACTGAATTTGACTTTGATATTTTATTTTAACTTAAGAAGTGAAAAAATTTTGTTTTTATCATATGTTCAAGCTTAATATTTTAATTTGTACATAAAATCATACAATTATATTCAGAATACATGCATCTACAAATACACTAATGTCTATAAATTTTTCAGTCAATGTTCCATAAAACGCACTAGTGAAAGCTGAAATATAAGACAATTAAAATAAAACGAATTTTGATTCATTTTCCTTATCACATCAAATAGTTAGATTTCTGCGAAGTTCATAGTAAGTATTTTTTAAAGATTTCAAACTCAAAATTCATCCGGTACGTTTGGAAGTATTATATTCTCAATAAAATTATAAAATATAATTAACGTATACATAAAAAAAAACTGATAAATAAACAGTATCCATCCAATAATGTCTGATTAAATATAACTACTATCAATGGTATTGATATTTAATCTCATTACGTTCTGCATAAAAGCATGGCATTAAAAAATGCTTTTTCGAGATTTAGTTTCCTCTATGCTTAGTACGTCATCCACAAATCATCACTTAGGATAATCTTAGTAACACTAACAGCACGATGCTGAACAAGTCTTGAAAGAACATCGTAGGCATAGAAATAGGTTTCCGGTTGAGCACTTACACTTGAACGCAGAACTTAAAACACCTCAGATCATACATTTTCTTGTTAAAGAATGTAAACATTTAAAAGTCACTTACTTAGTACTATTAAGCTTTTAGTTAATATTTTTCAAAGAAATTGAAATGTTGTAACGTAATCAAAAGAATAAATAAATCAAAAGACTTCAAATAGTCATAAGACTTCAAAACGTTAAAACTGAAATGAAATCAAAAGACTGCACTACCGAATTTATTAATAATTTCAAAAGACTTCAAAGAATTCAAACAGTCTAAAAGTATTGCATTCTTTTGACTTGAAGTCTTATGATTACTTCAAGTAATTCTAAGTACAATGATTTCAAAATTAATGGGTAGTTTAAGTGGATGTTAAAGTATTAATTTGAAGTCTTTTAACTAAATTCAAAGGAATTAATCGAAATACTGTAACTTTGCAGAATGCAATCGCGAAATAATGCATTCCTTTACAGCTCTGGTCGTTGGATAGTAACGAAGTGTTCATTAGATGGTGCTGGTTGACTCTAGTATTTAACTTCGCAGTCTCACAGCAACAGCTGGTCAGTGGCAGAAGAATTGCTCCAAATCTTTCTCTTCCTGCTCAAAGCTTTTGATTAATGAGGTTTCGAGTCTATGTAAGTGGAGATTAAGGTAAATAGGCCCTGTTGCCGCTTTCCTCTTTCTGGAGTTCAGAGCCCGTTGCGCTACCTTCTTAGTCGGGGTTTTCTGAAAGGTTATGCCTTTCTGCACGTTTCTAGGATGACCCAGTGATTTTTGAATTCCCTGATTGCCAAATAATTTATAGCTCTTTTATAAGCTGTCAGCTGGACGTCTATTTCCCTTACAGGGGTTTGGTCTCTATTTTCTGCTTCTTTCCTTACTAGTTCGTCATAACCATACTTTTAATGGACCTTAAATCGGATTCAAAAATCGTTTCTGACGCCAGAAGTTGCCAGACCATCATACCATGTTTCAAAGTGATTAAAATTATTTGAGATTTTAGCTCCTTGATTCTGTTCCTCCATACTGTCCCTTTTTTTAAGTTTGTTTTCCCCTGTTGTGGTTTCTTATCATGATTTCGAGATAAACAAATCTTTCGAAATCGGCCTGGAAACAACTATCAAAATCTGTAAAGAAAACTGGACTGAATGTGATCCTCTTTAAGCCATATATGAACCAAAAGAAAAAGATCCTATGCTGAGCAGTTCACAGCTCGGAAAGAAGATGCGGTCGAAATCTCGGGACTGAAATTATGTATTTTTAAACCATTTGATATGATAATCACGCTTTAATATTCCAAGCAATGGTTTATATCTTTCAAAGAAAAGCAATCCAACAAATTTGATTGATTAGAAATAATTCCTTAAATACATGAAGTTGAGAAAAACGGCCTTTCACAATGTTTATATCGTAACAATTTAAATTCTGCAAAAACAAAAGCAAAGCCTGGTCACAAATTTCCCTTTGCTCATTTCAAAACAATTTTTTGAAATTCTTTTCCCTATAGTAGCATTAGTAGTACTAATAATTTGTAAGTGATGTGTCAGTGATAACTCAGCACAAGTTTTAAAAAACGGTCTTCTGAGGAGGGGAAAGTTTGCAAAGAAATTGCAGAGTTCAACCGAATGAGACAAATTTTCATTCCCAAAAAAAGAAATACAGTTCCAGTTATGGTTGGCGAAAGAGTTTTTGATCATGCTCGAAATTTAGTTTGTGTCACCATGCAACTGATCCTAAAACTTTTAAAATATGAATCGCTGTAAACAGAGTTCTCACAAAATTTAATGCTTTTGAAACAAGGCTATATAATATTTGATAATTCTGACTGTCTGATTTATAACACTTTATTGAAGATGTTGAAAAACAACTGCCAAAAGCGAATACAAATTCAACTTCTAATGTTAAAGTTGTTAAATGATATCGATTTTCGCAACTCTAAATTTGAGCTAAATCTTCCAAACTTTGAATAAGTCGGTATCAAATCATCCGTCCCAATTCGAGCTCCATCGACGGTATTCAATTGAAACCAAATACATCTGAGTTTCTCAAAACACTTCAAAAATTCTTCTCCTAATTCTTCCACTCGCCCTGTGCGACTTGCATTAAAAGAGTATTCACAACCTCTTGAGAGCGAGCAAATTATAAAAAAATTATCTTCACGTCAAGTTGGAGGCTCTTAGAGGTAAGGCCGTGTGCTACTATGTGCCTACAGAAGACTGGCTAAGATTTTTAGTCGTTGGTCCTATAGCAGGAGATGGTTTCTTTGAGTCGTGTAATGCAAGCCATGGACAGTCAGCCAGCTTCAACATGAAGCTCGACAAGATAGAACTCGATCTGGTAATTTCTAAGAACCAAGACGAAACTTCTCACAACGAGCTCACAAATTTTTCAATCTTGTGCACAACATTAGGTAAATATTACTTATTACGCATGTACATAATAAGGATACCCTATAATCTATACTTTATCGCAAATCGTATTTGATGTTTCAAAGATGCGAAAAGAAATATAAACTTACGGGGAAGCTTAAAAAGTAAGTATCTTAAAGTTGATGTTGGGGGCAAATTAAACAGCACTTTAATGATTTTTTTTAATCATTAGATGGGAAGTTCATGCTATGGGTAGGTCTACTCGCAACCAAACAATTTTTTGTATTTATTGCTGTATAGCCAAAAATATTCACAAATGTATTTACTCTGTCGTGAAGGCCACTTCTACTCTGATGCCTGCTAAAATATTTTTTGCGTACGTGTAAAACACGTTAATATACAACAACAATAAAAGTTATTCTTTATTTTTCTTAAAAGTAAAATATATAAAAATTCTTTGAAAACTTAAATCCAAACAAAAACTTTTAATTCATGTTATGAAAATATTCGATGTATCCACTTTTGCACGCTGAAAAAAAAAATATAAAATATAATATTTACGATATTTAGTCCAAAAGCCCTTGGCTTTAATAACGTTGCTCACTCGTTTGGGCATACTTTCGACTAGTTTCTCCATGAGTAGATGCGGAACATTGGCCCACTCGGTCTGAATTCGGGACCAAAGGTCTTCTAAGTTCCGTCCCAGTCGTTTCTTCAAAAGAACCCATAAATTTTCGATTGGGTTGAGATCTGGACTTTGTGCTGGCCACTGTATCCTAAGAAATGTTTGCCTCCCTATCCAATTTTTAACAATTTTAGCATTATGTTTGCGATTTCCATCCTGTTGAAATATGATTTCGTCCTCTGGGTATGTACTTTCGTCCACGAAGTCTGGTAAATTTCCTTCTTAAATACGAAGATAATCTTCTTTCCTCATTATGCCAATAATTTTTACTAACGGTCTGACGTTCCACCAAGTGAAGCATCCCCATACCATCAAGCTACCTCCACCATGTTTCATGGTTTCTTTCACCTGATGGCTTCGTATTGCTGGTGCCAAAAGTACTGCTTACCATCTGGCTGGCATCGGTTAATTTTGGTTTCATCCCACCATTTCACCATTTTCCAAGCCTCTACGCTCCAATCCTTGTACTCTTTGGAAAATTTCAGGCGCACCGCTACATTATTCGTTGACAGTGCTGGCCAGCATGCCAGCCAGGGTATGCTTTGAGGGGTTGTCACTTCTTGGGTTATCATCAGCCGCTCCATAGCTCGGGCATCTCTATCGGTGAGCAATGTTGTTCCCAATTTTTAATTGAGGGACTGCGTCCTTTCAGTTTTAAAAGGTGTGGTTCTATTTTTAATAGTGACCGAGCAAACATTAGGTTTCGGTCAGATTCGGCCAAAAAATTGGTTTCGACAACGGTTTCGGTTTCGGGAAAAATCGGCCGAAACTTCGGCGGCGCCGAAACTCAGTCTTCCACAAGGCACACAGCAATTTGGCCCATTCTGATACCGCGAGGGTTATATGGATTAACGTATCTACATATATTGGGGAGTAAGTGAGCCTTGAGAGGTTTTCCTCCCGGACGGTGAAGAAGGAGAAGGTGGAGAGAACTAGTTTGCTTCTCTAATGAACTGAGCGAGGTCTATTGGGTTTGCTTAAGCGAGTTGGGGCAAAGCTGTGAAGAAATGGAAACATAGCTTTCAATGTCTTAATCTTGCTATGACCGGACATTCATTGAGGAGATTTAGTAGCTTTATGGTTCTCTGTTTGTTAAGGAGGTTCCAGGTTTGTCTGGTGATGTTGCAAGATGGTTGATGTATTTATTTTTCATGGTTAGTGTGACCGCAGCTTTTGGTATGTCAATATATTGAGAGGTGCATCTGTTAGGGTGCATTGTACCTCCACAGGCAAGTTCATCTGCTCTGTAGTTTCCGTGGATTTCCCTACGTCCTGGAATCCCGTAAAGGTGAATCTTAAAAAAATCCACTATCTTCTTAAGGGATACCCGGCGTTCTTTGACAAGTTTAGATGTAAATTTTATGGCAGCTTGGCTGTCGATCGAAGTTAATTCTTTACTTTACTTTACAGCAGCAAGTTCGCGGTCGTGGTAAAACATGGAAGAAGAGTTCTAGACAAAGATTACTCAAAAAGATAAACTTCCACTTTCCGTTCCAGTTTTGACCCATCGGTTGTAATGGTGATGGAGCCGACTGTTGGAAGGGAAATCTACTTCAAAGATTGACGACTGATCAAAATCAACTTTGGTGCATGGAGAGATTGCATTGAGTCTTACCAACACAAACTTAGTTGTTTGACTAGCTCGGTTAACTTCGCGTGAGTTCTTAGTCCGTGAGCCGAATTTTTGAATTTACTCTTGCTTATAAGGCTAGATAAGTGCTTGCGTGACTTCGGACAAGATAACTTTCTGTATGTGTAAAAATATACTAACTTTATATAATAACAATCAAAATACATAATCAATTTCAACTTGTCTAAAAAAGGCTCGGTTACGGTTTCGGTTTCGGCTGAAAATCATTTTTCGGTAGGACACTTATTTTTAACTTTTAAGAAAAATAAAGAGTTAAATTATTTTTGAGGGTTTTACAGCCACTCAAAGTCAGATTTCAGCAGGATGTATCCACATGTGCTCTCCACTGTATAGCGCCTAGTGGAAACTTGGTATACACTCACTTTTCATTCGATTCTCCTGTTTCGCATTTCGTCAACTTAGTCGTTTTGCCTCGTTGATTAGAATAGAGTGTATCTTTTATATGAAGAGCATTATTGATATTTATGTGTACATGTTTGATTAGTTGTAAGAACTACACCCTTAACCTGCAAATCCAAGGAGTCCTTCATTTATCATATATCCCCTAAATCCCCAAGCCTATCAAAACTGAACGTCTTCCATTTTTCCGAAATTTCTTCATTTGCAGACAAAAAAAAGTAGTCAGCGTTTCCATCATATCCTTATGTGTATTCCTCCAGGAATACAGATTTAATTGAGTCAAACAATTCCATCTTTCGATCATCGACAATCTTAAGCAAAGACCAAACCTAAGGCTCCCAAGAATGTCCCTTACCTACTCCAAGACAATCGTCATCCTTATAGACGACCCAAAGATGCTGATTCGTTGTGTAAGTACATCTGAGCCGCCCCTACGCACAGTGAGATTTATTCCACGAGAGCTGGTGTAACATCTTCACTACTGGGGGACCAAAATGACGATAGTAATTAAAATTCAAAAAAAAAAAGATCGAAAGATTCCCGGACCGGCCGGTGCGGCACTACGTCCTCCTCCACGCCACAAGGAACGATTTTTAACAGTTAATTGGAAACAAGATTTCCTTATTTTATTGCTGGCTGCACATATTTCTGCGTCAGTCGGCTAGGAGCCATATGTTCACACTTTGTTGCATTTGATGTTTTCGTCGTTTCGTAGAGTCTTGGAGAGTTTTGTTGGCGTCAGTCTTTTGGGCGGATGAACTTGCTGTCACTGATGATGCATGGTGTGAGAAAAATGTCGGGACAAGGCGCGGACTAATGGTGATGCGCTGCTGAAGAGCCGCACTTTGTTGTGTGTGAATGGTGCAGAGTAATTGGAAAGGAGCGGGTGTTAATAGATTTCACTTCCTCGTTTGGGTCACTTTGTGTACGAATTGATTTAAGGAGTTTTAATACCTACATAAAGAACACTGTTAGCAATCAACCGTTTCCGGCTGTTGAAGGATGATTGGAAGGTTTTATTGTCACAAGAGTTGTGACAGGTGCAACGACACATCAACCAATATGTTCGTGCAGATAATGATTTCATTGTAGCCGATGTTGATCTAAGCACAACAAAACACAATTAGATGACAGTTGAAATTAAAGAGCATTTTTTAAAATACACCTTTACTGCTCCCAAAAAGAGAAACTGTGAAGCTTGGATCAATTGTGAGGGATAAATTCACAAATCAAAGAGACCAGAGAGTGGATTCGTTATCCTGCGCAGCAATTGAAGCTGGATGTGTCCTTCTACTATAGCGAACTGGTTGTCCAAAAATGTAACAACATTTCTTGCCTACTTATAATTAATCTGACAGATTGTAATTAATTTCAAATATATTTTTTCATCCAATTTAAACACAATTTGTGTATTAACCTTAACGTATAGAGATGTGCCATCGCGGACTTTTAAATAGAAGAATAGAAAAAGAATAAAAAATGATGTCAATTTGATAAAAAAAACCAACGAACAGAAACACCACAGGATGCCTTTGTTTCTCTAGAATACATAACTGGCATTCCCAAAAGCTTAAAACTTAGGAAAACAGGTGAAATAGATGGGGTAAAAAATACATATTTAAAGCATCTACCTAAAGCTGAATTACGATTCCTAACATTTCTCTTAAATACCTGCCTTAAAATAAGATACTTTCCCGACGCGTGGAAAACAGCTACAGACCTACTAGCCTGTACAGTTGTCTTAGCAAAGTCTTTGAAAGAGTCTTAAAAGAAAAACTTCTAGAATAAATATACTCATGAACAATTCGGATTTAGTAGTGGATATAACTCCTCTCATCGAGTATTAAGACTATCTCAGCATATCCAAAAATACCGCGTATTATCATATTCAACTGGTATGGTGCTCTTAGACATTGAAAAGGTATTTGGGGCTTAAGCAAAAGGTACGGCACAATGGGCTTATTTACAAAATGTTTAATTTGGGATTTCTTCTTTATTTGGTGCAAAGTTTTTTGTCAAGCAGAAGCTTCGAAGTGTTTGTCAATAGTGGTGTTTCAGTGTTAACGCAATATCATGCTGGCCTTCCCCAAGGTTCAGTTATAAGTCCTGTTTTGTGCAATACATTCACTTCCGATTTTTCACATCATCCAAACTGTGACAATGCAATATGCGCTGATGATACAGCAGTTTTTTCATCGCACCAATTCAGTCTCAATATTGAGACGAATTTCCAGATAATAAGTGGAAAATAAAGCTAAGCACTGGAATAATGCAAGCTACCTTTTTTAGAAGAAAAAGAAAGCATTGTTTCATTCCAAGCGGTCCCTTTAATTTGAATGGTGTCGACATACACTGGGAAAACAACGTCAAATACCTTGGAATCCATCTCAACAAGAGGCTTACTATACTTTTAAACACCATGTGGCCAATGTTATTCAAAAGAGTAACATTGCCACCGAAATTCTCTATCCTCAAAATTATATTACATAAAGTAATTTTCCAATCCATTTCCCTGTATGGATGACAAGCGTGGGGAAACTGTGCAAGTTGTCATATTTCAAGACTGCAAATCAAGCAGTATAAACTCTTTAAAATGATGCTCAATTTGCCCAGATATTATTCTACTCATGATCTTAATTCTCAAGCAAGCATTGAATTGATCTCCGATCGTATTTTGAAGCTTAGACAAAACTTCTTGAGTAAATGTATGTATTCGGGTAATTCTCTTGTAAATTCCTTAGTTTCTTGATCTCTATAAGACTGTGTTAACATATTTAATTATTTATTTATATTTTCTTATTTATTTTACACATCTATTTATTCATTTATTTCCTTATTAATTTATTTATAATATTATATTATTATTTAACCTTTTTATTTTGGGATCATTTCTAGCTAATTTTCATTCCGAAGGTCCATTGTAAGTATTTGTAAAATAGTTTTTGAAATACGATAGGTGCTCTAAAGTTCGTTACACCAAGCTTGCTGGTATCCGCTATGGCATCGATCTTTGTACTGGAGAGCTAGAATTCGATAAGGCTCGTGGCTGGAGCATTGTTGTTCATTCACTTGATGTTGCCTCAGGAGTGAATTTTTTATTTCGAATGTCCCCAAAGTCGGTTTCGCTGTCTTGCTTATCGTCAAACATTTGACTCTTAGTAAAAGAACTGGCCAAATGAGTATTACGGAGAGCTTGATAGTTCCTTAGACAAATCTTCATCAGATATCAAGCAAGATTACTTTAGTGGAGCTGAAATGTGTTCCTAGAAAGATAAGTTCCCTTACTACCTCAATGCTATAGCTGTCAATAATTGTGGTTTGCAGTTTGTAAAAGTAAGTGTCCGAGGAAACTCCTATGGTCTCTTTAATTATCTGCATACACAAATAGGTTCAAAAAAAATTGCAGGAAAACGCTTCTCCTTGCCTGAGTTTGATGAACCAAACCATGTTTTTTATGGGGCTTAAAATTATTCATTATCATTTGTTTATTATCCAGAATTTGGAGAAGTGTCAATTTGCCGAACCTGAAACTTCTCTATAATTGTCCAATTTATGTGTTATGTGAAAACAGCTCCAGATAAGACAAGTCCTTGTAATCGAAGTTTAGCAGAGATTTGTGTTGCAAAGTCTTATTACTCCTTTTTTTAGATAGGACTGATAAACTTGATATTCTGAATTAACTGGTGATTGCTCCATACCAGAAATATTTTAAAAGTTATATCGGGCTTTATTCCGTCATTAAATTTTGAAACTATTCTTTAGTAAGCTTTTGGAAAGGGATAAAATGGTTAAGTTTGGATGAAGGAGGTAATCTTCGAAAATACGAATCCGATTTTAAAATTATTTAACCAATATTTAGAAATGACTTTCATGGTGGACATATACTACACATGATTCCGTTATTTATAAGACAGCCTTTTGAAGTGACCTATTTCATATCTCGCGGTCAAGCAAATGCGTTTTTTACGAACACTGTCCTTACTGTAAAAGATATTTAATTACTTTCTATGGAAAAGTTGTGTAACCCAAAAAGTTCTCTAAAAAAGTCCGCGATGACATATCTCTATGTGTTAAAATAAACACACAAAACGGAAAAATGTGACTTAAAAAATATATTCAAAATTAACTTCAAGTTATCCGTCATAAATTTAAATAAGTTATGGTATTGAGTATGCAGTTACGAAAAGGCCACAAGTCTGAAAATTAAAAATTCCCAAGAAATGAAAAAAAACTATTTTAGAGTTACAATTGGTGGCCAATTGGAAATCGAAAGAAACAGAGATATTTTGATTTAAGAAGAGTACAGAGAATCATTCAAAAGAGGTTGAATAAACTTATATGTCAAAATATGCGAACTGTGCAATATTTATGTAATATACTATTTGGTTATATAAGGAATTAAAAGGATGGGTAATGACTGTACGTCTCACTTGTACTGTGTGAACATCTCATTTTCATATTTATAACCGTAGCTTCTGCAGTCTGGTATATAGTATAGTTTAAGTTCCGACGCCAAGGCGGATTTTGTTTGCAGAATTTGATAGTTCTTCCCGGCCGAATTCGGTATATTGCTTATCTTTGGAAGAAATTAAGCAGTGAACGCAATCTCGATGTCTTTGACATGTGCGACTAGCTTAAAGGCATTTTCTGTAAAGAGATCAAGAGGATTTATTTCGTGATGAGAAACCACAACAGAGGTAAAATAATTACACGAAAAAATGTACCTAAAATAGTGAAGATAATCGAAGGAAAGTTTAACAAGACAGTTAACTGTTCTACCGTTAGAAATATAAGAGAAGAAGGTTATCATGGACGATCTGGAAGGAAAAAACCTTAATTTTTGAAATAGTCTATTGTTTTCAGACGAAAGCAAAATTTGCATATTTGGATTGAATGGACGCGATATTGTTTGGAGAAAGCCAGCAACTGAATGGACTAAAGAAAACCTATTCGCAACAGTGAAACATGGTGGTGGAGGAGTCATGGTTTGGGGGTGTATGGCAGCAAATGGGGTTGGGAATTTAGAATTTTTTGAAAGTACAATGTATAAATTCCAGTATTTTAGCGTCATTAAAAAAAATATCCGTGAAAGTGTCAACAAACTCAGATTGGGTGATTTTTTTTTAAATTTCAGCAAGATTTCAATGATCACAAGCTTACTGCTCACATTGTAAAGTTTTAGCTCCTGTTTAATGTCCCAAAGCAGGTGCTTACACCTTCACAATCCCCGGACCTTGATCCAATTGAACATTTATGGGAGTTATTGGACCGCCGTATTCGTTAACATAGCGTATCGTCCAAAAATATGCTCAAAGAAATACTGCTTGAAAAATGGAACATAATAACTTAAGAAGATACGAAACGCTTGGTTGATCTAATGGGAAGACGACTGGATGAAGCCATGTTCAGACGAGTGTACTCAACAAAATATTGAATCATTTATATTTTCTTGTTTTCGTTTAGTTTTATATATTATTATGTACGCATTCGTTTTGTGCGCTGCTTCTTTGGCTTGCTCTACTTAAGTTCATCTTTTACGAAAATTATGTTATTTTTGTTTTTTGTTTTACAATTAGTTAATAAATATTGTCTTAATTGAAGTCAATAAAAAAAATTAATTTAATTAATCGCTCGTATTTTATTCAATTAAAATATCTTGTAATTCGTGACTTTTTACACGAACTGTACGTGCGTACACGCACCACATTAAATATGGAATCCGACTCCCGGGACCTCGATGCGAGGAGATATGTTACAACTATGAATTCCGAAAATCAGACCGATTGCAAGAACTTCCATATGGGAATTTAAAAGTATGTACAAATTGTACAGTGGTACGGAACCCTTTGTGTGCGTTTCCGACTATTTTAGTTATTTAGTTTTTTCCTTAACTCATATTGTACTTGACCAAATATTGTTGATGCTCACCAAAAGACCTTTAGAAAGGGTAAAATATCAGAACCCCTCGATGACGTAGAATGCTACCTCGGTCGCCCCGGTTATGGCACAACTTGCTGCCATCTCCAATTTTTCCATTTGCTTTCTTAAGCTTCTTTTTCACAAACCGAGTTATTTATTTTAAGGAAGCATATGCGTCCTGAAGAGTGTTTGGACTTTGTTTGGGACCATTTTTGCAGCAACAAACGGTGTGTCCGGATCATCAAATGTCTGCAAGTTTTCCAACAAGATGCAGCAAATGCATTAGACACCAGTGCATCTTATGATGCCTCTGCTATGGAAATCTCCTCATCGAATTGTTCTAAAGATATTTCGACCTTCGACTCGGAATGATCTAACATTTTCAATTGATTACTTCTCAAATATCAATCCGACCATCTGAGATGAACGAAATTCAATCAATTGGCTTCATTAGTTGACCTTTTGATTTCATGGTCTCACCTCACTTAACTACCGATGGAAGCAAATTCTGCTGGCCAAGAAACCAACGATACCGCCCTAATCACCCATCAAAATTGGCTCCGCTTCAAGACCCATTCAACTCCTCCACAATCCATTCCATCCAGTGCCGTCTATTCACATCAGAACCCTTCGGCTGGGCGCATCGAATTGGCTTCCATTCAGACCACGTCACTTCTTGTCATATGCAGACAATTGGATTTCCATTTCAAATGACACGACTCATGCAGGCAGGCAGCAAATCAAAGGAGTACTACCCTCTGAACCGTAAACCAAGTTCCACGAATATTTTTAGTTCAAAATACAAAAAAAATCAGAAAAGAAGACTTCATCTACATAATGAACAATTGAATCAACCGAATCTCTGTCAGGACGTGGACCGATTCCGACATCGATTTCGTTTTCGTTTTCAATCCTTCAATCGCGCATCATAATGCATCATCGATATGATCCGAATACCGCCAATCTCCATGGGTTCATCGTCGATTATTAAACATACATTCACCTGAATCCGAAGTGCATTACGTTCGCTCGTCTCCATCTTCATCCTGGTGTGGCTGTCATTGGCCCATCCAACAGGGTATCTCGTCATGAAGTTTTGACGGTATCTTCTTGTATATCGTGGCTGGATGGTTGGCATGGAATTATGTAAAACTCGACAAACGTTTAGCATCTCTCGGCTCGTCAAGATTCCAATCTGTACAGAGCTCTTATGTGTATGCACTGTGAATGAGGATAACAATGAAGACGACTGATCCTTTTTTTTTGTGGCTTTGTTTTGGACGTTGAAATTATCCGTCATGGATAAATCTGTCAAGAAATTCTGGGGCAATCAGTGGGAAGGATTATTTTTTGGTTACTTTATTAAACGAGGAAAGTGCAACTTGGCCAGGTCGAAAAATCATGTCCCCAGGAAACAACTTCCACAGTTTCTTTTGAAGGTGGCAGAATACAGAAAGAGAGTCGTCCATGCGATTGGAAGATGGACAAAAGGATGCAGGACCGTAGTATAACTTCTAATTCGAACTTAACTTAAAGGACACAAGCAGTTGTTCAATCCAACCGCTCTGGCATACTTAAAGAATGAACGAATTAATTGAGCCTTTAGAGTGATTCTCGGTCTTCCATGGCGACTCAAATTTTGGGGCCATGATGTCTTGATCTCTTTTCCGAAGCATTACTGTCCACTCTCACGATAAGGCTGAGTCAGTGTATTCATCGTGTTTTGGACATCTAGGTACAGCTCATTAGTTTCAAGATTCTTTCTTTTCCTGCAATTGCCCCCCTCATATACGGGATCCAACATTCGGCGAAGGACTTTCGCTCAAACACTGAATCTCCACTAAAATCTCATTCGTGGAATTCGTGCTCAAGGTTGAGATCTAACTGAATCTTTCCAACATTTTAGGGCACTTGCAATGCCGAAGGGTAACAGGAAAGTAATAAGATGTTGGGACAAATGGTGCACTGAAGGATCTCAGGATCTCAATGAGGAAGGTCGCCCTGTTCCTTTTTCTACCGATTGCCCATTAAGTAGCCGCAAGAACATCCACTACTGCTTCCGTTTCGATGGATATGTTGTGTATGCTTTTTTAAAGTGAATTCATTTCAGGCCCAAAGCCAATCGCCAGTTGCTGGACATTCGTAAAAAAAACAAGCATCCACATGTTGCTAAAATCGGGAGGCTCTTCTTTATACTTTCTCGATTCTCATCCGCAAAGTCCTTATTTTGTCGGCATGATACTAGTGTTGTGGCATTTGCCGGCTTCTCCAGTCTCCAGTTCCAAGGTTTCCAACATGGGCGGTTTGAATTCTAACTTCTGACCGAGTATTCAAGGATCACGGCGGTATCTGCCTACTAGGGGACATCCAAGTTTTCGATCAAAACCAGTTTACTGCGTATTCGAAGTGCACACTATGGATTCATAGCCCGTAAACTTTCTAGGTCGCCGCCATCTCTATTCCAAGAACTTGACTTACTCTTGGAAATCTTGATCGGTCCGAGCACTGAAAATATCGAAGTTATCCGGACAAAACGCGCTACCTGCTTCCGTTTGAAGCTATTGATTTATGCGAGATGTTAAGTCCGTTCCCCGATGGCTATCAACCTTTAAAAGTTCATATACTTTCAAGGGGTTATGGATACCCTTATCATGTTAACGCAACGTTCGTAACAGAGATCAAAGAGAAACTAAAGACAGGCATTGGGGTACGTTACTTCTGTTGTTGCAATGAGCTTATTGTGCGGCTGACGAATTTCATTAATGGTAAACTGGTAAGCATTCCTCGGGAACCGATTGTTACCACAAAAATATTTAACCGAATGCGACTTCGAAATCTTTTCGGCTCCGAAACGTTTTCTCTCGCTCGATTTCGAAACCTATCGAGCAGGAACAGGATGATCTTGGTGATGATGTTTGTTGTACTCCAGCTTGTGGCCAATATACGGATTGGATTAAGCAGTCAAGAGATGAGAGAAAAAAAAGTGTCGGTGAAGAAATGGAATCCTGTGGCAAACCAATATTTATGAGGCGAATCGCAGACCTGAAACCGTGTTATACACTTGGGTTAAACAGTGGTTGAATAAGCACAATTGATGTATGGATGGACACAGTCCTGGGTGTTAAACTACTTGAAGAAGTTTCATGATAGCTCATTCATCAGAGCAGGTGTCTCATGGGATAGCGATTTGAATGGTAACATTGTAGAAATGTCTCTACGGTTACCGGGTTAACAACTGCACTCGCATGCAGTTTCATTTTTTATTTTCTTAATAAAACCAGTTAAGCCAAGTCTAGCTTTAGTGCTTCCTGTGATTACGCGCACATTTGAATGTCTGATGAGCATTCTTGCTACGAAATCAATGTTGCAGCATCTGTGGGCATTCTTTAAAAGACCCACAAGCACAACACAGCCCACGATTGTAAATATCAAATAATTTCCCGCAATCAAAATGCAAAAGTAATTGAGGTGATTTTACGACCCAAAACGGTCGACAAAGTGAATTTAAGCGCCGGCCGCGCCGTCAGCCACCATACAACCGGTACACTCAAAACGAATCTTTATGCCCTTCATCAAACTCCCATTCGAGTAAATTGAAAAACGATAACTTTTCGATTTAATTAGGCAGCAAGACGATAAATTTATTCCAACAAAAACAAAAAAAAACAAAAAAACATGTCTCAATAACCATAAAAACCCCTATCCGACTCCCCATATATCCCTTCTTGGTCATAATGTCTTATCTGCAGTTATAAAATAGCTAATAGCTTTGAGGCTAGCCCAACAACTGATAGGCGCTATCATTTTGGAGCAATTTCCACGAGGGCCGAACCTGTTAATCTTCGAAATTCTCACAAAAGAAAACCATTCAAAAATGTTTTCGAAAAAGAACAAAGGGAAGAAGACTCTTTCTATCAATCAAAGGGCCTATAAAAACGCAACACTTGATTGTCAAGTTCAGGTCACAAATGTCACAGAGACCGAGAGTTTGATCTTTTCAACTTGTCATTATAATTCACCAATTTGCATGCCAAACTGACAGTTGCCATTAACACTGCATCAGCAGAAATAGCAGACAAACGTCAAACGGACGAGGCGAATTCCTATTTGTAGCGTTTGTATGCGAGCCAAGGAATGTCAACTTGACAGATGAGCGTCGTAAATATTCCAATTAAGTCGCGTTGTAATTGACGGACGAAGGCAGTACGCCTTTGAATGAAAAATTCGCCAATTGTCATTGTGTGTGCGACCAAAAATAGAACCACTATTGTTGTGGGGAATTTTCCATGATTCAGTCAGTGACTTTGACAACTGCTCGCAAGTGTCAGTCAGCTTTCGCCGCAGCCATTTGACAGCGTTCAATGCACCTTTCATCGAAGGGTCACCTAAGTAAATTGATGGGACCATTGTGCTGGCTGTTGTGTCTCCTCCTTCGCGATCGTTGTCAACTGATACGGAATCGTGCGAGTTGGTATTGGCCCGATCCACAGGGCAAACTCATCGTCGGTCGTCGGCAGGTGCAAGGTGAAACAAATGTTTTGGTTACAAGGAAATTCTCATTTTTGTCTGTCAGCCCTTTGGTGTGGTCGTGGCCATCACATTTTCATTGACAGATACAAAATGGAGTGCAGCCAAGCACGCGATTTCTGTTGAAAAAAAAAAAAATGTTGGTTGCTTAGCCGCGTTCGTTGTTAACGCCTACTTCCTGAGAGATGCGTGCGTTTTTTTTTTGTTTTTTTTTTAGTTGTACTGCTCAAGATAGTGGTATTTACATAAATTTCAATTTAAAGACTCACTTTGTGGCTGGCTGCGGGTAAATTTATGTTTGTGTTGTTGAATTATGTACACATTGTACTTACAATGCAATACGATTGTAATCTGAGGAAGGAGTAGGTACCCGGTACAAATGGTGGTGGAGTAGCAGGTCGGCTTGGTACTCGCCTCCTTTCAACATGCAATGGCGAAATTATGGTTTGCTTTTTATTATTCGGAAAAAATAACATTCCCTTAACAATGGTGTTTTGTAATGGAGTCTGATTCTACGAAGTGATTAGCCACTTTCAAGGGGAGTGATATACGAGAATATATTTTTTTTTTTTTCATTTAAGTTGAAAGTCAAAATTTACTTGTTTGCTTTTTACGAATATTTAAAGTTGTAGACGAAAAGTAAGTATGTTTTTCATTGCTATTGACGAGAGACGAGTAAGCGGTCGAAATATGTTGCCTTTCAGTTGTCAAATCGCAACGGAGGCCCAGCACAATACTGCGTTCACCTCATCAGGCACTACATAAACTACTCATGCTTACAACAGCATTACTGCCGCTCGATTAGATAAGGTAAGATCTAATTTGGCATTAATCTGCTGGGTAATGAAATGCTTCATGGTTGAATCGACTTTTTCATAAGGACACGAATTTTTTAAGGGTCTCAGGATGTTTGTACAGTCTATGGTTAATTTTAAACAGATTTAAAATTGAAGGCTTAAGTGAATTCGAATGCTTCTAAGCCAGCAATTTAATCCTTTGCTTCTTTCACTTGAATGCTGCGATGTTTTTTTCTTTTGTAGTGCATGAATAAATTAATTGCTAGACAAAAATAGCTTAAAACTAGCTTTAAAAAAATTAATTTTCTAATCAAACTTACTGGCTCTATACGGGCGCTTTCGATTTAAGATAACCTTCATTTATTTCGTAAAAAATGCTGACTTTAAACTGAGAAGACTAAGTTTAAAAACTTAGTGGAAATGCGTTTTGTTTGAATACATGCAGGTACATGTGCACACATATTAACATATACAAAATGTTTGTATTTGTGGATGTCTCTTTCTTGCACATATACTTGCATATAAAAGAAAAAAAAACCGGCGGCCAACATTGCCTTTATGGGCTACCCGTCAATGGAAGGGTACGTAGGACGGAAGATTTCCTTCTCTGTGTTCTGTTAGCCACCAGAATTGTCGGTGCTGGCGCTCTACATCTTTCATATCGCGGCCTAAAACCGCCTAACTGAACCGAAGACTCTCCCCGGAACTGTTGGCAACGTCTCGTTCGTAACTGAGTAGCTTATCCACAGGTCTTCGGGCAATGTGGAAGATTAGCTACACCGCTAATCTGTCGTGGATCAGACTCGATAGAGTCTAGGTTGAGAAAGGCCTCTGGAGGGACAAAGCCGTTAAGGCACAAACTTTCGTGATACAGGTCGTTTGGGTAGAAAGCCCGATTGTTTACCGAGTTAATTGCGCTTGCAACGTGACTTCGTGTCAGCTTTATAATAAAAGTATTTACTCTTATTATGTCTACCCTGTTGTATAGTACCTCGTTGGGATAGAATTTTCTATAGTCAGACTCTGGAGCTCTGTATATTCGTAAGCAAATCCTAAGACATTGCCTTTCAAACGACCGAATCTTTTCCCTTAAGCTTGCTCCCACGTTGAACCACAAGAGGCATCCAAAGATGAGCATAGGCCGAATCAAAGCCATGTAGAAGATTGTTTTTTTTCTAGCATCGAGTTGCTGGTTATAAAGCAGTTTCTTTCTTTAGGCAACTTTGACTCTAGCAAGAGCCGAATCTATATTTTCGTTGAAATACAGATACTGGTCCAGCCAAATCCCAAGATATTGGACTGCACTTCTACTGATCAGTGTGAGCCCATGCGGTCATATAATTGAGAGCTTTCGCTAATTCTTTATGGTATCCCTAGACGCCACAGACAACGGCGTCCTAAATAATATAGTTTCGCCTTTCCGAAAGTTCATCTTTAACTTCCAGTCATCGCAATGTCACTGAATCTCATCGAAGTAACGCTGCAAAAGATTTCCAATGCTTTCGATCTTCGGACCTGATCTGTACGCAATTAAGTCGTCTACGTACGCTCTGTCATATTAAAGGGATCTTACTGGTGAATATATTGAAGAGGATCGGCGAAAGGACAGCCCCCCGTTCCAGACCATTTATTAATTTAAATAACCCATTAGAAGTAACATTGCCATTTTTCACAATGAACTGTCTATTGACTAGCATATTAACAAGCATGTACAACAGTGGTTTGCTGATGCCCAGACTACTCAACTTGTAAAAGAGTCCTTCTAATCATACGGTATCGAAAGCCTGTTCCAAGTGTTTTTAATTTTTATTCCATTAGATATCTGATACCACTTTAGACGCGGAATGTATGCAATCATGCCCCTCCTTGAAACCAAATTGTTTATCTGGAATAATAGCTTTGTCCTCCACCCAATTAAGCAGGGCTCTATATACCACCTTCTCAAAAACCTTGCTGATGTTCGGAAGAAGACTTATGGAGATTTTCCGGATTGGAGATATTCCTGTCCCCGCCATCTTCCAATGCGTTGTATGATTCGGTTCGGTGGTAAAAGTTCAAAGCAGACAATTCCTTTGTTATCCCACCAAACTGATAACATAACTTTCTTTTGATGAATATCAGCTTTTGATGTTGTTTGAGCTGGTTTACCTGGCTTGCTCCACGATCTTTTTCAATTGACATTGTTGTAAACAACCCATTTTTCATCACGAGTTATCAATCGTTTTGAAAATGGATCATTTTCATTACGTTTTTTTAACAACTTGCAGATGTTAATGCGTTGTGTAAAATGATTTTCTTTCAGTTCATGAGGCACCCATACACCGAATCGATTATGGCTTTGATTTTGTCGTCATCAACTTCAACTGGACGACCAGAACGTTTTTCATCTTTGAGTGAAAAATCACCAGAATGAAATTTTGCAAACCAATTTTGATACTGCCGTTCTTTTAAAGCTTTTTGTGAGCTTGCGATGCATTTTTCCCTTTCCGGAAATAATTTTGTTTTTTTTTTACTGATTGACAGTTGAAGTACCAACTATCAAATAACAAAACGTGTTTGACATTTCGATTACGTCAGCAAACCTAAAAATTCATCTAAAGCCATCTATGAATGAAATCCGCAATTATTTAGTTGTCAACCTGATATTTGCCGCTGAACTTTAAAGCCAGTGATTTCGCAGTCGTCGTGGAGGATCAACCAATAGTCGAATCAACGAAGGTTAGCAATAACAGCTTGGTGAAAAAGAAGAGTATCCTAGAGTTAAACAGAGGATATAAGCGATAGTTGTTAAAAGATAAACAATCCCCTTTTTTTGAAGACGAAATAGCTTGAGCCGATCGGCCATGCGTTCGTCTTCTCAAATCTGACAGATGATCACACAAAAACTTCTACGCCGATGGTGACCGTAAACGGTATATTCGTCAATCATCAGTTCCAATGTTTAAAAAAAAAAGGCGGCTAGGCCTTAAAGCCTGTAATTTTGGGTATTCAGACTTTGGATGTAGACCTTAAGTCGCTAGATTGATCAGTTTGTTTTTTTAGAGAGGGTCTTAGGAATTCAAAGAGCATAGCAAAAAATTTCTTACAAAAGAAAACTATTACACTATTAATCCCTGTTTAGTTGGTGCAGCTAAGGAATATATTTGGAGTCGAGAAAACAATGCTGCGAGAGGGTATAACTTGTCCCTAACCAAGTCAACTCCAGCTTACAAACAGAGCTGGTCTTTAGCGCCATCCATATACCCTCCGGATACATAAAATACATGAGCTTCCTTATCACGTCATCCTACAGATATCAAAGAAATTAATTACTTTTTATACATTTGTAGGTTAACACCTTTTCTTATCCGCCTAACAGTTTTGCTATTAAAGTTTCAAATTTCCAAGTCGCTTGATTGATTTACGTGAGAGTAACTCACTAAGCTTTCAAGACATCGACATTTACCTAATCTAATTATGGGCAAATCCTACTCTACTCAACTGGCTTCTAGGAGTATTGAAACGCCACATCACGTCGGAGCCGAGTCGTAAATTCCAAATTAAAATTCCTTACACTTCCCACAGTCAATTAGAGACGACTTCAATGTGTTACCAAACACTAACACATTTCCCGTTCCAATCCATCTATCAATTACGTCATAAAGTCATAAAGTAAAGTGATCTTCCGGCGTCACCATTAAAAAAAAAAAAATTGCCGTCAATTTGAAGGAAAATTCATCCGAATCGCCTCATTTCACTTGACACACAAAGACAAAATTGTGGCGCATGTTTGCGGCTTGACTCGTAGGCTGAGTATTGAACAAAGCGTGATCAAGGAATGCCGGCCAAACTGATTCCGACACGTAAATTAATAACCCAATCAAAGTTGAACTCGCCACAAAAAAAAGAGACGCGACTTCCAAATGCGCGGTCAGAGTCACCACATCCATTGATGTGTTAATTTTCCCATTATCAAAAGTATCTAAACTGCATCCAATTCAAGACTGAAACCGACTTTTCTAAGCAGAGTGCTTCTGCAGCTGCTGGAATCGATTTCGATTGAAGTGGTTTTCCGACAAAACAGAGAGAGAGAAAAAAAAGCGACGCCAAAATAATGATAATGACCCAATTAGGGTCTGAAGGAGCAGACAGCGGAAGGTGCGGATACACTCTCGAATGGATGCAGATACAAAAACTATGGTTTCTTTTTCTTTTCAATTTGCGGCACAATCCAAAGGAGAGAAGTAATCACAGTGAATATAAAGGACAATCGGGATGAGGATTTGGGAACAGTAGTTTATCAGGAGTTTAGGATTCTTGCACCCGAAAGTGTTGGTTTTAATGTCTCAATTAGGCATCATCATTCGAGGCGGTCAGCAGTGAGACAAAGTTATCTGGGCAGTATATTTTTAGAAAGGTTTGTCGGCCATCGGCCAAGTAGGACAGCTTCAATTTTTTTTTGGAATTTGTTAATTGATCGCAACGTTCGCATCTTTTCGGTGTTGAATAACAAATTAGAATCGGTGACATAGATTAAGGCATTAATGGAATGTATCGCTGTGTGACTAACTCAGGGTGGAGCCGGGCTTAAACGAGGCAAGTCCGTAACAGTGGTCAACATTTGTTTACAAAGTACCTGATTAATTTGTCTGCGATTGATATGAAGATATTGTTTCTGTCAAAAGAAAACCGATGTTTTCACTACTTGGCTTCGAAAGTGTTTCACATTTGTTTGTAAAATGCCATACAGAAGACTTTATTATGTAAATTGAATTGATGTCGACAGGGTATCCGGAAAGCTTTCATGGGCTTGTAAATATTTTAAGTGACAGCTTAATGTGCTGATTAAAGTTTTCTTTATTTCTCAGTCTAATGTGACAAGGTGCTTTGTAAGATTCGAGACTTTGGAAACAAGAAGCACATTAGTGACGGCAGTTGTTAACATTTTTGACATTTTTGATACACGCTATGGCCAAAATAATAGCAACACCTATTTCTTTTCAATAGAAACATTTGTAGTTACGGTTTCGTTAAAATTTTTACAATTATTTATATGCAAATGTGATGGCAAATGTGTTCCGCATCCAAATAATAGCAACACCTTGTGAAAGTAAAAAAAACGCTTAAATACTTTTTTTTCACTATATTTTAGGAATATGCTCAATATTTTAGAGCATGTCCTTTATTTTTGATCACTTCTTCAATTCTCTTCTTCATAGATTATCCTAATTTTTGGTATTTTCGAACTGGTATGGAATACCAACATTCTTGGACGATTCTCCACTTAGACTTAGCAACTTCGATCTTCAACTCATGCCAAAAGTTCTCAATCGGATTTAAGTCCGGTGACTGAGATGGCCACTGCAAATTATCAATATTGTTGTGCACAAACCAAAGCTTTGTAAGTTTCGCCGAATGCTTTGGGTCATCGCAATTTTTATGGTATATTTGCGTCCGCATATCCCAGTATCACTTAATACTTTTCTTTGGTCATAATGTCATCTATTCGATGTATAGGGCCCACGCCATACCACGAAAAAGAACCCCATATCATCAGGCTACCTCCACTATGCTTCACAGTTGGCTTAGAGTACTTCGGATTGCAGGCTTGTTTTTCAGGGCGACGAACAAACTGTTTCCCCTCCATCCCAAACAAGTTCATTTTCATTTAATTGCTCCAAAGTACATTTCTCCACTGCTTCACAGACCGTAATGGGTCTGGTGGTATGTTATACCGCCTTGCGAAAGCAATCCGCTTTTGGAGGTGTAATTTTTTCAAGAGTGACACTTTCCTTGGGGCTGTTGTGACACTCACTTCTAACCCTGTCTCATCTTTAAGATCTTTTGGTCTTTCTCGGACATTTTAGACGGACGCCCTATCGTTTCAGCGAGTTTGTATAGCGTTGAAGACCATTCTTGAGGAGTATCCGAAAGCTACTGCAATCTTCTTATTTTGGCCATAGCCAAAAAAAAACCGAATATCTCGTGCAGTGGATGATATCCCAACTATCAGGACATAAGGAACTGAATTTTAGTAAACCTAGATTTTAAAAAGATCAAAACCTCGACGTTTCGGCCCTGGATAACCATCCATGCAACCGCTGAGCCCGCCTAAATAGCGCAACATTTTTCACTCAATAGAAAAAAGCTGCATCGGACACAAACGGACCACAAAACTGATGTATGACTATGTATCGGCTTCTTAAAAAAAATTCATAACTATAACAAGGAATTTCTGGATAGGATCAGGGATAGAAAGAACGCAGCGCATATAGTGATGCAGATTTTTCATCATCGACTTCAAGTTGAGAAACAATCGGCTGGTCTGTCCACTGTCGAGGCTAAAAACTGCTAATGCTAGAATGCTACAAACTTTTGATCAGAACCAAAAAAACTTCAAAATCATTTTTAGGGACTCAAATGCATGCAGAGGCATTCCAAAAGAGCAAATTCTTACCACTCACAGACTTTGCGGCAGCTATTAACACGATTTTATACTTAAAAAAGATCCACACTCAGCAATGCAAAACGGTCCAACTTTCAAAACTGTGGTCAAACATTAGGGATGTGCGAACGTCCAGCGGGGCTACTGACGACTACGTACTCTTTATAATGTCCTCGATGAAGTTATCGACTGACCAGGAATTGAAAGCTAAGATCATGCGCGGTTTTCCCGCTCAAGAAAATTGAAGAGCTTAGGAACAAAATACAACGAGTAAAAAAAAAGAAAAACAACGAAAAACAAAACGATGACGATGGATTCGAGTAGCACTCCCAGCAGCTGATTTTGAATTAAAAAAACCCGACTAAATTCAATGCCAAGTAATTAAACTTTTTGAATATGAAGCATGCAGCAGAGCAAGCCCAATAAGTTTTGCGTGAACGTCCAAAGCCTCTTTACAATATCTAAGTTGTTTCGGCTTAGCATATCGATCCAGACCAAAAAGATCAACGAATTTCAAGTAAGTACTCACCACCTTGTTTTGAGTTATGAAAGGCTAAATTCGGTAACTGATCCGATTTCGTTAGAAAATACTCGAAAGCACGAAAGATGTCCTGTGGAGCTTTAACCGACAACTGCCCCATTGCCATGGTTAAAGTAATGTGCTGTCTTCTCAAATATTGCGACGTGCAGGTTTTAATGTGGAAGGCAATATCTTTTTGTAAAGGCCTTCCAGCTGTTGGGATTTACCGCCACTAAAGGTCTAATAAATTAATCCGTCGTGGGGTAATAAATGCGCTTAACTATCCCAAGTCAAATGTCAAAACCACAAGAGATATCATGATCCGACTAAGGCTCATCATAGGCAATCGATGTTACTTTGGCCAAACAACTAGGATCAAACCTCCTAGCTCTAAGAACCAATTCATTCATCCAAAACTAAATCTACTTTAGGGACCTTCGACAGAAAAAGTCTCAATCGCGTACACGGACCTGAATGCGAGAATCGCGAATGGACTGGAAAGTACAACTTCAAACTGTACTTATTGTACAATGATAGAAAATCCGTTGACTTCTACTTCGAACAGCGACCAGGCTAACGAAAACAGAGAAGACCGAACCTATTATTCAAGGTCTAGGAAGCTTAGTTTAACGAACTGCAGTAGCGTTTTGAGGCCAGCGAAGATGAAAAGAACTTTTACTTTGTCTCGAATAATCCCTGAATCCATGTCCTGTGAATTAAGCAAGTAATCAATCAAATTAGTATATAAATGGTATTAAGTGCTATCTGTCAAGCCAGCTGGTAGGCCTAGGCGATAAAGGAGATATATCTTTGACATTTAGCCTTATATATGGTTGACTTAGTTATCCATATGAACGGCTTATGGGCAATGCTATGGAACTATAAATGGCTTTGTATATGCTATATAAAATATGAGCTCACACAGAGGACACCGCTGTTTTACGGATGAATGTCACCGGTGATCCAAATTATCAATTCGTTTAAAGCTCCTCGGTCTGTGCCTGTGACTACGTAGCTATTTTTGGGAAAGATCTTCGCGTCCTGAAACTCGATCCTGTTAAAAATATGATGTATCTAATTGAACTTGTGGAATATCTTCCAATAGATCTGGTAAATCAATTTGCAAAAACTCCAGACAGCTTTTAGAATTCAGCCTGGGTGGTATTATTGTTATTATTATTATTTAAAATAAATTTACAATTCATGAATATGTGTAAAAGGAAAGAATATTAACATGGCAAAACGTGCCATCTGTCGATATTTGACAAAATTTCATATAAATTCACTTCGTTAAAGCTAAAAACTACAATATATACAAAAAAAAATATAAATCAAAAGTTTGTTAAGGAACAATTATTAACAAAATCGTCAAGGCAATCATAAAAGGCTAAAAAGTTTTTAAAGCTGTTACTTAATTAAGGGCATGTTAACAAAACCGAAAAAGCAGGTTCCAACTCTGCTCGCCATAAAGAACTTGTAATTTTTCATGGCGTGTAAGGAACCCGCTTACGAAATATAGTAAGCGAAAATCATTAAGTATTGGGCAGATTGCGATGAAATGGAAATTATCTTCTTCCTGATTTCAGTTGCAGAGTGTGCAAGTGGAGCATAAGTCCTGTCTGTGTGGTCTGTCGTTAAGGTTAAGAAGCTCTGTCCTTGCTTTAAAGATCAGACTTATTTGGTCAGCTTTTAGATCTTTTGTAAATTATTGAGAGTTCTATAAATAGGCTAAGTAGGGGAGGTTTGAGCCCATTTAATGCTCTCATGGTACAAACAATCGTCAACTATTCCAAGACAAACGCAGAATTTAATTTGCCAATGCTAAAATAGCATTGTTAGAAACTGCCTGCTCGTTCCAATCCACCAAAGGTTTGAAGTTATTCACTTGGCCTCTGCATCACTCTTATTATATTGTCGGCATTGCTTTTCAGATCGCGTAAATAATTTTGAGGTAGGCCGGACTCAACTTCTACCAATTTTCGAAATAGATCCTCCACATGAGATTTGTAGTCAACTTAGCAACATTTGACTTTTCGTGAATATGGAGGCGGAGATCAAGGTTTGATGAAACACGCATTCCTTAGTACTTTAATTGCTTACAACTTCAGTTGCCTCATCGCTCATAGTCCATTTCTCCTGCCGTATTGGTCTTCAACGTAAAGAACCGAAAACCATGATTTTGGATTTAGACGTGTTCACTTTAAGAGAAACAGTTGCATTTTAGGCTAAAGTGACTAAGTCGCCGGGGTACAAAAGAACTTTAACCTCAACATCACCAACTTTAACACCACCCCTGGGTGGAAATTTAGAGGGTCCGATCAACTTGTTTCCGATTACAACTGCCCACATATTAATGCTTAATCTGTGTTGAAATGATCTTTGTCTTCTTGAATGTGGACTTATTACTTAGAAATAGTAATTTTTTGGAAACGAATCTTATTGTAGAGGGCTGAAAACAAACATAAATTTTCTTTTTTTAAAAAATGTATGGTTTTTTTGGCCAACTCTTCATTGATTTCTTTTTTATTATTGTTTCGTTCTTAAGAAAAATGTTATTAAATTTAAGGTTTTCTACGCATCTCTTGAAGAAAATTGACCTCAAAATTAGCTTGTGCAAGAAAAACTGGAAAAAATGGAACACCCTTGAATGTTATCAAGTCTGGAGATAGAATCTTGCTGTAGAACAGTATTTTACTTAGAAGGTAGGCAGGAATCGCCTTTTAAATTTTCCTTGACTTATTACGGGACACCCTGCATTTTGCTTAAAACTAGTTTCAGTGGACGACTTTGAAGTCAGCATGCAAGCTCATAAAACGAGCTCGAATCAATGTGCCAACCTGCAATCATAAAGTTTTTTTTTTAAAAGATCTAAAGATATGTCCGATCTCACAATCTGAGATAGCTCCTGATTTTTCTAAACAGAAATAGCGTATGCCATCCAAAGTCACCACTCCAACTGTCACACCTTTCAGTAAATAGGGAAACTCTCAAGGATCGAGTGACAAACGTTTTTGCACAACCAAAACAACAACTTACGCCGATTACGTTGTTGCTTATGAATCAGAGAGTAGAATCAACAAGCCTCAGTTTCCGAAAATCCTGAATACAACTTCTCTTTGATGCAATAAAATTATATTTATTTAAAAAGCGTTTGAAAAAATAAGACTCCTATTATCCTTTTTTCTAAATGTACAATATTCATACAAACATACACCCGAAATCGAATAGGAAATATGCACATTCATAGACGTACAACAGTACACAGTTCTTTCTGGAACAGGATGAGAGGAAGACTGAAAATTAAATGGCAGTCGCATGTTTGCAATTTTTCTTTAGCGTTGAATGTCATGTGCATTATTGCGGTTGTACTTCATTGCACATGGGTTTCCGGCGTTGGAGTTTTTCCCTTTTTTCCCCCATTTGCCGGTGGAAAATTTACTCAGTGTATGCACGTTTTTTGGGGAAAGTAGTGCCGGATATCATGGCAGGGAAGGGATGTGTTGGCTAAAGCAGGAATGAGTGTGAATTTTATCTTCAATGAAACAGGGGGTATGGGAGAGCACATTTTAGAAAAAAGACTATATGTTACCGTACGCAACTTGAAAAATGGGAGAAAGGTAATTAACTGATCAAAGTTTTTTTTAAACATTGAAGATATACAAAGCTGAAGATGAGCATTGGAATTCTAGGTACTCTATTGATATCCGAACACGGAGCAATCGGGAAAAATACTTTTCAGTTATCTAGAACGTCACATTTTAATTTATTTTGATAAGCCATTTAGAGAACAAACTGTAAGTCGCCAAACTGGCCTTAGTGCATATGTTGACGGACATTGGGAACTATTTGGAGCTCCAAATGGACTGTGAAACCAACGTTATATTATGGCCATAAGTAGAGTAAATGATATGCTCACTAAATTAAGATTATGAAGAGGAAAACTATAACAGAAACATGGAATGTTCATAAGGTTTTGACGGAAAATTGAAAAGCTAATGAAATAGCCAAAGAGGCAGCCGAAAACAGTCACAAGACACTGCTAATGTAGTATGAGTCCGGGATGCTAAAACCATACCTGTTTTCAACTGCGCAAACTGTTTATTAGCGTCTGGACTCGTTTGATCCTTGAACCATCGATTCGGTCTCTGTTTGCTCTTTTGAACTTGCTGACTTTGACTCGAAGGTTCTCTTAGCTCGAGCATTATTGTCTCGATAAATCCGTTGTACGTATGTACAACCCATAGTGCTGTCCTCCAATCATCATCCTCGAAAGTAGGACTGATTTTATCATAAGAATACAATCCAATCAGATAAGCTTGCCCGAGTACGAGGCCAAATGCAAAGCAAAAGAAAATAAATGAATATGAAAATCGAAATTAAAATCTTGTCACCACACCGGAGGATATTAAGAAGTAAAAAAGCAGAAATGGTATTAAAAACATTCAAATACGTGCGTTCAAGTCGTACAGTTAATCCACCCCCTTTAAATGAACAAGACAAAAGTATTGAAATTGAAATAAATCGACGCATTTGCTCACCTTTTGCCTTCTTCCTTCACCAGCCAGCCAGCGTCGTAATACCACGAATTTCTGGTTGGTTGGCAGCTTGAAGTGGGCTCGGCTCTTCATTGCTACTTATTGCTGTTGCTATGGCTTTCTAGCATTGCAAGGGCGGACTGCCAGCTGCTGCTTAAAATCGATCAGAATCGTCACTTTATTTGTTGAGAGTTGTGCTTAATCAGCACGTGGTTGATTTGGTTGGTAGTTCGTAGACAGTTTACTATGTGGATCTTGTTTCAAGAAAGTCTTTTGCTTCTAATGACCGAATTACTAGTTGCCACAAGGTCTGTGAGTTCGAAAAGGCGTCTTTGGCGTTTTAAGAGTTTGAAATAAGTCTTCTTTGAAGTCGGAACAACATAAAGTGCACATTTCTTAATAACTAAGCAGGGACTTTTTATTTTGGTTGAGAAGGCTTCATTTTCAACCATATTTTCAGCATAAACTTGCTTGCTTGAGTATCGAGTATGATCATCTTTTTCCAACAAATGCCCACCAAGGATTATAATTTTGTATCCACTTTTCAGCAAACAAGATCAGCATGGGACCCAAGTTACATTTTGAAGCGTTATGCTGAACGATGAATAGAATTCTATATTTCTAGATATTGCGAGTTGTTCAAGAGCATTTGATCAGTTATTTTAACTTTCATAAATACGAAAAATCATATTTGATTGCTAGGATATTTTCATATGTCGTGCAGTGTCACGACTTCTTTTGTCCGGTTATGCCAATTATGGTTGGTTTTGATACTAGACTCTTCCGGGTCTGGACTCTGTTCCTGAAAATATCGGCCTTTTTCTTATGGCACAACTTGAAATCAATTCTTTTCAGAGGATTTGGATTAAATCCTGAGAATATCTAATCAAATTGTAACCAGCCCTTAAGCTCTAATATTGCCACAAAATATGTAACGATATTTACGTTCCTGCTATAATATTTACTGATATGTAAATGCTCGTTTCCAAATATTCAAACTTGCGTCATGCATTCCTGAAATGTGCTCCATAAAGCACTCCTTATCCGTTCATTCACACTTGCAGTCATCAACCCTCGCTGCCTCGACGCACACATCACCGAATCTTCCTTCGTATGTCCCGTAGTAAATGTTAGCCACTCTACTAAACCTGACAGCTTTTCGTGCACCTCTAACATCCTGCTCTGGCTGTCACCATCCAACCATCACCCCACTGAAGAGAAATGAAGAGAAAATTAACGAAAAGTAATCATCCCATTTGCTCTGACAGGCACTGTACGAGAACAAGGATGAGGAGGAACAGGACTCCGACTCCATGCTCCCTCGTTCGCACAAACTGTGCCATCGTAGATGTTTCATATGTGTGCACCTTCGTCCTCGTCCGCGTCCTTCTCATCCTTGGTCGTCGTCGAGTTTTGCGTGAAAAATCATTTCGCTCATTTCTCATTCTGCTTCAATTATCCTCCTGTTTTCCATTTTTCTTCGCCGAAATGTGTATTTTATGTGTTATTTCGCTCGTGTCTTGCTTTTGGCTCGTTTTTCCTATTTTTGTCAAAACATCATATTAATGGGTGCAGGGACACCGCCGCCGCCGTCGCCACCGCCGTCGCATGCAACCATCAACCACACCCCACCAGCTCGTAGATGGGGCCACGACGTCTAGAAACATTTGACAGGAAAATCTATTTAAGTTTTATTATTGGCCTGTTAGTTGTCATTTAGGATTGCTGAATGGATGATTGAGCAAAGTGCGATGGATGGTGTGTTGTTGTTGTTGTTTGTATCTTTTAGTTGGCGCAGCGAAAATTTATGACTTTCTTCTAAAGATTTATTTATGAAAAGCACTTTCGCGAGCTGCTGGGCCAATAAGGATGTTGAAAGTGTCAGAAAAGTGGCATGACGCATGAGTCAGCTTAAATGGCTTTGTAACCATTCTAATCAAAGACGCTTGCCATATGGAGAGCATTCTTGTCAATTTATGCTAGAGTGCCTTGAGTTAGTCACATGGAGATGATGGATTTCCTTGGAAGTCCCGCTAAAGACGAATAGATTCTGTTTGCAATTCCGATCACATGGACAAGACGCTGTAGTTTGGTATATTGTGCGGTTTCTGATCTACCTTGATCTGTAAATAACAATTTGTTAAATATACTAGCGGTCAAATGCGACTTCGTCCGCGTAAATTTCGTGCAAGCAAAGTAAGCTTTTTAGTTGTCCAAGCAATGTTGCGTAAAAGGCAATTTCTATCGCCATAAAACTTCCTCGACGATAAGTGAAATCCTTTAAAAAAAAAAAATTCACCTCGAAAAACCGCTAACGGATAAAAACTATTTTATATATATAAATATTTTTTTTTTTGATATTTTAACAATTTCTGCATAAAAATTATGCACTTTTTTATAGATCTTTTTGAGTTCATTAACTTATCTATAGAAAGCTATTAAATATCTATTACCATCAAGACAACGTATACAAAAAACGCATTTACTCAAACGCCTTGATCGCCCCGTAATACCCTTTTATTTCAACGAAATAATTTATAGCCTATATTCACCACGAAAATTCTAGTGAAAGAATCTTTAAAATCAGATGAGGGGTTTAGAAGATAACGTCTTTCATACAAACTCACAAACATAACCTTTTTACAATAATAGTATGCCCATACTACTATAGAGGACTGTTTGGCCATCAGAAGCATCGGCATCATATACAGCAGCATTCATACTTTCAGCAATTGGAACAGCAACGGCAACAGCAACAGCAACAGCAACAGCAACAGCAACAGCAACAGCAACAGCAACAGCAACAGCAACAGCAACAGCAACAGCAACAGCAACAGCAACAGCAACAGCAACAGCAACAGCAACAGCAACAGCAACAGCAACAGCAACAGCAACAGCAACAGCAACAGCAACAGCAACAGCAACAGCAACAGCAACAGCTACAGCAACATCAACAGCAACAGCAACAGCAACAGCAACAGCAACAGCAACAGCAACAGCAACAGCAACAGCAACAGCAACAGCAACAGCAACAGCAACAGCAACAGCAACAGCAACAGCAACAGTAGCAGCAGCAGCAAAAGCGACAGTGCAAGGTCTGCATATATATGAGAATTCAGTCGACTGCCTCCTTACATCAACAGTAAAGCACAAAAGTAAGTACACAGTCTATACTTTTCTGTGCAATGACCGAAAAAACAATTCAAAGTAAATTTCATTGAAAAAGTAAAATATATTTAATTTTATTATACCATGATCTTGATATAAAAAAAGATATATGTATGTATTAAAATAACGACAGTTAGGGACGCAATTCAACATTAATCAAAAGGAGACAAAATCATGTCACAAAAGTATGTACTCAAGAAAAGTAAAAAATAACACATTTGAGATCTTGTTTTAACTTAATATCATCTTTTCCAATTTTCCGCTTCAAGTGTTCCAACAAATGCTCGACAGCATTCATGTCTGGTGA
The DNA here is from genome assembly GCA_963555765.1 of Orthonevra nobilis. Lineage (NCBI taxonomy): Eukaryota > Metazoa > Arthropoda > Insecta > Diptera > Syrphidae > Orthonevra > Orthonevra nobilis. Next base: position 72,645,673 of record OY743227.1, on the reverse strand, counting down.
CTGGGACGGTGTTCGGGTATTGTAGAGCAACCATTTTCTGTTACAAAGTATGCATAGGGTCGTTATCATGTTGGGGAATAAATGTCCCTAAATGTTGAGGTACATGTATCGATCCTTTGGTTGGTCAATGAACACAAGATTGCTCAGCCCAGAAGACGCAATCCATCCTCAATCCGCCGCGTTTAACAGTGCCGGATCTGGCTCCTCATTATGTTTTCTTCAAACTTTGCCACGTCCATCGGAACCATGAATGTTGAAATGGTTTTCATCTATGAAAATAAGAGTATTTAAGAATGCTTAATCGCATTTTAGATCATTTTTGGCAAATTCCAGTAATTTTTAGGATTTCGTACCTCCAAGCCCCTTTTTCTTAGGAACGCGTGTAGGTATTAAGCTGGAATTCATATCAAATACTCAAGTCTACTGTCCTTTGGAGCTGTGAAAAATTTCTAAGCCAAGGCCAAGATACAGACAGCCGTTTATGCCGCAAATTTCAGCAAAATTTTGACACTCGCAAGGGAATCAGAACCTAAAGGGAATTTCCAGTTAACCTGGATTCTTGAAATTTGGCATGAAGTATTGTTTTTTTTTTTGTAGATTGTGATTTTTTATTTATATACTTCAGGTTTTTACGGAACATTCGGTGAGCGAGTCCGACTCGCTCTTGGCCGGTTTTTGTTTTTTATGGACATAGCTTATATATGGCTTATTTTCGAATAGCTTGACCGTGATAACCAGCGCTGTATTGTAGACGGCGAATTGTCTGAGTGTTGAATTCCTCAAAGGTTACGCTCGATACCTACTTTTGTATTTTGGGAGCACTTAATTACAGATATTTCTTAATTTTTCGAACGATAATCCGAGGACGTCCACTTCGGACCTTTTTTCTTTTGGACAGTAAACGGAAATTTTTGCGATTTCTCGTTGTGATTTCTTATTGTTGAGTCTTTCATATCTTGTGAAATTTGATGTTGATTATATGGCACATACCTTTTTTTATAATTTGCTTGCTCCCAAGAGGATATGAATACTCTTGTAATACTTGTAGCATAGACCCTATTCCCAATGGTCGATTGAAAATCGGTTTGTTCTTATATAAAAAGTTTCCTACAAGTCTTTTGAATGATTGTTGCTTTACTGAAAAGAGAAAGCCTTCCGATTAACTACTTCCGGTTAACACAATTAAGAAAAATCGACAAGACGACTGGTTACACGAATATTGAACTAAGTTTGGAAATAGCACGATGGTTGGACGGCCTGTGGCTTACATAGCTCCATATTGCCGGTACCAAGGCTTGATTAAGACCAAATCTTAAATTTTAGGCCATGTAAAAATTGATAATAAAGCCACGATATGCTCTCCATCGTCTGTAACGTTTCTTACACTATCGTCTTGGAAGAAAACTGTCAACTATTTCACCGCATCAGAGTTGTCAGCGTCAAAATCATGTATGATTCAAATAAGTAAAAACTCATCTTTTCATAGGCCCACTCACTCGAAAAAAACCCATGTAAATCGCTAACATGTATTTGTCATTTCGCTATTCCAATCCTGACACTTTTTAAATATAATTCTTTATTTTTTTTCAAATTAATAGGACTACCGGTTGAAAATGTGTTTTTTTCAAAAATCAATGCTTTATTGAGGAAAAATAGATACAAATTCAGTATTCAAAGTATTGCCCATCGCTAGCCACACATTTTTCCCATTTTTCCGGCAATTCATGGATACCCGTTCTGAAAAATTCGACCGGTTTGGACACATTCCACGAATGTTGTAGGACATCTCATTTGAGCGTTTCAAGGTAAGTTTCGACGACATTTGCAGCATGTGGCTAAGCATTGTCATGTTGCAAAATAACTTTATCGTGTCTTGCGACCATTTCCGGCCGTTTTCCCTTCAGTGCTCGGCTCTAACGCACCAATTGTCGCTGGCAGACCTCGCTTGTGATTGTTTCTTTCGGTTTTAGCAGCTCATAAGACACAACACCCTTCTGGCCCCACCAAATGCACAGCATAACATTCAGGCCATGAATATTCTGAACGGTCGTCGATGTTGAGGCATGTCCGAGGTATCCATACGTTGCCCGACGTTTTGGATTATCGTAATGTACTCATTTTTCATCACCAGTGACGATTCGATGCAAAAAAGACTTCTTTTTGTGGCGTTCAAGCAGCATTTCGGACATGCAAAATCGGCGTTCGACGTCTCGTGGCTTCAATTCATACGGCACCCAATGTCCTACCTTTCGGATCATGCCCATTGCTTTCAAACGATTGGAAATGGTTTGCTGAGCGACGACAAGTGATTTTGCAAGTTCTTCTGGCGTTTGTGACGGATCTTGATCGAGCAATGCCTCCAATTCATGGTCTTCAAACTTTTTCACCTGGCCGGGGCGTTCTTTTTCTTCGGTGTCGAAATCACCATTTTTAAACAGTTTAAACCACGTCAGACACTTTCTAACGTCTATAGTATAGCCCGGGTAAGCTTCGGTAAGCGATTGATGCGCTTCGGTTGCTTTTTTCTTTAAATGAAAGAAGCATATTAAAACTTCCCGCAAATGTTGTTTTGATGGCACGAATGTAGACATTTAACGGCTTTACAAAAACTTGTGTGTTTTTACTAATGACCAATTACCTAGACTGAAATAATGTAGTTGTCTGCAATAACGACATTTTCAACCGGTAGTCCTATTATGATTGCTCGTTTGTTATTATCTTAAGAAATAAATGCAATCCTATGGGAATTGGACAAACTTTGTCGTTGTAACTCATTTTTTAAGCATTCTGAATGCTTGTCCCTGTTTTTTATTGCTGCATTTTCTCAAGCTTAAATTTTCTTTTTACGCTCTCCGATTACAACTGGACGGCAAAAAACTGATCGCCACAAAATGAACCCCAGACGAGCAGCTTAATGGCAAAATGCCGGAACCGTCTTATGGGCAAGGGGCAAAAACAATGCTCTACTTCATGCCCGGTTTTTTAGCATCTCGGATCGTCACACCACTTAAAACAATATCGCCATCCGTAAAAAGGAGCGTAAATGTTTATGACAAACCGTCAAGTATTGATTGATAATATGTATTTTTTTCTTAACAATTTTTCTCACTCGAAAACTGTTGACATCGGCAGTGTTCTTGCCTGATTGATGATCGAGCACTTTCATCGTTTTTTTTTTTTGGGTCTAGGTCGATTGGGGACGCATCTGTCGCCTGTGCACTGCACATGTCTCGGTGGATTTTTTTTAAATAATGAAACTCGCCCATTTCAAAATACCTCGCACTTATAGAAACGTCTCCCTTTTTTTCAAAAATCCACTCACTCCATAGGACACCACCAGATGTAGGTCATTCGCCTGCTGTTGTTGCCGTATGTTAGAACTTGTCTAAAAGACTCACGAGCGTAAAATCCAAGCATTAATTACCCGTGACAATTATGAATCTCTTATTCGAGTGCCGCCACCGCTTAATGTAGCCTCACATTAAACTACGTCCACCTACATTCCAGAGGCCCTCTAGCTAGCACCCATCCGCACAACCATCAACAAATCATCAATCATGACATCAACTCCAGCCTATAATGGAATGCGTGCACGGTCTTGGAGCTCTAAGTGCATAGCGTGCTAAATTGTTGCGTCTAGATGGGTGTCTGTGAATCTAAATTTAGTCATCAAAAGAGACACAAAACTATCGCAACCTCTTGCCATAGATACATCACTCGAATCCCCACTGGAGTAATCAACATCATCATGCACGGGACGTGTCTCTCTCTCTATGCGGGATTTCGCTTCGCAAGATGAATGACACGGCTCATTGCAATAACCACAGAACAGTGATCCGCGCGCCAGAATTAAATCAACCGCCGTAACCGTAAGTTGCGGTTCGTAGATACTCTTGACGACGAGTCTGCCACAGAAGTATTCTAATTGCATTTGGATCGCAGAGACGATTCAGGAGCGTGCCATATACTCCACGAGTCATTTCGGATGCATCCATTGAGGTCTATTCCCCCGAGAGGAGTACAATAAAACAACGGTTCGTTGTTAAAATATTTTGATTGCCGCGCGATCCAAAAAAAAAAGTATCTCAACTTGATAAAAGTCTATTCGTAGATCTGTTGTTGTTCCACCAGCATACTGCCCCTTGCCGTTGGCGCAATCATCTTCTCGCACTTTCATTTAAGAGCCTTATCCGACCTCCATCAGTGTGGCAGCAGCGTTCCAGAGGCAGCTAGCTCCCCAATTCTTTCAATTGCCGCATAATGATTTTAATGAAATTTTAATTCCTCCATTTGAAGGGAATTTATTGTTCTTGGTGTGTGGCATGTGGGGATGCACGCGGATCTATTTTCGGGACGCGCATCTACTTATTTATCATCACAAGAGCATGCGATCAGATTGTGACCCGACGACATGCTTTGTTGTGATCGTTGGTTGTTTAGGGGATGATTGAGTGCAGAATGTTGTTGAGAAATTACGGCCAACCGACGACGAAAGGATGTGGGATCCGGGATGCATTGTGCTAAGGATATCTGCCACAGTCGCGTGTAACAAGGTGACTCAACTAATTGAATGTAATGGGATTATATATGAACATGCATCTGGGCATATTCTCATGACAGAGATTGACGATAAATTGGGATGACAGTGCACCGAAAAGGGTTGTACACGGTTGTCAACCCAGTCGTGTTAACTAAGCGAAAGTAATCTGAAGTGAGACTTTCAGCAAGTAAGCGAAGCGAACCAGGAAACGCTGCACATGGCGTGATGATTGTTAAATAGAATGACAAAGTGTTTTTTCGTTAATACTGCAAAATTACATTATTTGGGAATTTTCAATGTGGTTATTTTAAGGAAGTCTCTATAGCATACCTATTCAGACAGGCTCGACGTCTTAAAAAATATTTAGGGTTGTCTCGGTTTCGGACCTTTTCATAACTTTGGCCAACCAAGATTTGGTGCTGCTATATTATGTGACTTTTGTGTTCTAAAGCCTGCGCCTTGCACTCTTTATACATAGATTCACTTGTTATTTCTGAACGGGCCCGCATGTTCTCTGCTTCCACCACCTTAGTCGGTAATGCTCTATTTTATCGAGATGAGTTGTTTGTCGTCTTCCTCGATTCTTGGATGTTCTTATTGAGCTAAGCCTTTTTATACCTGCTCTCAAGTGAAGGAACTTCATCGCAAGTTACTCAAATACTTTTAGTAAATTTTCAATCATTGTGCACTGTGAACTTCATTTCAGCTTATTTGGTGCCAGTTTCTTCACAACTTATTGACTTTCGGCTTAAACGATGATTGAACAGTGGGTTGCGAAGTCCACCTGTAACCGTTGAGTCTTACCCACTCGAACCATGTGATTCCTGTTTCCATTTAGGGTTTTCCTAAGGATTTTTTGGAGCTGTAACTGTGCCTTATGGTATCTTATGCTACGCAGAATACGGTCATCGTTCTGACCGCTGGTACAATTCTAAGTTTCTGTATTAAGTTTTGGACAAGCCTTGGTTATATCAATACTAACCCAAAATGCTTAATGCGTTCCTCGGTGTTAACGTTTACTGCCTCACGTAAACTTACTGTCGTTTAAGCTTGAATTACACTCTTGCCGTCTCATTGATCATTATCCACCAAAAAAGTAGAGTTTTGGTTCTGAAGAAGAATGAATGAACAGTAAACCTTTTGCGTTGGTTTAGAATTACCTTTGGATGTCCCTTTTCCGTCGGTGTAAGAGAACTCACCCGTATCGTTGGAATCGTGAATGAAGACAATTTTTATATCGGAAGAACACACTTTACCATAATTCAAGCTTTGCCGAGGACACTTGGACCAAGTAAAACTAAAAAAAAAACGCAGTAGAACGAAATGATCTTAACCCTCATAATCAGTGTTATTACTCACATAATTAGTTCCTGCATAACGTTTTCGACTTTTCCGTCCAACTGGAAACTGGCTAAAGCCAGTCCTGTCCCCAATAAACCTCAGCCGTCTTAGGTTGCAGGCTTTCGCCCCATTAGTATTTTACCTTGCCTTTCAAAAGTTTTGGAAAACGTCCTCGCTAAGCAAATTACACATCACCTTGTTCTGCATAGTTTACTTGCACCAGTCCAGTCCGGGCTACGAGCTAACCACAGTTGTTCCACGGCTATGGCTAAAATCCTCGATGACATTAGGATTAGCTATGACTTGGACTTTATCACAGTACTTTGCCTCCTTGACTTTTCTTAAGCTTTTGAAACTTGTCAATTCTTTCCGAGTAGCTGAGAAATTATTTTTGGCTTTAGTTAAAGGTCGGTGCGTCTCATTAGCAACTACTTGAGTAATCGCTTCCAAAGGGTTGTTTATGGTGACAGATCCTAAGCTTACTTGCAGCATTGCCTCAGGGATCAATATTCTGCATGTTTATAAACGACCTGCCAACAGTCTGTTCCAATGCCACTTTACATTTGTTTGCTGACGTTGTACAACTGTATCTGTCTTGACCTATTGGCCTTGTTGAAGATCTTGTTTGCAGGCTAAATGAAGGTTTATCTAAAATCCATCACTGGGCGGCGTGGAATTGCCTGAACTTCAACCCAGCGAAGTCCCAACTGATTTTGCACTGAACTTGTGTCGCCAATTTACCTTCATAATATGCAATTGCAGTTTGTTGACATGGTTATCAACCTGGGTTTTAAAATTGATCGCTCTCTTTTCCCAGTAAGCCACATTAACTTCACTGTGGGGCGAATAAACGGTGGCCTACGCAAACTTTGTCTGCTTTCTAGCTTAACTCCGGTTGATACGAGGCTGAGACTAATTAAAACCTTGCACGTTCCCTACATTGATTATGCTTCAGCAGTATACTGAAAACTCGACTCCCTATCCCAACATTAATTAACTGTTGCATTTAATGATATGGTCAGGTATGTATATGGGCTTCGTCGGTACGGATTTACGGTTCAGCAGCTCTTGAACATTAGGTGCTGTGTTTTCTTGCAGATCGCCACCATACCTCTTCGAAAACATTCGATTCGCTCGCTCTGCTGGAACATTTTGCCTTATAAATCCTTCCTCTAAATACTTATACTTTTCGCGGCTTTTCTTCGTCTCTGACACCAGACTCTGGAATTCTCTCCCTACAGCAACAAAGCAAATAACTGGAGCCACACAATTTAAAAATACCGCTTTGGCGTACTTCTCTTAAAAGGCAACTACCTATTGCTACCCCTTTCACTCCTTTCTCTCCCCACCATGAATTCTTCATGGCTTATCAATTATAATAAAAATTAATTTTGATTTAGATCTTTCCGTATCTGTAAGTACTATTAGAGACTAATTGTAAGTCTTACTTGTACATTAAATTAAATAAATTGAAATTGAATTGAACAGAAAATTCTGAGAATAAAATCGTTCCGACAAGAATTAAAATATGCAGTTCTTTGACAGAATTTTCTGCCCATAAACTTATGGATTGCCGTGATTGAAGAAGTGAAACCTCCATTTAAACATCCATTCTTTGAATGGATGCTTAAGAAAATACTTCTTGATTTCAAAGCAAATCACCTTTCGTGGGAAGACTTAATTTCACCTCATTTCTTTCAATGGCTAGTTGACGCAGTTGTTCAAGCGCCTGCCTTTCAATTGGATCAATCGGTAGGTTCGATGTTCAAATATTAATATAAGTCTCGAGCTTAACTCAAGTTTTCGAATTGGTGCATTTCCGCTTTTGCCATTAAAATCAAATTAAGAGCGCTATCATTAGAGTTGTCAACATTGATAGTAGAATGACTAGCTGATGGCTGATGGATACTTTAGAACCATATTCGTATCGCTTACAATTTTGGTTTTCAACCAAAAGTTCATTTTCTACTCAATAAACTTATGAGGAATAAAATACTGCGAATTGTGTGAATGTTAAAAATTCATGCATCATCACACAGTGACAGTTTGGTGAGACTTTTGTTCTTTAGGAAGTCATAGCGGTTAAAGTAAATAAGAAAAGTACATTAATTATTTTTCTATTACTTTGTAAATAATAATATATTAACATAACTTTTTTGTAATAAATCAAATAAGTTTCTGTTTTTTACATTTATTCTATTAATATTTTAAAGAGGCAAAGTTTGTACTTTTTGTGAGGAGGTGATCTTCGAAACTACTCATTCAGATTTAATGTTAGTGACTGTTAACTTCTTTCCCTTGGAGAAACCGAAGATGCTGAGTTGCCGAGAACGCCATAGTAGTGTAGTCAAAAAATTTGGGGCACAGAACACAAATTTTGAAAAATCAACCAATTTCTAGATGTGGTTCGGGTAAAAGTCTTTCCATGGTTATTTGCCAGTTTGATAGTTGGTTCGACAGGAATTTCTCTACCTCAAACTTCACATCTAAAAAAATATTATCCTATCATAGGATCGCATGATAGAAATGTCGACGATATTTGTTTCCAACAAAACGTTGCCACATGTCACTCATTGCATGAGAAGTTGCATGTCCTTGATGCTATCTCAAAAGTGATCTTATATCGACCGATCGATAAAGAAATCCTACTTACAGTTTTATCGGAAATGAAATCGCGATATGTTCTTTCTTTCTTTTCTTTCTTTATAATGCAACCGTGACTTCATAAATTTTCATCAGCTCGCTGACGGGATAAGCGATCTGACTTTAAATTGCAACTAAACTTCCCATTATTTACCTCATCTATAGCTATTATCAGATTCATAGCAATAAACCGCCCTTCTGGACCCCAATCAAACGATCCCATCAACACATCCAATTAATTACAACCAACAGCCCCACCACCTAATCCCAAAGCATCTTAAATGTTGCTCCTTTGATGATTAAAATTTACTGCACTCGGATTGCGTGTGCTCCCACAGAAACTATCGCGCAACACATCCTCCGTTGAGCGGAGAGTGCAAAATTTCAAAGGAACGATACCCCAAAGAATTATGATACCATCGCTCGCTTCCATTCCCTAAATAACCCATAATTAGTCTGCACTAAAGTAGATCAAAAAGGTGCAATAAATTAATTAACCAACTTCTCTGCCCCCACCCAGAACCGTTCGGCTCCACTTCAGATCCACATCAGGATCTAATTACTTCAGATATTCGTGAGCACAACAAGGATGACGATGCACGCCATAATAATTATTATGATGTCACGGTACTCTGCCTGGGTCGCCGAAAGGTTGTCACAATACACCGCCACCACTTAGTCCTTTGATCGTTCCTCGAGGAGAGGGATTGTTATTTTTTGTATTCGTTGCTTTGTATTTTTTTTTTCCCGCGTAAATCACGTCTGTCAATGTCAAATTTGATTTGGCGACAATTTAGTCAAATTTATTTGCCATAGCTGTCGCATCATCAAAGCCGGACGGACAGCAGCAGCAGAAGCAGACGCCGCCGCTGCCATCGAGGACGAGGAGGATGCGAGGAGCATTGACGACGATAATGATGAGGATGAGAATGAGGATGGCAACATCAAAGGGCCTCCATTTATTATGGCGATACGTCACATAATTCAATTCGCCTGGATATGGAAAGTGGTTGGTTGGTGAGACTCCGGAGCTGGCTCTGCTGGTAGATGCTTCGAGTGATGCTGGTGCAGAAGTTACGTCACATCAATTTAATTATGACAACATAATTAAGCAGCGATGATAGATGTCAAACTTTATGCCGGACAGAAGAGGGTTGAATTGCTTGAACGATGGAAAATCCACATCCGCCCTTAGATGTGCCAAGTGAGGACACTCACGCATTCTCAGCGGGGAGCAACTGTTCTCATAGCATAAAGTCTTCGCATGAGTTAGAGCATCCGAAGCGCATCCGTGAAATGCAAATTGTGAGCTGCTAGCACAGAAGTGCATCCTAATGAGCTGCTTCGCATTTATAGCCGCGATACGACGGCGAAAAACTGTCGCAAGCAGGCAGTTCTCTTCAATGTTTCGTGGAAATAGCGAACTCGAAACGTTTAACTTGATTTATTGCGGCTGCAATTAATTTTATTATCAAAATACTACGGAATAGCTTTAGAGAGCGGACGCTATTGGCTGTGTGGAGTGTAGCAACAGCGGAGCCACTCTCCAGGGACAACTTAGTGTAGAACTATAAATGAGGAGGTAACAACTCGACACATTGCGCTCTGATGTCCCTAATGTCCCAGTGAAAGGCAATAAAGAATGATGGGCAGGTTTATGGGCGACCGACGCTTTTCTAGTTATGTCTACATTTTGAGTTTGAGTTTGCAAAAGAAACCATTAAGAGTAATAAAGTCGGCAGCGCGGCGGTGGCAGTAATTAATTCTTTGTGTAAATAGCAGTCGCAGTAGTGCCGCGTGGACGATTCCAAAAGACATTTTTAGATGGTTTAATAGGAATAAAAGATACGGATTCCGAGAAGTGTTATGGTAAATTTGAATTTTCAGTTCAAATCCTCGAGGAAGTCCCCATTTACTGATGTATTTGACTTTGTTGCAAATGTCGAAAATCCGCGTATGAAAAACGGAGTATCGAGAAAGTTTATAAGGCGCCATCGCAGACGACCTGACGATATTTAGTCACCGGATTGAGAGCTCCATCTACGTGAAAATAATACTGAATTCTCGACTCTTTCGGAAGTTTCCGCACTATTTGAGCATGTTATCGTATGCGGTGACTTTAATGTTAACTTGTTCCTGATTGACTCTCGAACTCGTCAAGTATGTGATGTTTCTTCTTCGTTAGGACTGTCAATTGTTAAAAACTCTCGTCCCAATTCTTGTCTTGTTCTATTCACCTGGTACTGCTCCAAGTTTGCTGGATTTATTAATAGTCACTGATACCCCTTCTGTCCTCATTTGACATTAAAACAAACCATGATTTACATTTTCTTTCCTATGACTTACATACTCGTGATAACTTACCTACTAAAGGGTCCGCCAAATAGATTTTTTTTTTTGAAAATGCTGTAGAAAAAAAACTGCTGAATATTTTCTCAAATTTCTTATTTTATTTGAAAGAACAATCCTTCCGGTTAATAATGGAAAATAATTTTATTCAAATGGGTGCCTCGGCTGGCCATGCAGTCGCCTACACGATCGGTCCAATTTTTTAAGCACATTATCGATTGTGTGCAGCTGTATTTCACCAATGGCTTCACGAATATTGTCCTTTAAAGCGTCAATTGTCTCTAGCGTAACACTTATCTTTGAGGGCACCCCACAAATAATAGTCCAACGGTGTCAAATCGCAGCTCCGAGGTGGCCAAACGACATCAGTTCTGCGGCTGATAATGCGATCTTCAAAAACAGGGCGCAAAACATCGAGTGTAGCTTCGGCTGTGTGGCACATAGCGCCGTCCTGTTGAAAACAAATGTTGCCAATATCCTCCTCTTCAATTTTTGTGAACAAAAATTCGTTCAACATGGCCCGATAACAATCGCCATTGACTGTAACGGCCAATCCTTGCTCATTTTCGAAGAAAAATGGCCCAATTATGCCTCTGGATCAAAATTCGCACCAAACAGTGACTCGTTTTTGGTGCATCGGCTTTTCAATGTATGCGTGCACGATTTCTGTGCCCCAAATGCGACAATTTTGCTTGTTTACATACCTGCCAAGATCAAATGAGCTTCATCTGAAAAGATGATTTTTTTTGGCAAAATCGGCATCTTCTGTAAGTCGATCGCAGGCCCACTTAGCGAGGCAAAAACGCAATTGGTTTCAACTCCTGAACCAATTGGACTTTATGCAAAATTCGTCTCAATGATGTCTCCGAAATGTTCAATTGTTGAGAACGACGGTGAATTGATGTTGATAGCGCTTCACGCACACTTTCTGCCACAGCAGCAATATTCTCGGGTATACGCACTGTTTTTGGCTTTTCACGCTTTGGTTTATCGATGAGGATGCCAGTTTCTTTCACTTTTTTCACAAGATAACGAACATACGGAGCTGACGGTGCTTCTCTTCTTCCAAAATTCGTACGCAATTTTCGCACACATTCTGCAACATTACCATGATTTTCAAAGTAATGTCGCAATATTTCCCAGCGTTGTTCAAGCGTATACACAACCATATTCGTTAAGCGGAAGGATAAAACTAAAACTAATCAGACATGAGCTGAGTGTTACCATTCACGAAATAAGCACTAATTGAAAACAAAAAACGTTAGATGGCGGACCCGTTACATTTACTTTCAAAGTTATTAATAAGGTGAACTTGGACCTTCCTCAAACAAATATAGAATAAGCACCATCCCATGAGAACAATGCATAGTTATACCTGATCCCAACGCAAAATTAGAACTGTTTCAGTCTTTCATCTTGCAGCTACTTGGTCTAAGCGGCCGTGATACTAAGCGGCTATATAACAATTCAAAACTGAGTGCTAGGCGGCCACCTCAAAACACTCTGGCAAAATCTTCGTCGAATTGGAATTGCTGGAAATGGCATGATTGAAAAGTAGACCCAAATACATTAAATGAAAGCTTTCTCTCGCATACTACAAGGGCAGTACATTTGAATCTTCCTGAACGCAACCAAACTAGAACAGTACATGAGTAAGAGTTCGGCTAAGTTACGCCTATAGAAGTCTCCCAAGTTATCACTTCTATCGGCGAAGATGGTGTACCATTTCGTTTCATAAAAATTATATTTCCTCATTTCATAGGACATCTTACAGATATTATTAATTATTGCTTTAAGTCGTCAACCTTTCCTTTCCTTTCCTTTTGTTCCTAAAAAGCGTAAAGCAACCTCTGCGAATAACTACAGACCAATCAGTATACTTCCATGTCTGTCTAAGGTTTTTGAAAAGTTAATTTCATCGTCACTTTTTTCTTTTTCTTCTCCAATCAGGATTTAGAGCTGTTTAATATTATGGATGATATTGAAAATATTTTGATAAGGGATATGTTACCCATCTTTGCTTGCTGGACTTCTCAAAGGCTTTCGATACAATAAACCATGATCTACTTATTTGGAAAATGAAAAAAACACTTGCATTTCAGTTCTCAGGCACTGAAGTTACTTCGGAGTTTTCTTAATAACAGGCAACAGAAAGTTGTAATCGGATATAAGTGCGCATCACTAAAACACGTTACACAGGGTGTACCACAGGGTTCCATTCTCGGCCCAATTTTGTTCTGCATGTTTATTAATGATTTACCGTCTGTATGCAAACTTGTTACCACTTACTTATATGCTGACGTTGTTCAGTTGTGTTTATCAAGTCCACTGGAAAATATAAACGAACTCACAGAAAACCTGAATAATGTGTTTAGCTAATGGTCTTTTTATTAATCTCACAAAATCGCAAATTATACCAACTTCCCACCGCTAATAAGACTATAACCTATTGCAGGACAAGTCTTTCTTTTGTTTATAAAGTAAATAACCTCGGATACATAATCAATCATAATTTATCGTGTTATGACCACATAAACTGACTTTTCGACCGCATTTATGGCTGTCTTCGAAAGCTGTGGCTTTCAGCTAGTTTCACTCCGGTTCGATGAACATTCGTTGCAAGCTCTTGAAAACTTAGATCATTCCTATTATCACCTATGCTAAAGTAGTCTACAGCAATTTAGTATCTTTATCGCAATATAAATTCCGAATGGCTTTTAATGATGCTCTGAGATACGTGTATGGCTTAAGAGTCTGGCAGCAATATCTGAAAGCACTTAATTGTATATATTTGTGTAATGTAGTGAAATATAAGACCCCGCATTATCTGTATCAAAAGCTTTATTTTACCAGAACTTTGGATTAAATTTACATCCATTTTAATAATCATGAAATCAGACTGTAGAATTCTCTACCTTTTCGCATCAAGAGATTTAAAAATTCACCTAACTTCAAACAAATTATATTGGAATACTTCTCAATGCGGCAATAATTCCCCATAATTCCATAAGTGGTGATCGCTCGCAATGAAGGGCAGACAAGAACCTGGCTCTGGGCAATTCAAGCTGACATACTGCCTCTACTTGGCGCTCCCGGACGACTCTGTAATGTAAGAAGAATGTACACCCCAGAATCCACTAAAACATAAGAAACCAACCTGGAGTAGTATAATCCTATTTTTTGTCGCAAAATTTTCGTGGGCTATAGTCCATAATTTTCTGACCTATTTTTGACCTTAAATGTTTACTAAAAACCTATTAACTTGTTTTTAATCGCAATATAAACGATGCGAACGAACAAAAATACAAAATCAAAAATCCAATTTTTCTGTCGCATAATTTTCGTGAACTATAGTCCATAATTTTTTGACCTGTTTTTGACCACAAATGTTTACTAAAAACCTATTAACTTGTTTTTAATCGAAATATAAACGATGCGAACGAACAAAAATACAAAATCAAAAATCCAATTTTTCTGTCGCATAATTTTCGTGAGCTATAGTCTATAATTTTCTGACCTGTTTTTGACCTCAAATTAGGAGATGATGTAAACCAAAACCCAACCAGAAATACAAAATAAGAACAAGAACATGTTTTTTTTCGCGAAATTATCGTGTAGTTCATATCTTTATACGTTAGCTTCAGATTCAAAAAGTTTCGAAAATATAAAGACAAGACTCAGGATATTGTTTTCAGCCATCTTTTTGAAAACTTACATGTTCTCACGAATTTTTCAATTTTAAATTTCTTACTTGAATTGCGTTGCAAAATTTTGATGTATCTCATTTTGGGCGTTTTCATATTAAAACACACAAAAAAATATCTCAGTGGTGTTCTGAAAATCTGCTACGTCTGAAAACAGAGAACATCCTTGTCTGCAGTCACTGTCAATTTTTGCTGGAATGCACTTAATCCTATCTGGCGAATTTTTCAAAAAGAAGGTTAACTCAAACGAACATTCTTAACCCCATCCGGTTCGTCTGCTTATCAAAAAAAACAGAACCCTGGCTTACAGAACGCCTTTCGAAAAAAGCAATTTTCCAAATTCCCGGGAGGATTCTTTACGAAAAACTCCATGTTAACCCAACCAAGAGCTCGCTTACACCACTCCTCTTAAATGCCAGATTCCAAAAATTCAATTCCCATATCTCCACAACTCAAGGAGGCCGTCGCGTCGTCCGTCCGAATCCGGGATGGATCCAAGTGACAGCCCAAATGTGTGAAACAAAGAGGAATGATTCCGAAACTAAAAACGTTTTTCATCATCCGCTGATTGGAAGTTGAGCACCATCGACCTCCCAGCGACACGGTCCGCTGCGATACTTTTTCATCTCACTTCACTGATATACAGCAACACCATGCTGCTGCTCAACGGCACGGCGCGGCCAGGAAGATTTGTCTCGAAAATATTTCATTCATTTTGATGATGAGTTTTTGGTGGAATTTCCATCGTCGCGTTGTTGACGCCCTTCGACGAAATGTGCGGCAGTGAGGCCATATTTCATCGTCAGCGCAAACGCCCCCCTATTGAAGGCGATTGGCGTGGCATTTCCAAAGAATTGCGCAAGTAAATTAGTCGAATGTGTTTCAGAGTATTGTTTTTTTTCAGTTTAAATGAACATTTTGAATGAACTCAAAAAACCATTTATGAATTGTGGTATTTTATGGTGTTTTTCAATCTTTTTGACAGAAGTCGTTGTGTGCTGAGTTTTAATTGCGATGTGAGAGTTTTTGAAGCACAGTTTAACAAGGTTTTGCTTTAGTCATGGACTTGGAGGAAATGTCTTTCAGAACACGCTTTGTTTTAAAAATTTGCAATGAAAAAAAAATTGGAAAATGAGAACAAATACCAAAGAGATAGGCAAATTAAAATTAGAACGTTTTGTCGTGAGGCTTAAATTGCCAACGTGTTCTCAAACGGGAAATATTTTTCGCTGTGAATTGATTTAAAGGTGCCGATGAATTCAACTTAATGTGCAATAATGCTGAAAATAGGCTAAAATATATTTTCAAATATTTTCCCAATAAACAAAGTTGAGTGAAGTGTGTCCATCGTCTGCATCTCGAGTAGAATTTTGAGGTTAATGCTTCAACAATATCGGCACTGAAAGAGTGAAAAATGAGCTCAGTAATAAAATCACTTGAGGTGTTAAAAAATTTTAACTCGAGAGGGGACAGAAACTACAATAATGGCCACTGATGTTCTCACCAATAATGTTGCAGTTAAAGCCAATAAAAAATTAAGGAAGTTGATGTACCATTGAGTAGATCCAGTTGACCAAGATCATTCTATCGGAGAAGTTATAGAAACAGAGACTTAGATAGTCCCTTTATTTTAGTGAAACTGCTCACATTTTTATCAGCTCCTGCCCAAGTAGTGGACACTGTGGTCTGAAGGAATAGACCATATATATCTTGGGGAGTTTGCTTACGGTAACAGACATTCCATCCTTCTGATGAAAGTCAGAAAGTTTTTGGCCAATGGGGAGCATATCTCTTTGAGGAAAATACTCCTTCTTAACCAAATTAGAGCTGAACATTCACAAAGAATGTATGCAGCCGTTTCGTTATCTTCCAAACAGAGTCGGCATTCGTTGGTTGTACTGAGCCCTAGTTTGGTTGGATGTGATCTCAAGCGGCAGTGGATTGAGAGGAAGCTCGTAAGCTTTCTAATATTCTCCTTGCTGAGATTAAGTATTTCACTGTAAGAGAAAGGATTTATAAATAGTTTAGATAGTCTGAGTCCAGGAAGATTTCTCCAGTGAGCAATTCGTAGCTTGTTTTCCCACTTATTGGTCAGACCTGTGGCAGAAGTGCAGCTTACGCCACAGAATGGTTCTGGACCAGTGAATGCGGTTTTAGAACCAGCCCTGGCTAGTTCGTTTGCAATTTCATTGACTGCGATTCCATGATGACCTAGAACCCATCCTAACTTTACTTTGTTACGTCGGGCTAGAAGCATTTGGCACATTTGCATTCCATAAGATTGGAAGACAATGCCTTGAGCGCTGCTTGGCTGTCTGAATTGTGTTAGAATTCTACCGCACAGGATTCGATGGCTTGTAGTTCAGCCTATAAGACACTGGGATGTTTTCCCATGGGTATGGGGATTTTAGTATTGGGTCCATAGACACCGCCATCTACTCCATTTGCCATTTTTGAGCCATCGGTATACCAGATTAAGTTTCTGGGGTCGGAGGCAGGTGAGTTGCACGACCATTGATCACGGTTAGAAATGTCTACCTCAAAGAGACGCCTAAGGCATGATGTTGCCTTCATACAATCTGGGATCGAGTAGAACATGACTTTGTCCGTGATGAAATTGATTATTTTCAAGTGTCCCGTTCGTTCACCTGCTTTTGTATTTCATCGCCAGTTGCATCTTAAGCGTGTTTCTGGCGGCTGTTTTCCTTATGAAAATGTTAAGAGAAGACAGCGAATGACAGCTTCCAGTGCTGCCGTAGGGCTGGTGCTCATAGCACCAGTGATGCCCAAAAATTCTTTTGAGACCCTAAGTCCTACCATAAAACAGCTTTCAGTTTCAGGCCCACTTGGCCTTGGTTGCGCGTTCTGTGATGGACTTGATATGTGAAGTCCAGTTCAGTTTCATATCTTAGATAAGACCAAGATACTTGACTTCACTGGAGTATACCAGAGAGGTTCCCTCAATAACTATTGGAGACAGAGTTAGTTGTCTTCTCATTGTGAAGGGGACCAGAACGGTTTTGCTAGGATTCACAGAGAGTCCTTCACACTTGCATAACTCTGATGAATATACTGTCATATTTTGCTCTTCTGACAAAAGCCAGATCATCAGCGTAACCTATTGTGACATAGCCAATCTCATTGAGGCTCACCAGGAGGCGACAGAACACCTCCCTGTGGACAGCCTCCCGTTGACTAACTTTGACACGCTTCTAAGCGATGAAGTTATAACTCAATTTTCTAGCATGATTCTTATCCATCTGTTAGTCGTGTCTTCAGTATCTTTACTCCGAATTGCGTTCGTGATGGAGTTGTAACTGGTATTGTCAAAAGCACCCTAAATGTCCAGGAAGGCGCAAAAGGCGCAAATTTTAAGATGAAGGAGGATAGACTAATAGGCCTATACGATTTAGGTAGCTCCGGAGGTCTTTACCAAGGAAGTGAATGCTCAACCGCGTATCGAGAGTATCCGTATGGTCCGTCGTGTAGGATCCAACACATACTTTTTGGCCCAAACTAATATATTTGAAATAACCTTCTACAATATTAAGGTTCAGGCACTCCAGCACCAGTGTAACCATAACACTACTAAGATTCATCATTATGCTAGTCTTGCGTTGTCGGTTGCATTGCTAAACTAGTATTTCTCCAGACTTGAAACAAAAATGTGCATGTGGTTTCGAATTTTCGCGGCGGGTTTTTTTTCTAACCGGTGATAATTGCTTATTTTAAAAGGATCGTTAAGATGTGCCTTCAAAGGATAATGAAGATAAATTAAGTTAAATTAATGATAATCTTGTGCAAGTTAATATAAAGCAATTCGGTTTACATAACTCCATTAATTTGGGAAGATTACTTCCCATTTTCACGGAACAAACAATTTCAAATTGGAAAAAATTTAAGTTCTTTCCTTAACTTTTGTCCGATTACTGTGGACTGCCTTGAAATTTATGTGCAGAACTCCCCTGCCGCCACGTAGAAAGCTACTAAAAGCATTCCACTAAAACGCTCATAAAATTCCAAATGACCCCATTTATTTCACATCGGCATAACCTGTTCACTTAACTCGGAACAATAACACTCATGGAAATGAAACATGACAACGTAAACTACTCAGCTCGGTCCTAAATTCGAAACCTTTCGATTCAAGACATTCGCTGTCTCCACATTGGCCGCATGGATGGAAATCACTTAACCGCAGTACATCACCATTGATGCCACATCAACGAAACAATCATAAAACCAAACCGCAAGTAACATTAAATATATAGCCGAGGTTGGTCCTCGAAAGCTTCACTGCCTCACCCGAAAAACACACAAAAACGCATGGAATAAGCGCCACCAATAAAGTTTCCCCTAATAAACTGCCTTCGTCGACCGACCGACGGCGGCGTTTGGTTCGGTCCGCAACAAACAAAACAAAAGCAAATCCAAATAAAAAAAAGGATGCCAAAACCATTGATATGACTCAGTAAAAACCCTCTCTGGGGCAATCGAACAGTAGCAGGACCCTACCGCCCACCCACTTGCACGAAAAAACCCAAAGTGCCGCCATTTTTCAATGCATACTCTCCAGCTTCAGTTCCAGAGCCAGGACACGACGAGGCGAATAAAATTTGCATAAATGTAGGAACACGTATGGAAGAGATTATCTGAGCTCCTGACTTCTGCTTCGGCGGCCATGCCATGTGTGCCAGCGTAAGGAATGATATGTCGGCCTTTTAAATAATAAAAAATGGCAAAAACGTTTCCAAAAAGGGACCCATGCAGTACTGACTAACTGTACACACAGGAAACAAAACAAGTTTAAAAAAAAAAAAAAACAAAAAAAAAAGGATTCCACACTTCGTGTCCTGTTTTTATTTCATAGTTTATGAAATAGTTTTGCATATCTGAAAGGGTGCCTTGCCAAGGATATGAGTCTAGAGGGCTGGCGAAGGATGCATCCCGAATGTACACTGTACGTGTTGGGGTATCCTTGTTACCTTGGTATATACCCATGGTCATAGGTTGAATACGAAAAATGATTTGAATTCCATTTTTATATTCAGTTTTGAAGTATTCATGGATCAAAGGCTTAGGGTTCAGTTAGATTACTGCTACAGTCATGCGGGCGCGCGCAGGAGTATGAGTTCGCGTTTATTCTTTTTTTTTTTTTGTTTCAATAAAATATTTCATTTCATGAACTAGCCGGGTACTCTGGGACGTCGCGCCGGTAGTGTGGTTCCTGTGGGAGTGTTTTTCGTGACCGGATTAGAGGTGTTTTACTGATAGTATAGTGGCAGGGTTATTGAATATTCAATTGCGGAGGTCTTTCGATTTGATGATATCCTTTTTTTTGGAAGGGCAAAATATTTAGGTTTTTTTTCCACCTCTGGTATTTTGATTTTTAGGTCAAAATTGTTTAGTCACGAGTCAGGTCCAGAGGGAGCTTTAAATTAAATTTTAATGGCAGTTCACATCTCATAAATATACATTTGTTTTGAATAAATTGAAATAGGGGTGTGTAGCCAAAGGACGTGGGAAGGATTTTCCAATCAGAAGTTTAAATTGTTTCTGAAAGTAACTGGTAGTTGAAACTTTAAGATAGGTCGATCCCATAGATCTCCACACTGTCTTATCTACCAGGATGAATTTCGAGGCATATTTTTTATTTATTTATCACACCATTGAATCCTGGAAGATTAGAGTTTCATCTTAAGTTGCTTTCCATCATTGACTGTCCCGAGCAAATTGTTTCGATTCTTAAGACAAAGACTCCTGATATCGCTTGATCTTCCAATTCTGGTAGACTTCCAAGACACTTCAAGATGGAGCATTGTTATTATTCACTAAATGTGAATTGCTCTATCAAATTTCCCTTAAATCATTTCTGGTTTCCATTATTCCAGTCCACATAAAATAAAGGGACAATTTGTGTTTTGTAGGCCAAAATTTAAGTATGATTTTTAAGCAGGCCTTCGGAATTGATCTACGATGCGTTGATGCTCACAAAATCCCCACCACCTTTGTTCTGCGTAAATACTCTTCCCTCTTTGCCCTTGTTTGCGCTGCAGCGCTGCATGATCTGTCACCTTTTTCCGTCGAACGCATTCATCATCAAACCAAGCACTCTTTTTGGATGTTGGCTGGTAGCCTTTGTTTGTCTCGGCTACGTCTTTGGTGGTGTAGCGGTACTGGTTCCACAAATTGCTGAAGTTTGTGGATGGATGGAAAGCCAAGGGTCTCTCACTCTGGCGCTCTCTCTAGCCTCTGGCCACTCCAGATGTGCTAAGCCTTCCAACGTTGAGTTTCTATTTCTGTGCGGTTCGCAGCTTCTTTTCGTTGGATAGTCGAACTCAGAATATGTCTGCAACAACATTGTTGGTTGGCGGTTCGACCGTACGGAGAACCGAAGTCTTGGAAACCTAGTGCTGCTTAACTTCTTGTTACAAGCTGCAGCAAAATCGATAAGGCGAAAGCCGTCATCGTTTGACGTGTCGTGGAGGCTGTTCTTTCCAACTTATCCGCCAAAGATGTTTCTTTAGCAATTCTGCCATTAAAGTTGCCGATTATGATTTCGACATCATTCCCTGAACAGGCTCCGTATGTTCTGTCCAGGATGTCATTAAACTCTTCGAAAGAGTCTTAAGCTTCGGCGTGTGATGATGTGATGAGAAAATTGCTGCATCATCTGCATACATAGCGAATTGACAGCCCGGCAATAGTGGGAAATCAAAAGTGTTTAAGTTATAAAGGACTGGACTAATTACTGTTCCCTATGGTATACCTGAGATTGGACAGAATGGACTGGACATACAAGTGTTCACGAGGACTTGAAAACTTCTATTTGACAGAAATCTTTGGACAATCTTACATAGATGTATTGGAAAATACAGGTTTATCATTTTATAAATAAGGCCATCATGCCAGAAGGTATCGAATCGAGGGTCGAGTGGATATGCCAACATTTCTGCTTTGTTTTATGTGGTCGCAAATTCGCAAAACGTGATGGGATGTGCTGTGGTAGCATCGGAAACCGAACTGCTCGTTGGGGTATACGTTCCGATGTTCTATAAATTTTAGTAGCTGCTTTTTCAAAAATTGTTCAAGGATTTTACTAACGGAGCTTGAAACATTTTCTTATGGTTTTCCTGCTTTCGACATAGAGACGACCTTGGCAGTCTTCCAGATACTTGGGATATACTGCATTTTAAATCAAGCGTTGACTGTATACCCGCTTTGGGAAGTGCGTATATATTTTTTATACCATCAAGTCCTCCCGATTTTTTAACTTTAAGGTTTGGATGATAAGTTTTATTTCTTCATCTGGTCTTTAGTGGGTGTCAATCAGTGGGGGCTATCAATTTCAAAACTAGACACATATCTACGATAAAATTAAGTGATGGCAACATTTTTTTCTTCATATTGCTTCTTGACATATTTAACCATTTGACGATACTTAATATGTTACGGGATAACACGGGATTATATAAAATAAGGTCCACAGTATCATTTTTATTTTCTTATAATTCCCTATTTGCATATAAAGGGTCCGCGATCTAACGTTTTTTTTCAACTACCGCTTATTTCGTGAATGGTAACACTTAGCTCATGTCTGATTTAACAGATAATTAGTTTTATCCTTCCGCTGAACGAATATGGTTGTGTATACGCTTGAACAACGCTGGGAAATATTGCGACATTACTTTGAAAATCATGGCAATGTTGCAGAATGTGTTCGAAAATTGCGTACGGATTTTGGAAGAAGAGAAGCACCGTCAGCTCCGTATGTTCGTTATCTTGTGAAAAAAGTGAAAGAAACTGGCATCCTCATCGATAAACTAAAGCGTGAAAAGCCAAAAACAGTGCGTATACCCGAGAATATTGCTGCTGTGGCAGAAAGTGTGCGTGAAGCGCCATCAACATCAATTCACCGTCGTTCTCAACAATTAACATTTCGGAGACATCATTGAGCCGAATTTTGCATAAAGACCTTGGTATGACGCCATAAAAAGTCCAATTGGTTCAGGAGTTGAAGCCAACTGACCATCCAATGCGTTTTCGCTTCGCTAAGTGGGCCTGCGATCGACTTACAGAAGATGCCGATTTTGCCAAGAAAATCTTCTTTTCAGATGAAGCTCATTTTGATCTTGGCGGGTATGTAAACAAGCAAAATTGTCGCATTTGCGGCACAGAAAACCCGCACGCCATCGGGCCATGTTGAACGAATTTTTGTTCACAAAAATTGAAGAGGAGGATATTGGCAACATTTGGTTTCAACAGGACGGCGCTAAGTGCCACACAGCCGAAGCTACGCTCGATGTTTTGCGCCCTGTTTTTGAAGATCGCATTATCAGCCGCAGAGCTGATGTCGTTTGGCCACCTCGGAGCTGCGATTTGACACCGTTGGACTATTATTTGTGGGGTGCCGTCAAAGATTAGTGTTACGCCGACAAGCCAGAGACAATTGACGCTTTAAAGGACAATATTCGTGAAGCTATTGGTGAAATACAGCTACACACAATCGATAATGTGCTTAAAAATTGGACCGATCGTGTAGGCTACTGCATGGCCAGCCGAGACAGTCATTTGAATGAAATTATTTTCCATTATTAACCGGAAGGATTGTTCTTTCAAATAAAAAAAGGAATTTGAGAAAATATTCAGCAGTTTTTTTTTATAGCATTTTCAAAAAAAAAAGTTATTTGGCGGACCCGTTACTTAAAACAAATCAAATATCTATAAAAACCAAACATCTACTGATCGCAAATAAAGCCTTAAAATAATGAACATACCAGCAACTAAATTCTCCAAAAAAACAAAAAACTTTGCAAAAGATGTTAAAATATTAACAAAGATCAATTACTAACCTTACCTAACCTAAGGGGATTTTTCGAAAGAATTATTTGATAAACAAGGCAAGCTTGTGGCCTATGACTTTCAACTGGTACTGTGGCAAAATATGTGCGTGAAAATTAAAACTAACTACAGAACAATATAGTGGGTATTTAACATTCACTTCTTAGCTCAATATTTTGAGAAATAGATTTTTTATCACAGATGTTGTTGAAACACCTGCAAGTGCTTATGAATCTGAGGAAGGAATAAGAAACATTATCAGGAACCTAAAGACACGAAAAGCAGATCTAATAAGAAATCTATACGTTAAACATTTGCCGAGGTCGGCAGTAAAATACTTAACGTATATTATAAACGGATGTTTGAAATTGAAATATTTCCCTGACGCCTGGAAATTCGCAAAAGTAGTACCAATTCTTAAAGCTGGAAAACCACCTAATAATGTGGACAGCTATAGGCCTGTTAGTTTGCTCAGTAATTTAAGTAAAATCTATGAAAAAATACTTAAGGAGAAACTACTAAGATTTATAGATGAGCACGACATATTTCCCGACGAACAGTTCGGCTTTAGAAAATGGCACAGTACTTCCCACCAGGATTAAAACTTCACGTTCTCAAGGTAAATCCACCGGTATGATAATGTTCGATATAGAGAAGGCTTTCGACTCTGTATGGCACGACGGTTTGATCTTAAAAATGGTCAACTTCAATTTCCCCAAATATTTGTGTAAAATAGTCCAGAGCTTTTCGTCGTCCCGTCTTTTTCGAGTCCACGTTAACAATTGTATCTCGGATGATATGAACGTCCCAATGGGTGCTCCTCAAGGTGCAGTACTATCACCAATTTTGAACAATTTGTACACGTCAGATTTCCCAAACTTGCCTCAGTGTCAGGCCGCCATCTTTGCTGATGACACAGCAATATTTGCTTCTCATAAATACGCTCTCAACATTGCGACGAATCTAAACCATGCGATTCAAATATTGGGAAAATATTTCAATAAATGGAAAATTAAGCTAAATGGGGATAAAACGCAAGCTATCTTTTTCACCCGAAAAAGAAAAGCTTGTTTTCTACCCAGCACGCAAACGCAACTCCAGCTAAATATATAAAAAAATATAGTTTGGGAACAATCTGTTAAATATCTGGGCATTTATCTAGACACAAGACTGACATTCAAAGAACATATTTCAAGAATGCTGAACAAAGTTAAATTAGCCACTAACATAATGTACCCCTTTATTAACAGGAAGTCGAAACTAACGAAGGAAAATAAAATAATAATTCTGAAGGTGATCTTCCAAGCATTAATTCTATATGGTTGTCCAGTTTGGGGTAATAGCGCTAAATCCCACATTAAAGGCTTGCAAGTGCCACAAAATAAATATCTTAAAATGATGCTAAATCTACCATGGCACCACTCAAGGATTTATCTCCATGAAAGAGCGAATGTTGAATTGATTTCTGACAGAATTCAAAAGCTGAATACGAAATTTCTGTCAAGCTGTATCTTTGCTGATGATATCCTAGTAAACCAATTGAGCAGTTAAGTACAAAAAAAAAAATAAAAAATCTTTGTTTCCAATTACACACTTCTTTATACATTTATTTATCTAATTATTTATTTATTAAGTAATTAATTAATTTATTTATTACTTTTTTATTTATTTATTCATTTATATATTTATTTATTTACTTATTACTTTATTTATTTATTTATATATATATATTTAATTATTCGTTTGTTAATTCTTTGATTCGTTATTAATATAAACAATTGTTTATTTATCAGTTTGTTGTTTTGTTTTCGTTTGTCCACACATATTTATTTTTTCTTATTCGTTTATACAAACGGATGTTTACTTCGTATCTAGTCAAATCTTTTTTTTTATTTTTATATATTTTTTTTTGTTGTTAAGGGTTTTCACGAATTTCCCTTCCTAACATAACAAAATATTTCAGTTGGCTTTTTGTAATATTTATTTCGAATAAAATAAATCTATCTATGTATCTATGATGATGTCAAATCGTACCTCGTTCAGTTTTTTCCTGATAAAAACCAGAAGTTTTATGAACGTGGAATTATGCTGCCTGAAAAATGGCAAAAGGGCATTGCTCAAAATGGGCAATGCATTACAGAATAAAGTCATTTCTTCCATGAAAAAATTGTTTTATGTTTTCTTTAAAAAAATCCGCAATTACTTAGTTGCCAACCTAATAGTTTCAAAACCAGTCAAATCGAAGTGTTGTCCATCGCCTAATAATAATTTCATGCCACTTGTTCTGGTTTTCTAGAGTGAACAATTTTGGCCGTCGCGACGCCCATAACCATTTATTTTCCTGCAGCTACGGACACACTACAAAATTTAAAGATCCTAACCACTATCAAATGCCAACTGGGTGCTTCTCATATTCGACTTTCAACAGGAAGAGCATATGTTCAAATTTTTATTTGATACCAGCTTTTCTCCAAGAATTCAACTAGTTATGCTCTTGGCTATCACTTTTTGAACCCGTTTCTGAATCTACACATGAGTTTCTTGAACTTTCTCATTATATCACTCACTCGAAATGTATACTTAATATTTGATCCTTTTTGTCATTACCCAAAGTCCCTTAACAACAAACACAAGGGCAATAGAAAAACAAACAAAGGACAACCCGTCAATAATCCGTCGAAAAGAAAACCAATAAAACTTTGGAACTTTTTTTCTCTTCAATAATTAAAATAAACAAAATTTCTGAGAAGCATACATTTTCTGTTCGTTCTTTTTTTTCCCCCCAGTCGACAAACAACAGACAGTCTTATATCGTTGTACGAGTGAGTATATTATGCGTGTGTGTCCTTGCGAAGAGAAATGAACTCCCTGAACCAATCAATGTTGTTCCCTGATCGAGGACTCTTTGCACGCACGTTTCATTAAGGAGTGCGTGCCGTTTATGTTTGTTTTTTGCATCTCCTCGTCAGCACCGTGAAAGTAATCCTTGCAATTTACCAAATTCACGATTTGCTGAAATGGAAAAAAGATTATTCCAGGCGAATGATACTCGTTCTCGTGTATGTGTGTGTGTGCGTCTGTGTTTCCCCACATGGGTGGGTGGTTGAGCAAACCGCTCAATCAATCCGAAGGGATCATACACAAAAGGCCAAAGTCAAGCAAACATTTAAGAAACTCTCAATTCCTAAATAAATATTGATTTCAGCGATTCGTCCTTTTTTCTCCCCCTTTTTGTAATTTAAATATTTTCCTTTTGGCGGGTGCCACGGCATGTCCCTTCAAACAACCGCAGTTTTATTCCCCAATCTGTACAATCATTTGACTTTTGTCCTTTTCTTGAATTCTAAGTGTATCCTTTTTTGCACTTTTTCTGTGTTAAGAAGTTTTCCGGTGTTGCAAGGCAATGGTCGTAGCTTTAATTAGAAAAGTAGCACGGCGCAGAACAAAATAGTGTTGTCCACTTTTGTGGAATACGTGATGCCTGGCCAGGACATGCAGAGAACCTTCGTTTTTTTTTTGTGCAGCAGCAGCCATCTGTTGCCGTCGAAGCAGAGAAAAAGTAGTTCACACCAAAAATTGTTTTTAATTTCATTACCGACCTCACAGTGTCCATACGTAATGAAAGTCCAATTGCTGTCCTGTTGGGGTGCTTTTCGCTTTGCCATGGTTCGGTCGTGGGTCATTAATGTCTTGCGCTCAGGATATATGCCAGGATGCTGTTTATTTTTTATTCTCTGCAAATCTGTGCTGTTTTTTTTGTCGGTTTGCAATTAGGAATTCAAAATTTATTTAACAACGTTTGGCCGGCTGAATCGTAAATGAGTTTGCAGCACGGGAAGACCTTGCGGTCGAACAGAATGGGAGCCAGAATAAATAGAAAAGTACTCACGTATGATTATCGAAAGTCATTAGGCACTTTGTCTTTATTTTGTTTTAGAAGTTGTTTTTAATCGTCCACTGTGAATCGGGCTTAATGCGCCTTTTTTTTATTGAATTCATGTTTAAGAAGTTGTAACCAGGAATTTGATATACACGATGATTTGCGGATATTTGCAGTTTCGAAGTGCATTGACATTTTCGACCTCGATTCGTATTTGTTTTAATGTACAGTCAACTCCGATCAAGACCATGATTTTTTATTAAGTTGGTTCATTGAAATTCCGAATGTAGGATTTTTAATTTTTGAGTTAAATAGTTAATGAGAGTTAAGAACGAATTTGATCAGAAAAATTATTTGATTTTTTCAAAATTTCATTACGAAAGGTAACATTTTCTTAAATGAAGATTTCAAGTCACTGAATCTAAGTCTGTGAAGAAGTTTTTTACTTCATATGAAGCATTCATTTTTGAAAAGGATTTATGAAAGGAGCCCACCATCTTGTATATAAAAAGGGTAGTTCTTGGAGTACCTACCAGACCAAACAGGTATAAAATGTGGCGGTAGTTCTTTGATAAGAAGACTTTGACTGAAATCAACAACCTTATGAAGCTTATCCTTGAAATTTTATGTGATTCATTTATTTCGTGTGTAAAGCCTTAGTCCAATAAATATTAAAGTAGAGTTAGATTATATTTTGCGGAGACTACTGATATATTGCATAGCATAGCAGGTCTGACCGAAACTTGAACGAAATGCGAAAATTAGCCTCTTATCGATAACCTATGGATATAATAAACACGGTCTTTCTTTAAATTTACAACGCATTAGTCAATGTTTTTGCTCAACTAAACTTTTTAAGAATTTTGCCTTCGTTTGTGAACAAGCTTGATCTTGATATCTGGAGGCACCGGCGAGATTTCAAGCTCTTAAGTAAAAAAAAAAAACGTATACCAGTTCGATATACTGGTGTATTAAATTTTTGTCATCTTATCATCTTAACCACATACGAACTCATTCGATGAGTTGGTGTCCCGATAAATGGACATTTATGCCGATATTGATCGTCTGGCTGTCAAGTTGGGGAAGGAACCTGAAGTCCGAAGAACCAAGGAAAATAATAATACGAATCTTGAAACTTAGGATATACTCTGGGAGGACTCAAAGTCACAGACAACGTCATTCGTGCCCAGCATGGAGTCAATTCTTCCTCTAAGTATTTCACCGGCGGGTAATAGAAAAGTACGAACAGACATGAGCAAATATACTGGATAAATAACGCAGTATACAAGAAAAGCGCCAAGAATTCTCCACCACGATGAGGGTCCACAGCAGCCAACGACCACCTGCACCGGCGATGAGAAACTTCCAACAGTCCAACATTTATGCAGCCGAAGAATGAATGAATAGCCTCAATGAGTTGCCAGAATCGTTCTACGAGCTGATCATTACATTGCTCAATAGCCATTGGAGCCACCTAAGAGAGCAACACTATCAAATAAGAATAAACAACTACGATCTTATTTCATTGGGATAAAACATGCAGGAATATGTGGACTTAAAAAGAACTGTCCAAAGTGGACTCGTTCATCTTGCAACAAAATTAGACGACTTTATTCTCAATCCTCCTCAGCTGGCGATCCGAACCAGGCGTCCTCAGCTAGCATAATGCTTCACTTACACCGAATCACGCTTTCAAAATTTGACGGCGATTATTTGCAATGGACACAATTTCGCGATTTGTTCACCGATCTCATACACAACCAGCAGATCTCGAACTGTCACAAAATGCTTTACTTAAAAACGAAACTCACTTGCGAGGTAGGCAAACTTATCCAACATTTTTAAGTTACGAAAACAAGCAGTCTCTTAAGCTACCCAAAGCATTGTCAACCGTAAAGGAGTTTCTAGCCTTTCTTGAGGCACGCTAGAAGCTTTGGGTGTCAAGGTATATAAAACAAATACCGACGCAAATAAGCGACAATTTCCTAGAGCATTATGATCAACTACAAGTACAGCACCCATATGCGTCTCCAGCAAGGGTGTTCACGAACTATTCTATTGCCAAAAGTTTATACGATTGAATCCTATTAAGCCATTCAATTTGGTAAAGAAATTTAAACAATGCAAAAACTGCTTAAAAGGCGGTCATCATAGCTCTACTTGTGCAGCTGGAAACTGTCGGAAATGTTCTAAAAAGCATCATACTATGCTTCACAAAGATGAAACATTGAGTAAGGGCACTCCCCCGAATAACCCTCCGCCGCCTTCAAGGACTTCTACTACGATATTTACAGTAGTTCGTAAGTCACCAACGAACTTCAAGATAAAAGAAAATATGTGCTGCTAAGCACCGCAGTCATCAGGATCGTAAGCACAGAAGGAAAAGAAATGGGGTGCAGAGCCGTATTAGACACAGACTCGCAGATTAACTTCATTTCTGACAGACTAGAAAAAAGGTCATCCTTAGACCGACAAGAAGAAATGGTTAACTTCGAAGGAATTGCAAAAACTAAGCACCGAAACCAATAGTCGAACGACTCTTACTATAAAATCTCGAATAAACGACTACAAGCTCACAGGAAGCAATCGTTTTACCCCACGCATCTCCTTGACATATCAGGCTGGTCTATTCCCAAAAACATTCAGTTGGCTGATCTTCAATTCTTTGCGCCAAATGAAGAAGACCTTCTTATCGGCGTGGAACATTACTACTCCCTCATGGCACTTGGACAAGTCTGGATTGGATAAGGTTTGCCAATCCTTCAGAAAACCATGTTCAAATCGTCCAGCCCAACAAGCGGAAACAGCACGCTATCCGACAAAAATTTATGTCTTAAATCTTTATGTCTTTAAATCTTACTTTAAATTGTTCAAACTGAATTTTCCTGCCTGGCTTATTCGTATAATGCGTAGCTTCCTTAGAAATTGATACTGAGCTCTATGTATAGGTTGTGAGTTCTCAGAATATTCTCATGTATTAACAGGCATTGTAATCATTATAGAGGGCCCGACCTATTCAACATATTCCTTCAGGATTTTCCATTGGTAGCCGAGCCAGGAGCAATTTTATATGCAGATGAAATCCTTCTACTTGCTTCTGATACGAGACCACCTTATGGTCTAAATAAAACCTAAGAGAAGTTACCTGTACTTACAAATGGAATACTTACGCATTTTTTTCCATCACAGATTTCTTCTAGGGAAGGCAGTTCCACATGTAATATAGTAAAAGGCATAGCTTCATTTTCTTGCTGGAAAGATAACATAATGGAAGCATTGCAGTAAAGAAAGTGGTAACATGGACCTTTAATAGCATGTTAAATGATCTCTAGCGACATACATTCATCATTAAGGAACCTGAAACTGAGCTGATAGACGGTTACATGATTTTCCTTGTCAGCTGTTTGCAGCCCATAGAGACACTCTTCATTTGATCTTTTTTGATCGACCAACACTCATCCACGGATATAGAAGGATTCGAATGCATTATAGAAGCTTTCCACTCTCAGTTTTTGTATTTGGTTAACAATGGCGAGCTCGGGGCTTAGCGGGATGGTCTTGATCCTTAAAACACTAGCAGAAATGACAGACTTACTAAAGAAGTCTTTTGAAACTGAATTCATGCATTTGATCACAGCGAAGTTAAGACCAAAGTTAAGGTTGACAAGTATGTTTCCGAAAACCATTTCGGATAGCTTATCCTCTATACCTCCGCAGAGTGAGGTGTTGGCACTCTCCCAACATCGCAACCCGTGGGTGATAAATTGCCACCTCTGTGAAGGTAGTATCTTGTTGGAGTAGATTTAGAATAAGATGATCTGGTTGACAAACATGCTAATGCCATGTTGATGTACGTTGGGACTTTTCCTGAAAGCCGTTGGCATTGGTCTTTCGTGTTCGCAAGTGAAAGAGCCCTTTCCTAAGATTCCACAGCACACCAAAGTTAGCGGACAGAAATCAATCGTTCCTCGGATCAATCTCTCTTCTGGCATAAGATTTCGGACGATTCTTTTAAGATCAACTCCAATTTATATACTGTGAGTGACAAAAGAATGAGTACACCTGCAAATTTCTTTTTGACAATTGGATAGTATTAATTTGTAATTTTTTAACGTGATTTTTTTTTCAATAATTGACACAAAAAACAAACAAAAATTTGTTCATCCTAATGACAGTAAACAGCTTGCCATACACATACACATAGTTTAAGGTGCTGCTTATCAGGAGAACAACCATCACAATTTTTTATTCACAATTAATTGATTACAGTGGCCAGTGTATTTTTACTGAGTTCATTAGCATCTTAAGTTGCTTAGGGGCCATCCATTTATCACATTTATTTTGGGCAAATCTTAACCCCCCTCCCCCTTGGTGATACATGGATACAGCTATGAATATCATCAAATTTTAACATAGAAAATTAAAGACTGCAATAATAACGAGGTACAAAGAAAAGTTGCAGATTGTTTTTGACTGACATAAAAATAATGAAAGAAATGCGAAAAACTTTTTTGTACAAATTCAGGAACATTGTTTAATGTACAGTATCCTCGGAGCATGGATTAACAAGACTTTCTTCAACACCAGTAACTGGATAAGCATCTTGCAAATCGGTTGTTGGCACATTGCTTTGTTGAAGATCAACATCGGTTTCATCAAGCCACTCGGCGTCATTATTTTCGCGCACTACGCAGAGAATCTCTCTCGATCTACCGTTCGACCGTCGCGTAAGTAGGCGGGAAGGACGAACATTATGCATCTCTAAAATATTATTCCTCGGATTCAGTAGCTTGTGACAAGAATTCACATGTGCCTTAGCTTTTTTCTATATACAGAAGTACAATGCACACCGCTGACATATCCTTTCCTAAATTTTAAGAGACCGACGCAGAAGAAATGGAGCAAACGTCTTGCTCTTGAGGCTTTGGCATATATAGGCCACTGGACAACTGCAAAATCGGGTAAGGAGGTATAACGAAGCGTCCCGAAAGAATGGATCGTATAGAACTCCGCTAAGTCCGGCGGACGGTTGTCGCGATTCGCGGGAACTTCACTTCGTTCGTTGCCTGGCATAATGGCGAATCATGGTCATACTACAAGGCGCTTTTTATTTTGTACGCGATTGACGAACCCTTGTGATGATTCGTGATTTTTTAAGGACACCCCTTTCGAGCTTCACGTTATTAATGGACAGCCCCTTATTTAAAATTATTTAAGAAAATTACTCAAAATGGGTTAACAAATTGCTTTTGAAACATTATAAGATTAAGAAATGATGGTGACTCTTACAATCAATCATGAACGGTCAAACAAAATCTGACAAATTTAAAAAGAATTCAAAGACGTAAAAGATCGATCCGACCACGTTCCGGATAACCACAGAGACTGTCGGTAGGTGATGAACTAACTATTGTGAGGGAAGATCCAGCGGAAAGTGCAGTGAAGATTGCTGAAGACATTATTCAACCTTCTGGAGTCAACGTTAGAGCAAGTAATGTTCGCCAGACCCTTCATAGTAAAAAAAAAAATCCGAAAGCGAAGATGTCTTTATGCCAAGATATATAAAAAATGAGACCTTGTCATTCTGGGGGTATGTTCGTTTTAGTGACGAGAGCAAATTTGAGATTTTTTGATTAAGAAAACCTCCAAAAATATGGCGAACGTAAAATACAACAAAATCGAAACTTCACAATAAAGCACAAAGATGGGTTCGGCAATGGTCCGGGTTTGTATGACGTCATAAAGAGTTGATAACCTCGTCTTAATTGATACAGTACGATGAAAGCCGAAGATTATCTTCAAAATTTGAGAGACAATTTGTCGTGCAGTGTTGCAAAACTCGGGTTAAGTGATTCTTGGATTTTCCAAAAAGACAACGGCGCCAAGCACGCATCGAATATGGTTTCTTTATCGTACGCCAAAGGACCACCCTCCGCAGTTCCAAGACCTTAACCCCAACGAGCATTTGTGGGAGTATCTCGATACATAGATCCAAAAAAATGGCATTCAAAGCAAAGAGTCACTTACATAATTAAATTTTATGATAGTTGAAAAGTGGCAAAAATGCCTGCTGAATTGACAAGGAATCTTGTGGAGTCAATGCCAAGATGCACAGATGTTGTCCTTAAGGCGAAAGGAAACCAGACAAAGTACTAATTTAAAGTTTTTTGATTTCATTGATGAACTCTGGCCGCGGTTATCGCTTCGCGCCCAGTATCAGCTCTGGGAGCACTGCTCATCTTTTTCCGTTTACTAATTTCCTTAGTAAAAGAGTCTTATCTTAATCCTCTC
Source organism: Orthonevra nobilis (assembly GCA_963555765.1). Classification (NCBI taxonomy): domain Eukaryota; kingdom Metazoa; phylum Arthropoda; class Insecta; order Diptera; family Syrphidae; genus Orthonevra; species Orthonevra nobilis. The sequence continues at coordinate 72,612,084 of OY743227.1, read as the reverse complement.
ATACTTCCAAGTATATCTTACTCCACAGCTTGCAATTTTACTGGACATCTCGGAACATTTAAGGTAACCCAGTTGAAAAAAAAAAATTGGAATATCATGGGGAACGCAAGACGGGTATACTGATGGCAGACCTCATGCTGGAGTGTTAGGACCAAGTTTTTATAGGGCCATACCACTGGTAAGCAGAATTCTGTGCTACCGATATATGAAGGCGATTGAATTGGGCTCGCATTTTCTTCCTCTCTGTCAGCCAATTTGCTCTTTGGATTCTTAAATCATACTACATTGGGACAAGACTAGCTTTGGAATGTCTCAAACAAATGGGCTTAAATATTAGTGTTGCTGTTGCGTGGATAACAACATAAGAGCAGACTGCGTTCCGCTAGCTAACTTATACTTGAATATGTAAATAAATCTGGTACGATGACCGACCTGTCTTGCCAACTACTGGTCCAACTCAAAAGCAACGAGGCAAGCAAAATTCATCAACCCAGATCAGCGAAAAGTAAAAAGGTGACTCTCAATATGGAAGACCTTAAAGTTTTGGCTCATTTTCCAATGGGGCACTTACCACTCAATCCATATGAAACCATCAACTTAAGGTAGAGGTAAGGTATCACAAACACCTTTTGAAAAACAGTCGTTGAAAATATTTCAAGGGCTTTCGACATAATTTCTAAGACTTAATGCCTTCGAGCAATTTATCAAACCTCTTTCGAAGCTGCTTGCTACTTTCAATGCTGTTAAAAGTAGCCTTGGCAAACATGCAAGTCGCTTTTTGCAAATCTTCTACTGTTTTGTTAGGAAGTTGCAACTCCCTTTAAGAGTCAGTAGCCAGATGCCTATCCCACTTCAACCGTAAACATTTATTCATTTAGTAGAACGATCCGCACCTTGCCAAACCGCTCTTAAAAGAATCCCCTATGCAAATGAGGGCTGAACCTTCTCCGAGTTACGAACTCATTATGAAATGCATGAAAGTGCGTTCGAACACAAACCGTACAAACGATTCGTATACAAGAAACGCTCATGTTTTGCTTGCTGGCCCTTTAGCTGTACGGTTGAATAAGCTCTGCGAGCAAGCTTGCTTTTCAGCACCCATCCCAAGAGACGACGAACGGTCCAAATGCTGGCTGGTTTACATCGAACGCTTGCGAATGATAAATAATTGGACACCCTCCGCTGATGCGCCCGTTCGCACTATGAGAAAAGAACTCCTTAGCCTGCGAAGGGCCATTCCATTTGGCGTCGTATTGAACCCCAGGACCGTGTTCGTTAATTACCAAGAGTTTGCAATCGATTTAGAGGCGGGGTGGAGATGAAGTGCCGAGCCTGATCGCCCGCCCGCCGAGGCTATTAGAATCTTGCTTGTTTTGTATCTCATTCTCGAAATTAAAAACCCAAAATGGGATTCGTTGCGGTACTAGCGAGAGATGAATACACATCGGGTGAGGTGAGGCGTGAGATGCTGCTGTGCTTGCTGCGATGGTTGACTGTGCATCGATGTTGCACGTGTTCCATTAGGAAGATTCGCTCCGGCTGTAACAGGCCGCATAAGGATTCTACTGTACAATGGACACCGTGGACTGGCGTCGTCATCGTGGTGCCGCAGTACAACCATCAATCCCCCGACATTGATGGTCCTAATGCGTTTCCAGAGGTTTGTTTGCGTGGTCGTTTAACAAATATGCGAACATTCATTGATCAGTGGAGGCAGGGCTCGCAAAGGGGTGAAAAACGCAATTAAATGCCACAGGACACAGAGTGCGTCTATCTATCCGTATATCCCTCGCCTGGAAGCCAACTACGAGTAGATTCGTTCGGCAAGCTCGTAAAACGAGAAATTAAATTGAATTTAAGGAATTTTAGAGAACCTTTTACATACTGGGGGCTGGGCACATGACGAAGCAGGTAGAGGATTCGGATTTAAATGTGCAACCGGTTTGGTATCTATCCACATCTAATTTCGAGCTTTATTCACGGCGACAGTGGGTGGTGGATGTTGAACGAGCAACATATGTTCCGCAATAAGTTTTAAATGATTTTTCAAATGGCGGCGGCGGCGCCCGGGGATTTGAGTGGGACGACGCACTTAGTGTTTGACTAAGGGTTGGCTTTTGTTTGCAATTACAAATGCAATTATTCTTGCTGTCAGTGGCAGACATAAATTTGAAACAAAAACTTAATTAAATCCGAAGGTGAGGGTCATGTTTAGCATCTATGACAGACCAATATGCTTTGGGACTTGTTCCTGCGTTCTGGATCTCCATTTGTCATTGAGCGCTCCGTTGATGCGTTGCGTTGGACATTTCCAAATGATGATGCGGATAATCATTTGCTAAGGGCAACGAACAGACATGTCCACGAAAGGTTTAGAAAAATCATTCTAAGAGAGGTATCCATTTAATTGATTATAATTTAAATGAAATAAAAGTTGTATTCCCAATTTCACAGTAGATACTAAGCCGGCTGTGTTTTCGAAAACAAAAAAATCTGTGCAAAAAGCGCTTGGTGCACACTTCAATCAATAAGTTTTCGGACGAGCTCTTCAGACCCTGCAAAGAAGCTGAAGGCCGGAATTAGATCAAAAAAACAAAACCACCTGAAGACAAAATTATTCAGACGGACAGATCTTTGGCTTAAAGTAACCCAAAAGAGTTCAACCGGTCGCAGTCCAAGCATAAATCAGTCGCATCGATTAAAATGTGTTCAACTGTCACAGCCCTTCATGGAAAGAATGGAGCAAGGTGTGCCAGGAATTGATAGCCGAAATTCTATGGACAGACTTGTCTAAATATCAAGTTTTTAGACCAAATGGTAGAAGCAGATGCTGTTGAGTCTCTGCTGTCCCAACATTCAAACATGTCAGTGATTCTTTAATGGTCTGGAGATGTTCCTCTACCGCAAACTTGACCCTAGCTTTCTTACGAGATCTATATTAGATATACGGAAAAAATCTCTGAGCTCCAGCCAAAGAAGTCTAAGGTTAATGATGGACCATTTATTTCCACTCACCCAGCCTCAGATTAACATGAACTTCAATATGCGACACCCATGATGAGGAAGAAAAAGACTTGGAGCACTTCCACTGTCATTGACCAGCAACAGCGAGATTGCGCCACGAAATACTGACGCAACACTGATACCAGATCTGACGCACTTCACAAAGAAAGGGATCCATAAATTGTGGATTAAACGATTTACTGGCCAGTCCATAGTAAAGATAAAAAAAAAAACCCAATACCTATCACCAAAAACCACCATAATCTCTTTTTGCCCAAAGAAAATAGGGGAACAGAACTGGCCCAATCGGAGGCCTAAGTAACGAATTTGCGCTGCTTTGAGACGTCCTAATATGAGACGAAAATAACAGAGTCCTAATATGAGAAGACAAAGTTTGGGAAAACCATTTAAGCACACTTAAGATCAACAACATTCGAAGATTTAAAGTCATTGATTGATTCAAAACCGAGACTAATGACCAAAGTGGTGCGCGGATGAGGATTTTTAGACGAAGAAGACTGAAAACTTATTTTTCAGAAGAAAAAAAAACATACTATATAAACACAAAATTGTACATGGATTTCTTCAACGTAATGTTCTGTCCAGAAGGTTTCTTAGACGGGATTGGGAGCTTTAGTAAGTTCAGAATAGGCAGTTTTAACCACTTCATCATATGTAGGAGGCACGCGATAACAGGCACTGTGGAGGCTTAGGTATTGGCCTTAATGGGGAACATTTAACTACGCTTCGTTTTGTTTAATACGTTTGACAAGTTCTGTAACTCATATGTCGTCGAGTCTTAGGCTGGGCGCTCACTTGACAACTTTTCGTTGCGCAACGAAAAGTTGCCGCCGTTGCCGGCAACTATTGCCGAGCAACTTTTGCTCATACAGCGCTCATTAAGCAACTAGTTGCCAGCAATGTGTGCAAATTGCAATAACTATGGATTTCGAACAAACTTTTATTGTTTGTGCATTATTGATAATACTGAGAAAAAAAAAAACAAAAAAAGTACTGGGTGCATCCTATATATCGTGAAAGAAAGGAAAATTTCAAAGCCTTTTTCTGATCTTTTAAATGTTTATTAAACAAGCACGGCCTTTTTCCAATTCATCGATCAAAGTATTTTCATCAACAAGCATCGCACACATTTTTCTGCGCACAACCTACCCCGACCGTGTGTCAAAATAAATAAAAAACAGGAAGTTGCCGGGCAACTAATTGCCTAGTGAGCGGTCGAATACATTTTTCTAAGAGAGCAACTTTTGAGCAACGATTGCGTTGCTCAAAAGTTGCCGATGTTTGGCAACGAAAAATTGCTCTCAAATTGCGTTGCCTAGTGAGCGCTCTACCATATAAGCCAATGCACTTTTTCTGAGCAACTTTTCGTTGCGCAACGAAAGTTGCCAAGTGAGCGCCCAGCCTTAGTGTTTATAGTTTAAGGTGATAGCTTCGAAGTCATATTTTTTTTTTTTGCTCTACTTTGATGAAGTTTGTTTTGCTTTTCTCTAATCTTTTGAGTTGGTCCAGGAGTTGATAAGACTGCCAATTTTTTTAAAAGTCACTCAGAGAACTCGGCGACAGGTGCTTTTTTTTCCCAATGTCCTTGGCCATCAGACAGTTTCAAGATGAGAGCAGAACTTACTCGTCGTCGTGGGCATACTTCAAAAGCAAACTATCATACTATACATGTGCTCAAAAGTCCCATTGTTTTTTGATGGGAAGAACTCCCGAAAATTTTGTTTCTTCCAGAACAAAGTTTACTGTGTGGCTTGGTTGATTAACAATGATTCGTACAAGTACCGAAGAGACACCGAATCATCGAAAACACAAGTCGCCACCTCGCTAGGCTAAAAGAGGCTACGAATGCGGTCATCATCAAACAAGTGCATCGAATAGTTTCGAGTGATTGGAAAAACACGTTGCCCAAGTTGCCCGGTATACATTTTGCATGATGTCTTGGAGGTGAAAAAGATCTCGACGCCATGTTTCCCGCTTATACTGACCGTCGACCGAAAACAGAAGTGCGTTGATGATTCAACGCTCGGTTTAGCGTGGCTGCAACGTTATAGAGCGAACTTTTTTCGACGTTTTGTGAGGAGGGATGAAACGTGGGTCCATTACCATAAGCATGAGTCCAATAGGAAGTCAGCAGAGTGGATCGAAGGCTACGAAAGCCGACCAAAGCTCGACCGGTAAGGTTTAGGCGTCCATTTTTGGGATGAACTTGCAGATGGGAAGAACAGTCAAAGGAGAGTATTATGTAGCGTTATAAACTGAACGACGAAATAAAGAAAATAAATGACTCATATGGCGAAGAAAAAAGGTCTGTACCCTCATTATAACGCATTGCCACTTGGTCCTTGAAAGCGATGCCCAAATTCGACCAATTATGATTCGTATTCGTTGCTCGGCCACCGTATTCTCCAGACTTGTCTCTCGGCGACTCGCAAGCAATGGCTCCACCGAAAGGAATTCAGATCGAATGACGAAGTAAATCGTGATGTAAATCGATGACTCGTGCTAGAGAAAGGGCATTGAATTGTTGGAAACTGATATCTTTTTTTATGATAAATCCGGGATCTTTTCGGCTCCCATAATATATTACTGGTTGCAAAACCTCCATCGCTATATTTTGTCAGTCGCAGCACCACCAATATCCAATTCAATCCAAGCTAAACTTCAATTCCTTGTGTATATTTTTTTTAATTTTTAGCATTCTCGGGACTTTTAACTGTCTAAGTATTATACTGGAACTTTTCTAAGCACGTCCACTCAGAAAATTTGCAAAAATGGAAGGCAAAGTATTTTGCAAGTGGTGGAAGATGAGTTGTTGATGAGGAATCGTGCCATTGAATTCCACCTTGGACAAGGCATCATAATCGACAGCGATTACTGTGAGGTAGTTAAGGAGTTAATCTATTTTTTTTTTAAATAAAGTGGAATAAAACACTTGGATCTTATGTTAATGTCTATGATATCAGCTTTATTTAATAGTTAATTTAATGCCATTACAGTTTCAATGACTGACATATGCTCCACGGCTAGCTCAATCGCAGCTCAATCATGAATTCCATTGAATTCTAATTTTCCAGAATTTTATCGAGCAACTGGGGTCGTATATCAGCAATAACACGGCGAATGTTAACTTGCAAATCTTCCAAAGTCTATGGCTTATCGGCATAGACAACTCACTTCACATTCCCCCCAAGCAAGTTATCTAAAGTTGTGAGATCACAGGATCGTGGAGGCCAGTTAACAGGTCCATAATGAAAAAATGCGCTCAGCTAATGTTTCCCACAATAAATTGATGGTGTCGCGCGCCGTGTGGCATGTTGCGCCATCTTGTTGCTCTCTCACGTCAATGACCATTCAACTGAGTAACGAAGAAGTCATAAGTCACGTTTCCATAGCTCTCCATTGACGATGACGTTTTTGCCTGAAAGAAATATGGGCCGATAGTTTCCCTCAGCCTAAAAAGCACACCAAAGAGTGTCTAAGCAAGGCTTCTGGTTATTCTAACATCCAAATTTGACAATTAAGCTTGTTTACATATACTGTTAATCACAAATAGTTCTCATTGGAGAACATCGTTTTACGTTGAAAATGAGGATGTTTTTGGAAATTCACCGAACCAACGACGCGTATGGTCTCGCTTTTCAATTTTTTAAGCCAAGATCGCTCCGTAAACTCGTCCACAAGGTGAACGCACATAGCACCAATTGCAGTGCAACGCGAATCGACTCATTCGGATTCCTCTCAACACTGTGCTCCACAACGACAATAACTTCTTTCATTCGCACTGTTTGTCGTCTTTGGGGATGGGCAATCTATGACTTCGAATAAAGAGAAGGTACCACCGCGAGCTCTACAAGATTAGCAATGATATGGATCTATTCTGGAAGGCTTTCCATCGAGTACAATGGCCCGGCCACAGCCTAATTGCATTCGAAGCGTAGTCATAAGATTCACGAAAAAGACGAAGATTCTGGTTAGAAGATCAAAAAATCACGAAGGCCGGAAATTAAGGCTAACTTACTGGTAGCAGTGTTTTGGGGGTACCATGAAGGATTGCAAAAAGTCTTAGCCCAGCTTTACAATAACGTCATTTGATCGACGGCTCATCCACGTCATCTTGGGCTTCATTGTCAATGTTTTCATTGAAATGTCTCCTCGATTGTTCCAGTTTGATCGAGATAAGCAGCTGGACGCCTTAGTTTTGTATCAGTTGACAAATTATTCCGCGAAAATAGTGACGCATATTTCGCGATCTTGAGGAGTATAACGTTCAGTGGCTTATCAATATGCATTCAGTTACTGTTCGCTTTACAAATATCAAAACCAAACTGACAGTTACCGCCATTTGCAAAACAAATAGCATCCTACTATAGGGTGATATAAATTGAGCCGTCTTTGGCTATTTGATATTTCTATAGTTAAAAACGCCTTTCAAAAATTCCATCTGCTCTCCCCCTTGTAAGGTTGAACCTTATTAGTAACTAAACGCTCTCATCTAACAATATCCTTCCGGCGGCAAAATTCAACATAATAACACACCGCAGACACTAATTTGCATTTTAGGTACGAGTACGGCTCTACATCGCCCGATCAGACTACATCTGTTGTCTGTCATTCCCTCAAACGAGTCATTATCTTCCATCGTGACCTTCAAAATGAGACAAAAAAAAGAAAAAAGAAAGAATTGAAACTAAAACTAAAACAACAGGAAAGGATCGATCGAACCTTGAATTAAGTGCTCCACACCTGCCCTAATTTTTATGTTGAGGCATTTACCGAATGCAAAGGCTAACGCCTCTAGAAATTAAGTCCGCTTGATGTCTCAATTTGGACACAGAGCAGACAAGAGCCGCCGCGCCGCGCACCAAAAAAATAACATCCATCGACATTGTTTCGATGCAACCCTATAATTACGAGGTCCAAGCAAAGATTGAGCAGAGGGAACCCATTCGGGACAACCGAAAATTGTTCCCAATCCAATTTGCCACAGTCCAACGAATTCAAAATGAAGACATCATGCTCTTTGATCACCTAATTTTTTTTTCTTCTGTTTTTTGGCAGTCAGGAAAGCCGAGCGCTACTCCCTTACACACCAGAACAAAAAAAAAAAAAAAACCAAAACCAGTCATCTCGCTCGGCGGGCGCAGCGGATGGTTGAGGCCCGTAATTGCGGTTATGATGAATTCATTAAACCGAATATGGAAAATTCTTGCGGACTGCAGGGGAAGGGGTGTAGTATAGTCGATTGGGCCGGAGGGGGCGTGACGCAATCATTTTTCACAAAACCGAACAAAGAATTAAATTTAATGAGTCCTCTTTGTTGAATGTTATTTTCGTTGTTGTTGTTGCTGTTTGGGGGAAACCCCCCCCCCCCCTTCTTGGGGCATGTTTTGATGGCATCGCGCAAATCAATTACGCAGGCGAAAAAATTAAAAAAAGGAGAATAAAACGATTTTGACGCAGGCAGGGGATCTGCTGGGAGCTTGGGATCGCTTCTGGTTAATAGCCTTGGTCTGTGTCTGAGTTCGCAAGTGCGGTTGGGTGCAATAATGGAAGACATTGTGTCTCCATGTGCAGATCAAAATGATCGTGTTTTGGTAACTGAATGCTCTGATGCGCACTCTTTTAGTTCCGAATGAAGACAAAGGACAATGATCAGATTATCGGCTGGCATACAGATTGGGTTCTTTTTGAACTTTTCAAAGTGATGACACTTTCATTTCATGAAAGTTGAGAAGTTTGCATCGAGGGAAGATTTATCTCGTAACACGCATTAAAATAATTAATGTGATTTTTTGACAAGTGAGGACAAATTCATCGCCTTAAAGCCATCCAATGAAGCCTTTTATAAGCTGATGAGGAAGATTCACTCATAAGAACGGGCTCTAGAGACCACCAAAGCACTGATCAAGGTGTGAGTAGAATGACAAAGAAATATGAGTCGTTCAGACATCAGTTTCAACTCCAACATCAAGCACTTCATCTGCACTTCCTCCACTCTAAAGTGTTAATCCTTCCAAGGAGATTTTCGAACTATTCTGTCAACGATAAAAAGAGTTTGATGATTGAAGCTGTCACACACCATAGCAAGAAAGGTTCTTCAAACAAAGGTGTGTTGATACTGAAAGCTGTAAGCATTGAAACATGCTTCCAGTGCATAAAAAAACCTGTTCGATAGTTTTGCCTTGGAAGTGAGAGTTCGGGGTGACTTCCCAAATTAAATTGGAGATGACCAACTCTTGAAATCATTCTTTAATGTCTTCTTCAAGACAAAAACTTTGGTTATCCTTTTTTTGACGAAGAACTTCAAGGTTCTATTGCAATAATTTGCTGAGTAGTATCTTACACGTGGACTTCAAATTTTACGGTGAAGCTCGAGAATGACTGCTTCTAGGTTCCGGTGCTTGCAGCTGCGATATAAATCCAGAAGGAGATAAGTGACATGATAAACTATTGAAAGTTGTTTCGAATTCCAAATACAAAGCGGGAAAGATATTCCGGTGAATGCATCTGTGATCGCCTCTTTCCAACGCCCGTGATGTTTTCAGCTGCCTTTTTTATATTCTTACACAGTAGTTCGATAGTTCTGCTCCATTGACGGCGAAGGTCACGAATGAAAAAAAAAATGTGTATGTCCTTTAAAATCTGGAAAACATTCCACAAATGTCGCATTCTACGTTGACGTGATGAAAGGCAGATTTCAACCGAAGCTCTTGTTTCACAATAGTCGGTAAGTTCAGCTTCCGGCCAGGTGACTGTTTGGTTGCTTCTATCAATTAACGAGTTTAATCTTCCTATCAGCAGAATCAAAAAAGAAGCAGCCAAGTGACCCATCTTTATTTTTAAATTTATATTATTTTTATTATTTGTTGTTATAGCGGCCATAGTAGTACACATTCTGCGAAATTTGCAAACGCCTAATTATTACGGTTCAGAAGATACAGTCCTGCGCCAGACCGACAAAAAAAAGCAAAAGCAAAAGAGTTCCGAGTAAGTGATGTAATTTCCGCAGGTATGAGGTCAAGCACTAAAAACAGTGTGGCGAAATTATCATCCAAAATTGCCAATATTACATTTCTACTACAGCGGCATATGCCGAATTAAATACTGCGAATTGAGCGAGTGAAAAAAACGCTGACACTAAGAATTTCTCAACCCTATTCGGTTGCCTCCTTTGGAAAAAATCAAAACAAAAAATACGTTTGAGTTGCCAATCACTTCACAAATTCTCAATTTCAATTATTTTCACTATCCCTATGGTCACTCTTCGACAATGTATCATGAGGGTTGTCACAATCCGTTGAGAGCCAGGGAACTGTAAAAATTGTAGCACCTCGTACCGACTTGATGTTTTGGTGAAGCTTTCCAGCAACAACCTTCATCTATGGCAACCAAAAGCGGGTTCGGGGATTTTTGTGGACTTATTGTGGAAGAATTCTTTTGAGTCTCAAACCTTCTCAAGGATCAGTGACCTCAGCGATGCGCGAACTAAAGAAACTGATCCACTCTATAGTGTCAAAATCGGGAACAGGATCGCTTTGATTGGCTGGTACATCTTTGATGGCCATCTCAGATGGCATGGTCCATATACTGCCACAGTCAGGGGCGCTGCCATACCATGTACAAAGATGTTCTGAGCTGAGGAGTAAGAGATCTCTTGCTGCCTTCATATTTGTACGCGTCGGACGAGTACTCGAAAGAAAGAAAGTCTCCGAGGTTTTTTCGCCCCTTTAAACATTTTTATCTCCTTTTTGAGGATATCTATTGCCTTTCGGTCAAAACGTCCGAAAATCATGGCTCTAACCAATTTGGAACCTTTTCCCATAAAAAACGACTTCATATGACCAACAGCTCGGAGTATATTGGAACAAACTACACGACCGAACGTCATCTCTCTCATTCTGGCTACTCATATCAGCCTGCTGTCACGCTGTCAGGCTGTAACGCCGCGAGAGTTTTTTAATTTTTCGAAAGCAACGCTATGCGATAGGACGAGTCTCGCGCCATTGTGTATTGTTTCATACATTTGCATTGATTGAAATTTTGTTTGACAACTCGTGCTAGACTCGCCTCGCTCTCGTCTCCCTTGCGCTGCATTGTGAATCGGGCACTAAGCAAGTGTATCAGCAAACACGCGTAACTTGACATACTCCAAAAAAGCAGTCCAAAGGATTCAAATCGTATCACCTAGACGGGCCAATTATCATGTGACTTTCTTGAGGTGTTTCACGAGCCAAGTGTTTGTCCCATTAAAGTGTGGGTAAAACTCAATGTATGCCAAACAGGCGGCATTCTACTGAAGCCACTTACATTTTGGATGAACGTTGTTCACCGAATCAGTTGCTTGTACAGCTCGACATTGATGGCAGGTTACGCTTGCTCAATCTTAAGTCTTGATAATCCGCAGGAAACCACAGGCGACTTGACTTCTTTCGGAGCCAATCCATCCGCTCTCAAACGCTAGGTGCAACCCACAGGGAGGCTCGTGATGAAGTTTTAAATTTGATCACTCAAAGACCTTTTAGTAGTTAAACACCACCTACTGTCGCACACACGATGTGCTGCACAAAGGACTCTTAGGAAGAACCCATTCCATTTCATATCATCATCAAATTAACCTTCCTGTCAGTCAGTTTGATACTCGTACTAATCAACCATGTCACATCCAAAACAAAACAGGATTTCCTTTTACCACGCTAGCTACAGCAACAACTAGAATCGATCACATTGTCCTGATATCGTGTGGCACGTGTCGAAACGCATACGAGTACGTGAATTGTGACCTTCCGCATGGAAAGTTCTTCCCACCCACACCACGATACCACGCATATCCCCCTGTAATTCGCTAAAATTATTATCATGTTCCTGACATCCTTCAAAGCACACAAGAGTGTATCTCTGTACACATCCACTTCGTGTCGAGTTGAAATGAAATAATTATTATAAGGATCCAATCGAAATCAGTGCCTGCGCCTCTCGAGAGGATTACAATTATAATCTTCATCATTCATTCGCAGGATATGGAATTTTCACCAATTTTAGACACGAGAAAGTTTACCCACTCAACATCCAGCAACCAGGACTCAACTCACCGCCCTCCGCTCGCCAAGTAAGTTAATCTAATTACAATTATTCTTAGCACGCTGAAGTATAAGAAGGATAGCTGGCGCACCGATCGCAAATGACGACGGATGATTGAATATGAAAGCGGCAATTAATAATCCTTAGAAGAAGGAGCAAAAGCAATCCTTGTGTCCGTAAGGCAAATCAACAACAATTAAACGTAATCCAACATAACAAAGTCGACCAGTTGGAATATGTCAGCTTCCTGCGTACGTATACTATTCGAATATTGCTTCAGCTGACTGAAGGACTTAAGGACTTTGAAGTTTTAAGAATTTAAATACCAGCAAATGTCCTGTTTTCAACTTAACTCCTCTTGCTGGCGTGTACACAGGCAAAGAAAATAAATTAATCCTTGATGAGGACTTGTTTTTTTTTCCTTCCATTTCCTTATTTTTTCCCCAAGGCCTCTGTCTCTCTATCTCCCTGTTGTGATTGTTGTTGTTGCTTAAAAGTATTTTACGCTCGAGGAAGCTTGGTTCTGGCAGGCTAATTAAATAAACAGAAAATCGCAGTGGTGTGGGGTTTTCATTGATTTCGATTTCGAAACGAAGGTGGAAGTTTAAGCTGTTTGCTGATGGTGGGAGGGGGTATGGGGCTTTGAGTCTGCGTCACTTGTGTCCTTTTGTGTTTGAGTATTGGATATTACCGGAAATTACCATGATTCCTTATCAAAACTTGTACAGGAGGACATTTAAATATTAATTGCGTGTCTGTTTGCATTTGGTCTTATTAGGCGCTTTCAAGAGGCAAAGCGGGCGGGCGGGCGGTCGGTCGTGTGTTTGCATAGAAGATTAAAGGACATTGTTTGGACTTTCTATTGGAATATTGTCAAATGGAATTTTCAAACGAAATCGTTAAGTATGTGTGCACTGTGTCATAGGCTATTAAATAATTGAATAATTGGCAATTAAATCGTATTAGAAAGATCTGTGTTTTTGATGATGGTTTCGAGTTTAGTTTTTATTCTCTCCAATGAAGCTTGTGATTGGCGTTTAAAGCGTATTTGTTTTTTAATTTAATCTACGACTTAAATTAAGTCCAGCAAATTGTGCGAATTCTGAAAATGTTCCCTGCAGATAGTCTAGGGATGGGATTTGGATTCACAGTTTCTTGAAGACTTTGGACTGCCCCAAAAGCTTATTATGTGTCTTATATGTCGGGATGATGAGGGCGACCACTGTACTTAAGCTTATCCGAAAAATGTGTAAGCCAGCCATTATATTTAAAGTCATTCCTAGAAAAAGTGACAAATCTGTTGACCTCGAAATATATCGGTTTCAGTTTCCGGCTGCTGGGAAAAAAGTCTTATGCAACGAGATTTCCAAGCCCGACAACAAGAAAATCAGCAAATATAAGCAAAAAAGCCGAAGTGCTTCAGCTTTTCTCATTCAAGTAAAACCAGGTTGCTCAACAATATTCTTATAATGCACATATTCCGAATAAAAGTCACAAAGAAAGCCTCTTAAGACTTTTTAGTCAGTCCGGCTCAGTTGAAGCTAATAAAATATATTTCTTTTGTTCATACTTATCATGTTCAGCTTAAATATAAACGGAGAGCTCCTTGGGACTCCCTCAAATCACGCTCAATACTCTTCTGCACATGGACGATAGTTGAACGTTCCATATTGAAGTCTTCGGACAACATGTGTCAAGCTATCGTTTTATTCGACGGCCGCCAAAAGTGTGTGGTCATCGAAATCCGATGGCCGAGCTCTCTCTGGTTTATTTTCTAAGCTTGGGTCGCCGGCTTACAAATTTTCCATAAGAAATAAAACGCCAACAGAAATATCTGACAATTATGTACCAACTAGTTGAAAAGCCTGTCGTATTTCCCGTGCCAGTGAAACAAAGAAGTTCCCGTAGTGTCGGGAATATTGCTGCCGCTGAAGCTTCAGTCGCAGAAAGCCCCAATGAGTCTCTCACACGTCGTTCTCAAGCGTTAAGCGAATTTTGCGAAAAGATCTTGGTCTACATCCTTACAAAATTAAATTGATGCAAGAACTGAAGCCGCTTGACTACCAGAAGCATCGTATGTTCGTGAATTGGGCTGAGCAACAACTTGAAAATGATTCGGATTTTCATCGAAAAATCATCTTCAGCGATGAGGCTCATTTCTAACTGAATAGTTCCGTCAATAAACAAAATATGCGGTATTGGTCAGGCAGCAATTCACATGTACTTCATGAGTCATCATTGCATCCCGAAAAATTACGGTTCGGTGTGGCTTATGGGCCGGCGGCGTCATTGGGCCGTACTTCTTCCGTGATGATCAAGACCAGCACGTTACTGTGAATGGGGATCGCTACCGTTCAATGATAACCGAATATTTTTGGTCCCATTTGGATGATATTGACTTGGAAGACATGTGGTTCCAACAGGACGGCGCCACAAGCCACACAGCGAATGTCACAATCAATTTATTGGAAACCAAGTTTGGAGAACGTGTTATCTCACGAAATGGTCCAGTCGCTTGGCCGCCTCGGTCGTGCGATTTGACGCCGTTAGACTATTTCCTGTGGGGCTACGTCAAGTCTATGGTCTATGCCAACAAGCTAGCGACGATTGATGAACTTCGTACGAATATCGAACGTGACATTGCAACAGTATCGGCCGATTTATGCTTGAAAACCGTCGAAAATTGGATTCAGCGTCTGGACTTTTGCAAGCGTGCCCGTGGTGGGCATGCAAAAGAAATTGAGTTCCGTACATAATGGCATCGAACGTTCTTTCACAGGAATAAAGAATTTAATTGATATCGAAAACCGATTTTGTTTTATTTGAAAAAAACTTTTGTAGCGCTCTTATTGAAAAACCCTTTATATACGGCGGAAGCATACACTGGATGCGTAAAATTATATAGATCCAAGGAAAGGGACCTGGGCCCTCTTCCGTGGCTTACTAATTATTATTATATTATTTTTTTTTAATATTCTTTTAAAATTACATTTATAAAGCTCATGGCAATTTTCTTTGATGTGAACTCTGCATAATTTTTAATTTTCAACATAGAGTTACCCATGTCAAAATACTGGTTCTGGTAAATTAATACCAGCCAAATGTTTGCCCTTGTGACATATTGATTTTCATACTAAATGCTGTTTTTATTTATTTATAATATTTATATATTAGCAAATTTGATCTCCTTGATGTAAAAGTAGTGGATAATCAATAGGATCTGAATTTGAATAAAAAAAAATATTTTTTGTTTATCTCTGACTTTAGTTTTTTGAATCAGATCTGCAGCGAACTAAAAAAGTATTTTTAATTGTAAAGCGTTTTGTAAAACAATAGCTACTTCAGTTATTTAATCAGAATTTATTGTCATGAAAAGTTGCAACTATTTCCATTTAAACTAATACTCTGATCGGCAGCTTTGTTTTTCGCCAATGTTAGGACATAGAGGTCCAGTACGATGATAAATGTTTCTATGAATTTTGAAAAAGTAGGGCCCATATCCAGGTGGTTGCGCAATATTTGCACCCAATGAAGCAAATGCCAATGAGCTTTGAGCAATGACCTGATATTTTTTATAAAAATTATTGAAAGCAGGTGATTATTTTTTTTATTGTTCATTCAAAGGCGATACTTTAACTTTTCCCCTTAAGATAACATTGTGTTAATTCACTTGTCTTTCGTTTGACAAAATTCACAGATTCATTGAATAGACCACAACTTTGTTCATTTATATTTGCTTCATTGAAATTTTCAATTATCTTTGACTGAACTGCATGCCTTTGCACGTTGTACTGTTTTGCTCTGATATTTTTAATTCGATTGCCGTCGGCCTCGAGTTATATGACATTTTCTGCCGAGTTCCGGCACCTCATAGCGCTGTAAATTTATTTTGAGCCCCTTTTTCGATCTTCAGCAACATATTTTCATTCTGATTTGAAGTAATTTTATAAAGGCAGACGTTCACAGACATGGGGTACAAATCCTGTCAAAAAGACCTCGATTAGTACGCCGGTTCTTTTTTTTTCTTTGGTTTCTTTTTAGGCACTATCATCTATCGCTTTTGAAGACAATCCCGCGATCGAATTTTGCAATCCGGTGGCAAAAATCACGGGAAAAATATCCTTACCTAGTGAGCTCGCTTAGTACAACCTTTTCATTAATCTCATTTTTATCATTCGCCGAAGGCCTAAAGTGTTGTTTTGTTTCTAAGACAAATTTCATTATACGCATTGCACATTGAATACTTTCGAATATGAAATATGAAATGTGTATTCATGTAAAAAGAAACAAAAAAAGGAGTTTTGCGCATTAAAAAAAAAGAACTGCCACGAGTAGGACTCGAGCCCGGAAACTGCAAAAATATGTGCACGACGCATCAACCGATTACACCGAGGAGCTCGATAAATTTCAATCTATCTCTTTCGTTCGTATTCGGTAAAGGTGTGACATACTTATATACATACTTATGTACATAGTGAGAATTGAGTTTTGAGCTGCTGATGGTTGCAATGTGTGCAAACACTGTTTCATTTATAGAAGTCCAAACCAGAACAGTTCCTCTACTTTTAACGAGTTTGATGAACTGTCCAATTCCTCATACTGAAATTGTCGTTGCGGGCGATTTCGATGTACACAATTCTAACTGGCTTCGATATTCTGGTCAGACAACACCCGAAGGAAGGTATGTTGAAATCTTCGCTGAGTTAAACAATCTAACCCAGCTAGTAAATGAGCAAACACGAGTCCCAGACATTGCATGTCACAAAGCCAACACTTTGAACGTGTTCCTCACCTCTCACCCTGACAAATACTCCGTTGATGTATTGGCGCGCCTAGGTTCATCGGACCATTGTGTCATATCAGCCAACTTCGCTTCTTCAAACCACCCAGCTAAGAAAAAAACTCCTTAAAGACTTCTTTGGCATTATGAAAAAGCTGATTGGGGCGGCCTTAATAACTTTTTTAGGAGTTTTAACTGGTCACTATGTTTCCTCGATAGTGACGTGGACGCCGCCGCTGATATGGTCACAAATATTATTCTCCAAAGCATGAATGACTTCATCACAAACAAGGTGAAGAAAATAAGGCCGAAAGAGAATTCATGGTTCGACTTGAGCTGTAAAGAGGCTGTCAGGTTGAGAGAGCTGAATTTTCGGTCTTATAAAGCCAACCCTACAGAGGAAAACCGGAAAAAGTTTCGACGAGTCCGTAATGACTGTAATGCTCTTCTACGATTTACGAAGTTCTCCCATGGACGAAAATTAAGGCAAAAAATACTACGTTGTCCCAGTGGTAGTAAACAATTTTGGTCCTTCGTCAAAAATAATAAGAACTCTACTTCGTCATCGATTCCGACGCTCATTTCGAATGATACTCCTGTCGTAAATAATCAACTCTTTAACATAAATGTGCGATAATTTGTCCAGCATTTTATCGATATCGCCAGAAGAGGTAGAGTTCCCAGTTGGCCAAAGTCCCAAAAAACGGTTAACGTCCTTTTCAAACTAAGACCAATTTTCTTATGGTGAATTTCCTCTGCACTGAAACTTAGGTGAAACACGAAACATTATCCTATGAGTCATTCTCATTGTTCTGACTCAGTAATATATTTACCATTAGACCAACAGTCCCGAAGTTGCAATTTGATGCTGTAGAACTGTTTTTTGTGGGCCTGAGTTAAGGATCGACGGTACGCTCAAGAACAATATTGAAATCTTAGTCATCAAAAATGGATTGTCAAATTTGACAGGATTGCTTCATTATTGTCAATGTCAATGAATTTCTAATAAAATAATGTGAATTGAATGAATGCAAAAAAATCAAAGTAAAATTCTTGATCCATATTCGGGATTCACTCAGTTGATGAATCGAATTCAAAATTCGTCTGAGCTACAAAATGTTTCAATTTTTCTCGTTATCATCGATTCCTCTCAAAATTTATAAAAAAATGCACAAACCCCTTGTGAGCCAGGACATTTCGAGTTCGTCTTTTAAGCGTTTTTTTTACAAAATTTCGAACCACTTCTTTATTAACACACGTCTGCTTTCAAATCAAGCAATGATTAATTTAATTGAAACGTTTGTTGCCAGAATGCCGACATGTTTTTTTTTTATTCCAAATCCTTTAAAATAAAACCCTTACTGAGTTAAGAAAAATAAAAACAATGCCATTGCATGTCACATTGTCATGCGTTTGACATAATCATTCAAACTTCGGATAAAATCATGAACAACATTTTGCACAAATGAACCTCGGGATAAATTCGACATTATTATGTTAAATCTCCTTAATAACCAGACTAAAAGATAAACCTAAATCCTATTAAGGACAAACAACAACAGGACCCCATTCGCAACCGCCGTCGCATGTTCGTTAACATTTCATTGTCGAACCGTATCGCACCGCGGCACACATACGAAACCAAAAAGTAAAAGTATTAAAAAAGGACACAAACTATGCACACACAAAAGCAATAGGTTTTCCGTTGTTTATATCCTTGAATCACCACGATTGAATCGTGACTATGACTCCAGCATCTGCGTGCGTCTATGCGGATGGCCGCTTAAGTGCTTAATCCTATTTCGCGGTGACATGCACGACTATCGTTTTATATGCACTCGCATAGAGCAGGACACGGCAGCGCAATTCCTTGATCCTCGACGCATATGTTGGCAACTATGTAGGGAGAAATCAAATTATTCCCATAATCATCTATGTGCTGGCGTGAGTGCGATAGTAGAGTCCTTTTCGGGTTGATTTTTCATTAGAAAACGCAGTGCTGCAACAAAAGGTAAAACGCGCCATTGGTAGTGTACTTCAAGGATATTGCTGCAGCATATCAATAATACCCTTCAAGTGTGTTAGTATTCTACAGACTGCAAGGACACTACTTATCTTATTGTTTGCATGTTTTTTTTCAATTCATTACTGAATAACGCTGCTGCATGTTGGCTTTATCTCCTTTTTACTTACAGGATAACGTTGTGCCGCTGCACTGACTCACGCTATCCAATGATAGACGGTGAGTCACATGCGATACGAAAAACTGAATGCGTTTGGTTAGCTGAGAGTAATTCACAAGATTTTCGTGTCAAAATGCAAATTCCCCATTATCCTTCATGGCTTGCCGAAGGACACTTCTCGTATTGGCACCATATGGCGCTCAGTAAGTTGAGTATATATGGGTCACCAATGGGAATGGAATTAATGTGTCCATATGCAGCGTTGCTGAATGTCCTTTTTCATCATCGATTGCTTCGTTCGTTCGCCTCTCAGATCAGAAAATGATTTTCCATTAGTTCCGATGGGTTTATAGCCATTGCCATGGCAATGATATCGATTTGGTCTTTGTTTATGGGATTCTTGGAGGGCATTTCCTTTTCGCTTTTATATCCTTTTTCGCCTTTGTCATCCGCTTAACGGTCGGTGTAATTGTAATTAATTTTTGTGTACATTTCCTGCTTCTGATATGATTTTTCCATTTAATGCGATTAGAAGGACATTAATGGAACACTCTATCTGTGAGTGCCTATGTGTGTGTGTATATGCTTGCGTTTAAGGACCTTTCCAGACTTACACTATCTATCGGTCATCGCGAAGGGAAGAGGGAATGGTTTTAAGTGATTTGGCTGCATTTTCGCTAATGGAATCACATAAAATCGCTCGATAGGAATCTATTCCTTGAATGCTGAGGGTTGACAGTGGGAGCCACACAGCACAGCGCGCACACATATGCCAGTGTGCGCTAAAGTCCTGTGGGCGAGAAAGGAATTAATTGTTCGCAAGTGTGGATTATTAACTGACCAACAATAATGAGGGGAGACACAAAAGTGAGGTAAATTAAATTAGTTCAGGCGACTGGAGATCATGTATGGAATAATTCATCAAATGAGTGTTGGGCGTCAGCATGAGGACGACCAAGAATATCAACTAAAGTTTTTCGATGGTCTTGGAAGCTTGAAGTAATTTTTTCCAAATAATTTCTTAATGTTATTCGAAAAGGCGGGGAATAGTTTTTTTCAGAAAATTGCACAAACATTTGGAAACAAAAAATCGCATACTAAAGTAAGGGTCACCCTGTTTGTCATTAACAAAAATATTGTTATTAATGAAGTGTTGTGGATTGTATCATAGATTTGGAGTGAAAAAAGAGCTGATGAAAGTATAGATCCTTCGGTATTTCTTTATTCATGAAAAATGAGCAGAAAGCAAACACTCTGGTTGGAGTCCTGCAGTTTCAGTCCAGGATCTTTCTCTCTATAGTTGTAGATTTCGTAGCGGAGGGGGATTGGTCTCACTTAGGCATGGTTCCAAAGTCCCCATCATGCGTTGGAACGATGAAGATCGTTTTTAAGCTGACGAGGCTTACTTTTCGATCGGACGTTCAGTGTTTGCTAACCAACTCGCCTTCCAAAATCGACGTGTAGTACCCCATTTGAGTGGATACTTCAGCAAACAGAACACGAGCTTAAAGACTGAAAGCAATCTTATGACGGATTTTGAATTCACCTTAAGTCGCAGTACCCTCAGCTGGGATTAATACTTTTTGAGGAAAATAGGGTCACAATGACAGTGAAACAAGTCATTTTAGAGTAAGTTTAACTCAGAATAGATTCCAATAGAAAGGTTCGCGCTTCAAGGGCTGTTTCTACTGCTTCTAGGCAGTCGCCTTATCTAAGTATATCAAGCGCGCAAGTACGCTTAAATACCCGAAGGCCAATATCCGGGCAGAAGTGTCTACAAATCCGCTGCAATTTTTAAACATTGTCAAAACAACAGTCACTTAAATCTGCCATAACGTTGATACAGCCCTGCTTAGGTGGAGACTATGTTCGGAGCCACGTTTAATGTCTTGATCTACATTCCAACATTTTATGAAGGGGCTGTCTGGAAGAAACAGAACTCGAGTGCAAGCAAAAATTGGGGAAAACCGGTCTTTGCAAAGAATTTTGAAAGGTTTATGAGTTGAAAACGTAATCAGTATGCTCGGCGTTATGAAGACATATTCCGAGAGAACAACGAGGTTATTCACGAGCTCAGAACGAGCGAAGAGGTCCTCCTCAATGGTAATGTGAATAAACAAAATTGCACTGCGAAATGCACCCACTAAGATGCACATTACGGTGTGGAATAACCTCAGAAGGAATCATTGGACCATTTTTTTTTCGAAAACGACGAACAAGTTGCCGTTAATGTGGATGGCTTTCAATGCCGGACAATGATCGAGAGTATTTTTAGCCCATAGGAAGAGAGCAATTCAAAATTGTGGTTCCAACGAAATGGGGCCACAGCTCACATAGCTCGTCTAACAATTTTTGGTGATCGGATAATATCGCGTTTTTCTGATTTAAGGTGGTCACCGCGTTCCCCCGATTTAGCGGCTCCAGATTTTTTACTTTGGTATGAAAAAAGGTGTTAGGTTTAAGTTGTATCACATTTAGCCAAGAATCATACAACTCCTTAAGGCCAACATCCGAGAAGAAGTGATGGCGCTGTGACCTGAAATTCAAAGAAAAGTACCTAATGGAAAAAGCTCTGGAAAGAGCACGTCAGGTCGAAGGAATTAATGGGCACCATTCTAAATTTTAATTAATGCCAAGGTTAAATAAAATCAGAAAGCGAAATGTTGTTTATCAAATAAATCGTAACGTTTTTTATGCGCCACCCTGTATTTGAATTATATATTTTAGACTTTCCTTTGCACTACTTTCGCTATTTGTGAACTCCTTGTTGGATTTGCTGCTATTGCTTGTGATGTCCTTTTGTGCTCATTTTGGGTGGATGTCATTCGGCACTGTTATACTAAGGTGCTAAGGCGCCTTTATCTTATCCTCCGGCTCATTATTTTAGTCTAACGTTTTTTGACTTTTAATTTGCTCCCATGTTCAAATCGTTCGATAGAGTTCCATGTGCTGCCGCATTCGATCTAGTGTGTTGCGAGCTGAATCCAAGACATTTTCCTATCGAAGCTGAATAGTTTGGATTCAAGTTCTTCGAAATGAGCGACTACTGCCAACACTGGTTTGACTTGTTTCAGAAACCTGATCTCATAGCTGTTTCTGGACTCATGTTACGGTTGGCTAACATCGTTTTGAATATCCAATCTATGCCCAGTTAAGCAACCAGCTAACACCGTAGTCGACTTACGATTTGATAAATTTGGTGCACCGAAGGTTGTTGCCTGACTTGGCACACCAAAATGACCACTGACCACACTCAAACTGACCTCTTTAATATCTCACCTCACCTATCCCTGAGACGGCTTAGACACTTAAACGATCGCATTCGATTCTCCTCTTTCTCGCCCTTGATATCGATTTTGAAACCACCTCGAGTTGAGATGCCACATCTTGCACGGGATGAAGATTCTGGAACCACATCGTAAACGTAAAAGAGTAGAATTTGAACGCTGTGAGCGACATTCATACCAGCTAGAACTTGTCTCATCGATACTTGCAGTTTTGTTCTTCTTTCTTAATGATCGGAAACAACACGAAGAAACTTTTAAGCCTGCACTTAATATTTCTTGTAAGTAATCCTACAGCGACTAACGTACTACACCGTTTTCGTACGTAACGAACGATGGCTATGTTAATAAATAGAATATGGTGCCATCAAAAACCTGTGGAAAGCCGTCAAAAATATTTACAAGGCAAAAAAAAGTACTATCCCATATTTTTGAGAGACGGCTGAGGTAGCTGAATTATGCTGAATTATGAAGCTGCTTTCGGGTACAACGATAATACTACTGTGTCCAAAAAATAAGGTGACATATGAATTTAAACTGCGCGCGTCGAAGGATTTGGAAATTTTTCTTTCTTTTTAGGTTGGTAGTACTGTCAGTGACATCTATGTGAAATTCTATGTCAAAATATATTCATAGTGTTTGAGATACGCGTCGTTTTGTGAGCTGCTAAAAGTGAGTTTTTCGTTTTTTGCGATGTCGAAATTTATTGAGCAAAGAATTTGCATTAAATTTTGTTTGCGGAATCAATTTTCTGCTGCGGATACGTTGAGGGTGGTGCAGAAAGCCTTTGATGATGAGGCTATGTCGAAAAAAAATGTTTACAAGTGGTATAGTGATTCCCAAGCCGGCCGTGAACGTGTCGAAGACGAAAAGCGTTCTGGGCGACCATCAACCTCAACCGATGAAGCTCACGTCCAACAAATCAAAGATTTGGTGTTGAAAAACCATCGATTAACGATTAGAGACCTTGCTGATGAAGTTGGCTTATCGAAAGGCTCAGTCAATACCATTTTGAAGGATGCTTTGGGCCTCAAGCGCGTCAAATCTCGACTGGTAACGAAAACATTGAATTTTTTGGAAAAAAGGCGTCGCGTTGAAGTGTGTGAAACAATGCTTTCCGACTACCAGGATGTCATGAAACGCATTATAACTGGCGATGAGACTTGGATCTATGCTTACGACCCCGAAACAACCGATCAATCGAGCGAATATCGTGCCAAAGGAGCCGAGACCAAAAAAACCGCGCCAAAGTCGCTCAAAAATCAAGGTCATGTTGACTGTTTTCTTCGATTATTGTGGTGTTGCGCTTTATGAATTCCTTCCAACCGGCCAAACAGTCAACAAGGAATATTATCTGAACGTTATGCGTCGTTTGCGTAACGCTATCCGCCTAAAAAGGCTGGAATTGTGGAAAGACAATTCTTGGTTTTTACACCACGATAATGCACCATCCCATACCGCACTCGTAATTCGTGATCATTTCGCCAAAAACTCAACCCATATCGTTCCGCAATCACCGTATTCACCTGATCTGGCGCCGTGTGACTTCTGGCTGTTCAACAAGCTCAAAAGACCGCTCCGGGGACACCGTTTTGATACGATAGAGGAGATTCAAGCCGCAGCGAAGACGGAACTGAAGGCCATCCCGGAAAGTGACTACAACCAGTGTTTCAAAGATTGAAAAATCCGTTGATATAAGTGCATTGCATCGGGAGGGGATTACTTTGAAGGTGATGAAATTGATTTGGAAGAATAAATAAAGAATTTTCAAAATAAATACAATGTCACCTTATTTTTTGGACACAGTAGTATAAAATTTCAGCAAGAAGACGCCACTCCACACAGCTAGGTTTACTGGTACTTAGAATGTTCACCTTGCACCGTGCTGATTCTTTTTATAGCGATGTCTTAAGATGAAGATCGCCCATAAATTCAGGCCCCACAAGAAAATATCCCCCCCGAAGTTGCTACCATTGAAGCAGCACTTTGTTTTCGCATTTTCATCAATTCCAGAACCCTTTTGCGGGAGTGTTTTGCAGATGAATGGGCAGCATTTAGACGTTATTGTATTTAACTGTCAAAACAAAGGACCAACAAAGGATACTCTCTTCTTCCCCCATCAACTCTTGCTTTAAAAATATGAAAAAGGCCAAGTGTAGGGATCTACTCGTACTTCTTTTTTAATAAAGCAAACGAACGAATAATTCATCAACCATGAGCCAGGATTCAAGGCCACATTTTTCTTAGTGCATGTTCTCGCTTAAAAATGATTGCCAGGCAATTTGGAGTGAAATATAAATTTCACTTACATTTTTTTTTCATTTTCATTGTTCCCTGGCCAAGGACTAATGTTTTGTTAAGAAAAACAACAACAAAACATAATTCAAATTAAGCTTAAATTTAACAATGGAAACAATCTGATAACAGACTGACGTGTCGACATCAGGTGACCCAGCCAGCTTCTCCCCCAAAGGATCATTAACAATTTCTGGCTCCTAATCGCCTCTTGCTTGTTGCCCCCAAAAGCAAAAGTGATTATTTTGAGACGAAGACGCAACCCATTCCTCTGGGGGATTTGGGGTTGTCGAAAGAGCCCCTGCCACGCCCCAAGCAGACTAATTTATTGCATTTAAATTCCCAAATTTAGTCCAATCAACGGGCATAACGATTGTCTGACTGCTGTTGCTGCCGCTGAGGAATGACTCGATGATGTTTGCTGTCTGTCACGTCATTCCGGCTAACGAAACAGCGGTGCGGCACTGTTTTTTTTCGGGTGGCGTATAACGACATCTGGCTTGCCTCCAGAAGGAAAACCGCCTACTTTTTTTTAATATTTTTTTTTGATAAAAATTCTTTGTGTATTTTTTTTTTGTTTTTATCTTAAAATTATTGTTTTTTAATTTGAAACGATGGCAGGCACCAGCATATGGAGTATCGAGAGTAGCATTGGTGCCGCAGTCATCAGCGCATTTCTCAAGCACTGATCGCGTCTATTTTCAGAGGAGAGTGTACTTGGGCGCGAAAGGAAGGCGTTCCCATGGGACTTTACCAATGGAATATAAATTGTTTTGCTGACAGTTTGCTGTTGTTGTTTTTTTTTTCTTTTGTTTTTGTACTTCGCTCTAAAATAGATGGAAGACTGGTCTTAATTAAAAAGCTGTCGGCAATAAGTTTTCAGGAACTTGAAAGAGTTGGGCAATGCATTGTTGTGCCATGAATTGCGTTGGTTTGTTAAAGAAAGCTGTTGTCTTTTTATTTATAAATATTTGTTTAAAATTGATAATAACTTTCTGGTGGAACTCTGCTCAGTGGGGTTACAGTTATTACAAGATTTAAAATGTGTAAAGTGAGCGACTGCTTGAACCTTTTCCTAAATTTTTCTTCCTTCATTGAAACTAGACAGTCAGTTAAGGCGATGTTTTCCATTTGACCGACGGACAGACACTCATGAAATGACTTTCTAGAAATTTGCCCATTTTTCTAGGAACAGTAAGACAACGAGTCATTTTATTGGAAGATAAATTTCGGATCTCACGAAGTGCTTTTTCGTGTCAGTGAAGGTGTGCAGCGAGTTATAATTCTACCACTAGTGTAAACCAGTGGGATATAATAAGAATTTAATTTTAAGAAAACACTAGTCGTAATATTTTTTGAATTTTAATTACATCAAAAGAATTATATAATTTTTTTTTAATACAAACAAATTTAACACATTTCAATTGGCGCCCAACGTGGGGCTTGAAAAAACTAGGCTAACCTAGAAATACTTGCCTCAGTAGAATACATACTCAAGTTCTAGTTTTAAAATAAATAGCTTGGTCACTATAACTCACGAGTGTGAAGAAGGACTTGCCTTCCTTCTTAGAGTCTCTAGCTGTCTTGGTGGTACTGTGCGCCCTTGTGAGACTTCTTCTCGTTGATTTGAGGTCACCTTATAATCTGAACTGAAGGGATGATCCGTGCTGATTCGCCTGTGAGGATCGACGGTTTTGATCTAAAGAATAAACTTCATCACTAAAGCCAGCGAAACACTAAGATAAGACTTATAATAAGAAATTAATTTGTCGGTTCTTCTAAAAACCAGACTTTTCTCGTGTTATTGATGACTTAAGCTGATATATTATCTCGGGTGTCCATGAGTGTTCAGTTAATGGGCTGATGGGCTAAAGGTTTTAAATTCAGGAAGAACATCTGATATTTTTCATGGCCTCAAACCGCATGAGTGATTGGAAATCTCTCTAGGAATTCAACTCACTTGATAAGACTCCTGTGCCCATTCCGAATCGGCAAAAAACTATACTTTAAACCACAAAAATTCGTGCAAAAACTATAACGTGCACAGACATATGGTAAAGCTGAGGTGTCCGAAGAATTTGTCTTTTAAGGGTTCCGTATGTTGAAAGGAAAAATACGGAACCCTTATAGGATCACTTTGATGTCCGTCCATCCATCTGTCTGTCAAGACACTTTTCAGAACGCGTAGAGGTATTGAGCTGGAATTTATATTAAATACTCAGATCTACTGTCCCTTGAAGCTGTGAAAAAATCTGTGACCCAACGCTATCAAAAGATAAGCCGTTTATGACGCAAACCTACCTACAGGGTACTTTCAGTTGACATAGAATCTTGAAATTGGGCATGAAGCAGTGTTTTTTTTTATAGATTGTCGTGTTTGGAGAATTGTTACTTGTATACTTACAGGTTTGTACGGAACCATCGGCGCGCGAGTCCGACTAGCACTTGGCCGGTTTTTATTTTAGTCAAGTTTTTTTAAATTTAATAATGTTCAACTACGTTGTTGACAGTGTTCCACGTTCGGTGAAAGATCCTTTGATGTCGGTTTTTGAGACGTGGTCTTCAGCGTGGTTTGGTTAGATATGTTGCATGCTACGCTTACTCAATGACCTATGTCGTCAGCACAAGTTGCTTCGGCAGAAATAAATGCCATAGGCCGGAATGGATCAGAGAATGGGCAAAAGAAATTCTCAGGCTCTTTTGCAGTGATGCGAAATATCCACAAATAATTGATCTTTACTTATGATAGCTCCATTGACAGCAAGATTACCCTTTCTTTCGAACCGATATCAAATGAACTCGCTTGACCTTTTCTTAGTCATTGGAGAATATTATTCCTTGAGCCCTCCAGAACGTAGCTCAAGCTTGGTTGAAAATATTCAGAGAGTCGAAATCCTATAGCTGTAGAATGGACTAGTCCTTCATAAATCTTATTCGGAGGCAAATTGCACTTAAACAGAGGTACCCTACAGAAAACAGGAATATGAAGACTGAACCTTTATGGACTCTTATTCAAAACAATACTTGGCTTCCTAAAAACAAATAACTCCTTGTAAAGTTTATTTGTAAGGATTGCATAAGATTTAATTAAGTGACATCATCTGCAAATATTGACTTCGTTCCTGAACAAGTTCTTCTCAACACCGTTCAGCAAACCAACTTTTGATTAACGAAACCAACCCGCCAGCTATATTTCATCTGTGCAGTCACTCATTTCTTGCCAACCCCCAAAGGACCTGTTCAGAATTTTTAATAAGCCTGTACTGCACTGCGTACACATTTTGGATAATCTTCATGGGTGAAGATTCCGCCACCCTCTCTTTTAGTACGTTTTCCACGCTTTCTTCTCTGCAAGGTGGCTGACTGTTAAAAGGGCAGCGTAACCATGAAAGGAATCCACTTCCTACCGCACACACATATTGCGAATTTGGCAAACATCCTGCGTAGCGTGCTGCGCGAGGCGAACGTCGTCACCGTGGTAATGGCACGCGTACCAATCCACCGGGGGTCGGTCGCAGGACAATGAAACGACGACGGCGACGCCATCCGGCATCATCTGCCATTTATTTGCTCCGGTTGCATAACACAACACAACAAAAAATAAAGGATATTCCGTCGCATCCACTTTTGTTGATTAAATGCCCAGAAATTGGCTGCAAGTGCCTCTTCCTTAAACTCAACCCCAATTTTCGCCCCGGAAGAGGTCAGAGAACGTACCGAAAATGTAATTTAACCAATGGAGGCTGGTAAGGACTCGGCAACCAAAAAATAAAAGGACATTCGTCGCCAATTGTTGCTTCTCACCCCTACCATAGAATTGCATTGTTTTCCAGCCGCCGGAACATACACAGCATCCCATGATAATTTATTGCTAAAGTGTGCCAAAAGGATCGTGCGTTGTATCCTTGCAAAAGCGAAAAAAAAATAAATATATAAATAAATGAAGGAGCACAGTGAGAAGCGGAGATGCACTGGTCTGTAAGGATATTGCGAAAAATGAGATGCCGACGATAATAGTGGAACGTATTGGATGCGTGTAAATGCATTAAAGGATTCATCACTGTAGGTCGCAAGGATTAACAGCACCAGTACAAAAAAACAAAATGATGAAGAAATTGCCACTTACGTGCTGTTTTATTGCGCGCGCATTTAATCCGTGCTCATCCAGTTTTTTTTTTTTGTCTTGGAAATACGCGAGTAACACTGGCTTGAGTCGTCCTTGTAACATACACGCAGGCAAAATGAACAACGGGGGTACATTAACGCGCTGATTTAAGGATGCACAATCCGGTCGTTCGGCGAGGACATTCTTCTGATTATTGCTTATTTATTCCAAAGTTGGAAATGTACATATATTAAAATCATACCAAAGGGAGGTGGCGCCATATTGGAGCTATTCAAAATATGTTTGGCCGCACGAATGTTGTAAGAGGACCGACCGCAAGGCACACATAATAACGGCAACAACAACAACAACAGCAAGCAGCAGGATGCATTTAATTAACTTTCGTCATAAATAAACGGGAGTGTTCTCCTGTTTATTTTTCCCTTGAGATTGTGCGTGAGGTAATTGGAAATCATTTTTGGTCTCTCAACGTTCGTTTGGGGGATGCCCCCATTGTGCGAGCGGATCGGTCCGGATGAGTCCTTAACTCATGGAATGAAGTTATTAAAGTGGACCGATGTGCATCGTTTTATTACTGAGTGTAATTTCGATGATGTAATCTGAATGCAAAGATGAAAAGCTTTCAAGTGTATTTTAATTTGTGAAAACCAAAACCACACCCTTTCTTCTGAATTCACCATACAGTCATCGGCGTCTGTCGGTCGTGGTGGCTTTAATCAGTAAAATTGTTTCTTATAAAGCAGGATGCTTTAAGGCTCTAGTCTGATTGGTTATAGTGGAGAAAGTAAACAATATTTTTGTTCTTCGTCCTAAGTGATTATACTATACTGCTGTGCGAATTTTATCCAATTTTTCGTCGAGTGACCCGTAAATTTTAACGTAATCTTGTTTATCCTGAAATCTTTAACTGGCTAATTATTCTTCGATATCTGCCACTAGTTTCCCACTTGATGGACCATTGTTGTTGAGTTGATTCCCTTCCACTGCTAACTCAATGTCCCTGCTCGGGCGCCAATTAATTTACTTTTGTTCTTTAAGTACACAATATTTTTTCCAAGAGTTGCGCTTCGGCTTAAGTCCACATAGTAACTAAAACAAACATAATCGATTAAGGAACTCGATAAATAAGGCACTATAATTTAGTTGTATAGGGCTGCCTGCTGTGTGGAGACTTTTGCCTAAGAGAACTCCTGTAGCAGTTTTGTGTTGTTCCACACTCAAGATCCTTCACAAGATCCCGTGTTCTTTTCAGGTCGTAACTTGTTGAGGCTCCAGCTGCAATATTCTCAATCCGTTCGGTTACAATCAGCGAACTTTCACGTGCTTTCTTTATAAGCTTTTTGTTGTTCATAGGAATTAATATTAATAATATATCACGAGTTCTAATCAACCACGCGAACAATTTTTCAAGAATCAAGCGCCACAAAGATGTCCGTCGTATTGGAAGAATGGTTTCCGACATTGGAGAAATAAATCGTTAGTTTAAGTTGTCATATCCATCTGGTGACATCATCCCCCAAAATCTTCAAGTGTACAGCATTCACTGAAGCTATCAACCTTTCGGGACACTTTCCAATCCATCTAAATGAATTTAGCATGATTTTCGCTCAATTAAAAAAAAGGTTTGATGAATAAATCAAAAATATATCCGACAAAGGATAGCCACCGACATTGACCAAATCAACAGAGAAGGATGCCCAAGGAGCGGCTTCAAACTTTCCAAATGAACCCACAATGGTGACACAAGATTTACATGACTAATTACGGGGTCCTCGATTACATTGTTCGATTTGATCGAGATTTTTCCTTTTCATTCGAAGGCGAAACTTTTCGAAGCACCTTTCTAGGTGTTGGCCAACATCACCTCGGTGAAAATTTCCCACATAACAACCACAAAGCTAATTACAGGTGACGTTCGATGTCGTACCAAAATGGGTGGTTACGGATGAGAGAGAGAGCGAGAGGCACTCGCCTCTTCTGTACAAACAAAAAATTTGAATTATTGATTTGCGTGGGTTGGAGCCCAAACTGCGAAACCCGACATGAAGCTGTCTACGCCTTGTCGGCGAGGCACGTAGAGAGAACTGGGTTGGCATTCCAGGGGTTCAGTGGAGCCACAAAAAAGCGGAACCGTCTAATTAAAAGCGACTTGTGTCTATATAGAGTTGCCTCCTACTGCAAGTCTGCCTGGCTTATCTGAGGTTTTATCTCTCTGCACCTTGTTTGTCACACCAAAGGAGGAGACGCTGATGTCGTTCGTTTTTTTTTTACTTTCTTGTTTGTCTCCGAACACACGGAACGCCTTTCCCTCAATGGAATGGGTTATGAATTGATTAGTAGAGTCGATTTGGGGGAACCAGGGGGGAGTTAAGGCACACAAGATCTCACGGTAGGCACTTCTGCGCGCAAAGTGCGGAATAAGATGTTCAGATGGTCGGTTTATGGATGGAATCTTATCTGGAAGGAATTCCAAACATGGAAATGTAATTTGATCGTCGTGGTGATATGATAAGTCAACGCAGAAGAAGAGCCGTCTTTACGGGAATATCATAAAGATACGATTAAGAAGGGATTTCAATTTGCTTTCAGCGTTCGAAGATACATTTTTGAAATGGACCATCGAGATAAGATCTGCGTAGGATCAAATGGATTGATGTACAGTATACGCATATGCACCGCTGGGCCTTGGAGATTGGATTAAAACTTAAGAAGCCGTAATAGATGTCATTTCCAATCGAATACCGTGGCGAAAGAGTCGATATTATTTGTCAAGCTGAGTTCTTTATTGGTTGAAGATTAATGAAGATCCGTGGAAGCTAATTAAGAAATTTAAATAATTGTGATACGCTTAAGAAAAAAAAAATTAATGGACTAGGATTAGAGAGCAAGATGGGCGTCAGCTTTCGAAATATCGACTTAATATTATCGAATAAATTCTTAATGCTCGTGTCTTTCCGTTAAAGGTTAGAGCCGGCACAGCAAGACCGATGAGTTTAAACCGAAGAGAGACCTTAATAGAAAATCTAGAGCTTATGTTAATATTAACGTGTATGTTTCGATTTGGATAAATACACAAACTTGATGAAGCTTGATGAACCTGAGGACTTTTAACCTAATGGTTCTGCTATAAAAATAATTGCAATCGTTTTTTATAGTTTTTTTTTTGTTAGTTTAAATTTGTTTCACGCATGGAAACATTAACAAATATCTCGTCGTAATAAGGTCACTTGGATTGGATTTTTAATCAAAGTCGTTAGATTTTTTCAACTTATTAAAATTCTTGTGTTTTATGAAGTCGGGTAGAATGGCCGATTTATAAGCCAAAGAAGTTAGGTTTTCATTTAAAAATTCTATAAAAATCGCATTCAGTGTTGACTCGATAGCGACCACAGTCGTTTCCACTATCGTCATATTTTGCTTTCAATCTTCTCAGGAAGAAAAACAGCATGAGCATGAGAAGCGGATTATCGAGGATGTTGAAAGATTAAGCGCAGGATTTTTTTTATGTTTTATTTTTATTTACGTGATTGCTTAATAAACTGTAAGATTTTAAATCGTATATGATAGTTTTAAGCTAATTTTACAAAGAAGAGCTATAGTTAAATAAACAAAATAACAGATTTGGCACAATTAAGAAAGAGTTCAAATAACAATTACTAAATAAAAATTTACAAATTTTCTATGAAATTTTTAAGGCCTTTTTAATGCTTGTTGCGTTTTGGTGTTCTTTAATGTTCCGTGGCAAAAATTTCCAAAGACGGACGGAATTAACAAAAAAACTAACGCTCAGATGTTAAGAATGCATAGCGAGGGACAATTAGTTGACGAGATCTATGCGAGGTTACAGAAAGACTCCATGCTCAATAACGCCAAGAGGGCAACTCAAGTATAACTGTACGTCGTCCGCATACATATTGATAGAACAGTTCGTAATCGAAGCTGGAAGTTCGTTAACATATACCGAAAATAGAAGTGGGCCAAGAATGGGCCCCTGAGGTACACCAGTGGCGTTTTGCAGAAAATTACAGAGTCTGTCTCCAACTTGCACTGCTTGCCTTCTATTACTTAAGTAGGAATAGATAAGTTTAGTTGCCTGGTGCAGTGGAGAAGTTGAAGCTATGTCTAAGCTGTTACAAAGAAGAAGTAAAACCAAAAACGTCAACTCGTCTTTATCCAAAGGTTTCCTTAGGTTATCGGTAACATTCAAGAGTGACGTGATACAACTGTGTTTCTTACGAAAACTGGACTGTTTTGGAGAAAGAATTTAATTGGCTGCGGTATAAGCGTTGATCTGTTTTTGAACTATCCTCTCGAAGGCCTTAGACAAAAAAGCCAAATTGGCAATTGTCCTAAACTCATCTGTTCTAGCATTTTTGGGAATTGGTTAGATTTTAGCCAGCTTCCAAATATCCGGATACATTCCAGACATCAGAATTGTGTTGAAAAAATAGGTAATATAAGGCAGCACGATTGGCAGAGTCATATACAAAAAGGAGGGATGAATACCATCCAGACCGACAACCAAATAGAGAGTAAACTTTCGACATCAGCACTATCCGCCGGAGAAAAACTTAAGCCAAGGAAAGGGTCGTCATGATCCAACTGATCGATGTATGAAGCGGAACTTTTGGCATGGGGCGAAAGGACCTGCCTGTTAGGAACAGAAACAATATTTTTTCATTGATATCGTCAGCTGGTAAAACGCTATGCCAACGTTTCTTAGGTTTTTCCACAGTTGACGCCCGCTGAAGGATGAATTTTGTTGTTGAGAGAATTGTTCAGATTTGGCAGTACGTATTTCACCTATGAGGAATGAGGAAACATTACGGTCCAGTCGGCACATAAGAAGTAAGAAATAGCAACACCTAAGCTGAAGTCTAAAAAAAACTGCTGGAGCAGACGGCTTAGCTGCCTTACATTTCAAACCGATAGGCGATGGCATATTGGCTGAAGGAAGCACGCCCGATGAATGGAATCTCAGCATTGTTTTTTCGATCATGAAGAAAACACGTTCTCTAAACTGCGCCAACAAAAGAGGTATGCAAATCTCCTCCACATTGCCTGTAACATCTTCTCTGCCGTCTAAAATCGCTCGCGGCTAACTGTGATAGTTCCATATGAAACGTGGCTTTGGAACAAAAAGTCCACCAAGGTTATCGATTCCAGGCGGCCTGTGAAAGCATCCACACACACGCGAGCGACATCGACCTAGCCAAAAGGCTTAAAATCCAATAACAGAGATAGCTCAGCTTGGAACGTCTTCAAATCCGGCCCCGAGGGACGGCGCAGTAGAGAACGACGGCAACTCAGGTGACGCACACAAGTGGAAGGGGACTTCATCCAATTTGGTGTGCAAAACTAGAGACAGCTAGCTAACGACCGAGCTGGCTTGTGAAACTTGTGCGGAATATCTCTCGGGTATAGTAAGTACAATACTGGACTAAGGACACTTTCTGGTGAAACTTAACCTTCAATACACATAAATGTTAACAAAGATTATGTGGTGCAGCTTAAGCCTTCATGTCTCACTTTGCCAAAGTTTTAAGAGACGTCTAAGAAGACACTACAATATATATTTTGTATCCGAGTTCGTTGGTTTTTTGTTTTGCAGTAGACAAAATTGCTTAGAACAAGTGTGCTCTCTAAGCTTATACCTCCAGCTTCAGCTACATATCTATGCCTTTCGACTCAAATTCATTGTTGTATTCCACGGTGGTCTCAAGAATTGGGCATCGCTCATACCACATTATGACGTATTTTGCGTAAGGATCTTGGTTTACACCCATACAAGATCAAGCTGAATCAAGAATTATAGCCGATGGACCATTTGAAGCGACGTACTTTCTCCGATTCGGCTCTGGAGAAGATGCGCCGAGATTTCATCGCAAAGTCATCTTCAGTGACGAAGCTCAATCGGTTCCATTTTACTTATTATTTTTACCAATTTTTCTACTGCATAATTATTAAGATTAAGAAACAATCAAAAACAGAGATAGAAAAATTACTTTTGTCACTATCATTTCGTCGTCGTTATCGCTTCGAATTCTGTGGCCATCACTGTATATATTTTCATGCAAAACAGGTAGAGGCACATGTGTCGACTTATTCTCACATATTTGTCCCATTCATCGGAAAGCGTTCGCACAGACTATGGCCAACTTTGACTGCAAGGGCTACTAGCCGTAGGAAAAGATGACAAGGAAGTTCCTTCCCTGTCAATAATCAGCCACCTACATTTTCGATTCTGGCGTTCGACGATTTCAAGATCGAGTTCTGGAACTGTTTGCAAAGTCTCGCTCTAACTATGAGTCGCTTATGGAAGATTATCGGCACCCCAAATCTATCGTGAGCTAGACCTATTGGACCTCGGAGTCCCCTAGCCTTTAAGACACTCGCAATACCTGTCGTTGAGATAGAACCATCGACAGAATTCATTGTCCTTGCCATTTGATTTCGTGTCTACACTTATTACGTTGGCTCAATTATGTTGAACCTCGTTGGGATAGATTTTTTTTGCGTTAAGACTGTAGTGCTCTATATTAATCCCGAAAGGCTATGAGACATTACCTCTTAAATAGCCTCATCTTTTCTATCTAGCCTGCTCATTCGTTGAAACACACGGGACATCAATAGACGAGCATAGACCGGATGAGCGCCATGTTGCATATTATATTTACCCTGACATCGAGTTGCTGGTCTCTTTGTTTGGGCAGAAATGACCTTCGTCCTTCCGAGAGCATCATCAAGACTTTTGTTGAAATATAGAAGCTGATCTAGTAATTATTTTTTGAGGTTTAAATTTGGGTTATTCTGCAATTCTTTCTTTTGTAAATTTAAATGGTCTGTCTCTTAAAATCAGCGTTGGCTCGATCTTATATTTTGGCACATTAGTTTGATCTGTATTAAAGTTTTGTCAACACTTTTTTGTCAGCAAAGCGCTGAGGTATTAAGTTGAAATTTACATCAAATATTTAGCTTCAAGCTTCTTAAAAGTGGAAGTCAAAAGTTACGGCTGTTTATGCGTCATATTTTGATCCTCGTTTAGATCAGTGGGAAGCAGCCTTTATGAATCATAAAATTTGGCAATGTTCAATGTCTTATAGCACAAGTTAATGGACAAAATCCGAAAACTGAAGATTTTTGTAGTGAAATTAGATTTTAGGCCAAGATTGGAAAAATATTGAGTACATTGTGCGGTGGTACAGAACCCTTCGTGTGCCGATCCGACTAAACAAAAAATGATAAGTTCGCCCACTACTGTTTTAATTTCTTTTTTAATCATTTGAAGTTCTTAAGAGTGTAGGGTTGATTAATTTTGATGGAACAATACTTGTTTTAAATTTTAGAGAGCTGTCTTAAAAATTTAATTGAGTGACTACATTTAAATCCACTGAAACCATGCTAAAAGGTTCTTTTCTATCAGACAAATTCTGTACCGGAAAACATTCAAAAAAATATAGTTTCTAAAAGTGCAATCCATTTCCATTGCTGGACTCCTAATTGTCAATATTTCCCCGATTCGAGAACGGTTGAACCAAATCGTCATTTTGGCCTTCATGGGCTTACTACTGTGTCCAAAAAATAAGGTGACATATGAATTTAAACTGCGCGCGCGAAGGATTTGGAAATATTTCTTTCTTTTTAGGTTGGTAGTACTGTCAGTGACATCTATGTGAAATTTCATGTCAAAATATAGTCATAGTGTTTGAGATACGCGTCGTTTTGTGAGCTGCTAAAAGTGAGTTTTTCGTTTTTTGCGATGTCGAAATTTATTGAGCAAAGAATTTGCATTAAATTTTGTTTGCGGAATCAATTTTCTGCTGCGGATACGTTGAGGATGGTGCAGAAAGCCTTTGATGATGAGGCTATGTCTAAAAAAAAATGTTTACAAGTGGTATAGTGATTTCCAAGCCGGCCGTGAACGTGTCGAAGACGAAGAGCGTTCTGGCCGACCATCAACCTCAACCGATGAAGCTCACGTCCAACAAATCAAAGATTTGGTGTTGAAAAACCATCGATTAACGATTAGAGACCTTGCTGATGAAGTTGGCTTTTCGAAAGGCTCAGTCAATACCATTTTGAAGGATGCTTTGGGCCTCAAGCGCGTCAAATCTCGACTGGTACCGAAAACATTGAATTTTTTTGGAAAAAAGGCGTGGCGTTGAAGTGTGTGAAATAATGCTTTCCGACTACCAGGATGTCATAAAACGCATTATAACTTGCGACGAGACTTGGATCTATGCTTGCGACCCCGAAACAACCGATCAATCGAGCGAATATCGTGCCAAAGGAGAGCCGAGACCAAAAAACCGCGCCAAAGTCGCTCAAAAATCAAGGCCATGTTGACTGTTTTCTTCGATTATCGTGGTGTTGTGCTTTATGAATTCCTTCCAACCGGCCAAACAGTCAACAAGGAATATTATTTGAACGTTATGCGTCGTTTGCGTAACGCTATCCGCCTAAAAAGGCCGGAATTGTGGGAAGACAATTCTTGGTTTTTACGCCACGATAATGCACCATCCCATACCGCACTCGTAATTCGTGATCATTTCGCCAAAAACTCAACCCATATCGTTCCGCCACCACCGTATTCACCTGATCTGGCGCCGTGCGACTTCTGGCTGTTCAACAAGCTCAAAAGACCGCTCCGGGGACATTGTCTTGATACGATAGAGGAGATTCAAGCCGCAGCGAAGACGGAACTGAAGGCCATCCCGGAAAGTGACTACAACCAGTGTTTCAAAGATTGGAAAATCAGTTGACATAAGTGCATTGCATCGAGAGGGGATTACTTTGAAGGGGATGAAATTGATTTGGAAGAATAAATAAAGAATTTTCAAAATAAATACAATGTCACCTTTTTTTTTTGGACACAGTAGTATATCTGTTTCTTTATATGTATTGAGTCTACTTTCTCTTGAGCTCACTGTTTTTCATCCAATAGCTCTAAATTTGCTTATCAGTGCTTTTTGTGTTCTCACAACATGTCAAACAGATGCTTAAATATTTGATATATTCTTCTATTCTTCGACTGTATTTTTGTTGGTAAATATTTGTGTCGCCACTTGACACTAAAAAAAAACTATCGTTCATCAAGAAATTCATTCAGCCTTAAATCATATCAAATATCGAGCGCCATCAACACACACCGGCTCACTCGTCCATCTGAAGCACGTCATATAGCAAAAGAGTCCTGCGGGATATGACGAAATCGTAAAGCAGAAATCGTTTCCTTACAAATGTAGCAACTGTTTTTTTTTTTCAAATAAACATGTCAAACCATGTGACCTTTAGTTTCGACTTCGATTTACAACTTCCTTAACTATTGTACGCGTGTCGACGTTCCTTCACTGTTATTTATCGAAATTCGTTAGAACTCCGCCTGTTTTCAACAAGATGACATTCGATCCTGTATTTCTATTCTCCACCAAGGCTCAAATAATTATATCCTGCATTAGAGAACAAAAAAACACATAACCAAAAATAATTTCCTTAGATTTTCTGCTCTGTATCCTAGCAACATTACACTCTCGAATTACCATCAACAAGGATACATTGATATATGATTTCCACTATTTTGTCGTCGTCCTTGTTGATAGTGAAAGAAAAAAAAAGGATCATATATCGGCTACGATGGCTATTTAAGTCCTGTGCTTGACTGCGCATTGTTTCTCATTTCATATTAATGGGATAATTCTACCGAAAATACCGCACAGTACACCACCCAAGGATAATAGTGCAACAGATGCCCAAATTATATACAAACACAAAACCAAAGATAAACGTCTCAATCTTCAACAAATAATCTAAATCCCTGGTTCCAGGATAATTTTACTCCTTTACGTTTGACTGAGCTTTATGTGCTCGAAACCGTATTACTTATTCTTTCTTTATCCTTGCTGCATGCATATCACTTTGACTGGCATCCCACAGAGTGTGTGTGGATATATAGTAATTTTATTTTCAAAACCATATAATTTTAAGGATAATAGAGGATCATACACCACAAAAGATTTTTCGGAGGTTTCTTTGAACACGCAACACAATAAAAAAAAACAGGAGATGATGTGGCGTTTTTCTTTAAGGATAATGTCATATTACTCATAGAGGAACACACAAACACCCACACTCTGGTGGAAGTTTTCTTCCTTGGTTGCACAATAAATTTTGGTATCCGTCTCAGGCAGGAGCCATACCGAAACCTTAGCCAACAGGACGAACCATCCTATTGTGGGCTAATTTTTAATTCAGAGCACATGATGTGAAACTAAAAGGATATTCGGCTCTCGCTCTGTGTGCAGGCTGGAGTTGAATTGATTTATAAGGATACAATCAGGAATTGCGGTTTGTGTTTCGTTCACTTGTGGGTGGAGCAGGTCATACTCGTACATGTGTGTGTATTTTTTTTTTTTGTCTCCTTTTCGATGGTTTTTGTTCGGCAAGGGAATACATATATTTATTTTTTGCAGTTGACTTGTTTGCAAGGATATGAAGGATTGCCGGGCGATATATCAGTTTACTCAATGAATGCGGGAATGTTCTGGTGAGCAGGATGCTATTGAGCCGTAATTAAATTGATATAAGGAAGTGGGCAGATAATTAATTTTGTCATCTTCACCATTTGGACTCGAAATGAAAGGAATCCTCAGTCGATTGGTTCATTTTATTTCATTTTATTTTTTCTGGTCTGGATGGAGTCCTGGGAATTTAATTGCTTTTATAAATGCGAATGTGTTGCGAATGAGCGCAATTGTGTTGACGGAATTACTGAGTGTGACGTGAGGCTTTTTTTATTTATCTTTTAATTATATCTCGGATGTTGGTTGCCACTTGCCACAATGGATAAAATCAGGAAAATAGTTTTGTTGGAGTGGAATTGAATTGGAGAAATGTAGTCAAAGTACGGAAATATCCGGAACACATTAAAACTAAGAAGCTGCAGTGATTTAAAGACAAGTCATGCCCCCAATGAGAAAGACAAACTCAACACGGTTTCCAATTGTTGAACAATTGTTTAAATCCAAGCAGTTTTTCGGCAGTGTTAGTTAGTTATAGTTATATGCAAACAAAAAAAGGCCGTGACATGCTACGAATACCACTGGAGCACATCACAAAACCTAGGGTTTGTTTTAAAGGCAAATTGAAAGGGAATCATATAGGATATAGGCACATGGGCTTGGCTACGCACATAACATCGTAAAAACAATTCTGCTGGTGCACAAGCGAGTCCGTGGGTTGAGAAAACTGAAGACCACCAGTGGAGCATGGAGTTACTTCCTTATCTGGGCAAAGATTGAAGGATTTAAGCCTGAGTTAGAGGAGACTTCCAG
Source organism: Orthonevra nobilis (assembly GCA_963555765.1). NCBI lineage: Eukaryota > Metazoa > Arthropoda > Insecta > Diptera > Syrphidae > Orthonevra > Orthonevra nobilis. The sequence continues at coordinate 72,571,984 of OY743227.1, read as the reverse complement.
CCTTCACGGTTCAAGTCACGCTACTTTCAATGGCAAGACATACATTTTCTGACAACGGTAATTGCTTAATCCTTGATCCGGAGGTTGTATCCTTCCTTTTTTTTCGTGTGCCTGGTGGCTGCAATTCAGACACTTGAAGACCATTGGTGGCCGGGCCTTACATATTGTTTCCTAATAGTTTTTAGGAATTTTCACAACAACGACTTTTTTCATTTGTAATTTGATTGCATTTGCTGTCAGAGCTGTTAAAAAATTGCAGTCTAAAGAGTTCTTTATTCAATTGAAATTAAAGGCTTATTTTGCAGTCTTGTGACTTCAATAAAATACTTTCGTTTCAAAAATTATTCATTATCAAGTTTGAAGTTTTTGTACTACAAAGTCAAAAGAATCCAATGTTTTTAGACTGTTTGAATTCCTTCAATTTTTTTTCAAATCATTCAATAATACTGTGCTGAAGTCTTTTGCTGTGAAGTCTTTTCACTCAAGTTTCAGTTTTCAGGGAAAATATTGATTTTTAATATCAAAACTATGTAGTTTCAGTCAACAGAAAAATTAATAATCTTTTGGCGGTAAAAATGATAAATGTGACTTTATTTTATTCAGGTAGCGCAGATACAGATGACCAAATATATTTAACAATATAATAGCGCCCGTTATATAGTTACTTCCCTAATTCGGGAAAATAAAAGAAAGCATAATCAGCACCAGTTTAATGCAAATAAGTCGAGAACTGACTTTTGGAATATAGTAAATAGTAAAGCCTTTGCCACAAAAAAATTGTTAGCCACACGAACTCGAATAGTCTTCCCGTTTACTGGCTCTCATTTTAACATATCATATGTGTTGATGTGTTACGTAAGGGAAGTAATACAATCTATAAATCTCATCAAAATCCTTTTGACTGTCATAATGTCACAAATTAGCAGTTCTGAAATTACTACCGGAATTTATACTCATAGGTAGAAAAATTCAAAAATTCTTCCTGTTCCTTAAACATCGGTTTGGTTCAATCAGTACGTGACTTGGGATAAACATATTGTTGTTGACAAGATTTATGACATTTTTCGTGGTTTAAGTCTTACGAACAGATTCTACATAAAGAAATGAAAGCCAAATTGCAGCTTCTGCTCATAAAGCTTCGCCTACAAGGGCTGTGCAAGTAATATTTTCAAAGTGGGTTGGCCCAATCATATCTGAGCTTTTTCAATAAATGACAGGCTGTCGTTGAGGTTTTTATATAAAGTTTCGAACAGTTCTAGCACTACACAAAAAAACTAAATGTGAAATGCGTAGCTACCTCTTTTCCAAAATCCAATACGCGAATTCGGACAGTACTTTTAATATAGTTCCGCTAAGACACAAATGCCAAGTTAGAAGTTGCCAATTTTTAATCCATGCGATTCATTTATGGAACTTTCTGAACCAATATATAAAAAGACAGACACTTTTAAAAAAGAGCTTCTTAAATTCTTCTCTGCATGTAATTTCCCTATTCCATTTTTATTCTTATCCTCAGTACCGTTAAAGGTGTTTAAAAATGAGCACTTTCTTCACAACTTCGACAAGGAACCAAATCTATTCTATGAGATAGAAAGAAGAAACCTAAACCTAAGGTAAGTCTCTGTTCTGAAGCTTAGCAGGCAGGTTGTACCACAGGGATCTATTTTGGGACCTCTCCTTTTCTTCATAATCATTAACGATTTAATTTCAACATGCTTAAACTGTTCCATCCGTCAGATGACGCTCAGTTGTACTTAGCTCGACCTATGAGAATGATCAAGGAACTTTTTTCACTGATAAACGATGCTTTAGCTAAATTTCATCACTGGACTCAAATGAATTGATTGCTGATAAATCCTGTCAAATCAAAAGTTATTCCATTGGCCCATAGAACATTTGATCTCAGAAAAAATCCTTGGATATCGTAATCTTTCTGGTAACTATTACAATAATAATGTCGTCGGCAGGATTTACGGATGTCTCAAGAGATTGTGTCTGACAGCGAACTTCACTCCAACGACAACAAACTTGCAAACTTGTAAAATCTCTTGTTCTTCCCATTATAACATATACAAATGTTGTGTTTGGCAGTCTTGAGTCTGTCTCTCAACAAAAACTGTATCTATCCTCAAATTATGCCGTCCGAAACATTCATGGCCTTCGCAAGTACGTGTATCTGAACAGTCTAGAAGACTACTAGGTTCTACCCTTAAACAAGACACCAATGCTAGAAACTGCACTTTTTTTCTATATAATTTTATTTATTTAATTTTGTTTTCTTTTTTATGTTATTTTATGAGAACCTATAACACTTATATACAATTGAATTACTCTTAACTTTAAAAAATAATGTTTTAATAAATAAATAATATAAATTTGAAAAAAATTGAAAGGTAAGCCTTATTGAACACACTAATGCCAACCGCCATAATCGACACGAATAGGATTTCGGACAGTCTAAGTCTTAGTCCTTCATCGAAAAAAATGTTGAGAAACGTGGGAAAAAGTGTCTGAAAATGCACCTAATTAGTGATTTCTGATGAAGTGGAAAGAATAACATGAAAATTTGCACCCTACGACAATATTTTAAATATCCTTTAATTGCAATCACCAACGGCTTGTGTATTCATTGATCGCTAATCCTCTTCCCGCTCATCAATTTCCCATCAAATTGTAGCCTTGGGCACAGCTCTCAACCCATCATTCGATGCGCTGGCCAAAGGACTAATCCCACCAATCACCCTCTCATCAATTTGCGTCAGAAAAATATTATCTTAACACCAAACAAAAATGTAATAACCCCTAATAATCCCCGCTTATATTTGCACACGATGTCATAACCTTCCTCCCTTAATTTTTCCAATAAGAAAGGACTCGCTTCGATGCGAAAATTTTAATCTCCAATCAAAATCCAAAATTCAAAACAAATCCCTGCCCACAAGGACTCGGCAAAAATGTCAAACTTCTTTTACACCAAGCACCCATATGGTTAGGCCAATATCACCCTAGAGGCCTTGTTTTTTTTTTTTATCTCAGAGCTTCTTTTTTCGAACTTCATTACTCACTCGGCGGAGCACAAAATCGAAAGTTTTCCACCCGAACGAGAGATAGCTAGCCCCCGAGTGTGTGTATCCTTGCGCAACACTATATCGTTTCAGTTAAAATAATGGAAATTTTCATTTTGAGAAGGGTTCCTGACCCGAAGGCTTCTGCGCTGAGAAATGACATGTCGAACTTGAACCCTGTACACAATACCGAGTACGAGCCCTTTGCCCAATTTTTGCACACCGCAGTCATCGTGCCGTTCCGAACCGTCGCGTCGCGCGCCGTATGCATCAAAGTGTCAAATGAGTCCGATAGACCGTACAAGCATCGACGTTGACATTTGGCAAGGGTGGCCATCTGCCTATGTATTCGCAAAGATGACATTTCTCAAGGGGGAAACCCTAGCAAAAATACAGTTTCCAATGAGGCTGACTGCCTGTCTGTCTGACTGTTGAATTCCCCGCAGGAATTCGAGTGAATAGAGATGGACATGGCAGAACGCAAATGTGTCACGGGGACGTCAGTCAGCATTACACGCAAGTCGAGTATTGTTATGTCTTGTGTTGGTTCTCCTTGGTTGGAAAACAAATTCAACCAAAACTGTCAAAATGGCTGTCAAAGAAAGTGCGTAGAAGTTTTGACTGAAGGTCGAAACGCATGAAAGTTGGAAAATGATCTTTGGTTGGAGGGGGGGAGATTGTAAGCTTTTAAGTGCTGCTGCCATGAGGCATATTTTGACATAATTTTGACAAGAAGCTGACGAAGAGAGTTGCTTTTGAATTTTCATAATTACAAAGTGCCAGAGTTGGGATTGGGTCTGTATTTAATTTTTTCTTTGTAATACATTTTACGAGTCCTTGGGGAATTGTTGCTTTTTTATTCAAGAGGAAAAACAGGTACTAGATTGAATGTGAGGAAGATATTTCCCATGGGAATCTGAGATGGGTTTTGACGCAACGCAAATGGGGTGTCAATTTCTTGTTTTATATTAAAATGGAAGCAATGCGTAGAGTAGAGCGTGTGGGGTGTAGTTTGTGCATAATGTATAACATCATAAGAGCAGACTGTACAGCAGTCAGTAAGGTTGCTACTTTGAAGTAAATAAGCAATTCATTGAAATGAATTTTCAAAAAAGGCAAAAGTAGTTTTGGAAGCCTTAAAGTGATAGGTGAAAACAGTACAGTACCACTACGGTCCAATAAGGGGGTTGCTGTCTAAACAATTAATTAGAAGTGCGACTTCTTGCGACTGGAATCAAAAATAAAGAGTTGTGAAATTGATCATGATTTTATTTTGCATTTGAAAACCCAATAAAGCCCATGAAAAGTCTTGAGTCAGTAGCTTTTCTGAAACAATTCATGTTAAAACCTTGCTCTTCATTTGGTCAGACTCAATTTGTGCCCAACTCTCATTGGTAGTAGTATTTTCCCGCTTATGACGTGTGCTCAAAGGACCTATCAATCCACATGCCTTCCACTGTTATTCGTTGTGCCTTCCATACTCTTATGAAGCTACAGTACATTTCAATCAATGTTTGTGTTAGTCTGGATTGAACCAAAGCAACACTTGGCTGATGTGGATCTCGCAAAAGAAGCTTAAAATATTTTAGTTAAAAACATGCTTAGTCGAACATGCTTTTACTTATGTCATTATTGCACGCTCGTACATTTCTATTCGCTTGGTCCTTTATTCAAATAGACTCTGGCTACGCTGGCTACACTGCTTTGATTATCAAATTGCGGAAGGATCCCTTCATGTCATCCAAGATATCCAACTGAATCACTAGACATTACTGTTCTGTCATGCTGAAAACTTTGTTACCATTTGTGTTAATAGATCTGCTCTCTCGATGTTGTGCATTCCGGTCGTTCATTTCACAACAATGACCTGATTTTTCAACGAGACTGGGTGCAAGTCATTGACTGACATCTTTTCAAATTACAGATTTTTTTATTTATACTTTTACGCAATGAAAATGGGAAAAATTGCACTGTAGATTACGACACTAGATTTAAGAATGTAGTAGAACAAAGAATAACCTCGATCACTTATACCTAGAACATAATTAGCTTGATGATGCTTTTTGTCCTGCTCAGCCCCACAAATCTTTAGTCGCAGAATCTGTAATAAGAGAGCATTAGGACATGGACATTTTTTCAAACAGCGATGCAAATTCTGTTCCTTCTTTCAAGCTATTGAAAGTACATTGGTATTTTTTTTTGATATGATGATTCCTTGATTTTTTGGGTTCTGTTTTCAGAAATCCTGTTCGTAGTACACCTAAGGCAATGCTTGATGTTTGCAGTTGAAGACATAAGTCGGCTTCGAAATCGGGTGCAGCAATGCCTATATAAGTATATTCAAATATTTTCGAAACCTGTCGTGATTTAAGCTCGTCCAATTTCGTCTTCCATTTTTGAATGTTATTGAGTTGTCTGCCATCGGTAATGGAGATCTTTTCGCTTCGGTACCATTGCCATTTCGCCATAGGTTGACTTTAACCGCTTCTCCTTTTACCGTCGCACTTTTTACGGCTTACTCTATCAGAGGTGCATTTTGATTGATTGACAAGGGTTGTTCAACGTTTTCGGTGTCAGATCCTCGCGTTATGACAAATGACTTCCTTAAGTAACGTACATCATCGTCGTCATCCCAAAACAAATTTGCCCAACCAAAGCGCTCAGTTTGGAGAGGGTGCAAATGTTTAAAGGGTTCCGTTCTCAAAGGGTTCAAAGGAACCCTATCACTAAGCTTCAGCTGTCCGTTCTCCGTCACAGAGGCGTGTCTCCTTTCTTTTCAAAAAATTTGTACTGCTTTTGCTGCTAAAATAACAAATTATTAAAATGGTACAAAAATAAATGGCGATCACCAAATAAAGAAAGTGGTTCATACACAACTGAATACCTAAAAGTAGATAATAAGACATGGATCAACTTAACAACCTTCTTAGGTATGCAATCATTTCGTACATCCAAGAAAACTTTGTGCCTAGGAGGAAGGCAAAAAAGTTGATGTTGTCGCCACCTTCGACAAAATATCGCACAAGATAATTCTGCTCAAGCTCAATGCTCTTGTCTTCCCAGGTACTTTTATTGAATGGATTAAGGCCTACCTTGAAAACCGTCGATACGTGTCAGGTGTCGCTCAAGGGAGCCACGTTGGTCCTATTATTTTCATCCTAAATATCAATGATGTCAACCTTATTATCAGCAACTCGTACATATCTACATACGCCGACGACATAAAATTATATTCGCCCATTTCGTCTGCCTCTAAACTCAATTTTCGCACACACATGAACTCAATCATTAGTCGAGCTACTTCCGCCCTTGGCTACGTTAAGCGATGGTCCAAAGAATTCTCAAAATCCTATGTCGCCAAAGCCCTTAACATTACTTTTGCTAGACCATTACAAGAATATGCTTCTCAAGTCTGGTCCCCTTACTATGAAACCCACATCCGGCGAATCGGGGCTGTTCAGCTCCGTTTTTTACGCTTCGTACTGCGTGGTCTCCACTGGACAGACAGCTTTAACCTACCTAATTAATATCAAATCAAATAAATAAAAAAATAAATACGCTTTTGGAGTACACAAGAATATAAAACGTTGAGATTCATTTTTTCACATTTCTTTAATATTTTCCAGTCCCTTTTTTAAAGCGATTTCTTGAATACGTTGACAGCTATAACTTAAACACGCTCAAGAGCCACATGATATATGATGAGACACACGTTAGGGTAAGAAATTGGAGTTCGCACTAACACTTCTACATTTTGACGTCAGAATCATAGATTCACACAATTCTACAGTAAGTTTGCGATTTTAATGCATAATTTTTTATCGCTTCTTATTTTTTTAACATTTAACTTCCCAAAGGGAAGCTCTTGTCCTTACTGGAGTTACAAGCAAGCCAATAAAGAGCTTGAACTTATCTGGTTTACTCGTACATATTTGTTTGCGATGCTATGAGAAATTTAAAATTAAAGAAATATAGTGTTGCTTGCTCTTTGGAGGCGCGGAACCCCTCGTGAAAGAGTCAACTCTCACTTGGCTTTTTTTTTTTTAAGAGGTGTGAACTATGCTGTTTCGCACCTTGATGGCGCTTGTTCGGGTAATTTTCAGCTATGGTACAAAATTTTACCTCAAAGCATCGGCACCGGTCTAATGAACTGCATTTTCTTGCTACGAAAGAAGCTCGGTGATATCCGTCTACTTTTGCACTTGACAGCTGTCTCATAGAAGTCCGTTCTACCCAGCTCTCTTTTTTGGTTAATCTTATATTGGCGTCCTCTCTTTTTGCAGCTTGATCCAAACCCTGGAGACAAACAAGTTGAAGGGTGCTTTTGTCTATTCAAAAATGTACTCCTTAAAGTCGAAATGTAATCATATCTCCTGAAGAATTGCTCAAAGTTGTCATGTAGAATGTAAGCTCACTTTCCTTACGCTGGAAGCTTTACTGTCTTTTAAGCTTAGTTCGTCATGCAGCATGAGACCAGAGTATTTGCCCACTCTTCCATTTAGCAGTTCAATAGCATTCAATTATTGCCGACCTCCGAATGCATTAAGCCTTCCAGGAATCTGAACATCAATTGCCTTATCTAGGATGGTCACACTCCAGACCGAGGCTAGAATTAATCATGTTACTTATTCAGATCAGGAGGGCTCTGTGAAGGTTGCGAACGACTTCACTCTAAAGGATCTTTCTGTAAACGGGTATTCCTATAATTTCAACGCCGCTGTGTCAAGGATTCTTTCCTTCAAATATTCCCAAAACAAGAACTTAACATCTCAATAAAAATGCCATGGCAATCCAAGAAGTCAATAAAATAAAGCCTCGTGTAATCCCGTAAAATTTACAATGTCCAACCTCAGATTAAACGCAGGTGTTGATACTTTGGATATCAATCGCGATGGCCTTGATAAACGTGTTTTTCGACTTAACAACTTTATACACCATGTGTCAGTTGAATGGTATCCTCTGAAATAGTCCTTCTAACAAAGCGTTTCAGTTACGCATAACCTCGAGATCCAACCGTCATCTGCTACACGGCTTAACCACTGCCAGCTATAGGCGGGCATTTAAGCCACAAAGGACGAACGCCAAAAAAAAAAAAACGAACCCTATTGACTTCCTCCAACCAAGAAAGAAATATAAAGGATGATTGACGAGCTCGAATAAAAGTCGGTCTACTAAATGCGGTCATTTGTAAGTACAATGTTCCTATAATAGCACAGTTGTTACGAAGAATCCGAACAACAAAAAAAGGACACCGCATTCCTGTTGCTTACACATCCTTTCAACAGAAGCGCGAGCGGTGTGTAGGAAATTTAACTTCTTACAACTCAATTCAGTTGATGCCCTCCTCCTTTCGTGTCGCATTTCTTATTGATGCGGTTTTCTATAAACCAAAAAAGGATCTGCTCACAGTAGGAGGACACTTTTCTTTCATCGAGTGTATCATCCTTTTGTACATTCTTATACTCGTGCACGTGCAGTAGTTGGACAATAATCTATCAAATTATGCGGTCGAAAATCTACAAAAGGATGTCAGTTTTTTTTTTTTGGGCTTGGACCAGCTTGTGTTGGAGGTGTTGACCGACAACATTTTGGGTTCATTGAGATGATAGATTGGGAGAATGTCCTGGAATTGAACTCGAATTGAGCAGCTGTCAGTTGGTTGTCAAATGATGTCGTTATATGAATGTATTGACTTCCTTCTACCGATGGTTTCGAACAAGCCAAGAAGTTGGCGAATGTCTTCAGACTAGGAGCAAAGTCTGTTCTAAGCTATGAAAGAAACCGTGTCAAGGAAGGAAGGAAGGAAGAGTGAAGAACAAGGACGCCACCGGTTCTGATAGTTTACCAGTTGGGCTTTTCAAAAATGGTGGTTGCGTTCATGTACCAAATCATAAACCAATTATAGATGGACTTATCCCTGCCCAGTGACTTCTTCAGAATAGGCTATCTTGTGTCTTGTTTAAACAAGAGCGGTTTGATTCTATCCAACGAACTGAGTGAACGTCTGAAGTCTTTCTGTGAGAAATTAAATGGAAAAGTACCTGTGTTGCCTCCAAGCCCGGCAGAACTATTATCGACTTAGTTTTCAAGGAATGTACAAAACATTTTCAAACTCAGACTCTTTGTCGACTTTAAAGCCGAATATGAGAGAGCTCAACAAAGCGATGACCAAATTCGGGATTTCGAAATAACTGATCCAGATGTGTTGCGTGACGCTGAAATTTGGAAATATGTAGTTCGTCCTAAAGTTTTCATAAGCATTACAGATTCTGACAAGGAGATGCGTTACAATGTCAATACATCAATCTCTTGTTGGAAGAGATAGTGCACAGGGCGGGTGCCAACACATTAACATCAACAAATCAACATCATTGATTGCTCTGAGCTCACAGAGGCTCTTTCGTCAATTGAACAAAAGGTGGAAGTATTTTCAATATTTTCAGCAACCCAGGAAACACTTTTGGCATCAATAGCTCGAACGTGGGTAAGGTTAGGTTACGTTGAACGCGATGAACTTTGTTAAGTAGAAACCAAGTTGGGCCTAAAAGATACAAAATTATATCTCATCACAAAATATGACCTCATAAGAACTTTGTCTTTAGTGAAACCATTTTGTGCTCCTGATTAAACTCATAAGGTCCCAGTTCTATGTGTATTCTGTTCCCCGTAAACCGAAGTCGTCTCGACATTAGGCTGGGGCATGTTTAGGCTTGGGAGGTGTTTAATCGTCTCTATTTTCTCTCCATCCTGATAGCTCCAACAAAAGTCGTTGCAGATAACGCCCATTATGACGGCACTTGGGACTTTTGCGTAATGCCTTCCATCAGTCTGCGTAAGTCTTTCCTTTTGAAGTTCGAAGGCAGTTGCTTCTCTTGCACAATGAACCCTAGATGTTTTCGAGGCACTATGTCTATTTCTTTTTTTAACTGACACAATGATAAGTGTGGTTGTCGTTCTATCCTCTCCAGCTCCAGCAATCAACCAGGAACCGAAATGATGGTAACCTTGTGGCGTTCGCCCAGTTCAATTGAACAGTGATGCAGCTGAAACACTGACTTCGGCTTTATGGTATCCCTGTTTCGTGCTTTTATTGCCACTTGGATGTCCACAAAGATGTTTACTCTTATAGAGGCGAGTTTCTCTGAAAGTAATATCGGAGCAGCTCTTTCGATGTCAAAGATTTCAGCCTGAAACACACAACATTTATTAGGAAGTCAGTACGAGTTATTGATATGGAAGAAGAACACTCCAGCACCTCTCCCTTCTTCCAACTTTGATCCATCGGTGCAGATTTGAGTACCATTAGTTTCGGTGAAGATGCTTGAAGTTTTAAGATCGAATCGCATAATCATTCCTCACTTTTGTCACCATCGTCTTTAAATATCTGAGTTTTGAGGGTTGCCAGTTGCGTCCTTCCAAGTGTAAGATTCACTCAATCGAATCGCACTCTTAACACTCTACTGTGCTATTCAGATACTCGAAGATATTGGGGAGGTCAAGTATAATCTCGAGACCGCTTTAATGTCGTTGATCTTAATGCTTCCGTAATACATAGATAGACTAGCCTTGGTGCTTTCTTCAGCATTAGGGCATAACTGGCCACTTTCGCCGTTTTCACGCTACAGTAGAACGTAGGTAAGTATAGGACGCACGACCGATTTGTACGACCAAGGTTATATATACGGTCGCACGCTCCAGTTCCTGCCACAGGTTCTCTTTCATTGGTAGAGAGCACAAATTACCTTGTTCACTTTTCCTTAAGTGTTTTTTTTTCTACATATGCGTCGAGATATTTAGCTTCTTGAGAAACTTCCAATGCTGTTCCATTCATTTTTGGGAGCCAATGTCCTTAGGTTTCATTTTTCTTGTAAAGAGAAGAAGTTCCGTCTTGTAAGGGTTGGCGTTAAGGCCGCTTGAATCTGTCAATAATGAAAGTTCTTTCAAAACTCCTTTGTCGACAGATGAAAATGCATACTCTACAAAACATTGATCCTGACAATTCTGCTACATAAAGTAATTTTGGATGAAGAAAAGGAAGATAAGCACAGCAGATATTGAACTTTTTTGAGATACCAATTATTCATTTAATATTTAGTCTCTTATTTGAGGAGGGTGAACGTGTCATCTGTCGTCTACTCTGGCGCGACCAGAAAGTGTGAACAGAAAAATAATATCTCTGATTCACTGCTTACAGATTCAAAGTGGCAAGGCAGACCAGAGATCCTTTTCAAGGATCAGCAATGGCAGATGCCAGAAGGCTTGGTTTACCAAAATAAATGGAAGCCCCGTAATCAAAGAAATTGGAAGGCTGTTAAGTAAGTAAGACAATCTCTTATATTTCATAAGGCTCTCTTGCTTTGAGCATAAGGATTATTTTTGCGATTTTCCATTTTTCATCCTAATTTATATACTTCTTTATTCCACCTAGCCAGGGCAATGTTACTTTTGAATATGCCAACCATAATCAAGCAGCATTTCCAGCAGCTACTAAACAGTAATGAAGTAGAAAAGTTCTTTTCTTTCTTTCTCTCGAACCTACAGCAGAGTTCCTAATTGCGTGGAGGTTTAATGAACCCCACGAGCTATGCAGTCATGTTGATCTTGTCCAAAAAAAAGAGTGTCTACTGTAATCCCTCGGCCATACTGGGTTAATGTACAACAATATTCTTTTTAAAAGGTGGCGAAACCCATCCACCAGGTTCAAGAAAATAAAGAAAATCGAAGAAGTCATATTACCGATGATGTCAGGAAATTTTGCTAGGCCTATCGGAAGCAACATGCCCGTGAATATGAAAAACAGCATTAGCTCAGGCTCAGATCCCCTAAGGGTCGATGGCCTGATAAGAAAGTAAGAAATTTGTTCCATTTCTGTTTGTGAATTTTTCCAATAATTCAACCAAGAATGTTAACGTCAACTAGAAAAACCAAAAGGCAGTACCATTGCCTTTGCCTTCAGCCCAAGTTGCTTTAATTTTGTAGAAAAACGGTCAAAAGCAGTATTTTTAGAGAAAATATGTACATTGATAGCCAAAAGTGTACTTAAATCGATCTTTAAAATATGTCAAGGGAAAAGGAAAAAGGTGTTTTTAAGTCAAATTCTGAATTGAATTAATCGCCTCATCATTATAATTATGTGAAAAATTTGAAAATAAATTGCAAACTGTGGACCTGACAGACGTTGTTTTAAACGAACGTTGGCTTGCCTGCTATGAGCGGGTTCAGCTAACTTTTCTTCGATGTTCGAATTTTCAATTTACTGTATACTAAGTGACATTTTAGTCCATAGTAATCAGATTAATACTCTGAGAATTATACACAAAGAGTATTAAATTTATTGTTAAGAAAATTTTGTATTAAATTGAACTTCAGACGAGACCAAAGGTACAAGGATTTAATTCAGTAATTTAAATATAAAACAGACACACAGATACAACATGGTATTCTCAAGACTAGGTAAAGCAATACGTTCGAATAGTATCTTGGGAAGTTTGTTTACGCTAACAGACATTCCATTGAATTGTCTAACGTCCAATGGGGAGCATATCTCTTTGAGGAAGATACGCCTTCTTAACCAAATTAGAGCTGGACATTTCCAAAGAATGTGTACAGCCGTTTCGTCGTCTTCTAAACATAGTCGGCATTCGCTGGTTTTACTGAGCACTGGTTTGGTTAGATGTGATCCCAAGCGGCAGTGGCCTGAGGGGAACCTCACTAGCTTTCTAATGTTCTCCTTGCTGAGTTTAAGGATTTTTCTATTAGAGAAAGGATTTATTAGTATTTTAGATTGTCTGAGTTGAGGAAGATTTCTCCAGTGGGCAATTCGTAGCTTATTTTCCCACTTATTAGTCAGACCTGTGGCCGTAGTCCAGTTTACGCCACAGAATGGTTTCGGACCAGTGAACGTGGTTTTAGAAACAGCCCTGTCTAATTCGTCCACAATTTCATTGCCTGTTATTCCTTGATAACTTGGAACCCATCCTAACCTAACTTTGTTATGTCAGGCTAAGGGTTTTAAGGCGTCGTAGTAGCTTTTGACACATTTTGATACCATTAGATTGGATGACAATGCCTTGAGCGCTGCTTGGCTATCTGAATATATTACAATTCTAGCCCCTTTATTGACATTTTACTGTAGCACAGGATTCGATGACGTGCAGTTGAGCCTGGAAGACAATTGAATGTTTTCCCATGGGTATACAGATTTTAGTGTTGGATCCATAGACACCGGCATCTACTCCATCGGGACGAAAGCAGGTGAGTTGTACGACCATTGATCACGGTTACCTCAAAGAGACGCCCAAAGCATTATGTTGCCTTTATATAATCTGGAATCGAGAAGAACATGTCTTTGTCCGTGATGAAAATGATTATTTTCAAGTGTCCTGTTTGGTCACCTGGTTTGTATATCTTTGCATCATGACATGTAGTCACTGGCCTTAAATCACACTGTGATTAGGAACAATAATCGTTATTAGAAACAGTCTTAAATCTAGAAAAGTCGTCAGTCGAGCGCCTTGAGATAGACAGTAAGTCATTTATAAATGATGTGAACAAAATCGGACTCAAATGGCTACCTTGAGGTATTCCAGAAAATATTTATAAAATTTCTTCTAAAACAATCGATATGAAAGATACGAGTCAGCCCCAAACAATAAGCTTGTACTTTATCCAATCCTTTCCAGCTTTAAATATAAGACACGATGCGAGAACATCTCGAGTGCTTCACTTAAATCTGTCACAAGCAAAAATGGGTGGTTGTAGACCGATCCTTTCAAAATCCATTTTCCTGCAACTTAAGCAATACCAATTATTTTTCGTGATTCGTTAGTTGCCTTATCCACCGATCTACAAAATCCACAACCACCTTAAACAACACTCAACCGCACAAGTAAGCCCAGAAACTTCATCAAATAAACACTTCATGTTCCAATCGAGTGTGTATTTTACCAGTTTTCACATTTTCCAATTTTTATTGTTATCCTGTCCGCAATGCACTTTGTACACTTGGTTTAACCAAACAACCAACTATCGATCCTCATCCCAAAATTGAGAGATTTTGTTACATAGTTTTTTTTTTATTTGGTTTCCTTCTGAAATAAAATATTTTTGAAAAAAAAAACATAAAAGAAAAATTTCCATCTATAGCCAAAGTGCAAGTATCCGTGCATATGCGCGTTCAGTGTGGCTCTACACTCGAATATGAAAAATCCAATTAAACTTGAAAAATATACAACGGATTGAAAAATAAAGGACTCTACTGCGAAGGATTTTGCGTTATTTGTATGCACAATAAAAATTATCTACACCATAGGCGAGCACACCGAACGGACTAACAAATCAAAAATGAACGCCGGGATATTTTATTTTCGGTTTTTATTTTTTTTGTAATAAAGGGGCAAATACGCTTTCGAACAAACGCACACATAGAAATATGAGTGAGTAGATATATTTTATGGATATTTTGTTAATTTATCGATATCCTCGTGGGACTGAAAGGAAATCGCGTATATTGTATTCGAGGGGATGGGGATTTCAATGGAATATTCAAAAATACAAGCGGACGGATAGCTGGAACCGCCCGGGAAGATTAAAGTGCTTTAAGGATTGTTTATATATACCTAGTAACTTTTTTACATCATGGTGAAAATATTTTTTAATTAGAAAAATGGGTGCCTTCAGTGAGGACTGAAGCCATTCTAAGAAACCTGCGCACGGCTTCTACGATAAAGCTTGAACGTTTTATAAAATCGACACAAGGCGGGAACATGTACGCCTTTATTTATTCATTTAATTTTCCTTACATGCTAGACTAAAACGCTGAAAGCTAGCTTAATTAACTTATTAATTATGAACTAACTTTCTGGCCCTATACGGGCGCTCTTAGCTAAACCTAACAATTTAAAAATATGTCTTTCGACTTAATACTTTACATTATATTTAAATTATTTGAACTTATAACGAAACTAAGAAAAATATTATTGTTTAGAAACAAAAACTTAGTAGATGAACTTTTTATAAATTCTTACTTAAACCGAAATTAAAACTTTACTAAAAACCAATCCAAAAGATAAGATATTAACCTAACTTAAAATTATACTATAACTAACCACCATCGTACAAAAACCAAAACTTACACCCTCCTAAATATATTTACCCAAGCCGGCCAAGGTTAACAGGACATGCTATACTTTTAAATTCTAGGCACTCAAGGCTAAAATTTAACAAACGACAGAGTTCAATCTCCGTCCAGCCACCAAAAGTGTTGATATTGCCTTTCGACATTAGCTCTATCGCGGTCAGATACCGCCCTACTATACCGAAGAGTCTCCGGTGAGCTACTTGCGACGTCTTACTCGTAGTTGACTCGCCCGTCTACAGCTCTTCGACCAACGTGGAAGATTAACGATATCGCAAATCTATCCTGGACCAAACCTTTTCTATCGAGATAGAGAAACGCTTCAGGGGGAATAAGGCCGTTAAGGCGTACAGTCTCGTGATGCATATCATTGGGGTAATAAGCCCCGGAGATGTCTTATGCTTCTAAAGGTGGTGGTCGACGAATTTATGAGCGTACTTGAACTTCACGGCTTTAAGGAATTGGTCTACGATGACAATTCCATTTCATTCAGGTGTCTTCATTGTATATAGTACATGGAATGTGAGAATTCCACAAAGACTGAGAAAGTATTCTTCACTAAGGCTAAAATTTTAAAATTCTCAATACTTTGGGATCATTCAAGACTGCAAATAGAGTTAATCACGTAAGAAAGGCATTTAGCTTTTTACTTGAGCAAGAAGATAAATGGCAAGACATAAGGTTTCAATTCTTAAGTGTTCCAGTACGGTTCCATCCGATCTTGCGATTGTCACGAAGCTTCAAAGACTCGGCTTATTACTTGTTCATACCACAATTGAATGACTTAAGGAGAACGAGAGTAAGTAGATTTAATTCCATCCAACTTGTCGTTCGAAAGAAAAGTTTCCGAAATTCCTGGACCAAAAGATTTAGATTAGAAAGCAGTTTGCTTCAATGCAGGCTAACTCCAAGTTAACATTGGTCAAAGTTTCTTTAAGGAAAGGAGGTGAGTTCAGCATCCTACAGGCCTAAATGTCAGCTATCCTAAGCATAAGAAATAATATTTTTGTCAATGTCATAAGCATCTACGTTGACAGTCTGGCGACTATCAAGTATCCCGAAGCATGGCTAATATGTGCACACTTCCCTTTACAAAGGTACTAATCAATAAATTCGTGCGCCACAGTACGACTGGTTCAGCCACTATGAGCCAGAATGTTCAAATTCAGGGCGCTATCACTGGAATCGTTGACAAGGGATAGAAGTCTGACTTAGTGGGTGTCCTTACGGTCTTAGTTCGTGATGTCAAATATAATGGTTTGTGTACATGACTCTCTGGTATAACAATACAGCCAATCCATCAACAAACACAACTTTCCACTTTATCAACTAATGTCAAATATTATTATTATTATTATTTATTAAACTATATATAAATGTACAGGGTAAAACTTACAAGCTAGTTACTGAGGGCTTTTAGCTGAGAATTTCAAATAAAATACTGCGAACTAAGCGAATGCAAATAAGTCGATCCCATTTCGGAGACTATCCGTAAGGCAATTGAAACTAAAAGTCATCCAAGTTTCAAACCAAATTGTTCTCGTAATTCCTCTCTGCTCGCTCTGCGCCATTAAATTGAATTCCTTGAATTAAATGATTGAATTCTTTTGAACTACGTTACTGAATTCAATTTATGTTAATTGAATTCAACATAAACAATTTTAATTATTTCGAACAGTATGGGAATAATGAGATGCAATAAAATTTTAGTGTGCTGATGGTTTCTTGCGCATTATGAGCCGAGATGTGAAGACAAGGCAAAGCTCGGACTAGTTGAACCGGGATAAA
Organism: Orthonevra nobilis; assembly: GCA_963555765.1. NCBI lineage: Eukaryota > Metazoa > Arthropoda > Insecta > Diptera > Syrphidae > Orthonevra > Orthonevra nobilis. Next base: position 72,554,995 of record OY743227.1, on the reverse strand, counting down.
TTTCTTTTATATCAAAGTTTTCAAGTAAATTTGATTGTACTTTGAAAGGATACGTAACGAGTTTCTTTGTTCGTATGTATGATATGCGTTTGATGACCCTTACCATACGGTTTCATACGTACAAAATATAATACCAAACTTTTGAACTACTCGTGTACCTCTTAGTACACGTAAGTTGGTAATGTCATATGAGAAAGGCAAGGCATATGAACCTGGTTATCTTTGTCTTATTTTTCTAATGTTTCACAAGTACTCTCTTTTACGATCTTAATTTTTGCCTTATCATGCTTATTGCAAAACGGGCAAACTGGTAGACCTACGAGCCCCGCAGTCGTGTCCTGATTACGAACACGCCGCTTAAAAGAGGCAGAAGAAAAAGCTTGCAGAACCACATAATTTTCAAGTGAATTCACTTACTTGAAATGAATTCAAACGATTTTAGTTGAATTCACTGACTTCAATCGATTAAGACTGAATTCACTGCTGACTTCAGCTTATTTAAGTGAATTCAAGTGATTTCCGAAAATGATCTCAATTCTCTGAATGATCCAGTCATTGACTTCAAAGGAATGACAATTTAAGTTTTGTTCGATTTGCAGGTTTTGAGAGTTACATTACATCACACTCAAGGGTTTTGATTCTCTGATTTAAATTCCGTGAATCCATTCTTGTAACAACAGAAGCTGCAGAGACAAACAAAAAATAAAGTTAGTCGGTCATTTGCTATGCGAATGTCCTCCACTATCCCCAAGAAGAATGAACTCTAGCGGGAAAAAATTACCTTTTAAAGGCTAAGGCAAATTCTGAGATTCATGCTGATATCTGGATGGAATCATGATTCGCTATGGGCACTCTTTCATTCGTGGACATATTCCTTAACCAATCATTACATAGGCTCATTCCACTAAGAAAATAAATAAAAAGCTTAAGAATAAAGTATCTGCAATTTAGAATTTAAAAATTTTAATAAAATAAAAACAAAAGCAATCTGTAAAAGAATTTCACCTTCGTCCTGAAAGGAAGAGTCGAAATTTTATTCATATCCCTTATGTTTGCAGCGAATTGCACAACCTTCTCGAGAACGAAAGGTTGACCCAAATATATAAAGAATCATTCAGCCTTTCCTGCTTCTCATTTATTTTAAATCTCTAAAGCACGAAAGTGAATAGGTACACTCTTTTGCTTTCCATTCTTGCAACACATAAACAAGGACATTCTCTCCATTGGGGGAAGGAAATTTATTGCAAAACACTATTTTCCTTTCGAGAATCGCAAGTGCATTTCCTGTACGATGAGCACAGATCCCGGAACTCAGCCAGAAACGGACATAGAGAAAAAAAAATTATAAACATATAATACATATCCTCGAATAACATAACATTCATTCATACACATCCTTTGAATTATGCGGGATTTTTTTCGAGATAGAAATATAAAAAGCAATTCAAGTTCGCATAACCAAGAACACAATATACAATAAGTAAGGTTGGGGCAAGGCGAGCGTTGCGCGTTTGTAGACGAACAGAACAAATAACTTTCAGCCAGAGGTATGCATGTCCTGCAGGATAAAATAATAGCATAACAAATTTTAGTGAAATAATATAGTCGCAACATGCATGCAACAAACTAGCAATCCCATGAGCGCCGCTAGCTAAAAATTTATATGCACTTGCAGTTTTTTTTTTTTTGTTATTCCTGCGTTGCATCCTTCTGGCGGATATATCGTGGATGCGGCCATTTTTTCAATTTAGGGATCGCTGCGATTTCTATTTCGTTTGTTTCTATATATTTTTTTTCGTCCTTTTTCCATTTGATGCAGCGCGCATTTCTCTTCGTATCCTAACTCAATTTTTGCGACGAGAAGAAAAAAAAACAGAATGTGCATTCAAATGTTCATTTCGATTGCGAGACCTGCTGCCAGGATTCAGTATCACCATCACCATCACCACAACCTCCGCCTGGGCGCCCATTTTTCGATGCTTGTGTCCATAAATTTAATTGTCCAGCTTTTGTAGCTCATTCTCTGTTTCGTTGTGGCTTCATCCGTGGGAGAAAAATCTATTCTATCCGAGAATATTGTTTGTGTGCTGCGCCGCTGTTTTTCTAGTCCTGCTTCCGGAGTGCACTTTCTCTACGCTCGTTTCGGTTTTTTTTTCTTTTGAATCCTCGCGTATTTTTTTTTAATTAATCTCTGCATTGGACAACTGCACTACTGTGTACACATGTGAATTGGAGTGTGGGTTTGTTGCTGCTGGATGAGTTATTTGCGTTCTGGCTGGCCGCTGCTGGACGTGGAGCGCTCTACAAGTTCATAAAAATCCTATCAATATTCTGAACCGGAAATGGAAAAAGAAATAAAGGACATTGAAAAAAAAATAAAATAAAGAACAATATGAAGTCCTTGGATTGGGTCGAAGTGAAGTTATTTGGGAAAACCCCGAGCCCTTTGGAAATATGCACATACTCGAGTTATTTAGGTGACATTTGGAGGTCCACTAGCTGGAGTAGCTTTAAAGCCAATGTTATGCGTCAAGGCATTTTTCAATATCCTTGTTGTCTTTTTTCCTTGGTGGTATTTAGATTTTTTTTTTGCGGATTTTCATTTTGAATGCCACATAAGTGTCGCTTTTGACAGCTGCGGTGCTGGAATTTACATGCAAGGATATTTGCATTTTCCGAGAAAAGCGATAAATATCTAGTTTTTTTTGTTTGGTTATGTTTTGTTGAATAATTTGGAACAGGTTCGTGTGGAAATGAATTTAATTTTTTTTCAAAAATAAAAAATAAAATGTTGTGTGAAAAATATGAGCTTGTTTTCAATTTGGTGTCGCGATATGATCCTTTTGGGGATCATGGGATATCCTTGAGTTCCTCAGAGTTATATCTGTCTAGGAGTTGGAACAGCTTGTATTTTATTTTTCCTCACCTCTGCAAAAATTCATATATAAAGCGCGTAGTTTAATGTTATTTAAAAGATTAATGAATAATTTTATCTCATTTTAATTTTTGTGATTGACATTGAAGCAGTACAGACAAAATGGTTTGTCGCAGAGTTTGCGCTCGGTGAATGTTGATTGTTGCTGTTTTTGAGCATCAAAAAGCATTTAATTAGTAGTGTAACAAAGATATATTCCGTAGGCTTTGTGGAGGACCTTGCAATTGTAGTTTTAGTTCTTTGCAGAAAATAATGAACAATTTCTTCTTCCTTCGCTCATAGATGGCTTAAGTTGAATTTTAAGGTTTGCTGATGTAATGTCAAACACATTTTGTTACTTGATAGTTGCAACTTCAACTGTCAATCAGCAAAAATATTTTTTTGATCGGTTTTGTAGTTTTTGTTTGGCGTCTGTTGAAAAATGGAAAATCAAAACGAACATTTACGTCATATTTTGCTTTTTTATTTCCGGAAAGGAAAAAACGCATCGTAAGCTCACAAAAAGTTATGTGCTGTTTATGGTGACGAAGCTTTAAAAGTGTCAAAACTTTTCACTCAAAGACGAAAAACGCTCTGGTCGCCCAGTTGAAGTTGATGACGACCAAGTCAAAGCCATAATTGATTCGGATCTTCACAGTACAACACGTGAGATTGCAGAAAAGCTTCATGTATCACATACATGCATTGAAAATCGCTTAAAACATCTGCGATTTGTTCAGGGGGGAAATCACAGTAGCACACAAAAAAATAGGCATATATTCGGGAATTAATTTTGGCTGGATAAAAGTATCAATCGAAAATCTGTAAAGAAGGTTTTATAACAAAACCAAAGAATTATAAAACGTAATTTTTTCAATAAAAAATATTCAAAAATAGCGGCTGCTTAGCATATGCCCCAAGGCGCCTATTTTTGAAAGCGTGGCCGATGGCCGAAGACGTAAACTCCTTAATTTTTGACCTGGAAGAAATTACCAAAATTTGTTGGTTTTCATATAACAACAGGTAGTGAGCTACGTAGGATTTTTTTTCGATATATTGATTTTTTACAAAATGGTGCATGTTTGAAAATAAAGTTAAATTTTAAACAAGACAAACGCCATAAAATCGTCGATAAAAAAAAAATTAAGCCGCATAAAATAAAAAATCGTACGTAGCTTGGAGAAATATATTTAGAAGCTGCTGTCAAAATTTCAAGTCGATCGGTAAAGATTTGCTCGAGTTATGTCTTCGGCAAGCTCAAAAAAAGTGGTTTCGAGAAAAACGCGTTTTAAATTTTAAGTACTGAGAAACCATATGAAAATATATGAGCATACCGGAGAGGCGTTACCGCAGAGTAAAAAGTTTGGTCACTGGGACACTTTTGCCGTAAAACATCATTTGGTATACTATTTTTAAGACCCTAAAGCATCTTTTAACCGATAAAATTTTTTTCGAAAAATATAAAATTTAACTGTGATTTCCCCCTTTAAAGAAACGTAATGAAAATGATCCATTTTAAATCGATTGTTTACTGGTGATGAAATATGGGTTATTTACCACAATGTCAGTTGGAAAAGATCGTGGAGTAAGCCAGGTGAACCAGCTCAAACAACATCAAAAGAAAGTTATGCTATCAGTTCGGTGGGTTTACACAGGAGTTGTCTACTTTGAACTTTTACCACCTTACCGAATTCAGATGCCTACATTGAACAACTAACCAAATTGAACAATGTAGTTGAAGAAAAGCGGCCCGAATTGATAAACCGAAAAGGTGTTCTAGTTCATCATGACAATTCAAGGCCACACACATCTTTGGTCACTCGGCAAAAATTATTGGAGCTTGGTTGGGATGTTTTGCCACATCTGATTACTCTTTATTTCGATCTTTGCAAAACTCCTTGAATGGTAAAAATTTCAATAATAATCGTACTTGTTTCAGTTTTTGCTGATAAAAATCAGAAGTTTTATGAACGTGGAATTATTGATGTGATGCTGCTTGAAAGATGGCAAAAGGTCATTGCTCAAAATGGGCAATACATTATAGAATAAAGTTATTTCTTTCCATGAAAAAAATGTCTTTTAATTTCAAAAAAAAAATCCGCAATTTCTAAGTTGCCAACCTGATATGTATAATCATCGTGTTTACAACGATGAGACCAAATATTATGTCAGCAGAAACTTTTCTAAAAAAAGCTAGTGTCTTTCGCAGTTGATCAGAAAGAACAAATATTTTGGCATTTGTAACTTCCTTAACACTTGTCAGCGTTTACCATCCTTCTTTCGACCAGCAAACATTCGCAAAGTTTTGTCACAAAGGATCCGGGCTTATCCAATCCTTCAATCGCAGAGGAAGAATCACTGTCAATCTCGTTGTAGCTCCCTCCAGTACATATCTTGTTTATTTTTATGCCAAAGGAACTCGATTATCCTGGATTGTGGGTTCTGAACATTAACCTTCCTCAAAATCTTAGCATTGACTCTATGACAACGCTTTTACCTGATAAATACAACTATTTTACAATAGTTGAGAATCGTTTGAAAGACATCGGAGCGGATCTTTTTTTCAATAATGCGTTATGATAGGAAGCTTAAAAATTATATGGATTAAACTTGAACATTTTTGCTTGGACGTCATCATCAGATATGCACTGCAGATCCTGTATACTCGATCGTCCCTCAATTTTTTCCTTGGAAATCGGAAGTATAACCGAATTTCAATTCTAATCGGTTGGTTCTTGGGCTTCTTCGTCAAGACTCGAGGCAGAGTAAGATTAGATAAATTGTCCAAGAAAAAGCAACGCGATTTTCATCTCAACTACCAATCTCGTCACCAGTTTATGATTTTACTACTAGATGAACGAAATCTCCGCTGCCCTCATCGTTAAAATCAGCTTCCCCCAACAAAGGCTGAAGCTTATTCATTTTCTTTAATGTCATCTTCCATCTCAAGAACTCGCATCGTTTCCCCGCTCTAGTCAAGTTTTCTTAAACGACTCCCTTTTTTTTAACTGATTTGCTCGCGATTTTACACTTCGACTTTGGCACACTTCACATTGACTATTGAAGAGCTTATTGCAGTTATATGGTAAGCCACAAAAAAGAGAGAATGGTCTAAAAGCCTCTAGTACATGAGAGAGCTGCTTTGGCTGGTTCATTTAAATTGGCTCTTCAAGTCATTTTGCATGAACGGAAAAACAGTTCAGATAAGCTCGAATTTCATTGGTTCTTATGGAATTGAAAGACCCAAACCGTCGTTGCTCATGTATGGGCCCTGACAAGTTTCAATGTACAGAGACCTGAGGGCAGTACAGTTTTGTCGAATGTGTACAGCTTGTAGTACACATGGAAATTGTTGCATATATAGTACATGCGAGCCTGATGTCATTCTGACGTCAAAATCTATTACAATACCTGCATGGAGTTTGCATGTCGTGAACTGCCCTTTTTTGTGACAATCATGTGAGTCATGTGAGTCCTTGCTACCCCTTTATAGCATGCAAACACATGTGACTTATACGCATGCAATGTACTAGCAAGTAGCATGCGGTTTGGGACAACTTGCGACACTTCATCTCTCAATGCATGGAAACATCACATGCGAGTGCACGAATTCGTACCGTCGCATGTATTTCACATGAGTAGAATGTTTCAAGCATTAGGACGTGGGCACAATGGATTTATTTGGTTAAAAAAAAGGGTAGAACAATTAAACCTTTTTTTTAAATTTAATGCGAAGACCACGCTTTGAATGATAGATAAGCAAAATTTTGTATTCATATTTTCACGATAATTGACCCCATACTAGTGCCAATGAGTTTCAGCTAAAATCTTTATCTGACGGTTTTCAAATGTCTGTCATTAATACTTTATAGAGTTTATTGTTAGCTACACACGTGTGATCTAAGACGTAGGAATTCTGGGCTTCCGTAGCAAAATTCACCTATTATTTCAAGTATGAAGTTTTCTATGTGAATTCTTCATGGAACAACAAAAAATGTAGGGCCATATATTTCACCACCATATGAAAATCAAAAGAAAAATATCGGAATCATTAATGCATAATGATAATCCTCCCGCAGTTGCTTCAGCCAGATACGGTTGTGTGGCTTCGATCGCTTGGTGTTTATGGTTGGTGGAACTTTGTTTGCTTCTTTACTTAGAGCAATTAAATAAACTATCAATAGCAAAATTTATAATTAATCAAAGAATTTGAAAAAAAGTAGACATGTTTTGACAAATCATGTTTTCAACCATTAAAACAACTTTCTTAACAATAAATTTCTTTTTGACTGAGGTCCTCAACAAATAAACCAGCAGAAATCGAAGAAAAAAGGATGCAAAAATAAATCCATTGTGTCTCCATCCTAATGAATGATACAAAGCCCACCCAAGCACTCACTATACTCAGCTTTTTTTGCATTTTTATTTCGATTTGTTCTAGCAATCTTTTCGAGTTTTTTCGACGTTCAAAAATTTTACAAAAAGCAAACTGAAACACACTTCAAGTGTACTCATGACAGCGAAAAAATATATTCCGATGGATACATGTAGTGTACTATTTTGTTCCTAGAACGCTACGAATGCGAACCGCCTTGCATGTCGTGTACTAGCGCCACATGTGAGCACGACGCATGCAAAATTACATGCGAATAGTTTCCATGCGAGGGCCACCGTCGCATGGAAACACGTGACGTTTTGGGACAAATTCTACAAGCGTAGCAAGACAAAAAACACACACGAAAGACTCAACGATGATCACCAAAAAAGGGGTAAAACGATGAAGCCCGAGCAAAAATATTTAATTTTTATTCGCGCGGATGTACTGCCGAGTTTAAGCCTTCATTCCTTTACTGTAAGGCTGTTGTTAAGCCGTTTGTGCAGCCGTATAAAAAATATGTTAAGCTATATCTTTCCGACAAACGCACCTCACACAGCCTCCATAAGGCCGGGAAACTTGAACAAGTGGCCGCTGAACATCCGTATGAATTAAATTGAAATATTTTTACTCGGGTTCACCTTCTCGTTATAGAGCAGACTATTGGCTAGTTCACTTAAATGTCGTGTTAACATCGGTCATCAATAAATCAGTCATTTACAATGCTAGCCATGAATGACACAACATGCAGGGTTAATCGAAAGCGGCTTTGCTGACCACAATTCGCAACGCCCCTCAAGTTGCTGGTTTCGAAGGACTTCCTGCTCCTGGAGGTGACTTAGCACACAGTAAAAATGTTTGATTAAAATAATGTGCCTTCCGTGGACTGCAGGGCATTCGGAGAGAAAATGACTGCTCTAGTCTGATGAAAATTTAACATCAAGGTCACGAATTCTTCACTTAAAAGAACCAACTGACTCAGTTTTAACTTTAGAGAGTTTCGAAAGTGGCTTCTTAAATAAGCAAAATAATCGTATTTGGGGCTCGGAAAATCCAACTTCAAACTTATTCGGCCATTTAACATTCACTCTAATACTTGAAGTATTTTGAATTATTTATTTTCGCACAATGGCGAGAATGGTCCTGCATTTACTGAAGCCTCTAAACGTCCGCAAAGTTTTTATCTTGAAAGTTGTACTTTTCAGAAGGTTGTCAGCTACTTGCGAAAGGCTGGGAATGAATATGAGATATTCCCTTTCGGATTGGAGCCCAGGGCCTCACCCTTAGTAGCCGACGAACTTACCACCAAGCCATGAGCACCTTTTGAATATTCCCTTGCAATATTTCATTTATTTGAGGGAACACAGTCGAGCTTTAACAGCCGAAAATCAAATTTAAGTGGATTTTTTCCTCATCGTTCTCATTCGAAAAATGCTCTTTTAAATAAAAAACCACTTCACTTCATTTAACCAGCGAAAGGATATCCCACCAAACCTGCTTTCAATCTTCAGTCATTTAAAAATTTACAATCATTTCCATAATCAAAATACAACCCCACTCACCAGCTACTGCTTACGCGTTGAATTGTGTAATTAAAATCCGTTCGTGTGTTTTTTTTTATTCCTTTCGCAAGGATAACACCAACCAGTGCCACCAGTTCTCAGAACGCTTATTCCCTTGAGTGGAAATTAATTTCCATAATTAATTAAATAACTCCGATTTACACTCACAGCAGGTCCTAAAAAGATTGTTTTCCTTGGTTTTCCACACCAAAATTAAACGAATGTAAATTGCCCGCCTAAAATATTTTAAAGAGCGAGCACGCTCGCTCCTCGTGCGAATCCTTTTGATCTCCGCAGACACGAGTACACCTTACTAGTCTGTTCCCACTTCGGTGTAACATCTTCTTAGCCCGAATCTGTTAATTCAATTATGGTGGATGAAATTTTGCACCCAAGGATATCAATCCGCCGAATCCTTATAACATCCTTAATCCAAGACTTTGTTTTGAATTTTCCGAAGCAGCCACATCAAAAGCCGCCCGCTCGTCAGTAATTATCTTTCGCACAATTGAAAGGCGTGCATGGTGCGAAAGGATATTGCGAAAAGGCAAGGACCTAGCGTAGAATGTCCTGGCGCATTTTCAGAAATTATAAATTTAAATTGAAATGTTTTGTTTTTTCTGTAAGCGTTGAGTGAATATTTAATTTTAACCACAACCAAAAAAAAAACATGCGATCGAAAGAAAGTGAGATAATTCATTTAACTCGCAGCACTTATAAATCCTTATTAAGGATTTAGGATAACAGAGAAAGAAATCCTCATTTTTCCCCAAAGACTAGAGGAGAAGAAAAAAAAAACAGTAAACACTCAAAAGATGTGAAAGGGAATAGCGGTTTGATTGAGTTAATTAAGTCTAATCCTTTTATCGGTGTGAAAGGGATTCAACAAAAGATGAAAGGATACTCCAGTGTATTGTTGGTGCTTGCTCGGAGACATTTGAGGGATCCTAGATTTTGTATAGTCGCGTCGTCTGATGGCGCACCAAAAAGTCGTTAGACATGCAAAGCAGACGTTTCGCAGACACAAAGCTTTGTATTAACACAATGCTTTTGGTTATCCTGGCAAGGACATTTCCCGTCTTTGGAAGTTGTTGTCACTTTTCTCCCCCGCTCTCGCAATTTGTTTGTTTTCCATTGTGTGAGAAGAATATGTATTCTTCCGGCTTTAAATAGTATGACCACCAGAAAGGACTTTTTCGATCCTGTAAAATTGATTCGCCTCCGTGTCGTTTATTAAGATGACAACGATCTGAACTGTCAAATGGGGACCAAAGAAGTAAAAAGGATCAAAGACACGCCAAAGCGAAAAAATACTGTGGAATTGAAAAAGGAAATATTTGCCAAAGAAGTGGGACAATGTACGCTATCCTTCCTCATTTTCTGTTCTTCTTTATGTGGAATAGGAATGAAAAGAGCTACTGATCGATTTATACCCTCGTCGTTGTGAATTTTCTTTTCTTTTTTTTTTGCCATCAAATGTTCAATTCAGACTTTAAGTCATTGTGCATCGGGATCAACCGAGCGTGTGGTAATTGTATGGCGGCATTGTCCTGTCTGTGGAGCTGAAGTTTTTGTTGCCGCATCCTAGGAGCATGAATAATTTTTATTCTGCACATATTTCGAGACGCTAACGACAGGACATAAGGAGTAGGAAATTAAAATTTTTCACGGTCGTCGGTGTGGATAATGTCCTGTCCTGCACCTGGATGCGGGGTTATATGGGTTCGATGATGAAAGATTCGCTACGCAAAGGTGTTGTTTGGGGATTGATACGAGGTGAGGATTAAAAATCTGGGTGACAGCTGATTGGAAGTTTTTTGAAGGATCGGTTACGATGTTGGACCAGTGCTCTGGTGGTCCTGATACACAATTCCACAAAAAGAATAAGATATGTAAATTAGGTTTTGTGAAAGAGGAAGCAAAAGGAAAAGGCCCTGAGGGACCTTAGATCATATAGTTTTAATTTACGTCATTTAGCTTATTTTGACAGCTTTTTTTTTAAACCGGTTTGCTGTCGTTTTTGATTTTATCCACACTTTGAGTCGTCCTTTTTTACATGGTGTTTCCAGAGAAGCAGGAAGGATGTTGCTTATTTTTGGTTTGTAGTTTTCAGAAAAATCAACGAGTAATCGTACCCCGGTCTTAGACGTTGAATATAGAACCAAAATATCGAGCAGATGTAACGCTAAGGAAATCTACACAGACGGGGCTAGGACTGGGATTGAAGTAGGCGCAGGTATTTTCGCAAGAAAACTCCAGATCAGTCAGCTCTTTAGACTATGGAACTACTGTATTGTCTTCTAGGTGGAAAATACGGCTTCCCTTGAAGGCGATGAATGGCTATAGATGAGAACGAAACTGGGCGATAACATTGTGATCTACACGTAAAGTCAAGTAGCAAAAAGAAGGCACTCGAATTACCAATTTTAAGATCAAGAATAGTAAGATTCTGCCGTATCGAAGATTCCAGATAGCTGTGAAGTAGACGTGTTAGCCATCAAGAGGACATCTATTAATGAGCCCAACATCTCCAATTTCGATTCTTTGGAAGCATAAGCCAACCAAGTGAGTATTATTCAGTTTTCGTCAATTCGTCAGGTTGGATAAATTTTTTCGGTAACGTGCTTGTTTTCCAGTATTTATTTGATCCAAAAACGGTTGTAATTATTGAAAGTGATGACAGCAGGGCTATTCATTTTTCCGATGATGAAAATAAGGAATATTTGCATGCCTATAATGCCGCTGGTCCATCTTCTGCAAGATCACATGTTAGAGGTTAAAAAACGAAATGGAAATAAATTTAAATAAATTTGAAATCAATAATTTCTAATAATTGTTGTAGAAAATTTTGCAAAAGTGTTTGTATCCACCGAGCCTGTGGCTAATTCATTTAAAAAAACTAACATCGAGGAAGAAAAGAAAATAAATTCGGCGAACCGGGTACAAAATGTGCCCAAACTGTGTTGTAATAGTGGAAAAGAATATACCAGTCCAAAAATATGTAGTAGTCAGGTGAACGAGTCCAAGATATATTTTATGTCATTTGGGAACGTTCGTGATGGAAGTCACGGCCCAAGGAATCAGACCTTAATTACCTCTGTATTGGCGCAAGGGCAAAACGTTCAGGTTTCTAAAATTTTTTTTTTTTAAAAACTCTGCTAATTGGTTGGGAAAGGTTGTATCAATGCCTTTTACGAGATGAAGTATCTGCAGCGATTGATTGGCGTGATGGCATTGTCAAAAATATGAAAGCTGAGAAAGGTGTTATCACGCACCTTTCACATATGGAACTGGCTACCTCCAGCCAGTTAACAACCTGCTCCTACCCCCAGCCAGCTAGCAACTGGCTACCCCCAGCCAGTTAACAACCTGCCTCTACTAAAGGCAGCTAACAACTGGCTATTCCCAGCCATTTAACAACCTGCTCCTTCTGCAGCCAGCTAGCAACTGGCTATTCCCAGCCATTTAACAACCTGCTCCTTCTGCAGCCAGCTAGCAACTGGCTCCCTCCAGCCAGTTAACAACCTTTTCCTACTGTAGCCAGCTAGCAACTGGCTACCTCCAGCCAGCTAGCAATTGGCCACCTCCAGCCAGTTAACAATCTGCTCCTACTGCAGCCAGCTAGCAACTGGCTACCCCCAGCCAGTTAACAACCTGCCTCTACTGCAGCAACTGGCTCCCTCCAGCCAGCTAGCAACTGGCTACCTCCAGTCAGCTAGCAACTGGCTACCCCCAGCCAGTTAACAACCTGCCTCTACTACAGGCAGCTAACAACTGGCTATTCCCAGCCATTTAACAACCTGCTCCTTCTGCAGCCAGCTAGCAACTGGCTATTCCCAGCCATTTAACAACCTGCTCCTTCTGCAGCCAGCTAGCAACTGGCTCCCTCCAGCCAGTTAACAACCTTTTCCTACTGTAGCCAGCTAGCAAATGGCTACCTCCAGCCAGCTAGCAATTGGCCACCTCCAGCCAGTTAACAATCTGCTCCTACTGCAGCCAGCTAGCAACTGGCTACCCCCAGCCAGTTAACAACCTGCCTCTACTGCAGCAACTGGCTCCCTCCAGCCAGCTAGCAACTGGCTACCTCCAGTCAGCTAGCAACTGGCTACCCCCAGCCAGTTAACAACCTGCTCCTACTGCAGCCAGCTAGCAACTGACTCCCTCCAGTCAGCTAGCAACTGGCTACCCCCAGCCAGTTAACAACCTGCTCCTACTGCAGCCAGCTAGCAACTGGCAACCTCCAGCCAGTTAACAACCTGCCTCTACTGCAGCAACTGGCTCCCCCCAGCTAGCTAGCGACTGGCTCCCTCCAGCCAGCTAGCAACTGGATCCTTCCAGCCAGTTAACAATCTGCTCCTACTGCAGTCAGCTAGCAACTGGCTCCCTCCAGTCAGCTAGCAACTGGCTCCCTCCAGCCAGCTAGCAACTGGCTACCCCCAGCCAGCTTGCAACTAGCTCCCTCCAGTCAGTTAGCAACTGGCTACCCCCAGCCAGTAAACAACCTGCCTCTACTGCAGCAACTGGCTGCCTCCAGCCAGCTAGCAACTGGCTACTCCCAGCCGGTTAACAACTTGCCTCTACTGCAGCAACTGGCTGCCTCCAGCCAGCTTGCAACTGGCTCCCTCCAGTCAGCTAGCAACTAGCTCCCTCCAGTCAGTTAGCAACTGGCTACCCCCAGCCAGCTAGCAACTGGCTACCCCCAGCCAGTTAACAACCTGCCTCTACTGCAGCAACTGGCTCCCTCCAGCCAGCTAGCAACTGGCTACCCCCAGCCAGCTAACAACCTGCCTCTACTGCAGCAACTGGCTCCCTCCAGCCAGCTAGCAACTGGCTACCCCCAGCCAGCTTACAACCTGCTCCTACTGCAGCCAGCTAGCAACTGGCTACCCCCAGCCAGTTAACAACCTGCCTCTACTGCAGCAACTGGCTACCTCCAGCCAGCTATCAACTGGCTACCTCCAGCCAGCTAGCAACTGGCTACTCCCAGCCGGTTAACAACTTGCCTCTTCTGGAGCAACTGGCTGCCTCCAGCCATCTTGCAACTGGCTCCCTCCAGTCAGCTAGCAACTAGCTCCCTCCAGTCAGTTAGCAACTGGCTACCCCCAGCCAGCTAGCAACTGGCTACCCCCAGCCAGTTAACAACCTGCCTCTACTACAGGTAGCTAGCAACTGGCTACCTCCAGCCAGTTAACAACTGGCTCTCTCCAGCCAGTTAACAACCTGCCTCTAGCAACTGGCTACCCCCAGCCAGCTAACAACCTGCTCCTACTGCAGCCAGCTAGCAACTGGCTCCCTCCAGCCAGCTGGTAACTGGCTACCTCCAACCAGCTTACAACCTGCTCCTACTGCAGCCAGCTAGCAACTGGCTCTCTCCAGCCACCTAGCAACTGGCTACCCTCAGCCAGTTAACAACCTGCTCCTACTGCAGCCAGCTAGCAAATGGCTCTCTCCAGCTAGCAACTGGCTACCCCCAGCCAGTTAACAACCTGCCTCTACTGCAGCAACTGGCTACCTCCAGCCAGCTATCAACTGGCTACCTCCAGCCAGTTAACAACCTGCCTCTACTGCAGCAACTGGCTACCTCCAGCCAGCTAGCAACTGGCTCTCTCCAGCCACCTAGCAACTGGCTCTCTCCAGCCACCTAGCAACTGGCTCTCTCCAGCCAGTTAACAACTGGCTACCCCCAGCCAGCCAGCAACTGGCTACCCCCAGCCAGTTAACAACCTGCCTCTACTGCAGCAACTGGCTACCTCCAGTCAGCTAGCAACTGGCTCCCTCCAGCCAGCTAGCAACTGGCTACCCCCAGCCAGCTAGCAACTGGCTACCCTCAGCCAGTTAACAACTTGCCTCTACTGCAGCAACTGGCTACCCCCAGCCAGCTTACAACCTGCTCCTACTGCAGCCAGCTAGCAACTGGCTACCGCCAGCCAGTTAACAACCTGCCTCTACTGCAGCAACTGGCTACCTCCAGCCAGCTATCAACTGGCTACCTCCAGCCAGTTAACAACTGGCTACCCCCAGCCAGCCAGCAACTGGCTACCCCCAGCCAGTTAACAACCTGCCTCTACTACAGGTAGCTAGCAACTGGCTACCTCCAGCCAGTTAACAACTGGCTACCCCCAGCCAGTTAACAACCTGCCTCTACTGCAGCAACTGGCTACCTCCAGTCAGCTAGCAACTGGCTCCCTCCAGCCAGCTAGCAACTGGCTACCCCCAGCCAGCTAGCAACTGGCTACCCTCAGCCAGTTAACAACTTGCCTCTACTGCAGCAACTGGCTACCCCCAGCCAGCTTACAACCTGCTCGTACTGCAGCCAGCTAGCAACTGGCTCTCTCCAGCCAGCTAGCAACTGGCTCTCTCCAGCCAGCTAGCAACTGGCTCTCTCCAGCCAGCTAGCAACTGGCTCTCTCCAGGCAGCTAGCAACTGGCTCTCTCCAGCCAGTTAACAACTGGCTACCCCCAGCCAGCCAGCAACTGGCTACCCCCAGCCAGTTAACAACCTGCCTCTACTGCAGCAACTGGCTACCTCCAGTCAGCTAGCAACTGGCTCCCTCAAGCCAGCTAGCAACTGGCTACCCCCAGCCAGCTAGCAACTGGCTCCCTCCAGTCAGTTAGCAACTGGCTACCCCCGGCCAGTAAACAACCTGCCTCTACTGCAGCAACTGGCTGCCTCCAGCCAGCTAGCAACTGGCTCTCTCCAGCCAGCTAGCAACTGGCTACTCCCAGCCGGTTAACAACTTGCCTCTACTGCAGCAACTGGCTGCCTCCAGCCAGCTTGCAACTGGCTCCCTCCAGTCAGCTAGCAACTAGCTCCCTCCAGTCAGTTAGCAACTGGCTACCCCCAGCCAGCTAGCAACTGGCTACCCCCAGCCAGTTAACAACCTGCCTCTACTACAGGTAGCTAGCAACTGGCTACCTCCAGCCAGTTAACAACTGGCTACCCCCAGCCAGTTAACAACCTGCCTCTACTGCAGCAACTGGCTACCTCCAGTCAGCTAGCAACTGGCTCCCTCCAGCCAGCTAGCAACTGGCTACCCCCAGCCAGCTTGCAACTAGCTCCCTCCAGTCAGTTAGCAACTGGCTACCCCCGGCCAGTAAACAACCTGCCTCTACTGCAGCAACTGGCTGCCTCCAGCCAGCTAGCAACTGGCTGCCTCCAGCCAGCTAGCAACTGGCTCCCTCCAGTCAGTTAGCAACTGGCTACCCCCAGCCAGCTAGCAACTGGCTACCCCCAGCCAGTTAACAACCTGCCTCTACTACAGGTAGCTAGCAACTGGCTACCTCCAGCCAGTTAACAACTGGCTCTCTCCAGCCAGTTAACAACTGGCTACTCCCAGCCAGTTAACAACTGGCTACCCCCAGCCAGCCAGCAACTGGCTACCCCCAGCCAGTTAACAACCTGCCTCTACTGCAGCAACTGGCTGCCTCCAGCCAGCTAGCAACTGGCTCTCTCCAGCCAGCTAGCAACTGGCTACTCCCAGCCGGTTAACAACTTGCCTCTACTGCAGCAACTGGCTACCTCCAGTCAGCTAGCAACTGGCTCCCTCCAGCCAGCTAGCAACTGGCTCCCTCCAGCCAGCTAGCAACTGGCTACCCCCAGCCAGCTTGCAACTAGCTCCCTCCAGTCAGTTAGCAACTGGCTACCCCCGGCCAGTAAACAACCTGCCTCTACTGCAGCAACTGGCTGTCTCCAGCCAGCTAGCAACTGGCTACTCCCAGCCGGTTAACAACTTGCCTCTACTGCAGCAACTGGCTGCCTCCAGCCATCTTGCAACTGGCTCCCTCCAGTCAGCTAGCAACTAGCTCCCTCCAGTCAGTTAGCAACTGGCTACCCCCAGCCAGCTAGCAACTGGCTACCCCCAGCCAGCTAGCAACTGGCTACCCCCAGCCAGTTAACAACCTGCCTCTACTACAGGTAGCTAGCAACTGGCTACCTCCAGCCAGTTAACAACTGGCTCTCTCCAGCCAGTTAACAACCTGCCTCTAGCAACTGGCTACCCCCAGCCAGCTTACAACCTGCTCCTACTGCAGCCAGCTAGCAACTGGCTACCCTCAGCCAGTTAACAACCTGCCTCTACTGCAGCAACTGGCTGCCTCCAGCCAGCTAGCAACTGGCTGCCTCCAGCCAGCTAGCAACTGGCTACCCCCAGCCAGTAAACAACCTGCCTCTACTGCAGCAACTAGCTGCCTCCAGCCAGCTAGCAACTGGCTACCTCCAGCCAGTTTACAACCTGCTCGTACTGCAGCCAGCTAGCAACTGGCTCTCTCCAGCCAGCTAGCAACTGGCTACCCGCAGCCAGTAAACAACCTGCCTCTACTGCAGCAACTGGCTGCCTCCAGCCAGCTAGCAACTGGCTACCTCCAGCCAGTTTACAACCTGCTCGTACTGCAGCCAGCTAGCAACTAGCTGCCTCCAGCCAGCTAGCAACTGGCTACCTCCAGCCAGTTTACAACCTGCTCGTACTGCAGCCAGTTAACAACTGGCTCTCTCCAGCCAGTTAACAACTGGCTACCCCCAGCCAGCCAGCAACTGGCTACCCCCAGCCAGTTAACAACCTGCCTCTACTGCAGCAACTGGCTGCCTCCAGCCAGCTAGCAACTGGCTCTCTCCAGCCAGCTAGCAACTGGCTACCCCCAGCCAGTAAACAACCTGCCTCTACTGCAGCAACTAGCTGCCTCCAGCCAGCTAGCAACTGACTACCTCCAGCCAGATAGCAACCTGCTCCTACTGCAGCCAGCTAGCAACTGGCTTCCCCCAGCCAGTCAACAACCTGCTCCTACTGCAGCCAGCTAGCAACTGGCTCCCTCCAGCCAGCTAGCAACTGACTACCTCCAGCCAGATAGCAACCTGCTCCTACTGCAGCCAGCTAGCAACTGGCTCCCTCCAGCCAGCTAGCAACTGACTACCTCCAGCCAGCTAGCAACCTGCTCCTACTGCAGCCAGCTAGCAACTGGCTCCCCCCAGCCAGCTAGCAACTGACTACCTCCAGCCAGATAGCAACCTGCTCCTACTGCAGCCAGCTAGCAACTGGCTCCCTCCAGCCAGCTAGCAACTGACTACCTCCAGCCAGATAGCAACCTGCTCCTACTGCAGCCAGCTAGCAACTGGCTCCCTCCAGCCAGCTAGCAACTGACTACCTCCAGCCAGATAGCAACCTGCTCCTACTGCAGCCAGCTAGCAACTGACTTCCTTCAGCCAGCTAGCAACTGGCTGCCTTCAACCAGCCAGATGATTTTTTTTTGTCAAACACATGATTTTTTTTTTTTTCATTTCTGTTTAGTTTTTGAAATAAAGGAATGAACTGTTTTTGTTACTTTTTGGAATTACAACGATTTTCTTTTCCTTAAAGACAATTTTTCGGTAATTTGCATTTTAGCTTTAGTTTTTTTTTTGTCCAAATTTAGAAAATATTTTTCAACTCTTTTTTCTTATGTTTAAATGAAAAGAAAATTGAGAAAATTAAGTTTCCCCAATGTCCTTAGCAGTTTATTTACCAAACCTCTTAATATCTCCGATTCACTTTTTCTGGCTCTGTTTGGTTTAGGTGTGAGCCTTTCATATAAGGATGAAGAGGAAGGGGAGGTATCATCATATCTACTCTGCAATTGTCCACCTCAAGCCGGAGAGCATATAAGATAAAAGAACTTACGGACACATTCGAAATGGAAACAAGACTCTTCGTACATAAATCAAATTGGTTCGAGGAGTAACGTAAGTAACTAACTCAGTGGTTATACAATAGTCCCTTCCGGTTCTAATAAGTGAATCGTATAAAAGTGTGTTAGAAGTCACCCTACCTACCTATCTATGATCTTTCGAAGTTCGGACAGTGATTTTCATTTTCAGTTTAAGGTTTTCTGGTCCTCTATTGGCATTGGTATCTGCCGCAAACGCCAGCTGTAGTTGACGACTTCCAATATTCCGCTTTTTGTTGCCGAAAATGTGCCGGATACGCTGGAAAAAGCGGTGAAAGATTAGACTAGTGGATTGACCTTTGTGGGCAAAACTATTTTCAAAAACTAAACGCTTTGAAACCTGAAAAGTAAGTATGCGCAGATTTTCTTTCAATAAAATGTGTAAACCTCTAAAAACACTTGTTTCCCTTGGAAGTTGGAGAATTTTGATAATTATCCATCAAAATCAGTTGCCTTAGAGAAACTAAAATAATCAATTCAGATTTGTAATTTGAACGACTTCAAAAGGGTTTGGTTTTTTCGAAAAGTTTTATTGCAAGAAATCCACTTTAGGAATGTCGTTCGGTAAAAGTCATGCAGTTAAATATTAATTTTCATTCTGACAAAACTGTTGTCTCCATTCACAAAAAAACGCTGCATTACATCACCTCGAACTTTTCATTATTCATAAAACATGTCAACAGATTCGAAGAAATTCACGTTTAAAAAATCATAAGGCAACATTTAATGTCAATAAAAAATAATGCACCGAGATCACTATCCGAGCTGACCCCCTTTACAATTGGCTTCTCGAATTTCCCCCACAAGCAACAACAAACAAACAAAATTTCTATTAATTTCCATAATTTTTCATCACAATCTCGAGACATGGCACAAATCACCTGAAAAATTGTTCCTGACTTAATCTCCGAATCGGATTTAAGTCAAAATTTTCAATTTCAAACAAAGCGAGTCAAAATGACCAAAGAAAAATGAGCATCCATTTGGCCCACACTAAATCACCATCACAGCTCGTTATGAATGTTAAAAACGGGCCATCACACCACGCGGTAACAGCATAACACCTCATCCGAACTCGCCTGGTCGCCACTCGCCATCTCATTCAAAATCGAACTTTCATCATAGATAACCTGCTGCTCGATCGGCTACTCCCATCGGCAGGCACACACTGGGAATAGGGAAAACTGATCTGGGTTCCGGTAAGACCCAAAATCTAATAAAAAAAAAAACAAAACCATACTCAGATAAGACAAAACACCAGAGGTCATAAAACAGTCACCTAAAAGGTGTCGTAAATTCAAAGGTTACTCTACAGAGGTCGCTCTGACCACCACATCGACAAGCCTCCCCCCGCCTCCCCTCTCCCCTCTCTCCACTACCATAATTAAGTCATTTTGTCTTTGCTGCAGTATTAAAGCGCCTTAAATGTTGTCGACCACTTTGTTGGGAACAGCATGCGACCCGGGCACTGAAGAACAAAAAAAAAAAATATTAAATTTGATATCTTCATCTTTGATGGGGTGACTCCCTTCTGCCCACCGGCAAACATTCGTATGCAAATTTGTTTAATTAAAAACCAAAAAAAAAAAAACGAAAATGAAAATGAAAAAAGAGGCGAACCCGGTGGACACACATCCCCGATCGCAGCAGGTGAGATCCATTGGTGTGCATTCAATTAAACGGACAAGCATATGCCAGTGTGTCGTACGTACAGAAGATGCCTATCGGGGGGATTGGGACACATCGTTCCCATCCTCATCCAGAAGGGTTACAAGTGCTCCTTCCCATTCCCAGTGCACACAGTAAGTCCGGGTTTAATGCGATCGCGTAAAAGCGATCATAAAATCGTGATTTATTACGCGAGGCCGTCGGGCCTATCTTGATTTTGGATTTAATTGTTTTTTTTTTTTTTCTGGAAGCATTTGAATAATTAAGCGGTACTGTTGTCCAATTTGTAGATTTTTAAGTTTTCACACTGTTCCTGGCTGCGTTAGGGGACATGTGTAGACAAATGCCTGTGATTAGCATTTTTTGCATTTATAATTCTGGATGATTTATGAAGCTTGCATGGGGAATTCCTGTTGGCCAAACAAATGGTCAGACATTAACCTGAAGATTTGGTTTTTGGTTACTGATTCGTCGAGATAATGTATAATAGATGCGGCGTCAATCGATAGTGCAGTCGCAGAGGCTTTCTGACTCGAATGAGAATTCAATTAACATGGGAAAATGTTTTCCAACTGTTTCGCCTTATTTTTTTTTGAGAGAGAAATTACAGATACAAATCTTAAGCGTAACCTTTTAATGATTTGGGCGTTTGAAAGTGAAAATTCTTGCAGTGGCATGCTGAGTTCATTTTGGACACATCACTTATAGGGATGACCTGATCAAGTTCAAAGCATTTAAGTTTACACTGCATGACTAAGACAATGATGGGAAAAGCATTAGCATCTACATAATCTGTCATGCTACTGCACATTATCCGGCGCACTGGAAAACAGCAGTAGTACAGCCTATTCCCAAACGGGGCAAAGATAACTCCAATCCGGCAAATTTGCGGTCAATTAGTCTCCTTCCGGCTGACTCAGTGGGTTGAGGACAAAATTATTATTCCAGATAACCGATTCGGTTTTAGAGCGGGGCGTGATTGCGTACATGCCGCTTCTAAACTGGTGTCAGATGTTCAATGGTACAAGGCTAAGAAACAATACATGGGTGCCTGTCTGGTTGACTTGCAGAAGCAAGTGTTGTAAGAAGCGCTCTTTTACAAATTGAACAAGCTAGGCATAAGCAAACCACTACTTTTCAGCATTTTCACGATTGATCGGTTAGGTTCTCTCCACCATGCTATGCATACGTAGACGACTTGATTGCGTACAGATCGGGATCGAAGATTGAGGACATCAGATTGAACTTGCTATGTGACTTTGTAAAATTCTGCATTATTGTGACGACTGGAAGTTGAAGATTAACTTTCATAAATCGGACACTATTCTTTTCAGGACTCCACTATCTAGGCTCTCTGTGGTTACAAGAAAGAATTGGTTTAAATTCTTGAACGTAGGACAATATGGGCAACCGTATCGACGGCTCTGGCTTGATCAATATCTATATTTTAACAATCATATAGATGCTGCTCTAGCCAGAACCAAAGTGAATTTTGCCATGACAAAGAGACTGTTCTATAGCAGCCAACTCGATGCCAGGGTGAAAGTCATCTGCAACATGCCCTTGGATTCCCTGCATCCTTTGTGGAATGGATTTGCTCGTATCTTGACGGACGAACCTATCAAGTCTTGTTTAGGGGATCAACCTCTAAATCAATTTACGCTACCTTAGGTGTGCCTCAGGGTAGCCACCTAGGTCCTCTGTTATTCATTATATCTATTAACGATGTTGTAAGTGTGCTCAAGAACTCTAGACTTGAATTTTTTCACTTTGCTTGCTGAGGATACTGTTCACTACGTTCCCTACTTTTTTTTTTATTTTGCCCTTGCAGTTATTAAATTTGTGAGCTTAATATTTATCGCGGCTTAAGCTAACCTGTTCTTTAACGTCCTTGTCTTACTTACAGAGGTATTCTTTGAATTTTTTGTTGACAGGATTGCGTTTGCATTTTTTTCTTATTGCGTTTTTTTAAGTTATTTTAATAAGCAACTCTCTACTAATCCAGGGTCTTAGACGTTTCAATTTTTACTTCTTTTTTTTCCAAATTAGAGCAACTATTAATGTGAGATATTAAAAAATGAAGAAAAATATCGTATGCTATCGAGGGAGTAGGTTCCATTATACGAGCCATACGAGGACATTAAAACCATGCTGTTATCTGAGTCCTAGCTGTGTTTCAATATGTCTATGTTAATATCTCGTATAACCAATAAATCCTTTTTTTAATTTTTTTAGTAGAAAATTTAATTGCTTCAAGAAGATATTTTTGCTAATGTTGTTTTCATGGAGGCGGTAAACACCAGAAATTAAAAATTGCTCCCCAAAGATACGGCAGTAAATTTCTAAGTTGTCGGCGCTAATCAAACTTCTTTTCTTTTTTAACGTACACTGCGACTTTTTACTTAAAAAATGTTAATTTTTGCTGTTGCTCTCTTTCTATTTAATTCATTTCGGCGATTTTTTTATTAACTTGCGTAACTTATTCACAGTCTGTTATTTTTGCATCCCCTATGTGTATAAAAAAATCCTGTTTTACTACTTTTTTGGACAGTTAATTTTCTGAAGGCTTCCTTAGATATATATTTTATTTCATTACACGCACAATTAATATCAGAAAATTGGCATATAACATTTCCAGTCAACTGATTTCAAATATTCTGTGACATTTGTAAACCATTTTTTTTTGTTGCAATTTTATTAAATTCAATGCAATAATATTACTTTAATACTAGGCAAAATTCCTTAAAACTAGTTTGATTTATTGAAATATTTTTATCTAACTTACCGACCCTATACGAGCTCTCTAAACTTAACCTACTGCTTTATCTACATACGGATGTCTTTCGACTTAATCTGACGGTTGTTTTATTTTTAATCAAAGTTACTTAAAACTAAGAAAATCGCGCTTAAAAAAACTTATTTGAAGAGACTTATTTTTATTTATTATTAACCTTAAAATAACTTAACACTTACTTAAATAACCTATTTTTACCTTAAAATTTACAAAGCCGACATGTCACCGTATACCTACATATACAGATATGTGAACATCCCCTGTTTGCAAGTATATATTTCAACATAAAAACTAAAACTAAAGGACTTTTAATACCGCAAGTCAGTCGCCCGTGCGAAAAAACGTACCTATCGCCGTCGGCCAACTTTACTTACACGGGCTACTATATGTAAGAAGGAATTCACGAATTTTTAAGCCACCAAAAATGTCGGTGCTGTCGTTCGACTTCTTCTCTATCGCGGTCAGAAACCGGCCCACTAAACCGCAGACGCTCCGTGGAATTGTTTGCAACGTCCCGCTCGTAGTAAAGCCGCTTATTCTCTTATAGCTCTTCGGGCGATGTAGCAGATTAGCGGTACCGCTAGTCTGTCCTAGCTGAGATCTATCGTATCTAGATAGAGGAAAGCGTCTGTGGGTATAAGACAGTTTAGACGCACCCGCTCGTAATACATGTCATTGGGATAGTAGGCACCGCAGATCAGATTGTTGACAAAGTTCTAGTAACTGGTTGAAGAATCAATCAGGATTTAATTCCGTATGTATTTTATTTCACAAAGTACTATTAGAATTAAACAAGTAAGCAAAATAAAAAATATAATATAAGATAAGACAAACCACGTAAACTTCTTATGAGGGTGACTGTCGACAGCAAAGATAGATAATCCAAAAACATATGTCAGATCGAAGAAGATCGAAGTATTCTCCAGCGTGATTTATAAACTTTTGCATGCGCTCAAACCAATTGTCGAAACACTTTTTCCACTCCGATTGAGAAACCTCCAAAATATGGTTTTTGAACGCTTCAACAGCATGATTTGGCGACGAAAATGGTTGACCACGCATTTTTTTCTTGATGTGCGGGAATAAAAAGAAGTCATTGGGTGCCAAGAAGTCAGGGCTGTACGGCGGATGACTCATCAATTCGACGTTTTGGCCGGTCAAAAAGGTGCTGGTTTGAGCCGATGTGTGAGAGCTCGCATTGTCATGGTGAACATCTTCCCTTGTTCGTTTTTCGAATTTCTCCGAAGACTTCAGGCAAACAAATTGTGGTGTACCACTCAGAATTGACCGTCCTACCTTGCTCAAGCGGAACAGTCGCCACATGACCAGCTTTGCCAAGGAAACAGGCGACCATTTGCTTCGAATTGCTTCTTCCACGAACAACTTTTGTTGGATTTGGCACGTCTTCGAAGACCCACCCACACAATCGACACGAGCCTTTTTTAAGCGATTGTCAAATTGTGATGGATCCAACGAGAACAAACCTTTTTTACGGCAGGGTGTTCATGCAATATCGAATGTATGCTGGTGGGAGAAATGCCCAGGGATGTCTCTATTTCACGGTATGTCACATGTTCTCTGGCACAACGGCCGTTTTTGAACGACCTTCACGTAATTCGTCTTTGAGCGAGCGTTGGCCACGACTGAATTCATTAAACCAGTTTTTCACAGATCTATAGGATGGTGCTTCATCGCCATACAATGATTTAAGTTCATCAATGCACTCTTGTCGTGACAATCCACGTCGAAAGTTGTGAAAAATTATCGCACGAAAGTGTTCACGAGTTAATTCCATTTTTTTTGCCGAGATGAATTTTTCAAGTCTCTGTAAATAAAACAATTCACGATTAAATGACAACACGTTCTGAGTGATGTTATACTAAAAAATGTCAAACTTTCAAATGTCAGATTGCAGCATTGCATATCTAGCAGCCTACGTATTAAGAAGCATGTATAACAGTGGTTTGCAGATGCCAAGTCTATTCAACTTGTAAAAGAGTCCTTCCAACCATATGGTATCGAAAGCCTTTTCCACTTCAACCAGGCAGGCGTCATTGCATTGTTTCTTACTTTTGTTCCATTGGATATCTGATACCATCAATCATGTCCTGCTCTGAAAACGGAATTTGTTATTCGAACTAATATGTTTGTCCTTAACCCACTTGGTCTCTATTGATCACCTTTTCCAATACCTTACTGATGCTCGAAAGAAGATTGTTACCCTCATTTTAAACTTGGTAAGTTCTGGTTCAGTGTCCATACCGCAAAAAAAAAAAATAAATTGTGGTCTGAACAATTATATCTGATGAACATTTTCTTCGATAGCTACTAGAAAATGAAAGAAAAGTTTCTTGAATAGTAAATAATTTGAGTGCCGGTTTCGAGAGGATCGCATTCAATCCAGACAGATTTTTTATAGTTTCTTTCCGTCCTTTTCGAAATCTCTGTTAATTCTGAAATATAAGACGTTTTCATGCGTCAGTGTTGCGGACCTTATATCGGGTTGTGAAAAAGGAAATATAAAGATTTATAGGATTCACATTTCTGGAATAATTTTCCAAGTTCTGATGTGGGAACATAGATCAAGAAATAGTGAGAGGCACCTCAAAAACTTAATACTGTTTCGGGAGGAACTTGATGCAAAAGATCGTTAAACACTGCCCAACATCGAGATAAAAATTTAGGGATATCCTGCAAGAGGTCTTGAGATCAATAACATTGAAAAACCTTTAAAGTTGTTCGATTGATTGTCGGCTAAATTAACGAACTAAGACCAAAGTCATTTTAGTTACTAGACTAAATTAATTAAGTTAATAGGCTTAGTAAAAATGATGTTAATGAAACTGCGTGAATCAATTTTGATATTAAAATTATAAATAAGTTAAACTAACTTTTTTCCAAAGAAAACTAATTTGATTTTAATTAATAAAAAAACAAAAACACTGCTGCAATTTCAAGGTTTCAGTAGAAGTGGACGTTTTTCACAAAAGAGAAAAGACTATTCTCTAATAAGCTTAGGAGTATCTGCAGCAGTGGTTTGCGTATTCCAAACCCATCTAACGTTTTAAATGGATTGCGTACTAAGCTGGCCTGTTTCTGGTTTTTTTTTTTAACTGGCTATGCGGGATAATATTTTTGTCCTCAATCCACCTATTCGAACATCTTTGAATACCTTTAAAAAATACCTTGGACCTTCGAAAGAAGACTGAGTTTCGCCCGCTTGTATGCGTCTTTAAATAAATACAACAAAAAAAAAATGTACAACGTGAGTGTACAACATATGGCTAACATGCACGTTCGTTTCCGTCCATAAAACCATTTCGAAACGACCGGAATTTCCGCTGCATCTGACTACTCAGTGACCATCTTGCACAAAGATTTCCATTGCGACCCACACACGCATTCTCTGAAATTTTTACAACATAACCTCAATTAAAATAGTGCCCGTGGTCCAATAATCATCTACAGTTCGGTTAACAAAAGACTTCATCTCTAGTAAAAAAAAAACCAAGATGGGAACCGCCATAACCATGCTGACCGAGGAACTTCTGTGCTACGTGATTGTTGCACTTGGTCTAATAAAAGAATCCAAACCGATGGCCGCGGTCGAGATGAAAGGATTCCTCTAATCATTTCATGTTTGTTGTTTCTCTAGTATCCTGAGTAAACCAGCGCACCGCACATCAGTATCCTCAATATTTTTTTCTGTTTACTGTTCTCCTTAAATCGAGATTTTTCACACCAAAAAAGAACCTTCTGTGTACTCCGATCCAAACATAAACATCAGAATTGTGCAAATGCATTGTTCCAGCTTCTCAGATCCCAGTATCCATATCTGCACCTTGGGGAGGTTCAGCATTTTTTTTATTCCAGCTCCACTTTATTCTTTGTTTGGCAGCAAGAGTCTTTGTCCTGGCTAGTTCATACGACGACGATCTTCAGACGTGCGCAGGTTGTGTGTGTGTGTGTTTTAAGGCTCTCGCGGTTTTTTATTAGTTTATCACACGAACAATGTTTGTATTGATATTTACAGAAGATACTCCTCGAGATACTTTCGCTGCGAGGTGCGAGTCTCTAATGAACGAATTTATGGCTTTGGCACGCTAGGTGTAACATTGGGGTAGGATGTGTGTTTACCCTGGATGGATGGGAACATTTTTTGGATGATGCACTGGTTTTGATAAAAAAAAAAAATTGAAATAGAAATCCTTGATTGGGGCAAATGGGTAAATATTTAGATGTTATTTCGTGAAACAATGTGAGCAAACAATGGATGTTTAATTGGGGAACAATAAATGCTTAGGTCGGTTAGCACTTGGATGTAAAGGAATTAGGATTGGTTGATTTGGAGTTGAAGTTCATTAGTGGTGGGCATTCTTCTATTCAGGAACGTTGATTATTCCATTTCACACATTCGGGAAGAAAGGGAATAAATAATTGGAAGTCGAACGATGGGTGTGTTTGTTGCCCCTGCTGAGTGGAAGAAATATGAATGGAAACTTCCATTTTGTAGTCAAGCTAATTTAGTAGATGAGATAACTTGTTTACATATGCGCATATTATATTTATTTATTTTCTTTAGAAAAAGGAAAACTGTTAACAATTGAGTTAATTAAATCGTGCTACGGACTAGTCAGTGCCACTTTCCTCCTGTTTTTTGTAGTTTACATAACGTGACCCTGACTTAACGCATGAATTCATATTCTAATTTTTTTAAAAAGAAAGCTGGGATCCCCATATGATAGCTTCCATTTAAGATCTTGTATATTTTTAGGTTCCGTACTTAAAAACAAAAAAAAAACGAACCATTTTACGATCGCTTTTTTGTCCGCCTGTCTTTCAACAGTTCAACTGCAGTTCCTCAAAGTTGCAGAAAAAATCGAGTCCCGTGATGGACAAACTATTTATACCTATATAATGCAATTTTTGCAAGTTGTTGAACAAATAGGGTGCAGAGAAAGGAGGTACGAGGGAACATTGGTCTTGAATTGTTCTTGAAAAGTGTAGCGTGTAAGTGCATTTATCATGCTTATTTTTGTACAATCCATGTCGTTGGAGTTCAACCAGAAGACGTTCTACTTCCCTATGAAAGATAGTTAGTCTTTTGTAGTGGATCTCTTTAGATTCAATGAAGTGAGTATCTCCTTGTGGAAAATACACGCCAATAATTCTCATTTAATGTCTTCGGATGTTTTATCTTCTTTTTGGCACAGCCAACATTCCCTCTCTCGGCACATGCTCATTTTGTTAACGTGGTAGTTCAGGCCACAGCGACCAGTAAGAAAGCTCGTTAGCTATCCTTGTCAAGATCTGATTAATCGCTTGGGTTGCCTAAGACCTTATCCATTGGTCCAGTGATCTAGACGAAGATTTTTTTACATTCCTTAATGAAGCTACATAATGGTTCTGAAAGTAGCTTTCGAGTCAACCCAAGCGAGTTTGTCTGCAGATTCGTTTCCTGTTATCCCCTTGTGTCCAGATCAGCTGCACTTTGTTGTGTCTGGGAAGGGATTGCAGTGCATCGTAGCCACATTTGTCAGTTTGGTGTCCATTATATTGGATAATAATGCCCTAAGTATTGTCTGGCTGTCTGAAAAAATTTGGATTTTAGTGCCTTTGATACTCTTGAGGAGTTGTGTCTGGCGCATATATCAATGGCGTGGATTTTAACTTGAAACACGGTAGGCCCTGAATCCATTGGTTCAGAGATCCTTGTGTAGGGTCCAAAGACTCCTGCTCCAACTCTGGAATCAATTTTGAATCCGTCTGTGAAATATACCAGACATTTGGGTTCTAGTATAGGGACACCATTGGACTAATTTCTACGATCCAATATTTCAATTTCAAATAACTTGCCGAAAGAATTCTGCCTGACGATGATATCCGGCACTGTACCGAACATGTCTCTCTCAGGGATTGAGTTGAATATAATAAAGTGGCCCACTGAACACCTGGTTGGAATTAATTTAGCTGCAATTTGATGGCGTATCTGGCAGCTTCCTTCCAATTGAAGATGGGCAATAGAGTTAGCCCGTCTACAGCTTCCAGAGCTGTTATGGGGCAGCTTTTTATCATGCGTATTTTTTGAGGTAGGAGAGTCTACATGGTAAACCGACGGATGATATTTGCTTTATCGTTAAGATTCTGTAGAACAATGACAACCCACTTTGCTGTGTAAGTCTTGAACCTCAGTTTGATTATTTCAAGGAGTCACCTGCCTGGTTAAGTGAGTCAAATTTGGGCTGAGTAAAAGCTTTATATCAAATTAGAAGAGGCACCTGTTGTGCAAATTTAAGCATTATGCATTAGGTTTTGAAGAGATTATTGCACTATATTTTGGAAGCCTTAAATTTTACTATGTTATTATTTTCTCAAGGTCGTGGAAGGCTGCTGTTTTCTATTTGCTCTACGAGGAAAGCAGACTAGACGATTCGGATACATGAAAATTTAAAAGAAAAACATTAGTTTTTAGGCTTTTCTTCATTGAAAAATTGATAAGGCCTAAGATCACCTCTCATACATTCAGAGATAAGAATCATGAGCCATCTGGACCCGAAATCCCAGAAATTTCGAAATTGTTTTCGAAAGTTCGACGGGTACATCGTCTGTCGAATGGTTTTTTATTTGATGCCGTACAATCTTCTTCGACTATTATGTTGGGTACTTCTTCATAATTAAGAGTAGCTCTTGGGTAATAGTTAGACTGGAAAACTGTCCACGTAAAAGTCCGTCAAAGTTCTGTCACAAAATGTGGGGAATTTTTCCGCCATCCACAGGAACGATGATATTTTTAGCGGAGATATTTTGAAGATGGTTTTGCCTCGTACATCTAGCTTTGTAGAAATTCTTGCTTAGCCTGGTTTGTATCAGCAGCGGCAGAAAATATTTTCTTTGTTTGATTTTGAGCTTCTTCTTCTTCACTCCACTTCTGGGCGAGTTTCTTTTTCAATTACATGGCATTCTGACTAAGCTTTGATTTTCAGTTTCCTTTTTTATTATTACTGCTTTGGTTATCCATAGATGTCTTATCTTACAATGATTCTTTGACATGTCTAAAATCCCACATATCCTTTATTCCTTACTATCATATAGGATGCTTAAGAGCTCCTTTTTACCCGATTGTGCCAGTAATGTTTTTCGGGTGCAGATATATTTCTTTTGCACGCTTTGTAGCCTTAACGACTTGATGGACTTAAGGTTAAAAGGAGTAGTTAAAATCACCTAAACTACGAGAGTGCCACTGGTTATACCAAAATTATAAAAATTAAAATACTCGATTCTTTGCGATCGGCCAAATGATCAAAATTCGTTGAGTGAGCTTCAACGTTAATGGGAATTGATCCTTTTAACTGATGCCTCTGAGCCTTAAACTTGACATGAGGAAACTTCTATAAGATTGAATTTTATTTTATTATCGATCTACAAACCTCTTTTTTTTTTAAATGAAAATTTCTTTAAGAGCGTTGGGCAACAATTGCAAATTGTAATTCAATTTTTGTAGTAGTAATTAATAATAATGAATAAAGCAATACTTCATTTAAAAGCATTTCCTGACGATTCAAGAAAGAAACAAAAAACCCGACTGAGTAAACTGAAAATTGTGAAGTTATGATTTTTTTCAATAACATATTCAAATTTCCTTGATAAATGAACTGAAAATATAGTAACAATTTGAAGAATTAAAATATATATTTTGAATTTGAATGATCATGGTTGACAGTCTCAATAAAGGCAGTTGGAGTCATAAAAGATCCGTAACATTTTCCAAAGTAAATTTTGATTTCTTGATTTTGTTGGTCCTAAGAATAGACTAAAAGAATGCGTAGTTGGAGATTCAAAATTAAAAATAAAATTTAATTTTCGAGCTTGCTTTAATCTTTTTGATCAGGTGTTTCGTGAAACTGTTTAACAGATAGTATGCCACATCCACCTCTTTCCTGGCACTGCTTAAATCGACCGAGTGCACTTTTTTACTGGTAAAGTATCCCAGTCTTCCATGACAGTCTTCATAGTCTATGTTTGACTTAATTTTTTGACCGATCAAGTTTTTGTTAGTTAACAAAAATGTCTCTTTTGGGAAGTTCTGGCCGGACTACACCTTTTTCTCTCAGCTAATCTCAGAACTCTCTTCAAAAGTCTTGGCGTATGGTGTACGGGCAGAGCTCTAGTTGTTGAGGTCGGCATCGAATTGATAAACTTGGGTTTTTGATAAACGCCAGACTTTCAATTGGATCACTTGTTGGGTCCCAGGTTTGACTCGTAGTGTTATTCTTGAAATTTTACCTGATTTTCGAATCTGTGTCCGTTTATCATTTAAATCAATTAAACGACGATATGATTGGAGAAGTCTGATAATGATGATTATGCTGTGGTCTATCAGATTACCATGCCGCAGTTTCAAGTTCATCATATAGCTTCAGTTGCTTAAGCAATACAAAGCGTGCATGCCTCCAGCGCATGGAACCTACGCACTTTCCTCTTTCAAGAATGACAACATGAGATACTATGGGAAATAATATTTGATGACTGTCAACTCGTTTGATATCCGCATCTCTTACCTTCAAGTACATTTGCAGCATTCCCCTCTTGGAAGACTCTTCATTAACCAGACGATTCGAATCTTGCAGGCAGACGTCGCTTCGGGTGCTTCTTAAACAATTTGTATCGACATACGGTTTCGTCTGGACTGTTCGCCCCATACAAGCGAACTTAAATCAAAATCCCCTCTGTTCACGTCCATCAAAAATATACCTTTTTCCTGTATCTGACACTTTCCACTCGAGTGGTTGCGATACAATAAAATCCGTCTCCGCCGCGCCGCTCTCTGTCCAGATTTCTATGGGAACCAACATCAGGAACCAAAGGAATCAACTTTTATCCTGCCACGTCAATTGCATTTCCTTCTTCCTTCTTTATTTCAATTTACGAGTATTTCCTTTTTTTAAAAAATTAAAAAAAAAGAATAAATCTGGGGTTCCGCATCCGAAAAGAAACGCCGAACCGAACCGGCGCGCGGTGCGGCGATATTTGTCAACCCCTCGAGATATTGTTTCGAGTTTCGGCGTGAGTTGAATGAGTATCTACACCTCGCCTGCTGCACTCCTGCACATCCTTATCGCACTGAACGGCGACAAACATTAAAATTGTACAAATTCAATTTTCTTCTTCTTATTTTTTCTGATCCTGGAATGAGGTTGAAATTCGTGAAGAATCCTCGTGTTGTTGGGAATCGTGTACTGCTGTGTATGCAGTGTGCTTCATGATGTGTGATGTGTGCTCTGTGATTTCCTTAAGTGCACTTTAAGCTGAAGGTATTGTGTGGCAGTATGATCAGAAAAAAAGAGAAAATCTATTCGTTTGTGGCTGGACGGACAGAGCTGTGCCCGGGTGGAAGCGGGACACTGTTGTGCTTTATGTGTACTCACATGCTTGAAGGGAGTCCAAATCCAGTGTATTATACCTGAAGTGTCTATTGGAGTGCACACAAAATGAGCTCTGTGATTGTGAATGTCCTGGAAAAAGTCGTGAGATAAAGTGAGCTCAGAAATTATGCATTACGTCACGTCTAGCGCACCCTTACCAAAGGAAACCTCTTGAAGTCGATTGATAAGAGAACAAATTTTAAAGTAAATGTGATGCCAGGCTCTGATTTGGTGACATGTGGCATCGTCGTTGAGGAGACTGACGTTTTGAAGAGGTTTGGAGTGTGCTGCAGTGTTTTTTTTTTCAAAAAATTATGCTCTTGGCGGAGTTCTGAGTGGTTCGTAAGGATTGGTCTCTAACATTCGAAGGCACGTCCTAAAACGGTTGGACTTGCCAGTAGGCAGGTCAATAATCTTCGATTTTTGTCATGAAATGTTTCGTCCTTCGACTGTAATTTTTCTTTTGACAAATAATGTTTTTTTTTTAACGCCGAAAACACATAAAGTGAACAAACTGGAGATATGGATAAAGTTTTGTTTTTCAAATGCATTAACTTTTGAAATACTCCACGTGTCCATAGTCCAAAGGAGTCAGGCCCCACCTTTCCCTTTTGTCAGCATCTCTTCTACATCATATCTGTATGCATATTGGTACTAAGAGTAGAGTTATTGTATTTTCCAAAAGGAACGTGGTTTTAGACGAGAGGTTGAAAGTCGTACTGCGGAAAAAAGGTAGGGCTTTCGTGGTCTTTGAAAAGGCTTATCGCAGTCCGTTTTCGTTTGCAGATTTTGGTAGTTGCAGACGGGCGGATTCCAATACATTGTCCGAAATAGCTTCTTTTTTTGTTTTTTTTTTCAGGAGAGGCCTTATCACAATTTCGGCTATTTCGAATGTAAGAGTTCGTCAACTTAATTTTTACTACGCTGTTTTTTCCGCACAGGAAAGCTTAACTTTTTGTTGTCAAAGTCAATTTATGTGAAGTCCTAATTCTTTTGGACTTTCGATCACTTGAGCGACTTCTGATGAAGGGATATGTCGAGATATGATGTTTTTGGACAAAAAAGGAGACTCAACGTTCGTAGTCTTCTGAATAATTGATGTTCCTTACCTGCATCATTGCAGAAGTTAAGTCTGTCTATGTTTCGAAAATTGTTTCCATGAGGGTCTATTTGGAGACGGATCCCTTTTCTTGAATTTTACTAAAAGCAGTTTGAACAAGACTTGGGATGTTAATGTGTTTCAGGTCAAGTGAAAGCAGCATGATTCTTTCTGAAGGGTATAGAGGCGACAAAAAAGATTGTACGCATTTGTCATACCGTCGTTTGTTTCTGCTGACGTGTACAACCATGTCCTTTCGGTCTGAAATTTCTCTTCGTGTGGTCGGCTTAAGAATATATTTTCATATGCCTTATCAGGTTCTTACATGACTGAGGGACCCAAGAAATTCTGCCTTTCCCAGTGTTCACAGCATAATAAATGACATAATGTTCTGAAGACATTATAAAACTTTCCATTTTTTTTCATCCATTCAGCATAACGAAAACTATGGTGTCCCCTTGGAATAGTAGAGAGAAGCAGAAGGAAGCATGAGAGATGTTCTCGAGCAATGTTCTAAACAAGATCAGAATCATGAAGGCAAAAAGACGGAAACGATGCTGTTGGAAAACACTTTGTGATGACTAATTGGAAAAAGACCAATTCTGAACACTGTTAAATGAAATGAAATGAAATTGTCTCAGACATAAATCAATATGCAACATTCATGATTTCCGCCAATAATGTCACACAACCGACTGCGAAGAATTGAAATTAAAGGCAAGTTTAAGTTCACTAAAGCTGTGTGACACTTTTATTTATGTCGAAGCTTATCGAAGAAGCTTGTGATGGGCTTATGAGATGTAGTCATTAAATCATTTTTACAATTTACCTGCAAATGGAAACTTAACCGTATGAATCTCCAAGAAGATATTTTGTGCCGTACCGCCTGAACGTCAAAAAACGAAAATCGACTTTTGCTTTAATATTGACATTACGCCTGACAAACTCGTCCATCGGGCAGAACTCTCTCTCTCTCTCTGATTTCAAAAAATACCAAGCTACGCATTTTCATTACTTGCGAACAGTTCTTTAAGTTATCCCTTCAGTGGTTTGAAAACAAATCACGAGCCAATAGTACCATCGAAAGTAATTAAACAAAGGGGATGAACATTTTACCAAAGTCGGTAAAATAAAGTGTTTATATGGAAAAACGACACGATTTCGATCCACAGTAAATTTTAAAAATTGGTTTGGGTACGAGTGGACTTGCCCATAACATGAAAAAAAAGACCAACTTCAATTTGTGCTATGAAAAGATCATTCATTCAATGAACATATCTATGTTGTGCACGAGATGAAAACATTTGTAATCTCGTTTTATGAAGTTACGTCTTGGCTGTAAATAAATCACTTTGGCTTGCAAGAGCATTTTGGAGAAAGTACGAGCTCTATCCTGTCCAGCTTCACGTTGAAACTAGCTGGCTGTCCATGGCTTGTATTACACAAGTCAAAGAAAACATCTTATGCAGTTTAAAATAAAAATATAGGACCACCGACCTAAAATCATAGCCAATCTTATGTATGAAGCACATGCTCATTTCTCTAAGAGGATCCAACTCTACGTGAAATCGATTCCATTACAACAATGGAAGTTGATTTTACATTCGCTTTTGGTAGTTGTTTTTCAACTCCACCAATAAAGTTTTGTAAATCAGACAGCCAGAATTATTAAATATTATTTAGCTTTGTTTCGACCAGTTGCATGGTGACACAAATTAAATCTCGAGCATGATCAAAATCCATACCATAACTGGAACTGTTTTCTTATTGGGGGCATTAAAATCTGTCTGATTCCTTTGAACTCTGCAATTTCCTTGTAAACTTTCTCTTCCTCAGTAAACTTTTACTAAGTTATCACTGAAACATCTCTTACAAATTATTACTATTACTAATAATATTATAAATATAAATGAGCATAGCGGAAATTTGTTATCAGGTTGTGCTTTTTTTTCCTGTTAACAGAATTTAAATTGTTTCAATATAAACATTGTGAAAGACCGCATTTTCGGAACTATTTCCACTAACTTGGACGATGCACTTTCATCAAATTTGTTAGATTGCTTTTCTTTGAAGGACATTTATGATCGCTCAGAATATTAAGGCGTGATTATCTTTACGGGTTCAAGAAAACATAGTTTCAGTCGAGAGATTTCCACCAGTTCATCATTCCGAGCTGAGAACTGTTTAACAGAGGATCTTTTACATTCTGGTAAATATATGCCTTCAAGAGGATCACATTCAGTTCAGTTTTCTCTGGGGAATTTGAAAGCTGGTTCTAGGCCGATTTCGAGAGATTTTTAACCTCTGTGTCATTTTCTGGAAAAACCTCTAGACTTTGGTTCATGATAAGAAACCACAGCTGTGGCAAACAAACTAAATCTTCGGATGTGATCTTCTTTACAAAGCTTTCTAATAATTGAGTTATGTAATTTTATCCATGTGTCTTGACGACTCTGTCATTTAGCTTTCTCCTGATGTTTTTTCTATGAAATCATGTAAGTCCCTTGAGTTTCATTTAAATGATATAATTAAATGTTAAAATAAGCATCAAGCTACAGCAGAGCAGTTTTTGAACAAAAAAAACTTGCGGCTCCATAATTTTCTAACGATGTTTTCATTTGTCAGTTATGTAGACATAATTCTGAATGATGAAAAATGAAAAAGAGTTACAGGAAATACAATTTTAAAAAAAAAATTCCTAGCACTGCCGTGGAAATATGAATCAAGAAATAGAGAAAGGGGGAATCAAAATATGAAATGGTCTCAACTTTATACTGTTTTAGTCGCTTTGTTATTCTATATAGTTTTTAACTAACTTTGTTTATTCAATT
Source organism: Orthonevra nobilis (assembly GCA_963555765.1). NCBI lineage: Eukaryota > Metazoa > Arthropoda > Insecta > Diptera > Syrphidae > Orthonevra > Orthonevra nobilis. The sequence goes on along the minus strand of OY743227.1, from coordinate 72,518,634 downwards.
GGCTAAATAATCGAAATGGTGGTGAAATTTTTGGAAGAAGAATTGAGCAGAGAAAACATTTTTATATGAATTTGTCCAGAGACTTATGAACGGAATTGTATATATTTATACATATTTTTTTATCTGATAAGATTGTCGAAAACTATAATTTTTATTTGAAAACTAAATTGATTTTTGTTGAAGAAGTAAAATTGTCATTTTTTGACAGTTTTTGTCATAAAATTCAAACCACCCTGTCAAATTCAACCAAAAGCTTTTCAGCTCTTCATTATGTATATACGCTTCGAACGAAACTAAGTTGGGTTCGATAGCTTGATTTGTTCTCGAGTTATGCTTGACGAAAAAATACGCACAAACGTACTTACGTACACACACACGGACAACTTTCTAAGAATAATGGAATCCGACTACTGGGACCTCGAAACGTGGAGACATGCAAAAATTTTGAATTTCGAAAATCGGACCGATTACAAAAACTTTCTGATGGGAAGTTAATAACGAAGCCAGCAGGAAGGCAATCAAAGAATTTTTTTTTTCTTTTGTTGCTAAGTAAGCAATTGAATTTAACGCCGTTTCTCGAGCGACCGATCTGACATTTAACAGGATTATACGAGAAGCATAGAACTTTTTGTCTTGTCTATGAATCCGGTCAAGTTGTCTCCGACAACATTTGCAAAAGCGGCTCTTTCACTGGAGCGATCGACCAGCAATAGTAGAAAGGCTTATTTTATCATGCTGGATTTCCAATTTCGAAACATAAACAGAATTAAAGAATAAATTGAGAAGGCAATGTCTTTTGGTCTGCTGTTAAGATATAACATTGATAGCAAAGCAATGCCGTTATCCTTCACAATGAAATTTTTGCACTTTCATTAATGTCGAAAAAAATACTGCGAATTAAGCGAATGCAAATAAGTCTATCAAAAAATTCTCGAAAATTCTGTTTAAAGCCAACGCTTTATATGGATGATTGGATGATAAAAAAAATGCCTCCCCATTTAAAATAACATGCATTGTCAAATTGTAGTAAAAAACCTCTGCAGGCAAGGTCTCTTCCGGACGCAAACACTTCCACAAAATCCGACCCAAATCCATGTATTACCTTAAAGTGTCTAACAACGTTGCTTTCTTTGATCCTTGCTAACGATAAAGGAAGCCATTGTACGTGCTGTTTTCCAGTTTACCTTTATTTAAAATAAAATAATATTTGCTTGAATCTCGGGTCCCCTCATCCCACCTATTATTTGTGTATCCAAACCAGCACCCAGCAAGTATCTGTTGATTCTTGTATCTTATTTGTCTATTTGGTTCAGAAACGCGCAACGCTTACCGCGGAAACGCTCTATACCTCCTTTGTGTTTGCCTGCGTTCATTTCATTTCAATTGAATGTCGCCGACAGCTTGGCTTGGTGGTGGTAACTGTGGTAGTGGTTGCACCAGGTACCACCTGCTAGTGGCGTACCTGCCACCTTATTATCGCGGCGTACTTTTCCTTCTTTGCCAGTAAAAAATAATGATCGCTTTGTAAATATCCGCGGTGCAGCTAAAGTCCTCCGAGGTGTTATTAAAATGTCAGAATTGTGTTGGTTTTTTTTTCCAGATTCTGTCCGTTGCAACAGTCCAATTGGATTTATTTTGGTTGAGTGTATAATTAGACGTGCTTAAGGATATTTTTGAACGAGCAAGGAAACAATGGAAAAAGATGAGGATACGTTGCAAAGAAGGATCGAATCAGGGCGTAATCTGCTTTAAATCTGGAAGGTGCAACGAATAGGGTCTTTAATTAAAATCTCTTAATTAGAGGAGAGATTCCGGTTCCTAAGTCTTAATCTCATTCGGCGATAGTTTTTTTTTTATTCCAATTAAATTTAAGAAAGAATCTGATTTATTAATTGATAGGCTGACTCATTTAGATTACATCGGATCCATTGTGGACATAAGTGATTGTAGCCATGGAGAAAGATCTAAAGGAAGGGATTGATAGCAGCTAATAGTGTTCCTAAGCGAAAAAAAAGCGCTTAACATGAAGATCCTCTACGATGGCGTATGACAAATAGTCTCTATTTCTCTAGAAGACTACAGCTACTGGAAAAGTCACTTTGGATTATCATGAGTCTTTTCGCAGGCAAGCGAACTACAAAGAGGTTGATCATCGGATGCCTTGGGACTTTGCTTAACAAGATTATTTCAGCTATTGGGCTTTTGCTTCGTTACAGCTCAGATTTTAACCACATTCTTCAAAGTGCCTCAAGAGCCATCTGACCTTCAACGAAAGATATGCCCCCTTAAATCATTTCCGAGACCTTCCTGATTTCAGTTCAACATCATTTTTCATCACATTATTTACAGAAGACATCAACTCTTATAATGGTGGCCATCTTGGACCCAAGTATGATGACAGCTAGCTCTACCCTAAGCGAAGTCTTGAAGGATTATAATGGAGTCTATTTCCCTCCTCCATTTTTAGACATTCTTTAAGAGTTCCAAATTTTTGGACTACCCAGAGGCCTTCTGTCGTTTTATGCACTTCACATCAACCGCTCTTGGATTCATATTTATTTCAGCGCAAGATTGGTTGTCGATCACATCTCGTCGAAGTTCATAGCATTTGAAAAATAGCATTTTAAGTTTCTTCCAATTGCGGGTTAGACAGCATCAGCATATATCCATTAACAAACTTTTTGGTTGCGACCCGTGTCCTACAAAACGTCCTCTTAATAGAAAATCCTGCAAGCTTTTCTAGCACAATCAGCGGCGGTGGCTTTCCAACTTTATACTGAATCGAAAACATTTGGCTTTTCTCTTACGATTCAGGACAATAGCGCTAAACTTCGGAATTTCAATGCCGATTTAGACCTCCTCTAAGTGAAGAGAGTGGGTCGAACGGAACGCTAGTGAAGTGAGTGTTGTTGGTTATGAACACTCATAGAGCTGCATTCGGACCAAGGCTTAAATTTTACAGTGGTCATATTTCAAAACGTTATGGTATTAAAGAGTGTTCAAAAAACATGGATTACGCCATTCCATCTGGAATCTAGCGGCCTTGAATAAAACTGTTTTGCACTTTCTCTCCAAGTTCGCTACCAGGTTAACTGTGGTGACTTTCTGGCTTTATTTGCAATGGCACACCGAGCCTCGCAGCAGCAATCGACTTTTACAATGCTTTTTGGCAGAGAAATCAGATTGCCTCCAGTTTTGATGTTTGGTGCACCACCCAGTGAACTGTCTTTAGAATCTTTGTGCGGCAAGGCAACTACAGAAATAGTTAAAAGATGCGATATAACTTCTTATGTTCCACAGTTCAGGCTTCGAGATTTTGTCGGGTTTCATAAGCCCCGAAGAAAGAAATCTGTCAAAATTCAAAAGAAGCCAAGGACCGAAACAAAGATTGTCCACATTCATCGTCTTGTCGAGTACCGAGGGAAAATTTTCAAAAATGTGAACACTTCTAGGAAGTGCTTGAAAGAGGTGCTCTAGTCCAAGGGGGAGAATTTAACAAATGTGGGAGAAGGATTTGACATTCGCTATATTATGTATTTCGGTTTTTAAAAATTTCCACCGTGTAGCCGGTATAACTTTTATACTGTCAATAGGGGACCAACTCGATATGGGAATAACCCTTCCTATCCTAACCTATTTCTAAGCTGTTGGCTTCCAGTAACTAAATTATTTAGTCGTCTATTAGCAGCCTTGGGAGGACAATTAGACCTCATGGAATTTGTAATATCTTGTGAACGCGTGCTCTATGGAGGCTTTTAACATTGGCATGGATGCTAATACTGTTTAAGAGTTCCTGCTTGCGTTTTATTGTGTTTTTAAGGTATCGTACCACAAAAGGAAAAACGGAACCATTATAGGATCACTTCGTTGTCCGTCTGTCTCTTTGTCAAAACACTTTTTCCCAAGAACGTGGCGAGGTATCAAGTTGAAATGAATACCATATTCTTATGATTGCAGTCCCTTAAAGCTGTTAAAAAAAATCGAAGCAGTAAAAGATACGGCTGCTTATGCAGCAAATTTTCATACGGGAAAAAGCGGGAACATTTTTCAAGACTCGATTCCCGTGATGAGCGAACTATTTACATACCCACAATTTTGCATGGAATTTTCGTTGCACTTGGTCGTTTCTTTTAATTTTGCTGGCTCTATATAAATTTAAGTCAATTCACGCAAAGCTTTTAAAAGCGTGCGAAACAATTTTTGAATCATACCTTTATGCCAAAGGTGACCACTGTTCAAACCAATATAACATGGCTAGATGTTTTCTACCGGTACAGAAGTAAAGAATGCGGCAAAGAAAGTTTTATTTTATTTGTACATATTTACAGAATTTGACTTAAAATCAGACTTGTAAATAAGGTTGCACATTGTTGGCTCAACAAAAGGGGCTCAATAGTTTTCTATTTTAAAAATTACAATATATTTTTTCTTAACGAAATAATGAGTCTAATTTTTGACCCTAATAAATTTTTTTTTACGAAAAATATATTTAAACCATGTTATTAGGTTTTACCCTCTGTAATTTCGGTTGTGTGTACATCTCATCCAATCTTTGATCGATGATCACCCGGGGGCCGAAATATTTTTGTGATGGCAAGTGAAAACAAACTATCGGAATAAATATCTAGTCAGGAATCAGCGATCAGAGCCTCAAGACCTGTCAACTTATTTAAGCGAGTGATTTTGAATTTGACTCTAAATTGAAATTCCTGGAGTGATAAAAGTGCTCTGTTAACATCGTTTTGGCACTGCGAAACGAGTTCTTCAGAAATTTAGATGAAGCGTTGTTCTGAACGACAATACCCGTAAAACCATAAAACACTGAATTGACAGTTGACGTCATGCAATGAGACGCTTTCTTATTTTTATCATAATAAGCCAGAAATGAATCAGACCCTACGAGCGGGAAGTTGTTTAGGTAGAGACACAAATGGTCAAACTAGACCAGCTTCGATGGGCTATATATGAAAAAAAAAAATAGCCGACAAGTGTCTGTTTGCCATGCATGCATAGGGTTCCGTACCGACGTACAGTACGCAACACTTAACCTACTTCTTGGCCTAAAATTGGGAAGAGATTTTTAAAAATAGGATTTTTTGGATTGGAACCCGCATTATTTTTAACATAACGTTAATTATTTGATGTCCAAGCGGCCATAGAAGCTAACATTCTTAGCAAGTGCCTTCCTATTGCGGTTCAGAAAGTACAGACCCTCAGTTTAGGTACAATGCCTACTTCTTGGCGAAAAATAGACTTACGGTTTAAAAGACACACAAAAATTTAAATATTATTACAAATTTACGGTTCTTATTGCTTCTTGCCAAGCTCGATTTTTTTCGGCTTTCGAATCCTGAGAAAAATAGTACTAGCAGCCAGAAAGACGGAGAACGAGGTGATCCTAAAAAAATTGTTTAAGATGCAGGAACTTAAAAACGACCAGAAGTCTTAAAAGACACATTCATTCATATCCATTGCCTTTCAATTGTTTTCCAATTGTATTTTCTAAAAGCCATCTGCCCACAAGTACTATTTAACAACTCATAATCCTCATTCAGCACTTCCTGTCCAACTGACTGAGTCGTCTCAAGCCACTCTTAAGCACGTGGGTGTGAGTAGAGTTAATAAATTGCAAACCACCCAACCAGGTATCGTTTCGCCATTCAAATGTCCTCGGTAATCCCAAAAAAGGCATTCGACCAGATTACCGGCATCTTAAGTATCCTTCGAGCACAAAAGAACTCACTCGCCTAGAAATTCCCATTCAACGAGCTAATTACACGTCTGCCCGGGTATATGACGTGCTGCAGGTGTCGCCTAACCCAACCCCTGACCACAACGAACATAACATCTCACTCTATGACCACAGCCAGGACATTCCACGGACTTTATAACCAATTTTAATTGCCTGTGAAATTGAGCTGTGCGATCCAGAACAAAGCGACAGAAGGTCGGGATCCTGTTCCACGACTTGACCCGCAACCATCATAAAAAAATCTATTCGAGTACAAAAGAACAACACCAAAAAAAAAAAAAGAATTATTGCCCCATTCGAGGGTTTAATGGTGCGGCGTTTATTTTATTTAATTCTTCTCATCTCGAACGAACAAGGAGAGGAACCATAACCAACTATCTTCCATGATCCGCGCTATGAACCACTTTGGAGGTCGTAAATTTCTTTGACAATTAACACCTTCGACGTGGATGGGAGTGGATCACTGCGACTGGACATGTGGGTCTTTTTTGGACTTGTTTGTTCTGCCAGTGTTAAGGAATGTGCCAGAAAGACAAAACGTGTTTCTTCTCACCCGGAGGAGGAGGGTCTTTAAAGTGCTCTCAATGCTCAAGACAACAGGTGAAATGGAGAACATTGATGGGTTGGTTCCGTTCTAGTTCTAGTTCATAGGAGTGTGCTGACTTTTCGTTGTTAAATGTAAATTTCGGAATGTGTAAAGGTCATCAAGATGCCATTACAGAATGGCGGACACCTTGAACTTCTGAGGGCTAAAGGCATATGGTCTAACATCTTGTAGGCGCATTTAAGTTCCCTCATAAATTGTCACGTTTAATTGGGAAGAATGTTTGGGTTTAAAGTGAACCAGATGGTAAGTGGATGGTTATATGGGTTCTTAGATAATTGGTGTTGAATGGAATGGGTCCTAAGATGACACCTTTTCAGCTTATAGTGGTGCTAATGTGTTTTGCTTTTTATTTGATGACATGTTCCTGGTTTAAAATAATTAATAAACATTCAAGTGGGCTTTAGATACGCTGGCCAATGCCCAACTTTGGTATCATGAATGTTTCATCAATTTGTTTATCTTTTATGAGATGAGATCATAATTGGAAAGCGGCTTGATTCATCGATTAGACTGTCGACCTCCGCTTAGATACATAAGATATACGAGTAGGTTAACTTTCGACATGAAGAGGTGGATCGCTTTAATTGCGTTACACACCAAAAGAATTGCATAAATAAACGAGTTTATATTTGGGAAGCTGTGACAAGTATAAATTTGGAGTTACTTGCTTGTACTAACTGATGCCACAGTCAAAGTGTTTTTTTATAATTCACTTGTGGTCGAGGAATGAAGGAATGCCTTAAAACTATCGGTCACAATATCGAAAATCAGGGATCAAGAGTACCTCTCTGTGTGAAGAGAGGTTTGATTGTGAATTGTTTGAGATTGATTTCACAATCACGTTTTGAGGCTAAGGAAGAAATGTCCATTATTGTTAACTAAATGGGATAAACGATGAGCTAATGACAATATCCGGCGAGAATGAAGCTGTCCATAAATGCTGGGGCACTGCCTTAAGAAAATGAGCCTTTGCGTCGTTGTGTGAATCTTCACAATGTTTTCGTGTCCCAAAAGTCTAATTGTCTGATCTTGAGCTCAGACGAGTAGTCTTAGAATGGTATTTGTAGCCTATACCCAGCGGTCCTTGCATCGCTAATCGAAAGTCAGACATTTGCAATATTTGCAACAAAAGCTTTTGTGATTTGTGCAACGAAAGTGACCCTCATGTGACGGCTCGCATTTTATGTAAGGCTTATTTGGGCTGTAGAGGCATTTAATGTGACTCTGATTTTTTTTTTTTCTCCACGATAATATGCTGCTTAAAAGTGGAATGCTACCAATCAGTATCCATGGCCAAAGGTGAGGGACGCCATCCTGAAAACGAATTTGAAATATTTATCAACGAGAAAGCGAATCGCCTAAGTTATGGCGGAAAAGAATTCTTTTATGAAAATCGAGAAAAGACCCGGAGACAAAGTGGAGCCCTGTGGGATACCAGCATTAATATTGTTAATTTCAAACTTGATACCGTCAACTTGAATTGAGTGATTCGACAGGTTGTTGTTAATAGGTCGACACTTAGTGTAATCCGTAAACTATAGTTAATAGCCGCTTCTTTGAGTTGCGGAACAAGGAAAAGGAAGCGCGCCATTCATCAGCCACGTGAACCGCACATATTGTCAAGTTGTGATATATGTACATTTCGGTTTTTTATTATTATCACCTGTTAAATTATCAATCTTGTCATCTTAATTTTTTTAAGGGACTTGAGAAACCAGAGTAAACTCTTTTTGGAATCCGAATCGAGCCGGGAAAGGTTCACCTGTCTTTTATTTTAAAGAAGCATTTCAACTGCGGTGAACTTGTGTTCTTGGAGTAAAAGCTGAACAAGCTCATAGCTTGCAAATTGTATATCAACTGTCACAGTATGGTATGTTTATGACATGGGTTAAACAATGCAATTGGCAATATCGTAGGGCCTTTTTCCGTGATATATTTCCAGGTTATTTATGTTAAAATTTCGTCCACGTAGCAAAGAGCTAACCTCGACGACTTATTTGACTGACTTGGATGGTATTTATGCGCCTCAAAAGACTATTAGCATTTCCTCAAAAGTTAGGCAATCACTTGTTGTGTGATGTCACTTTTGATTTGCTCCAAAGGACATAACAATAATATAGTTTAGTGCCTTAACTAATAAAAACCGTGTAAAAGCAAAAAATAACATGCGAAAGTGAAATCGTGTAAAGAAAGGGGGACAGGTCATACATAGTGCTGGGTAAACAGCATACATGAGTTACTGGGCACACCCCCGTCAAAGTGAGTCAAATCAAATTTCTAGAGATGATTCGTTCACCAAATTTTTGTCCCAGTTAGTGATGAAGATTTTCAGCCCACGTTTATCCATCGGTTTCAGTTGCTTATGGGCCAAAATCTTTCCTCAATTTTTTTCTCGTGGTGGACTGAACTGAGCCCGAGTTGAGTTGGCGACCCGTGACAAGTCTGACAAATGTTTATCTGATGCAAATCTTTCGGTGGATCGTTAACTAAGCCATCAAGAGCTTTCGAGAACGAGTTGCACATTGAGCAATTAAGCTCATTAGAAAATAATATTGGGAAGTAAATTTGTTTACATTAACATTATTGCAGGTCTTTCTTTATTTTATTCCTACTTCTATTGCCAGTTTTCTAGTAGGCTGCTCGTTTATTGACCTCTTTAGCCACTTTCGCATACAATGATTACATGGATTTTAATTAGCCAATAATAAACACATATATATATACATATATACAAATAATCGAAAGAATGTTATATCTTTTAAAATAAAATCTCGATAAAGCAGTTCAAAGAATAATAAGTCGGAGCAATTCTTTTAATTCCAGCTCATTTTATTTCAAAAATATATAAAATAAAAATTTACAAAACACGAAAACAAGTGCTATCCTCAAATTAATTTTAAGCTTTAACTGAACATCTCAAGTGGAAATGTAATGAAGAAAAGTTTAAAATTCCTTAATACTCTGTTGAATTTCCTGAATTATTTAGCTCTGCCTGACAACGTAGCGGAATTGAATCCACTAATCATTTGCAGCGTGCCGGTGGTTTAGAATACCGAACACTTTGGAATACTTCCCAAAGCTGGACATTGTTTGTCGACTTGGAGGTATGAACAACCCTTTATATATCTCCCGAAAGATTTTCAATGATGTTCAAGTCAAGTGGCTAAACTGGCCAGTCCATTGACGATAAACCACTCTTTTGCTTTTTCGACGGCATTTCTTCATTGCAGTACCTTCAACGCCAAAGGGCGAAAAACATCCCCATGATATGATTTTTGAACTTAATATTGCTTAAAAGTTTTTGTTGTATACTCAGGCCGATATTCTGTTTTCGGAGGACGTCTTACATACTGGCGTGAACCAATGCCACCATACAAAACGATTTTGGACTCATCTGTACATAAAAAGTTTCACCACTTTTCAACAGAAAATCCATCAAATATTTTAGCGAATTGCAAGCGTTTACTGTACTCACAGACAGATTTAATTCTTTTCTTGTTTGTACCGCCGATTTGTTTGGAACTTGTTTGGGCATTGCCACGATTTTTCTAACATCCTGATGCGTTGTTTCTCGTTTTCCACTCCCTGTTTTTGATTTTTGTACATATTAAATTGCGTTTGCAACCATTTTGGATGAAAAACAATTCTGAGTACGACTTGCCTTCCCTACGCAGCGCCAAGATCAATTTTCTTTGTTTGTCTGTGCGGTTCTTACCGCGACCCACTTTGGCACAGAAAAATGAATGAAATGAGGGTGCTACTAAATTGATCGTATATAATTAAAAATAGAACTTACTTTTTTCACTTTATTTCGCAAAAAAAATCTCGACTTTTTTTATGAATATTAATCGCCGCACTGTTTTCTTAAGGTATTAAAATTTTGTTTTTTTTTTTAATTGAATGCATTGTATTTAAGGATTATTTTGTTAAAATTTCAAGTCGATTGGAGCAGTAGACGAAGTCATGAGTATTTTTACACCTGTCGGATGAACGTTTTATACCAGATTTTTTAGTGTTCAAAACTTTAAAGCGTTTTCCCCACAACTCATGTTTTCAAAACTAATGCCCGGATCCTTTTGAGATTTTGAACACTATTTCTGTACATAGGGAGTTTTTTTTATGAAATTTTCTTTTTACATTTGAAAAATTATTCGTTTTTTTCGCAAAAAGTGAAAAATTTAAAATTTCGAAAACTCTCTCAGCATTGCCTGGGGAAAGCTATTATCTAACGAATGAACTTTGATTGTTTGATTCCAGATGATCCAGCAACAGCAGTTATGAAGGTCGGCACATTTCTACTTTTTCCCGAGACACGTTCGAATATTTGCTGCCATTTCCGTGATTTTTTTTTAATACTTTTTCGTGAAAATTTTATACAATATTCTTCAAATGTCAAACCTTAAGATTTTAATAAATAGAATAGACTGTGTTGTCACAAAAAAATTCACAAAAACATGCCTTTTTTCGTACGAATTAACCTTACTCCCCCATTAACGTTATCCTTAGTTGAGGCATATTTGCTTCCATTTTTCTTGTTTTTATATTCCGCTGAATGCATTTATTCTGAAAGTGTGAAATCAGAACGAAAGCGAGATCCGTTTGAATGAATTTAATAAAGCTACTGCAATTTTCGTGTTCACAGCTGAACATACATATAGAAAAATAAAATAAAGATTTTGACATGAAATTATAATATGAACAATTAATAATAACTAAATAATGTCAGATAGATAAAATAAAATATTAAATATTTTTTTATTTTTAAAAATAAAACACCAAGCATGACCATGACTTCACACTCTGATGTTTCTACTTAGAGTGCAAAAGAGGATCTAACTCCAGTGTCCAACTCCTACTCGTCGTACAAGCTTCATCCCCAAAACAAGTACTCTTGTCTCTCTTTATGTGTGATTTCATTTCATAAACACAATCACTTTCGAGTTCATAAACCAATCTCGTGTTTAAGCTTCTTTGCAACCTTCCACTATTCTCTGTCGTTCTATTTGATTTTCATTCTTTTTGCCCAAAACAAGGACACAAAACTTAATGAAGGTTGGGCAATTAATTACGCAAAAAACATATCTGCATAAAAGCACCTAGGTCCCAAAATGAAAATAACCCCAATATTGGCCGTAAAGATCGCTACTAATGGTAAACGAAACCACCCGAACAGGCTTAAAGTAAGAGGGTAATCATGTTCCATAAATGACCGGGCACTTATTTAAGTTTTCATGCCGGTGACCCAATTTCCCATACACCAGCTTCCCACACAAAAAATCTTCATACATATTTGTGGACTCTAATCCATGGTAGCTTCCCTTTTTAGAGGACACCCGAACAAGAACACCTCAAACAACTACTACTGATGACAATTTAATTTCAAAAAGGATTTCTAAAAGGATAAAATTTAGCACCTCCTGTGTAGCCTAAGCCTGCCATGGGTTGCCAACTACACCAAAGATGCCTCGAAATCATTGCAATGGAACAGATTAAACGTTTTAATTAAAACATGTTATCCTCTGGGGCACTAGGATACTCGAAAATGCCATAAGCACACTCGTAAGTATGATTAAAAATCATCTCTCTCATATCTGAGTGAGCAGTGAAACCAGAACGAATGTCGGTCCTCCAGAAAAATAAGATAGAAAATTATTATTTCGGATAATTACCAAGTAGGACATGAGTCGATGAGTTTATGGAACTGGATTCCAGGACTTGAGTTGAGAGAGAAGCAAATTCTCGGATTTTCCGAGTCTCTCTGCATGGATAAATACGAGTATGGGTTTAGTTGATGGGAAATTGTTTTATTTATTATTTAGTTGTAGTGTGGTAGCGCAGAACAATTATTGGGGGAGGACAAGTGGGGTGTGTTTGTATTTAAATAAGGTCCTGGAATGGTTAGTTGGACAGAAATTAGGCAATCCTAGCAGGTTTTGATGACCGAGGGCGTCCTTCACACACGTGCGCTCATGTAGACTTTCGTGAAGGTAATTTTTTATTAACAATTCGTCAACGCAGTCCAGAAGCGTTGTTTAAGCAGCCTGATGTATCTTACTGTCATATCGGGTCAGTGAAAAAAAGCCGCTCTTCCCCCATAAACAAGCGATTTTTTGGCATTTTTCTTGACCCTTATCGCGCGCTATGCCGGTATGCTGGCGATTTCTGAATGAACGTTAACCTTCACGACTTGTAGGGCCCGATTTTTCACAAAAAAACTTACACTACATTGCAACTGGCCAAATCGTGTGAGCGAATTAGGCACACCAAATCGTCCCTTATTGAGATGAGGCGCTCCAAAAAGTGCTCTCTAAGTCCAATTCAAAAAGTCGTGGAAAAAGAAATGGTTCCAACAAACCGATCTACACAACTTCATTATCACTTGGACGCAAGTCCAAGTCCTCTGGATGGTTTTCGATAAGAGTCTCACGTGCAATAATTGTATTCACATTCGAAGAATTCCTGTACAACAGTCAACTTGTTTGGATGTAGGCGCGCCATTCGAAAAGTAGACCCTGACAGCAAACTCAGCCTCCCCAATACTGAGGAGTGACTTCGAAGGAAACTTTAGAGCCACGCCTATCGAATAAAACTAGTCGCACTCCGCTTTGACTCCGACAACCTGAATGCCTCTACGCGGCTGACAACAATTTTATTACAAACTAGAAGCAGACGGATTCATTTTTTTTTGTACAAATTCATCAAAATTTTATCAAAGACATCGAACCGAGAGAAGCACATGCTTCCAGTCTTAAAGGTGTTAAGGTGTACATCTGCCGAAGCCTGCAGATTCTGAAGTTTGCAGTGCATACATTTCCTGCGTGTTTTTGGACTTGCAAATGATGGAGTCCCTCAGGGATCTGAACTAACATCTGCTCTATTTTATGTCTATCATCTCAGCCTTGCCCATCGAGTGCCTAGCTTTGGTATACCATATTAGAAGCCGACTGTTTCTACAGACGTTACCGAATCCACGAATGATTGTGGCAGTGTAAGTCGTTTTCGCTCTTGTTATGTCTTAGAATAGCTTGAAATAGTTTCACAGAGCCCTACAATGGTCTACTGTCTGACCCAGGAGCAGTTTTAGAGTGCTTGAGATTCAATTACTTAACTTATCCCCTGCATCGAGTTCAATGTCTTCGTATTTGGGACAAGCCTGCGAATTTGAAGCACTCCTTAGTTTTTACATGAGGAAGGACTGAATTTCTGTGGCTCGGTTTATTTTAATTGTATCCTCAACCATCTTTGGTATACGAACAAATGCAGACATTTGGTTTCCTTCGGATCTACAAAGCGAGAAAGGTCGTGGGTCATAGACCTTCACTGGTTTCTAATCTTAAATTCTGATGAGCTCCACTGACTCGAAACAGGAAGAAGACCTTGTTGATTGGAGAGCATGTGATCTCGGGTAGTCTGACCTTCAAATAACAAGAAACTGGAGTGATGACCTTGTCTCCGAACGAGATTTCATTTCATAACGCGATCAACAAGTGGCCTCTTGTAGTGGTATGGGTCAAGTTCTGGGCAGCTCCTTGGTTTCTTGAGTTGTCGATGCTGAGCCTATTCGAATACTCACCAGATATAGTTCTACTGAGCGTTAATTTAGTTACATGACAGCTCTTTTACTGGCTCGATAAAAGTCATGCTACAATCCTAACTCTACTCGACTTCTTGAGAGCATTCAACACAGTCTTAAACTCCCTTCTTTGCAGGATGCTTCACGCTCTCTGCAAAGTACGAACAATATTCCTCCTTCTCTAACAATAAACCGTGGAGTACCACAGGGCACGATCCTTGGTCCACTGCTTTTTCACTTTATTTTCGCAGCCAAAGCGCAGATAGAACTTAGACATTACAAACAGCCACATCGTCGTCCTTGTCAATAGTCGCTCCACCTTCCATCACTTCATACATTCCAGTTAGACTACCGTACGCATTAAAATCACCCACAACAGTCCAAAAATACACAATCGCGTCCACCCCTAATCTGAACAAAAACAGCCGAAAATTTGCAATTTCACGCGACTATTTGCAATGCTCCTGTGAAATCGCATGCCAATGTGCTGGTGGATTCCATAGAATCGGAAAATCGGATTAAGGTTAATGGATGTCCATTATTGCCTCTGTATGCATTTGTATGTTTAAGTCATCTGTCGTTTGTCACATCAAATGCAAATGACAACGTCGATGTGCAACGCAAGGCACCTTCGTCATTCGCCATTCATACCACAAGCCGCGCGCCACACCACTTAATTTCAATACGAGCCGGCGCCAGAAGCAGACTATAATACGAAACGGCGCGGAGCAGCGTCTAAATTGCTGGCCAAATTTACTGACCATTTCCCAAAAATTACCAAAAGCCAAAAGCGCCACCATGCCCGAGGCACATCTACACGTGCAATCAGTTTTTAGAAGTCGTCAATGGGCAATATTTTGAAAATCGGCAAATGCGAGGGGAAAATTTCTTATCGCGACTTTTTGCAATTTGCAATTTCCAATTGAGTTGTTTGTTAGATTTCAATTTGTTTTTCCGAGGGAGTGTCCCAGGGTGTCCTGCCGGCATTGGCGGATTTGCATATTGTTGTGATAGGCGGATTGGACAAAGCCCTGTGCATTGGAATTGCGTTGGACATTCAAGCAAGTAAATTCTAGTGACTATTTGGCATTGAATATTTTGATCCGGGGCGAATGGAACTCAAAGGCGGAACTATGAATGGAGGATCTGCGGGGGTTCGTAATTTTTGATTATTTTCGAACAGCTGGTTGAGTTCTTAGTCAAGGATTTGCGGTCAACGCGTTGCACTTTTCGAGGAGAACGTGACGTGAGAAGTTTTTCACCAGATTGATTGGCAAATTTTTCAAAATCAGTCAAGTTTTTCTGATGGGACGATTAATTGAACCGAAAATTTGAGAGATTTTAAAAATTTTGGAAGTAATTTTGTTCGATGGTTTGATTCAAACTGGCACTAATAAAAGCCCTGAGTTTTGCCGGCAGCCTACCTCCCCTTTATAGCCCTCCTTGCCAGAAAAGCTTACTTGTTCACGTGAAAGCTTTATTTTGGTCGTACAGTCAACTTATGGGCTTGTTTTTCTAAGTCACAGTAGACGAATGAGTAACGCTCCACCACGCTAAATATCCCCTAAGCCCCAGGAAAAAATATTTTTCTAAGGACCCTTTTTGGAAACGATAATAGTACTCGCCGATCAAAGCTGTTTAAAGCTTGTATCAGAATGAACGTCCGCCGAAATTACCTCAGTTAAGTTATAAAAAACTTGTATGTTCTAAACTTGCAAATGAATTCATTAATTAAGTTCTTATAATCGATCCGATTTTCGGAATTCAAAATTTTGACATGTCTCTACGTTTCGAGGGCCCAGGAGTTGGACTCCATTGTTTTTACAAGTATGCCTGCATGCGTGTGTGTACGTACTGTATGTTTGTGCGGAATTTTTCGTCACGCATATCTCGAGAACAAATCAAGCTATTGAATCCTAATTGGTTACATTCGAAGCGTATTTGCAAAATGAACACCTTAATGGCTTTTAGTTAAATTTTATTCTGTGGTTTTTCTCTCAAAAAAAGGACAATTTCACTTGTTTTATAATTAAATTGAGTTCCGTATCCGTAACCAAAACTATCGGATATCCGATATAAAAGCTTATCCAAAACCCTTACCAAATCCTAAGTAAAAGTTTCAATAGATTCGGATAGGTGCGAAGACTATATGAGGCACGCTATGTCTCTGCACAGAGCGAACAGAAGGATAAGGAGATAATTGGAAAGACGTTATATTTTGGTTGGAGTCCGAACTTGGACGGCAAATTTGATACCAACTTTTTAGTTTTCGCTTAATTCGAAGGATTTTATTCGATATTAGTTGATGTCCTGGAAAGTTTGGTTGATCATTTCATCACTCTCGCTTGAGCGTTATGCCTTCAGAGTAGAACCAATGACAGATCACCATCAGACAGATTAGCCATACCACACTTACCACAAAAGCTAACTTAACTTAATTACTATTGCTGGTTTACCATTCGTAATAGCGCCATTATTCAGTAACGGCAAACAGTGAGTGGACCAGATTTGAAAGTTCGATTTTTTCAGTCTCCGAATCGTGAACCTATCAACTGATCTAAATGAAAGTCAGGACATTTACCAACTGCACCATCCAGGCCACTGATACTAGTCAATCACCCATTCATGTTAGATTACATTTACAAATATTCAGATAAAAAATTATAAGTAATAATAATAATAAAAATAATAATAATAATAGTAACGAACAATGCTGACCAAATGTTGGTAACATCACGCTCAAGCCGCACTTCAGAGATTCTTTCTCCCTAGGGATATGGGAGGCAGACAGGGAGGAGACATCAAGAATCTGGTGAAGAAACAAACATATAAAATCTTTAGGTATATCTCAAGCACAGTAACTACATCGCCTCTTCATTGCGCCGTCTTCAATGCCGATGACAATATCTCCCCAGATTATATGAAAAATGAGGACCATCTATTAACAGCGGCAAGTGTTCCACAAGATATATATTTGGAGTGGAAGGCTAAGCCATTGCATGGAAGGCACCCTTACGAGATGGAGGAACAAAATATTAATTCAGCGCTTTTAAACTCCTAGCTACGATCTGGCAACCTGTTTCCAGAAATGGAAGGGTTAATGATACCCATCCAAGATCATGTGATGGCAACGAAGAACTAACTTAAGTTTATTGTAAGAGACCCGTCAGTTCAGGCAGATTGCTGCCGCCAGTGCGGAGCAGGGCACGAAACTATACAACATATACTTGCTGGTTGCACGACGCTTGCAAATGCCGCCTATAAACGCAGGTATGATAATATGGGTAAAATAGTTCATCAGGAGCTCATTAGAAATAATGGCATGATAACACGCCAACACCTATCCCATATTATAAGTTCACCCCACAAGCAGTAACAGAAACCAGTGACTACACAATATACTGGGATAGAGCGGTGCTTACCGATACAAGTGTCACAGCCAACAGACCTGATATTGTCATTTACAACAAAGTGGAAAGAAAAATCACTCTGCTGGATTTTGCAGTTGTGAATAACAATAACATTGGCCCGACACGTCTTGGAAAGTTACTGAAATACACCGCCTTATGCCAAAAGCTGAAAGAGTTACGGAGATGTAACTCGGCAATAACGCTACCGCTAATAATATTTACTACTGGACTCATACCTAAGTCGACGGTAAAAAATATGGAAAAGCTGAACCTGGGAGTAAACATAATAAAAGATATGCAAAAGGCTGTAATATTGGATAGCTGCCGAATAGTAAGGCAATTTCTGTTTGGTCTTAGACCCGCATGCCCATCCGAGCCTAGTCTTGCTAAACATCGAAATAAGACAGGTGAAAGATATTCTACGAGATGTAGAGATAGTGCAAACTAAATCAATAATAATATAATAATAATAATAATAATCGATATGTGTATGAGTTATTAACTAGAACGAAAGTCCGAGTAAGCTCCTCAATTTAGAGAAAGGAACTTATAGTGTTATTTTTGTTTATTGTAGTTGTGATACTTATAAATGAGTAGCTTAGTTATTACAATACTTTTAAGGGTATCTTTTTTTTCTGTGTCAAAATTTGTAAAAATACTTTGCAACATTTCTAAATAAAGCAAAATCACCAATTGAAGTTAGTCTTATTCATCGTAAAGGCCTTTACAAAGTAGGATATAAAATTCGCCGCACATGAGGATGACTTAAGTATTTGTATTTTTTTATTTTAGTATTTGCTTACTGCCATATACTTCTATCATAATAAGAATACGCTTATAAGTTCTTGGAAGATTAACTTTTATAATTAATTAAAATAAAACGAATTAAATATTCAGGTTTGTATAAAAGAAGAATGAAATACATACAATGGAAGAACAATTTTAGTTCAAAATGCTTTTATTTAATCCTAACAATTTTTAATAAAGGATTAAATTCAATTTGCTTGAAAAGAATATGGTTATTTGTTAGCCTAAAGGAAAAAAATGATTCGAGATCTTAAACCTACGTGTTTCAGTCAGTTCCCTCAGTTTACGCGGAAGGCAATTCCAGAGGCGAGTAGCAGCAATGAGCAAATTGTTTTCAGATGATACGCATGAACATTTTGAAAGAATCAAACAAGAAGATCTGTTTGAAGCAGAAAGCCTGATTTTATTGAAAAGATATGTCGATTGTTGTGTTTTTATAACACTTAAAAGAATAACTATTGGGATTAGCGTGGAAGGAACAATAAAAATCTGCAAACACAAACGGACTAAATGTGATCGCCACAAATACAGAAGTGCCACTTTGTACCAGCAAGACAAAGATCCCAAACAGGACTTTCCAACCCTTGACTGGGGCTAAGTGCTTTTAAACCATCTTGACTCAGAAGTTTCATGGAAATGGAGTGATTTACACTAATTTATCTCAACACAATGCAGAAGAGAGTTTGACAAAAGGGCTTAATATTTTAAATGTTCCTTCGGGAGAATTTGCATTTACCACTGCACTTTTTCTTAGCCAAAAATCATGCTATCAAATAGTTGGAAAGAATAATCACACGTTGTGGAAAAATGTCGAAATGTTATAACAGTATGAGTGAGGATGAAATCAATGGACTTTAGTTATTTTTACAAAGCAGAACTCAAGCGAAAAAGGAAAAAATGGCAGTCTTAGGAGCAGACAATTCACTTAAGCACGCAGTTTTCATATTTTATAGACGGTTTTATATTTGAAAATAACAAATATCCTTCGACTCTTAACGTATGCTCGATAAAGTAACCACGGTGAATCATATTTTAGCGCCGGACGTGTATATAGTACATGTAGAACAGCAGTATATAAATTTCCTTTCAGCTAAGAGGGTAGAGAGAGTAACGCGGAGTTTTCGCGCCATTTCATCATCAACCGTAAACTGACGCGATTGTTAATATGGCTTTCAAAAACTTTTTTGTATTTGGTAATTGAATGTTTCGCATTTTGGAATTCATTTTCCATTCAAACAAATGTCTTAAATAGACTGGAGGCTAGCAGAAACTGGACAGTACGGGTAATCAGTCTTTTTTGGACTGAAATGATACACTATGTCCTCCAAAATGTCCATATCCATAAAGTTTTATCATAGCTAAATTTGGCATCAACGACGAATAACCGATACATTTAACGTTCTTGACTTTTCCTTCATCCAGTAAATAAAGGACAACAGTGAAAAGCAAATGACTTAGATCACTCCCTAAGTCACTTCCAATTTTGGCAGGGAGCTCTTTGGTGACCGCGCGAGGCAACCAAAAACAGTCAACTAAAACTTAGTGTGAGTAGATCGTTAATGAAATCACTTTCTTTATATTAAGTATTGAATAGCCTGCGAAAAATATCAGTATCTACTGCACACTTTCAGCAATTGGATCATCGTATGGATGATGAGCCTTTACTCTCTTTCCCATCTTTTCCAAACCTCGGAAGGTACCTATTCTGCAATTGCTTTTCATTTTTTCAGTATTTAATCGCCTTCCAATTTTATGTCGAGTTAAACTGGGAACAATGCTCATTTTAAAGCCTTTCACAGTACTTTGGCCATCCCAAAGGAAATTACGTCCTCATGGATAAGAAGCTAGCGTGGAGCATTGCGAACGAACTTTGGCAAATGAATCTCCTGAAAAGTTCTCATATGAGCAGCTATATTGGAGATGGTTATGCTCTTGCTTTTGTTTTATAAGAGTAGCACTCTGACCAATCTTTGAACGAAGCTTCATTTTCATTACTAATTTGATCTGCTCACAACCATATTTCTTTGGCATTGTAGTGGTGCCCTTTTTTTCCGAGCAGTGCCTCTGTAGGGAACCCCAAACATAGAATACATCTTCTATAACATTATTGTCGATGTTAATATTCGCAAATATTAACACAAAACTTTTAGCAATTTCAAATCAAATCGATCAGCCTCACCTCTGATTTCTAGCTCAATCCGTTTTCATCCTTCGTAAAAAATGTAATAAAAAAAAATAAAATCGAAGAAAGAAAGCAAAGCCACACATCCGCAAGGACCCTCATAAATCCCCTAGATTACTTTTGGAGGCCTTCCAAAATAATCAAAATTTCATAATTTGTATCGCAAGCCTTTCGCCTCCACCATCGCTGCTGCTACTGATGCTTTCTACCCTAAAACTCATCACATCCGTTACACGCTTAGGGAAAAACTCGCTTCAGTGCACTGAAACCCATTAGCAATTGGGCTGCCTAAGTTCAATCTCTCGCTCTCTCTCTCTCTCCGATCTGACGCTTCTTCGAAGGATATAACAAAATCCGAAATAATAATTTATACATCCATAGAGGAATCCTCTACGGTGCTCTCAACTCCAATTCGAATCCCAGTTAAACTGCCTCAACTACCCAACCCCCACCCCCAGAACAACAAGAAGATATTACCATCATCTCATAGGGGAATTATTTCCTATCACACATACCACCACCACCGCCGGATATACAACCGTATCCTTAGAAGGAGATCCAGGAGACTATAGGCTCACGAATTTTCAATCAGTTTCATGTCCTTAATATCATATTGCGTATTTATGAAGCCAATTCGAGTGTAGAAGCTAAAGTTCTCACGTACAAATAAATCCTTCCAAGGATATCTTGCGACAAAAAAGGAGGAAACAAACAAACAAATACCTATCAACTGTAGGGAAGACACAAATTAGCCGCAACGATGCACTCAAAAATTGAGTTTCCCAATCAATAAAATTGGTAATGATATAGCCTCCTTCCACAAGGACTCGTCACCAGATAATTCCATTCCAAATCAATTGCTGTATTGGAAAATTAAAAAAAAAAAAAATCGTATGTCGTCCTTCTTGCTTTAGAGAACAAAAAAAAATGAATGCAATCTGTCACCGTGTGTGCGTGTGTGGGCTACTGTCATTGCACTGATCCTTGGAGGACCTCAAAACTCGAATGCCAACAAACAGCAAATGCGAATTTATTGTCATCGAATTACACGAAAATTATTCATGCCTAAATGAATGACATTTGGTAAATTGTCATTGTCGGAAGCCTGCCTTCCCAACGGGCATGCCATTGTATTCATTTGCTGATGACAATATTGCTGTGATGTCCTGGTGCAGTGTTTAAATTGTGATCCTTATTCTCAAGCGGGTTATTGTGATGTTTTCCTGTTTTTGTTTATTTGCAGTATCTATGGGCATTTAGAGTTCTGGTCGCAGGTATGCAAGGACTAAGGAATGTGGATTATCCTTGTGACAGGATCTGCGTTGTTGGCTTAAGCCGATGTTAACATGTGCACATGCGTATTCGCACATTTGTTTTTTTTTTATAGATTTGAAAAGGAGACACGACAGAATGATGAGTGCGGTGACAAAGCGGCCGTTGAGGATTTTTCATGTTGGAAACTCAATCGTGCAAATAATTGAAGGTCCTTATTTTGTTGACCTTTATCAATATTTGTGTGAGCTGCGATGAAGTGGGCGACAGATGTTTAACAGCAAAATTTCAACGACATATCTTTTGCAAGATTTTTGGTTTATTTAGCGATGATATGAGAGGACCTAAAATGCCCTTTATGCTATTGGATGCTCTGAAATAGTGATCGGAGCATAAGCCATTTTGCATGAATGGAATACAAATAGCCAAACAATTTCAAAGATAGTATTGCACTCTGCTGTACTGTATTGTGAAAATCACATTTTGTTGTTGAACAGTTGTACAAACATTACATTTGCTAGTTTGGGTAAGCTTCTGCAGGGGTATGAAGCGTTCCATCATAACACAAAATGCAAGTGAAAGCGGTAGAGGATTAAGCACCTCGATGGCAAAATGCGAAGCTCAAAGGTGTTTCGCATGATTCTGCTGAAGAATTCGGCTGACATGGTGTTTTTTAAATGAATGTTTAAAGTTCAATTGGCGCCCGTGTAGGGACAGGACTTTGGTACAGTATATTAATTGAAAATTAACGTCTTCATAGCGCGACGTTATTGTTTATGTCAGTGGAAATATAATTAAGTGTATATTCCCATTCCAATCGGCTTTGAAGGATATAAAAAGATATAAAATTCTGACAGCGGTCCAAAGTTGAAAGACAGTAGGCAGCTCCGAATAATTATCACGAAATCTATGTTGGAATACCTTGATTGAGGGTATTGTTCACTGAAAAATCTTCAAGCCCAGAATTGTTCAATTAATCAAGTTTCGAGATCTTCAGACATAAATAACGTACACTCGAGCCCTGGTTTAGAGGACTTGCATTTTTTGTATTGTTATAGTGACAACGTTCCTCAATTCCATAAAAGGCTTAAAGAAGACGCAACAGCGCTTTGTCCTTTAAGTATACTTGTCGTTAGCTTATGTAGATATCTAGATAGCTGTGCATAAAACATATTCATAGTTTGCAAGTGTCACAAAAAAAATTGCTAGAAAGGATTGCTAGAAAGGATGCTCAACCATGGCATTACTCTACATCAGATCTTCATCGAAGATGGACTGTTGAATTGATGTTCGAAAATAAAAAAATTTAACCATACATTTTTGGTACGCCAATCATCAACTAAAAGTTATTTATTTAATTATTCATATATTTATTAATTTAATTACAGTGAAGCTCGGTTATAACGACCACTCACGGGAGACAAATTTTTCGTCGTTAAAAGCGAATGTCGCTACATCCGAATAAAAGAAAAATTATTTAGTATGAAAATTAATCTTTTTGTTCGTTTAGAAGCAATTTCTTGATTGAATCTTAATTTTGTCAACGTTATATACACCTCGCAGGATATTTTTGAATCAACGACGTTTGATTTATTCATAAACGCAATACAACCAGAGATTGTCCAATCATCTTCTTCGTCAAATTGTTCTTCGTTTTGAGAGTTGTTCTAAGTCGGCAAACCCGCATGCTTCAAACAGTTAGCAATTGGGCTGGGACTGACACGATTCCACGCTGTAGCCACCAAGCCGACAGCGTTTAATAAACCAATGATTCTTTCCTGATAAGGTTCTACGTCCCGAATAATTTTGAGTACAAGCTTCTTACGAAAATTACTTTTTAGACTTCTTATCATATCCTGGTTCATTGGTTGCAGTATTGATGTGGTATTAGGTGGAAGGAAAGCTATTGTAATTTTGTTGAAGAAAGGTGTTGAATTTTTGGATGTGAAGGGCAGTTATCGACAAGTAACAAAATTTTCTTTTCCTTCATCCTTAGTTCCCTATCCGCTCAAAAATGTCGGAGGTCATTCAAGCTTGTTTGTCGTGTACTCCACTGGTAAGCAAAGACAACCTTTGAAACACCTTGGATTTTTTGATTTGCCAATAACAAGGAGTTTTTTTTCTTCGATCCATCTATATTCGCACCAACGAGCACTGTTATTCTTTCCTTTGGCATTTTGCCATCTGTGCACTTCTCTCCTTGAAATCACAATGTTTTGTCAGGTTTTAGTTTGATAAATAGCCCAAATTCATCCACATTAAAAATTTCAGAAAGTTGGTACTCTCCTCGATCTATTGGCCATACTTTTTGTAACCACTCATCACATTGCCCTAGCTCAACGCTGTTAGCTACTCTCGAAGTTTTTCCGAACACAATATGGTTTCGCGTTCGAAAACGATAGATCCAAATTTCAGAACAGCTTAAATCCTATCCAAGAAGTTGTCCAATTGTATTTGCTTTCATTAGCAGTAATGGCCCTTTTTTAGGGCCTTTATAGTTGCTTTGAGTTTAAAACCATTTCGAAAGTGGTTCTTCAATATCCGAGCTTTTTGAAGAACGAATCGTTTTTAGTTTTTATTGACTTCTATTCAAAATACTTTTCAACAGCTTCTTTGTTCTTCCACGTTCCGCTGATTATAGAATGCGAAAAATTACATTCTTTAGCAATATTTGAGTAAGATTCTCTTGACTCAAGTCTGCAAATTATCGCAGCGTTTCTTCAACTAAAAATGTTTTTCGTTTTCGGGTTCCATTCTAGAACAAAATATTCACTGGTTCTTAACTGAAATTAAAAGAACTCCTTGTATTAACTTTGTCACGCCAAGAACTGTTTGCCACTTCTCTTGAGTTGAAGCTTCTGAGAGAAATTAAAGCATAACTGGCACGAAAATCAGAAAACAAATAGTAGATCTTGCTTACTTACTTAAGGTGGCGCAACAGTCAGGGGTGGACCTGGGCCAACAAGCGTCTCTGATTTCAGCGCTGGTGTCGTTGTCTGAATTGATAGAGGTGCCTAGGTAGACAAAGTCTTTGACTACCTCAAAGTTATAGCTGTCTGCTTTGACGTTCTGTCCGAGACGTCAGTGTTGAGAGTCCTTTCTCGTTGACAGCATATACTTTGTTTTGCCCTCATTTACCGTCAAATCCATTTTCGCGGCCTCCGTCGCTATACTCACAAACATGCCATTTACATCCCGTTGCGTTCTTCCAATAATATCAATGTCATCGGTATATGCGAGTAGTTGGACGGACTCCTGAAAGTTTGGTCCTCTGGTCTTGGCGTGCCAGTTTTGAACAATTCTTTCAAGAACAATGTTAAAGAAATCGCACGACAGCGCGTGGCCTCGTCTGAATCCTTTTTTGGCACCAAAGGTCTCGGTTAGGTCTTTACCGACCTTGATGGAGCAGCGTATATACTCCATCGTCATCATTTGGTATGCATGCCAAAACTAGACATGCGCTGTATAGCTCTATAAATGCTGTCATACGCGGCCTTGAAATCGATGAAAAGGTGGCGGGTATCGATCTGTTGATCCTGGGTTTTTTCCAAGATTTGCTGTAGTGTGAATATTTGATCTATTGTTGATTTTCCTGGCCTAATTGATTGTTGACGAAGGGCTTGAGGAGCTCACACGATACGGCAGATAGGATCTTGTAGGCTATGTTTAGAAGACTGATTCCTATATTCAGAGGGTCTCCTTTTTTGTGGATTGGGCATACAATGCTGAGGTTCCATTCATCGGGCATGCTTACCTCCGACCGCATTTTACTGATGAGTTGGTACATACTCCTTACCAAATCATCGTCTGCCGCTTTGAACAGCTCGGCAGGTAGGCCGTCAGCTCCGGAAGCCTTGTTGGATTTGAGTTTAGATATGACTATCTTCACTTCATTCAGTTCGGGTGGACGGAATTGTTGATTTGCATCGTCCCTATCATTCGCATTGAACTGTGTACTGGCTACTACAACATTTTCCTCTGCGGCAAAGTCGATCAGCCTAAATCCGTTATCGGAGGTAGTGTCGTGTAGGCTGTACCTGCCGACTGTTCTATCAAAGGCGCTCTGTCTTCCTAACTTGGCGTTTAAATCGCCTTGGACAACTTTAATTTCATAGCGGGCACTACTTGTAAGTTTTGTCCAAGAGTTCGTAGAAGCTGTTTTTGATGTCGTCATCCTTATCCTCAGTGGGGGCATGAGCGCATATAAGGCTTATGGTGGCAAATTTGGCCTTGATGCGAATCATCGTGAGGTGCTCGTTCACCGACCTGAACGATAAGGCTTCTTGCCTAAGTCTGCCTCTAACGACGAATCCACATCCAAACAAGCGCTGTTTTTGTTGCTTCGCCTTTCGTGGATGGCGAAAATATCTGCTTTGTGGCAGTCTAGGGCTTCCGCTACTTGTTCGGCTGCACGTGGCCTATAAAGGGACCTTACATTCCACGTACATAACCGAAGATCGTTGTCCTAATTTCATTTGCATGGTTCGTCATCACTAGTTCCGTCCATTTCCGAGGCTTGTTGTTGCTTCATAACCTTATTTTTTTTGAGTGGCCGGGCAGTTAACCCGACGGCACAACCCCCAACATGGAGGGCCAGTTCTTTTTTTTTTCAACCACTATGATAAGAGGTCGCACTTATTTGTTAAGCAAGTTGAGTTCGGATGAACTACAACCAGTACCACTTGGAGGTAAAATAAGCACAATTGATGTGTATGAAAAGTTACAACACTGGACATCGCCAGGTTGATGCCAATCAGTGCCTACCTGATTCCCACAACACCCAATCACCAAATTATAGAGCTCCCTGTTAAATATCTTTCTGTTACTGGAACTAATCGGAACGCTGGTGGAAATTTGCGCCATTCATTTTTTCCAGCGAACATAGCAATAACCACAAGAATGAGACCAAATGAAGCACAACTCATCAATTGTTTTCGGTCCTTTTCTACGAATTTCATAACGAATAACTTTCACGAAGAGCTCTGAATAATCGAAACGGCCTCTTTAGCCGAATTCGTTACAACCGAAAGATTTTGTCAATGATTAAATGGTAAACCAAACTTAACTTTTAAACTTCGTCCTTAGAAACGAAATGCAATAATCGATGTCCCTATTCGCGAATTCTACATCTACTGTATATATTTCTTTTTATTTTATCTATTGACCTTTTGTTATCATTTAACTATTTATTTATTTTTATTTGAATCATTTTACTCAACAGGGACAGCAAACGACGCCATATTTCTTGCCGCTCTTTTGACATTTTTCTTCAGTAAGGTTCGCCATTTCATGATGGAAAGATATACGAGCCAACAACGAGTCGAAATTATTAAAATTTACTACCGAAATTCGGAGTCAGTGGCCTCAACGTTAAGAGCGCTACATCCAATTTATGGTCGTCATAATCGTCCTAGCACAAAATTCTCCCGTGCCAGTGAGACAAAGAAGTGCCCGTAGTGTCGAGAATATTGCTGCCGCTGAGGCTTCAGTTGCAGAAAGCCCAAATGTGTCTCTCACACGTCGTTCTCAAGCGTTGATCATCTTTGTGACGTCGTTCGAAAATATCTTGGCCATCATCCTTCCAAGATTAAATTGACGCAAGAACTGAAGCCGCTTGACCACCAGAAGCGTCTTATGTTCGTGAATTGGGCTGAACAACAACTTGAAAATGATTCGGATTTTCATCGAAAAATCATCTTAAGCGATGAGGCTCTTTCTGGCTGAATGGCTCCGTCAATAAAAAAAAATATGCGTTATTTGTCTGGGAGCAATCCACACGTACTCCATGAGTCATCATTGCATCCCGAAAAAAATTACGGTTTGGTGTGGTTTATGAGCCGACGGCGTCATTGGGCCGTACTGATCGAGACCAGCACGTTGCTGTGAATGGGGATCTCTACCGTTCAATGATAACCGAATATTTTTGGCCCCATTTGGATGATATGGACTTGAAGGCATGTGGTTCCAACAGGACGGCGCCACAAGCCACACAGCCAATGTCACAATCAATTTATTGGAAACCAAGTTTGGAGAACGTGTTATCTCACGAAATGGTCCAGTCGCTCAATACATAATGGCATCGAACGTACTTTCACAGGAACAAAGAATTTCATTGATATCCAAAACTGTTTTTGTTTTATCTAAAAAGAACTTTTGTAGCGCTCTTATTGAAAACCCCTTTATAAAAAATATCTATCTATTTAGACATTTGAATCTCCGAACATACGGCGTTGCTTGTTGTCTCATTTCAAGATTTCTGCATTCCGGTTCCTGTGCTTCCTATTATATATTCCGAACTTTTTGATTGCCCTCCGATCAAGTTTCATCTGTGTTCTTGAAATAAGGAAACTAGGAACCTTTACCTCATTGGAAATTTGTTTCGAAAGACTTAAAAAAATTTCAGATCACTGCTTTGATTTTTTTGCAATATTTTTCTGAGAGTGATATTACTGGCGTGATATCTGGCAGAAGTTTGCCTTCAGTTCCCTTTTTCAGATATGGGTATGTTCAAGTCTTTCTCTCTGCGTAAGGACTGGATACCTTGATCCATTATATTTTCAGACAGTTCTGCATCTGTGTCGCATTTAATCATGGTTAATCTCGAACATGAATTTTCAAAAGAAAATTTTTCAAAATGGTTGTTCCTACAGGCAAGAATCTTGCAACCATTTTTGAAGTCATGCCCATCGAATTGAAGATCACATAAACCTGCGGTTCACAGTTCTTTTCACAAGGCACACAGGAGCTTTTTGGCGTACTTCTTCTGACCTAAGGTAAGCCGCACACAAGGTTTTTGGTCGTCGATTCCAGCAAGGCGAAGCTCATCCTCCGTATCGCCGTCAAAGTAATTCGAGGATGATAATGATTTACTTCAGTCTTGTCCATCTTACTTTATAATGCAGCCAATAATTTCTCAGTTTTGAATGTGTTATTTTTGTCACGGTCTTCTTCTATGCTACCTCTGGGCCCCATCTGCCACAAAAATCGGGAACTTTGCCTTGAACTACTCATTTTGTTCTTTTTCCGTTTTATGGAATTCGTTCCTTTTGCCTGCAAAATTAATCCGAAAAATGCAAAAGATTGCAAATAAAGAAATGCAACCATTTTTTAAGTCAGGGAATTAATGCAATCTTTTCTGGAGCTGAATTTGATTCGCTTGAATCAAATTACCTTAGAAATAGACGTACCCATCGAGATATTCTCAGTTCCTGTATTCAAGTGAATGGTTTGCCCTTCTTTAAGGATATGGAACTTAAAGCAGAGTGATTCCTCAATCTTCAAAATGAACTTCTGTTAGTTCGTCTTTATTAGTACTCCACTAATGAAACTCTCTAGCCAAAAATACATCTGAGCTTGAGTCCACTACACCAGCTGTTAAAACTTTTCCCGAACCTTTGAATCCTTCCTTGAATGAATGATGAGTGTAATCATTAAAATGAATTCATTTAATGTTAAAGAATGCGTTCGAATTGCATAATTCGTTTGCATAATTTTTGGAAAAAATTATCATTGCATGCATCCGTTCACATTCATCACTTAATTAAAAACATGCTAATTTCCTCTCAGGCAAAGTACGACAATCTCTAATAGTTGTCATAATTGCTCACAACTCAAACAAAGAGGCTTCCTTCGTTTGGAAATTGCCACAACCATATTCAAAATGCAATTTGATCCTGCGGCCATCTACACTCAAATAGGAGTTATAGCATGACATCTATTACGAAGGACTTAACGAGTCCGCCCCAAATAGCTCCCCTGCCATTCATTTTCCAAAACGACGACAACGATGACGACGGATGGTAACTCTCCAAACTATACCAAAGCAACTGCACTAAAAGTCAAAACCAAATTGAGTCCAATTTATTTATACCATGCGGCAGCGGTAGTAATTGCGTCTGTCAACACTCACCACCAAGTCCAAACACACACACAAGGATATAATAGTTCCGGGATCTCGAATCTGTATGGACACTCACCCACAAAGTATAAATTTGTTGTTAAACAACAACACCACTGGGCTGAGTTTGAAAACATGCACTAAAGGGTGTGCTTCGCATTTCTTCCTTACACAGCCTTCAATCCACATCCTGACCAAGAAAGAAAAACATAAAAACAAAAACAGAAATGGAAAACCAGCGTCAGCGAGCAGAGACTGAAAAGAAATAAAACACAACTTCAAATGAAATTGTCCATTTAGCCCATTAGTATCCATTTAGGACGAGTCCTAGTTTTAGTTTCCGGTTCTTCGTTTCTGCTGGTTTTCCATATTCTGTCTGCTTCCAACTGGATTTACACGCTGCTCAGAGGGGGAGCGCAGAGAATGATGTGAAATCGAGTTAAAAATAATCAACCGCGCAAGCATCAAATCCCGAAACCCAGTGTTGTTCGGAAGCAAACTACGTTCTACTCTGCCAAGGATAACAGATCGACGCGACGGACATCGAGTGTAAGAAATGTTGGTCTGCAGGCAGCAGGCAACGCAGAGCCATAATTGTTTAAACTAATGACAATATTTACTTTTAACACTGGCTTTTTAATTAGGATCTTGAATGGAAGAAGGACATCCGTGGCTGCTGGCTTGAGCTTGAGTTACTCATCGTCGTCATCGTCATCGTTGTCGTCATCGGGATAAACAAATTAATGACATTTACTTAAAAAGGACGAGAAAAAGCTGTGAAAGCATTGGTTTTGGCACTGCCGCTTGTTCTATGTCCCGCCAGGAGATGTTTTCGTTTTGTATGGATTTTTCTTCCTTGCTGGATTTTACGAGACTTTATCTCGGCTTTGTCCTTAATGCAGAGGGAGGCAAATGCAATGTTGTTTTGAGATGGAGATATGCGTATGTGCGGGTAATAGACAGGTCCTTTTCGGAAACAAGTCTCAATTTGTTGGTAATGAGTTTAAATTTAAGGAAACAACATTGTCCGGGTGTGAGGCGGATAAGGGTTGTCTCTTTGTGGTGCGTTTTTTGTGTTGTCTTATTTGACACACAGCTGCGCATTAATGGGAGATAATTTTTGGGGGTGTTTTATACAAATATTTTGGAGAGGACATAAAGGTTAAGCGGTTAAGTTTATTGATGCCTCGAGCGAAAAAGGGAAATGGGGTCGTTTAAGCGGTTGGTAGGGGTACTCCTTAATTATCTAAAGCAACTTTTGCGTGCCATTTTGGGAAAAACAATGCCGTTCTTAATGAACCACGAGACACACGCACTAGATACTAAATTGTAGATTTTAAAGTTTTCTAAAAATTGGTGGAAGTGGTGTCGGATGCTAACCGACAAAGGGACTGCTACCAGATAAATAACTTAAAAACGTAAGCGTTGGCTTTGGTGTACATTAAAGGATTTCGGATGAACCCAGACAAAACCTCCAAGATTAAACAGTGGGCAAAGCTATGCCAGCAATATTGTTCCACATCTTGGCAGCATTTTACTGAATTTTATTTTACCGTTTTAGAGATTAGCGTGAACAAACAGACTTCAGCTTTGTTATTGTCTACTTAAATAACTCTCGATAGTATTAACGCCTTTCAGTCAACAACCTTGATTTCATATCCTCAATTGTTAGTTAGCATTAATAATTTTATATGCACATTTTTAAGGGGTTATGAATACCCTTAAAATAATTGGCAGAAAAAAGATTCACGCACATAACGTCCTTAATTCTCTCTGAAATGTAATGGATAGGATATATAGCGGGGACGAGCGTTTCTCACTCGTGTTGGACGGCTAGAAATATTATACTTGTTCTTTACTGTGCGACACTGAACTGATTATATTTGGTTCGGTAAAATTTAGTTTTGGTCGATTTGAAGCTTTGTCGAGTCTTGTAAGCTTATCATACAACAGTCAAGTCAAACGGAGTAAAGTGTCTACCGCTCAAAGAAACCTGTCTTTTTCTCGGCGTTTGTTGGCGAAAACGGTTTGGTTGTGATTTGAGCTGAAGTTGTTTTTAGGTGCAGAGACTTTATCATTTGATATCAGCCAGCTAGAAGCTACATTCAGATGGCTTCAAGAGTAGTGACCCGCTCCTGGAGCGCTCATCTGGCCTTTGATTTCCTGCTATATGTTATTACTATATGCCGGAATCAAAAGTTGTCAATGCCATAGAGAAATCTTATACTTCAATTGAAATAAAAGAAGATGGTGTTTCAGCAGAGAGCTTATAAAGCCGTGAAACCCTTAATAAAGATCGACACTCATTTAGAGATATACGCTGTGGAGATGAACGGCTTTCGCGATTCCATGAGAGCCTGTACCTCTATTCGAAGAGGGCATTTAATATTTAAAGCAAAGTCTGGGTGAATTGTTGTCAGTACAAGTTAAGGGTAAGGTGGCTGGTAGCACTTGAAGAGACTTGCAGTGGCCCAGATGGGAAGATTAAGTAATAAAGCTTAATACAGCCTTATTCTATACAAGACCCTTGTCGCCAAAATGTGCCTCGCGACGCAGATAAGTGTGAATTATCCTAGGGTGATTTTTAATCTCCTTTACATATTTATAGTGTGGAGCAAATCGCCAAAGTGTAAATAACGCGCTCCTATAAAATTATGGAAATGGGAATTCGTTTTTGTTATCCCAAAATTTCCGTGGGCTATAATCAGAGTTTTTAAAGAGTGCAAATCAAAAATTTCAAACTTCTCATTGATGCAATTGATTAAAGAAAGACTACGAATTGAAATCACCATCATTATTTAAAGAAATTAAATCATTTTCGAAAACCAATTGAATTCATTTCGTTTAATGCAGTCAGAGGTGAATTCATTATTTCGTTGAAGTCACTAGCGAATTCACACTTAATATTTGAAGTCAATGAATTCAACTGAAATAACTTAAATTCATTCGAAGTCATGCACTAGTTGGTCAGCCATTGCCTATGGTCATTTAGTGTGCGGCATTTTTCAAGCAGTTCAAGCCCACGTTTGATCGAAGCAGAACTTGATGACGTCAGCCATGACAAATCACAGAAACATTATTTCGAAGTCCATCAAATTCGCTTGCCAAAAAATTTTTCCTATCTCAACGTCTCCGAAAAACGTTTATCTGACCCTCAAAACAACGTTAAGATGAATCCTTATTTTGTTCAGAATTAACTTTGAAAAACTTGGGAAATTTATTATGGAAATATTCAGCATAGAACAAAGAATAAAACTGGTTCAATTTTATTTTGAAATTCGACATTCAATTATTCAGACACAAAGATTATACCGAAATTTCTAAGAAATTGGTGATGTCAAGGAGGTCTTTGCAAAGAATTTCAAGGCAATCACACCTTTTTCCATATAAGACTCAATTGGTTCATGAGTAAAAAATAAATGATCCACAAATACACATCAATATTCTTGGCGTTTTCAAGACATGTTCCGAGAGAGCAACGACTCAACTCATGACGAACGAGTTGCAGTCAAGGTTGATGGCTTTCAATATCGGTCAATGATAAACATTTTCTCAAGACCAGAGGTAGAAAGCAATTCAGAATTGTGGTTCCAACAAGATGAAGCCACAGCTCACATAGCTCATCCAACTATGGCTCTCCTGAGGGAAATTTTTATTGATCGATCAGATAATATCGCGTTTTCTGTTTTTAACTGGCCATCGCGGTCGCTCGATTTAAAGGTTCCAGATTTTTTACTTTGGGGCTACATAAAATGTAAGGTGAATGCCAATAATCCGAAAGCCATACAACAGCTAAATGTCCAAGAAGAAGTGAAGGCGCTGTGACTTGAAATTCTAAGAAAAGTAATAGAAATTTAATGGAAAATGTTCTGGATAGAGCACGGTAGGTCAAAGCAAACACTTGAGAGATTAATTTATTTCCAAACCATAACCTAAATTTTAATAAATGCCAATTTTATTCTTTAAGTTTCTTATGCGCCATCCTGTATTTGGGCTCAAGATACCATCAGCCCACTTACTTCAGCAGATTCCCGATGAATTCACTGACTTCAGTTAACTCCAAGTGTAACAAAATAAAAAAGAATGCAATCATTTTAATGTTAATGACTCAATTCAATGATTGGTTAAAATTGAATGCAGCAATTACTGACTTCAAAAGAATTCACTTAATTCAACTGGTTCAATGTGAATTCACTGTGGTCTTCAGTTTACACCAAGTGAGTTCAGTAATGTTATTAAAAAGAATGCAATCATGTGAATGTTAATGACTTAATTCAACGATTGGTTAAAATTGAATGCAGCAATTACTGACTTCAAAAGAATTCACTTAATTCAACTGATTCAATGTGAATTCACTGCGAACTTCAGTTTACTCCAAGTGAGTTCAGTAATGTTATTAAAAAGAATGCAATCATGTTAATGTTAATGACTCAATTCAATGATTGGTTAAAATTGAATGCAGCAATTACTGACTTCAAAAGAATTCACTTAATTCAACTGATTCAATGTGAATTCACTGTGGACTTCAGTTTACACCAAGTGAGTTCAGTAATGTTATTAAAAAGAATGCAATCATGTGAATGTTAATGACTTAATTCAACGATTGGTTAAAATTGAATGCAGCAATTACTGACTTCAAAAGAATTGTAACTAAGGTTTTTGGATCGAGGTCCATTTACTTACTCCGTCTTTCTAAACTACATTATATTTAATTCAAAAAGTAGTAGTTTTTTTTACCCAACTACTCTTTTAGCCACTTAAGCTTCATTTGGTATTTATTCTGTTAACTCCCTCTCGAAAAAGCATCGAGATATGTTAAAAGCACTTACCTCTATTCTCAAGTTGACGGGAAACATTTTTCCTGACTTTACTTCAAAACACGAGCATTTACAAGGAGTACCTTTCTCGTGTAACTAATTTGCCATCTTTTCCATTAAAATATGCCAAAAAGTCAGCGTCGGCACTTTAGACTGTCACGGTATAGCACATGCGACGATGCTCTTTTCGGTTTAATGTAATTAATTAAAGAAAGTCCTTGCTTTGAGTATCAGCTTTCTACTTTGCTCCTGGTCTAGTGCACGTGCATTTACGAGACATTTTCGAGCGTTATTCACTTTGAATTATGCTTCATTAGCCGGCTGCTTTATTTTTTTGTTCAATCGAAACTGATTCAATTTCATGGCACTTAGAACTGAAAGAAGTACGAGCCGAACAGGTGGAGGGGGTAGGAATCCTTTTGGAAGTAATTTGCTGAAATTCCAACAGATTGCAATGCTCAGGTCGGGAGGATTGTCAATTAGTATGGGAATCAATATTTACTCCTAAATCATAAAGTACCCCGGTGGCAGTGTCCTTGGGGGATTGGTTGGACACTGGACTTTGTACTCGTAAACAACCTTTAGTTTGCAATTAAGTCACTTCATTGGACATCGATGGACAGTGGTCGTAAGAGGAGTGAAACACAGAGAGTTGCCATAAGGTCGTTGTTGAGAAAGCTTTATTGTATTGGGAAGTTTTATGTAAATGGTTGAATATAAATTTGAATACGAATTGTGAATCTTCGTAAAGAATGAGTCTGATAAGTGCAGTGTAGGATCGATTGTTTTCGAAAACGTCAAAAAATAGTCGTATCGATGATGCTTTGGAACAAAGTTTTAACAGAATGGAGCCCTTAAAAACAATGTATTGAAAAAATCCATTCAGATAACCTTTATAAGAGCTACTATTCATATTCACTTTTTTGTTACAAAGAATACAATTTCATCACTTTATGACTTTTTTTCGGCCATTTTAGATTTTCTCCTGCACAGCTGCAATGCGGATGACGTTTTCGCGGATGACGTTTCGCAGTGTTGCTCTATTCATTACTCTGGTTGTGGTTTAAATCGAGCCACACAGAGTCCTTTTCTTCGTTGTTGGGAAATCTCATCGCACTGAGTAATTTTTAAATCTTTGAAGCAGTTTATCCGATGCTGCCAAATCTTAGTGAATATAGTTTGACGCGTAAGGAAGCAGTTCGAACTTTAACTGATTTATTTTGGCCCAAGCCCAAGAAGTGTGAAATGATGCACTTCTTGAATCGACTACATTACTCGTAATTGAGCTGCTGTTCGATAGTTTTTACATCCTGAAGGTAACCAAAAAATCGATGCCATGATCTTGCCAACATGACCTACGACTCGGTCATTCTATCGTCCCTCCAAAAAATTAGTTCCAAGTTTAAATGAAGTATTTACAGCAAAAGAAAAGTACAAAAAAACTTGCCACGGAAGGCAGTGTTTACGACATCTGAAAAGAAAAGATTCGTATAGAAAGAAAAAAATAATCTGATTAAAGAGGGGCGACCTGTCACCCTGTGATGAGTCGAGAGCACTTCGTTGCAGCCTCCAGATTTTGGGAACAATTCAACTGTGATTTGGGTCTCCGTAAATTTTGGCGCAGTCAAACACTGACGCCAATCGCATCAAAGAGATTGAAACAACCGGCGACAGAAGAGGTACCGCAAACCCTCGAGTGGATCATTTCGACGACAATATACGTAGCAGTTGTTTCAGGGATGAGACGTCACTTTTGTACCCAGAACGTGTCACGTTATTGACCATTACACTTCTTATTCATTTAAGACAGTATCGCAGGTACTGCCTATGGGCCCTCGGTTTCCCGTTTACATTCACGTTCTTCTTCCTCACAACTTTGCAGTAGAACGAGCACAAAGAATCCTCCTCTCATTCTCGGAGGGCCAAAGCACCCGCTCAAAGTTACTGCGTGACAGACCATTGATGTCGGAGATTTATCGGGACTCATTTTATTTTGATAAGTGAATGAAACAAAGCCATTATCAAGGAATCCTTACTACCGCAAATTGATGAATTGCGACAGGAGGACATGTCTTGGTACCAAACATTGCAGTGAGAAAAAACAATACAAGAAACTTGGCCCTTAACAGCTTTCAATTTCAGCTAGTTAATAAGAGTCAAACAGGAGTACCTAGATCATGTTTCCGAAGACCACTAACCTAGACTTAGGCATCATATACTTGCATGACAACAACTTTTTTAGCGGCTGATGTAAGTCCCTAAAAGACTTTTAAAAATATTTCAAAAACAAACATTTGACAACTCTACCCGTCTATTCGAATGCAAAGTTTCAATAATTTTTGCCGCTCTCTACGCCCTCACACCTTCCATAAATAACATTCAAATGCCAGAAACCTCCAATAAACCTTTTTGCCCACTCCGTCGACGGCGATTCCCAATCAAGCATCGACGACGTCAAGATGCATAAGACCACTCTTCAACCGCCCGCCCTCTAGCTGATAAATCAGTCCAAGTCATCCTTCAATTAAGCGTACAGTAAACAAAACTAATGTTATTTGTTTACAAGTTCGGCACTTTACTTTACAACCTAGCCTCCTGTCCACTTGGGTAAGAAAGACGAGCTGACTGTTGACTGTTGACTGCTGACTGCTGTTGCAATCAGCAGCCCACTCCTTCTACTGACCAGTCATCCCAGTCGTTAAGCTCACTAGCCAACCATCACCGCAACGCCCCAAAGGACAAACAAACAAAATATTATTCAAATTCCTCAAGCAAAAGGCCCCAACAAACGACGTACGTACGAACATACTAGTACTCTTGCTCGTATATGTGGACACACATTCGTGCCGAAGCATCCTCATCTCAAACAACAATTCCCATTGGGACCGGACCGGATCGGACTCTACTTCTGTTCAAAGTCGAAGTAGCCGCAGCTGGCTGGATTGTGGGACAGCACATCCGTGAAGAAGGAGTCGAACAGATTTACCAAATGCAAACGGAAGTCAATTGATACGAGCCAGCCGCAAACATGACATCTCAATATGTGAACAAATCTTTACAGTGAAAGCTAAGCAGATACTCGTATATCTACGGATACATATATGCCTAGCTGGGCTTTTAACTGAACCCTTGTATCTGCGAGCCATGTAAATAGCACACTTCTACAAGATTGCAAACAAGAAATGCCACTTTCAGTTCAAACGAGTGTCAGGCTCTCAAATTAGGCTGTCCTCATTGACAAAAGGATAGTCAAGAAGTGGAACTCAAGAAATGTGATTTAGAAGAAAGTAGCCAGCATGTTTTTTTTTTTTTTTTTGCTTTGTTTGAAGCACGCGCGGAACAAAATATTATGCAAGGTCAGTGAAACTGTTCGAAATACACGTTGTGTTGGAAATAGGGCTTAAGGGTAAACTGATGCTTGCTCGGTTTTGAACCTTATCAGGCTGAAATATTAAGTTTTTCGAAAACCGGTTCAATTATGACATTTGTACCTTATAGCTGTTGCACTAGGTTTGGAGTTTAAAACTGTAGGAATCCTCAGAAGTATTCCTCCAACCAAAAAAAAAAGTAATGAGTATCATGGTAAAACCGTCACAATATTATAATTAAAAAAAAACTATGCTTTAAAAAAAATAATCCTAAGTCGCTGGAGAAAGCCATTTTGAATAAATGTGCTGTGAAAATTTTAGATCGATCGGTAAAGATTTATTGGAGTCAAGTTTTGCGGAAACGCGTGAAAGTTTTCAGGCGCCAGGAGTTTTGGTATACAAAATACAAAATTGAAAATTTGGACATTTATACATTTTTTCCGCCTTCCATCTTGTGATATATAATTTTTTAGATCGATTGTTTAAAAATTCTACCGCTTAACCAACTCGAATTGGGTGTACCTTGAGGGTCCCTTTCCCTGTTAAAAGTTATGACGTTCATAAGTGAAGATAGATGAGATTAGGAGTTTTTCAATCTGGGTGTACCCCAAGGCTCTGCCTTCGGACCAATTTTGTTTAATTTTTCAAACTTAATTTTAAAGGCGCACCGAATGCTTTTGTGCATGATTGAGATAGGTTTTTTGAATAATCCTCTGGATCTAGTTTGTGATTTTAATTGGGATCTTAACTTTTTTTGGGAACTGGTTAAAGGAACTGAATTTTCAAAAAAATCTTTTTCTTAATTACGGATTCTTCATCTATACGTAAGTAGAAATAAATCTGTCGAAGCGTTTTCTTAATTTCGAATGCTTACGATATTTTAAACGCGTTTGAAATTGACACCGTCAGCGCGCTCTGAGCATTCATGCGACAAATCAAAGATCGAGCGTGCGAAGAGGCAGGTGACCGACGCAGCAAAAAAAGGCTCAACATGAGCAGCTAGAAGAGGAGTGATGCCTCTATATACCAGGCATTGCCGATAAGCAGTAAGAATAAACACATTTGTGGAAACACATTACAAAACTTTGAACGTGTTTTTCTCGAAAAGCTTTTTTCGATAGCTACATTTTTGCGTTTATTATTTAACTTTTTATGCCAAAAAAAAACGCGAATATTAGATTTTTTTTAATTGCCATCATTTTCCGACATTTGTACTAAACGAAAAACACCATGCATGACCAAATGGCCACAGATTTATAATATGCTTTGAATTTGTGTTTAAGATTAACAAAGAGTGGGCAGTGAGCCGTTTACCTCCCGCGGCTTGAGGACCTGTTTTCGCGGAGCTTTAATGGCCAGTATTTTTTTGTTAATTCCTTTTTTTACATTCTGTATATCATGAACAAACGTAAGAAAAAAATCGCACTCAAAAAGCTTTACTGGTTTCCTTTAAAAAAATAAATAAAATGTTAACACCTGAAATATGGCACTCCAATGACAAAATCTGCCTTAATCGCCAAAACTAAAATTATGTTTTTCAGTTTGTCATCCCTTCACAATATGGAAGCGAAAGCTTTTCATTACGCTCCTGAATGCCAAGGAGACCGACTCTCTATTTGCTTTCCTGCGTCAAGCCCTAATTCTCTCTTTTCTTGTTAATACTCAAGCTGCAAGATAAGTGTTTTGTAATATAGAAAATTGACGAATAAAAATATCTGGCGGCTCACCTTACATTCGAGAATGAGTTTTTGGAATCATGCTGAGACTCTGAAGAAGTATTTTCGAAAACTCTAAGACATTTTTAATTATTAGCGAAATATCTTCTCCTCAATGCTCCTTTAAGTTATTTATTATGGCATTATCCACTCCAAATTCAAATCGTCTTATTTGCGTGAATGGTGTTTGTCGGAAAAAAATTCAAACTTTTTCAATTTTGCAGAAATAGATCCTAAGAAAATTATGCGGTAAGCCTAACTAACTATGCTCATCTCAAATCAATTCTGTCTCATAATCTGGTCTAGTTTTATCTTAAATCTTTCTTAATTTAATATTAACTTTATCGACTTTAAGCTGGCAAGTGATCGCCTGGCTCTGATCCGCATCAAAGGCAAATTCTATAACATCACGGCAGATAATCACGCCAAGGAAAAATTT
Organism: Orthonevra nobilis; assembly: GCA_963555765.1. Classification (NCBI taxonomy): domain Eukaryota; kingdom Metazoa; phylum Arthropoda; class Insecta; order Diptera; family Syrphidae; genus Orthonevra; species Orthonevra nobilis. The sequence continues at coordinate 72,478,795 of OY743227.1, read as the reverse complement.
TACGACCTCTTGGATAGAGCCTTGCGGAGCCTGCCATGACTATTTTGCTGATAAAGTATTCTTTTCGAATGAGCCGCATTTCCTTATTGGATTACTGAATATAAAAATTATTGGCTTTATTATGAAATATTAATTTGGCAAACTGGTTCAATTAAGAAAAAAAACAAATGCAGAACTAGACATTCTCATTCTCGGGACTCGGTTGCTATGTCGAAGCAAACACGAAAAATTCAATGCCGCATTGTCTCTTAGGGGCCTTTAAAGGCAGGTCTGAAAAACACAATCAATCTACTCACAAGCAAGAAAGAAGCGGATAAACGTAGCAATCCCGCAAGCTTTGGCGAGAGGATAGAAATTAAAACTTCCAAGGCTTTCTCATATTTTCGAGACCATATAGACAAAGCTAAGGGTGACAGCACGTAATATGATACAATCGAGTTTTGTCATATTTTGGTTCAATCGATTATCGTCAATTGTATAGTCAAATTAGGCAGCACACAATGTCGAACAACGACGCTTGAAACAAAAAAATCAGTCGACCGAAAATAGTTCGTTGGTTAGGGTGAGCTTTATAAGCCCTTCACTTAGGCCTCTTGATGGTCGCGTTGTGTTCCTTTATTTCCTTTGTGGAGAAGATTATGGTTAAAGAGTGTGGTTGTAGTGAAAAAAATGGGGGGGAATGTCAGCCGGATTTCTATGGATTGTCTTGATTTGCATGGTCGAAAAATCTTGTCGTTAATTTTGCGAACTCCTTGATCTCACCGATCACTATTTCTTCGAGATGCTCAAAATCCGGTGTAGGTGCTGACTCCAGTATTTTGTATCGCAGCCTCGCTTTTGCTGGACAGTGGCAGAGGAAGTGCTCCAGATCTTCCTTTTTCTCCTTACAGCTTTGGCATATTTCTGCTAATCCGAGTCTATGTAAGCTGGAGTTTAGAGCTCGTATCGCTTCCTTGTTATTCGGAAATTTTTGAATTCCAGGTGCCCTTTCGCTCTTTTGACAGTTGTCAGCGGGACCCCTATATCCCTCACAGGGTTTTGGTGGTCGTTTCCTGCTCCTTTTATAGCCAGTTCGTCAGCTTTTTCAGTCCCCCTTACACCTTCATGGCCTTCGGGAATTTTATTCGAAAATGTTGCAAATCTTAATAAATATAATGCACATTTCAGGGCTAAAGAAAGTTGATCAAAATATTACCGCCATCGCATTGAACCTATGAAATCTTTTTCGGTTGAAATATATGTGCTTATTCTCTGTTGGCCTCAAAATAGGAATCTGAGTAGAGAGACGGTTAAAGTGTTTTTCATAATATTCCTTACTCTCTTGGAATTTAGAGGCTTCAAGTTTTCTTTATGTAGAGCAAAACTCATTTTTAAAATAGTCAAGTTACGCCGGAAGTTGTTGTCTGTGCCATACTCGTACTTAGCTATACATATAGTTTATAAGTACTAACTTTTGTTTCGGAACTCCCTCTGGCTCGGAGACGCAATGTCGCACTATGCTGTAACATGGGAGTGAACTTATGGGCCCCTTTTGTTCCTTGGAAAACTTAATGAAATGGGGATCATCAGAAAATATTCTTTGCTGACCTTAGTCTTAAACGAAATGCGTGCTCTGTTAAGAAAGTTCATCGCGCGCTTTTTACCGAAAAATTGTGTTCAGCGACGAAGCTCATTTTTGGCTCATGGGTACATAAATGAGCAGAGTGAATATCAGCCAGAAGCATTGCAAGAGCTACCAATGCATCCAGAAAAAGTCACAGTTTGGTGCGGTTTATGGTCTGGTGGCATCATTGGACCGTACTTCTTCAGAGATGATGCGAATCGTAACGTAACTGTGAATGGTGAGTGCTACCGTGAGATGATATCCAACTTTTTTTTGCCCAAAATGCAAGAGCTTAACTTGAATGACATGTGGTTTCAACAAGACGGTGCCTCATGCCACACAGCACGCGCAACAATAGACTTATTGGAGGCGAGTTCTGTGAACATTTTATTTCACGTTGGGGACCGGTCAATTGGCCGCCTAGATCGTGCGATTTAAATCCTTTAGACTATTTTTTGTGGGGCTATGTTAAAGCTCATGTCTATTCAGACAAGCCCGCTTCAATTGACGCATTGGAAGACAACATTGAAGCATTTATTCGTGAGATACCGGCCGAAATGCTGGAAAGAGTAGGCCAAAATTGGACTAAGCGGATGGACCATTTGAGACCATTAAGTTAAAATAGACCTCACTCAATTTTGTGCACGCAATTGTTGGAAGCTAGCCCAGGTCCGTGCTGGCTGTAAACACTTGTTGGTTGATGCTCCGGATTCACTCCAAACTGCAAAAAATGTTGGAATTGTTTGATGAGAATGTGCTTAAAAGCAGCCATCTTCCGATGGATGAAATTGGTTATCAAATTCTTTTCTAAACGAAGCTAGTTGCAAGCTTTAATATAACTTGACATGTCCATTAATATGTCAAAATTTCCGAAATAAGTTTTACTTAACTTTAAATATTCACAGAAAACAACGAAGCACACAAAAATTTTTAAGATTGCGTTTTATAAAACCATGAATCCTTACTTTCTAGCCCCACTGTGACTTTTAACAAACAACAAATGACAGCAACCGAGACTTCCGTCTTGTGGCAGTGGGGGTGGCTCATTATGCATACTCCTTGGAGGTCATCTTAGCTTCAACTCTCCACATGCCACACTCTGTCTGTGCGTCTCACTGCTCCATGGAGACTTGGTTATAGAGGAATACCCTTCGGATTGTCTGATGGACTGTAGAATAAATGGTTTGCCATTTAGGGATTTTACTCAGGACCAGAAGCCAATAATCCATAAAACATGAGTGCTGAATGCATTTTCCTGTTGTTGCCAGTGTCGTCTCACTGAGTGCGTCCACCGTCGTCTGCGTCATCACCAGTGGGACTGTTTGCCCATACCTCGCAACGATGAAAGCATCAACCAGTACGAGAAACGCATCATGGTCAACAGTCTTGTGGTTGTCCTCCGTCTCCTCCTCCTGCTGCTCCAGCATTCGTATTGAATATTTGTTGTTTGCCTGGATGGAATTTTGCAGAAAACATCGATGACTTGGCCATTTGCCTCGATGATGATGATGATGACAACGACGAACGACAACTTGGTCATCCTTCACGAGACGAATTGAAAGGTTTTCCTATCCGTGTTTTTTTCTTCTTTCTTTTTTGTTTTGTTTTAAGCATCCCATCTCTGGGATTGACTGCAGTTGTTGTTGTTTTGGTTACTCCGACGTTATTGTTGAAGGAAGGAGACAAATTTTTCAACATCAACTTGTTGTGCTGCTGGAGGAGCAATGCAAAAGAGTAAGTCCATCGTCCATCTACCATCGTTGGTCGTTCGTCGTCCGGAGTCACCTAATTGCTTAGTTCGATGCACTTTGCATATGGTGTGTAATTAACAGTGGCAACTTTGTTCAGCTTCCAGACTTAGTCTGCGTCGATACGTATGGTTTGTGTGTACATTGTTTTGGACTCTCTGGAAGGCAATGTATGGTACTACAGGTTTCAGCCACTGTTTGTTTACGAATAAGCAAAGTCATGCTAAAATGCCGCGCACAAGATGGAAGGACAGACTGTCTGCTTGGGCTTGTGTATCTGAGTGGTTATAAAATTCAAAAAGCACTTTACCTAGATGCATGCATGCCGAAGGTGGTTTTTGTTTTAAGAATCAGTCACTCATCAAATCGAATATGATTTTTGGACTTGTTTTGTTGTCCAATTCAAGTTACCTCAAGACTCTGTTTTAAACATGAATACAATTTCAGCGTGCTTCTGTTGATATTAGGTAAGGTTTTGTAGTGGAATATTATGTCCAAGGACACAATCCGAAATTTGCATTTGCTTAACAAGATAGATGTTAGAACAGTCTTTACTGCTCGCTTAATTATGATCCACAGGTTACACTTTATAACAAATTAATGCGAAATGTTTGTAGCAGCATGCTCTATATGATAACTCACAAACAGGAATCGGACAAATTTTTAAGTATTAAGAATCACTTCACCACATTTTTCTCATCAGGTCATAAGATAAGGTTCACGTTAAAGCCTGTTGCTGACACCTACGACGACGATGCACCAACTAATAAGAAAAGATAGTTGCATTTGAGTCTGACTGTCAGAGACTCAAATAGACTGTCTGTTTTTAAAAGCTCTTAATATTTTTTCGCCTCACTAAGTCAGATTTATCATTGTATCCCTAATAAGGGGTCCGTATCCGAAATGTGGAAACCGAACCCTATAAGTAATTGTCCGCTGTCCGTCTTCGTACCCATAATAGGTGGACACTTGAAAGAATGGATTTTTTTCTAATAACATATGATAAAAATGATATAAAGTTAAATTTACAGGGGTCCCCATACAAAAAACATGTTGTTTAAAATTGCAATTTAATTTAACGCTTAAAAGTAGGCAATGATACTGTATCATGTAGTACTATCAAGCATTATTTAAAACATGTCTACATAAAAAAGCCTTCTTATTGTCATATTTTTGTTTCATAAATGAATTGGAAATGCATCTTAACCGAATTGGAGCTTTTAATTTGTATCGGAAATGGTGGGTTTAGCTTATCATCATTACCAATCGTCAATTGGTTTACTCGGACATAAGTTTCAAATTAAAGAGAATGTTGCATACTGAAGGGTGGTGTGGAACCCTTCGTATGAGAGTCAACCACTTGGCCGCTTACTCACCGCTGCTACTCCATTTTTTTCAACTTTTTATAAATCATTTAATTTTATCGTAGCCACAGTGTTGTGTCGTCTTTCTGAAAAATGTGAACTGAGCTTTGTTTTGTTTTCGAGATTGGTACGAAGCATTCGGATTTTTCCTTAACTTGTGCTTTAAGGCACTTGCGAGCATCAAAATATGCAACATAAACAGTCGTATCTTTTGAATTCGTTGATTTAGAAGTTCGATTTCTTACAGCTTTAAAGTTCCGACTTCATTTCAACTTGATACCACGTGTTCCTGAGAAAAACTGTCGTGAAAGACAGACGGATATCGAAGTGATCCTATAAGGATTCCGTTGTTCCTCTTGACGTACGGAACCTTAATTATATATATTTTTTTCTTTGTAGACAAATGCTTTTGCTAAAACTTAAGTCTATATATATTTTATCGTTAAAGTATAGATGAACTTATATTTTAAGGTATAAAGGTATACTTGTATACACTTTTCGGATAGTGTAATTGAAAAAATGCAGAAGACGTCTTTCGCTGATCATCTTGCTGCAAACAATGGCCTTTCATTCTTTGCATTTTGGAGCTCATATCAATCCAGACTTTCTCGAAGCTATGGTTGGGCGTTTCTGTTGTAAGAGGCGACTAACGTATGAATTACTCGATAAATTGCTAAAGATCATCGAGGGCGACGTCGCGACGCTTAGAAAATATATCATTCAGAAAAATCGGGTTGGATGGACCTTTTTTTCCAACTGAATTAAGATTAAGTCCGTGAAAATAGGCGAGCAGAAGATGCACTACCAAAATTCTGCCATGAAAGTTCCAACTGCTGACTGTAGAAAACTGTGAAATTTTTACAAATACGAGCTAATAAAAGCAAGCTCACTTGCTGAAAACTGGAGGACCTGGCGGACAAGCACAAACGGACGATGTTGGCTGTGATGCTGACCGAACTTAGCAAAGTAACTAAAAAAAAATCGCAATGTTCGTGGATTCCATTTTATAGTTGGGCAAATCATTTAGAAGCAAAGAAAGGTGAAGTAAAGGTTGTAACCTATCCAGGCCAGTGGAAAGTAGAAAAAATCTTTCATTTCGTGGATGGGTACAGACAGAGTTTTTGAGAACGTTTTTGATTTTATGAATTTGGGTACTTAAACACACTCACCTCTAAGGAAGGTTAGTATAGTATTTGCGTGTGTTGGTTCAATATAATCCTTAGAGGCGAACATTCAACAAAGTTTGCTTAGTTTGAGTATCAAAATTTTGTCCTTAGTTCGACATCTAGTTTCAAGGATAAAAGTTCGGCTGTCGTTTTGCTAGAACAGAAATCACGGAGGCCATTCAAAAATTGACAGCTGAAATACTCGAGTTAGTTTTTTTGATTTTCGAGGGTTCCGTTCAAAGAGTGCCAAGGGTATCCTATTTATATTCCTCCGCTGTCAGTTCATTTGTTTGTCCCAGGGCTGTATCTTCTGAACTTCTATGGCCACTATAACAACAAGTTATTAAATAAATAAAGGTTGAATGAAGAGGACCTCCCCATGGAGAGACGTGTCTTGCAATTTCGCATTTGATAGTAAAATTAAGATAATTATTAAATTTCGGTTAGATGAGGGCGGGTTTTGAGAACTAATTTCTCTATTCCATTGTTAGATCTTTTATGGAACCCTGTAATGAGAGATACTTGAAATTTTTATGCTTGAAGTCAAAATCATTATAATATTGATTGTCGCGGTTTTATACTGAAGAAGAGTGCAGCTGGAGATATTATTCTTTCCAGCGAATGGGAGCACTTCGAGGATATTTATCCTGATCCCTTGTTCATTGCAGAACGAATTGTTTATCGCTACAAAAAAGATACCTCTGTTCGAATGCCAAACATTTGTAAATATTTCTAGGATTAAGTTTATGGCAGCAGTAAAAAATAAGATGCTCCTAAGCTGCGTATTACCTTAAAATCGGGACTAAGATTTAAAGGCACTGGGCTCAAGATAATGATCTTAATCGGTCTTCCAAGCTTCGCAAAATATCATTTGGAAAATAATGGATCCCACCTCTGGATATATGCCAACATTTTGATTTCAGAAAAACGGACATATTATTTACAAAAACTGCCTAATGGGAAGTTAAAGAATATAATTATAATAAAACAGCAACAAAACCAAAACATAACCCGATTTGACAGCCATTTGGTTTTACAAATATATCTACGTAAGTATTGCCAATGTCATGTAACACTTACCTAGTTCTTTCGAAATTATTACTACGCTTTCCAACATTCATAAACTCAAGGCAATCGAAGCAAATTCTTCATTCTACGAATTCATTTTGTACCAAAACTTCACTCCAGTTGTATGCATATTCAAGGCAAAATCATAATTAATGAAGTACTTACACCGAAATATGCAACTCAAACGTTAACCAAATTTGTTCGTTGGTCTCCTCAAGAGTTTCCACCTTTTCACTTTTCCAATTCCTTCCATTTACAAGTTGCCTTTTAAATGGGAAAAAATTACATTAGCTTCAGTCTTTTGTAATTAGTTGAAGGAAGCAAGAAAAGGAGCGGGCTATGCATTCCATGGAACTTGGTGTGCTTGCCTGCGAAATTGGAGAACACCTTGAAAGTACTGTGCTCGAAATAATTTGTCATTTTCTTAATTAACTGTTTGACTTTTAAGTTTTGAAGGTTCTTCTAAGGAGTATTCTCGTTTCCAACTCTTTCAACCTACTGCGCATTTGACAAACGCCAAGTTGTGACACATGGGTAATTGGGTTGGGAACTTTTTTCATTGGAATACTTTAAATTTGCAATCATAAAAGGTGAGCTTTTTTTGAGTTTTATTGATTTCGATATGTTGTTAAACGTTATTTAGGTTTGCGTGGAAAAATGTCGATTGCATGAGAATTGGGAACGGTGGACGATGAGTGTACTCTATCATTTCTACATGGAGAAGAATGAGTTCATTGTGAATACTTCCAACTTTACTTTTTCCAACTAGTTCATGAATCGCTTGGTTCTCCTTATGAATTCGAGGATATCCGGTATAAGTGTACCAGCATTCTGCTACATGAACGCCTCGTTTTTGAAGGGATGAAAAGTGTCAAAGTAGATGTTGGTTGGTTTCATCTTCATCCTCATGAATACAGATTTCGCGGCATTGTTGTGTATGGTTTGGTGATTAAAGAACACAAATCCAATGGAGCAGTTCCCTGTGACTATGGCAAATTTATCCAGTGGCAAAAAATTACACAAGTAGTGTCCTTAAACTCATGATATCAGCAACTATAAGTCAGTCGGACAAGCCGGAGCTGAATTAAGCATAAGGGCTAGGATCATCAGCATAAAATGTCCAACTGATTCACGAATTGATGGAATGAAATGAAATGACTTTTCTGAAGAAAAATCTTCTTTTCAAATGACGGGGCCTTTCTCGTAAGTAACAATAAGCCACACGTTATAAAAATGAAGACGCATCCTGATTGAATGACTCTAGGGTTAGGGTCTTAGAGTGGGTGCTTCATCGGCTCATTTTGCTTCCAAGACACGATGGAGGTAACAGGTAACGTTACGTCTCATATTGACATGAAGAGCAACTGGACCATCAGACTGACACAGCGATAGGGAAACTTAAACCTTAATTCAGGTACAAAATAGAAAGGCACTCCAAATAACTTAACAAGATGATTCAAGCTGCTTCTCAACAGTTGTTGGTCGAGGCCTGTGCGCCGATAATCCTTAGAGCAGGAATGGTACACCTTACTTACTTAATCGGCCAACGATCGTGGAAGGATCAGATGCCTGAGTAAGAACCTTGACGGTTCTGAGAACTCGCTTCCAATAAGATAGATACAAGTTTTCTAGCGTCCGCGATTGCTTAATCGTTGAATCGGAGATTTGGTCTTCTCGTTCTTCTTGAATTTAGTGGCTAGTTTTCGAAGAACTTCTTGGCTGCAGCGTTATTGTCCAATCTCTCGATGTGGCCGAGCCAGTGTAGTCGTCGAATTTTTTCCTACCGCTCTTTGCACACCTAGTTGAGCTCGCCTTTCCCCTCATTCCCCCTCCCAGCAGATATGATCTCAATATTTGATAGTGCCTTGCTTTTCGGCTCTATTAAGCAAGACTGGTAAAATCAGTGTCTTGTAGAGGAGTATTTTTGTCCTTCGTGGTAGGAATTGGGATCCTAGTTGTTTTGACAAGCCGAAGTAGCATCGGATGCCTAGGTTTATTCTCCGTCAGATCTCATCTGTGGTGTCGTTTGTTTTTATCGTTCCAGCTGTAGGTTTATCCCTTGAATTATAACACAATGCCTTTTTTTATAACTTGCTCGCTCTCAAGAGGTTATGAACTCCCTTTAAATGCAAGTAGCACAGAGCAGGTGGAAGAACGAGGAACAGAACGATAGATTTTTGTAGTGTTTTGGTTTCAAACTCAATTCAATTTGGTTTCAACTCAATTCCATAGTTGGAGCTTAAAGTAAGACGACTGATTTGATATCAACTTAATGAAAGTTTGGAAGATAAGCTCAACACCCTGCCGACAGTTTTATACCTTCACAGCAAAGCTACCTACACATAAATCTCCACAAACCACAACACGAACTCAGACATCTAGCCGATACAACAACCACTACAATAACGCCACCCACAATTAACACTACTATCGCTGTTCGACCTACACAGTGATCGTGCCATTAATTTGATCCTATTGGACAATAGTGGTTGGACTACGAGTTGAACCATCCAGCCGTCTGCCTTTTTCAAACTACTAGCAACGTTTTTAAAGCAAAATTCTTAATCAACAGCAACAACAATATCTGTAGATGCGGAAAGAGGCGTGACCGTCCAATATCTTTCACCGATACCGGATATCCATGTAGACCGAACAGTCTTGAAGTGAAAATTATCAGGGATCCTCGTTGTCCTTTCCAATCTACTATTTTTTGGGTTTTTTTTTCGTTTTACACACTCTTTCAAGGGGTTTTGAATACCCCAAAAATGCTGACACATAAACAGGGTTAAAAAAGGGAGGAAATACAGACAAGCACTGATGTTTTTAAACTTCTGTAAGTTGTTATGAGCAGGAAATACCGAGTTTGCGAGAGCAACGAACACGAATGCTGTGTTTTGTGTCTTAAGAACGAATCTGTCGACGTCAGTGTATGATCGAAACTAAGCTTGGGGGAAGACTGACGAGTATTCCTGGCGAAGTAGTTTTAAGGTTGAAATAACTGAGGAAAAGGATTACAATTCGCTGATTCGCTGCAGCTCTGTTGCGGGTTGGATTCGCAACAAAGGTTCCTCAAAAACCATAGGGTTTGTAAGAACTTCGCTCATCACGGAAATTGAGCTTCGAAGAGTTTTCCCACTTCCGTTTGTATTTGTTTATGATTCCCATGCGGGCTTCAAAATATGCTGCAACAGCCATATCTTTTGACTGCGCCGGCCTAGAAGCTGGATTGCAGTACAGCTTTAAGAAACAGTAGTTATTAGCACTTTGTATTAGTTTGAACTTGATGCCTCGAGGGCATCCAGAGAAAAAAAAGTACAGATGGACAACGCAGGCGCAACATCGATGTTGAATCGAGTCGATTGTGAATTTTTTGGCCTGGGAGCACGTGTTCAGAGATGGCAGTAATACTATACTTCGATTTTGGGCTTTAGAAAACTTTAGACATCAACGTTTCTGGCAATGTTGGTTATACTAACCAGGGCTGTAATAAAAAGACTCTCAGAGCACGAATTCTTTCAGCTTCAGCGATTCAAGAGCGAGATACTTGAATTTTTGAACGAACATGAGACGATAGATGAGGCTTTTATCATCCGATGATTGGATTAGGATATGTTGTAGTAGACAAAGGTTCAATTATCAAGATTTAAAAGAGAATCGTTGCCGAAACGTATCGCTGTAGTATACCAGCAATTTTATGGGGAATTAAAGACTTGAACCACCAAAACAACTTGAGTTGAATGACCTGAAAGATCGGTACCTCATGCTTGCATTTTTGACAAAGGAGCCTGATGCCCCAGACTCTGTAAAATGCATTTGAAAAAAAATACCAAACAATCCTTTTTTCCATCAGAGAGATTCACAGAATAGATCAGTGAACATTTTGTGAGAAGACCTCTTCAGAAGGATGAGCGGCGGGGAAGAAAACGATCTTAACAAGTGGGTTCCACAATGTCAAGATCTTTGAGTGGTCTTGCTTTTAAACGAGTATGAAAATAGATCCCTCCCTTGGAATATTCGACGCGCTCGAGTACAGGTATGGGGCAAAACATGATCTGGCTGGAGGCAAAACGGGAGGCGAGACGAGCCATGTCCACAGATCTGACAGCTGGTTTGTCATTGTACAAAAGATAAGAGACAGAGAATTAGACACACCTCTGTCTGAAGAATTATTTACGGCTCAAGTCGGACCTTATGTCGGAAGCCTTTCACTTTGCAAGGAATAAAGCTCTTCATACCGAGAAGATCAGTTTTTGTGACCATATCGGCGGCGGCGTCGAGGAAGTACAGTGACTGGGTAAAGCTACTTTAGATTTCATTGAGGCCGTCTTAGTAAACTTCAGCTTTCAGCTTCAGCTTTGTTGAAGCAAACTTTTCAAAAGTCCAATACAACTAATTTTTCCCGTCTGTAGCCATCCAATCTTTCGTCCATTTTTATCACCTGTTCTGTTCCTTATTCTTCTTTTTAACTATCATTAAAATACAGTCAGATCCATCACAATCAACGTAAAATCGAGCGACGACGTGACACAACTGGCATAACATCCAATCATCCCCCCTCCATCAACAACATCCTTTCTTATCCTGTAAAACTTTCCAAAGTACAACACATACACGCTACTCCGCAACTCAAATGTTAACACAAAGGCATTAAACAAACAAAAATATTTAAGTTGTGCCCCCAAGAAACGATCCAAAGTAGAAGATGGGGAAGAAGTCCTTTCTAGCTGCTGCTGCTACTGCTGTGGTTGTCATCCTCTTAACTCGGCGACGACGAGAAAACTTATTGACTCACTCATCAACATATCCTTGGAGATATACACAGAAACACAAACACTCATATCCTCTTAAATAACAGATAACATGACAAAGGCATCATCACCGTGGTATTCCTTTTTAATCCTTAAATGCCACTTTAAACTGTCAAGTGATTCTGCTGGGGGGTGCCGTTGCCGCACATCCGCCCTCTGCTTTTTGTCTAATATGGGGGGGTGGCACATTTCAGCCAAACAAATATGTAAAGGACACTTTAATACCTCGAATATTAGTTTAATTACCAACGCCATACGCAAACAGTTGCACGAATGTATCTGACATTCGTCCTTAACTTCCAAAAGATGCACGAGTGTGTGACAAAAGGATTAAGAAGCTCGAACTGCGACTCATCTTTCATCATATAAAGGATTTTAAACTAAAATAAAAAAATTTACATAACGATTGTTTGGAAGGAATAAAACGATAAGCAGGATAATGGGCGGATGGCACTGTCAACTGTGGTTGGTTGAAGCTGCTGAAGGCAATTGAATGAGTAATTAGATAAAAAGGAGTTTTGGACTCATACAGTTCCGATTGTGGCTGTTTGGTTGGACTGAAGGATCCTTGCAGATAATCCTTACTAATGAACTTTTTCTGAGCGCAGAGCTTCAGTGTAATACCATTAAATATGGCCGAAAAGTTTAATGTTTGTCCGGGGCCGTTTACGAACTTCAGGCATTCCTAGCAGGAGTAGATTTGTGTTGCATCATGGAAGGTTTGAGGGTGGACTTGAAATAGGATATCACGAATTAGAGGGGTGAAACAGTGTGTAATCTTTGGACATGTTTTTTTTTGACATTGTAGCCAGCTATGAGGGGTGCATATAAATTGCGTTATTTTTGGAACGAAATTAGCACCTCGGGAGTTGAAAATTCATTTAAGGACGAATGTCAGAGTTATTGTAATGGACCTTGCCAGGGTATAGATGATGACTTGGCTTGGATAATTTGATTCCATGCGATGGACAAAAAATGAAATTATATTTCGTGCAGGGTATTTTTGTCCTCCTTGCGCGCTGCTCTATTTTATGCGTTATTTAAGGTTCTGAAGTGTGAAAACGAAGCTACTACCTGAGGGTTGATTGTTTCGCCGGGTGGATGTTTTTATGATTGTAATATATCTTTTCTCTGTTGTTCTTGCTTTATTAATAAACAATGCAAAGACGATGAGGTTCTCTAGGCTGGAATGAATTTCCTTCTTTTTTAATAAAAACCAATGAGAAGGCAAAAAGTGTGTAATTTTGAAATGGGGTAGAAAATACTAGCCAAGGGGGAAGAACAGCGGACTGAGGTGATAAGTCTCTTCATACTCAATAGGAAGAATTTTGTTCTACTACGGTTCGCAATTAGATCTTAGATAAAAGGGAGAAAAAAAATTTAGACCGCCCTTAACCTGAAATGAGCCAACAGCATCACACCGTCAGTCGATTGTTGCTAAACTCGATCACGTGTATGAACTGAAGAGTGAAGCAATTTAACATGTCGCCTTTTTACTGAGCCTGAAGCTAAAGACGTTCTCCTTTAATCCTCCAGCATTTCATCTTTATTTTTACATCAAATAGGCAACCTTTCGGTGTTCAAATAAATTTTGCAACAAATGCAACTCTTCAAAAATTCATTTTTACACACACGAGCTGTAAACCAATGACCACAGCCCTTGTAGAAAAATATTCTCACTTCCATAAAACGGCTCGATTAGACTTCTCTTTGAACAATGTCGTTTTGAAACCAAAATTAAAAATTTAGATACAAACGATGGCATCAGTCTAGCCTTGCCTTCATTTAGTCCTTGGTTGGTTCTTCTTCTTTATTGCCAGTGACAGGGAGCAGACGGAAAATGTCACCGAAACAACACTTGTGTCCTGTCACAGAGGATTGGGAAAATTTTAATTTAATTAAATGTTCCTTCTATCTGAATTGCGGTCATTAAAAAGAACTGAATTCCTTCCTTTGTGTGGTGATGTCCTTTTGCTTTTAACTATTTTGGTGTCATGACTGAACACATTTGTTGGAATCTATTTTTTAATTTTTTATGACTTGCTGTGTGAGGGAATGCAATGGGTTTGGTTGGTCCTTTGTTTTTGATTTAAGCTATGTCCTTTAAATTTGCATTGTCTTCCCAAAAAGTGTCATGTATTTTATTGCATCGTACTTGTGGTTCAAGTGAGATTCCCTTGTTTGAAGGTTTAAATAATTAAAATTTAAATGAAGGAGACGTTGTTATTTGGTGACGATCCTTTATTATATGTTAGACTTAATTCTTATTCGATTGTAGATTAGGTTAGGTAAGTTTGAAGGGGATGAACTTTCTGAAGTTGGAAGTAACCATGGGGGCTGTGAAAGGTTCATTATGATTCCCATCACAAACTATGTCCTTTTTTCGAACTTTGTTATGGCTCTTGGTGAAACTATTTGGTGCTCTTGATGAAACTCATTAGGTCCCTGAGTGGAACCTTTGCAAGTGCTCCCAGTTCCTCGCGATCTGTCCCATGTGAAGCGAAGTCGTTTCATCTGTAGGATTGCGGTGCTATCTTTCGATAGCGAAGATTCCGGCCGAAAAGACACTACATCAGACACTGCAGCAACACTCCTTTCCTCTAACTTTGATCCATCAGTGAAGGTTTGACTTCCATGAGCTTCGGTAAGGAAGCTTAATTCCCAATCCTTCCTACTAGGGACAAAGATGGAGAATATTTTGTTGAAGTTATAAATCCATCTGAGTATTGAGGGTTGCCCGTAGTAAGCGTCCTTTCAAGTTTAAGACTCTTTTAGTTGAACCGCACTCTTAACTCTCTACAGTACTCTTCAGATAATAGAAGATATTGGGGAGGTCAAGCATAATATCCTGACACCAGACAGGCTAGCATTTGCGCTTTATTCAGCTTTAGGGCTTTTCCGGTGTATACCTGTTACAGATTCTCTTGCATAGGTAGAACGGACAGATTGCCTTGTTCACTCTTTCTTCAATGATTCTTTTCCAAGGAAGGCTTCGACTGCAGTATAACATTTCGTATTGCTTCATGCAGAATTTCAATGCGGTTGCATTAATTTTTGGGAGAGTAAGCTCCTCAAATTTCCTTATTTTTGTGAAGAGAAAAAGTTCCTTCTTACCAGGATTGCTGCTAAGGCCGCTTCAATCACAATGTTATATCTTTGAATGCTGCTTGAGGAAGACTATTGTTAAGAAGGAAAATACTTTCCTGTGACGAGAATGCCTACGTCAGGACCTTATTGATCATAAGGATCCAAAGTAAGGGTGAAACTACACCACCTTGCGGAGTGCCTCTGCTTGACCATTTCTTTGCAGGTGTTTTCTGCCAACTGTGAATTCATTATTCTACATTTGGCTACGTTCATTATATAAAGGCAAACACTATTATTGTCTTGGGCAGCGTTTATGGCTTCCGGTTTGACGTCGTTGAAAGACCCTTCTATGTCTATAAATGTTACCATTGTGTATTCCTTTTAGTAGAGGCTCCTTTCATTGATGCTGATTACTGAATACAGCGCGGTATCAACGGATCAACCCTTCAACAAAAATATCGATTACACTTTAAATTTTCTTTTAAATAAAAGAGGATAGATTGATTTTTCTATAGTCCTACGTTTTGGAGCAACAGATCTTGATCTACTATTGGTGGTCAGGAAAGATTTTCAACACAAACAAAACACAAATATTTTGAGTTGATAAATTGGTTTTTTCCTCTTGGAATGAGCTAGAAGAACGTAACTCGAAAGTAAGCTCAATTAAAGTTAGCTATTATAATAATTTGCTTTCGTAATTAGTATTCGCCTCTATCTTTGTAAGTTTGATTAGCTCACAAAATATATATTATGTTACATTTTTCGTCTTCTACCTTCCAAGATGGGAATGGAAGAACATTTTCTGTTTACATTCAAGTTCCGTAGTTTCTTTTGCGTATAACTTTTTATTGAGTTCTTAGCATTCAAAACCTCATCTTTAAAAAGGCGTCCATAATAAGTATAATGCCGAACCAGGAGTACTACGGCAGCAATCTACCTAAGTATCGAGTCTTCCTTGCTGTATTCCACTCGAAGAGTCTTTATTCTACGCTAAATTCAGACAAAATTCAGTCAGGAAAACCTGTCACATCGAATGCATTATAACCTCATTGGCAACTGTTTGAGGGACAATCTGTTAAGGCAAAGTTCTTTTTATAAAATTGTTTTGCAATTTTTCATGGCTCTATTAAGTCCTGAGCATTTAATGTTACAAAATCCTGTAAGTTGGTTTCCATTACGAGATGGCAGATGAAGATGAAAATTTTGACTTTAGATAGCTTTATGGCTCTGGGCTCAACCTATCTGCACTCGACAATCTGCAAAGAGCAGAAACACACTAGTATGCCAAATTACACACCGCTATTGTGAGTGTCGTTCAGCGATCGTTACGATCATTGTCGATTGCGTCGATTGATTTTAGCTTTGGCATTGTATAACTCAATCGATGAATGAATAGATTATTGTGAATAAAAATTTGAATATTGTGAATAATCACACTTTGATAGTTGTGTTTGACTATTGTTTTCGTAATTATTTGCAGAAAGAGTTTGATTGAGTTATGGTTTAGCGATTCAGAAGAAGAAAATAAAAATTACCAAGTCGTATTTTTAGCAAGAAAAAGTTGAGATCTGAGAGAAGCGTTTTACCCTTTAGAGTTGGGAGGAAATGTACCAGTGCTGATTATTTCGAAAAATGTTTCTCATGTCATTAGAGATTTTTGATCTATTTCCGACTATCTAAAGAAGTATTTAGAGATTTATAAATGGCTAAAAACTCCTATTGTCTTTTCTTTGTCATCAGCTTCGCTCTGAAATTTAATTCATATTTATTATTTTATTTAATATAAACATTTAATATGATCAAAATTATTTACATTTCGGGAATAACAAAGTCTTCCAAAGCATCGACCAGGAATATATGATCGACAACAGCCTACTTTCAAATCGACAATTATCGTCCACAATCAGAATACACAATACAAAAATGATCAATCGATGACTTTCGTAAACAGTCGTTTATCGATCACCGATTGTCATACGCAATAGGGGCCACAAAGTCGATTTTCATAGGAAAGTGTTTGCTGACAACTCTTATGTGAAAACTGACATATATTCAGCATTTTCGCGGACGATATGCGTTGATTTGCACTTGTATTGCTGCTGTTCCGAAAAGTGTACCAACCACAACTTGCAAAAGATTTCAGTAAGTCCACATTACTCGCAGTATCCAATGGAAAAAAATCAACAGTAAATGGGAAACATAACTGAGAAATTTGAGGATTTAAACAGACGGGAGCTTTTTTTTTGTTTTTTTTTTTGTAATTATTTACTCGTTCTTTAAGAGAATATTAAGACTATTAAGACTCTTATAATGCGTGTAGCACAGAGCGAGCGGAAGAATAAGGAGAAGAATGAAAGATTGTAACGTGGATTGACAAACTGAGTTGAAATTGGTTTCAATTCACTTCCGTGGGTGAAGCCCGAAACGGGACGGAGGATTTTGATATCGGCCTATTTACTTTAACCTAATTCGCAGGATTTTATTCGACATTAATTATGATCTATTTGAAAGTTTGGAAGATTTAGCTTAAAAACCCCGCTGTCAGTGTTATGCCTTCACAGCAGAGGCATCTACACAAAATCTACACAAACCGCTATTTTGAAAACACGAATTAGGGACTAAGCCGATACAACAACAACTACAACAACGGCACCCATTAGTCAGACTACTATCACTGGTCGACCAACCCAGTGAAAGTGCCATTAACTTGATCCCGATGGCAAATGGTGAGTGAACCAGATTCGAAAAACTAGACCACTACTCTAGGCAATCAATTGAAAGGCTATGGCTCCAGCAAGATCTCACACAACGATTTATAGCATACGAGGTTCAATAAGCTGTGTTTTCACGCGGTTGGACTTTCTTGGCGGCATTTCATTTTATACAGATGCCCAAGAGTTTTATTGTTCAAAAAATTCGTGAAGAATGGTCCGGAACCATCAAAAATGCATTGAAAAATTTGAATGACATGAACGCCCGCTGCAGTGTCACCCGAGACAATTATTTCAAGAAGGCTTAGACTTTTCAATGAATCAACAATCGTTGAAAAACTTAAACATTAATATCTTTAATGTTCCGGTGGGACTGAAAAACCATCATTCCATCGATTCACAGGGCTTCAAATATGAGTATTATAAGCTATCCCCGCGGAGTAACCAACATTTCAATCTCTGCTGGCGCTCACTTCATTCCTGCAATGCAAATATTGCCAACGAACTAAGTAATATAATAATAATAATAATAATAATAATAATAATAATAATAATAATAATAATAATAATAATAATAATAATAATAATAATAATAATAATAATAATAATAATAATAATAATAATAATAATAATAATAATAATAATAATAATAATAATAATAATAATAATAATAATAATAATAATAATAATAATAATAATAATAATAATAATAATAATAATAATAATAATAATAATAATAATAATAATAATAATAATAATAATAATAATAATAATAACAATAATAATAATAATAATAATAATAATAATAATAATAATAATAATAATAATAATAATCAGCAGCTTGCGTTCCATCAAATCAAATGAAAACTTATTTAAAATAAATAAAAGAGGTTTTTAAGTTCACAGAAATCTTTATCTTTATTTTTACTTTCAGAGAACTTCAATTTTGTATTGTTTTTTTATTCAATATGAGCTCATTCAGTAATTTTTTCGGATGAAAATTTACCATTCATTGTTTTTTAATTTCTGGAAAAGCGAGACAGCTTTTGGCACCAGGTTTTCGAAGTTTGACTTAAAGTTAATAAGAGTATTGAATATTGGAAAAAAAAACACCATATAATGCGAAATTTTGTAAAAATTCTATTTGAAGAAAATAAATTAAATATTTTGATTTTTCAAAAAATCATTCACTTAAAAAAAATTGAATTTTACATTCAACTAAAGAATGGGACTTTTGGCTTTGAAAGAAGCTGTAAAAGATTATCGTATGTGCTTTTGTTGATTTTCAATAATATTTTTCAATTTTCGTAAAATTTTCTAAAAAATTGTCACTCCCGCCTAGACGGGGCGAGATAAACCAACCCCCTCTCCCATAAGAAATCACAAATCACCCTGTTAATAATGCTGCGAGTCGAATTGGGTTAAGCAGCCAGGCTCTTGTGCTCGAACGACTTGTCGCTTGACGAATTTATGAGTTTTTAAAAAATACACCCCCCTTTCAAAATAATCCTCTACCATTTAAAGCTCAAAATCCACTCTCGTCTAGTATCTTTAAACTTCCCAGCCGCTACCTTTCAAAGTTAACCTTTATCCATTTCGAGCCAGCCAAATGCAAAATAAATCATTTAAAAACGGTTCTTCGCTTGCACCTTTTTAGCCCAAACCCAGCCAAGCACCACTGTGCTTATCTTAGCTTGTACACAAGTCTATAGCCACTGAGAGTTGGGCGGGCGGGGAAATTAATTAAAATCCCCAAAGAACCATAAGCAGCCTCTTCACTGTAACACAGCCCAACCCCACTGCATAAGCTAACCGAACCCCCGCTCCCTGGTCGCTTAACAGAAACCCAACTCATTGCCACTCATTCAAGACGACGTTTTCTCGTGCATATCATTCTCTGGACTTCCCTTGTGTGTGCTTCCCTTAGAAACACTGCTGTGCCTTTGTGTTTGCTTCTTTTCATTTTCTATTTTTAACTTTTTTCTTCTCTGTTTCTAATTTACCACCATAACACCATCCGCCCTCGAGGGTTTCGTCCAAGGGAAAACTTTGTCCGTCAACGTAGCCGTCGGACGTTGTCGGCCGTTCTCTTTTGTGTGTTGTTGTTACCACCGTTGTTTGACACAAAAGCGAAACAAAAAAAAATGTAAAAAAGTTCTTTTTTTGTTTCTTTTCAAAAAAGGACCTTCTCGAACTTAACCGTTTTAAATACGCTAACAACCCCCGCCAACAGCAGCACCACCACCACCCTTCGTTGAAATTAATCATTTCGCTAATGACTTACCTAACGGACACTAAAGGTTTTGGCCCTGCGCACACAGCCAGGACAACGAGATTCAAATAAGTTCCTTCTCTCTGCCCCTTGTCAATGATGCTCCAGCATGGAGTGGGGGCAGTAGATTGGTTAAAAATGTCCACAGGGCCACTTTTGTTGCAAAACGGGGTTAAGTTACTGAAAACCCCCCCAAAAAAAAAAAAATAGGAGAAAAAATTATTTAAGGACATTTTTTTTTTGCCAGAGAAAAGCAAATGTAAACAGGACTCGTGGTGGAAAAAAAATTAGGTTAAGCTAGCCTCATTAATAATCGGACAATGAGCGGGATGAGTACCGCAAAAAAAAACAAGAAGAACCAGTGCAACACTGAATCAGGACATTTGCGTACACATATCCTGGATGTAGGAGTTGTATGTATGGTTGGGACTAGTAACATTTTTCTTTCTGAACAATTACACATGAAATGGAGACCGATGATGTCGTGTAAAATTCCCTCTGTTTCTTTTTTTGAGGCAAAAAAGGATCCTAAAGCCTTGAAGGTGGTGGGGGGGGGCCGGCAAACAATTTATAATTTTAAATCGGTTCGGTGTGGATGTGTGGGTGAAACGAGGATTTATTGTTGGGCTCTTAATAAAAAGCCGTAACACAGAATATGCCACTTAAAAATAAAACATAAGCAAATGTGTGGTACGATGCGATGTTGGTTAGGGTGGTTAACAATTTTGAACCCTAGAAGATTGTATCTTGCACTTACGATACCAGTATGCTGATGAAATTAAGCTCGGTCGACAGGATATTAATTACCGTTTAATCCGCAATATTTACTCCTGCACATGGGATTGAGGGCAATAAATTAATTTATTCTTAAGCTACTAAGAAGTGACTTGTTTTTTGTTCATGAATGACATTCTTGCTTTTCTTAAAGTTAAACGCAAGTCTTGTCGACCTTTGAGCCTTAATGCGAATTTCATCAGTATTCGTTTTGATGAACGGACTCAATAAGAATGAATCCAAAGCAATTCCTTAACATCTTCATCATGAGGCTTATTCTAGAACCCATTAGTCAGTTTTTGAATCTCATCTCGAAGTTTACTCGTAAAGCTCTAACCGCACAAACTTGCTGTAAGTTGAATAGAATTGAAGAATTCATATCTAATCGCCACCCGCTGATAATAAAGCGTACTACAATTTTTATTAACATAAAATTTCTTCGACAATTCAACATTTTTAGTTGAAACACAAATTTTGATTTCATATTTCTACAATTTGTGCATTAACCTTTACATATAGAGATATGCCACCGCGGACTTTTTTAAAGACCTTTTTAAGCTCTACAACTTTTATAGAGAAAGTAATTAAACATCTCCTACCTTTAAGGCAGTTTTAGCAAAAAACGCATTCGATAGACGGTTTTTTTCATCGATTTTACTTACAAAATTGGTTTCCGCGAAATTCATCTTTCGTAAACGGAAGTATACCTACATAGCCTTTGTTCATCGTGTAGGTCCATTGTGTTAATATTGGGGAAAGAATTTTTGAAATTTGATAAGTTGTTTTGAAGATTTCCTCATACAAATTTAAAAAATAATTGATTAAACGTAGAAAATAAAGTTCTTTATTCATTGTCCTGTTTTCTCGTTTATGTCTGTAAAAAAGCGTGGTATGAATTTCCTGAGTAAAGAAACATGTACGACGCTCTGGTGTCATACATAAGCATACAGATGCAAATTTAGTTTAGTCCTTGTAGATGCGCAAACCTTAAGTCTGTTAAAAAGGCTGAGGTTATTAAAAATAAGGTTGCGGATTTGTCGGGAGAAATGAGTTACGCCCTCACATCTTCGCAAACTAAAAACGAAGCGAACTGCAATCGTATCACACTTACCGAAGATTTTACAAGAAGGACTAGGAAGATTCCTTTCCTTATGGGAGTGAAGAATTAAGATGCACACAAGGAACATAGCAACTCTAAGCTCTGTCTATTGAATGGTTTACATGATCATTCCAAGTTCAAGTTTTATTGGATGTCATACCCAAGTTCCTTGCTGTATCCGTATATTCTATGACACCTTCGCGTCGTTGAGGCGATTCTTTGGAGAGTGCGAAGTAATTATAGCTTTCTTGGATGCAACAATATTTTAAGACTTAAATTGGTTAATAAGCAGAACATTCTGTTGTGGCCACTTAGAATTTTTTTCCGAGTCGGAGTTCATGCAGCAAAGACATTGATTTACTAATTCAATATAAGTAGGAAAAGTCCTTGACTGAAGTCTTAAGACGCGGCTTTTTATATTAAATCTTTAAAAACAGAATGAGATGAGGCTACATTGATTGAGTGTCTAAAGTTAAAAGGTTCTCATTTTCTGAGGAATGGAATCGATAGGCTTGAGTTGCGCTCAGTTCGTTAAAGTCTAGTATGTGGTAGACTATGGTCTTTCACACAACTCCTTCTTAGCTGACAGAGCTCCTCAACAGTTTACCAAGCCTCCAGTTTAGCTAAATTCGCCCTTCATCAAGTCATAGGCTTCATTAATCCCGTAAAATCAAACACATCAGAGGCAATATCCGAATGCCTAATGACAACTTTTTCAATATAATTCTTCCTTCGATGATGGTGACGAAGGTCTTGAGAGGTATTAAGATATACGACCCTTGCAACTGCAATTAAGTTTAAGGCCTTCGGTCCTTTTTTGCAGTCGGGAAAATCCTCATGCGGAAGCTGGAGGCGATATTTTCTCTTCGAAAGTTCCAGTCTTCAGGGATACTTGAAGGTTAGTTGTTACATGATGAATTTAATTGAAGGCTTGCTGGAGCACTTTAGATTTAACGGTGTGGGAAATGCGAACGCCACTGCCAGAGATTTTTGCACAGGACGATTTTTTTTGTATTGCCCGCAAGCTTTGCAGAGGAGCTCATAAATGATTGCGACGTGACTTTTTCTATTCCATCGAAGAAAGCGCGAAAATAAGGTTGATAATGGACAACGAAGTCTTGAAGTGGATTATTATCAGACCTTTGATGGCAACATTTTGCTCAAGCATTATTGTTTTTCTATGATAGCCGGTAGGCTATGATATCGGCTTTAAAGAGGTCTAGGGACTTTCCGAGTTGTTGTTTAGGGTCTGATCTTTCCAATTGAATGTCATTGGAATGTGCTGTGTCAACGGTAAAAAAATTATTCAAGAATGGATTTTGGTTGTCTTTCGTGGAAAAACTTAAACAACGCCATTGTCAATATTTTTTGGGATTTAGCCGACTTAATTCTTTGAGCTGCAGCATCAGTTTACAGAAAAGATCATAGTTTTCAAAACAAGTAAGGATAACGCAGGAAAATAATTCCGAATGATTCATAGGCGAGTTTGGCCCAAAGAGGTGTTCGAATGAAAGTTCCCTGTTTTCCATCAGCAGCTGGGCAGCACTAAGGCACTTAGCCACTCGCCCCAAAGACATTGAATAGTTTTTTGACAGGAAAGGGGCTCAAATTCATTCCGATGAGAATATTTGAGCAGCCAATCAGATGACAAGTGGGTGGCACCACTTGGCTATTAACACCATTTGCACCGCTTTCTAGTGAAAGAGGGGAAGATGTTCCCATACAGTCCATCAACTGCTGCCCAAAGACTGTCAGTCGCCAAAGGGTCATCAACAGATTTTCGTGTTCATCTTTGAAAAATAATGGAAAACAAGAAATTCCTGATGGGAAGTTAAAAACCTCAGCTCTGGATGAAAATAAAGAATGAAAAATTGAAACATTATATTGTTTAATTTTAACGAAATAGTAAAACAACATCGGGTGAGTGTTTTTGGGCTGCCCTCTCTCAAGCTTTCACGGAAACTTTCGGATCTAAGAAACGATTGAACGTTAAATCTAGACAATCTCCTCCTTTTGCATACAAATTTTCGAAAACGTCCCCACCTACTTGTTGTCTAGGACATGTCAAGTCCATCAATGATCCATGCCCGACATTTGCAGACACATATGCTTGCCCTGTCAACCCAAAACATCCAAATGCAATCACTCGTGACAAATTTAACCGACAGACGCTGGAAAAAAAAACAGAAGACAAAAACGACATCCCAACAGTTCCCCCGTTAGTCGTCGATAAAAACCAACACCATCACAGCAGCCTCGCCTCGTTGGTTTTGTCCACAATCGCAAGTCCAATTAAAGATCCGAAACGAAATCGAAATCGCTTTCAATTACTTTGATAATTAATAAAGTTGTTAGATATTTGTTCAAGCGAACTGAATCTATTTTCGGGACACACACTACCCCCACTGTCCACAAAATCTGTTTTCGACTAATTACATTGTCGTCTATTGTCATTATCCTTGCGGCAGCAAACTTTCATTTATATCCTCGTTTTCGTTCTCGTCAAATCGAACCGCACTGTCAGTCCGTGTCCGTCGCAAAAAATTACCAAAGAAATGACAGCTCGGCTTATGGTCGAATATAAAATTGTATAGAACGACAAAAGGACGAAAGGACTCGAGGATACATATTAAATGGCAAATAAAGAAAATTTTATTAATTCGATTAAAAGTTTTTTTTTTCCCCCAAAAGCAAGCTGTCGGCAAAGTTTCCAACTTTTCTATCAATAGATACAATTGACATTTTAATTCGTATCCTTGCGAGGATTACACGCGACAGAACAACACTTTTGCTCAAATCTAACTCGACGAACGAACGTTGACTTTATACACAAAATGTTGGCGTTAAGGATTTATGAAAGTTTCACTTAACCAGCTATCGATTGTGACAGTGACAGATAATCCCTTAAGGATTGCACAGACATCGGAATTTAATAGAGTTAGTTTATTGGTATTGGAATAAGCGCTGGAAAACAATTCCGCCTGACAGGATGCCAATAATAATTTCGCTAGTGCGAACGATTTTGTATTTATTTGGAGCAAGTTCGGTGGGGGTACAGCTTCTTGATTGGCTACAGTTGGGTAAAAAAAAGTTTCTTCTGAAAGGCTTATCCAATTAGTAGGTAATCGAGGATGGATTTGGCCAAGGATTTGGTTTCGAGTTAATTGGATTTGATGACGAATTTTCTCTCAGCCAATTAAAGTGAGAGAGAAATTGTAATCAGACATAGGCCGAGCGTAATTAAGACTTTTTTCTTCTTTGTAGTTGCCAAAGGCAAACAAATAAGAAGAAACTTTGCTCAGTTCTATTTACAGAATGGACCAATCAGAACGGGAACAAGGATTGAACAAGGATTTGATTATTTAAATAAAAAATTAGTTAAAGTTAAAGCATTGGGTATGAAAAGTTGGCTGATTAAATGGTTTCTCTTTCTTTCTATGCTCAGTAGACTGGTAAGTCTCCATCGTAGTTCAAGGGTTTGTGGATACCCTTACAATGAAAACTCTTCGTGGGTGGAAATGATCTAAGAGTATTAAGAGGGAGCTAATAGAGCGTTTTCCTTTGAACTTCCTTAAGTTGTTTTCTGAAATAGGGAGAGAGTATTTTGACAGGCTATAAAAATAGTGCCCATGTTTTGCAGAAATTGGGCTTAATGGGAACCCTCTCTTGGGCTTGATTTTACAACAGCTCAGTCCTTGAAAAAGCCCAACCTCAAAGGTTGGGCAGAGCCCAGCTTGGACAAAGATCGCGAGTATCGGACGGATGAAAAAGCCTATGCAATGGTTTTGCTAGTGAGAAAGAACAACTCTGCGGAAGGATTGGGAAGTTCCATATATGGACCACCGGATATGCTTGCTGTTCTAAGAGTGAAAAAGTGTATTCGTCCCATGGAGTACTAGGTTATCTGAAACACAGGTGGACGTAAGGAATTTACTAGAAGTCTTGGTCTTCAACCATCAGAAAATTTAGACGCTAGTAGAATTGTACTTTTCATTGAACTGATAACTGATACTTGATCAAAGTACTATTCTTTGAAGACCAACGATCCTTGCAACCCTTGCTTATTGTGCACGCTTAGTATAGCCATCGGTCTCTGGAGTATCTGAGCCTGAACTATACATTTTTATAGCTTTCGACTCTTATTCTTTCTCCAAGCCTTAGCTGAATGAATCGATCAATACTTATACTGTTTTTCTTCGCCTAGAGAGCTTCAATTATGGCACGTAAATTGGCCTTTAATACTAGCACCTGACCTTTAGAACACATGTTCAAGAACTTAAATAAATCACATATGACAGGGCAACTCTTTTACGAAATCCAGTGCAAGTCTGGAATAAGTAAAAGTTAAGAAGAACAAGTCTTTGTGTCAAACTGATCAGTATATCGTGAGTAAAAAAAAAGAGACCTGATATTCAAGGTTTTTTTTTAATTAGTGCTAAAGTGCTCAAGGGATTGGAAGTACCCTTAAAGTGTTTTTTTACACAGCACGAGCAGAACTGAAAGTGAGAGAAAGGAGGTACCAGTGCACATTGGTTTTAAATTGTTACAGGTTGCAGTGCAAAGGAAAAATAGAGCGGGTTAATGCATTCCATATGCGCATTGTGCGGCCTATAAAAGAATTTCTAGATTTCACAGTACGCCAAAAAGTAGGCTTAAGGGTAAACTGATGAGCATTCGATGATGTTCGGGTGTTGGGAGTGAATTTCTGGATGGGCGGAATGCAATCAGCTAATTCGACGGAGCATTGGCGGAAGAAATAGCGAAAGTCAAGCAAGACACATTTCGACGGTGTCCCAGCGAGTGAATTGTTTTCGATATGTTGTCATCGTCTATGAGTTTTATTGCTCGCTTTTGAATTCTATCTAGGAGTTGCAAGGAGGTCGTAGGTGCATTTGCACAGATGTGAGCGTTGTACTCCATTTTAGGCTAAATAAAAGCCTTATTACTTGTGGCTAAATTTGAAGGGGTAAAATACTTCTTGCACCGGTTAAGAAAACCTAAACATTTCGCTGAATTCTTGGCAATATCAAATATGTAGTCATTCCAACGTAGGTTAGGGTTTCGCTTTAATGACATAAGACAGCATTGGGTTTTGGAAGCATTTAATTCTACTCTATTGGCCCGATTTGATTATGCTGCCAATATCAGAATTAAATGAGTCAAACATGAGTTGTCGCTCGATGTCCACGTCCGAAGATCAGGGGCGTCTATCGTTAAACGCATATGAGAAACTGAGGGTACTGTCATCTGCGAAGGAATATATTGGATTAGATGTGATAGACAAGAGATCGTCAATGAAAATTTAAAAGAAAGTCTCCGACTCCGACGAAACTGAGCCTTGGGGAACACCAGCATTTATATGGTGAATTTCAGACTTAAAACCGTCCAATACAACTTGTATTGTACGACTCGAAAGGTAGTTTCTTATCCGTCGAAGAAGATACTCACCGATCTCAAAAGCACGCATTTTCGACAAAAGAGCTGGATGCCAAACTCTGTCAAATGCCTTTGAAATATCGAGTGCAACTATCTTTGATTCGGCGAAATTATGTAAAGATTGGTTCCACCATTCAGTGAGACAGGCTTTCAAATCACATGTGGACCTGTTGTTACGAAAACCGGCAGTACTGTCATTAAGAACTTTTAGTGATTCAAGATATTTCATAAGCCGACGATTTATCAGCGTTTCCATGACCTTGGAAAGAAGGGACGTAAGTGCTATGGGTCTGTAATTGGAGGGAGGAGAAGAATCGCCTTTTTTAGGGACAGGCTGGACAAATGCAGTTTTCCATCTGCTCGGAAAGAGACCAGAACAGTACGACAGATGAAAACGCAATGGTTTTGCCAGCGCGGAAGAACACCTCTTCAGAACTATAGGGGAAATACCATTTTGACCAGCGGATTTGTGTATTTCTAGATCTCTAGTACTCTTGCGACTGTGCAATGTGCAATGTTCAACGCTCTGGAGCACAGGTGGTGGTAAAGCGAAATCTGGAAGTGTGGAACTGGCCATGAACGGTGCAGCAATTAGATTGGCTTTGTCGAGCTTATTAACAACAGGAGTGTCATTCGAAATGAGTGTCGGAATCGATGAGGAAGTAGAGTTCTTAATATTTTTGACTAAGGACCAAAATTGCTTACAACCACTGGGACAACGTAGTATGCCTTGCCTTAATTTAAGTGCATGGGAGAACTTCGTGCATCGTAGAAGAGCAAGAAAAGAGTGCGGACTCGTCGAAACTTTTTCCGGTTTTCCTCTGTAAGTATATGGCATGCTTTTGTTGTCGAAAGCCTGACAAAAAATAAGATACATGCTCTGTTTTTAACATTTTCGTGACCATACTAAGTCCTTCTATAATGGGAGGGAGAGTAAGGCACTTAATCGGCTGGAGTTGGGTTTTTTTTTTATTAAAACCCATCTCCTTGTTATTTTCATCTAACGTCTGCTTGAGTACATCCTAAAAGTCCCTGTGGGTCGGTGCAAACATTTTTTCCTACAATTTCGAAGACACCAGGTGCCCAATATTTACACGCTATATTATTGTTTACCTCGGTATGCTTGATCTGGGAGTCTTCGTTGGCCATTTTTTTCTGAATTACTCTTCTTCTGAACGAAATCTTAAAAACACTTGATATTTCGTGACGCAGCATCTTGCCTAGTGCAGCTAAGAGTATTGAACAGTCATATTCTAAATCTTGTACTAAAAAGAGTCCGAGTGTCTTGGGTCGACCTTCAAGTTGTCAAATTGGTTTGCACATCAACCATCTGCGGATAACCAGGTTGCTATGTTGATCTTCTTGTAAATCGAAATCGTCTGCAGATTATCTGGATTCACAAGGCCCATGATAACATTGTCTATCCTGGACACACCGGAAGCATCCAATAGTCTTTTGTTGCTGACGTAATGCCGAAAGTCGGAATGGGCGCTTCTGTACATTCTCATACAGGCTCGAAGACATTTTCGCTCAAAGGCTCGATATTTTTCCATGTAAAATGGGTTTATGTTCCACCACACTGGACTCGCATAAGTCAGAATTGGGCGCACAAAGGCTTGGTAGCAGATGATCTTTATATCGGATATCAGATACTGTGAGTAGAAAATACTTTTGAGTGACATAAATGCTGCCCTAGCTTTCTTGAGTTGTTGGTTTATATGCTCGTTGTAATATAGGAATTTATCCAGATGGACGCCTGAATATTTCACCATAGTCTTTGATTCAATGTGAAGACCATCAACATTTTTTATTACTAAGTTTCGCCAGTTGCGCCTCAAATCTGAATTACCCCATCCTACTGGGTTGCAGAACTGTATGGTTTCACATTTAGAGCTGTTTATTTTGAGCTTCCAATCTCGACAGAAAGCCTGGAGTTTGTTAAATTTAAGTTGTAGGTCATTCTGTATTTCCCTTATTTTTGAGCCATGTGTGTAAAGAATGACATCATAAGCGAATTTTATTGAATCTTATATATCCCTGAGTATATGTGCATTGAAGATGTTGAATAGTAGTGGCGCCGATACTGTGCCCTGTTCCATGGCATAATCATGCTCTTGGTTTACGAAACCGGATGGTTTTCAAACTTTACTTTACACTCGATGGATTGCCAGTAACTCCTGATAGGTGCGACTAACAGTCCGATGTTCACGAAAATTATTTTTGTTTGTAAATTTTCCTAAAAATGTTAAAAAATAATTAAAGTTTCAGGACTGGACTATCCCTACCGAAAGGAGTTACCCTTGTATTCTATTCTGTGCACTGTTCGTCCCTACCCTCGCCATGCTGATTACCATCACATCAGAACTTGCGACAAAGAATCAGCATGTGGTTGCATAAACAACAAACAACACACCTCATGCCGTTCCCATGTCTACATTTGTGTGTATTTGTTTTTATATTTATACAAATTTAAGCAAACAGAAAACATGTCCTTAATGCACTTCTCACAAATCACTCTCACGGGATGTGTGACATTTAACGTGCACACCAAGAAAACTCTTAAGTTCCTTCATGTTAAAGGATATTTTTTATTGTCCTTTGTTAAATCGGTACGACAGCGCTCCAAATGTCGCGCAATGGAAGTTATCATTTGAAACTCACTCCTGTTCGTGTATCCTGCAAGTAAGCACTACAACAACCTCCCCAGAGGATCCCTTAACCCTTCTTATTCAACTGATTACAACGCAACGTCGCTTCGGTCGGAAATAGCACTGAAGATACTGCACAAAGAAAGCAGCCCCAAAACTTATGGCACCAAAGATATACCACACCTAGTGTAGGGCAGCCCACCCCCGCTTTGTACACGAAAACACAGGACGTTTTCAATTTGTTTTCTCCTGTGCCTGGGTGGTGTACTCGTATACCTTTTGCAACGGTTTGAGGCAAGTTTATTTTTCAAAAAAGAAAAACAGGACCAAGTAATGAATTACATTCTGGAAATGGGAACTCATGTTTTAGTTGTCAGCCGCATGATTTTCGGGGTAGAGTCTACCTCGCAGGCAGGGTTTGGGGGAATGAAACCAATTTACATTTCATGTGACATAATGTTGAGGGAGTTCCCTTTGGGGAATAAATAACCTGGTGAGATTGTACCTTTGTGTTACAATGATTTATAAGAGTCCACTTGAAATTTCCTAAGCATTTGGCAAATCAAATTGCCACTTTGGGTCTCATATGGTCTAGAAGGATCCTTATAAGGAACATTTAATTAAGAGTCTCAAGAACGTGGGGGTAGAGGGCAATAGGTATATCCCTACTTAAGGTTTCCAAATGGCAATAATTCTTTGGAGCATTAAATTACGTCCTTGTTTGAGGAGAAACAAAATGCCAGCATTTCTTTCTTTCCCAAGTGACCTTCTTCATTTCATTCCACTTATCCTGGTTCGTGGAGGTTCGGTGTGCACCTTTGTGCGAGGAAAAGCCAGCACAGTCGGACACAAGGAGGGTGCAGGGATGATTGTAATTCGTTACCTGTGATTAAAGTCTCCTTGGGAGGATATACGAGTACAGCGGAATTATAATTCAGAATCTGAAAAGTAAATATTGGTTGCAGATGATGTTTCTTTTTTAGTTGGGGGAGAAGATGGCTAAGGTGGGTTTCTAGGAATTGGTACCTTAGGTATTTTTTTACATAATGTTACAGTTTTGGGCATTGTCCTAGTTATGAGGAATTGTCAATTCGCACTCGAATCGGTTTTTGATGCACCAAAGGAATCATTGGCTTTGGGAGCACAGAAGAGTAGAAAACTTGGAGGATCTCATAACTTGAAAAGTAGTAATTTTAGGGTTGTTAGTGCTGAATGAATTTACATTCAATCATATATTCGTATACATTCATTCATTCATTCATTCATCACATTCATTCATTCATTCATTTTTTCACATTCATTCATTCATTCATTCATTCATTCACATTCATTCATTCATTCATTCACATTCATTCATTCATTCATTCACATTCACATTCATTCATTCATTCATTCATTCATTCATTCATTCACATTCATTCATTCATTCATCACATTCATTCATTCATTCATTCATTCGCATTCATTCATTCATTCATTCATTCATTCATTCACATTCATTCATTCACATTCATTCATTCACATTCATTCATTCATTCATTCATTCATTCATTCATTCATTCATTCGCATTCATTAATTCATTCATTCATTCATTCACATTCTTTCAATAATTCAGAATCATTCAGATAAATTCACACAGTCATTCATTCGCATTCATTCGTGTTCATTCATTCATTCATTCATTCATTCGCATTCATTCATTCATTCATTCAATTATTCACATTCTTTCAATAATTCAGAATCATTCTTTTTTGAATTCACATTCATTCATTCATTCATTCGCATTCATTCGTGTTCATTCATTCAATCATTCATTCGTTCACATTCATTCATTTATTTATTCACATTCCTTCAATAATTCAGAATCATTCTTTTTTGAATTCACATTCATTCATTCATTCATTCATTCATTTTTCTGAATATATTTTTCATTCATTCATTCACATCCGTTCATTCACATTCATTCATTTATAAATTCAGACTTATTCCCCAAAGGCTAACTTTGGCAGACCATTCGATTGAGATGATTATGACTCTCACTGTCGAAGGATAAAACTTTCCAGCTATGAATAAGGCGGCCGCACTTATTCTTGAGAAAGATGCGAAGGCAGGCTAGATTCTTAGCCGAACACGAATACGCTCAACACAAACCTAACCATAAAAGTGCTTTCATTCAAGTGCGATAGGTAATAAACTTCAAGAAGAGAGTTAACTGCCTCGGTAAAAAAAACCGTTTAAGTATGGTTCCGATATGGAGCCCGAAACATCCTCTGATATAATCTTTACAGTGTAGTGTTGGATGGGAGCTCTTGGGCGATCGTTCAGCAAAACCACGTTCATTAATTGTTGACTCTGCTTTCGAAGGTTTTTCTTACAATCAGCATTATCTTTACTGAGACAGTCGAAGATGAGTATTGTGATGAGAATAAAAAAAACTCCTGAAGAGCGCTGCGAGCTGATCAAGGAAGCGGATCAGTAAAAAGTAACATTTCCATTTCATATATTTACTCTTCTAGGCCACCGATATTCGGAGGATCAAACTTTACTTTATCTGGTGTCAGTTAATAAGACCAAGCTCTCGGCGTTCACAATTGTCTAATCTTGTGTCGGTCTTTTCACTTCTTCATGAGCTTGCTGGATAGGGATACGAAGAAAATCTTGACTTGACTATTTTTCCTCGTTCACCCGGACGAAGGATTTTTCTTTCTTCCCTGAAATCTACTCTGTTGTCATGCTTATCGGCCGTTCTTTTCAGCTTCCTATTCTTATTGGGGCTACAAAATTCAAATACAAATTTATAGCGCTATAGATCTTGTAGAATAAACAGTTGGTGAGGTTTTTGTAGGCACGTGTCCAGCAAAGATGTCGGAATGGGACTTGAGCATAAAGACATTCTTTACGAAGCACAGGAAGGGTTAGAGTTTAGAGATTGGTCTTGTCTCCAGTCGACTGATTTTCATAAATCATATTTTTAAACTTGTTAAACAAGCTCAGGTCATGCAAGTAGATTAATTTAATTATGTCACTTGTTAGTTCTCACTCCTATTCCCAGATAGTGGGACACAGTTGGACGCTTCCACATGTGTGGTCGAATAGAGTACAAAAATTAGAGACAAAATAACAAAAAACTCAATTCAATTAGATGAGTACTTAATTCTGCTCTTGTGGATAGCATGAATAAAGAACTGCCGGCTCCTAACCAAAAATCTGTCTCGGACCCTTGATATTGTTTTAAAAGCCCCATATCATATGCATGAATTTGGTGCAGGTAAGTTTTAATACATTTAGCGATATCGTTTATAAAAAGTATAAATAAGAGTGGGCCAAGAACAGAGCCTTATGGCACACCCCATAAAACATGGAAGCTTGTTAAACTTTTATCTCCACAGAATACAATCTGCGTACGGTTATGAAGGCAAGAGTCCACAAGCTGACAGACGGAGCTCCTCAAAAGCAAATTGAGCCTTCAGTTTATTGCAATACGATTTTGTGGTTAGTTGAGTCAAATGCTTTTTGAAAAATCTAGAAAAACAGCAAAAGACAACAGCCCATATCAAAAACAGAGCGAATTTGATCACAAACTTTCTGCAAGACCGTTTTACGACTAAGCATCTATCTTAAATCTGATTGGAAGTCCTCTGTAACCTTTTTATCTTCAAGATGGAAGAATTGCCCAGAAATGGAAGAATTTCAATGGGGCTGAATGAAGTGTTATTTGGCGAAGAAAATTTAAGGAACTGACAACATTTTCCGTTCTTGCAATCACTGGGAGATACACTTGGTTTGTGTGTGCGACGTACTTACATATAACAGGTATAAGCATTTTTAATAAAGTCAGCTGTATACCATCTAGACCAGCTGTCTTTGATCGTATAAATTGAAAAGCTTCTGCCCCACAGTGCTCGTCGACATATTGCAGTGAGAATGGCCGCGTTGATTTAAGGGCGCTGCGTTCTTCCATCTAGCGGCGTATTCCACGATCGCTAGGTCATGGATTTTGATGGCGTAATCTTCAATTACTGACGAATAAAACACTGCGAATTGAGTGAAGCACAGGAAGGGCTTTAGTTCATTTGTGAACGCATCCATACCCACTGTTAATAACACAATCCATCAACTCTTTTGCGTATCCTTCTGCTCGCCTGAGCAAAATAAATTTAAACTGGGGTCATGAATCCCTAAAAATGTCTCGGTCAAAGCCCGTAATATTTCAGGAATGATTTGGTGGCTGCACTTAACCAAGTCAACTCAAGCTGTCGTAAAAGTCCCTAGAGCCGTATTTTGGTCCCCATTGCCCTTTCGATTGTCTGCAGAAATACCGCTATTGATGATTGTGCCTCTACTATATTGGCTCCTTCCACATAAAACCTTAAGCTTAAACCTAACAGGGTTTTCTGTCCCTGCATTTTATGGCGCTCTTCGCATGCTTTAAGAATCTGATACTCATCCCTTTTCCTTTGCTCGTACAGCTCCTCAGCATCAATCTTTCTTGCTTTTTACCACCTTTTATGCTTCCTTGGCTGCACTTTTCATCAAGCCATAGATGCTGTGCTGACGGGATGAAACCAAGTACTTCGGAGAACTGTATCTCTGATTGCGTTCTGATAGTTTTTATTTTTAATTGGCTTACTCTTCAAGAGGATATGAAAACTCTTATAATGCGTGTAGCACAGAGCGAGCGGAAGAATTAAAAGAAGAATGAATGTAGTGGTTTGAGAAACTCTGATGTATTTGGTTTCAACTCACTTCCGTGGGTGGAGCCCGAAAACGGATGGACAATTTTTATATCCGCCTATTAGCTTTCGCCTAATCCGCAGGATTTTGTTTGACATTAGTTTGATATATGTACTTTGAAAGTTTGGTAGATTTAGCTAAACAACTCCGCTGTCAGTGTTATGCCTTCACAGCGGAGCCATCTTCACACAATCTCCATAAACCACTATTTTGACAACACGAACTAGGAATCAAGCCGATACAACAACCACTACAATAATGCCTCCCATTAAGTCAGACTACTATCGCTGGTCGACCAATCCAGTGATAGTGCCATTAACTTTATCCCAATGGCCAAACATGACTGGACCATATTCGAAATACTATACCACTCTAGGAATCGAACCTGGGACCTATCCATTGCACCAATTGAAAGGCAAGCGCTCTACCAACTCCGCCACCCAGCTGTTTGCCAATGATTCTTTGCTGTGGCGAAATGAGATCTGCAGTGCCGTTGATGATCTACTGCGTCTTTTCGGTTCAGTTCTCATTCGGTCCCTCGGGTTCGAGTCAGTAATGGACCCTCAAGGTAAGGTTCATTGATTTGGTTGATCTGGAAGTTTCTGGACACGTATACTTGCTACAATAATAATTCGTCCTGAAGCAAAATTCCGAACTGGAACTTCTCCTGTGCAACTTCAAACCTTGGGGTTAAGGTTACTCGTTCGTCGCAGAGTTTGTAGATGCTTTCCTTGAGGGCGTCGTATCGTAAGTTCCAATGTTGGCGTATTTAGCCATTTTGTATCTTCATCAGAGAAGGTAAGAATGCTGTCATGTTTGTTGGGATACATTAGACTTTTTACAGTAGATTATAAAAAGAAGTCTTAGACGTCGACTGCGTATGTCTTAAAACAATCCAATTCTTCTTAAAATGACCGACCCAAAAGCAATTTACTTATCCATCAAAATAGGGATTCGTTCACATCCAAAGTAAAACAAAAGAGCCTGAACTGTGTCCGATCCATTACAGTAATAACTAACTAACATTCATGGACGCTGCTGAGTCAATCTTATTTGCGAATACAAAAGCCCTTTTCAATGGAATCCCTTGTGTGGATTTGAGCTGTGCGAATATACGGTTTAAGCCACATTCATCTTCCGCATAACATCTCAATTTCAAACTCTCTCCCTGATTAACAAGAACTCCAGACCTACCGCTTATTCCTGCTAATGTCGCCGCATCTGCACCGGCTACAGAGAGTCACTTGCATCGTCATTTCATAATGTCAATCTCTTTCCAGGAACCCCACACACAAGCCAAACATGAATCAACGCAAACATTATCCTCCGGCCATAATCCAATGCAGAGATGGACGATGGATGAGTCCTAAACATGAATTTCCGGACAATGTCGACGATGTTGTGCTGTGTTATTCACCACAGATCCAAAAGCCAACGGCAACACACCTACTCGAGCCCCAGTTCTGGCGACAAAAACACAATCACAAAGCGAATCAGCACGTCTTTGATCTCCGCGTCGCATCGCGTCGGATCATCATGACATTGGAAACCTGCACAATGGAGCATGGGCAAAAGCGCGCCCACTCCAAGTTCCAACTGACTGCCTGACTGACTTAAAGGCACACCACTGGCGCTCTCATCGGTCAAGGTGGGCGCAGTCCAACCACAAGACACAAGGATCTCCACTCCAGGTAGGTGCACGCTCCAAGCATGGAAGTGATTGCATGTCATGAACGCGTTTTGTAAACGTCCTTTCGTTTAATTGCAAACATTTGTTCCTGCGTGGGGCTCGCGAGGACAGGACGACAAACGCGCGACGCGATCGATGCAGTTGCAAAAGTGGTTCGATTGGAAAATCGAGGTCACTGGCATTGACTGTACTCAAGTGTGACGCGGTGGTCGTTGCCAAAGAGTCAGGAGTGAAGCATGCATCCGTGCGTGACAATTTCATTCTAATTGATTATTTATATTAGTCCAGAGGGCCGTAGTCACTGGAGCCCTATTACCAGGCGGAAGCATTGGCGGTGCAGTTAAAAGTGGGTATTGTTCTGGGACGGTGTTGTTGTTGCATGCTGCCGCGTCAATGAAAGTGGCCGTGTGCGTAGGTTTCGATGAAATTAATTTTATTGGTGCACAATAAAACGCTGAAATTGCTACTACAACAAACGGTTTCAATAGTTTTCGGTTTGACGGTTCAATGGATTGGAGCGATTTTTCGTTTTCGGGACAGTTTTAATGGGGTTTCCATAGAAAATTCGAGCATGTTGATATTGTTAGTCGGTTTATGGGTTTTGCGCGAAAGTTAAGTACCATGAAAGGGGTGTACTAGAAATTTTAAAGCCCTTCATGTGTGTCAGCTTTTATAGGGACTCGTATGCTCTGCGTTTAATTTCACGCAAACAAAGGCAAAATGCTTCGTTATTATTTTGTCGAACTGTTCAGAATTGAATTGAATTGATTATGAATTGAAGCTGCTCGAAAACAAGCGGGACGACGTAAAAATTTGATGCGTGAGATTTTCTGATTTTCGAGCATTGAACAATAATATAATTATTTTATTTTTTTGAAGAGGAAATGCTTTATTCACTATCAAGGGTGGCAAAAATTCCCTAGGGCGTCGAACTCCCAGATACTGAAACCTCTCCAACTTCAGGCAGTCCACCCCTTGAAGTGCTTTCTGCATAACTTCAGGGAGCGGTGTCGCATTTCTTAGCATCTTTAGAAACAGTTCTAATTTTGGTCGAATTCGATATGAAATGATATTTTTAAATAATATTTTTAATTAAAAAATTAAAATTCGAATTTTATTTCAACAAAAAAGAACTGTTCTCTTTAAAGAACCGAAGCGAGAGCAGAAGGGTAATATTCTTGAACAGCCCCAACGCTTGGAAGCACATTGTTTTCCCACGAAACTTATTCTCAACTGTGGCTTAGTGTTTTGTGCATGTGCTGCGGAGCCTTAGTTCCGGACTTAGGAACCAGAAGTAAAACATATGACATTTTTTTACGAACCCATCTCCAGGAAATGATTGGCAATCCACTGTATCAGTACAAATGCCCTGGAAAAACGTTTGGATACTTCTAGGTCAAACTGTCCATTAACGCGAAAAGAACGATGAAGCAAAGTCTTGGCTTCCAAAATTACTTTTGGTTTTTTTTTTTGCCATACCACCAAAATCGTGCTACTACCCCAGAGATTGTTGGACCTTAACTCGCGGGTTTTCGGCAACAATTTCCGAACAATTCAGCCGCTGCAAGAATATAGTAGCCGGGAAGCTACTATCATTGAGCTGAAGTTCTCCGCATTAACAAATTTATGGTTTCGATTGCAAGATTGTATTAAAAGGACACGGTATTAAAAACACATTAAGACCCGGTTTTGGTTTTATACTCCGCCTTTATAAGTTGCCATTACTACAATCACTAGCGTTAATGCAAGTCTTAGAATGGTGTAAGCGTGAAGGACTCTCTGTGAATCGTAGCAAAACTATTCTGGTCCTCTTTACAATGCGGAGACAACTGACTCGGTCTCCAATTGTCAATGAACGAACCCCTCTGGAATACTCTAGTGAAGTCAAGTATCTCGGTGTTATCCTTGATAAGAAACTGAACTAAACTTCACATATCAAGTCCATCACAGAACTCGCCAAGGCCAAGTGGGTCTGTAAGCCATTCTACGGTTCGACTTGGTTTCAAACCTAAGATGCTGTACTCGTTGTATATCATGATTGTCAGACCCGTTATAACCTTCGCAGTCATAATTTGGTGTCCCAAGCCTTTAGAAGTAAAAACTTCTAAAAAGCTAGAAAAAGTCCAACGGATAGTTTGTTTGGGCATCACTGGTCCTATGAGCATCTGCTCTACGGCAGCACTGGACACTGTCATAGGGCTGTCTTCTCTTGGCATTTTCATTAGAAAAATAGCCGCCAGAAGTGCCCTAAAAATGCAGCTGGCAATAAAATACAAATCAGGTTACCAAACGGGACACTTGAGAATAATCAATTTCATCACGCATAACGACATGTTCTGCTCGATCCCAGATTGTATGCAGGCAACATACTACTTTGGGCGTCTCTTTGAGGTAGACAGTGGACGAGCAAACTAACCTGCCTCCGACCTCAGAAACTTAATTTGGTATACCAATGGCTCAAAAATGGTAAATGGAGTTGGTGCCGGTGTCTATGGACCCAACACTTAAATCTCCATTCCCATGGGAAAACATCAAAGTGTTTTCCAAACTGGACTACTAAACATCGAATCCTGTGCCATAGAAAACCTTGCAAAAGGCAATAAAGGGGCCAGCGCTCAAGGCATTGTCATCCAATCTAAATGTGCCAAAAGCTGCTATGACGCTTTACAGTACCTAGCCCGATGTTACAAAGTTTAATTAGGATAGGTACTAGGTCATCATGGAATCGAAGTCAATGAAATTGTGGACGAACTAGCCAGGGCCGCGTTCACTGGTCCGGAACCCTTCTGTGGCGTAAGCTGGACTACGGCCACAGGTCTGACCAAAAAGTGAAAAAAGAAGCAACTAATCGCTCACTGGAGAAATGTTACGGGGAAAATGTACAGAGAAGTCTCTAAACTCAACAAGGAGAACATAAAAAAAACACTCGAGCTTCCTCTCAGGCCATTGCCGCTTGAGATCACAACTAACCGAATCCAAGCCGAATTAGAAGATGAAGAAACGGCTGCACATATTCCTTGTGAATGTCCTGCTCTAATGCTATGCTCCCATTAGAACATTATGCAATCCAATGCTAAAAACATTCTGACCTTTATCAGAAGGATGATAACATAAATAACCTCCCAGGAGTAAAAAAGGTACCCCAAGCTGATTAGAGAGCTTAGCTGACGATGATTCCAAACAACTAAGACGAATTAATTTTCAAATTCGGCTTTGTCAGGATTGTGGCTGGTCCTTGACTTTGGTCTGCTTTTGTCAGGGACTATCCTCAACCGAGACAAGAGAGCTTGTCGAGCTTGTTCCTTTTTTTGATGAAACGTCGCGATGAATTGAACATGCAATAAATTATCGCACAGGAGGTTTAAAAATTGTTAGACCAGTCGTTTTAGTGATGTTATTTGGCCGTCACGGAGCTTCGACGCCGCTGGTTTTATTTTGTTTTGTTCCATTAAAATCCGATGGTATTTAAACAATTCAGGCATGATTCAAGCACTCGAGAAAGATGTTGGTTAAGTTTGTCTTGAAAGCGGGGCCGAAACCTTCAAACATGTATTGAAGAATTGAAGGATCAGGGGCTTACGACCAAGCTAGTCGAGTCATTCATTGGAATGAGTAAATATTCCGTAGAATTTCATAAAGAAATTAACAATCATCGAAAAGTATAGAAAGGTTTTTTTAAATATAATTTTAAAAAGAAATCAAAACCTTGGTTCAGTGTACCTAACAGACATTAAAGTGAAGCTATATTAGTTTTAACTCTTACGGATTCTTAAGCAAAGTCGTTAAAATTCCAAAGACAGAAAAGCTGAAGTAAATCCACAAATAGGTATTAGATGACAATTGACTGAAAAAACACTAGCACTGGGATTTTGAAAAGCGGTGCACCACTTGCCTGAATTGCACCCTAATTGCTTACAATGGAATAATTTATTTATTTATTTATCTAGAATGCTAAATATC
Source organism: Orthonevra nobilis (assembly GCA_963555765.1). Classification (NCBI taxonomy): domain Eukaryota; kingdom Metazoa; phylum Arthropoda; class Insecta; order Diptera; family Syrphidae; genus Orthonevra; species Orthonevra nobilis. Next base: position 72,438,626 of record OY743227.1, on the reverse strand, counting down.
TAGCGTTTACAATGGTACATTATTATTTACGTGAAAAAAGAACATATTTTTAAAAGATTTAGTATTAATATTAACATTTTTGCAATTCAAAAGGTGTGAATATTTATTAAAGATAAATTAACATATTATTAAATGGATAAAACCGTTCATAGTTCATATGATGGTGAGATACTGAGATTGCACTAGGTATGTATTTGAAAAATATTTGCGGTACATTCAAATTGAGCCGAGACAAGAGGTACATAGAATCAATGTTGCCATCAAAAAGTTTGGTAATGAAAGAGAAACAAAGATACGATCGTCTGCTCTCAAGGTTAGGCAAATCTATTAGATTAAGTCTGCTTGTATAAGGTGGGTGGTTATAAGGGTCTTGCCATCTCAGTCCCCTCAAGGCAAATCTCAAAGATCTCTTATGAACTTTCTCAATCCTGTCGATATGACATTTATAGTGAGGAGACCACACTTGACAAGCGTATTCAAGGATCGGACGGACGAAAGTCATGAAACAATGTTTAACAACATAAGAATCATTAAATTGCTTAGATTCTCTTTTAATCCAACCAAGCATTGAGTTTGCTTTATTGGAAACCATGTTGATATGTTGCTTAAACTCAAGTTTGGATCAAAAACACAACCCCTAAGACAGAAATATTGTCAACATTGCAAATTGTCGAGCCATTTAAATTGTACGCGAAATAAACCGGCGAGCTTTTTCTTATAAAATTAATGAAATTACACTTCTTGACATTTAAAAATAAACAATTATTGGAACACCACACATAAAACGTATCAAGATCACGCTGCAGATCATGACAGTCTCCAATGTTGTGTATCTTCTTAAACATAATAACAGGGCCTTGAAGATGCTTCGGTCATGTGTTTGGTCAATGAAGTATCATAACATTAAGGCCATCACTACATTTTTGTTTTTAAATGTCTTGCTAAAGAGCTGCTCCTTATTTGGTCAATGAAGTATCATAACATTAAGGCCATCACTACATTTTTGTTTTTAAATGTCTTGCTAAAGAGCTGCTCCTTATGCTAGAGATGAAGAGTGAAACGCCCAGGCCAAATCGGGGAAAAAGGGCAATTCTTAATGAGCTTCTCCAATGGGAGGCATCGCAATCTCGTGTTTGTGAGTTACTCCGTTATCGAATGATCATTTGATCTGCATTCTCAAAATATTCTTATTTGGCTTGCAATGCAAGTCACTTCACCGGTCTTTTCCAGGTTATTTCTTCTTATAATAAAAGTAATGGATCACAGTATCGTCTAGTCACTTGAAAAATGTGTTCGCGTCTGCTTGGTTTTTTTCAAGCCTTGCTCTTGAAAGTGTCAAATTGATTCTGGATTTGGTTAATATTCTGGGTACCCAACATGCCTAATTGTTCGTATGAGGATCGTAATGAAAGATCCCTTTGAATGCTGTCGTTTAAGATTCCTTTGACATCAACTTCAAGTCACACTGCCACTCGGTCAGCTTAGATACAATCTTCGACATTTTTCACTTAACTTTGGGACGTTGATAGTCGTCCTTCATGATGCCCAACTTTTGTACATAACAAGCTAAAACTATTTACAACAGAGTGCGACTATGGGAAATGAGCACCAAATTCACCAATGCTTCCAACAAAAGATCAACAATTAAGTGGTTGAGTTTGCGGTTAATAATTTTTTTAAGGAGCTCGATAATACCGAAGCTGATGATGATCGCTGATTGAGGTGGAACCAGATAAAATGAAACTAGGTTATTTCAGAGCAGAATATACCCATTGCTAGATTCGTTGGTATTTTTCTTACCATCATTTGCCTTATAGTATTGCCCAACCGCTTAAGGTAAATATCGGTCTTCCCGCTTCACAGAAGATAATGCATTGAGTGGAATAGAAAAATGTAGTTTTCGTTCTAAGATGACTCCCATCAATAATGTTTTCAATACTTTTGAATCCAGTTGAATTTTCCTGGTTCGGAAGCACAAAATTAACTCTTTGCAGTTTGACGAGGTTGAACAGCTGAATCGACATCTACCAACAAAGTTTAAGCCACCTCCATACGCTTCCTTTCCTCCTCCCAACTCAACATCAAAGTAGGCCTGAGATAAGTAAAATAAAATGCTAATTCGGTTGACACTAATCTGCATGGGACCAAACTCCATAAATATTAAACCAGAGAAATCCCAGGACCAGAAATAAAACCAGTCACCTGCCATCAAAACAACAGCCTATCCTAAACACATTCTAAATGGATATGCCGCACTTAAAAGTTGCAAGTAGATATAAAATATTGTAAGGAACATCCTCTGGCCAATAACAAAACCAGTTCCATTCCTGCGCTGGTAATCATGTCCGACGCCAACGTCTCAATTCGTTCATCGCGAAACCGATGATGCTGCACAACTAACCTTGACGCGATAAACATCCTCCAAACATTCAAATCATTCCACGCAAATTCAGATCAAGTCCAAGTCCGGCAACCACAACAACCGGCTGAGCTCCATCAGAGCGCGTAATACGGGTCGTGCACATCATGCGTGCGGCAAGCCACGTTGATACCAAATATTAACTGCGGCGATCGCTTTTCATCACCATAAATTCGCGTGCAGCAGGTTACTCCTGCCCGCCATAGCCTAATGCACTCTGCCGCTCCATTCGTGCGAATCATTCCGCGATAACGAGACATCAATTTCATATCTAAATTGTCACCAATAATTGCCGCAGATTGTCCGCCATCGTGGGCAGGAAATTAAATTGCATTTCCGCAAAAGATAGTAGCGTCCAGCGCCGATATAATTAGCCCGACGACGACTCAAACCAACCGACTGCGGCGGTCAACTGAAGCGTTCCTTTGAGCATATTCCGGTTTCATTTCGATTTTAATTATCATTTCAACCGAAGGTATTTGTTCCTATTAATGATCCACCTTGCCGCATCTTTACATCCCGAGATAAAAAAAAGACAACCCAGAACGAAGCCTGGGAATGCCGCATAAATCAAGAGAGAAATTACCCTCTCGCGGCTCCTACTGTGGCCGCTGTCGCTTCTCATAAATTTCCTTGTGGTAGACAGTTCCGACTAAGAAGCAAAACACGAACTCAATGACATCTTCACAGATTTCGATACCAAGACTGATATTGTTTCCCGATGACTAATTTAGCCTTTTTTTTGTTGTTGTCACCGAGGTGGATTAAGTCATCATCATGAAGCAACAACAACAACTTATCATTGTGGACAAATCTTTGCGACTCCATATAAAGGGATTCTTTTTTTATTGGTTCCAATAAATAACGAGGTAACCTGGAACTGGGTACCTTATTGCATGTCATGAACGCCCGAGCATGATTTATTGGCAGCACTGGATGAGGGGTTACCTCCTGTCGGTGGAGCATTATTTGTACTCATGTTGTTTCCCATTTGGTAGAGTTGGCATTTGTCATTGAGCGGATGTCGAGGTTATGGGAAAAAAATGTAATCCAAGAGGATTTTTAGACGGAAAGGGTGCCACAAGGAGACGTGTTGACACTTTTGTTTTTTTTTTTTTTGATTTGAAGAAAATAAGTCTTAGCAACAGATGGATTTGATTAACCTTCTGAGCTGAAGATTGTCTGCCCATTCTTGGATGGAACGCTGGTAAAACGCTGATTGATAAACTTCCAGTGACTTCATTGATGAGGCTGCTATCATCGCCGAGTCCTGATCACTTGGAGAGGTTTTAGGAACTGCAGTCAAAGTGTGCCATTAAACTGTCAGCAACGTTAGATCATTGATTGAGTGTAACTCTTAAACGGCGGTAGTTTACACAGCGTACCAAGGAGATGTACAAGACGAGAATCAAACGCCCAAAAAAGAACTAAACGCTAGTATTTGTTTAGAAAAGTGCTTCCAAAGTGTGAAAGGTTCAAATGAATGTACGCCATCATTGTTGATGACCATTTGGGTCTTCTTGCTGCATTCACACTTGTTTTGGCGAGAAAAGTTGGCGAAAAGATCTCGAATCCCTATCAGATTGAGAGATTCCAGAGTCTTCAGTTTGGCCTGTCTGTAACTTCAAAAAACCCAAAAGAGAGGAAGAATGAAAGTGTGAGACGTTCGAATCAGGCGATTTTGACTCGGAAACGCATCCATTGTCGTCTGATCTATAGTGGGACCTGATAGTGATTGGTATCTTAGGCTTTGTACAATGTTTCTTGAATTCAATTTACAAAGGCTTTCCGTGTAGTAGTAAGAGGATATTCTAAGCCTCACACAAAACGTCCATCGGAAATTCATAAGGGTTCTTTGTTCATTAAAGTCTGAATCGAGCAGTAAAAATGTCATCTGTAATGGAATCTTCAAAACATGCGAAAGTAAGAAGCACTCCAATCACTTGTGCCAATGTATTAACTCAAACCATGAATTCTGGGGCTTAAAACGTGTTTGATTGAAAGACAAAAACGTTTTTGAGGTAGGTGTACAATATGGACTTGCCTTCTCTTAAATGTTTGATATTGCTTATCGCAAAAGTCGTGGATAAAATTCTAGAAAGGTCCAAGAAAGATTTAAGCTATACTCAGTCACCTCACTTAAACAAAACGAAGGCATTTAGAAAAGACAAGAATGGAAGATGACAACAACAACATTTTGTTGATTGCTTCGTTAAATAACCTTGTGAAATGGAAGTGGATTTCCACAGGACAACGACGAGGACCAGGACGCGGAAACAGACCTTCGGCTTTTGGACTGTGTCCGTCGAAACGCCTTAGGGGTTATTTCCCGAAATCTCTGGTCAGGGAAATAGCAAAGGCCTAACCAAACAAACCATCCAATGGCTGATCCATGGGACGGCGCGACCTTAGATGACGGGTCTGGAGAGGAAGAGTGCGAATATACTTAGCAAGGACTCCTTAGGTAGGATTAAGTTAGTTAAGGCTTAGCTTAAGTTTATATTTATAATTTTATGGTAGCTTAGTGAAGTTGGTAGGCAGAAAAGGATTAGGATAGATATATAAGATAGGACAGCTAGGGTAAGTCGGTCGCTGGTTCCTTTTCCGCCTTTTCCGGCAAGGGCTACCCCGTCCGACAAGCTCAGCCGAATAACCACAAGCGTGCCACCGTCCTCCTGATCTAGAATTTTAACAAAAAGGATATGCAGCTACGCACAATTATTGGATTGGAATGTGTCGAAATTGCCAAAAATACTGAACTAAGTTTATCTTGGACAGAACTACAAGTATTATTCAATTCGTCTATGTCCGGCAAGGTCAGATGAATATATCACCGCCGAAGCCGGGAGTGCAACGGAGAATTTAAGTGTGATAATTTTCAGATAATCACAGGAAAAGGGTCTAAAACCAAACAATTTCCCCTCATTTTGCAAAAACAAATCTTGGCCTAGACGCTTAAAATGTACAAACCATCATTCAGTACTGAAAGAGATATGGTGATTAGGCTTATTTTTATTCAATTTGGTACGTTACTAAAGATGCTAATGCAAGCAGTCCAGTGAAAAATTTGCTTAACCGAACAATGTTGACATGCTTTGTTTTAGCCTGAAATCGAAGCGACTTTATTCAATGGTCAACTTCGATGACTTTTAAATTGACCCCAGTAGTTTAGTTTTAGATCAACTCAACCAATTCTTTACACTCGAGCCAGGAATCAAAAGAATATATGGGAACTTCTACTCCAGAAACGCACCCGCACTTAAACAAGCGATGAAATATTAGCTCGCTCTCAAAGGATTATGAGTACCCGTATAATGAATTTTGCAGATAGCGAGCAAATGGATAGGAAAGACTGTGTAGTGGTTTGAAGCTCGGATGAATTCTGGTTTCATTTGCGCCATGGACGGAGTCTGAAATCAACTAATTTGCATTCGCTTAATTCACAGTATAAAATTGTAAAATTGGTAGAAAATTTTCTTTTGGAAGATTGGCTGGCAAGGTTGAGCAATTGGACCATTGTGTTCCCCGATTTCTGCATGGAAAAAGTTTTAGTTGAAGGCGGATTTGAAGTGTAAGGATTAGGGTGTATTAGGAAGACAATAGAACGGCTTAGTTTGTATATCCGAAAAATCTTTTTTGGGAACTAATCTTTCTTTCTTTTTGTGAAGCGTCAGATCTGGATCAGTGCAGACCACAGTATTTCATGGCACAGTCTCGCTATTCCTGGATCAGGGCAGAGGAAAATAATCTGCACAGCAGATCCAATAACTGATCATTTACACAAGCCATTATTTCGGTGACCTGAACTTGGAATTTCTATATGACAAGATAATACAGTAAAGGCCACGTATTCCGAATACCACTTCCGAATACTTATCCAGATTCGACAACAAGATAACAGTTTACAATGTTGCCTTTCTCAATTTCCTTAATCACACCTCTTGTCAAAGGACACTGTCCAAAAGCAAACAAAAATAAACTTCCAAGTCGAAATACACCCAACCCCCCGAAGCGAAGCAAGTGTCACCGTTTCATGCGGCTTTTGTGTCATTTGCATCGAACCAAGAATAAAACTGTATGTACACATCCACAACACCTCATAGTTAAACAAGGAAATGAACTTAACCCCAGCACAAAATGTTCGTACAACTTTCATCCGACACGAAGCTATTCTCACAACAGCTCTCGATCTAATTAACCCAAACCGCATGTCTTGTGCGAAATTAGCACAAAACTAGCACTCGACTTGGTGTGGTCATGGAAAAATGTCACATTTGACAGGGTTGACACCCCTTTAGTTATTAACTTCAAACGATAATCACCATGGGTTGGCTCGCCACTTAAAAGCGGTCCGCACTCTCACAATTCCATGTGAGACCTTACATGCTACCATTAACCCGATGGGAATAGGGACGACGACACACAACGCGCAAGAACTTGCCCTTGCTGGCGGGATGGTAGTCTTCGATGCCGTCCGAGCATCGGATTACATCACCAGAACCGTCTGGTTTCATCATCATCCTAGAAGCACGAAGCAGTAGCACCGCAGAGAACTTTAATTTAGTTCAAACAATGTTTTGGACTCTTCTCGGCATTCTGATATCATCATGGAACTTTTTAATTGCTCCAGATCGCCATCCCACTACCAATCCACCCTTTGCGTTACGTTGCGTTTCTTTTTACTTCTTTTCGCTGGGCAAAGATGAGCTCCTCCGTCAATTAATTACTACACCAGAACTAACAGCGGATAAATGGTTATTCGGTTAGATGGACTAGCCGTGTGGCTGGAGAAGCCATCTGGGCTCCTTTTGGGAATGGGAACACGTACGCAGATACACACATAGATACACCCAACATAATCCCGCACCAAAGTTGGGAATAAAAATGATGAAAATGATGACTTAATTACACTAATTGCTCAGCGCGTGTGTAGGGAAGAGCATGATATCTCTTCTGACGTATCTGCGAGCCCAAAGCGCCAAAGCCGAAGCCGGTCCACGAACGCCACGATAAGTGAAGGTCATTAATTTGATTTCGGAACGAGTAGAGGGGGGGCGACGCACTGTTCTTGGAGTAGCTTTGGGATAGAAATCTGAGGCCATAGATGGATGAGATACCTCAAGTCATCATTTTTCATCCAGATGTATCTACGCCTCGAAGGACTTGGTCATAGGAAACTTCTCTTCAAGTATGAAGAGAATGTTAATTGCGACGCGCCACCATAGCGCTAATCAAGATTCGGAGATAATGCAATTGTACACCTCTGGCCCAATGGAACCGCCCTCCTGCTGTGTAAATGCACTGCTTGAACATGACATGAAGCTTGATGATGCTTAATCACTGACGATTAATCAACATTTTAGTTGGCTCCAGCGATAAGGGCGGTGGGAGGGGGAGCTCTTAGAGACAATTTTTTTTCTTTCGGTCATTTTCCAAACGGTTAACCAATTGAAGGTAAATGGTGGCAATAATCGTTAGGATAAAACTAAAAAGAGGTTTAAAACGTTTTGGTGTTTCTGGGGCTAAGTTTTGGGATAATTGCCTGACATGGGAAAGAGATTGCCTTCGGGCGGCTAAAGTGTGACAATTACGAAAGGACATTTCGTTTTATTGGCAAATTTTGGTATGCGAAAGTTTTGTTCATTACGTGGTTATCGTGCAAAGTAATAGTTTGCCCTTACTTGGTACTTAAGGGCGACTATTTTTAAAGTGACACATGAAATTTTTCATAAATTGCTGATCACACGCAATGCTTAAATTGGTTTTCATTATTTTGTATAAATAAAGAATTTTTATTTATTTATTTTATTTCACGAAAAAATGTTACAAAATAAAAAAAACAATACAAATACATTTTAAGGGTGTGTAGTCAGATCTATCTAGTTTAAACTTCAACAAATCAACTATTGGGCTGTTTATAGATATGACAAAGCTTTCGATCTTGTCAATCACGATCTTTTGTTAACTAAACTATTCAATGCTGGTTTTCGAGGTAACATTTTCAGTTGATTAAATTCTTATCTAAAAAATAGAACACAAGAAGTTAATGTTAACGGTATTTCAAGTGAACCCAGGCTAGTAAAATACGGGGTTCCTCAGGGATCTGTACTTGGCCCTTTATTTTTCTTAATATACATAATACTGTGTCCAAAAAATTCGGTGACATATGAATTTAAACTGCGCGCGTCGAAGGATTTGGAAATTTTTCTTTCTTTTTAGGTTGGTAGTACTGTCAGTGACATCTATGTGAAATTTCATGTCAAAATATATTCATAGTGTTTGGGATACGCGTCGATTTGTGAGCTGCTAAAAGTGAGTTTTTCGTTTTTTGCGATGTCGAAATTTATTGAGCAAAGAATTTGCATTAAATTTTGTTTGCGGAATCAATTTTCTGCTGCGGATACATTGAGGATGGTGCAGAAAGCCTTTGATGATGAGGCTATGTCTAAAAAAATGTTTACAAGTGGTATAGTGATTTCCAAGCCGGCCGTGAACGTGTCGAAGACGAAGAGCGTTCTGAGCGACCATCAACCTCAACCGATGAAGCTCACGTCCAACAAATCAAAGATTTGGTGTTGAAAAACCATCGATTAACGATAAGAGACCTTGCTGATGAAGTTGGCTTATCGAAAGGCTCAGTCAATACCATTTTGAAGGATGCTTTGGGCCTCAAGCGCGTCAAATCTCCACTGGTACCGAAAACATTGAATTTTTTGGAAAAAAGGCGTCGCGTTGAAGTGTGTGAAACAATGCTTTCCGACTACCAGGATGTCATGAAACGCATTATAACTGGCGATGAGACTTGGATCTATGCTTACCACCCCGAAACAACCGATCAATCGAGCGAATATCATGCCAAAGGAGAGCCGAGACCAAAAAAACCGCGCCAAAGTCGCTCAAAAATCAAGGTCATGTTGACTGTTTTCTTCGATTATCGTGGTGTTGTGCTTTATGAATTCCTTCCAACCGGCCAAACAGTCAACAAGGAATATTATTTGAACGTTATGCGTCGTTTGCGTAACGCTATCCGCCTAAAAAGGCCGGAATTGTGGAAAGACAATTCTTGGTTTTTACACCACGACAATGCACCATCCCATACCGCACTCGTAATTCGTGATCATTTCGCCAAAAACTCAACCCATATCGTTCCGCAACCACCGTATTCACCTGATCTGGCGCCGTGCGACTTCTGGCTGTTCAACAAGCTCAAAAGACCGCTCCGGGGACACCGTTTTGATACGATAGAGGAGATTCAAGCCGCAGCGAAGACGGAACTGAAGGCCATCCCGGAAAGTGACTACAACCAGTGTTTCAAAGATTGGAAAATCCGTTGGCATAAGTGCATTGCATCGGGAGGGGATTACTTTGAAGGGGATGAAATTGATTTGGAAGAATAAATAAAGAATTTTCAAAATAAATACAATGTCACCTTATTTTTTGGACACAGTAGTAAGTGTGGTATTGTTAAGTTTATAGCCAATCTGCGTTGTACCGAAAATTGCCTCAAAATCAAGTCAGTTCAGAACTTTGTAGTAGTAGTGTAGTAGGTGTAGTAATTGATTACAACTTAAACTGGAAAGATCACATTCAAATGATTAAAACTTATTTGTTATTGGTCACGCGTAAATTGTACTTAATAAAGCCTTTTTGCTCACAAAAAGTTTTAACAAATATTTATTATGGTATTGCACACTTAAAGTTGCAATACGGCATAACAAGCTGGTTCAAGCTGGCGAGGTTCATATTCTCAAACTTTCAGACCCTTATTAACCGCACAGAAGCATTTATTACAAATTATTTTGAAGAAAAACCGTTTTGCGAGAAGTTGGCCTTTATTTAAAAAATTGCATATTTTACCAATCAGACATAAATATGTTTTTAAAGTTTTAATAGAGTTCTACAAGCAAAGCGGTAATATTCCTAGTAGGAATATACAAATGTACAATCTACGAGGAAGCGATATGAGCTTATTAAATGTAACTTTTGCACATAGAACACATTTTTCACATTTTTATACATTTACAGCTCCAAGAATTTTTAATAAAATGCCCTTACTTATAAGAGACACTTTCCGTTTTTCATGTTTCACAAAAAAGGTTAAAGACTGGTAAATTTAATTGAATCAATTTAAACTATGAATGTATTGAGTCACTTTTTTAAATTATTTTTTGCTTTCTAAATTAAAATGTAAATTTTGAAATATTATTAATGAATTTTTACGTTATATTGAATAATATCACTTAAATTTTCCGTTTTCTCTGTATGCTAAGCAAGTTTTCTTTTTTAATTGTCTTTTCTTTCACTTAACTTTAAAAATCTTATTTAAATTAACACTGACTGTCACCCCACATCAAATATCAATTGCTATGTTAGGCTTGATGTGTCATTCACCACTAACTAATTAATTAAACAATGATACTAATATTCAATTCAATTTATTATTGTAAAACAGTTTTAAGATTATGAACTGAATAAATAAATAAACTAAACTAAACTAAACTAAACTAAATATGGATTTGGATGGACAATCGATTTTGCATGAAATAATTAGGAACATTCTGTTGTCGGAATGACAAGTGACGAATGCACCATCAGTTCTTAATAACATTTGTTGGAGGGGTTAAGCATAAAAAGTTATCTTTATTTATTAAATATATTTTTGTTATATTATTGGTAGTTTATTTTAATTTTATATTATTTCAAATTTTCTATTTCATGATTTTTCAATGAAAAATTCGTATATTTTTTAAAAATGTATAATGCGTATTTTTTAAAAATGTTAAATCTTTTCTTTGGTATCTTATATTTTATTATAATTTGTTAAATAGACGGCAAGTAGTTTCAAAATAAAATTAAAAATAAATAGTTTTATTGATTTTGGGAACATGTACAAAACTGCTGGTGTTTGCACTTAAATTGTGATTACCATTCATTCTGACGGCCGTACATCCTGATTTCAGAAAAAATATTTTAAGGACTTTAAAGCAGTATAAGTGTCTTATTGTAAGAATTTGAGGTTCTGCGAGTAACTCGACAGATGATCCGAATTACTTGTGTTGGTTAAATTAGTTATGGTTTAATTTTATTTAAATGAGTACGCCACCAGCACGATATGCCGTATTCTAATTTGTATTTTAATAGGCCATTATAAACCATAATTAAAACGATTGTATTAAAATAAAGGCCAAGATGATAAAGTTGTCTTACGTAGGCTACTAGATATATTTCTGGCCTAAGTGTTGCCAGGTGCAATCTGACATTTTCATTGGAAATTTTGACATTTTTTAGCATTACATCACTCAGAACGTGTTGTCATTTCATCGTGAATTGTTTTATTTACAGAGACTTGAAAAATTCATGTCGGCAAAAAAATGGAATTAACTCGTGAACACTTTCGTGATATCATTTTTCACAACTTTCGACGTGGATTATCACGACAAGAGTGCATTGATGAACTTAAATCTTTGTATGGCGATGAAGCACCATCCTAGAGCACTGTGAAAAACTGGTTTAATGAATTCAGTCATGGCCGACGCTCGCTCAAAGAGGAATTCCGTGAAGGTCGTCCAAAAACGGCCGTTGTGCCAGAGAACATTACTGCCGTGCGTGAACTGATAATGCAAGATGGTCATGTGACATACCTTGAGATAGAGGCATTCCTGTGCATTTCTCCCGTCCGCATACATTCGATATTGCATGAACACCTGGCCGTAAAAAAGGTTTGTTCTCGTTGGATCCCTCACAATTTGACAATCGCTTAAAAAAAGGCTCGTGTCGATTGGTGCAAAGAAATGTTAAACAAATACGATCACGGTGCTTCAAAAGACTTTTATAAGATTTTCACAGGTGACGAATCATCAACCAATCGACCGTGACGGTCTTCGAAGACGAGCCAAATCCAACAAAATTTGTTCGTGGAAGAAGCACTTCGAAGCAAATGGTCGCCTGCTTCTTCGGAAAAACTGGTCATGTGGCGACTGTTCCGCTTAAGCAACGTAGGACGGTCAATTCTGAGTGTTACATCACAATTTGTATGCCTGAAGTCTTCGAAGAAATTCGAAAAACGAACAAGAGAAGAGGAATCATTGTTCACCATGACAATGCGAGCTCTCACACATCGACTCAAACCAGCGCCTTTTTGACCGGCCAAAACGTCGAATTGATGAGTCATCCGCCATACAGCCCTGACTTGGCACCCAGTGACTTCTTTTAACTCCCGCACATCAAGAAAAAAATTAGTGGTAAACGATTTTCGTCGCCAGAATATGCTGTTGAACCGTTCAAAAACCATGTTTTGGAGGTGTCTCAATCGGAGTGGAAAAAGTGTTTCGATAATTGGTTTGAGCGCATGCAAAAGTGTATAAATCATGCTGGAGAATACTTTGAAAAATAATAAAACCACTTTTGATGATAAATATTCGCATTTTCATTATTAGGCCAGAAATATATATCTAGCAGCGTACGCAGGACTCTGTTAGAATATTGGTTTGAGTATGAAGTATGGTCCTTCTAAATTAATCTATAATCCAATGTAACTCCTAAGTACTTAAATTGAGGAACCATTTCTATTATAAAACAATCATTACTACATCTAGAGCTGGTATCAAAGGTAGGTAACAAATGATGTTAGGAGGAATTATCGCCTCGTGCATCCAGGAGAGTGATAGTGTAACACACATATTACTAATTAGTAGTTTATGAAACTTAAACCACATTCGTACTGTTTCAAGATCGGAGTTCAGATTAGCATTTTAAGTGGAGATATTTATTGCAGTATCATCAGAGAAGGCTGTAGGTTTACCTTCGAAGGTTTGGAAAAATAACGAGTTCATAAAAACCACGAATAGAATTGGCCCCAAAACGGATCCTTGGGGGACACCTGAGTTGATAATTTTTGCTGAACTCACACTTTGTTTTCGATCACGCAGATATGATGTAAACCACGAAGCCATTAACCTTGGCAGCCTATATTATATAATTTGCTGCAACTTATGATTAACCGCGTCAACGCCTTGGTAAATTCTATAAATAGGGCAGCAGATGTTCCACTTCTAAATCCAAACTGGGAATCACTAAAGTAAGAATTTTTCGCAAGGAATGAGAGCATTCTGGATTTTATACCTCTTTCAAAAATTTTGAAAATGTAGATAAGCGAGAAATGGGTCTATAAATATTGAGAACTGTGGTATCTCGCCTCTTATGTAGTGGAATAACTACAGATGACTTGAATGAGTCAGCGAAAATCCCTTTTTCGATACTCAAATTAAATATGAAGGAGAGGATGTAAGAAATTTGTAGTGAAATGTTTTTAAGGATAATGCTTGACATATTAACATGTGAACACGAGTCGGAGGATTTAAAGAACCAGATGGATTTGTGTATTTCAAGTGGAGTAAAGTTATTGAAGAAGAAGCTGTGCTTCTGAAGGGTATCTTGTTTGGTGGTGTCATTTGAATGACAAAAAGGATTATTTTGGCAAGAAGAATTGTGAATTGTATCTATGACGTTAACAAAGTAATCGTTAAAAGTATTAGCAACCTCTGCGGGTTCAGTAACTTGGGAGGAATCGTCGCATTTAAAATCTCACCAACAATTCTCCATTCCTTTTTAATATTGCCAATATTCTAAGCCAATGTACTACTATAGTATGTATCTCTGTAGAATGGTATTTCTATTTTAAGCTCTCGGCATATTTGTCTGTAATAGCTTTTAAGTTTATTATTAATAATTATTATGTTTTAACACTTAATTGCATGGTGTACACCTTTTCGATTTGTCAATTTGGGCCGCTTTTATTCAACTGCAATGTTATATTTTGCTACTTGTTCAATGTAGACATCCGAATTGATCGTTCGGTTGGGTGGTAAAAGTTCTAAGTAGACAATTCCTTTGTAATCCCACTAAATTGATAACATTCGTTTCTTTTGATGAATATCAGCTTTTGATGTTGTTTAAGCTGGTTCACCTGGCTTGCTCCACGATCTTTTCCGATTGACATTGTTGTTAACAACCCATTTTTCATCACCAGTTACCAATCGTTTTGAAAATGGATCATTTTCATTACGTTTCTTGTTAATGCGTTGTGTTAAACGATTTTCTTTCAGCTCATGAGAAACTGATATATCGAGTTTTCGTACATAACAAAGTTGTTTAAATCGATTTTCAATGCACGTATGTAATAAATGAAGCTTTTCTGCAATCTCACGTATTGTACTGTCACAATCCGCATCGATTATTGCTTTGATTTGGTCATCATCAACTTCAACTGGACGACCCGAGGGTTTTTCATCTTTGAGTGAAAAATCATCAGAACGAAATTTGGCAAACCGATCCTGACACTGATGTTCTTTTAACGCTTCGTCACCGTAAACAGCACATAAATTTTTTGTGAGCCTGCGAAGCGTTTTGTCCTTTCCGGAAATAAAAAAAACAAAATATGACGTAAATGTTCGCTTTGATTTTCCATTTTTCAACAGACGCCAAACAAAAACTACACAAGTACCAACTACCAAATAACAAAATGTGTTTGACATTTCGATAACGTCAGCAAACCTAAGAATTAAACTAAAGCCATGTATGAGTGATCTCCGCAATTACTTGCCAACCCAATACAACTAATCCATTCACCTTAACATATTTTAATTGTTTTTTTTTTTGTATTTATTGTATTGTATTTCTTAAAGTCATTTTGAGTTCTGCAACTTTTTCTTAGAAGTTTTTTTTAACATTTCTTACCGTTAAGGCAGTTCTAGCGAAAAACACATTCGATCGACCCTTTTTGTCATCGCCTTTGGTTACAAAATTGGTGTCCGCGAAATTCCCTTTATAAAAGCGAAAGGTGTTGTTGAAATAATTTTTGAAATTGGATGAACAGTTTCGAAGATTACTTTGTAGATATAAACTAACAAACTTTTACTCTTTATCATATTGTGAAATATCACACTTAGGAAAAATATCATTAAAAACACCTCCCCTGAGTGGTTGACTTCAAATATTCTTGTACTCATGTGAAAACGCGACACTAATTATAAAAAATGGAAAAATTTCAAGCTTGATGAAAGTCTTTCAAGACTATAGTATCTCAAGAAACCTTGAGGGGTCAATGATAAGAGTTCCCAAGTCACACGTTTATGAAAGAGCCCTTAGCCGGGAAAACGCATATGGTACTCCATTAAAAAGATTGACATTTGAAAGCAATCTCCGAGAATCTTTGATGACCTTGATTGTAATCTGCCCAATAAAAATGTTGTCTCTTCGTCATAACTTTCTATTGACATATAGTATATCCTGCTGAATTTTTTAAACCCGGTAGGGATGACAATAGAAGAACTTTAAAACACTTTGTGAAAATTATATTACCAATTATCTGTCCCTGAGCATGAGGGGCTTTCAGGAAACGCAGATGAACTTTCTAGGACTGGCTCTGAAACTGCGTTCATATTTTAGAGTCAATTGCGCAGCAGCTAAAACACTGATTAGCGAATGGGAAAACAATCTTCTCCCAGACCAATGGACCAATGGCGAAGGTCTCTGGCAATCCAATTGATTAATCAGGCCTTATTCCCATAAGGAAATCCTCAACCTTGACAATGGCTACTGCGACCTGAACTATAACCTTAATTAAATGTATCTGTGCCGAGATAAGGAATGTCGGCTATGCCTAGAGGTTTATGAAACGTCCGAATACATTTTATATGAATGTCCAGTACTTAATCAAAATGAAGTGAAGTGCAAATAAAGCTCACCCTTACCAACCAACCAACCTACTAACCAAGTCATAAGTCAGGAGAACTGGATGTTATTGAGTACGCCTAGAAAAAATGTCAAAGATTATTTTCCTCAGATCGAACCTAGGCTCTATTAATGGATATGTAACTTGTGGTCACAAACAGAAGTGGCGAAATATAATTTTCAAAATTAAAACTGATCGAAAATAGGCTGCGATCCTTCATGTTAAAAGACAGGCTCAATAATTTTGAATTCTAAGAGTTTTGTCTCATAGTTTCATAAAGTTCCTAAGTATGGTCAAATTTTCTAAAATTTTTTATTTATTTTTTTCATTTAGAAGACTGCTCTAAATTGCAAAAATTTCGGGAGTGAGTCTCCTGTTTTACCAGCGGGTATCCTGTGCCACACCAAAATTTAGCTCGGTCTCTTACTTACTTTTTTATTCGGTCAACGATCCCGACAAACAGCCTTCCAGCCTTGATAATCTTGAGCAGCTGCTTTGTTAGAACCAGCTTTCTAACGTCCGCGATTGCTTGATCCTTGAACCGAAGAACCGTTCCTCTTGAATATGGTGGCTTAGATTCGAAGGCTCTCTTGGTCGGTCCGTTGGTTTCCATTCTTTCGATGTGGTCGAGCCAGTGTAGTCGACGGAATTTTATCTTCCGAACTTTATCCACATCTTTGTCCAGCTCGTAGACTTCGCAGTAATGCCTTCTCCTTCATTTGTCCTCCTTGCAGATAGGAACAAAGATCCGACGAAGGATTTGTCTTTCCAATATTCGCTGAGCTTTTTCGCTTCGTCGTCCAGCGTTCGGCTCTATAAAATAGGACTGGCAAAATCGGTGTCTTGTAAAGCAGTATTTATATCCTTTGCGTTAGGAATTAAGATCTTTGTTGTTTAAACATAGCAAAGAAGTAGCAGTTGCCTGGGTTAAATTTTTTGCTTTCGTGAAAATTGAGCTTCTTTCCTTCCTCAAAATTAAAGTTGTCCATCGTTACGGACAGGTCGTAAGCCAGGTTCACATTAGTAACCTCTCCCATAACACCTTAAATCCAGTCCACAGAAAAGACTATGGGAATGAGAACGGTGGAATATTAAATGGTTACAGATGGTCACATCAGGCAAATATCCAAGCTTTCATTATGCCTCCCGAAATTGCTTTTACAAATTAACTAATATTCTTCCTGGACACAGCAAACAGCGGTATCCCAATCCACTGACGTTATCAATCTCTGCCCCGTAAAAAAAGGCGTGTAAAAATTGTCAACGCGAGTCCCTAATCCGGGAGAAATTAGAAAAAATTGTTATGTCACTTCCCAAGCAATGACAAAAGTAAGGCAGAAAAAAAAATTGAAAGTGTCCTCGACGAAATTAAAAAACATTTATCTTGCTACCTGAGGACATTAATTGTTGGAACCCGGGTACCCGCTGCTGCCGGCCATGTCGCCGCCGATTTAATCCATTTTTCGGGGACGAAGAACACAGAATAAATTAACGCAATACAAAAGGATCCAAATAAACGTGTACACACATTTTAACAGAAAACCCAAAGTAGTGTCCATAGCCGATTAGGTCCCCCGCCTGCGTCAAGGCTCTCGCTTTCACCATGGTGACGTGTTTACACGCACACACTTTTCGCCCAATTTCTCTTCGGGTCGAGCCTATTGTTAACCGATGTGTCATGCTGTGATGACTCTATTCCTGAAAGTATAAACGATATTCGATTACTTGATCCTTATCGGGGTGGACATGTTTAGTGAGTGCTCCTCCGGTACTGGGTGCTTGTGCCGTGTGCATATGGTTAATGGTTAATGGAGTCGCCGCCACCGCCCTAGTGTGGCGGGTGCATTATTAATGGTGTGCACGGTGTCCACCTCGATTGGATTCGATTTGGCCCCTTCTTTTCGGTTCGGTGTTTCTGATATCGTAACTCACCGTATGTCGCGGCTTTGATGCTCCTTGTTCGAAAGGGTGATTGTGCTCATATTTCTAGAGAGAAATAGGGTAAGGTAAGCGGGTTAGAAGAATGGAAAATAGATGTTAATTGTGGGCAATTTTTTAAGATTAGGCATGTCAATTTATCAGGACTTATGAAGTTGTTAAGAGGCGGAGGACTCCTGGTGGTAAATTACAAGTCCTTTATCAAATATCGGGTGTCACATGTAAACTGGTTTTTCTGTTCGCAGTTGAAAAGGGATACAAGACTGATGAGCTGACAGTGGAAACGCATGTCTCTTGGGTTTTTGAATACACGCTGGTAAATGGTATTTAACAGGAATGCCTTGATGTAAATTTATTACAAGCTTGAAGTTGAAATGTACTTCTCTAAGGGTTTGGAGTGAGTCGATATGGAAAAGTGTACAGACTGCGGACTGTGCCTGACTCTATAAAAGGCTGGAGAAGATATAAACCAACACAGTACAGATAAAGAAACACCTATTTTGACTTTTTGAAATATAAAATACAGCAGTCTGGATGAATCATGATGGAAAGGATGGGCAGCCTTCAAAAAGTCAAGGAGCTAGTAAGCAAGTTCCAAAGTCATACCGGTATACCGGATTGTATACCCGACGATTTTTACGTTTCTGCAGTCTTTCTTATAAAAATGAATGATAAGAGGCCAAGATGTAGTCGAATATGCACACGAAGGGTTCCGTACCGTAATTTGATTTGAGATTTTAAAAATACATTTTTTTTTATTGTGGACCCCCCTTTATTTTTAGCATTTTATAATATATTGTCAAAGCCGCCATAGTAGTATATATTCTGTGAAAATTAAAAGTGACTTCCTTTTATTGTTCCGAACATGCAGCCCTGTTACAGACTGACGGTCGGACAGACGGACAGCTAAAAGGGTTTCGTTGGCACTCTTTGGGTCCGGAACCCTAAAAAATATAATTCTTGACAACTCTAGTAAGATTCAGGGCCCAGCCTAATCATATGCGTGTGTGTGTCATTTCATTTCACAAATACGGGGGGGTTGGAGCATAATTTATTTTATTTAGCCGACTTTGAATGACCCAGAAGCTATATGTATAAAAACAGTTTTAATCATCGGTGGATTTTTTGTTACCCGCTTGGGGTGGGGCCATTGAAAATGGCAGACGTGTCTTCCCGGATTTGAACCTGGAACTTCACGTTCATTACCACTGAGCCATGGACACTCTCTTGCTTATCGTTCAACAGATTCGGTCACATAAAGAAAACTTTTAAGAAGAGAAGTGGTTTGTAGTAAAATTATATGTCCTTGGATTAAGGATTTTGGAAAACCGATGTAGCTTCGAGTTTCCATCGGATTACCGCTAAAGTGTTGTTTGTAGAGCTAACATTCGCCTTGAAAAAGAAATACACATTAACTTCCGCAATTTTGATTGCAATAGTTGGTCTTAGCTGGTTTCTTACGGATCGATTTCCCGGGATTCCGAGTTTAACCATGGCATAGAAAAATAAATGCTGTCATCTTCAACTATGAAGTCCATCAAAAAGTTTTGAGCTTCGATTAGAAATGAATCGTTTTCACGATTTGGCTTGGTGCCAAAAGTTGGTCCCTTATTGATCCGCCACGCCGGAATCCCTACTGCAAGTAACTGAGGTTCAGTCTGTTGATTTGACATCCCTGCAAAACTCATACGCTTTGGAAGGATAACTATGGAGAACGCCTGTTGCTCCGTTAAGGTTGGAAAAGATCTAACCGAGACTTTGAGTGTCAAATAAATATTTAGACAAGACGATGCAGTGTCATTCGACTTTTTAAATATAATTCCCGAGAAGATCTTGCGTAATTCAGACGTCAACGCTTGATGTACGGTATTTAAGAAGTCTATGCAACTGCTCCCATATTCCGATGACATCATTAAAAGGACCCGATGGGCTGTCGGTCCATCAACACGGACGTCTCGTCCACAACCTCATGATATACCGATATTATTTCGAGACAGTAAAAGACCCTGTCCGACTGCGGAGAAAAAACGAAGGATAACTCTTGAAAAACGCTAGGGCTTAGGCGTCAATTGAAAAACTAAGCCGCTCTCGAAGGCTATCTGGCTGTGTGGCGCAGAAGCATGGACAATTTCAACTACGGACGAAGTGCTGGCTGATCGCTTGAATAGGAAAATCCTTCGAATTTTATTCGATCCCGTCTGTGCAGAAGGAGATTGGAGGAAAAAAATTGTATGACGAACTCTACGAGCTGTACAACGACAACGACCTAGTCAAACAATTCCGAATTTCTCGACTCAGATGGCTTAGTCATGTAGAGCGAATGGACACCAACGCTCCGGCTCGAAAAGCCTTCGAGTCAAACCCCGAGGGACTTTCCAAGCAGGAAAGGGACCTCAATTCGTTCGGTGTACGAAGCTGGGGGCGCGTAGCTGTAGAGGCGATTAGCGATAGAGAAGAATCTTGCAAGCAGTTCAAAGAAGTTTATGTATTCACACTTCATTTTCCGTTTTGAAGGATGGGAAAGATACATCTGAGATTCTAGTCGTTGGGCAAACTTGGCGTCCTCGCAAACTTGGCATGCTTGTTTCCCACCAGAATATAACCGCCATATTAAAAATATTTCGCTTGAAAAGAGTCTGAAGCGGTTATTTGATAATTAGCTTCTAATCCTTTTGCCTGGAGGGAGAAGAGCTAGCTCCGTCTGGAAATGCTGCTTGGATACATACGCAATTCCCCTTCAGATCGGTGACGAGATTTCCTTCCGAATTTCAAAGAGACTGGAAAGTCCGTTTAAGATTTCTATTCGAAAACTCTTCGAAGTCCCTGAACGGGGAAGACTGCTTTGGTTCCTTTTTCGCAGTATTTTTTTTTTCAACTCATCATCTTTATCTGTACTCTTTACTTGCTGCTCGAGTTTTTCTTTACAGGGTCTTCTTGCGCAACTTTGCTATTCCTTCTTCTTCTACATACACTTGTCATGGTATCACATCGTTCTTGTTTCGGCGGTCTTGGTCTTGTTTCCTGAATCAAAATGCGGCATCGTGGGTACATTATTTTTGGCGTTGATGATAGGCAATGCTTCATTTGAATGTGTTTCGCTAAGGTGCACTCTTTAGGCATAGGCTAATTTTAGTGTGCTGAGGCGTAATATGTTACAAATCATTTTCCAGAAATTATTGGAGAATCGGACTCAAGCTGACCGTTTACATATTGTCATATTGCAAACTTGACCAACACACTGTTTGCAAAGGCAACACTTCCCACCGCACTTGTTTGCTAAGCAAGTTAATCATTGAGCGAACAATGATCCAATGCCAAGTAACGGCTCTATCTTCGTCTCCGCGAGAAGACAAAGATAAGAGCCGTGTTCTTTGCAAATTAGTCTTAATTGAGTTGTGTACATAGTTAGATCTAATTGTAAGTGACCAATAAAATAAACACTGTTAAAATTTGTTCTTGCATTTGTTCTTTTTCCTCACTCATTGTTACAAGAGTAACATCACTATATGCAAAATGTTAGACAACTGTTTAGTGACTCATTTTGACACTTCAAAAATTGGCTAAAATGGATTTTGTTAGTAAATGATATTCAAATTAGCACCAATGTGATCTGTTTTCCAAATATTCGAAAACGAATGAAGTACAGCGTTTTCGTAAACAAGAAAGAAAACTCGGAAAGAAAAACGATAGTGTTTTGTTATCGTTAATGATTACATCGTTTAATTACTTGAACTCAAAGATTATATTAATCAACCTTAGGAATTATTAAAGATCTTGTCAGCTGGCAGTCAGTTACATCGTCAAATAAATTATACCGTTGACGAAAGCCAATCGCGTTTGAAAAAAAAATCTTGAAATCTATTCCAATTCACTGCTGATTCACACTAGAATCTGAGCGCTTATTATTTTTAATGTGTGGAAGGTGAACATTTTTATAAACTTTTCAATGGCATGAAAGCTGGGGCCTGTTTATCTATTGAATTTCGCAACTACTGAAATACTACAGTAAAAAACAGAAATAAACATCTAAATGTTTACATATGTGCGATAACATATTTGTTTTTTTTTTTATAAACAGAAGCTTCTGATACTTAGAGATAAAGTGTATATTTGTAAACAAATCTGATCACTGAAACTGAGCAATGAGTTTGCAATTAATGTGGATTAGATCAGCAAATTACGTTGATACTGAGTGTAGTCGATGTAATGAGTTCCTTTTATGGAAACTCGATTTTGACGCGTAAAACAAATAGCAGGCTTTTGCAGGCCTCCTTTTCTATAGAAAGAATGCATTGTCTTCATTACGTTTTCGGACAAACGTTTTTTTTTTGTCCACAATTGATCGTTTATTGATCTTGAAAAAAAAAACAAATGCATTTGGAAGCTATTTAAAACACGTAAAGAGCTATAAGTACATGGGAGATCACTTTATTTATTGAACCGGTTCATTATGCAAATATGTAAGCGATCAAGACAAGCTGTCCATAATTTACATATACGCGAGTTGCGCAGTACTGGAACAAATTAAATATACCTCAGTGGAGTCCTAGCTTAGGGAAGCACTACACATAGCTGGGCGGCGCATTTGGCTACTAAGTTCAAGTGGAGTGGTCAATCAACGAACGGGTTTTAAAAGTTTGTGTCATCAAAATAATGGTTGGGGTTAATGATTTCTTATAAATTATACAATGGCTGAGCACTGACAGCGGAGTGATGAACCAATCTTCTAAAATAACAACTTTCTAATACATCATTCTATTTCGAATAAAATACAGTGAATTATGTGAATGGAAATAATTTGATTTCAAATATTCGGTGCCGAATTAGCTAACATATTTTCTCTTCATACTTTCTCATTAAGGGGTAGTAATTTATCTTTGGAAGCTTCAAAAATCATTAAAATCGATTAAATACGAAATGGGTAATCGCAGTAAAGACCTTTTGTTGCAAAATGTTTTTATTTCTTCGAGAAAATATAAGGGCACGAACTAGCTGACAGTAACTTTGTTATTAACCACCGATCGTTTGCAGTCTTGTAAGTTTAAATGAGTTATTTATATAAAATAATAAGACATTTTGTTATTTGTTATCGAAGTAAATAAAGTGCTTGAATGTATTTTAAACAATTTCAAAATTAATTGAATCATAATTTAATTTCAAGATTAACATTGAAATAAGAACTCGACAGAAGTTCAAAAATAAAAATTCAAGGCTGGCTGAACGAGTTTTAAAATTATTCCAAGAATTGTAATTGTTTTAAATGACTGCAGAACTTTATTAAATGAGCGTTCCGATATGCTTTTTATTAAAACAAAAAGGTACAAAAACAATGTTCAAAAGACTTCCTCGCAAGCTATAATTTCAAATAAAATGAAAGTTACGATTACCAAGCCCCATGAAGATAGTCTGCAAAACGTTTAGGGGTTCAAGTCACAGAACAAGGTAATGCTGGTATGCCTTCCATATTATATACTATACGTCTGAGTAGAAAATTTGTAAAATGTCAACTCACCGTCCAATGACAGCAAAACGTTTTCATAAACCATTGCTTCTTAACGCTTCCCTGTGTCTATTAACATCAAACTAATTCTGTAATTTTCAGTTGTCGACCAAAAAAAAAGGAACTCGAAAATGTTATTCATTAAATAAAATCTATTGTTATACTGTCGAACATATTGTTTTTTCATTTCCTGAAAAGTTGAAATATTCAGACGCTCATTTTTACATTGCTTACATAAATTCAACCTGACAGACTGCTAGCAATATATTTTATTTATGTTTTAACAATTTGTGTATTAACCTTAACATATTGAGATACTATATATCATTGCGGACATTTTCATAGAACTTTTTGAGTTCTACAACTTTTCTATAGAAAGCAATTAAATGTCTCTTTTCGTAAGGACAGGGACCATTAAAAACGCGACCATTGACAACACGAACTAAGAATTCCAGCAGCCGGTATAACAACCACTGCAACAACCTCAACTATCAGTCAGGCTACAATCGCTGGTCGACTACTTGCTTCATAATCTTCATAACGACCTCATTACTGAAGCCGTCGGTATGATTTATCCGATTGATCTATTCCTTATCGACATTTATTTTATCGACAAGAGCAGGACTTGAAACTTTATTTTGAAATTCGTTAGGTGTGATTTCGATCGACTTCTTTTTCAAACTAAACTGAATTATTGATACGGTCTGACGCGGATTTGAAGAAAAGGGTCTCCATTGGCCAAAGATACATTTACTCTTCAAAAACGAAAACTGTCGACTCAGTTCTGTTACTCTATGAACTACTTATTCAACAGAATTTTGCTAATGCGCCTTCTATTTTTTTTTTTACAAATCTTAAAGCATAACTCGGCGGGAAGATATTGAGCTCGAACTGTGACCGTCCATCTCGACCAAATCGTTTCTTTTGAATGGGCTCAAAATTTGGAGCTGTACTGGGAAAAATATAACAAAATCTGGTACAATGGCATTGAGTTATAATTCGAAAGCATTCGAAATCAATGTTCTTTACAAACTGCCCTCATATTTAGGAGGTGACGCACTTCGACTGGAACAAATTATATGGTCTTGCACCACTCACACGCTATTACACCTTTCATAAATGTGTCGTGTTTTAGGACACAATAAAAACATTACATTACATCCAGTAATTTCCTAAATAAGCTTCTTCAAAAGATTGCTCTGAAATTATTAACCCCGAAACACGCCATTCACGTATTGTTCGTCCTTTTTCGAGCTTTGTAAAACCATCAAGTAAAAAATATAATCTTATCGAGCCTCCACTGAAATTGTGTGCTACACGCCGCACGCCATGCCAGCCGCTAAATGTTTTCATATTCTTTTTGGAAGCTTGCCATAAAATGAGTAAGGAAACATAGAACCGGTCGGAATCGTTAGTGGCATTCACGGAGTGACTTTGCGTCGAGGCGGTTGTAATGCATCGTTTTTTTTTGTGCTAAAATATTTTTTTTTTTATTTTTGCACTCACGCCTATTAACCCGGAGAAGCTAGCCGGAATTAGTTGTTGTTTTTTTATTTGTCTGCTTTTGCACGTGAAATTAATTCGTCATCAGAAATGTCAATTAAATTGAAGATTAACGGGAAACCTTTTACAGGCAAGTGTCATCGAAGAATTTCCACGATATTTCGACTGTTAACGGAGAGTCTTTGTTTTTTTCAGTTGACCTGGGCTCTCTGCCTGTGGATATATCCTTAAATACCTTCATAAGAGATCATGCCGGGTTATCGGGAACAAAGTTCATGTGCCTTGAGGGTGGTTGCGGTGTGTGTGTTTGCGTCGTGAAGGGTCATCATCCGGTCACCGGCGAGGAACGCACATGGGCTGTCAATTCGGTATGGCCCAGAAAACGAGTGGTTTTTGTTTTTTTACCTATCAACCTTAATTACTTTTAGTGCCTGACTCTGTTGAGTGTGTGTGCAGATCAGGAGATTACAACGATCGAAGGCCTTGGCAACAAGCGCGATGGATACCATGCCATTCAGAAGCAGTTGGGCCGTTTGAATGGAACCCAATGTGGCTATTGTTCACCTGGAATCATTATGAATATGTATGGTCTGCTGGAGTCGAAGGGGAACAAGGTGACCATGGAAGAAGTAGAGAATTCATTTGGAGGGAATATTTGTCGCTGCACTGGATACCGTCCGATCTTGGATGCCATGAAATCTTTCGCAGTCGACTCAAACATTCAAATGCCTGACGAGTGTAAGGATATCGAGGATCTGACCAATGCCAAGTGTCCGAAGACGGGTAAGACCTGCAATGGAGGATGTAAGGCAGTTGCACAACGACCAGCAGTTGTTTACGACGATGGCACTCAATGGCATTGGCCTCAAAAACTGGACGATCTCTATGCAATCCTTACCAAGGTTAAACAGGAGAAGTATATGCTCGTTGGTGGCAACACCGCTCACGGAGTCTATCGTCGTCCGAATGACATCAAGTATTTCATTGATGTCAATGAGATTCCCGAACTTCACACGCATGCCATCGAAGCAGCTACCCTAACCTTGGGTGGTAACATAAGTCTTACAGAGGCGATGCTGATCTTCGAACGAGCTTCGCAAAAACCTGGATTCGAGTACTGCCAACAGTTATGGCATCACTTTGATCTTATCGCCAACGTTCCAGTTCGTAATGTAAGTACATAGCCCTTACGTTTGTATTTATTTAATCAGAAAAATATCTGTGTTTAAAAATCAGTTGTATCTTATCAGTGGAATTGAATAGTTTATCTGAAGTATTTATTCAGGGACGGCGATATTCGTTGATAAGAGTCGTATTATTTGTTTGGACATTTTTTCAGGCATGAAGGTGCTAACATGCTAAACAAATGAGCTCCAAAAATATTTCAAAAAATACTGCTGCTCACTCTTGTGTGTTTTGTTGTGCTATTTTTGTCGTTGGGAACGCGTAACGAAAGAAATTCACAAATTTCACGTTTATCAGTTGTCTGTACTTTGCTTTAGTAGTGTCTCATGTTCGTTCGTAAAGAATGAGTGCGTTTTTTTTTACATGACAATTATCCAATAAAATGGCTCACACTATCAGAGAGTCTATAAGATTTGAAGAAACGCAAAGTCATGGAACGTAGAATATAAACAAATGTTTATCGTCTAAGCTGTTGCGTCAATTTGCCTTAGTTTATGTTATTAGATATCAAATAAAATGCCATATCACTTTCGTTTTTCTGTGAAGTGCAGAAACAATCAAAAATTAATTCGAAATATGAGTTTCAAACAAACAATTTATTACTGAAAAAGTGTTTGTTTATGGACGATTTTCTTTTATTCCGAGTCGTGTTTCCTTTTACAAATAAATAAGTAAAAAAAAACGATCACAGAAGTAAAGAGTTTGTGTAAGAAGATATTACTTTTTTTTGGGATTGTGACTACCCTTACAGTGCATTTTGCAAATAGCAGCTAGAAGAATTAAGGAAATGCTGTGTAGTTATTTCGAGTCTTACATGTATTTATGTTTCACTTGCGCCGTGGTTGCAGTCCAAAATGATATCAACTTATTTGCATTCGCTTAATTCGCAGTATTCTCTCCGGCGTTATTTTAAGATTACCACGGCACTCTCTAGTCAATGTAATTCCGTCGAAAACCCTTGATAATACGATCTCGCAACACGACCACCAACTAAGCAAGACCACAACCGCTGGTCGACCACTCTAGTGATATACGAATGATAGCATTGGCTAAATGTTTGCATCGATCAGCGGTTGGGCGGCTAAGTTTGATAAATCACCTGTTTCGAATTGGATCACAGGTTCCAACTCAAGTCAAGCCTTGAAGGTTTAAGGACCCATTTCACATTAATTAAGTTTCTTTTTATTTCGTCCCTTAGCTCTTGAGTTGTAGATAGATGAATCGAGATTTTGAGATAATGTAAAGGAAAAAAATTGTTTGGGTGTGATTCGAAGTTTTCTTTTGATGGTGGAAAAATCAGAACTGCAAACTAATCAAATTCTGTCCTTTGTCAAGACGCCATTGGCGCTCTTCACAAAATTATTGACTTACAGGCGCTGGAATCAAACTGAATCATGTGCTGTAGCCAGGCTTGTGTGGTGACAGTCCGCTTAAAGATCCAGAGATATCATTTACCTAAATCGAAAGGATATCCGTTCGTCTTAAGAATCAAAACAGGCCATTGCACCATAGGCATTTATGCGGATTGACTCGGTATACCACATAACGACTTTTGCTGCAATGATGTCAAAGAAATAGAGTCTGAACGTCCCACACATGATTGAGACCTCTTGGCAGTTACTTTCGTAATAGGCTGGACGACCGTGGTAATGCTGATCGAAGACTCCCTCTGAGATTCATTCTTTTATGTAGATTGTGCAACGGTTAGCCCTCAATTTTTTTTCTTCCAAAGATACATCTTGACTATGGGCACAATGGTCCCAATCTGATCTAAGTGAGTCGCAAGATACCCATGCTCAAGTGTCAAGTATCCTTGTCCTTGGTTCACAATTTGCGTTGCTTGATTCCAATGGTATGGTGCCTCGAAGTGACTTAAATGAGTATGAGTATCATGATAACATTCTAAGCTTGTGTGTAACGCCGTAACAGTTTTAAATTTTTGCGGCTTAACTGAAATACGTGCTTCAAAAAGTGTGATCGTCCATCACTGCCTTGCCAATAAGACATTTTAAAATTACGCCACAGCAATTGATTTGATTGTCTACATAGGTGGTAATCTGCAAAAGAGTGAAGAAGCTTTTCAGTTTCATGGAATTGTCTCTAAAAAACACTGCAAACGTCTGGCCGTCTAAAGTAAACCGACCCATTGTTGTACGACGATATGAGTCCGTATTTCAAAAGTCTCTTTTATAGAGTTGAATTATTTTCATTTGATTTACATTCGATTTGGAATCAAGATGACTTCTGGGTATAAAGCTTCAATTGAGAGAGAGAGAGGCTGACTGTCAACTGCAATCGTTTGCCCTGATTTTTCGTCCTGTTCTTGTTCATTTTGTCATTCATTTACTAAGCATCAAAGAGTGAACGAGTGACCGCCAGATTTGTAGGTTTGAAACGATTGTTTTGTTGACAAACCACTTATGCTAATCCACAGAATTGATGCTTTGCGTTATTTGTGGGGCGATATAACAACGCAATGAAATTTGGAGCCATAAAACATCGTATGGTAGATGAATGTACTAAGTGTTCTAGAAGCAGATATCCTTAAAAATATATATTGCCGCCCGAGTTGTGTGTGCACCCGTACGCCTGTGGTGCTACATGGCAAAACAATTCGTCTCCGAAAAATTATATCACCATCCGCTTAACTGGCGCTTCAAGCTGCATCATTGTGCGGATGCAAAGGCTCTTTGTGTATGATAAGTGGATTTTCTATGCCCAGAAGTGCAAATTTGTTTTGTTGAGACGAAAATGAGCCTTATTTGCTTGGCAAGTCGTCTCCTTGACGTAAGCGGCTAACCCGAGGCGACATTACTTTCCACAGCTTCTCCTGCCACTGATTGATCCAGGCTGTGGCTTAACGCCATACTTCTGAATCAGTTACCTTTAGAGGGCCGGGATATCTGCTGAATTTCACTTAGCGCCAAAATCAATGTTGTTCCGTAAAGAAATTTTTCCGGAGATCTTGAAGAGTATAGCCTTCAATCTTCTTCAATCATCAAAGCTTCATCCTGACCAAAAATGGAGCTGAAAGAATTAAAATCTTTAATCCATCTGGAAACATTTTGAAATGCACGATTTTAATTCATGTTCACAAATCCGAACAAATTTTGAATTCATACCTTGAAAATTTGACCTCATTTTAAAAGATAGCATATATTTTCAGACTTTATTAAAGTCACCAAACAGAAACTGAATTATTTTTTACTACAAGATTTAAATCCAAATAAAATAAACAATTGTTTCAAAAATTGCGATAAGGAAGCGCAGACTGTATTCTAAGATTCCAAGCAATCTATCAACGTAATCATACAAATACCACAAAGTGGTAGGCAACTGATTACGATTTGTTGACTCGATTAACCTTGAAAAAGTCTCAAGCTCGTTGCTGTAATTAATTTCTATTAGATATACTCGTAAGTGATTCAAACGCTGTCTTGATTATTGAATAAATTTAAACTTAGGTGTAACTAAAAACTACAATTTCTTTACTGCGTATTGAAGTGAAAATTTTATTTTACAAAATGACGACAAAGTGCAGCTTTGTTTAAAAGAGCTCAGGAACATTCACCATGGTTGAGTGTTGCCACCGTGGCTGCCACTTAAGAAGGCTTTCCTCTCAGAGCAAATTGGCAGCATATTTTTAGTTAGTCACTCTGTCGTCAACGGTAGCTGGCTTATCAGCATACACTAGTGACTTGACGTATCTCCACAAAAAGTGGATTCAAATGACTCAAGCGGCGAATATTTTTGTTCCAATAAAGTGTTTCTAAGACGATATTTATTGACACCGGTACAAAAAAAATCGTAACTAATTCGCCTGATCACTCGCCATTGACCGAAATATTGGCTCTATCTACAAATTTGATGAAACGACCTGTTGTGACTCCGGCCCCAATTAAGTGTAAGTTTTTCGGGACTCAAGAAAATTTTTCTCCCTCCAAAAAAAGGCAATACCAACTTCACTTGTTTACTTACATACAATGAAGTCAAAATTGAGTTTCATCACTGACGATATAATGGGGCTTAACTTCCATTTGTTTTCAGTTTCTGCACCAGTTAGATCTCAAAATCTTCGACGTCTAGTAGCTGCAAGACGTCCAAGGTTTCAATTGAAATTCTTTCTCGCAAATCTGTGAAGACTTTCATAGATTGATACTTTGTTGTATTCCTCGGCATAGTTCTAACATCCTCAAAATTGAGGGATTCGATGAATTTCCAAATCGAAACCACAGCTGATTGGCTTGATTTTCCGCACGCCACTAGATATTCTTTAAACTAGTATTAAAATTTCCCCGACGACTTGCAAGAATGGAATTGTGTTATTGACTTGCATAGCACCACTATTAAGATCGAGTGTCGTCCTCTGAATTACTTTTTCTGAGACACTACGTCGGGGGCAGTACGTCACTCAGACGCAATACTGAGACCATGAGCTGAGAGTTGCATAAAGCTGTCGCAAATGAAGCAGCCTTGTCAGCTGTACTTGGGTCACTGTGAAACCTCGCGTAGAGTACCACATCATGCCGCTCTACTCACCGTCTTTTTTAGCAAAGCAATGTCAGCGCACTTCTTTAAGTGGTCATAAGTACAGTTTTTCGTTTCAGTTGTGATTTGTAAAAGGCAATAACTTCTTTCATAACAGCGTTCCTGATAGCAGGCATCTTGGAGCTTCGTGAAAGGGAGTTATACAGCTTTCGACTATAGCACGTTGACTTGACAGTATTTTTGGCTTCCTCTTGAATCCTTGTGACAGCACCTCTAACCTTAAAGAACGGCACATCCCTCTGGTCTGGCACTGGTCCAGCGGAAGTTTCAGCTTCTTCTTTAGTTGGGATAACACAATCTGCCCAATCGCTTTTCATCATTGAAACTAGATGAATCTGTCTGTCTTGGATCACTTGTTTTAATGAGTTTTGTCAAATATCGGAAGGAGACAATTGCACCCATTGCCCCCCTGGATCCGCGCCTGTGCGAGTCGATAGATTTGGATCCTCGATTACACGCACATTTAGGGCGATGGTACCACTTCCCATTAACGCCAAACTGATCAGAATTTTAACTTTTCAACGTGATTAATTATTATGTATTCGGACCAAAAATTAATGCTATATCTCCGTTTCTACGTGAAATTCGATGCTCTTTCAGAATCTGAGCTCTGAATTTCAATTAGACACCGAGAAAAAAAAATGGCCGATTTAAACATGAAAAACGTGAAAATTTTTGAAAAAAAACAAAAACCGCATAGGTATCAACTTTTTACTATAATCAGAGGTGATCATGGCACTCGAACATTAAGAGGATTTTTTTTTTCAGAAAGTTTCATCGACGCGTTTTTTCAAAATGGTTGCGAGAATGAAAAAAAATTATAAAAATCTTAATCAACCGTTTTCTCAAAAACTATAAACTTAAGAAAGAAATTTCTAAAACAAAAATGTATTAAAATTTATCAAAAAACACTCTCAATTTTTGGATACAATTTTTAATTTTTGAAAAGTTCAAAAAATCCAAGTTTTCAATAATACCTAAAAAATTTTTTAAAAAAATTGAAAGTGTTCTTTGACTACTTCTTTGCTTATTCTCTGCATATGCATTGTTTTTTTCTACTCTTAGCATTACCCAGAGACAACGGCGTAGACGTGGTAAAACTTTGTTTCATAAGGGGTGCTTTTTTTTCGTGAGTCCCCTTGCCTCTCACTTTAACATTTCTTTTATCAGTGCTTCTTTGCCCACAAATGAAAAGCTTGCGGAAAATGTAAATCAGTTTTGGATCGAGCCTCTGAACTATATCTTCTCGAAGTTCATAGTGGACTTACACCTGCAGCAGTTGAAGCTTTTGAAACGGGCTTCGAATCCATAATAGTGATGAAGTTTATGCCACTATTTTGATCGTGTTTTACAATATAAGTACCACGTGGAGCTTTCTTATCAAGTATATTCTTTTCTTTTTGCATTGTAAAATCAAATCCATATTTGTAAAAAAATTATCAAAGTACAAATGAAATGCAGGCATTTTATAATAATTCATTAGCCGAAAAAAAGGTTCTTAGAAATGCAACACTACATGAGTACCTAAAACACATTTTCCGGTTTGGGAGTTTTTACCGCAATGTGGGTCTAAATTCAGTAGATAGCCGTCCGAAGTGCATAAACCCCTAAATTTCAACCTGTTTAGCTTTTGACATCAAAATAATAACAAATTCAAGCTTATCTCTGAAAAATTTTTAACCATTTTATAAAAGTCTTATTAAGTCAAATGTTTTAGTGAAAAATAAAAGAAAACCAAAACCCCTTCTCTCCTCAAAGAATATAAAAAGGCGTTTAGAATACGCAAAAGAATGCGTAGGACAGCACCAACATATTTCGAACACAGTAATTTTTACAGACGAGTCCCAATTTAATATATTTGGAAATGCGACAGTTAAACATGGAGGGCGCAGCGTAATGGTGTGAGGCGCATATGAGTCCAATGGCGTTGGAAATTTGGTTTTTGTGGACGGCAATATGAATAAAATTGACTACCTCAATATTCTAAAAACCAATTTGCCAGAAACTGCCGAAAAATTAGGACTTAATAATGGAATCCGTTTTGTCCAAGATAATGACCTGAAACACTCCTCTTACATTGTAAGGGAATGGCTCCTTTATAAAACCTTAAAAGTACTGCCCCATCCACCGCAAAGCCCGGATTTAAATCCAATAGAAAACCTGTGGACGTACATGGAAAATAAAATGCGAGAGAGAACAATAAGCAATAAGACACAACTCAAAAACGCTCTTCAAAATATATGGAAAAATATACCTAACCTCAGAAATAACTAGCAGTTTGGTTTCTTCGATGGGTAGTAGATTGAAAGCTTTTTTAGAGGCTAAGGGACAATATTAGCCTTTGATTATTTTATATTTGAATGTACTTTTTCCCGTAATTTACGAAGTGTTCAAGTTTGTTTTGGCTTTTGAAAAAAATTGGTTTGGTTTTTTTTTTGTAATACAAAAACCTTTGATTTTATAAAACTTTAACAAAATGATTCAAAATTTTTCGGGGATTAACTTTAATTTAATATTTGTTTGATTTTAATAACTAAACAGGTTGTAAAAATATTCAAGTGAGAAATCAAAAGAAGCTGGTGTTCAACTTTTTTTTGGTTCGCTGTATACCTATAAAAGTGTCAAGATCTTGTAATTTCATCAATCATCAATCATCAAGCATCAATTATACAGTCAAAATCGGTTATAACGACTTTCAAGGGACTGACGAATGTAGTCGTTGTAAGCGATAGGTCGCTGTAACCGATATCAAGGTATGCACGTTAATTATTTTTTTTTTCAAGTAGAAACCCATGTTTTTTATTTTTTTTTTCATAATTCTTATTTCATTTTTAGGCACATACGAGTATCTTAGTTCAAATAAACATTAATAATATTTATTTAAAAAAAGGGAAATATCCACTTGCTTAGTTTTTGTTGTTACAAACTGTTTTTCAATTATTTTTTCCATTTACATAAGATTTTTAGTAAAGATGTTGCCACCGACATCATTTAATGAAAAAAATGTTCTTAAAGTGCGCACAGAATTCAGAGCATCTTCGATCGTTGGCTGAACAAATCCCATTTCTGATATAAAAAATTATTTGTTTGTTATGTTTTGATCGAGAAAATATTAAACTCAGTTACCTTCTTCGCTTTCTTGAGGAGCATCATTTCGCACAAAATCAACAATTTCTTCATCAGTCAAAGGCTGTTAAAAGGTGCTCGTCAACTGAACAGGGGAGTGCATTTTCAACTGATACAGTATTTTGAAGCCACTGATTTAAGGGCCATTCATCCTCTTCCTCAAAATCTTCTCTCGTTTGGGCATTTGTCAATCCCGAATGTATAAAATAGTTTGCAATGGTTGAACAAGTAACCCTCTCCCAATGTCGCGTCGATGTTCGATATTTTTAATTAGCTCTAGCACTTGAAGCTTCCTGTAATTTGCTTTAAGAGATCTTATAATTCATTGGTCCATTGGTTGGAGCACCGAGGTAGTATTTGGTGGAAGGAACTCAAGTCGTATTGCTTGCAAGCCTTCCACTGCTGGATATGCAGGACAATTATCCACGAGCAATAAGATCTTCTTCTTCTCCTTTTGAAGTCGATGGTCCCAGTTTCGCAAGTATTTCTCAAAAATTGAAGATATCATCCAAGCTTTCTTATTGCTCTCATAATCTATTGGAAGCCGTTTTTCATTCTTAAAACATCTTGGGTTTCGTTATTAACCCACAACAAGAAGTTTCTCCTTTATTGTTCCAGTCATATTTGCACCTACCAGTATAGTTATTCGATCCTTAGCAATTTTGCCTCCAATACATTTTTCACCTTTAAATTTAAGCGTATTCGTTGGAGTCATTTTAAAAAATAGACCAGTTTCATCAATATTAAAGATTTTTTCATCGGTATAATTTGTCCGAAGTTGAGGCCAAACAACCTGCAACCAATTGTCTACTGCACCTTTAAGAACACTTTTGGCCTCTCCTATTATTTTGACACTCACAATTCCATGATGCTGACGAAAACGCTGTATCCATGCTGAAGAACACGCGAAGTCATTCTTCCCCATCTCCTTGGCAAAGTCATTTGCTTTAGCTTGCAAAATGGGTCCACTGATGGGTATACCGGAACTTATCTGCGTCTTAAACCATATAACGAGAGCCTTTTCAACCTCAGTGTGGAATGAACTTTTTATTTTTTTTACGGTGTTTCGCCCCCTCAAATAGTTTTTTAATTTTTTCCTTATCCTTTGAAATTGTGGAAATAGTGGAGTGTGAAACGGAATACTCTTTGGCAAGGTCTTTATTTTGCTCTCCAGCTTCCAATCTAAAAATTATAGCTGCTTTCTCTTCAATCGTAAATATTTTTCGTTCTGACTTATTTTCCAATACAACTTTTTACGAACCGAATAAAATTAAACTTCTACGATCGTGACACAGAAAAAATTGCACTCAGTAGCATCAACAGCTGCGTCGATTTAAGTCGTTGTAACCAATATTTTATTTCAAACAAGAGAAAAATATGTCATTTTAAGCGATATGTCGTTGTAAGCGATGTCGTTATAGACGATTTGTTGTTCAATGGGACTATAATGGAGCTCAATCGGGACCTAAGAATTTGGTCGGAATAACCGATAAGTCGTTATAACCGATGTCGTTGTAAGCGATTTTGACTGTATATTGTTTCACTTCGGCGGAAAAAAAGGTTTCAAACAATTGGAAAGGCTCGCACGCCTGTATATTTTTTTTTTGCAGCTTCAGATAATAATACTGTTTCATCACAAGTACTTGGATATTATACCTCGCCAACGATCCAAATAAATTTGTGATTTATTTCAAGTTTTCAGAATAAGGAGCACAAGCCTTTTATAAGTAATATTTGGTATTATGAATTCATGTTCAGAATCTGAATGAGATATCGAATCACAATCAGAATCAGAATCATCTGCGCCTCAATTGTCTGCATTCGGAATCAATATGTTTTCGTCCGAATCACTATCCGACGAGACAGAAGATTTTGAACGTTTTCGTGGCATAACAAGTGTGTTGAAAAAGTGAAAACCAATATCTTTATTATATGCTTTACTTACCACAAAAAATGGCATGTATAGGGACCACAGGCGTTCTTAGGACTACTCCTACGGATGCCATGACAGTCGTGCTCCATCTGTTGCCTATAGACCTCCTCATACATAACATAACTACACATAGTGCAGTTAGACTCAGAGAATCTAAGCTATGGACCACAAAACCATATGGACAAAGCTGTATCCTAGACTCAATACCGAGGGAACTAGCACCAAATCAGACAGACTATACACCGACTTATCATGATTTTGGTAAATACGTAGACGTAGTTCTTCCGACGAAAGAAGACTGGAATAGTGGACGCATTAATTTCATCTCGGATGTGAGAGTCGACACAGACGGTTCAAAGTATTTTCTGAAAGGATCTGAATGTATGTACAGCCTTGAGACTGCCGAACGACACCAGTATCTTTCAGGCAGAAATCTTCGCCATTAAGGAAGCGTGTCTTCTAGTCAGATCAATCAAACACACAGACTTGATACAAAGAATAGCTATTCTCGTTGATAGCCAAGCAGCTATTAAGCAGCATCGAAAATAGTTCAAGACTGCCGCGAACAGCTTACTTGTATAGCAGAAAGATTCAAGATAACCATTATTTGGGTTCCCGGGCACAGTCACATCCCAGGTAATGAAAGAGCTGACGCACTAGCCAAGCAAGGTGCAGCACTCGATAGATCATATACATATTCCACTAGGACTAGTCAAAGCTAAAATCGATACACATTTCCGGAAAATTGCTGGCTTTAGGTGGTCTCAACTTAACACTTGCGCAAAATCCAGGAAAACATGGCCGCTATGTAATCTAACACGGACTGAGGATCTCCTTAGTCGGACACGCACTGACATCGCCAGAATAATAGCGGTCATCACAGGGCACTGGCCGATAGGAGATTACGCAATCAGACTTAACATCCCATACAACACACACTGTCGCAGCTGTAACGACAGAAAAGGAGACACTTACTCATTTTCTGTGCAGCTGCCCAGCGCTGGCTAGAGTCAGACAGCGAACATTAGGCAACGCCTTTTTCGAGTCCCTCGATGAAATATCCAATTAAACCATAAAGCAACCAAAAAAACTTTCTTAATGCAACACGATGGATTTTATTTATTTAAACCTATAAACTTATAAAAAAAGGCTGAATATTAACTCTAAAACTCTAAAATTTTTTCAAAAATTTTTCAGGTATTTTTAAAAAATTGTATATTTTGAAATTAAAAATTAAAAATTGTATCCAAAAATTGTGAAAAAATTTGAGTGCTCTTTGATTATTTTTAAGACATTTTTTTCTTAAGTTTATAGTTTTTGAGAAAACGGTTGATTAAGATTTTTATAAATTTTTTTTCATTCTCGCCACCATTTTGAAAAAACGCGTCGATGAAATTTTCTGAAAAAAATTCCTCATAATGTTCGAGTATCATGATCACCACTGATCATAGTAAAAAGCTGATACCTTTGCGGTTTTTGTTTTTTTTCGAAAATTTTCACGTTTTTCACATTTTAATCGGCCATATTTTTTTTTCTCTGTGTCTTATCGAAATTTTGAGCTCAGATTCTGAAAGAGCGTCAAATTTCGCGTAGGAATAGAGATATTGCATTCACGTTGAAAAGTAAGTTTAAATTGTGATCAGTTCGGCGTTAATGGGTCAAGTTCACTCCATAAATTATTTGGTTTTCATCCAAACTCTAAACAGGTTTGGGTTTAAATCAAAGCTTTCAATTTGATATTGAACTCGAAGTCCATTTCAATTTCCGACGGTTCCCAAACCTCGTTTCGTTTAGTCCCCGCCATTTACATGTACATTAAAAAAACACTAAGCTTTGATCATTTAAATTACATTTTAATGGATATTTCAAGCCCTGGTTTGTATCAATGGCATGCTTAGATCAGAAAAAAATATATGAATTGCATTTATCATTCGAGGCTTTGATTACAAATGCAATCATCTCACCGTTTTGTTGCCTGCAAGCACACAATTGTGTGCAATTGTGCAATAAACATTTGTTAAATTTTTGTTACGCAATTCTAACGTTGTAAAAAGCGCAAAACTGCTGCTGAATGCGCCAGCAATTGAGGCTTGACGGCATGTTATTCATCAAACTAGTAATTTTGCATTAAAACATGCAAAGAAAAACATTACTCCACCA
Organism: Orthonevra nobilis; assembly: GCA_963555765.1. Classification (NCBI taxonomy): domain Eukaryota; kingdom Metazoa; phylum Arthropoda; class Insecta; order Diptera; family Syrphidae; genus Orthonevra; species Orthonevra nobilis. Next base: position 72,400,582 of record OY743227.1, on the reverse strand, counting down.
ACCGAGACGACATTCTCATAATAATTAAGTGCAAATGTGGCCTATGCAATTTTTTAATGGATATGAATCTATACAGCGCGGCTGAACTTTGTTGTGGATTTTTTTTTCAGACTGGAACTTTGGCAGGCAATTTGATGATGAAACATTGGCGCCCAGACTTCCCCTCGGACATATTCCTCACTTTCGAGGCATTGCAGGCTAAGGTCATAATTGGATCTAAGCCAGGAGATCAACAGACCTTATCCCTGAGCGAATTTTTGAAGACCGATATGAGTGGGAAAATATTAATCGCATTCATTCTTCCGGCCTACCCAAAGGACAAATTTCTCTTTGGTTCATACAAGGTATGCTTAAAGCTTTAGCTTTCTTTTTTACTTATAGTAATATTTTTAGATAATGCCACGAGCTCAAAACGCTCATGCCTATGTTAACGCAGCGTTTCTGGTTGAGCTGGATGCGCAGTCGAAAACGGTTGCGTCTTCTCAAATCTGCTTTGGCGGCATCAGACCAGACTTTGTACACGCAAAATCCGTGGAAGCAGCTCTTTTAGGGAAGAACTTGTTCTCCAAGGATCTAATGCCACAGCTTTTTGGCGGTCTAACAAAGGAACTCGATCCAGATGCAGTACTACCCGATGCGTCTCCAGAATACCGCAAAACGCTCGCATGTGGTCTGCTCTACAAATTCATAATTAAAAACGCCCCAAAAGTCAAAACGGAGGTTAAAACTGGCGGAGAAGAGCTTAAGCGTCCGATTTCGTCGGGCCAACAAACTTTCGACACGCAAAAGAAAAATTATCCCGTGACCCAACCGGTTCTAAAGATCGAGGCGACAGTGCAGTGTTCGGGCGAGGCTACATACATGAACGATTTGCCTCCGCAGCCGAATCAAATTTGGGGAGCCCTCGTGCATGCCACTAAGGCTGGTGCCGAGATTGTAGAAATCGACGCTTCGGAAGCCCTTGCTATCCCCGGAGTTTTGGCTTTCTATTCGGCCAAGGATATTCCCGGAGCGAACGCCGTTGTCGACAAGAGTTTTGGCTTCGTTGACACTGAAGAGCTCTTCTGCAGTGGAAAGGTGAAATATTACTTCCAACCGCTCGGTATGATCGTAGCCCTGAGCAGCTCTATAGCCAATATGGCCACCGGAAAGGTTAAGGTCATGTATGGTAAGGCCGATAAGAAAATCCTACCCACCATGGCGGATGTGTTTGAAGCGAAGGAGATGGACAGAGTTGTCTCGATCGTCAAGTCACCAATCGAGAAAGTCGAGCGTCCCAAAGGAGCCGATCTTACGGTGTCGGGAATATTTGAAATCGGCCTCCAGTATCATTACACCATGGAGCCGCAGACAACGGTCGCCTTGCCTTTCGAGGACGGCATGCAGATTTATTCAGCTACTCAGTGGATGGATCTGACTCAGTATTTGATCGCAAACATGCTGCAGATCAAGGTTAAGGATGTTCAGTTGAAGGTGCGTCGTTTGGGTGGTGCCTACGGAGGTAAGATTACCCGCGGTAACTTTGGAGCCTGCGCGGCAGCTCTAGCCGCTCACAAGTTGAATCGACCGGTACGGCTGGTGCAAACGATTGAGTCAATGATGGGAAGTCTTGGCAAACGTTGGGCATGTCGTAGTGACTATGAATTCCATGTGAACAACAAGGGAAAGATATTATCGGCCCGGAATACGTTCTATGAAGATGCTGGTTGGTCAGTAAATGAGTCCCCGGTAGATGGACATTCCACACTTTGCTCGACAAACTGCTATGAGCTCAAAGAAAACTTCAAAGTTGACGGAAACGCTGTGCTGACAGATGCTCCTAGCCACACATGGTGCAGAGCTCCGGGTTCAGTTGAAGGCATCGCCATGATTGAGAATGCCATCGAGCATATCGCCTTCGAGACAATGCGGGATCCAATGGACGTTCGGTTGGAGAATATTCCGGCAGGACACAAGATGCATGAACTGATCGATCAGTTCTCGAAGTCAACCGAGTATAAACAGCGGAGAGCCGAAATTAATGACTTCAACACAAAGAATCGTTGGCGCAAGCGTGGCTTGGGTCTCTGTGTTATGGAGTACCCGATATTCTATTTTGGCAATTATCCAGCGACGGTCGCTGTCTACCATGGAGATGGTACAGTTGTGGTGTCGCATGGTGGCATTGAAATGGGTCAGGGTATGAACACCAAGGTAGCTCAAGTTGCAGCCTACACCCTAGGCGTACCGCTGGAGATGGTGAAGATTGAATCAAGTGATACATTGAATGGGGCCAATGCCATGGTCACTGGTGGAGCTGTTGGAAGTGAGAGTCTCTGCTACGTGAGTCTAGATTGTTTCTGCCTCGAGTGTCGACTAATTTTTATCTTATCTTAGGCTGTTCGTAAATCCTGTGAGATCATTGTTGACCGCCTGAAACCGGTTCGGGCAGCGATGAAGGATCCCAAATGGCTTGACGTTATCACCGAGGCACACAAGCAGACCATCAATCTTATCGCCAGCGATTATTACAAGGCTGGTGACATGAAGCCCTACAAGGTGTATGGCCTTTCTCTGACAGAAGTCGAAATTGACATTTTGACGGGAAATCATCTGCTCAAGAGGGTTGATATCCTTGAAGATACCGGTGAGAGTCTCAGTCCAAACATCGATGTTGGCCAAATTGAGGGCGGTTTTGTAATGGGATTGGGTTACTGGTTGACAGAGCAGTTGATCTACGATAAACAGACTGGTGAGCTGTTGACAAATCGTACATGGAATTATAAGCCGCCTGGCGCGAAGGACATTCCGATTGATTTCAGGATTAATCTGATGCAGAAGACAGCCAATGAAAATGGTTTCATGAGGTCTAAGGGTAAGTTGTGTTGGGGATCTTTTGAAAACTCGTTTGAAAACTTTTCTTTTTGCTCAATCATTTTTAGCCACGGGTGAGCCAGCTGTCTGTTTAGCTGTGTCATCAATCTTTGCTGTGCAACATGCAATTCAGTCGGCAAGAGACGATGCTGGCTTGAAGAGGGAATGGGTTCGTTTGGGCGCTCCTACTACTCCGGAGACGGTTGTTCTCAATTCCGGATCGAATGTCAGCCAGTTTCTTTTGGAATAAATGTGCACGATACAAATTGCTGATGGGTGTTTGGTTTTATGAATTATTCTGTGTTAATCTTGTAAATATTTAAAATAAATAAATAAACGAAATTTTTAAAGTTTTTCGATGCATTAAAGCTATTTAAATTTAGTTTGAAGATGGGAAGAGATTGTATCAAAGTTGTACAACAAAGTTTGTTCATCGGAAGCTGAAGAGGGTTGTGTTTTTTTTTATTACAAATAAGCATCCCTCAATACTGTTTAGCAGTAAGCTAAGATTTTACAGACTTTTTTTATACAATTTTCTAACGAAAGGTTTTCTAGGAGACTGCAACAAGAGAAGACTTATTATAAGCGATGAGTCGAATACTCAACTTATCAAAATATCTAACAAAAAGAGACAACTTTTACCAGTGATGCAAGACAACGGAGATTGCGGTCTTTTTTTAGAATACCAATTTGGCATTGCTATTCCAAAGAAGAAAAAAAAACACATAACGCGGTTCATGCAGATTCTCAACGAAAGTTTGGTGTTCAATTCCTACCTTAGACTTTTTTCGACACTACTCTTTATCAAGCTTCGGTTTTAATAGCAAAGCTAAGGGTTATTCTTCCCAAAAAGTAATGAGCTAGTTAGAAAGCACTATCTGAGTCCTCGCTCCGCAGTGGAGCGTTGTGTGATATTTTTTATGGCAATTTAAAACAACAGTCGTCAATTGAATTTATAAGCTCGATTCATTTATTGGCATTATGGCATTTATAGTATATTATTCTTATAAAATTTTGCAAAAATAATTGTATGTAAACATCAATATGTAAATATCGCTATAAAATTGGAAGTTACTTGCTTGCCCGGCAGACGTTACCATTCCTTAAGAATTTTATTGGTAAAGTTGCATATTTTTAACATTTAATATTTTTAATTACAAAAAAATGTAAATGCAATTTTTTATATATTTATTATTTTAATTTTATTTCTTCTAAATTATTTGGCAGTAAGAACTTTGTAAGTTTTTCTATTTTCACCTAGCAATGAATACATTACCAGGAATCGTAATCTGCGAAGTCTCAATATTTTTTTTATTGATTTGCAATTTTTAGAAACACGTTGTTTTGTATGATCCCCCTTAATTTTTAATTTTTTGTTATTTTTATTATTTGTTTATATAGCGGCCATTTTAGTACACATTCTTTGGAAACGGCCGGACGGGCAGTGTTTACACTCTGCAGGTACGGTACACTTTAAAGCACTTATGCTTATTAAGTTGTATTTTAGTGGTGTGAGTTATCCACTGAGTTTTTGTTTGTTTTGTTGTTGTTGTTTTGTTTTATACTTTTTTTTATTTGTTTGTGGTTTTTTTATATACATATTATGAGCTTTTATTTGTTATGTTTTTGTTGTTTTTTTTTTATACAAATACGATCGAGTGGTGACGTGAGAGTTGTGTTGTGGGTTGTAGCCCAGTGTAGTCTAGGAGTGAGGAAGTCCAATCATCTGAGGAGAATAGGGTTGCGTTTTCCACCCTATTCAGTACCGGTGAGTTGGATGTTGCCCTCCTACTGTACACTTTTTTTTTCGTCGGCTCGCTGTGGTGTTTGCGCTTGCCTGATAACTTTTTTCTCACACCCGGAGATATGCGTTTTCCTGCTTCGGGTGTAGCGTACACTTTAAACTACTCTCACGCTCATCACTGTATTGTTCATGACATAAAGAAAGATTTAGCAAACAGAAATAAAGTTTAACTCACATCGTTGAAACATAGAAACCTGGAAAGTTTTCTGTGAATCCTTTGAAAATACCAACGAAGCAATCGGACTGTATGAAACCTGTTCTTCTGAACATATTCCCGATTCTATATACGTTCCTTCTGCCTTACTCTGATAAACGGAAGAGAGTAGAGTGAAATTTTTTTTCAGAGCACAAAAGAACGACTGCTAGGCTTATGTTTTTTTACACTTTCCAAAAAGTGCAAAACCTAATCAAGGCCGTGGTGAAAAAGTCTTTTACGAAACGAGGTGTAACAAAGTCAAATCAAGATCTGGAAGAAATCAAATCAAGAACGAGCAGGAGGCTTCTATTTAAAGTGTCTTACGAAAAAATCACGCCACAATTTTATTGATAGTCAAAGAGCTTTAAAATGAATATGAAGGAAAGACGGCTCTAAATGATCTCATCGAACATCATCAAGTTGCTACAATCTGGATTCATGGCCACAGAAAGATCGAAAACAATGAAAGGACATGAACATTTGTTCGAGTCATTGCACGTTATGAGAGGACTCTCATACATGAGGAGCCTCAATTCATCAAAAACCTTCTGTGTGCCATAATCTAAAACATCTCTGTTTTATAGGGAGCAGACTGCTTGATGGACACGGGACAATAGCAAAGGATTTTATAAATTTCACAAAGAGCAGAAAGTGATTTCAATGATCAAGTGTTCATTTCACATAAAATCTGTGAACTGCAGCAGCCCAACTCACTTAAAAAGCCTCAGAGATCTGTCAGCAGCACAGAAAATGTTTTTTTGTATAGCCAGCTCTCAGCTCAATGTTTCACAAAACATGACCTTTTATATGATAGAACTTCGTTATAAATGATAACTTGTAGCCAACCATTAGCTATAGAGATTTCAATAGTGTATATTACACCGTATTGCATTAGGATGTTACTGATAGTAAATTAAAAAATATGCTCTTGATACCGCGTGTTTGCAGAACAAGCTTAACTTCACCAGAAAACTTGTATGAAAAACATGTGCCCCTCAAAAGGAAAAAAACAAAATACAAGTCGCCTGAATGGTTACCTACTGACACCCTTTTACTTATAAAGAAACGCCTTATTGCTTATAAGCGGTAAAAAAAATGCAAGCTTGATGAATTTCTTAAAACTTACTGCAACCTTCGCAATGTAGTCGTGGCAAATTTTAGGGCACCAAAGTGCAATTTCTATCAATCAATAAAGTAGAAAAGGTATCAGGAAAAAATATGTGGAATCACATGCGGCAAATTGAAATTGGAAAACAGATCCCCACAATTCCCCAAAACATTTATTGCATTCAATTTAATTCAAACTTCGTCACGGCAACATCCATGGCCAGTGATCAGCAGCAGTTGACGAAACGAGCGATGAGAGGGATGTTCATACTCTTGACTGCGGATTCGTTCACTCTTTATTACTTATTTGTTCAACTCTATACTGACCACCCCAACTTTTCCAAAGGAATGAAAAGCTCTTTAAATTTGATTCTTTGTCGATTCCACTGCATACTTAAGGGATTTAACTTAGAAAACGCCGCCAATAAGTCTTTCGGTCTAGGTATTAAATGTGGTCGATTTGGGCCTGTAGTCTTAAGATCTTAGTTTGCAAGGAGTAGCTACATTTTCCCGGATACTATTTACAAAATAAAAATATTTTTTTGCATTCGCTTATAATTCGCAGTATTTTTTCTCAGCATTGTAGGAACATTGAACGCTGAAGATGCTGTTACATATCCACATGTAAAATGTGCCGTAAGACAAACCCAAATGCTGTGCTCGTCACAAAATCAGTAGATTTGGATCTTCTTCAACACTTCTTATGGATCCATTTGACAGCATTTAATGATGCAAGTTATATATTCTTGACCGATTTTGCAGTATCAGAATGCTCGTTGGTTCGACAAGATCTGCAACAATGGGACGCGCTCTTTGATGATAAATATTATTTTAAACATGGTGACGAATTAACGCTACTCAATTAATAGTTTGCAGAATCACAATAGGACGATATTAGTTTACTCACGCGACACCAGTGCAAAAATCGAACGAAGTATCACTCTAACACTATTTTTGCTGAACGAACAAACTGCCACGATACAAGACCCTTTTTGTACTTGTGTCAGAAACAGCAGCACGCCCTTTGCATTCTAAAACAAAGCTCGTTAAAAAAAAAGTGGCCTTGTTAACACGTCACGAGCCTACCATAAGGGCCCCTGCCCCCGCAACATAAAAAAAATTATCTACTTAAAAGGTCATAACCCATAACATTGCAATATTCAAATGAAAAAGTTAATTTAAAACTCCCAAACATAAACAATTAATGACCTTAACGAGGCACAATCATAAAATTTCGAAAATTTTCATCAAGCTCTCAAACAGAGGCGGACTCGGCAGTTCGAAAATCATTTCTTATTGATGCCAAAAGAAAGCCATAAGTCCATTACCGTATCCCTATCCACAACAAGCATAGAAAAGGGGTACCAACAATACTCAACGGATCATCCCGAGGGTGGTCACCCAAGTCATAAAGTTTGCCTCAAAACAGACTGACAAGAGGAAGCGTAACATTTAAGCGCACACGCACTATGCTCTTAAATCGATGACGAGAACGATGATGGCCTCTTAATAGCCAAGTGATGACAACTGCAACGAAATGTGAAGTGACAACACATTCCAGCGCACAGTCGTTCGTTTTCGATTAGGGGCAGCATGAGGGGGCATTCTCGTTTCTCAAGGGAAACTTTTTAATTTTCCGGCAGATCTCGTTCTTGTGCTTGTCGCTGGAAAATTGTTGCTTTTAAATTTCCTCGGAACATGTGTTTTCCGTGGCGCATAAACAGCAGCGACTAAATTGATGAAATTAATTTATTTATGATATCGTAAAATTAATTAGAGACGAAAATTGGATGGAAACTATAAATGCGTCGCTCGATGGAAGTCGAAAAAGGGGTTGGCGCACTATCTTCAATGGAGAATGATTTTGTGACAAAATTTTCCAAAAGGAGTCTGTCAAATAAAAACAAGAAAACAAACAATTTAGAATAAACATAGTCGTGCGTTGAGTGTTGAACATGAAGTGGACACTTCACAAATAAGCTGATAAAGAAGAAGCTTTTTATTACTATTGGCTTGTGTTAATTGATTGAGGGTATCAACGTAAAAACGAGGAAGAGCAACAAAGAAGGGGTTCGATTTAAAACGCTTTATAGAGTTTTATTACCTTTTTTGAGCTTACCTAACGAAAGATCAAAATGCTTTATTAGTCTTGTCGTCAGAAGGCCAATGAAAGTCGGTGCAATATTTTGCCATAAATTTGACATCGGAGAGACCTAAACTTAAACAGTGATTTTTTAGAACCAATTTCTTTTCCTTAAAAAGAAAAATAGGAGACATCCTACCGCGTGGAGGAAGCACGTAAAATGTTCCCACGGTCTTGTCCTTACTTTAGTACCTTAAATCAATGAATAAATCTTGAGTTAGAAGCTTCGTATGATAAAGAAGAACAAACATTGATTGCCTCGTGGCAGTATTTTTTTGACTAGGATTTCTGGTGTTTTGAAGGTTCCATACCTCAAAAAGAAAAACTGAACACTTATAAGATCACTTCGTTGTCCGTCTGTTTGTCACAAACCTTTTTCTCAGGCTGTTGAAAAACTAAGCTTCGCAAGTGAGTCCTGTTAAGGATCAATCGCGTCTATACGTCGCAATCTTCAGGATGCTGTGACAGATGGATCCTGTTAAAGTTATCACTAAAACATTCTAAGTGTAAACATTTTGAAATATTTAATGTCCGGTTGAATGCTGATTGATAGACCACCTCAATGTTCCGATAAACAATGTTCATGTAAAATGCATGACTGCAGCGATATACGATTACAAAACGCAATTTTTATAATTTTTGCCTGATTGTTGATGCAGATTTCAAACCTTAACTTTAAAACCAATCCCCAAAATGAAATTGCATAGTATTTCTCCCTTCAATCAATCCTTTTCCAATCATCACTTTAATATTTGGTTCAGTTGTAATCTTTAAGTAACTTTGAATTCTGATTTTGGTATGAGCTTATTTATGGACACAATTGCACGGAACCTTCGTTGCGCGAGTCCGAATCGCACTTGGCCCTTTAACTCACTGCATACACTTTTTTTTCTTTCTCTTTCTTTTAAAGCCCTATACACTCTTCCGAACGATATTAAAAAGCTTCGATACTTCATTTATAGTGAGAATAATCGAGTTTCTTATAAAATCCATCAACCGCAGTGTTCACGCCTGCATTTTTTCAGGTTTTGAAATTAAACATAAAACAAGGGAGCTTAATCTTCTATATAATCGTTTGTTGAGTGAGGAAGCGTTTCTTACATTAACTTAATGGCAAAACTAGGATTTTCACCATATGGGGCGTTTTTAAGGTTCCGTGCCTCAAAAAGAAAAAACATATGTCGTCTGTCTGTCATGACCTTTTTTTCTGACGAACTCGTGGAGGTACCAAGTTGGCATTAATATCAAATACTTATGATTATGGTACCTCAAAGCTTTTAACAGATAAGGTTGTTCATGTCGAATATTTAGATGATAGTTTTTTATAAATTTTTAAATTCTGTACGGAACCTTCTTTGCGTTAGTCCGACTCGAACTTGATTCGAGAACAATATGTTCGAAGAACTATAGGCGTTGATTGTTTCTTCCTTTGGAGCATTTCAATAAAAGTTGTACCACCTGCATCCGTAAAAATTCAACATGGCTTTAGACTTAACTTGAAAATAGAGCTGGCTTTGGAGCTGATCCTTCCCCAAATAGCCCGAGTATTTGCTCTAAAATGTGAAGTAATGGACCATTGTTCTGTTATTATTATTATATAATTATTCTTATTCATGGTTATGAGCCCACACAAAAACTTGACGTTATTCCTATGAAACTGAATATAACAACGCTTGATTGAAACAACCTCTACATGTAGAGTGCCGTTCATTTGGCGGCCCTTCAATGCGATATTTTTGAATCATTTTCCATTTCTGACGTGGGCACCTTATTTCGTCGGTAGTAAGTCGTTTGTCTTTATTGTCTTTAGCCCCTTTTTCAAATGTGCAAAGAATCCAGAGTAGAATCCATTTTGATTCTAAAAGAACAATCACAAAGCGACGACAAAAAACAACCGCATTTTTTACGCCAAGTCTAAAAAATTTAAAATCTATCTTAACGTCTAAGTAGGTTAGACTTTCCTGAGCTATGTGAGACGGGTAGGCTATGGAAGTGAGTAAGTGACTTTGACCTTCCACCACATGTCAGTGGATAAGATAAGTTCACTTCTCTATACATTGATCCACGAACCTCTCTTCCTTGTCATGGCTGAAACTGACCTACTGAAGACCGACGTCTTCATAGAAAGTAGACCACATTCGCATACTTTTTCGGACAACTTACAAGAATAATGTGACCTCATGACTATCATCAGTTTCTTCATGATATCGATACATCTTAATATACAACGAAGCAGTGTTTCGATTGTCCTGAAAAATCCTATTCTGAGGTAAAACTTCTGCGTTCCATCACGCCAAGGTTAAAAAATTGTTCATATTGCCATTGTAGTCTCTGGCTGCGAGGCAATAATTCCATCCTACTCCAATTATGATTATCGAAAAAGAGTCTTGAGGCTTGAAAGAAGTGAAAAGCATGACCCGGTTACTACACCCACTTTCTACTAAGGAGGGGGATACATATGATGTATCGTTGATCACCATCAACTGCTGCATGGTATAATCATCAACAACGTAGTCTTCGGAATAGACGGAATAAAGCATGGAAGAAGTATCTTTCAACCAATGAATCTGATGATCACGAACGTTACTTATCTATTCATAGGGAATGTCAGTTTCTTTCAATTCATCTTTATGGTAAATATACTGAAAGAATGGGTAAATCCCTTCTAACTGACCCTAAATTGTGTTGGAATTTCATGAACAGCAAGAAAAAATCTGATGGCTATCCTTCAACACTTTCATACCTGAATTGAATTTTTCATCTTTTTTCAATTCAGCAGATGATTCTGACAGTTCTATACCCGAACTAAAACAGTTCACTCACCTCGAAACCTTTAATGACGTGAATTACCAGTTTGCTTAAACTCTTTGAAGCTATAATTTTTGACAGTTTTTACTTTAGTTGCAAGCCTTTCCTCACTGACAAATAGCATGGTTTTATAAAAAACAAATCAAATGTGACTTACTTGCTGCAGTTTACTTCTTTTACTAAGTAAGCATTAGAAGAAGGGGGTCAAGTCAACTGCATCTACACCGACTTCAGTAAAGCATTTGATAAGCTTTCAATAAGCTATTAGTTCTCAAAATGAAAGCCCTTGGTTTCCCTGCATCCTCTGTGGAAAGGATATGCTCGTAGCTTTACGGGCGAACATACCAAGTCTTGTTAAGGCGATCAACCTCTAAATCAATTTACGCTTCCTCAGGTGTGCCTCAGGGTAACCACCTAGGTCCTTTGTTATTCATTATATCTATTAACGATGTTGTAAGTGTGCTCAAGAACTCTAGAGTTCTAATTTATGCCGACGACATAAAATATTTGACAGAATTAACAATCTTTCAGACTGCTGGGTTTTGCAGGATGACCTTAATTGTTTCGCAAAATTGGGCTCCAACAATAGCTTATCATTAAACTTTTCTAAATGTTTCAACATGTCCTTTTCTAGAAAACTTAATCCTCTTATTTCTGTGTACACCTTAAATACTTCTGCGCTCGTCAAAGTTAACCTGACAAGGGACTTAGGTGTTCAATTTGCTCAAAATTTTGACTTCTCAATTCATATTCAGCAAATTGTCAACAAAGAAGCTCCCTCCTCGGTTTCATAAAACGCTGGAGTAAAAAATTTTAATGTCCATTAATAACAAGTACACTGTACACATTTGTCTCGGCCTTGATTCTTTGCAAAAACGTCGCGAAGTCTGTGATACTGTGTTTTTGCATCAGCTTATAGCCGGTAATTTAATAATTTAATAATTTAATTAATTAATAAATTAATTTAATTAATTTTAATAATTTAATAATATAGCCTAGTAAATTTAAGTGTTAAGTCATTTAATGCTAGAACAACTAACTTTTTGACATTTAATATCACCGTACAAACAACGGCTGCAATGAACCCCTAACGCGGATGTAAACTTTTTGAACGTATCCGTTCTTAACATGCATGCTTCTTATTTTCAATTTTGCTATATTTTTTGTCATTTGAAGTTATTTTTGATATATGAATAATATTTATTATTTTATCAATCATCTTTTTGCATTTTTTTAGTATGTATATTTGTGTATGCTGTTAGGCTATCACTGCATAATTATGTTTACAAACAACTAACACCATGCTAAATGATGACTGTGACAAGATGAGTATTACTCTATGAGTAACACTGTTACTAACAAAGCTTGTTTTATAAGCAGTACTGATAGCGTTAAAAAAGTATGCCTCCAGCACTATACACGATCTTTTAAGGCAGTTTTATAGTGATTCAAATAGCAAAACCATCTGCTCCATTACACTTTTTTTCCATATTTATTATTCAATTTTAATATTGTAATTATAAATAAATAAAATTTGAGTGGTAAGTAATGTAATAATACTACATAGCTTTTATAATATTATATTTATAATATTATTGATTTCGTTGAAAACAAACGTAAACAGACAGTTTTTCACTTCTCCATTATATAGACGTGTTTCGAACATTTCTTATTCGAAGAAGTTACGAACTCAATATTCTGGGCTCTACAGATGTGAAGAATTGCAAATAAGTATGAGTATTGTAACGTGAAATTGTAGCCATAAAACTATTCTAACTTTGAAGTGGGTAACTAATCACAATTAAAAAAATGTTCAATACTTTATAAAAGTATAGATGTTTAAGTGGAACTATCAACGAGTTTAAAAAAAGACAAAAACTCTGTGCATGTTGTCTTTTCTTAAAGACAGCTACATTTTCAATTGTACAGCAATTATGAGAACACCTGATGTTGCTATCATAATTTATTATGTTCCTATTCATCCCGCAAATATCAGCACTGAAACCAAAGCAATTACAATCAGTTCTATGAAATATCAAAATAGGTGGGTTAAGATCAAGTGAGGTTGCTTAAAAATACATGGTTTTGGTTTGGTCACTTATTATTAATCTGTGCATGCCAAATAATGCCTTAAAACTTTTAAGTCATGGTTAATGTGAATTAGGTCAAGATCTGAATAACTGCTGAACTTATTCTGTTCCGTCGGTTTAAGCTTCATCCTTTCTTAGACGTCTAACACTTTTTGTAGTGTTTATCTTTTCGCTTTGACGGGACATTGATCGTGCCTCTCGCTAATCGTCGCCCGTCAATTGTAATTGAAAAAAACTTAGACTTTGATTCCGCTTAGAATCGAAGCTGAGTCCCTTGGCGGGCACACCGATTGCCGAACCACTTAGCTAAGCTCAACTTGACTCTAATATGCGTGAAAACTCACCAATGGACTTCAATCGTAGAGTTCGTAAGCATTCTCGTCATTCCTTGTGATAGCAGTGAGGCCAATGTTTTGCTGGTGGCGAAGGATGTCAAGAGGTATTGGTACAATCTATGAGCATAGTTTTTGGCTGAATCTTGTGATTGCTGCCCAGCACCGTTGAATCTTTTCCCGAAGGTTTTCGGATTTTTTGGAGTCCAGGAAAACGTCATTCGAGATCTGGTACCAACTACGTACTGACCCTTTTCGAAATTGGCCTCTGATGGATCCATTATCGTAAAAAAAGTTGCTTGTGGTGAGCCCTCAAAAATGTATTTTAAAGCGTTATCTACTTAGTCCGTGGGAGCTTGCATCATGATGAAGCAGATGTGAGTACTTGACGAACGCAATCGTGATGCAGATTTGCTATCAGCCGTTCAAACACATGACTGGCTCTTCCCTTGCTGATAAAAAGTCATCCAACAGCTATAAAAGCTGTAAAAGCTGTCACAATAATTCATTCCCTCTTTGCTCCATTTCTTCGTATTTCCTCGCTCTGTAGCGGTCTAAAACCTCTCCAAGTTGATTATCCTCTCGTGCCTTACTAAAGAGCCAAATATTCCATGTTCCGAAGGTCGATGTCCTTCTTTGTCCCCCTGCGTCGTCGACACTAAAATCGTCTTTAAATTATTCTTTTTGGACTTTCATAAAGCTTTGTATTTCTTTGGCAAGGGATTATGAGTCGCTGTACAATCGGATTTTCCGTGATCCTGTAACGATCTATACCCCTTATTTCTGCTGAAAGCCTCGCCCCACTTTCGGCTCACGACTTCTCCATTTGGTTGCAAATTTCCAGAATTAATCCCTTCGCAACACAATGTTTTGTAAAACGAACCTCAACTCGATTAGGTCCATCAATGTGTGTCCTTAAAACCACACTGGCCATCTGATGTTCTCAAATTTCAATCGAAATCATTGAACGAACATATTTTCCGAAATTTCCATTTAGTCTCTCGATGATGTTCCTCTAAGTCCCGATCCCCTGAAATTGAAATTGATAATAAATTCATTTAAAACTTTGGCAAAATAGCCTGCATCCAAGCGAGGACCCGGTGTTTTCTTTCCCACAAAAATCAACTCTTCCCGGTATTGATGACAATCCACTGCCTGGACGACAACGTCACCCAAACTACGTATATGAGTATATGCACCCCAAGAGAATGCACTTTTATTGAATTTCTAGGCGAAAATTTGCGAACTCGCCTCTGCATCAGCTTCTACAACGATATGCATACAAAGTGTCCAAACCGAAAAAAGGACATTTGTCTTGCTTTGGATTTAAGCCTTTCATCCGGGGCCGCTTTCATCTTCACGTTCTCTGGTTGCACAGATTTTTCTTCTCTGCAACGGATAGACTTTGATTTTCTTCCAAGTCCTTTTTTTTTCGTCCTCATTCCTGTGTCGGTGTACCCATGGCAAATTGATAAAAAGTGATGATGACTGCTGGAAAATTTTGTGCAAATCACAAAGAGCTTTACTAGTACTCCTCTGATATGCGAGTATCCTTGGTTCGAACGTTAGCATATGACGATATCCTGGTAGCGATGAAATGTGGCCAACCTAACAACCGGGGCGAAAACGAAAACTCAACTAACAACTGATACTGTTCCCTACACACAGGACCAAGGATAGTGGCACAAAGGTGTACGAGTAGACTATTCTTAAAAGGATGAGGAAAAGCTAGATAGAAAAAAAATAAAATAGAAAGGATTGCATTATTTTCGGATTATCAAGCTGGTCCTTCGGGAGAGCACAGTTCGGTTACCTGACACTTTGTGATTTTTTTTTTCTTGCTGAGATTGCTGCGTTGGGTAGACGGGGTACGAATTTTTTGATTGAAATTATCACGTGACAAGGACATTTTTCAAAGGATATTCATGATAGCGAACACGCAAGGGATTTCTCCATCGTTCGTTAGTGTATACGACTTTGCGGAGTGTCTGTCCACTGATCCTTTTTATGTGCGGCAAAAGAAACAAAAAAAAAAAGCCAAGGACATGCAAATTCCTTGAAATTAATGACCAACATAAGGATGTCGGACTTGATAATTTTGCCACGCTTGTAAATCATTTTTATTATAGTTTTCGATGCGTGGCAGAAAATGACTCGGTTGGTTGAAATAAAACCGTCAGCCGGGCCCATGTGGTGTGACCATCCATCGGATCGGGGTTCAAGGTACAAATTGAACGGAATTCGCTTAATGAGTGTCGTTGGGTGACTTGAAGGGTGTCGCTTCTAATTACCGCCATTCGACATGGTAGCCCGAGGACGCCAAAGTATTTTCTAATTAGACAACACGTCTACCTTTCATTTTATGGTTTACGTCTAAATGACCAATCGACATGACAAAAAGGGTTCAAAGCTAAAATAATTGAAATGTTTCAGAGTCTTGCATGTGTGTACTCCTGGGGGAGGTTTAAGGTATTCAAATTAAACTCGGAGGGTTTTTTTGAAGTGCATTGTGAGGATGGTTGCTACGGACGCACGTAAATTAAACTTAGGTGGATCATTGACATCTCATGGAATGCAGAACTGACAGATGTTCGGATGGATATTTTCAGGAAACTGTAACGTTATCTCTGCATTCAAACATGTCCTTCGAAGGTATTTTGGGAGATAATTTTACAAATAAGTGGTTTCGAAAGATATAGAATCAAAGCTTCTCAGAGGAACTATATAAATCGTAATACAGCTTGACTCCTGAAAATCAGATTCAGGAATATTGCAAATTTTTAATCGATTCCAGGATAAAGGAGCAAAATTCAATGAACGAAAATGTCTTAAAAAATCGCCATTGATTTTTTGACGAGATTCAGTTTTTTGGAAATTTAGGACAAACTTTAAAGTCATCTGAGTCTCTATCCAACGGTAGTCTCGTGCGAGAAACTCCCTTTCAATGAGCGAGCAGATCGACTAACAAAAGAATTCAAATATTGCTTAGCGGTTTGAAACTCGGATGAATTTTAGCTTCAATTGTGCAATGGGTGGATCCCGAACTGGGACAGAGAGCTAGACTTATTTGCATTCGTTTAATCCGCAGTATTTTATTTGACATCGGCTGAAAGCTGGAATATTGTGTTTTGGAACATTGCTTTGCTGTCAGTGCAACGCCTTGGAAGCAGAGCCAATGACAATTCATCTAAAAGCCATAAAGTTGACTACACGACTTCGGAATTTGACAATTGGTTCAAACTAATTAAATTAAAGTTGTTTTAAATATACAAGCGGAATCTCATGATAGGCATCGCGTAAAATTCGAAGCTAATATTAAAATTTTCTACAATCTTCATTAGTTTTTTGAGGAAAACATGCATAAACGTTAACGATGAACGGGGAATCGGACGGAAAGACGCAAAACTGAGTATATCCAGCTGTTTTCAATCTTTGAAGCGAGGTGGATTTCGGCGTTGTCTATTTCGCAAATCCAAGGCAGTGTTCCAAAAATATTGCTAATCTTTCGGACAAGCAAATTTTTAAAGCTTTTTTCCGTTCAATTTTGTAGAAA
Source organism: Orthonevra nobilis (assembly GCA_963555765.1). NCBI lineage: Eukaryota > Metazoa > Arthropoda > Insecta > Diptera > Syrphidae > Orthonevra > Orthonevra nobilis. The sequence goes on along the minus strand of OY743227.1, from coordinate 72,383,696 downwards.
GAAATTCCAATTCGATTGTGAAAAAGAATATTAATAACCCCCGCACCATGACGGCCAATTTTTTGTAGTGCTTAATCTTCATTTTTGTTTTAATCGAGAAAACAAAAGTTGAAACTCTCATCGGAGCCGGCATTTCCAGTTTCTTGTGCAACTTGTTCTCTTGGTAAATTCATTCGAAGATCCTTATAGACTTGCTTCACAACAGGTTTCATTTGCTTTTAAGGGCTCTTTAAACAAAGGCTGACAAAGGGATCCTATTACAATGACTCCACTGTCCTTCCGTCTGCCACAGTGCTCTATCTTCTGAATATAAAGACATTTGTTGTTTCACAAAAAGTGTGTTTTTTTCTTTACTATTTTATTTATTTTCATTCGCTGACGATATCATCTTGTATGCTCGTGGCTCAAAAATTAGAGAAATACAAAACGAACTTCAATTTATTTTCGATATTCTTAAATCATTCTGTCAGGACTGGAAACTGAAGATAAACAATTCCAAATGTGAAACCATATTGTTCCGCCACCCAATAGGACAGCGAAGTTCGAACTTGCAACGCATTTGGAAAAATATGGTGATTTAGACTTCAAATGGACATCACATCAAATCGAAGGGTGTAGTATGATATTTGGGTGTTCACTTGGACAAATTTTTGTGCAATAACGAACACAGTTAATAAAAGCTAGGGCGGCATTTATGTCGCTCAAAAGGCTTTCCTTCTTCAATTATCTAAGATCTGATGTGAAAGTCATTTGCTACCAAGTCTCTGTGGGTCCAATTTTGACATATGCGAGTCAAGTATGGTGGAACTTTTGTCCGTCTTACATGGAAAAATACAGAATCTTCGAGCAAAAATGCCTACGAGCCTGCACGATATTATATAGAAGCTCTCATTCCGACTTTCAGCATAACATGTCTAACAAAAGACCATTGGATGTTTCCGGTGTGTCCAGGTTTGACAATGTTGTCCTTGATCTTGCGAAGCATCATTTCGCGCGATCAGCAAATAGACGGATACCTCCTGAGGCACTTTTATACCTGGATGCATATGGCTACTTATCTGACTCTTGTAACGTTCCTATTATATATAAGCTGGAGAAACTGCATTAGCATACCTGAAAAGTATAATTAATGACGAGAGGTCAATCCATAAAAAATACTGGTGGCTAGATTGGGGAGAATCTGACACTTAGTTTTAAAATATTGATTAAGATCAGTTCGGCCATTTACAATAATATAAAAATAATGTTTAAGCGTTTATCTTGTTTCTTTGATAAAAAAAAAACATTCATATAAATAATGGAAATAAACAAGAAATTAAAAAAAAAATGTTTACTGATGAATTTTGGTAGTGCTAAGAACTCACCGGAAAATTAATTGAATTAATTTATTATAAAGAAAAGAATTTATTGTAAAGAAAGAATTAACGTAACTTATTTGAATTTGGCGTTTATAACAATTTTGAAGAGCACTAATCTATTACAACTATTTTCTATGTTTAATTTAATGAATTTCCCGCCACTCATTGTTTAATCCTCCATATTTTTCTTATGTACTGATCATGTGACGGCCGTTCTTCGGTCAGTCTATATATAAGGAACAATAAAACTGGCACTTGTCTTACAACAATCAGTGGAACAACATGTTTTTCTTGTCCTTGCCTCTTCGTCGTTCTCACAAGTCGTTTTCTTTTTATCGGTTAACTCGGATATATTTTGCGTGGTGCAGTCGAAATTTTATCAGCCACAATCAAACTCCAAGACTGTGATAGAAATCAAAGAGAGATTGTGAGCTGGCGGTGGAAAAATTCTCCCATCGTACAGGTGGTACGGAACACTCTGTGTGCGTGATCAACTCGCACGTGGCTGATTTTTATCACTTTTTGATAATCCTTCTTAAAATCATAATGCTAGCTAGCTGATGCCCAAATTTGGACCAAATTTTAGCCGCTAGTTTATTGGACAAGGCTCTTTTTGGTATGGCGTCGCTTTAGCTGTGCGTCCTTTTTCTATTTAGCTCTGTTTTTCTCGGCTTGAGAATCTCAATTTCTTGAGAGCGTATATTTTATTTATTTTTATCGATTTCAACGTTTTTCCGAAATCCATTTCTATTCAAAACAGTTTTTTTTTTCAATATTTTCAACATTTGAAACGTATCCTCATCCAAGTGACTTCTTGGCTTCTTTAATTAACCAAAATTGGACAGGGTATGTAGCTTCCAGTGGGAGATGTCGAAGAAGAATGCTGGAAATCCCAATGATTCCTTCAAATTTTTTTCTTTTTGCGGAATTCGAAGATGGCCTGAAGGTCGTTCTGAAATGCACGAAAGATACTCCCTCCAACAGTGAAACGGCGGCCTTTGGAATTTATCATTTCGTCGGTAGAAATTTGGGGAATAGAGCGATTTTGTGGGCCTCTACTGCAAGCAATATAAAATCAATTTAAATTATGAACTACTTATACGTCGCTAAATGCCTCTTTTAAATGACACTTAACTTAAACAAATCCCAATCGAGTATTAAGTGCTTGTATTTTATTTTAATTATCATCCCTACATCAATCGACGATCGAAAAATTCACCACCGATGTTGTATACGAGTTCATGCATCGCAATCGCAACAATTGTAAAATCCCTGTCGCAGTGTTCGTACTCCCGAGGGCACATTAAAGGAATATGCAACGCGTTTACCTTCTCATTCATCATCATCATAATGACATTATCCTTTTTGCTACCAAATTGCTCGACGTTCCCCATCTCAGTGATATAATGTCCTGTGGCCATTGCAAAACGCAACACTCATACAGGCCACATGCACTCGTGCAATGAAATCAGTTTGTGAGCTATTTGATTTCAGCTCAAATGTCTATAAAAAAAGGATTAAAACATTCAGGATGACAAGAGAAGTAGGTAAAAAAAAACATTTAATTACGTCCTTCAGAGCCATTGATGTCGCTCATGAAACGACACCGATAAAGATCGGCATAGAAATGTCTTTTCGATTAAACAATTTAAACAGAGATGCAATGAAAGGACTTCAGGCATTCGTATAATTGTTTTCTTATCATTCCTAAATATTTAATGTAGAAGATTCTGCAGAATGCTTTATCAGGGAGCTGTTTGAATGTTCAAAAAAATTCGATCGTGCCATTTTAAAAGACAAGAAACTTTTTAATTAGACAATCGACCATTGAAGAGTCTGGTCCTTAGCTATATGCTTGTATATATGTAGCGGTTTTGCGTCTCTTACGGTATTGTTGGAAGAGAGAGCTTTATGGATTCTGCAAAGGTCTGTCGACTTATCTTTTTTTTTTTTTTTTTTAATTAATTGCTCGCTCTTCAAGAGGATATTAGGACTCTTATAATGCGTGTAGCACAGAGCGAGCGGAAGAATTAGGAGAAGAATGTGTAGTGGTTTGAGAAACTCAGGTGTAATTGGTTTCAACTCACTTCCGTGGATGGAGCCCGAAACGGGACGGAGGATTTTGATATCGACCTATTAACTTTAACCTAATTCACAGGAATTTGTTCGACATTCAACAACTTTGAAAGTTTGGAAGATTTAGCTAAGACACTCCCGCTGTCAGTGTTATGCCTTCACAGCAGAGCCATCTACACACAATCTACACAAACAGAGCTATTTTGAAAACTCGAATTAGGAACTAAGCCGATACAACACCACAACAACAAAGCCAGCCATTAGTCAGACTTCTATCACTGGTCGACCAATCCAGTGATAGTGCCATTAACTTGATCCCAATGGCAAATGGTGACTGGACCAGATTCGAAAAACTAGACCACTACTCTAGGAATCGAACATGGGACCTATCAATTGAATCAATTGAAAGGCAGGCGCTCTACCAACTCCGCCACCCAGCTGTTAAATCTTGGGTGAACATAGTGGCTAAGATAAGAAAACATTTTTAGATGGAGCAATGTTGTCAATGTACTTGAAAAGGTCGAGCCATTCTATTCTTCTACAGCTTTGTAGGAGTATTATATGGTTTGAGTATCCTTCTCTACCAGAAATGGGCGCAAAAGCTACCCTCCGAATGTAAAAATACAGTAGCACCAACACTCAAAAGAGTTGACAGAGGAATTCTCTTTGAGTGAAAAACTGAATGATGCCTACATTAGTAACATCGCGTCCACCCTAGAAAGAGCTGACACCAATAAGGTGGACACTTCTCACACGAAATAGAGCGACGCTTTTTATCAAAAATTTTACGGTCCCATTGCGAACGTACGATCCCACGTGACATTCTTCGACCATGTCATCATGAACGCCGATTTAGCGGACATAGGGCGATCAAAAATCCAACTCACCCACTAAGGAAGGGGTGAAAGTCAGCCAGACATCGGCTTCCAAACAAGAAGACTCCGGTTCCGAAATGGACAAATCGCAAGAGGCAGTTAGCGATCTCACCGATATCTTTGATGGTAAAAGATAGTCATGCTACACACATCATCAACGCACAGGAAAAACCATTTCTATTGCAAAAGACTCATATAACTTTGAGCTAGTCAAGGACTTCATCTACGCAGGATCCACAGCGATTTTGTACGATGACGACAGCATAGAAATCAATCTGAAAGTCATCTCTTGCCAACTAGTGTTTCTTTGGGCTCAGAAGGCAATTGAGTAAAACAGCTCTATCTTAAACGGCCAGCTTAAATAATTCAAAGCCCTAATCATCCCGGTCGTTCGGCCGAAAATTTCTTGACCACTTTGAAAGAAAAAACCCTTCAGGTAATTTTTGCTCCCCTGGTGTAGATACAGTACAGTAAAGAAAGTCCAAAGAGTAGTTATACAGGCCCTACAGTGACAGGAGTCTAGCAAGAAAGTTCTACGTACAACGCGGATGAAAAACAAAGCTCCGGCCCGAAGAATCTTCGAATCTGAACCAGAGGGACAAGACGTAAAAGGAAGATTTTAACTTCTCTCAATCAACTAAGCATACGCAATTGGACGCAGCTAGCTTGGGATTGAGCTGGCTGAAGTGACTTTTTTGATGGAGGCTTTGGTCCATCAAGGACTACTAAAGCATCGTACTAAGTGTGACGTTGCTCTTCATCAAGGGATTATGACCACTCTTAAATGTGTTGCACAAAGCGAGCAGAAGGATTAGGAGAAGAATGGAAAAGATGTGTAGTGGTCTGAAAATTACCTCAATGGGCTAAGTCCAGATAGAGAATTTGACATTGACTTATTTACATTCACTTAATTCGCAGTATTTTACATAAAATTGTTTGGTTCATCACCTTGCTGTAAGTGTTATGTCTTTACAGTAGAGCCAATAACCGATCACCTACACAAACCATTTTTTTTTTGCATCACGAACAAAGAATTCTAGCTGCCGATACAGTTACCACCACAGCAGGGCCATTTCACTACATTGGAGAGCCTCTTTTGAGTTTGCAAGCAAAAGCTCTGTTCCTGATTTTTTTCCTCCCTCATGGGATACCGCTCTTTCTTAGCAGTGCCTTGTCTCCATAATCTTCCATTTTTCAGGTCACAGATACACATAATTAATTCCTGGTCTTTCGTTGCAAAAAATTAACCAATAAAAACTTAAGTACACATAAAGGCCTGCTGATCGTTAAAGAGTCCTCGTGAACTTGGAACTTGTCCTTTTGTAACGAAAATCTCAAATTCCTGCCGATGAGCAAAGAGAGTCTACAAACAAAATAAAAGCAGATCCCACGCAGACTGGAGTTCATAACAAAGCAAAATAAATTTATTATTATTATTTTCACAGCATTTTTTTGTTTTGCTCACGCTCCTTGTTGGTTGGGTCTGTTTTTTTTTGAGAATGTAATCATCATCATCATTGCCCAAAGGACTCAAGCCGTCTTTTTCCTTCACACAAACATAAATACGTACAACAATAACGGAAAACGGAAATTTATTACATTTCCATTTGCACAATTCAAATGGAAAAAGGACGAACGAACGAACGAACGAAGAAGCGCAGCGTGTGAAAAAATAACGAAAAAATTAAAGGAAATAAACGAAAAACATGATCAGGAGCAAACAAATCCTTCGACGGCCCACCGTGTCCGCCCACAATCACTCGTACACCATTTTCCTTTGCCCAATGTTGTGTGCAAAAGTATTGTTATTACGTTGCTGATGATGATGATGATTATTATCATAACAATCAGGACGAAATAATCAAAAGGGATTTTTGTATTTATTTTTTGTGTTGTGTTCTTCTTATTGTTCTTTGCCACCGTTTTCTCGTTATTATTCGTCATTCGCGTGTTCAATTGTTAGCACAAAGTCAAAGAAGCGGCAAATGACCGCCGAAAAAAGAAAGAAGAAAAGAACCGCGAAATCAGGAAACGATGACGAGGAGCGTGGGCTAAATAAGTAGTGGGTGGGGCGCTGATGTCCTCGGCGAATAATCAAACGGACGGGCATCCTTAATAAATGGAATATGTTCATTGGAATGAGATGGCGATGGCTGGGGAATCAGTCGAGAGCAATCAAACGAAGGACGCAAAAGGCGAATTGATTTTAAGTATATGCGCCGTTTAGTTGGAGGCTGTGTTTTTTTTTTTACGGGACACCTCCTGCTGGTTTGTGCAATTTGTGAAGCCATTAATTTTAATTTCGAAAATCTTTTGAAGTACGCGATAAACCATAAAAATTACTGGAGAGTGTCAGCATTTGTGGAAAAGCATCCGTTTAAATAAGTGAGGGCGACAAATTGGGACTTCTCTTCGCATATTAAATGTGATATTATTTTAAGTTTACAATAATTTATTGTGGCTTACGGAATCAGTATAAGTCCGCTTTTGCTTGCAGGTTTTGATAGTTTTTTCTAGGTGCATTTCGATACATAACTTGCCTTTGGAAGAAATTTTCCAGTAATGAAAGTATTTAAACCATTCACAAGCGGGACTATCTTAATGTTCTTTACTGTGAAGATCTGTAGGCTTTGGTTGTGATCTTATTTGCAGAGTTTTGCAACTTGTGGCTTTGATCACGAATTCAGTAAACTCACAAATCTTGATTTAACGGTTGTTGTGAGCTATGGAAGGCTACGGAGGCATCTTCGATATGGATCAGGAGGACGGCGGCACGCTTGTGGGTGCTCGGCTGAGCTCGTCGGACGGGGAAGTCCTTGTCCTGCTTTTCTCATATCACCTGCTCAACAGCAAAGAATAGAACGTGTCAAAGAGATGGAGAGAAAAAGAGAGAGTGGAGAGAAAGCGATAGAGCGAAAGCAGACAAACGCGGTGTTCAGGGTTTCATTCTGAACTATGATCCTAGCTATTCTAAGGTTTTCCCTATGCTTAACTAAAACTATCTTAAAACTATCCATATCTTAATCTAACTTTAACCTTTCATAGCTGACATAACTAACAAGACTAACTATCTTAAGCTTAGCCTTAACAAACTTAATTCTGCTTAAGGTGTTCTAGCATAGTTGTCCAAAACCTTACACTCTAGGGTCGCACCTTCCGCAGGATCAGCCAACGAATGGTTTGTCTGGTTAGGCCTTTGCTATCTTTTGCCAGAGATTTCGGGAGATAGCTCCTAAGACAAACACAGTTCAAAAGTTGCATGTCCGTTTCAAAATCCTGGTCCCAGTCGTTGTCCTGTAGAATTACAATATCTTCCTTCCCATTGACGCACACACACGCACCGTTACCAAATGAAACTCACTTCCACATCAAATTGTAATTCTGATGTCTCAAAGAATAAATAACGGGTCCGCCATCTAACTTTTTTTTCAACTAGTGCTTATTTCCTTAAAGACCTTGGTATGATGCGATACAATGTCCAATTGGTTCAAGAGTTGAAACCAACTGACCATCCAATGCGTTTTCGCTTCGCTAAGTGGGCCTGCGATCGACTTACAGAAGATGCCGATTTTGCCAAAAAAATCATCTTTTCAGATGAAGTTCATTTTGAACTTGGCGGGTATGTAAACAAGCAAAATTGTCGCATTTGGGGCACAGAAAACCCGCACGCATACATTGAAAAGCCGATGCACCCAAAACGAGTCACTGTTTGGTGCGGATTTTGATCCAGAGGCATAATTGGGCCATTTTTCTTCGAAAATGAGCAAGGAGTGGCCGTTACAGTCAATGGCGGTCGTTATCGGGCACTCGAAGTTTTGCGCCCTGTTTTTGAAGATCGCATTATCAGCCGCAGAGCTGATGTCATTTGGCTACCTCGGAGCTGCGATTTGACACCGTTGGACTATTATTTGTGGGGTGCCCTCAAAGATAAGTGTTACGCCGACAAGCCAGAGACAAGTGACGCTTTAAAGAACAATATTCGTGAAGCCATTGGTGAAATACAGCTGCACACAATCGATATTGTGCTTAAAAATTGGACCGATCGTGTAGGCTACTGCATGGCCAGCCGAGGCAGCCTTTTGAATGAAATTATTTTCCATTATTAACCGGAAGGATTGTTCTTTCAAATAAAAAAAGAAATTTGAGAAAATATTCAGCAGTTTTTTTTATAGCATTTTCAAAAACAAAAAAGTTATTTGGCGGACTCTTTACATATGTGGAGTACGCCTTTGTATCTTATTTCTCAACAACGATTTAGGACTTCAAGAAGATTTAGTACTTAAAACAATTAAAGAAAAGCATTTTTATAAAACTTGAACAAACGTAATCTTAGAAAATTAATTAAAAAAGAATTTAAAACTAAGATATATTTAAAAAAAAAATAAAAAACCAAAAGTGCACTAATCGTTAATAAAAAAAAAATTCCACTTTCTTTTGCATTAGTTTTTCAATTAAAAAAATTTTTCTAGCGCTATATAAAAAAGCTATCCTTAAAAAACAAAAAAAACCAAAAAACTTTATCACATGCCCGATTTCCTCGACCGCCGACAGAATTTTGTCCCCCATGGTCCTTTGTCCGGTCTTTGTCTTCAGTGTTCTATTCATTGTTCGATCCTTTATTGTGTATTGTATGTGAAGTTTTGAAGTGTCTTGTCGCCTTCCTCACCCCCCGCTAAGTTTGCGGCACCTCCAAATCTATCCCGGTCCAGGAATTTGGCTTTGTCCACCGTTCCCTTTGTTTAAGTGTCTCGGTGTCTTATAATTTTTGTTTGTTTAGTCTCTATAGGTTCCCCTTATTTTCGCACTTCACTTTATTTTTTTTCACTTATTTCCTTTTTTTTCTTCTTTTCTTGGGCGCCTGTTCTTATTTGTCTTTTATCATCGAATGACCTACTTTCTTTACTCGGACCTTGTCCCCGGGCTTAACTGTCCTAACCACTTTTGGTGGGCCGTTCCGGAGGGGAACGTTTCGTCTACGTCATACTTTCTCCGAATATTGATAGGGAAAGTTAATTATTAACTTTCCCTTTCTCAAGCTCTTCGTCAGGTCTTGCTGCGATCACCATCGCCATAAGCTAGGCTTATGATATTTCGTACCCTCCAGAACCCTTTTTGGTCTTGTCGTTCTATTAGTCTTTAAGCTCCGTTTTATTAATTTTCATTCCTCCTTTAATAATAATTCTACTTCTACTATACCTACACGACAGATCAATATCACTTAAAAGTTTTAAGACACTCTCTTCATTTGACCACCACATGACCTACTATCGGCAATTAGAAAACTAGGTTACGCTCTTCTCGTTTTTTCGAGATCGCTTATGTGATCTTCGTTATTCTTTACCATTCAAACCACTTCACCCTAAATTGACTGTCATCATGAGTTTCCTAATATTACTTATCTAGAAGGACTACGGATATTTAAGGTAACCTCCAGCTGCTGCCTCTGGAATCACGGTCGCCCAAGTTAAGTATGCTATCATAACTTCGGCTGGATATAGGGATGATTCCGGTGGCAATAATGTAAACACGATAAGTTGTGTTCACATTTTTTTTTTTGCCTTAGAGTCATTCTTCTATTCTAGCAATTCTATCCTATACTTTAGAACTCACATTTTCGCAAGTTAGTGATCTGGATAAAACCAAGCTTTGCCGAAGAAGAAGTCGGTCAAGAACTGTTTTGCTGACAATAATGGTATTGACCGCATATAAATAAATAAAAAAAAAATCATCTTTTTTGTCGCAACATTTTCGTGGGCTATAGTCCACGATTTTCAGACCCGTTTTTTTCGAAACCTCGATTTTCATCTCAAATGACCTGCTTGTGCCTACCAAAACAATTTGTTAGTAGTTTTGAGTTGAAATTGAAATAATCCAAAAATCAGAAGATCTGAAAATATGACAAAAGTTTTGAATTCCTTTACTTTTCGCAGTATTCTAGAAATCGCCTTTTCAGCACCAAAGTTTGTCCGATAGGAACGCATTCACAGAAGTGGAATATCGAGAACTTTAAGTTTTTAAGAGAATTAGTTTGAAAGAAACTTTTCTTGAAGTCGGTCGTTATAAAATATCGTCTCCTTGGTCTCCACCAAGCCATAGACCTTTAGAGTATAGAGTATAGAGTATATTTCTTATATATAGTACATTCTAACACAGTAAGAAATACTTATAAATCTGTGAAAGATTAGCGATTTAAAGAATACAATGATTAAGTTAAATTTAAATAAATCAAATTAAATTTAAAAAAAATAAAGGTTTAAACCAATTTAATTTAATACAGATTTATGATGAAATGTAAGGTATGAAATTAAGGTTATGTTGCTTAAGTTGGATCTTTTGGAAATCTATCTTACTATCTATATATTATTATATATATATATTTCTATAATATATTTATTTATAATTATTTCTATAAAACGTATGTTTTTTTTATGCTTTTTTATTTATTATTCAGAATAAGCTAATTGCTAGACAAAAATGCTTAAAACTAGAATAATTAACTGGACTTATCTTAATTACTTTATTTTATTTACTTACTGACCTTGTACGGATGCTCTAAGCTTAACCTTATTTTTATATTTTGTCTTTCGACGTAATCGAACTTGTTGTCTTATTGAAAATATAAACCGTAAAAAAGATTACTTTCACAACTAAGAAAAAATGTGTAAGAAAACTAAGTAAATTAATAATAATTCGAAATAAAAAGAGAAACTAAAACATAAAAACTATTAAAATATAAACTTATAGTATACGCTAACCTTACTTAATCTAATTCTATAATTTTTTTTGTGCAGTGCGATTTACATATATATAAGTAATAGGATTACCGGTTGAAAATGTCGCTATGGCAAACAACTTCAAATCTTTACTCTGAGGTGAATTTTGACCATGACAGCTGTCACATCAGAAACTTCATGTCATTATCTAATTATTTCAGTCTAGGTTACGTGTCATTAGTGAAAACACACGAGTTTTTGTAAAGCCGTAAAATGTCTACATTCGTGCCATCAAAACAACATTTGCCGAAAGTTTTAATATGCTTCTTTCACTTAAAGAAAAAAGCAACCGAAGCGCATCAATAGCTTACCGAAGCTTACCCGAGCTTTACTATAGACGTTAGAATGTGTCAGCGCTGGTTTAAGCGGTTCAAAGATGGTGATTTCGACACCGAAGACAAAGAACGCCGCGGCCAGGTGAAAAATTGAATTGGAGGCATTGCTCGATCCAGATCCGTCACAAACGCAAGATGAACTTGCGAAATCACTCGGCGTCGCTCAGCAACCCATTTCCGATCGTTTGAAAGCAATGGGAATGATCCGAAGGGTATGACATTGGGTGCCGTATGAATTAAAGCCACGAGACGTCGAACGCCGATTTTGCATGTCCGAAATGCTGCTTGAACGCCACAAAAACAAGTCTTTTTTGCATCGAATCGTCACTGGTGATGAAAAATGGGAGCATTACGATAATCCAAAATTCATGGCCTGAAGGCTGTGCATTTGGTAGGACCAGAAATGTATTGTGTATTATGAGCTGCTAAAACCGAATGAAACAATCACAGGCGAGGTCTACCGACGGAAATTGATGCGTTTGAGCCGAGCACTGAAGGAAAAAGGGCCAGAAACGGGCGCAAGACACGATAAAGTTATTTTGCAACATGCAATGCTCGGCCACATGTTGCAAATGTCGTCAAAACTTACCTTGAAACGCTTAAATGGGATGTCCTACCCCACTCGCCGTATTGTCCAGACCTTGCGCCATCCGATTACTATCTCTGAATGATCTTGTTTACCAAACAAAATTTTGTCACAAAAACTGTAAACAACTTAACGTCAACTCGCACTAAATATTTACCGATTGCTGGCCAACGAAGTTATGCGGATTAACTATAATTTTACTCACAGTGATATTTTTTTTGTTCGGAATTTTTAATATGAAAATTGAAGTTGTGAGGACAGGCACTCAATTAACTGTGCTATGATCCCACTCTTTGAACACCTGCCCGTCTTCTGTGCTCCAGAACGATGTCAAAATGCCTGCAATAATTTAATGATTATCACCGATCGCTTTTTACTTTTTAATATTTTAAATTTGCACGAAGATTTTGTTCGTTCTTAAAAAAAAAAATTAATGGCTTCGAAATGGGCTCTCGACTAATGCACCTCCAACTTCACAAAATATCATTGCAACTTTTCCCCCAGTTCATCTGCCACCTTCATACAAGACACAATTCGAACGTGAACCTACTCCAGGCCCATTCGTTTGTAAAAAAAACAGCAAAAAGAAAACTATTCTCGCCAATAAAACCGAGTTCCCATGAAGGAACCCTTTATCATTCAAGCTAATCTGCCATTTAACGGCAAGTCGCGTACAACAGCGTTCCTAACCGCTTTCAAACCTACACGCCATTAAGGATACTCATTCAACTACAACTTCCTGTTCTTGAATGCATCTCACATACATGCGCGCTAAAAATTTATCTTTTCCCCAGAAATCTCCTTTTTGTCTAGACACCATAATGTTGTAAATCATAACGTTCAACTGTGTGTCTGCTAAAATAAGGATAAAGGATAAAGGTGGCATCCCCCCGAACGGACCACACTGAATGGTCCATCTGAATATCCCTAGGAAGCATAACACACAAAAGGCGCATCCTCTGGGCGGCCCAGTCTCCCAAGTTCAAGTTCGTGTGGATTATCCTTTGTTTTTTTTTTTTTTTTATTATTATTTCCATTGCGCTGAGATTTATCCTTGCAGCAGACCCCATTCTTGGTTAAAGCAATTTCAGATCGTTATTTTTTGTTGTTTCTCTTTTAATCCTTACAGGATATGCATATATTCATATATGGGAAGCATATTTGTTCTATGTGTGTTAATCATCATTATTGCCGAGCAACTATTCAAGGATACAGAACAGGACAAAAAAAGAAAAGAAGAATATAACAAAACGAGAATCATTTATGCAAATCATGTCGTATATTTCCAACAGCAAATCATCCGCAGACACGGTCTGGTCATTCATTTAATCCTTTGGAGCTATGGTGTAGACTATCCCGTCGATAGCCAACGGGGCAGAGCTACGAGTATATTCGTATGCCACATGCAATGTTTTCCATTACGCGAAAGGGCTTCAACCAAAAAAAAAAAAAAAAGGAAGAAAAGCTCAGCAAGGCTATGCCCATTCCAGAGGACAACTGTGCGGTGAAACAGCAGGAAATGAATCCATGACATGGTCATACTGCTTAAATCCGGGGGCAGTTTGGACATTTGTACGACGAATGTCCTTCTGACCCCACCGGTTTCGTTTATCGTTTGTGTCTTCTTTTTGTTTTTGGTTTCTTTTTTTTTGACACCATAATGCAAATTAAATTGGCGCTGCTTTCGTTTTTTCAAGATGCGAATACCGCTGAAGGATGAGCAGTGGCAGCAGGACAGCCGTTCAAAGGATTTGGTCATATGTAAATTTCATCATTTGTTGGGCGGGTTTGATACAATTTTTCGAGTGTCCTTGTTCAGTTTTGAGCACGACGAATGGTGGGGGACAATTTTTTTTTGTTTAATGTTTAAATCCTGCCAAGGCATTCGGTTTCGGTATTTAATTGGGTGGCCACTTGAATTTGTGCGGACAGGAGACAACGCTACTGATTCAAACCGCATATCAGTGCGCGGTATTCGTCCTGTCGAGCCGTCAACACCAGCTGAAATATCACATCAACCTTATCTCTGAAAATTAATTTCCATAACGAAAGCTCAAAAACAATGGTACCGCGGCAGGACTGGATGGAACTCGGTGATGGAATCATTGACACTCGCATGCCGAGCTGGACCTATCACAAACACACACACACACACGCACACAATGGTTTGGGTAATTAACAATCCAGTCCTTGCTGCGACTCTATATGCATTAACTGATTTTTTTTACCCGCAAACATTTTATGTTTTTTTTATTTATTTTTCCCATTAAGGATAAAATATCCTGGGGTGATTATGTCCACTCCTGGTGCTGTCCTTGGAACGATGACATTCCATGGTGTCCCTGTCTTTGGGATAACAAAGGCGTTACAAACGCGTTCACAAATATTACAATCCATCATCGCGGATAGGTTTTGGCCAAAGGCTAGCGGTCAATCGGGCTGTTTCAGTCTGCAGCTGCAAATCGCAAGATTGGCTGCATGCTTACTGTAAAAAATAAAATGCATATATATAAAAATAGGGGCATATCCGGGTCGAAGGACCAAACGAGAAAAAAAAATTATTTGCATTGCAGGGTCCTGCATGCGCGATACCACGATTGAGGATAATTATTATTGAAGAGCCGAGCATTGTAAGCGGGACACCGGCAATGAACACAATGGCACTTCCGGTTGAATGGTAATTTGTGTGCGCTGTTTTATTATCCTTTACTGTTATTACGAGTTACGTCTCTCTCACTGTTTGCTGGCGGCTGCATTCATACTGGCACATATTCACCGGATTCCATGCCGAGGAAATTTTATTTTTTTTTGTTATTTTATAAAATGCAGTCAATGCGCTTTAATTAAATTTATCTGATTTAGCTTTGAAGTATAAAAATAGATGTGACGTTTGTAATCCAGTCGGTATGACGGAGAGAAGATAGTTGAATTAGCTTTCCGTGATGATTGGTTTTATTTCGAATAAATGAAGTGGAAACAAGGGTCAGTTTATGAGGGGAAGCCTAAAGCTGGTCTTCGATGATACACTTAAGTTACAAAATCTATTAAAGTGGACCAAACTCAATTTTCAATTTTCGTCTGATATTCATACTGCGTCGGTTTAAAAGAGCGCTTGTTTTTTTTTAATTGCAGCGTCTTTTTAAAGTTCTACGTTGAACCGGAATATTCTGATCATGGCATTTCAAACTGCCGGTACAATACACACCCGTTGATTCTCGATTCAAGTGATATGATTTTTTTACTGCAAAATATATTTGCTACGAATTAACTGAATTTTATCAGGTTCTCGATTACAAATTTAACTGAGTTTCTATCTCGACAAACATCTTCTTTTGGGTTCGAAAGGGTTAGTGATGCAGATGTCGTTGAAAGGTTTCTGTCAGTGGAATCGAATGCCATGGATGTTGACGATATTCATTCGCTTTTTGTGAAAGCTATCCTATCCAAAATACTTCCGTACACAACACACGTTATAAACACTGTTTTAATGACTGAAATTTTTCCGCTGCAGTGGAAATTAGCAAAGGTTATTCCAATCCTCAAAAAAATCATTAGGCGATGAGTTTAGACTAATATCAATTTTGCTTTTTCTCTCCAAGGTATGTGAACGCATCGTACATAAACAGCTTGATAATTTTCTGACCCGAAATAATCTTTTAGATTCAGTTCAATCGGGCTTTCGAACTAAACACAGCTGCACAACTGCCTTGTTTAAGGTAATCGAGGTGGACTTGATATTGATCATGCTACGTTTTTAGTTTTGCTAGATTTTTCTAAGGCATTTGACACGGTAGATCACCCTGTTCTTCTCGAAAAGCTTAGACATTTTTCCATTTCTACTCCAGCGATTAAACTCCTATCATTATATCTGAGTGAAAGGCTGTATTTATCTGTGGTGCACTGTTAGACTTTCTTCCTGTTACTAAAGGTGTTCCCCAAGGATCAATTTTAGGGCCTCTTTTGTTCTCATTCTACATCAATGATATTGTTTCTGTTGCGCTGAACACATCAAAGCACATTTATGCTGATGGTATTCAGATATATCGAAGCTGTCCATTAGGTCTTATTGAGAATTGTATTGCCATCCGAGAATCGCCTTGAATGAATCATTCATCGAAGTTGTTGATTCATCTAAAAATCTAGGAGTTGTTTTCAATAGAACTCTTACTTGGATTAATCACGTAAACATTATTGTTGGGAAAACATATGATGTCCTTCAAATCTATGGAGCAGCCAAAAACTCACACCGTTGAAAACGAGAGTGCTACTAGCCAAGGCTCTTATTATTCCTCAGCTTACCTATGGATGTGAAATTTTTTACCGATGCGACACCGAGAGCAAAAGCAAGTTTTAGGTTGCTTTCAACCTTACTTGTTATCTCAGAAGATATGATCGTGTTTCACATGTCGCTCAACACCTGGTGCACAACTTAACCATCAGAGCAGCTAACCATTTATCATATAGATGCTGCTCTAGCTAGAGTCAAAGCGGCCTATGCCATGACGAAGAGTTTGTTTAACAGCAGCCAACTGGATGCATGGCCCTCATCCTGCCTATGCTTGCATATGGATGTCCAGTGTGGTTCAACGTGGGAGCAAGATTAATGGTAAAGATTCGGGTTTTTGAGAGACGATGACTTAAGGCTTGTTTCGATTTGTTTAGAACTCCAGAGTCTCAGTACAAAAAATAACTTTCTGATTAAACTCTTTCGGAGATACATTGTAAGAGCAATGACCTCGGGTAACAACCTGATCTCTGGGGCTTACTTCCCCAACTTTATGTACCACGAGACAGTGCACCTTTACGGCTTTGTTCCACCAGACGTTTTCCTTTATTTTGACCTTAACGGCCTGATTCAGAATAAAAATGCGGTACCGCTTTTCTTCCACTTAGCCAGGATAAGCGTGGACAGGCTACTGGTGTACAACGAAGACGTCGCTTGCAGCTCTGCAGAGAGTCTCCGGTTCAGTAGGGCGGTATCAGTCCACGACAAGGAGGATGTTTAAAGACAGAACCAACACTTTTGGTGGCTTGACGAAGCAGAAGAAATGCCGCCGTTTTTAACTTCATTCATATAAGATGCCTTAAAGTACCTTTACAATTAATTAAAGCCTGATTTTCGAAGCAATATTTTGTAATTTTTTTTCATGGTTAACCTCCTTCCTCATGCCTTTTAACACTTCATAGAAGACGGGGAGACTAAAACGATTCCGTATACTATATGTATCGGCACTTTTTAGAATGTTGTACAACTTAAGTTGTAATTATTTGTCTTACTGGAAGATGTAAATTAAAAAGAGCATTTCCTTGAAATTTGAAGAGCTGCTCTTTTTCAAAAGCCAGTCACGATCTTGCGTTGGAACAGCGACTGCCATCGAGGCATTTATTTCAGACAAATGTTCGGTGATAGCAACTCTGAGCGTCCTCCAAAATTGATTGGAAGTTAACTGTTACATGGTACAATGGGTCAGTGTGTTAAAAAAAAAAACGCGAGTGCGAAAAAAAGTATAACTAGAGTCTTTCGGCCCATCAGATCATCTGAAAATGTTGTGGCAGCGAAAACTTCAATCTTGAAATCCGCACGGCGGCGTTCTGCTATCGAACATGCATCTACCCTTGGATTTTGTAATCCAATCATTTAACGAAGGAAATTGTTTTCTGGAAGCAAAGCGCTTTTCGAAAACGTTTCAGAGGATGCAATTCTTTTTTTTTGCACTGATGAAGACCATTTTCACTTGTGAGGACGCGTCGACACAGAATACGTGCGCTTCTAATCTAACAGCAATCTCCGAGAATAACTTTAAAGGCCTTTGCATTTGCCTTGAGAAAAAGACCGGGGTGCCTCATCTCAATAAGAGCCGATTTGACAACGGATTTTTTTTTATTTTTTTTTTATGCGCGGTTTAATGTCAACTATCTGTGGATCCTTTAACACCTGATGGCCAAAATCCGTGGAGAAAAACCAACTTACTTCCTGATATGAAAGGATCATGGCATCTGTTACACATTTAATAATTTTGAAAAATATTAGTCCACGCGAGGTGTACTTAGACAAGGTTCGATGTTGCAGTTTGTTCCGAACTGCTTCCAGTCCAGCTTTCGAACTTTAGCCAAACGCAGATTGACTTCATTTAAAAGAATCGTTTCACAGCTTTCGGAATGAAAAAAAAAGAAGAGAATTCATGTTTCACCAGCTGGTGCAGCTTACAGCTGTGCCATGAGACCAGAGTGTCTGCTCTAAAAATCCACTTATTATTAAAAAATTCCAACCTGCAACTGTCGCTGGAGTGGCAAGATGATTGTCATGCAACTATGACCGTCCCCAAAAAGCAAATTGCATCCCGAAACACATCAATGACCAATTTTTATTTTCCCTCTGTTCCATTCCTCAGCCTAAAAATGTAACTCCTGCTGTATAATGAGCAAAAGGATTCCAGGATGCATTGGAATTGCAAATTGCAAAAGTATCGAAAGAATTTCCTGCTCTTGATTCGATTCCATCTTAAGCTGCTTTCCTTATTCAATCGATTTCACTTGTACGATCCTTTTGCCAAGCGCTTTGTTTGTTGTTAGTATATCCTTGTCCAAAGGTGTCCAATTATTTCTTCGACCATCTCGCATTGATTGCATTTTCCGGAATTGTGTTGATTTGCGCCGCTAGGGCACAAGGTGCGCCCTGCACGACGACGAGGGACTAATGCATATAAAGCCTGTGGAATCGTTTGGCATGACTTTTAATTGAAGGTTCACTTGTGTGTGAACGGGGCAAGTTCTGGTGCACCTTCTGCCCACGTAACCATGTACGCAGATAATAATAAAGAAATCTTGCAGTGAAGATCTTTTGGTTGGCGTCTTGGTTGGTTTCTACACGAGGCAAGTAATTGGTTGGACATTCTTTTTTAAGGCACTGCACCCACTTGAACTTGGGACAGTCTTGAAATTTTGTGTAAACTAATCGATGAGGCTAATCATTGGATCGGTGATTGAGTGTGAGGTGCAAGAAGGAAGTAAGAAAGGGTTTTACGCAGAGGTGTTTTGTAGATGAGATGGTGAATTGCAAACAATTTGTTCGCGTTAGAGTACAGGCTGAAGCTATACGTTTGGCCCGATCAATTACGACTTCCCACATGTAGGGCAATAGGTAGACGACAAGTACTACGACATTTGTAAGAATATACAGTAGGAATTTTCTAGGAAGAACCGTTTGTGGATTCCGAGGGAAAAATGGTGTCATTAAGAACAAGAAGTGGATAAATTTCTTCTCTTAGTAAAAGAATCAAGAAGAAATTTGGTGATCAGAAGATTAGCCCAATTTGTTCAAGCTCTGAGTTTTGGTTGAATGAAGGTTCGGTTGCTTGGAAAACCAAAAATATGAGCGTGAATCGATCAAAATCGTAAAGCAAAGATAGACTACTGAGTTTCTGCCAATTTTTTAAGCGCACAAGATCCGTCAAAATAAGAAACGGTTCAGAAATTTGACCCACCCTTTATTAATAAGAAAACTTGTAATACAATTTTTTTCCGTTGGCCACTTGTGTAATTAAGTATTATTATTTCTATATTATCAATCGTGGAACGAATATCATGAAGCCAAAGGTTCATCTTATGTTTTTGTTCTATTTGGTGTGCCGCAAGGATCCATACTGGGATCTCTTCTTGAAAAAAATGTCTTGTGAACTATGAACATCACAATTGAACTCTGAGCAAGATAAATCATACTAAGGGCAGTTCAAAAACTTCGGAAATCGCTTGAGCCTCAGCTGAGGCTAATTTTACCAAAACAGCATCAAGAAATTATGGAGTCCTAAGAAGGCTTACCTTAAGTTCCACTCAACGTCCAACCAAAGTGAAGTTAAAGCTGGTTAAGTCTTACAGAGTGCTGTCTAACTTTTTTTCGAATATTGTCAATTCTTTTGCAATAGCTTATAATTTTTAATGAGGTATTGTTTTCTTTCATCTTGGAACGTTCGATGATGCATTAAGAGTGTTAAAATTTTTCACAAGTTGTCACGGGGAGCAAAAAGTTGTTAGACCGAAAAATGGATTTTTCAGTATCTGGCTTATTTTTAGGGATTAACGAAAAATGCTTAATCAGTACTTTGTTTGACCTCCTCCTGCTTTAATTACAGCTGCTCATCGGCGAGACATTTTCTCAGAGAGGTTTTCAGATGTGGATGCAGCTATGATGTTCCAGTTCCGGAAAGTCAATTTTTTAGGCTTTCAAATGACTCTGGACGCATTGAGAATTATTGATCAGATAATCTCAATTGGAATGAGATCTGAACTGTAGGGAGGCAGACTTAACACATCAACAATATTTTTTTAGAAGTACTTTTTAACCTAAGAAAGAAAATTTTCAAGTATTACCTTCATTCACATTCGTTCTAGCTTATTTAAAAGCTTGATTTTAATTTTCATATTCAAAAAAAAAAGAAAAAAAAACATGCACACAATTTTGGTTGTATGGCAAGGAGCATAGCCTTGTTGAAAAATGAATCTGCAAGTGTTACCAAAAAAATCCAGCGTATTTTGCTGATCCCGTAGGTAAACTTCTGCAGTGACTTTTGATTTTAGGAAGACTATTTCATCTAGAGAGAAGCACCCACAGACCATCGCACTTTAAAGTTTTGGGGGGCATCCGTAAGATGCATCTTTCTTTCCCTCGGTTCTCTTCGGGCAAGAATGTTCCCATCTTTGATTCGTCGGAGAAAAAAAAAAATTTTCCCACATGTCTGGAGTCCAATTAAGATGCTCCTGAGCCCAGAGCAATCATTTTTCTCTTACTCTTATTGGAATATCCGACTGACATGTTGGCTTGAGTGCTCTAAGTCCATCTTTCACAGGCCTTTTCCTCATTGTGCTTAACGAAATTATTTATTTTTAGCTCGACACAGATCGGAACTAAAATCTACCCAAGTCTTGAACCGATCCAGACAGCCTTGGAGCACCAAAAACGATCTTCAACTGTCGTGGTCTTTTTTGCCGGCAGTCTTGATTTTACGATAATTTTTCCTAATTCCACAACACAGTTTTTTAAGCAACATATAATCTTTAAGCGATTCCATGTGTTGTCAAATTTAGATGTGCCAGAGACCAAATATTAGATTTGCACTCCTAAAGATTTTCACATGTTTTTTTGTTCACTAAATGACTTCGGCTCGTTTCGCACTGCTATCACGAGCGACGTTTTGCTGCCAGATGCAAAAAAAAACATCGTAGCTCTCATAAATTCCAAGATCTGCGCCCGAAAGGGGTATGAAAGGATTTGACCATCTTTTTTCGAACGGCCCGGCAGATGAACAAGTTGACAGCGAGTTGGATACTCAACATTTTAAGCGTCAAACAACGAGTTAATATTTCAATAGCAAATTTTCAGAACTACCAACTTTGGCAGCTGTACTCGTCACTTCAATCCTGAGATGAGACAACAATCTTAAAGACCGTCTTTGTAAATACTTCATTATTAGTTGCATGTTCGGTTTTGCAAAAAACTTTTGGTGGCCGTAGTCGTATTTTCAGATACCCAGCGAGGTATGCAAAAGGACACTTTTATTAAACGATGTGACAGACAATTTCAAAAATCCATACTGTCTTCAAACAGCAGCGTTGTTTCATCAAGACGCAAAAATTCACAAGCCCAAAATTGCGAAAATCCCTTTATAAGAAATGAATTCCGAAATGTTTGAATGCTCACACTTCTCTCAATATCTAATCCAGTGAAAATTATATACTATATTTCACTGCGCCTAGGAAATCCAAAAGAGTCCCTTTACATAGCAGATAAAATGGCCATGACGCAGCCATACAAAGTCGGGTATAGGAACTAGAAATTAGAATGGGCGAGTCCGAAGATGCTATCCGCTCTATTCTAAGCATAAGTCTCGCAGCTGTTTTGATGCGGAATGCCAAGCAATACATGAAGTTTTTTTTTACGGTACGTAGATTCCTTCCATCGCCTCTGTCAAATATTTTAACTGAACGCAAACTAAGACCAGGTTTTGGAGACGATAACCTGCTCTTAGCGCGTTGAGAGTAGCTGTCTTGCCCAGGTAAGCACATAAAACCAAGGTTAACAGAGCTGGTGCTGCCTCATATTCTTTTTCTTCGTACAATAGTAAAATAAATTAAGAAACAACACAATTTTGAATTCAAACATACGAAAAAAACATGAAAAATATTGATTCAATATTATTTTTAAGTTAAACAAAAAAAAAAAAAGGATATTGGGAAGAATTCATGATAATAAAGAAACATTTTGTTGCTTTTACGTTTTCCACTGAATTAGTAGCTTTCTCACACATCTCCTGGAGTCTGGAAGCTTGTAAAAAATCGTTGGCGTAACAAGAGTAAAGGACTTTCTCAAATGCTCTTTTTTGTGATCGGGTATAGTAACATAATTATTTGTATAAGGTCCTAAGTTGCGTGTAGCATTACCTCTTATGAAGAACAATTTTAGAACTTTATAACAATAGAGATATCTTAAAGAAAGAACATGAAGCTTCTGGAATCAAGCATAACTTTTACAGAATCGTTTCATTTTTTGCAAATAATTCGCAGAACATATTTTTGTAATTGTCTTTTATTTGTTGAGATAAGTTCTTCCCCAAAATGCTTTTCCATACTGCAGCCTTGAGTGCACGATATAACTTAAGTATACCCCAACTAATAGTTTTTCTGTGAAGTATTTATTTAAATAATAAAATAAACTTGTACAACACAATAAGTAGCAAACCAAAGTCTAAGTGAGTCCAAATTTGTGTTTATATCATCAATCAAGCTAATCTGCAAAAGCAGTGTCAGTTTGCCTCTAAAATTCTACTCAAAAATTGAGTTTAAGAAATTAAAAAAGAGTAATGGGCCTAAGTTGGATCCCTGAGGTACACCTGCAATTATATTACAAAAGTTGCTTTATCTACCGTTGATCTAAACTTTTTGCTTTGAACCTGATAAAAGCCGGCGCATTTCAGCATTGTTTAATGTCCTTAATAGAATTTTGTAATCCACCAAATAGGAAGCCTTGGTTAGATCCACCAACAATGCAGCAGAGGTATAATTGTCATTTATGTGTGAGTTGATCTACCGACTCGAGAACCGAGCTCACGTTTACTAGAGAAATTATTTTTATTCAGAAACTCCAGGAATTTGCTTTTCATAGATTTTCCAAAAATATTTGCACAGGCAGGCAAAAGATTTATTGGCCTTTAATCATAACGTTTGTGTCAGATTTTTTTATGAAGAGGAATGATTTCTACTGTACACGCTTTAATAAAAGACATCAGCCACCAAATATTGTTAGGTATTTATAATGTTAATTAAAGAGTTAGTTTTTATTTTAGTTATTAGGTATAATGCTAGAAGTACATAAAAAAGTCCAGAAATAAAGCTTTTCTGTTTCAAAAATCGATATTTTTCTAAATTTTTAGATAATAACTTAAATTTAAATATAAAAAAGTAGTATTAAGTCATAAGACATTATTTTTGATTTGTTAGGTTTAGCATAGAGGTTTGAACTATTCAGATGATGTCTTTTCCATTTCTTTGAAAACCATCATAATTTATTCCTCTTCCAAAAATGCATCTTTTACCAAATCTGAATGAATGGTGACTGCACTAATTTTGACGTCTCGAAACACAATCAATGAGTGCAATCACTCAACTGAATGGTTTTTAAAACAGTTGCATTTCTAACAGTTTTTCAAAATTTATGCTTTTGAAGTCAATCCAATCGTTCCCTTTCCAAAATACAATCATTGAATGCAATCATAGAACTTAATTTTTTTCAAAATGATTCCTTAAAAACTTTTCAAAATCATTTCCAATCATTTCCGAAACATCTCCAACTTAAATATCCGCACTCAAAATCATTGCACTCGAATTCGCAATTTGATCCTGAAAATGTCAGCTTTCCTGATTCCACTTATTTTTACTTTTAAAAATATTCGTTTCCGGTATATTTGTCGCCTCAAATTTCCTTTAATTTTTGGGAGTCTTTGTTTTTTTTTCTTCTTAAATCCCCCAACTCTCATCTACTCTCATTACAGTACATTAGGACTGAGTTTCGGCGCCCTTACGTTTCCCGCCTTGCGAGTCCTATTACAAGGTACGATACGTTAAAAGTGATTAGGCGCCAATCCATGTTTCGTTCTGCCGACTCCCACCCACACCGCGTTTGTTTTTGTTTTATTTCTGTGTTTGACATTTAAGGTGCCATCATTGACAGATTGTTGCTACATACTCATGCTTGTAAGGCATCCCTCGAGCCCGAAGAAAACAATGTCTTCTCCTTAGCCCAGTCGAATGAATCTGGAAAACGAAAGTGAAAACTATTTTTAGGACTTTTCAATTTGTTGAAAACATCCCTGTGACGGCACGGGCGGCGGCGGGCGTCTCTTCAAATCAAAAAGCAAAACTGAAACAATTTCTGGAGCTGTGAAGAGGACAGGTCGTCGCACTTGTGAGAAGTGTGCTACTCCCTATCCAAGATCCTCGAAAACAAAGGCAAAAACGATTACGATTTTTCCTGTTCCTCAACGTTTTTTGATTGATTGAGTGGACGCGTTTCAGGGGAACGCAATTCGAAGATTGGGAAACCAACAAGCAACATCAACAAATGGATACAGAGGACTTGGAATTTTGGAATGGAAGGAAATGGCTCTTGTGGTGTGTGTGCGTGTGTGTGCGTGTGTGTGTGGAGTGTCCTACTTGGTGGGTCCCCAAGAGTTTGTTGTTTCAATTCGGGCGGCTTGTCAGTTTGTCTGTCAAAATCTCTTGAAATAGATTTTCATTATTTTTCTTTTTTGTTTTATCTTTTCTTGTTAAGATTTTTCAAGTGATTTTTCATTACTTGGGGGGTCGGTCGGTTGGTGATGCTTGTTGTAAAAAGCGAATGATTATGTGTCACCGGAATAAGTGACTATGGGTTGGGTTTAAATTGAATTGGAGTGTGGTAAGCAATTGATCTGGAATTAAATTGGTGTATGAATTCCTTCATGGTCGAAAATCACCAAAAGGCGATTGTTGGTTAAGGTGCTCTTCGTAAGAAAAATTTGGTCCAGAATTCGAGGAGCAAGTTTGGAGGACAAAAATCTGTCGACGATTAAAGCTGGGCCACATTGATGGAATTGGTCCATCTAGCTCTAGCTACGAGAGTCTACAAATATTTGTCATAAGGTTTTCGAAAAAGACAAAATCGAACCTCTGCGGACGCCAAAAAACTTGATCAAACTAACTGGAGGCATTGTGCGTGGAAGGATTGAAAGGAAATTGACCTTAAAAGACTCCCAAAAAAGAAGTCTACAGTTGTCGGCGAATCATTCAAGCAAGTGCAAATGACCGAAACGAAACTGCGGAGATCCGAAAAAGTATCCCTTAAAATATCCACTGTCGCGAGGTCTGTGGGTGTGGTTTCACCGTCTGGTTAGAATCACATGTCCACCGGTTCCTTTTCTTCATTTTGCGTGAGGAACAGCTCGTTGAACAGTTACGATAAGTCTGGTACGAAGACGTCCACCAAAAAATTAGGAGCTATGACAACTCCGCCATTAATGGCGCACCATGCTGGATTTTTGGAAATGGCTCTTCGTGAATAGTATCCCAAGGCGATGCGGGATGAAGAATTTCGACCGAAAGTTTTCCACTGTAATCGTTGAGCCTCCAAGCATGACCATATACAGGATGACATTGGCAATTTGCAGGTGGAAGCTGGTGAAACTCTTTCGTAAGATGTTATATTTTAAAGTCAAAACATGATTAAGAGCTGAAATTTAGAAAATCTTGATTATGCTTTAAAAAGTGTGGGAACCGTCACGTTGCATAGAAAACAAACATGGAGTTTTCATGGCCTTAATTCAAGCGAGAGATTGCTAACCGTAAAGCTTCTGTGGACGTATAGAACAGGCAAAAGACTGAAGTTAAATGCCGCACAATTTGTGCGAAAAATTCAAGTGATGAAGTTTCGAGTTTTGCAAAAGATTTGCGATTCATCAAGGATAGTATCAGAAAATTTTTAAAAAATTTACGATGCCAATAATTCTGGAAAATTAAAAAAAGCTTTAATTCCACCGATGAGGGGAGGCAAGGTCTTCAAGTTATCTTTAATTGGTTAAAAGAAACAAAGACGTGGGAGTCGACGGTGAACATTCATATGACCCTTTTTAACAAATTTTCGTATAAAGCACATTATCCGGCTCACTGGAAGAAAACCGATGGTGTAACCTCTTCCTAAGAAGAATGAGGTCACAACAAGTTTCGGATCGATAAATCGCCTTCTGAACACCATTTAGGAATTTCAAGAAGCAGTCAATAGGACCTTGCTTAAGTGGGTTGAGGACAAAATTTCTGTCGAGAATAATCAATTCGGTTTTGTATGGCATGATACCATACGACTACATACTAATTAGTTTGACGGGTACAATAAACCCCCCACTGTACATGCTCTTAAAATGCTCATCAGCAGCCTTTTATGGGACCTCCGAAATTTACAACAGTCGGCAACAGGGTAAGATAAACTCGCCGATTCTCTTTGCTATTTTGAAAAGCAATCTAGTAGGCGCTTTGCACCCCATTTTGGCATATACGGGTTGAAAGATCGAGGTCATTGTAAGACATTGACTGCAGCCTCTAGAGATAACAGAACAATAGCCACTGACAAGTCAGTCTGGCGAGATCAGCATCTTCATATTTACGAACATAAAGATTCCGTCCAGAACTGAGCAATAGCGGCATATACCATATCACAAAGGCTGATTCCTAGGAGCCAACTCGATGCATAGCTAACTGCGATCAGCTACTTGGTCCATATTGATCCATCTACAAATAGTCCAACTTTGGAGCTAAGCTTGCTTCAAGTATTCGTCCGACCACAGCTTGAAAAGATTCGGATTTTCGAGAGGTGAAGTCTTGGGGTCTGTCACCAGTGGTAAGGAACTCCATGATGTTAATATGAAATGTTCCTGATCACGGGAAAGTGGTTCTTTAAGGACTTTTTTCGTCCAAACATTTCCTATATGGGCTCCCAAAACTACTGATTAGCGTAAATAATTCTTTGCTAGATTTAAGCGCACGTATTGGTCTTACTACAGAAAAAGTTACATTTTCCAACTCGCGCAGCTTTCTTGATATAGGCTCATAGAAGCCATAGTTTGTGTGGTGGAGAGCCACATGAAAGAGCGAGGAAGAGAAGGACATTTTAGGACAAGGAAGGGGAATCGATTGCTCCGGCTAACAATTGATATGTGGAGAGCATATCGGCAACGTCTCATTGTTTTACAAGACTTTGTAAATTGATTAATTTGAGTCGATTTTCATACGGAGCCATGTTGATCCTGTTAACGTAGAGGAGGCCGTATAAAGCAAAAACCATGAACCTGCATTGGTTTGTCTCAATCTCAAGGGAATTAAAAGGGGACCAAACTTGGCTTGCACATTCGCGAACGATTGGAACCAAGGTAGGAGACAAGAGAGGCATAAGGATTAGAAAAGTCCTTAGAACATCGTTTAATAAAACCTTGGATGGAATTCGCATGTCTATCACAAACAACTCCAGATCATACCAAACATCAAATCAAGCAGGGACCCGGAATTCTGTTGAAGGAATATGTACGGGAAGGTTGAGGTAGACACCTGTGGTAAAACTTTATAGATTTACATTTACTGATATTGAGCTCAAGTTGGTTGTTGTTGCACCAAAGGAAAAACCGATTCGAATATTTTGATTTAAGTTATTGTCGATTGGGGAAGATGTAAGCTTAAACAGATAGGTCAGAGCCTTTTAAGACGCACTCAAAGTCGTTGATATTGAGAATAAAGATAATGGGTCCTTATTGACTGCCGTACCTCAAGGCTTGTGACTAAAGGCTCGTACACTAAGGATCCGAAAAGAGCCTTATACTGCAGATTTTCTAAATAAGATTTTAATCACGTGATGGAGGTTGGAGAAAACCCAAGGGCCTTAAGTTACAGGCAAATAATTTGATGGGAGATTTTATCAAAGCTTTGCTGAAGTCAGTGGCTATAGCATTAACTTCTTTGCCTTGCTTTATAAAGCTTACAAAGTTTTAGATACGAATTCGGTAAGATTTGTTATAGTTGATCTTACTTTTCTGAATCCGTCTTGCTTTGAAGAAAGTATGGAAAGAACAAAGAGTCCTAGACAATATTTTCGAAAAGCTTACGTATAGAGGAGAGTTTGGCTAAGGGACGGTAGTTATATATATCGACTTTGAGGCCTTGTATCCTTCCAAACTTAACGGAAGACAGATTGCTCAAAGGATAGCTCAAATAAGGTTATAGGTGGTAAGAATAACGCGTTCGCTCGCTGTCTAAGAACAGGCAGTCTATCTGGACCTGGCCTAGTTATCCTTTAGACAAGGCATCGACTGATGCTTTGTTTGATTGAAGAAGTTAGCGAAATCAGCAATTGTTTTTGGGTTTGGAGAAGATGTGTCCAAGTATTTAAAAGTAGAATGACAGCCATCACTTTTTCGTTTTGAGTTAATAAACCGATGAAACTGCTAAGGATCAAAAAGAAGGCTGATCTCCACTTGACCAAGATATTTATGGTAAAGAGTCTCACAGAGATCGGAGAACATAGTCCGGTTGAAATTGGAATATAAGAAAAGTTTTCCGTAGTGCCTGTCAATACGAGTGCAAACTGTAGTTATTTGAGTGAGTTTCTTATGGAGTAAACCATGTAACTTCATTCAAAAATCAGACTATCGTGTGGCCATTTGCGCAGTTACAACTAAGGCTTTATGTGTTTCTCTTGCGTCTTCTCAACTTGATGGATTTTCTTCCAACATCCATGGACCAAGAACGTGTTTGGATTTATCCGGATATGAAACACATCTATTTATATTCATTCTTCAGCATGATCTCATCAGTCTCATCAGGCAGCATCATTGCACTTCCAGCACTTCTAATGAGATGAAATATTTGTTATAAAACAAGATCCAATTTAAACTCGAAAGAAAAAAGAAAAATAAAAAAAAATTCCCTAAATTGGATGAAAATAGCCAAAAGGCTCGTCCCAATTAGCCATCATCTCGGTTTTATGTTTTAAAGGTTTCATTTTATTTTATTTTTAGCGAAATTTTTCTCATTTACCCTCGAATTTGTTGTTTAGTGAATTGGGCCGCGAGCCACTCCAAACCTAATTGCGGCTCGGGTGAGCACCAACCCACAATCACACTTCCGAAGGTTCTTTATAAACTTTACCCAGATACGGATACAATGAACGAGTGTTCGTCCGACCACATCTTGGAACTTTTAATTCGTCATGCAATCAACCCACTGTCTCATGCCAGTGCCAATGCCAGTGCTGTCACGTCATCTAGACGACGCGACGTTTACGAAAGCGATACCTCTTATAAGGAAATGCCAATGGAGCTGTACTGTGGATGGTAGGAGGATGGTGCATTGAAGTTCCCACCTATGCTTACGGATACTCATGGTATCTGTGCGCTGAGCAAAATGCTTTTGAATGAAGTTGTCGGGTAAAAGTGTGGTCGTGTGTGCAACCGCGACAAATGGGCGTTATAGAAATGCCAGCTGGTGAAAAATAACTGCAATTAAGGACTTCATATGGTATCTGGCTGTCAGAACTATTTAACTGTCAAAGTAAATTACTTGCGACAACGCCTGCGAAACAAACTTCTGACCTCGCTTGCCAGGTTCGTTAATATTTTATGCGCGTGTGCAAAAGTGCGCTGATTGCTGTGGAATCACAAAGGAGGATTAAGGAGACAGTCTTTTGATGGAAGTCGATGTAGGATTAGGTCGACAGAGTGAAATTTGTCATGGATGCATGGTAGTATGTAGCTTAGAAGCAGGTTGGTGGCTTATATGTGGGGTTGCATTGTTTAAGGTGATAAACCAGGAATTGATGCTTCCAAAAGCAATTTTGATGACAGCAAAAGTTAGGTCAACAAATAAATTAAATTCATTGAGACACTGTGGTTGGAAAATTTGACAACGGAAGGAACATAAATAATTATGGGAAATCTTTATTATCAAAATATCGAGCTTCCGGTTGCCGACAGTTCCTCGGAAGAACGCTTCGTTCTTTTCGAATTTCCACCTAACCGATGATAGGATGCCATAGCTTCTGAAGTTCAATTATGTTCAATTTATTTAAAGTTCACGAACAAAAAAAAAAGCTGGCGGCTCCACAACTGTCTAAGGATGTTTCTATGTGACAGTGTTGCAGATGTCATTCGGAATTAAGAAAAATGAAAAGTTAAGATTTTTAGGATTCACATTTCAGAAAAAAATCTTCCAAGCTCTGCCATGGCGACGTGTATGAATAAGTAAACTAAACAAAATACTGTTTTAGGAGGAACTTGACAGAGAAAATATGGTATGATGTGGACTTTCGATGAAAATTAAGACGAACAAAAAGTTTTATAATCAAATATGTTTCAGTTGTAAGGCTTATGTAGTCAATTGGCTTACTACACACAATATTGATGAAACCATTGCAATAAATTTTGATATTTAAATCGAAAAGTAAAATAAAAATAAAATTACGAAGTTGTCCGAAAACTTATTCACGACAGTGTATATACATATTTATACTGTGTATCTTATAAGGAATTAAAAAAACTATAAGTAAAATGGATTTTGAACTTTTTTTTATTGAAAAAGGAATTTGATTTGAGTTGAAAAAGTGAAATGGTTTTCTGACAGTTTTTTTGTTAAGAAATTTAAGCCACCCTTTCAAATTTTAACAAAAACTTTTCAAGTGTTTATTCTAGCTCGATTTTTCGAGTCTTGTGATACGAATAAATATCTGTCCAAATGCACGTACGGACACAAACATCTTTCTAAAAAAAATGGAATCCAACTTCTGGGACCTCGAATAGTGGATATATGTAAAAATTTTTAATTTCGAAAATCAGACCTATTACAAATCTTTCCGCTGCAAAGTTAAGAATTAAGATCTGGAAGGAGAAATTATGAAGGAGTGCACTTCAGAAGATTGTGCGATTTACCATAACCTTAGTTTTCTAAGTCTTAAGAATACGATAAATATTTCTCAAAAGTTCCAGCTGAGGGACGAAATATTAATTTAGAAGTTACAAGCCGGCGATTCATTTGGAAAAATATGCAGATCCTAGTGTTGATGTTATTTTTCTGACTACACCGCAATAAACTTCTGAGAAAAACATTATACCGATGAAGGCCGTGTACATACAGCACTGCAAAATGATTAGTCAAGTTTACTACACACAGTCTCAGCAAAATTATGTTATTATTGGAATGATTGTGGTTTTTACTAATCTTCGCCAGTTCTGAATTGGTACTCATATATTCAACTACAGCTTCAGATTGTGATGAATATTTAAGGACAACTCAATTCTTATCGTCCAAGAAGAGCAACGAGTTCATCAATCATAACAAAAGGCCGGGCATGTAGGAGTGTAACATCTTTAGCGTATAAGTGTGCAGATGCAAATTGGCAAAAATATGGCAAATTATTTATCAGCATAAAATCGGTCCCAAAATGGATCCCGGTGGCACACTTTGTAAAATTGATTTCAGCAACGAAGATCTTACTACAAATAGCAACCCTTTGCCACCTGTGGCACCTTCTTGCTAACATTACCGCTCCCGCACTGAAACTACATTAATCCAAGGTGATATTAATTTGATAAAGTGAAGAGGAAAACTCATACTCACAAATAAAATCAGAGCGTATGCCTCTAATGGTTGACATAATAAAAACCTCTACTACCACTTCAAAATCAACAAAATTAAGTTCAACCCAATTCAAGCTTGTCTCCTCAGAGTTATCTTTTAATTTAATTTTGAGCAAGTACCCATGGGTTTTTAGCATACCACTTTAATGACTTTTACAATTTATGAGTAAAAGGCGAAATGAGGAGGAGCCGAGAGCCTTTGCTGCTAGTTGCTCTTTATTAAATATTAATGTAACAATTTTATATTGTATGTTGATATTCCAAATAAATAATAAATAAAATAAATAGGAGGTACCGATTCACATTGATTTGTATTGTTGCATTTTGCAGAGATACGGATCTCTGGAGATCCCTGAAGTGGAAAGTTCTTTCGAGATTGTCTATTCTTTAGCTTTGCATGATCTTGGGTCAGCTTGTAATTCAATTTCAGATTCCTCCTGCGACCTTCTCAATAAGAGATGATGTGTGACGCTTATATCCAGCACAATTCTTAAAGCTTTGAGTGGACCAAACTTAGACCAACAAGCGAACATTTGATGAAGAATATCTCACGGCCGTTGATTAACCAAATTTGAGGATTAGAAAAATGATTGGCATCAAAGAAAACCAAGGTCCAATCCGATTAAACATATTTGAAATCGTGCTACTTACGTCGGAGTTTTGGTCAAATGCCCTGAGGTTTGACTACACCTGTTCAAACATATAATATCAATTTTCACCTTTCTAACCAGCAATACCGTTTCCATCTTTCGAATTTTCAAGTAAAATTAAACGAACATTTCATTCAGTGACTCGAAATTCAACCAAATAATTTTGCCAAACTAGCGCCTGTTTTGAAAGTGCTCGCAGGTTAGCAGCCTAGGAAGACACAGCTTAGCGGAGATGTCTGTGGACATTTCAACGCTTGAACCATACCAGATCGCTGCACCAGTGTCGATTATAGAAGATATAGAAGATGACGTGACATTTTCCTTTCAAAATTCCGAAAAAGTATGGCAACCACAACTGCACATTCAGCTGAGATGTTGTAGCAGTTGCATATTCCAAGGTAAACTCCAGTGCCATTCAACAATAATAAAGGGCAATAAAATGATACCGAAGGTAAAAAAAAGGCCACGAACGAATCGAACACGCACACGAAGGGTTCCGTACCACAGTTCAATAGACTACACATATATTGTACTTATTTTGAATATCTAATAGCCTTCTTCTTGGCGTAAAATTCAAATGTATCCTCCAGAAACTACAAATTCACGGTTTTTTGATTTTCCTTTTACTTGTGGTATAAAACATTACTTCGCGCACGTTTTCATGATTCTAAGTGAACGGATGTGTCCAATTGTCCATTTACTTTGGGAGATTCAAAAGTAGCTTGATATTATTACAGCTTTAAGTAAGCGCGTTCATAAGTGTTGGTAATATTTTCAACGTGATATCTCCGCGCGTTCCTAAGGAAAATGATCCTATAAAGTTCCGTTTTACGTTTTGAGGTACGGAACCCTTAAAACATTTTTAGAAGAAAGAATTTCACTCAAACTAAATCAGCTTATTCCTGAATATTCAAATTTTATAAGATGAGACATTCCTGCTTCCATAAACCATCCAAGTGGGCGTCCAACTTGCCAACGTCTCAGAAAAATATATGTGCATCGGGAATGGCACAAAAAAGATGTTAAATAAGGTAAAGACTAGTACCTGGGCTGCCGCAAGGCACACTGTTGTAAACGCTATTTGAACTATCCCATCAACCTATATTCTAAAGGAGATTGGTCGAAGGTGTGGGTGGTGGTACCTTTGAATTTCTGCAGTAATCTTTAGACCACACTCTTAGCCTTTCCTTATGTAGCAGCGTCCAGGATAAAAATGAGAACATTGGTCAGGTTTGTCTGGTAAAATATTATAGGGTGATGGTTCATATAACTATCGAGATTGGAGGTGAAGTTTGGTGACTGTGGAAACGAAATACTCACTAAGGATCGTGGAAAGACCAAAATCAATTCTGGTCCATGGTGAGGTTGCAACACAAACTAGAATATAAGAGGGAAGCCAATGCAAGTGGGCCTTGGTCAATGAGGAACGAAGAGCTCTAGTGATGAAAAGAGCAGGCAACCTTCTTACATTGTCGATCAGTTTCTGGCTGACACCAATTTTTAAGGTTTTCCATCGGACAACTGTTCCATTAAGAAGATTCAGCAAAAACGATCTACCAAAATGGTGAATTGGCAAATTTGTTTTCTAGAATTAAGTGACACTATCGTCTTACTGCTTTCACTCCCCGACTATCATCGTTTTTCAAGATGTTCTGCAGCTTTAAGAAAGAACAATGGCCAGAAGCGCTTCCCACAGTCTTGTCGATGGCACAGCATTGAGAGTTCCTTCTCCCGATGCATATGACTTCCTTCTATGGCTACGATTGTATTTTTTTTCTTGTGCCGTTTAATGCTCAAAACATTGATTTGATATACGATTTAAATAGAACCGCACTTCCTTTTATCTCCTTTTAGATCTTTAGATCTTCTCTTTGCCTCAACATTCCAGCGGAGTGTTTTTGTTTTTTACAAATAGCGAAGATAAAATCTTCCCATATCCTTGCCTCCAATTCCAATCTCTCTCGTCCCACTCCAAAACCCAAATTGGAACCTAAAATCATTGCACAGGAATCACGTCAAAGAGATTTATCAAAGCAAAGACCTTAAAAATTGCAACAAAAAAAAAACCAAGCAAACCAGTAAATAATTTTAATTGATTACTCTTTGTATCACAAAGAAAAAAAAAAAACAGAAAGAAAGAAGCTCTGAAACCACAAAGGATTCCCACTTGAATTCCGGACAATTTGAGACAAACGTCCTGTGTGGCATTGGATCCTTTCAATTCCACCATCCTCGTGAATCGTCCTTCTCGTTGTGAACACAGTTTTCTGTTTGCCAAACGAAGAACTGATGGCAAAGCAATCGACATTATGGCAGAAATCAAAATTCGATTACTCTTCAAGTTCCGTACACACACTGGCAAGCGCACGGACAAAGAGACAACAAGGACATTCGCAAAGAAATAAGGAATCAGTTTAATTCAACTGTGGGTACATCTCCGCCTCACCACAACCCCCATTGAGAAGTGTCAAAGAGGTTAGGTGAACTGAAATCGAAGCTTCTTTTTGTGCCAGTCAACTCTAAATCCTTCTTTTATATTATGTACTCCTATTTTGAACATGCTTGGCTTTCGGTTTAATGAATTTTTAACAGAGTTGGAGTAAGTCTAGACTGTCATGCCAGTTCGGGGACAGTCAGTTGCATATTTGACTACATCAACAGCGTCAACATCGATGCAGACGAAGGAGCACGGCGAGCACGAATGCGGGTAACAGCGGGTAGGGTCATAGTCGATTCGATGACATTCATCAACCACAAGGCAATATGACATCCTTGGTGGGAAAACAAGTTCCAGAAGTTCTGAGGGTCGATGACGTGGTTGTTGGTCATGGAAGGGTTTTTATTTATTTGATGCAGACTCTTCCTTGAAATTGCTTTATTGTCTTGGGTCGATCAAAGGAGGGGACGACTGGTCGGGGTCGAACTCGCCGTTAATAATTTACACAGATTGTCGACAAAATGAAGTGCTGGTTATTGGGGAACAAGTTGTTTGTTTTGGTCGAGAGTGAACTTGCAAAACTACTATGCCAGTTGAAAACCTCGCAAATGTCCTTCAAATGAAAAATGTCGCTTGAGTTATTGACTATCACATTGAAAACAAAAAGTTATTCAGCCGCCAAGTGGGGTGAAAAAGCCCGATTTCGACTTGTTGCGTTGAATGGTTTGCTCTTGCATGTGGTCTAAGGGTAACGTACTCTTAAAATTTTGGCTTTGGACAAGTAGATCATAAGTGTGACCATTGAAGTAATCACAGGCCACTGTGCCTTCGGAACAATGTTCTCAGTATTCAAATCATGCAGAACGGTGTATATCTGAAAAGCTCCCCTGATGGGAATGAAGGTACAATCATCGAACATGGAGTCTGTCGCTATCCCGCCCATCACATTTATGCACCACGGCACTCGTCGTTTTAAAGCAATTTCATAAGCTCTTTAGGGATTTCAGGTACTTCGAAAGTCAGGGGAATTTCCACTTCGAGGATAAATGATTTACTTTTACCAATCAACCAATCTGCACGTTTTTGTACGAGCGTCCAAGCATTCAAGTAACCACTTGTTAGCCCAGGTCAGTTGTTTTGGCAATTTTCGATACAACATTTAGTTAGAGCTTTTTCTGATTTTCCAGATACAAACCCTTCTTGCAATTTATATCCGTAGTCATGCAGCCTTACAAATTCGGGCCCAATATGGTCCTTGTTCTAATCCGGAGGTTAATTTTGTGTGGTTAAGACTTGCCCACTACGGTTTAATTTACAAAAGCTCCAACTTGGACAGTAAAATATCCAACAATGAGTTTGATTCGCTGCCTTAAGATTTGATTCCAATTTCCTTCGTATTGAGATTCTAGGTGGCTTCATCATTCTGGACAGACAACAACCCTGCTTGTAAGGCGAGTTCTCCTGGATTACATACATCGACAGTCGTTCTGTCAGCACCCATTATTTGTTCCCTATCTTTCGTCCCAGCTGATATTTGGAATAATAAAAACATAGTTTTGAAACCCACTCCAAAGGAGTTTTTTGCGGGCATAAACAAGCCAGTTTGGACGAATCACATTTTTTTTACTGGTCTCTGGTCTGGTGTGAAAACGTTAATCCCTCCTATCAAACCGAGAGTGTTAAGGTCTATGCCTTTTAAGGATAACAAATAACTAAGAAAAGATTGCAATGCTGTAATTTTTTGAGCAGAATTTTCTAAAAAAAGAATCAAGTCTAAATTTCCTTATTTACCTCAAGACCAGTAAGAGCGTTCGGTCAATTTAGCCTTCAGCTCTCTAGACCAATTATCAACCTCTTTTTTTTATCGCGGCACACTTTTAACGAGTTGAAAATTTGGATAAAATTGAGTCCACTAGTTCAGTAAACGTTTAACCAATGCCGACGAAACGCAAAATCTGCCGAAAGCATTGCCGCTGTCCGTGAGAGTGTGCAGAAGAATCCGAGGAAGTCGAGCTCGCGTCGCTCACAAGAACTCGGCCTTTCATCGTTATTTGGGCCTGCGACGTGCGTTCGCTACATTGATAGCAACCCGGAATAATAAGAACCTGTCAATAGGGACTTCCGAACTCTGACAGTTGAAAGCGACCATATTGTTGAAGTATACCCGTCAAATTAGCTGCCATTTATTCAGTCTGTTTTGCCAAATTGCCATGGACAAATACAACAGTCAACAAAATAAGCATATAATAATTTTACTTTATCCAAATGGGTATTCTGTTCGGGTAACTATCCGCGCGCTTCACCCGTTTGACGCTCGCCATAGTCGTCCTTCCGAGAGGAGAATCAGATGCAATCGATTTCTCGTCACTCACAGGAACTCGGAATTTCGCAGCACGAGCACAAAATTCAACTGATCTAGGAGCTGAAAATAAACGACCATAGACAAAGACGTATGTTCGCTGAATGGCCTCCGGAGCAGTTGGAAACTGGCCCTAAATTGAAAAAACATTTTCAGAAATGAAACCCATTTCTTGCAGAATGAGTACGTCAACAAACGAAAATGTAGAATTTGATACGATACCAATCCACAAGAGATCTAATAGCATAAAATGCATCCGGAAAAAGTCACTGCTTGGTGTGGATTTTGGGTAGGGGGCGTCATCGGTCCATGTTTCTTTGAGATCGACATTGGCCCTACCATCGCCGGCGAGCGCTATAAGTCGATGATTACCAACTTCTTTTGGCCTAAATTTGATCATTTAGACACGACGACATGTGGTTTCAACAGGATGGCGCTACGTGCCGTTCAGCTCACGCCACTTTTGAAATTCTGCACGAGCGATTCGTGGTCATGGTCACCTCACCTGGAGGTGATGTGAACTGGACTTTGCTTGTGGGGTTTTCTGAAGTCGCAGGTCTATGCGAATTAGCCAGGTCTATGCGAATTAGAGTCCTCAAAGCCATGTCATCGGTCAAGTTCAGCCTGATTTAGTCGCCAGAGTTATAAAAAATTTGACATTTCGGATGCACGCCACCCAGAGAAGCCGCAGCGGAGGGATAAAAAAAATTAAAGATAGGAAGATCTCAATGAAATAAAATGATTCTTTACAATAAAAAAAGCATTTAACTCCCAGTTTGCCACGAGAAAGACATTCAGCTGATGCTTCAAATACCGATGTCAGCTGAGTTGATGGCCGAGTCGGTTTAAACTCGTATCAGCTGAAGAACTTTCTAGCGGCAAGCTGTCAGTTGAATGACTTTATTTTGTCAAGTACCAAATGTTTGCATTTTAGCCTTGCTAATATTCCTTTGACGAATTTCTTCGCAATCATTATTGCCTTATAAATATTTTTGGTCGTGAAAAAATTAACAGTATCAAATGAAGTTGGCAGAAACATTTTAGAGATTTTTTTTTGGAAAAGAAGGCGTGGAAGGTATCTTACTAAAATATGCTACCATGTGCCGCATTCCAAAAATAATTCACTCCGACATTTTTGTATTTAAGAAAAGGCCCTTTTTTACGTTCAGATGGCAGCGAAATATTTCTCTGTCAAAACCAACCAAATTGTGCTGTCATTTGCCGAATTCAGAAAGACCAAAAAAAAAAGTTATTCTTCGAATTTTCGCGAGAATCAATAAGTTTTTCAAAAAGTTAGTATTTTTTAGCACACTTTTCACGCGTATCAAGGAAAATACCACGAAGTCATCTAGTAGTAGTATAAGTAATATTATTAAATTTATCCTTTACTCGTAAAAAACATTATCATATTACTTATGCACACGTAATGCCACGGCACAGTCAAAGCAAGCTTGCTGCTAGGAAGCAGACTAGCTTTACAACTCCAGATTCTGCTTAGCTTCAATTGAACTTGAGTTCGTCATATATTCCTTGGGACTGATTCAGTATGAGTGTGAAATTCATGCAGCAGCAAAAGTACTGAAATATCTTTAACATTCACAATGCCGTTGGCCAAGAGTGCAAATTCCCACTCTTCTGAAGAGGGGCTCTTCATCTCTGGCACAGCCCATTTGCGCGAAGGTCTGGGCTTCGATGTCGGTCCTTTAAGGAGGTTTTGTGATAGAAGTCCTCATCGATGATACCTGGACCCTATTTCTTCGAAGAATGCTGGTTCTTCATCATCATCTTGGGGAAAGAGTTCCTCTTGCATCAATGCCATTGCGTTAAGGTATGTGTCCTTGGTTGGCCATGCTGTTGATGAGTTGATTTGGATGGTCCATGGCGGTGGCTAGGAATTTTTGGAATAAACCGGTGAGATTGAGCTTGCGTACGTGAGGGAGTCGTCCGCGTAGAAGCAGCATTTTGTTGAATTTTCCAGCCCGGGTTGGGCCGACGTCAGAATGTTAAAAAGGAGAGTACCAACCTTCGATCCCTGTTCGACACTGGCCCTCATTGCACGAGTTGAAGATTTCTTGTTGCCTGCATGCACGAAGAAAGTCCTGGAAGTGAGGAAAGAATTAAGTATTTTTATAAGTGACGTGTGAAAAGCCAATTGTGCCAATTTAAAAATTAATCATTGGATCCAGACAGTGTTAAAGGCTTTTTAAATATCCAGGAAACATGCAAATGTAACTTGCGAAAGTCTTCAACAATCCTTTTCTTTTCCACTTGTGTTTTGAAGGCACATCAATTTCAATTCAATTTCTTAAATTGTATGGCTCCAATTATTTGTTTTGTTGCTGTAGGAAGAGAGTTCCAGAGTCTGGTTGGTGGCAAAGACGAAGAAAACACGCGAAGAGTTTAAGTATTTAGGAATTTAAGGGAAGGATTTATAAAGCAGAATGTTCTAGCCGAGCGAGCGAATTGGAGTTTTTCAAACAGGTATGGCGGCGATCTGTTTTGTATACATTTTTGCAAGAAGACACAGCACCTAATGTTCAAGAACTGCTGAAGTGTGCATCGCACGACATTTTTGTGGTAATTGGATATGTGGTCGTAACGATGAAGTCCATATACATACCTGACCATATCATTAAATGCAGCAGTTAATTTTTGTTGAGATAGGGAGTCGAGCTTACAGTATACCGCTGATGCATAATCAATGTAGGGAACGAGCAAGGTTTTAACAAGTCTCAGCCTCGTTTCAACCGGAGTAAAGCTAGAAAGCAGTCAAAGTTTGCGTAGGCCACCATATATTCGTCCCACGGTGATATTAATGTGGCTTACTGGGGACAGAGAGCTATTAATTTTAAAGCCCTGGTTGGTAACTATGTCTACAAACTGCACTTTGTATTATGAATGTAAACTGGCTTTTTCGATAGGAGAAGCAGTTGGGACTTTGATAGGTCGAGGGTCAGGCAGTTGCGCACCGCCTAGTGGTAGATTTTAGATTAATATTCATTTATCCTCCAAACAAGATTCTCAATAGGTCTAGACAGACACAGTTCTACATCATCAGCGCACAAATATAAACTGGCATTAGAACAGACTGTTGGCAGGTCGTTTATAAATATGCGGAATAAGAGAGTACCTAATATAGAGCCCTCAGGCACTCAGCATAGGATCTATCACCAACTACAACCCTTTGACAGCGATTACTCAATATAGTTCTCAGCTTCTCGGAAAGAATTGAGTGATTTACACTGTTAAAAGCTTTGGAAAAGTCAAGGAGGCAAAGCACTGTGATAAAGTCAAAGTCATAATAAATTCTAATGTCATCCAAAGCTGTGAAGCAACTGTGGTTAGCTCGAAAACCAGACGGGATCGGTGAAAGTAAACTATGCAGATCAAGGTGATGCGTAATCTGCTCACTGAAATGTAAAATTACTCCCTCCTTCTTTATATGAAAGTTAGAATGTTGCCCACAATTCTTTTGCCGTATTTTTCATCAAACTGTCTTTTCGAAACTGCCCGCATTATCAGTCGGCTAAATAAAAGTTCAAAAGATTATAAAATACCCTTCAAGTGGTATTGTACGGTTTCAAATCTTTCATGCACCGCATAAATGATTGTATGCCTCAGGGCTCCGTTTTTGCTCCGATACTCTTCTCTGTGTTCTATGAGAGTACCCTCTCATCCATTACTTGTCTCAGATTCTGGTTACTTATCGTTGGACATGGGAAGGGAATGATGGAATGATTCCAGCCCCAAGCTGGAAAATAGCTCTTGTATAGAAAGATTATCCTAAGCCTTCTCGATAGGGTTAAAAATCGAGCGGAGGGTTTTAATACCCCGCAAGTCAGAAGAAGTGCGCCAGTGTTGCTCACAATTAATTCCTCCTGTCCAAAATTTTCACCTTAGTTCTAGTCTCGCCAGGAATGCTCATAAGTTTATACTTAAGCCCGATGTCGAATGTAAGGTCAAGTGTAAGGACTCGACTTTTTCCGCTCAACGCATATGTGGAACTCTGTCTCCTTTGTCCTTTCCGTTCGCGTTCACTTAATCTCATAAGGGTATTCATCACCCCTTGACCGACCTTGCATATTGAAAATAATCTTTATATAATGTGAAGCGATAACGTTATCCAGGAAATGGAATCCTGTGCCAACATTTTAATAAAAAGCCATAAATGTCTTAGGATAAAAGATTTTGATTTGGACGAGCTTAAGTTCCAGTTACGAGGTACGATTAATTGCACCCCAACTTGAGTAATCGTATTATGAGTCGTTGGACTTTTTATTTTGGGGGTCCCATTAAAGATCAATTCAAGCTCTTCGCTAAATAAGGATCGAAACCATCGAAGGTTCATTGAAAACTTGGGTATACTTTAGTCGTTAAAAAAATCAACAGAGATTCCCTTTACAGTCTGAAGTGTCATCACTTGATGTATCGCTAACCAAACAAATATCATTTTTTAGAAAAACCCTTTTTTAAGCATTCCATCCCCACACTCACAAAAGTTATTAACTCGGTGACAACTTCATCCGCAGAGTGTGCAACTGCACCTCAGTCACTTAATTTTCAAGCCATCCAGTGCCGCAAAACAGAAAACAACAAAATAGGAACCTCGAAGAATGTCAAGAAACCTACTTAAGCGCTACAAACACCTCGCGACTCTCAATGCAAGCCCACCACTCGAGCTCCATTACCTTCTCAAGCAATTAATCACAATTTATAATTGCAAATGGGCGAATGGTGCAACATGCAACAAATGGCAGCGGAGCAGTTCCACCGCAGTCAGGTCTCTATGGTCTACCTCGCCCAACGCAAATATCCTACGTGATGTTGTTCCAACAGATTCCTGGCGCACGTTTGCCTGCCAATCTCTCACTCTAGGTTTGCACGGGCACAGGCACTGGCACAGGACACTACAACATCAGCGTTGTTGCTTGGTTTCGGTTCTTAAGCCTGGCGCATTGTTTCTCTAGTGACACTTCTTCTTGGCTTCGTTGTTGTTTTGTCACATTTTTGCCTTTTGCGGCTTTCCACGTATTTCCTTGTCTGTCTTCTCGTGGGCGGCAAACAATTATTCAACGCAAAGTTGGAGCTCAAGTCTCCCGGAGGCCGGAGGGCCTGTGGGACGACACGACGAGGAGACGAGGAGACGACAGGCAGAGAGGCATGTGCAGTGTTCCAAGTCGTTAACAAAATGTTTTGAGTTGTTTACATGTTTTGCGGCTTGTGGGCATTTCGTCGTCAGGTCTTGTGTCCCGTGACAGTTGCTCCCTGCCTCCCCATTTCATGTCACCGCGTCGCCGAAACGTCACATGAATTGACAATGGGCTCCATTGTAAATGGTGCACTCCAATGACGACGCGGTGTTATACAAATACATGTGTATACAGTGTGTTTCTGTGACGCGACCTTTAAAGAGGGTTGGGTACTTCTGTGCCTTGTTGCTTTGTTGCTGCAGCAGCATTCAGCGGGTGGATGAGGCCTACTCCAGATAGATGAATGCTAAATGCAACCATTGCATGGCGCGTTAAGTGAGCTGTCAGTGAAGATGATGTCTCAATCATTGTCATTGTTTGACAACTAGCACACGCGACGAGAGAATGGCCTCTGGAGATCCATGAGGAATGTGACGATAGCTTTATTTTTCGCGGGAATATTTGCTGCTTGTTTTTTTTTTTCTGCGATTGAAGTGGCAATTTGTTGTCCATCGAGACAGACACTTGAATGGTTCTTTTGGTCGCTGTTGTGAAAAGTGTGTACGGTTCAGTGGAGATGTCGATATTGGCAGTAACGAGACAAGTTGGGAAAAATAAAACAGACCTTTTTGCTTGACACAAAAATTAGGTGGAGTTTTTTTTTTATGGAAAATGATATTCAACCATTGATTTGAGGGGATAGAGGAATATGAGGGTCCATATAGCAAAAGGTCGTTTGCGCCTTAAAA
The DNA here is from genome assembly GCA_963555765.1 of Orthonevra nobilis. NCBI lineage: Eukaryota > Metazoa > Arthropoda > Insecta > Diptera > Syrphidae > Orthonevra > Orthonevra nobilis. The sequence goes on along the minus strand of OY743227.1, from coordinate 72,340,612 downwards.
TTCTATCGATTTTTCAGAGAAGCTATAAAATGTCGACGAAGAATATTTGTGTCGGTTCTGAAGAAGGGCACTCTTATCAAAACTGCTGCTTGTAGAACCGAAATTTTTTTTTCGTATTTTTTTAAAATTCATTTTCACTCAAGGGGTTATACATACCCTTATTCCGCTGAAACGCATAGGGGATAGAAGGGAGAGGTACATTGCTTCTTAATTTTTCCAGATTTTTATCAGTGAGGAACTCAGAGCAAGGGTAAGTATTTCTCATTTGTGTTTCAGGGCTTTAAGCATTAGTGGTCAAAATTTTTGGGAAGGGGTTGAATACAGAAAAAGGCGATACAATAAGGATAAATTGGAGACGTTGCACGTCTTCTATCTTCTTCTCGCGAATTTTTTCCCGAGAAATTCTTGAAAAAAGTAATTAAATTTTAGTCACAATTCTCGAGAAATTTAGATTTTTGAAAAGGAGACAATTGAGTAATTGAATATTTCTTAAAACGACCAACTATGGGTGAATTGATTTCAAAGTTAGTAGCTAATGATAGAATATCTTTTCACAGATGTTCTACTAGATGGAATACAATGAAGGCTATGGTAGAAAGATTTGTAAGAATTAGCGACCCAATCAAATAAACATTATTGTTTGAATAAAATTTGGATATTTTGTGAAATGAGAATAATGTTGCTAAAATGAAAACCACTCCGGATTACAATTGAAGTCGAGAAAATTCTATACTATTATCTGCTGAAGGAGCTCTCAGATTTTTGTATAGAGGGATGATACCTTAGTATCTGTTATTAGACTTTTGCAGAATCCTGATTTTATGTCACATAAAGAAAATGATAGTTTTTTTGACATGCCACCAAGCCAATTGGCTAAATCTTTATCATCTAGAATTTTTGAAACTAAAAACAGTGATAAAGATAATACTGAAGAAACTGAAAATAATGAAGAACGTCCAGATCGAGAAGAAGAAGCAAGTAACAAATTAATTTTGCAATTACAAAAAGTTTAAATGAACATTTCAGTCCGAATGCTAACAAATTTCAATCATTAACAATATTTGAAGCAAATTGGAAGAGAACCCAAAATCTGCAGAATCTTCTGGATGCACTTCTGACCATTTAACCGACTTTTACGCAAAATGAGCGGAATTTTTCTATTGCAACAGATTATGTTACCAAAATCAGAATTGGGATAGGAGATTCAACTTTGGATGGTCTGTGTTTCTTAAAACATTACTTTAAATCCCGAAAAATTGATTAAATTTATTATATTTTTAAAAACCTTTTTATATATTTTTGTAAAACTTGAAGAATTTATTTCAACGTTACTATATTTCATTTTTTGTATAATAAAAATATGAACTTCAGTTCATTTTATAGAATGCAATAGATTTTCATTTTAATAAGTTATTAACTTCCCATCAGGAAGTTCTTGTTTTCTTTAGGAATCTCGAGAACAAAAAATGTGCGTTTTCTTTTCTCGACAAATTAAAAAAGGTGAGATATTTGAAGTTTTTCAGTTGCAAACATGATGAAGTGAGAAAAAGCAATATTTTTGTTCACAGAAAGCCCTATCCTCTGATATCGAATCCTATCAAGTAAGTTAAGGGTGGTATGTTGTGCCTGTACAGATCGACTTCAGACTCGCAAGTCATTTATAACGACTTGGTGTGAATATGAGACTTTGAAAAAGGTATACAGCATTGGCTTTTGAAAGCTTTAAATCCTAATTGTGTGTTTTACAGACGCTGTCATTCTATTTCCAAGTATGATGATGAGGAACGCGAATCTGCGAATAAGAATGAAGAACTGGGGATGCTGTCATTAGTGAAGGAGAACATTTAATTAGATGAGATGAAAGGATATCATTTTAGAAATTTTAGAAAAGAATCGGAGAAAAATAGAAACTAGAAGAATTTCACATAAAAAATGTTAATCTCAAGTTCAAGAAATTAATTACAGATATTGGCAAAAGTTTGCGTCCACCAGTAGTCAGCTACGGCTACGTCACGTAATATTGCGAAATTGTCATATTTGAGCCTCGAAAGGCTCATAGGAAGTCATAGATAAACCAATGGATCTTGGACGTGTGAGTGGCGGCATACGAATAAGCGGTTTATGATTTTATATGACAAGATATCGAAGGCTTGAACTTCAACTAGGCTCCCGTTGTTGTTATGTTGGCTGTCATTTAATTGCACAGTGTTTTTAATCCGATGCACCTAATGTGTCATGCCTTTCCTAGAGATCTGAGGAGTTGGTAAAATTTTCAAGAGCTTTCTGTCCTTGAATATACAAAACTGGAGTATCCGCTGGCATTAAGATTTATTATTAATAACTTTTATTTGGATCCATACTACCACTTTCATGAAAATTTGTTTCAAAAAATGGCAATTCCGGATTACAAAAGACAAAAAAAATTGGTTTAATAAAGTTAAAAAAGAATAAAAAAAGAAGCCATGGAAACAACTAGACTACAAATGAATATGCCAAACCACGGTCTTGGAAATTCAATCTTGGGCAACAAAATAACAAGAAAGGGTTTATAACGAAACTTGAGGTTATTCTGGAAATGATGTCATCTGTCTATAAAATGCATGCAACAAAGATTAAAGATCCTTAAAAGGATAAACATATGTTCGGTTGACATTCAATGACGCAAAGTCTCTGGAAAATCCAACTTCGTGACTCGATAGTTAGAAAATATCGTGGATCAGAAAATAAGAGGCTACTCAAGCCAGGAAAAAATCCCTTCTGCTCATGCCGACAAGACTCTTCCGATTCATAAAAAAGTCTTTATTTCTATGAAAATCACGGGCAAGGTAAGCTCACCTTGACCGACGTAGCATAGAAGAGACCAGATTTTGTGTAAAATCTTCGGTTACACGATTCTATTTGGAGAGCATCCTTCAGTTGTTTTTGAAGTTGTTTTTCCAAGTAGTCCCATAAATGCTCTATCTGAGGTGGAGAATTCAATTATCTTGGAGCATAGTATAATAACCATTCCTTAACTTTTCGTGCGGGGTGTTTAGGGTTGTTATCTTGTTGAAATATCCAGCCGGGATACAAACTTAAATAACTGATGGGCGCAGCTTTTCTTTTAGTATTGAAGATACACCTGCTGATCCATGTTACCTTCAATAAAAAATAAGCTTTCCTACGCCGGACCAAGCCATGCTTCCACACACCAGAACGCTACCTCCACATTGCTTCACTATTCCTCGTAGATTTTGAACCATTTTGACCATTTCAGTGCGGCTCTTTCGCCAAACTCTTGGAGGACCATCGTGGCCAAAAATGTTGTACGTGCTCTCGTCGGTGAACACAACTTTCTTCCAGAAACACAGATCAGCGGCAAAGTCTTTACGTTTGTTTTTATTCACTTCCCTAATGGACGGTTTCTTTCTTGGTGTTGTTGAAAAATATTTATGTCAGTTGAGAGTCCTTTCGATAGTACGCGCGAAATAACTTCACGACCTCGCGTTCTGTTAAAAAAAACAAAGCATTTACGCTTAAAGCTCAAACAACAATTGAATTTTATTTTTCATACTCGATAACATTTTATACCTTTGCATTGGTGATACTTCGAATTGGATATTCGCCGAATATTGTCCAGACGCTGACATTGAATTTGTGCAATTCGAGGGTTCACCAGTGCAATAACCTATGATTCTTAGAATTAACAGAGTTCAGCTATGGGAAAGGTGAATGTTACGGGAAATGCAAGGTAATCACAAAATGTAATGGGATAGGAGATTAGTGTATAAAATAATGTGTTAGTTATGGAGTTGGATACGTTTCTCGCGCTGCAAGTATCCGCGACTTTTTTTTTTGTAGGACAATTAGTTTTCTGGTTTTTCCTTGGTAAACAAATTTACAACCACTTGGCGGAAATCTTGGGTCGTTTCTTTTCTTCGTTGTTCAATTGACATGAGCTTTTTTTTTGCAAAGATGTAAACTCACTCACTTTATACAAAATGTTATAAAATTGTAATTGAAAACAAAAAAAAAATATCGGGATCAGTCATCGTACGATGACTTGTGTCGTTTGGACTGCTTTGGAGTAATTGGGATCGAATGGAGGAAAAGGAATGGGTAACAAAAGGTCATAAGCCATACAAAATAAAAAAAATTTAAAGAGGTAGTCCTATCCATATACATAAATATATTGGAACTTTGTTTAACGTACAATAAATTTTGTCGACCTGGATTGGATCAAGCTTAAGATCAAAATCAGTGTGCCTTTTTTTCAAAGCATTTTTATTTAATTCATTAATTTTTCTTACTTGCTCGACAAAAACGCTTAAGACTAGCTTAATTAACCTACTGGCCCTCTTCGGGCGCCTCAGCTAAATCTTACGAGTTAAAAATATGCCTTTCGTCTTAATACTAGTCTTAAATTTAAATTTTTACAACTAAATAATCCGAAGGATAAGAAAAAATATTATTTATAAACAAAAACTTAGTGAAGTTTTCTATTTTTTAAAACTAGACCTAAATAATAAACTACAAACTAATCTTAAACATAAAATCTTAACCTAACTTAAAACAACATTAAGACTACTTACACTACTTTAAACATATGTTAGCCAGCCAAGGCTAACAGGACATGCTTTCCCATTTGCCTCAAGGGCACTCAAGTTGAATACTACAAAAACGACAAAGTTTAACTCGCCGTTCAGCCACCAATAGTGTCGGTACTGCCTTTCGACATCCGCTCTGTCGCGGTCTGATACCGCCCTACTAAACCGAAGAGTCTTCGGTGAGCTATTTGCGACGTCTTGTTTGTAGTTGACTCGAACGTCCAAAGCTTTTCGACCAATATGGAAGATTAACGATACCGCTAATCTATTCTGGACTAGACCATATCTATCGAGATAGAGAAACGCTTCAGGGGGAATAAGGCCGTTAAGGCGCACTGTCTCGTAGTGCATACCATTGGGGTAAAAAGCTCCGGAGATCAAGTTGTTTTTCGAAGTCATTGCTCTTGTAATATGACTTCGAATAAGCTTTATCAGAAAGTTATCCACTCTGGTCAGGTTGGCCCCGTTGCACAGTTCAGGACCTCATTACTGTAGAATTTTTTTTAGTCAGACTCTGGACTTCTATATTAGTGGAGACAAGCCCTAAGACATCGTCTCTCGAAAACCCGAATCTTTAAGCTTGTTCCTACGTTGAATGAGGGCCGCTCAGCAGATAACCTTTACCCTGGCATCAAGTTGACTGCTGTGAAACAGTTTCTTTGTCAAGGGAAAGGCCTAGGTGATCTAGCCAGATCCCAAGGTATCTAATAACACTTCGATTCGCCAGTGGTTGCCCGTTTTGTCTAACGATAGAGCACAATCGCCACTTCTTTTTAGTATTTATAGTGGGCCTAGACAACGGAGTCCTGAACAGAATGGTCTCGCACTTTTGGAAATTGATCTTCAACTTCCAATCGTCGCTGCATCCCTGAATCTTTTCGAAGACACGTTGCAAAAGACTTATAATGACCTCGATCGTCGGACTTGACCTGTACGCGATCAAGTCATCTGCGTACGCTATGGAGTGGCGGAGAGATCCTAAAGGGTGATTTTTTAAAAGCAGTTTTGGCATACTCTTTCCAACATTTCGGCCGGTATCTCACGAATAAATGCTTCAATGTTGTCTTCCAATGCGTCAATTGAAGCGGGCTTGTCTGTATAGACATGAATTTAACATAGCCCCACAAAAAATAGTCTAAAGGCGTTAAATCGCACGATCTAGGCGGCCAATTGACTGGTCCCGAATGTAAAATAAGTCCATTGTTGCGCGTGCTTTGTGGCATGTGGCACCGTCTTGTTGAAATCCACATGTCATGCAAGTCAAGCTCTTGCATTTTGGGCAAAAAAAAATTGGATATCATCTCACGGTAGCGCTCACCATTCACAGTTACGTTACGATTCGCATCATCTTTGAAGAAGTACGGTCCAATGATACCACCAGCCCATAAACCGAACCAAACTGTGACTTTTTCTGGATGCATTGGTAGCTCTTGCAATGCTTCTGGCTGATATTCACTCCAAAATCGACAATTCTGCTTATTTACGTACCCATTGAGCCAAAAATGAGCTTCGGTAAAAAAGTGGATCTTCGGCCAACTTCCAAGAGCCCATTCACCAAAAATTTTACGTTGCGGTAGGTCATTCGGCTTCAATTCTTGCACCAGCTGTATTTTGAAAAGTATCACACCTAAATCCTTCCGCAAAATATTCCACGTTATTGAGTAACAGAGGCCCAATTGCTGCGGACGGCGACGAATCGATAATTGATGGTCATCATTAACACTGGCCGATACAGCTGCGATATTTTCTTCAGTTCGCACTCTACGTAAGCGTCTTGGTGGTTAAATGTCCAACAGTGTAAATTTGGTGCGAAATTAAGTCACAATAGCCCGAATAGCCGCTTCAGTGGGTCGACTAAACTGACCATAAAATGGAAGAGGCGCGCGATGAACTTTCTCAACAGAGCACGCATTTTGTTAATAAAATTCAATAATTTGCAAGCGTTGTTTGTTTGTAAGACGATTCATGGTTAAATTGTAGACCAAACTGAAGATGTTTGACAGTGAAACAAAACACGAAACGTGCGTCAGCTGTTTAAACCAGTGTTGCCAAAAAGATAATAGCTAAAAAATCACCCTTTATAAGATCGCTTGTGAAGATCGTAAATAAAATCGGCGAAATAACTACACCCTGTTGTAGACCGTTGTTAATTTCAAAAGTCACAGCTGACGCCAGACTGTCAATTTTCAAAATAAACTGTTTGCTGATGAGCATGTCTCAGATTAAGTACAACAGCGGTTTGCTTATGCCCAGCTGATTTAACTTGAAACAGAGCCCCTGCAACCAAACAGTTTCAAAGGCCTTTTCCAAGTCAATCAGCAAAGCACCCGTGCATTGTTTTTTTACCTTTGTTCCATTGGATATCCGATACCAGTTTAGACGCAGCATTTATGCAATCATGCCCCGCTCTGAAGCCGATTTGGTTATCCGGAATAATATTTTTGTCCTCAACCAAAGTATGCCCTTTTCCAGCAGAAGAAATGTACAACTTGTTTTTGACAGTGCTTGAACCCAGGAAGCTTGCTGCCTTCCAAGTTATTCTACAAACAACAACAAAAGTATCCCTGTTTTCTTCTTCGGATAAAAAAACATCAAGTTAACCTCACAGTTCAATAAATCAATGTGCGCCAAATGCCATTGTCAACTAAACAAACCAAGTGTCGCAAATTTCAATTTTTTTCGTTTGTACGATGCTCCTAGAGGCACAAGGGTTTTTTCGACTTGTGTTCATCTGTACTTGTTATCAAAACATCACCGGGGGGTGAAGCAGTAAATCTCGTTTAGACTTCCGTTCGGTTCGAATTCAATTTCATTGCGTAGCGTGCGCTCGAATTGATTTATTCGATTTATTGAATTTCTATCAATTAGGAGTCACAACCACCATCATCATTATTGTAAATATCCTGATCAGGATGTGCGAACCACGTACTAATTCCAGCCATCTGTTTGGTCTTACGTTGATGCGAGGAGGGGGGAGTTTTTTTTTTTTTAAGTAAACACTCATTTAGCTGAATGTGCACAGTGACAGAAAGGATAACAAGGTTAACCATACGCTCGTTGGAAAGATGTCAATAATGCGCACTGCCAATGCATCATGTCCTTGCAGATCTTTTTTAATAACACGATTATTTGTCGTGCTGGGTTATATTTAAACGCGAGTAGAAACAAAATCATCCCTTTCTGGGTCGCGTATCCTTGCCATAAATTCACCTCGCAACAGATGTCAATCTAGCAGGAGCCACTAGATGAGGATGAGGAGAATAGGAAGATGCCTGCTACGACGACAGCGACAGCAGAGCGTATAAACCTAACAATTTGTATGCGCTGTATGTGTGTGTTTTTTTTCTGTTTTTCGTCCTTTTTATCCTTGTAGTTCCACTTGGCATATATCGCGCTCGAGTAAGAAGCAATTTTTATCTCGCAGTCGACTCGCTCTCTTATGGACGGGAGTGTGCCTGTGAATAAACAGTAAAATAGAATAAAGGACGAAATTGCGACAGATTGCAAGTAGGAACGACGACATCCTCACGTGATGCTGCTGCTGTTCTGCTGTTGTGCTGCTCCTGCCAGCGACAGATATGAATTGAGGAAGTAGTAGTGTAGTTAAAGTTGGAACTAGAGACAAACCCTTTTCGCAATAAATAACATTCGGGGATGGATGTTTAGTAGAGGAATGCAGTGGGGATGGGGTGCAAAAGGATTCCAACCAGGAATGATGTTATTCTAAGTTGCTGCATGGGGGCGTCGATGGTGGTGGTGGAAAAAAAGCTTTGCATGCAAATATTTACCGTTTGTTCATTTTGACGATAAATGTTGACAAGGACTTCAATTTTTCTTCAAAGAAACGGAGTGATTGGGGATAAGAGAAAATGAGCAAAAAATGTTTTTTTCTTCGGGGGAACTTGTACGAGTAGAATTGGGCGTGTATGGTGTGAATGAGGTAAGTAATTGAGGGATGTCCTCGTTGGGATTATATTGAAATGAAATTTATTTCCTTTGCATAAATTCCGAGATAGGGACTCCTCTTGGAAGTTTCTTGTCAACGTAGACATGCTTCAAGCATACGTGGCAGAGTGTATTTGTAATGAGACATTCCTTCTTGCAGGACTTAAATGGAGTAGGAGAGTATAGAGTCTACCTTCTTCGTTTGGGACGTACCTAAAGTGGATGTGGACACTTCAAAAGGAGACTGACTGACTGTAAACTGAGTTCATTTATTATAAAATGATGTCCTCAAATGTGTTCCTTAAAACACCTTCGGTTACATATTCTTTTTTTTTCTCAAAGCCTTTCTGCGTTGACGTGGTTCAAGTGATCGCTCATTTGGATAATGAACCAAGCCAGGACACCCAGTCAAGTGTTGAGAGTTAAATTGGCAAAGAGAAGACTCGCTGATGGCTGCACATTTGAGGAACATGGCAAACATACAATTGCAGCTACAGACAGATAAACCGAAATTCACAATGAGTATGGAATCAAGAGATCAAGTTATTCTTAATCAAAAGGCAAAAACTCCCTCTCTGGTCAATAGTTTGGAATTGAAAGGGACCCAAATCAATCAAAATAGCGCACGCTCAGTCAGATTCTACGAAGTCAATCACTCCAATGCAATCGTGGCAAAGAGTTAGGATCTCCGAGATAAAATAAATGCAATAACACGAGCTTTTGAAATAATCTAAGACCGAGAATGATGTCGCTTTTTTTATGAGCCAAATCGGCGAACCTCTCAGACCAGGATTGTATATAAATTCATCCATGTTTGAATGCATTCTTTAAAAAGCATTCAATGATTTAATTTTTATAATCGCCATTCTTTTAGCATAGCAAAGATTGCATTCATTTTCCAAAACAATAAATTGATTCCATTCATCTCAGAGTTAAGAAGTTTCATGTGCTTCATGAGTGTTAAAAAATGTTTCAACGTTTTCGAAGCAGGTTGAGTAAAAAACGAAAAATTTTTGGGTTCACTTCAGGCTGTTCACAATGGTTCCATTGATTAGTCGTAAGATTCCCAATTCACTGTAACTTGTATGATGTAAATGACTGCAAAAGAATGCAAAGGATGCAGCGACTGCAAGTGAATCAAAGTGAATTCATTAGTGTTAATGATTGCATTCAATTCAATGGTAGTGATAAAGTGATGACTGATACCGTTTCAACAGTAGATGAATGGTGATTATATTGAAAAGTTTTAAGTCTCAAAATGCCTTAATTCTTTTAAAGGGTTTATGATTGCTTGAATATTTTTAAACTCAATGAAAATCTGAAAAGAGAATCGGCGAAATTCTCTGAGCTCTCAGAAAATTTGCTTAATCAAAAGACCTTAAATAAGACATTGCTGTCGCCACCGAGTACGCAACTTTATTCGTCCAGCTAAGTCTTTTTTGGAAAATCATATCCAGTAGAATACTTTAGCACTGCTTGAAGAGATAGTGCAATTGCTTGGCCTTTATTTTGGCGACAATCGATGAATCTTCATTAATTCAGACTGTTGTATCTTCAACCAAACCAAAACGGAAGCCGAGATGGATTAGTACTTCATGGAGTGTTTCAGAACAGATCATAATTGAACATAAGTAAAAGAAGAGGACCGAGAATCGACCCCTGTGTAATTCCTGCGCTAATGTTCAAAAACGTTGACAAGACTCCAACCACAGACAAAGCCTGACTTCTTCCAGTTCAACAGTTTTCGAACAGTTTGAGCAAGGTGTTTTCGAATTCAAACTAGCGTTTTATCTCGCAGAGAAGAATCTTGTGGGGAATGGTATTGAAGTCCAATTACACCATGGATTTCTGCTTAGCTCAATAAGGCAAACGCACAGCTGTAGTCGGCTCTTAACCCTGACTGAAAAACTGCAAAAAGTTCGTGTGAGTATAAATAGACTATTATTTGGCAGCTGACTATTTTTTCAAACATCTTTAATAAAAATGGGAAGATCGATGTTAGACAGAACTCTTTCACGCTGGATGCGGTGCTCTTTGAGAGTGGTAAGGCTCTAAGGCTCCTTGTCCTTATTTGAAATAATTGGACTACCGGTTGAAAATGTCGTTATTGCATACAACTTCATATCTATTACTCTGAGGTGAATTTTGACCATGACAGCTATCACCTCAGAAACTTCATGTCAGTGTCTAATTATTTCAGTCAAGGTTATTGGTCATAAGTGAAAACCCACAAGTTTTTGTAAAGCCGTAAAATGTCTACATTCGTGCCATCAAAACAACATTTGCGGGAAGTTTTAATATGCTTCTTTCATTTAAAGAAAAAAGCAACCGAAGGTTACCCGGGCTATACATTAAACGTTAGAATGTGTCAGCGGTGGTTTAAGCGGTTCAAAGATGGTGATTTCGGCACCGAAGACAAAGAACGCCCCGGCCAGGTGAAAAAGTTTGAAGACCATGAATCGGAGGCTTTGCTCGATCAAGATCCGTCACAAACGCAAGAAAAACTTGCAAAATAACTTCGCGTCGCTCAGCAAACCATTTCCGATCGTTTCAAAGCAATGGGATTGATCCGAAAGGTAGGATATTGGGTGCCGCATGAATTGAAGCCACGAGATGTCGAACGCCGATTTTGCATGTCCGAAATGCTGCTTGAACGCCACAAAAAGAAGTCTTTTTTGCATCGAATCGTCACTGGTGATCAAAAATGGGTACATTACGATAATCCAAAACGTTGGGCAACGTATGGATACCCCGGACATGCCTCAACATTGATGGCCGTTCAGAATATTCATGGCCTGAAGGTTATGCTTTGCATTTGGTGGGACCAGAAGGGTGTTGGGTATTATGAGCTGCTAAGACCGAATGAAACAATCACAGGCGAGGTCTACCGACGACAATTGATGCGTTTGAGCCGAGCACTGAAGGAAAAACGGTCGCAAGACACGATAAAGTTATTTTGCAACATGACAATGCTCGGCCACATGTTGCAAATGTCGTCAAAACTTACCTTGGAACGCTAAAATGGGATGTCCTACCCCACCCGCCGTATAGTCCAGACCTTGCGCCATCCGATTATTATCTCTTCCGATCGATGCAACATGGCCTGGCTGACCAGCACTTTCGTCATTTCGATGATGTCAAAAAATGGTTCGATGCGTGGTTCGATTCGATTTTTGAAAAAAAAACGACATCTTCAACCGGTAGTCCTATTAGCATTTCTTATTTGGAGGTATAGTATATTAAATTGAATTCGGATGTGAGTGAGTGAATTGCCTACTTTTTAAAACGTTATTACCGCACTCTGTCTGGCCATTTTATCCTTCGTTTGATTCCCCTCGATTTTTCTATGCCCATGAACTCAAAATACATTGACGTCATGTTCTCCCATTTTGTCAAGAGACTGATTGTAATCTGAACGATTAAGATACCGTCCTTTCCTTTAATAAAAATTCTAAATCATATGATGTAAAATTGGAGTCACGATAGTAACAAGGTACAATGAGTTCAGACGAGAAATCGACAGCCGTATTTCCAAGCTAAAGTGCAGCTTGGAATCTTCTTTATTCTTTTTCTGTGTGCAAAAATGTGGCAATCCGGTCTTCGAGATCACTTCCAGTCCCCTTTTGTTTGCAGATTGGTAAAAAAAAATAATATTATATTTAGTCGGATGTCAGACTGGAGACACTTGTACCTGCTTGGCGTATAGATGTTTTTTACTTCATTAACAACACTTAAAACCCTTTGTCCACAACCTAATTGGTCTATATCGGGGCAATTGAATGACTCTTCAAAATACAGCAGGTCTCGAAGGCACGAATGTGGAGCGCCACCATTTCATCGATATTAAGGACGCGAATGACAACATTTCTTATAAGGTCTATCGAGGCATATCTCTGCTGGATGTCGTCCACTTATCGATCCCATCCAGCATATTCTTTGAACGTCCAAACCTACTCACTCACAAATTGGACAGCATAGAACATTTAAGGGCGAGAAGGTAGAGAAGAAGCAAACTCTGCGAGCTGTACTCTTTGTAGATGTCACCTGAAAATCCATCGTGTTCAATGGTTCTGCCACAATAAGCCTCCATGCTCATGAAAAAAAGAAAGACCGAGCATCCGGTTCAAGAAGTGGAAAATTAAAGAATTTGAAGCTGCATCTCAGATTCAGATCACCCAAGAAACCCGGCCTAAAATTTGCGTAAGTAAGACAGAATACATGCTAAGTATGCTCAGTTTTGTTTTTCCTGTTAAACTCATTCGATTGTGCGGGTTGACGACAAGAATGCTCGGCCGTCCGTTGAACTTGGATATTACCAAACCGAGAGCTTTGATGCAAAAAAAGGTCTTACATGGCGATGAAGACCTCTAGCCAGCATTTAGGGTACCTACTTTTACGATGCTTTATAAATCTACCCAAAATTTACATACGATATTGAAACATTCGGAAGAACTCGTCGAGCAGTAAATGATACATTCAGAAGAATTTGAAATGAAGCGGTCAACAAGAGAGGAGACTCAACAACGGTTTTGAAAACTATGACCAAAGCACGTATAACTTTGAGGTAGGAAAGGACTTCGTCTACACTTCAATTAACGACACTAGAGATGAAACAAAGAATCTCTTGCTAACCGCGCAAGAACAAGCATATTCCGCAAGGCTCTAATTTCACTGGTCGTGCTTTGCGATGCAGGACCTTATCGAACATGGGTGAAAGAATTCATGGGCACAAAAACGTTGGCCTTGCGTAGAGGGAGTATTTAAGAGAACGTTGAACGAAGAGCAGTTTTGTTAGAGCGAAAAATTAAGGTAGATATATTTAAAATCTTTGGGGAAAGATTTAATACTTTTATTTCAAAATAACCTTATTTATTGCAAGAAAAGGACACCGTCATGAACAATCAACTGAGTTTGTCACCCTTTCTATATTTGAGGGTTCCCAGCTTTAATTGTCAATAAATCAGCATGTAGCAATGAGAAGGAACTTCCCGAAAATAGCTCAACAATAAACGTGTATTATAAACTCGAAGAGTAAGATGTCTTCTCAGTCTATAAAGCCACATTTCCGACAATGTCTCTGGCTTCAGCTACACCATTTATCCTCATTTCGTTTTGGCATATAAAAAAAATAGAAAAGAAACCACTAAACTTTTGACAGATACTCAAATCTAACTTAGTTCATGATGTACCACCATGAAACACATACTCACCTTGGTCTAACTTTAGTGTCATTTCATAAAAGTGGTCATAAAAGTCAACATGACAGCTAGAACCGCCTTATAGGTGATGTCTCCGGTCTCCCACGTAAAGACACACACACACACACATATTAACTCAATACAATATTGAAAACTGTCAAATCGTGTCCAATTGACTTTTCTCCCGCCATGGCACGCAATAAAAAATATTATTTCCTCGTTTTCCCCCTGACATTCCGCACAAGACGCGATGAGTATTTTCTCACCATCATCGAGGATGAAGAAAAGACTCCACATAACTGTTTTTTTTCCTCTCATTTATGGAGTCGTTGCAAGGACCAAACACTGGAGGGTGCAACTGCTCCTGTCAACCTCGCACGGTTCAGAGTCAGACAGCCAAGCGAGGCGAAAAGTCAAAAGTTATAAAATTTAACATTAAGTGCGGGAGCTAGATTGCTTCGTTTGCGAGATGGGCGGCGGGGGACAAAAGTGCTTGGCTGATGGAGTGTATTGGCGATTAAATTGACAGATATACAATTGCCATAGTTATCCTGAGAATGGTTGACATTGGATTGTAGGTTAGTTAAGCTAAGTGACAATAGAAGAGAGGATATGGTCGCTGGTCAAAGTGGCCATTACGGAATGGCTTTTGGTATTGTTGCGCATTGCTTTGGTCATTTAAGTAACTGGGACCAATGGAGCTACTGGACCGGTTTTACTCGGGGGTTGATTCGATATGACAATAACAGTAACAAGAGTAAAAAAAAAAAATTAAAAGTAAAGGAAGTTTTGTGAAATTGGTTGAAGTGTAAGAGAGTTTTTTTTTTGTAACAGAGGGTTTGGAAAATCTTGACATAGTCTCAAACAGAGCCGGCCTTAGACGCCAGTAAAACGGAAGGTTCACTTGAAGATTTTTGCAAATTTTTAAATTTAAAAAAAGTTTAGAAAATTGTGCTCCACTTTGTTTAGAAGTGAATGGAATGATTACTCAAAAGTGTAATGAATTCTAGGCCATTAAAAGCCTGTCTTCTAAAATTAAGGTTCAAAGCTTATATTAAATAAGTTTAAATTTTGAACTGATATCTCTTCGCTGTTGCTTGTGGCCACAACTAACATGTCCATTCATAGAGCTAAGGTTCGATCTGAGGAAAACAATCTTGGTCTTTTTTTCTTCGAGCCGTAGTTTCTTCATTTAACTTTCCTGACTAATGAATTGGCCTTTGAAACTTGAGCCTTGAACTGAATGAGTTCAATTCGCAGTCGATCGAAAAAGTCATTTTTTAAGTTTCTTCTATGTTTCGATCTGCTTCAATTATCTCTTCATTAGTGAGTCTTCTAAATACACTTTTACTGAATGTAAAAGTGTATTTAGAAGACTTTTTTTTTATTGCAAAAAAGCCTCGGAATTGATATTTGTATATTTTTGTCAATAAATGGTTCTCAGAGTTAAATTTTCAAATTTGTGTTCAGTTTTTGGTACTGTTTATTATCAATATCTCAGAAACTGTAATTTACAATTTCAGGTAAAAAGTGCATTTTGAGATCATGGGCTATAGTCCAGCAGAATTTTGCAAAAAAACCTCGGAATTCATATTTGTATATTTTTGTCAATAAATGGTTCTCAGAGTTAAATTTTCAAATTTGTGCTCAGTTTGTGATACTCTTGGCTATCAATATCTCAGAAATAGTAATTTACAATTTCAGGTAAAAAGTGCATTTTGAGATCATGGGCTATAGTCCAACAGAATTTTGCAAAAAAAGCCTCGGAATTCATATTTGTATATTTTTGTCAATAAATGGTTCTCAGAGTTAAATTTTCAAATTTGTGCTCAGTTTGTGATACTCTTGGCTAACAATATTTCAGAAATCGTAATTTACGATTTCGTGTAAAAAGTGCATTTTGAGATCATGGGCTATAGTCCAGCAGAATTTTGCAAAAAAACCTCGGAATTCATATTTGTATATTTTTGTCAATAAATGGTTCTCAGAGTTAAATTTTCAAATTTGTGCTCAGTTTGTGATACTCTTGGCTATCAATATCTCAGAAATAGTAATTTACAATTTCAGGTAAAAAGTGCATTTTGAGATCATGGGCTATAGTCCAACAGAATTTTGCAAAAAAAGCCTCGGAATTCATATTTGTATATTTTTGTCAATAAATGGTTCTCAGAGTTAAATTTTCAAATTTGTGCTCAGTTTGTGATACTCTTGGCTAACAATATTTCAGAAATCGTAATTTACGATTTCGTGTAAAAAGTGCATTTTGAGATCATGGGCTATAGTCCAGCAGAATTTTGCAAAAAAAGCCTCGGAATTCATATTTGTATATTTTTGTCAATAAATGGTTCTCAGAGTTAAATTTTCAAATTTGTGCTCAGTTTGTGATACTCTTGGCTATCAATATCTCAGAAATAGTAATTTACAATTTCAGGTAAAAAGTGCATTTTGAGATCATGGGCTATAGTCCAGCAGAATTTTGCAAAAAAAGCCTCGGAATTCATATTTGTATATTTTTGTCAATAAATGGTTCTCAGAGTTAAATTTTCAAATTTGTGCTCAGTTTGTGATACTCTTGGCTATCAATATCTAAGAAATCGTAATTTACGATTTCGTGTAAAAAGTGCATTTTGAGATCATGGGCTATAGTCCAGCAGAATTTTGCAAAAAAAGCCTCGGAATTCATATTTGTATATTTTTGTCAATAAATGGTTCTCAGAGTTAAATTTTCAAATTTGTGCTCAGTTTGTAATACTCTTGGCTATCAATATCTCAGAAATAGTAATTTACAATTTCAGGTAAAAAGTGCATTTTGAGATCATGGGCTATAGTCCAGCAGAATTTTGCAAAAAAGGCCTCGGAATTCATATTTGTATATTTTTGTCAATAAATGGTTCTCAGAGTTAAATTTTCAAATTTGTGCTCAGTTTGTGATACTCTTGGCTATCAATATCTAAGAAATCGTAATTTACGATTTCGTGTAAAAAGTGCATTTTGAGATCATGGGCTATAGTCCAGCAGAATTTTGCAAAAAAAGCCTCGGAATTCATATTTGTATATTTTTGTCAATAAATGGTTCTCAGAGTTAAATTTTCAAATTTGTGCTCAGTTTGTGATACTCTTGGCTATCAATATCTCAGAAATAGTAATTTACAATTTCAGGTAAAAAGTGCATTTTGAGATCATGGGCTATAGTCCAGCAGAATTTTGCAAAAAAAGCCTCGGAATTCATATTTGTATATTTTTGTCAATAAATGGTTCTCAGAGTTAAATTTTCAAATTTGTGCTCAGTTTGTGATACTCTTGGCTATCAATATCTAAGAAATCGTAATTTACGATTTCGTGTAAAAAGTGCATTTTGAGATCATGGGCTATAGTCCAGCAGAATTTTGCAAAAAAAGCCTCGGAATTCATATTTGTATATTTTTGTCAATAAATGGTTCTCAGAGTTAAATTTTCAAATTTGTGCTCAGTTTGTAATACTCTTGGCTATCAATATCTCAGAAATAGTAATTTACAATTTCAGGTAAAAAGTGCATTTTGAGATCATGGGCTATAGTCCAGCAGAATTTTGCAAAAAAGGCCTCGGAATTCATATTTGTATATTTTTGTCAATAAATGGTTCTCAGAGTTAAATTTTCAAATTTGTGCTCAGTTTGTGATACTCTTGGCTATCAATATCTAAGAAATCGTAATTTACGATTTCGTGTAAAAAGTGCATTTTGAGATTATGGGCTATAGTCCAGCAGAATTTTGCAAAATAGCCTCGGAATTCATATTTGTATATTTTTGTCAATAAATGGTTCTCAGAGTTAAATTTTCAAATTTGTGCTCAGTTTGTGATACTCTTGGCTATCAATATCTAAGAAATCGTAATTTACGATTTCGTGTAAAAAGTGCATTTTGAGATCATGGGCTATAGTCCAGCAGAATTTTGCAAAAAAAGCCTCGGAATTCATATTTGTATATTTTTGTCAATAAATGGTTCTCAGAGTTAAATTTTCAAATTTGTGCTCAGTTTGTGATACTCTTGGCTATCAATATCTAAGAAATCGTAATTTACGATTTCGTGTAAAAAGTGCATTTTGAGATTATGGGCTATAGTCCAGCAGAATTTTGCAAAATAGCCTCGGAATTCATATTTGTATATTTTTGTCAATAAATGGTTCTCAGAGTTAAATTTTCAAATTTGTGCTCAGTTTGTGATACTCTTGGCTATCAATATCTAAGAAATCGTAATTTACGATTTCGTGTAAAAAGTGCATTTTGAGATCATGGGCTATAGTCCAGCAGAATTTTGCAAAAAAAGCCTCGGAATTCATATTTGTATATTTTTGTCAATAAATGGTTCTCAGAGTTAAATTTTCAAATTTGTGCTCAGTTTGTGATACTCTTGGCTATCAATATCTAAGAAATCGTAATTTACGATTTCGTGTAAAAAGTGCATTTTGAGATTATGGGCTATAGTCCAGCAGAATTTTGCAAAATAGCCTCGGAATTCATATTTGTATATTTTTGTCAATAAATGGTTCTCAGAGTTAAATTTTCAAATTTGTGCTCAGTTTGTGATACTCTTGGCTATCAATATCTAAGAAATCGTAATTTACGATTTCGTGTAAAAAGTGCATTTTGAGATCATGGGCTATAGTCCAGCAGAATTTTGCAAAAAAAGCCTCGGAATTCATATTTGTATATTTTTGTCAATAAATGGTTCTCAGAGTTAAATTTTCAAATTTGTGCTCAGTTTGTGATACTCTTGGCTATCAATATCTAAGAAATCGTAATTTACGATTTCGTGTAAAAAGTGCATTTTGAGATTATGGGCTATAGTCCAGCAGAATTTTGCAAAATAGCCTCGGAATTCATATTTGTATATTTTTGTCAATAAATGGTTCTCAGAGTTAAATTTTCAAATTTGTGCTCAGTTTGTGATACTCTTGGCTATCAATATCTAAGAAATCGTAATTTACAATTTCGTGTAAAAAGTGCATTTTGAGATTATGGGCTATAGTCCAGCAGAATTTTGCAAAATAGCCTCGGAATTCATATTTGTATATTTTTGTCAATAAATGGTTCTCAGAGTTAAATTTTCAAATTTGTGCTCAGTTTGTGATACTCTTGGCTATCAATATCTAAGAAATCGTAATTTACGATTTCGTGTAAAAAGTGCATTTTGAGATCATGGGCTATAGTCCAGCAGAATTTTGCAAAAAAAGCCTCGGAATTCATATTTGTATATTTTTGTCAATAA
Source organism: Orthonevra nobilis (assembly GCA_963555765.1). Taxonomy (NCBI): domain Eukaryota; kingdom Metazoa; phylum Arthropoda; class Insecta; order Diptera; family Syrphidae; genus Orthonevra; species Orthonevra nobilis. Next base: position 72,321,635 of record OY743227.1, on the reverse strand, counting down.
ATGGTTCTCAGAGTTAAATTTTCAAATTTGTGCTCAGTTTGTGATACTCTTGGCTATCAATATCTAAGAAATCGTAATTTACGATTTCGTGTAAAAAGTGCATTTTGAGATTATGGGCTATAGTCCAGCAGAATTTTGCAAAATAGCCTCGGAATTCATATTTGTATATTTTTGTCAATAAATGGTTCTCAGAGTTAAATTTTCAAATTTGTGCTCAGTTTGTGATACTCTTGGCTATCAATATCTAAGAAATCGTAATTTACGATTTCGTGTAAAAAGTGCATTTTGAGATCATGGGCTATAGTCCAGCAGAATTTTGCAAAAAAAGCCTCGGAATTCATATTTGTATATTTTTGTCAATAAATGGTTCTCAGAGTTAAATTTTCAAATTTGTGCTCAGTTTGTGATACTCTTGGCTATCAATATCTAAGAAATCGTAATTTACGATTTCGTGTAAAAAGTGCATTTTGAGATTATGGGCTATAGTCCAGCAGAATTTTGCAAAATAGCCTCGGAATTCATATTTGTATATTTTTGTCAATAAATGGTTCTCAGAGTTAAATTTTCAAATTTGTGCTCAGTTTGTGATACTCTTGGCTATCAATATCTAAGAAATCGTAATTTACGATTTCGTGTAAAAAGTGCATTTTGAGATCATGGGCTATAGTCCAGCAGAATTTTGCAAAAAAAGCCTCGGAATTCATATTTGTATATTTTTGTCAATAAATGGTTCTCAGAGTTAAATTTTCAAATTTGTGCTCAGTTTGTGATACTCTTGGCTATCAATATCTAAGAAATCGTAATTTACGATTTCGTGTAAAAAGTGCATTTTGAGATTATGGGCTATAGTCCAGCAGAATTTTGCAAAATAGCCTCGGAATTCATATTTGTATATTTTTGTCAATAAATGGTTCTCAGAGTTAAATTTTCAAATTTGTGCTCAGTTTGTGATACTCTTGGCTATCAATATCTAAGAAATCGTAATTTACAATTTCGTGTAAAAAGTGCATTTTGAGATTATGGGCTATAGTCCAGCAGAATTTTGCAAAATAGCCTCGGAATTCATATTTGTATATTTTTGTCAATAAATGGTTCTCAGAGTTAAATTTTCAAATTTGTGCTCAGTTTGTGATACTCTTGGCTATCAATATCTAAGAAATCGTAATTTACGATTTCGTGTAAAAAGTGCATTTTGAGATCATGGGCTATAGTCCAGCAGAATTTTGCAAAATAGCCTCGGAATTCATATTTGTATATTTTTGTCAATAAATGGTTCTCAGAGTTAAATTTTCAAATTTGTGCTCAGTTTTTGGTACTGTTTATTATCAAAATCTCAGAAATCGTAATTTTCAATTTCAGGTAAAAAGTGCATTTTGAGATTATGGGCTATAGTCCTGCAGAATTTTGCAAAATAGCCTCGGAATTCATATTTGTATATTTTTGTCAATAAATGGTTCTCAGAGTTAAATTTTCAAATTTGTGCTCAGTTTGTGATACTCTTGGCTATCAATATCTAAGAAATCGTAATTTACGATTTCGTGTAAAAAGTGCATTTTGAGATTATGGGCTATAGTCCAGCAGAATTTTGCAAAATAGCCTCGGAATTCATATTTGTATATTTTTGTCAATAAATGGTTCTCAGAGTTAAATTTTCAAATTTGTGTTCAGTTTTTGGTACTGTTTATTATCAATATCTCAGAGATCTTAATTTACGATTTCGTGTAAAAAGTGCATTTTGAGATCATGGGCTATAGTCCAGCAGAATTTTGCAAAATAGCCTCGGAATTCATATTTGTATATTTTTGTCAATAAATGGTTCTCAGAGATAAATTTTCAAATTTGTGTTCAGTTTGTGATACTCTTGGCTATCAATATCTAAGAAATCGTAATTTACGATTTCGTGTAAAAAGTGCATTTTGAGATTATGGGCTATAGTCCAGCAGAATTTTGCAAAATAGCCTCGGAATTCATATTTGTATATTTTTGTCAATAAATGGTTCTCAGAGTTAAATTTTCAAATTTGTGTTCAGTTTGTGATACTCTTGGCTATCAATATCTAAGAAATCGTAATTTACGATTTCGTGTAAAAAGTGCATTTTGAGATCATGGGCTATAGTCCAGCAGAATTTTGCAAAAAAAGCCTCGGAATTCATATTTGTATATTTTTGTCAATAAATGGTTCTCAGAGTTAAATTTTCAAATTTGTGTTCAGTTTTTGGTACTGTTTATTATCAATATCTCAGAGATCTTAATTTACGATTTCGTGTAAAAAGTGCATTTTGAGATCATGGGCTATAGTCCAGCAGAATTTTGCAAAATAGCCTCGGAATTCATATTTGTATATTTTTGTCAATAAATGGTTCTCAGAGTTAAATTTTCAAATTTGTGTTCAGTTTGTGATACTCTTGGCTATCAATATCTAAGAAATCGTAATTTACGATTTCGTGTAAAAAGTGCATTTTGAGATTATGGGCTATAGTCCAGCAGAATTTTGCAAAATAGCCTCGGAATTCATATTTGTATATTTTTGTCAATAAATGGTTCTCAGAGTTAAATTTTCAAATTTGTGTTCAGTTTGTGATACTCTTGGCTATCAATATCTAAGAAATCGTAATTTACGATTTCGTGTAAAAAGTGCATTTTGAGATCATGGGCTATAGTCCAGCAGAATTTTGCAAAAAAAGCCTCGGAATTCATATTTGTATATTTTTGTCAATAAATGGTTCTCAGAGTTAAATTTTCAAATTTGTGTTCAGTTTTTGGTACTGTTTATTATCAATATCTCAGAGATCTTAATTTACGATTTCGTGTAAAAAGTGCATTTTGAGATCATGGGCTATAGTCCAGCAGAATTTTGCAAAATAGCCTCGGAATTCATATTTGTATATTTTTGTCAATAAATGGTTCTCAGAGTTAAATTTTCAAATTTGTGTTCAGTTTGTGATACTCTTGGCTATCAATATCTAAGAAATCGTAATTTACGATTTCGTGTAAAAAGTGCATTTTGAGATCATGGGCTATAGTCCAGCAGAATTTTGCAAAAAAAGCCTCGGAATTCATATTTGTATATTTTTGTCAATAAATGGTTCTCAGAGTTAAATTTTCAAATTTGTGCTCAGTTTGTGATACTCTTGGCTATCAATATCTCAGAAATAGTAATTTACAATTTCAGGTAAAAAGTGCATTTTGAGATCATGGGCTATAGTCCAGCAGAATTTTGCAAAAAAAGCCTCGGAATTCATATTTGTATATTTTTGTCAATAAATGGTTCTCAGAGTTAAATTTTCAAATTTGTGCTCAGTTTGTGATACTCTTGGCTATCAATATCTAAGAAATCGTAATTTACGATTTCGTGTAAAAAGTGCATTTTGAGATTATGGGCTATAGTCCAGCAGAATTTTGCAAAATAGCCTCGGAATTCATATTTGTATATTTTTGTCAATAAATGGTTCTCAGAGTTAAATTTTCAAATTTGTGCTCAGTTTGTGATACTCTTGGCTATCAATATCTAAGAAATCGTAATTCACGATTTCGTGTAAAAAGTGCATTTTGAGATCATGGGCTATAGTCCAGCAGAATTTTGCAAAAAAAGCCTCGGAATTCATATTTGTATATTTTAGTCAATAAATGGTTCTCAGAGTTAAATTTTCAAATTTGTGCTCAGTTTGTGATACTCTTGGCTATCAATATCTCAGAAATAGTAATTTACAATTTCAGGTAAAAAGTGCATTTTGAGATCATGGGCTATAGTCCAGCAGAATTTTGCAAAAAAAGCCTCGGAATTCATATTTGTATATTTTTGTCAATAAATGGTTCTCAGAGTTAAATTTTCAAATTTGTGCTCAGTTTGTGATACTCTTGGCTATCAATATCTAAGAAATCGTAATTTACGATTTCGTGTAAAAAGTGCATTTTGAGATTATGGGCTATAGTCCAGCAGAATTTTGCAAAATAGCCTCGGAATTCATATTTGTATATTTTTGTCAATAAATGGTTCTCAGAGTTAAATTTTCAAATTTGTGCTCAGTTTGTGATACTCTTGGCTATCAATATCTAAGAAATCGTAATTTACAATTTCGTGTAAAAAGTGCATTTTGAGATTATGGGCTATAGTCCAGCAGAATTTTGCAAAATAGCCTCGGAATTCATATTTGTATATTTTAGTCAATAAATGGTTCTCAGAGTTAAATTTTCAAATTTGTGCTCAGTTTGTGATACTCTTGGCTATCAATATCTAAGAAATCATAATTTACGATTTCGTGTAAAAAGTGCATTTTGAGATTATGGGCTATAGTCCTGCAGAATTTTGCAAAAAAAGCCTCGGAATTCATATTTGTATATTTTTGTCAATAAATGGTTCTCAGAGTTAAATTTTCAAATTTGTGTTCAGTTTTTGGTACTGTTTATTATCAATATCTCAGAGATCTTAATTTACGATTTCGTGTAAAAAGTGCATTTTGAGATCATGGGCTATAGTCCAGCAGAATTTTGCAAAATAGCCTCGGAATTCATATTTGTATATTTTTGTCAATAAATGGTTCTCAGAGTTAAATTTTCAAATTTGTGTTCAGTTTTTGGTACTGTTTATTATCAATATCTCAGAAATCGTAATTTACGATTTCGTGTAAAAAGTGCATTTTGAAATCATGGGCTATAGTCCATCAGAATTTTGCAAAAAAAAGCCTCGGAATTCATATTTGTATGAAATTTTCAAAGATTGTATTTGTTGTATATTTTATATCCTTGGAAGAGAGCTCTTATAGCATCTGTTGTCAGTTTTTGCTCTGAACTGGGATTGCCAATTTAAATTTTTCAAGCGATCGATTAAAGCTCAATAATAAACAAGAACTTCCTGATGGGAAGTTAAAAAATTTTAAAAACACATTTGCCAACAGGACTTTTGTACTGAAAATTCCGAAATTGATGAGGTTCAAATGATGTAAGAGAGTTATGAAGTGTTATGGTCTGGGCCCATTAGCTACAGCCTATGGCAGGCAAGTGTTACTACGGTCCTGCGCTCATATAGACACAGTTGGTAATGAGCACCAATTCAAAATTGATATATGAAGAGTATATTGACTTGCTCCAGTCATTTGGCCAAGATTTGTCTTTTCAGCTCTTTTAGCAGGTTTTCATAAGGTTTTTATAACGAGAAGTCGCTTTTGAAGTTGTTTCTTCAAATTTATGCAACAAGAGATGTCATTTGAAATCGGCAAGAAAACGTGGTTAAAGAGGGTTTATCATTAAGCGCTTCCTATCTTTAAATTTGAATAAAACAAAATGTGTGTGAGATATCGTCGACATGTTTTGTTCGTGTGAAAGGCCTTTCGATACCATAAACCGTGGAATATCACGTCGTTCAAATGTCCGCCGCGGCTTCTCTGGAAGGCGCACATCCAAAATGTACAATTTTCCATGACTCTGGCGCATAAATCAGGCTGAATTTGATCGATTATGGTGTCCTTGAGGGTCGCACGAAGCGCCATCCTGTTGAAAGCACATGTCGTTGGTATCCATATGATCTTATTCTGACCAAAAGGTGGTTATCATGGCCAAAGTCGTACTTAGGGTAATATGGACCGATGACGCTGCCATCAAAAATCCACACCAAACACTGATTTTTTTTCATTACAATTTCGATTGTTAACGTACCCGTTCATCCAGAAAGTGGCCTCATCACTAAAGACGTTTTTTCGATGAGATTAAGCGTCAGTGTCCAACTGCTCCTGGTTCAGTTGAATTTTATACGGGTTGAGGTCCAAATCACTACGCAATATTCCCCAAGTTGTGACCTGCGAAAGGCCGAGTTCTTGTGAGCGACGCGAAATCGGCTGCCTCGGATTCGCCTGCAGATCTTGCGTTTCGTCAACGTATGTGTGTTGCTTGACCGTTTACTGAACAGTGGACTCAAATTATTTATTACAAAAGCGAATAGTCCTCTCGGACGAAGCTCGCGGAACGTTGCCCGAACAGAACACCGATTTTGAAAAAATAATTTGATTATTTGTTGAACGCTTTGTCCATCCATGGTGACTCGGCAAAATAGGCTGAATAAATGACAGCAAACTTGACAGATGTAGATCGTTAGTCCATATCGGAAGAACCTTTATTTTTATTCAATTCCAAATTCTAGGATCATTCACTGACAGCGACTGCGAGCAGCATAGCTTTCGAAAAAATAGGGCGCGATGACATGTCCAGGTTAAAAGCAGCATCAATTTATCACTTGTTGTTGTTGAAGGAAGCCTTATTTTTTGAAATAATTTTGTGTAAAAAGTCTTGTTCACTCATCTGCAAAAATTGAGCGTTTTGCTTGTCTCGTCCTAGTCCTTATTAGCGTGACCGGTAAACTATAAAGGCATACTGCGTTACTTTTACTTTCCCTTCCAGTTGGAGAATCCTGCCCTGCATTCCGTTTTCCGGAAGCGTTCCAGCTTTATTCTGAGGCTATCTATTTTCTACCAGTCCCTATGACAGCACATGTTGATGATGCTGATGCTCTTAAATTTACATCAGCTTGATTCCCTAGGCAGGTTCGACAGCTTGGACTGTCGTCGAGTCAAAACCTGTGAAGGTATATTCTTGAGCATCAATGGCCTGAAATCCAGATCCAGAGATCAACACTCAGATACAATCTCATGGGTCTAGAATCCTTTTTCAAACCTGTCCGAGCTTTGTTGACATTTCCTTAAGTTTTTTGTTCCAAACGTTGTTTTGATTTCGTTGTAAAGGTTAGCATCCGGCGCTCTGACAGGCAAAAACAATACTAAAGGATCAAACATTTAAACAAGGATACTGTGCAAAAGTCTTCTCTACTGCACATAAATGAGCCATAAAAACATACGTATGGAAGCTATGTCTGAAATCTTGGACTTTTTGACGGCCAAAGGATTGATATAGTAACTCAAGAACACACAAATCGAGCTTAAATCTCTATGGACTATTGTCCTTTTTCTCGGTGCCTATCCCCAGAAATCAGTAAAAGAAGAACTTGACGCATGTGGAACCCATCTTTATCTGTGTTCTGGAAGAATTTTGCACCATTAGTTTGGTGACCATCAACATATGCTTCATCTCAACTGACTACAAAAAATCAAGAAACAGCTGAAATCATCAAACACGTTCTGTATTAATGCCATGATCTACACTTTTGACTCCACTTTCCGAGGATCGAGCGCTCGAAAAAATCAGACCAGAAACAAAAGTTCTTTTTAAGAATTTGATGAACTTGATAAACAATATAACGTGTTTATAAAATAAACTTTATTTTCTTAGTCACCACTGTCAATAATCTTTTTACAAATTATACTAGGCGGAATCTAGTGGACCTTTCAGGACATCCTGCTTGTTCACCTCTTTAGGGTGGAAGTTCTCTCACAAAAAAGAAAACAAGGCTAACTAGCTGCCTTTTAAGGTTTCAGTTTTTTATCATTCAACTGCTGCCGAACGCAAGTTAAAAATTACCTTTCTTCTCAACACAAGACGAGACGTACAACGACTTAACCAACTCATGCCTGTTATATTTTTGCACAATGATTACAGTCTGCTACTAGCACAAGAAAGTGTTTTCGGCTCTCGAAGTTCCGAGGTTAGTTTAAGTTTGTGAGGACTTAGGTTTCTATTGTTGGGATGGTTAAATGTGAACGGGGAAGGATCCACGCCATCCGACAAGCGTGCCAAAGTTTCCTGAGAAGGGATTTTGACTTATTTCAAAAAGAATTGTGCACAAAGCCCGCAGAAAAGTAATGGGTCCATGGGTATAATCAGAATAGCGACGAAGAATTTGAGTATCAATTATTTGTATTGACTGAATTCGCAGTTTTTTTTTTTAATGGAGAGGAAATTAAGATTCGAATGAGGATAAGTTTTTTTGGTGATTATTAATACAAACTTTGAGTTTATGCCTTGTTTGGCCGTAACCAATGCTTGTTAAAGCCTTCAGAAATCAACCCTGAACGGAGCTGAGTAACGAGAACTACTAGCTAATTTACTTATCCTTATCAATGGTTATCCCCTGTATCCTGGATCGCTATATTGCTATCTTTTAAACAGTTATCCGATATTCGTAGACAAGCTCAGAAGCTGGGTTTCAATTTGTTTCGGAGTTAGAGTCAGTAGATAGGCTTTATGTCAGCTACTTATAATACAACAATTGCTTCATTGTTGGAGACGAAGCAGTGAGGAAGAATTTTATCAACATTTTTTTTTTGCATTTTTTTGCAATTTTCTGCGTTTTGAAAGATTTCGTCATCACGCAACTGTCAGTATTTAGCCATTGATTGATCGTCTGCATAAATCATTATATTCATCACAACAGAAGAGGCTGACTAGGTTCATAAACAACTCGACTACATAAACGATAGCCATTCAGCAGTTTTTCATTACAAACTGAGTTACTTCTGTGACCGAGTCTATACTGTAAAATATTCAAGCCAACCATAAGTAAAAGAAATTATGTGTTCTCTGCATCTTCAGACTGTCAGTAAGGTGTCTGTGAAAGCTCTTTGTTTTTCTCGCAGACATTTCAAACATTTAAGACCCTTCAAAAGCTTTCTTCCTTCTTTAAAAGTTTACATTTTTAGAACACCACAACCGCAGTAATTAAATACCGAAACAAAGACTATTATCCTTGAGGGAAGATGGTCCTTAATTTCTGAGACTGTCTTTCATTATTCGCAAGCAAAAAACATGAATATGAATAAAGGTGCACTGCTTTCATACAGAAACACGAAACTTGAAAGTTACAATTAAAATTACAACAAAAACTTATCCATTTATATCCCACGGCCCACGGGATACAAGGGATCCTTTTGTGCAAACCTCTGTCTGAAAACTCTACTCGCGAAACAATACCATTGTTGCAACGAGTTATTAACCATGAAATGCAATCCTTTCAACTGTTTCCAAAAGACAAAAGGAATGCACATTAATTAAAAAAAAAAGAGTTAACAACTTGTGTCCTGCCTCGTCATAATGCTGGGCGCATTCTCATCTCCTTTCTCATAATCAAATGCGTACCTCGGTAAACGGTTCAAGTACCCAAATGATTTTCTATTTGTTCAATGCCTACTATCATTCGATTACCACAGGAATAGTTTTCATCCTCGGAAAAATCGATTCTTCACATGCCAACAGACACCAAGCTCAGAAAAGTGGTCCACACTCCAAGCCACTCTAATAACTATTGAACCCTTCAACTGGATTGATGGGCTGCTGGTGCTTTTCAGTCTTGTGTAGTGTTGCTTGTTTCACAGTAATTAAACAGGCTTCCCTTTGAAGGCATCACTCACATAACACATTTCCTGCCATTAACCCCAAAAGGACTTCTTTTCATGGCCTAATGCGCTCTTCGCCCACCCCCTGAGTAATTATAGATTTAACATGGCTTTGAAGCCTTGTGCTTCCACCCACATAACAACATGGGCCTACTCTGTGCCTGTGTCTTTTTAAGGGTATGAAATTGATCACTGGTTTCGTTTCTCTAAATGAAGTGTCATCCTTGTTTTACCAACCGAACTATAACGACGCCGACGTACGTCTCACACTGTTGCCGCAGTTGATGATGTTGATGGTAATGTTGATGTTGATGCCAATGTCAGTCATCTTGTCTAATCACCGAAAATAACGAAAAAAAGGGAACAGGCCTAGTCGGATAAGTGTGTTGGCAGCAAAAAATGGTAAGCTCAAGTACTTAAAGGACACAGCCACCACGATTGAGGAAGATGAAAGCAATGAATCCATGCAAGGATGAACAGTTTTCAATGAGGCTTTTGAGGTACTCGTAGGCTGGTGTGGCAATGATAAGCAAGGGTTGTACGTATAATTAGGGGATGTGACGGAGTTTTTAACTTTTCTCTTTTATCCAAGTTAATTGTTGGTGAAGGAGCAGTTTAGAGGTGGATTACCTACGCATTCAGCTAGTTGTCTATTTATGGTTGAAATTAAATTAAGTGGTTAGTGTTGGAAGGTCAAATTAAAAGGACTCTAAGTCTTGCGATTAGGTTTTATTATACTCTTTTTTTAACAGCCTTCGAATAATTTGTCACTCTTAAAAGTAGGAATGTTTTTTTGCTGCACATATAGGCCTTCCGGAATATAGCTCGATAAGACTAAACAGCCGCTTTTGTTGGAATCGCGTTTTCACTTTGATTTTAGTCACGTAAAAATTTAAAATCTGCTTTGACGGACGAAGGGTGACTTGTTGTTTAGGTAACGTTCGGTTATGGATTTCAGTTACCCATCGGTTATTCTATATGAGAGCTGCGTGAGGAAGACACGGCTCTTTACTTGTTCACACTGTTACCTTCGACAATCACAAACTTCAGAGGATGAGAAGATCCATCATGACATCTCTAGTCTCCTTATAGTATGCGTATCTCCACACGCGAGTAGAATTGGATGGAAGATCAGCACACTTTGGCTCTAAGGGTCTCGTCTGTTGAGCATGATATGCCACCGGAGTTGACTAGCACGGTGAGGTCGATATTGAAAAAATCGGTCGGAATAATAACAATTCCGGAAGGAAGCCTTGGCTTCTTGGACAGAGAAAGGGCGATTACTTTGCAATTCACTCCACCTGGACTACGTAAACAGAGTACAATCGAATCTGATTTCTGACCTTAAGCCACTTTATGAACGTCAAAAGTAAATCCGACGGCTACTCATCCAGCCTCAACTCATCCTCAGCAGACCTGAGGATCGTTATATAATCGTTAATTTTTTCCCTGATTTCTTCAGCCAATCATTTGCTGACCACAACGAATAGCCCGACCATGATAACTTCCGATATATGAACAACATCTGAACTGGTAACACAAAAGATAAATAAACTCAAGGATGATTATTCCCCCGCCCCGACAGCTTACTTGCCATAGTGCTAAAAAATATTCATCAGATTCCTGGTCCAATCCCAAACAGCTCTTTTTAAACTTTCCATTCCTCAAGGAGTTTTTCCTAAACTCTGGAAAAGCTCATATATTTTCCCCATCCATAAGAAAGGTGCTATAAAGGATGTATCGAACTACAGGAGGTGAAGCTCTCCGGGAGCGTCATTTATGATACCGTGTTTTTTCACTGCAAATCCATCATATTTTCAAATCTACACGGATTCCTCAGAGGTAGGCCAACAACCTAGCCGAATACCTATCTCGAACCCTCTGTGCTTTGGAAGAAGGTACGGAAGTCGATGTTGTAGCCACTGACTTCAGCAAAGCTTTTGACAAAATCTCCCACAGTATCATACTGCTCAAACTTAAGACTCTTTGCTTTTAAGCGGGCTTTATCGCGTGGATCAAATCCTACATGGAAGATCGTCAATACGACGTCCCTTTCAGATCTTCCAAATCCAATCCATTTATAGCTTCTTCAAGAGTTGCTCAAGGTAGTCATTTTGGTCCAATGATTTTCATCCTGACAATAAATTATGTCGATGCTGATGACATAAAAATATTTACGAACATAACATCCCCCGCTGACTCACGCCTCCTGTAAGATGATTCTCAATGTAGTGCAAAAAAAAATGTCCTGTCTTTTTCCGTCTAACAAAACCTCTCAGAATCTACTTCATCTGCAACGAACCTGTTCCTTCAGTCTCCTTCCTTCGCGATGTGGGTGAAATCTGTGATACCGAACTTAATTTCTGCTCTCACATCGATAACATTATCAGTAGAGCCAACTCTGCGCTTAGCTACGTCAAACAATGGTCCGAGGAATTATCGAACCCCTTTGTCACAAAATCTCTTTATATCACCTTTGTTAGACTCCTCCTTGAAAACCCTTCCCAAGTCTGGTCCCCTTACTACGAATTCCATATCCAGCGAATCGACGCCGTCCAGCGCATATTCATTCGCTTCGCTCTACGTGGTCTCGCCTGGGCCGACAGATACAATCTTCTCCCTTACTCACATCGCATGCAACTTATCAATTTGTAGTCCCTCGAGCAACGCCGTGATATTGCTGATATTCTTTCCATTCACCAGCTTCTAACCGGAAATAATGACTGCCCCGCGCTGCTGCGATTGATCTCTCTCAATACTAATACCCGTAACCTTAGATCTGCACTAACTATGGCACCAACGAACCTATGTCTTGAATGTTGCGTAAGACCAACGCGGTGCAGAAAATGACTTTCGTGAAGAGGAGGGCTGAAGAACCTTTTCATTCAGGGTGTTATGTATTCGCATTGAAACGTCATGGTCAGTGGTAAGTCTTCATACTTATACAAATATGTCGAGGTCAGATAGAATCGTTTTATGGAAAATGTTGGATCTGAACCGATTAAATTCCATCAGGACAGCACTCCATTTAACACTAAAAAAAACTGATTGGCTTGAAGTTCGACATTTGACTATACAAAGGCTGATTCCCAGATCTTAATCCTGCTGGGCTCGAAAGAGAATTACCTAATAACGAAGCACAGCTAATCATCCGCAGAATGTTTGACGACTGCATTGATATACATTATGGGAGAACCTTGATCATAATCAATGTAGAAAACAGGTTTAAAAAGATTTAAACATAAGCACGCGAAGACAGTTGTGAATGCAGATTTAGAAAATGCGCAAGAACCGGCAAATAATGCCGCTGCTGATGCGAGAGAAAGTCCACCACTTTTTTGTAAGTCAGAGCGTATAATTAGTTATATTTAACGAGCAATAGAAATTATATTTGAAGCATTTCCTTACGTAACGAAGAAAACTTTGCTTTATTCTCTTCAAAAACCTTTACTCTTCTATTCTTCGCTGTCTTCCCACCCTTCGCTGTCTTTCTTAATCAGATTTTTCATAGCTTACTTCTCGGCTTAAAATTGAACTGCGATTTTTTAAAATAAGTTTTTGTATGAATGCCCCCTTATTTCTTCTTTTTCTATTGTTTTTATTACCTGTTGTTATAGCGGCCATAGTAGAAAAAAGTTCTGTGAAAATCGCAAGAGTCCACCTATTACAGTTCAAAAAATACAGCGCTGTGAAAAGCGAACTGACGAACGAACGGACGAACGGACGAACGGACGAACGGACGAACGGACGAACGGACGAACGGACGAACGGACGAACGGACGAACGGACGAACGGACGAACGGACGAACGGACGAACGGAAAAACAGACGAACGAACGAACGGACGAACGGACGAACGGACAATCGGACGGGTAGCGAAGCTTAGTAATGAGTTTCAGTTGATATTATTTGGGTCACATCCTACGCCTTACGTCCTGAACTTTCATCAGCATGCGGCAGAACCAGAACAAAGAAAAACAACAAAAATTTACGGCAGCATCCCAATATAATCCCCTTATTGTCCCAGTTCCATAATTGAGTCCAATTAAGTACATTTAAACGACAACAACTGTGCACCATATCTGCCAATCAATACCACCCTTAAAAAAACACATTCTTCCTAGTTAACTGTTATAAATCAATATTTGTCAATTTTCCTCTCTTCCAATATGGATGAAAAAAAGAGTCCTTTTTTAAAAATATTCTCCAAACGGAAGCAACCCCCTCGCTTCTATTTTTTATTCAACGGCGAATCATTTATTTCCCTTAAACAAATACTTAATTTTGATTTTCAATTAATCCTTGCGCCGTTAGTTTGTTTATTTTTTATTTTATTTTTACAACAACAGATCGTCCTTTTTTCTAACAAACAATGCGTTCGTAAGTCTATTTAATGTAGGCCGCTTGGCATGCCTGTCGATGGTGTAGAAAATAAAAAGGATACTCGTAAATCCGTTTTGACTAATGAACGATGAAGTACTCTTAGAAAATTTTCGCGTAATGTGAAATGATTGATTCACTTGTTTGGCAAACGCACGCGTTATTGTCAGATTCGATTTGACAGGACTTTGATAAATGCATTCGTTCAATAAAAATTACTATGGCAAATCCTTGGAGACAATTGAGTGGTGGGATTTCGTCAATTGTATCCTTAAAGCATTTTGGTCGTGGGGCAACTGAAAGACTTTTACCAAATAATGTCAAGGAGGTTAGGGAATGCAAACAGGATTTAATTATTTACTTGCTTTGTGTGGTAATACCTGCAAATGAATGAAGAGGAATTCGGAAATGTCCTTGGGGATGATTTATTATTTTGACTGGTGAGCATGTTCACCCTTTTCATCCGACACACAAGTCTGGTGTTTCTCCGGGCGATATGCTTCGGCTACGATTGTTTGTCGGGTAGACGGGACAAGGTAAGTCTGTTTTTTTTTTTAAGGCTTTTGTAAATTTAGACTCACGGTGAATCATTAATCCGTTTGCTGTTTAAATATTTTCACTAACATCAAAGGATTATTTTGTGGGGGTAATTAACGCTGCAGGGTTGGGTACGGACGCAAGGTCTTGCGACCTTTAATATGGGTTTTAATTTCACTTCTAGGTAATGACTGAGGTAACGGCTGTGCCACAAGCCTAAGGCATATGTGGGACAAGGTATTAATTAATTTTATTTTGCGCATATAAACAGCTTACGCATAATGTTAGGTAAGACCGCAAGAGGTTTATTAAACCTTCATATGTATGCTTTGGTCGCTTGCTGGTTATGATGCCTTTGGTCACATAAATTTCGCAGGTAATGGTGGCTAAAGCTGAACGGATAAGCTGAATCCTTTAAGCAAGCCTTAAACATATACAAAAGCAGAAAAAAAAAACTATGAAATATATTATTGAACCAAAATTCTGTCCAATCTCTTGTCGCTCATCGATCTTATAATAGTTGTCCCTCCAAATTTAGAATCGTAGAAAAGCTGCTAGAAGACTCTTCCCTTCTTTTCTTCACTTTTCACGACAAGAGACATCACAACGAAAGCCGAAATCTTTTATTGGCTAAAAGAATATCAAGGAAGAAATCCTGGGAATCTACAAGGAGGAGCACAAGTCTCCGCATCTGAAATTCCTCCTGGAAGATGTTTATTGGCAGTGAACCAAGAGTTGCTAGAAATCCCAATTAAAACACTTCATATGGAACTCTAAACAACATCTGGATCTGGTCTTTGATGTTCCTCAGATGCACAAAAATGAGCCTGAGATCAGAGTTGCAGATTACCAATTGTGTTTTTTTTTTTTTGACAAATGGCATGTTCTTTCCGAGTTTTGGGTCCGGGACCTCACACTCACCAGGCGAAGCTTTAACGACTGAACCACTATCACACAAAAAAGTAGTTCAAAATAAAGTGGTCAATAAAATCGTTAAAATTGTCATATTCGACACATGTACCAGTGAATCACGCGGCGGCAAGGAAAATACTCGAAATGTCCTCATTTTCACAAAGTTTTCCAACGTCCCGTTGACCCGAAATACAAGCCAACCAAAAACTAAGCTAACAGGACATTCTATAAAGAATTTGAAGCAAAAAAAAAGGAGTTAGAAAGTCGAGTTGCAGTCATCGAATTGTTTCTCAGCAAAATCGGTGTGCAACACGAATCGTTCCAAGGATATTGCTCAAAGCGATGATAAGTTGTCCGCTCAATGAGGTACTAACGCATAGTATAATGTTTGACTTCTTGACTGTGCTACCCATTCTCCGATCTTACACAGCCCATTCCAGGCAAATACTTGAACTGATAGGAACCAAAATTCTAAGATATTTAGTGTCGAAAAGCTAGATTAAATTATGGCAGGAAACAAACAGGGCAAATGATTAGGTGGGTGTAGAGAACTCATTGATGCTAAAACTGTCAAATGTGTGTCGTCAGTTCATTATGAAGAAGCGGAAAAGAGAGTGAAATTACTCAACGTAATTTTTTACTGATCAAAGTTTTTATTTTTTTCAAGCATCGATGTGATCCCTCTTGGGCAGCTACACACCGAAAGAGTCGTTGTTCCCACTATTGTTGGCAGCGCCGGAAGTCTTCAGCCGGTATGGTCTTCAGCATGTTTGTTATACCCTTTTGGATATTTTCTAAAGTCCATTTATATGAGGGCAGCGGTTTGCTTATGACGAGCTGGTCAAGCTTGTGTCTTTGTTCCGTTAAGGAATTGGCTGTACCACCGCTGTCTTTCAATGAGCTGGATAATGTGAATTATTCAGCAAATTGTTAAACAGGATAGCGTTAATGTCGCCAATGCTCAATGTCATATCGCAAGTTGAAGTTGTGCAATAGGGCACGATTTTCACGAAAACTAAAAAACCCAAAACTGTTTTCGTCACGTTTTTGCCGTCCAATTAAATTCCCACTCCTTAAAGAAAGAACGCACAGAACAAAAGAAAAAATAAGTTATATACGTTGTAGTGCCAAGTCTTTAGTACTTTGAGCAAAACTAAAAAAATGACCTTGGTGTATGAACAAAATCTTCAATACAGCAACGAGAGCTTCAACGAAAGACTACAAAAATTTAAGTTAGAAATACGACGCAAGCCTTAATGATCTCGACTATGGACTTTCAGTTTTGCATGCTAGAATCCGACTGTTTTAAAGTGTCCTGCAGTTGCCTATAAAGTTTTTAGTTAAAAAACATTGAGAAAAAAGATCCTTAAAAGACAAAGATTGATATTTAGAAACAAATTCGAGACGAAACAGGTCTTTTAGTTGATATGCCAAAATCTAACTTTGATAAACACTAGCAGCAGATTTTTTTGATAATCCACAGCTACCTTCTGAGCTTACAGGAATCAGCTATGATTTGATTTGAAGACTAAAAGTCAATTTCAAGTTGGCGTACAATAAATGTAGAAAAATGCCATAAATGTTGAATTGTTCTCGTGGCATCTCATTAGACTTAGATTGACAGTGGAAAAATTATACAAATTGCATCAAACTAGAAGCTCATCATAAAACTGACGGATCCAAAACAGACACTTCCACCACATTTGCGACAGAATTTGAACGTCTTACAACCTTCCATGTTAACAACCAAAAGGATATTCTAAGAGTAATACGCGAATATTGGGAAAACAGTAGAATCCATATATGGAGAGTATAACCATCATTACTCTTACTTAAACCTGCTAGCAGAAAAAGAAACCTACCCGCTAAACTCACCTAAAAAGACGCTAAAATGTTTCATACGCTTGCGCTTTGGATCCACAAACCTCACACATGGCCATCTTATGTTATGTGTTTATTTTTTTCTGTCTATTTAATTTTATTAACTTCCCATGAGGAAGTTCTTGAAATCGGTCCGATTTTCGAAATTGAAAATTTTTACATTTCTCCACGTTTCGGGGTCCCAGCAGTCGGATTCCATTGGTTTTAGAAATATGTCTGTTTTTGTGTGTACGTAGGTACGTACGTACGTAAGTTTGTGCTGATTCTTTCGTACAACCTAACTCGAGAACAAATCAAGCTAACGAAGCCAAATTGGTTTCATTCGAAGCGTGTGTGCATAAAGATCACATGAAAAGTTTTTGGTTAAATTCCACAGAGTGGTTTGAATTTTATGACGAAAAAACTTCACTTCTTCAAGTGCACTTTTTGCACTTTTTCTTTTTCCTTGTTCCCAGAAGTGAGAATCCTAGTTTTGAAAATTTTACCAACATGAAAAATAATTATCTCTTAGTTACAAACCCACACCAAAGCCTGCAAAGCTCAAAATATAACATCACAGTAGATTTGCAGCCATTGCTGATGATATGGAAGAATCACTTCTGCAGACTATATAACGGCGATAATGAATCAAATTTCGTTGGTAAGCAGCCTGAACCATTCGATAAGACGACGAAGGCCAACAAAAGATGAAGAAAAGAACGCCATATCTAAGCTTAAGTCTGAAAAAAGACACCTGAGCGAGCCGATACACTGCCAAACACTTCAAAGCGGCGGCAATGAGCTGGTTAGGAGTATTGATCAACTTATCTGCGACATACCATATGACCAGAATAAAGCATGCTCGAATCTTGAAGAAAATAAAACATCCTAGCTTCCATATAATGTGAATGTTTAAAGCAGTTCGAAAACAGCCTGATATGTCCATATCAGTGTTGCTTTCGACCAGTATTGTCCAACATAAACCAAATATTATCATCACGACAGATCTTGGAAAAAACTTAAAAGCTCCAAATCGGCACCCACCACATTTTCATCAATTTCAAGTTTGTCTTTGACAGCATCCACGAGCCATATCAAGGTTTGGCATCCCTGCCAAGCTCGTCCTTTTGTGCAGGATGACGATGGAAATGTCAAGCTGCTGCATTAAGTTCGGCTAAGACGTCACCGACCCATTTGATGTCAAACGAAATTTTAGACAAGGTGCTGCACTGCCATGCGATTTCTTCAACATCGTACTTGGAAAAATAGTGCAAAAGTGCCGCTGCAACACCAGAGGCACAATCTTTTACAGGTCTGTCGGTAATCGGACAACACAGCTTGATGTCAACAGTGCGTTTATGAGTGTCCAAACAGAAATGGCAAAAATGAGTTTGACTTTGTCTACCTAGGCTCCGCTAAAACTTGAGCTGAGTTCAAACGAAGAATACCTCTTGCTAACCGCTGTTTCTTTGGGCTAAGAAAACAATTGAGTAAAGTCCTCTCTCGAAGAACTAAAATGACGCTCTTTAAGACCCTCGAAATCCCCATCCTGATACATGGTGCAGGGGCATGTTCACTTTCAAAAACAGATGAAGGCTCCTTTGGTGGTTTCGAGAGAAAAGTTTGATCTATCAATGTTAAATTTGAAAATCTTTTTTAAATGATTCAAAAATGCGAAAACAAAAATATTCGTACGGGCAGCTTAAAAAAATATGCGTCTTATTTTTTTTTTGCAATGCATTTGTCGAGGTTATGAATGATGTTTACATAACGCTTATTAAATTTGATGGTGGCGGCAAATACAATAGCACATTTATTTTTTATATCCTGAGATAGGAAGTTAATGGTATGGGCAGACCTTCTCGCAATCAAAACCAATTTTTTAATATATAAACACTTTTTGTAAATTATCTAGCCGATAGCCCTGGTAGCTTATTATTTTCAACTGTATTAATAACTTGTTAATAAATAAATAATAATAATAATTATATACAAAATATATTACTGCCCACAGGACTATTCTCAGAAGAGGCTGTAGAACACTTTCGCTCGTACCGGCAGACTAGTACACCAACATTTTCAAGGAAAGCAAGAAATCTAGACATGTTCCATAAATTTCTTTCGAGCTCAGACCAGGGCAGAAAAACATCTGTGAGATCATTTCAAAAATTGGAATATTAAATTTCTTATAATGTAATTTCCAAAAATTGTAATTCGAACCAAGAACGTAAGTGTTTTTTTTAAGTTTTTGTATTTAACATATATGCTTTTAATTTAGAAAACAATGTCTCATTATTTGAAACCCAGCTTGAAGCACAAATAGACCCTGAAATATAGACCCTAATATACATATTTAAATGAGTCAACTCGACCAATGTGCGGCGTTGTGTCCAGATATAAAGTATTAACCCTAGACCCGTGTACTGGGCACTCAGTGCCCAGTTCACTTTTCAAGTCAAAATCTAATGTATACTTTGCCCAATGCCCAAGTACACGATGAGAGATCATTCAATTTATTTTAGTGGATACCTTTGACTCTAGGCGGTTTTAAAAAAAATATGCCGATATCGCGTACTTGGGCACTCAGTGCCCATGCAATTTTAAATTATTTTATGTGAGAATTTTTGTTCTGTAATGGGTCCGTTTTACAATCTGTGCCTTATCTCAATCGAGGTAATGTAAACAGTCAAAGTCTTCTCGGTCTAATTACTCATATTGGTGTATACAAGTGATTATTTGAGTGCAAAAGCAAAAACCACAAATCAAAAAATTGTTTGATTTTTTTTCAAGAAAGTAATTTTTTATATACATAATCTGAGGTGAGTACATTTTTTGTGATTGCTCTCTGAATTTACAAGTACAGTCCTACAGAAATATGGATGGAATTATCGATAGTGTTGTTGTTGGTGAGTTCCAACATCTGCTAAATGCATCATCTAACCGAGAATCGACTGTTGCAGAACAGGAATTCGTCGTATATTGTTGTATGCTGGTGCTGAAAAAGCTTACGGAGTAGAAGCGAAGGATCTCTTCCATCAAAGTATTATGCCATTCTACCGCGCGGTAATGTCGTTGGAATGGTTTGAACAAATATGCCGTTTTATTCGTTTTGATGATGGAAGAACTAGATCCTTTCATCTTCGAACTGATAAGTTATCTTCGTTTATAGATTCATATGTAAGTGTTTTGATTTTCTTTTTTTCATTATTTATAAGGCATATGTGAAACTTATTTCAAAACAACCTTACCAATTTTTACCATTGTCGAAAAAGCTAACAATTGATGAGCAATTGGTCGGCTCAAGGGGGAGGTGGCCGTTCAAGATGTTCATGCCGAATAAGCCTGGTAGATGTGGTAAAGAAATTTTCTGGATTGTAGACACCAAAACAAGCTATCCCCTTCAAGGCGAAATTTATGTTGGTCAGCAACCTTGTGATTATCGGTCTGAGGGTATATCACATCAACTTGTTATGCGATTGGCACAAAAACATCAGGATAATGGTTATAACATTACAACTGATAACTTTTTTACATCAGTGCCATTAGCATTGGAATTGATGAGCCGAACAACTCTACGAAGTTTTGTTATTCTCGAAGCATGCAATTATGCAGCTACGCAAGCAACACGGAACTGAACGTTCTTATGTTGTCAACTGCACATCACGAAGATAAAATTGATGAAATATCCAAAAAACCAGCAGTCATATTGGACTACAACTCTACAAAAGGTGGCGTTGATACATTCGATCGCTTTTCAACTGTGTACACCTGTAAGCGGAAAACGAGTCGGTGGCCAGTGACGCTGTTTTACAATGTATTGGACTGTGCAGGAGTCGCCGCTTATAAGTTGTTTGATATATGTAAGCCCACATGGTATACGAGTAGAAAAAGGTCAGAAAAACGAAAAAAATGTGTGAAAGAACTAGCATTAGAGCTTGCAGATATGCATATACAAAATCGAATAGCTAAGCCGTTTCTACAAAAACATGTGAAAACTGCTATGAAGTTGATTGGCTATAACATTGAAACATTAAATACGTTACCTGAAATTAGGAAAAACAGTTCAAAACAATGTTGTGAGACAAGCAGAGCTGATAAGAAAGACAATAAAACTATGGCCGTTTGTGACTTGTACTACGCAGCAGCTTACACAAAGCACTATGTAAGAGTGTGTGAGAAATGCTACATAAGCAGCGACATAGATCACGACGCGGATGATGACGATATCATTGACACTGTGCTTCCATCCACCTCATCTGGACCCCCAGCAAAGCGCGCAGGCTAAAATAATTTTATAAAATCAATATCTTAACACTTTTTTATATTTAAATTAGTATATATGCATTTATACCTGCGTCTATTTTAATACACATTTCATACATTTAATAAGAAAACTACTCGTGGGCACTTAGTGCCCAAGTACACGATATAGAGACATATTTAAGTACACGGGTCTAGGGTTAACAAAGACGACTTATGAGAACTTGGCTATCCATGTCCTTGAATGAAAAATACCAATACCAACACCCTTTACCGTAGCTTCTACTAACAAATCGAATGCTGCTTTGTTTTCATCACCAACCCCCCTCTGACTCAACACTGTCATTTTATTTGGTGTCAATGTCTTTCATATCACGAGAACAATTCCTTTGGCTCTTTGTGCCGCCATAAAGTCTGCCGTCTCGCAACGGGGAGCTCTCTAGCACCAGCACTGACATTCAAATCAAATCGAATCAACGTCAACATCATAGGGGGGCCTTTCACTCATAAAAAAAACAGCCGGAGACGAGCAAAAAACGAAAAAAGAAAAAAATATTCAACGTACTTTTCATAAAACAAATCTACTCCTCGAGTGCTTTCAGAGACATCTATATTTATACACAGCCGGCTTATTTTAACTCGGCTCCCTTAGTGAGAGCCAGAGTGCTAGAATTTATCGTTTTACTGCGATCACAAACATCCTTTTGGCATCGCAGCTCGCATAATATAAAGTCCTTGGCCCTCCTTCAGGATGATATCTAATTTCATGGCCCATTAGTGGGTTGCTATTATTATTATTATTCCAGCAAAACACAGCGACTATCACATTTCTTTATTATCCTTTTTCTGCATAACAACAGCTCAAGACAACAAGCGTGTATGTGTATATGGATAGGACTCCCAACCCATGTCAACCTGTTTCGTTTAATTTGACATGGTGGTGCAAAAGTTATGCTTCACCAAAATTTACTATCACTACTGTCCGCACCCTTTTTGGCATATAAACTCTTACGAGGGTCCTGGTTGTCAGGATTATGTTGGTCTTGTAAAATTCAAAGATGCGGTTCGTTCGTTAAACCGTGACGCGAACATAAGAAAATGGAGTATTCCAAAAAAAATCCAATTCATTCATAAATTGCGAAATTGGAATTGTATCGTATTTCATGTGCTCGTTCGACGAGGGTGGGATAATGTTCCTTAGTCCTGATGAGGTTTCTAGTCGTCAAGAGGGTTGAACTTTCTTAGGGCGCACAGATACAAATTTAAAAATACCACATGGAGAAAGGTTAATGTTGTTTTGGAAACGTTGCAAATCGAATTTTGAAATATTATTTTTTTTGCGAAGGAGTGAGAGAGTTGGCGTCTATGATGTGCCATGTGGAATAAATGACGCAAAACAATGGAACGACGTTTCGAGCATCACGCTTAGATAATACATCAAATTGGCAATTTAATAGGCCAACAATATGATATTGCAAATTATGGCGGGATGTTGCCAGTGAACGTTATAAAAAAATGGCGCATTATGAACCGATTTTAGACTTAAGAGGTTTAAAATGGTTAAAAAAAATAATAATTTGCATTAAGAAACATTTTTAATAAAACAATATTGTTTGACCTTTACTTGGTTACAAAGTGGCTTCATGGTAAAGGTATTCAGGAAGTGAAACCGTAGTTACAGAGAATCGTATTTGAAAGCAGCCGATTATGAAAACTTTAAATTTGATGCAAAAGGGTTTCTACAAAAGTCAATATCCTTAAGAAATCTATGAGCAAATCGTGGGCATGAGCTTCAATTAAGTAAAACGTCAGCTTGTTTGTCTGGGAGCATTTACATTTCTGCATCTTTTGCTTTCTTTATTGAAAGTACCACGAGAAGAAATTGGCTTCATCAGTTTATCGATAATATCATACTGCAATTTCTCACGGAGGAATCTTTAATATAGATTGGGAAGACGGCAGTACTCTTGTGGTTGTTCGGCTGAGCTCGTTTGACGGACTAGTCTTCGTTCTCCTTCCCTTGTATCTCCTGTCACAGCTTAAAAGAATTGTATCAAGTAGAGAAAGAATAAAGAAAGATTGAAATGAAAAACCAGCAAGGAAGCGGAAAATAGTATTTGAAGTTCCTACTGTACAGGAATCGAAAGAAAGTATAAGCGAACCGACATGCCCTTGCTAGTCTTGACAAAACCTTAGCCAAACAAAAGAAGGTTTACTAAAACTACTCTTCTCTTATCTATCTTAAGCCTAGCCTTTCTACTTTTCTAAACTAACTATTCTTAGCCATGATATCGGGCGGCACCAGCCTTGGGATCAGCTAGTAGATGGAATTCTCGGCTTGCTCTCCACTTCTTCGCATCAAAACTCAGGATGTAGAAACTGACTACTTTCCTTGGGCTGTGTCCACCGAATTTTCTAAGAAGCTTTTTCCCCAAATCCGATGATGCGGCCTTTACCATCGGATTTCGGGAAGAAGCCTCCCAGAAAATTCGGTGGACACAGCCCAAGGATAGTAGTCAGTTCTTCATCCTCGTATATATACCCCAGACTACTGAAAGGGCGGTCTTCTCATTTCAACTCACAAAAAACAAATACTCACTCGCATACCATCTTGCGAAATCTCTATGAAAAAAAAAAATTGTGATATTCTCATTTTTATTTTTTTTTAATACAATTTTTCCACAAATCAGAAAAATAATTGAAAATAAAGAAAAAAAAAAAAACAAAAAATCAAAACTTATACTAAAACTAAGCTCTACTATAAACGTACACAAATATATAAAAAAATTTGGTTTGGGTGCGAGTAGGCCTGCCCATAACATGAACTTCCCATCTCAGGATATAAAAAAAAAACGTAGGTGCTATTGTATTTTCCGCCACCATCAAATTTCATTTGGGTTATGAAAACATCATTCATTACCTCGACAAATTCATTACAAAAAATAAAACGCATATTTTTTTAAGCTGCATGTACGAATATTTTTGCTTTCGCATTTTTGAATCATTTAAAAAAGATTTCCCAATTTAACATTGATAGATCACACTTTTCTCTCGAAACCACCAAAGGAGCCTTCATCTGTTTTTGAAAGTGTCCATGCCCCTGCACCATGTATCAGGATGGGGATTTTGAGGGTCTTAAAGAGCGTCATTTTAGTTCTTCGAGAGAGGACTTTACTCAATTGTTTTCTAAGCCCAAAGAAACAGCGGTTAGCAAGAGGTATTCTTCGTTTGAACTCAGCTCAAGTTTTAGCGGAGCCTAGGCAGACAAAGTTATAGCTGTCTATGATAACGTATTGACTACGACGTCGCATTTGGGTGTTCTTTCTTCATGACAACATATGCTTCTTTGTGCACCTCGTATACAGCCAACCGTGTCTGACTGAACACTCATAAACACACTGTTGACATCAAGCTGCGTTCTCCGATTATCTACAGACCTTTTAAAGATAGTGCCTCTGGTGTTGAAGCGGCACTTTTGGGCTATTTTTCTAAGTACGATGTTGAAGATATCGCATGACAGTGCAGCACCTGGTCTAAAATGTCGTTTGACATCAAATGGGTCGGTGACGTCTTAGCCGAACTTAATGCAGCAGCTTGACATTTCCATCGTCATCCTGCACAAAAGGACTAGCTTGGCAGGGATACCAAACCTTGATATGGCTCGTGGATGCTGTCAAAGACAACCTTGAAATTGATGATAATGTGGTGAGTGTCGATTGGAGCTGCCAGGTTTTTTCCAAGATCTGTGGTGATGATAATATTTGGTCTATGTTGGACATAACTGGTCGAAAGCAACACTGATATGGACATATCATGCTGTTTTCGAACTGCTTCAAACGTTCACATTATATGGAAGCTAGGATGTTTTATTTTCTTCAAGATTCGAGCATGCTTTATTCTGGTCATATGGTATGTCGCAGATAAGTTGATCAATACTTCTAACCAGCTCATTGCCGCCGCTTTGAAATGTTCGGCAGTGAATCCGTTCGCTCTATTGGCTTTTTTTAGACTTAAGCTTTCTTTTCTTCGTCTTTTGTTGGCCTGCGTCGTCCTTGCGGATGGTTCATTCTGCCTACCAGCGAAATTTGATTCATCATGATGTTATATTTTGAACTTTGCAGTCTTCGATGTGGGTATGTAATTAAGAGAAATAAAAAAGATAATTATTTTTCATAACTAGGATTCACACTTCTGGGAACGTAGATCAAGGAAAAAAGCAACAAGGGCACATCAAAATATGGAAGGATCTAAACTTAATAATACTGTGTGTATTTAGTATAGTCTGTAAGTAAGTTCTTATTGCTTATAAGTAACTAAATTAAGTCAATTGACTAAATAAACCTAATATTGATGAAACTTTTGAACAAAAAAAAAATTATATGAATTTGTCCGGAAACTTATGAGCGGCAGTGTATATATTTATGCATATCTTTTTATCTAATAAGGTAGCTGTCATATAAAGTCAATTAATTTTGAACATAATTTATTAGAAAACTAAATTGATTTAAATTGAAGAAGTGAGTTTGTCCCTTTTTTGACAGTTTTTTCGTCCTAAAATTCAAACCACTCTGTAGAATTTAACCAAAAGATTTTCAGGTGATTTGGCTTCGTTAGCTTGATTTGTACTCGAGTTAGGTTGTAGAATTCGCACAAACGTACGTACGTACCTACGTATACACACACACACACAGACATATTTCTAAAAAAAATGGAAGCCGACTACTGGGACCACGAAACGTGGAGAAATGTAAAAATTTTGAATTTCGAAAATCGGACCAGTTACAAGAACTTCCTGATGGGAAGTTAAAAATTACTTCAAGTGATTCACGAATCCTTCTTGGATCTCTCATCGCCCTGCCAGCAGCACATAGTGGATGGGTCACTCGCTTTTATCAATAAAAAAAAGTTCACTTTCTTTTATAAAAATTCTTAGCCGCGCAACTAAAAATTTAAAAAATCCCAGAACTAAAAAAAAATCAAAATTCACTTAAAATAACTACTCTTGGAATCAAATGACCTGTATCCACTTGCGAGCTCGATCCAAAGAGGAAAGCATCATAAGTTATCCGAGAATTGAGAGGGGAAATTGTTCGGTATTGTCCTGGTCCTCGTGCGATCACCGTGAGTTTTCAGTCTTTTATGTTCGAATGGCCTCCAAGATATTTATATTGCTTTTATTCGCCACATAGTCGGTCTCTTAACTTAATTTCATTGGTTTTCTTTCCCTTTTTTTTGTTCTCTTTCTATACTAACTTAAACACTTAGATCACTGTCAGATACCAGGTCATCAGATAAAAGGTCATCTCACTTTAAGAAAATTTTATAAGTGACTCTTGAAATTTTCCACCATCGTAACCCACTTGCGTGCTTTTGGCAATTCGCTAATTCGGAAAATTGCACTTGATACTGCATGCTGTAAAGGCAAATGAAATACTGCGAAGTGAATGAATACAAATGCTTAGTAAAACTCTCCCTTCCCTGTTCCGTTATTAAACAAATCCTGTGAGGATGTGAATCTTTAGAGATACATAACAACATCAGTTCTTTTCAATATACCTAAGATCCACAGGCCGTTCCCGGACATAAAAAAAAGTTCGAACGAAGAGTCGAAGGGAACTTGCGTTTTCTATGCTTCCTCCAGCTACGGGCAAAAGACAATAACTTTTTACAGCAGCAATAGTCTAGAAGACACCATTGAAAATGACAACTTTGGTTAAATGGATCACTATAAAAACTTAGTCCAATTCGAAACTTAAATCAAAAGGATGTTAAATCTTTAGTTTCCTTAGTTTTCATCCCTGCAATGACAAGACACTTGACAAACGTAAAAAGATTAGACGTGCGAGCTTTTGAAAGAATTTTCAGTCAAATGAGGAAGAGAAAGTTGTTATTCACTTTCCGTCCAGACACGCATGTGATGTCTTAACATTGAAATGACACTTTTGTATGCGGAAGAGGAGGTATTTGTGTTACAGGAGAGAACGCAAGGCGAGACAAAGTTATGTTGAAATCAATCCGATCGTTCCCGAGTTTAGCCCGAACAAACAGACGAGAATGCTTGAAATGTTTACTATAAAAAATCGCAGATAGACAAATATAACAACAAATAAATTCTTGGATCAATAGCACGCTATTAAAATTCATCTAACGAATGGCCTTTAATTTATTCTGACTAGAGGCTTTCTCGTGGCAGTCATATTTCTGGGAGGATTCCCTTTAAGTTGATCCCATGTAATTCGCAATTCGAAGACAAGTTTTCCAGACAAAGTATCTGGAGGCAGATAACTTTGATGAATTCAATAAAGAAGTCAACGACGATCAAATGGGGCTCCTAATTTTCACATCTTAGGTCCTATTAGTTTCCAAAATGAACTGACATCCAATATGTATAACGTTTGTCCAAGTCCACATAATTGGCTTCAACATGTACGAGTACTACCATATGAGTAAATTTTGATACAACTGAAGCTTCTTTGTTACAAAAGCTTTGATATCACGTACTTGTAGCCTTATTGCCTATTAGGGACTTATTAAATCACAAAGAAAACAATTCACACCTAGACTTCTGACTTTTCGCACCGCTCCTACGTCCAGCACTTCTACAATTAAGAACCTCATCCTGTCCAAGAAAACCAGAACCTACGAGCTACACTTTAACCACACTTCAGGACATGTCACAATTCGTTGAAACGACCAAACAATTATTCCCATCTAGCCAACAAATAGCACCCAACGGTGTGACAAATTATTGCTGTCCTAAGAGGCAATATCCTCTCTTGTCCAGGACCTTCTTGTAAGCCAAAAAATATGTAGAGGGCATTCTAAGAAAAAAATTATCTCACTTAAGGTTCATCCAAAAAGGGGAAATGAGATTTTTTTTATTACTACACGAACAACACCTAGACAAAAGGAAGAATGACTTTATTGGTACTCCAGTGTTTTATACCTGTCCTTTGCGCATCAAGAGTAAGTATGTCCTTTCGACGTTACTTTATTACTGTCGAAATTCCATGGAAAGCAGTTATCTATCGTGAAGATATGCGAAGCGAATGTATCCTTCGTTGATGGTGCATAAAAAGATGTTATGGAATGAAGACCCCTTTTTCTTTTAAGGACATCTCCTTTGGTGCAATCAGAATTGTTTTTGATTTTATTATTTGACATGAAAAGTGATTTGGATTCATAATTCGATTTGGAGGACTTTTACGGCGAGCAGACTTTTCGATAGGATAGGATGCTAAGATGGAAGTGTGGATGACAAGGCTTGACGGCGATAAAATATGTTTAATGGGCCTGATGTTATATCCTTTTGACCATTCCTTTGAAATAATGACTTTAATGAGCTTTTTGAAGATCAGTTTTATTAGTTGTGAATTCCGAAATCCGAATCCCTTTCCCAACAAGCAATCTAATCTTGGGCTGTATAATTCTGATAAATCTGTTGTGAAGCCAATTGAGAGCCTCTTTGGAACGCGTATTCAAATGCTTTCTACAATACTTCTCAGGTCACATATCTTTGGACAATCTCAGGCTGAGCTAAAGCTATATATAATCCTTCCCGACATGCTGCTTGCAGTTGGTTTGACCAAGCGTCTTTCTTCTTTAAATGCACCTAGTGGCTAGGATTCGCAGACTTATGGAGCATTGTTATCCGTTCGCTCAATATTTTCGGAGCATTTCGCATCCGAAGGTCCTTAAAATCTGTTCCTAAAAAGATAGCATCGATCTTGATAGCTAGGTTTCAACTAATGAAGCGATCACCTCAAATCTGTTGGTGTTAACGATCGACTTAAGGTTTGTGTCTTATGAGGATGGACCCTTTAAAGGTCCTTTGAGTGTCACTTTTGAACCCAGTGTACGTGTTTTGTTTGCGCTGTAGCATTTACCCGTATTTATTTTGTAAGTTTTCCTCTATGTGTAGCATTAACCGTTTAAAGATAATAACTAACTGATATTGCAGCAATCTACGTTAATCTTAAACTTATTTTCACGTAATTTAATACTGATATGTCTGATTAACTTAGTTACTTGCTCGCTTTTATTGACATTATTATCGTTCAATTTTTTTTTTTTTTTTTATTTTCCGTTCTCTTCTTTTCTTTTCATTCAGTTTGCGTGTAACTGAGTACCTCCAGCTAACTGATTTGAAAAATTCTTATTTCAACTTTTTGCCATCTGGTTGCATACCGAGTTTGGCCAAGTGCGTTTGAGTGGTGGCAAGTTTAAACTTCCATACGTTACCAAGGTTCGAGTCCCGGCGGTGTCATCAAATATTTTTTTTTTTTTTTTTTTTTTCTCTTTTCTTTTCCTCTTTCTTTCTTTTGTTATATCTGCTTTGTTTTTTTTTGCTTTTTTCGCTTTCAAATATATATTTCTGTTAAAATTATGTCGCGCTGCAACGCTGAGTCGTGTAACGAGCGTAAGGCCACAGCACCTTTATTATCATGTTTCGGAGCATGCAAGAAAACATTCCATTCTAAATGTGTAGGCCTAACTGACTTTATACTTGACAAAGTAAATTCAACAAATGGGTTGCATTTTTACTGCTCAGACTGTCGACTTCTTTCACTTTCGAGTTTATCATTCAAATTAGTTGCGATGGAACGTGACTTTCTGAATATCTCGGCTAGTTTTTCTTCGTTGCTTAAAGGTTTCGACAATCTCAAAAACCAATTCTCTTCGTTGTCAAAGCTCCCAATTATGATCGATGCATCAACCTCCACTGATTTTTCAACCCCGGTTCCCCCCGCAAATACAGAGGAAATCGTTGCTAATTCTCTGGCCCCTCAACTTGTGGACGTTTCTGTTCCAAAAAGGAAAAGGTCGACTTCGTCTAGTCCTCAAAAAAAAATTCCAGCCAAGAGACGCCCTCAGAAAAACAAATCTTCGGACCAGGGTTTACCCTGTTCATCCAATACCGGTATAAGTTTGAATACTATAACGAACTTATCTATCCCAGCAGCGGAACCAAGCTATACCGAACTTACTACGAGTGCAATTCCGCCAAAAAAATGTGGATTATCTGCTTTGCCAAAATTAAAAGAAGCATTTGTCTCCCGTCTTCTTCCTAATACAACCTGTGAAGATGTCATTGGGAATCTTAAAAATTACTGTGTTGACGTGGCCTCTGTAAGATGCCAAAAAATTAACAAATTAAATAGTCCTTTTGCTTTATTCAAACTCACTTCTGAAGCAAACATATTCCCAAAAATTATTAATAATGAGATCTGGCCTGCTGATGCTACAATCCGCGAATTTGTTCCTAAAGCGGGAAAGATAATCACCCCTTCCAATAAGCTTTCAAAAAACTAGAGCGTTTATCCCTTTACTATCAAAATGTAAGGGGATTACGTACAAAGTCTCGTAGTATGTTTCTATCGTCCCATAACTGTGATCATGACGTCATCGCATTAACTGAAACGTGGCTCAATCCAAGCTTTTTAAATAATGAACTGTTTTCATCGGAGTTTGAAGTGTATCGAAAAGATAGATCTTCAAACATTGCTGACCCCGTCGGAGGTGGTGTTATCATTGGGGTTCGAAATACTCTGGAAAGCTCTATCTTTCCGATTCCTTTTGTTGAAAGCTTGGATGTAATATGTGTTAAAATTAAACTCAAATCTAAAATGCTTTTTCTTATTAATGTCTATGTTCCACCCACAAGCTCTAACAGTGTTTATGAAGGAGTCTCAGCTGCTATCAATTATGTATCTGATAATTGCGATCCTCTTGACGAAATTTTATTATTAGGTGATTTTAACTTACCTCATTTAAAATGGATACCTTCTGACGACGAACTTTATTTTGTTACAGCTGGTAGTGTATCTCGTCATTCGTCAATTTTTCTTGACTCTCTAATCTCGTGTGGATTACAGCAAATGAGCTGTATAAAAAACTGCATGGACAGATTACTTGACCTTGTCTTTTTCACTAATGCAAGTAACTGCATTGTCGAACGCAGTACCCTGCCTATGACAAAAATTGATACATATCATCCTCCTCTTCAACTCATTTTATCTTTTGACAATGGGCTTGAGAATGACGTGGAATACAAAGATCTTGAGTTTGATTTTAAAAATACTGATTTTAATCTTCTTAACGAATTAGTTTCTAAGATAAACTTTAACAGTATCTTCAAAGGAACTGTTGACCAAATGGTTGGCAAATTTTATGTGAACATGTTCGACTGCTTCGTTTCATCTGTTCCCGTCAAACAAACACGAATGGGCTCGGTAGCAACTGCCCCATGGTACAATCATGAATTACGAAGTCTACGTAATAGACGGAATAAGGCATGGAAAAAGTACCTTTCAAGTAATAATTCTAAAGACCATGATCGCTACTTTTCCATACATATGGAATTTCAGTCACTTTCAAGTCGTCTTTATGACAACTATATTGGAAGAATGCGATTATCTCTTCTAAACGACCCAAAATCGTTTTGGAAATTTATCAACTGCAAGAGAAAATCTGATGGTTATCCTTCCACTCTTTCATACTTAAATAACTCAAGTAAAAAACCAGATGATATATGTAATTTCTTTTCCTCTTTTTTCAGTTCCGCCTATGATTCTGATAGTTTTATACCCGACCCAAAAGAATTCGCTCACTTAGAGACCTTTTGCCCTAGTTCAATGGGTCAACTATCAGTAACTCCTAGTGACGTGGAATACCATCTTGCTCGCCTTGGAACGGACACCACCTGCGGACCTGATGGGATACCTCCAATAATCTTCAAGAATTGCTGTAGCTCTCTTGCAGATCCTCTGGCTTTTTTATTTCAAGCCTCTATTAACCAAAAAGTTTTTCCAAAATTTTGGAAAAATGGTTTCATAATCCCGGTGCACAAAAAGGGTTTCCGGGGAGATGTTACTAATTACAGGCCCATAGCTAAGCTATCTTGCTTGCCGAAACTTTTTGAGGCTATCATTTTCGACAGCGTTTATTTTAGTTGTAAACCTTTCCTAACTGATAAACAGCATGGCTTTGTTAAAAACAAATCCACAGTTACAAATTTGTTAGAGTTTACTTCATTCACAAATAAAACCCTAGAAGTAGGAAATCAAGTCGACTGCGTGTACACTGACTTCAGTAAGGCCTTTGATAAGCTTTCCCATAAGCTAATTACTTTCAAAATGAAATCCCTTGGTTTCCCTTTATCTTTCGTGGAGTGGATATGCTCGTATCTTGACGGGAGAACGTATCAAGTTTTGTTTAGGGGATCGACCTCTAAAACAATAAACGCTACCTCAGGTGTGCCTCAAGGTAGCCACCTTGGTCCACTTTTATTCATTCTAGCCATTAACGATGTTGTTAGTGTGATCAGGAACTCAAATGTTCTAATTTATGCCGACGATATAAAAATATTTAAGTGTATCCACAATCTATCCGACTGCAGCGCTTTACAGGATGACCTTAATTCTTTTGCAAAATGGTGCTTCAATAATTGCTTATCATTAAACATATCTAAATGTTTTAGCATGTCCTTTTCGAGAAGACTTAATCCTCTCTCCTCTGTGTACACCATAAATAGTTCTCCGCTGGCTAAAGTAAAACTGACAAAGGACTTAGGTGTACAATTCGCTCCAAATCTTGACTTCTCAATTCATATTGAGCAAATAGTCAACAAAAGCAACACCCTTCTAGGCTTCATCAAACGGTGGAGTAAAGAATTTTCATGTCCATTAATCACGAGTGCCCTGTACACTACATTTGTGAGGCCACAGCTTGAGTATGCATCCAATGTGTGGTCACCGTATTACTTAACACAAATTGACCGTATCGAGTCTGTTCAACGCAAATTTGTTCGTTTCGCACTTCGGCATTTATCATGGACTGATCCTCTGCGTCTTCCACCTTATAAGGACCGTCTTCTACTTATCGGCCTTGATTCATTACAAAAACGTCGGGAAGTCTGTGATATTGTGTTTTTACATCAGCTTATTGCTGGTAATATTGACGCACCACCACTTCTTAACCAAGTCAATTTTAGTGTAAAGTCTTTCAATTTTAGAAACTTAAACATTTTTGACATAAAATACCACCGTACGAATTACGGATGCAACGAACCTGTTACTCGGATGTCAATAGAAGCGAATGCAAGCTGTCATATGTTCGATTTTGCTTCCAGTAAACTGGCACTCAAACAAAAACTTTATGGACGTGTCAACTCTTAATGTGCATGCTACGTATTTCTTCAGTACTCTTGTTTTTATTTGTATTTATTTTATAATTAACAATTGTCATTAAAATATATATTCTTTTTTTAATATTTGTTAAACTTTGTATTTGTGTATGGTGTTGGGCTTTATTTGTTTATGTTTGCTAACAACTAACACCACGCTAAATGATGACTGTGACAAGATGGGTATCACTCTCTGAGTAATACTGTCACTTACAATGCTTGTTTTATAAGCAGTACTGATAGCGTTTAATTAAGGCATTATGAATTTAAAACAGCTTAAGTTTGTAGCAAGGGTTGTCCTTGGTTAACATCTGAGGTAAACAATGCAATCGCGAATCGTAGAAAATTGTACTCGAAGTGGAGACTAAGTCCTTTTGCGATCACTAACTATTCCTCTTTTGTTACACGTAGAAACAAACAATTGTCCAAAATAGAGGACGAGCCAAAAGTCCAGAAAACTATGAGGCAACCTGCTTTCTTTCGGACTTGCTAAATGACGATCAGTGGACTAGGATTATAATCTTAGTTTTAATGAACTAAATGATACATTTTTATCTAGAGGTACACCTAATTATTCTCAACCCTGCGAATTCGACTTTGAGGTTGTAATGGAGGCGTTATAAAAACAATTAAGTCTGATGCTTTAGTCAAGATGGGGTGCCGATTTGTTTCATCAAAACTAAATTGCCGCACATAACAAGTCATATTACGTAGTTAATGAATCATTCTATTGCATCTTCGTCTTTTCCTGATATATGGAAACTTGCAAAGGTCACTCCAGTGCCCAAAAAATTGCATCCCTCTTATTAACATATTACTAAGTCTGGCAAGGGTTTTTGAAAAGTTTAAGCTAAGCAGATCATTAGTCACATTAAACTAAACAATTAACCGTCATCAGTGAAATCTGCCTTTCCTGCATGTTTTGCAATTGTACAACAGCAATGGTTAAAATTTTGTAAAACATACGAATTCACTATAACATGGGAGATGCGACAGTCCTTTGCTAGCTTGACTTTTCGAAGGCTTTAGACAAGGTTAACCATGGTATTATGTGCAAAAAATGTATGCTATATTTTTTGTTCAATGAAAGATCAGTCCGTCGTTTGCTAGAATACTTGAGTAATCGGCATCAAAGGGTTGTCACAGAAAACGGCTCTCTAATGGAGTACCGCAGAGCTCTATCTTAGGACCCATTCGTTTTTGTTTGTTCATCAATGATCTTCCTGAGTAGTGCCCATTCCATTCCTGATGATTTACAATTTCACCTTTCAAAACCAATTGGAATTTTTGAACACCTTGAAATGAACATCATTCAAATATATATAATTGGTCCATAAACATTGGACTGACTCTTAAGTCTCAATTGATCGTCATATCCAAAACAATGTATGAAACTGACAGTGTATCACAATTATTCTGTTCAATTTTTAACTTAAATATATCGATACAGTATCAAACCTTGATTTTAATATCCTCTGTCTATGATCATAATAATCAGATTGTTGGACGAATCTGCGGCGGACTGCGTAAATGATGGTTAATGTCTAACTTCACGCCAACAAACACGCAATCTCGATTCACAGTCCCAGCACAAGCGGCTCGTAGCTTTTAACGACATGGTGTCGTCTAAGTACATAGGATCACATGTCGCAATATATTAAGAAAAATAATTTGACATGAGGTCCTGCATATTCGTGCATAGAACTATTCAAACCAAAACAGCATCTTACATTTTTGCAAAACTGGCTAATCAGCAAGAACACTTAAGATGGCGAGTATTATTTGTTTCTGCTGCCAGACTCTTGAATTCGCTGTAATCCAATATTAAACAAATAATAGGAGTACTAAACTTCAAAAAGGCAGTGAAAATAATAGCAATCCATTTTTCTTTTCCTTCTCCTATTGAATTTCTATAGCCTTCTATGAACTTACTTCACTCCTCACCTTCTTTCATCGAACATAATAATAATAATAATAATAATCATAATAAAAATAATAATAATAATTGATAATTTTTATTTATCTTGTGAAGTCAAGGCTCAACCTTCACACTTGATGCCAATTTGGCTTGGTGTAACCAGTAGGATAAAAACTTGAAGGACCAAATCATGTTTACAAGAACAGCTCTCCTTGTAAAGGGTGTTTTTTTAGGGTTGAAGAAATTCCATTCGAAGAAATTCCATTTATTGAATTGAAGAGGTCAGAAATAATGTTTTTATAGCGCCAGACTGTGGCTTTCAAAATAATTTTGCACAATTTTCACGCATTGTTCTGCCGTAAAACACTAAACAATTAAATGGAAAAACGTTTTTATCACAAATCAACTTTCAATTGTCGAATTGACAATCTGAAGAAATAGTGTTGCCAGGCTTTATATGGAGAGGAAACATGGACAAGAAGCAAGACAGCAGAACGTTTTTAGGGACCTTCGGGAGTAAAACTCTCTATCGACTATACCGTCCTGTCTATGAAGAGGGGGGAAGGGGGGAACAAGTTACAACTGCGAATTCTTCGATCGAACCATTGACCAAATAATCCAGCTAAGAGGGTCTTCGAAACTCAGCCACCAAGTGCACGAAAAAAAGGTTCGAAAAGCAAACAATCGGCGATACTTTGAAGCTTGGTCTTATACAACTGTAAAAGTAGTGCCCGGACCGTGGAGAATGGATAAAGGCTTTAGGTATAGCTCAGGTCATCCAGATATCGATGACTTGAAATGCAAGTTAGTAAGTGAAACTTTCTTTCCTGTATTTCATTCCAGATATCAATTGCAGCTAGCTTATTTACGGCAATATTTCGCGCGTTAATTTGATGACTTAAAGCTTTTTTGTGAGGCTACAATAAAGTCCCAGGCCGTTTTTGTGCCGGCATACATGGGGAAGTAGAAAAACGACCAAGCGAATAGACTCGCAAGGTAAGGATACGATTCGGAAACATGTCGATCAAGCTTTAAGCAACTTCTTTTCTTGAATCCTTAAAAATGTTCCCACTTGTTTTCTCCAACCATTTCGATCCCACTTTACAAAATCAAAATAATTCTTCCCCTAGTTATCCAAGAAGATAAACCTTTTAAAGATTTTCTTTGCAAAATACCCACGAAACCCCTCCACGATGACGTTTCTTGAAGTTTCCTTAAATTGAATTCACTTCCTTGCATTCGAGACGCGAACCATTTGGAAAATCATTTAAAGCCATTTGAGTTCGGTTGTTAGTTGCAGTTTATACCGCATTTTCGATTACTGCGGGAATGCAATGTCGCACGCATCCAAACGCCACCTCCCTTTGATGCGATTGCATTTTTCCGGAAAATCTCATAGCATCCGAGTGCTTGCACCAGGAAAGGAGACGTATATATGTATTTGCAGAAAATGACAAAAACGAAAAAGAGAGAAAAATGTCCTCGGGAAATTTATGGCGGGCAATAAATTTTATTGGTAAGGAAAACATGTTCCAACGACGACGACGACGACGATATTACGCGAAGTGCTGTTTGGTGTTTCTTTCGCTTTTTGTGCTCGCTTCCCTCGCCGGGCTTTTTTGTCCTGGCGTACAGTCCTGGCAGTACAACTTCCTTTCGAATTTATTTCATCTGTTCATCTGTGAAGCGCGGTTTTTACTTTTGTTTATTTATTTTTATTTTCTCTGTCTGCGTTCAGGCGGCGCTTTCTGGTGAACGTTGTTGCATTTAATGACGTAGCGACATGGTTGCACTCCGTAATAACAAACTCGTTACTTACCGTTTGGAAAATCATTGAGCACGATGGATGGCATGGTTGGACGTTTGGTTAACTGGAAAATAGTTATAAGGGTTGTTATGAATTACTTTCAGTTTTAGTTTACAATTTACACACATACATGCGAGTGTGTTCCTGATGAAGATGATGACGTAGAGGGTTAAAAGAATTGGTCCTCTAAAGTCACTTGAATTGGATCTTGAGACGAGTAAACAGAAGTTCAGTGATGAAGCTTGCAATGTGTTCGATTTTTTTTTCGGAACTCAAAACACACGAATGAAGTCCTAAAAGAATCCGACCTAACGAAAATAAACTTTGTCCAAAAAGTCTCCATACAGTAGCTTAATTTTAAAATTTTGGCAACAAAAAATTTTATTTTAAGTGTAAAGACCGAAGAAGCAACACATGCTTCGAATGTGTCTTCTCCCCTCGTCATGTTACCAAATTCCAAGAATAAGTGAGTTCTAACTCAGGTTGGTTGGTATGATAGACACAAAAAAGTGTGTTGCAACTGACCATGTTGAATAGATTTATTAATGGCTGCATCTATTTGCCTCCAGATATAACACATAAAAGACTTTATCTAGAATTCTCGAGAAAGCCAGTGCTAAAGACCGTATGTTAGTTGATTGTGGCGATTTGAATCTTAATATGTTGACTGTTTCGTAATCTTAATGGAAACGGTTAATGATTTTTTGAATGTTGTTTAAAAACGTGAGCTGTCGCCCTCAATTTACACCCAATTGCAATCCTTAGTTACTTGATATTTTTCTGGCAGGTTAACCTTATTGCCATGACCTTACCTCCGTCGGCTTAGATATCGATGAGAAAAAATATATTTTATTTCAGAAATATCGATTTAAATAATCTTGAATGTATCATAACCAACGATGCAAACAGAAAAGTTGATTAAGGGTGATTTTTTAAAAGCTATAGGAAAGTTTTAAAAAAAAAACACATAAAATTCAGAAAAATGCATGAAATCTTTATTTGAATCGATAGAACGGTCCATATAATTTAATGTTTGAAGATTATTTCATGCAAATGTTGACCTTGACTGCGCCTCAAATGGTCCATCCGCTTAGTCCAATTTTGGCATAATGTTTCCAATATTTCGGCCGGTATCTCACGAATAAATGCTTCAGTGTTGTCTTCCAATGTGTCAATTGAAGCGGGCTTGTCTGTATAGACATGAGCATTAACATAGCCCCACAAAAAAAAAAGTCTAAAGGCGTTAAATCGCACGATCTAGGCGGCCAATTGATCGGTCCCAAAAGTGAAATAAAATGTTCACCGAACTCGCCTCTCAATAAGCCCATTGTTGCGTGTGCTGTGTGGCATGTGGCACCGTCTTGTTGAAACCACATGTCATGCAAGTCAAGCTCTTGCATTTTGGGCAAAAAAAAGTTGGATATCATCTCACGGTAGCGCTCACCATTCACAGTAACGGTACGATTCGCATCATCTTTGAAGAAGTACGGTCCAATGATGCCACCAGCCCATAAACCGCACCAAACTGTGACTTT
This sequence comes from Orthonevra nobilis, assembly GCA_963555765.1. Lineage (NCBI taxonomy): Eukaryota > Metazoa > Arthropoda > Insecta > Diptera > Syrphidae > Orthonevra > Orthonevra nobilis. The sequence continues at coordinate 72,282,968 of OY743227.1, read as the reverse complement.
TTCTGGATGCATTGGTAGCTCTAGCAATGCTTCTGGCTGAATCAGCAATTCTGCTTATTTAGGTACCCATTGAGCCAAAACTGAGCTTCGTCGCTGAACACAATTTTTCGGTTAAAAGCGCGCGATGAACTTTCTCAACAGAGCACGCATTTTGATAATAAAATTCAATGATTCGCAAGCGTTGTTCGTTTGTAAGATGATTCATGGTTAAATTATAAACCAAACTGAAGATGTTTGACAGTGAAACAAAACACGAAACGTGCGTCAGCTGTTTAAACCAGTGTTGCCAAAAAGATAATAGCTAAAAAATCACCCTTTATTTAAAATAGGCATCTCACTTATATGTTTGATAAATATGTGCCGCTTAAATCTCGTTTTATGAGACCCAAAACATGTCAAGCGAAATTATCAAGAGGTGTATTAATGCTAAGGTGGAGAAGATTTATCATAGTTTAGCACCAGTGTTGACTGAATCTAAGGGAGCCATAAATGGGGAGGAACAGAAACCAATTTATTGCCAACCGATTGTCGAAACTTTTGTGAAATGAAATTAAAAAGATTGGTACCTGTAATGTCAACGAACTCAATACCAGCCTTATGAATTTTTTTACTCAAGCTTGTTGTAATCGGGAAATTATTTTAAGCCAGTCAACACGTGTCTTTAATATTAAACCTTACTTGACTACATGCAAAGAATCAAAAAGACAGTTTTTAATTTACGCTACTAGTCTTGTTTAAGAGTAAAAACCAAGCAAAAGCCCGACTCAACTATTTTTTTAGCTGGTTTATTTTTTATTTATTTTATTACATAATGTACTTAAATTGGATTATGATCAAAATATGAATTAAGAGCTGTACTAACTTTTAGATGTATTCTTTTTACTGTAGAGACTCGACAGATTTTGCCATGTACGAACGTTGGCATGTCTGCGGATACAGCAAACATTCTCTCGATGTTCGACGCTTCGAGTAACTATATTTTTTCTAACAATAAATGAAATTTTGGCAATAATTTTACATTTTACTGTCGACGAGCCTTTTAAATTTACGTACATTTTACACAGGGTTTTCCAATAAAGACCTTACAAGTTTTTTTTTTCAAATAAAATAAATTGGTTGTAAGGTGCGCTATGTGGCTGGCAGCACAATCCTGTTGAAACAAAATGTCGTCCAAATCCATACCTTCAAATTCGGGCCAAAAATAATCGGTAATCATGGCGCGATAATTCTGGCCATTCCCAGTGACGTGACGATCGTCGACGAAAAAATATGATGAACGCTAAATTGAAGGCGTATCTTCAAACACTTATTCCTCGGAATACCAAATTTACAAATACAGTACCTTGTTCAAAACCTGAACCCAATATTCCCACTCATTTAACAGCAAATATATCATTTATTTTGTAAAGTCAATTTAACGTTCTAATAGGGTTTTTAAAACAGTTCTAAGGCAAATACAACTTAATGTTTTGAGTTTCCATTTTTTATTCAAATTTATTTTTACATAGAGTAAGAGTATAAAGAGTCACTATAATAAGAACAATATAATATAATTATTCTGAAAATTATAATCACCAAACTTTTCGAAAGTGTATATATTTTTTTTTTTACAAATTTTGGACAAAAATTAAAAAAAAAATTCTTACCAAGAAGAATTCCAACAAGAAAAGATTAATTTTTGGACTTTCGTCGGAAGGTTTATTGGTGAATTATTCATGTCAAAATATTGATGCGTGAATCTTAATATCATCAAAATTGGTTTGGTCACTTAGGAGGAGTTCTATGCCTAACACACCTACACAAGAATTTTATATATAAAGATAAATATAATAAAAATGAAAATGTAGGACTTGTGTTTACTGTCTAGGAAGGTGGCGCTACAGTCCGGGGTGGAACTGTGCCTCAACCAATAAGCGTCTAGAGCCAGTTCAATCTTTTGCCAGCTGCCTCCAGTTTCGCACACTAAGTTGGTTGAGGTCCCTTTCCACTTGCCCGCCTAGCAGTGCCTTGGTAGACAAAGTCCTTGACTACCTCAAAGCTATAGCTGTTTGCTCTGACGTTCTGTCCGAGAAGTCGGTGTTGGGAGTCCTTTCTCGTTTACAGCATAAACTTTGTTTTGCCCTCATTTACCGTCAAACCCATTTTCGCGGCCTCCGTCGCTATACTCACAAAAGTGCCACTGACATTACGCTGCGTTCTTCCAATAATATCAATATCGTCGGCATATGCGAGTAGTTGGACGGACTTCTGAAAGACTGATCCTCAGGTGTTGGCGTGCGAGTTTTGAACAATTCTTTCAAGAACGATGTTGAAGAAGTCGCATGACAGCGCGTCGCCTTGTCTGAATCCTTTTTTGACACCAAAGATCTCGGTTAGGTCTTTACCGACCTTGATGGAGCAGCGTGCATTCTCCATCGTCATCCTACACAAACGGACGAGTTTGGTAGGGATGCCAAAAGAAGACATTGCGCTGTAAAGCTCGTCTCTATAAATGCTGCCATACGCGGCCTTGAAATCGATGAAAAGGTGGTGGGTATCGATCTGTTGATCCTGGCTTTTTTCCAAGATTTGCCGTAGTGTAAATATTTGATCTATTGTTGATTTCCCTGGCCTGAAGCCACATTGGTATGGACCAACCAAGTTGTTGACGAACGGCTTTGGGCGCTCACACAACGCGGCAGATAGGATCTTGTGTTCAAGCTTTTTAATACTGTCAAGCTTCTAAATTGTAGTCAAATGATAAGGCTGTTTTGTTACTCCCAAGCGAATTAAAACCTTAAGGGTACTACATAGAAACAAAAGTGGTAAGACTCTACGAGACTCGTTTTCCATGATGGACAAAGTATCTATGTACCTTTAAGTTTGTACGGAACCATCGTTGCGATATTCAAAAATATCCTATTTCAAATTAAATAATTTAAAGCAATTAACAAAAAATGACTTGCTTTCCGCAGACTTTTTGTGCATACATGCTGCTGTGCTTCTTGGTTACTTGTTGTCCCCGTTTCTCTCCTTTTTTATGTGAAAGCGAATTTTAATCCCTTCGGCATTATCTTTGACACGCGTCCAAAACTTAATGCTTAAAGTATAAGGAGGAAAAAAATATCGCTTTCTCTTTCGCCGGGAAATCGCATCAGTTTCACTTGAAGCCGAATTGCAGACGCCTTTAATGTAGGGATCGAGTTCTTCTTTCCTCATAGATCTTTTCCACTCTCACCTATTTTTCTTCTTAAGGGCACCCACAAACCCTAAAAAATTGCTTGGATGAAACTCGAAACAAAAAATGTAAATCCTGTTTTGTAAAATTCCATCGTTTTACCATTAATCGATGGTTTCTATGTTCTTTTTAAAAAATATGAAATGAGCTCAAATCCTTGGATCATGATTGTTCCTCAAACACACTCTGTTGGCAAACATACCCTTATGTTTTTCTTTAGTCTCCCACTCCTCCTTATCACCGCTGGCAGCGTACTCGCATCTTTACGGCTTTGTCGTTGTGTGTAAGATGAATTTAATTATTAAATCTGCCCCTGGTGGCCTTATTTCTAAGACACATGTACATAAATTCCCCTTAAAGAACATTCATTATTCGAGAAAAAACTCCTTATGCTAACAATACTTCACGTGAGCTTATTATCCTTCGTGGAATCCGCTTAAGCTTCCTCACATCCTGTAAGCATTATTGATTGATGTATCTTTGGGTAATTACGATCGAATTCACTAGAAAAATGGATCAAAGACTGTTACGACAACAAATGTAAATTATTAATTGATTTACCCCAAGAAAAAAAGGATATTAAAGAGTCCTTAAAGCAATGAGTTGCGTTAAAAACAAAGCTATAACCCTGAAGATGTGGGTGGTGTCATGCGGGAAATGAAAAGAAGCCTTTACAATTCTCAGAAGTCAGTTGCAGTCGAAGGATACGTATACAAACGATGCAAAATGAAAATTTAGCCTTGCAGCCATTTAGCCATTAATTACTTCTGGAACAGGTACTGCACTGTACACACGCACATCCGCAATGCTTAGAGACTTAAGAGTGCCCAGCTGTGGCTGGTTGGATGGGAGGAAATGTCAGAAGCCGAAAGATGGCTTCCCAGCTTGTGGCTATATACAAAGGTAAGATTTGCATACACTGCCACTTGTGACCACTGCAGATAACAGGAAGTGTATGGAATCGCTTGAATGGCGTAAACAAGAAAAGGATTTTAGGGTTTTTATATTTTTTCAATCTTTAAAATAGCAGCGGTAAGTTCACAAAAAATAAGTTAGTTTAAAAACTGTGCGTTTGTGAAATATCTTTGAACAAGTTAACAGTATGGTTTTTTTCAAATCAGGGTTTGATGACAAAATTATTTCACCGGAAAGTGGAGCAATCCACTGTGTCCTTCGGAAGGATTTGACATAGATTGCCATTTTCTCTTTTTTCGAAAATGCATCCAAATGAAATCAACAAACTTGTTCGTCGATGTTTTCGAAATTACCTTACTGGGTATTCTTCTTTGCAATTTATAGAAGATTGTTCCACCTGCTGACTTATGCAAGGCTAAAGGATCTTACTAAATGTGCTGCAGCGACAAGCGCGTTATAATAATTAATTGGATGACACATCGTCTGCTCGATATTGGTGGCTGGTCGACGAGATCTTTCTAGGCGAAATTGTAGCTGGAATGAGGAATTCGAGATATTTCACAGCTAGTCTGCCTCGTGAGCGACATTTTCTTTACAAGTGTACAAAACAAAAACTAACAGTTGCCCTCCCTCACAAAATTAATAACACCTTCCAATAGGGTTATACACTTTCGGCCAGTCCTGAAAAATTTATAAAACAGTTAACTGCCTAATAATTCCGCTTTGGAGACTTCCAGTCATGTTGCACCTATCGGACATAATGTCCTTATATCCAGGCAAGTAGATCTTCAGTAATTCCACTGTTTCCTGGCCATATTCCAAATTTGTACCATCAGACTTTTAAATAATGTGGAAGCCACAAGACCATATGCTGGCGTATTGCTAAGCATTCAAGAAACAGCCACACATCAACTTCTCCTTCTCGAAACAATCCAACTCTGAGGAACTCAAAACTTGGATATTGAAGGGTAGTCCCAAAAGGACTCGACCTGACGTTAATTCGGCGGCGGTTCTTGTTTCAAAAATAATTAAAAATTGTCAAAAGTAACGACATCATACAGCTTAAGAGTTTGTGACTTACCTTCTTTCTAAACAGGTCATCAACTTTTAAAGACCCAACTTGTGGCCCTACTTCAGCGATGGTTTGATCATTGAATCGGAAATTCATCACCGGCCATCCCTCCAGCGAAACAGTCAAAACTATTGATTGAAAGGGCAGAATCTTTTCAGTTGAAAACGGGGATCATGGATTGTCTTTTAAAGGGAAACACAATTTATCGGCTTGTTTGTTTTTATGAGAACCTATGGCAGCGTAAGAGTGATAAAATCAAGAAAAAAAAGCCACATTTGGTAACGCTTTGGCCAAAATTATTATCTGTTTCTAAACTTAAAGAAATGGCTCGTTGGCTAAGGAATCACCGACGCTGAAGAAGTGGGGTCTCGTGGCTTTTTTTTGCGGCTCATTATCATTGATTTTGCCTCTAAACAGGCTATTTCCTAGAAAAGTGTTTCGATCTAAAAAGGAGATACGCAATACGTCCAAAAGGTTTGCTTACAACAGTCAAACTTTTGTCTATTTTGTATTACATTCATCTTGTTTGATGAAGAAAACTATTGAAAGTTTTGAACAAAAATTTAAAGTTGTAAACAAAAATAAAAAAAAAACAATTTGAAACCCATGAAAGAGAAACCGTAACAAAAATGTTTCTTAACTCAACAAAAAGTGAATTCAAATCAAATTATTGAAAGTTTTTCAGTGAACAATATTACAATCGTTTTTATGAATTTTAAGGCTGCTTCCTTCAGCTCGACTGGTAAGTTTAAAATGTTTAATAAAATTATATTATTATAAAAAAAATATTGATTTGAATAATGTTGAATAATAAATTATGAAATAATAAATTATTCATTAAAAGCATTCTACAGTGACAACTATTTCGGACAAATTTGGGTTTTTTCACCCAATCTTTCCATTTAAGATATCAGTCTTAGACGTTGGGCTTACCAAAGTATTCTTCTCTTTGTTGTTAGAAAATGGAACGTAGACTTATTTAAAAGAAGCAATCTTCCTAAGCCCTCAAATTACTCAAACAAAGCTCGCATCTTGTTTTAAAAATTAATGAAATATTCTTATTGCAGGAATCTTTAAAATAGTTCCTGTCACGTAAGTTAAAGTCGAGTTGGCTAAAAGGAATTCTGCTTTCCGATTGACAAGTACTTACCACCATTTGGTTTCGATCAGCGCCTTCAACTGTTTGTATTATTTTGTAGAATTTTGTTTGCATCAAATGAATGTTGTTGAAGTTCAACTGTGGCTCTTCAACAATGTTTTCCTATGTTCTCATGATCCCTCATGAGGCATTTTTAACGTGAACGAATTTCCTAGAGGCCGAATACTTTATTTAAATAGTCTAAAAATAGCTGTGAGTACACCTCAATCTAACCCTCGATTACAAGAAACACATTTCTGAAAATGCCAAAAAGTCACAAAGTTTGTTTAAACTTATTTGAAAGGAGATCTTTTCAAACAATCACATTAATATTTCGACAAAATTTAAAATTTTCATCGAAGTCGTAAAATCTTCGCTTTGTTATGCTGCTTAAATTTGGGGAATGCAAGAATATGAATATGAAGGAATTTAAAAGTTACAGAGGTATTTCATAAAAAGTCATTCACCGCATTAAACTATTCAATTTATTTGGAAACTGGCTCACCAAAACTTTTGCTTGAACTCAAAAAATTAAAAATAGCGAATGTTAAAAATTGGTTGGACCTCCTATGTTTTTAATGACTTCTCCTGCGCAATCTTATTCCATTACTCAAGTAAGACCGATGTAAGGCCAGTTTTTCCAAGTAATGCCACAGATGATCAATTGTGTTTATTTTAGGGTGCTTTATTTGATCTCTAAGATTTCCGAAACCAAGCTTTTTAGAAATTAAAAGAATATTTTTCTTGAGCATATTCAAGGACCCATTTATATCTTTAGTGCCCTCGATGAAAACAAAATTTTCATCACCAGTAGAGACCATAAATCCCAACACGAATAAGTTGCCAGAATCATGCTTAAGGTAAGTGCCTAGTCTAGAATTTTCAGAAATTCGTTTTTCTTTTTCATTTTCCAACATCTTGTATTGTCAATAATCACCTCTCTCGAAAATTTGTGACGAAATACGGTACAGATAAAAAGTTATAGGGGCTTGTGTAGGAACGTGTGGGAGCGTGCGGTTGGCAGCTGCAGTCCCGAGAGCCAGCTGTGGTTCCATACTCCGAAAATGCCGGGTCCCTTAGTTTACGTATACGGTCTTATTTTACATAGTCCGTTCTATTTTTTCCCTCTACAAGTTTTCAGTGTGATTTGGACAATGTACCGAAGCAATCCAATTCGAAAATGGGTTTGTGCAGAAAACTTTAAAGGCGTTTTCCTCGAAAACACTTTTTTTACAATTGGCGGACAGATAATCTTCGAAAACGCTCGAACCATTTTGATAAAATTTATCACAAAAAAAATCACAATATCAAAATTTGCAGGACATAAACGGTGCAAAAATAGGTAATTTTTTGGTACAATATTTTTCCAAAGTCGCCATTTCTTTTATTATCAATTTTTGTCAAACTGTGCTGAATTACCACGTGACAAACTTCTTCTATAAAATGACGTTTTTTGTTTTTGTTTCAGGCTCGCAGTTCCGGAGATTAACTGTCCGCCATGGAGATATGTTTTTCTGCAGCCAAGACTTTGGCGCCCTATAAAATTTTTTTATAAAATGCTGGAGAAAATTGAGAAAATACGTTCCTATTCTATATGATTAACATAATGTCCTTGTTGAAAATTTATTGTTTCATCCGGCAGAGAAGCTGAGAAATAAATGTTTAAAAATGAGCCCATTTATCTCGCTCTAGACCTACCTTAAGATACTAAATTTGTGGTAATCAAAGCAGTATTTGACTTTCACTGGTGGATTAATACTTCCGTTCGTCAACAAGTTTTTGTGTTTTAAGATATTTTATTTTTTCCGGGACTTGAATCTATCGAAGGAGAAGAAGATTTTCCTTTTTAAGGAACGGACTGGACAAATCTCGATTTCAAGGGATAGGTGCAGAAAAAATTGCTATGAAAAAATTAAAGAGAACAAAAAAAAAAGATTCATTTCTTCAAAAAGCAATTTATCGAAAAACATTTTGTCGTATCCTGGTTATACTCCCCTAAACATTAGGCTACAATTTTATCTCCCACTCTTTATCAAAACCAGTTCAAGATAGGGAATGGTAACGCTGGATCAGTATACTCCGTTTTCCAAATAGGTCTCTAGTTCCTAAAAGAATCAGATCAAAGAACATATCACTTAATTCATATCCTTGTGAACACTTTCACACCTACCATCGCATCGCCTGCCTTGTCAACGTGGCAAATCCTTAAATTATTATTTCTTTCTTTCTCGTTACTCCACTGAGATTGTAATCCATACGCCGAGTGCCCGCCGCCCGCCGCCCACAGCTCCGTCTGACTCCCAGTGTCCTGTTTTATTTTTCCCTTTAATCCGCCACTCCTCGTCAAACTAATTACATAGTAAAGTGGATGCAAAATGAAGAGCAGAAGAGAAAATCGTGCATTAAATCCGCGCGCTAGAAAACAAAAGGACATCTCTGTCGTTGACGTTGTCATCGTAAACTCAGTCAACTAACTCCAAGTGTGTCCTTGTCCTTGTCATCAACCCGCGAGACAGAATAAACAGTTTACCTCCTGGAAAATTCACCCTGCACTAATTTCACTCCTTTTTCCTTTCCACACCTTCTACACACGAACTTCCTCTTGTTAATCTTTCGTCCTGAAATGCAAATCCTATTTGATTCTTTTTTATTTTCCTTTGTTACTTTCTTCAGAGGAAAATGAGTGAAAAAATTGGAGTCACACAAAGCAGAGGTTGCAGTTGCTGGTATCCTTTTCCTTTTTTATTCTTTTCTTTCAGTGAGGTTTGATGGTATCTTTTTTTTTGGTCCTGCATTCTTTCGGTGGAAATTAGTTTTTTAAGTTATTTCATTTCGCTTTTTTTTTTTGCTCTCCGTTTGTTGTTTTGATCTTCTTTTCTCCTTTCGTCTGCGGTCCAACCATTCACTGCATTCACTTAAAGGACACAACGGACTGCGGGCACAACAGAAAAAAGGACTCGGGATCTCATGTTTTAAATAATGCCTCAACGGTGTGTCGGGCATAATACGGTCCACACTGTGAGGACGGAAAATGTCATCACACGTTGCAGGGACTGGTCGGAAAGTTTACAGTTTACATGGGTTACTTGGCTACAACGGGGACAAAAGGACGTGAAGGATTTCGCCGGTTACATTGAATACCTTTACGGCTTGCACGTTGCTGGAGAGCTGTAGATAGCTTGTATAGGTACTTGCTAAGTAACCACTTTGTAAGTAAATGTGGTTACAGTTCATGAGTACGATGTTAAATGTGCAAGGACTAAAGAAGAGCGAGAAGCGCATAAAATTAATCGTGATACTTGTCAGATACGTACATATATATATATTTTTTTTGAAGCTCGAGGGCAAGAGAGAGTCCTTTGGTTAGTAAATGGAATTATTTTTGTGTGGATTCGGTGTTTATTGCCGCTGTGACATTGTAAGGAGTATAATTTCGTCCTTTAGAATGATTTCATGTTTGTTTTTAAAAAGGACTTAAATTAAAAGATTCAGCCAGATTAGTATGTGCACGTGTAATGGGATAGAAAAAGTAAAAACCAGGAACTTTGAATGAATGTTTAAGGACTCGCATAAAAGGACATTAGCAATGCAATGAAAAATTACAAATTAAAATGTACATGCACATGGATTTATTTGAGCAACGTTGAATGAAACTAAAAAAGGTCCTTGGTTCAAACTTTCAATATTGTCAAGTCACATGACTGTTAGCTTTTAAAGCCTCTAAAAGCTTTGCTCGGAAATGTTTGACAAAATAAGGTCTTCCTTACTTCCTTACTTCTTTCAAAATAAAGGAAACTTATTTCGCGAAGATTTGATCACTTGGCTATAAAATGAAGGACATCTTCATCTCGCAACTCACAGGAAGGTCGTCCCCATGAGGAGTGAAAATAAGTCTCAAGAGCTCAGTAAAACGTACTACTGTGTCCAAAAAATAAGGTGACATTGTTTTTATTTTGAAAATTCTTTATTTATTCTTCCAAATCAATTTCATCCCCTTCAAAGTAATCCCCTCTCGATGCAATGCACTTATGCCAACGGATTTTCCAATCTTTGAAACACTGGTTGTAGTCACTTTCCGGGATGGCCTTCAGTTCCGTCTTCGCTGCGGCTTAAATCTCCTCTATCGTATCAAAACGGTGTCCCCGGAGCGGTCTTTTGAGCTTGTTGAACAGCCAGAAGTCGCACGGCGCCAAATCAGGTGAATACGGTGGTTGCGGAACGATATAGGTTGAGTTTTTGGCGAAATGATCACGAATTACGAGTGCGGTATGGGATGGTGCATTATCGTGGTGTAAAAACCAAGAATTTCGGGGTCTTAAGCATAGATACAAGTCTCGTCGCCAGTTATAATACATTTCATGACATCCTGGTAGTCGGAAAGCATTGTTTCACACACTTCAACGGGACGCCTTTTTCCAAAAAGTTCAATGTTTTCGGTACCAGTCGAGATTTGACGCGCTTGAGGCCCAAAGCATCCTTCAAAATGGAATTGACTGAGCCTTTCGATAAGCCAACTTCATCAGCAAGGTCTCTAATCGTTAATCGATGGTTTTTCAACACCAAATCTTTGATTTGTTGGACGTGAGCTTCATCGGTTGAGGTTGATGGTCGCCCAGAACGCTCTTCGTCTTCGACACGTTCACGGCCGGCTTGGAAATCTATATATACCACTTGTTAACATTTTTTTTAGACATAGCCTCATCATCAAAGGCTTTCTGCACCATCCTCAACGTATACGCAGCAGCAAATTGATTCCGCAAACAAAATTTAATGCAAATTCTTTGCTCAATAAATTTCGACATCGCAAAAAACGAAAAACTCACTTGTAGCAGCTCACAAAACGACGCGTATCTCAAATACTATGAATATATTTTGACATGAAATTTCACATAGATGTCACTGACAGTACTACCAACCTAAAAAGAAAGAAAAATTTCCAAATCCTTCGACGCGCGCAGTTTAAATTCATATGTCACCTTATTTTTTGGACACAGTAGTACATTGAACCTTTAGGGCTTGCCTGAAATAATAATTGGGCCCAAGCTGGAAATTCAACCTTTTATAAATAAGCCTTGTGTGAGACTATGAAGCCCTAAGGATATACTCACAGTAGAGTTTTTCATTAATTGACGCGATTAGACCATAAATACTATCTCCCAATTTTTAAATGCTTCTTTCAGCTTTATTTATGATTTTTGTTTTGGCTGTATTTAGTCTACAAACTAGACCGGGACTCGGCCACGATTACAAGATCATCTGCGTAAAGAAGCACTTTAATATGCAAACCGGGAAACATAATTCTATTCGGTAGAAGCTCGTGCGAAACTTTCATAAATAGGATGAATTTCGATGGGCCCTAAACATTAGCTTTAGGGATTCTAGTTTATGATTGAAATGGGCGATAAGTAGTTGACTCATTGTAAACAAAAGCAGTGGTGTCTCAAAATAGTTGAGCGTACATCACAATAAACTTGTCTGAGAGATCCACTGATGAATGCAGCCTTGAAGTCTACAAATGCACAATACAATTTCATTCTCTTAAATCTGAAGCAAAAAATTTGAGAAGTTAGACTTGGTCTATTGTAGAGTGTCCAGCAAGAAACCCGCTTGGAATTACTTCTGCTAATTGTTACTGTTGATCTATCAGGTGAGCCTGTTGTGCATAAATTGGCCAAAGATCTTGCAAAGTAACTTCAATCTCGACATTCCTTTATGGTTTTCAGATTCTGTTGCTTGGCTTTGGCAACACTACGGAATTTTTAAAATGCTGCGCTAGGTGACCTTCTGTAAAAATTTTGTTAAAAAGTATGGCTAGATTAATCACAAAGATATCGGGACCATATTTATAGAATCCAAAGTCGCGAAGTTTCTAATGAGAGCTTCATTTTTTTTTTCAATTCAACGCATTTTCCTTACGTGCTAAACAAAAAGAGAATGTAAATTCTCGTCAACGTCGTGAAATACCAATTATGTTTGTTGGCAAATTTGAAGTTAGAAGGATATCTTCCTTCAAGTAGCAACTTCCCTCTATTTAACTCATTGCCACTTTTGATTTTTTTTTGTCCTTGGGCCACCGCCACTGGGAGCAGTTGTTGCGTTTCTGCAAGTCAATAAATGATAAAAAAATTGAGTTTCTGCTTTTGGATACGGATCAGACCAGACCAGAGACTGGTAAAGCATTTCGCTTGAATATTAAAAGACATCGCGTGAAGACTACATTTGAAGAAGTCCTTGAATCGAGCTTCTTTCGGGGACTCAAACTCGAAAAAAAACTCTTGTGTAGGGTGAGAAACAAACTTTGCCCAGGAGTCGTCGTAGTAATTGCGGAGATTATGATTGCTGACAATGTTTAATTCCTGATCTATATGCGCATAATTGAAGGGCGAAAACTGTGTCACAAAGTTCTTCTAGAAGTCGGCTCATCATATCTTCATCGGATTCGAATTAGACTCGTTTCAAACTACACATTATTTCATGTCATTCCACCGTGTTCCATCATAGAAGCCAAAAGGGTCGTTTTAGATTTTAGCTTCTCAAAAACTTTGGAAGACGTTTTACAATTTCAAAACTCGTTTTGAAATTGTTAAGGAGCTTTGATAGGCCAAAAGTGTAGCTTAGATTTTACAACAGACCGTAGCGAATGGCAGGAATCTTGATCTGGGTCCTGGACCGTAAACGATGGGCTCCGACTCAGAAGGTATTCTTATGATACCCTCATAGTAAAGGCCTATGGTAGTATGGTTTGTTTTTCCATCTTACTGAGACCATATGTGTGACGAGAAGTTTTCCAAAAGCTGTCTTGGTAAGGGAAGGAGAAGCACACGACTCCTTACATACATTATAGATTACTCTCAAGTGTTTTACGACAGAATTGAATCAAGGGGACTTGAGCAAGTATCCCCTGTTGTGGGGAATGCTGATGTCAGAGGAAATAACTTACTCATTCTGGGTATATACCCATTGCTATAAACATTTATAATACTTTTCGAGCATAAGTTAGGCTCCGAAAACTGCGAATAAGATCATTCCAGCATCGATTTGTAAGTGATTACCGTCATTTTGGACTTTTGAAATCCAGCTCTAAAGTTCTGTAAAAGCTTATTGCTCCTCAAGTCATTGCACCACCTCATTTGCTGTGCTGCTTATGAAGATGTATTCTTTTCTCAAATCATGGAAATAGCAGTTGATTACATCAGGTCCGTCCAAATTATATTTTTTTGTTCATCAAAAAAGACGACGGTATGCCAATTTCGATTCCACCTGTTGTGACTTGTTGCAAAATCAGCCGCTGGTGGTATAATCTGAATTTTTTCGTGGCGGATATGGCCGGCTTCTGTCGATCTGCTAGCAGTAACTCCAGTTTCTGTCTTAACTTTACTTACTGAGAGCCTTGATTTTGAAGCAGCCCTCAGTATCGCCCGCCAGTATTCCTAACATATTGTTTCTTTGCTGACTCTTCCTTTGCAGTTTTTTTCCATACTTCTCTGGGTCTTTAATAAAGCTGAGTAAAATAGTGGTGCCTCTTCCAATCTTGCTGGCCATAAAATGGATGGATGTTCCTTGTTTCCGGTAAGATCGAATTTGGCCTCCTCATCCTTGTTAATGTCTTTCTTTTACCCATAATTGTGGATTGTATGAAGTAATATCTTGAGCTGACCTCCATAATGCTTTCCTTTTATTTAATTTAACACAGGTAGAAGGGTTTGAAAAATATCTTAAAATTCAACCAAAAAAATATCTGTCAAGGGAGGCGGGAGGCCACTTGAGAGCACTATCGCTAGTAAGCCCTCGAAAGCAGCTCTCAGGAGGCTGTCCATTTGCGAGTGAAAACTCTCAGACCCGTGTCCACTTAGTTTTCTTTTCTTACAGTGACCGATTGGCAGTTTTCAGTGTGATTTGACATCTTTTAAGCAGAAAGTTGCAGCAGTTGTTGTGGTTAGCATTATTGATAAAAGAAGAAAAACAAATAAAAGGAAAAAAATGTGTTGGGTTAAATCCTGGGTGGACTGTAGAAATGAATTCGTAGCGGGATCAAAAGAATTGAAAATTAAAGGTGTCCAAAAAAATTCACGAATTTTTGGCGGCTGAAAATTAGTGTGGTGGGGTACATAATTTAATCAATTTTAAAGAAAGACACCACATTACGAAAACCTATACCAGTGCGTGAACGTGTTTTGCTTACACTCAGATTTCCATATTTAAGGACAAATTAAAAATAGGCTTGTTTTATTTTTCATTCCTGCAGGTGACTCATATGGCAGCCTGTAAAAAGAATTGTAAAAGAATTGTAAAAGAAGTTTGTCAAGCAATTTTTAACAGTTTAAAAGACAAATATCCGAAGGTAGGAAACTGAACATACTTTCTTTCGATTTTATAAATAAATCAAAGTGTTACATGAAATAACCGAAAGGAGTTTTATACATTTTCACATTCGAAGTTTTCACCATAATCGCTTGCAGTTGTTTGAAATTCAGTTGATGGTATGTCAAGTGGATTTCCGGAAAAGGATACTGCTCTGAAGATGTTGATGTTAAAGCATTCAAGACTATTTCGATCGCAAAATTCGATCTTAGTTGTATTCCATAGGATTTTAGCCGATTCGTATTTTTCTATTAATTTCATGGTCTCGCCGCATGTCCAATATTTCGCCATCGTACGTTACTCGCTGGGAGCTGCTGTCAGAATATCAGAATATGATCAATGTTCGTATTTTGAGAGTAACTGTCCGAGAGTGGTTCACGAATGTGTCCATTTCCAAGAATGTCTCAGAAAGTCCGACTCTCGAGAGTTTTCTGTGAGCCCTCCGAGAGCTGCTCTCGGGACTGTGCCCACTCACGACATTACTCTCGAGAGTAGTCTGAGAGCTACTTTTTTCTCTCAAGTGTTTAAGTGACTCTTTGGTCTCCCAACTTGCCAGTAAGATAACATATTCTGGGATAAGAATAAACCCCTATACTGTATTTTTTTTCGTTTTTGCAATTAAGGTCCTTCAAATATGATGGAAGGCAGTAATACATTCCTCACATATCTACCCAGTGATAAATTATTTTTTAAACGACTTAAGCGGACAAGTCTTTTCACCTTGTGTCCTTTATGTCTTTGAAGACAATCTTCAAGAAACACTTGTTCTTTTTCATGCCTCAAAATGTTGTATGCAGAAGGATATTCGTGCCCAAAATCTGAGTCTGAGTAAAAATGTGCCTCAAACTTTGCTTTAAAAAAATTAGTTATCGAAATAGTCGCTTGATAAAATGCTTCAATTTAATGCTTTTACCCCAGGAAATTCAAACGAAGTTAAGTCGTCACCTGCCTATACTCTCAAGCTCTTAGGCTCAGTATTTAATCCATCAAATTCACTCTATTTTAAGCCTCCAATGGCAACCATCTGCTCGGGCTTATTGACCATAAAACACCAAGTGCACTTTAAAACTTGCACATAACGATGCAGCATCATCTTTAGGTCACTGCCACTCATACATCCATTGACATGCATTTGGATTAAGTGTCCATTGTGTCCTGAAGTCCTCCTGCCCAAAGCCATACTATCCTGTCCGTAAATTTCAAAATGAATCTTTATCTCCTTTCTTTTTTTTTGTTATTTCTCGTAACACCATCTCTCACCTCTGTTTGAACTTCACTTTATCAGCTTATGACCACTTCTCGGTGAACTCACCAACTCTATCTCTGGCGAAACGTAAACGAAAAAAAGGAGAAGAAAAGAAGAAGCAAGAAAACCGTGCCTGTCCGTGCGCTTCATCAGGCACAAAGAACTCTAACGACCGTGCAACTACCTTGAGCATTGGATAGTTCCTATCCTAGCTCATAAAAAGAAAGGAAACCAACGGAACCGAAAGGAATGTGCAATGAAAATCATAAACTAAACAGAGCGAAGAAAAAAACGAAGAGCAGTAAAAACGTTGAAACAAATTGTTTGTCTAGAAAGACGGACAAGTTCTGTGTTATCTTCCGCTTGGTTGCAACCTTGTTGCAAGTAGACACACACTCCTCCATCTTTGTCCTTTTCTCTTTCTCTCTCTCTTTCGCCGTTGCCCTCTCACTTTAAAGTCAGGTTAATAGCTTTTCGGGCGGCTAGTGGCAGTGAGTAAAATTCATTTAACTGATGCACAGGTAAACGAAGAGTAGACCCACCTCCAGGACCTCCTCTAGGAGGCACAAAGAAAAAATAAAATACTTTAAGCTCCATAACCATTCTGAAATGGAACTTTATGCTGCCGGAGAACTCGTCGCCTCGTTCCCTTGGAGTTTGAATTGAAGTTTGGTCTGAACCAAAAAGGCAAGGTAGACTCCTCTGCAGAGGTGAGTCGATGAGGGTTGCATATCTTACGATGCATTTAACTTAATAAAAAATTAAAAGCATCCATTGTCATCGTCCTTGCTGGCACGGCGCACTCCCAGTGTCCGTCTGTCTGTCCAGACAACAGCGTGCTCCTAATAGTTTGTATAAGCAAGTAGAACACACGTTGCACGTACAAATAGCCCGTCCTAAGGTCTTGGCAGGTCATTTCAAGGAAAGGTAACAACGTTTCAGAGCTTGTTATTTTTTTTTTTTTTTGTTTGTCTCTTTTGGGGTTGGCTCATTTTTGGCGGGGGTGAGTAGAGAAAGTTTTAAGTGAATTTTTGATTAGATCGCTGGAGTTGGAGTCTCGTACTCTGCGTTGTCAGTTTGGCCTTGGATGTTGTCGAGAGTTGGGGATGGAACTTTTGTGTGGTTAAGTTTTTGCATGGTCGGCAGTAGTCTAAGGACTTAGAGTTTGGGTAAGTTAACTTGACGAATGCAATGGAATGGATTCCTTGGCTCTTAGGTAGACGTTTACTTATTTATTTTACGGGGAGCGGGTCGGCCAAGTTATGTGAAAGTTGATAGTTCCATTTTGACATTCTTGGCCAATGGAATTGATGGAGAATCACTTGGTTGGATGGAGAAGTATCGTAGTGGCAGTCACAAAAGCACTTTGCGACTATCTTGGTTAGGGCTGAAAGTTTTTGAAACCTTGTGGTATGATGACGGACATATTTAGAAAAAATTGGTAATGGCATTTAGAGTCCAAAGATTGAACTCAGAGTGGTCCCTGAACCTTGAACGAATGAACACGTTTTACGTATACAATAAACATGGTGCTGTTAAGCTTTTGAATGGAGTCCTAAGACTCAATATTCTATCGACCATGACACCTGGAACAGGAAAATCTTCAGAATATTTAAGCGGCGATATGTAGCACAAGATGTCCTCATAATTCAAAAAGCTGTACTATTTGACGTTTAATAAACTACCAGAGTCTTAAGAGAGCCTCTAGGTAAAGGACTCTCAAATAAGACATTGACAGGAAGCACCGCCTTATGCCGCCGACAGGAAATGAGTGGTATAATGACAAGTGCGTTCTTGAAGCGTTTAAGTCCATGAAGTCAAATGCACTTGGAGAAGATGGGATTCCTCTTAGGTTTCTCAAAATGATTTTGCCGTTCATCATTGAAACACTAACTCATATTTTAAACTCCTGCATAACTTTGGGCATTTTTCCCCAATTGTGGAAGACTGCAAGGGTTATTCCAGTAGCTAAAAAATCTAGTGCTAGCTCTGTTAATGACTATAGACCAATGCGTATTTTATCCTGTCTGTCGAAATTTTTTGAGAAGATCCTAGCTAAGCAAATCTGTAATAATCTAGAGCAACATTCATTGCTTTATCCTCTTCAGTCTGGCTTTTGTCCGGGCCATAGCTACTCTACTGCCATGGTCAACATTATGGAAGAAATAAGGACAAAATTTGACAAGGATTTCCTTTCTCTTTTTTGCTTGCTGGACTTCTCTAAGGCTTTTGATTCAGTTAACCATGAACTGCTCTGCTTCAAACTTGGACACTTTTTCAATTTAAGTGACAGTGCAGTAAAACTTGTACGTAGTTTTCTTCATAATCGGTTTCAGAAAGTTGTGATTGGAAACAGATCTTCGGAGATAAAACGCGTGTTATGCAGAGTTCCTCAAGGATCTATACTCGGTCCCATACTGTTTTGTATGTTCATCAATGACCTGCCATCTGTCTGTAAACATGTCGTATTACATCTCTATGCCAAAGATGTTCAGTTTTCTTTGTCCAGACCTCTTGACAGTTTAAATGAACTTGCCGTGGACTTAAATGCAGACTTATTGGCTATTTATCGGTGAGCAGTCGATAATGGACTTCGCAAAAACTTTGCAAAATCGCACGTTATACCGATCTTTAAAAGGACTCTTGACCCAACATTCTTACCTGATATTTTTTTACACAAAACTAAACTTTCGTTTCTTGATAAAGTAACCAGCTTAGGGTTGAGGTGGTCTACTGTAATCTTGACTCCTTATTACAGCACAAACTTCAGGTTGCCTTCAATGACACAGTCAGATACATTTATGGGCTTAAGAGATTCGATCGAATATCTGTTCTATCAAAGAATGTTTTGGGCTGCTCGTTACAGCATTATTTAAATGCTCGTAATTATATCTTTCTGCATAAAATCCTCGTTAGTAGGAAGCCTGAATATCTTTTCACTAAATTGAACTTTTCCCGGTCTCAAAAAACGCGTAACATCAACATCCCTCCTTTTAAAAAATTAATTTCGTCGCGCTTGTTTCTTAACCACTCAGCCAGACTTTGGAATTCTTTACCTACACATATCAAAGGAGTAATGAACGATGTTCAGTTCAAAAAGAATATTTTAAATTACTTTTCTTTGTTGCAATGATATAATAAAATATAATATAGTTTGCTATCCTTTCTTTTTTCTAAATGAAATTTTTGCTAATTGTTGTAAATGTATGTATTTATTTTGAATTGAATTGAATTGAATTGAACAGATGAAGAAGCCTGAGCAAAAAAAACGAATAGGAAGAGGGAGAGTTAGACGAGAAGAAGAGTAAGGATTAAGAAACAGAAATTTAAGAACTTTCTTATTTACTTAAGGTGACTCTACTGTCCGTGGTAGACCAAGGCCTCAACCAACAAGATATCTTACTAGCTGTGTCCAGTGATGAACGCTAAGTTGGTTAAGATCCCCTTCCACTTTCGTGCACCACCTGAGTGGCTGTCTTCCTCTATTAGGTCGTCCATCGAAGGGGGTTTCGAAGACTTTCTGGGTCAGAGCAGAGAGTTGTCTATTCGGTCTACATAACCAACTCATATTTTTCCCTTTGGCTTTACAACCCGTACGGTTGTATGAGACTGTACACCTTGTCTAAAAGCTTTTTCTGACTTCAAGGGGTCGGCGAGGTTTTTGCCGACTTGGCAGGGATGCCGAAACTTGACATGGTTCTATGCAGCTCATCTCTGTAGATGCTGTCATAGGCGACGTCGAAATCAATGAAAATGTGCTGAGTGTCGATTTAGAGCTCCTGTTTTTTGCCAAGATTGGCCTTCATGTGAATATTCTGTGTAGAGTGGACTTTTCTGATCTCAAGCCACACTGATATGGACCTATTAGGTTGTTGACGACCGCCTTCAGGCGTTCACATAATACGGCAGAAAAGACCTTTAAAGCAGTTGGATTGGTATGAATTGAAGAACTCGGGGTGTTTCACACTAAGACGCTAGTACTGCGACCATGAAGATCTTGTGTACCCCCTTCTTTTGGTATAGGGTTAAAGTGCTGCCTTCAGAAATAAACAACTTCCCTAAATCGAATTTCTTGAAAGTCTATCCCTGTTTTATTTATCATTTTGAATTTTTCTCGGGCAAGGCTTTTTCAGTCGGCCAGTTTCTTTAGCCTGG
This sequence comes from Orthonevra nobilis, assembly GCA_963555765.1. Taxonomy (NCBI): domain Eukaryota; kingdom Metazoa; phylum Arthropoda; class Insecta; order Diptera; family Syrphidae; genus Orthonevra; species Orthonevra nobilis. Next base: position 72,262,864 of record OY743227.1, on the reverse strand, counting down.
CCTACAGATTTCTGTACTGTCAAAACCCATTTAATGAAGATGATAATTACAGGCTCCGTGTCCTGTTAGTGCTCCTCAAAGCATCTTAAGTTCTCAAACTTCTTTGGCTCCTTTGGGATTTCTAGATCTGTGCCATGAACGTTCTTGAGTGTTTAATACCCTCCTTGTTGTTCTAAACCTGGCCATAAAGGAGAGAAAGCCCAGAGAATGGTACCTGAGCGCCTTCTATAGCTTGTATGTCAGACTTCCAGGGCTTGGCACGCAAATCAGCTTTAGTCTGCCAGCGTATTTAGTGTTTTGTGACTTCCTACGCGCCTTAAGAAGGGCGATGCTTAGATGACTGATACCTTTATATTTGGCGCAGCTAAGAGGTTATCCGTACCCTCGGATGATCAATTCTGGGATATCCTTCATCGGGCATGCTTTCTTCCGGCCATATGAAGCAGAAGAAGAACTCCTAACCAAGTTATCGCCCGCCGCTTTGGAAATGTCGGCAGATAAGCCGTTCCAGTAGCTGCATAAGACTTAATCTTAGATTTTGATTTCAATGCTTCGTCTACGTCAGGCTGGCGGTACTGTTTGCCTGCGTCAACTTCATCGAATGATTGAATGATTATCTTTACAAGCCAGGGACTTATTGATTTTATTTCAACCTGCATCTGGAGCAGCAAGAGCAAGAGAGAGAAAGCGATGGATTGTTAACGAAGCCCAGTTCCAGGCGACGACTAAAAGTCAGCAGAAGAGACTTCGAGCAAACATTTCTCCGTCCGATAAACGCTCCTGTCTGCGAGCTGGACTAATTTAGTAAAGATCTCAAATATCTGTCGTCTACAATTGCTGATCAACATTGACCGAATGGCCAACAGTATTCCAACTAAAGTGTCCGCAAATCCGGCAAAAGAGATTGATCAACCGCAGGTTTCCAGGAAGTTTTAAGGAAGATTTGCTAAGGCTCAGATCTTAAATGATTGACTGCCCTTTAAGATGATGACGTCCTCGGTATCACAAGTGGAGAGGCAGAGTTATAACCCTTTCCATATGGATCCTGTTTCTGCTGAGGTTCCTGCACTTCCCTTTTCGAAGGCAGGCCTTCTTTTCAATGTTTTTGTGCGCGTAGGTTTTTGGTTTAAGGGAATCAGAGCGAGTCAGTTCGTGTGCGATCAGCGAAGACAGCTGCGCGGCCCTCATTAGGCCTGTGCTTCCATATGGATGTCCCGTGTGGTTCAACGTGGAAGCAAGCTAGATGGAAATGTTTCGAGTTTTTGAGAGAATGTTTTAGGGCTTGCCACCAATTATATAGAACTCCAGAGTTTCTGTGCAAAAAAATCTTATCCGAGTGGATAACTTTCTTATTACACTCATTCGGAGATGCATTGCAAGAACAATGACATCAAGCAACAACCTGATATTCGGGCATTACTACCCCAACTACGAGTATCATGAAAGAGTTCGCTTCAATGGCTTCATTCGACTTTTACAGTCTGATCTATGATAGAAATGCAGTACCGTTCATCTTCCACGTTTCCCGCGAAAGTATGGATAAGCGACTTATCTTATGCAACACCTTCAGTGCTAGTGGTTACCAGGAGAAGCGACTTAGCCGTAGTACTATCTGTTCGGGGCCAGGAATAATTTGAATAATGTTGCCATTATGGAATCAGGCAGATTCGTATCCGCATTCATTGAAGTGGCTCGTCACATGTGAAGTAGGCGAGAATACGATTAGAATCGTGATACCCGCTCCACTTCTCAAATGCTCAACGGTGTTAAGTTGAAACCTTCAAAGGTACAAACTAAGCGGTCTCTGGTCTCCAAACTGACCGGGAAAGATAACATCGGTGATCGTGTTAGGAAGGTTTGACATTCTCTGCAATTCTCAGATCCACTCAAACGTAGGCTTCGGTTCGATTGATTGGTGGAAAGCAACCGAGAAGAAATGGTATCCTGCAACTGACGCAAAAATTCATAGACGATCGACAGCAATGCTAGCGTTGAAATCAATGCTGAATCTTGTACTGATCGATTTCCACTGTAGGAAAAAGGTAGCAATGATACTTCCAAGAGGATGAACTTCAGAGGATCCCAACATGAATAATTTGATCAAAATTCCTGGCAGAAAGGGAGGATGATAAGGATGCTTCTTCACTTATCAATTCAAGATGGTCCCCAAAACATGAGCAGATGTTTTCTGCGAAGCCCGGTCAGCCAATTGCTCCTTCAGGTTAGGAAACGGTTGCAACGTTTTTCATGCCGATATCTTATTAATAATATTAACAACCATATTATCTGTGTTCGATATGGACGACCTTCGCAGAAATTGCAGAGATCATGTCCTGAGCCTGAGGAAAATGAGTAGTCTATGCTTCTGCCAGAGACAAGTGGACCCTTGTCTGCATAACCATAGGCGAATTCTAAAATGCATACTCACATTGTGAAGCAACAATGATTTACCGAGGACTCTTTTCTCTTTTCAGGTTTCTTCCAAAGCAATCTCTTGATTGTAGCATGAAGAATACGAAAATTGGCCTCATTGAGTCATAGGATACTCAAATCAACGATCAACAGAAGGTGAGACTACTGAATGCATATTGCTGGCAAAGAGCATCCCCAAGAAGGGGTCTGTCATATTGCTTTGCAAGCCTAATCGCTGCCAAGACTCATTGTCAAGATCACGCTTAAAATAAGTGGCTTCATCTTAAGGTAAATAAATCAACACGATTATTAGAAGTTAATTTAGCTCATCAGTAAGTTGTCCTTTCATCAAAAAGCGTTTACCATTCTAAACCCTTCACCGAGACTCAAGTCCTTTTTGAGTTTATCAAATGACGGAATCTATTTGCATCCCTCTCGTAAATCAAATTTAATTAAATTCCGCCGACTGTTGTTTTTAATTTTGACAACGCAACGACGCCGGCTGCAGAGCCACTTAATATTCAAATGAATCCTTCATAAATCAAAGTTTACTATTTCCCAAGGATCTTCTAAGAAGCAGAATGACTCGCGCTTGCACCCTTCTTAGTTTTTTGGCTATAGTAGTACAGTAGACAGGACGACCCACGTCTGGCAAGTGAAGGCTATAAAAATATGAATCCCCCGGTGCGGCGGTTGTTGTGTAAGCAACTCCAACCGGGCGGAAACCCGTACTTTCATAGTCTCGCATGCGGTGACAATTTCGTAAAAGGACAACGAAATGGAAAGTAATTTTAAAGGAAACTTAGAATGGTCTAGGTCTTTGTCTGAGGCAGAAGTTGTACAGCAAGGATATTACTCCCCTTTGAATCATTCTCGATTGTAACTAATCATACTAACTGCATTTATTTTTCCCTAGATAACTGCTTTTCGTCCTTCATTTAGAGCAAAAAGAACAACAACAACAGGGGAAAGTGAAACGTTATTAATGTTGTGAAACATAAAAAGGAAGAGGACAGACGAGCTGAACGACAACGACACGAAAATCGGTCCAAAGGTAAACAAATCCGGTTAAATGTATTCACCCCAGGAAAGTGACAATGGCAGTACACAAATACCCGAATCCGACTCATTTACAGTAGCGGGCGTATTAACTATGAGTTTTTTTTTTTTTTGAAGCATTTAAAAAAACTAAAATTTTATGAATGAGGTTGAAGTGTGGCTTGGTACACGTGGCTCAGAGGCTTCAGAGTCAGTCTGAGGGGTGTTAGATCCTAGAATCAATATCCCGGGTACAAAAATTTACAATTTCTTCAAAGACCAACTTGCAGGCGATTAATTCTAAGGACAACTTCTAAGGCTGTCTATAGGCGGAAATAAATCAGCGCAAGGCGAAAATTTTCGAGTGACCTATTGCCACAAGAATTTGATGTAGTCTGTCTGTATTTTAATTTAATTTAATTCAATCTAATTATTTGCTCTCTCTTCAAGAGGATATTAAGACTCTTATAATGCGTATAGCACAGAGCGAGCGGAAAAAATTAGGAGAAGAATGAAAGATTGTGTAGTGGTTTGAGATACTCAGGTGTAATTGGCTTCCGTGGGTGCAGCCCGAAACGGCAAAGGAGGATTTTTTTTATATCGACCGATAAGCTTTCGCCTAATTCATAGAGTTTTATTCGACATTAGTTTTGATCTATGAATTTTGAAAGTTTTGAAGATTTAGCTAAACACCTTGCTGTCAGTGTGATATGCCTTCACAACAGAGCCACCTACACACAATTTACACAAACCGCTATTTTGAAAACACGAATAAGGAATTAAGCCGATACAACAACCACTACAACAATGACACCCATAAGTCACACTACTATAACTGGTCGACCAACTCAGTGATAGTGTCATTAACTTGATCCCAACTCGGGACCTATCAATTGAATCAATTGAAAGGCTCTACCAACTTCGCCACTCAGCTGTCAATTTTTTTGTCTGTTTGTTCGGGCTGATCTCGAGGCTAATCGATTTAACTGCTTTGAATTTCACTTAGACTGGACGTAAGAGTATTTCGATTGGCAGGATTTTAGCGGCATTTGTCACCTGGTACGTTTTGTAAGGCCACACAGCGTCTCTTTATGATTTCGAAATAATTTTCCAATCAACTTAGAGAGGTAAGGATGTATTGGCCCAAAAATTGTGGTGGACGCCTTTCTTGTTAGCGATGCCATAAGAAAAGTGGGAGGAAACAAATTTTGTTGCACGTAGTTCGATCTGAGGTTCTTGCGCCTTATTCTGGCGAGGGGGATCATTCGAAGACAGAATGAAGGGCGACTAATAGGAAGCACAGCTACAAAAATACATAGCGCACTGCGGTTTAGATTCCATTGCTTCGTAGTCGAAGAATCTGATGCGACACGCTGGATTATTAACACAGACACTATTTTCCTTGGCTCATAACGAAGAAGGTGTTGTTGTTTTGAGAAATAAAGTACACAGGGATCCGTACACCCAATCCTCAGTTAGGGAGTTCAAAATTTCCATGGTAGTTCCCATACTGCGTACGGCACTTGTCAGACCGATCTATACATATGGTCTCTGGTATGGTGGCCAGAAATGAACATAAAAGAAAAAATCGCACCTATCTTAGACTTCGAATCGGGATACAAAATACTGATCCCAGATAGGGATGACTGGACAAAAATTGGAGTCAGGAAATTTGTCACTGTACCATGGGCTCACAAGCATAAAGAACGGGAGCCCCCTATAACAACTTTTGCAGGAGCTGCAGGGATGAGGAAGAAGTAGAAAGCACACTGCACTACCTTGGCACCTGTACTGCCCTCACAAAGACGAGGAAAAGTACGCTTGGAAGCTACTCATACGGCAACCTAGCAGATATGTCAGACATAAAAGATCAGAACATAGCAAAATTCTTTAGGAAAACAAACTGGTTATAACCGGTAATGAAGTGGACAATTTCTACAGAGGCTACTTGGATACCAAGGGATAATTCTAGGGTATCAGTAGGTCCCTCTGGCCAATGAAAAATTGGTATATTAATCACCGGTTAGCGATAACACAAACAGGATTGTAGTGAAGGCACAACTGTTTCATCTGTGACGATCACGCTTTAATACCTACCTACCTTCCTTGCTAAGACCGTCAAAGTCTCATTTAGATTTGCATTCCTTAAGAAATTGACAAGCATATAGGCCTTCGAAAAGAGTCTACATCAAATGCCTTGGTTTCATGGCTTTTATTCTTAAAGTAGCTGTGTTTTCGTACACCGAATTTCTGAAATCACATTTTTCACATATTGATGCAATAATCTCTCTAAAGTGCGTCGAACCACATAGCACGAAGTCGAAGAAACAAAGTCTGCTATTTAAATCTTTTGGATTACTGACAGGATTATATTTACAATGGAAAAATATCTGAATCATTCAGGGTCAAAGTTAATGTGAAGATCTAATTCCGCCACAAAGTATTCCAAGATCGAACTGAAAAAGATGCGCATGGAATAAGCCGGGAACAAAATTCCATTGACTGTTGTGATTCGGCTGTATCAAAACAGGGTACAATACCTCTCAAGTTGATCAAGTCTTATATGACGCTAGGAAATTTGATTTGAATAATTTCATGTATGAAAGTGCACCTCATTAGCCAAAAGCTCTTAATTCATCACGACAGATGTCCAAAAGTACGCGTTAAAAGATTAAGCACAATTTAGTATATGTACTCTTCGAACTACTTAAAATGCATGTTCACTTTTTTTTGTCTGTACCAGAAAACAGCGCCTTGTCCTCTTCCAGTTTCTTTGAGACCAAAAAAAAAAGGTTCAAACTAATTATTAGCAAAATATCTACGCAAACTGAGGACAATGGTAAAATTTTCGAATATTGCGGGAAGCATATTTTAAAAAACTAGAACTTTCAGAAAGCCATTAGTTTTATTGTATTGGATTTAAAAAAGGCTCACCACTTTAAATGGCTTCTAATACGAACGAATACTGTATGTCTGTAGACCAGTAAGATCAGCATGTTTTGATTGCGGGCTTCATACTTACATACATACAAAAACTTTCCTACTTTCTCTTTCACACTTTATTTTAAGTAGTATTTATCGCTCGGAAAAGTTAAACTGAGTTCTTAGCTCGTGATGCTTTTTAGAAGTGGTCCTTAAATGTTGACAGTTTTTGTGATACGGTCCGAACAACAAAAGCCAAGAGGAAGGCATTGTCGCTTTTAAGGCAGAGTAAGGTTTAAACTTTTCTTTCTGGGTTTTGGGGTTCCATCCTGGGTTCAAAAATTAGAGTCCATCCGATATTTTTGAAAAATAGCGAAGCCTTATCGTCGATCAGGCGGAAGGGCAGTACTTAAAAAAAAGATTTTGAATATCGTTACAATATATTTTGCATTAAGCGAGCCGAATCATTAGCAGAAGAATTGAAAAACGGTGCTCTATGGGTGAAGTCCAAATATGGAGGGAGAATGCAATATCTTCTTGTTTTCATTAGCTTATAATTCGCAGTATTTTATTCCTACTGGATAATAGGAAGAAAACAAGAAAGACCAGTATTTTGATGGAAAGAACTTGAAACCGAAGTCCGATAAGCCTCGTAGAGTAGCCGCCCACCACCGTCAGCTTCTTGGCCAGACAACTATCGCTGGTTGGCAACTCTAGAAATGGTGCATGGACATGACTCGAAAACTTAAAAGAGTTCAAAACTTACTTTAGTGATCGATTTGGAGACCTATAAATTTAAAGGCAGACTGCTAACCAACTTCGCAACCGAGCTAAAGACGATGTGCAATTTATTCTATCTAAAAATGTGTTAAATGAAACTCGATGAAAAATAATGAAGAGTACATTTTTGAAATGTTGTTTCAAGTGGTTTCAAATTGACATTTCAGGTAATAGAATTTCTTTTTTACTTTTTCCTCGTTAGTCGAAAGCTCCTCTTCTGTCTAATTTGTATCAAATAAGTACGGAAGACTTGAAAATGTTTTCATTCCAATAAAAAGGCCCAAAAAGGAACCTAGGTTAGGTTTTCAGATTGACTAACTATAAAATTTTGTGTCAACTCACTGTCATTTTGTTGACGACAATCCTTCTCTAACATCGATTAGGAGTTCATTCACTTTCCAAGGAAAAACTAATAAGTTTTTGTGACCGGGCTACATTTCTTCGAAGTGATAAGTGGCAACGTCTTTCCTCATAACTTGCAATAATAAGTGTCACTTACGAGTTAGTTCAGTCTTTTATGTCCTGCTACGAGTGGATATGAAACATTCAAGGTAGATCTTCTCCCAGAATCACCAATCGCCTTGTTTTTATTGGAGAACTAACTTTATTACAGCATCGTACACTGAAGCATATAAACAATTTAGTATCACCATAAACACCCCTTCTTTTACATTATGCTGTTCATCTTTTCCCAGTCCTACTGTACCCGCATCAACAGAGTGTATACCTTCATCCTGGCATCCTGGTCTGAGGGTGGCTCTGACATTTCAAAGTGCAAGACAGGAAACGATTTGCATATGAAAAAACGTGGCACCTCGAATTAAACGACACAGCAGGAGGCACCAGGATCAGCCCGGCAATCCCTTCTCAGTGTGTGTGTTCGGATTGCAATGGTTTCCTCTTAAACATTATTAGCATAAAAGTTCGTATCCTTTATTTTATTTATTTTTTTTTGTTCTTCTTCACCGAATGGCGAAATTAAATTGAAATAATTTTAAGTTGAGTTGCTTATTAATATAAATTCGCATTCGTGGTCCTGGTTCGAAAGTACATATTGTATATCCTTCGTCCCACTAGTATGCTTTGCATAATCTGTATCCATTCATATGTGTATGTGTGTGGGGGTATGGCAATAACAACAAGAGAACAGCCGTTGCTAAAGCACACTGGCACACTAAAATAAAAGCTAAAGTTCTGTTAACGGGAGATCATAAAAGGATAACATTATAATGAGCTGCATGAGTGTGTCTCTATATTCCTGTGTATGATGATAAATAAAACCAACGACAAGGACTTTGGCTACGGCCACGGTTACACAGCCATGGTTATGGTTACGGCGCGACGTCAATGGCGGATAGACACTTCTTGTATGCTGATTACACTGCCGGCATTGTACACATAAGAGCAGGCAGGTCCTTTGGTTAATAGGATGTGGGTGGTAGACACGGGAACACGGTATATTTATCAAAGCACTAGGATGTGTTGTTGTGTGTTTTTTTTTTGTAGTACATGCGTGGAGAATGAAAGGATATTATGACAGAAATAGAGTTTAACGAAGAGTTTAAAATTAAAACGGATGGAAAAGTGTCTGAAATGGGAAGGAAGGTTATTTTGAAACATGTGCTTGGTTTCGAGACAACGAGAAATGTGATTAAAATTGGATTACCTCGAGCTTGACTTGCGCTATTTGAATATTTATTATAACTTACCTGAAATAAAACAGCTATGGATGTGAGTCATAAGAGAAAGGATTCCGACTGAGTGCGTTGTCTTTTTGGAGTCGATCAACTGTCTCTTTCTTTGCCTTACCGGATTTGCCTTCGGATGCGGCGCTACTCGAAGTTTTAAGTCTATTAAATTTTTGTCCATTCTAGTAGTCAAAAATGGAGCATTTATGAATTTCAAGAGAACCTTCATTTTTAATTTGACTCCTCCTTTTGAGTAGACAGAGAACTCGCCAACATTGTTACTAGTCTAGCACTCGAAGCTTTGAATGGTGTGCTAGGTTCTTGTCTTTCTGATAAAGGTCAGATGAGTTCCTGCCTCTAACTTTTTTGCTTTAAGTTCTTGCATCGAATCACTTCTTCCAGTCGTCAATTCCTCATCAGAGCCCGAGCTTAACATCGCCAGTTAAAGAGGAATGGATTCTCCAACTGAGCCAAAAATTGAAAGACACTTAACTATGATAATGCAGATAACAAAATCGTCCAGCTTCGTCTTTTGGTCGGGTAAGTCTCGTCTGGTTAGCGTACTTTTGCGTGTCTCTGCTCGTTGTTCCTTTTTCCAGTACGAATACAAAATACTTATTGATTTTGTTCTGTTTGGAGAATTCACAATCAGACCAGTAAACTCAACATTTCATGCTTAACAGAGAATACTGAGAAGAATACTGACTTACCAACTTTTTTGTTGATCAGCAATTTGCATATAGATCAGGACTTTCCACAGAAGATGCTCTCTTAGAGTTTTTTTCAACAAAAAACTAAGGCTCAGATGTAAAAAAATAACGCCGGTCTGTTTGTGGTTATTACCAAAGCTTTTGATACTATTGATAGAAATATTCTGCTTGAGAAATTGCATCGTGTTGGCTTTCGTGGTTTAAAAAAACCTCTTTTACCAACTCTTAATTCTCTTCCAGTTCTCATTGACTTCGAATATACTATTTTCAAAACGACCCACTTTTCGGTTTCTGAACATCATCAGCATACATTTCTTTTGGGCAGTAGGTCACTTAAGAAAGTAATCGACCCAATATCGAACCCTGCGGTACGCCTCTGCTCAACAAAAGTAGGTCAAATGTGATATTGTTGGGAACAACAACTTGAAATCAGATACTCAGGTGTGAAGCAGTAACATTTGCGTAAAAACGACAAAACTTTGACATATTTTTAAGTTGACCGTATCGAATGCTTTAGAAAACGCTTACAGTGCGAGGACTTCTCGATGAACTTTCCAAAGCAACACCTGCGGCCTGGTCAAGTGTATACATCAATTTTATCTCCAAAGTGTGAAGGTCAGATGAAAACATGCTCGATGAATGAAACTTCGTTTTCCCATTTGTAAAAAATTTTCGGTTCTTCATTTAGATCGGTGCCAATCCCACTGAAAACTTTGATGCCGAAACGGCTTTAGACAAAACAATTTTAACATCATTATCAAAAGGATGATTCGGAACTCCCACATCAAGACTGGACTTACGATCTTTCGTAACTCAGTCAAGTTACGCGCGAAGAGGGAATAAAAACCAAGGCGTACAAAGATGCTGGTTTATCAAATCGAGAAATCGCTCAAAGAACGTCACGAACTAAGACTGTCGTTAATCATAATTTTCTTTTTGTATTGTGCAAAATCTGGAGTTGCCAGTAACTGCAGGACGTGATAGACAAATCCTTCACAGTGATAAAAAAATGATTTTCACCAAGAGTCAGAAACCCATCGCTTACCGCTACTCACAAATTTGCCAGATTAAAGTTTGCCAAGAAATTCTTGAGGTGGTCAAGTGGATTTGATAAAACTCTTTTCAGCAATGAACAAAAATTTGAGCCTGTACATTGGTGGCGGAATTTTCAACTTGCTTGGGTTCCTCCTAAAATGAATTTCCAAAAAAATGCTTCAAGATGTTGGATGTAAACCATGGTGCAACAGGCAATTGAATTATGTGGAGTGGGTTTTTTGTTTCAGCAACGTAATGCATGTATTCATTCAGCACGCCTGGTCAAAGCTAAGTTCGCGGAAAAAAATATTAATATTTTGACATGACCCGCATGGAGTCCGAACTTAAAACTTATGGGGAATGATTTCCAGACAACTTTATGCCAATGGACGACAGCTTTAAACTATGAAAGATCTGATAGATGCAATTCGATCTGCTTGGATGTCTGTCAGCAAGATCACCTTGAAAAATTGCCATATCATGCCATGCCAAAAGCATATCAACAAAATTTTAAAACAAATTAATATTTGCTTTAATATAATTATTAAAATAAAAAAAATCGTCGAAGACCTTATGTGACTTTAATATTTAATTATTTTTCTTAGATTGTTTTATTCAAATTTGTGTATCCTTTTTATGTTCATTTGTTATTTATGATATAAATTATATATTAAATAAAACTAAAATTTAAATAAATAAATAAATTAATTTAGGGGACATTTAATATTTGAAATACATAAAGTATAGAAATAGTGTCAAATGCCACTTCAATAGGCTAAACTTAAAGTAAAAAAATATATGGGTGGGGTGACCCTTATTAACTTTACTCAAAACAATAAAAATTCAAGTTAATTTGAAAGAAAATGGAATAAAATTAAAAACACAAAAGAAGAAAAAAAATGAAAATTGTAAAAAAAGAAGAAAGAAAAGAAGGAAAACCTTAAAATGATCTATTAATTATATCAGAATGTTAGAGAAAATGTTTTGAAATTATGCAAAGTTAAGATCCAAAAGCCACTGTCTTAAAAAATGTACAAACCCTCCAGAAATTGTCAAAGCTTTGATTGCAGGTGGAAGTCTATTAAAGAGACGACACGATGAAACTAGGTAAAAATTACGAAATGCAGTAGTGCGAAAATTGGGCACAGAAACAAAATTCGAAAAGTTTCTGCGCAAATTGTAATCTTCAATTAACCTCCAGTTAAGGTATCCCGACCTATTGAAGAACGTTTTTAGGATTTTAAAACAATATAAATAACAGAGGATAACTGGGATGACGACGATGTTTACGGCATATTATTCTCAAAAAATTCTTTTGCAGGATAATAAGAGGCATAATTTTGCTCATATATGTATCCAACACGTGGTACCATATTGTAGCTTTGATTGGAAGATACCATAGTGAGTCTAAGTAGTTCAATTGAGCAAACATTTTTTAAATGAAAGAAGTTCCGGAGAGTGCAGCGGAGGTATTTCCTTAACAACTCAGTATGGTTAGAAAAGCTCATACTGTCATCAATAGTTAGTCCTAAATATTTGAACTCATCGAATCTCTCAATAGGAAAACAGTTATCGCAGCAAACTAAACTACTACAATAGGTAGAGTATGAAAAGTTTGAAGAACAACTGCAACCGGCAAGTTTGTATCTTTGACACTCAGGCGCATGAAAAAATACTTCAGGATTAAAGTTAGCTTTAGATGATAAATTAAAAAACATAATTTTTGTTTTTGAACTTATGTTCAATCTGTGTTCGGCGAACCAGGTCCTCAATAAATTCCGATCCAAATTAGCATCGGCTACGAGATCTAGAGCACTGTCAAAGGAAGGAATTTATATAAATGAAAAACAAAATAGGTCCCAACACAGAACCCTGGGGCATTCCCAAATCAATAAAAAGAATATCGCTTCTCGTTTCTCCAATTTTGACTCTTTGAGATCTATTAGAGAGGTAGGACCTAAACCAATCAAGCATAAAGCCACGAAAACCCGCTTTTTAAATTTTTCTCAAAAGAATTGCATGGTTAACCATATCAAAAGCTTTCGTTATATCTTCAAATAGACCTGCAGTGGACTTTTTCGCATCAAAGCCAGAAAAAATATCAGAGCGAAAGTTTAAAACTGCGTCCTCAGTAGATTTTCCCTGCTGAAAACCAAATTGCGCTGAGCTGAAAAACTTAGATTTATTTAAAAACGATACTGTCCTTTATAATTTTTTTAAAAACTTTACTTAACACAGGAAGTAAAGAGATAGACTTGGGAATTGCTAAAACATTTTCAAATGGTTGTTACTAAAAGGATAAGATTACAATCATGCCGCTGATGAGGCATCAACATTTGACGTTCTCAAGCAAAGTGCAGACATTACATTAGTTTCTTCGGCAATCAATTGCATCACACCAACACTCATGCTCATGCTCATGACACTTTGAACGATTTCCGATCAAATCAAGGGAGTGACGAAGCATTTTTCTTGCAGAGTGTTCACTCAAAGTCACTGGTTGGTGCGCCATTAACGTCGGAGGTGTCATCGGTCATAATATTTTCAAGAACACCTAGCTTCACAGAAATACTGTGGCTAATGAGAGATACAGAACCATAATCAATCAGGACCGCATAATGGATAGTTTGAAGGATGCGTATCGGCTCATTTGCCCTGGCCTAAAAAACTTTTACAGATCCTGACTCTTTCCTTCGAATTTTTGAAGTTTCAGCAGTGAGCAAAACCTCTGAAAACTTTCAAATAGAATATTCAATCATAGTGGGACAACTCAGTGCCCGAGCATCACACCAAAGCTGTAGAAAATTAAAAACAATCCTCACGTTTATCACCTTCTGTCATAAAAGCCTTCGAACACTTTAACAGGAACATTTTACACCTAAAGAATGATTCCATGTGTTCATGAGAACGGCTTCACTTCGTCAAATTTTTAATTTTCGAAAAACCAATTTAAGTCCTTACAGGGAGCTTCTGCAATTATCCACAGGACATGAGGCTTACTCCCCAAGTTCGAACTTCAATCTAATTCTTGTTCATCTCCTAACTTTAATTTCATTTCACAATGTTTATCCAAGATTACATTCACATTTCACTTAATTCGTGATGCAAACGCACCCAACGCGTGTCCCTAACATTCAAATTTACCAAAGGACTATCAGTCAAACCAATAAATCAACCATTGACTATACGCAATTTCATTAAGTGATCCGGGACAAGAGAAAGAAACACTCGTAGGAGTCATTAAAACGAATTAACAGGCCAACTGCATGGACACACAATGAGCGCCCCTTGCGGTTGCCAGGACACCAGGACACTCAGGACACCCAGGTATTTAATTGAATGTTTTTTGTGCTCATCGATGTGCATCAAATAACTTATCCACCACCAGCAATTTTGAAATGTACGTTTTTTTTTTTGAGTCTCAGCAGAACGAAGGACACGCGACAGGAGTGGAATTTGTCAAAAGCTGAGATGATTTGGAAAAACAAAATAAATTGGACAAACAGCTTAGAGAGATGCACACGAAAAGGGATATAGAGTACAATGGCAAGGACTAAATGGAAAAAGGATGTTTCCATTATAATAGCCGAAGCGGCGCGCGTCGCGTGGCACCACCAACCCTGCGTCACCCTTGTTATACGAATGTGCACGCATTTATCCCCCTTTCACTTGACGATTATTGCGGCGATTATTAAGCAACGCCTTGTAAGGATATTAAACTTTTATCTAAGGACTCGTCAATAAAGGTAATTTCTATTCATAGGACTCTGGTTGCTGGCTAACCCGACCAACCCTCTGGCAACCGTTCACATGATGACATGCATTCTTTTCATTTTTTTTTTCTTTATTTGCATCCTCATCTCAACGACAATTATTATTATCCTGACGGAACAGGGGCTAAAAAATGTAAAGAGAAACGGAATGAATGTGACAATTAATACTGTCGAAAGACGAAGGACGATAAACTTTTGTGACAGTTGATTTGATGTTTGCATTTATTTTTTCTCCTTTTTTTTGAAAATAAAAAAAACTGTGGACAGTTTGGAAAAGGATATACGAACGAGTATATTCTTACTTACTTTTAGAGTTTTCCTGTGTCATTCTCATATCCTGGCAGGAAGCTGTGATTTTGACAACAATTGTAAGTTTTTTGATGAAATTAAAAAGTTTTTTCTTCGCATTTCGACTTGTCATCAAATAGAATTCTGTCCTCATGCAGAAGGACGAGGAAGGAAAATGGCGTTTTCATTTGTGTCGGTGTCAATTAAGTGCTGCGATTATTATTTTTGCAGTTAGTTTGATCGTTGGAAAAACACTCTAACAGGGATAATTTGATTAGCACTTTTGAAATTAAAATAAACAAGGTTTCAGTAAGCATTGCAATTTTAGTTTTTAGCTTAAAAAGGCATTTTCGTTTTGTTAAAAAGGACGACAAATTGTGAATTATGCGAAAATTAGGTCTTCAGTATTTTCGCCGCAAGGAAAAGTGAAAAAGCCAGCCAAGGAGTAAACATGCAGGGATTTATAAAATGAAAAACTTAATTAAAACAATTAAAATTGTCAAAATTTAAACGATTTCCGAGGTTGCAACAATAGGAAGCGAGCGAGGGAGGGAAACAGCGTAAAACTCTTACTCGATGACGGTGAGTCCTGACCTGCCAGCAATTCTTCGAAGATCTTTGCCTATATTAAAGCTGTTTTTCATCCGGCACACTGCTTCCACGTTCTTTTAAACATTGCTTTTTAATTGTGCCAAAGTGTTTTTGTAGTGCTAACGAAAAATTCAAGCAAGGCTTTGACGAAAACCATGCAACGATGAGTTAAAGTTGCAGTTTATCAAAACAAACTGGATATGAAGAAGAAGAACATTAAATAAAATAAATGCTTTTTTTTTTTGAATTTCTAATCCTCAAACTCATGCGACTGTGAAAATTCAAAACACTGAAATCAAAATAAAAGGACATATATTAACAACGTCAATTTTAACTGCGACTCTCTACGAACTGGCAGAGTGATTATTAACCCTAAAACACACTGAAAAATATATAATGAAAGTTGGATGATGGCTTGTGGGTGTACATAAGAAAAACTAAAACATTGTGGCAATTAATACAGCTCCAAGGAGCTCTGAAAGAGACTTCTGTATTTCTGTATTCGCTGAAGTAACAAATAAAATAATTTTAGCAGGTAATTTTAGTATTGATTTGTCATGTTAATGAACTGAACAAGGCCTTTCTTCCTAGTCCAGTAGACAATGCGTCCTTTGTCCTTGATGATCAGCTTATTTTTGAACCATGGTTTTTTATGTACAAAACTAAGGAAGTATTTTGGTTTCAGAAGAATTTATTAATAAATAAATGAGTATATAAATAGATAAATAGATGTGTTTATAAATACATAAATGGATTAATTAATAATTAAATGAAAAAACAAGTAAATAAATAAATAAATAGATAACTAAGCAAATAAATTAATATATAAATATATAAAGATAAATCAACAACTTTTTTGAATAAATAATTATTTAGTAAATATGTGTCAATATCTGGTATTAAATAATTATAAAAAACAAGAAGCAAAAACAAAAAACGATTGAACTTTTGATAACATTTACATTTAATATTGGGTTTAGTCAGCAAATAGACAAGAAATAAAGGGTCCGCCAAATAACTTTTTTTTTTGAAAATGCTATAAAAAAAAAACTGCTGAATATTTTCTCAAATTTCTTTTTTTATTTGAAAGTCCTTCCGGTTAATAATGGAAAATAATTTCATTCAAATGGCTGCCTCGGCTGGCCATGCAGTAGCCTATACGATCGGTCAAATTTTTAAGCACATTATCGATTATGTGCAGCTGTATTTCACCAATGGCTTCACGAATATTGTCCTTTAAAGCGTCAATTGTCTCTGGCTTGTCGGCGTAACACTTATCTTCGAGTGCACCCCACAAATAATAGTCCAACAGTGTCAAATCGCAGCTCCGAGGTGGCCAAACGACATCAGCTCTGCGGCTGATAATGCGACCTTCAAAAACAGGGCGCAAAACATTGAGTGTAGCTTCGGCTGTGTGGCACGTAGCGCCGTCCTGTTGAAACCAAATGTTGCCAATATCCGCCTCTTCAATTTTTGTGAATATAAAATTCGTTCAACATGGCCCGATAACGATCGCCATTGACTGTAACGGCCACTCCTTGCTCATTTTCGAAGAAAAATGGCCCAATTATGCCTCTGGACCAAAATCCGCACCAAACAGTGACTCGTTTTGGGTGCATCGGGTTTTCAATGTATAGTATGCGTGCGGGTTTTCTGTGCCCCAAATGCGACAATTTTGCTTGTTTACATACCCGCCAAGATCAAAATGAGCTTCATCTGAAAAGATGATTTTTTTGGCAAAATCGACATCTTCTGTAAGTCGATCGCAGGCCCACTTAGCGAAGCGAAAACGCATTGGATGGTCAGTTGGCTTCAACTCCTGAACCAATTGGACTTTGTATAGCGTCATACCGAGGTCTTTATGCAAAATTCGTCTCAATGATGTCTCCGAAATGTTCAATTGTGAACGACGGTGAATTGATGTTGATGGCGCTTCACGCACACTTTCTGCCACAGCAGCAATATTCTCTGGTATACGCACTGTTTTTGGCTTTTCACGCTTTGGTTTATCGATGAGGATGCCAGTTTCTTTCACTTTTTTCACAAGATAACGAACATACGGAGCTGACGGTGCTTCTCTTCTTCCAAAATCCGTACGCAATTTTTGCACACATTCTGCAAAATTACCACGATTTTCAAAGTAATGTAGCAATATTTCCCAGCGTTGTTCAAGCGTATTCACAACCATATTCGTTCAGCGGAAGGATAAAACTAATTATCTGTCAAATCAGACATACTATAAGTGTTACCATTCACGAAATAAGCACTAGTTGAAAAAAAAAAACGTTAGATGGCGGACCCGTTAGTGTTTTTAGCGGCGAGTTTTGGAAGTGTAGTTCATTTGTACAGAAAGAGGGCCAACATCCCTTTCCCGATGGGAGTTCAGCGAAGTCTTCCGCCGTTTATACGTAACATCACTTTTTATCTTACTTAAAACATTAAAGAAAATTCCATAATCTATGAAATATTTATTGAATAAATATGACATTATTCCTGTCGTACGACAGACTTTTCTACTAGTATATTAAATAAAATTCAATCAGGATTAAGAAAGCTACACTCACATGAATCAGCAGTCAATTTCAATAACTGAAAGATAAAAGAGAAAAAAAAAACGAATATCTTGGCACTTTTTTTTCACTTTAAAAAGGATTTTGAGACTGTGGTCTATGAACAATTGCTAAAAAAAACTTTAAGGAATATAGAAGAAGGTGAAAGAACTTAACTGGTTTCGTAGGTTCACATCTTGAGGAGCACAGCGCCCAAAAGTAAATGATCCGTTTTGGCAGCAAATATCAGCTATCAGGTTCCCCAGGGTTGGCGCTCTTTGCAACGCGAAGCTGGTGGAAGAATTTAACAAAATTCTTCTCAAACAAATTGAAGCTTAACATTTCGAAAACCACGTAGATTGAGATAAACGAGAAGAGCGATGAAAACGTAAATAAAGTTGAAAAATTGAAATACTTGGGTATTGTCATTGATAAGGACCTCAAATCACAAATCTAAGGATCAGGGAAAAGATAACAGATCTTACATCAATAAAAGTGAACAACGACATAATAAAGTCACACAAGAGTTCTATTCCTCAGTTCTTTCGCCTGCTTCGATTAGTCATAAAGGGAGAGTCTAAAAAAAGTTACAAAACAAGGCTGAGGTGCATCCTGTGAGTTATGATAAATTTTTGAACATGTTAAAATAGTTCGTTATAAACAGCCGCACCAGCTGAGGAATATAGGCGATTTCAGACTCTAGTTCTGTAGCAATACAGTAGCGCAACAAACAATTCTTTTTACAAAGGCTTTCAACGCGTAAATGCTATGCGGATCGTATCCTTGTCGACTAACTAACTTTTCTAGCCTCTTGAGGAATTGCCTCGAAAACGTCATTGACCGCATATTGAGTGCGAACCATGAGTGCAAAGACACATAAATATCACAAAGAATTACGTGAAAGAAGTCGCACAACAGCGCATCTTCTTATCGGAGAAAGGTGCATTTCCGACATGATTCAGATATACGCGGTTCTGCACATTACATCCCGTGCTTCCGAGTGGCGTGCGTAAAAAGCAGTTAAGGATCTTGTGAGCTACGTTTAATAGGAAAATGTATTAATTGAGATATTTCAGTCATCAGGGATGCATGCTACATACCAGCTACATACAACCGGAAGTTCGACTTGTAGACTCTATTTTTTGAAACTGCTGGAAATACTACTTGGATTAATCAACAATTTCCTCCGATCGGTGACAAGATTTACATCATGCAGTCTGTTCCTGGACTATTCGAAATCCGCCTCATCAATTTACTTCCCCTTCTGCACGTACATTTTTGTAATCATCTTGTCGGGGTTGATTTGTCCAAATGATAGTCCGTCCTGTCATGCCAAGTGTCTCCGACTATATCGATGCCTTCATACCTTCCTCCAATTGAGAATAAAAAATTGGATGCGGTTGCTTTCCAATGGTGTGAGCCAATGGACGTGAGATATTTCTTTTCCGCGCTGTTCCTTTAGTGCAGATTCGATGAATCTTTTGTGTGGGGCGTTGAAGAATCATCCGGCAAGGTCCATATCTGTCGCTATTCACCATCGTCGTTTAACCTTCTTATCTACTCCGTTTAGAAAATCAGACATTAACTTAGACCCTTTAAGGTAAGCATCAATTGGAAGTTGGACTTTTTTTTGGCCTTAGACATCAAATTTAAGGCACCATCAAGCCATGGAATAAAATATCTAATAGGCAATGAAAAGAAGGCTTACACTTTAATGGAATTACGATGTTCTCAGCGAATGAAGATATGCTTACTTTTTTCCTATCAAACTTTGGAAATGGATTTGTCTATGCATCTGAAAAGGTGATGTGATATCTTGAGATATAAGGGAATATGTAACCAAACCTATTCCATTACAGCCTAGCGATTTTTAATGTTTTTTTTATGACAGCTTTCCCATTTTTGGAAACGGAAAGGTCCGATTCAAACAATGGCTGGATCTCCACTTTGAACATGGCTGCTTTACACTCCACCACCTCGCACCGCGGCGATTTGTTCTTATAACTTTCGTTCATAAGTGCCACTTATGAAGTTGCGGTATAGAGGCTTCCTTTCAGCTTTTTCAGCATTTTTAGGCTACAGAACATAGTAGAGCTTCCTTGCCATTTAAGTCACCATACTCTCGCAGGATGATTAGTGTGGTCTTCAAAATTAATGATTAAAATTTTATTTTTCATGCTTCGGAGGAACCGTTTTACTAAAATAAATAGCTGCAATGGGCTGGATTGAAAAAGGCAAAGGGGGAGCCCAGTCACTCCGACTTTCGATACCCATCCCCCTTACATCACTTCCATTCAAACTGCTCATTGTAGTGAAGTTAAATCTTAACTTAGCAAATATTAACTGATGCACTTTGAAGTCCTTCCCATTTTTACTTTAAGCGAATTTCCAAGTGCGAGTTTGAAGAGCGGACCCAGGGGCGCACCAACTTTCGTTACTGCGGCTGGTAATTTTCTTTTTGTTGTTGATCCCTCCTGTAGATTCTAACTCATCTGTATGTAGCCTCCCGGAACACCTCTTTTTTAGTCTCCATCGATGGTCGCACATTTCTTAGATTCTACTTCCTTTTGGGTAATTTTGGCTCCACTGATTAGGCATGGCATCACCTCTTTTTAGTCTGGTGATGAAAATCATATTTTTCTGTCAAAGTGCTGCATTCAGTCATCTTTATCTAAACATCAGAAGGCGTTCAGTTTGGTCACACAGCATTTTCTATTTCAGATTTTTGGAGTATTTGGCTGCCTTTCACAATTCTTAGATTGCCGTGTTCTTTTTTAGGGTCCGATTCCTTTAGAGCTAAAACAGAACCATAATAGAATCACTTTCTTGTCTGTCTGTCTGTCACCAACACTTTTTTTTAAGGACCGCGTGGAGGCATCGAGTTGACAACAAAAATTTATTAACGCGGTGCCTTGCGGCTGTAAAATCAAGCTTCAAAATCGAAAAAGTCAAAAGATATCGGTGTTTTTGACAGTGGGAAAACTTTTCGAGACTTGATTCCCGTGATGGCCGTATGGTTCAACTCGAACTTGGCCGGGTTTTTTTCGTAGTCAGAAGTGGTTCTTGCAAAGTATAACCAGTGAAAGTGTTCTTTCAAAAGCCTTTCACAATACTTTCACCGCATAAGCTTGGTCTGAGCTTTGTTAAATATTTCTAACTTCCGAAACACTTGTACCTCTTCGCAACATTTTTATTCAATTTCAAGGCAAGCATTTTCTATGTTTTTATGAAAAAGATCCGCTCACGGTCCATCACCAAGATCTGGAAAATACTTTGGTAATGTCTTTTTGAGGCCATAAGAAGCTTTTGATAGGGAATTCCATTTATTTCGTGCTCTATGAGCTTCGTCTGCAACTTCAAGGCGATGATTATGAATTTCGACCCAGCATGGGTGGCTTCACCTTCCCCTAGTAAAATTTAAGCACTTTAGTCAAATTGAATATGCTGTCTTTTGTTCCTTTCAGAATTGTTCCTAAATCCGATTAAAGGACATAAGTTCGTCGATGCACAAATCTGTGGAAAATAATCCAGTCCCAACACGACATTGCATTTAAACTGTGTTCCGCAGTGACATCTCTCCCTGCTGCGAACTCAAAAGTATGTCCACTTCCACAATCTAATATTCCATCGATTGAAATTCATTTGTGTTCATAAAAACTATCCATAGACGTGAACCCTTTAGACGGTATTCATCGCCGGATATCCGTACATTTAAAAGCACACAGACTCGTTCGTTTGTCTTCTTCGATATCTTCCGATTACGATCATAATTCGAAAACTTTGTAGACACTTTTGAAGAAGGACATTTCTGGCCCATTCCCATTCCAAAATTATACTCTCCTCTCGTCTGTCGTCTATCGCCTAATCCGCAACAGTCGAAAGTCCAGAAGTTTATGTTTTATGAAATTGTCGGCGAACTAAACGAGCGAGGGTGGGCTAAGGAAACATAAATTGTTGGCGCAAGGATACCACATCGTAAAACGATACAATATTCTATGCCACCATCTAACGCCGCCTCCGCTTACCCATATGCTCAACCCGCAGCTGGGACATCAGCTCAGTGTCAGTACTCAACAGCCTTCAGCTGTGGACCAGGATACACAGGCAGTCGTCGCATATCTATGCAAAAGTGTGAGAAACTGTGTCGGCTTAGTTTTTCCCCAACTCTACAAACATACTCGCGTGTGTATATGTATGAATGGCGTGTAAGTTGTTGCTGTTGTTGCTGTTGTTGCTGTTGTTGTGCTTATAGGATTTTACGAGCATCCCCCCGCCCACAGAACATTCGCAGCATGTCCTTTTTATTAGTAAAAGGATTTTCTTTTGTGAGTATGATATCCCAACAATTTCCGGTTTTTACTATCGAAGACTGCGAAAACTTCCTTCACCGTTACACGGGTGTGTGTGTGTATGCATGTTGAATAAATTTTTCGGTCTTCCTTTGCCACGAGAACGGACATTAAATGTAGTATTTAAGTTCTTTTCCTTTTCTTGATTTGTTTGTGGGCCCAAGGACCAAGCTTGTATGCATGCATACAAGACCCGAGATCCTGCGTGTCCGAAGAATCGAGGGCCAATATAAGGTTGACTCTTTGATGAAAGATTAAACGTGGAGGTACGCAGGATGTGGCTAGAGTATTGATGGTAGTGCAAGTATGGATGGGAAAGGGAAATGTTTTATAACTTTAGTGAAGTTTGTTGGGTTTTACGAGCGACGGGAAGTTGTAGGGTAATGAAGGATATATTTGTTGTTGTTTTTTTTTCTTTCTTTGTTTTCTCCTTTCGCATAGGACAAATAAAGTGTTTCGCAAGAAAAACCTTGAAGAAGATCACTTAAGGTTTTTTCCCTTGAATTTATGTGCCACGTGGAGACGGTTCAGAGGAAGTAGGTCATTCTTGGAACATGCCTGGAGTAAGTCTCTTGTAATATATTTTTGGAGTGTAGTAAACTCGCAGTCCAGTAGATTTCCAAAACTGTGCCAAACATACTTCAACAGTTAAGCCTATTTTGGATTTGAGGATTTATTTCCTTTGGGTTATAAAAAAACTGGAAGCTTACTATACGCAACATAAGACGAATATTTCTGCAATCCAAGAAGTGCGCTGGAGTCGCAGGAGCAATAAAGAGAGAAGAATGCGACACACATTACAGCTGCCACAAAAGATTGGACATATTTCAATGCAGATACAAGGATGACGAATGAAGACTCAAGCCTGTCGGACTTTGTATCAGAAGTACGACTTCGAGATCGTACTTGGAGTCCCAAAATCGATAAAGGAAACATCTTTGACGAAGAAGCAAGGGCGATTTGACAGGACACTGAAAGCCGCTGGCAAAATAAGTCCACAGACAAGGACGCCTACTTCCCACTGTAGAAGAGGATCCTGATGGCATAAAAAAATGTTAGGGGGGAAATCACAGTAGCGCACAAAAAAATAGGCATATTTTCGGGAATTAATTTTGGCTGAATAAAAGTATCAATCGAAAATCTGTAAAGTAGGTTTTATAGCAATACTGAATAAGTACAAAATGTAATTTTTTCAATAAAAAATATTTAAAAATGGCGGCTGCGCAGCATATGCCCCAAGGCGCCTATTTTGGAAAGCGTGTCGATGGCCGAAGACGTAGACTCCTTAATTTTTGACCTGGAAGAAAACACCAAAATATTTTAGTTTTCATATAACAACAGCTAGCGAGCGATCTATTCATTTTTTACAAAATGCTGCATGTTTGAAAATAAATTTAAATTTTTAACAAAAAAAAAACGCCATAAAATCGTCGATAAAAAAAAATGTAGCCATATAAAATTAAAAATCCTTGGAGAGAGATATTTCGAAGCTACTGTCAAAATTTCAAGTCGATCGTTAAAGATTTGCTCGAGTTATGTCTTCGGCGAGCTCAAAAAAAGTGGTTTCGAGAAAAACGCGTTAAAAATTTTAAGTACTGACAAACCATAAGAAAATATATGAGCATACCGGAGAGTCGTTACCGCAGAGTGAAAAATTTGGTCACTCGGACACTTTTGCCGTATTCCATCATTTGGTATATTATTATCAGATCATCTGTCAAATTATTGAAGTCGAAAGCACGTTGTCTTATTCCTCTCATCTACAGAAGAGACTCTTCGATACCTTTCACTGACTACGGAGGCATTGCGTTGCTTAACAATGTGTGAACGTCTGAAGGCTTTTCGCAAAACACAAATCGGTCAACGCAAGTGCGGAATCCAACCCAACAAAAGACCAACTTTCATTGCACATTCATAGCCTTGAAAAATTCATTATGAGGTCCATCGTCATCACAGCCTAATTGGACTGGAGAGAGTTTGTTTGTTGTCCGACATCGACTCTTTTTCTCCTATAACGTTTTCAGTTTAAGGTCTAAGACCATGTCACCGCCGAGACAGATCCTTAATGTAGATTGTTATCAAACATTCTTCTACATGCCTCCAGAACAAAACTCTTCAAAATAATTGAGTGAATCACCGGCGTTTCGACTATCGGTGAAAAAGAAAAAAGGTGTTATAAAATTCTTTATCAAGCAAGAAAAGCCGGTTCCCACCGACATACCGACCGATGGAAATTGGATTGATCATTATGAACCTGATTTGGCTGAAGATCCTGTTGATAGATTATAACGAAAAAGTCGCGTCCGAAGAGTCTTCTTCTTCTTCTTAGGGGTAAACCTAAGCCTCAACCAACAAGACTTGCCAGCTAACGCCAACTCTTTCTAGCTGCCTCCCCCTCAACTTGCACCAACGCAACCATAGCATTACTCTATTGCGTTGTCCTACAGGCTCAGAGTCCAAAAAACTTTTTGGCCGGAGCTTAATTATATATACCCTGGCCCAGCCATCTTAGGTTTTGAATCCGTAGTTTTACTTCGCGGTACAGCCAACATAGCTCTTGGTATAACCTGCTCATCCAATCGATATCAACGCAAATGGGACCAAATATCGCACGCAGAAATTTTCTCTCGAAACGAGAAAGAGCTTCTGATCAGATCAGAGTTCATACAAAGTCAACTTGGTCTTTCGAGAGAGGGCTCTATTGCCTCTTGACCCCAAAGAAACAGCTATTGGCAAGATTTGCGTTCGATTTCATCGCTTATGTTATTTGTTGGCGCAGCCGAAGCAGACAAATTTCTTTACCACCTCGAAAATAAAGCTGCCTATTGTGACGCACTGACCAAGTCTTCGGTGAAATGTGTTCATCTTTGGTGACAGGATAAATTTTGTTTTGCCTTCATTCATCCAACCACATCAAATGTAATCTGCGTAAGCTGGTTGCTTAACGGACTTTTGAAAGATCGTGCTTCTAGTGTTGGCTAGTGAGTGTTTTACGATCTTCTCAAGAACGATGTTAAAAAAGTCGCATGACAGCGCGTCGTCTTACTTTAAGCCTTTTTTAACATTAAGGCTCGCTGTAAGTTCGATATGGATCTCGATGGAGTAGCGAGAGTTCTCCATCGTCGTCCTGCACAATGGCAAGCTTGATAGTAATGTTTGACTTCCATTTGACCCGGAGCTTTATAGCTCGTCGCACAAAAGTCGCATGGTGGTATGTGTCGATTTGAATTTCCTGAGTCTTTTCCAGAATCTGCCGCTGGTCTATTGTGGACTACCGTGGCCTAAAACCACACTAATGAGGACTTATTAGATTGTTGAGAAAAGGTTTTAGGTGTTCACATTAAATAGCAGAAAAAATCTTGTATGTGATTTTCAGGAGACTTATCCTTTGACAGTGGGTTCAATCAAAGATGTCTCCTCTCGAGTGAATCGGGCACTTGATACTGAGTTTCCTCTTATCGGGCATGCTTTCCTCCGACCATATCTAGCTGGTGCATGCGCCCAACCAGATCATAACAAGCTGCTTAAAAGAGTTCAGTCAGTGCAGTCCATCTGCTTTGTGTGACTTCAACCACGGTATTGAAATCTTGACCTAATCTGGATCGAGGCGATGGAATTCTCTTCTGTCAGTGTTCGGATTAAATTAAGCATTCTGCCTGACAGCGGTTTTGAGGTCACAATTGCCGTTTAATAGTCTGCATGGTTCTTCCAAATTCTCATTATCAACTGCGATTCTACTACAAGTTGCCCATCTTCATCCTAGCAAGCTTCTATCCGAAGTTAAGTTAAAGGTATCACTATTAATGTTGGCTAAGTTAATGTTGTTGTTCTTCTAAGAGGAGGAAAGAAAGGACTGCCGTTTTTTACGGAATTTCAATTCACTACCTGTTTCTCTCATGTGATTCGGGAGACTATTCCACAACCGAGCGGCTTTTACGAAAAACTCTCGTTCAGATACCAGACATGAGAACCTAGGCACAAGGAGATTAGTTAGTCTCGGTGATACTAAGAATTGAAGCCTACTTAAGATATACGAAGGTAGGCGTGATTTGCGAATATTAAACAATAATTAAAGCGTTCTTTTTATCAATAAGTAATCAAAAGACATACCCTACATATTTTTGAAAAACTAGACTCGTGATCGAATCTCCTCAGGCCGTAAATGAACTTCCTTCGTCCTGTTGAATAGGAATATGCAAAAACCTCGAAGCCGTACATCAGAATGGGAACCGCAAGCGTTTTTCCAAGCCGTTTTTCGGGTTTTAAAAGGGGTGTAGGCCTTAGCGACCCATAGTGTGCGGAGAGGCCATATACTTTTCCAACAATCTTATTTCTGTGGTCAACCAAAGTTAAGTTTGGATTAAAAACAATACCTAGATTGTTCACAGCATAAACATATGCTATCGGAGCACAACAGACAACAATTGGAGGAAAGTGGGACAGATCCAGCGATTTTTTTTTTTTTTAAATAACAATACGCTTTGATTTTTGAGGATTAAGTATTAAACCATTGGATTTTCCCCAATCATAATTTGTACGATCATTCATCGATTTGCATTTGAGGGCAGCTACAAAGAAGTTGTACATCATCTGCATAAAAGTTAATAGAGTAATTCTCCGGAAGACCTGTAATTTCGTTAATATAAAGACAGAAGAGCAATGGACCTAATATGGAACCCTGAGGAACCCCTCGTTGTTCGGGGGAGGAAATCCGACATTTCGTCTCCATAAGGGATAGCTTGTTTTCTGCCAGACAGTTTCACTGTTTGGGGTGAGAACCCGTAAAATCTAGCAAGATTTTCACAAAGAATTGAACGAATTAAGATGTAACTGGCAATGAAATGCAAACCAGGTGACCAGATGGCATACTTGAGAATAATCAATTTCATCACGGACAAAGACATGTTCTACTCGATCCCCGATTCTATGAAGCCAACATACTGTTTTGGGCGTCTCTTTGAGGCAGACATTACTAACCGTGATCAATAGTCGTGCAACACACCTGCCTCCGCCCCCAGAAACTTAATCTGGCATACCGATGGCTCAAAAATGTCAAACGGAGTAGGTGCCGGTGTCTATGGACCCAACACTAAAATCTTCATACCCATGGGAAAACATCCAAGTGTTTTCCAGGCTTGTAAAATGCCATAAAGAGGTAAGAATTCTAATATATTCAGACAGCCAAGCAGCGCTCAAGGCACTGTCATCCAATCGTATGGAATCAAAATGTGTCGAAAGCTGCTACGACGTCTTAAAATTCCTGGCCCGACATAACAAAGTTAGGTTAGGATAGGTTCCAGGTCATCATGGAATCACAGGCTAAGAAATTGCAGACGAACTAGCCAGGGCTGGTTCTAAAAACGCGTTCACTGCTCCAGAACCAAACTGTGGCGTGAGCTGGACTACGGCCACAGGTCTGACCAATAAGTGGGAAAACAAACAACGAATTGCCCACTGAGGAAATCATCCTGGACTCAGACAATCTTAACCACTTATAAATCCTTTCTCTAAAAGAGAATTCCTTAAACTCAGCAAGGAGAATATTAGAAAGCTCGTGAGTTTCCACTTACACCACTGCCGGTTGAGATCACATCTAGCCAAATTAGGGCTCAATACAACCACCGAATGCCGACTCTGTTTGGAAGGCGACGAAACGGCTGTACACAAAGCCTTGGAGAAATCGAGTAGAACTAGGAACGAAGCATAGTCCGTATCATTTGCTTTCCTTATATCGTATACTCTCCTGTTTTTTGGATGAAAATTTTATTGACAAGCAAATAGCAATTGATAAGTTTTTCGAAGAATTTAGAGAGAAAGGGGTAGAATGGATATGGGTCTGTATTCATCTTTACGACCTTCTTTAGGTATAGAGATGACTATTCCGACGGATGCAGTTAGGTCCGAGTTAAAAAGCTACGTTATAAATGGTAAAAGCTTCGGGAGAAGTGCTTTTAGGAACACCGGATGAACACCACCGGGTCCCACGGCGTTAGATTTCACGTTTATGAAGGCTTAAACCACATCAGTGGAATCAACTCTGGAAAAACTGAAGTCTGTGGTGGGTAAGTGCCAATGTGCCCGAGAGTCCAAACCTTTGAAATAAATTTACGGTTGATCGCGTTGCAATTAATTAATCCTAAATATGTTAAAATAAGCTATTAAAGGAAAGAAGAAATAAATAAAGTAAAGTGGAACAAAGTCATGTTCCAAAATCAAGTTCTCCATCGTTGCTCGAAC
This sequence comes from Orthonevra nobilis, assembly GCA_963555765.1. NCBI lineage: Eukaryota > Metazoa > Arthropoda > Insecta > Diptera > Syrphidae > Orthonevra > Orthonevra nobilis. Next base: position 72,234,492 of record OY743227.1, on the reverse strand, counting down.
TGTTGAGCGGTTGCACCTTGAATTATCCGTGTCTCTGAAACGCAAATTTTAAATTCAATAACTTTAAGTCGCTTATATTTTTATACCCAAACTCATTCTCTTCTTGCAGCAGGTTTGGTAGTAACTGAGCTTCACTTGACGTTGTGCAGGCAGCAAGGGATGAACTATATACTCTGCGAATTGAGGGAAAAATCTCGATATCAAATTACCCGTCCTTATTTGGACACCTATCATTAAACAATCAAATCACCAAAGTCTTTCATTTAATCATCTGATCCTTTTGCGTACCCATGGCTGAAAAAAGGGTAGTTATTGTCCCTTGAAAGTAAGCAGATTATTCAAAATAACGCACGCACAGTTCGGCTTTTTTGTGGATGCGTTTCACCGAATCTAGTCTTCTCTTCCGATTTTACGAGAACAAGCCACAGACACACGGACAATGACACCATGTCATTTCCTTTAAAAGATATGACAAAATATCCACCCGCTATCACATTTTCCACCCATCTACATCATTGACTGTCGTTTAAAAAAAATCGTAAGTTTAAAAAAATAAAAATTAACACAGTTCATGAAAACTGCCTGCGACAACTCTCAAGACATCTGCAGGACTTCATACGAATGAAAGGATAAAAATGAAGTAAAAAAATAATTCCATTGAAAATTGCAATTCAAATGCCATTGGATGCGCTCAAGTTGAAAAAAAACATGTCACCCATTCTCCAGTCTTTGCTGGAAGCAGCTATTTGGAAGCAAATAAGGACGAAAAAAAATCAACAACGCCAAGCCAACTTGAAACAAAATATCGCGAAAAAAAAATTGTATAAAAAGGACGAACCCCTGAAAGAAGATATTCATTGAAAAAAAAAAATAATGAAAGAAGAATATGAAGGAACAAAAATGAGAAGAGTCCTTCCAGACATCTTAACGACCCCGTAAGACAATAGACGAATTAAATTGCACCACTGACAGGCAGCACTGACAGTGGCAGTGGCATTGGCAGGGCAGCACAGAATGAATACCCCCGCTCCAAGGACTTCATCACTCCTGACCAAATTGAACTCCTTACTTTGTATTCAAATTATACCAGTCAAAGGTAAAAAGTATATCCATAACAACTGACGACGGGACTTGGTCGCAATGCCATCGAGCAGACGGTACGCCCTTCTGTCCCAACAGCATAGCGGTTCTGGTTGTACGTGGCTGGGTATATCACCCGCCCCACGAAGGATATTGAGACGATCTTTTCATCGTCGGGACACACAACAGCGAGACAGTTAGACGGAATGGAATATAATGGAATTGTTGTCGTTTCTTCTTTTTTGTCTTCCTGTGGACTTTAAGGAAATAGATAGTGCAACGCCGCGCCGCGCCGTACCAGCAGACGAGCAGACAACGTCGTGACGTGCTCCGAGTTCAGAGAGTTGAAAATGAAGGCACGAAGGAGCAGCAGCAAACTTAAATTGAGTTCTGTTAGTTTGAGAGTGTCAATATTAATATTGGGTGCAAATTGAAGATGATAGATCCTTGCAGACGGAGCGGACGAGCTCGACCGAAAACTGTGAAAACTAAAAAGGAGTCTAGAAACCATGGAAATGTAGGGCGTGGTCAGACCGAACGATAGATGCCAAAAGAAAAGGAATCCATCGTAGGACTTCCTTTTCAATGTCCTGACTGGTTTCTGTTTTTAATTCTCGTTCTTCTTTTTTTTTTCCTTGGGTGGGTGGGAGTGCAATTGAATTTGAAATTCAAGGACGACACGAAGGAGAGAAGTGTGCAAAATTGCTTCCGGGTTGCATATGGGCAGGAATTGCATATTTTTATGATGTAGACTCGACTGTGAGGCATTGTGCAAGTGCAGAGCAAGGAATGCAATGAAATTGACATGAAAAAGGATTGAATTTGTTTTCTATTTATTTTTTTTTCTTGGTTGGTCGTACGTGGTCGAATGCAGTTGAGTATGGGTGTCCCTTCCCATTTGGTGGTCTCGGTTTCATGAGCTTAATTCAACAACAGGCAGACGAATTTAATTTAATATTTTTGAGAAGGAGCTAAGAGAGATGTGTTCGTTTTTTTTGTCATAGAAACAAATTGAAGTCTGCGTTAGAGAGAAGTCTATCCTCTTTCATTTGAGTGATAACTATTAAAATTATGCAAATGCAAAAATTCTACGTTTAGATAAAAAAAAAAACGGCCAAGTGCGAGTCGAACACGCACAACAAACGTTCCGTACAGCCGTAGATACTAATTGCATTCAAAATTAAGTGCAAAATAGTTTCTTGGGACGGAGGCTTCCTTAATTTTTAACTAAGAATTACACACTGCAAGTGAATACCGCCCCTCTGATAAGCGGACGAGTAGACAGCGTCTGCGGAGGCTTCAGAATTGCTTCGATGTCAGCAGTCGGCATGGAGTTTGGTGCGCCTGCTATTCCCAGGCATTTGGCATGCCTGGCATGCGTTCACTTTAGTGAGCCTGTCGGCTACATATTTTTTATCTAGGTATATCTGATTTCATTGCACAGTTGTATATCCAGTGGATTCTTTTTTGTTTAATTGGCCACGGTTTTCCAATATGCCCTTTTGACTTTAGTGGTACGTTCCTCCAGGTTTTTCCTGCAATTGAGCATCTTGTCGATTTTCAACTCTAAGTACTTCAAGCTGTCTTTGATTTCAAGTTTAGTCCCTTAAATCTAAGGGATGAAGAAGTCACTTATTTTGGTTAAAAACCAAAACCGTTTTGCTAGGATTAAAATTTAGTCGGTTTTGAGTCGCCCATGTTGTAACGGTGTTGAGAATCTGCTGCATGATTTCCCCTATTATGTTTAGGTGTTTTCCTTGAACTATTGCATATTAGGCCCGGCAAATCCACAATGAAACAGGCTTTCGCACTCCTTTAAAGTCAAGAAAAGGCTTACAAACTTTAAATCGCTACTCGCCGTTTGTTCGAAAACGCGCGATGTCGAATGCAGTTTCTATCAAGAGCCTCCGAGTTATTCTCGATTTACTGCAGATTCTGGCAACGAAATGTGCTTTCATGTGATTACCTTAACCTTATTCTTGAACTATATGCCCGTCTTTTCATTTATATATTTTAAAAGTCTGGCTGTGCAGGTGATATTGTCATCAGTCAATAAATCACAATTGACAACGGTTATTTTGAGGCAGTCTTGGCTCGACAAATGACAACTTGGTTGGAGATCCGAAGTAGATTCATCTTGGTAAACAATGATGTCAACAAAACGTTTGCATAAAAACTGAGAGGACCAAAATAATTCTTTAGATTTTTTGCGAGGAGGGCAAATGGGAGACAAGGCACCCTGCTGGATTTTTCTAAAGCGTTCGACACTGTAGACGAATACTTCCGGATTTTCGTCCCTGACAGCTAAACTTCTCCGCTCATACATCGGTCAATGCAATATGTGATGGTTGGAGACAGAATGTCGTGGAAGTCCCTGGAAGTCGTTAAGGGAGTACCACAAGGGTCCATTCTTGGCCCTTAACTATTATGCCTTAATGTAAATAGCATTCTTCGATTAGCCAAGCATTGTAGTCTTCACATGAATACAGACGACTTGCATCGAGAGTGGGATTGATGACAAATTCAGATCTTAATAGAATTCAGAACTGGACAAAAAGCCCAATGAAATCCAGGGCGCTCTGAATTTATAAAAGAAGACTGGAAACTCGCTCAAGAAACTTTAGAGTACGTCTGCACAGGCAGAAACTTAGCCATGGTTTTTAACGAAACACTTACATGGACCGATCTTGTAGTGGCTACTGCAGGGAAATTACATAGTGGCTGGTTTCTCCATGGTAATTGAAGGTTTGATTCAAGTTCTTGAAAGTGTTGAACGTGTGAATTTGAGTTGCAAAAAAAAAAATAGAAACCCTTATAAATGTTGAAATAATGTCTGTAAGTGCATTAAATAATTTTATTTCAGTTGTTTACAGATTCTTTTCATTGTTTTTTGCTCGGAAGTTGAACAAGAAAAAAATGTTTAAAGTAAAAACAGGGGCGGCGACTTAAGAAGATATTTTTCGCATGGTTTTTCTAGGTTCCGGCCCCACCGTCCGACTTGGTTTCTGAAGTCGACCTTCTGGTGGCCGAGTGCAGAAGACAGATATTGTTAAGTCGGACGTTACAAAAACAGGTTACCATTTAGAACTTAAGAAATTATAATTTATTTAAGAATTATAGAAAATTGAAAAGAAACGCGATTATCACAAGTATCCGGAAGAAGGGCTTAAAAAAATTGGTCAATAAGGGAAGCCAACGAAGGGTTCGGAATCCCATGGACAACAATTCAAGACCGCATTAATGCCGGAGTTGCCATAAAACCGAGAAGAATGTTACCGATTACTGTGCTGAGTTTAGCCGAAGAGAAAAGTCTTGTCTTGGCGAAATGTGGCTTTCTGCAAAAATCTATCGATCTTTTAAACACAGTGCAGAAAATTATTCTAGACGACAAAAGAAAGACACCGTTCAGAAACGGATTGTCAGATAAGGGTTGGTATTGCGACTTCTTAAAGCTCCATCGCGAACTCTGCCTCAGAACACCAGAGGGGCTCTCAAAACGCTCGGCAATCGTAACTGGAGAGTCGGTCAGGAAGGAGAGTCAGGTTTGGAGATTTAAAACATTTTCTTAAAGAATTAGATGATGTAGATGTTCGAGAAGAGCCTTCTAGTATTTTCAATAGGAATGAAAAATCATTTTGTCTTCCTCAGAAAACCTCGTTAAAACAAAAAAAGCTGAAAAACAAGAGCTTCGGAGGAAAAATAAAGAAAAAAAAATTTTTGGAAGGCGGAAAAAAGGAAAACAACAAAGAAAAAAATTCCCTCTTCACAATGGCAGGAAGATCTTATATCGGACGTTGAGGATAATGACCTTAAAAACGTCGAGTATGGCTCGTGCCCCAAATGGTTTCACCTCAATTGTACACGTTTTGCAGGGACAGCGAACATTGTGAGGAAGGGCCAAAGCGTTAATTTAAAGCGTTGAAGTTCTTTTTATGTCAACAGTATTTTTTTAATGTTAAACACTTATTGAATGCGCATATTGTAAAAAGTTTATAGGTCCGAAAATGCCTACCATATCTTTTGTGCAATTTATTTTAAATTTATTTTAAGTAACATATTATTATGGGCTTATTTCTTTAAAATGGATTATTTTATTTAATGTCGTGATTTTTTTATAATTTAATGGAAAGGTATAAAATGTTAAACAAATGTACTTTTAAAGTTATTATTTAAAGTATTAAAGTCAAAGCCAAAAAGTCTTTTTGCTTTTTGAATTTCGGATTTTTGAATGCAATTCAAACCTTAAATTAAAGTTAAGAGTACTGCTGGTACCATCACATTGTTTTGTATCTGAAAGAATGTTTTTTGTCCATGTCGTTCGTCTATGAAGCTCACTGCCAATAGCACTGAGAAGCAGAATATTTGGCCAATGATATAGTAAATTCAGAATTAGAAATTATCTGTTTATTTGATCTTCTTTCTCCTCATGCAATCACTTTCCTCTTGCTTTAGTTACTATTTACTTTATTTACTAATTGCATAATGCTTTTTAAATATGTATGAATTATTACTTAGGTTATTGCTATGATAATTACCTAAAAGCCTTTATAAGATCATAATCTTAATAAATAGATCCAAATACAAGGAACAACCGTGGATTCTACGAGCTGTAGGAAGACATATAGTATATCTAGTCTGGTAGGCAAATATCTCGACTACATTAGCTCGGCCTCATTCTATTAATGGGCGAGTATGCTACCGAAAAAAAGAAAAGAATGAATTTCTTAAATACATTTTTCAGTATTGGAAATCTCATTGTTCAAATTTTGGTCTAACAGAATATTGTTTTTAAAGTCAATTAAAAGAAGCTCTGTGGTCAATAAATATGAGCTGGACATTAACTTACTCATTGAGAACCAGTCGGGGTTTTGACAAAACCACTCATGCGAAACTGCGCTTATCACGACATTTAAAAAAAAACACATGAAGCAAATAAGATAATTGCAATATTTTTGGATTTGCACAGGGCTTTTGAGACAATTTATGGAGAACTACTTAAAAAAAAAATCTTTTTAAATACGGTATCAAAAATCAACAGCTGTGTTGATTTCGCTCATATCCAACAGATTGAACGCAACGGACAAAACTAAACTACGCTTTTTCGAAGAGGGATAATATAAACTATGCTGTACCTCAGGGTTCTATATTAGGGCCGTTACTTTAACGATTTGTGTACAAAATAGTTTCAAATTCTTTTTTTGCTGATGATGCTCTTTTACATGCGTGCTGTAATGATGCGTCAGTGATAACAGAAACAATGAAGCATGATTTAAATGAGCAATAAATGAGCTTAAAATAAATGTCAAAAAAATAAAATGCACGGTTATAAATGCAGAACTTAATGTGAACTTATTAGTAAATAATTAGCAAATGCAAGAGGTTAACATGAAGTATGAAGTATCTCGGCGTTATGTTGGACAGTAAATTGGATTTTGGCGAACACATGGATTATGTTACAAAAAAGCTATCAAAAAAGGTTAGATTTTTGAGAAGAATCCGTACGAAAAAATTTCAATGATTTGTGCAAAAAGCATTTATAAAATAATTATCAAATCCCACTTTGAATTTTGCTCAACTTTCTTCAAAACAAATTCGTCAAAATAAAGCAATGAGAAGAATTTTGAAATGTATCTTTTATACTCCAATTCGGTGGATGCTGGCGTGATTAAAGTGGCTTAATATCAAGCAGAGAATTGCGTTTAAGATGAAACATAAGATGGTACTGACCTATCTTTCATCAAATCTAGTTTATGTCGAAAATGTGCAAGCGTATAGTTCAATAAAGAATTCGATTTTCACAATACAACTCGGTAGAGACTCACGAACCCAAAATATACTTTAATGAATTGTCCAATGAGACTATTGAGTCAAATATAGTGATGTTCAAAAGAGAACTCATCAATCGTATAAAAAAACAATGGTTCTCCATTTAAATTGTAATAATAATAATGTTATTGACTTTGTGCCGATACATAGAATTAAATCAAGAAACAAGAAAAGAGCAGAGAGCTGAATGAGGAAATATTTTCCACCTTCATTCAAATTTTAGTACCAATGACCAATCTATTTGGAAGCAGTTATCATGGTTAAAATGCGTTGAATATGGTTGAATTCATGACCAGAACCAAAACAAGATAAAAAAATCTCATTCATCCATCCCGGACAATTTCCTGCTGGCACCCATTCTTAAGGACTGCGGTTTGGGTGAAGAAACAAAGTATGTCAATCATTTCATACGTGACTGTCCTGCATAAGTCTCAGGAAGTGAGACATCCACTAGAACCTCTACAACCATAACCTTTTGAAAATTCCGGCAGAAGAATCTTCCAGAAACAATATCTTATTGAACAAAATTGACTCAATCACTCCTACGAGAATATCCTTGAGTCATAAGCCTTTCCATGTCTCGATTTCGACATTAAACCCACCACTGTCGGAAATCAAAACTCCCCATTAACGTCTAAATTAAGTGACACCGCTTGGCGACTTAATCGCCGCATTCACATTCACCACTGGACCACCTTCATCCGGAGAATCTGCCCAGAACATCAGTCTTAGCTCGTCTTGGCCAATCGGTCGATTTGCTGACCCCCAGCACCTTTGCCTGCCAATCAACATCATCATCATGAACATCCCGAGATCCCTTGGATGTGTCGCCTCCATGCAAATCGTTTGCTCACATCATGTCAGATAATAATCCATTCCATGGCCAACAAGATGAGAGCCAATCTGCCTGCCTGCCTCCACAAGCCCAGGGCAGATTCATTATTGCCCTTGCCCATCCGCATCGTCGTCGTGCCACTCTACTCAGCGCTTTGCGGAGGGATTAACTTGCACTTGACTCTGACAGAAATCAAAGCAAAAGATGACATATTGACAAGTCGCCTGTCAGTGCGGTTGGCTTGCTTTTGACTACACTACAACTGGTCCTCTATTCCACCGTAATTAAGGATTAACCACAATAAATTCCTTTATTTCATTTTGACACCAACATTCAAAATGGAAATGTAAACAATCCTTTCAAGGAGATCAAAAACAGAAAAAAAAACAATAAACTCTTTCTTTTTTCAAAAAACATACACAAAGGGAAGCCGATTTGCCGTGATTAGCGCAATTAACGTCAAGTATTTCACGAATCCTTGGTAAATTCCACACGACACTGAAGCAACGAAGAACTAAAGAACGAAGCTGCTAACTAGGGAGAGAAACTTAGCGCCACCCATACTCCGTAAGCGCCGACTTGCAACTAAACTCCAAATGGATGAGATACATTTTCCATTTTCTCTTCTTACATGAGTGTGTGTGGAAATCTAATTGGAGTCAAATGAGAGAATCCCATTCGCATGCCGCTCTCAACAAAAGTCTAATTGGTAATGTATCTGAAGCATGCTGCAAGGAAGTCTAAACATGGTTGGGCAGCAAATGAATCAATTGGAATGTATCTGAATGTCAAGATACATTGTGTTGCGAGGCAAATTCCAATTGGAAGCAACAAGACAACCAAAACAACATGTTGCGGCACAGTTGGAGTTCTTAGAGGACTTAAAATGTTGCTTCAATGTTGCACTGTTAAGTCAATGTTAGTTAACATATCAAATTAATGTTTCATGCTACAAATTGTGTTGCATGAGAGAAGGCAGGCAAATGTTCTCTAGTTCTCTATAACAAGCGTTCAGAAAAGGGTACCAACGAAACCTCATCTAATTTACTGTAATAGGTAGACACTTGCAATTTTCACAGTATGTATACTACCATGGCCGCTATTACAATAATACATATAATATAAATTCAAAAATGAAGGGGGGTCCCCATACAATAAATTGCTTTTTGTTTTTTTAAATCGCGATTCTAGTGTTATGACATATTTAAAAACATAACAAATGATTATTTGAAGAGAACGTTCACAGCAGTCACTGCGATTGCATTTATCACATAATTGTTGTGAAGCTCGTACGCTTCGAATGATTGATAACCTGGAAGCATGCAAGTTTTATTTTTTCTCATTGTGCCACCTACTATGAGTCTATTTTGAGCAAAGGATTAAGCAATTTTCATACTTGTCAAATAATTGTCAAAAGTAATGTTTCTGTTACTTTGAAAGTAAGGTTCACACAACTAATTGACAGCATTGTACGCCAGATTTTCCTTTCTTTCAAGATATGGTATACTTTACAGAGGAAAGGTTGGCTATCTCAAATCCAGATTTTTATATCATATTTGCTTGGCGTGCTGGATAAATAATGTTTGAAGGAAACTCATCCTCGAAAAGGTATCAGCTACTCATCAATTGTGTGATTTTGCCAGTCACGTATAACTTTTTTAAGATTCTGGTTCACACATTCCCATAGTTCTCTAATTGGTGCCAGTTTGTCTCCTGAATTTTTTAGAGCCATACTTATTTTATTATCGATTTTAAAAAAAAAAGTACCAAATTTTTTTTAACCCAAATGTTGTGTTTTTCGAGTGTGTATATGTATATTTTTCAAGCAAGGTCTGTAGCCTAAACGGCTTGATGGATTTTAGCTGTCGTTAGATTCGTCTGAACTGTGAGAATGACACTGGGTATGTCAAAATAATAAAAAGTAAAAATGTATTTTTTTGCGCCATTTTAAGAAAATATCCCTATTTATAGAACTTGTATGTTTAAATGTTATTTGAAATGAAAAATGCTACAAAAACAAAACGACAAAATATTCAACGTTAATAGGACTACCGGTTGAAAACGTGTTTTTTTTTTTCAAAAATCAATGCTTTATTGAGGAAAAATAGATATAAATTCAATATTCAAAGTATTGCCCATCGCTAGCCACACATTTTTCCCATTTTTCTGGTAATTCATGGATACCCGTTCTGAAAAATTCGATCGGTTTGGCCGCAATCCACGAATCGATCCATTTTTTGACATCATCGAAATGAATGAAGTGCTGGTCAGCCAGGCAAGGTCTGGACTATACGGCGGGTGGGGTAGGACATCCCATTTGAGCGTTTCAAGGTAATTTTTGACGAAATTTGCAACATGTGGCCGAGCATTGTCATGTTGCAAAATAACTTTATCGTGTCTTGCGACCGTTTTCGGCCGTTTTTCCTTCAGTGCTCGGCTCAAAAGCATCAATTGTCGTCGGTAGACCTCGCCTGTGATTGTTTTATTCGGTTTTAGCAGCTCATAATACACAACACCCTTCTGGTCCCACCAAATGCACAGCATAACCTTCAGCCCATGAATATTCTGAACGGCCGTCGATGTTGAAGCATGTCCGGGGTATCAATACGTCGCCCGACGTTTTGGATTATCGTAATGTACCCATTTTTCATCACCAGTGACGATTCGATGCAAAAAAGACTTCTTTTTGTGGCGTTCAAGCAGCATTTCGGACATGCAAAATCGGCGTTCGACATCTCGTGGCTTCAATTCATGCGGCACCCAATATCCTACCTTTCGGATCAATCCCATTGCTTTGAAACGATCGGAAATGGTTTGCTGAGCGACGCGAAGTTATTTTGCAAGTTTTTCTTGCGTTTATGACGGATCTTGTTCGAGCAATGCCTCCAATTCATGGTCTTTAAACTTTTTCACCTGGCCGGGGCGTTCTTTGTCTTCGGTTTCGAAATCACCATCTTTGAACCGCTTAAGCCACCGCTGACACATTCTAACGTCTACAGTATAGCCCGGGTAAGCTTCGGTAGGCAATTGATGCGCTTCGGTTGCTTTTTTCTTTAAATGAAAGAAGCATATTAAAACTTCCTGCAAATGTTGTTTTGATGGCACGAATGTAGACATTTTACGGCTTTACAAAAACTTGTATGTTTTCACTAATGACCAATAACCTAGACTGAAATAACTGATGTGACAGCTGTCATAGTCAAAATTCACCTCAGAGTAATAGATATGAAGTTGTCTGCAATAACGACATTTTCAACCGGTAGTCCTATTATTTCACCAATATTGGCAATTAATATTTTTGATTTTCCTTAGAGCGGTCTCCGGCCTTCTATCGCTAGCTACAATTTTTGTGTCATGAGCGTACTTTAAAGCACTTTTCTAGCATTGGTTTTCGAAACAGAAAATCGTGGATGTAGACGTTACACAAAGGTGGGCTTTTTCCAGATCTACTATATGTCAAAACTACAGTACAACTTTAATTCCAAAGTTTTCGAACCATTTTATCATGTAAATTGAGAATTGCGTGCTCTGGGAAATGACCACTTTTTTATCCAAATTAATTATTTGGAATCGCGCGTGTTTCTTCATAGAAGTTGTTTAAATGTTCTGCTAGAACCCGTTTCTCAGCATTTGGCAGAAAGGATATAGGCCGAAAGTCTTTAATTTCTTTTCTGCTGTTGCTTTCGGGATTATGTTAGCCTTCTTTCAAATAATGGGAAAGTAAACATTATTTATGTAGTGAGAAATTTCATAAGAGCCTCTTGAACTCTTTTATTGTGCTTGTGTGTCTTTTTGTGCAGGCTTTATTTAACCGAACAGTTCCTTCGAAACTCGTATTAGGAGCCTACATATTAAACGACAGTATGCAGTATGAATTGAAGACAACAGTCGCTCCTGCCAACTAACTTTGCCTAGTTCCCATCTCCTGAGGCCGTTCAACCATCACAGAAGCCGATTGCAACTCCTTTGATTCACCTACCGTATATTCATTCCCCTTTCGAGAACAGCCTCATCGTTTGTAACAAAAAACAAATTTCAAATCAAATCGCAACGCACCGAAAGCAATTTAAATCTGTCCTTCGCTGTTCATTCCACTGCGAAATTAAATTATAAAAGCCAACTTCAATCGAATATCAAAAACTCTCAATCAGAAAAGAATCAAAAAATAAAAGTAATTCCCAATTCCATCCAAGTGAAAAGAAACGTTTCTCCCTCGTGAAAGAAAGTCAACGAGAATGAACACAATTTTCGAGCACACCTCTGCCTAAGGACACACTTGTTCTCCTTAGTCTCAACATTGCATCTTGATTGAAAGGATCCAAGCCAAAAAAAAAAAAAAACAATCACCGCCGCCAACCCACATGCACAAAACAATTGAACCTTCACGATTATTATTATTATTATTATTATTGTATCGAAATAAGGTTCGTTGGCGCTCACTCTCTCTTTGGATACATCCTCCTCGATTGTTTATCTTTATCTCCATCCAAAAGGATCCCCCATTTGCCACATTGATTTTCGATTTCAATTTTTGAATCAACTCTCGTCGAGTGTACAACCGCAACTGAGCAGAATTATCTTTTAGGCCCTCAGGTGCCGCTGGAATTGTCTTAAGAAGGACTGAAGACCGCCACGCCAATCCATAAAAGGATCAAAACAAAAATAAAAAGGAAGGAATTCATTTTCCGTCGACTTGTTTGTTCTTCTTCGTTACTGAAATTAAATCAGTCCAATCTCTGATTTGGGTCGTCCTTAAGTAGTATCCTCTTCTGTGTACGAGCTGAAAGCTTAGACTAATCAATTTGAATGGAACCGGGATCAAATTGAGGCTTCATTATATTGTTGCATGGTGCAACATTTTAATTGGCATGGAGCTGTAAAAGATTCTTGTGGAAAAAATCACGCGCATTTTATTTACGACTTCTTTCCCCGGCTACAGCTTCAATCCCAATTGACAGGGTGCTAGTTGTTTGCTCTTTACTGACTGCATTTAAGGAGCGCTACGGGGAAAGGAACAAAACTCAGGCTAATGCCTTCGTTTAACTTGAAGTTGAAGATCTTTTTTTTTTCTTTTTTCGTTCTTGTGTTTTATTGCACGTGGTTTGGGGGCAATTAGCAGTATGAGACGAGGCAGCACAAAAAGTTAAAGAGCATGGGTAATGACTTTGGCCATTTCCAGGTACAAACTACTACAATCTTGAAATGAGGTGTGTAGCAATTTACAGTCGCACTTGGGTCGGTTCGGAGTGGAATTATCGGATGTTCAGCTGAAGAGGATGATTATCGCGGTGAGTTGTAATCGTTCAGAAAGCGGTTTGATTAAATGCAAGCAATTTGTATCGCACAATTTTAAGATTGCAAGTGCACTTTCGATTAAGGGATCTGCTTAACGACACCAGTGCCAATTTTATTTTTTTTCTAAGGAAATTTGACGAAGCCTTGACAGAATCCCATAATATAGCCATACGTTTTCCAGCTCCGTTTATGCCGGAAAAAACAACTGGCACAATCGAGGAGGAATGAAAAGTGATTTGAATTCCTGAGTATAAAACCAAGCATGGTATAAGCTTTTGAGATGATAAAGTCCAAGTGTATTTTGAACTCCAATTTAGGGTCTAAGATGACACCCAAGTCCTTTTGGTTAAAACTCTATTAAGTCGAATACATCCCATTTGATAACAAAAGAAAACAGGACAACGGATTCTAGCGAACGAAGGGATAGAACATTTATCTGTGTTAAAGTCCAATTGGTTTATATCACACCATTTGGATATGTTATTTATATCTATCTGCAATGCAAAACAATCATTCCAAGAACTGACAGACTTAAATATTTTGACATCATCTGCAAACATCAAACACTCAGACGATTTAACATTTAGAGGTAAGCCGGTGATGAAAACGTTGATGAAGAGTAGTGGCCAATGGTAACTACCTTGAGGTACACCAGAATGATTATAATTTTTTTGAGATAAAGAGGTACCAATTTTAACAAATTGAAGTCGATTTGTTAAATAACTTCAAATCCACGCTAATAGAGACGAATGAATCCACAGATAATGCATTTAATAAACGAATGTTTCCAACAGTCGAGAAATATTCCAGAACTAAGAAATGCGTTGAAAATAAAATGAAGAAATTTCAATGAATTTATTTTGCAATTTTTAATGAATAATGCTGGAATATTATCCGGTGGCGAACTTAGATTGGAGTCTTACTTAGTCAATTCCTCATCGATCTCATCTTCAGATATGGCTATGGATCCCATGTCAACGATACGAGGAATTTCTAAAAGATTCTCTAAGTTAGAAGACTGTTTACTAAAATTCGACTAAAAGAAAGTTGCAAACATGTCACATCACCATTATAGGTCATATTGCCAAAGTCACCAACTGGCTTTCTTTTAACATTTATATGTTTCCAAAAAGCTTTCGATTTTTTTTTAATCCTTGACTCCATTGTCCATACATACTGCCAATATTCATACTCCTTTCTTAAAGGACAATATTCAGGTCGATGACTAGAGTCAACTTTGCACTTACCATCTAATTTAATCATAACATTTTTAAACGCGATAAGCTTTTGGAGTACCAAACAGGTTTTTTTAGAGAATGCCTCTTCGATAACGTTTTCGAATGACAGATAACTTGAGTATAAAACTGTGTGGCAAAAAATTGTATCCCAATTAACTGTGCGCAAATAATCGTTTTTGGAAGTGTAATCAGCCTTTTTGAAATCATACTTTGTATAGAAATATTTTATGCTTTTCGATGAATGGTATTATTGAACAGAGGAAATTCTTCTTCAGTTATCAGGATTTCTAAGTCCTGTGGAACAAAAATCTGCTGCTGCCAATAGAGTTAACAACATCACTTTGTTGAATTAAATTTAAAGATGCCATTTGTGTAGTACTTGTGAGGGAAATGCAGCTTTTAGCTTGAAGTGATTACGAATGAGCGAATTTAATTTAAATTTATCACACTTTTCTCTCGAAACTACCCATGTCGCCTTCATGCGCTTTTGAAAATGTCCATGCTTCTGTATATGAAGTAAATGTAGTAGGACGGGAATTATAGGGGCCTAGGCAACACTAAGTTTTGCCAGGTGTAATCTGACATTTCCATTGGAAAGTTTGACATTTTTTAGCACAACATCACTCAGAACGTGTTGTCATTTAATCGTGAATTGTTTTATTTACAGAGACTTGAAAAACTGATATTAACTCGTGAACACTTTCGTGCGATCATTTTTCACAACTTTCGACGTGGCTTATCACGACAAGAGTGCATTGATGAACTTAAATCTTCGTATGGCGATGAAGCACCATCCTATAGCACTGTGAAAAACAGGTTTAATGATTTCAGTCATGGCCGACACTTGCTCAAAGACGAATTCCGTGAAGGTCATCCAAAAACGGCTGTTGTGCCAGAGAACATTGATGCCGTGCGTGAACTGATAATGCAAGATCGTCATGTGATATACCGTGAGATAGAGGCATCCTTGGGCATTTCTCCCACCAGCATACATTCGATATTGCATGATGCCTGAAGTCTTCGGAGAAATTCGAAAAACGAACAAGAGAAGACGAGCCATTGTCCACCATGACAATGCGAGCTCTCACACATCGGCTCAAAACAGCGCCTTTTTGATCGGCCAAAACGTCGAATTGATGAGTCATCCGCGGTACAGCCCTGACTTGGCACCCAATGACTTCTTTTTATTCCCGCACATCAAGAAAAAAATGCGTGGTCAACGATTTTCGTCGCCAGAACATGCTGTTGAAGCGTTCAAAAACCATGTTTTGGAGGGTCTCAATCGGAGTGGAAAAAGTGTTTCGACAATTGGTTTGAGCGCATGAAAAAGTGTAAGCATGATTTATGCTGGAGAATACTTTTAAAAACAATAAAACCACTTTTGATGATAAATATTCGCATTTTCATTATTAGGCCAGAAATATATCTAGCAACCTACGTATAGAGCGACATGAAACCAGGGGTATTCTTCGTTTAAACTCAGCGCTGGTGTTATTGTCTGTGTTTGCAGTGAAGCCTAGGCAGACAAAATCCCTAACTGCCTCATAGTTATAGCTGTCTATGTTAACGTTCTGACCCAGACGTCGGATTTGGTTGTCCTTTCTTGATGGCAGCACATGTTTTTTTTTTGCCCTCGGTATACGCAAAACCCTATCTTTCAGTTTTGTCTGAACACTCATACACGCACTATTGATATCAAGTTCCCTAGTTCCCTAGTTACATCAATATCTTCGGCGTATGCGAGTTAATGAACAGACCTTCTAATGATAGTGCCTCTGGTGTTCACACGGGACTTTTGCACTATTGTTTCAAGTATTATGCTGAAGAACTTGCATGACAGTGCATCACCTTGCCTTAAACGTTGTTTGGCATCAAATGGATCGGTGACGTCTTTGCCGACTTTAGTGGAGCAGCTGGAGTTCTCCAACGCCATCCTTCACAAAAAGACGAGCTTGTAAATCTTTTCTCTGTGGACTAAACAGTATCAAAACCAACCTTGAAATTGATGAAAAGACACCACCTTTTTTCCAAGATCTGCCGATATGTTAATATTTAATATTTTTTCTCGTCGAAAGCCACATTGATATGGACCTATTAGGTTGTTGACGAACGGTTGCAAACGTTCATATAATGTTGCGGGAAAGGTGTCATAGGCAATGTTGAAAAGATTGATAACTTTATAATTTGCACAGCTTGGGTGGTGTCATTTCTTCAAGATTGGGCAAACAATTATGAGATTCTATTCATCTTTGATGCTTTATTGTATCATTACCGCCACATTGAAGAGTTCAACAGCTAAAGTGGCTTTATAAGATTAAAGCTGATAGACGCTGTTGGTATTCATCATCGAATGATTCATACCGCCTGTCAGCGGAATTTTATTCTTCGTTGTCGTAATACAGTCTGTAAAAGTGGTTCTTTCATGTCCTCAGCATTGACTTTGGTACATTGTTGGTAGAATTTTTGAACCTCTATCCTGTTTCTCCTATCCTCGATCTAATCAGTCTAATCAGTCTAAGTTGTAGTAGGAGGCTATAAAAAAATTCGTGTCTAAGAACATAAACGGTGTGGTCCACCGGTGGGTCGTGTGACAATCAACTTGTTAAATATATTTTTTAGTCAAATTTTACCAATATGTGTATAAATTTTAGCATATAGAGATATGATGTCGTGGACTTATCTGTAGACTATTTTGAGTACTACAACTTTGCAGTAGAAAGCAATTAAATCTCTCTTTCCTTTTACGCAGTATTTAAAAAAAAACTCATTCGAAAACTCATCGATTTTAAATTGATCGCCTCCTTACTTACTTAGTTACTTACGTTCATTCTGAATGCTGGTGAAAGAATTTTTGAAATCGGATGAGTAGATTCGAAGATTCACTCCTACAAACAAACCTTACTTACTTACTTACTTAAGCTGGCTCTACAGACCGGGGTGGAACTCGGCTTCAACCATCAAGCATCTCCAGCCAGCTCGATCTTTTGCTAGCTGCTTCCAGTTCCGCACGCTAAGTTAGATGAGGTCCCTTTCCACTTGCGCGCGCCACCACACGGTCTTCCTCTGCTGCACCGTCCCTCGGGGGTGGATTCGAAAACTTTCCGGGCCAAGCATTGGTTTCCATCCGCTCTACATGACTTAGCCATCTCAATCGTTGGATCTTCACTCTTTTGGCTAGGTTGATACAGCTGACAAGCTCGTATAGTTCGTGGTTCGTGATTGTATCTTCTCCTCCAATCACCGTCTATGCAGACAGGACCAAAGATCACCCGAAGAAATTTCCCCTCGAAGCAGCCAAGAGCAGCTTCGTACACTTTTGACAAAGTCCATGCCTCCGCGCTATATAGCAGGACTCGGACGATGGAAGTCTTATGTACTTTTACTTTGGTTGTTCGAGAGAGGGCTTTGTTCATCAATTGCTTTCTCAGCCCATAGAAGTAACGATTGGCAAGTGTAATTCTTCGTCTGATTTCAGCGCTGACATCGCGTCGCCTTGCCTGAATCCTTTTTTGACACCAAAGCTATAAGTTCGCATACTGTGATTCTTTATCTTCATTTCTGTCGTGGTCACCTCACCTAAATATAAAAAGTTTAACATAAGAATGCATCCTTCACTCTATCAAAAGTTATATAGTCCTCGTCGATATATGTTCCAAAATTATAACAAAAAGCAAACAGCAACTTCAGTGGAATTTAACTCTCCTGTTGGATCCCTCTCTAAACACGCTGTGTGGTCAAAAAGTTGCTATCATAAGCATACCGATTCATCTTCATTTTGTTGGAGCACTGTAAATTTTCGTGCCCACCCCGAAATAGCAATCTGTGTGCACTCACGCTTCCTCCATCTATCCAAAGACCACTTTCACTTGCCAATTCCGCAGGCAACAACCTCTTTCACCATCGCAGTACACACAATCGCTGCCATCAATCGTACAATTTCATTTCAGCCAAACAAATGACTCAGGCTGCACACAAGACCCACCAAGATGACAATGTTGTTCTCCAGCTACAGCCAGCTACTTCACTGGGCACTCCACAAAAGGGAGTCGTTGGAACGCAATCATAATGTTCCAACAAAAGAATAGGTAAATCCGAACCTGACGACGACCAAAAGTGCTCTTCGGCTTCTATTCCAGAGGACAGCGCCAATCATCGAGGAGCACAACAACACCAACAATGACCAAAGGAAGTGCAGGAGCTACTGCATGAGTTTTGTGTTTGGCACGAAAAGTAACACCCACTCGCACCGGCACTACCTGTATGCCCTCATCTTACGAAGCACTGGCTCTTCACTGGAACAAACCTAATTGACTTGTCCGTATGGAGCTGGCTCATATCTGCCTGATAACTTAATCATCATCATCATCGTCGTCGTCCGGGAGGACTGTAGAACAGAACAAGTGATGCAACTTGAACAATCACGAAGGTCTAGCAGGAAGATATCATCCTCGAGTGTTGCTGGCTGTTTCTGTATGCGGCTTGAATCACGACCATCGCCTTAAACCACCTCGCATGATTGAGTGCAATAAATATTAATGCGCAACGGCTAGTGTTTAGCTGCATCCACTGTCCCAAGACTCCTCCGATCTGTTCCTGGATTCATTTTCGTCTTCGATGGAGTATCACGAGTGGGGGGAACGTCGCCGTCGCTTACATGGAACTGGGCTGTAGTCTCACCGGCAACACCTTTCAGCCTTGAGGGGGTAATAATTGCGGGATTGAATTGTGATCTAAAGGAAAGTCTATGTGGCTAGTTGGGATTGGCACAACATGCGGAATTCGGTTAGTGCTGGTACTACCACCCAAGTGAAGGCGATTAGGATAAAAAAACACTGGTCTGGGACATTTGCTCAAGGGACTCCAGAAAGCTGTTTGTTAACTGCTGTTTTAGCTCAAGAAAGAAAGTTCAAGGAATTCGGAGCGAAGACCTATGATTGTAAGCAAGGCTTGAGTAAAAACTATAGACACACTACAGCGATCGAAATAGTTTTTCAAATGAGAAGTCAAATCGTTTGTTCGAATCAAGCCTCAAATTAGAGTTGGCAACTTCAATGAGCAATTTGTATAGAAGACGCAACAGAAGAAGAAGTTTTCATGATGCTGTATCAAATGAGCAACAAAAAAGGGCCATGAGCGGACAATTGAGACCAGTTGATCTCTGAAAATAAAGGCTTCTTTTCTTGCTCCAGTAATTATAAAAATTATAAACCGAAGCATACATCAGTGTCCAATCTTATGAAAAAGTACACATTTTTGCACCCAAATCAGTACGCTTTTCACAAAAGTAAGAGTATGCTGGGCTGAATAAAAGTCACCACGTCCTTGTGCTATTCATCGACTTTAGTAAAGCGTTCGACATCCTGACGCTTTTTTGGAATATTTCAGCAGAAATGGCTTAAGAGGAGTACTAGTAATGTGACTTCGAAGCTATTTGACTGAAAGTTAAATTGTCGGATTCATTAAGCAACGAAGCCAAGCGAATATGGTGTACGCAAGGTTGCGAATCGGGCCCAATATTGTTCATTCCTTACAAACGAACTTCTGCGGCTTTTTATAAATTAAATGCTTATTTCTATGCCGACGACATTGCAATAGTGGTTAAACACAAAGACTCAAATTCAACGCTGTCTCCAATTGGTGTCATGATAACCGATTAGTTATATCCTTTCCGGAAATAAAAAACAAAATATGACGTAAATGTTCCCTTTGATTTTCCATTTTTCAACAGACGCCAAACAAAAATAACACAACCGATCAAAAAAAAAATGTTTACTAATTGACAGCTGAAGTACCAACTATCAAACAACAAAATGTGTTTGACATTTCGTTTACGTCAGCAAACCTAAAAATTCAACTGAAGCCATCTATGAGTGAAATCCGCAATTACTTAATTGCCAAACCAGTTACTGTCCGGATTTATCATCGAAATGACTGCACAGGTAGTCAAAAGTTTCAAATACCTCGGAGTAACCATCGACGAAAATTTCCTTTCCCGTGAGTATACAGGACTATTTTTGCAATGGCGTATCCCAAGCGACACTCCAATCTCGAAGTGCAAAAGCAGGTGTACTACTCACTATCTGAGTCACGCATAAAATATGGGACCCAGGCATGGGGAAACGCGGCGAAATCTCATTAAAACAAAATCGTCTCATTAAACTTTTGAGACATGATAATTCAAATCTTTAAGTTTTAGATGTCAAAGCAATTTTCCAGATGACAACACTGCTGCACTACATGGACGGGCTGGCGTTTTCTTCAACCTTTACGCCACATGCTAAGTATAGGAAGATGAGCCTTAGTAATGTTAGAACTATCTGCAACTTATAACATTTACGGAAATTGAGAGCTACTATATGCTATCCCAAAATTTATCGAAACGCTTCCTCGGTTTTTGAAAGATATTCCGAATTTTAAGAAAATAAAAAAAGGTGTTAAAAACATATTTGCTTGAAAAACATTTTGTAAACTAAAAGTATAATTTTCATTATTTTTACCTTATTTGTTAATATTGTTATTATTGAAATTGCAGATAAGCACTTTGCTTTGCGCGTAAAAATTCTAAATTGTGTATAAAGCAAATAAATCTATCTATTTATCTACCTAGTTATTTGCTGCTAGTACTTTCAAAGGTTGATCCCAAAACTTTATAGTCTTAGTGGTCGGTAGACCTTTAAGAATGCTGCCATCTTTCGAAGACCATTCCTAGTTACGGAAAAATCATAAGAGTTCAACACCTTCCCCGGAAACCACATTCATAGAATTGAAGAAAAACAAAGTTTGAGCCTTCGACAACTTTCCTTGCCTCAAAGTCTTGTCTACCAACGACGACTTGATGAAGGAATTTGGAGATTCTACTCCTCCAATTTCTACGCTAGTGGAACAAAAGGATCAAGATAACATTTCAATAGAAAATTTGGATAACCAAGCTGACAGCCTGAGGCCGCAGAAGTTCATAGTCGCAAGTTTAACGCAAAAGATTATGGCGTTCGTATATTGTAATGGCGAGGGTATTGTTGTGTCAGATTACCTGGAAAAGGGAGTCACCTTTTGTGTGAAATTTTCTAAAAAAAAAAGTAAAAAGTTTAGACTTCGAGCTGGAGTAAAAGGCTGACAGCGTTTTCTTCTTTCCACGGACTTTAAGACAAGATCATGGGAAAGACATTTGATGGCCGCTGTAGAAGAGCATTTTGGCAGAGCCAAGATAAGGAATTTTGGAACTTGAGAAGTTGGAAAAATTATCTTTCCCAGTGGCATGGTTCGAAGAGGATAAAATGTTGATTGCTTTCAAAGAGGCAGAACGATGTTACGACGGGTAATAGAAGCCAATACTCAGCGGAACTTATGTTCTCATATGCAACGGCATAGTCGATGCTAGTGGCTTCTGTGATTTAAATTACCCAAGTTTTGCGAGAAATGGGTTGCCTCGGTTGAGAATGAAGCCCAAACTAGAAATGGACTTGGTGCGAAAAAGGAATGCACTGTGTTTGTCTGCTTCTGGAATGCAAGTCAACATAAGATTTAATGAAAAATTGGAAAGTGTCCTTAAGCTGCATAGGGGGAATATTAATGCGATCAAGGACGAAAGACGAATAGGATAGGGACCAATGCTAAAAGAACACATGCGACATATACTTCAGCTGTCTCAGAAGGTTGCAATAAGCGATCGTCTTGTTGTGGAAAGAGGCAAAATTTCATAGCGTGAATTTAATATCTGCTCACGACCACATCGACGAAGCTGGAGACTATATAAATGGGGGTTTGTAAGAACTCTGAGCCTATGAATGCTGTAAATCGTGATTGGGGATTTTGACCTAGATTTAAACTTCATCTTAGCCTCCACACCTAAGCCTCGAGTTGTACATGTGTAGTTACAAACAGCAAAGGTTTAAACCAAGGCTCTGAAATCCACTCTGATAAATATGTTCGAGATAAAACTAAATTTGATCTACAAAATACCAATTGCAAAAATGTCGAATGCCAGCATTGCCACTGACGAAGGTCTTTGCCGGCGAAGCAGATTCAAAACTAAATCTCTATCAATTCTTTATTAAGTCCGTTTTAATTTGGTTTTGAAAAAATCAACGCTGTTTTTCAGCATTGGTTAATATCTTGGACGACATTGATATGGGATGCGCTACCTTGCTATGCCTTGCGGACTGTTCAAAACCCTGCGAAAAGGCAATCAACTCATCCTTTGCTGGAAATTAAAGCATTTGTTTGGTTTCAGTGAAAAAGCGGTTATAAAAAGTTTTTTGTCTGAGAGATGGCAAAGAGTTGTTGTTTTTTTTTTTTTTTAGTGCAAATTTTATTATCTCTATTACATGTGAATTACTTAATTGCTAGGGAAAATAGCTTAAAACTAGCTTAAATAACATGGTGTTTATATCTATCTTACTGGCCAATTACAGGCGCTCTAAGCTAAACTTACTTATTAGACTATGTCTTTCGACTTAAACTTACATATTCTTTGGTTCCTTAACAATGCTAACTAGGCAAAGAGTTGTTGTTGATGGTAAGTGCTTGACTCTAAAACGTCTTATTCAGGGTATGCCACAGGGATCAATCCAAGGGCCCATATTGTTTAATATATTTATTAACGACTTTCCTTGAATATATAAGCAAGTGCTGACTCATTGCACACGATATTCAGCTCTTATCTGCCCGGCCACCTGAGTCAGATAGATGAGATGGTAGCCTGTTTTAACAAAGACTTGGCAGCCATCCAAGGTGCACTGCTATTGCACAAAGATCTTTCAGTTTGAATGCTGTGTCAATTATATGGCTCTCTGACAACAAGTCTTAGTGAAAAAATTACTCCCTTAGGATATGAATTTTAATACAGCTGGGTGGCGGATTTTTTAGAGCGCCTGCCTTTCAATTGATTCAATTGATAGGTCCCAAGTTCGATTCCAAGAGTGGTATAGGTTTTGAATTTGGTTTAGTCACCATTTGCCATGGGGATTAAGTTAATGGCACTATCACTGAATTTGTCACCCACCGATAGTAGTCTGTCTAATGTTTGACTTTGTTGTAGTGGTTGTTGTATCGGCTAATTTTCTAGTTCGTGTTGTCCAAATAGTGGTTTGTGTAAGTTGTGTGAGTAGATGTCTCTGCTGTGAAGGCATAACACTGGCAGCGGGGTGTTTATCTAAATCTTCAAAACTTTCAAAGTACATATGATATATGAACTAATGTCGAAAAAAATCCTGCGAATTATACGAAAGCTTATAGGTTGATATAAAAAACTTCCGTCCCCGTTTCGGGCTCCACCCACGGAAGAGAGTTGAAACCAAATACATCTGAGTTTCTCAAACCATTTCATAATCTTTCATTCTTCTCCTAATTCTTTCGCTTGCTCTGTGCTACACGCATTATAAGAGTGTTCATATCCTCTTGAAGAGCGAGCCAAATTTATAAACAAAATAAAAAACTTCGTTAACCGAAGCATATCTGGATGCATCTGTGGATGCTTACGCAAACGCTGGCTTACAACTGACTTTACTTCGATTGAGGCTCGCTGGAGACTTGTACGTACACGTCGTCCCAATAATAAAATATGCCGAAGTCGTTTACAGCAACCTCGGTTCGTTATCCCAGCCTAATTTGCTGGTAGCTTTCAACGATGCAGTACGATATGTTCATGGTCTTCGAAGGAACGATTGAAGTTCAGTTTTTGCTCACAACCAAATGAGTTTAAACCCACAGTTATGTCTTAAGGCGAGGGTTTATATTTAATTATAAAATAATTATAATATTTCAAAGTCGCTACCTTATTTGTTTCACGAGCTGGAATTCTCTCGATCCCGTGGGACACTTAACCTTTAGAAATCTTACTATATTTATCTTAACCACATTAGCGTATTCTTCATTCATGCCGTAATGTTATGGAACTCTCTGGCCTTGAGAAATTAAGATAAGCATGAAGAGTGGAGCAAAAGTGTACCACTCCTGATGAACAAACAGTCGTTAGTATATCAGAGAGATGAAATCAAAATAAGGAAGCCGAACAGTGACCAAATTCAGTAAGAGCTGCCAATAAAAGGCATAAGACGCTTATGATACTAAGCCTTCCGAGTTGATTCTGAATGTACTTCAAAAATGATTTATTTCAAAGAAGTTTATGGTTTGGAAGACTCATGCTATTCATTTTGCTCACATTAGTCCTGCACCAACAGATCTTGTTAGGTCAGCGGCTATTAGATCAGAGTTAAAGAGCATAAGGGACACTTATTTCGAAAATATAAAAGCTTTGTTGGGACTTCGCATCCTTACTGCTCTTTTGCGGGGCTTCCTGCTTGATCAGAAAAAAATTGTCAGAGCAGGAAAATCGTGGCACATTTGATAAGATAGTCGCAAGACATCAGATAAGGAACTTGTTGATGGGGAAATATCTGAAACTTCATTAGCGTGGGTCCTACGTGATTTAAGCTGAGCAGCTTTATTGGTTTTCGAGGAAAAAGACATTTTACACTGTGTAAGGGGAAAGTTCCATAAGAAGTAGTTCCGGTTGCTTATCTACTCCAAACAATTGTCGAGCTCATTAAGAATAGCCACACATAACTGGTTCACCAATGTTCCTTACAAATCTTTTAACAATAAAGTAGAATAAAATAAATATATACATACATTCAGGTGGACAGATTCAACGGTTGCCGAAAATAGCTGCTTCATTCGTTTCTCTTATATAAGGACATGTCCGCGGTTTCCATCAACACTAAGCAGCATAATCTAGCAACGTCTTTAGTTATATAGTGGCGAACATCATGATAAAGCAGCTGCAAGGGTTACGACAGCGGAATGGAGTGCTGCTTCCGCGAAGTGAAAATACAACCAGGTCGGCAATCGATAAATTTTCATGACTACCGCTTCCGCTGGCGTATCGAAAAATAGAAAAACAAAGAACAATTATAATCAAGAACTGCATCTTTCTAGTATTGGCACGAGCGCAATTGAGTAATAAGACCCTCTCTCGAAAGTCCAAAAGGACAAGGTCTTAACGGCCCTGATCATGGCATAAGCTTTGAGAGAAAACTACTCTGTTCCTATGTGTGGAGGAACAGGATAACTTTATCTTCACTGACGCACACAAGTAAAAAGGGACTTAGTGTTCGCAATCGAAGGCAGTTTTCTAACTAAACTAAACGAATTTTTGTTCACAAAAATTGAAGAGGAGGATATTGGCAACATTTGGTTTCAACAGGACTGCGCTACGTGCCACACAGCCGAAACTACACTCGATGTTTTGCGCCCTGTTTTTGAAGATCGCATTATCAGCCGCAGAGCTGATGTCGTTTGGCCACCTCGGAGCTGCGATTTGATATCGTTGGACTATTATTTGTGGGCTGCCCTCAAAGATACGTGTTACGCCGACTAGCCAGAGACAATCGACACTTTAAAGGACAATATTCGTGAAGCCATTGGTGAAATACAGCTGCACACAATCGATAATGTGCTTAAAAATTTTACCGATCGTGTAGACTACTGCATGGCCAGCCGAGGCAGCCATTTGAATGAAATTATTTTCCATTATTAACCGGAAGAATAGTACTTTCAAATAAAAAAAGAAATTTGAGAAAATATTCAGCAGTCTTTTTTTTTATAGCATTTTCAAAAAAAAAGTTATTTGGCGGACCCTTTATATTTGTGTGAAGCAGCCAGACCTGACTCAATTTTCGTGATTTAATTACTTGAATACCCAGGACTACCCTTCATTGGCTTCGTCAATAGAATCAAAAACCTGAAATAACAAAAATGTATATTTTCTGTAGAAGTTATGCTCATGTCAAAGTCGACAAAATCTTGTCCACCCAAAATCATCTCATAGACAAGACATTCATCCTTCACTCATCATCATTTTGATGTCCCATTTAATCGAGCGACATTGCCTTCTTTTCCCCATCCTTCAGTCGACAGTGTTTTCTGTCCAAATACAACAAATTCGCATCGCATCCGCCCCATTTCGCCACATGCTTAAGTTAAATTAGTTGAAGCTATTGTCGTGTCCTTGCAAGAGGGCAGACAACTTGTAGCAACTAGATTACCAACCACCACAAGTAACTGTGTCCAGAATTAGTATTACGTGAAATATGAAATTGGCTCAATGTTATTGTCCTTGGAGAACTTAATTTACCCAAATGTGGTTTAATTATCCTTACGCTCCTATCAGCATACAAAATGAATAAGCTTCTCCTGTTTTATTTTTTATTTTTTATGAGCTGTGCACAGTGAGGACGTGGATTTCCACAAAAATCCTGGATTACACGACAAGGCAAGGCTACCACGTTTGCAGTTGGGTTTTTTGCATGAATCCTGCTCAGAGGTAACTACATATTTCCATTTGGATAACTCCTAGCGAACTTTCTCAATAAAAAAAAAAAAAAACATGTTTCCTTTCCTTTTATTTTTAGTTGGACACAGGCGAGCTCTCTTTTTATCATCTCGTCAACAAATTGTGTACTAAAATAAGCCGTGTCGTCGCAGGAATCAGAACGAACCTCCATTGTCACGAATGACCTAATTTTTCTTTTGATAATCCTTGTTTTCCGAATTTTTCTGGCTCCGCGTTTGGCTTTGGTTTTTTTGAGTTAAAACAAGGAAACGTGCGCTGCAGTGTTTTTTTTTTTATTCCAGGTAAAGGAACTTGAAGCAGTGCCAACGACTGGAATATCCTTTGAAATGATATTTTCAAAGTTCACCCCGAAGGCTTTTCCATCAAACTCGAAGAGGGAGTGTCGTTTTTTTTATCAAAACTAAATTTCAAAAACTCATATCCGAGGAGAAAATTCCTTCACATGGTGAAATGCCTATCAAGGATTAGAGCGGAAATTGTTTCATTTCAGGCTTTCTTTTTTTCCATTCTCTGTTCGTTATCACGAGTTGAATCTAACTTGTGCGGGTTGCTTCTAATTGAAAAAGAAAAGCGAACGAAAAAAAAAAATGTCCTGGGCATGGCTGTGATAAGGATTTTTTTCTATCCACGTGACAGTCTATGGAGGCTATAAACCACACTTCAATGAAAAAGTTTGTCAAAGGAATAGATTTCAGTGGGCAGCTTCGAAAAAAATTGAATTCTCTTAATTCAAACAACACGATATCCTGGCATGTCCTTTGTCTCTCGCTGGGTGAGGTGGGTACTATAATTCTATGCCGGAACCATTCAACTCATTTCCAGTCAATGGACGGGTATACCTGTTAAATAAAAATTAATAGACGCTTTGGAGATTGTTATCAGATCAGCATAAGCGTAGAAAGGAGGGAAGTAATTTTTATCATCAGCCAATTTTCGCGTAGACTCGATACGAGAGAGAATCCTGTTTGAAGAGCTCATGGGGATGGATGCTTAATTTATGAGATTCCAATTTGGAGATAATGATAATGAAGGAAGAAATAATTTCGTTTTCTCGCCTTTTTTGTGATGTCTTATGCAATATCCGCTCGAAGGATATTTGAAATAAAAATTAATTCTTTGCAGTGATAAAGATTGATGCTTAATGTTCGACTTTGCTTGTCAGGTCGGCTATGCTTGGAGGAACTGAGCCAGAGCTAAGGTTGTGATCTAGGCTTCTCGGTCCCGGAAGCTGCTTCCAGTTTGAAGCATCATTGGTTATTTGATCCTTGAAGCAAAGATTGGGTTCCTTTTTTGTGGATCTGGTGGCAGAGATTGAAAGACACATTTTTGCCTTTACAACTAGATCAAGATCATTGAGCAGATTTTAGATCTTGTGGTTGCATCTTCTCCTCCATTTGCTGTCCTCGCTGACACGACCGCATATCGGACTAAGGTTTTTCCTTCTCAAGGTTCATTAAATCCGCCCTTCTGTCTTGCTTGCGGTCCAATATTTGACAAGTTCAATGCGATGAATTTTGTCAAAGGTGGCTCTCAAGTCGGTGATGGATGGCTTAAAATCATTCTACTTGGCGCATTTTTCAATCTTGAATAGAATCTTGTACGAGTAAGTCACGTTTAGGAGGAATTTGTCTCAATGTTACTCGTCAGGGTGGTCGGCTAGTGATAAGACATGATCCGGTCCTCTCAATCCTGACATTGAATCCCAGCGTTATTTTAAAAGCTCCGCTTAGAAACTATTTTAATCGGCAGCATTGCAATTGCAATTACGAAGAGACTGTGTACACCTTGTGTACCATGCGGCGAGACTTTTGGACTTTTTTGAAGCAATCATGAGTTCAACACTCTTCGTCTGTTCGACTTTTTCTCTGCAGTGTCTTCGGATGCGCCTTATATGTTGCCGTTTCCTTTTGCAGGCAATAGTCGTCATTCCTGTTTGTTCACATGTCTTGTAGCGCGGTTTTTTGGTTTGCAATTGAGATGCTCTATTAGATGTGATCGATTTGGTTGGCAGTTTGGCCGTCTTGGTACAGACAAGTTTTTGGATCTTTTTTGTGAGGAAGTTTTTGAGTTGGATGTTTCTAAGTCTGTCCTATCTTGCCACACGCCTTGGATGTGTCCTTCATCGACTTTTGCATAGTATATATTATTTTAACTTCAAACAAGGGAAAGGCTACCGATACCCTGCTCAATTTTTCATAGTCCTTCGATTCATTGGTGGACAAATGAACCTCACAGGTTCACAGGAAGACAACAGCTCGAGGATATTTTGAATATTTAACTACCTCCTATGGTCTTTCATTCACCTTTTTAAGCAATGAGTCGTCTTCTTTTTTTACATTTCGTTCTTGCTATACTGCTTGAATTGAAGAACTCGGGGTATGTAACATGAAGACACTAGTAGAGCGACCATAAAGATCTATTGTACCTCTTTTATTCCAGACAGATGGGATCTCTTAAAAGTCTTCCCCTTTTACAGATGTTTTGTTAGTCATTGTAAATCTTTCTCCGGTTAGGCTTGGGCAGTTGGTCAATTCTACATTTCCTTTAGCCTAGCAACAGTGCTTACAGAATTCTGTACTACTAAGACTAATTTTATTGAAGTGATAATTACATTCTCCGTATCCAAAAAGCTCTCTTAAGTTCTAGAGCTTTCTTGGCAAGTTCGGGATTAGTTTTGTTGGATGAACATTCTTTCGGGTTTTATATCCTCCTGATTATTCGAAAACTAGTACCTGTGTTTGATGATCCATTTGTTTACATATAGGTTTGTTTCTGTATTGTTAAAGCCATAAAGTGAGCAATGCCCAGTGAAGGGTTTCTGAGCACCTTCTTTAGCTTGTTTGTCATGCTTTGCATTACCTTCATGGTTTTGATGGTCTGGCACCCAATTAAGTATAAGTCTGTTATTTTCTGCCACCGTATTTAGTCCTTTTCCCAGACACCCTTAGAGTTGAATGTGTACCTCTTTACCGCATAAAAAACCGCTTTGCTATCTGAGTGATCCAAGTAGGTTTTGGGAAAGTCGCTTCCATGGTTACCAATATCTGGAATAAGCGTTGGCTCTTTTGAACTCTGGGTTAAGAAATAAGTCCCAAATACGCTGGAAATAACTTCTTCTAGTTTTGTCTCTTCAGAATTAATAAGCCAGTCAGAATTGTGTATATACTATATATATAAATTCTGCGAAGACAGTTTGCTGCAGATGCACTTTCGATACTGTCACAGCTTTGGTTACAATTACCTTCCAGCCCTATGCTGGGTCCCTGGGTATAGTGTTATCCCACGCAATGAAAGACCCGACGAGCTAGCAAGAATTGAAATGAGCTTGCCAATGGCAATAAATCAGGAAATCCCTTACCCCTCAATTCAAGCAATAAATACCATGCTAAATTCAGATGCCATCAATATCACCAATCGGCGATGGGTGGTCCTAGACACTTGCAGGACTTCGAGGCAAATTTGGCCTCGCATTAACCCAAAAAAAAAAGGAATAGAATAAGTAAGGTGGTAGGAATTATCACAGGTCACTGGTTAATGGGCTCACACGAATTAAGAATGAGAGCCCCCTATAACGACTTTTGCAGGAGCTTCAGGGATGATGAAGAAGTAGAATGCATACTACACTACCTTGGCAACCTAGAAGATATGTCAGACTTGAAAATTCAGAAAATAGCAAAATTTATTAGGAACACAAACTGGTGATAAACGATAATGAAGTGGACAATCTCTACAGAGACAAATTGGATACCAACAGGTTTTTTGAAGTATCCAATAGTCCCCAATCACACTTACCTACCCACCTATTTATCACCTTCTTTGAGTTCATCAACATGCGTTACAGTATAGTCGTTTGGCTAATTTGGAGATACTTGTTGTTATCTAGCTATAATAAACTTCTGCCAAGACCTACAGACTCCAACTGTGGGCATGTAGAAGTCAAACAAATTTAAAAAACGTACAAACCTTCCAAATGAAGTTCTACGAGCAATGGTAAGAAACACTGAACTATAAAACGATTAAAAGGTCTGGTGGCAGAAAAAGTAAAAAAAATACAAGACATACTTAATACTTAATTGAAAAATGAAAATCTATAGTGACGAGAAGATCAAGAAGGGTGAAACACTTTAGATAGATAGAAAAAATACTTTATTGTGGCCAAAATATGTACAATTTGATTTTTTTTTCTTAACTTAATATTGTATCTACAAAGATTTGGTTTACATACCTTACGAGGCAAGAATAAAGAGGATTGAGAACAGTTACTGAGAAAAATAGAACTTGATTTCAATCACAGAGTTCGTAATTAAATAAATAGATACCATCTGTTATGTTCTTAAAAGGAATAAAACACGTCTTCTTCTGTTGTTAGTTCTTTATCAACTCTTTGGTTCTTTACTTTGCTTTCATAAAGTTTAAAACTGCAAATATAATCGTACTTTCCCAATACCGACAAATTTTGATTAGTCAACGTAAGTAAAATAATTTTACAAGATGCGAGCCATTAATTGCATTCGCTGGGCGTTTATTCTGATGGTTTTGACCTCATCTTAAGCAAGTACTTTAAATACCTGCCGACGGCGTTGAATCTGTACAATCCCTCCAATGGCTTTTCCCTTTTGAATAGTTGTTCATCTTCAAATGTTTGTGTTGTTGCTGGTGTTGTGTTCGCCGTACTGATGTTGAGTTGCTGTTCCGCTCCCGTTTTTCATTCCATGTTTGTATAAGATGTGATGCCCGTTTAATAAAATGAATAGGTTTCTCCGCTGTTATTTCACCTTGTGACATATCTGTTGCTTGTGCTTTTCCCAGTACATATATCTTGGATATTTCTTCCGCTTTTTCCAGTGCTAAGTCGTCCATTCCAAGAAGTTTTTCTCCTAAGCTATCATCCTGCGGTCCGATGAAGAGCATGTCTCTCACCACAGAATTTTCATCACTATACTCGCAAGACGATACCATTTCTTTTAACTCAGTTAAATATCCATCAAGAGTTTGTGTGCTCTTTTGGCGATAACTCAGAAACTTGAACCTCTGATATATGAGGTATTTTCTTGGCTCAAAATAACTATCGTATTTGGTAATCACATTTTTAAACACTGTTCCGTCATCTTCAGGTTTAAATGTATTAAAAAATCGAATGCCTTCTTCTCCTATTTCATTTAGTTTATTGGATTCATGATATTCACTTACATAGACTCTAAGCCTTAATCACAAAAGTTCAATTGTGATATTGAATTCAAGTTAAAAAATAGAATAGTAAGAAAATAAAGTATAATAATATAATAATAATAATGTAAAAATAATCATGACGATTTTAGGAAAAAAATATATATTTTTGAGTTTTTATTTTTAAGAAGAGAAAAGAAGAAAATGATCAACACCATATTACATCACATACAAGAAAATCTAAGATAAATATCTGAATACTTTACTTCCAACAAAAAATTGTCGTTCAGTATTTCTGCAAGTGAATCTTGGTTGAGTAAATGTTGAGGAGCGTTTAGAATTTGACATTTCAATCTTTTCAAATTGATAAATGGGCTCTTTGGTTGTTAAGATGTTGTTAAAGGTCTTAAGAGCACAGTAGGTTAGATAAGAGCAGAGACTACAACCTAATGTGGTTTTTGAAAAGGCTGATATATGATCAGAGCATTTTAAGCTATATACATTCCGTGTTATTATTATTAAAAACCACAGTAAGGATTCTTTTAGATTCTTAGCTTTGGCAGAAAACTATTTGACATCCGTACATTATAATCGGCATGATGAGAGTTTTCACAAGTGAAGTGAAGTATCTAGAAAATGATTTGCTTCGTAGACAGCCATATATCTTTGCTATTATTGATTGGACATGAAGGTCCAAAGTTCGATTATTGTTGAACCAGATGTCGAGATTTTTTGCTTTCTCAACGTACTGTATGACTGTTTTACCTTAATGTAGTGAGGGAAAATAACAGAGGTCAAGTTTGTTTTTGTAAATAACGAGGCACTTACACTTCTTTGGGTTTTAATATAGGTTTTTTTTTGGTAGACCAGTGCATGATATTACTGAGGTCGGTGTTAAACCTAAAAGCACCATCTTCCATCATTCCAAGCAAAGAGATGAACAGTCGAATTTCTGGAAGATCATTTATAATAATGCAAAACAATAGCGGCCCAAGTATTGATCCCTGTGGCACTCCTAATGCTGGTTCCAAGAAACCTGAAATCTTTCTTCCAACAACAACTGGCAGATTTTGTGAACCGAAATTGATTTCTTAGCTTGGAGATAAGAATATTTGGGTCGACAGTGTTGAACGCCTTTGAAAAATTAAGGAAGCACAGGAAGGATATTTTATCTTGGTCCATAGGATTACGAATATCATCTGTTATTCTGATTCTGGTTTCCTAAAACCAGATTGAGATGGGATCAATAATTTTTTTTTATGTTTGATGCCGAGATTTGTTTATTGAATGAAGAAGCAACGAAATTTTTCGACAATCATTGGCTTCGTTGAAACTTGTGTTTCCAAAATTTCCAGCTTTGTCCATGATTGGAACCCATTAAGTTTAAATTTGTCGGTGCTTTTAATGAATTCATGTTTTTTGTTTTTACTGGTAACGACTGTACTTTTTTTGACACCTGACACCATGTTATGTTCTTAAAGGAAATAAAACACGTCTCCTTCTGTTGTTAGTTCTTTATAATCAACTTAAGGGCTTTTATATAATAAAACAAAAACGGTTTGGATATCAATGAAATCCTTTATTCCTGTGAAAGTACGTTCGATGCCATTATGTATGGAACTCGATTTCTTTTGCATGTCCACCACGGGCACGCTTACAGAAGTCCAGACGCTGAACCCAATTTTCGACGGTTTTCAAGCATAAATCGGCCGATAGATGCTGCAATTTCACGTTCAATATTTGTACGAAGTTCATCAATCGTCGCTGGCTTGTTGGCATAGACCATAGACTTGACGAAGCCCCACAGGAAATAGTCTAACGCCGCACGACCGAAGCGGCCAAGCGACTGGACCATTTCGTGAGATAACACGTTCTCCAAACTTGGTTTCCAATAAATTGATTGTGACATTCGCTGTGTGGCTTGTGGCACCGTCCTGTTGGAACCACATATCCTCCAAGTCCATATCATCCAATTGGGGCCACAAATATTCGGTTATCATTGAACAGTAGCGATTCCCATTCACAGTAACGTGCTGGTCTTGATCATCACGGAAGAAGTACGGCCCAATGACGCCGCCGACCCATAAACCACACCAAACCGTAATTTTGTCGGGATGCAATGATGACTCATGGAGTATGTTTGGATTACTGCCTGACCAATACCGCATATTTTGTTTATTAACGGAGTCATTCAGCCAGAAATGAGCCTCATCGCTGAAGATGATTTTTCGATGAAAATCAGAATCATTTTCAAGCTGTTGCTCAGCCCAATTCACGAACAAACGACGTTTCTGGTGGTCAAGCGGCTTCAGTTCTTGCGTCAATTTAATCTTTTAAGGATGTACGTAATGATGACGCTTGAGAACGACGTGCGAGAGACACATTTGGGCTTTCTGCAACTGAAGCCTCAGCGGCAGCAATATTCTGGACACTACGGGGACTTCTTTGTCTCACTGGCACGGGAACATTTTGTACTGTGCCTGTGGATTCAAATTTTTCCACTGGACGCTCAATTGTTGATCTGCTAGGACGATTATGACGACCATAAATTGGACGTAGCGCTCTTGAGGCCACTGACTCCGAATTTCGGTAGTTAATTTAAATAATTTCGACTCGTTGTTGGCTCGTATATCTTTCCACCATGATATGGCAAACCTTGCTGAAGAGAAATGTCAAAAGAGCGGCAAGAAATATGGCGTCGTTTGCTGTCTCTGTCGCTCTACTTTTGTAGCGTCCCTGTTGAAAAACCCTTAATAAGTCTGCAGCTTTAAAGTAAACAAGAAATGAAATGAATTGATCCTTCATTAAGAAATTAACGGAAGCATCGTACCTCATCTGTTCTTCTGGTAAATTTTGAAAAGCCTTTTGTATGCCGATCGAGGTTTGGCAATGTTCATATTCCGAATTCTTGGGTATTTGTATCTCAGTCTGTATTTGGAAGGGTTGCATACCAGGCCCACTGTATTCATTTTCAAACCTAAAAATACTCACAACAAATTTCCATCCAAAGTAAAACCCTTTTGAGTGTGCACCTGCAAAATTGCCTGCGCAGCAATAAGATATAATAACAAAAGTTAAACACATTGTTTGAAAACAATTAAAAAGAAAAGAAACAAATCAAAGACAATAACGCTTTACAGTACAGAGATTACGACTGCCACAGCATCCCACTTGCAATTAAACCCTACCAGCCAACTGGAAGGCCGCTGTTGGTTCAAATTCAATTAAATTTAACGACCTTTTCAGTCGCGCGCCTTCCGTATTTGTAGGAAACCACCATCTACGCCAGTATAAATCTCCAATCGAAAAGCCAAAAATTTATGCTCCACAACTATTTTTACACAAGCTGCAACATAGTTCCGTTCCGCATTCCATTTCTCGAAGCAATCAAAATGAATAAATGACCTCCCATCATAAGCCATTAACTTCATTGTACTGTACGAACAGCATCCGCGTGCAACTCCTCCTCCAAAAAAAAAAAAAAAACGGATCCCTACGGTTCCTCTTTGTATTTTGGGCGCGAAGTACGCTCAAAAGCGTATCCACTCTAGTAGGTACTGTAATTTTGGGGTGGCCCACCCCACTAAGCAATTAAACGTAACCATTATGAGGCATCCTTAACATTTCTCCACATAATTCCTTTAGAGGGTGCGCATCGGGTACAACGAAAATAAGATTACAATCTGCGATGCCTGCTTATGCTGCAATTGCACATTGTTCCTGTTGGCTGATGGTGTTCTCC
This sequence comes from Orthonevra nobilis, assembly GCA_963555765.1. Classification (NCBI taxonomy): domain Eukaryota; kingdom Metazoa; phylum Arthropoda; class Insecta; order Diptera; family Syrphidae; genus Orthonevra; species Orthonevra nobilis. Next base: position 72,198,958 of record OY743227.1, on the reverse strand, counting down.
TTCTGTGTGCTCTTCTCCTTGCGGATACGATCACTGTTAGGGAAAATTTATTTTAATTGCCCTCAATTAATTATCGAGAAAATGGGGGCGAATGGTGCTGCCCCCCATTGCTTGGCTGGCGCGAAGCCGGATCTAACTCGTTATCCGTTGTAATCCCTTTACAAGGTGCAACAAACAAACACACCCTAAATCAGCACGTACTCATACAATTCGCTACACTTTGAAACGAATAGAATTCGGGTCTGGATATCCTTTAAAGGAATCGTAATTAAAAGTTTTGGAAAAAAGAAACAAATTTATAGCTTTTCAATAATAAATGTCTGCTTAGTTTTGCTGGGAGAGGGTAGCAGTTTCGTTTTTTTTTTCTGGGAGGTTTCGAGCAGGACGAAAAAGGACTTTACGTGTTTTACGTGATTAAAGCACACGTAGTTTGGTGTAAAACACGGTTGAATCCTAAAAATGAATGGCCTGCATTATGGCTTTAAATTGGAGCAGAAATCAGAACGGACTTTTATCACCTTTTGCACGGAAGCAATTATAATTTTGGTATCGAAAAATATGGTGAAAAATCCAAAACGACAAATCTTGTACTGGATTGGAAGGAATTATCTATTTCTATATCAAAGAAAAATTTCTCATTCCGCATCGTATTTGAAGTTCGAGTTCAATTTCTAAAATTGGATTAAAAAAAAATAAGGACATTTTAATTCAGATGCTTCCAAAAAGCATTTACGACTAAGAAAAGCCGGTTACACCAGGAACATCATTTTTGATGAACTTCACGTTCCTTGCGAACTTTTTATTTTTTTTGGAACATACTTCCTTAGGACGTAAGGTTCAATTTTTCAATTTCAATTTATTTAAACATATTGGGTTTGTAAAGGGTTTTTTAATAAAGACTTGACAACTTTTTTTTTTTTAAATAAAATGCAAACCATTTGAAAAACTTGAAGTATATCAAAACATTTATGAGTAAACTCGACTCCGTTCATATGGCCACCGCGGGCACCCTTGGAGCGTTCGATTTTTTGGACCCAATTTTCGATGACTCGGCCAGACATTTCGGCATAAACGGCTTTTTTTCGTGTTAAATGCTGGCTCCGAGCTCTTCCAACGTCGTCGGCCTATTGGCATAATCCAATGGATTAACGTAGCCCCAAAGAAAAGAATTTAAAGACGTTAAACAACACGAACGAGGCGGCCAATCAACTGGCCATTTCTTGAGATAACACGCTCATCAAACTCGATCTTCAATAAATCAATTGTAAGGTGTGCTGTGTGGCTTGTGGCACCATCTTGTTGAAACCACATGTCGTCCAAGTCCATATCTTCCTATTCGCCAAAAAATAATCGGCAATCATGGCGCGATAACGCTGGCCATTCACATTTACGTGACGATCGTTATCGTCGAAAAATGAGCCTCGTCACTGAAGATGATTTTGCGATGAAATTCATCGTCTTGGCGCAACTTCTCCAGAGTCCAATCCGAGAGCGTACGTCGTTTCAAATGGTCCATCGGCTTCAATTTTTTAGTCAGCTTGATCTTGTTTGGGTGTAAACCAAGATCCTTACGCGAAATACGCCATAATCTAGTCCGAGCGATGCCCAATTCTTTAGAACGCCGTGGGAATGACTTATATGGATCATTTACCATATTTTCGACACTTCGACCAACCCGTTGTCTCATGGACACGGCAACATCACACTCAAATTTTTGCACTAAACTTTTTATTGCCAGTCTACAAAGGCGAAAATTGCGACCGAAAATAAAGTAATAAAAATTTGGGGATGGAAATAGTTCCAGACATAGACAAGTCTAAAAAGAAGACTCTCTAAAAATTATAGGTCAATCGGTCCAGTAGAACCCGAAAAATTGTATCGGGTATTGTTTTGAAAAAGACAGTTTCGTGAAAAACGCGTTTAAAGTTTCGCGTAAAGTTTTTCACAGTCTAAGTCGTAAAATGATATTGTAGACTTACATTAATTCAATCGCCATTCCTGCTTCATACTTTGGACTTTTCTCGACTTCAAAAAACCATTTTCCGCGTTTCTCTCTTCATAAAGAGCAGTTCTGGCCTCCTTTGATGCACACGTAAAACTGGTGTCTTCCTGTGCCGTGAAACTATCTGGACACGTTATCCTTTGCGCTGAGGATATTTTATCCATTTTATTAAAAAAAAAATATTTCACAACATTTTTATTTCACTCACATCACATATGTACGTCCACGTGGTTTGAAGGTTAGAATTCAACTGTTAGCAGCTGGACGTAAGTGATCACTTAATATAGAAAATGCAAGTCACCTTAGGTTCTTGTTTTGCAATATTTACAAAGGACAAAAGGTTTTACTGAGAAATATGGATACAGGTAGAAGCAGAATCCCTGATGTCTTTTGTTCGATAAGTTCCGGCCGAACCAGCTTGGATGCCGGGTCAGCAAAAAACCTATATCTCCGAAAATAATTTGAATTTTGAAAAATCCTCTTCTAGATATATTCTTGAATAGTTAAACTTTGAAAATATAAAAAAAATCGATTTTTTTTTTTAAATTTCTAGACTTGAATACCCCCTTAAGGGGATCGAGAGAATTCCAGCTCGTGAAACAAATAAGGTAGCGACTTTGAAATAATTATTTTATAATTAAATACAAACTCGCGCCTTTAGACATAACTGTGGATTGAAACTCATTTGGTTGTTAGCAAAAACTGAAATTCAATCGTTCCTTGCAAGACCATGAGCATGTCGTACTGCATCGTTGAAAGCAATTAAGGCTGGTACAACGAACCAAGGTTGTTGTCAACGGCTTCGGCATATTTTATTATTGGGACGAAATGTAAGAACAAGTCTCCACCTGTAAGCCAGAGTTTGCGTAAGCATCCACAGATGCATCCAGATATGCTTCGGTAAACGATATTTCTCGCTCGCTCTTCAAGAGGATATGAATACTCTTATAAAGCGTGTAGCACAGAGCGAGCGGAAGAATAAGGAGAAGAATGAGAGATTATAAAGTGGTTTGAGAAACTCAGATGTATTTACTTTTAACTCACTTCAGTGGATGGAGCCCGAAACCTGACGGAGGATTTTTACATCGACCCATTAGTTTTTGTTTAATTCGCGGGAAACCTGACGGAGGATTTTTACATCGACCCATTAGTTTTTGTTTAATTCGCGGGATTTTATTCTACATTAGTTTGATATATGAACTTTGAAAGTTTGGAAGAATTACCTAAACACCCCGCTGTCAGTGTTATGCCTTCACAGCAGAGACATCTACACACACAATCTACACAAACCACTATTTTGACAACATGTAATAGGAAATTAGCCGATACAACAACCACTACAACAAAGCCACCCATTAGACAGACTACTATCGGTGGGCGACCAATTCAGTGATATTGCCATTAACTTTATTACAAAGGCAAATGGTGACTGGACAATATTCGAAAAACTAGTTCAATAACTCTACCAACTTCGCCACCCAGCTGTTTTAATATCCATATCCTAAGGGAGTAAATTTTCACCAAGCTCTTACTTGTTATAAGAGAGCTATATTTCTGGAAAAGCTTTCAAACTGAAAGATCTTAGTGCAATAGATATCACCTTGGATGGCTGCAAAGTCTTTGTTAAGACAGGCTACTAGCTCATCTATCTGACTCAGATGGCCGGGCAGATGTGACCTGAACATCGTCTGCATACATGTAAATGGATCAGTACATGCTTACATATAAAAGGAAAGTCGTTTATAAATATACTAAACAATATTGGCCCTAGGATTGAGCCCTGTGGCATACCCTGAGTAAGACGTTTAAGAGTCGAGCACTTCCCATTAAAAACAAATCATTGCCACTTGTCAGATTTTTCATAATTTCAACCGATTCTTTCTGCAACCAAAAAAATACTTCAATTTCCAGCAAGGGATGTGGTGATTGACTTTGAGAAGTCTAGCAGGCATCACCTCTCAAAGTCGTTGCGAATGTCTTCAAAGATATAAACCTTTGTGGACGATCAGCGTTGATTTTTCCAAAACCAAATTAAAACGGACTAAATAAAGAATTGGAAGAGAGATGGTTTTGAATCTGCTTCGCCAGCTCAACTCTTTCAAAGAACTTCGCCAACAACGGAAAGAATACTTATAGGTCTGTAGTCACTGACAACGCTGGCATTCGACTTTTCTGCAATTGGTATTGCTTTTTGCAATTCAACGTCAGTGAACAGTCAGTTTGTTGTACCTTTTTTAGACATAAGCAGGCCACTTGAGGTCTAAATCAAGTTTGAGCGGAAATCATGGACTATATCCCACGAAAATATTACGAGAAAAAGTTGACGTTTAATTTTGTATTTTAACTGACTTGGATTGCATATATTTGAACTAATTAAACAGGAGATTGGTAAGCATAAGAAAGTCATTTGAGGTAACAATCAAATTTGTATAACCGAAAAAGAAGCGCATAGGTCTTGCCTCCAAATGAAAGGTGCAGGGTGGACCTTTTGCTACAAAAACAATACATTAAAGAAGTTTACTTTATATTTATAAATATTTTGTACTATTTAAGGGCAATACTAAAGTTCAGTTCAGGTTTAACTCCTCGTCATTTTAAGATAACTCGAATGGCAGATCACAAGAATGATAACCCTTGCTGATAAAATCCCTCGAAGCTCAGCAGAATTATATTCGAAGACTTTTTGTTTTGTATTTTTCGTTACTTTTATGCACAAGAAAATTAAGGAAGCATTTAATATTCGGCACATATCATTCTCTTGACTCTTGAAAGCTTGGCGTGCTTGTCTGCCTGCCCCAAACTCCGTCAAGAATAAATTTATTTTATCGTTATGTTTGCCCCAATAGCATAGCACAAAAAGCAACATGTTTATATACTGCCCACTGCGTTCATTAGCCCACATAATATGCGGCTCGCGAGCCTCCAGGTTGTAACACTTATACAAAGCCATAATGAAACTTAAAACACGCCGCTCCATTAATTCGTCTGTTAACAAAACGAAACTTGTCAACCCAGTCACACCAGCTAATAAATATCGAATGCAAGCCAACTGCCTGCGAGCCCCTTTTCGACCACCCCTTGTGTCGTGACCTCCACGCATCATTCCACGCCACTTTCCCAGAATTATGACCAACCAGTTATCTGTGCCGTGTCACAAAAACGCTTTACCACACCGTCCACCGCGAACGGGCCATTCCCAATTACTGGGACCTTGTATCTGGCGATAACTATCTTTCGTAAGCTCGGATAGATTACAACAAGCGACCGGAAACAGGGATCGGCATTTTCGTTCGTATTTTGTGTTCCCTGCAAGGACTCATATTAAGTCATCAAAGCGAACAAACAACAAATAGTTGCACCCCCAACTCTGACAGTTCCACGTAGCTTTCCTATATTCTGTCAGGTGATAATGGGCGGGAAATTAGAAAAAAAAAAAAAATAATACATTTCAGGGGTGGTGGGTTGTGATGCGAGGTTTGGGTTTCGTGTCGCTGTGTTAATTTGTTCTCCTGTCAGAAGGAAGGAATTTCGTGGCTTTTACTCGGGATGGGGTAGTTCCGGAAATCGCTGGAAATGTTGGCCGACTAATCAATTTTTAATTTGTTCGAGGGTGCAGTAACGGCCAAACAAAACAGCCAAACGATGAAGTAATTCCTTAATTCATAGTGTAAACGTGTTATTAGTGATGTTGTTGTTGTAGTTGTTGCTGTTTTCTCGGTAGCTCTTAATCGGGGTGCGAGTTTGTGGATTGGCCTTTGCAGCTTGTTTGGATTGTGGGTGGACGTTTTCAGTCAGATTAATGGCATGCAATCAATTCTGAGAAAACTTAAACTGACATTGATGAAGAAAAGGGAAATCATGCAATCTGAGAAATAATCCTGGGCAGGAAATGTTATCGAAGCCAATGACACGCTCCTTTTTATGAAGGAATTATTTTCAGTGTATATTTTCAAAAACTAAAATAAAGTCAACAAGGATGTAACTTAGAAAGATGTTCAGCTGATTTCGAAAGAGATCCAATTCGACGTGCCTCCTTCGAACGTAAAATGTCTTCATGTCATGTCCGCATTTTTTTCTTCAAGAACGGCCATCTCCTGCAAACGCAACAAGACTGATTATTCAGCAGTTTAAATACTCCGAATTTTGCAAGAATGCCTTGGAATGGATATGTCTAGAGACTTGTCATGATTTCGTTTCAGTACTTTATTCAACTCGGACTAGTAATTTAGAGATTCATTGTAATATTCCGTTTAAATTCTTGCCTGCTTGAACATGTGGACCTAAGAGAGTGTCTGCATTTCGATTACATTCCCCTGTTTCGACATAACACACTTTTGACTACATTAAAGGTTCAGAGCTTAGTTGTGTCAAGAGCACGGAGTTTAACTCGCATGCCTGTCATAATGTTTCAAAAACAATTCTGAGTCTGCTAGACAGAGTTCAAATAACGAAAATACATCAATCTTCTCGTTCAGCCCCAAACTTCACTGTTCAAACTCTCCATCTCACAAGGCATTTTCCCTATAATCTGGAAAAACTCTTACATAATCCCAATTCATTAGAAAGGTCCAAAAATTGATGTTGCAAACTACAGACCAATCGCGAAACTTTCGTCCATTCCTAAACTTTTTGAGAGCATAATCTACGACGTTATGCTTTTCCACTGGAAGTCCATCATATCTCCTAACCAACACGGATTTCTCAGAGGAAAATCGATAACCACCAACCAAGTAGAATTTGTCTCTTGAACTCTTTGTGCCTTGGAGGAAGGCAAAGAAGTTGATGTTATCTCCACCGACTTCAGTAAAGCTTTCGACAAAATATCGCACAACTTAATTCTGCTGTAGCTCAATGCTCTTGGCTTCGCAGTTACTTTTATTGAATGGATTAAGTCCTACCTTGAAAACCGTCAATACGTTGTTATTTTCAGATCCTTCAAATCCAATCCATTTATGGCCACCTCAGGGAGCCACGTTGGTCCAATCATTTGCATCCTTACTTTTAATGATGTCGACCTTACTATCCACAACTCGTACATATCTATATACGCCGACGACATAAAATTATATTCGCCGACCAGCTTCTTCTACAAGATGATCTGAGCAAGTTTTCAATTTGGTGCCAAAACAACTTTCTAGATCTCAACATCAGCAAATGCCAAGCCATAACATACACATGTAAACATCTTCCACAGCCCTCCAGGACCTACTTCATCTTTAATCAACCTGTTCCGCTAGTCTCTTCTCTCCGCGATTTGGGTATTATCTGTGATACTGAACTCAATTTTCGCACACACATGGACTCAATCATTAGTCGAGCTAACTCTGCTCTTGGCTTCGTTAAGCGATGGTCCAAAGAATTCTCAAACCCCTATGTCACCAAAGCCCTTTACATTACTTTTGTTAGACCATTACTAGAATATGCTTCCCAAGTCTGGTCCCCTTACTATGAAACCCACATCCGGTGAAACGAGGCTTCGCGCACCAATTACGGTTCTCATGAACCTATGTCCGGAATGTTGCGTAAGGCCAATGCCACGCAGGACATCTTTAATTTCCACTTAAATAGATCCACCCTTAAAAATATCCTCTCGTCTCACCTTTCTCATCCACCAAATCCCTAGTTATAAGTTAGAATTTAAGTATCCCGGGCATTAAATAAATACCTAAAGCGCCTTGCTCTGATTGCTTAATCTTTGAACAGGAGGCTCGGTCTTCCCTTTATTCGAAAACATCGTTATGTTTCATGTGCACCTGCGCATCGCAAGATAGTTTTTGAGCATTCTGCTACGTTACCGGATCAGTATTTTTGTTATCACGATTTCGGTGATGGCCTTCCATGTTGCAGTTCCAAAAACATAGAAACTCGCACATGCAGGTATATAAAATAATGGCGAATAAAATACTGCGAACTGAGTGAATGTAAATAATTTGATGCCAAAGGAATGTGAAACCGGAAGCCTAACTTGTACTGGACGTTTTTTGTGTTGAAAAAAGATTTATCATGGTCATTGTGACTGGATAGGATCTTGTAATCGTCCTTAAGCGAAGGAATGGAAACTTATGGGAAACAAAAATATTGCGTTGGCAATCGACTGGATTCGTCAATGACGAGACGTAACGTGTCTTGTTTTATAAAAAAAACAACAATACTGTTTCTCTATAGCCAATTGCATTTATAACTCTTATAAAACAGTCGCCACTCACAAATGCTCATCAGCTCACCCTGAAGCCTAATTTCGATCGTACAGTCTCGTTTAGAGTTTCGTCTATTGGCCGTTTCCTTAGGATATTTCACTTTTGCTATTTCGTAATCACTACAATTAAAAGCAGTTCAAAAACAACATGTTTTTCTGTCCTCATAGATTCTTTTCATCCGCGTTAAAAGGACATTCAAATCCCTTTGAATTCAAATTCGTTGATGCGTCTGTACGTTACTCAATAATATAAATGGCTTTTAGAAGGATAAAAATGATAAGCATATATTTGAAACTTCTCATTCAAAAGGCAATTTTTGACTAAATCCAATTTGCTCGACGAATAAGTTTTCTTACAGTGCTTTTAAGCAGTGATTTGCTGGCTGTTTATAACTGGTCGATTGCCAATGGTTAGCTTTTAAACACCGACAAATCTTAAGTCTTGCCTTTATCTCGCTAATCAGTAAGCAACGATCATATACCCGAAATTAAATTATTTGATACTAGACTGAAACTTGATCGACACATTACAATATTAGGCTTTTCAATTTACTCAAATTTCACCTGTCACCATCATGCTTAATCAATCGTTGAACGAATCTACGTATGTCTCCGTAAATTATGGATTTCAACATACTTTACTCCAGTAGATACCAGGTTGAAACTAGTAAAGACGCTGATAGTCCCAATTTTGAGGTATTCTGAAATCGTTTTCTGTAAGCCTGATCCGAATCTCTACATACGATTCAGGTAGCAATTAATGACGCTGTCAGATATATCTATCAGTTATCTCGATATGATCACTCACTACTATACCCGTTTCAGTATGGGTTCTGAGCTAAAGAGAGCTGCTCCACAGCTATGATAAATTTAATGGAAGGCCTTTGACAAACGACTTGTAACTCTCCTTTGTTTATTGGATTTTTCTAAGGCTTACTACATACTTTTTTGGCTTCAGTGAAAGGACTATTAAACTCATTAAAAGCTACCTCTCTGACCGAACTCAAAGAGGTGTCGTTGGTGATGGGCAATCCACACTCAAATCCCTTCTACAAAGAGTACCCCAAGGATCTATTTTATGTCCTATTTTGTTTTTTATCATTATAAACGACCTCCCATCAGTGTGCAAGTATGTGTCAGTCCATTTATATGCTGATGATGTCCAACTCTATCCTAAAAGTAATCTCCTTGACCTAACCTTGAAAATAAATGAGAATTTGAGTGTAATATATAACTGGTCAACTGTCAATGGTTTTGTCGTAAGCTCCGCAAAATGTCAGGCTATCCAAATTTCCAATACACTATTTGACCTGAATTTATTTAGTTCCGGACATTTGGTTGGCTAATAGTAAACTCAAGCTAGTTGATTCAGTCAACAAGCATATTAATAATGTTGTAGGTCGTATCTATGGCTGCCTGCGTAAGCTATGGATAACTGCTGTTTTCACCCCTAATGAAACGCGACGTAAATTAGTACGAACTCTTGTAATGCCCATCACATCGTATGCCGAAGTGGTATACAGTAAACTTAACGCGCTAGCACAATTCAAACTGCAAGTTGCTTTAAATGACTCCACTTGTTATATGTATGGTCTTCAAAGTGATGCTCTTCTAACTGAATCCTCTAGAAGTGTTCTAGCCTGTACCCTTGCAACAATATTTGAAAACCATTTATGTTATTGCGGCTTTGAGTTCTTCAACTAATCTCTAGAAAGCAGTAAAATATCTTTTAGCGCTAAGGCTAGTGTTTCAGCTTTAAACAAACAAAACAAGATTTATCTTAAAATATGATAAATATTTAACAAACTTTTGCCATGTTTGAATTTTTTTTTTTTAACAAGCAGTCAAGTGAAAGTTGACACAAGAAGGCTTCCGCACCTCCTAATAGTATGCAACACTATATTTCGTAAATTAAAGGTTTCTCATACCATCGCCAATAAATATGTACGAATAAGCGTTTAACCTGTTATTCTAATGAGAATAAGAACTGCCACAGGGCAAACTAAAAAGTTTAAACATAAGGATTTAACCCTTTCGCTCCCAATTTTTTATTTCTGTATGATTCGATTTTTTACGTAAATCTTTGTTAATTGTAATAGATTAAATGTTTTTTTATAGGTTTGGATTAAATTCGAGGACGGTTTTTAGAATTTTAGGCTGGGACGTATTGTCCCATTGGTATTTTTGAATGGGATGTATTCGTCACAATGGGACTCAAGAAACAAAAAATATTTTTTCAAGAGTTCAAGTTTTATTAGAAAAAAAATAATATTAATAAAAAACAATAAATAAATTAAAAAAGAAAACGGGTACCATATTTATAAGGGAAATATTTTATTTATGGTAAATAGTAAAACATGTTACGCACAAAGCTACCTTGCAGCTGGCGCAAACAGTTTTCGTTCGGTTTTCAATCTGGTGTGCGGAACAATGAACACAACGACGTATTTGGGTTATTACTTTTGGCACGTGCTCCCCGATATTAAACATATGTATGTTTTGGTTTCTTAGATGGACGACCAGAAGTACGCCTTCTCTGGAGGGTTCCTGATTTTTCCTTTCCGATACCTATCATCTGCTCAGCCAAAGGAACGAGAAACTGGAGTAGTACTAGCTTTTTATGATGCGATTCAGAGTAGATTGTAGAGGCGTTTACAACCGCCAGGTTCAATATCTTGAAAAAAAAAATTTTCCACCATTTAGCAGATCCTCGATCCAAATCATATGTAGAAATTTTTTGGTCAGCCAGATCCACTCCTCCAATTATTTCATTGTAGCTTTTGACTGCAACTGGTATAGGAACTTCAATTTTCTTACCGTCTTTCATTTTGCGTAGACCTCTAGCGATTGAAGGTGGGTGGCAGTTTGACAATACTATTAATTCCTTTGAATCGAACCACTTTGCAGCTAATATTCCACAATTGCTGATTCTGAAGTCCACCTCGTATTTTTTCAATATGCCGTCAAAGACGGGAAGGTTTTTCCTCGATTTTATAACGGTTCCGACTGCAGCAAAGTCAAGTTTTTGTAATAACAAAGTGCTGGTGAAAAAACCTATCCATTGCAATCATTACATCAGGCTCCCGAATCGTACTGAAAAGCTTTTTTACAACTCTCTCCCCAAGAGTTCCTTCCAAGAATTCTTCCTCCTTTCCAGCATATACTATATATTCAAGTCGTAAGTGTAACCTGTTTTCGCGTCACATCGCATCCAAATGTCTTTCCCCCGCTTTATTGGTTTTAACGGTTGATACTGTTTCAAAGCTGACCTGCCTTTCGTCATGCTCTCATCTATAGACTGGAAAGGTGATTCTGTTCTTTGAGCTGGAAAGGTATTCTTAACACAATTTACCAACTCTTCAATGTAGTATAGCTTAGAACAATCTATTGGTTTTGATGGATAGTTAACGTATAACTTTGCCATCAAAAGCTGGAATCGGTGGAACTTTGCTTGGGACATACTTATGATCCCAATGGGAGCGAAAGGGTTAAAACTATCACAAGATTAAAAGTTAATTTAATGCAGACTTACTGTTGAAATGTGTGAATCTATGATTCTGCCACATTCTCAAATTCATGAGAGGACTTTATTTCAAACTGAGTGAAAATTCGTGAGGAATTCGTTGATGAACGTCAAAATGTTTATTATAATGGTATTTTCTTGAAAATAAATTATTCAGGACAAGTGAATCACGTGAGTCTGAAGCATGTTTAAGTTATAGTTATCGACGTTTTCAAGAAACTGCCCTTAAAAAGGGATTAAAAGTGCTCTTTTAAAAAAATAAGAAAAAATGTATATAAACATTGAATATCCTTGTGTGCCGTAAATGCGCAATCCACGCACACAGCGTCATTCAATGTTTACATAATAAATTCCCACTATGACCACAACATTTTGACATTTGTTTAACAAATTCTCAACGAAAGATCGTTTGCAAAATGTAGTTTTTTTCAATTTTTCTATTTGAAACTCACGCTTTTACTTTGCGCTGGATGGACGAAATCATTGCCTAAAGTTGTTCAGTTGCTCCATGAATTGGGATCATTGTCTGCTTTTAGGTGTTAAATTGAGTTGCGATTCGATTAAATACTATCTTTGTATGGTGACCGCAGTTTGTTTTTAATTTTATATAATTTTTATTCTTTGTTGTTGTAGCGCGCCAGTAGCAGAACACCGGTTTAGAAGAAATAAATCTGTAACAGATGGACGGACGTAAAGCGGAGGCTAAGTAATAGGATCACTTTAGCCCTTTGGGATCAGAGCCCCAAAAATTAACCATTCATATTGGTTTTCATTTCAATTATTACATCATACATGTTTTTAAAGCTGTAAAGATAGAACAGATTTGAGCTCAATGCTTAATGAATTCAAAAAGTCCTAAAACATTGCATTCTTTTGTTTTGAAGGCTTCTTGATTTTTTCAAATAAGTGGCAGTAATCAAAAGGTTGGGACTTGCCATAAGAAGCATTCCTCTACAACTCTGCCAGGCGAGATTGGAAAAATTTGCAAAATTATTATCGCAATATGAACATTTTACGAATTTGAAATAATTCAAATGAAAAAAATCTACCCGATTTACAGCATAAAATACAAAGAGTTTGAAAACGTCTGCTCGGTCAGCCAGTTTGGCATAAAAATTATGACCAAAAATAACGAAATCAACGTCATAGTTTTTTTTAATATTAAACTCGTAAAATTCCACTTGACTCATATTAATTATACTGCTTTATGCCGCTTGTAGGTTTTTCTTTTAATTTCGACATGTAGACGGAACATTTATCTTTTAATGTTTTCGAAATAAAATCAATTAGATTCCTGCAGAGTCATGTACTACTCTTCATTCATTAAATGAGCAGTACCCAAAAAAAAACATGACACGTATTTTATTTTTTCGTTTTTTGTTTTTATGTCGGTTGTATTTTTAAATTAAATTTCTGTTTTAATTAATTACATTCATACTCTTGTTTCCTCGATGAATATAATTCCCTCCCAGATAACACTGTGTCCAGTGATAAGAAAAATAAAAAACGTACTCGAATCTGACCCTCGTTCGTTTTCAAGTCACCTTGGGGAACGCAGGTCCATCCATTTACCATAGCGGAATCCTAAAAATATTGAACTCTCGACAAATGATCACTTGAGAGATTCTAATTTAATTCTGTTTAAGTTGTGTGATCTGTGACGCGGCATTAAGAGTCTTCCCTTGGATGCTGAGACGAAATATCGGGTTTCCTTTTGGAAAATGACGGTGTCATAAATTAGCCCAACATCCATCGGTCCAATGGAATTACAGGAAAATTTCGATGAGGAAAACATTCGAAGAGGAAACGAAACACATTAGAATTGAATACGGTGATTAATGTGCCCTTATCTGACTGGATAATTACTCGTAATTAATTGGATAATGAAACCCCGACCCGGGGGCGATGTTAGACGAAATTGAATCTCACCTGTAAATCAGATGAAGTGGATTTGCGTTTCGCATTGCATTAAAAGTTGAAAGGAATCCAGGTGGGATATATGTAGAGAAAAAAAATAAAAGGGAGCTCCATCTGAAGGTTTCTTTTACCGGGCTTTATTTGGTTGCTTGAATTATTCCCGGTTTTTCGCAGTAATCATGTTTTGCAACTGAATTTGCAGCTCCTATCGAGTGTGCTAAAATTTTGCAAACACTGTTGGTTTTCATGAGAATGCAATACACAATTCTTACTATTGTTATACCGCTGCCACAACATGGCGGATGTCATATATTTTGTCCATTCAGTTACTACGAGTATCAAATGAAACAGCTAATAGAGTAGGAAACGATGAAATAAGTGACGTCATTTCAATTTTTAGTTTTTTAATTGGCACGCTCTTCAAGAGGATAAGAATACTCGAATAACAATAGAATGAAAGATTATGAAGTGGTTTGAAAAACTCAGGTGCATTTGGTTTCAACTCACTTCAGTGGGTGGAGCCCGAAACGGGATGAAAGACTTTTGTATCGACTAATCAGCTTTCACCTAATTCGCAGGATTTTTTTCGACATTAGTTTGATATATGTACTTTGAAAGTTTGGAAGATTTGGGATAACACCCCACTGTCAGTGTTATGCCTTCACAGCAGAGCCATCTTCCCACAATCTATACAAACCACTATTCTGAACTAGAAACTAAGCCGATACAACAACCACTATAACAAAGCCACCCATTAGTCTGACAACGATCGCTGGGCGACCAATCTAGTAATAGTGCCATTACCTTTATCCCAATGGCCAATGGTGACTGAACAAGATTCGAACCTAGGACCTGTTAATTGAATCATTTTGAATGGCAGGCGCTCTACCAACTTTGCCATCCAGCTGTAAATGGCTACGTCTACTAGATGGCGGATTAAATTTTCTTTTAAACTGATTTGACCTCCGCAACGGAACAACGGCCTTGACAAGAACTCTGTTTCAGTGGTTAAATTAATAAGTTGGTGAAGTATTGTTGTATCTTTTTGTTTAGAAAAACTCCGAAATTACTTAACCGATCTTGAAGAAATTTGGCTCATTGTTCATTACGATTACGATCGTTTTTTTTTTTGTTTGACACACCAGGTGGAACCGATAACAAATTTTTAATATTGACGATCCTTGATTAGATACGGTCGCAGCAGAAAATTGCCTTGGCAATTGCATTATCCTTCGTAGATGGTGGAGGAATTGCACATTCAGCATTTCAGCTTCCATGAGACAATCCTTAGATAGAAAGAGTTCAATTATAATCCAGGATAAGTGTACTATTAATCTTCTATTGTCTGGGGGCTTCCAACAGACACTACACTAAATTGGCTGACAATTTACTTCACTGTTGTTTAGATAAAAATTAAGTTATTGAGGGGGTCTTCCCAGATATATTGAATAATTTTTTGGTTCATAATTGGCTCAATAATCGAACTATTTTGACAACAAAAATTATTGGTGTTAACAAAATAACTTCCGGATATAGCAGTTGATGTCAGGTGATGATGAAAACGAAGCCCCCACAAAATCTTCGGTTGAAGATTACTCCACTGGTAATTTGAATGGAGCTAGATTTGCAATGTACACTTTGGGCTATCAAAAGGATTACTGAAAATCTTCTTGAAGCAACCATTTTGAATGGAAATCTTTTAAGTGCAGTCGTCCTGTTGCCACATATTCCAAAGATGCTGTCAGAATATCCAATACCATTCAAAAGGCCAAATAGTGTCTATTTGCGGCATTGACTTCAAAAACACGTGTTTCTTGCTTGGGCAGAAAGTCGCCTCCACACGTGTGGGGCATTGATGGTTCTATTGATCTATTTGTGTAATCAAATAAGAGGTGGACTAAAACTTAGCGCATAAAAAAGTAATCAATTGTAATAAAAATGCATTTTACTTTTCGTTATCAATTAAGTAGTCTGAAAATTACTCAATTATTACAAACAAAAGTCAATTGTGAGTAATTAAATATTAATTAAAGTTTTTTTTGTTGATTTGAGCTTAATTTCAACTTTCCTTAATAGTTTAAAATTTTTAGGTATAGTTCCGATCTCAATCCCGTTGGTTTCTTAAGTCCACTAAAGCGTAAATATTTATAAGACTATAATAAAAAGTTTAGTAAAAAGTTTAGTTTAGATTCAACGTATTATAACTACTAAATAATTTTTTTTTATTAATGCTTAGTTAAATGCTATTTTTAATATATATATGAATTAGATAGAAATTACTTTCTCAATTATCTGACATCATAAATACTTAAAATTAAAAAACAAATCGACGATTTAACAAAATTTTTGTAAATATTAAAAAATTAAAATTAAAGCCCAAAAAAATAAATTTAATGTTAAAATAATTATTGATTAATAAAAATAAAGACATGACGAATTATCAGCGGGTTCAGAAAACGTTCTTTTGATGTTCAAATTTTTACTTTGATTTGCTTTACACATACATTTGACATTGAGTCTTACATATAACTTTCAATGAGCAGTTTAACACTAAAATTAAATCAAATCATATCTAAAGAAGTGTTTAAGATATTTTGCAAATAATGCTCAAGCTCTTTTTGGGACCTCAAGTATCTTAAGGATGAGATAAGTGGATCGGATGAGGCTGCAGAAAAATTAGACAAATGTTCGTTTTTCCGAGATCTTTGCATATATTTTGATGTGCATATTTTGGACAGATGTTTTTCCGTCACTTGTGTTCCGTATCCTCGTTTTAGTGTATCTATAACATAGTTCAGCAATTTGTTTCCTGCCATGCTAATAGTAGGTTTTTATGCCCTCTGTTGAAAACTAAAATACTTAAATAACGACTCATCGAATCATAAGTTTAGTTTATTTCCAAACAAACTTATTTTCCTTTTTTTCAAATTAAGCACTTTGAAAAATTCAAAATATTCAAAAAATTAGAAGGTGACTTCTTAGAAGGTTTACCGATCGAGTATTCATGGAAAAATATCAGCGAGTGAATTAGGACCAGTTCAGAAAAATTTTATATAACGGATTTTTCAACAGGGACGCTACAAAAGTAGAGAGACAGGGACAGCAAACGAAGCTATATTTCTTGTCGCTCTTTTGACATTTCACTTCAGTAAGGTTTGGAAAGATATACGAGCCAACAACGAGTCGAAATTATTAAAATTTACTACCGAAATTCGGAGTCAGTGGTTTCAATGTTAAGAGCGCTACGTCCAATTTATGGTCGTCATAATCGTCCTAGCAGATCAACAATTGAGCGTCTAGTGGAAAAATTTGAATCCGCAGGCACAGTACAAAATGTTCCCGTGCCAGTGAGACAAACAAGTCGAGAATATTTCTGCCGCTGAGGGTTCAGTTGCAGAAAGCCCAAATGTGTCTCTCACACGTCGTTCTCAAGCGTTGGGCATCTGTGTGATGTCGTTGTGGCGAATTTTGCGAAAAGATCTTGGCATACATCCTTACAAGATTAAACTGACGCAAGAACTGAAGCCGCTTGACCACCAGAAGCGTCGTATGTTCGTGAATTGGGCTGAGCAACAACTTAAAAATGATTCGGATTTTCCTTGAAAAATCATCTTCAGCGATGAGGCTTATTTCTGGCTGAATGGCTCCGTATATGCGGTATTGGTCTGGCAGCAATCCACACGTACTCCATGAGTCATCATTGTATCCCGAAAAAATAACGGTTTGGTGTGGTTTATGGGCCGGCGGCGTCATTGGGCCGTACTTCTTCCGTGATGATCAAGACCAGCACGTTACTGTGAATGGGGATCGATACCGTTCAATGATAACCGAATATTTTTGGCCCAATTGGATGAAATGGACTTGGAGGACATGTGGTTCCAACAGGACGGTGCCAAAAGCCACACAGCGATTGTCATAATCAATTTATTGGAAACCCAGTTTGAAGAACGTGTTATCTCACGAAATGGTCCAGTCGCTTGGCCGCCTCGGTCGTGCGATTTGACGCCGTTAGACTATTTCCTGTGGGGCTACGTCAAGTCTGTGGTCTATGCCAACAAGCCAGTGACGACTGATGAACTTCGTATGAACATCGAACGTGAAATTGCAACAGTATCGGCCGATTTATGCTTGAAAACCGTCGAAAATCAGGTTCAGTGGCCATGCAAATCGAGTTCCATACATAATGGCATCGAACGTACTTTCACAGGAGTAAAGAATTTCATTGATATCCAAAACCATTTTTGTTTTTTTTTAAAAAACTTTTGTAGCGCTCTTATTCAAAAACCCGTTATAAAGACTAGATAACCTGGTGCACTTTTTTTCTAGTCTAACGACATTAAAACTCTTCCAAATGGTTAATCCATTGGAATCATCTGTATACGCGGGCTCAAGACATCCTCTCCTTAGAATTGGCCATGATAATCTTGCCCTCGATGACGGTATTCATTGACTTTTTCACAGCCAGTCTCGTTCCATTACACAGTCGAGATACATTTATGTTACGCAGCATGATCGCAACTGATCCAAGTTTGAGTTTAAAATTGTGTTGTGAGGTGGTAGTTCAGGCTATTCCAGTTAATTTAAAAGCTCTGTGGGAAAGTTGACTACGTCATTAAGGTTTGTAACTAGGTCAACTGATTTGTAAGAAAAAACTCTCCTGGAAGGAAATTTTGAATGGTCGCATTTAATATCATGGACATTTTTATTTTTGGGTACCAATATTGTTCTTTCACAAAGCCAAGTGTTGTTCTATGTCCGGAAAAACACTCTGAATAAGCTTCTATTTTGAGTCGCTGAAGTGACAGAAATCCGTGGTTAGTGTTACTAATCCGGTCGAGGTATCAACTGCGACCTTTCCATTTCCAATATCTTTCAACTGCTTCGAAAACACAATCGCAGTTTGATCTTTTAGCAAAAACACTCGCATGTAAGTTGCTAATTGGATTATTTCTACGTGCCCCCACAAATAAGATGATTTTAGGAATGCGTTTATTTCGTCAGCAAGAGTTGATCAGGGAATAACTGGAAGAGTCTGAAGAAAATCATCGATAACAGAATAATGGCTCCACCAAAAATGTTTTGGTAGTCACGAAGATCTTTAAACGTTGTGACCAGTACCTCCTGTGAATTCTTGTGGGCCATCGTGCATTCATCCCAAATAATCAATTTGCAATTTTGTAGAACCTTCGCAAGCTGTTGCGTCGCGCATGGGACGATTTGGTGATGTCATGCCCAAACACGACAATACTCTAAGTGCCATCAATAAACACATATCTTCTATCATGATCAATGTGTAAATTTCTGCAGTAATTTGTAGTGTAGGATTCAAAATTTGACAGCGCAAACGATGTAATCAGAATCAAAAATATATTTTTCTTAAAATTACAAAGTAGGTAGAACAGTTTGTTGTTTTTATTGACTCCCTCACAATTTTCCAATATTTTCTCACCGTTAAAACCCTTCCTTGACTACAATAAACATTTCAAAACCAAAATTAGCTAAATCGGCCCACCTGTTCTCGAATTTTAGGGAGACAAACGAACAGCAATTGATTTTTATATTAATTGAAGAAGAAGATAACATATAAAAAAACATTTTTTTCCTTTTTTTTGACAAATGGATCGACGACTGAACAAAGTTGAGAATTTTCTTAAAGTTATTTTCCAAGTGTTTTACCAACGAAAGAGAATGACTTTCGAAAATTTCGGTCAAAAAATGTATGAACTGCAAATGTTGTATAAATATTTATGAATGAGAATGGCTTGCGGATTAAAAACCGAACTTTCTTCCTATGTGTTCAACGGAAAAAGCTAAAGCTTTTCATCTAAACCAAAAAAGATCTTAGCAACTGTTCATCAGTCTCAGTAGCCTAATGTCCAACTGACTCTTGCACAAAACCAAACTGACCACGCACATCTCCGCTTGGAAGGCTTCACAGTTCATAAACATAACCGAAAAGAGATCACTTCGGAAAAAAAGAAGTGGTAAATTGTTCTCGAACTGTTGTATCATCAGAAATCAACTTTAACATCCGTCAGACGTCTCATTTGGTGCATAAACCTTGGTCGTCTATTTTCATTTGGTTCACAAGATTAACACTGAAACCCAGGTTGAACTTTCTTCGATTATGTTTTTAGCTTAGTTTATTTAAGGAGACTCATCGTCCTCATGTATACTCTAACATTTCCAAGCCCTCAAGAGTTCTCATCACCAAAGTGCATTTAAATAAACTATCTAAAATGCAAATGCACAATTACTCAAGTCCTTAAAGAGTCTCGCTGACATTCCCCCATGACAGATCTTCTCTGGATTGCGAAACAAATTTTAACTTTCCAAAGTTTGTTGCATTTTACTTACAAATTTCCTACAAAAGGCTCCTTCAAAAACTTTATCCGTTACCCAACCAGAATTATATGCTGAAACTTAAGTCCTTTCCTCGATCCTCCATCTCATTTAGATAAAAACTTGAAGAAAACAAAATTGAAGGAAAAATATTCCAACTGACCACTGAACGCCGCCGACAGATGGAAACGAAGAACACAAAATCGAATCCATCTCATTATGAAAATCCTTTCAAGGATAACAAGTCGATGGGAATGAAAGAACACGAAAAAAACTTTTCAATGAAAGAAGCAGAAAAAAAATACCCTAAATAGCCCCCAAAAACATATTCGAGGATATAAATATCAGTTTACCGTATTGAAAAACCGCCATTTTGCAAAGCGAGAAAAAGTAAAATACAACTCCCCGTCAGTCAGATAAAAAAATGGACCTCCATTTGCCTTGCTAACTAGCACATAAAGGCAGTGACAACGACGGCGACGGCGACGGAGTTAAAAAAAAAATACGTCCGTCGAAAGTTGGTCCTTAATCAGAATCAGCAGCCGAGTCAACTTGATTTGCCGTTGGATCGCATTCTCGTCCTGCCTCATCATTTCGCGGGGGAATAAAAACAATCGAATTGAATCTAATTTAGCAACAACACATCCTGCGGCATTGCAATCCATACCACGGAACTAACGCCTTCAACTGAGCAGCAATGAATTCCTGTGGAACTAACAGAAGGAAATGTCTTGTGTTGTTTTAGGTTAAGAATAAAGGCAATCGATGGAAATTATCCTTTTAAAAGAAATACTGATTTTTCAATGAATTATCCTTTGAAAAAGAATGCGGCGCTTGAAATGTTGCGGAACCAAATAATCTCGATGCTAATTACATTTATAGGTAAAGACTTAACCGGCAAAAAGGATTTCACTTCTGTGAAAGACTAAAGAAAGAAAGTCCTTCGAAAGTTTTCCATTCCATTCAATTCACTTAGCGAGGAAGAAGTGGAAGTTTGGGCTCATTGACAAGCACTTGAGTTTGTTAATATAGGGAAATAGTAATATGAACTTAGGTCAATAGTCTAATCAAATCAGGGTGTTCTGAAAAGGCTTATTTTTAGGGGAATGATCCTTTCTTTAGAATTATTTGTCAAATCATCCACCAGTTTTTCTCTTTAGAGAAGAATGTTGGGCGTTAAGACAGCAAAGCAGAATTAAGGGATCAAGAAAAGGAAATTTTCTCATCAGACATACGATCCTGTCTGCAAGTAGATAGAATGAAGGAGAGAGCGACTACTGGAAGATGTAGCTCATAAAATATGGCTTTGTCATCTGCAAAAGTCGCAACTTTGCATACAGTCAACCTCGGGAAATCGTGCATATATGAATTTTAAACAAAACTGGACTGTTTATGGCATCTTGGGGAACACCAAAGAGGTTTTTTTTTTATAGATTGAGAAGTATAGTTTTTTTCAAGAATTGTTTTAAGCTTCTGACAAAGCGTCATGGAAGTTGGGCTTTTTGAACTTCGGCTGATGATGATTGTACAACCAATTGAACCTGAGGCTGGTGCACTAAACAAGTTGGAACACTTTTCGAAAATAAGTCAAAGAGCCAGCGGATACCAAAAACCCTCTCAAGGGGCCCAACAACTGTCTTCAACCTTTGCAAGTGTTCTGGCCAGGAGTTGCTGCCTTACATAGCCATATCTGAAAGGCGTGTAATGTTTTATTGAATAAAAAAAAAGAGGCACAGTACAGGTAACAGCAATTGAAACCAAAGGTTTTACATTTAATCGAAGGAAAATAATAAAACAAAACTTTTGTAAATTTAAAAATAAAAGAAACAACAAGAAAATGTATTATTAATGAAAGACAATTTAGGTTCAGAATTTTCCTTGGATTAGTTATGTACTTAAAAAAAAACAACAAAGGGAAGAATGAGTAATTCGAAAATAGTTTCCAAATCAGAGTTTACGCTCACAAGAAGGGTTCCGGGTTCCGGTTCCGACATAATGTAAAATCTTAAATCAAAAAAATATGGCTTTACATACTCTTGGGAGGCGCGGAACCCTTCGTATGAGAGTCATGTCTCACTTGGCTACTTTTTATATTTTTTCTTTCTTTTATTCACTGCTTTTTCATATTTGGATTTTGCTCTTTTTGAGCTTTATGTTATTTAAGAGAACAGACTGTTGGAATTTCTTTAGTACAAAACATTTTTGTTGCGCTTGATCATTTTTACCTATTAACGTATGTTGCACATTCATCGGTGGGTCTTTGAGACACTCAATGCAGCAAAATTCATGGAATTTTTTTTTTAAGTCAATCTTGATTCTGCAGAAAATTTATTGATCCATTTCACTCAAATGCAGTATATATGTGGTCTAGAAAATTATTTTTTTTAATTGTTTAATGCAGGAATATGTAACTCTTCAAGCTGCGTTTTTTTAAAACTGAATTACTTTACATATAATACATTTTGTCCTACATGTATACATATACATATGTAGGGCATAGCTCCAAACACTGTTTCTATGCAAAATAACAATAGAAGCACAGAACATCCTATAAAAATAAATCCGAAGTCCAAAGAAAGTTTTAATCCTTATAAAAAATTGACCTACTTCTCAAATTCGCAAAAATGAAAAACTTGGTCTTTCAAATATTTCTATTCATTTGAAAACAAACATAATTAATTTTTATTTAGCTGAACGACATTTGCGGTTCGCGACCTTTAAAACGCGATGAGCGTCAAGAAGCAGACTTCTGTTACTTTTTAAAATACATCCAAAAAACAGCTTTCTGCTTAATTCAAATTCATCAAATGCACGAAGTTTTTTAAAGTTTTCTTAAATTATAAAATTTTCAGTGGAATTTTCTTAATTGTTCTTTCCTTAAGAACCTTCTACAAAGCATTGGAAAATTTAAAAAATAGATGAATGAAATCGGTAAAGTCGTTCTTAAGTTATGGCATGACCAAGCGAAACAGGTTCATCCACACCGTTGCCCTGGTGACACAAAAACGTAACTATATTTTTAACAACTAAGACTAAGCATGTATGTATGTAGTTTAATTCTAAGTCATTAAAGAAACAAACTTTTCAAGAGTATGAACACACTTCTCGAAAAATGAAGAAAATTCAAATAAGAATTACAAAAATCTTAGTCCCGAAAAATGGAAAATGTTGACAAACGTTTTTTGTCACTATGGCGATGATTATCGTTTTATAAAGTTAAGTTATTATAATGGTCCGTTCTGTGCTCTCGAAGCTTGACTCTTTTTCTAAAGGCATTCTTCGGTTTGGGTGACGAATTTAATTCATCTTATATGATATCTCAAAATGCGTTGGATTGTCGAATTACGCACTATAAACACGCTCCAAAATCATATGAAACACTTCCCTTTAATTATTTATTTTCAAGACAATATCATTATTATCAATACCTAAAGTTGGGATTTATGATTGATTATAGTGTTGCATACTCTTAGAAGCGCGGAACCCTTCGTGTGAGAGACTACACTTACTTGGCTAATTTTTTGTTTTTAAAGTTACGTCGATTGTTTTGTATAGAAAAGTATATGGAGTAAAACACTATTTACACTTCGAAAGGGAGTCAAGATTGGAAAAATATCTTCAGTGTATCTTTTAGAGTAAGGATCACGGATATTCAGAGTTTAGTCAGTATAGATGTTTGATTGATCTTCACCCTAAGATTACCAACAGTGTTAACATATTGGATCTGTCTTTCCGCAAGGTAAACAGCTAACAGACCATCTCAATCATAGGGCTTATGTCATTGAAGAGTTGTATGCGTCTTGTTGATGTTTAGTTTGAGTCCATCTGAGGTTGACCAGTTGTGTATATGGATATTAGATCTTTATACAATCTGAAGGGTTTTCCAATAAGGACTTGGCATTTTTTTTTAAATAAAACCCTAACCATTTGAGACATATCAAAAACTTAAAAATTGCCTGTCTTCAAGGGTGAGAACAACGACCAAAAATTTGATGTAAATGTTGACTGAATAAGTTGATAATGAAAGTTTGATGATAAGTAAAGGGATGCGTTCACAAATTAAATTCAAAGTTGTCAATTCCCTGTGGGAAAACCCTTTATATACAATGTTTTCGATCAGCCCGGGCAAATAGATTTCAGCATCATCGGTATAAAAGTGTAGTGCAACATTTCGATATTCACTTGTCAAGTCATTGATAATTATATAGAAGAGAATCGGACCCAGTATAGATCCTTGAGGTACTTCAGCAAGCAGACATCTTGTTTCCGAGCAAATGTTTCCAACAACAATTTTTTTGAATCTATTCGTGAGGTGGTTCCGTACAGTATGAACAGCTCTCCTGTATCTAAAGTAAGAGCATAGCTTGCTGAAATGAATCCAATGGTCTCTCTTTCAAGGGTCTTGAACAAATCAAGAAGATAAAGGAGCGCGTGATGACCTTGATCAAACTGTTGCCGCACGTCGTCTTATATTTTATCCATAACAAGAGCGTTCGAGCAGCTGTGGTTTCTCCTTAATCCAGACTAATATTATTCTTATCAAGGTGACTCATAATCTGCCTTGCCAGTAAATTTTCAAAGACTCTTGATAAGAAAGGTAAAATTCTGATTGGCCGATAGTCAGTTGGTAAAACAACAGACCGTGCCAAGGGTTCTTGTTTATGAAGTCGAGTGTTGAACGATAGACAAGACAGAAACACAGATTTTAGGGATCTTCGAAAGAAAGGTACAACCGCAAACTCTACGAGCCATACAAGGGCATGGAACTAGTCTAGAAGGCAAATATCCGTCGAGTAGAAGGTCTTGAATGCTCTCTCTTAGCGTGTCCTTGAAAAAGGTAAGACCGACCCTCTGGTTAAACGAACAAGCAATCGCAGATGCTGGGAAACTTTGACTTATTAATTTGACAAAATGTGTCCGGTACCGTGAGGATGGAAAATAGCGCAAGCTCATGATTTATTCCCCTAGCAATCGATGGCCTGATAAGTACCTGTATCCAAAAACTGTGACAATTTGTATTCCTCGTTTGCGTGTGCCTGCAATTCATTGTTCTTGATGTTAATCAGACAATAACATTCTCAAGACATCCGTTACACCATGTATTCCTTAAATTCCATTTACAATCTATGAACACTCCCTCTTGGCAGGGTGCAGACCATTTTAATGGCCCACTTCATCATCCGCTCGAAAACAATCTCCGACCATGCACTCCATTCAACGCACTTTTCATGATGAATTAAATGAACTTGGCCCCAGTCATGGCACTTTCATGCGTTTATCACGTTCCGCCCATCATAGCCTGTGTGCTTCCGGTCCCGCTTTATGCCAAATGCAAATAGCAAAACAAATTTACCTTTCCACTTTGATTTACGCGAGGACGACAAATAAATAAATAAAAACTGGAAAGCTTGAGCCGCACAGCAGCAGCAGCAGCAGCACCTTCGAATGATAAACTCGTGCTCACATGGACATGTGAACTTCCTGCAAGGACGAATGGTTAAGGGAGAAAGTGATGAAAGTACCCCCATTGACTGATGAACATTTCATTTAGCCCGCTCAGGTGAGTGTTGCCTGTTTCATGGGCCATGTCGGTACCGTCTGAGGGTATCCTTGATTTTGGTAATCTGTATTCGTGGGAGTGTTTTTGACAAAATGAAAAGGATATTTTTTTTTATATAAATTTTCATCGCATGCAATTATTTATATTTCAAAGTGCGGTGCGTGTTGAAAGTCGTCGAGTGATGTTGGTATAAAAGATGAAGCACTAAACAACAAGGACCAAAAGGAGACGAAAAAACGAAAAAAAAAAACACGTTCATTTGTAATCCCGAACGCAATTATGTTCCCATTTCGAGGATGAAGATTGGAAAAATCGCAGGCAATAAATTTTTTGCACGAAGGCGAGAGAGAAGACATACGTTATACGATGTTGTGTTGTGAGTTATTTTTTTTTTTGAGGGGATGGGGGAATGGGGACAAATCACAA
Source organism: Orthonevra nobilis (assembly GCA_963555765.1). Classification (NCBI taxonomy): domain Eukaryota; kingdom Metazoa; phylum Arthropoda; class Insecta; order Diptera; family Syrphidae; genus Orthonevra; species Orthonevra nobilis. Next base: position 72,172,992 of record OY743227.1, on the reverse strand, counting down.
CAATCAGGATTGTGTAATGGGAAAATGATTGAATTTGTACCAGGATGAAAATGATATACGATTGACAGCTGGATTGATGTTACGTTGCTTGTTCTTTGTCGGTGAATGATGAGGGCTGAGGTAGAAGCTTCTGTTGGATTTCAAGGGGAATGTAAGGGTTTTTTTTTTTAAATTGGCGGTGTTACTTGCAGATGAGAGGCATTAATGAGCTTTTTGATGACTTGAATTTGTTTCGAACCTAATTTTGAGAGACAATATTTTTTCGCTAACAGATTTCGATTGGATTGAAAAAATAAGCCTGCGGGGGATTCAGCAGCTTGGAATCGGCTTGTTTTTTTACCTTGAAAAATATATTTTCTTAGTTCAAAATTCGAACTTCGACCTTTCGTATATTCTAAAGTCAAAGTTTTTGATCGACAAATGCAGGTGGGCAACAAAAAATCTTCTACTCGTGCGTCGTCGCACAGGGATCGAAGGTTGGTCCTCTCCTATTCAACATTCTGACGTTGATTCAACAAAATGCTGCCTGTACGCCGACGACTCACTCACGTACGCAAGTTCAATCTCACTACTGATAGCGGCTCGAAGAGTTGAAGCCCATATCAGAAAGTTACAGGAATACTACCAGGATTGGCGAATCCGCATCAATCGAAGGAAAACGGAGCTGATTTGCTTCCGTAGGCCGTCCAACTCCCGGAGAACAAGGTCCGCTAAGAACTGCCGCAACACCACGATTGGATTCCAGGACGGAACAATAGTCAATGCCTCGACAAAGATTAAGTACCTCGGAGTTAACTTCACTGAGAAGTTGAAGTTCAACCCTCATGTGGATGCAATTCTCCGCAAGGCTTGCTTCGCCTTCCATCGGGTTTACCCTTTAATGCGCAAGCACAACGGCCTCAGCCAGAAGACAAAGCTGCTTTTACTATATATAAACAGCTCATCAGGCCGATGATAACATATGGATTCCCCATATGGTTCACAGCCTCGAAGACTTATATCAAGAAACTTGCCACGTTCGAGAGGAAGATCTTGCGCATATGCACTGGCCTCCACTACAACAGGATCGCGAAGAAACGCGTCAGCAACAGGCGACTCTACAGCAAATCAGGAATCAAGCCCATAACCCGGTACATGGTTGGTTTATTCCAAAAATTCGTAGCCACCGCCAAGGACCATCCCAATCAACTCGTCAACAGCATGGCCAACCAAGGACACATACCCGAACATCGATACCTCAACGTAATATCATTGCTGCAAGAGGAACTCTTTCCCCCAAAAATTATTGAGTGACCCTTTGGGTTCTGTGGAATCATTTTTTTTTCTCGTACTGGAAAAAACGATTGACTGAAAAAATACTGATAAAAGAATCTTAATTTTAATAAATTCCATACTTGATTGTTGCAAAAAGCAAATGAGTTAAAATTCGGAAACCACAATCAAGAAAAAAATTACAAACAAGAAAAATCTACCGTAACTTTTACTGCAGTACCTTTACTGCAGTATCGACTTTTTGAAGTCGATAATAAGGATTTGAAGGAAATAACTGTTTCAAAATAGTCTGAATCGGGAACAATTCTGTTAGATACTCGGTCCATAGTTTTTCAAAATTGAGGCAAGATCTCTCGTATCAAAACAGTTACCGCACGACAAACAGCGATTATATCTTCGACAATTTGAATAAGATTGAGTTGCTCAACGTTTAACGTAAAGCTCTACAGATGAAATCCGAATTGAAACAAACGATGTTATGTTGACTTATTTGCATTCTCTCACTTCGCAGTTTTTTTTTTAATAGTCCATTTATAAAGATTGTATTTTTGAACTCAATGGCATGATCTTCACAAGCTATTGACAATGCGATCCTGGAGCAAGCCGACGGAGTTATCACTGCAGCACGGCTACCCGCTTTGTCAGAATGCTTTCACTGGTCGGCAAATCGAGGGGCTTAACCATCTGCACCTCCAAGTTCTAAAGGGTAGGTGCGAAAAATGGCTGAGTAGATTAGATTATTCTGTATAGCTTTGTCTAAAGCCAAATTTTCAATATTTAATCTGATGTTGAACTCATTTTGGTTTTGTAAATAATTTTTAAGAAATAAAATTTTAAAGTCAAAATTTAAAAATAATAATTCTTATTCTTAAAATCTTCGCCTCATAAATGCAACTTATTTTTTAAATATTTAATGCTCTTGTTAATTATAAATCACATGCCAAGAACTGAAGGTCAAAAATTGCTCTAGTTTTTAGACGGGCATTTTTTTTAAAATAGTTTAATTTTTTTTTTTGGGTTTTTCACAGTTCGGACTTAAAAATTCAATTTTTTTAATTTTCACATTTTTAATTTTCCATCGTACTACATCCAACGTTCCTCTAAGTTTATGGATCCAGTAGATGAACTGTCTCTGATTCGATACTCTGGCACCTCATGCTTCCGAAGACGCTTGTGAAGTTTTGAAAAAACTTAAAGGGATACATTTGAGCGTACAATCTTTATGCTGCATGACTGAAAACGTTCGCTTAACCTAACTTACTTTAGCTTGTCATCATTTTGTCTTGACGATTTGACTTGCAAAATTGAAATAAGTTTTCCATAAAATGTCGTTGCACATTTCTTCTTGCTAAGGTTAAATATTTTTGATATTGCAAACATAAATATTTCAAACCGTTTTTTTTTGCTTATACAGGAAAACAGGTCAATTTATTTTATCGCACGAAGTAATCCAACAAAAAAAAACGGTCAGACTCGCATAATGAAGGTTCCGTACCAATTTGGTAGGAGTATTTGAATAGTCTGTTTCCCGACGTAAAATTGAGTTGCGATTTTATAACTTTTTTTTCTATAATATAAGTACAGATTTTTGGTTCTTGGATTTTTCTATTTACTTGTACTAAAGGATATTGCTTGTTGTTGTAAAAAATCATGTTTTTTTTCAACGGGAAGTTTTCCAAAAGCTTTCTCTTGCGAGTATCAAATTATACACCCAAAACAGCCGTATCATCTGACTGCGACGGCTTATGAAATTGACTTTTTACAGCTTAAAGAGACCTGTGATCCTTAAATGTTGTCGTTTTTCTTTTTATGGTACGGAACCCTTAAATAAGATAATATTTTGTTGAACCAGCTTTTATTTATTATTTGCTCATAAGAATGATGGCATTCTAGGGATAATAAAAAAGGGATCATTGACTCATTAGTAATCGACCTAAAGGCTCATCCCAAATAGTTTTTTTTTCTGTGAAAGAAGTATCTTTAATATTTTTTTAAAATTTTTCAAAAACTAAAATACCATCTGGCACCAAATTTTCCGGATTTGAATAGAAATGATTAAGGTTGGAAATAAATTTTTAATGCAAAATTGTTTTATAAATCAATTTGAAGAAAAAATCTTTATTTGCAAAATTCTAACATTGAAATTTCGAGTATCAAAAATGATTAAGTAAACCAACCAAGTCAAACATCAAAATAAAGAAATGGGTTTTCGGCTTAAGAGAAACCTGTACTAGATAAAAGAATCCCTGTTTCCATGATTTTTTTCTTGTTCCAACGTCACCTACACGCTCTAGCCTTTTGTCGCATCTTATGCAAATCAGTCTGTTCTTAATACGGAAGAGATGTTATGCGCACGATGGCACTTTATGCTGTGCTGTTGTAGAAATATTCACTTCCTGAGGGCTTGATTCAATGAAAATATTATATTGTCAATTAGACCATCCCAATACCACTGTAATCGTGCGATTTGGCGCAAACCATTTGTGAATGCTCATATTAATTATTCCTGAAAAGTCGGTATTCTTAGTGTTCCAGATGTCATGAAACATTCTTCATAACCTTCGGTTAAATGTTTTTATTCATTGAATGCATTTTGAGAATCCAAAAAGAAAAAAATATATATAATTTATTTTCCTATAACTCTTTTACATTCATTTGCATTCTTTTGCATTCTATTGCATTCTTTTGCAATCTTTGCATTCTTTCGCATTTTTTTGAACGCATTAAGAATTCAAAGAATCCCAGAAATGTAAACGAATGCATTTAATTCTTTTTAATTAAAGAGTTTTTCCTCTCTATTAAGTAAACTCGATTTCATTTAAAGAGTTCATTTATAGAACATCAAATTAAAAATAAAAAACTTCAGATATTGGGACGAAAGTTTAAGTTAAATCCTTCTTTGTCGAAAGATTCTACGAACATACAATTAAAATGTCAATTCCATTTACTTTTCCCAAGAGAGGAAGTCACTGTGAATGCTAATGAATGCTACTCCAGTTAACCAAAACCTAGGCTCTTTATTCATATCTCCGCACAATAAAGCAAGTCTAACTTTTTCCACATAATTCTTCACCTAAAAAAAGAAACTCTTTAATTGCCTTGTTTCCTTCTACCCATTTAGCCCAATCAATACATCACTCTGGACATAAAACTTTAGGCCGTTTCCTCTACAACAACTCCAATATAAGCCACTTCCTATCACTCGATTAACCCTCTATCAAAAGCGCTGCACAAGGATGTCCATCATTACTGACTCTAACATGGATAGTCAACGCACACAAAACCGACCATAACAATTCCACTCACATATCCTTTACATTGATTTATGCTTATTATCCTTAAACGTCTCTGAATCGAATCGACTACTGACTTTTACCAACTCGAAACCTATCACTTGTTCATCCTGAATCCACTCGAATAAGCTTTAATGATTTATAAACTTTTTAACGATCCTTAATGTGTTTCTTCAACGTCCCCCCAAAAAACACGCCACACGTATCCTTTTTTCTGTTGTTGTACGCCGTGACTTAAGATTAATACATGATTTTGTTTCGTCCTTTTTCGTAAGGAAGGTGAAGGCAATTCCGGCCACATGTACATCCTTGACAGAGGTTAGAAGCATAAACGCTGCCAGCAGCAGAATGAAGGACAAAATTTGTCTTAATTTGGATTTTATTACTCACAGGACATCATTTCCGGACAGGATGTGCATTGTGTCCACAATGTTAGACAACTACGCCCGCTACGTCTTCGCCAACGCCCACTATCTCTAGTCATCAGTATTTGTAACCCGAAAAACTGACTTTGTTGACGTTTCGACCTCGAACTTGCCGACATTCCTTATGCTACCCAGTCACTGAAGCGAAGACGAGGACGAAAACTTTTCTGTCATTTAATCAAACTTGCAGGACGACAAAGTGTCTTCTGTTTTTTTTTTCTTTTTTTTCATCTTTTCACTTCACTTCTGTTCCGTTGGTTGTTCTTATTTTGCGAGTGTCCTTTGAATGTCCTTTTCTGACATTAGATCTGGCATTGTGACCCAAAAGCGGGGGTTAGATTCGGGACCCGCCAAAGGAAAGTTATTTAATTTCTAATTGTTCGTTCGTCCTGGCGTATTGCACTGCCATAATGACATATCCTGACTGGTCTTTGGCTATCAGGTGGATGAACACGATGGTCGGCGCATAAAATTGATGGGTAAAGATTCCTCGGTCATAAATGTCCAGTTATGGCCGGCTAAAGGAAAGGACCTCAGCACACGATGGCATGATAATGGTGCTGCAGAAGGACACAACGTCTATGTGTGCTCAACATAAAATATTTTCAGGATAAAGTCTTGTCAGGCTTTCGGTTTTATGGGCTTGTGTTATTTTCCCGTTTGTCATTTAACTTGGGATATCCATGGACCGTGTTGTTGCTTCTTAAAGTATGCAATAAAAGTGAATAACTTGAAATGGCTTATTGTTTGGGCTAACTTGACAAACTTCTGCAATACCAAGCGTTATAAATTTGCTTCGTAAAACAAAAAAAAAACAAACAAGTCAAAAGAAAACGTATAAACTCTGAGCGGTGATCTTTGGAAGCTTCTGGAAGCCATTCGGTGGAAGTTGAAATTACGAATTTAGGATGCGACAACAAAGCGCAAAGGTGCTTGTCTTAATCCAAATATGCAAGTGGAACGAGTAAAGCGAATAAGATATTCAGGAGGTATAACAGAAACTAATAAAGCTGAGGAAGAGTTGTTGGTTTAACCAACATTTTAAACCAGTGTGGATCTTCGTCTAAGTATACTTCTACTAAAAGGATCAATGTTTCCTTCCTCTTTTTACCTGCATTAATCTTCCCATAAGAACTTCAGATCTACCCCATTTTAACCTATGTAAGCCGGTCGACTGTGGTGTATAAGAAATATTTTTACTCACGAGGATACCCCCTAGCAAGGAGAAAAAAATGACCGCGTTTCCTTCTCTCTTTATAACTCATGAAAATTTTCAATCAGAGAATTCAGTGTCGCAGCCTCTGACTTTTTCCTATTGTTATAAATCACTTAAACAACTAATATCTAAGTCCTTTATTAGCCTACTTACTTAGTCGCAGTATCTATCTGTTCTAACTTATTTTAATTTTTATATTTTATTTTTGTGTAAAATAACTTCAAGCCTACTCCTTCAGATCTAGTTTACTAGACGAAGCTCACGAAAGACACCTTGCGCCTGAGTGGGGAATGCATGCATGTTGTGTCAATGTATTGTGAATATTTCTCTTTTCTGTAATCATTTGTTTTTGCTTTTATTTAAGATGAAGCCATCTTCCGGGCTCAAGGAGGATCTCCTTTTTTTATGGGATACATTTTGCCGGAGTGATTCCAGTTGATGGGTTATTTTTGCAAACAAATTTTCTTTCATATTTTTTTTTGTACAGATGCCTGGCCCCGTAACACTATGGCTTTTATTTAATGAGATTTTTCGCTTAAAACAAGCCGCAGAATAGTGAATGAATTGACCAATATTTTTTCTGTTTAAACTCCTATTATGGACCACCTACCCGTCCAACTATTCCCAAAATAGCAGGCCAACAGGTATTGGCATAAATGTTGTCAGCTTTAAGTCGGTTAATCAGCATAAGCGAATTACTTGCCATATCCACGCAAAAAGTTGTCCAAATCGGTTAAGCTTCATGATCCAAGCCCCTTATTGACGAGTGAGTTTTTATAGAAATGATTCAATCATCAGATGTTTGTTTCAATTAATTGATGTCCTGCTGAAAATGTCTCTAAGACGACCGCTGTTGACATGAGGCATCACAAAATTGTGTTGATTTTATCTTTAGATTGGTCTTTTACACCTCTGGCATGCAAATCGCACCAAACACTAACTTCTTCAGTATCAAATGGGTTTTTTTTTTTTTTCATATGCATTTTTATTTAGTTCAAAGTACAACTTAGACACTAGGCAAAAACGCTTAAACTAGCTTATATATGCACCTTAATTTTACTTAACTTAACTAGCTTACTGGTCCTGTGCAGACGCTCTAAGCTAAACCTAGTACTTATTTTATGTCTCTCGACTTAAAGTTAAAATTTAATATATGTCTTAAAGATAACAATTATAAACTAAGAAAATTTTGGCAAAAACTTAGTGAAAGTACGTTTTTTTTAAGATATAAAGCTTAAATCTATATTTAAATAACTTATAAATATAAACTTAAATTTAACTTAAGCCTACGTATATATATAAACCTATTATATGTATGTATACCCTAAAACTCACGGAAATGTATACACAATAAATATATGTATACCCATATATACATATAATATCATTGTATATATTGTATAAAAGAGGCCAACTTTTCCCCGTAAGGAAACTTGGCTTTGAAGGATATCAATGACAGAGATCTCTACCCATTTTCTAAGAGCCACCAAAATTGATGGTGCTGCTTTTGCGAATCTGCCTTGTCGCGGGTTGATACCGCCCTGCTGTCTACACTGGAACGGGCGACGTGGTAGATTAGCGGCACCGCCAGACTACTCTGGATCAAACCTTTAGAGTCGAGGTAGAGAAATGCCTCTGGAGGGTAAAACCGTTAAGGCGCACACTCTCGTGGTACAACAAGTTGGGGTAAAAAGCCCCAGAGATCAGGTTGTTGATCGAAATCATTGCTCTTGCAATGTGCCTTCGGATAATTGTTATTAGGAAACTATCCACCCTTACCAGGTTTGCTCCATTGTAAGGGACCTCATTGCGATAGAATTTTTTGTATTGGGACTCTGGAGTTCTATATAAACGAAGACAAGCCCTGAGACATTGTCTTTCAAAAACCCAAATCTTTCCCATCGAACTTGCTGTCACGTTGAACCACACTGGACAGCCATAAGTAAGCATTGGTCTGACAAGAGCCATGTAGCAGATGACTTTCACCCTGGCATCGGTATCAAATGGGGTCCTGTGAGTTTTGTGAGGCTTGAGCACGCAATTTGCCTGTGGTCTTACCTTAAAAAAAACTGAACTGATGCTCTTCACTTCTAAAACCAAGATAGCCAGCTTCCAACTCCCCCATCGGAACGATCAACCGCTTTCTATGTACCTAGGCGTTACTTTAGTTACTAATCTCAACTGTAAACTAAACTTTGATCAGGGAGTTAGAAAGGCGTGCATAGATTTTAACGCCTGCAGTTGAACCAAAAAATTGGGTCTCCAATCAAAGATGAATCAATGGATGTATACGGCGGTGGTTCGCCCGATTCTAACATACGGATCACTAGTATGGCGGCCGGCCCTTAGTAAAAAGTGCAACGTTATTAAAACAACAACGTACAGAGAACAGCATGCATAGGTACCACAGGCGCTCTGCGATTTACGGTAATGCTGCATCTCCTACTTTTGGACCTACACATAAAAAACACTACAGCATCTTCAGCCTCAGAGAGTGTGGTTGCTGGACTTCAAAACCATATGGTCATAGCATTATACTTGATCTTAGATTAAATAACTTTGACATTCTAATCACAGAAAGAGCGAAATGTGTAGTGGGCAGCTGTGCAAGGATTTTATCGGGACAATCTTCTGAGAGTCTCTGAACATCAGTCAAGCCTATAGACTTCTCGAATATTTGAGCGTTTTCCAAGCGTAACGTTTTGCAATCCGGGAAGCATGTCGTCAAATCAAAAACATCCAAATATCTGTCAAGTCAGAGAGGGCCGATGAACTTGCTAGGCAGGGATCTGTTCTTCAGGGCTAGCCTGTTTGGGAGGTTTTCGTCTCACTACATGCAGTCAAGGCTATTATATCATCATACTTCCCTGAAGCAGCAAACCTAAGATGGACAAGTCTGACGCAATGTGCAACATCAAGGAAAATATGTCATTTCATATGTCAAACAAACAAACAATCAAAAACAAAAGATCTCCTTCGGCGAACCCGTCATGATATTGGTAGACTAGTGGCGGTCTGCATAGGAAACTGGCCGATTGGAGATCATCCCACACCATTCACATTATCACAGCTGCAAAAACAGAGCTGAAAGGGGGACATTAACACACTTCTTTTGCGCCTATTCGGCCCTTGCTAGAGCCAGACAGTGAGTGTTTGGTAGACCCTTCTTCAATTCAATTGATGAGATTTTTGCTAAGGACATTAAGCAACTTATGTCCTTCTTAAAACCTCAGTCTGGATTTCGAGATATCACCAATACACCTCATAAATAAGGTAACAGAGCTTTGGCATTAAAACGGCCCATAGTGCTTATTAGGTTCTCACTGAACCACCACTTTTACATACCTACCTTAAAAAAAGAAATAAAATTCTATACTAAAGCAGATTTGCTGCATCAGTTTGATCTCTTACGGCTGCACTCCAAGATCTTTCCCGAAAAGCTTTCGCATTGTGGATGGACAGAGGCCGAGAAGTTGCGAATAATTCGTTAAATTTGATCGTTGGTCACACTCATCTGGACCGGGACCATAATTCTTTTTCTAACGTACAGTATGAACTCAGATGGACATATAATATATGAGCTTATCGTAAGTTGGGTCGGTGTCTTCCAATGATATTATGTACTGTTTATGTACAATTATTTTCATTGCTTCATCATAACCGTATGCAATTTCAAAAAAATTATTTTTGATTTTTTTTTAGGCTTGCTTTATCCATTTGCAAAAGTTATAGCATCTTCCAATAGCGTGATACATTTTGGGTCACCTAATAATAGAAAATGCTGACGACTTGACTTCGACGTGACACGATAACAATAACAAGTAATTTTTCAGGGTCTGTAAGCTCTTTGTAGAAATGAAAATCACTTCATAGCAGTTCTGAAGCGTCTTCCGTCACACTCATTAAATTTGAAGAACTCACGAACTGTCATATGAATATTTATCCACTCCCAAAATAATATTTTATGTAAGCACGTTATTCCCACTTCTCAAACAGAAGATCCTTATTCTGCAGCTCCACTCACAGCTGAATTAGTTCAAAGACTTCGCAGGAAGTTTATGAAAGCCTGCCTTTTGTAGTGAAATGTTGATGCGGAATCTGTTCGGAGTATCTGTTCATCGAAGCATGGAGTTCCTTCCACTGCGAGCTTGTGGAATTTTCGTAGAATTGATCTACATCCACATCTATGAAGATTCAAAACAATATTTGTGGAAACTAGTTTTGAACTATCAGGAGTGCCGATTTCACATAAAGATGTCTTTAGACATATTTTTAATAGCTTCTGTCTATGCCACATTTTTTTAATTTTATTTGGAAGGAAATTGCGCGTATTTTTTTTTTTTAACATCCAGCAGCACTATCCGCCTCGATAGTGGGATAGGAAATGTGTTGTAAATTTTGAGCTGATTCCAAGGAATAAATTCGTTTTAGTGTACTGTAAACAACTGAACGGATTTAATACACCCGAGAAACGAAAAACGACCAGAGTTGGCCCATCGAAAACGTAGCACAGGAGCACAACTAAAACATCGTTTATGGTTAGAATGAATAAAAGAGGACCAAGGTAACTACCTTGAGGCACACCTGAGTTAGTATTTATTGTATACGTGGTCGATCACTTAAACAAAACTTGATACGTTTTCCCGTCAAGATAAGAGCATAGGATTATTATTAGGACAACGCTAGGAGACAGACATCGTTGGTTACTCGCCAATTATTATTGGAACGTGGTTGGGTATTGATGTTCATCCTCAATATAACCAAGATCTTTGCAAAACTCTTTTGATGGTCAAACTTTCAACGATGATGACGCTGTGAAGTCACACATGATTAAATTTAATGCCGATAAAGATCCGAAGACGAACGTGGACAAAAATTAAAAATATTTCTCGTTCTCGTTTACTCGTTGTTTTCAAAAAATGTGTTTCATTTATGTGAAAAAATCGCCAATTATTTAGTTGCAGATGAAAAAAGCCTTCTATGAGGGTGAAAAGAAGTTAGCCTCCGTTCATATTCACTTATTCTATTATAGGACATCTCGAGGACCATTTCAAATCCTTCTTTATAAGGATGCAGTAATTGGCGTTTGCCACTTAACCTTAAATACTTCAATATCCTTGCATTCACATTCAAGTCATTTCAATAACAACGATGACAGGCACCATCCGTTCAGTGCAGATATCCTTGTTAACCGTAATCGGATGTCGATTCCAATTTATTTCCAGTATATGGAAATTTTCAAAACTACAGCAAAATTGTCCTTTCAATTTCTGCGTACAAAAGGACGAAAAAAAAAATTGTGTATACCTACATACATAAACATATATTATATTTCAAGACATTTCAACTGCTGTGAACACATTCAGTTTCCTCCAAGTTACAAGTCCTTCTTGCCATTTGCAAATGTGATTTAAATCTGATATCAACAAGAAAAGGACTTGCACATCTCACTCTCGTTCATACCTTCATTTTTCTAATTCGATGATCAGAAAAGGATTTACATCTTGTAGAAATACAAATGTATGCTTCTGCTGCTGTTGCACACCCACCCTCGCCGTTATCCTTATTTCGACTTCAAGATGCTGGCTTTAGCGTTGGCGCTGGCTGTCTCGCTGTCTCGCTGTCCCATCGTTTTTCATGAATTCACTATTGCATGATAATCTGTGTGAGTGTGTGCATAAAAAATAAAAAAAAAAGGATAAAAATGCATTCCTGAAATTCATCCTGTTGACTTCGTTTTCCAAAGTTTATTCGATATTTTTCCTCGTAAAAATGCAGCGTATTTTTATGTCCTTTTTTCATTGCAATTCGTCGTGTCCCTTCACCATAATCCTTTATTCAGATCCTGTGATTTTCTTTGCTTGAAAATCGCACACAAGTTACACTCTCCTGGACTTTTTTCTTCTTCTTTTTTTTTATAGATGATATCCATCCATTCTTATCCGAAAAGAAAATTATGGATTTGGGAAGAATAATCCTTTTGGTGCATTGGTGCGGTTTATATTTGGAATAGAGATGTACGAGTAGTTGAGATGAAGACGTACTCGTAGTCGTAAGGAGAGGAATTGGTTTTTCACTGGGGAAGGATATTACATTCTTGGCTTCTGCCTCACCTGGCAGCTGCAGGAGCAGTATCTACTAGCAGTTGTTGAGGACGAGCAAATACGTGTGGGAATAAATGTAATCTATCTGTGATGAATGAATTTCAGATTTCTCTTTCTGAATTATGTAAGGATGTGTTTTCTGCAGTTCTTGCTCGAGCGATATTTGTACTGCGTGGACGGATAGGGAAGTCGGGCGGTTTATTAGATTTCCATTTGAGAGAATCCAAAGAAATTTTTTTGATGTAAGATCAGTTGAGTTACAAGCGTTTGGGGGGGTCCCTTTTGGGACGCGACTGTTACGAATGTACAGATGAACTATCTCCATAAAAAAAAATACGAACACAGAGACAATTTAGTTTCCAAATCACCGATAATGTGATCAACCAAAATCTTGGAAATAACCAATTAAGACAAACTGCTTTAATGTAAGAAACCATACTTCGGGCAAAGCAAGTTCATTGAGGACGTCGAGGAAGGGTTTGCCTTGCGTTCTCTCTCTGGCTCTTGCTAGGACCGGGCGAGATTCGACCGCTCCATATTTTTTTCTCTGTAGGTTTTTTGGTTTTTTGGATCCAAGGGTCTGTAGACCCTAAAAGTTTTCAAAAAAAGCAGCGTCCACTAAATTGTCACTTCTTCAAAAAAAAAAAAACTGCAAATCGAAAATGATGACATTGTGTCACTCCATTTTTAAGGATTAACCCTCAAGAGAAGCACTGGGTATAGGATACCAGGGCGTGAATTGAAATTGTTTGTTTCTTATAAAGGGTCCGCCAAAAAACTTTTTTTTTTGAAAATGCTATAAAAAAAACTGCTGAATATTTTCTCAAATTTCTTTTTTTATTTGAAAGTACAATCCTTCCGGTTAATAATGGAAAATAATTTTTGTAAACAAAAATTCGTTCAACATGGCCCGATAACGATCGCCATTGACTGTAACGACCACTCCTTGCTCATTTTCGAAGAAAAATGGCCCAATTATGCCTCTGGACCAAAATCCGCACCAAACAGTGACTCGTTTTGGGTGCGTCGGCTTTTCAATGTATGCGTGCGGGTTTTCTGTGCCCCAAATGCGACAATTTTGCTTGTTTACATACCCGCCAAGATCAAAATGAGCTTCATCTGAAAAGATGATTTTTTTTGGCAAAATCGGCATCTTCTGTAAGTCGATCGCAGGCCCACTTAGCGAAGCGAAAACGCATTGGATGGTCAGTTGGCTTAAACTCCTGAACCAATTGGACTTTGTATGGCGTCATACCAAGGTCTTTATGCAAAATTCGTCTCAATGATGTCTCCGAAATGTTCAATTGTTGAGAACGACGGTGAATTGATGTTGATGGCGCTTCAGGCACACTTTCTGTCACAGCAGCAATATTCTCGGGTATACGCACTGTATTTGGCTTTTCACTTTTTGGTTTTCGAAGAGGATGCCAATTTCTTTCACCTTTTTCACAAGATAACGAACATACGGAGCTGCCGGTGCTTCTCTTCTTCCAAAATCCGTACGCAATTTTCGCACACATTCTGCAACATTACCAAGATTTTCAAAGTAATGTCGCAATATTTCCCAGCGTTGTTCAACCGTATACGTATAAGGATAAAACTAATTATCTGTCAAATCAGACATGAGCTAAGTGTTACCATTTCCGAAATAAGCACTAATTGAAAAAAAACGTTAGATGGTGGACCCTTTAGAAGCGTTATATGAGGCAGCTGATATTTTTGACGATGAAGAGAGTGAAAGCGAGACCGAATCGGTTTTTGAAGAGCATCGTAAGGAGGCTGATGTAGACTAAAGCGAGGAGGAGAAGGTAGAAGCTATTGAAAGTGAATCATCGAGCAATGAGTCCGAGCAAAAACCAAGTACATCTTGCATGAGAAAATATGGTCGACCAAGATGCCTGCGAGGGAAAAATAACTTTAAACATATCTGAGAGTCGTGTTAAATGGGCTAAATCAGTATACACTGCAACTCCGATAGTGTGAAATATCAGGGATAGAGTGAAGACGTATAAGCAAGTGATCCAAAGTATAATTATAAAATTACAAGAAACCTCGGAGAAACTATTATAGAAATTACCGCCGTATATGACACATATTGTGTCAATTGTGGTGGCAGTTATTCGTAAAAATGCGCGAATGTTTCAAATTCGAAAACTTGATTAGAGGAGAGTCGGGCATATCCTGTGCGGGTGTTTGTGGTAAAAATTTCCACATCGCAGTAAAATGTAGCGGGCTAGAACAGTATAGCAGCGGCATTCTTCTTATCCCATGTATAGATTTATGTGTGAAGACTGCATCTTATATATTCACAATGTCGATATGGTCTTAAAAGTGCAGGATATAGTGCAAAAAAAATAACAGTTATCTAATGGAATACAAGTATGAATTTGAACAGTCCTTAAAAAAAAGTTAAATCGAAATAAAAAAACTACTAGAAGCAATTGAAGACCCATACACAGAAAGACAAAAAACTATGAAATCATCACAAGAAACCTTCGAAAAATGTGTTCCAGAAATTTAAAATATTGGCGCACTTAGTGAATCAATAAAATCACAACGCGAAAAAATATGCTGTGATGTAAAAAAGCACAGTGAAAAAGTATGCTGCAGTGTGACAGAGATTAAAAAAGACATTAGAAACGAAGTAAAAAAAAATGAATGAAACAGCTGTAATAGAAACAAAACATCCAATGAGCTACGCGGAAAAATTTGCGGAAGCGTTTAGCGTATTTTTTGACGGAGACATTTTTAAAATTATTTTAAAACATACAAATAGAAGAAATAAAATGAATAAAATCATATCATAAAGAAGTAGATATGGATGAATTAAAAGCCAATATAGGATTATTATGTTTTTCTGGATTGCAAAAAACAAATCATACTAGTGTTGATTCGTTATGGTCACCTTATGATTATGTCTATCTTCAGAATTACAATACCTGTAAACAGATTTTAAATTTTTGCTTTTATGTATGCGGTTCGAAGATATTTATTTTTTGTTTGTTTTTAACCCATTTATTTCCACAATTAACAATATTATATTATATTAAGTAGAAATGAGGAAAAACTCTTACCACTATCCTTATTTCTAACAGTACAAGGTCAGAAGATAAATCGGCTCGCAATACTTACAATTAGACTTAATAACTAACTTAAGAAAAATTTTAATTTTAAGAAATTATTTTGTAAATTTAATTTACTTTTCGATTTGAGAAAGAAAAGTGTAAAAAAAAAACTTTCTCCTTGTATTTCAAATTTATTTTCCTTAAAAATCTAAACTTAAACTACTTACACTAAAAGTAAAAATAAAAAAAACAAACAATAAAAAAAAAAAAAAAAAAAAACTAAACCTAATTTAACCTTAGCGTCAGTTCAGGATTACGTTGTCAATCCTAGACACGCCGGAAGCATCCAATAGTCTTTTGTTAGAGACGTAATGCTGAAAGTCGGAATGTGCGCTTCTGTACAGCCGTGTGCTGGCTCGCAGGCATTTTCTCTCAAATATTCTATACTTTTCCATGTATGATGGACTTATGTTCCACCATACTGTACTCGCGTAAGTCAGAATTGGACGCACAAAGGCTTGGTAGCAAATGATCTTCACATCGGATCTTAGATAATTGGAGTAAAAAACTCATTTAAGCGACATAAATGCAGCTTTCGCTTTTTTTAACTGAGTATTGACGTGTTCATTGTAGTACAAAAAATTATCTAAATGAACGCCCAAATACTTCACAACAGTCTTTGACTCAATGCGAATTCCATTTGAAGATTTTATTACCATATTTTTCCAATTGCGTCGCAAGTCTGAATTACCCTGTCCTACTGGGGTGCGGAACAGTATGGTTTCACACTTAGAGCTGTTTATTTTAAGTTTCAAGTCTCGGCAGAATGCCTGAAGTTGGTCGAATTTAGCTTGGAGGTCGTTCTGTATATTCATTATTTTAGAGCCATGTGCAAAAGGATGACATCGTCAGCGAATGCTATTGAGTTATCCAAGTCCCTAATCATTTCAGAAACGTGAATGTTAAAAAGTATTGGTGCCGATACTGTGCCTTGTAACAGACCATCAGTGACATCAAAAACCATGGTCGTCGTATACTCTCTGTCAGTTACAAACAAACTTCTTCCCGCGAATCATTGAACTAATAATATTTATTAGATGAAACTCATATCTGATAAGCTTATAGATAAGCCCGTCAATCCAAACCTTGTCGAAGGTTCCAATTGATATCGGATACCAATTTTGCAACAGCGTGCACTGCCGAGTGGTTTCTTTTGAATCCAAACCGATTCCGCGGTATTATCTCCTTTTTTTCGCATTCGAACAAGATTGATTTGCTTATAACTACCTCAAAAACCTTCCCAATATTAGGCAGGAGACTTATCGGCCTATAGTTCGAAGGATCTGAAGGATCTTTCTTTTTTTTACTATTGGAAATACCTTCGAAGTTTTCCAGCAGCTTGGGAAGTAGCAGTTATTAAGCAAGTTGTTAAATATTACGCAGTATTGCCTTATGATTTCGTCGGGTATATTTTTAAGTACGATATTAGGAATGCCATCTAATCCTGAAGTCTTTTTGTTATTCAGCTTCCTGAATATTTCTGTCAGTTCGTCAAGTGTTGTATAATAGTTGTTCGTCTGTTCTGTTGTAAGTTCGTCCGCTTTTACTTCTTTTGACTTCAAGCAGTCAAAAGACTTCAAGCAATCAAAAAACTTCACAGTAGTCAAAATACTTCAAAACGTTGAAACTGAAATGAAATCAAAAGACTACACTACCGAATTAATCAATGATTTCAAAAGACTTCAAAGAATTCAAACAGTCTAAAAGTATTGCATTCTTTTGACTTGAAGCCTTTTGTTTACTTCAAGTAATTCTAAGTACAATGACTTCAAATTTGATACTGAATAATTTTTTAAAATGGAAGTATTTCAGTGAAGTCATAAGAGTATAAAATAAGCCATTCTATTCAATTGAATAAAAAAACTCCAAAGGCTGCATTTTTTACTGCTCTGTTAGGCTTCAACTACCTACTTTACAAACGTCATTACGCTCACAAAAAGAAGCTTTCTTAGAGCTCCAAAATTCATCTGAAACCCAAGATTCTAGAGATTTAACGGCTGAGAATCGAGAAGCCGCTATAGTTCTCCTCTTGAGGGATAACAATGTTTTTGGACCACATAAAGCTGCACAGAAGTTACAGCTTAATTTTGAAAAAAAGTCTCCAAATTTTTAAGAGGATTCGGAATACCAAAAATTTAAGCACATCTGCCAAGAATAACGCAAATTTTATATTCATTGCTGGATTTTATTAACTTCTATCTGAACCCTTCATAACTCTCAAAACCCAATTATCATTAATCATTACTTGTAAAGGATATTATGCATTTCCAAGTCTCAATTTCTACACCAAAAAAAATAACCCTTATTTTTAAGCCAAGGTTTATAATCAAAAGAATGGATAATTTGCTCAGCGGAGAATGCATAACTCCTCCAAATGACGGTTTCTTGGCTACATAAACTCTTCATTTCATTGCGAAAAGGATACTCCTCAAATTTGAGTGCGCATCCTTTTCATTACTCCCGATCCCGACAGCAGTAATAAACTCCTCGAAATGCTGTAATTAAGAAAAATAACTAAGTTTGCATAAATTGTATCCTCCTTTTCGTTGTTTGTGAAAACACAAAAAGTGTTTGTGTTTTTGTTTTTTTGTTTTTTTTCCAGTCGCAACGCAGAGCTCGATAAATTGAATATAACACAGAGGAGGGAAATGTCCTGGTTAACAGGAAACAGGTACTTCCAAAGTGAACATATCCTCCCAAAAGGATTGCGTTTTCGTTTTTGGTTTTTTGTTTTTTGTTTTTTGCTCTGCAACGAAAATGCTTTTCATTTTCTTATTTAAATCTAAGGAGGTATAGTATATGTGTATCCTTGTACCAACGTCCTCGTATATCTTCTTAACCTCAAACTTTTTCACTCAGAAGTTTTCCACTCTGCGTCCGTTTGCGGAAAAATTCTGCCTGGTCCTGAGATGGAGGAAAAAGCAAAAATGTTTTTAATTTAAAATATCACCAGCGACCCTTTCGCAAGAGCACTGGACAGTCGACATGGAAGTTAACTCACTCAAGGATACTTAAGGAGTTAAATAGGCAACATTTCCCATTTGGAAAATTTGTTTATGTTGCCGTCTTTACTGTTTGTTTTACGGTAGGACTCGCTTCCTATACTCCAGCGCGCTCTTTTACCTGCCAGTTAATAACTTTTGTTCTCTAAGTAGACAGGCAAAGTCCTGCAAATGGAAAACAGGATGTTCTGCTTTCGTTGTTTTTTTTTTTTTGTTTTTGGCAATTAAAATGTAAAGACGCTTTTTTTTTGTACCGGTTTGGACGGTTGTGGAGCCGAAAGTTTGCGAAAAATTCTTGCGTAAATCAGGAATGAAATGAAGGACGCGACGTTTTGGACGGAAACATTTATTTGAATTTAATTTGTATGATAAAGGACATGAAATGAGGAGGCTAAGAGCTGCGAAGTAGATTTCGATGTAAGGACCGAATTAGTGGTTGAGACATTTTTTTTTGTGTTACTTTCTGTTGGACAAAGAAGACACCGGTGATTAAAACATTCAACAACAGACGAAGTTGTATAAATTTCTCTCTCAAAAGGATTTTTTATCAGCAAATAAATAAGATCCTGATTAACTACAGGAGCAGACAAAACTAGAAAGTCAAGACTCAGACCACTGAAGTCCACTCTTCCTCTCCTTACAGTAGTCTCAAGTGACTGATTCATAGAAAAAAGAAACAGAAAACGAACAATACCTAAAGATGAAGGCTTTTTAAGGGCCGAGATTCTTACTTTTTTGGTCAAGATAAATATTTCTACCTTTACGGGAGACATAGGTATCAAATACAATCTGTTAAAAATTTCATAAAATAAATGTCTTGGGTGGAAGGCTGTCATTTCATTTTAAGCCTTAACAAACTATACGTTGATGCTACATTTTTCAAGGCACAACTAATATTCCGATAAGGTTGCAAGAAGGCAACAAGATGTGATGGAATATTGGCTCAAAATTTTAGCGTCCAAATTGACAAAAATTCTCAGCAGATTTTTGTTCACATCCATTCAATCCGACAAGCACAAATCGATATTCCCCTTCCCGATAGTCCCCTTTAATTGTCATCGGCTGTCATCGACAATCCTCGAAACATTTTTTTTAATCGTTTTGCTGTAGGGCCGTTACGCGTTCCGAAGGCTTTTTTACGATTCAATCGAATAGCATGAATCCAAATAAGATGAATTTGGTGGTTGTTGGATGGTCACGGATAACGTCAACATCAGCCCGGTTCCCTTTTTGTATGAAATTCAGATCTTTCGGAACCAACTTTGCAAAGACACCTATGAGCCCCAAATAATTGTCCAAAAACGAAGTCCAACTCTTGTAAATTTGTCACTGCATTCATCTTGATTGACATGCCACGGGTAAATGACTGATTTCTTCAAAGTATCGTTGTCGGAACACTTTCCTAGCATTTCCAATGTCGTCGCATCATCGAAACCTTTATTAACACAAAATTTAATAGAAACCTGTTGATGCAAATTCAGTTCAATTTCTACATATGTAAAAACTCGAAAACACGCACAATCGCAGATGTACTACACTTAACGGCGTCAGTTAAACAAATGTCAAACTATCAAAAACAAATGTTGAAAATGAAAACAGCATGTCAATGACAGTTGAGACAAACTTAGAAAAAAAGGGAACTCAAACCGGGAAACTCACAGCGCCACACGGTGGTGATTCCTATAACTTTTTAATGAGAGTAGATTTCTCAACCGACATTCCATAGCCAATCAACGACTGGCCGGCTCTGTGTCCAGTCAGGGCCGAAATCCAATCATTTCGATCGAATTAAAGTAAAGTCCAACCGACGTAACAGATATCGACTTTTGTAAAGGCTTTGAGAATATTCCTCCTAAGAATATGCAACACCATGTTTCTTGAATTTTGGATTTCTCATAGCATCGCCCACAAAAATTCGAGATTAAGTTAACAATGTTTAAGCCCGGCATCGGTTTACTTGTAATTCTAATAAAAATAAGAACTTCCAGATCTTGGTCTTAAAAGACTATTTGACGCAGGCATACTGTAGAATCTGTGATTCTGACAATTCGTTCGGAATTCGTTGATGCCGCCATTAAGACAAAAAACTCCAAAACTTTACAACATTCAATTCGCAATAACACCACAACATTTTGACATTCGTACCACAAGTTGCAATATGTTTTATTTGTTTCTTATTGGAATTCAAGCTTATTGTGTTGGGTGAATGAAATGATTGCATACTTTAAAAGGTTGTTAAGTTGCTCCATGAATTTAATTGTCTTAGTATATACGGCGCCCAGTTAAGTTGCAAGAATTTTTTTTTGATTTTATATCATAATATATCATTGGTATTTGTTTTGGATTGTAACGAATGTTTAAATTGAAAAATAGAAGATTACGACACAATTTAAATGCAACGATTTTTATTGGAGTGGATCAAAATTTGCCACGGTCACCACAGAACGCTCAATTTTTGCTGCGACTGGTCTTCAAGTGTGCCAACGATCGAACATTATTGACGAGATAAGCTTGTAACCCACGCACAATCACACTTGAAGAGCGTATCCATGCATCTTGAGTTCATTAATGGTGGTGTTGGAAACATCATGCGTTTTCCTGGTCGCTTGATTGGTGGAGCAGGATCGTGCGAGACATAACATAATTTTTTTTGGAATTGGATTTAATAAAATACATAATGTTTACCTTAAGGCCAAAAGTTGTTGTAGCGGCAATAGCAGTTCAAATTCTATGGGTCTCTGTATAATGGTTAAGAAGATAACGCTCTGTGACAGGCACGGACGGCGGAGGCTTAGTAATGAGATACCTTTGGAGCCTTTAGCGACGCAGAACTATAAATAAGTACTCTTCTATCGATGCTTCCGAAGGAAGTGCCGTGCGAGAAAGAAGAAGCATATTCAGAAGTTCCACAAAGTAATCACCCTGGACCCCTGCTTTTTATTTCTATCTCGAAAGCTGCTTATAATTCCAAAACATGTTGGGCTTTGATGGAGTTACTCCATATTCAAACTTGAGGTTATCTTTAATTCAAAATTGAGCTTTGAGGGCACATTGACTTTATTGTTAACAAGGCTAAGATTGGGTTAGAATTTATTCTTGGATTTTCGTCTGAACCCAATTGTCCTTAAACGAAACGTTTTTTTATTCTTTCTAGTTTGACCCATTTTCGACTTTAATAAAAAAAGAAATGACACAAATGACAGGGGTTAGAGTCAGAGTTTATTGCCAACTCCGAGCGGCCGAGAAGCTTTTTCTTGAAAATTTGTACCCATCGGAGGGATGTGAGCCACTCACAAGATGTGGGGCCTTAAACAAATTCCAGATGTTCTTTCTTAGATTTGAACCCGGGTCCTCCTGCTCAGCAGCAGCAGACTCAGTTACAAGTGAACCACGACTCATATATCCTAAAGTGTTTGTTCTAAAACTTAACCGTCCAGTAGAAGAAGTTTCCAGTTAAATTTGTGTTTTTTGGATTAAAAGGGCCAAAGATCCCAGCTACTAAGCCGCTTCTCATTCTTCACAATTGATAAGACCAAGCTTTCTGACTTTCGCTTTTGCTTAACGTACAGCGTATATATGCATAAGCAGAAGAAGATTGGACCCAAAATTGATTCCTAAGGGACTCCATGCTTACGGAATCTTAGCCCATCTCTTCCTCCAGTAACGTCACTTAGAAAGCAGTTATATGTCTTGGTCGAAAACGAAATAAATTTTGAAGTTGTCAAAATTTACACAACCAAAGGCTTTTGAAAAGTCGAAGAGGTCGAGAATGGTGATTTTTATCGCATATCAGCAAGAGTTCAAGATTTCAAGATGAACAAGTACGCCCTGCTCAAAATATTCATCGAAAATGATGCAAAATCGAATTAAGAGTAGGTGATCTTGAATTTTTTTGGAAGTATCCTCTCATAGTTCTTCGGAACAGACGATAAGATGTCGGACATTTTTGGCGGTTAGGTTTCTTTATAACTGGCATATCTTTTGCGCATCTCCAGGCGCGTCGTAGTCTTTGATGATATAAGGAAAATCATTTTGGTGAATCCTTGAGGCCAACCATCTTCATCCATTTGCAATGAAATCATTTTCTGTGACTTTTTCGTCTTCAATGAGAATTTTTTTTGTATTAATTCAAGGCCACAATACCTAAGAGATGACGGAATTTTGTACAAGTTGACAAAGAGCTCAATTGTTCAGAAAACGGTTCCCGTTCCAATCATTTCAATCCGTTTGATTCGGTGTCAATATTTTTTTATGCTTGCCATTCACAAGTCTGCAGTCAGAAATTGTCTGATTTTTAATGCCCACGCATGCACACCGCAAAAAAAAACAAAGCAAAGCTCTTAAACCCTTAAATTCCCCAGACTGGATCTAATTCGAAATCAAAAAAAAAAAACAACCGATTCCTCCCCCAAACAAGACTCTCGTTAAATTCTATCAGCAGCACCCAGTTGGCCAGAGTTTAAATGACCCGTAAAATTCAATGTACTCGTCAAATCACACGCCCCAAGAGTGACTCGGAATTGTGCCTAAGGGCAGCACAATGACCACCTTCCACCGAAGGGCTAGTGCTGCTAGAAATCTGATAGACCGAACCGGTGATCCATGCTTTTTTCTATTTCTTTTGTTCCGTAAGAAAAAAAAAAAAACAAGGACGAAAAAATAAACGCTTAACCTGCTTTGGACACATTTATCCCTGCAATTCAATGATAAACCTATTTTTGTGTGCATACGGCGAAGGCGGTGTGGGAGTGTCCCAAATCACTCAAAGCAAAAGGCCAATATATTCGTCCTTCTGGCACTTTTCGAAATTGCGATTGTGCTCTGGATACACTGTGTGCTGTCTGTGACTGGAATATGTGGGCTGTGCTATGCTCCAGAAAACCAATGAAGTGCAAATGCCGCTCCATTGAACTACTTGTGTTGAATTGGCACTGAAACTGCGGTCAAAATGTGAATTTTCAAGTCGATGTCGTGTTCCACCAACCACCGGACTTACGACACTTTCCTTCCAGTTGTGTGATTCCTTCGAAACACGTAGACGGTATGTACTCCCGAGTACGTAGCACGAGGGTCCCTTTTTAGAGGGAGCTGGCAATCGAACATGGAGGAGGAAAATTTATGGTTTTTCATTTGAGGGCCATTACTTTGCGGTTATCCGTCCGCCGTCCGCCGTCCTCGTTGTCATCAGATGGGGGAGTTTTGCACTTTAAGAATAAGCAGACTGCGGCACAGTGACGCACACAGACGGTTTCATGTTTATTTACTCGGTCATGCGAATGCACCAATATTTCGATATTAAATTTGCGATTCGCAAAGGCGTTTGATTCCTTCAATTGCAGGACTTTTGACTTCTTTTGTTAGCTCGGCATGCGGCATGTGTCCAGTTCAGTGTCTTGATATATGGCAAGGTTATTGGAATCAATAGCGGGGGACAACTTAAGGTTTTATTAAGTAAAGGGCTGGAAATTTTTTGATAAGAACAGAGGAATAAGCGCCCCTTGGCAACGGTTGATAATGATTTTTTTAAATGTGCTTACTCTTTTAAGGGTTTACACTTCCCTTATAATGCATTCGTACGAAGCATTGACAGATAGTGCGGTAGTGTTGTTTATTGGTTTCAATTTCGGGACGAAGAATATGATATGAACTTATTTGCACTCGCTTAATTCACGGTATTTTTTTCGAAATAAGTTGATGTACTTGAAAATATTGTGTTAAGGAAGATTCGTTCATCATACTGAAGCCAGTGTTATGCTTTCGCAGCAGATTGAATGACAAAACCTTCACAGACAGTTTTTTGATGGCACGAACTTGGAACTAGCGCTGGTCCAATGGTGGCTCCTTCAATTTGATCCCAATGATATTTGGTGGTAAGAAATTGCGAATCTGCACGACCACGGAAACTACGAGTATCTCATGAAGATTTCACTCCGGAAAAGATTGTTAATAACTCAAGCAAGTGGGATATCAAAAAAATTATCAGATATAATTTGACGCAAGTGAGCCCGGAAGCTTGTACTCAGCAGTCCTCTAGGCTTAAAAATGCATCTTGGATATCAGAAAGTTAGCCCAAAGAAAGGGTTTCCCCGAAAATGTTGAGAAAACATGAAGACTATCAGAACCGCATCGTAGAGGGGCTTACAATACCCTTGTAAAGGATTTAAAAAAAATGGGATTGGCATGGTTTTATTGTTGACGATCCCCTCAATGTAAGAAAGGACTTCTATAGTGGATGATACGCGAAAATAAGGGGTTTGAGACTCCCAAAATAATTTAAAGCAGGCGAGGTGTAGTCCTTGAACGCAACTATAAACAAAGAGAATTGTATCTGAACCTAAGCCCCGACCAGCAAGACGCTTCTACCTGCATTTCTTCTTCCCTCACCTACTTTTATTCCACAACATGAAGATTGTGAATAGCCCAATCGTAACTTGTGATATAGAACACCGTCCCATTTAGAGCAATAATGAAAATAGTTTTCTGCAAGTCCTTTATTATTCCGGTCATGTTTAGCGGTGCAACCTTTTCAAAGGCTTATGATGATGCTCCTGTTCGCTTTGCAAAGAGAAGAAGGAAAAAGATGGCTCGTACACGAGGACATCAACACGCTTACACCATAGGCACAACGCCGTAAACTAAGACGAAAATTACATTTATTTATTTAATATTTAAACTTTGTTTCATATGAGAATTTAAAGCTAGTATTAAATATATTGTTTAATAGACTATGTAAAAACAGTTTTTGTTCATATGAAACATCTAGGAGGATTTTATTCTAAAAAAAAGAGGTTAATGTACAATTAATTTTAAATAAAAATAATATTAATATCGATGGGGATCAACAAAAAAAAATATGAACAAAATTAGTTAGCGCAGTTCAAATTGTTTAAAGAAAATTGATGTACGTCTCTCTCGCATCTTAAACTTTCAGCAATGGCATTTATGTTACACACGAGGCGCGTCGACCTAATAAAAAAAAGTGTAAATTGTGACTTCCATATGCTTTACTTCATTCTGGTCATTTTACGTTAATAATAATACAACCCGAATTTCGGAAGAATGTTTTTAAAACTATATAAAAATATAAATGCTGAAGAGGAACAATTTCAAAACTATGGGTTCTGAGGGAAATCGCATCATGTAAGCTCCGATTCAATTTCGTGTTGTCAAAATAGTGGTTTGTGTAGATTGTGTATAGATGACTCTGCTATGAAGGCATACCACTACCAGCAGTGTTTAGTTTAGCTAAATCTTCAAAACATTTAAAGTACTTACTTATGTCAAACAAATGTGGAATAAAACCCAGCGAATTAGGCGAAAGCTGATAGGTCGATAAAAGAATCCTCCGTCCCGTTTCAAGCTCCACCCACGAGTTTCTCAAATCACAACATAATTTTTCATTCTTCTCCTAATTCTGCCGCTTGCTCTCTGCTTCACGCATTAAAAGAGTATTCATACCCTCTTCAACAGCGAGATAATTATAAAAAAAATAGATCACAGATCTTCTCAGGTAAAAAGCTTGAATTTTGTTTAATCAGTAAGAATTAGTTTATGTAAAAAAACATTTACGCCGAATTTCTAAGTCATTTAAATGACAGTAATGAACAAGTAGCAATAGTTATTTTCTAAGAAAGAAAGTGCAAAGGCTAGTTTTTAAATTAAAAATATTGAACAAATGTAAAATTGACAATAATTAGGAAAAGGATCGGGTCGAAAAGCATCCTCGAAACCTTGCCTTAAATATCTATGCATGAATATCGCGTACAGTTGAAGAACAGAAAAAAATAATTTCTACCCAAAAAATTCACCATTCTGGGCTTTTTAACTTTTTCAAAAATATTGAAGACTATTTTAAAGATTTATTAGACATTGATTTTTGGTGAAACTTCACCGGGGAAAGAGGTTTACGCACTCTTTAAAAAAGCTAAACCGAAAAATGGTATGATTTCGAAAGAGGAGAATATTTAATAGTTATAAGCAATACTGGAAAAAATGGCTAAGCAAATTTGCCACTTCTAAAGTATTACTAACTAAATCACTTCTACTCTTTATAGATATCTCAGCTTTTGGTTGCCTTTTATTTTGAATTTTCAATTTCTCTTTTGAATTCCCGATATTATTAACAAGCCTTTTAATAAAATAATTATCTCTACATTTTCAATTCTAAATTCATTGGAAAATTTTTTGTAACATCTTTTAACCCTTGTTATGAGAGCATGCTTCTTTATTTTAACACGAAGTTTAATTCCAGAAGGCATATATTCATGCACTGCTTCGTGACTTCACTGATTGTCTTTTTAACAATTTTTTATATGGTCTTGAAGTTTTTTTGTTTTTTTTGTAGAAAAAGAACAAAAGTAACAGAAAAGAACGTCCGTGGAAATTGACATCTGCCAACTGAGTGTACTTCTCCTGCATCAAGGAAGCCAATGCTTTGTTGTTGATCACAATTTCACACTTCCTGGCTCATCCATTCTTGTAATCTTCTTTTACTTATGCAGATGAGTCAGGCTCGCCGAGGCTCCTTTTTAGCCTTGCCTCCCCAATACGCGGAATACGCATTGATCGGCGCATTTGATGAGCTTCACACGACACTGAGGCAATTGCCCATCATAAAAGATGGAAGCGTGGGCTATTAACTCTTCCACATAGTTGAGGACATTTTCTGCACTTAGAGCATGCACGCTTTTTTACTACTCTGCGGAAATGCCAGAATTTAGGAATAAAAGACTTGATATCACAGTATATCTAGCACTACCTTAGCCATATGTGGCAACTTATGTTTAGTCCTTGCTTCGCTCAAGAACAATGGTCATAACAGCGAAGAGATGGGTGGATATTTATCTCCACATCGCAGAAAGAACCGGAGACATGGTGTGGAGAAATCGGCTTTTTTAAAATCGGTTCAAACTTTTACTTGCTTTCGACCACTATTCTCGATAGTCAACTACTTCATCAACCCTTCACGAGTCTATTCTGACGAAAAACATTCATGAATTTTGTCCAGTAAAAAGATGTCTATCAGACCAAAGATCCATAGACATGAATAAGGCTACGAATACTTCAAATGCCATTGAACCTTAACAGGGCCCTTATATCGACTGATGGTTGCTCTTAGTTATTTTGGCAGGAATAGGCGAAAAAAATTCAGAGCTCGAAAAATAGGGGTCTCTAATGATTCATTTCTGCCACTGTTCAGTCTCATTGTGCTACGGTAAAGAGTCTTCAGCGAAGTATGGTCTCATCTAAAATCCCTAAGCTTTGTGACCTTTCTTTACTGGCTAGATCAACTCCTATTCTGAAGTCTATCTTGGATCCAGCATTATAAATACCTCCTTTGTATCGAAATAGACCGTGTCCTTATCCCTCTAGTTTAGTACTTCCATTGACTTCCACCAGCAAATCGAGCCGTAGCAGACTTGAACGGGCCTGACAATTGGAGCGTGCTATTGGTTCTCTCTACCAGCTTCAGTCTGTCCTCAGGGATGCAGTGTGTGGTTTGATCGAGCAGGCATTTCAAGGTTTAAATAGAAGGGAGAACAAGAAGAATGGGCTAATAGATTTGCTATAATTGGCAGCAGTCTGGCAGCACTTCCTTACTTGGAGTACAAAGATCACCACTCTTACCTCTTTCCAAGAAAATGGTACGTAGACTCACTTTAGGTAAAGCTTTGAAATGATTTTTTCAAAAGACTTTTTTCATAGTTAAGAGATGCTTTAAAGAACCAATGATATTAAATTCTCTGATCACTTTTTGTCGGCGCCTCAAATTAAACTCTGTAAGTGAACCCGATTCGCTGGTTGAAGTGGCCCTCATCACAGTTCAGTCAATTAAGATAGAAGCAATAAACCACAACAATGTCAAAAGACAAACAATTTCATGCCTATCCTTCAGTGGCATGCATTGCTTATGATTAAAAGAAAATATGCAATCCTTTTTTCATCCTAAACCATACCAATCTGTCAAGTCCGAAACAATCCACAAAAAACAAAAACAAAAAAAAATCAGTTTTCAGTGTTCCATCAAGTCCTCGGGTCCTAGCAGTTGCCATCAATCGTTTACAATTCATCATCTCTAGCCCAACTTTGAGATATGAAATCATTTCAATTTTGGCAATTTACCTTCTGCCCAATGAATTTCCCAAATTGGTTCTCTCCATCTCTACCTTTCCAGACACATTCCTTCTCTCTCTCTTAGTAATTCCAATTCAATTGTGATTTATTGATGAAGAGGTATGTTGTAGGTGCTCCACACCGTAAATGGTAGAAAAATCTCCGGCTTTACGGATGAAGAATGATGGGAAGTCCTTGGATTGGTGTTGGCATGTTCTACGTGCCCACTACTCAATATGTGTGAGTACGTGCCTAGAAGATCTTCACTAGTTTCAAAAAAAAACAAAAAACAAAAACTATCTACCTAGATACTTTAGAGCTAAGGTTACCTCACATTGACACAAGGATATCCTTTGAATCCCTTCGTGTCATTCATATTCAACCGCCTGGCTAAAAATTGAAGAAGAAAAATAACACACACATACACGGTGTGCCATTTGATTTATGTTTGAATTTTAATGAAAGGATATCTCTTTGGATTCCAGAACCGAATTGGCAAAACGAAGATTTCATATTCCCTCCTGGATGGCACTGTTGATGGGTGAGCAACTCCACTCTTGGATGCAGGTGGCTCAACGAGGAGTATTTTAGTATTCTAGCTCATGAGAATGAACCATGATTGTGTGTACAGGAATTATTTTCAAATGATGAATTTCGGATTTCGTTTCGTTCTCTATTTGAGTTTAAAATATGTTTTTGTGGCTAAGGAAGCTTTGCATTTGGAGTGATTTTTTTTTGTTGGCACAGGGTTGTTCATTCATTGAATGTCTTTATAATGATCCAGACATGAACGGAATTTGGAAACATATCGTCGGATTTTTCATTCTTTGTGAGCTGAAACAACATTAATTAATGTTTTGGAATTATCGAAGCGACGCATCCCTTTTACCATTTTTTTTAAAACACTGTTTTGGATAAACACTGTTGACAAACAATAGAAAAAGATGTTTTTTTCGTTGGATAAGAAAGTACCTTGCGTGCCACTCCATACAAATTGTGTTGTATAGTTTCAATATACTTATGTTGGTGTACCGCAGGGGTTCATTTTGCGTCCGGCTCTCTTTTTAATTTGCATTAATGACTTATCTGCCACAACTAGTCTTATTCACACTTTCGATTACTTGGGTATCCTCATAGGCAGCTTAAGTTAAACTAACTAAAATCCGATGTGAGTGCCAGAGAGTGGAATTTCAAAGCAGGAAGCTGAATGCCTTCGCTTAAGCATCTATAAGGCCGCATCCATCATGCATTATTGGCACTTGAAGCGCAGATGTAGCCATTTATACAGCATCGGGAAGCGGAGTTGTTTAGGAGCCTCGACTAATCGGCGTGTCGCAGATTCAAGCCAAAGCGACGAGTTTAAGCTGTCATATGTTTTTCAATTCGAGTCGTTAGTTATTTCTATTTGCATCTTAAACAAACATAATTCTTGATTTAAGCCATTTCAAGCAATTCTGTAACGAATCAAATGAGAAAGTTGCGACGATAAAGGTACCCATACTTTTTATAAGCAACAATTTTAAGATAAAAAAAAATAAAATAAAGAGAAACATGGAAAATTTTGTGCGAAATTCTGAATACGGTGCACGAGGAGCCACGAGCGTTCTATGTTTTTGGAAAATGTCAAAGAGCCAGAGATTAAAAATACCCTTAACTCCTATTTTGGGAACGTCTTGAGTAATTTTGATCCAACCAAATTCGGCATTAAAATTGTAACTTCAAGCCCGAAAAATCGACAGTAAACCAAATTTTCACACTGCACCCTTAGAGTTTAGAGACCACATAATCTTCAGCTTCGAAGTGAATGCGGAATTCGAAATCCTGTGGAAACTGATCCAGTTATGTCGCGCAATGATCGAAAACGGACAATGTTTTTTCGTGTTATTCTGCGGATTAGATGTGCTGACATGGGATTTTTTTTCAATTATTGTCGAAGATAATTTATGACGGGCAGATGTCAAAATGGAAGTTGGGATTCGCAAACAATATTGACATCAGTAAGGATGAAGAAATTGAGCCACAACTGACACTATGTCCAACTTGGACATACTATATATCAAAACTCATCGAAGGCAATCGAGCTTCTTTTGTTTATGCGAAAAAATAGTAACAAAACTCTTTACTGAAATGACGAAAACATGCTCCACAAATAACTCATCTTACTAGTTCTCTTTCAGGAGCCGAACTTTGGACGTTAACCAAGGTCCCCACAATAGATTAAGCGGACCTCGACAAGAAAAAATTCACCATCGGATATACGGTCCTGTCCGCAAGGACGTCAAATGGAGGAGATGGTTCGATAGTGGACTTGACAATGATGTGGCTCTGTAGTAGGTCGAGTAGCGAAAAAGGGTTCCGTATCACCGTACAACATGCAACATTTAATATTTTTTTAAATTTTAAATTTCAAAAGAACTATGAACTTTGTTTTTTATTCGTCAGTTAAACATTTGTGAAATTGAATATAATTGAATTAATTGCTTCAATTTTTTTTATTTTCAGTTAGTCTTATGTTGAAATAAACCTCGAAGCTTCCGCATCTTATAAACTCAACAATATGAGATTCAAGCATTTTGTTGTAACAATACAATGGTGGTTCGTTGCGTTATTCTAATTAATATCAAAAGACTTATTTGAAGGTTGATATTCGAAAATTATAAGTCATTGCTTTTACCCTCCTATGTTGGGTAAATTCTCCAGGAACTATTTTCAAGGTACGCTTTTGTTTGAAAAAGAGCTAAAACATGTCAAAACTATTGATAAGTGTGTTGTGATTGTACTCGAAATATATCATCGTTCCTCAATATCAGGACTACTTTTGATGTAATCTGAACAATTTTGGCTAGCTACACCCAAAGATTACTAAGCCAATTGACTTTTGCTTACCAAGAATTTTTCTTTATTACGTAAAATAATTAATTAATAAAAAACTAATAACATCAGTACACACAAAGAATACATGCAATATTTAATTAATTGTTATCAGTACCTGTCCTACGATAAGATGTTCACACCTTGCTGAGTAATTTAATTTCTCTCCAAAATTAAAACAGAAAATGTTGCATCTTTCGAATTGTAATATAAAAAAATATACATTTTATTTTAATATATTTATTAATTGATTATTTTTTATGTATGATATGGCAGGTAAAATTTTTTGAAGAAAAAATATGAAATTAATTTAAAATTTATTTAAATTTAATAAAAATATTTAAAATTTATTTTAAATTTTTTATTTTATCTTTGTATTTTTTTAATTTTACATATTTGTGTATAGTTTCTGTCATAAAGAATTATTATCTTTTATATTTATCGATGCAGACTTTAAAAGCCCCTACACGCAGCCAAATACATCAAACATTGCGGCGGCAGTGTTTCCCTCTCCATATTGAAAATATCGTGGTGACAAGGCTGGCATCCCATGTGTTTTAAGGTCTTAGTTTTTTTATTAATAAAGTTAAAACAAATTTGTTAATTTTTCTGAACTTCAACAGTGTAAGTTAATCATATTAAAATTGCATAACAAAACGTTCTTTGATACCAGGCATGTCACAATATGGATTAAAAGAACATAAGAGAGCTTCGAAAGCGATGTGGATGAAGAATGCGTCATAAATAGCCGTATCGTTTTACTGCATCGATTAAGAAGTTTGATTTTTTCTTTTTGTACAATGTAGGATTGTCTCTCGCAGAAGCATGTATGCAAAAGCGGCATGGACAAGATGTACCAGCAAGCCGGCATGCATCATCTCAAGTGTTGGCCAAGAGTGCGTTCGCTCCTCGAACAAAGAAAAAATATTATTGTACTAATACTAATAATTGTAAATAATACTAATATTTCTAAGGAGAAAATAAAATTTGAATAATTTTTCGACACTTGTGATTTATATTAATTTTGTTTTTTTAAGCACCTTAAAATCGCACCATAATATTTTCTCATTATTCGACATTGAATACAATTATTTTTTATTTTCATTAATTTAAAACACAACTATACTTCTTATAAATAAAATAAATCAAGTTGTTGAAAATTGTGTCATAAGCTACATGGTTTTATGCCCAAATGACTGGGATGCTCAGGAAGCCCATTTTTAGTAGGTCTACATTCTGTGAAAATTGCAAGTGTCTACCTGTGATGTCAAAGCGCTATAACAGAACGAACGGAGGGCTTGCACCATTTGGGTAGGAAGCCCTAAAGGGGAAGCAGGTATATTTCCTTACTTACCACAAAGCCCGTGCCTTCCGACTTAAATAATGTGTTATTATGTGTTCTTCCATTTATTTCAAAAAAACACCGTTTTCGGATGATCCTTTTTTGAAGTGATTCGATTGCGTAACATTGAAACATTGATAAAGCGGTTTGTTTGTATGCCTTAGTGAATTATCCTTCGTCATTCTTATCTGAATTCAAAAACATGATTGCCCCTATTGCCAGGCAAATATTGACATGCAAATGAAATGTTAATAGTTCGGAGTGGCATGAACTTTACTTGCAAAACAATAAACAATATTTTTGTTTTCGTGTTTTTTTTTTGCAATTCATGAATGAGATTTAAAATTTTTATCAAAACACGAAAAGCAATTTTGAAAAACTCATCACCTAGCTGGCGCGAATGTGTGCTGAATGATTGAATGAATGAATATTCATTCGATAAGAGGGCCCGATAAAAGGGGGTCATTGCAATGGCTAGGCTCGTAAATATAACAAGCGAAACAATACGCTGTTTATTGCATGAATAATTTATTTAATCTCTTTTTTTTTTGTTTGTGTGTTATTATTTAAACAATTGAATTGAGTTCAAATGAAGTGGATAGTGATTTAACAACAAAAGAGTAAGATAAACAAATGAATTTAATTTAGGTGCAGTTTTTGTTTTTTTTTCTCGGGCATTTTGTTAATATAAGTTGAAACTCGTTACATTATTTATTTATTTATTTAATTTTATTATTTTGTTTTCATTTGCATTTAACAATACTTATTTGCATTTAATTTGTTATTAAATTAATGCGGAAATGAGTGTAGCCGCACGTTGGTACATATTTTCATTGTGACGGCAGACAATATGAGGTTCATTAATGATATTTAAAGCTTTATTAGCTTGTAAACAATAAAATTGGCCATTGATTTGCACTAACGAGGCTTTTACAGTGTGCAGATGGGAATATTTTATCTATTAATAGAAATTTATTTGTGCAATGGCATAACTTGTTCAGCTTGTTTGATGGGAGTTACAAAGATGCCGGAGACAAATGACCTTCGCAAGATTTTTTAAGAAACTAATTGAAAGATGTTCACTCATTATTTTTAGACTGTATTCAGAGGTGTACGAGGTGCCAAAAAGGTCGATTGAGAGGGGTCCGAAGTTCCTTTTGTGTTAATTTTTGTATCAATGTTGGAAGCTGCTCAAGTGTTACACAAATGCCGGGTGCACAATAGTTTGAAACTCCGCTTTCTTTTGGTTACGCTATTACTCCATGGTTGGAGTCCGAATAGGGGCGGAGAATTTCTTATTGAGTAATTTGCATTGACTTAGTTCACAGAATTTTATTCTCGATTGTGCATTGTTGACTTAAATATTTTTTTTTTTAATAAAATAACATTCAGATCGATTATCTTCTTAAACACGATTCTTGCTAAAGGCTTCTCTTGTTCAGATTAGGACTCGCTCGTGTCATTGTAGTTATTACTGATGCATTATTCGACTCGGGTATTTCTACTTCACTTCCCGAGCCCTCATATCGAAGATAAGCTTTTTGTGGTATTAATTTGAGCAAAAATATTAGAGAAAGTCTTAGAACTTTTTCGCAGTTTAAGGCCGATATTACTATGATGCAAGAAATAGGGTCTCCAAGTTCAGCAGCTATACAGGAAACAAACTGCGAAAAAACAATATATTAAAGCTGCCACAAAATGATGCTCATTGATCGCTGGAAATTGGTTCAGATCGAGAGCATTCAATTTTCAGCCTGTTCATTATCTTCTGCTTCAGATCTTCACACACAAAAATTTTACAATGTTGAAGTTGAAGACTGATTAGAAATGTCACATCTATAGAAAGTCAAACTATATTGAAAGAGCTGAAAATAAACAATGGAACCACGACAGGATTTGTGGGGTGGCGGATCTCTAAGAGACCGATAAGTTTGTAAAGCCTAGTCTTCTACCTCTTCCTCATAGCACCAATTAATCTTACTTAACTTAACCATTCCAATTTCTATCGATTCTGCATCAACTCGTGTCCATAGATCCAAGATTTTACCAAATTCTGAGGATTAGTGCGCACTAAGGATAAGTTCGGTGTTCGATGGATATAAAAAAGTCTCCGTATCTTTCTTTTGCTGCAACTGAACAAGTAAGGTGTGTTCTAAAGAAGTTTCAGTATTCCTAATTAATTTAAGATATATTGTTTTGTTTTCTTTTTCAAAAGCAATAAAAATGGAGGTTAAAAACAAGCCGTTTCATTGGCTATTGGGCAGTAGTAGTATGAAAAGACCCCGTTCATACGTGGAACTGTTATTTAAAAAATAATAATAAACCGAGATCGGGCCATCCAATGTAGTTTGGCTATCGTACGGAAATGTGAAAGTTGCTGCCCGTGCATTGAAAACTACAGACGGCTATTGGGGATGTATGCAAATCTCGTTTTCATCTAATGTACTAAAGCTTAATTTGGATACTTAAATATACTCAAGGAAAATATTCTTTGAAGTGCTTAAAAGTTTGTTCTCGGGAATAATTTTATTTTTCAACAAAATAACGTCCACAAGCAAACATCTTTTATAGTGAAAGCATGTTTGCTTAAAAATGCCGACAATCAAATAAAACATTCTCCTTAGTCCACAGATGTCAACTCATTTGAGAATCTGTCGGGCACTTCGGAAAACAAAATTGTCAGCTTAAAACATCAAACAAAATTGACCTAAAATTGATCTTGAGGAATTGATTAAGATTACCTCGGAGACGACTAGTACATTCGATGAAAAAACGATTGCGGAAAGTCATTAAGAACAGAGGAGTTCTAACTACTTTTTTAAATTTGTTATTTGTTAAGTTAAGAAAACTTCTTTAGATTTGTTGTCACGACAAGACAGTGAATTTTTTTTTTGAGTTTTCATTAATGTATTATGAATTGTTTATAAATTTTATTTAAGTTTTTTTTTTCAACAAAATATTAATTATTCGCATACAAATTTTTTAATTTTGCTATACTCTTTTGATTTTTGTGATTTTTCTTTTTCAAATTCAATAATTTTTCAATAAAATAAACAAAAGCTAACTGCTGAAGAGACCTGGCTTAAGATTGGTTCAATTGATGGGTCCCAGAGTCCAAGCCTTAAGTAAGTCTTGATCTTTCATCCTGTAATCAAATCTTGTCCAGTCTTCATAAGCCGTAGGGATCAAATCAACGACGCCATCAATGGAGCGGTGGACCACCGATTTGAGACACTACATTAGTTATAACTTTATAGACTTGCTTATCTAGGGTTACATGAGTTACGTTAAACTCATAACACTGACAGCAAATTGCTGAAGCAATCTTCAAAAACAAAATTAAATTCGAGTTTTGAAGTAAAGGGTTTTTTCGATAAGAGCGTTACAAATGTTTTTTTTTAAATAAAACAAAAACGGTTTTGGATATCAATAAAATTCTTTATTTTTGTGAAAATACGTTCGATGCCATTATGTATGGAACTCGATTTCTTTTGCATGGCCACCACGGGCACGCTTGCAGAAGTCCAGACGCTGAACCCAATTTCGACGGTTTTCAAGAATAAATCGGCCGATACTGCTGCAATTTCACGTGCGATATTCGTACGAAGTTCATCAATCGTCGCTGGCTTGTTTGCATAGACCATAGACTTGACGTAGCCCCACAGGAAATAGTTTAACGGCGTCAAATCGCTCGACCGAGGCGGCCAAGCGACAGGACCATTTCGTGAGATAACACGTTCTCCAAACTTGGTTTCCAATAAATTGATTGTGACATTCGCTGTGTGGCTTGTGGCGCTGCCCTGTTGGAACCACATGTCCTCCAAGTCCATATCATCCAATTGGGGTTAAAAATATTCGGTTATCATTGAACGGTAGCTGGTCTTGATCATCACGGAAGAAGTACGGCCCATTGACGGAGCCATTCAGCCAGAAATGAGCCTCATAATGATTTTTCGATGAAAATCCGAATCATTTTTTGTTGCTAAGCCCAATTCACGAACATACGACGCTTCTGGTGGTCAAGCGGCTTCAGTTCTTGCGTCAATTTAATCTTGTAAGGATGTAGGCCAAGATCTTTTCGGAAAATTTGCCACGACTACGTCACAGAGATGCCCAGCGCTTGAGAACGACGTGTGAGAGACATATTTGGGCTTTCTGCAACTGAAGCCTCAGCGCCTGTGGATTCAAATTTTTCCACTAGACGCTCAATTGTTGATCTGCTAGGACGATTATGACGAACATAAATTGGACATACCGCTTTTAACGTTGCGGCCACTGACTCCGAATTTCGGTAGTAAATTTTAATAATTTCGACTCGTTGTTGGCTCGTATTTCTTTCCATCATAAAATGGCTGAAGAGAAATGTCAAAAGAGCGGCTCTACTTTTGCAGCGTCCCTGTTGAAAATGCCTTTAGAACACAAAATTTCAACTCTTCTTCTCATCCTTTAAGAGGATTCCGAAAACAAGGTTTTTTGTTCACAAAATTTTATAATGATATCATTTTATTAAACACTATGTAACAACAATATTTTTATGGTTCAGAAGACACAGCCCTGTGACAGACGAACGGACAGCGAAGCCTCAGTAAAAGGGTCCCGTTTGCACCTTTTGCGTACAGAACCCAAAAAAAAACTATCTTTGAGCACCGTCAGACAGGCTTACATCGACATCGACTTTCTGGTCTTTGCGAATAAACAACAGCCAACAATGAAACCAACGACCATCACCTATCCCCATCGAAAGTGCAGAGAAATAAAAGAGATGCGATTGCACGAGATCGCCGTTTATGTGACGTGAATTGACACCTTTGGACTACTTGTTGGGGAGATGCACCAAGTCATACAAAATATGGCTGCAGTTCAATTTTCGTGCAATTGCGAGTTAATAAAGCCAAACTATGGGTCATGAGATTCACTCACCCTGAGCGTCTACTTCCAAAAAAATTTATTGATTTATTTCGTAACATTATTATTTAACAAAACACTGAGAAAGATTTAACTGGAGTCATCTGAGGCTTAACCACTTGTTGCCTAGCAATTTATTCTGAGGGATTGTTTCTGTTTGTTTTGTTAAACGAAGCGACGCTCTTTTTTTTCATGAAAACAAAACAATGACCTCGACTTGTCTTGGCCTACTGCTCCAGTCTACATGGCAAGTTAATTTCCAGTTTTGTTTCTATTACGATAATCCAAACCAGTTAAGACTAAGAATGATTTATCTCTGCTATTCAATCCGTCGCATCGAATTATGTAAAAAAAAAAATATTCATAAAATTGATTTGTGAAAGAAACGAAGACACTCTAGAAGAACAGTGTTACAGATACTTTAGCCAACATTCAGATATTCATCATCGTTTGCTTTCCAGTTCAAATGCAAATTGCTAGCTTCGGCTTATTGTTATTTGACCAATTAAAATGATGGTCTAGAGTGTTTAAACTATTTTAAAGTGTTAGAGGGCATGTAAACGAAACGTTTTATGATTTTTGTAATAAAAAAAATGTTAAATATTCATAGCTCTAAATTGGGCCGTTACATTTTGTATTAGCAGTAAAAAACTGAGCTGCAGGTAAATGAAATGCTATCAATATGACTTTATCGCTAGCAAAACCAACAAAAAAAATCAATTTCTACGCTTGAATGGCAAGACTTTCAGAACCCTAAGTTGTTCAGCATATTTAAATGCTTAGATTAACCTTGCTGAGCTTAGGCTTGCTCATGAATAGTCGGAAGCAGCAGCAAGCAATCAATCTTCTGCGGTGTCATTTTGTTTTTGACAAACAAATTACGGTTGCTTCTAATTATGGGATTTTGGCAGATAATATATCTAAACACGTTAATTATACAAAATTAAGACTTGTGACGAATCTTCTCTCGAGAATTGCTATAACACTGCAACTGAATAAAAAGCTGCTTAAACAGCTCGTCGACGTTTCCTACACTTAATTTTTTTCCGATATTTTTGTCAAATGCAAATTGACCAGAATTTGTTTTGGCACTGCAATAAATGATGAGTTGGACTGTTTTACGAAATTTTCCTTTCCTTGAG
The DNA here is from genome assembly GCA_963555765.1 of Orthonevra nobilis. Lineage (NCBI taxonomy): Eukaryota > Metazoa > Arthropoda > Insecta > Diptera > Syrphidae > Orthonevra > Orthonevra nobilis. The sequence goes on along the minus strand of OY743227.1, from coordinate 72,134,182 downwards.
TTTCTATTCTGGAGTAAGAAAAATAAATAAATAAAAGATTCAAAAAATGCATCGATAAATCGGTTGCCATTGACACCTGAACTCGTATTAAGAACCTACCAGTAATTATTTGAATGAAATTGTGACTTCAGCAAAACAGCGGCGGCCTTTACGAACGAAAACAACCAAAAGGATCTAACCAATAGATTCGCAAGTGTGCTATCGACTTACAGAAGATGCCGATTTCGCCAAAAAAAATCATCTTTTCAGATGAAGCTCATTTTGATCTTGGCAGGTATGTAAACAAGCAAAATTGTCGCGTTTGGGGCATTTGGGGCACAGAAAGCCCGCATGCATACATTGAAAAGCCAATGCACCCAAAGGGAGTCACTGTTTGGTGCGGATTTTGGTCCAGAGGCATAATTGGGCCATTTTTTTTCGAAAATGAGCAAGGAGTGGCCGTTACAGTCAATGGCGATCGTTATCGGGCCATGTTGAATGAATTTTTGTTCACAAAAATTGAAGACGAGGATATTGGCAACGTTTGGTTTCAACAGGACGGCGCTACGTGCCACACAGCCGAAGCTACACTCGATGTTTTGCGCCCTGTTTTTGAAGATCGCATTATCGGCCGCAGAGCTGATGTCGTTTGGCCACCTCGGAGCTGCGATTTGACACCGTTGGACTATTATTTGTGGGGTGCCCTCAAAGATAAGTGTTACGCCGACAAGCCAGAGACAATTGGCGCTTTAAAGGATAACACACAATCGATAATGTGCTTAAAAATTGGACCGATCGTGTGGGCTACTGCATGGCCAGCCGAGGCAGCCATTTGAATGAAATTATTTTCCATTATTAACCGGAAGGATTGTACTTTCAAATAAAAAAAGAAATTTGGGAAAATATTCAGCAGTTTTTTTTTATAGCATTTTCAAAAAAAAAAGTTATTTGACGGACCTTTTAGTTCACGGATGCAGCCGTAGAACCATTCATCAAATAAAAGACAACCTTCAAACATCAATGTTTTTAGAAGAAGTATCAATCGAGGAAGCAGAAAATACTCTCCGAGCTTTAAAAGGAATCAAGTCCCATTGGGACGGGGATAGACGGGATTAGATAAGAAGACTTGAAAATTAACGCAACAGCATTGGCACCAGTGATGACAAAACTGGTTCACATAAGCATAGACCAATCATCAGTACCTATTCTGCTAAAAACATGCATCATCCGACCAATCTACTGCGCACAGGTTGTATGGTAGCCTTGATAAAAACCATAGCTCCGTCGTTCTTTTCATTGACTTTTGATACTCTGTGCCACAAGAACATTTTAAAGCAGCTCCAAAAAATCGGTGTTCGTGGAAGCATTTTGATTTGGTTCGAAAACACGAGGACCAAAATGTCTAGTAACCAAAAAAGTGCTAAGTACGGAGTCCCGGAAGGATCAAAACTGGGACCGCTTTTCTCTATCATTTACGTCAACGTTGTGCTGTCAGTTGTTCAACAAAGCACAGCATCATCACAAGTCACAAGCACGTAGAAAAAGCAACCAAAATGATGCAAAAAGATTTTAATGCAATCACAGCGTGGTGCCACGACATGGCCTTATTATTTACGCCAAAAACAACGAAGGTCAGGCACATTCGCCCACCGCATATTTCAAAAACAAAAAAAAATTTGAAAATCCACGACCGGAGATGTGGTCCCGGGCCTGGGCATCATTTGCAGCTGCAAGACAACGACGAATGCAACGAACTGATGGAAAATGTATCGGTCTACAAATATTCGGGGATTGTTGTAGTCTACTTCAAATGGATCAACTTTTGACCAGCTCCAGCCCAACACCAATTTTATCTCGGTCTGGTTGAATTCCACTTGAGAATATGGTGAGGGATCGTAAATGGCTCAACTAGACTCAACGCTGAAAATGATTCACAAGAAAATATTTAACGCGCAGCATGGATACCAACACCAGCAACAGCAGGCTCGAAATGATGTTAAGATGATTAGCGTGTCGAGTCTTCGCAAGCTTGAGGTTCTCTTCAGCTTCTGGAATGACAGCAGCTATTAAACTCATACGCGACGAGGGTTGCATCTTTAATTCTTAAAATTGTTAACTGAGTAACGCACTTATTAAAATGAATGTGTTCCTTATGCATTCAGTCTTCTGCAGGCAAGCCCTTAAGGCTTTGCAAATTCATTTATACTATTTGTACATTACTCTCTCTATTTAAAGAGTCTCAAAAAGTTTTCCAACTTTTGTGTGTATGAAGTACACTTTGGATTTTGATTCTCCTTGCGAGTATCAAAAAATGAGTCACAAACAGCCGTATCTTTTGACTTCGTCTGACGGCAGTCATATTTTTTTAGTATTTATTTCAACTGATCCTACGCATAATGGTTTCGTTTTTCCTTTGAGGAACGGAACCTTTATAACACATGATAAAATAACAATCCTTCGGTAAAAATTTTGCTGATGATTAATCACGTGAAAAAAAAAATGCCAATGATTTTCGGACCAGGACGTGGACTGTTAGGACCTTTTCGTCATCAGGAGAAGCAGAAATCTAAGACAGGGCAAATATTTGCTTTCAAAGAAGTCAGCATCGAGCTTCTCGACAGGACCCACGATAAAAACGGGTTTCGTAATAACCCAACCGACAGTGTGCTAGGCTGATAGAGTTCGCAGGACGAAGCACCACATCACCTCATCAAAGCCAACAACCAAACAAATTGATCATGTTGCGAGAGACTTATGGCATTATATTAATAATCCGGAGGTTTATTATTGCAGTCAGTTTTCGAATATGGTTTTGCCGGACGCCAAGCGACGGTCTGAAAATTACATCCACGAACTTTGACGTTCATATACCCGAGCTCCACTCAAAATTCCAGACAAATCACCTCTGATGTGCTCTGCTTCAGCTGGCTTAACTTGCAAGATCGCCGCAAATACGGGCGAGAGATGGCGCGGGAAATAATAGCCTGAGATTTGAAGCCTGTGAGAATAGAGACGAAGGCACTGATTATCTTAAAGAGTAACATTCATGATGACCAAGATGTCCAATGTAACGCAATCGAAGGCAGCGGTATGCTCAACTCAAGATGCTGGATACGACGGACTTCCTGCTGAAATTTCGAAAACAGTTTAAGACGATGTGCTCATGATGGGATGACAATATGCTCGACGAGTGGAACCTAAGGGGATAAGTTTATTTGAACTATGGACGCCTAAAACCCTCTTGATAAGGGTTTTGTTGGTCCACATCGGAATGCTCTTACTGCAATTTTTCGAACCGCCAGACTACGCTTGATCTGTACCAAAACGGTGCATTGATTTTTCTAAAACATTTTCGAATGAAACGTAAGAACCTCGCTTACAAAACGAATAATATTTCACAAATCTATCAACTTTTGGCGGTTCTTTGATAACTGGCAGAACACAACGAGCAATCGGATCGTATTAGCTCATGTTTTCAATTTGAGTGTCAGTTGCTGCTGCTGCCTAGGCTATAGTCCATCAAATTTTATCAAAATTAGCTTGATTTTCAAATGTCCATATTTTTGTCAAAAATCATTTCTATAACGAAATTTTGAGAAATGTTACTCAGCTACCGGTATTAAGTATTGTAAAAATATCTGTTAACGAATTCAGAAATTTCATGAAAAAAGTGAATTCGAAATCCTGGGCTATAGTCCATCAAATTTTATCAAAATTAGCTTGATTTTCAAATGTCCATTTTTTTTGTCAAAAATCATTTCTATAACGAAATTTTGAGAAATGTTACTCAGCTACTGGTATGAAGTATTGTAAAAATATCTGTTAACGAATTCAGAAATTTCATGAAAAAAGTGAATTCGAAATCCTGGGCTATAGTCCATCAAATTTTATCAAAATTAGCTTGATTTTCAAATGTCCATATTTTTGTCAAAAATCATTTCTATAACGAAATTTTGAGAAATGTTACCCAGCTACTGGTATTAAGTATTGTAATAAGATCAGTTGACGAATTCAGAAATTTCATGAAAAAAGTGAATTCGAAATCCTGGGCTATAGTCCATCAAATTTTATCAAAATTAGCTTGATTTTCAAATGTCCATATTTTTGTCAAAAATCATTTCTATAACGAAATTTTGAGAAATGTTACTCAGCTACCGGTATAAAGTATTGTAATAAGATCAGTTGACGAATTCAGAAATTTTATGAAAAAAGTGAATTCGAAATCCTGGGCTATAGTCCAGCAAATTTTATCAAAATTAGCTTGATTTTCAAATGTCCATTTTTTTGTCAAAAATCATTTCTATAACGAAATTTTGAGAAATGTTACTCAGCTTCTGGTATTAAGTATTGTAAAAATATCTGTTAACGAATTCAGAAATTTCATGAAAAAAGTGAATTCGAAATCCTGGGCTATAGTCCATCAAATTTTATCAAAATTAGCTTGATTTTCAAATGTCCATATTTTTGTCAAAAATCATTTCTATAACGAAATTTTGAGAAATGTTACTCAGCTACCGGTATTAGGTATTGTAATAAGATCAGTTGCCGAATTCAGAAATTTCATGAAAAAAGTGAATTCGAAATCCTGGGCTATGGTCCATCAAATTTTATCAAAATTAGCTTGATTTTCAAATGTCCATATTTTTGTCAAAAATCATTTCTATAACGAAATTTTGAGAAATGTTACTCAGCTACCGGTATTAAGTATTGTAATAAGATCAGTTGACGAATTCAGAAATTTCATGAAAAAAGTGAATTCGAAATCCTGGGCTATAGTCCATCAAATTTTATCAAAATTAGCTTGATTTTCAAATGTCCATATTTTTGTCAAAAATCATTTCTATAACGAAATTTTGAGAAATGTTACTCAGCTACCGGTATAAAGTATTGTAATAAGATCAGTTGACGAATTCAGAAATTTCATGAAAAAAGTGAATTCGAAATCCTGGGCTATAGTCCATCAAATTTTATCAAAATTAGCTTGATTTTCAAATGTCCATATTTTTGTCAAAAATCATTTCTATAACGAAATTTTGAGAAATGTTACTCAGCTACCGGTATTAAGTATTGTAATAAGATCAGTTGACGAATTCAGAAATTTCATGAAAAAAGTGAATTCGAAATCCTGGGCTATAGTCCATCAAATTTTATCAAAATTAGCTTGATTTTCAAATGTCCATATTTTTGTCAAAAATAATTTCTATAACGAAATTTTGAGAAATGTTACTCAGCTACTGGTATTAAGTATTGTAAAAATATCTGTTAACGAATTCAGAAATTTCATGAAAAAAGTGAATTCGAAATCGTGGGCTATAGTCCATCAAATTTTATCAAAATTAGCTTGATTTTCAAATGTCCATATTTTTGTCAAAAATCATTTCTATAACGAAATTTTGAGAAATGTTACTCAGCTACCGGTACTAAGTATTGTAATAAGATCAGTTGACGAATTCAGAAATTTCATGAAAAAAGTGAATTCGAAATCCTGGGCTATAGTCCATCAAATTTTATCAAAATTAGCTTGATTTTCAAATGTCCATTTTTTTTGTCAAAAATCATTTCAATACCGAAATTTTGAGAAATGTTACTCAGCTACTGGTATTAAGTATTGTAAAAATATCTGTTAACGAATTCAGAAATTTCATGAAAAAAGTGAATTCGAAATACTGGGCTATAGTCCATCAAATTTTATCAAAATTAGCTTGATTTTCAAATGTCCATATTTTTGTCAAAAATCATTTCTATAACGAAATTTTGAGAAATGTTACTCAGCTACCGGTATAAAGTATTGTAATAAGATCAGTTGACGAATTCAGAAATTTCATGAAAAAAGTTATCAAAATTAGCTTGATTTTGAAATGTCCATATTTTTGTCAAAAATCATTTCTATAACGAAATTTTGAGAAATGTTACTCAGCTACCGGTATTAAGTATTGTAATAAGATCAGTTGACGAATTCAGAAATTTCATGAAAAAAGTGAATTCGAAATCCTGGGCCATAGTCCATCAAATTTTATCAAAATTAGCTTGATTTTCAAATGTCCATATTTTTGTCAAAAATCATTTCTATAACGAAATTTTGAGAAATGTTACTCAGCTACCGGTATTAAGTATTGTAATAAGATCAGTTGACGAATTCAGAAATTTCATGAAAAAAGTGAATTCGAAATCCTGGGCTATAGTCCATCAAATTTTATCAAAATTAGCTTGATTTTCAAATGTCCATATTTTTGTCAAAAATCATTTCTATAACGAAATTTTGAGAAATGTTACTCAGCTACCGGTATTAAGTATTGTAATAAGATCAGTTGACGAATTCAGAAATTTCATGAAAAAAGTGAATTCGAAATCCTGGGCTATAGTCCATCAAATTTTATCAAAATTAGCTTGATTTTCAAATGTCCATTTTTTTTGTCAAAAATCATTTCTATAACGAAATTTTGAGAAATGTTACTCAGCTACTGGTATGAAGTATTGTAAAAATATCTGTTAACGAATTCAGAAATTTCATGAAAAAAGTGAATTCGAAATCCTGGGCTATAGTCCATCAAATTTTATCAAAATTAGCTTGATTTTCAAATGTCCATATTTTTGTCAAAAATCATTTCTATAACGAAATTTTGAGAAATGTTACTCAGCTACCGGTATTAAGTATTGTAATAAGATCAGTTGACGAATTCAGAAATTTCATGAAAAAAGTGAATTCGAAATCCTGGGCTATAGTCCATCAAATTTTATCAAAATTAGCTTGATTTTCAAATGTCCATTTTTTTTGTCAAAAATCATTTCTATAACGAAATTTTGAGAAATGTTACTCAGCTACCGGTATAAAGTATTGTAATAAGATCAGTTGACGAATTCAGAAATTTCATGAAAAAAGTTATCAAAATTAGCTTGATTTTGAAATGTCCATATTTTTGTCAAAAATCATTTCTATAACGAAATTTTGAGAAATGTTACTCAGCTACCGGTATTAAGTATTGTAATAAGATCAGTTGACGAATTCAGAAATTTCATGAAAAAAGTGAATTCGAAATCCTGGGCTATAGTCCATCAAATTTTATCAAAATTAGCTTGATTTTCAAATGTCCATATTTTTGTCAAAAATCATTTCTATAACGAAATTTTGAGAAATGTTACTCAGCTACCGGTATTAAGTATTGTAATAAGATCAGTTGACGAATTCAGAAATTTCATGAAAAAAGTGAATTCGAAATCCTGGGCTATAGTCCATCAAATTTTATCAAAATTAGCTTGATTTTCAAATGTCCATATTTTTGTCAAAAATCATTTCAATAACGAAATTTTGAGAAATGTTACTCAGCTACCGGTATTAAGTATTGTAATAAGATCAGTTGACGAATTCAGAAATTTCATGAAAAAAGTGAATTCGAAATCCTGGGCTATAGTCCATCAAATTTTATCAAAATTAGCTTGATTTTCAAATGTCCATTTTTTTTGTCAAAAATCATTTCTATAACGAAATTTTGAGAAATGTTACTCAGCTACCGGTATAAAGTATTGTAATAAGATCAGTTGACGAATTCAGAAATTTCATGAAAAAAGTTATCAAAATTAGCTTGATTTTGAAATGTCCATATTTTTGTCAAAAATCATTTCTATAACGAAATTTTGAGAAATGTTACTCAGCTACCGGTATTAAGTATTGTAATAAGATCAGTTGACGAATTCAGAAATTTCATGAAAAAAGTGAATTCGAAATCCTGGGCTATAGTCCATCAAATTTTATCAAAATTAGCTTGATTTTCAAATGTCCATATTTTTGTCAAAAATCATTTCTATAACGAAATTTTGAGAAATGTTACTCAGCTACCGGTATTAAGTATTGTAATAAGATCAGTTGACGAATTCAGAAATTTCATGAAAAAAGTGAATTCGAAATCCTGGGCTATAGTCCATCAAATTTTATCAAAATTAGCTTGATTTTCAAATGTCCATATTTTTGTCAAAAATCATTTCTATAACGAAATTTTGAGAAATGTTACTCAGCTACCGGTATTAAGTATTGTAAAAATATCTGTTAACGAATTCAGAAATTTCATGAAAAAAGTGAATTCGAAATCCTGGGCTATAGTCCATCAAATTTTATCAAAATTAGCTTGATTTTCAAATGTCCATATTTTTGTCAAAAATCATTTCTATAACGAAATTTTGAGAAATGTTACTCAGCTACTGGTATTAAGTATTGTAAAAATATCTGTTAACGAATTCAGAAATTTCATGAAAAAAGTGAATTCGAAATCCTGGGCTATAGTCCATCAAATTTTATCAAAATTAGCTTGATTTTCAAATGTCCATATTTTTGTCAAAAATCATTTCTATAACGAAATTTTGAGAAATGTTACTCAGCTACCGGTATTAAGTATTGTAAAAATATCTGTTAACGAATTCAGAAATTTCATGAAAAAAGTGAATTCGAAATCCTGGGCTATAGTCCATCAAATTTTATCAAAATTAGCTTGATTTTCAAATGTCCATTTTTTTTGTCAAAAATCATTTCTATAACGAAATTTTGAGAAATGTTACTCAGCTACTGGTATGAAGTATTGTAAAAATATCTTGTTAACGAATTCAGAATTTCATGAAAAAAGTGAATTCGAAATCCTGGGCTATAGTCCATCAAATTTTATCAAAATTAGCTTGATTTTCAATGTCCATATTTTTGTCAAAAATCATTCTATAACGAAATTTTGAGAAATGTTACTCAGCTTCTGGTATTAAGTATTGTAAAAATATCTGTTAACGAATTCAGAAATTTCATGAAAAAAGTGAATTCGAAATCCTGGGCTATAGTCCATCAAATTTTATCAAAATTAGCTTGATTTTCAAATGTCCATATTTTTGTCAAAAATCATTTCTATAACGAAATTTTGAGAAATGTTACTCAGCTACCGGTATTAAGTATTGTAAAAATATCTGTTAACGAATTCAGAAATTTCATGAAAAAAGTGAATTCGAAATCCTGGGCTATAGTCATCAAATTTTATCAAATTAGCTGATTTTCAAATGTCCATTTTTTTTGTCAAAAATCATTTCTATAACGAAATTTTGAGAAATGTTACTCAGCTACTGGTATGAAGTATTGTAAAAATATCTGTTAACGAATTCAGAAATTTCATGAAAAAAGTGAATTCGAAATCCTGGGCTATAGTCCATCAAATTTTATCAAAATTAGCTTGATTTTCAAATGTCCATATTTTTGTCAAAAATCATTTCTATAACGAAATTTTGAGAAATGTTACTCAGCTACTGCGTATTAAGTATTGTAAAAATATCTGTTAACGAATTCAGAAATTTCATGAAAAAAGTGAATTCGAAATCCTGGGCTATAGTCCATCAAATTTTATCAAAATTAGCTTGATTTTCAAATGTCCATATTTTTGTCAAAAATCATTTCTATAACGAAATTTTGAGAAATGTTACTCAGCTACCGGTATTAAGTATTGTAAAAATATCTGTTAACGAATTCAGAAATTTCATGAAAAAAGTGAATTCGAAATCCTGGGCTATAGTCCATCAAATTTTATCAAAATTAGCTTGATTTTCAAATGTCCATTTTTTTTGTCAAAAATCATTTCTATAACGAAATTTTGAGAAATGTTACTCAGCTACTGGTATGAAGTATTGTAAAAATATCTGTTAACGAATTCAGAAATTTCATGAAAAAAGTGAATTCGAATCTGGGCTATAGTCCATCAAATTTTATCAAAATTAGCTTGATTTTCAAATGTCCATATTTTTGTCAAAAATCATTTCTATAACGAAATTTTGAGAAATGTTACTCAGCTACTGGTATTAAGTATTGTAAAAATATCTGTTAACGAATTCAGAAATTTCATGAAAAAAGTGAATTCGAAATCCTGGGCTATAGTCCATCAAATTTTATCAAAATTAGCTTGATTTTCAAATGTCCATATTTTTGTCAAAAATCATTTCTATAACGAAATTTTGAGAAATGTTACTCAGCTACCGGTATTAAGTATTGTAATAAGATCAGTTGACGAATTCAGAAATTTCATGAAAAAAGTGAATTCGAAATCCTGGGCTATAGTCCATCAAATTTTATCAAAATTAGCTTGATTTTCAAATGTCCATTTTTTTTGTCAAAAATCATTTCTATAACGAAATTTTGAGAAATGTTACTCAGCTACTGGTATGAAGTATTGTAAAAATATCTGTTAACGAATTCAGAAATTTCATGAAAAAAGTGAATTCGAAATCCTGGGCTATAGTCCATCAAATTTTATCAAAATTAGCTTGATTTTCAAATGTCCATATTTTTGTCAAAAATCATTTCTATAACGAAATTTTGAGAAATGTTACTCAGCTACTGGTATTAAGTATTGTAAAAATATCTGTTAACGAATTCAGAAATTTCATGAAAAAAGTGAATTCGAAATCCTGGGCTATAGTCCATCAAATTTTATCAAAATTAGCTTGATTTTCAAATGTCCATATTTTTGTCAAAAATCATTTCTATAACGAAATTTTGAGAAATGTTACTCAGCTACCGGTATTAAGTATTGTAAAAATATCTGTTAACGAATTCAGAAATTTCATGAAAAAAGTGAATTCGAAATCCTGGGCTATAGTCCATCAAATTTTATCAAAATTAGCTTGATTTTCAAATGTCCATTTTTTTTGTCAAAAATCATTTCTATAACGAAATTTTGAGAAATGTTACTCAGCTACTGGTATGAAGTATTGTAAAAATATCTGTTAACGAATTCAGAAATTTCATGAAAAAAGTGAATTCGAAATCCTGGGCTATAGTCCATCAAATTTTATCAAAATTAGCTTGATTTTCAAATGTCCATTTTTTTTGTCAAAAATCATTTCTATAACGAAATTTTGAGAAATGTTACTCAGCTACTGGTATGAAGTATTGTAAAAATATCTGTTAACGAATTCAGAAATTTCATGAAAAAAGTGAATTCGAAATCCTGGGCTATAGTCCATCAAATTTTATCAAAATTAGCTTGATTTTCAAATGTCCATATTTTTGTCAAAAATCATTTCTATAACGAAATTTTGAGAAATGTTACTCAGCTACCGGTATTAAGTATTGTAATAAGATCAGTTGACGAATTCAGAAATTTCATGAAAAAAGTGAATTCGAAATCCTGGGCTATAGTCCATCAAATTTTATCAAAATTAGCTTGATTTTCAAATGTCCATATTTTTGTCAAAAATCATTTCTATAACGAAATTTTGAGAAATGTTACTCAGCTACTGGTATTAAGTATTGTAAAAATATCTGTTAACGAATTCAGAAATTTCATGAAAAAAGTGAATTCGAAATCCTGGGCTATAGTCCATCAAATTTTATCAAAATTAGCTTGATTTTCAAATGTCCATATTTTTGTCAAAAATCATTTCTATAACGAAATTTTGAGAAATGTTACTCAGCTACCGGTATTAAGTATTGTAATAAGATCAGTTGACGAATTCAGAAATTTCATGAAAAAAGTGAATTCGAAATCCTGGGCTATAGTCCATCAAATTTTATCAAAATTAGCTTGATTTTCAAATGTCCATATTTTTGTCAAAAATCATTTCTATAACGAAATTTTGAGAAATGTTACTCAGCTACCGGTATTAAGTATTGTAATAAGATCAGTTGACGAATTCAGAAATTTCATGCAAAAAGTGAATTCGAAATCCTGGGCTATAGTCCATCAAATTTTATCAAAATTAGCTTGATTTTCAAATGTCCATATTTTTGTCAAAAATCATTTCTATAACGAAATTTTGAGAAATGTTACTCAGCTACTGGTATTAAGTATTGTAAAAATATCTGTTAACGAATTCAGAAATTTCATGAAAAAAGTGAATTCGAAATCCTGGGCTATAGTCCATCAAATTTTATCAAAATTAGCTTGATTTTCAAATGTCCATATTTTTGTCAAAAATCATTTCTATAACGAAATTTTGAGAAATGTTACTCAGCTACCGGTATTAAGTATTTTAATAAGATCAGTTGACGAATTTAGAAATTTCATGAAAAAAGTGAATTCGAAATCCTGGGCTATAGTCCATCAAATTTTATCAAAATTAGCTTGATTTTCAAATGTCCATATTTTTGTCAAAAATCATTTCTATAACGAAATTTTGAGAAATGTTACTCAGCTACCGGTATTAAGTATTGTAATAAGATCAGTTGACGAATTCAGAAATTTCATGCAAAAAGTGAATTCGAAATCCTGGGCTATAGTCCATCAAATTTTATCAAAATTAGCTTGATTTTCAAATGTCCATATTTTTGTCAAAAATCATTTCTATAACGAAATTTTGAGAAATGTTACTCAGCTACTGGTATTAAGTATTGTAAAAATATCTGTTAACGAATTCAGAAATTTCATGAAAAAAGTGAATTCGAAATCCTGGGCTATAGTCCATCAAATTTTATCAAAATTAGCTTGATTTTCAAATGTCCATATTTTTGTCAAAAATCATCTCTATAACGAAATTTTGAGAAATGTTACTCAGCTACCGGTATTAAGTATTGTAATAAGATCAGTTGACGAATTCAGAAATTTCATGAAAAAAGTGAATTCGAAATCCTGGGCTATAGTCCATCAAATTTTATCAAAATTAGCTTGATTTTCAAATGTCCATATTTTTGTCAAAAATCATTTCTATAACGAAATTTTGAGAAATGTTACTCAGCTACCGGTATTAAGTATTGTAATAAGATCAGTTGACGAATTCAGAAATTTCATGAAAAAAGTGAATTCGAAATCCTGGGCTATAGTCCATCAAATTTTATCAAAATTAGCTTGATTTTCAAATGTCCATATTTTTGTCAAAAATCATTTCTATAACGAAATTTTGAGAAATGTTACTCAGCTACTGGTATTAAGTATTGTAAAAATATCTGTTAACGAATTCAGAAATTTCATGAAAAAAGTGAATTCGAAATCCTGGGCTATAGTCCATCAAATTTTATCAAAATTAGCTTGATTTTCAAATGTCCATATTTTTGTCAAAAATCATTTCTATAACGAAATTTTGAGAAATGTTACTCAGCTACCGGTATTAAGTATTGTAATAAGATCAGTTGACGAATTCAGAAATTTCATGAAAAAAGTGCATTCGAAATCCTGGGCTATAGTCCATCAAATTTTATCAAAATTAGCTTGATTTTCAAATGTCCATATTTTTGTCAAAAATCATTTCTATAACGAAATTTTGAGAAATGTTACTCAGCTACTGGTATTAAGTATTGTAGAAATATCTGTTAACGAATTCAGAAATTTCATGAAAAAAGTGAATTCGAAATCCTGGGCTATAGTCCATCAAATTTTATCAAAATTAGCTTGATTTTCAAATGTCCATATTTTTGTCAAAAATCATTTCTATAACGAAATTTTGAGAAATGTTACTCAGCTACCGGTATTAAGTATTGTAATAATATAAGTTGACGAATTCAGGAATTTCATGAAAAAAGTGAATTCGAAATCCTGGGCTATAGTCCATCAAATTTTATCAAAATTAGCTTGATTTTCAAATGTCCATTTTTTTTGTCAAAAATCATTTCTATAACGAAATTTTGAGAAATGTTACTCAGCTACCGGTATTAAATATTGTAATAAGATCAGTTGACGAATTCAGAAATTTCATGAAAAAAGTGAATTCGAAATCCTGGGCCATAGTCCATCAAATTTTATCAAAATTAGCTTGATTTTCAAATGTCCATATTTTTGTCAAAAATCATTTCTATAACGAAATTTTGAGAAATGTTACTCAGCTACCGGTATTAAGTATTGTAATAAGATCAGTTGACGAATTCAGAAATTTCATGAAAAAAGTGAATTCGAAATCCTGGGCTATAGTCCATCAAATTTTATCAAAATTAGCTTGATTTTCAAATGTCCATTTTTTTTGTCAAAAATCATTTCTATAACGAAATTTTGAGAAATGTTACTCAGCTACTGGTATGAAGTATTGTAAAAATATCTGTTAACGAATTCAGAAATTTCATGAAAAAAGTGAATTCGAAATCCTGGGCTATAGTCCATCAAATTTTATCAAAATTAGCTTGATTTTCAAATGTCCATATTTTTGTCAAAAATCATTTCTATAACGAAATTTTGAGAAATGTTACTCAGCTACTGGTATTAAGTATTGTAAAAATATCTGTTAACGAATTCAGAAATTTCATGAAAAAAGTGAATTCGAAATCCTGGGCTATAGTCCATCAAATTTTATCAAAATTAGCTTGATTTTCAAATGTCCATATTTTTGTCAAAAATCATTTCTATAACGAAATTTTGAGAAATGTTACTCAGCTACCGGTATTAAGTATTGTAAAAATATCTGTTAACGAATTCAGAAATTTCATGAAAAAAGTGAATTCGAAATCCTGGGCTATAGTCCATCAAATTTTATCAAAATTAGCTTGATTTTCAAATGTCCATTTTTTTTGTCAAAAATCATTTCTATAACGAAATTTTGAGAAATGTTACTCAGCTACTGGTATGAAGTATTGTAAAAATATCTGTTAACGAATTCAGAAATTTCATGAAAAAAGTGAATTCGAAATCCTGGGCTATAGTCCATCAAATTTTATCAAAATTAGCTTGATTTTCAAATGTCCATTTTTTTTGTCAAAAATCATTTCTATAACGAAATTTTGAGAAATGTTACTCAGCTACTGGTATGAAGTATTGTAAAAATATCTGTTAACGAATTCAGAAATTTCATGAAAAAAGTGAATTCGAAATCCTGGGCTATAGTCCATCAAATTTTATCAAAATTAGCTTGATTTTCAAATGTCCATATTTTTGTCAAAAATCATTTCTATAACGAAATTTTGAGAAATGTTACTCAGCTACCGGTATTAAGTATTGTAATAAGATCAGTTGACGAATTCAGAAATTTCATGAAAAAAGTGAATTCGAAATCCTGGGCTATAGTCCATCAAATTTTATCAAAATTAGCTTGATTTTCAAATGTCCATATTTTTGTCAAAAATCATTTCTATAACGAAATTTTGAGAAATGTTACTCAGCTACTGGTATTAAGTATTGTAAAAATATCTGTTAACGAATTCAGAAATTTCATGAAAAAAGTGAATTCGAAATCCTGGGCTATAGTCCATCAAATTTTATCAAAATTAGCTTGATTTTCAAATGTCCATATTTTTGTCAAAAATCATTTCTATAACGAAATTTTGAGAAATGTTACTCAGCTACCGGTATTAAGTATTGTAATAAGATCAGTTGACGAATTCAGAAATTTCATGAAAAAAGTGAATTCGAAATCCTGGGCTATAGTCCATCAAATTTTATCAAAATTAGCTTGATTTTCAAATGTCCATATTTTTGTCAAAAATCATTTCTATAACGAAATTTTGAGAAATGTTACTCAGCTACCGGTATTAAGTATTGTAATAAGATCAGTTGACGAATTTAGAAATTTCATGAAAAAAGTGAATTCGAAATCCTGGGCTATAGTCCATCAAATTTTATCAAAATTAGCTTGATTTTCAAATGTCCATATTTTTGTCAAAAATCATTTCTATAACGAAATTTTGAGAAATGTTACTCAGCTACCGGTATTAAGTATTGTAATAAGATCAGTTGACGAATTCAGAAATTTCATGCAAAAAGTGAATTCGAAATCCTGGGCTATAGTCCATCAAATTTTATCAAAATTAGCTTGATTTTCAAATGTCCATATTTTTGTCAAAAATCATTTCTATAACGAAATTTTGAGAAATGTTACTCAGCTACTGGTATTAAGTATTGTAAAAATATCTGTTAACGAATTCAGAAATTTCATGAAAAAAGTGAATTCGAAATCCTGGGCTATAGTCCATCAAATTTTATCAAAATTAGCTTGATTTTCAAATGTCCATATTTTTGTCAAAAATCATCTCTATAACGAAATTTTGAGAAATGTTACTCAGCTACCGGTATTAAGTATTGTAATAAGATCAGTTGACGAATTCAGAAATTTCATGAAAAAAGTGAATTCGAAATCCTGGGCTATAGTCCATCAAATTTTATCAAAATTAGCTTGATTTTCAAATGTCCATATTTTTGTCAAAAATCATTTCTATAACGAAATTTTGAGAAATGTTACTCAGCTACCGGTATTAAGTATTGTAATAAGATCAGTTGACGAATTCAGAAATTTCATGAAAAAAGTGAATTCGAAATCCTGGGCTATAGTCCATCAAATTTTATCAAAATTAGCTTGATTTTCAAATGTCCATATTTTTGTCAAAAATCATTTCTATAACGAAATTTTGAGAAATGTTACTCAGCTACTGGTATTAAGTATTGTAAAAATATCTGTTAACGAATTCAGAAATTTCATGAAAAAAGTGAATTCGAAATCCTGGGCTATAGTCCATCAAATTTTATCAAAATTAGCTTGATTTTCAAATGTCCATATTTTTGTCAAAAATCATTTCTATAACGAAATTTTGAGAAATGTTACTCAGCTACCGGTATTAAGTATTGTAATAAGATCAGTTGACGAATTCAGAAATTTCATGAAAAAAGTGCATTCGAAATCCTGGGCTATAGTCCATCAAATTTTATCAAAATTAGCTTGATTTTCAAATGTCCATATTTTTGTCAAAAATCATTTCTATAACGAAATTTTGAGAAATGTTACTCAGCTACTGGTATTAAGTATTGTAGAAATATCTGTTAACGAATTCAGAAATTTCATGAAAAAAGTGAATTCGAAATCCTGGGCTATAGTCCATCAAATTTTATCAAAATTAGCTTGATTTTCAAATGTCCATATTTTTGTCAAAAATCATTTCTATAACGAAATTTTGAGAAATGTTACTCAGCTACCGGTATTAAGTATTGTAATAATATAAGTTGACGAATTCAGGAATTTCATGAAAAAAGTGAATTCGAAATCCTGGGCTATAGTCCATCAAATTTTATCAAAATTAGCTTGATTTTCAAATGTCCATTTTTTTTGTCAAAAATCATTTCTATAACGAAATTTTGAGAAATGTTACTCAGCTACCGGTATTAAATATTGTAATAAGATCAGTTGACGAATTCAGAAATTTCATGAAAAAAGTGAATTCGAAATCCTGGGCCATAGTCCATCAAATTTTATCAAAATTAGCTTGATTTTCAAATGTCCATATTTTTGTCAAAAATCATTTCTATAACGAAATTTTGAGAAATGTTACTCAGCTACCGGTATTAAGTATTGTAATAAGATCAGTTGACGAATTCAGAAATTTCATGAAAAAAGTGAATTCGAAATCCTGGGCTATAGTCCATCAAATTTTATCAAAATAAGCTTGATTTTCAATTGTCCATATTTTTGTCAAAAATCATTTCTATAACGAAATTTTGAGAAATGTTACTCAGCTAACGGTATTAAGTATTGTAATAAGATCAGTTGACGAATTCAGAAATTTCATGAAAAAAGTGAATTCGAAATCCTGGGCTATAGTCCATCAAATTTTATCAAAATTAGCTTGATTTTCAAATGTCCATATTTTTGTCAAAAATCATTTCTATAACGAAATTTTGAGAAATGTTACTCAGCTACCGGTATTAAGTATTGTAATAAGATCAGTTGACGAATTCAGAAATTTCATGAAAAAAGTGAATTCGAAATCCTGGGCTATAGTCCATCAAATTTTATCAAAATTAGCTTGATTTTCAAATGTCCATATTTTTGTCAAAAATCATTTCTATAACGAAATTTTGAGAAATGTTACTCAGCTACCGGTATTAAGTATTGTAATAAGATCAGTTGACGAATTCAGAAATTTCATGAAAAAAGTGAATTCGAAATCCTGGGCTATAGTCCATCAAATTTTATCAAAATTAGCTTGATTTTCAAATGTCCATATTTTTGTCAAAAATCATTTCTATAACGAAATTTTGAGAAATGTTACTCAGCTACCGGTATTAAGTATTGTAATAAGATCAGTTGACGAATTCAGAAATTTCATGAAAAAAGTGAATTCGAAATCCTGGGCTATAGTCCATCAAATTTTATCAAAATTAGCTTGATTTTCAAATGTCCATTTTTTTTGTCAAAAATCATTTCTATAACGAAATTTTGAGAAATGTTACTCAGCTACTGGTATTAAGTATTGTAATAAGATCAGTTGACGAATTCAGGAATTTCATGAAAAAAGTGAATTCGAAATCCTGGGCTATAGTCCATCAAATTTTATCAAAATTAGCTTGATTTTCAAATGTCCATTTTTTTGTCAAAAATCATTTCTATAACGAAATTTTGAGAAATGTTACTCAGCTACTGGTATTAAGTATTGTAAAAATATCTGTTAACGAATTCAGAAATTTCATGAAAAAAGTGAATTCGAAATCCTGGGCTATAGTCCATCAAATTTTATCAAAATTAGCTTGATTTTCAAATGTCCATATTTTTGTCAAAAATCATTTCTATAACGAAATTTTGAGAAATGTTACTCAGCTACCGGTATTAAGTATTGTAATAAGATCAGTTGACGAATTCAGAAATTTCATGAAAAAAGTGAATTCGAAATCCTGGGCTATAGTCCATCAAATTTTATCAAAATAAGCTTGATTTTCAATTGTCCATATTTTTGTCAAAAATCATTTCTATAACGAAATTTTGAGAAATGTTACTCAACTAACGGTATTAAGTATTGTAATAAGATCAGTTGACGAATTCAGAAATTTCATGAAAAAAGTGAATTCGAAATCCTGGGCTATAGTCCATCAAATTTTATCAAAATTAGCTTGATTTTCAAATGTCCATTTTTTTTGTCAAAAATCATTTCTATACCGAAATTTTGAGAAATGTTACTCAGCTACTGGTATTAAGTATTGTAAAAATATCTGTTAACGAATTCAGAAATTTCATGAAAAAAGTGAATTCGAAATCCTGGGCTATAGTCCATCAAATTTTATCAAAATTAGCTAGATTTTCAAATGTCCATATTTTTGTCAAAAATCATTTCTATAACGAAATTTTGAGAAATGTTACTCAGCTACCGGTATTAAGTATTGTAATAAGATCAGTTGACGAATTCAGGAATTTCATGAAAAAAGTGAATTCGAAATCCTGGGCTATAGTCCATCAAATTTTATCAAAATTAGCTTGATTTTCAAATGTCCATTTTTTTTGTCAAAAATCATTTCTATAACGAAATTTTGAGAAATGTTACTCAGCTACCGGTATAAAGTATTGTAATAAGATCAGTTGACGAATTCAGAAATTTCATGAAAAAAGTGAATTCGAAATCCTGGGCTATAGTCCATCAAATTTTATCAAAATTAGCTTGATTTTCAAATGTCCATTTTTTTTGTCAAAAATCATTTCTATAACGAAATTTTGAGAAATGTTACTCAGCTACTGGTATTAAGTATTGTAAAAATATCTGTTAACGAATTCAGAAATTTCATGAAAAAAGTGAATTCGAAATCCTGGGCTATAGTCCATCAAATTTTATCAAAATTAGCTTGATTTTCAAATGTCCATTTTTTTTTTTGTCAAAAATCATTTCTATAACGAAATTTTGAGAAATGTTACTCAGCTACCGGTATTAAGTATTGTAATAAGATCAGTTGACGAATTCAGAAATTTCATGAAAAAAGTGAATTCGAAATCCTGGGCTATAGTCCATCAAATTTTATCAAAATTAGCTTGATTTTCAAATGTCCATTTTTTGTGTCAAAAATAATTTCTATAACGAAATTTTGAGAAATGTTACTCAGCTACCGGTATTAAGTATTGTAATAAGATCAGTTGACGAATTCAGAAATTTCATGAAAAAAGTGAATTCGAAATCCTGGGCTATAGTCCATCAAATTTTATCAAAATTAGCTTGATTTTCAAATGTCCATATTTTTGTCAAAAATCATTTCTATAACGAAATTTTGAGAAATGTTACTCAGCTACCGGTATTAAGTATTGTAATAAGATCAGTTGACGAATTCAGAAATTTCATGAAAAAAGTGAATTCGAAATCCTGGGCTATAGTCCATCAAATTTTATCAAAATTAGCTTGATTTTCAAATGTCCATATTTTTGTCAAAAATCATTTCTATAACGAAATTTTGAGAAATGTTACTCAGCTACCGGTATTAAGTATTGTAATAAGATCAGTTGACGAATTCAGAAATTTCATGAAAAAAGTGAATTCGAAATCCTGGGCTATAGTCCATCAAATTTTATCAAAATTAGCTTGATTTTCAAATGTCCATTTTTTTTTGTCAAAAATCATTTCTATAACGAAATTTTGAGAAATGTTACTCAGCTACTGGTATTAAGTATTGTAAAAATATCTGTTAACGAATTCAGAAATTTCATGAAAAAAGTGAATTCGAAATCCTGGGCTATAGTCCATCAAATTTTATCAAAATTAGCTTGATTTTCAAATGTCCATATTTTTGTCAAAAATCATTTCTATAACGAAATTTTGAGAAATGTTACTCAGCTACCGGTATTAAGTATTGTAATAAGATCAGTTGACGAATTCAGAAATTTCATGAAAAAAGTGAATTCGAAATCCTGGGCTATAGTCCATCAAATTTTATCAAAATTAGCTTGATTTTCAAATGTCCATATTTTTGTCAAAAATCATTTCTATAACGAAATTTTGAGAAATGTTACTCAGCTACCAGTATTAAGTATTGTAATAAGATCAGTTGACGAATTCAGAAATTTCATGAAAAAAGTGAATTCGAAATCCTGGGTTATAGTCCATCAAATTTTATCAAAATTAGCTTGATTTTCAAATGTCCATTTTTTTTGTCAAAAATCATTTCTATAACGAAATTTTGAGAAATGTTACTCAGCTACTGGTATTAAGTATTGTAAAAATATCTGTTAACGAATTCAGAAATTTCATGAAAAAAGTGAATTCGAAATCCTGGGCTATAGTCCATCAAATTTTATCAAAATTAGCTTGATTTTCAAATGTCCATATTTTTGTCAAAAATCATTTCTATAACGAAATTTTGAGAAATGTTACTCAGCTACCGGTATTAAGTATTGTAATAAGATCAGTTGACGAATTCAGAAATTTCATGAAAAAAGTGAATTCGAAATCCTGGGCTATAGTCCATCAAATTTTATCAAAATTAGCTTGATTTTCAAATGTCCATTTTTTTTGTCAAAAATCATTTCTATAACGAAATTTTGAGAAATGTTACTCAGCTACTGGTATTAAGTATTGTAAAAATATCTGTTAACGAATTCAGAAATTTCATGAAAAAAGTGAATTCGAAATCCTGGGCTATAGTCCATCAAATTTTATCAAAATTAGCTTGATTTTCAAATGTCCATATTTTTGTCAAAAATCATTAATCATTTCTATAACGAAATTTTGAGAAATGTTACTCAGCTACCGGTATTAAGTATTGTAAAAATATCTGTTAACGAATTCAGAAATTTCATGAAAAAAGTGAATTCGAAATCCTGGGCTATAGTCCATCAAATTTTATCAAAATTAGCTTGATTTTCAAATGTCCATATTTTTGTCAAAAATCATTTCTATAACGAAATTTTGAGAAATGTTATTCAGCTACCGGTATTAAGTGTTGTAATAAGATCAGTTGACGAATTCAGAAATTTCATGAAAAAGTGAATTCGAAATCCTGGCCTATAGTCCATCAAATTTTATCAAAATTAGCTTGATTTTCAAATGTCCATATTTTTGTCAAAAATCATTTCTATAACGAAATTTTGAGAAATGTTACTCAGCTACCGGTATTAAGTATTGTAAAAATATCTGTTAACGAATTCAGAAATTTCATGAAAAAAGTGAATTCGAAATCCTGGGCTATAGTCCATCAAATTTTATCAAAATTAGCTAGATTTTCAAATGTCCATATTTTTGTCAAAAATCATTTCTATAACGAAATTTTGAGAAATGTTACTCAGCTACCGGTATTAAGTATTGTAATAAGATCAGTTGACGAATTCAGGAATTTCATGAAAAAAAAGTGAATTCGAAATCCTGGGCTATAGTCCATCAAATTTTATCAAAATTAGCTTGATTTTCAAATGTCCATTTTTTTTGTCAAAAATCATTTCTATAACGAAATTTTGAGAAATGTTACTCAGCTACCGGTAATAAAGTATTGTAATAAGATCAGTTGACGAATTCAGAAATTTCATGAAAAAAGTGAATTCGAAATCCTGGGCTATAGTCCATCAAATTTTATCAAAATTAGCTTGATTTTCAAATGTCCATTTTTTTTTGTCAAAAATCATTTCTATAACGAAAATTTTGAGAAATGTTACTCAGCTACTGGTATTAAGTATTGTAAAAAATATCTGTTAACGAATTCAGAAATTTCATGAAAAAAGTGAATTCGAAATCCTGGGCTATAGTCCATCAAATTTTATCAAAATTAGCTTGATTTTCAAATGTCCATTTTTTTTTTTGTCAAAAATCATTTCTATAACGAAATTTTGAGAAATGTTACTCAGCTACCGGTATTAAGTATTGTAATAAGATCAGTTGACGAATTCAGAAATTTCATGAAAAAAGTGAATTCGAAATCCTGGGCTATAGTCCATCAAATTTTATCAAAATTAGCTTGATTTTCAAATGTCCATTTTTTGTGTCAAAAATAATTTCTATAACGAAATTTTTGAGAAATGTTACTCAGCTACCGGTAATTAAGTATTGTAATAAGATCAGTTGACGAATTCAGAAATTTCATGAAAAAAGTGAATTCGAAATCCTGGGCTATAGTCCATCAAATTTATCAAAATTAGCTTGATTTTCAAATGTCCATATTTTTGTCAAAAATCATTTCTATAACGAAATTTTGAGAAATGTTACTCAGCTACCGGTATTAAGTATTGTAATAAGATCAGTTGACGAATTCAGAAATTTCATGAAAAAAGTGAATTCGAAATCCTGGGCTATAGTCCATCAAATTTTATCAAAATTAGCTTGATTTTCAAATGTCCATATTTTTGTCAAAAATCATTTCTATAACGAAATTTTGAGAAATGTTACTCAGCTACCGGTAATTAAGTATTGTAATAAGATCAGTTGACGAATTCAGAAATTTCATGAAAAAAAGTGAATTCGAAATCCTGGGCTATAGTCCATCAAATTTTATCAAAATTAGCTTGATTTTCAAATGTCCATTTTTTTTTTGTCAAAAATCATTTCTATAACGAAATTTTGAGAAATGTTACTCAGCTACTGGTATTAAGTATTGTAAAAATATCTGTTAACGAATTCAGAAATTTCATGAAAAAAGTGAATTCGAAATCCTGGGCTATAGTCCATCAAATTTTATCAAAATTAGCTTGATTTTCAAATGTCCATATTTTTGTCAAAAATCATTTCTATAACGAAATTTTGAGAAATGTTACTCAGCTACCGGTATTAAGTATTGTAAAAATATCTGTTAACGAATTCAGAAATTTCATGAAAAAAGTGAATTCGAAATCCTGGGCTATAGTCCATCAAATTTTATCAAAATTAGCTTGATTTTCAAATGTCCATATTTTTGTCAAAAATCATTTCTATAACGAAATTTTGAGAAATGTTATTCAGCTACCGGTATTAAGTGTTGTAATAAGATCAGTTGACGAATTCAGAAATTTCATGAAAAAGTGAATTCGAAATCCTGGCCTATAGTCCATCAAATTTTATCAAAATTAGCTTGATTTTCAAATGTCCATATTTTTGTCAAAAATCATTTCTATAACGAAATTTTGAGAAATGTTACTCAGCTACCGGTATTAAGTATTGTAAAAATATCTGTTAACGAATTCAGAAATTTCATGAAAAAAGTGAATTCGAAATCCTGGGCTATAGTCCATCAAATTTTATCAAAATTAGCTTGATTTTCAAATGTCCATATTTTTGTCAAAAATCATTTCTATAACGAAATTTTGAGAAATGTTATTCAGCTACCGGTATTAAGTGTTGTAATAAGATCAGTTGACGAATTCAGAAATTTCATGAAAAAAGTGAATTCGAAATATATGCAAACTCCATATTCAGTCAGAGTTTGAGTACTACCTTACGATAAAGGATTCACTTCATTCACTTACGCCAATAAAGGACTTTTTGAACTGCACATCTTGAGGCAACATGAGCTTCTTCTTAATGAAAAAACCAACCGACAAAACTGACATTGCAAAATGCCCTTTCAAATACGAAGGATAATGTTTTGAGAAAAGAATTTTCCAGGTGATCTTTGGTCCCCTTTGCCTATGCGAATGTAAAGAAGAAGCTTCAACAAAGACCTGTGTAGAATGTACAAATGAGGATCTAACCAGCAGACTCTGGGATGGCTTTGTCGAGTGGATGGACGGCAACATTCCCGCCCTAATAGTTTTCAAATCAATACCAGAGGGAGATCGTAGATCAAAGGAAAGCGATCTCAATGTTCTTAGCAACTACCTGAATCGAAATTGATGTACAGACATGTTGGTTGAGGTTCAGGCCCACCCCTAACTGTGGCACCATTAGTCTCCTTCATTCTCTTTCTACCACTCTTCTGCGTAATTGCTGGTCTGCCTTAGCGGTCTCGACGTCAACATAATGTAAAAAAAAACGCAGTAATTTACACTGGCTCCAACTGTCAATGTTGACAGTAAACTCTGTTGTAATATTTTTTATTCCAATTAGCATGCGCCCCTTCGTAAAGCGACATAATTAAGCACATTCATTTGCTACCATCCAAAGAAATCGTTAAACAAAATTCTTTATGATACAACTCCAATAAAATGTCCTTTTTGTACGAAATTCCAATAAATTTCGAGCGCACGCCCTTCCTCTGAACACTCGTAAATACAAATTTTGATTTCTTCATTTTACATCAAATACATCACTCAGCACTCCTGTGACAATTTAATTCGTGACACGCACCGGATTCCTCATAAAACACTCGTATCCTACGCTTCTAATGTCCTGTCAAAAATTGAAGGACATTCGATTAAAACAGAAAAGAAAAAAAAAACACACACACACACAAGAATGCTATTAATAATTTCCGTCGAATTTTATTAACGACAAAACGAAAATAATATTTTATCGAAATTGTTTACACACAGAATTGACCAAATCGATTTGATCATCGGTGTCGAAGGTCGCCGCGTCGGACGTGTGTTGCGTATTATTGATTGTACGCAAACACGCAGCAGCAAAAGGGTCCTCTATGTCTGGCCATCACTCTGTCCTGAGCAATTAAAATTCTGAGGAAATATAATTTCTTACATTTGGTTTATGGTGAGTGTCGAAGAAAGTGATTTTGTATCCGGTTTTGTGTTTTATTGGAAATTGATAAGCAAATTTATTATTGATTATTATTTAACCAATACCTTCTCATGGTAGCTTGAACTCCTCATATATTTGCCAATACATGGAAATATATTAATAAATTATTATTATAATTATAATTATTATTTATTAATAAATCATTAACTGTAATAGAAAGTGTTTCTGTCGAAATTGTTATCAAAATATTGAAAACCTGCGTAACAGAAGTGGGAATCATTTTTATGAAAATTGGATGTACTTCGTATAGTTACTACGAAACTTGTAGTTAAAAGTGCTATGTTTTTATGCTTGTCATCGAAATGGATCTTGTAGAATTCTTTTTTGACTTGTTCTTATTTGGAATTTACTAAGTTTTTAAGTTCACAAAAAGTTTCGTAATATTTGCGAAGTGTAAATATTTTCCATCTCAGGTAGGCAGTCATCACGTTTATTTTTAATGCTGACTATTTTCGACGTGAACCATTTCTTCGAGGGATAACACGTCAGTTTACTAACAAGAGGTATGTGAGACTTAAGCAACTGAGCTATGATCACTTGAAGAATATCCAACTGGCTATAAGGGTATGATTCGTTCAAAATCGGTTGCAATTTTATAGCAGGTCTTGCTCTATGAATTCAGTATCATCATCTTAAAATCTCTCTAAGTGAAGTGCGACAGTTTTTTATTTTTGACAAATTTAAAATTGGCGAACTTCAAATCGTTTTTCGAGAAAGCTAAGGTAGACACTTGGCTATGAAAAGAACCTTTATCGTCACTCAGTAAAAAAACAAAAAAAAAGTGTTCAATGTAATGGCACTATAAATAACGATATTCGAGAAGGATGTTGAATATTTCTCTAAAGTGTTAGGTATTTATTTATATACTTTATACATATTTATCGCCAAAGTCAATACACTTCCTATGCAAGCCATGCACGCTGCGGGCGTCCATCAAGCAGAAATTATCTTATAATTAGAGGGCTCAGTAAACGTTTTTTCGAAGTTAGAATTTTGGATAAACTATATACCAATTGCTATTTAATATTAAGTTTCACATTTTACTTTCGATGAACTGTTTAAGACTCCGTAAATATTATAGAGCTAAGACGTAAGAATAATCAGCGCAAAATATGAATTATTCCCAGAAGGGCAATTATTCATAGACTAGTAAAAAAAAAGGTAGAATGTCATACACATTTATGTTATGAAGTTTATTTAATAAACATTTCATAAATTGTGGAAATTCCTAAAATCTTTTTTAGTAAGATTACAACTGATGGAACATTTATACGGCGAAAGCGTTCACTGAATGCTAAAATTATATAAATCCAGGGAAAGGGACCTGGGTACTTTTCCGTGGCTTACTAGTTAAAATTATAATATTTCTTTTTTTTAATATTTTTTAAAAATTAGATTTATAAAGCTCATGACAATTTTCTTTGATATTTTCATTAATAAATTAATATTATATATAATTAATAATAATTATAATAATAATAATAATAATAATAATAATAATAATAATAATAATAATAATAATAATAATAATAATAATAATAATATTTATTAATAATATTTATAGCAAATTTGATCTCCTTAATTTTAAAGTAGTGGGTGGTAGTAACAAATATTTCCATTTAAACTCATACTTTGGTCGGCAGCTTCGTTGTTCGCCAATGTTAGGATATAGAGGTCCAGTAGGATGATAAATGTTTTTAGGAATTTTGAAACAGTAGGGCCCATATCCAGGTGGTGGTGCAATATTTGCACTCACAAAAGCAAATGCCAATGAGTTGTAAAAGGACCTGATATTTTTTTTATAAAAAATTTCTAAAGCGAGTGAATATTTTTTAATTGTTCATTCACAGACGATATTCCTACTTTTCCCTTTTGATAACATTGTGTAAATTTACTTGACTTAAAAAAATTCACAGATTCATTGAATAGACAACAACTTTGTTCGTTTATATTTATTTTATTGAAATGTTCAATTATCTTTGACTGAACTGCCTGCCTTTGCACGTTGGACTGTGATATTTTTAATTCTTTTGTCGATGGCCTCGAGATTTATTTTTCTGTCGAGGTCCGGAACCTCATAGTTCTGTAAATTTTTTAAAGCTCTTTTTCGATCTTAAGCAACCTATTTCTATGCCCAAAAATTTACAATTTTGTTGCGATTGATGGTAAAAATGTTAAAATAAATTATAGCACAATTGCACGTCCGAGTGAGTCACTTAAAGAGAGTGACTGTCGAAATATTTTCAAGAACTCTCCAATTACGACATAACTCCTTTTAACCAACTACATGGAGCCCAATCTTATCAATCAATAAAATGCATGCATGCACTGTAAAAACAACCTGCTTTCAAGGTTGATGGGATTTGGTTTTAAGACTTCAATAGGACCCGCTTAATGTTGTTTTGGCCAAACTAACCCACATCAGGTACACCAGATGCATCGTATAGAAATTAAAATTATCTGCGGCTTCTTTCTTAATTTTCACTAAAAACAGCAATATGCTGGGCAGGATACTTAATGGCTTGATGGATACTTATGTCACAAAATTTGGATTAATTTAAAATATTAAGGCACAGCACTGTACCTTATTTCAGAGTATTTTTTTTTTACATCAGAGCTCCGATCATCAACCTATTACGCGGAGGAACTCAAAATTCCAATGGATCTTTCTCGTTCGCATTCAGTATAAGGTGACATTCTTACTTACATTAGCGCTTTATTATATTAGTATAAAATATTTTTGATGGAATTAAAACCATCCAGGGACCTGTTCAAATACACACAAAAAATTGCATCGAAATCGGTCAAGCCGTTTAGTTGAAGTTTAGTGACAAACACACGTGCAGAAGAATTATAAATTAACATGCCTGATCTTTTTGTGTTATTGCTCCACATCTTGCATATGTCAGTCTGAGTCCATCTTAGATGAGTTGCCTTTTCAGGCTAGGTGGATGAATATCAGAGCCGCTTATATATTATGAAGCAAACCTCTTCGATCAAAATAAAGAAAGAGCTGGAGGCTTAGGCTACCGTGGTTCATAAAACAAGAACCTCAATATTTCAATCAATCTGGCCTTATAGTCTTCTCTTGCTACTCGCCTCTCTATTGCTTGCTCCTTTGGCACGCACTCGTTATCATTCCACTTATTCCTTGTCTGGGAAGTTTGGTAACCTAAGTCTCGTCTGTTTTCTTAGGTTAACAGTTTTCATGGGCTCAATTGAAATTCTTTCGTGCAGATGATTTCGGACTCGAAGTCCAGCTTCTAATAAAAAATAGTCAGATTGAATTCAAGCCCCTCAAAATTTTCTCCTGAATGCTTGACATATATCTTGCGTCAGTCAACACGTACAACATTTGGTTGTCAGTTCGACCATTTTCGGGAAGATAGGTCGCTGTGTGGGTCTTTTGTTTATTTATCACTCTTTTGATTACAAAACATTTATCTTTATAGCCGACCAACCCACCATCCTTATTATTCTTTGCTTCTTAATCTTCTCAATACTATCCAGTCACTTGTGTCGCTTTATGTGCCATGTCATATTTGTTTTTGAGTCTGCTAATATCCGAAGCAATTTGTCCTTCCGGCACAATCGCCATCTGAACGGCTTAGCTCATCATTCCGTGATTGCTGGGAAGGTTATCCAGAGATGGCACGCTTAGTGCTTATTGACGGAGATCATGACTGAATTGGTTAAAGCAATCAGCCCCCTTTTTTACAAAATATGCTCGCTCTTAAAGGATTAACCACTCTTTTAATAAATGTTGCAGAAAGTGAACTGAAAATTTAAGAGAGCAAGGACATATGCTGTTGTTTGAAGCTCAGCTGAATTCTGCTTTCAATTCCTCCATGGAATCCTCCAAATTTCGACGGAGAATTCCATATCGACTTATTTGCACTCGCACAATTCGCAGTATATTATTCAAAATTCGTTCATATACCAGAACGTTGTGCTTTACTAGAATGGTTCATTACCCTGCTGTCAGAGACAATAGCATATCATCTACACAAACCATTATTTGGACGAAAATAACTTCGAACTGAACCGATACTTTATTCGTCTATTGAAGGCGCGGCAAATATGGAATGGAACAGATTCGAAAACTAGATACGAGTTGATGACTTACCATAGTTGGCATTTTGGGAGTCGAAGACTCCAGCCCCACCAAGAGGTGACCGGTCTTCGTCGTTCAATTCAAGATTATTTGACTACTCTTTCCGATTCCTCTTCGTAACATAAAATTCAAAGCATACCATAAATTCCGAATCCTTGCCTGGATAGATACCGCCAAAAAGAAAAAACCAAAAGAAAAAAAAAAAGACTTCGTTCGCCAATAATCCCATCCATCACTGTTGCAAATATTTATATTTTTTCCCATAATCAAATTTGGATCTCATGTGCAGCAGCAGCACTCAACGCTTCCGTCCGCACTCAATCAGCGAACGGACGGATTCCTGTGGCCACAGGCCACCCATAGCTCAAGCACTTAAATCCTCGATTTTAATTAATCAATTAATTAAGCGACGTTATCCATCCACTGACACAGCATCACAAGTTCTCACATTTCTCATATCATTCTTCTTTCACAAAAAAAAATAAAAATAAAATCTCACTCTCGTTCTCCTCGCAGGACGAGAGTCACTCGAGCTTTACCTCCTGACGGATACGTTCGATCTATATTTTCATCATGACATCCCTATCGCGGAATATTCATCTGACAGTTACTCGTTGGCAGAAGAACAAAGAACTTGAAATGTTGCAAGCATCCGCATGCATGCGAATATTCGTCCTGCACCGTTATGATGCACCATGAAGCCAACACATATTATTCCAATGAATGGCATTTTCATGTCAAATTTTAATTGAATAATTTTTGAGCCCCATCGACTTTACCATCATCATCGTCATCATCGATTGGCCAAAGGATCAAAGGACCAAGCCAGACGACTGACTCAATGCAACAAAAAAAAATATGTATATGCAAAAACAAATAAACAAAGTCCTGGAATTAATCTGATTATGCGCGGGTTAATCAGTTGGGCGCAATCTAATTAATAAGAATGTGTACAATTCACAGGATGCGGATAATGCACAGGACAATGAATGATAATGGAGTCGCAACATCTCGTCCTTTTTTGCACATATAAATATTGTTTTTTATTAAAAACAAATATACAACCACGTCCAGTCAATTACAGGATTACAACCGCATAATTTCGAGGCTGTCACGGGCCCGGATTGTAATTACAATCCTTTTGGGGAATGGGGGCCACACTGACACTGAGCCGTTAAAGATAAATTAAAGTGAAGTGAATGGCATTATCCTGGCTGGAGATGGAGATGCAATCCGACACCAAAAAAAAAATCGAATCAATTAAATTTGATTAAAAAAGTTTTACGGAAGTTCCTTGTTAGATGGTTATTGTTAGTCATGTGCAGACATGGAAAGAAGGAAGCAACCGAACGAAGAAGCCGAAGGATATTAATCAGATGAATAAATTAGGACATCGTCTGGGCCGAGCGCGGTCCGGAAGACAAACAAAGTGCGAGCGGAGAGAATTGGTCATTTGCTTAATACACCTCGTTAGTGGGAATAAAAGTTTTGGGGGTATCCTACTCCCTTGGCCTTTGAAAGTTATACGAGGAGTGGAATGGGCAAACTAAAAAAAAAAAAAAACGAACTTAGGATTCATCATTAGAAAGTTTATATATTTTTTTGTTCTTACGGAAATATTTGACAGAAGAAGGAATAATTTGTTAAGCAGATTGAAACTCGATATGATATTTAAAAAAAAAGAAAACTGCACTGGAATCGAAGTTTTGAATCGTTAAAGTTCTTTTGAAAAAATAGTGCGAACTAATCAGTTAGTACAGACTAGGAAGCATGTGAAGCAAAACTATGCGACAAGGTGGAGGACCTTTTTTATATAACGTTCTTAACTGTGCGCAAACACAATTGTTTTTGTTCTTTAGGACAATTTCTCTGTACGTCTATGGTGCTGGCCTTTGACTTTTCTTCGGTAGAGTTGTGGCTTTCGTTCAACCAAGCTTCTACCATGTGTTTTGGGTTAGAGGCTCTTTTGATTCGCGTAAATATCTTCCCGTCTCTGGGAAGTCTTACATTTAAGTTTAAGGAAGACGTCTCTTTGTGTACTCATGCTTTTTTTCTTCTTCCGTATTTTTTCATTCTCTTGAGCGACACATTTCGACATACCGCCCGAAAAGTTCTTCCAAAACGCCTTGGATTTCCAGAAATTTACTAAAAACAACTTAAGGCTCGAGACCAACGCAGATCTTTTAATGCTTCAAGTACCCTGGAAATTGAATTCCGAATAACGACTACAAAAAAAAACTATTTACTGCACTTAAACAATACCAATTTGTCGAAATAATTATTACCTTTTTAAGTTCTATTCAGTTAGAGGTCTTTCCAGCTTACAGAAATTTTATTTTTTAATGCGAAGCTTTGGGAGCCCAATAAAACTTAATCAGCTGTATGGTAGAATGGTTTAGATCGTACCTAAAAAAATATATCTGAATGATCTTTTATTATTCAACGTAGGGATTCCCCAATGTTCTGTTCTTGGTCCGATTCTCTTTCTTGCGTTCATAAATTCTTTTTTAAACAGCCTCTAATTGATATTGCGAATGACGTATGTTTTTCATGTGGTCCTGAATGCCATCGCTATCCGAAATTAATTGAGACCTTAGTCTTTCAATTTGTTGCATGTTCCCGATGTAAGTAGTTTCTATCATGCACCAGAGTGCCAAAGATACATTTTTGCTTGTTGCTACTGTTGGACAGGATCTTCTACAGCTTCTTTTACTGTCATCCTGAATGGTGGCGATAAATGTTTTTTAATCGAAAACCTATCGAATCATGTAAAGGGTTTTTCAACAGGGACGCTACAAAGGTAGAGCGACAGGGACAGCAAACGACGCCATATTTCTTGTCGCTCTTTTGACATTTCTCTTCAGTAAGGTTTGGAGAGATATACGAGCCAACAACGAGTCGAAATTATTAAAATTTAGTACCAAAATTCGGAGTCAGTGGCCGCAACGTTAAGAGCGCTACGTCCAATTAATGGTCGCCATAATCGTCCTAGCAGATCAACCATTGAGCGTCTAGTGGAAAAATTTGAATCCACAGGCATAGTACAAAATGTTCCCGTGCCAGTGAGACAAAGAAGTGCCCGTAGTGTCGAGAATATTGCTGCCGCTGAGGCTTCAGTTGCAGAAAGCCCAAAGGTGTCTCTCACACGTCGTTCTCAAGCATTGGGCATCTCTGTGACGTCGTTATGGCGAATTTTGCGAAAAGATCTTGGCCTACATCCTTACAAGAATAAATTGACGCAAGAACTGAAGCCGCTTGACCACCAGAAGCGTCGAATGTTCGTGAATTGGGCTGAGCCACAACTTGAAAATGATTCGGATTTTCATCGAAAAATCATCTTCAGCGATGAGGCTCATATCTGGCTGAATGGCTCCGTCAATAAACAAAATACCTATGCGGTATTGGTCAGGCAGCAATCCACACATGCTCCATGAGTCATCATTGCATTCCAAAAAATTACGGTTTGGTGTGGTTTATGGGCCGGCGGCGTCATTGGGCCGTACTTCTTCCGTGATGATCAAGACCAGCACGTTACTGTGAATGGGGATCGCTACCGTTGAATGATAACCGAATATTTTTGGCCCCAATTGGATGATGTGGACTTGGAGGACATGTGGTTCCAACAAGACAGCGCCACAAGCCACAAAGCGAATGTCACAATCAATTTATTGGAAACAAAGTTTGGAGAACGTGTTATCTCACGAAATGGTCCAGTCGCTTGGCCGCCTCGGTCGTGCGATTTGACGCTGTTAGACTATTTCCTGTGGGGCTACGTCAAGTCTATGGTTTTTGCCAACAAGCCAGTGACGATTGATGAACTTCGTACGAATATCGAACGTGAAATTGGAGAAGTATCGGCCGAATTGTGCTTGAAAATCGTCGCAAAATGGGTTTATCGTCAGGACTTCTGCAAGCGTGCCCGTGGCTACCATGCAAAAGAAATCGAGCTCCATACGTAATGGCATCAAACGTTCTTTCACAGAAATAAAGAATATCATTGATATCCAAAACGGTTTTTTTTTTATTTAAAAAAACCTATATATATATAGCCCTCTTATAGCCCTCTTATTGAAAAACCCTTTAGAAGCTTTGAGAAGTTTCTTTCATTCCACGCTAAGTAATTTTTTTCTATTTAAATAAAATTTGTAACAACATTATTGAACTTTGTTTAAGAATTATCTACTGTGGATTTTTCATTCGAAGCTTGAATATGGTATTGCTTATTGGGGTGGCACTACAAGAACAAAACACAACCTCTCTTGTTCTTACAGAAGTGTGTTCTATGAAACCAGCTTGATGACATACTTACCATAAGTTCTATGACTTAGAAATTCTTCCTGCCCGTCATCTGTATTATTTTATCCCTAGACTACTAATTTTCTTTAAATCGACTACGGCAGCTTGATTCTTACATGGTTTATTTTGCTCAGCATTCTAGTCCCGCTTTTCCCTCGCTTCTTATTTGCCGTTAAAAAAATTGGTTTGGGTGCGAATAGGTCTGCCCATACCATCAAGTGCGTCGGTGACGTCTTTGCCGGACTTAGTGAAGCAGCATGAGTTCTCCATCGTCATGCTGCCCAAAAGGACGAGCTTGGCAGGAATGCCAAACCTAGATATGGCTCATGAATGCTATCAAATTCAACCGTGAAATTGATGAAAAGGTAATGAGTGCTGCTTTGGAACTTCTACGTTTTTCCAAGATCTATAGTGATGTTAATATATGGTTAATGGTGAACATTACTGGTCAGAAGCTATAAGCTATCAGGATTCTGACCAAATGTTACAGATAAGTTGATCCATACTCCTAACAATGTCATCGCTGCCGCTTTGAAATGTTCGGCAGTTCATCCGTATGCTCAACAGGCCTTTTTTAAGACTTAAAATTAGATATTGCTTTCTTTGCTTCGTTTTTTGTTTGCCTGAGACAATTATTTTTCCTATTGGTAGAATTTTCAAACCCAGTATTCTTTATGCACACACACTTCGAATGAAATCAATTTGGATTCGATAATACATACACACGCAGACATCTTTCTAAAAACAATGGAATACGACTACTGGGACCTTGAAACGTGGAGATATGTAAAAATTTTGAATTCCAAATCCAATCCGAACCAATCCTGATGGCACGTTAATAAGACATTCAAAGCCAGTGATTTCGCATTCATCATAGAAGATATAGCCGTCCCATTGTCGAATCAACGAAGATAAGCAATAACAGCTTCCTGAAGGAGATACGTTTACTAAGGTTAAGGTTTTGAAGATCTTCTCTATGATTTTTGGAAATTGCAAAAAGCTGATTCCAAGCTAGTGTTTAAGGGGAAACTTTTCATACTCAGTTTCTACTCCTCACTTCAGCACCACTTTCTATAGTTATTTTTTATAATATTTCATCCATACGTATACTTCTTCATACAGGATAATCTCTTCACACTTCACTTGACATCTTTCTCAAACTTTTAGAAAATTGGCTCCTCCGTTTGGACTTCACTGACATGTAATCTATTGTTTATGGCTTTTTGATAATACCTAGGAAGTAAGTTCTTCTTCAATTTTTGTCATGATCTGGTATCCACTCAAGACTTACTGTGTTTTTTCCCCAGCTGATGGATTTTGTAAATTGATACACCTACAAACTAGTCTTGCCCTAAGAGCACCTTGACTTTTCATTCCTCTGTAAATATAAATCTGTCGGAAATATGGAAGGTGATTTCCTCAGCTATGGCACTTTAAAAAACAAATTCAAAGGACTCCAGCACCAGTGCTCTCATTATCCAATTTGAATTCATCACTATACCAAGATAGCGTCCCTGATGGTGTCGTTAAAAAATAATTTCTTCAAGTTGGTTGGTTGGTTTCGGTGTCCGTTGACTCACTCCAATCGCAGCTTGGAGCTACTGCGCTATGAATAAAATTGCAATCCCGGCTTATCAGGGTTTCATTCAGATATAAATATAAATCTCGGAAGATGCTCAGGGGAAGCCTTGAGAACACGACACTTCTCATGGAACTGTCAGGAAAGTGGCTGGTAATTATGACAGTTACGAATCAGCTAACCTTGCGACTTAGAGCAATAAGATCGTTTGACCTTTTTTCAAGCTTCGATTTAACTTGCTCTGTTGGTATTTTGCAACCATTTATATCCGAATGAGCTGAAATTTTGCACAAACCTTAAGTTCTCGTGACAATATAACACTCAATTTTGATATAACTTCAATATGACCGCCGGTCCAAGATGGCGTATTAAATTTTTATTTAAAACTCTTTTAAAATGGGTATCAAATAAAGCGGCTTGATATTTATGTAAAGATAACCTATACAACTGATAGCGCACACCAGTGCCTCAAGCTTTAAAATTTAGATGCAATCATTTTATATTTTGAAAAGATTATAGTATTGGCCTCGATTTCATTGTCTATTAACTTAGCTGTTGCTGAATCGTTGTCCATCATCTCCTATAATTTTATTTTCGATTCTCTGGTCTGGCTGAAGGATATTTGTGTTAACTACACTCGGAATACACTCACGACAATGGCTTATACAAAAATCGAAGATCACTATGGTTATAGCCTCCTTGGTCTTCTAACCCGCTCCAATGAGAATTTGCTGCCTGGTTTTCCAAAGTCACACAGCTATCTCTATTTTTCCTTTGCACTCCAACCTTCAACCATTTAAAACCAATGTGCACTGGTACCTCCTTTCTCGCCCTTCAACTTCTGCTCGTGTTGTGTAAAAAATATTTTTTTGGGTACTTCCAATCCCTAGAGCACTTTTCCAAGAAAACACAGCAAACCAGAGAATACTGCGAGCTTCCTCCGAAACTTTTCTGTGGGTTACTGGACTCCTCCAGTGATTTGTCTTTTTGGAAGCGAACGCTTGTAAGCCGTTGTGATCTCACTCAAGCTGGGTTAAGCTGTTTTTTTTTTTAGTTGAAAGGTTCGATCCACTTAGGTCATCGTCTGTTGTTGTAATACGTATTTTGGAAAGCTCTTCGAATATTCATTAAGGCACAATGAAATCGATCGCTATACCCCTTTCAATTTAGGTTTCAAGGTTGTGTTACATTTTGGCGAAACAATTGACCTACAAGATTGTGCCTAGAGGACTGTAACCCCTTTTTGAGGTAATACTAAGTTCCTCACCGATTAGGAAGAGTTTGTGACCTGTGAAGTGTATTTCAAGGATAACGTTATGTTGAATCCGATCCAATCACAATTTTTCAGTGAGTTCAAACGGGTGGCGCTGTCACTGCAAATTTCGCCCATGAAAGCAGTTGGACTTATTGGTTCGTCGTGACGTGATGGATACACTGATCACTTTAATGTCTTAATTCGAACATAAGATGGACAAAAAAGAGTATTTCATGATTTAATAAATAGAAAATGCACTTGCTGCTATATTAACTAAGGGCATATTAAAAACTGCGAACTGAATGAATGAAAAAAAAAATCAAACATAACCTTTAAAGAAAACCAAACCACAAAAAAAAATAATCTCATTTCTCTTAACAAACTTTCCGCTCATCTCATTGTCCTCTTTCTCTTTCTTACATTGTAAGGGTAATCATAATCCCTTCAAAGCCAACTTATTAAAAAACAAATAATGTTTGCAATATGATATGCCAGACAAATCGGGGACAAATGCTAATTTTTCCGCAGCACATTCTAATCGACTTGTTTTCGTAACTTGTGTTTGACATTAAAATAAGATCGCATCGTTATGCGCCAAATATCTTAGGCACACAATAGGCCTTAACGTAATTACGTGACTTTAATAAAGTCGTCAAAAATAATCAGGAAGTATACACCCGAGATGTGTGGACCTTCAAACGGAGCTAATAATCTAATCTGACCGTAATGTGAGCCAAGCAGCTTGCGATAAAATTCTACGCCTACTCCTATCACTTGATTAGCATAAGACTCAATATAAATTAATAGCTTATTTGGTCAAAGGTCTTTCCAAAGTCAATGCTCAAAGAATACTCAAATATGATTTAGAAGGCCACAAGTTATGTTTACTGCCGCGAAATCACCTTTCTATTCATAACCAATGCGTTGTTCCACGCAGTTTTTATTCAAAATATAATTCTGGATATTAAATTTATGTGGAAGTTAAAGTAATGCTTCCGTGGTGATGGATTGTTTTTTTAAATGTTTAAATTCTAACAGAAATTAGGTACAACTCAGCATGCAAAAATCAGTCTGCTGAGTCTTATCCAATACACTCATTTTTAATATTCGTTTCCAAATTAACGTCCCTCATCTTCGGCCGTGGAAATGGAGCGGCAGCGTATGATTAACTCATTAAATTTCGATATTAACAGCATACTATCATGGGGCTCTATGAATAGAGTGGAATGTAATGCCTCTTAAACTCAATGCTGTCTTGTGTCACTAGAGCGAAACGAAAACCCTCGACCGTAATTGATGAATGGCACTTGTATTGTTGAAGCCTTTTCAGTACTTGGTTGGAATGATCACATTACCGATCCCGATTTCCCGAAGCGATGCAAGTAAAACTTTACCCCATCTGATCTGGCTGCCATATATAAAGTGTAAATTCGCCCCAAACCGGAATACAACTCCCATTTATGGGCAAGTGCTCCAAAGATCATCTTGAGCCTGCTTGATAGAATTCAAAATCGAGCGATAAAACTCATAGGTGGTAAAAATATTACAAAGTCAATTGACTGTCTTCGTCACCGTTGTTACGTCTCCTGTCTATCGTTTCTACCACAAGCAGTGCCCTAGCGAATTAGCCAGCTGCATTCCACCCCCTTATCACTTTCAACGTAACACCCGTCTCACCAGGATTACTCATCAGTTCACCCTCTAGCCCAAATTCGGTCGTACAGTCGTTTATTAGCTACACAACACGAATGTGGACCGTTCTACCACGCTCGGTATTTTCTACTTAATACAATCTGCAGAAATTCAAAAACAAAATGCATCAGTACTTATCCCTAATTCCTCCGTGATCCCTTCCACTCACGTTTTAAGGGTGGTCATAACCCCTTGCACGCGCGTGATCGTTTAAAGAAAAAAAAAATCATGTACGAACCTGAAAAAATGACATCCGATTCTCTTATTCTATGAAAGCCTTGTCAGTTTAATCGAGGTAGTCTTTTGATCATTCATGGGCCTGTCTTCAATGAACAAGTCTCTTTCTCCAGCTTGATCCCATTGCCTTCAGTCACCAATTCCGTACAATTTCGTACAACAGAAGGTATAGTCACCCTTAGAAATGTGACCCTTTTGTGTAGATTCAAAGACTCTTCGAGTCGGAGCGTTGATGAGCATCTTTTGCGAATACAAAGACAAAGACTTTCATCCAATTCCGCTTTGTCTTAAACCTTTTTAAGGTATCGGTGAGATGGAAAAGCAAAAGTTCCGCAGTTTCATGCTGCACAATTGGACGCCTTTGAAAGGGATGTATGGACTTGGCATGGCTCTGTATAGTTTTTGACTCTGAATGTCTGAATGTCATACGCGGCCTAAAAATTGATGAACAGGTCATAAGTATCTATCAGCAAATACTTTTAATTCTAACCTAAGGCATCACCGACTAAGAGCAGGCAAGTTGTTGACAAGGTATTTTAGCCTTCCACACACAGTCTAAAAGTTTAGACCTTATATTCGGCGTTAAGAAGACTTATCTTTTCTACAGTTCGGGAACACAGTGTTGAGGCTGTTGTTAACCTCGTTCCATTTGTGCGAGACCAGAGTGGTTACGCACAATTGCAGTATTTGTACTCTGTTAACGCTACTCTAAAATTGTTATCTGTCTTCACGCGGTAAGAAGCAGATTACTTCCTCGATCATAAAGAAACGATGGATAGGTTCATCGACAACTCTGATTGGCGTCGTCAACAGAGAAAACACTCTGTGGAATGAGTATCGAAACATTCAAAGGAATAGCCGGAACCATTCTATGCTACCAACCGACACCTTATAAAAGGCCTTCGATGTGATTGCAGCAAGGGAAGAAAATCGAGCATGAACAAGGTATCTTGGTATAAAAAGTTCAAAATTTGGGCACTTCAAAGGAGTGAAGAAAATCCAGTCATCACAGCGCAGGTATCCTAGCCGTTGGTCCTGAAGGCATATCAGCAGAACTATTCAAACACTGTTAAGATTTCCTGGGGCACACACCAAATCATCTGTCAAATACGGGTGAAGGAAAGTCATGCCCTGTCGCTCGCCAGTCAGCTCAATCTGCAACTACTTTAAAAGAGGGGATTCTATATCTTATTAGATCTATTGAGGTATACCTACTCCTACGTAATGTCCGACATTATGTCTAATCTATAATCCTGTGTAAATGTCACATCAAAGTCACACTAATTTCCCTTCGCTGAATACCCCTTATAATGAATTTTGCAGCAGAAGAATTAAAAAATTGGGCTGTGGTTTGAAACTCAGCTGCATTTTGGTTTCGATTGATCTATGAGTGACGTTTGAATGGGGTTGAAGGGTTTAATATGGAATTATTTGCATTCGTCCAGTTCGCAGTATTTTATTAGCCGACGATAACCATTATGTTACAAAGAGGCTTTAATGGCGATAAACGAAACAAAAATAGCCATGATGTAAATGAGGACGTAACTTTGTATACACTGCAAAAAAAAACATCCGTCTGCACCGCCGCCACTTTAGTTTGGCTGAACAAACTCGGAAAAACGTGTGATCTAGAGAAACTGATTCACTCAATTCAATGGAGTCGAATGACCAACAAATAGGCCAACTATTAGCAGGAAAGAAGAATATTTATTGAAGACTTTTGAGCTTTTACTTCTTCGCCGAAAATTTGTTCCTGGTTGCGGGGACGATGAGTAAAGAAGATACCACAACGTAGCACCAAGATGTGAACGTAGATAGTTTTAAAGACTGGTCGAGAATGGTATCTCTGTGGCATTGAACAGGTGGAAGATAACACTAAGCATGGAGGATATTCTAATCATAGCCCTCAAGGTTCAAGACGAAAATGAAGACCGAACCTCCGATGCACGCATCAACCTATCGCAAATGTCAGAAAAGTGGGTCCAGATAACTGTAAGTAGCTTATCCGAACTCTTTTATTGTTCCTTTCTCCAGCTTTGGCCTTATGTATACATTCTATTCATGGCTTCGTTGGAACTAGTTCGCAAGCGGTACGTCTGATGGAGCAATACTTCACCAATGCACTTTCATAACAGAATCGCAATCTAAAGCGTGTTATTTCCGGCATGGGATCAGAGAGCGATCGTTGCACGAAATTGACAGACTCCTGATCAGTTTGCTTACGTGCAGTTCATTTCCCAGCTTTTACTTGAATAAGGCTAAAATCATATCAGTGAATAATGAAATTAATAGACACGATAAGATTCGATGTACCAAAATTGTAAAAATATGTGGGGGAAAAAAACATGGCTGACACGCCGGTCGGGCAGATCAATATTGAAAACGATATTCGATCTTTACAATCAAATTATTGATGGAAAGAAGAAACGGCTTTTAGAAAAATCGAGAAAATTTGAGGAACTAAGAACTACTGGTATGGCTTCTGTGAGCGGGCAGGACCTGTAGATTTAAAAACGTAGCCGTAAACGAACGCATTTTTCAGAGGCTGTTTTCTGCAGTGTTCCAGTTTTTTGTAGCTTTCCTTTAAATTAAATGACTTAAACAAAATATTTCAACAATGAATTTAGAACTCCATGTAGGACCCTTTTAAAGCAATCAAAAGACTTCAAATCAAAAGAATGCGATATATTTAAGTTGCTTGAATTATTTAACGTTTTTTTGAAGTTATAAATTATTAACATGAGGCCTTTTGATTTCAACTCCAATTTGCTTTAAATTCATTTGATTACCGAGGAGTATTTCTTTTGTTT
Organism: Orthonevra nobilis; assembly: GCA_963555765.1. Classification (NCBI taxonomy): domain Eukaryota; kingdom Metazoa; phylum Arthropoda; class Insecta; order Diptera; family Syrphidae; genus Orthonevra; species Orthonevra nobilis. Next base: position 72,092,956 of record OY743227.1, on the reverse strand, counting down.
TGTAACCTTTCAATAAGAGGTTTCAATCATTTTAAAAAAAAGCTCAAAATTATTAAAGAATAAAACTGATTATTTAAGATATTTTCAAGGCTGCGTACAAACGTGCCTCGGATGCCTTTTCGAACCTTATTGTTTAGAGTTCCTCGAGATGATGATAAAGTGAACTCAATTTCCTTGAAGCATTTTTCCATATCAGACTGAAGTCTTTTTTTAAGCGAATTATGCAACTAAAGGGCTTGACATTGAATTGAAATAAAAAGACTTCAACTCATTTATGAAAGACTTCAAAGAATGCAGATTGTCTTAATGATTGCATTCTACTGCCTTGAAACCTTTTGATTACTTCGAAAGTGTTGTAAATGAGTTCAGAATTAAGAGTGAAAGTAATTTCGAAGTCGAATTTTTTCACTGAAATCAAAAGTGTGCAAAATAAGCTTTTGAATTGAATTTAACAAATCATTTAAAAGATTGCATTCCGAAATTTCGATTCAGGATAACATCGCAAGTAAAACTTAAAACGTTTAAATATGATTTTTCTTTGGAAGAGTGTAGCAATCAAGTTTACTGTTAGCCTAACGAATTTAAGCCTTAGTTACAAAGGTCAACAACTTTAAATAAAACTAAAGGGTCTCCCATAATTCAAGCATGCCAACAGGCTTGTCAGCTACGCTCATCAAATTTCGTACAAAATATTGCCGTCATATAAAACATTCAACTGTGAAGAGAATAATTGCAAAATTTCAAAATTCAGGAAGACTCTGGATGTCCTGTCACAAGTCGTTCAACAGAAAACATAAAAACAGCTCGCGAGAGTATCGCTGACAGTCCAGGATAATTAATTCGGCACCGTAGTCAAGAATTAGACATTTCAAGAAAGTCTCTCATGAAAGACTAGAAACTTCTTACTTACAAAGTTTAATTGACTCAAGAACTGAGGACTACTGACCATGCAGCGTGACAAGAGTTCGTTGATTTGATTTTGAAACAACAACAAGTGGATGCTGATTTTTCGAACAAAATCTTCTTTTGTGATGAAGCTCATTTTCAACTTGACGGCTTCGTTAAACGTCAAAATTGGGGTTAAAAAAAACGCACGAGTAGATAATTGTTGAAAAACAAATGCATCCATAACTCGGGACTGTTTGGTGCGAAGGCTGGAGGCATTATCGGAACATTCTTCTTTGAAAATGCGGCTCATCAGGCAGTAACAATTAATGATGGTTGTTATCATGACATGATAACCTAGTTTTTTAGGCCTTAATTACAGGATATGGATGTGACCAACCACATAAACAATTTAATTACTGCATGAGTCATTTCGTAATCGTGAAATCGGCCTTCTTTGCAATTTAAATTGCCCATCCAGATCTTGCGATTTACCGCCATTGGTCCTTTTTCTTTGGGGGTTTTTGAAGTCAAAGGTCTATGCTAGCAAGCCCATGACCACTAACAGCTTGAAGGAGGAAATTGGAACTATTCCATACAAATCCAGAATCTGTATACTTACATTATCATTTATTTATCATTTCTTTATTTAATTTAACCATTAGCTTCTTAAAAATATGAAACATTGAGTAGGGTGCCCAATGCCGATAATTCTAATCGGCTGTAAATAACTCCTGCTGGCAACTTCACTCGGGAATCCTTTCAGGTCGACATTCTTCTTTAAAAACTTCAACAAAAGAAAATGAAATGTTTCAAAAAGAACAGTGGGAAACCGCAACTCATTTGTTTACAACTCGCCAAGTCACAAGGTTCTTGTTACTTTTCTCGTATCGACTCAAAAAAAAAGGCACATCCTGCCTTGCCTACAAAGCACGCCGCAAGCTTCAACTCCACAAACTCGAATGGCAGTTGGAACATTCGCAAGAAAACTCTCTTCTGGGAAATTTATTATTTCCATAGACATGAAAATATTATTTGCGCACGTGGTTAATCTACGCACATCCTTCGCCGCTCGCATTTCCGTACTCGCAAGCACATGTAAGGACCTTCAAGACATCCTCAAAATTAAGAAACCTAATCAAAATCGATTCCTTTTATTTTCCTTCACCCTCCAAAACACGTTACACAGGGGCTTGAGAGTATGAAGGTGCTTCTGGGTGATACATACGCGTATACCTAATGGACTGCTTGAGGGCGGCAAATGTAAGTGGATCACGAATTCGGCGAATTATTCACACACACTCAAAGGGGAGCGATTTGTATAAGTACACACATTGTAACAACAGTTGAACAAGGAATTACTGTGTAGTGCCAGAACATATTTTGGAAAATTAATTTACACCGCATAAGTGAGTGCTGAAATGTGGTGAGGAATTTTTAGCAGCAACTTTCATCGCCAAAGTCTCAGGAGAGTCAGTATCCGTACGGGCGGCGATTATATTAAGAGGCTCGGTTTGGTCTACTTGGGGTTAATTTTCAGATATTTGTTTTCATAGTTAGTTGCGTGCGAATAAGGACTGAGAAGATGTTGGAACTATTCGATTTGAAGGATGTTCTATTTACGTGCTTTGACCGATAATTGTTGAGACTTCCCACCGAAACCAATTCACTGAAGTCGTTAATATGTGGAGAAAAGTGCTTCAAAAGTAATGCGTTTCTTCGTAGCCAAACTGTTGTTTAATCTTAATTCCGAAAAAGAAATAGCTTTTTTCTTGTCTTACAAAATACGCAGATCTGTGTTTTTGAAAGCAAGGAAGGACGTCAGTAACTTTATTTCGTTTTAAAAAAAATTTCTTAGGAAGATTTTTGTATTTTTTTAGGAATCGAAATGATTCTGATCAAAAATTAACTGTAGGCCGATCTCGCTTCTTCCATAAAAAAAATCGGAACATACTATACATTACGCTGGCTTTCGAAAACTTATGCTAAAATGGTTTAAATTGTTTCTTGAAAACAGAAAACAGAGCGTTAAAATAAAAGAAACAAGAATCGGATTTAGATTGATAAATACGGCGTGCCTCAAAAATCAATGTTCTTTCTAAAATCGTTCTTTGAGCTTTCCTCTTAAGGTATTCTCACGGCGTTCACAGACGATGAAGACATTCCATATGGCCCGACAAGTCTACAGAAATTGATTCGTATTCGGAATAGCTTGATGATCATGTCCTTCAGCTTATCGGCAGAAAATGTTTATATTTCTACATTTTTTTCCATTCACCAGACTACCGAGGATTTGAGTCGTTAAGTTGCAGCGATAAATGTTTAAAAATTGAGAGTGTCCAAGAGTTCCAATATGCAGAACTTTTAAGAGATGAACGGCCTTAAGTAATATTTTCGAACAAGGCTTACGAGTTTTTTTGTATATAAAATATGCCTGCTTAGAGAAACTTCTTGCTAGGATTGAAAATTCTCCCTGAGGACCATTTGTACTGTTTCAAAGTTCCTAAAGCATACAATTTAAGATTTGGAAATTTTAACATGAAACTCTAAGAAGACTATATTCTGCAAGACGATCACTTGCTTTTAGAATTTTTATATTGTTGGCAAGTTCAGGCCAGATATCTAATAGTCTGACCATTTCGTTGAGGACTCTTATGCCTATCAATCACATCATGTGTCATGCAGAACTCTGTCTTATTATCCATTATTTGAACAGCCTTGATTCAATTCATCACTTTCTTCCGATAGATGTTTGAGTGTATTTATCAAACGTAAATTTAAATTGTCTTCTTTTTATTATTATTCACTGTTTATGCAAATAAAAATGTAGTCAAGCGAGAATTGTTTCTTACACGAAGGGTTCCGTGCTTCCTTAAAGTGTGCAGAACATATACGAGCAAGACAAAGTAAAAGCTCAACATCGGTTTACTTGTAATTCCAATAAGAATCAGAACTTCCAGATGTGAAGTTATGGCAAGAAAGGATCACAAGATTAAAACATAATTTGATGTAGACTTACTAAAAGAAGAAGGAAAACATTCGTGTACTTGTTTTGCTGTTCGAACTAAAGAAATTGATTATAATGGTATTTTCTGAAGAAAAATATAATTAAAGGCAATTGTATGACGTGATTCTGGAGCGAATTTAAGAAATTTAAGGATTTAAAAATAAGAAAAAAATGATCTTAAAATCGAATATTTTTCTGTGCCTCAAATGCGTGATGAACATACTTAACGTCATTCAATGTTTACACATTTCTCTATTTTTCAAACCTCTGTTTTAAGTGATTCATTGAAATGGTGGGATATTGATAACTCAAACACAAATCAAAATCACATGAAATACTTTTTCTTAATAATTTATTTATGGAAAATGACAATGTAATTATTTTTTTCGGATTGAGAAAAATGCCGCCACGAAAAAAAAACACGCATCCTTGGATGTGACACTCTGTTTGGTTGCGTAGAAAACTATACAACATACAATTCGCACTAGCACCACTCTACATTCAGTCATTCCTTCCACAATTTGCACAAATTTGTGTGGTTTTGGAATTCGAGAAGTAATTATTGCATACTTCAAAAGGCTGTTAAGTTGCTCCATGAATCTTAGTGTCTACTGTTAGGCGCTAAGTTGAACTGCGCTTTCATGAAACCCTTTCTTTGTTTGGTGACCCCTATTTATTTTTAACTTTATATTATTTTTAGTATTAATTGTCGTAGCGGCTGAAGCAGTTCAAGTTCTATGCAAGTTGCAAGTGTCTCTCTTTAACGGCTAAGGAGATAGAGTTCTGTGAAAGACGGACGGCCGGATGGACGGATGTAAAGACGGACGAATCAACGGACGGATGGACGGACGGATGGACGAACGGATGGACGGACGGATGGATGGACGGATGGACGGAGGGATGGACGAACGGATGGACGGACGGATGGATGGACGGATGGACGGAGGGATGGACGGACGGATGGACGGACGGATGGACGGACGGATGGACGGACGGATGGACGGACGGATGGACGGAGGGATGGACGGATGAATGGACGGACGGATGGGCAGTGGATGCGTAGTAATAAGGTTCCTTTGGACCCTTTGGGAACGGAACCCTAAAAAAATTATTAAGTATTAATTTAGTTTTGTTTTTCTTTGTTAATTGAGCTGAGTCAATACTCAGATGTCATGGCTCGGGCAACCCGACTTGGTAGTACTCGTATCGAAGCTTTCTTCATTTTCCTATTTAAATAAATCTCTCCGCAACATAATTGAACGATCAGATTAGTAATGTCTTAAATCGGGATTTGAGAACACAGCTACTCATGGTGGACTTGGAAGTGGAAAATAAATGGGTTGCCCAAGTATGAAGCATCCTTCTAGAATCGTTAGCCATACACTGCTTAAAAATTTGTTCAACAATGCACATTAGAAAGCTGTCGTTCAACCTTTTCTGTCCCTGTTTATTTAGAATGGTGTTCTGAAAGTCCTTACTAAGAGTGTTCGGGACAAAATATAAGCCCAAAAAACCGCGTCTAAACTAGTAACGCATATCCGAGGGAAAAAAGGCAAATTTAAATCCATGGGTGCTTGCCTGTTTAGCATCAAATACTGATTTTTCTTCGTCCTTATATCTTGGTTAAATTCTTCTTAGAAAATTGACACCATCATATTCTTTTTAGCTCCAAAGTGTCCAACCCTACTGTTCCCACCTCTGGAGTTCCTCAAGGAACCCACTAAGGACCCATCATCTTTGTTCTTGCTATAAATAATTTTCAGTGTGTCCTTAAAGACTCTGGCTTGTCCATGTAGGCCACTGATATGAGAATTTCGAAACACATTTCTTCCCCAACCGATTGTAGTGTTCTGCAAAACGACTTGAATCAGTTCTTCATTTGCTGCATCATCAAGAATATGATGGAACTCATCAGTGGATAATTCATTGCGAAGAATGGCAACAAGAAAACTGCTGTGAAATTTTATATAAATTTCGATTTTCAAAAAGGTAAAGTCACTGATCCTCTAATGATCGTAAATTCATTTCACCACGCTTCAGTGATAAATCTTTTTCTCTGTCTCACTCTCTCTTGCGGAGCCATTTCATGCCGTTCTTAATCATTAACTGATCGTTTTATTAATCAAACGATCCTAATTATTCGTCTCGATTTCGAGCAAAATCATAAGACGCCATTTCACTGCGCTACAGCTACCGAAAACAGATCCAATTTTGCTAATCACCCAGCTACTGCTGGCTCATCAAGATAAAGCAAAAACAACAAAAATTATGTGCATACCTATTCTCGATTGCATATTAATTTGCCGATGCAAGTTCCTGTTGCGATCAAATGATGGCCTCAAATATTCATTACTCCGGATCCGTGTCAGCAGCAATTAGTGGATTTCCGATCCACATTAATTATTTCTGCCCCCAAGGATAGACTCATTAGTATCAGCTTTCATTAATCCGGCAATAATTAGAGACACATCTTCACCTCTAAGCCGTGCCGCAGCATATTCGCAGCTGTCTAGAACACCTCATCAATCTAATTCATCGGTAATCCAATCAATTCCATTCGTAACTTCCTTATTGCATGTACATGTACCTCCCACTGAGAATCTATTCAGCAGACGTATGACGAATCGACCACAAAGCTACGACAAGACGACTCCATCAAGCCTCGCTTAAGCCAGTCAGTTGTTCACTAATTCGACAATTAATTGCCTGAATTTGCAAATTTCTTCTTCCATACTCGCACAATCAAAACATAGACGACCTTGTTGGCCAGATAACAACAACTTGGCTGATCTGTAAAGAAGCAGCTGATCTCAAGACGTAGATCTTCGGCGGAGTCCATCGGCCATCCTATGACCCCCGGTGTTGCCATAAGCTCACAACAAATCAATCAATACGAGACGAACATTCCGTTTGAGAGACATGCGCCAACATCGATTCCATTGTTCCATTCAGCGTCCATCAAAGCACGAAAATAACGACGAGTCGCCTTAGTGGTAGGCTTTGATCTCAATCTGTAATTGGGCCTCTTCAGGTGTCTTTGGCGAGCAGACGCGCAGCCCTGTGTGGTTTTTACTTCCGAAAAAATCTAAAATTTAAACGCAATATGATCAGCATAATTAATTAATTCATCGGTGGTGTGCTGGAGCGGATGGTCGGTGCCATTTGACAGCCTCTAGCGTGAAATTAATTGTGTCGGCCAGCGGCGTTAAGCACCGTGAGTCGCCGCGCCGACCGTCTAATGGCCGTGGGCCGTCGGTCGTATAAATTGTTTGGTAATGTGAGAGTGTTCATCATTCGATCGCTTGCTTCTGTTACGACAAGAAGGAAACGACGAACTTGGAACTTGCTGTCTTCTTTAGTTGCTGCTTAATTGGAAAGATGGTAAGATTGAGAGGAGCTCAAGTACGAAAGCGGCCTAATCCTTTTGTCTTTTGTAGAAATTCTTTATTGTTGGATTGGCATTTGTGGCGGCAGTTGCTGCGAGTGGATACTTGCCCCCGATTCAGGATAGTTTGGCTGTTCTTGAGGAGATTGAGGGTCTTGAACCAGCTGCTGTGTTGGCAGAAGATGGATATCGCTATAGGACGCTAAAACGCTTCAGACATCGTCGGGATGTTGCTGAAGCTCAATACTTGCCGCCAGTGCAGGAGTTGTCATTGCAAGAGCCTAGCAATCAATATTTAGCTCCGGAGGTGATTGAGGAACCGATCGAAGAGTTGGCCGACGATGGATACCGTTATAAGACAGTGAAGCGTCTTCGTCACAGGCATCGTCGTGATGTCAGGGAGTTGGCTCAATACTTGCCGCCTATTGTCCAACCTAAAGCCGGATATTCATACCCAGCTCCAGCTCCAGTTGAGGTTTCCGTTCCTCTGGTGGAGCCGGCACCAGTTCTGCCACCATTACCAGTGGAAGCACCAGTTGAGGTCGAAGCAGCTGCTCCAGTCGAAGTTGTTGCACCAGTGCAAGCGAGCGCTGAATCGGCAAGTGATGGATACCGCTATAAGACAGTTCGACGCATTCGTTACAGAAACCGTCGTGATGTCAACGAACTCCCTTCGGAGTATCTGCCTCCAGTTGAGGCCCTTATTCCGGAACCAGTCAACCAATACCTCGCCCCAGTTGAGATATCCGAGCCAATTGAAGAAATCGCCGACGACGGATATCGTTACAAGACCGTGAAGCGCCTGCGTCACCGCAACCGTCGCGATGTTAGTGAACTGGCTTCAAACGACTACCTTCCACCAGTTGTCCCCGCTCCAGTTGTTGTAGCTAAGGCCGGATACTCATATCCAGCCCCAACTCCAGTGGAAGTTGTAGCTCCTGTTGAGCTTCCAGCTCCAGTCGAACTGCCAGCCCCTGTTGAAGTGGCTGCCCCCGTCGAAATATCCGCGCCAGTAGCCGTCGAAGAAAGCGCTGTTTTGGCCAATGATGGATACCGATACAAAACCGTCCGTCGCATCAGATACAGGCATCGTCGTGATGTGAGCGAACTCCCCGCTGAATATCTGCCTCCAGTTGAAGCCGCCATTCCGGAACCGGTTAACCAATACCTCGCACCAGTGGAGATTTCAGAGCCAATCGAGGAGATCGCAGATGACGGATACCGCTACAAGACCGTCAAGCGTCTGCGTCACCGCAATCGTCGCGACGTTAGCGAATTGGCATCAAATGACTACTTGCCACCGGTTGTTTCACCACCAGTTGTGGTAGCCAAAGCTGGATACTCATACCCTGCTCCCGCTCCAGTGGAAGTTGTTGCTCCTGTAGAGATCTCAGCCCCAGTCGAACTTCCAGCTCCTGTTGAAGTGGCTGCCCCCGTTGAAATTCCAGCTCCAGTAGCAATTGAACAAAGTGCTATATTGGCCAACGATGGCTACCGCTACAAGACTGTTCGTCGCATCAGATACAGACAGCGTCGGGACGTGAGCGAACTCGCTTCAAACGATTACTTGCCTCCAGTTGTCGCCGCTCCAGTTGTAGCAGCAGTCAAATCGGGCTACAACTACCCTGCCCCAGTTCCAGTTGAAATCCAAGCACCTGTTGAAGTCGCAGCTCCCGTGGAGGTCGCATCCCCTATCGAGGTGGCACCTCCAGTTGAGGTATCCGCAGCGTTGGCTGATGACGGATACCGCTACAAAACCGTACGTCGCATCCGGTATAGGCATCGTCGTGACGTCAGCGAACTTCCAATCGACTACCTTCCACCCCAAGAGCTATCCCTCCCCGAACCCAATAACCAGTATCTAGCTCCAATTGAAGCTGAGCCCATCGAACAATTAGCCGATGACGGATACCGCTACAAGACTGTCAAGCGTCTGCGCCACCGCAACCGACGCGATGTAAGCGAACTACCAACCGCTGATTACCTGCCACCGGTTCAGGTTGAACAAGCTAAACCTGGTTACTCCTATCCTGCTCCAGCTCCGGTCGAAGTCCCTGCTCCAGTAGAAATTCCCGCTCCAGAGGAGATTCCTGCTCCAGAGGAAGTTCCTGCGCCCGTAGAACTCCCTGCCCCAATTGAACCAACTGTTGAACTTGCCAGTGATGGATACCGTTACAAAACTGTCAAGCGTATCCGATACCGTCATCGTCGTGATGTCAGCGAGCTGCCACTCTCCGAATACCTGCCACCTGGTCAAGAGCTCTCTCTGCCAGAGCCAAGCAATGAATACTTGGCCCCAGCACTCATCGAACAGCCCTTAGAGCCAATCGCTGATGACGGTTATCGCTACAAGACCGTCAAGAAATACAAGATCAAGCGTACATAAGTTAGTTGGTGTTGAGATTAAGTTAGCGTAGTAAGATGTCAAGCGATGTGATCCGAAACCAAGCCTAAAGTGCTTAAATAGGAAAAATAGAAAATTTAGTTGAAAAAAAACATTGTTGTTTTTTGTTTTCGTCGAAACCTCCTTTAAAAGGTAAGTATTGACAAGCCATAAGCCTAGCAAGCCTCAGCTTGAGCTGGTGAGTGAATCGGAATTACGGGATGTCAAGGAACGAGTCTCACTCTTCAAAACGACCAATTGCGAGTCGAACAAGTGCACAAAGGGTTCCGTACATTGTCTACTGCGTGGTGTTACATTAAGTTGCTTTTTTAATAAATTTTTAAGTTTTCATTGCCTACTTTTTGGCGTTAAATTGATTTGCGGTTAAAAAAAAACAGGTATTTTGTTAGGAGACCCAATTTTTAAGCTTAATTTTATTCTTTGTTGTTGAAGGTTTATTTAGTGAAAATAACAAGTGTCTATCTTTTACGGTTCAGAAGATACAGCGCGTGACCGACGAACGGACGAACGGACAGACAGACAGCGGAGCGTTATTAATAAGATTCCGTTGGCATATTTAAGGTACGGATACCTAAAAATTTTAAAGTGCCCTCGCGCAGTATGAATCTGCCTTAAGGAAGGCAACAATATGCGGTCATGATACGGCCGAGAAACTGTACGCTACCAACATTCCAGGACAAGAAGAAGAATGATGCTGTACAAAGGAGAAGGCGACATACACAGAAGTGTTCCGATAGATTAAAAGTTGAGTTTTTTGAATGCGGCGGAGTTTTCCTCGTCGAAAGTTTGCTCCAGATTGTCTGCCATACTTGATATGACAAGACACAAAAAAAAAACAAACGGACAATACCAGTGTGGTCTCCGGCCACAGACAACAGACAGATCACATTTGCATGCTGCACTATATCCTGCTAAGGAACACCGAGTTCCGAGTCAAGCATTGACTACCGACAGTCTGCATGGAACTTTAAAATAACAAAAAGACGATCGATAATGGAACACCGAAACTGCGAATCAAAGATCAAGCTATCGCGGAAGTAGGAAGCTTGACTGCACAGGCAGAACGTCAAGCCAATCGTGCCGCTTTGAGATGAAATCTTGGAGATCGTTCAAATAGCCTGCTTATCAATTTGATTGCCTTTAAAATTTGAGGTTAAATAAGAACTAGAGACCATTCCAGAAGATAATGGGAAGCTAACAAGGAAAGTTGTAGTGCTATACTTCGAGGTTAAATGCTGTTCTAACAATACACAAAGCCGATGTTGCGATGACTGTCTTTCAAAGAATTGTTTGCGAATTTCGCGTCCACACGCCATATTTTCCAGATCCAGCTTCCCTTTCATGTTTGATCCTTACAATCCAATTCGACAAAGTCATGGTAACAGGACAATCCATTTAATGTTAGGAGTCATGAGATTTTCAAACTGCACCGACGTCGGCACAAAAAGCGGACAAGTGCAAATCAGACACATGCACGAAGGGTTTCGTATCACAACCATGATAAAAAAAATTTATCATTTTTAAATTAAAAAAAACTTCAAAAACACTTTTTTTTTGTATTGAGACCCACCTTTATTTATAACTTTTTATGATTTTTTTAACGATTAAAGGACAACCGTCTGTTAAAAATCAAACCTGAAGTAAAACTTTTCTCCACCTGTATTTTCTACCCACTTTGATCCCTCTCTACCCTGAAAATCCATATCACAGCTTAAGGGATTCGCCAAAGTTCTTATTGGCACTGGTGTGAAACGCGCTCGGATCACATCTTCTATTCCCAATATTCCTATATTGAACACAAGCTTACAGCGATATAATCGCATCACCTTCAAAACAATCTCAGCAGATTACTTAAACAAATACATCTGATCCAAAAGGATAATCGCATCCTCAACGGCAAAGAGTACTCACTATATGTATCTTCTCAGCAACAAATCCAAATGGATAATATCTAACAAGCGAAAACATCTCATACAACATTCTCACTCTTGCGTCCTTTTCCCATCAAGTATGAGCACAAGAAAAACAGGACCCAAAATGAAACAATCAAAAAGGACGACGAAAAGAAGAACAACAACATCCGTTCACCTAACGCCGCCGCAAGGAATATTCATAAACCAAAAATCGCTTTGATCCTGTAAAGCTCGTAATTTCACACACACACATGCATCCCCACCCCTATACTGCGTGCGTCCTTTAGAACAGCAACGGAACATCATCGAATTGAATTGGCATTTGAACAGAACAAAAAATGAATTTACGAAAAAAATCATCGCAAAAAAACGATACCCTATTGGCATCAAGCTCGCAAGAGGGTCCTTGAATTCTATCGAGTTCAGTCTTATGCGGTTACTTTCCTTTCAGTCGATTTAAATCAGCCTGCATCAAATTGATAGGATGAAGCTTCCTGACATTAGTGCTATCTTCTTCTTTGGACCGCAGTTCCAGTCTTTCAGGTGGCTACGATTCGAAGCCAATTTAAAATGAAGGTGGTTGTTCCTCCGTCTACATGTGCCCTCCTTGCAGGCAGGACCTTATATGAGGACCCAAAAGACTGTTCTGCTGTCTTGCTTATCGTTAAACATTCGCCTTGAGAAAAGCCTGATTGTTGTCCTTCGAATAATGAGTTGTAATCCTAGTTGTTGGGACAAATAGCAACGTTCTCCCAGAATCAGTCTTCGTTGGATCTCTGTTAAGTTGGTATTTGTCTCCAGATGGATACCCGTGAACTCCTTGATTTCCCCATTAACAAAGCTGTCGATAGTGATGTTCTGTTGTTGCTTATGTTCGACTCACACAATTATATAGATAAGAATAGATTACTGCATTTTTAATGTGAGTGTCTGAAGGCACGACTCGCCGATGATCCCACCCCTGCTAATCTGATATAATCGCAATACTTTTGTTCCAGAAACCTTGGTCTCGGTCTCTCCCTGGACCACATTGTGATATCTGATAATCAAGAAGTGATCAGTCTGACCTTTTGAAAATGTGAGTCGCATTTCATCCCTTGGGTACCTAGGGCCAGGAAATGGAGGAAATACTTACATACTATCTTTAGGGCTACAGTTTCTACAGTCAGATCGATACTTAGAGTACACAATACTGATTAAGGTGGCTGTCCGTGGTTAAGTGGATTGCGCGTTGGATGGTTTAACCGAAGATAACAACCGTTGTCATGATAAAGCTTCTAAAACCATTCAAAGTATGCTCTAAAACTTAGATGAAGCTAGTCTTTGGTCCCGAAAGAGCTTTCTAGGCACAGGATTAGTTTTTGTTGAAGTGGGTTAAAGTAGCTTTAACATTTTTTGCACCAAAAAATATTAAGTCATTCTTTTTCAAAAAAAAATGCATCTAAATTGAGCTGAAGCATTGCAGCATTTCGATCTGCATAAGCTAGTTAAATTTGTCGTAGGGAGATGCTTGTCTCACTTGTTGCTAAAAATGCTCCTCATACCTTTTGTAGTCCCACTCTTTGCATGCTCACTTCTCTTGCTCTTACTTGGAAAAATTCAATGTCTTTGCAACTCTGCTTAGCTAAATGCGCTGACTTACAGTCTATGATAAATCGTAGCGCATCAGAGGCTGAATTATTCTCTCGAGGAGCATTGCTAATGGTCTTCTGCAAAAGATACTCGTGCAAGGGATCTTTTGAGAGGTCCGCGATGGGCAAGCTGATTCGGTCTTTTTATGATAATTCCGAATTTTTTGGAGTCCGGTAAGTCTTTGTCCGGATGCTCTTTTTATCCTCCTTTCTTCAATGTATCGCTTTTACAATAGCCGTATACCCAAGATGCCTTAAAGATATCAATATTTACCCATGAAAAGGACACGTTCCGTTTGCCCATTTGAGAAATTTTGATTCCGAAAAGATGGATTGATTTTCTTTACATGACGTCAATTTGAATTAAGATACATTTTCCACCAGGCCAGCTTTGTCATCTTCTACTGATACTACCGATGACAAGGAGCCACAAGAATTGGGAGATTTCTGCTGTCAATCTGTTCGGTACATTTTTATGGTACTGAGTGTATTGGTGAACTTATTCACTACTTGTTTTTTGAGCTAATTTAGTTGTCTGGATTCACAGCCTTAGATAGAAGGATGAACAATCTGACACCCGTAAAAAGTTTCGATCAGACCCTGTAAAATTTTGGAAATTAATAACTGTTTAAAACGTAAAAATATTGGAATGCTTTCTTCAAAATCCATTCAAAAAGTTCAATTTTAAAATTTGATACCTTTTTGCTTTCAAAGTTTTTAGTCCATAAGCTAAGTCTTAGGCTGCCCAATATTCCTGGATAGACTTGAATTAAGCAAGCGTCTCCTAGCTTCTGTTCTTCTTTTTTGCGCATTGCTAGACCTAGAGGAACAGCAACGTAAAATGGGGCAGAACTAAAAAGAGGAGTTAATTAATCTATCTCAGAGGATGCTGTAATGATCCGACAAAAATTAATCAGCGGAGTCTGGCCCAGCATCTCAACTGAAACTGCTGTGAACTCTAAGACTTTCTCCAGACCATATTTTGGTAAGTAGGTTGATTGACTTTGTAAAAAAATGTGCAAAATCTTACTAAGAAAATGGTTTAAAGTTGGCCAGCCCTTTAACTTCCCCGCAGGTCGCGAAGCATTGTTCAATAGTAAAGCGCTGTTGATGTTGTTTATTATTCTTTCAGCCTCTGCTGTCCTTTAAACAAATTTGAAATTTGAGGCTTAAAATGGTTGTCTGTTTCTACAATAGGACCGCCGTTCGTTAAATATTCCTTTATCTTAATATCCAAAGTATTTAAGTTTGATTTTATGTGTGAGTTGACGAGATTGCTTGTCAGAATAGTTATCATCAAATAGGCAAGATAACGTATACAGAAAGATCTTTCTACTTTTTCGATTGCTTAGCTTTCCGTCTGGAAAACACTGATGGTATTAATGTGTCCGGTAATCGCATCAACGCAGACCCTCCAATAAAATGTCCATAATTGGACTGCGGACTGCAGACCTTCCTAATAGTTTCTTTTCTCTAATTTGGTAAAACGATGAGAAACCGTGACCTGTTTAGTGTTTTTTAACAGGCCAAGGTGGAGGTTTTACAACTTCATAACAAAGTCCAACAAAGTGAAAACTGTCTGAGGATGTTTCTACTGCGTCAATGTTGCGGACCTCATCCGTATCGGCGAACTTGACGAAAGTTTCGATTATAATGCCCAAACTCGAATGACAAACTTCGGGAGATACTTCAGGAAGACCAGAGTAGAAAAAAAAACAAAGAAGTTGATCGATTTGATGACTTCATTGACGGCCAAATGGGGTCGAGTCCAAATTCGGCTTTATGATATAATAATCTATTTGCAAAAAATGTTGACAATAAAATCAAAAAAGACAAAGAATTTTATACAAATATCTGTGACAGATTGTAGTGTCCGAAAATTTATGAACGGCAGTGTATACATATACAAAAATGTTTCTATCTTGTAAGCCACTTGAAAACCGTGAGTTGAATTGATTTTGCAATTTTTTTCATCAGAAAACTAATTTGATTTTAATAAAAAAGTGAAATTGTCACTTTTTTGACAGTTTTTTTTTTTTTGCTTTAACATTTAAGCCACACAATCAAATTTACTCAAAACACATTCAGACGTTCATTTTGCGAATACGCTTCGAATGAAACCAATTTCGATATGATAGCTTGATTTGTTCTCAATATATGCGAGACGAAAAAATACGCACAAATGTACGTACGAACGTACACACACACGCGGGCATCCTTCTAAGAACAATGGAATCCGACGCCTGAAACCTCGAAACGTAGATATATGAAAAAAATTTCATTTTCAAAATTGGACCGATTACAAGAACTTCCGGGTAGGAAGTTACTAAGGACCTCGATCATTTGTCTCTTGCTTCTCATACTGGGTATGATGAAAATTCGCATCACATGGCAAACAGGAGCCCATATGCTTCATTTGATCCGGATTTGGTTCTTCACTCAACTGATGCATGCTGCCAGACTTAAACTGATGGAAAACAGTTATCGCATTTTTATGTGCAGGACTTTTGCGTCGCCTTGATTTGGGTTGGAGATCATATCTTCACGAACCATCTGTCTAAGACGACGATTCGATGGGCGTCGATGTTCATTAATTGCATTCGCTTTGAACCTTTCGCAATCTTCCAGTTTCTAAGATTGCCTTGAAGTCACATGTAATCGTTCCAGACTTCAAGAAAAAAATTAAGTTACCTCCGAGGACGATATCAGAAGGCATGCATCCTTTGTCATATTCGTTAAAAAAATGTCAACCAATTCAAGTTTACCCTACTTTTCTTATGTGTGAGAACATACTCGTGTCCCGGTTTCTCTTTTTTTGTAATTTTCCACAACTTCTCACACATCTTTGCTTGGAATACAAGAAAATCATTATCCTGTGAACACATGTGTGATTTTGCGCTGCATTATCGAGCTTAAAAAAACAAAAAGAATCCCATCGAAAGAAAAAAATAAACTAAAATAAACTCCCAAAACAATCCTCATCTTGTTGGAGACTCTATTATCCTTGTGGCTTTACCTAAAGAGGAAAACCATTGACCTTAGGTCTTGCAGGATGTCCAAAGGACCACAATAAAGATGTGTCAAATAAAAGAATAAAGAAAATTGTATTGTCCGAGTTTCGAGCTGAATGCGTGCGCGTGTGTGTATCCACAAAATCGATTCAAATATTTCTTAGTATATAAAAAGGACATCGGTCTGCGTGTCCTGGTGCTTTTACGCTTCTCTCCATTCGGGGGTAATATAATAAAGTTGATTTTTATAGACACATTAGGGGACATTTATTCAGGAACGAGCACAAAAAAAAAAAATAATGTGAACGTTGTCCCCTTATTGAATCGACGACACCCAACAAAGGAGATTCCTTTTCTTCCCAGAAAGGATTTACGTTTTTCAAATGCTTCTTATGGTAGCTAGAGAAGATTAAAAAAAAAATACATATATATTGCCAGGACATGATTATGATTGAGAGTGAACTTTTACATATTCCATTGTCCGAAGGAGTCCATGTAGGGTGTACTAAAAAATGAAAATTGAACGAGATTTGCGACGAGATTAGGTCCTGCACGGGACCTTTGTAACACGTAAATTATGGTCAATTGTAAATCATGAGGAAGACTACACACGACACCCACAATGGGGCTTTGGTCTTGGATGTTTTTTTTTTGTGAAAGATGAGCGTATCCTTTATGAATTATGTTAAATGGATTCCTTATCTTTTAGGATTATGCAGAGCCGAGGTATCTTTATCCATGGAGACATTAAAACTTTGCCTTAATGTACAGGTTCTAAGGTTCCAATAAAGGAAGAAGGAGCGTGTGAAGTCAAACGTAGGGCCACATTTTTTGTGGTCAATTGAATCTGTTAACTGATTTGGGGCTTGCCAGTAAAACTGTTTATGGCGAAAGTTTAAATTCAAATTAAATCTTCTTCTGTATCTTATTACTCTGCCGTTGTAAGGGGTCACATAATTTTTTATATTTTTTTTAAAAAGACGTTGTCTTTTAAATAAATGCTTCAGTTTGTCGACATTAAAATTTGCAAAAATTAATTTAGCCAGTGTAAAAGTGAATTAAAATATGATAGTAATAAATTTGATAAATAAACAAAATATAAAAATAAAAATAATAATAATACAAGTATAAAAATCAAAAATGCAAATAAAATTAAATAAAATAATAGTTTTACTATAAGTAGTTAAATGAATAATTCAAACAATTATTTACAACATTTACTTCCCCTTAAAAAGTAAATAATTTCCCTCTCAAAGCTGCGTCTGTTGTATATTATTTATTTATAATATAAATAGGGAGTGAGTTCCATAGCCGTCAAGAGTAGACAAAGAATAGTTTGAGTGTTACTCTATAGTTCTAGTCTAGAAATTTAAAAAAAATTGTTTTTTTTTATATTTTCAAAGTTTAACTATTCTAGAATTTATCTTCAAGAGGATTTTCCAAAATTCAAATTATTTTCGGAGATATCGGTATTTTGCTGACCCGGCATCCAAGCTGGTTCGGCCGGAACTTATCGAACAAACGACATTAGGGATTCTCCGTCTACTAATCCAGTTTCGAGCTCTTCCAAAAGGATGTGGACGTCAATTATCTGGTGAACGTAGTCTTCTTGCTCTTTATTATGTTCTCGCTGGGTTTCTGCGCTTTCTATTATTTGTTTAAAATCTTTTTCAAGGCGCCTAACGTTAAGTTCTACAAGCGCAAACAGTTTGCCCGCTCGATATGGAACATCGCCTTCTATGCAACGGCAACAGTTTTTCTTTATTACTTCAGCAAGTACATGATCTCACCACAGCTGGTCAGAAACGGCGGACGACTCTTTCCCACTTACGAAAACTCGATTTTCTACAAATCGCAATCACGCGAAAAATTTCAACTCTATTCCCTCTTCATCATCACCTTTTATCTTCACGGAGCTCTGTTGGACTCAGCGGAGAGTGATTTCTCTGAGGCTGCATCAAAAACTCTCTACATGGCATTGGCTTTGGTCGCAATCATTGGATATAGATTTGAGAACTACTTTGTTGGACTAAATTTAAATTTGGATGTGTACAACATCATCACGGAATTTTTGTTTCTGTTGGCGTTGCAGAACTCTCATCGGAATCGTTTGGTTTATCAGGTGTTCCTTGGACTGCGGATTGCATCATAGCTTAAGTATCTAGTTCCGACTCTTTTCGCGAAGAACTTTAAGATTCTGCTCAACATAGTCATTTGGCTGTGGTATGGGCTATCCATATTGAACTCACCAGTATTGCAGTATTTCTATCACCAAATCTACCACGCTTCCCCGATAGATTGCACCGGCGAGAGTTCAGCTGCAAAGTAATTTCAAAGCTTACCTTTTATTATCCTCATGCAAATGCCTTTTTTCAAACGTGCTTTCTGCTGAAGGACTCTAGTGATCATCGTCATTTCAAGACTCTGGAAAAGGCATACATTGAAGCAAAGTCAGCTCAAATCTCAGAGTTTTGATTCCTTAATAGAATTAACAACTTCCATCTAGTTTTATTTTTATTTTATTTAAAACTTCGTAGCACTATAAAAGACACCATTGTTCCGATGACCTGTGAATTCCTTGATTCCTTTAATTCCTTGAAGACTATTTTTACCCTCTTCTTTTTGGACTTTTTTGGGCGTGAAGAATTATTGACTCGGTGTTTAGGTTCAGAAACTCAAAATAATAATAAGTCTCTAAACTCTTTGATTTGGACTTTCGATCCAAAACATATTCATTCCGGACCTAAGATGATAAGTCTACACCATATCAAGCTTTTGATATATAGTAGATGGCATATAACCGATAATACTGCAAGACTGCGGCGATATCCGTCGCCGTGGCTGGTTCAAAAATACGGCGCATGCCTTATACTTAATATTTGAAGAAAAATTAGGGTGGACTTAAGTCTAAGGCAAGTAAAACAGGTCTCACTTCTGCCAAGGACTATAGAACAATCAGTCTCTTCTCTTTCCTTCTGAAGACCTTGGAAAGATTGATTGAAAAGAACACCAAGAGCGTGATTGGGGAAAAGTATTCATCCTAATCACACAATGCCTACATCAAAGGCATATCGGTCAACACTGCTCTACATAAAGTTGTCAGCATGATAGGAAAATCTATCAACAACCATCATTCCTGCCCTCAACGAAAGGCTCAATTATACACTTTTATTAGTTCTTGTGTGGGCCAGAGGTAGAGGACCGAACGTCAACCCTTCTAACAGCAGTACTCTTCACTAGGAGAAGAACGACTTCAACGTTCGACCCCCAAAAATGCACGGCATTTCTCTAAAAGTAAAATATCTCGGAATCATCCCAGACTCAAAACTTAGCTGGAACAACAGCTTAGACAACATCCAAAACCGCGTCTAAAAGGCATGTATAGCTTTCTATGTTTACAAAAAGATGTTCGGCAATACTTGGCGAGTCAAACTGAAGGTGGCGATTGAAGGGACCATCCTTATCTGGTGGAAGGACTTGGTTGCTTAGGGTTGACCGGATCTTTGAGATCGACGGCTGCCGCAGGATAGGAGACTATGCTGAATCTGCTGCCACTAAAACTTTGCTGCAGAAAAAGAGCGGCTAGAACACCGCTCAGAATAAAAAATGCATGAAACAGAATATTGTGGGGGTTTAATATACTCATTCAGTAAATTTTGTGCCAAAATTCCTAGTAGGGACGAGGGAGAAAACGATGCTATGTCTTTTGATGCTGAGCTAAATTTCTAAACTGATGGAACTAAATCTGCCAAAGGCACACTGGCCGGTATTTTCTGTAAAAACAGGTGCACAAATGGCTACTTCCGTATAGGAGAAAGCTGCAGCGTGTTCCAGGACGAGGCTACAGCTACGATACAAGCTACGGAAAGGACATTGAAGATTTTCGGTCAGATCATAACCATCTACGTTGACAGTCAGGCGGCCATTAAGGCTCTGAATTCGACGCTTAACAACATAACATTATAGCAGCGGTCAACACGGCAAACCTCTGTTGGGTGCAAGGTCACCGGCTGAAGAACTTGTTAAACAGGGATCTGAATCGGAAGGTAATTAAATTCTACCCTTTGTTAAAACGCCAATTGGCACTCTACACAAAATTATTGACTCGGAAACAACAGACGACGCTGGAATCAAACCAGGCTTTTGTGGCCAGTCATCATAGATCCAGAGATCTCTTTGACCTTAATCGAAAGCGTATCCGATTCGTCTTAAACATACTATCAGACCATTGCATCATAGGCACTCATGCGGAGCGACTCGGTATACCAATTGACGACTTATACAGAAGCTACAGAGACTTCGAAAAAATAGAATCTGGTCTGCGATGACTTTCTCAATCTGCGGGACGGCCTGGAAATTCATTCTTTTATCTGGATAGTTCAACAATCTCGACTATGGACACAATGTGATCAATGTGAAGCGCAGGACACCCATGCTAACTTAACCTAACCTCTTAACAAGACTCAAACAGATTAGCCGCGATATTTAAGGAAACTAGCCAATGAAAGAGGTGATCGTTATAAGCAACGTCGACTGTAATTTTTTTAAACTCATATTTGGCACTTTTCATTCGGCATGTAAAAGATTATGTGAAATGACGAAATATTAATTTCTCAAAATTGTAAAAATAAGCGCATAAAGATGTCGCCACTTACTTCGTCCGCCTAGAATCCATAGACATAGAAAAGTTGTAGAATTCTAAAAAGTCTATTCGCCGTAAGCTTGGTAATTGTCCAAACTGGGTGGCATTAAAGGCAATTTTTCGTCTACATAAAATTCCCTCTCTTATTTGAGAAGAATGAACTTAGTTTTAATATTAAATAAAGATTGAAATACCTCAAAAAATAGAAATATGTAATTGTGCACTTTTTTATTAACCTTTTTGAGCTCTACAACTTTTCTATAGAAAGCGCTTTAATATCTCTTTTAGTTTAGGCAGTTTCATCTTCTTTAGTTATAGAAAAGGTCGCAATAAACTTACAAACTTTAACTCGTTAAAATATTTGTATAGATTGTTAAAACTTTCGAACCTCAAAAGGAAAGGCTTAAGTAATTTCATCATACAAGGATCCTCGTATGATGTGTCGAACTTAGTATACTTAAGAACTTCCTGTGCTTTCAGGCAGTCTTTGTAAAGCTTGAGTCTATTCCATCTTCGACTAGCTTTGGGGGGCGAAATAAATGTTATCCAATATTGTTGAATTATACTGGTATCCTGCAGCAATATTCAATATTCAGTTCCAGTTTGAAGTTCCAAAAGATTTAATAGAGCGGTCTCAAATATCTTCGGACGCTTTTTTTTCTGTCCAAGAAACTTTTGAAAAATACTTCCAGGAGATATATTTCTCTAGAAATTCTTAATCCTTAACTTATCAGTGGCTCTTTCTTGGTTTTAGTGAGCTCTTCCTGAACAATTTCACTCGACATTGTAACCTTTAGAGGTTCCTGGGTGACAAGCCAACTTTCTAAAAGAGTGTTCCCACGTTTTTGACCTCTGTGAACGGCAATAATAGGAACCTAATCTCCTGCTTGTTTTGCATTCAATTTAATTGAACATCCTTACAAGTCCCGTCAGTTGTGGCTAATGTCTTGCTGTCTTACTAAATAGCCAACGTAAGTCGCCAAGCCATCACCATCCCCGGCAACACATTAAAATTATCCCTCCCGAGGCAGCAGCTCTGCATACATGTATGTATGAATCACCATTGCCTGCATACACAATCCCCAAATTGAAGTTATATCCTTGGCTTCAATGACACCACTCACACACATGTGCCACCAACTACGAACAATTACACCCTGATGACATGGCCGTGAGTGGAATTAATTTGAATATCCTTGACTGGGCGAACACATGCTGACGTGGGGTAATTAATTCCAGTTTGAATGCGTCTGCCGTACAGCTCAATGCGAACAGAACCTTAGAATAAGGATTAAAATTTCAAAATCCTCTTATTACAGTTGACTTACCTATCTGTCACCTGTGCCAAAGGATTTCAATTGGATTGGTAAACCAATTAGGACGAAGCTTAGCGCGATTTCCCCACACAGCCGCAGCTAAAGAAAAACAGGATAATTACACGAACTCTTCACTTCTAGGATTGCTTTGGGTACATACTTGGTCCTAATTGATTCAATCACCCGTAATTCAGAGGCGAATATCATTACGCCGAATCGCAAACGGGGATTGTACACAAAACAGATTAAATTCAAAGGATCAGCAGAATACTGGTGAATTGTCACTGCGTAGCGTCCCCAAGAGTCTTTGCTGCTCATCGCATCTGCATTGTGGGCGAACGAAATGCAATTACCGAACCGTTTTTCACGGTGAGACGTCCTGAAAGTCATACGCCAGTAATATCTATTGAATCATCATCGGGTATCCTTTCGGAGAATAGAGCTACTTGCTTCCTTTTGCCCCCGAGGCACTTACCCTTATGCAAATTCTCATTATATCCAGGAAATAGTCGTACTCCTTGAAGTTCCCCTGCCAGATGGCTCTGACTCATGCAGGTGGCAAATTGAAGCCTCTTCATGTCATTGTCAAATGTGCTCGCATCAGAGAATTTCTCTCCACGGAAGACATGCCACTCAATCGCTCAAGAGGACCAACACCGATTTGCCGATAGGTACTGAGCCGCTATTCGAGTCTAAACGCTTACAAGTGGCATCGGGGTTCAATTAGATTCGGGCCAAAAACTTTTGTTAACTCCGGAATTCGTATTAGTGAAGCTTTGTGTTGGTATTTGCGTTCTGAAGAGGACATGTGATGACGAAGACACGCACTCGAAACCAAATTGGGTGGGAGGGTGAACTGACTTGCGAGTATGTGGGCACACTTGTGGGAGGAATGGTACCCGAAGTTAATTTGTGGGAATGATTTACACTCAAAATGAATCAGGACATGGTTTGTTTTTTGGGAAATTGAATGGAATGGAATGCAAAAGAAGTCGATGTCTATCAAGTACCAGACCTCAAACAACGTTGACAAGTCCAATGGAAGATTTATGAAAAAGTGGATAACAACGTCCCGGTGATTCCCGAGTCAGGAATGGTAAGAACACAAAGGTCCTTTAACCAACTGTTTTCAAAGCACATTGAAGACTAAGGACTTTTGTCCGGGAAGCTGATTTTGAAAATTCTACTAAGAAGCTGGTTGAGTGCTGAAGAAAAAAGGTTGACACCGATTGGATCTTGAAGCTGCTAGCTGATGTGTACGTAGGCTGCTAGATATATTTCTGGCCTTAGGCGACACTAAGTGTTGCCAGGAGCAATCTAACATTTCCATTGGAAAGTTTGACATTTTTTAGTTTTATTTACAGAGACTTGAAAAATTCATCTCGGCAAAAAAATGGAATTAACTCGTGAACACTTTCGTGCGATCATTTTTCAAAACTTTCGACGTGGATTATCACGACAAGAGTGCATTGATGAACTTAAATCTTCGTATGGCGATGAAGCACCATCCTATAGCACTGTGAAAAACTGGTCTAATGAATTCAGCCATGGCCGACGGTCGCTCAAAGACAAATTCCGTGAAGATCGTTCAAAAACGGCCGTTGTGCCAGAGAAGATTGATGCCGTGCGTGAACTGAAAATGCGAGATCGTCATGTGACATACCGTTAGATAGAGGCATCCTGAATGAACACCTGGCCGTAAAAAATGTTTGTTCTCGTTGGATCCCTCACAATTTGACAATCGCTCAAAAAGAGGCTCGTGTCGATTGGTGCAAAGAAATGCTAAAAAAATACGATCGCGGTGCTTCAAAAGACGTTTATAAGATTGTCACAGGTGACGAATCATTGATCTATCCGTATGAGCCCGAAACATAACAACAATCGACCGTGTGGCTCTTTGAAGACGTGCCAAATCCAACAAAAGTTGTTCGTGGAAGAAGCACTTCGAGGCAAATGGTCGCCTGTTTCTTCGGCAAAACTGTTCATGTGGCGACTGTTCCGCTTGAGCAATGTAGGACGGTCAATTCTGAGTGGTACACCACAATTTGTTTGCCTCAAGTCTTCGGAGAAATTCGAAGAACGAACAAGAGAAGACGAATCATTGTTCACCATCACAATGCAAGCTCTCACACATCGGCTCAAACCAGCGCCTTTTTGACCGGCCAAAACATCGAATTGATGAGTCATCCGCCGTACAGCCCTGACTTGACACCCAGTGACTTCTTTTTATTCCCGCACATCAAGAACAAAATGCGTGGTCAACGATTTTCGTCGCCAGAACATGCTGTTGAAGCGTTCAAAAACCATGTTTTGGAGGTGCCTCAATCGGAGTGGAAAAAGTGTTGCGACAATTGTTTTGAGCGCATGCAAAAGTGCATAAATCATGCTGGAGAATACTTGGAAAAACAATAAAACCACACTTTTGATGATAAATATTCGCATTTTCATTATTAGGCCAGAAATATTTCTAGCAGCCTACGTACAATCGAGAGTTTACGTCAAAAAGATACGAGTATAAGTGCATTAATTAAGATTGAGTTATTAGCCTGGTTATCTTTTTGGTGTGTCGATCCTCAAAGACGCCTCAGAGCATAATCCAAGCTGAGGAGTATTTGAGGTTTTCCTAAAAAGCGGAAAGGAATAGAAGAAATCCGAGTGCGAAGATAACCAAAAGAGGAAAAGAAAATCGGAAGCCTTCACGAAATAGACGGTGGCCTGGAGCCTTAGTGCCAGCGTGTTGTGCGAGGAAACCCGGGTTCGAGTCTTAGGCTGAGTCTTGTTTTATTATAATTTTTTTTTGTGGTGTTGCCGAAATTGAATTTTTTTCCACTAAATCCTTTTCTTTTTACTACCTTTTTCGTTCTTTTAAGTTTTCAGTGATTTTTATAAATAATTTCTTACAAAGTAAAGCAAAGAAATAAGCCTCTCTGAGTGTAAACGAAAGGGTTGCGGCGCTTTTGGTGTGGGGAGAGTTTTTAGACCAATTTTTTTATATACTCACTAGGACTTAGTATTATATTTTTTCTTTAATAAAGTAAGGACTTGAATTATAGCAAATTGAACCGGGTTTCTGATTTACGGTGAGCGAACCCCTTTTGGAGGTCACGATTCTTCCAAAAAGCCTTCTCGGGACATTAAGATAAATCGCATGGCGCCCATTTTTTATTACAGCAATTCCCCACGACATTTTTCACTGGGTCAGTCGGCCCTTTTTGTGTCGATTCGCGGAAGTGGAACGTAACAATATTACAAAATCAATTGACTCTCTTCACCACCGTTGTAATGTCTCCTGTCTAAGCATATTTTATTGCTTCTACCACAAGCAGTGCTTTAGCCAATTAGCCAGCTGCATTCCAACCCCTTATCACTTTAACCGTAACACCCGTCTCGCCAGGAATGCTCATCAGTTCACTCTCAAGCCCAACTTCGGTGGTACAGTCAAGTATAGAGATTTGTTATTAGAATATAGAACGCTCTACCAAGCTCGGTATTTCCTTCCATTATAATCTGCAGAAATTCAAAGACAACGTGCATCAGTACTTATCTTTTTTTCCTTACTCCCTTCCACTCGCGTTATGGACCAACATTTTAAGGGTAGTCATAACCCCATCTAAGCGGGTGATCATATAAAAAAAAATGCATGAAACGTTGTTTGACATCAAGTGGGTCTGTGATGTTTTCGCAGCTTAAGTTCTCAATCGTTATCCTGCACAAAAGAATGAGCTTTGCAGCGATGCCAGATCCAGACATGGCTTTATTCATCGCGAGTTTGTGGATGCCGTCAAAGACAAAATTTTTTAACAGGTTTTTTGTCCTAAAATTGAATGTACCCTGTTAAATTTAACCAAAAGCTTTTGTTGCACAAACGCTTCGAACGACACCAATTTGGTTTCGATAGCTTAATCTGTTCTCGTGTTACGCTTGACTTGTATACGTACGTATACAGACACACAGACATCTTTCTAAACACACTGGAATCCGACTACGTGGAGTAATGTAAAAATTTTGAAGTTTTTGAAAATCGGACTAATAATAGCGGCAAAAGATTTGTTATTATCATTAAGGTAAGATTGCTCTGTGTCTAGGACATTTCACAAGTTGCATAGGCATTCCGTGAGGCACATCTGCTACCGAGGTAAGTATTATCAGTTTTAAAATAAATTGGAAATGTGATTTTTAATATTGTAGCATAAACCGATATCGATGCTATTTCTTATCGGGCAATACTCGTTTTCTTGCTTGAAATCCTGACAATAAAGTGATAAAGTGGAGAAGAAATTTTAGAAGATGATCGCATCCTAGCCGATCTTTTACAGAGTGATTACGAGCCCACCTGCGAAATCATAGGTCGCTCTTTGCGCACCATCAAACAAGCTTTTACGACAATTGAAGTGAAGACAAGCGACCAAGCCTCTTGGCATTCTCAAAAGCAGCATTAGAGCGCTATCACTCACCTTTATTGCTGACATTTCACGGTGCATTTGAGAGTGTTTCGTTTTGATGTCCTCCTTAGGATTTGAATATTTCCGATACAGCTTTCTTGCATTGGTCGGGAGGACACTTAATCTAGTTGTTTCTAAGAATCACCTCTAAACCCTTAACCCTCCTCAATTGCATGATTTTTTATTTACATTAAATTTAACATTTTTGCATTGGATTAGCTTATTTATCTTTGATCAAAATCATCGATTTTGAGAAATTATGCATTAACGACATAATATGAGTAAGTAAAAATGTAAAAAATATAAACACTGTTGTATCTCGCCATTCAATGACTTTTACAATCAAAAATTGATTTTTATAGTTTTTTATACAAAAAATAAAACAAAACCCTTAAGAAAAGACTAGCATAAAAAATAAATAACAATTAAAATAAATCACAATTCAATTTGTTTTGGAAAAGTAGAAAGAATTGAAAAAATTGTTCTGACCATTTCAAATCAACAAATTTAAATAATCGAAAATTGATTCAAAAGTTTTTTAACAAAAAATAATAACAAGCATTAATAAAGAAAAACAAAATTTTTTATTGATGGAAAGCTTTTAAACAATTTTTCGGCCTTATTAAAACAAAGTGCAGCGCAGCATTTTTCGCATTTGATGTGCGTGAATCTGGCACAATTTGAAAACTACACCTCGATTGCTTTTCCATATATACAGACCAGTGGGATATTCATATCACTGAATGGTATATGGAGTTTTGGATACCTTCTTTTCCGATCGATGATGGCGAGTTTGATGGTCTTCCTCTGGTACCTTATATAGCCTCACCAGATCTACACAGAGACTCTGCAAGGTTATACGAAAATCGCACCAACTTAATGGGCCTTCATTGCGAAGTAAGCCGACTCTTTCGTATAAAACCCAAAAATTTAGCGGTAGCGACCAATCAAACTGTCAGTCAAATCAACGCAGAGAGTACCAAGGTAAGCCTCTGTTGACAATATTTTATCCATTTCTTCTTTTCCTGTGGAGATCTCGAAATTGTAGGTAAATCCTAAGACTCCACTCAATGCAAACAGGCTTAGACGGCATATACTGCTTCATATAGGTACCTGCTTTTGTGGCACATATCTCTTCCTCCTCGTGTAGAATTGATGAACAATTTTGGGTGAGGTAACTTAAGAGTGGACTTATTTTATGAAGCCTTTCGTGATTTGGGTGGTGACGTGGAAGCATGTTGCTATTTGCGTTAAAATGCAGGAATCTGCAAATCTTTTCGAACTCGTTAACGGACATCGAGTTCCTGATGGTTTCTGATGTTAAAATGCATATTTCGAAAAACGTTTTTACATGAGCGTTTGTCAATGTCACCACGTGGCTTGGATCTACACATTGATTCAGATTCCATACCTCTAATGACCTCATCTGTGAAAATGTAGTTGAAAAGGCACAGGGGAGTAGATACATCTTCAATAGTTTTGTGTAACTGATTCTTGCCAGTAACGATTTTTTTGATTTTCATCAAATTGGAAATCACTTTTCTTCCACAAAACTTTTTTGTACTTCGCGACCAAGTCAGTTTTTTTCTTTTATAAAATTTCTCACCTTAGCTGTCGAAGATGAAGGTTGTGTTCGATAAGTAGTAGTAGTATTTTTATTAGTATTCTTTAAATACTTAACATTTCACTTTTAGCAAATTAAACATAAATTATAAATTCATTATCACAGAAAACAGATTAAACATTACTTTTAATATATTCTATACATTTTTTTTCTAAAAGTTTTAAAATGTTGTTCACTTTAAAAGCCTTTGTAAAAAAATTGTCCGCTGTGATACTGTGTTGCTGCAGAATTGGAGTCTGAAGTCACCAATATTCCTCAGCTGGTACGGCTGTATATCACGAACTATCTTAACATTTTCTTCCATTTACTATGGTGCCAATACGTGTTTTATTTTAAAGATGGTAGTAAGGGTATTCAACACCCATCTCTGTAATATACTCAACTATTTTAAGGAATTTAGCATAATTCTTACCGACGTATATCTGCTGCATCTTAGGATGCTCCTCATAACCTTGTTCTGCAACTTTTGTAGCCTTTCCCTTTGTGATTGATTGCAGCATGAGAATAGTATTGAGGAACAGAACTCAAAATGTTTTACACTTGTATTGACGTAAGAGTTGTTATTTTTTTCCGGATCCTCATGAAAAATACAATTTCTTTCCCATTTTTTTACATATGTATTCCACATGCTGGTGAAATTTGAGGTCCTTATCAATGATAATACCGAAGTATTTCACGTTTCAAACTTTACCAATACGAACCCCATTCAGCTGGATGTTTTCATCGCTGTTCTCGTTTATGTCCATCCACTTGGTCGCTTGCTCATCTTAAGCCATCTATTAATTTTACTTAAATCATCCATCAGCTTCATTTAACAGACTCTTGTACTTTCACCCTCAGTGTATAGCAGGGTATCATCGGCATATAGGACGAATTTTCATTGACTTATCGTCGTGTGCAGCTCGTTGATATAGATAATGAATAAAAGAGCGCAGAGTATGGAACCCTGGGGAACCCCATAATTGACATATTACGCCTGCGAGTGGACATCATACATTCGTGCGCTGAGTTCTTCCTGAAAAGAAACTAAAAAACCAGTTAAGTTCTTTTTCCCTTATTCCATATCCATATAGTTTTCTTATCAATATTTCATGGTCTACAGTCTAAAAACAGTGCCAAGATCTTTTGGCTTTTTTCGCTTTTATCTTCCAGTCATTGATCACGAAATTGACTGCTGTTTCACATGAGCGTAGTTTTCTGAATCCCGATTGAAACTTATTGAAATATTTTTTACTCTCCGTATAATCTTATAGTTGATTCTTTACTACTTGTTCTTAGACTTTCTCAAACTGGACGAAATTCTTCGCATTTTTAGGTTCTCGATTTGATGCTTAAGCTCCAAGAAACGATGGCCTGAAAAGTAGATGATTATTTTAACCTTCAATTCAAAAACGATCTCAAAAGGACAGACGAAATTCAATGAACAACCTTGTTAAGTCGATTTCGCTGTGGACAAGTCAATCTTCACCCTGCTCAAAATCGAATCTTGCATAAGTTTCTCCATCAAAGTCCTTAGCCTCCTCTTAAGTCACGATCAGCTTTGCATCGAAAGCTGCACAATTATTCGATAAAATCCAATCTACACGGAACTTCATTGGGGAAGCTCTTCATCATACCGGATGCTCAATTTCCAATTCACTCTCGGACGCAGAGAGAGTGGCCAAACAACAAGGAGCGCCGCACACATCCCTTAAGTCTGAAAACCAAATTGAAATCAAAACCAAAAACCCCCACCAATCCGTTTGGAACATTTTCTGTGGCCAAAAAAGGAGAAGGACACCATCATCATGAATTCGATCAAAGGGAAATTTCCTGTTTGGATTTTCCGCAAATTTCCCAATGACTCTAAATACCCGAAAACACCAGGAAGACGGCACACAGAAAAACATCCTTCAACAACCACTGCCGTCGCCGTCGTCGTCGTCGTCGTCGTTCCAGTATCCCAGTGGCTATAGTCCGACCACATACACTTAAATTGACTTTATCCGGACGGAAGCCGCTTGCAATCGAATGCAGACTGCCATCCTGTGTATAGCATGTCCTCCATTGCACACACTCTCCACTTGTATGTGTGTTTCAAGGACTTAAGTAAGCATAGCTAACCAAATTCGATATTGTCGAATGTCGTCCAGGAAAGGGAAAATTGTCTTTGGTTGGATTCGATGGAAATCGTTTCATTGAAAATGGAGTCAAGTTGCGGAATGTTAAGAGGTTTGACTCTTTGGCTAAAAGCAGGATTCAAAGGATTTTCTCCACTTTCTCGAGAGGATGCTGACAAATCGGTGGTGCGATTTGAAAATCGGTTCGTTCGTCATTACCATGGCCAGTGCAGTGTGCTCACACTGGAATGAGGTCAGTACTTGTTCGTGAAATATGTACGTTCCTTGTGTGCAGGACGAGACGAACGTGCAGGAGTGTTTCGCATGTAATAGCAGTTTGCCTGACGGAAGTATCGAAGCAGTGTCATAATCTGGGAACGAACGCGACATGGACGCAGGACGCTGGTGATGCAGCGGTTATTTCGTATGCGAAAGCAGTTCCATAGCGCATATCTCATCGGGCAAATGATGGTGGACGAGGGCATGCGATAGATAGCAGATGCGCTTAACGGTGATTGATACCGCTTAATGGCTACGTGCGATGTTCGAGAATGGCAAGAGGCTTGGTTGCAGTTCCAACCAGAGAGATGGACAACGTGAGTGAATTTGCCAAACTGGTTTATAGGATGACGTAAAGCTGAACGAACTGCAGAGGAGCATCTTGAGTTGCTTAATGGTTCAATACTTTTGATGGAGATGGTCTTCACTTTGATACTTTTCAAGCCGTGCAAAGTTAAGGCTCCTTAAGGATTTCTCAATGCAATGTATTTTTATGTGGGACAATTGAAAGTTGAAAGGTTTCGACTAGCGGCATGCAGATTTCATCTGTTAGGTTTCAGAAGACAAAATTATTCTCGCAGACTGAAATATCAACACTATCCATTCTATCTTAAGTAAAGGTGATCATGCGAACAACTATTGAACCAAATCCCTTGGATTAAGCACCACAATGGACAGCTAAGATATTAAGTAAAGAAGCTAATCGATATTGAGACAAATTTCAACCCAAAAAAATAAAAGTTGCTTGTTCGGTTTGTCCCAAGCAACAAGGATCAGAACTCCTACCCCGAAGCACAAAAAGATGCTCCACAAAGCACTTATTTCGTCAGTTCTTAATGGAGCCGGATGTACGGGTCCTATCTTTGGGGACAGCTAAAGGAAGAGAAAGTACATTCGCAATCTACACAAGCTGCAGAATGGTCAGGATATACATGGCCAGTAAGGAAAATATCCATCAACATCAATGAGCGCGTGGACAACAGTGCTCCTGCTAAAAAGTGTCCTCAACATCTCACCAGATTCACGAAGAAACAGAAGACCGAACCAGCATTTCAAAGACCAATAAGCTTGAAGCTGGATCTAACTTTAACTGTGAACAATGTGTCCACTTCAGACCATTCAAGGATCTATGATTTTTAGTAACTGCCGTAGGCTGTCCAGATAAAGCTTGTGTATAAATGACCCGTTCAAATGCGATTAAAAATTATAGGGCATGTTAATGAGGGAGGATTGGACTTGACGCTGGTATGGAATGGAATGGAATGGTAACGTTGCTTTCAGAACCCTTAAGTGGTTATTATGGTTCACTCGTAGTGACCGATCGAATATTCGGTTTCGGCCAGACTCGGCCAAAAAAATTGCTTCGGCCACAGTTTCGGTTTCGTCAAAAAATCGGCCGAAACTTCGATGGCGCCGAAACTCAGTCTTGCACAAGGCACACAACAATTTGGCCCATTGTGATAACCCCCAGGGTTATGTGAATCAACGTAACTACCTATGTTGGGTGAGTATTGAGAGGTTCTCCTTCCGGGCGGTGAAGTGAATATTTCAAGAAATGTGACCATAAAACAGCGATTTTGCGGTCGTGGTAAAACATGGAAGGAGAGTTCAAGACTAAGATTACTCAAAAAGATAAACTTCCACTTTTCGTTTCAGTTTTGACTCATCTGCTGTTATCGTGATGGAGCCGGCCGATATCGGGAAATTTGTTTTTGAGAGTATATAGCCCATAACAGTTGAAACGGAAATCTACTCCAAAAATTGAGGACTGATCAAAATCAACTCTTGTGCATGGTGAGATTGCATTGAGTCTAACCAATTCAAACTTTGTTTGTTGTTTAACTAACACGGTTAACTTCGCGGGAGTTCTAGGTCCGTGCGTCATATTTTTGAATGGTAAGTAAGTGCTTGCGTGTTGTGTCAGGTCACTTCGGACGAGATAACTTTCTGTATGTGTTTTAATACACTAAATTTATATTATAACAATTATAATAAATAATTAATTCCAACTTGTCTAAATAAGGTTCGGTTTCGGCCGAAACTTAATAATATCTTAAGAATTCAAAAAAAATCCTGACATTAAATCAAGTATCCTAGTAAATAGATAAGTCACTAAATTGCTGATTTGTTCATCTAATTAAACAATATATGCGATTCAGGCAAAATGTGCAAATTCCAAGGGGATATTTTTGAAATAAAAAAGGACATGATATATTTTTCAAAAATGTATTTTTTTTTTTGGTTCTCGGCATTGATAACTAGTTCCCCATGAAGGCGCAGAGCATAAAGTATTCTATGCGCTAAAAAAACGACTTTTTCATTTATTCACTCAGAGAAAGTGGACGCTGATTTCGTGGACGCATTGCTCACTCAGTTCTATGTGCATACGCGGTACGCTGCTACAGCGGGGTGTTCCGGTTGTATTTAGTTGATGTTGGAGAGATGATATCGGTGCTTCCAGCTTCATCAATGGAGCTTGCGCGGATGTGTGTTCGTCGGCGGTCACCTTGTCACAGTTGCCAGTAGTGTTTGGTTTAGTGAGATATTATTGGGTTTGCAATTAAGTAATTCCGGATCTCACTCATGGATGGCTTAAGTTAAATTTTTGGGTTTGCTGACGTAATCGAAATGTCAAACACATTTTGTTATTTGATAGTTGGTACTTCAACTGTCAATCAGTAGCAGTTTTGTTTGACGTCTGTTGAAAATGGAAAATCAAAACAAACATTTACGTCATATTTTGAGTTTTTTATTTCTGGAAAGGAGAAAACGCATCGCAAGCTCACAAACAGTTATGTGCTGTTTATGGTGGCGAAGCCTTAAAAGAACGTCAGTGTCAAAATTGGTTTGCCAAATTTCGTTCTGGTGATTTTTCACTCAAAGATGAAAAACGCTCTGGTCGTCCAGTTGAAGTTGATGACGACCAAATCAAAGCAATAATCGATTCGGATCGTCATCATACAAGACGCTTAAACAACCTTGATATGTACGAAAACTCGATATAAGGGTACCTCGTGAACTGAAAGAATATCATTTGACACAACGCATATACATCTGCGATTTGTTAAAGAAGCGTAAAGAAAATGCTCCGTTTCTAAAACGTTTGATAACTGGTGATGAAAAATGGGTTGTTTACAACAATGTCAATCGGAAAAGATCGTGGAGAAAGCCAGGTGAACCAGCTCAAACAACATCAAAAGCTGATATTCATCAAAAGAAAGTTATGAACTTTTACCACCCAACTGAACGATCAATTCAGATGTCTACATTGAACATCTAACAAAATTGAACAATGCAGTTGAATAAAAGCGGCCCGAATTGACAAATCGAAAAGGTGTTGTATTACATCATGATGATACAAGGCCCCACACATCTTTGGTCACTCGGCAAAAATTGTTGGAGCTTGGTTGGAATGTTTTGCCATATCCGCCTAACCTTGCACCATCTGATTACTTTTTATTTCGATTGTTGCAAAACTCTTGAACGGTAAAAATAATGATGATGTCAAATCGTACCTAGTTCAGTTTTTTGCCAGAAGTTTTACGAACGTTGAATAATGATGCTGCCTGAAATATTGCAAAAGGTCATTGCTCAAAATGGGCAATACATTACAGAATAAAGTCATTTCGTTCTTGTCTTTTGTTTTCTAAAAAAATCCGCATTTACTTAGTTACCAACCAATTATTAATAAATGACTAAAAAATAACTATCTTTGGTAATATGTATAGTATGTCAAAATTCATTTGCATACCTTGGCGGAAAATATAAATTGCTTTGAACACCAAATCTACGTGGACGAAGTCGTTAGCGACTGCTACTGTCGAATCCTGCGAATTGAGTGAATGCAAATAAGTCGATATCAAACTCCCCAACCCAGTTAGGACTCCAACCATGGAGGAATTGAAACCAAAATATACCTGAATTTCAAACAACAACTACAGTTGGTTGCCATGGCTCCAAGCTCAGTATGGTTCTTCAGAATATATTCTCGTTATAAAGCAGACCTCTACCAAATTTACAGCCTACAGCTCCTTTGTTATGGCAAACCGCAAAATAAATAAAGCACACATTATTTAACGGATAATTTATCGCAGTTTGTCAACTCTAAGTTCGGAAATATTTTCGCCCCATTTAAGGACCCATCGCTGCTTTACCCTTTACCGGCGAAGAGATGTTCGTCTGCAATTCATTATGGCCATTTACCCCAGTCAAGGAAGAAATAAACTAGCAACGAAATAAAATACTTTATGCGGACACGAAACAAAACAAACTACGAGTATCTCTATCTCGAAGAGCACTAAGATTCGAAGCTGTCTCGTAAGTCTTGTGTGTGCTGTAAGGAAATGGAAAAACCAGCAAATTACCCTGTTACACGCTTACTTCGGCATCGGGTTGTTTGTAACTCAGCTTTCGCTGAGCATCTTCAATGTCAGGACAATAATGAGCGACCCCCACGTTGACCTACATTAAATAGAGGGCGTTGATAGAGCAGTGTACGACCGACCGACCAACCGACCGACCGACGCGACGGTACCACGGCACAACCTCAATAGCCCGGATGGACATGTCTAAGGCTGAACCAAAATGTTTGCTCACTGTGTAAAGGGAGAATTTATTGACCAAATTCCAGCGGCAATAGGACATTAAGCAGGATATGGCAACCAATAAATAAAGGACACACATAAATTCTCTGGCCCCCAAAAACTACGACAACCATTACACCTCAACTACTACTACTACTACGACAACAACAACAAGTATCGAAACTCATTAGGCTCTTTGATAACATGGAATAAATTGATACCTCCTTGCGGCAGGATCTCGTCGTACGCACACAGGCACGCATAATATTTGTTAAGTTGTCGCCGGTGTGGTTTTCTGTTGTGGTGCTCGTGATGGAACATCGGTGTTGGTCAAGTGAGTGTCGGATGAGTGAGAAGATGGGGGCGTAGTTGCGTTGCGGTAGTTGATTACGCCGGTCGTATATCTTTGGGTGATGTGAGGACATGTAGGACGGTCGGACGAGTCGTTAAAACATATTCGCATCAAAGTTTAATTGAAATTTTGTGTACAGTCACGCGCCTCAGGCGAATTTCTTGATGCTGGGACACCATACTCTTGTTCGTTTAAGGATGCAGGACGAGAGTTGTTAAAACGGGCACAATACACTGGCATCCCGAATCCTGCATAGGCCGGGTAGTAATAAAATGGATTTTGTTTGCGCAAATTACCGGAAAATGTTACCACAAAAGGAAAGAATTTTGTTGCCCTGCAATATGGTTGTTTGCTGACCACGAAATTAAAGGCAAGCCTGAGTGGTTAACTGAAAAGGGGAGATCCACGAGCTTTCGGCAAAAGTCGCACTTAAATTTGTTTGTTTCTTTTTTTAAACAACACTTTAGACAAGCATGAACCAAACTGGGAAGAAATAATGGAATAAAAGTTGGAAAAGGATACGGCCCAAGGAAGAGAGGCCACAAATAGTTCATTGCACGTGGTGGTATCGTCTTACTTAAAAAAAAAAAAACAGATACAATGATAAAAGAAATTTAGAATATAAAAAAAAATAAACAAAACATATCGTGTTTACATTATTGCCACCGAAATCATCATCGGCGAAATTCGGATGCTTAATTTAGACAAGCGTGGTTCCAGAGGCAGCAGCTGGAGGTTACCTTATTATTAACTCACACAGTAAGTTAATGTTGTAAGCCACATTGAGCTTTCCTTTGCTCTTGTAGTCGACATTACAAAAAACTTCGATGCCAGAGAACATAATTGGTAACAGCAGAGTTTTTTCAAGGATTTATTTTGTTTTAATGGGCGTAAAGGACTGAGTTGCACTAGGAACACCACAAGTCATTGCAAGAAAATTCGACATGCGTTCGTTTACGACTACCGATTGGTGTCTTCCAGTTAAATATGAGTGAATGAGCCTGACTGACTGATTGAAGAATTTAAAATTCCTTAAGAGCTTACGACCTCAAATATGCGTAGTCCTTCCAGATTAGTAATATTAGGAAAATAATCGAACAAAAAATCGGGAAACTCATGATGACAGCTAATTTGGGGTAAAGTGGTTTGACAGATAAAGAATAATGAAGATCAAATGAGTGAACCCGCTCACACCAACTAAAAAACGAGAAGAGCGTAACCTAGTTCGCTAATTGCACATAGTAGGTCACGATGGTGGTCAAATGAAGAGAGAATTGTAAGTAAAAAGCTGTGATATTAGTATATAAGTAAGGGGAGGTAGAATTATTGTTCGAATTATTAAGTAAGGAGGAATGAAAATAAATCAAATGGAGCTTCAAGACTGACAGAACGACAAGACCAAAAACGGTTCTGGAGGCCATGAAATAACATAAGCCTAGTTAATCATGGTGATCGCACCAAGACTTGACGAAGAGCCTGAAAAAGGGAAAGAAAATGACTTCCTTGCCCTATCAATGCTCGGATAATACTATATATGATGTATATTAGACAAAACTTTCCCCTACGGAACAGGCCCAAAAAAGTGGTGAGGACAGTTCAGCCCGGGGACAAGGTCGAAGAAAAGACAGTAGACCATTCGATGATAAAAGACAAGTGAGAACAGGTGCCTAAGGAAAGAAAAAAAAAGGAAATAGGTGAAAAAAAATTAAGTGAAGTGCGGATATAAAGGGAACCTATAGGGACCAAGCAAATAAACAAAAAATTATAAGAGACCGGGGCACAAAAACAAAGGGAACAGTCGACAAAGCCAAATTCCTGGATCGGGATAAATTTGGAGGTGCGGCAAACTTAGGGAGGAGACAAGACACTTCAAAACTTCACATATAAGATACAATAAAGAAAATTAAAGACACAACAAAGGATCGAATAAAGAACAGAACAAAGAAGACAAAGATGGGACAAAGGATCAAGGGGCATAAAATTCGTTGGGCGGTCGAGGAAATCGGGGATTGTGACAAATTTTTTTTTGTGAATATCCGAGTTGTGTAGACATTTTTTTGATTTTTTTTTGGTTTTCCTTTTTTTTGAAGAATAATTTTTTATATAGCTATGGAATTTTTTTTTGTAATTGAAAAACTAATGCAAAAGAAAGTGGATTTTTTTTTGTTAATTAACGATAAGTACAGTGACCGTTCTCGCATAGTGCTGCCGGCAGGACAACAGGGGATCCAGATATTAACGAGTGAGTCACTTTAGGTTTTTTTTCATTTCTTTTATTTTTGTTTATTTATTTTTTAGTTCATTTTCTCAGATTAACTTTGTTTTGGGTTTATAAAGATGCTTTTCTTTAGTTGCATTAAATGCTAAATCTTCTTGAATTCCTAAATCGTTGTAGAGAAAAAAGATAAAAAGATTTTTAAGCCTTACTCTATATATGAAGTTTTTTTTGTGAGACGTCAGAATCGCAATATGATGAGCGAGTGAGTTTCATTTGATGATGGTGCCGCCCATTCTTTAGGCTAGGATATTTTTATTCCACAGGACAACGACTGGGACCAGGATTTAGAAACGAACATGCAACTTTTGTACTGTGTCCGCCTTAGGGACTGTCTCTGGCACGGGAGATAGCAAAGGCCTAGCTGGACAAACCATCCGATGGCTGATCCTGTGGACGGTGCGATCCTGGATGACAGATTCGAAGTGTAAGAGTTGGGACAACTAAGCTAGAACACCTCAGGTTGCTAGATTAAGTTAGTTAAGGCTTAGCTTTCATTTAATTTTTTGTCTAAGTTTAAGGTTTAAGGTAGATTAGGATTAGGGTAGTTTTATAAAAGTTCAAAATTCAATAAAGAGAATTTATTGAAAACGCATTTTCTTTTACTGAATTGAATAAAGCAAGTTTTTGTGGTACATGAAGAAGCTGAGTCACATTCCACTCTGAGGAACCGAAATTACTGCTCATTGAATTTTTAAGTGCAGCAATGCTTTGAGTTATATCAACACAACCCTACAAGTCAGAATCACATCTTTGCATAAACGAGAGCAAGCTAAGTCCTTGGACCTCTTCTTACATTTTATATTAGAGTAATTAAAGTCCAACTTCACTTTAATATTTTCTTCCATCGCTTTTCTTTTATTTTTAAATCTTTAGAAAAAAAATCAAAACCAAAAATCTGGTGTCCCACAGGGGCTCCGCTTTGCTTCCGATTTTTTTTAACTGACCTCCTGCATGCTACGCCTAATCAAATTGAATCTTGCTGATGGTGGTGTGCTCAATTTTGCGCAACGGCCTTATTTGGAATGATCACATTGCCAAATACGCTGCGAAATTTTCTAGGTCCTCAAGCGGTGCAAGGAGGAAGATGCCATATCGCAGCTGCTTCCATAAGCATGCAACCGAGCAAGAAAACTTATCGGCGATTTAATTTGACACCAACGCAGCGACAAAATATTCACCGTATCACCGTATTGATTCGCTGGGGAATGTACATCGGTTAAGCATTTTACAAAATTGTCAAGCTCATTATCTCCAACGCATTACAACAAGAAGCTTAAAGGCATCGTTACACCATCAATACTTGTCTGTATTTTTTCTCCTTAACGCTGGGTTGTAAAACTTCAATCCTTCTTTTGATGGGGATTCGTAGGAGCACTCAGAAGAAGCATTTTCACCACACCTGGCATCACTTTACTCGTCACAGGAGGCCGGAAGTAAATTAAAGGTCCAACTTCACATGAATGCTAGGTCCGTGGTGCCGAAATGATCAAACGCGCTTTGATTTTTTTTTTTCTTACTGGCGTTTGGAACTCTGAGAGCACATCAAGCTCTCATTGCAGGTATTAAAAATTATTTTGATTGTTTACATTTCGACTAAAAACTAGTTGAATATTGTTTTGGTTGACAAAAATAGGTCGTTTGAGGACATAATCAAGTTTCAAGTTTTATTCTCACTTATATCTCCACAATGCTTCACCTAGTCTACTTTATCTGATCATTGTTTCTGACCCTTCATCAGTACTCCTTTATGATCTCTTGAAGGTTTGTCATTTCAGTACAAAGACTACAATTCCATCGATTTTTACTCTCTTCAAATCGCATCGTCTTTAATCCCTTCGGAGCATTGTAGACTAAAGGCTGATCCGAATGAAAAACAGCAGTACTTCTCGCTGTATGTGGCACATTTTTATGATACATTTGTTCCTGTAAAAACTGTTACTATTCGTAATAGAGCATGTCCTTGGTTTACTTCCTCCGTTCTCAAAGCGCTGAAACTTAGAAACAACTAGAGCGAGATGCATTGTTCGCGAGTCTAAAAAGAATTTCTACTCCTCTAAACTGAGCTCTTCCCTACCACAAAAATTGTGTGGATAAATTTGCGCCAGATTGGTGTCAGCAGTAAAGGTAGTAGTTACTGTACGCTGGACCCTGAAGAACTAAAAAACTATTTTTTTTAGCGAGCAATCAATTGACTGTTTACCAAGACTTTGAAATCATCTCTGATATTAATGTTCGAAATTAAACACATTTAAAATACAATGCTATCGGCGGAGTACCCTTAAAATTTATAAAAATAATTTTGCCACATCATTTTGAGTCACCCTACCAACTCATGTATAATGACATCAACTTTTCGACAAGCTTGGAAATATGCAAGATGCCAACGTTTCCAGTGACTACAGACCTATAAGTATTCTTTCCGTGCGTGGCGTAGGTCTTTGAAAGAGTGCTGGCGAAGCAGATTCAAAATCATCTCTCTATCAATTCTTAACTAAGCCCGTTTCAATCTGATTGTAGAAAAGGTCATAGCGGTTCGTCCGCAATGGTTTATATCTTCGACGGTGTTCGCAAGGACTTTGATGGTAAATGCCTGCTTGACTTCTCAAAGGCCGGCGACAAAGTCAATAACCGCATCCTTTGCTGTAAACTGAAGAATTTGTTTGGCATCATTGAAACAGCAGTTGAACTTATAAAAAGTTTTTTGTCTGGCAGGTGGTAACGAGTCGTTGTTGATGGTAAGTGCTCGAATCTAAAACGCATTACTCAAGGTGTGCCACATGGCTCAATCCTAAGGCCAATATTGTTCTGCATATTTATTAACGATCTACATTTGGTATGTAAACATGTGCGGATTCATTTATATGCAGACGATGTTCAGCTCTATCTGTCCGGTCACCAGAGTATGACAAATGAGGTGGAAGCCTGTCTTAACAAAGACCATAACTGAGAGATGGAAAAAATGGACGAAATCCAAGGTGATACCAATATCACGAAGATCTTTTTGTTTGAATGCTATTCCAGACATATGGATGGATGCTCACGCAAACTATGGCTTACAGCGAGCTTTACTCCGATTGAGACTCGAAGATGCACTTATCGTTACGATAATTACATATGCGGAGGTCGTTTACTGCAACGATGCAGTACGATATGTTCACGGCATTCGGCGATATGACCGAAATTTACAAACCTATTGGGTTGCACCGTACAGCAGTATAGAGGACGAGGACAAACTGGAATTCTCTTGATCCCGTAGGACACTAAACCTCAGCACACCTTACTAAAGATATCTTAACTCGTCTTGATTGTTCTTCAGTACCGCCATTAGGTAACGTTGTAAGCGTTAAGATGCTGACATTGTTTGCGTCACCTTAGGCTTCGATTGACTTTGCTGAAAAAACCGACGTCTCATTTTTACCCGCTTAATTATAAAATGCAGACCTCAGTTCTTGTGAACTCCCATTTAAAGACATCATCACAAGGGTTCGCAGGACTCTGATCTCTTTCAATTTAAGTTATATGCAATAAAATAGCTTTCGAGTATCCTTGAACCTGGCTGTGGTTATTAATACAAGAATCCTCTCCACAAAAAGGCATCTCAAGTTGTCCAACCTCTTAAAAATCACAAAGCGCATATTATTTCGTGGAGGGTCCTTTTCCGTAAGCAAGTCAACAAAATGTCAAACTACATGAAAACGGAGAATTTATTGTACTTCTGTCAATACTCAATTTCAGCTCACTTTTTGGTCCTTCAAGTTTCCTTAAGCTCTTCTTATACTAATTACATAACTTGTGCCGGAAGGATTTCTAAAGGACATCTTAAGATTTTCCAAAAGCATTCCCATTCACTTGAAATCCGTACTCCATCCGAGTGCAACAAAAACGATGCGTTTGTGTGGAAATATTTCAATCTGTGGTGGATGGTGGACAAAAAATAACCCCCCAAACCATTCGTTGTCGGGGTAATCAAATAGCGACGCAAATCCGAAACGAACTTTGGGGGAACTTCTGCTAAGCCATGCAAAATTTTAACGTGTGTCCATGTCCAGACTAACTGCTTTCAATGGAATGATGACGAAGAGCGTCCATTCGGATAACTCTGGTAAACACAAGAGTAAGAGTCCTTTGCCATGCTAACTAAATGTTGCACTTCCGTATTTCGTTGCAGAAGCGTGGAAAGAGCATACGCGGCTGGCGCGACGCGTAGTTTGCAAATATTTGAAAATTGCTGTTTGCGGTCGGAGTCGAGGTGGCACTTGCAATAGTTGCATGTTTGCCAGAGACCAATTTTGAATTGG
Organism: Orthonevra nobilis; assembly: GCA_963555765.1. NCBI lineage: Eukaryota > Metazoa > Arthropoda > Insecta > Diptera > Syrphidae > Orthonevra > Orthonevra nobilis. Next base: position 72,050,807 of record OY743227.1, on the reverse strand, counting down.
AAACCGTCGAGTGTTACTGACGGCTGACAGTAGAAAAGTAACAAAACAAAAAATAAAAATAAAAGCGACCATGAATATCCAATCGTAGATATTACTTCCAGCGTTTTGACTCGCAGAATTGAATTATTCTATTGTGTTCCTAACTGCAGGCCATTCGAGGCAGTCGCTCCGAACTGAACAAATTAAAAATGTTCAGTTCACTTATGTGAGCTGGTTTGGAGGAGGCCGACTCTCTGATTGAATGCATTTAAAGGGGTTTTAGAAGATTTAATTGGTTTTTAGAATAGACTTGAAATAATCAGAGCTTTAGGCTCTGCATCGAAGTTTCGAAAACAGAAGATCGAAAATTAATTGGAATCGGATGATCGAAAAAATTCATTGACTATTATTAAGGGTGGGGAAATTTCAAAAGTATTGTCAGTCGAATATGCGGTAAGAGTTCGACAAACGTTGTTCCTGAGGCCATCTTTCAAAAAAAAAAAAATCAATATCAGAAATGGTTTCCAAGTCAAATGTGAGCAGACAGAAAGTTTGGGATTCCTATGAGTATACTAAAGTTGTGTATACAAGATTTCGACACATGGATACATTGATAAAAGATGACAGGGACCGCAGGATGCTTGTGGCTGCATCACAGAAGAAGTACACTGATTCAGTGTACTGACATTTCCAAAGGCAGAGCAGCGAACGGAATTGAAAAATGGAAAGAACTCTTGAGAAAGTATGCAAGAGTCCACTTTGCAGATTCGATATTTGTTTGCCCTATTTATTAATATATTATCATAGATTCAAAAGATATTGAGTCCAGCTCCGTTTGCTTTTTTCGTTCCCAGCTCTGCCCACTCTTTAAATTTGTTGATTCTTCATTTATCAATATCTTCAACACGGGAAGATTTTGATGACTGAAGTCGGAGAAGGCGAAACAGTCAAGAGAGTGAACCTCACACGTTAGTAAGCTAGAGAGGATGCTTGCAGAAGTTTGAGACATTCGTGGGAAGAAGTTATGAAAGCTTTGGAAACAATCAGGAATCAATGCACCGAAAAGACTGTCACACGAAACGAAGCAACAGGAATTCTTTCAAATTTAAAAAAAAAAACTGAAAACGGCGTTTACGGTTGTTGTGTGGATTGTTTTTTTAGAAAGAATAAACAAAGTAAATGTTGAAGTCCAGCCTTCTGCCGTAGATTTTATTACTGTAGCCGATCTTCATGAATCTCTTCGCCAGTTCTTTGTAGAGAAAACTGTAAGTATTTTGAAGAGATGATAATGAAATAAGGGACGTTCAAGGAGTAGACAAAAGACTTGGGAAAAAGACAATCAAAAAGGAAAAAATTTGCTGATGAAACACCCGATGAAGAAATCAGTATGACCGCAAGTGATACTTTCACGGTTAATACATTTCTCGTCAACATGACAGCCTCGTTTCCAAATTAGAAAAAATGAAGAAAGCGTACGACAATTTCAATGAAAACATTTTCATTTCTGTCCAAAGTGAGCGAATTGTCACCATCAACTCTTACAAAAAAGGCTCTGTCCATTGAAGAATTATGTCCTTATGATTTAAAGACTGAGTTAGTTCAAGAATGCATTCAATTTCGCAATTTTGGTAAAACCTGCTTCTTCATTCTTAGAGAGTCTACCTTCGTTTCTGCGAAAACATAGTCTGCAGAACGTTTATCCGAACTTGGACATTTTTAATTGTTTGCCTTTAAGTGCAATAAAGATTATTTATTCACGTTTACCAAATATACATTATTGTGTAGGTAGCACATATTACCCCCACTCGTGCACGACTAAGCTTTGATAAGCTCAAAAATTTACCCAAAAATTATTTCGGATTTCGAAGTGGTCGATAGCAGATGAAGTCCATAAAAAAATACTACCAAATGTCAAGCAGAGAAGTCGCGACTTTTACTGTTCGATATTTATTTTTTTTTTTGTGTATTAGGCTCAAGATTCTTCCAGATTCGGGGTCAGTTCATTTCCGATCATTTAACAGTTAAGTCAAGTCTTCGATCAAAAGGGTTCTTGAAGAAAAAAAATGGAGATAAGGATAACTTATATTGAAGCTGTGCTTGACTAGCTTAGTGAGGTCTTAAATTTACAAAGGCAGAGGTTCCAAAATGAAGTCCTGTGGCATAACATTGAAAACTTGAAACACAATTCACGATAATTGACAGTTTTGAAAGCATTTTGAGAAATCGATCGGTATTTAAGAAGACAAGCAGTTTGAATCAAATGCTTTTTAAAAATTGCCAACAAGCAAGAACGTTATTCAGCTGCTCCGGTATACACCAAACCTCGACTGTAACGAGTAAGAGGACGTATTCCAACAGGTCTTAAATCATTGGAATAAAAAATATCTCTGTTCTATTTCAAATGCTGGGGTACTCATAGATGGTTTAAATTGTATTGAAAATACGGGCAATATAGGAAAACATACGTAAGTAACAATCATGAATGTAAAACAAACTGGTTAACATTTTTTACTAACATTTTATATATATTTAGTTTTTATTTTGTTCAAATGCCAGGTGCCATACAAAAAATCCTTTATTTTGACTCTCATCAAATGCCTCTAAGGTGTTCCACGAACCAATGAAAGAAGTGGAAGTCTCTAGGGCATGAACACAAGCAGTTCGCATCCTGTCTATTGAATTGCAGTCACCGCATCTGCTGCCTTCTGAACCGTTGGGTTATCTTGAACAAACAGCAATCTCTTTTACTTAAAAGCCTCCCGCAATCTTCTTATTTGGTTTGCGTAGTAAGAGCCTGGAAGGTGGCTCGGTTTTGCAGAATTTCAGCTTTCAAAAAAACTGATCGAACTCAACACTTTGAATTTCTTTGGCATCCTCAGCTTTGTGCCTCATGGTCACTCTTCGATCTGCCAACACGACATCTTCGAGTTTTTTGCACGTTGCCTTCAATGAGAGCGGTGGATGGAAGTCCTTTGCGGTGTTCATCGTCAGTGGGTGTTCTTCTAAGCTTGAAACCCTTGGACCAACGTGCAATGGTGGAATATGAAGGAGTAGGAGAGTTGCCCCTACTCTTTCCACTCAGTCACTGTGTATGGCCTTAGAAGACAATTTTTTTCAGACAGCTCTAATTTCGTTTTCGATTTTGATGTTCTCTCTTTAGATTAAGAATTTTAGCTTAGACTAATAACTGAGGTAAAATACTGTCAGCTCAAAAATAAGGGTCCGACTAATTTCTTTTGAGGATTATTCAACGTGTTTTGTTTTTTACAAACCTAACAGCCTCCTTAATATCAATTTTTCGAACATTTTGAAAATTGTTAACTTAGACTAATAACTGAGGTAAAATACTGTCAGCTCAAAATACTGTCAGAAGTTTAAGTATGGCCAGCTGGAACCAAAATTATGAGGCATTTCGAATTAGCTTCGTTTAAATGGAACATTCCCTATCCGAGACTTGCTCTAACTTCATTATAGTTGAAGATGTCTCCTTAGTAAATGTGAGATGAGTCGGACCTATTGCTGACATCTGACACGCACATTTAAGCCAATCAGTCCTGCAAGAGCTGCTCATGCACAAATGTTCGTTGCACTATGGTTCAGAGGCCATTTCATTATAGAAAGACTGAGACCCGAAAAATGCTTAAGTGCTGAAAAATCTATTTTGCGTGCTTCGACCATTTTACTGTCGTCTAAATCAACATGCTGCGGAAGCTTTTAAAGCCATTGTACCAAATTCGTGATATTCAAAATCAAGCCACCAAACCGTTTGCGAACAAAGGAAAGTCGCCAGTCTAAATAAAGGCCGAAGATTGTGTGGTTCTCGACTTCATGTGCAATTTTATCCAAGGATCTTCATATAAGCAGCACATAATATGGGCAAGAACTGAAACCGTTGAATTTTCAGTTCTTTAACTTTCGTTCGAAGAATTTCAATTTTGTTTACTGAATTTGGTCGAAACACAGCACATGAATCGATGGATCAATTTTGAAATAAATTAGTTGACAAATTTACCTTGAATTTTCTTTTTTTCTATTTTTTTTTTTTCGATTTAAAAACATGTCCAAAGTTGTGTCACCAACCAACTACTTTTTAGAACTCTGCAGAGGTTCCTGTGGCCTCTTTTTCTACATCAGTCAAAGACCCATTCAAAAGCCAAGCTCAAACTTTTCTTTAAAGTAATTCAGAGAATAGTCCTAATATTGAGCCTTGTGGTACTCCATACATAAGCTTGCCTGAAGCCGATTAAAATTGTCTTTAACCATTTTCTTTTTTAATTGCGTATCGAAAGCGTTAAGAAATTTCAGGACAGAAATCTTGAAGGACTTAACTTTGTCTCCAATTTCCGATTCAAAAATCAAACTATCCACTTTAATCTATGCACGGTTTCAGTCAATGAAACGTCCAAAAAGACAATGCATCTGTGTCCCGCCAAAATAATTTAAATTATTGTCATTGTTTAATTACGCTCTGTGCAAGTCACAAACCATACAGATAATAATAATTATTGAAACCGTAACCAGCACAGTTGAGTCAACTAAATGGCACGCGGTTTAATTGCACAGCACGACCAGAAATAGAGACAACCTTACCGCTTACAAATTTAAATTATATGTTTTCGCGTTGATCAATAATTCAGGTCCAAAGCCAGAGTCCATCTGTTGGACAAGTGCAGAGGAGCTTCCTAGAATCACAATAATTGAACAAACCATCCGGCATCAGACAAGTTTATTAAATTTAGTTTATTTTCGACGTGGATTAAATTAAATATGCAATGCTTGCCAGAGTAAACGATGAATTTACAGCTGTGAAAATTATATTGCATGGTTTTAGGCGAGTTGCTCGACTGTTGCGTGTTGCCATTGTCAATAAAAGTCAGCAAAATGGGTAATGACCTTACCAAATTCAAATTTATTGTATTTACGCATTGTTTACTGGACTCGTTGGCGAGCGAATGGGGGCAATAGCAGTTTTCTGACATGTGCCAAGCAAAACTTGTTCGCGTTTTATATGACAGCACAGCAATTATGCCAGGGAATGGATTAAATTAGAAATCTACTAATGGTTTGGTTTGTACATGGAATCCCAAAATGTTCGGCGTTAAAAGCCGGCACAGTGTTGTGTAAATATCAGTTTATAAATTAATTTACCGACGAAAAGGGGCACATTTGATTAAGCAAAATGTTTACATTTTGGTCAATTGGTGAAGAGTAAAGAAGTGCTTTAGTTTATGTGGAATATCAATATTAAATGCACGATTTTAAGTCTCTCCTATAGAAGAAGTTCTCTATTCCTTCTGTATAAGATAAAGTGGTGCGTCTTCTTGACATAGGCTACCACCCACCAAAATGATCCCTTGATGATCTATCGAATGTACCACTGGAAGTGAAAATACAAGCAGGACTCTCGGCCACAAGAGTCAAGGCACTGGGTCACTTTGATGACGAAAAACACAGGGTATAGGAAAATTGTGAGCATTGTTAGGGCGATGACAGCACTACTAGATTGACAAAGCGACCTTCAAGACAATTTATCCAAACAGAACTTCTTGGATGAACGGAAACACGAAAAGAGAACCCGGAGTTATCACAATTTTTACGGACGGTTCTTACATATCGTCCAAATCAGGGGCACGGATGTACTGTTAGAATCCACCGATACTAATCTCAAAACATCTTGAACCATTCGTCACCGTGTTTCAAGCAGTAGTTTTCCCAATACTGACTAGAGTAGAAAAGCTCAATCCACATACGGGAGAAGCAAATCAAAGCTATTAAAGCAAGGGCAAAAGGAAGATCTGGAGCACTTCCTCTTCCACTACTCAGCAACAGTGAGATTGCGATACAAAATACTGAGCTCAGCACTGATACCGGATTTTGCGCACCTCAAAGTAATTGCGATCGTCGAGATCATGAAGTTCACAAAACGAACAAAAAGATTTCCCGATCATACAAATCCAGACAATCCATATTAATCCATCTGATATCACCCACCCATTTTCCACTTTAACTCCCCCACTTGAACCAAAATCTGCTCTACACAGGAAATAGGGGAACACAACGGGCCCAACCAGAGGCCTAAAGCCCGTAGTACACGACTTACTTGCTATACTTGCATTGAGTTTGCATGACGTGTTCTACCCACATATGTGACAGTCGCATATAGTCACGCTGGTACATGTGAGTCGCATGCAAACATGTGACTTATTCGCATCCCGTGTATTAGCAAGTAGCATGTTTCAGTTTCAGTTAAAATCTTTATCCAACAGTTTTCATATGTGGGTCATAAATACTTTCTAGTGTTTATTGTTCGCTCCACACGTGGATCTAAGACGTGCAAATTCTGCACTTTCATTTACAAAATAAAACAAAAACAAAAAAGTGAATTTTTTCCCTCATGTTTTCGACCATTAAAACAACTTATAATTTTTTTTTTTTTGACTTAAGCCCAAAAAAATAACCAGCAGAATTCTACAAAAAAAGCATGCAAAAATATATCCATTGTGTCTCCATCCTAATGTACAAAGCCCACCAAAATCGCGGTCTATCAGCACAAGACGGTGAGAAGCACAACGACATCAGATTTTTGGATTACCTAGCAAGTAGTCGAATTGGTCCGTTCAACCCTTTCACCCAAATACACCTCCTCTTAAGTTCTGGCTTTATAATGCTCACTGTACTCACATTTTTTGGCATTTTTAACTAGATTTGTTGCAAAAATAGAAATCTTTTTCAGTTTTTTTTTTTTTTTTGACATTTTAAAATTTTACAAATAGCAAAGTGAAACACAATTCAAGTGTACTCATGACAGCGAAAAAATATATTCACATCGATACATGTCGTGTACTACGAAACCAATGTTTATGCTAACGACTGCCTTGCATGTGGTGTACTAGCGCAACATGTGCACACGACGCATGTAAAAATACATGCGAATAGTTTCCATGCGAGGGCCACAGCCGCATGGAAATATGCTACGTTTTACGACAAATTCTACATGCCGTGTACCACCGATATTTTTTGCATGCAACGACATTCAGTCAAAAGATGACTGCAACGAATATTTAACCTGAATGCGGGATTTTTCGGTGACGTCAGGCCACACAAATACATGCAACGATTTCCATGTCGGGTACTACGGGCTTAAGTGAAGAGCTAACATAGCTCACCCTAACTCACCAACCAACCATGATGATCAATGCGTACGACGGAAAAAGGTGCTTTTCAACCATGATGGCGATACTTTGGTAGATGGCATGCACCAAATTATCAGCCAAGCATGCGTGGATAAGACCATGCCAAGCCCGAAGATTGGACTATCAGCATTTTGTGCCCCATCTTTAAGAGGACAATCGAGGCATATCCCTGCTTAATGTGACATATAGGATCCTTTCCAACGTTCTGTGTGAACGTTTCTACAACGTTTCTATGGCAATTGGAGAACAGGCGAAACGAGTTGGCCTTAAACTAAATGATGACAAACAAAGAAACATCTGTGCTCCGCATGGGACAATACGTCATTGTTGGCAACAGGTTAAGGAGTTTTCCTACCTCGGAATAAATATCAACATCACCAACGACATCTTGGTGGAGATTCGGCGAAAACTCACCCAGAAAACCGCTGCTAACTCGGTTTGGAGAAACAAATGTGTTCAAAACTCCTAGCTCACAAGACGAAATGAAAGCTCTTCAGAACCGAGTGTTGGACGTTAAGCAAGAAGGCAGGCCAGTTTTTTGAGTACTTTGGAGAGAAAAAATCACCGATGAATATTTCGCTCCGTATTGGAGGAGGAGTTAGAATCTATCAGCATTATCAAGTCCAAAAAACAAAAGAATGAACAATAAGAAGATGTTCGAATCACACCCCCAGGTTCGAGACGACAAGGAAGACCGAACTTTCGTTTTAAGGACCAAGCGATGCCAGAGCATTTGGGCTAGATAACTGGAAGCAGCATGCACGTGATCGACAAGAGAGACTCTTCACGGGTTGAGAGTCCGTTAAGCCAATAACGTTTTTTGGTTTAACATTACGTTAAATTTACAATTATACTCCTTTAAGAATTGCCAATCACTCAGGGAAAGTGGGCACTGAAGAAAGGTAATATTTTCCTTCAAGTTTGTGAAACCGGGACCTCGCACTTACCACCCCATGGCACTGTAGGATTGCATCGAAGTTTGAAATTGTATCTTAAAGCATTAAGAATACATCTTTACCTATTGCGTTAAGAGAGAAGTAAGGTTTGGAAAATTGTACATTAACTTGGTCTTGCTGCTTATCGTCAGGTTGTGATTGCCAAATCCAGCGGGCTATCTGAATCATATGCGATGCCGAGATCAACCGCAAAAGCCGTTACTTTACCTGCAAAGTTTTGATTAAGTAAAGAGTTTACAAAAATCAGGAACAATATTGGACAAAGGACAGACCCCTGTGCTACACCCAAATGTAGCACTTCACAATCACTTAAACAGTACCCAAATTGGACTCTTTGTTTTCTATGTTTAAGATTTTTCTGGACGTCGTTGTTTAGAACTTAGAAATGAATCTTTTTTGGCAACTCGAACGATTCTAATATCCTTAGCCTCATTAGTTATAGCGGTCTTTTGCGTTTCTCTACCTTTTACGTAGTTTAATGTTTGTCACTCTAACTTACAGCAATGGAGGCTATTATTTTTGAGAAGTTCAGTCTTTTCCCGATTTCTGAAAACGAAAACTTATCCATATTTGTAATTTGTCCATTCTTGATCAATCTAATTAAAAATTATTTTTTTTATTAGATTTTAAACAAATTCTCAGGTTTTACTTGTAGTTCGCCACGACTCATGGCTGAACAGAGAAGTGCAGAAAACACACTTCCACATTACGACACCAATTCCAGCTAAAAACCAAAATTCTATTCATAGAATCCAATTAATCAATTAGGATTACTGTGCGCGCCATTAAGTCTGGCCAAATCTGCACCTTTACCAAGAATCGCAGTCTTAAAACACTCAAAAAAAAATATCGATCGCGTGTGTTCTCGCCCGTCACGCGCGCATTCAGCTCTACTGCTATCAAGATTTCAAAACAAAGCTTCGCAAACCATTCAGAAATAAAAGTGTACAAAAATAGCCAAACCACTTACGTAACAGATACCAGATCTGTTCTTCATTTAAATCACTTAAAGAACTGCGAAACAAAAAGCTCCAAAGACACTCTCAGTAGCTGCTGTTAGCTTCACCAACATTTTCGTCAGATTATCTTCATTAACCATTGATTAGAACTCGACCGGATCATTGCCAATTTTGGATGGCATAAATCAGTGCCAACTCGTTTGAGGCCTCTTCTTAAGCCCGATTACATAATTCAAACCTGATTTTATTTGACAGAAAAGATTACATCCTCCACTGAATCAAAACGAAATATTTTCTTTGTAGAACACGTTCTAAATTTAAAATGTCCCCAGTTAGCCGCCGCGCCGGGCCAAAACATCAGCTCTGCCCCGATAACCCTGAAATATTATGAAATCACAAACGTCTCCTTTCACAAAAAAAAATTAGAGATGCCGATCTGTCGAGAAGAAAAAAAAAATACCTCAAAATAACTTATTCCCATGACCTCCAAATTTGTGGTCATTCCGTCGATCAGTCGATCGGTCGATCGGTCGATCAGTCGGATCGGTTGGTTCAAAAAATTCAAATTTGTAAACAATTATTGTTTATCTTTGTTTTTGATATTTTCAATTATAATATTAGGGCTGGTTCGGGCACCAAATTAAGATTCATGCATTCCAAAATGAAAAGTGTCAACTGGAAAAATGTCAACACTTTTTTATTTGGTTTGATTTATCACGGGTCGGGCATATTTTAAGTTAGGTGGCGCTGCACGACGACGATCGCGATCGTGACCTTCATCTCCGGTTTTTTGGCTACTGTCATCGGACTTGCAATCGAAAGCCAAACGACTTCCGCACAGTAGGAGATCATCTCGTGTGGTGAATAGATCGTTGCAACTGATCGATCGAGAAATTTGAAAGTCTAATGATCGCGGATATTGTTTTTGTGTTTTTTTGTATCTTTTGAAAGATAGTTTGAGGTCAAATTGGTTTTTTATTGTCTCATTTGGATATTTGAATAAAGATCACACAATTAAAATATTTACGAGTTACATAAAAAGCTGATAATAATAAATATTTATTTTTGTATTGGGATAGTATTGTTTTGAATGCAAGAACTTTTGTATTGCTGCACGTCTTTCGAGGTTCTTAGTGTCAAATACAAACAACATTCGGTGACAATTTATAGAAAGAAACTCTTAGTTTAATAGCCTTCTCCTTCGTCAATGGATAGAGCCTCGTGCAAGACAAGTTTGCATTGTTTTATTGCATGTTCGGAATGTTTTTGACTCTTAATACTTCCCACACAGCAGAAACAGGTAATAAATTTGCAGCACATTTTTCTATCGGGTTGAATAAACTACAAATGGGAGCATTAAGAGGGGAATAGAAGAGCTTCAAACGGCAAGCAGGTTAGACTTCTATTAATGGAGGTATGAATGAATTTGTCGTAGCAAAGAAAGAACAAGGTAATCAATTTAAGCTTAAAGAATTTTCGATGAGCATATGCTTCTTAAGTGTCCGCTGAAACAAATCATGAGATGCATGTTTTCTCAAAACACTATGCAAGTGGCTTTACATTCGAAGACTTTGCGGCCGATATAATTATTTTGAGAGAAAACAACGCTCCGTCGATAGCGATTGTGATGTGGATGCCGCAGCTGTCTGATTGCAATTCCTATTTTTCCTGCCAATGACAAACTCTTGCTGCGATTCGAGCTACAGAGATGATATCAAGTTCAGTGTGCTTAATTTTCAAACATTGAAGGAAACCTGTCAGAGGATTACGGAAAAAAGTACACACATCTCACAAATTATTGCAATTTTTGCTAGACACCATATTAACCATCCTATATCTCGGATTACAATGACATTCCAGCCGTCAGCCTAGTTGACACTTTGCTGCTGGTTAAACTCTTCAAGAATGTGTAGAATGTGTTTTTGAACCCACACTGTAGGAAGACTACCCAAGGATCTTGACGCTTGTAAAAGTGGTGTTTTCTCCACACTTTTGAAGTTGTGTTTTTCTCCGCTAGCAAAAAATTGTAAACTGACTTTTTTTAAGGTCCTCCCCGTTCGGTCTTACTTCGAATGGATGGAAATTCGCTTGGTCCATTTCGTCCTTAAAAAAGGTAAACATTCTCCCACGAATAATTTACTCATTGCACTAACTTTCATTCTATCGACGGTCATAGTTATGCTGATAGACCGTCAGCTCTTGAAATATCTCCTTGATGACCTGCAACATGGTTTTCGTAAAAAAAAAGTCAACTGAAAATTTGATGACATATTCATCCGAAAATAGAAACGGCAACTCTTTTTCTATAAAATTCTACCTCTCAACTTTTTTTTTACAAAGATTCAAAAACAGTGGAAAAATTTTCAAAAAATCTGAAGGAAAACAATAGGATCAAGAAACAAAGCCATTTGCTCAAAAAGTTTTGTGTAAGCCTTAAAATACGGTCGGAGATTCACTCAACGTTCGCTTGTGAATGAAGATCATGAGAAGAATGAAATCTTGACAAATTGAGCATCATTCTTAAGATTGATCTCCAGTCTTGAAGTATGACAACTTGCACAATTTCCGTATGCTTGGAATCCGTAGAGGAGAATAGTTTGGAAAACGACTTTAGGTAACATATTTTCGTTTACATTCAAAGTACTGCTTGATATAAATGCTTTCTTTTTTTGATAGATTGCATTTTCCAGAGTTTAGTTTTTTTTCCCATGTTATATAATTTGTCAACTGTCAGAAAGTATTCATCAAATTCACTTCAATTTTGAGACTGAATTGATGCGAAGAAAATACTGTTGCATCATCTGCCGTTCAAATGTCAATTAAATTTCAATGAAGTTGCAATAGGTTTCGTAGTTATAAGGGAAAAGTTACGTTCTTACAGTTAACTGTTCAGAAGCACTTCTTCAGTCACAGAACATCCAAGTTCTTAATAGAGGACATATAAACTGTCTCGTTTAAGCAGATCCGTTTTTCATCAGACATCCTAGACCAATCGTCTCCTTGGCAAAGAACTCTTTTTTGAATTTTCTTTTTGGTAGATTAGACTGAACTATTTTTTCGACAAGTACTGAAGAGCTTTCGTAAATATTGCGTGTGAAGAAGGCTTTGTCAAAAACGTGGGACTTTTGATAAAATTAATACTGTGGGTTTGACAGTTTAAACGTATTTCGTGGAGGCTGGCATCGTGCTCTTTAGCCGAAAAAATGTGCCCTGGGGGTTATAAACCATCTTTCGAGCCGATGAATTTAAGTGATGTTGGATGGTTTCAAGATTGCAAATTACCGTATAAATGTTTACATGTCCCATGGCTTCGTTTTATAAATGAATAGCTTTTTAATTTTCAGTTACGATCACTTATCGGCTACTTGCAATTCAATTCACTTCTTTACTGTTAAAAGTTTCCCAAGTTTCCCGCAAATTCATATCCCCCATATCAGAGACACTTTCAATCCACGGAATGTGAAAAACAACATCTTTAGTTTGAATTACCACATAATCGATACCGACTCAAGTCGATACTCTACTCCATGGAAGTGTGCATTTACCCTTAAGTCCGATTTCGTGTCCAAATGCAAATATGGGGACTCTTTTTTTAAGTCACTTAATCCAATTTATATAAGTTCAATCGATGTCTCTAGTACATTTTCATCCTTTATACCCGCGTTATATTAACCATTGTAAGGGTAAACAAGCCCCTTGAGCGTGCGTAAAATACACTTCATGAAGAAACGTGCCTTCGATGGTATATAAAGCGAGTTGCAGCAGTTCTAAATGATTATAGATGGTATTTCTTCGGGTTCACTGTTTGGATTTGACTTTGACGACTGAAGCTCTGAAAAAAACTTCTTAAGAAGTGAGTTGAACCAAGCCAATATCGGTTTTATGGTTTACGTCAAAAGATGGATCACCAACAAGATTAGAATCCAAATTGACGGATTCAATGAAATTAGCAAGAGAAGAATAAGTATCATAGGATTCCATATTTTTGAATATGATTATATTTGAAATTCCATTTGTATCATGTTACAAGGAATAATTCTTTGATGGGACACAGACCATGACCATTTAATGGAAACTCTCTGTTGTTATTGTGCGCCATGCTTTTTTTGCAAATTTTATTTAATTCTTTTCAATGCTTATTTAATGATTTAATTATTTGTGGCCCGGGGAAAAACTAAAAACTTCGAACCAAACTTTTAATCAGTTTTTTGGTGACGAGCGTTATAAGTTGGAAAGAAAGTTTTTATGCAGTAAAATTGTGGTGATGTGAACAATACTCGATATAGAAATGCGCCTAACTCCAACTAAATCCACCTCTTGCCGAATCCGACCTAAAAATGGAAGAAAGTTGAACTAGGCCAGAAAAAGGAGCTTTTTCGTTGGACTACTCAGCACACTGGAAGGAGCTCACATCTAAGCCAAATATTGAAAAATGATGGCCCATTTGGCCTGACTAAAAACATCAAGATTATGATGGTAGTTTGGTGGCAAGAAGAACGTAAAAGATAAGGTTCAAAATAAGACTACGGAGCTTGGGGTTGAGAAAAAAAAAATAAACTACTGCGGAATAGAAAGGAGATCGAAGAATTTACGAATAAAAATATTACACGTAATTTCTTCAAAAAACCAAAAGGTCTCGTTGCAGGCACCCAGTCTCTCAACAATTGTGAAGGAGACCTTGTAGCAATCCTAAGGGACGCTTAAAAACGTGGAAAGTCGCGGTCAGCTCAGACAGGAAGAGTTTTAAGAAAACCCGTATCCAGAAAAAGGTGGAAGAAGTTGGTAGGGCCATATAAGACCTAACAAATCAACTACTACTACCTACTATCTTAACATGTAAAATATGCCTGAGATGTTTACTTTTGAGCACGCATCAGATCAATTGTCGTGTCCAGGAAATGCCGGGAGAATTTGGCTGACTTCGACTGACCGGAAAGCTCAAAAATGTTTTCCAAAAAATCGCCAGCAAATTAAGCAATCCGTTTTAATCATATTAAAGCATTGCCAACTCATTTGCTGCTGTCATGCTAATGAGAAATCCTACGAGCCCAAGGTTAAAGAACACTTGGACCACAGTTAAGGCTCAGTGAGGAAGTGGCCTGAATCCTACAGTCCTGTTTTTATTGCTCAAAGCCAAACGAGCGAATCGCACTGTTCAAACAAGCAAAGATGCAATGGAATGGAAGGGTCTTAATGGAAGTTAAAAAAAACTCCCTAAATTAACAATTTCAATAGAAGCAGGAAGTGAAACAGCTTGCATCCTAGTTATCCCCAATCTAAATCTGTCGAAGTGTACGAATTAAAAATCAATTTCTACAAGCACCCCATTTGCCTTTGCCCATCGCAGGATAAGAAGATATCGGGTCCCAAAAAAAAATAATAATGTTATCTTCCCTTACATTCAATTCAAATCCGGCTAACAACCGCACTTAACCCCTCCGCCCCTTTACGCTGTGGGCTGGAAGAAAAAATTCAAAGTGATTTCGCCATCCTCATACGCCTTGGGGCGGCACAACACAATAGGCCCAATTCAACTCCTTCGCAAAAAAAAAAATGAAAAAAAATCCAACCCATTTCGCTCGAATTATAAATCCAAATGCACGCATTTACATTGTGCGCCATCACTTTGAAAAGTCATTATGACAGTCATAAGACGCTTGACTGACAGCTGCCTGATAAGGAGCAACAAAAGGATACCAAAATCTAACATTCTGCCGGGGGAAATGTTGACGGTTTGTTGAAATGTAATCACATCACATTACAATCCCACACTCAAACGCAAAGCTTTCAGTTATTCTTTTGACAACAGAAACGAACGATTATGTGCGAAAAATAGCTCTCGGCTTTTACACATCGAAGCGTTAAACTGCGTCGCATTGAATCGCAATGACTTTACACCCTGACACTTATTTGCTTGTCGAGCTTTTAAGTCCTTCCGTGCGTCCATCCGTCACCGCGGGCAGACATCTTTATTGACTATTCAAGGCAATTTGCAAATAAATTATTATTTAACTATAATTTCGATGATAAATTTATTTATTTTGGCGGGAAATTATGCACAAAAACATAAAATAAAAAAAAAAAATAAACAGATTAGCGCTTTAAAGTTTAAAAATAATTTAACTTTATGATGTGTGTTTGTCAGCATGCTTAAGTCGAGGAAGCGATTCAGATGTCGTTTGATATTGGACTTTATTTATCTTGAATCTTAATTCGAACGTTTAATGTCTTGAATTTGAGTTAGTTTTTAACGACTCATGATTCAAGATCAATTTATTATGGAATTATTTAAGACAAAGCTAAATGCAGTTAAGTGGACTCAAGTTGAGGGGGTCAGTTCAATCAGTTGATAATTATCAAACAAGTGTTTGAACACGGAAGCTCGTTAGGAGGGCTGGCTTTGAAAGTCTCTTCTCGCATGCAAAAGAAGTTTGAAAATTAATATAGTTTTTTTTTTATCCGTAGGATGCACACCTTGCCATGGGTAATAATTGTCACATTCAAAAAGCTATTTTTACTAAGCTATTTAACCTGCAATAGCGACAAAATTGCTAAGTTCATTCCTTAAAAGTAGCATTTTTTTATATTAATTTTTCTATTTCCATTAAATAATTTATTTATTTATATATATGAATATATTTATTTATATTATATATATTTTAAATTTACTTTTATTATTATGTTTTAATTTCTTTATATAATAACTTATTTATATATTTTTGCACTTATCTATTTATTAAATATTTATGAAGCTATCTTTCAATAAATTTGGATGTTAATATTTTATTTTTGTTAAAACAAATTTAAATGTTATTTTGTAAGTCTATTACTTATGAATTGGATTTACGGAGTAATTTACGTTATTAATTTTTATTCGTACATAATTTTTAAGTATTCCTGAAATTGCACCCCTTCTCTCTGTCTGGGTTATCCTTTTGATTACTTTCTTTTAGCATCTCCTTCACTTTAAAACAATCGACTACATTTTTTAACATAATTTATACAATTATTGGTAAATTATAATTTTTTTTTCTATAATAAACATAAAAATAAAAGGACACCTGCCCTCCGTGAGCTTCTCAAAATCTGGAAACTATCATATCCCAGTACAAACCGGACCGATCCAGATATACAGATAGGGTCGAGATCAAGGAAGAAAGAACTCTTTAAACTTTTAGACGGGGCGTAAAGACAATTCCCGGATTAAGATGTCAAAATCGTTGCTTGAGTCTTCAATGCTGATATCGGGAAGGAAAATATCTTTGACAGAGTGGTCGGTAAGTTAAGCCTCCCCGAAACGAATAAACCTTATCTCTTAATAGATTGATAAGTAGACCAAAAGTTCCTTTCAAAGAAAATATTCAACTTAAACTTACTGCGCTTGCGAACGTTTCGAGAGACAACATTTTGGTCTGACAATTTTTCAACAAGAGCTCGTTTTAGAGACTGGCTGTCCCATGCTTCACTAGCGAAAAAGTCTCAACTGAGTCTAGTCTAGTCTAGCAGTCACTCATGACAAGAAATGTGAGATACGATGACAAGTGCAAGAAGGAGACAGCAATAAATGAGGTGCATAAGAAAGCACCGGAAAGAAAAAATCGGACAGCAAAGTAAGAGCACGGAGCTAGACAAGGAGAGGAGAAAAAAATTTGTGCGAAAAAAATACCTGCTTTTTGCATCATTTTCCTGGCAAATCGAAGAAAAGTTAAGAATTTTGGCAGTTGAAAGCGGCCATATTTTTAAGGCCACATCTGTCAAATTGGCTGTCATTTATTCAGTCTGGTTTGAAAAATCACAATGGATGGCTATATGGTCTAATAACACGTGCAACGCTCCGCGCGCTTCATCCTGACGCATTGTGATGAATAAATTTGAGTCCACTAGTTCAGTAAACCGTCAACAAACACACGTTAGTCGACGAAACGCAAGATTTGTCAAAAACATCATCGCTGTCCGTGAGAGTGTCGATTTCACTCACAAAAACTCGGCCTTTCGCAGACCACAACTTGGCGAACTTTGAGACGTGATTTGGGCCTGCATCCGTCAAAAATTCAACTGAGCCAGGAACTGAAGGTAAACGACGAAAGACAACGAAATTGTAGAATGCACAAAATTGTAGAATTTGTTACGATACCAATCCACATGAGATCCAAGAGCGTCCAATGCATCCCAAAAAATTCATTGTTTGGTGGGGGTTTTGGGCT
This sequence comes from Orthonevra nobilis, assembly GCA_963555765.1. Lineage (NCBI taxonomy): Eukaryota > Metazoa > Arthropoda > Insecta > Diptera > Syrphidae > Orthonevra > Orthonevra nobilis. Next base: position 72,033,516 of record OY743227.1, on the reverse strand, counting down.
GGGGGCGTCATCGGTCAATATTTCCTTGAGAACGACGTTAGCCAGCCCATCACCATCAACGGCGAGCACTATAGATCGATGATTTTCAACTTCTTTTTGCCTGAATTGGATCATTGGGATACCAGCGAAATGTGGTTGTGGCGCTTCGTGCCGCACAGCTCACGCCACATTGGAAATTCTGCAGGAGCGATTCACAGGCATGGTCATCTAGAAGATAGGAAGTGCCTAACAAAAGTTCCTTTAGAAGGAAAACAAAATTGCTCCTCCTTCATTGTCGTGATAATTCAATTATCATATTTCATATTTTTCCCGGACGAGCATATGCTTGGCAAGCGGAAAGAGCTAAGGGTCTCACCCTTGCTCCAAGCTTTTCAAGACTGCTAAGGAATTTTGATATCATAAATATGAATTAAAAAAGAAGGTAGTGAACAGAAAACATAATTTTCCCATATGAAATGGTTTGTCATAGTCTCAGATCTTCTGATTTGTTTTTAGGGGTAAGAAATAATTATTAAATGCTCATTCACACTATTTAAAAATAATGAATCACATTAATTTGTGAAAATGTTCGCTTAATCCTTTGAAGCGGAGTGTATAACTGCAAAAGTGACAACAATCAGGCGACCTTGGATGAGTTAAGCAAATGCCCCGATTCCTCGAAATATCCAACCTCCACCTCATCAAAATTTGTTTGTTGGTCATGAAACGGCGAAGAGATCTATGACATAACTATCCTAACTGATGTGGATCAACAGCGATACCATCTCCTGAAACAGCCACCAATTTCGACCTAGGGATAGAGACTTGACAAGTCGACATCTCTGAGTGATTTTCGTTCAAGCAAATGAAAGGCTGCGACAGTTCGTTTGAGAATATGGACCTAGCTTTAAAGCTAGGCAAATGCTTCCTTGTGACAATAATTCTTCCGTAGGCTTGTCAACTCAAGGGAGTTTGCTCCGTACTAAAAGTGAGAAAATATTTCCCAGATTTGAACCCGGAACAACAGGACCAGCCATTGAATTAAAAGATGGCCGTTAAAATGAAATGAAATGAAATGACCCATAAAAATACCTTAATTTGCTGCTACTTAGGTCTACTTGATTGGAGTCTGTCAACGTCTATCTACAGGTTTAAAGTATTAAAGATTAAAGAGTGTTTTGGGCCAACTCTAGAAAGCATCCATATTCAGGCATTTTCGTCCATAACTTATGCCAGTCTACGGAACACTATCCCTTTCCGAAAGGCCTGGAAAGAGTGTTGACACAATTCCTATTGAAGTACAAAAAGATTCACAGCGTCAAGCAAGAATACAAGCTTGTGGTGCAGAAGGCCCTATGATCATTGCCAAACGCTAGAAAGGTAGTAGCGGACCATACCCCCTACTCCCGCTGACTACCCAAAGTCAACTTTAATATCCTTTTCTGTACAATTAAACGGGAAGACGACACTGTCGATTGACTTCAAATGTTGTATTTTACGAGCACGGTTTTGAATCAGGTACCTTTTCCTCTTTAGCCATGCAAACACTTTTCCAGCAAAAAAACTACCGACTACGAACTTATCAAAACCAGACGCCAAGAGGAGAAATCGTTTCGAAGAGCACACTTTCCATGGGAATACTTCTGAGACCATATATTTAAAGGGTGAAGCTATGCCTTGCACTCACCAGGAGTTCCTATGTCCACTAAAAAACGAAGAAGCTTCTTCAAACTGCACACACGCCAGAGCATTTTCCGGGATCACAAAATCAATCATGACTTTGAGGATTTCCTGAGAGAAGAAATATTGATTAACAAATGATCAAAATTGACTTCCAGGTTCAACAATCCGCTTGGATAGTCATAGTCTCGGATGGCCTTAACAATTTAAAGCACGTACCTAACGAATCACCCATCCGGGTGCTTGATGCTCATGGAGCACCGTGAACATACAGATTTTTGTATGCAGCTTCATCTGTCGATCTGACAAACAAGATTCCAGTCATTCCGGTCGTATCTACTTTGGCGAACATCAATTACATTTTTTAAAGACATTTTTATGGTTTATTTTTGTTAAGCTGCTCTCTTGACCACAAATAAATTTTTGTGTTATTTGCTTGTCGATCTTGTGGCCGGTCAACAGCAAAAAGCAGTTCCAATCGACCAAGCCAACACAAGTTCTATAAATATTCCAATGCGCTGCAATTGCGGTTCATTTTGTATTGTCGATCATCAAAAAACGAAATGGTACGTTAAAGGGATACTCGAAGACTCAAAACAGGATACAGCAAAAGGGCTCTTTTTATTTATAGAAACTCATCTTCATTGGACTACTTTTGGCAGTCGCTTGTTATGGCCTCGAAAATAAATACATTCCACCAATAATTTTGGAAACCAATTTGCAGTCACTTGAAGAGGACACATTGCCACCAGCACACACACTTGACGAAGATGGATATAGGTACCGAATTGCAAGAGTCCTGCGACGCAAGCGAGAAACGTCTGATTCCACAACGCCGGCCACATTCGATGAACTCTACGCAGATTCCAAGATTATTACAAAAGATCTACCAGATTCGAATTTCCTTGGACCATCACCAGAAGAAGATCCAGAGGAATCGACTAAAACAACAATTATAGAAGACTTCCAGGGTCCATCTCCTGACCAAATAGCACGTGCCACTCGTCCCGAAAATCAAATTTTGACGAGTGTCCTGATTCCTGCTCCGGCTATTCTTCTTCAACCCTTCCAGCAGGCATTCATCGAGACTGCTGTATTGGGAAGTGATGGATATCGCTATAAGACGGTTTATACCTAAAAACAAGATCTTCATATCAGTGGCCCGCCTGAGGCTTCCAAAGTGTACCTTATTTTTAAGTGATGTGTCCAAAAATCAGTGAATAAATTTATTTTTGTGTAGTAGGCTCTTGTGTCTTACTTTGGCGCTAAGAAACCTGTTGTTGGGATAAAATTGATCTGTTGTTCCGGTTACACGAGTTCTTTTTATCGCTTGAAGTTGGCTAAACGAATTCCGTCTTTAATTGAGTCAATAATTTGGCATCTCGTTTGGCGAAAACGTGTTCGCCTATCGGACTTGATTTATGCGTGCGGTTAGCTAAAAGTTTGTGGCTTCGGTTTTTAATTAAAAATGTGACAAAAAAATACATCGCTTGAGTGATTGAATAACTTTTGAAAAGGATTGAAATAAAAATTGATTGATTTCTAAATGAGGCCTCGCACTGGCCCGGTTCTGGAAGTTGCCCGTTTGGCCCTAAACAAATTTCAAAAGGCCTCTCTATCCCTCTTCCATTTAACATGATCGTACCAACTGAATTGGTCACACTCCACTTTCATCGAGAAGGGCTGTTTAACGAAGACTTCATCGAATCATTGAATCCGCTTCAGAGGCTGTTTGAAGTGGGAGAAAGCGCTCACACAAATGTTGAAGCTTGGTCCTGGTTCCGAAAACATGAACTAACTCTTTTCAACTTTTTGTGACCCAGTTTAATTTGGACTGTGGCCATAACAATTCGTCCCCGAGACATCCACTCATACATTAAATGCTCGCCGCAGGGAATTTGAAGTCAAAATCAAGTTTTTGAAAGAAAACTGGTCTGAAAACCGGGGAAAAATATGATTTTTGGAAACTTTTAATTTTTAATTGTTTGAATTTCAATTTAAAACAAGTTGAAAACCGTTTTGATAAACACAAGTAGGTCATTTGATGTGAGAAACCAGTTTTTGGAAAAAACGGGTCTGAAAATCATGGACTACATCGCGAGAAAATTTTGCGACAAAAAAACTGATTTTTTATTTTTACTTGTTTGAATTTCTACTTAAGACTAGTTGGAAAACGTTTTGGTAAATACAAGCAGTTCATTTAAAGTGAAAATCAAGTTTTCGAAAAATCGGGTCTAAAAATCATGGGTACGAAAATTTTGTTTTTTTATTTTTAGTTGTTTGAATTGAATAAGTTTGACTTAAAACTAGTTAAAAATCATTTTGGTAAACACAAGCAGGTCATTTGAGACAAAAGTCAAGTTTTCGAAAAATAGGGTCTAAAAATGATGGACACGAAAATTTTGATTTTTGAATTTTTTATTTGAACTAATTTGGATTGAATAAGTTTGCCTACAGACTAGTTAAAAACCGTTTTGGTAAGCACAAGTAGGTCATTTGAGGTGAAAGTCAAGTTTTCGAAAGATCGGGTCTAGAAATCATGGACACGAAAATTTTGTTTTTTTTATTTTTAGTTGTTTGAATTGAATAAGTTTGACATAAAACTAGTTAAAAAGCATTTTGGCAAACACAAGCAGGTCATTTAAGGTCAAAATCGAGTTTTTGGAAAAACGGGTCTGAAAATCATGAACCACAGCCCACGAAAATTTTGCAACGAAAAGCTAATTTTTGGAATCTTTTGTTTTTGCTTGCTTGAATTTAGACTTCAAACAAGTTAAAAACCGTTTTTGAGAAGTAAAAGAAGATTTCTTATTTTGTAATTTTATTTGTTGGTATTCGAATCAAGACTAGTTTAGAACCTTTTTGGTAATAATCGAGTTTTTTCAAAAAAAACGGGTTTGACAATCATGAACTACAACCTGAAAAAATTTTACGACGATAAAGCTGATTTTTTAATTGTTTTATTTTTACTTTTTGGATTGTTTATTTTTAATTTAAGTCAATCAAGAGGAGTGTTTGAACTTACGTTAAAAAAAAAACACGTTCTGGCAGCAGCTCTGCCAAAATGCCAAAAGCAATTAATTTTTCTCTAAACAATTTATAAAAATTATAAATTACCCATCAAATAAATAAAGTGTGTTTCGGTATTTTTTTCTTATTTTTTTTGTTGATTAATAATTCGAATATAAAATAAAAATATGATTTCATTGTATTAGCTCACCGCTGTCATTTAAATAATTCCTAAAACCGATTATCTTCCATTAAAAATATTAATGATTCTATTTTTCTATATCTTTTCATCTGAACAAAAGCCAACAGTAGGACATTTTTGAAAACATAAATCATCAGGCTTCCCATTGGATTTAGCATTTTTAATGATTTAGCATTTCTTGGTGTCACCATTTTGATTATATTACAGTAGCAAATGTCATAACTCTAAATGTCAAATACGCATGAGAACTATAAAAACTTGTTTTCCGCAAATAAAGAAAAAATTTAATAAGCTGTTGATAAAGGCTAATTACGTCCACGTGGTAAGCTGCTAATAAAAATGTGCGATGACCTATCCCAAGAGTAATTTTAGTCTTGTCATTTTTTTACTTGTAAATAAAATAAAAATTCTAATATTATAAGGAAGCTTCAAGCTCCCAGAGGTTATTAAATTGCTGTTTTAGCCACGCCAATGTTAGAATTCTTTGCAATCCAAACGAACCCTTTAAAAACGAGCTTTTAATGTGATTATATAATTTCGAAAAATAACTATTAAGCTGTTTGGAAAATTTTGGAATTCAAAATGTTATTCAACCAGTTCTTCATGAAAGAGATGAATCGATTTACAAATTGTGATGGTCAATATCAATGCTATGAGTCCGAAATTGGATGACAAACAAACATCGTTACGGTGAGATACATTTTGGGCGTTTCAAGCTGAAAGTGGGTAAAGTAATGTGCGAGTTAATTATGGTAATTTTCTTAAAACCAGATAGATTGGAAACATTATTGGGCTGAGCGATTTTTAAGCACTCATTAGTTATTCTATAATAGTAATTTGGGTTTGATGGGCCAGCATTAAACGTGGAACTAGATGTAGCCCCCACATGACGTCAATGGAAACGATGTAAATAGCTTGAGAAGCTCAAAGATTCTTGTTAGTTTCCAAGGCAATATATGTTCACTTACTTACTGAATTACCATGTTATTGATCCTTGCAGAATATGAGCCTGAGCTTAGCTGCCATATTTACGTCAAGCTCCCGGCAAGCTACGTCAAGTCGGTTGCACCATGCCTACTGGAGGTTCCTTCTTCGTTGGATTCCGTTTCTTGTGAAACTGGTTGCTGAGATTCGAAGACATTTTTAGTTGGAGCATTGTAGAGTTCGCAGTTGTACCTTCTCAACCATTCGACCTCCTCGCATATTCGATTTAGAATTTTCATTTCGAATGTAGGCCAAGATGTTGGTCCTTCGAGATAGAAATTTTGATCATTATTGTTTGGACAAACCGAACCAGCGATGATGGCAAAAGCACGTCATTAGCAGACTACGAAACAGATAGACTCACTTTAGAAATACGCGTAATAAGAACTTCATCTGCATTTTTAAATAAAGTAAAAGCGTGCATCCTTGATTTGGATCATAAGGAAATCGAAGTTTTGCTGCCGTACATTGTCTAATTTCATTATCTTGTTAGTTCATCCATACAAGAAATGTTAATATATATTCTATTATCGTTTTCCTCATATTCTATTTATGAATCATTTTTGAAATTGTTCTCCGCCCACATAATTTTAATAATTTTTATATATTGTAACGAACAAGAAAAAACAGTTTAAAAAAATTGGAAACTCAAGGCCAGAAAACACGCAAGCACATTTATCTTTCCATTTAATTATAAGCTTAAGCACATTTCATAAATCCGAAATTAGAAATTTACTAAGCAGTACAATAAAACTTTATCCCTGCCCCATCACAATAGGCTGCAAACCTGAGTCCAGCGGAGTCTTCATCGGAGCCTTGAGATAAAAAAAAAAAAAACAAATTAGACGACACCGAATAAAGGGGATACAAAGCAAATACGCTGACCACAATACCGCCAGTCGGTAGAAATTGCAGTACCGCCACCCGTCGCGCGAAACCCACCTTGGTTCCGACCACAGATCAGCTGGCAGACATCAGCTGTCGGGGCTGGCGCTGGAAGACCAACTGACAAAACCTGAGAACCTACGGTACGAACAACGATAAAAAAAAAAACAACAATGACCGAATGGATTTCCGCCATTTTTTTTTATTAAATTGATCATCGTCGATCGGCTGGTCGCGTGCAATCACGAGATGTACCTAACAAGAAAATTCAGGAGATTAAAAAAAAAAAGTCATTATGGCGGAATATCCAATCTTCCAACGTGCCTGACAGCGGAGACTGGAACCCTCCCGGAAATCGACGGGGGGCTATAAAAGTAGCCGCTGCAGTTACATCGGGATCGGTTTTGATCTTTTACAATCTGGCTGAGGAATAAAACAGTCAATTTTCAAATAACTTCAATTAAATTTAATTCAAATATAGAAAAAGCAATTTTTTTCAAAACCCTCTCGGGAACCAATTTTTAAATTTTGTTTTTTTTTTTTCATTGGCTAGCCGAGGATTTCTTTTTGTTTCTCCTCCTCTGCACGTCATCGAAAACCCCTTTGCAAGGCGAACTTCGTTACAATATATGCGCATATGTATAGTACATATAGAGTTAAATAAATTATAACGTAATTTCTTATTGTTAGTAGGTTCAATTTGAAGTTTTGTACTGTCACTAACTTTTCTAATCTCTACATATTTCTAATGAGCAATAAAATTCCGTTGAAGGTTAATGTGAAGATTTGAATAATAAATAATAAATATATAATAATAATAACAAAATATATTACGGAAACTAAAAAGTACATGTCTTTACCGCGGTCAGACAGAAAAAGGAGGTCTTCGGCGAAGATTGGATTCTTGTAAGTGAGTTTAGAAAAGTTCGTGGAAAAACCTGTTCTGTATTAGCTGCTTCGCCAGCTTCAGGAACACCAAAATGTTACGCTATCGATTAGAAGAAGGCGCACAGGGATTGCAAGTCCAGAAAAAAAAAAACACTGCCTTTCTGAGGAAAAGAAAATACGTTTTCTGGAGTGGGTGAAATTCCATTAGGATTGGCCCAATTCCGTTTGGTCAGACGAGGTAAGTATTGAGATGAACATACTTTTAAAAAAAAATCAAAAGCGACTTTACGAAAATATTGGATATTTCTCAAATAAAAATGGGTCCGAACTGAACACTAAATGAAAATTTGCTTTAAAGATTTTCGGGACTGCAGGCGCAGTCTACGTTCGCAGGAGGAGAAGAGAAGAGTACCATCACGATTGTGTGGCACTCACAGTCAGGTTTGGTGCGGTTGGGTGTGTATGTAACACGAGGGACCGAAGAATAAATAACGACAACTATCAAAAAATATTAAAAATATTTTCAATAAGTTATTGCTCCATGCCATTAGTACCGATAAACGATGGATTGGTTTTCAAATCAAAACAAACAAGTCTTGGAGAAGCCAGCTCAAACTCCAGACCTGAACCCGATTGAACACCTTTGGGTACTTCTTAAAAAGAGGACAAGGAACAATATTCCGACATCTATAATAGGCCTAAAGTAGGCTATACGACGAGAATGGGAAAAAAACAGCTCGGAAAAATGTTTAAATTTAGTTTAAAATCGACGCAGAAACTCCTTCCCTTAAATTCGATTATAAAACGATTATCCAAGATTTAAAGATAACTGATCACTGTTTAACTAGAATTCAACTCAGTTGTTGTCAATGTAGAGCAAATATATTTGAAAAACTCAAAATTGTGTTTCAAAAAATTTATTTTGCTATCCTAAGATCAAGTTTAAATATAGACTTTTGGTATGAGGTCTACTCTGAAACCGATCCCTCAGTTGCATTTGATTTGTTTCTAAACAAATTACAATTGTGGTCAAAAACTATGCAAACAAAATAACAAATTTAAATGCCTTAGGCAGTTGATGACTCCATCGTTACTTAAAAAAATCAAAAAGAAAAATAAAAGTTCCTTTATTATCGAAAAACATCCAAGAAACCATCGAAAAACATTATGAAACGACATTAAAATTGAGATTCCACTTTGTAAAAATTCATATTTTGAAATACTTACCGCTCGACGTAGCTTATTTGTTTAGTAATTTTTTTGTAAATATAGTTTCAGATAGTGGTGTTTCAAATGTAGTCAATCCATCACTTTTGAGTCGTTTTTAATACATGATAATATTTAATCGGACAGTTTTTACTTTGAAGAATTTTCCGCGCTTGAGATTTCTAATTTCATTATGTCACTCAAAACATCAAATTCATCATCTGCTGATAATATTTCAAGTCGTGTATTGAAACAAATTGCATTTCATGTATCTGATGTCCTTTGTTATATTTTTAACTATTGTGTGCATGAAGGAGTTTTTCCTGACTGTCTGAAAACTGCAGTTATTCTACCACTGCATAAAAAATGTGATACAGTAACATTAAATAATTTTCATCCTATTTCTATTTTATCTGTTTTTTTCCAAAGTTTTTGAAAAAGCAATAAAAAAAATAAAAAAGATTATGATTTCATTTTTAGAAAGCACCAATTTTTTAAGCGATAGTCAGTTTGGGTTTAGAAGTGGCAAATCGACTGAAAGTGCTTTATTGAAATTAACGCGTGAAATAAATAATAGTTTAAACACTTCTCAGATACCATCAACATAATTTATTGATATAAGCAAGGCCTTTGATATGGTTTACCATACTTTGCTACTTGATAAAGTTTATAAAGCTGGACTTAGAGGCTCTATTCATAAATGGTTTTCTTCCTTCCTATCTGACCGTAATCAAGTTGAAAAAATAAGTAATGATTACAGTTCTAAAGGCTTCCTAAATATGGGTGTTCCTCAAGGATCAGTATTGGGCCCAATCCTTTTTTTTAATTTATGTTAACTCATTTTTACAACATTTTAAAGGTTAAATCATTGCCTTTGCTGATGATAGATCTCTTTTCTTTTAATAGATAGTTTTGCTGATGTCAATTACGACCTAGATATGATAAGAAGAGGGTCTAACTTTCATAAGCTTGCCATAAAAATTGCTTTTTGATTGAACGCGTTGACAGTTTTAAATATTTAGGTATTACATTGGACCAAAAACGTTGTTGGAAAGACCATTCAATGTATTTGAAACAGTATCTGAACAGGGTTGTAAGAAAATTGTATCATCTTAGTATGTACTGCAATCTACCGGATTTAAAATGGCTTATTCAAATCGAAACTGGAATATGGAATCTCTTGCTGGGCAGGTACTTATTTCAATAAAATTCAACCTTTATTGATAAAGCGGAAACATGCTATGAGGGTCATTTTAAAAACTTATCCCAGGACACCAAGTTTTGAGCTATTCAAATGTCTGCTTCCCCTTAGGCACTTTTATTGTTACAAAGTTTTAAAAGAGATTTTTTTGTGACTCCGGCTACTATGTAGCTAGAGCGCAAGACAATTATAGTTTGCGCATCAACGCCAGAAATTTCGTAACTATACCTACAATCACTGTTACTGCTCCGCGATTATTTAATAGATTACCAGACAATCTAAGGTGTGAGAGAGTGAAAACAGTATTCGTATAGGCAAGAAAATAATGGCCTTTTTAATTTAGCATTCTGAATTGATACTTTGTAAAATTCAATGATGTTATAATTCTGAAAATATTTTATAATTTAACCTACTTTATACTCCGTTTAAATTTACTATTGCTTCGCCGTTCGTTGTCAAAAAACCGTCTAACTATGTTAAGCCGCAGAAGCTACGAACTTACTCGATTATCGACAGTTCTTCGGGCAATATATAAGATCAAAGGTACCGCCAATCTATCTTGGATGAGACCTTTTAAATCCAGGTTGAGCAAACCCTCGGGCGGATAAAACTGTGAACACGCACCCGATCGTTTTCAGCAGGGTAGAATGCACGGAAAATCAGATTGTTGAAAGAGTTCCTTGCTTTTGTAGCGTAATTCCACGTCTATCACATTGTGATAGAATTTTTGTATTCAAAATCTGGCATCGAGTAAACCTTTCCTGAATGCTCATAATCAGGCAAACCGAACTCTTTGCTTGTTGAATGGTGATTGCATTGATTGCTTTTTGAAGTCTTACAACTCAATCACTGAATGAAATCATCAAATTTAATTCTTTAAGGAATGTTTTTTTGAAATGATTGCATTCTTTTACGATTCATTTTTTTAAATACATCGACCATCGTCTTCTACAAAATTTATCTAGTAACTTTTTTTTGCTGACAGGACAGTACTGAGAATAGTTTTTGAAATTGTGTTGCCTTGAGTTGTATTCCCTTCGCTTTTAGTTGAAGTACTATTCCAGTGTATGCACAATTGAAATCGAATTAGAAACCATCCACTTAGTTCGGTATCTTTCCTCCCCATAACCATTACAGATACAAAAGACCTTTTCCTCTATTCCCTTCAAATTATTTTACAAAAGTCGCCCTCCCCGTCAGCTGTCCATTCAACTGTCTTCCCACTATTTCAACATTGGAAAATATGTAAATACTTACCGTATTACTATCATCATCACCAGCACAGATGACGTACCCAACAAAAAGACAACTTTCTCCCATTTTCAGATGACACTTCCCGTCCCAGTTGGCCCTATCCTAGCTTGTAGTCAGTCAAGCAAGCTAAGGGATCCAAAAATAACCAAGATAAAAGCCAGCACCACACACATTCTACCCCCGAAAAAGACGAACATCAACCATTTGTTGCTTCCACACCATTTCAAGTCTATGGAGCGACTTCGTGTCAAAAGCATTAAAAATTCTGACATTATGTTCGTAACCTTGTTGCTTCTGTCATGTGAATGTGTCGTCCATTTGCAAAGTGAACAATGGGGGGAGAGCAAGCTCCCCGCGCCGCCCCAATAAATGACACGATGAAATAATAGAAAATGTTGGAAATGTGTAGAAAATTCATGGAAACTTCTTTTTCACCCACCGCAAGGAATATGAACGAATGACATTTCCGTCTGTGGTAAAGGAATGGGCGGACGATGGAGGGCAAAATGGTAAAATGGAAAATGGAAATTCTCCAGCAATTTGATTTAAATTTTCGAACATTTCTGTTTGGTTATTATGATTATTTTCGGTGAAAAGGATCAGAGGACATAAAAGCAAATGGACTTCCTTTCGGTTGTTCGGTTGGGCTGAGTGGCAGAGGGAACATGAATACTTGGATTTCAAATGAATGAAGCAAATATGGGGACACTATAAATTCATTAGGGGAACTCGGTTGCATGGTGACCAAGGATGTCAGTGTAAGTTTTTATCTATGTTGGATTTTTTTGAGTTCAGTGAATCGGACAAATAATAGTCACAAGCGCAACAGATTTGACGACTCAACGATAAAAGCAGGCAGGGAGGGAGACCCTACGGTTTGCTAGCATGCGGAGCTTTATGCCCCCATGTTGATTCACTTCAAATATACCCTTTGCTTTTTCAATAGGATTGGACTCTTTATGCAGGACATTTGATAAGTTCCAGATCCTTTTCATCTTAACAGGTTTCCGTGTAGTCATTACAGGTGATGCCGATGTGTGACGATAGTGAGCTAACGCGGAAATATTGTCTCTAGCCGTTGATAATGTGCAACCCAATAGCCCAATATTCAGAAGCAAATCTGCATCCTCCGGACTCGACAACTAACTAGCCCACTCCACTTTTCGATTCAGTGTGGATCAATGGTTTGGTATACAAACTATTGAGACTGAATTTTACCCATACTACTATTAAAATCATACACAGTTTCCTTACGGGTCGTAGATTCTACGTTCGTGTAGGAACATTCACTTCACCGGTCTTTGAAACTCATGCAGGAGTTGTGCAAGGTACAAAGCTTGGTCCGCCCCTATTCAATTTCCATACCCATGACCAACCACGAAATTGTGAGAAAAAAACAACACTGCTAATCGCGGATGACTCCTTCACGTATTCTTCTTACAGAATGTCCTCTGTAGCTCTCCGCAATGTTGAGGAACATATCTTTAAACTCGGGGACTACTATCGAAAAGTGGGAATTAAAATAAACACGACCAAAACCGGACCGCCTCATACAATGTTTCGGCCACCAAGTGCAAGAACCTTGCCTTGACCATGCCCGATAACTTGATTATTCGACCAAAACAAAAGTTGTAATACCTAGGAATTCACTTCGAAGAAAGCTCTAGCCACTCAGCCACTCTAAAAAAGGTCAACCATGCGCTATCCCTAATCCTCCCACTGATGAGAATAAGGAACGGTATGGATACAAGAACCAAACTCTTGCTCTATTGTTTCCCAATATGGTTCACGATAAGTCCAAGCCTAATGAAGAAAATTCAAATCTTCGAGCGAAAAGCACTTAGTTACTTCACAGATCGATAGCAAAAAAAAAAAACAAAATAAAAAGGTACACCATCGATCGACAAAAATAATCCGAAAGACATTAAAAAGTGCACAGAAGCCTTCCTGGACTATTCTAAAAAACTGGTACAACAAGGCTTGCTGAAGGCGGTTTTGGAATACAAGGCTTAATATCAGGCAGTGGCAGATGTGCACTATATAGGAAACAAGGATAATGAGAGACCAAAGAGCAACAGGGATCAAGAAGAGACTCCACTTGCTGCGAAAACATCCTAGATCGACGAATGAAACGTCATCGATCCATCCAGGGCGTAGCTGCACGGAAGGAAATGCGCAGAGATCATTTTTATATCGCGGTTATCATTAGGGTATCGTCTTCGAGAAAAGCCATCACGTTGGTGTAGCGTAGTATAGAGGTGAAGTTATCCGAGATGGTCATAGAATATATGTATCTTGGCCAAGCTCGACGAACTTCTTTGGTTACTGTTTAATGCAATGCGCGGATAGGTTGTGCTAGTAACGTCATTGATGTGTGGCAATGTTCAAGACTCAATATCAACCCCTAAGAAGATTCCCGGGAATTCAAGGCCTTGCATTTGGTTGTCGTAGATGAACATTAAGACGGGTAATCTTCTCCAAGAATCATGCTTCAGAACAATTTAAACTCCCTTAAAGACTGCTCATAACATAAAAGACGGTCCGCGGAAGAATAGCATTCCTATCCTATTATCCTTTAATGAGCAGTGCCTGTAAGCAGTTGAGGCATCTCTAAGACAATAAAGCCGAAGCTGCTGCAGGTTCTGGTCGATACAGACGCAAATTCCCAATCTCCGGAATATAAGGCAAACTGTGCTCCACAGAAGTTCTGATATACTAAGCTGAAGACATCATTCTGGAGCCTTGGGAGCCCCAAAACGATTTCTATGACCTCTTCTTTTACTCTGTTCCGAGCTTGGCACAAATAATTTTCGACTCTTATCTGCCTACACTCTCAGATTTGGTAAGCGTCACTGAGGCACAGAAAAGCAATTCGCTTGTAGGCTGTGATGATAGCGCCAGACACACCCAATGGATGCAATGATCTGTCGACAATTACATGTCGTATTTGACTTCATTACAATTGACAATTTTGTTTGCTAACGTATCCGCCAAGTATAAAATGAGCCTCATCTCTGAAGGATCTGTTGTATGAAAATTGGTCAACCAAAAACATAACGCTCATGGCCAGAATCCATGGCCAGTTGCCTACGTGAATATGCAAATCAAAAATACTACAGCCCCAAATGATGTGCTCACTGAGAAAGTGACAGTACTTAGATATTCTGCAACACCTTTACAGGCATCAGCGACAGCCATTATTTCTCTAAAGCTTGCATTTTGACGGTGGATGGTCCGTTAGGCATCTTCTAAGAGCCAGCCAGAAACACGGATGTCCAACAAGGTCCACGAATTGAATAACGCTTTTTTATGATGTAGTAGTCTGAATATGTTAAGAATCTCTATTTCACTGCTTTAGACCATGATCACCGAGTTTTTCCAAGTCCAAGTGCGCAAGTGCTATGCCGTACGGACCTGTGAGTATTTTTCACCGCAAATATGACGCGCAGTACCGTAGCACAACCACTGTGTGCACATAGCTAAATATATTTATGAGTACTTTTCGACGCAAACTCGTTGCGGCTGCGGGACCACAAGTTTACATCGGGTCTTTGAGGACAACTTTGCTTTAAATAAAATTTACAAAATTCTTATTTGCTTTTAAAAAAAAACGGAGCCACTATAGGATCACTGTCTGTCCATCTGTCACCACTCAATTAAAAATTATTACCAAATACTTATGACGGCGGTCCCTTAAAGCTATTCAATCAAGTTTTTTAATTAATGCAGTCAAATTATTTGGTTGTTTTTGACGCTTATTCGCGTTCAGGAATCAACACCTAGAAGATACCGCATATAGAAAAAAGAGGGAAAACTCTTCGAGACCATATTTCCGTGATGGACGAACTGTTTGCATACTCCAAGTTTGTACGGAACCTTCGTTGCGCAAGTCCGACTCGCACTTGGCCGGTTTTTTATAAATTTTGAATTGACTAAATCTCCTTACTTTTGGTAGATAAGTCCTTTTTGAAAATAGACATGCGTCCAAGGGGTCATGAGTACCCTTTTAACGCTGTCGTCTTACACTAAAAATAAAGCAGCAAAAGAGACAAGTACAGGTGCCTTTAAACTCCTCAAACTTTTAATCGTGTTACGTGCCGAAAAAAAAACAACGAATTCCTTTTAGCCGCTGCCCTTGAGATTAAACTTATGAGATTTTCGGCGCATGACAGGTGGTCCAGTGAAAGTGAAGGGCTGTTTACGAAAAAAAAAAGTGGCCAGGTGCGAGTCGGACACTCACACGAAGGGTTCCGTACCCCCCTTCAATGTTCTTCATATTCTTTAACTTCTCATCTGGAAGTTCTTGTTTTAATATGAATTTACCAGAGCCCGTTTCTAACTTTTTCTTTACTTTCCAAATTGTTTCATTCACTTGTACATTTATGCTTCAAGACATTGCTTCTCGACGAACTTTATGATCCTATATCATCGCGAAGTATTAATAGATTTTGATTTTTGCGAGTATAAAAGTCAGTGCGGCTAGACTGCGTATCCTTAGAATCTTGACTTTTTTAAACAGTTTCTAAGGACCGCACTAATAATTATTTGACATAAACTTCAACTGGTTAACCGATCCTAGGAAAAAGGGTCTAGGCAGACAGATGGACACCGAAATGATTCTATAATTGTAAAGTTTTTTCATTTGATATACGGAAGCTTAAAAATTATAAAATTTGTGAGTGCAGTCAGTGTTGAAGCCAGTCAATTGAGTTCGGCATATTTTTCCCACCTACGAATTTTATTGCTCGATTTTGAGCTCTATCAAACAGGCCTAAAATGGACATGCGACCATACCCAGTTATTTGGATATTTTCGGTGGTCCTATCTTGGCCTATCAGATCGTTAGCTTCAAAACTCCTAGCTGTTTAGGAACTTCCACTTTTCTTATGATTTTCGGTAAAGTGTGCTTATTAAAACACTACCGCTCCTTCGTTGAAGTTTAAGAGAAGCACTGTTTGTTTGATTAGTTTCAAAGTTCTTAAATACTGATATCACTTTTGTTTTCTGTGAATTTTCCCAGAAACCCATCTCATTAATATTCAAATAAACGTGGTCGATCGAGGTCACCCAGATCGACGCATTCATCCTTGTTACCTTGACATTATCTCTACCTTGAATAATTTCGTCAGAATCCGGTCAGTATTGAATTGTCATACCACCAAATTGTGACATTTTTGTCATTTAAGCCAACTCACGCAGCGCCACGAGCCTAGGCCCAGACATATTGCAAAACAAGTTAATAAATACATAACCAATTAATAACTAATAACACAACATGAGAAACGAAGCTAGTTAAGCTGTCATAAGTAAAACGATATGGAAATCGTTTAAAATTATAAACAATTAAAATAAATTGATTGCAAAACACATTTGGATTAGCATAATCAATTGGGTTCCTCATGACTTATGTAACACTTCTTCGAATATGATCCAAACGATTCAAATATGGTCCAAAAGAAAATTAAGCCCTGCCTAGACGGAAATATACCAAATAAATGAATGTAGAGAATCTCACTCTCGATGGTTCTGAAGACCATTAATCTGATCATCTGCAGACGGCGAAGATAAAAAAAAATACATTTTAGCATTTAAATTAATGCAAATTGAATTTTTTTTGATTGCGACTAAGGTAATTACCCGAACGATAAAATAACGTGAAGCATGTCAAACATCAAATCAGAGACTATTAAGTCTTATTTTTTGTTTTTGAATTAATGACCAAGGAACGTGTTTACGTAGCCTGTGAAGTCGTTAATCATTTCTAAAATCAGAAACATAAAAACACAACCAAGGTGCTAAGTTGGCTGCGTCTTTTTCAACCCTTCAATTAGAAGGAAGAATTTTAATACAGTACTTCAAGGAAGAAATCACATCTAGTTAACATTCCAAAAAAGCCCAGTGACAAGTCCGTTGGATGACAAAGCTGCACTTTTAAGGATTGGAAGAAACCAGAGAAACCATGGTCTTTCCAAGCAACCAAGCCACTCCATAGTCATTCTATTACAACCTCCCTTTCACAACAAAAACCCTTCAATCAAAACTTTTTTCCAAACAGAATATTGGGGAACGTAACGGGCGCAATCGGATGCCCTAACCAACCAACCATCATAACCATCGTCGGCGGTGTTCCATTCCCGGTGCTGCGTACGTTGAACACTCCCCGTATTTTTGTTCTTAGATCTTCACTCATTCAGGCATATTTTCTATTTCTTGGAAGAAGCGAACCGGTCGAACTAAACTAGTTGGCCCTAAAAATCTTTAAGGTACACGACAAACGACTCCCGCAATGTGTTCGTCATGTGCTGCCTCTTGGAGCATTGATGAAATTAGCTTCAGGTGCGTTCAGAACGGCAGCTTTGACACAATTTAGGTTATCAATATTACAAATGCAATTAGAAACATTAAGCAAAGTCATAAACTTGATCTAAATATGCCCAGTGTAGCTAATCGCTATAGCACCAACATTGAAGTCAAACCCGGGAACAGATTTAGTGAATCCCTGGTCGGGCGCCAGTTAAAACTGGATAATTCGGTTTTACTTAAAAATTACTAAGCAATGGCTGAATCAGTTATGTCGATTTGGTGGAGTTGTGTGTTAGCTTATTTTAACCAACAAGGATCCTCGGTGACTTCTGAAACATGAAACATAAATAAACTTCTCATCTGATACCAAAAATTCTTTCACCAATATTAAGATTGGGTTTTAAGAGCCAACAAAGGCTTTTTTTTATCTTGGCATTGTTAGAGACGAAACAGGCAGAAACAGGCTTGCAGGTTGAAGGTTTGCGAAAAATTCATAGACATGTAGACACTTAAGAATAAGGTTGGTCAATCTACACTTGATATGGGGCCGAACCCATCCAAGACTTATTGAAAAAAATTTGGATTGACGGGATGGCCTATTGCCAAGCCACCCGCGGTCGATATTGGAGTGTAGTAATATTTCGTAATTAACTGGAAAGTTGACTCTTTTTAATGAAGCAACAATCATTCAAGAATATTGAAAAGTTTTTGTGTCTTAATTCTTGTTTGTCTTTGGGGTTTCGAGACGAGAACATTTCATTCTTAAGTATCATCCTTTGTCCAGTTTTGGGTCATTTTTCAATTGAATTGAGGCTGATATCAATTTTGTCCACTTTCCAAGAATAAAGACTGGGAAATTCGTTGAGAGACAACATTGGCTTTTTTCCTCGGAATCGGACTTGTTCTAGAAAATTCAAAGCTTCACTCTACAGTCTCTTTGATAAATTCTAATTCCGGTATTTGGTTAGTTTTCCACAAAAGGCCCTATTCAACGTTTAACCCTCCACAAGTTCAATGCACGCGATTCCCGCGATGATATCATAAGCGGTCAACATTTAAATATTAACAATTAATTAACTTAACGCTCATACGTCATCTTCTCTTTATGCCAAGGTCTGGCAGTCAACCAAACAATCAACTCTAAATTGCCTAAAATGTTGACCAAACTAGAAGTCACATCGGACTTCAAACAAACAGCCCCCGCCTAGGCATTTCTCATTCAACAACTTTCGCCGCTTTGCATTTATTAACCTTTTCCATAAATGGTTGATTATGTTGGCAAATTTAAAAGCAACATTAAGAACCTCTTCGCAAGGCAAACAAAAGCCCCAAACAAACGACTCGATCTGTGAGCACCTCTATAAGACTGTCGCGCATATCAAATGAACTTGTAGGGCGGCATTTGACTAACTAAATATTTTTTTTTTGTATCTATCCTCACATTTAAGATGGATTCCATTCTATACTTCCGTATGCTAAAGTTCTATTCGCGTCCGGAGACTTCTTTGAGACCTTCCTCGTTCTCGTTAAGTCACATTCGAGTAAGTTTTAACGACCAAACCAGTTGCCAGTTGTTATCTATTTGCTTTATTTTTTGGCAAAATTTGAACAGTTTTTGGTTTTAGATTGTTGATTTGATGGAATAGATACAATTTGTGGTTATAGAACGCAATATGCGAGGAGGAATCATTCTTGAGTTGGTGCGACAATGGTGGGCATAATTTTTCGACGGGGAACGGTGAAACCTGTCACATCTCATTTTTGGCGACTATAAATGTTGTGATCGGAGATTTCGTATCGTCATTCGCTTCTTTTATACCAAACGAGGAGAAGGCAAAATGGTAAGGATTCAAATGGAAATGGAAAAAAATTAGAATAATCAAAAATGTTCTTTGTTGATTTGTTGTAGAAACTCTTGATTGTTGGATTGGCAATTATTGCTGCAGTTAGCGCCGGAGCGCCATCTGTTGACTATCTTCCACCCGTTGAAGATATTGTGAGCAGCAACCTTTTGGAAGCTGAACCCGCCAACACTTTGGCTGAGGATGGTTATCATTATAGGACCGTTAAGAGATTCCGTCATCGTCGTGATGTCAGCGAGCTCGGCGTCCCAGCTTACGACTACTTGCCACCAACTGGTAATCCATTTGTTGCTTCTCAACAAAACATCAAGGTTCCAGCTCCAGCTCCAATTAAGCAATTAGCCCCGATTAGGCAACCAGCTCCAATCAAGCAAAAAGCTCCCGCCCCAGTGAATGAGTACATTCCCCCACCAGCACCGGTGAAGGTTCAAGCCCCAATTAGGCCTCAGGCCCCAATTAAGATTCAAGCTCAAATCAAGCCACAGATCCCACTGAAGTTGCAAGCACCAGCTCCGGTTAGTGAATATATTCCACCACCAGCACCTGTGAGCATCAAGGCCCCAATTAGGAAGCCAGCTCCAATTAAGATTCAAGCTCCAATCAGACAGCCACTGCGACCAATCCGCGTTCAGGCTCCAGCACCATTGAAGCTGCAAGCTCCACTTTCACTATCGGCTCCTCTTCAGCTCCCAGCACCAATTTTCCTGAGTAGCTACATCCCTCCAGTTCAATACAGCTCATACTCCCTTGGTCTTCCCACTTTGGGTGGAGTGTCCTCTCTGAGTTCCCTTGGATCTCTGGGTTCTCTTGGCTCATACGGCTCAATTGGTTCCATTGGTAGCTATGACACATCATTGCTATCAGGTCTCAATGGACTCTCAAGCATCAGTAGCCTGCCATCCCTAAGTGGACTTTCAAGTGTAAGCAGCCTTCCAAGCATCTCCAGCATCAGCAGCCTGCCAAGCTTAAGCGGAATCTCAAGTGTGAGCAGCTTGCCTGCCTCTGCACCTGCACCAGAACCAGCACCAGCTCACACCTTGTCAGCTGATGGCTACCGCTACAAGACCGCAAGGCGCTCTTAAGCACCGCTTTAACAAAACCGACACAAGCAAGTAGGCTATTTTTACGATTTGAAGGAAAATAAAAACAATAGAAATAAATTATTTTAGAAAACGACTGTTTTGACTTTTTTTTCCTTTTTTCTTGACACTGATGACAGCTGTCAAATTTTTTTGTGATTTATTTGATTCAAATTGACGTCCATCTTGACTGAAGTTTGTATGAGTTAAGCACCTCATCGACCGCAAATTACCCAAAGCTAATTCGGGACTTGATATTCCCGCCGCCGCTGCTAATGCCATCATTTTGACAGGTGATAAATTACCCAAATCTTGACAGTTCTTCGTTTTCAATAATGGATCTCAGTAGGGATGAAGCCGCTGTGCTGGAAGCATAGTTCAATGTGGTTTTTTGAAAAAAAAAAAAGAACATCATGATGCATGGCGGGTAAATATTTGTTTGGACTTTTGACGTAAGCTGATGTGGCTGGGGCTAGCTAGCCAGGTTCAAAAGGTTCGCTAGGTTGGTGGTACGCATCGCTGATGTTGTGTGTAACGTTAAAGTGATTAATTATCACCCGGATATAAGGGATTTATGGAGGAGTGATTTCATACTAAAACGGTCTGATTGAGTTAATCGCGATTGAATTTATGATGAGATAATCGTCTTGATTTAGTATGGCGTTGAAAATTAATGAATGAAGCGGGGTGCATTCATGTGGATTTCATGCTTGCTCCAGGGTGGCAAACTTCTTGGAAGCGTTTTGTATGACATGTACATAAGTCCGGTTCGATAATGAGCAAATTTGCTGGTTAGTCACATGCGAATGAGTTTATTGGAATTCTTTTGATGGAAATTCTTTGTGGTTTTACCGAGGCTGAAGAAAGAATGCTTGTAAGCGTAGCAAAAGAGGGTCCCGATTCTTGTTTCCTTGTCATTAAGGTGGCTTCACACTTTGCTTTAACAGGACTTATTAGTTCTTGGACTTTACATTTTTTGTAGACCGTATGAAAGCTAGTCAGGGCTCTTAACAGACATGGGAAGAAGGAATGGTTATTTCTGGTAAGGGGACGCTATGCAGGCTTGGTACGTAATTGTTAACTCTTAATAGAAGATTTAAACTGAAATCTTTTTGAAAGAGATTTTAAATAGAGCTTAGACTTTTACTTATTTAAGGAGTAGTCTCTGAGAGAGAGTTTTTTTGGAGAGTGCGGTTTGCAGGGCACAATATTCAGGACTTTGACTGAATGTGACCGTATTGACGAAAGACTGGAGATGACCTAAGATTTCGGGGGCTTCAGAAAATTGAAATTAACTGAGGGATGAGCTCATGAATTTGAGATTTTCTCGACATAATTTATTGATAAAATAAAGGTTCTAAGAGCCTACCTTGTGGAACTAAAGAAATCAGAATTAATTCAAGGATGAATGGAGAGAAAGTATCGTGGATAATTTTGCGATTGAGCTGTTATTTGAAATATATTATTTTTAAACTCTTTATTTCTGCATGGATAGTTGAAGAATGGTTGCAAGAGGCTAAAATGTAGGCACTTGAGAATTAGAAGGACTATAGTACAGCTGTCTAATGACAAGGTGCGACACGAACACCTTTTTTTTAACTGAAATCAACTTTGTATCCAGCATCAATTTGTCCGTAGTCTTGCATTTAGAAAGCAATGACGGAACAAAGACAAACTTTATATCAGTAAAGGTCAATGCAATCTCAGTTCTTGAAAAGAATATCCTTCAAAGAAAAACGTCGGGACCTGTCTCGCACACGATGAGGAGTGGGATCCAGTGTCCTGATTTCGGAAGTCTAAATCACGAAATTTACGGATGGGTCAAAACTGGATGAGAAAGTCGAAAGTGGTACCTTTTCGAGAAATCTTAACCTTACTTTGTGCAGTGTATTTCAAGTCTAATTTTTTTTTTTTTTTTGTTACTTTTATTTTGATTTTTTAAGATCTTTCTTGTGGAAAAAAAATATTGAAGTGGTAAAAGCATTTATTTAAATATTCAACTTTGGAATATTTTTGAGAGAAGCTAAATGTCACACTGTATGGGAATCTGGGTCTCTATCTTTTCAAATCTTAAACTGAATTTGCTGGAATCTGAAATCTCTCTCAAAGTCCTTCCTCTCCCCCTACACGACATTGGCAGATAGGTTATCCATGCGCTCTCTCGTTGTCTGTCCTGTCTGTGACTTAGGAATACAATGTTAAGCGGCATTACACAACTTTGCATGATGAAGAAAAGTAGAAAAGCTAGAAAAATTATTGTAGCCGAATTTAAGAAAAAATTAGTGCAGCTAACAAGGACACAGATAATGAACTGAGTTAAGCTGGCTCCTTCGAAGTTTCTTACACTTAACCAAAGCTAAAAAATTACATTCAGTGATGTAGTTTAAATAAAATAATGTTCGATTAAAATGGCTGAATCTGGAGCACTATCACATAAAACATTTGCGCGACGAATATGGGCGACTATGTTTCTAAGAAATTTTGTGACTCCGTTGCGGAACGTGAATGTTTTTTAATACGTTTTGGCGAAAGTACGGACCAGACAGACGTCAACCACTTATCAATTTTTATTCGCTGCGATTTAAAAAATTATCCTATTACGGAAGAAATGTTGAATAAAAAGTGATATCTATGAATCTGTCAGTCCCACTGTTATAGATTAAACAGGGTTTCAAAATTGTTCCTGCTTTGTGACTGATGGAGCTAAAGCAATGACAGGACTCCTTAAACTGAATTGTATTCACTGCCCTTTAATCCACTGAATCATACACCAAGAAGCTTTATGCGGAAAACTTTGCGCCAGATGGACGCAATGAAGGGGCGGAAATAAACCTTTGACTCATTGTAAATTTCATGATTTTTAGCCCAAATCTATGCAGCGTTTCTTTCTTTCTTATTTCCCGAATCACAAAGAAGTTTTCATGAAGATAGGAAATTTCGAAAGATGCCACTTTTCTGAGCACATTCACGAGGTAATTTTGGAGTTTGAAAATCGATTAACACTGGCTTTTGAAAGTGTAAAGACATACTTCCAATTGCAGTTATGCGACCTACTATCCGACCCCTTCTACAAGAGAAGAGCGGAAATTGGAATATATTTTTTAAGCTCTTCGATAATTGCTTTCCGAAATTAGCGAATTTCGGTTTTAAAATGAGTTCGATGATGGAAAGCAATTATTTTTACGAAAATGCTTATTCAACCATGAATATTATTTCATCAAAATACAAATCTTCATTGTCGTAAAAGTCACGAATATTGATATTGACACTAAAAACATCGTAAAAGAAATGAAGATATAAGTAAAAATAAAATAATATGAATGATTTGTTTTATTAAAAGCTCAAAGTATTTTGTTTCGATGGCCCATCAGTTAAATTTCATCTTGGCTCGCACACGATTCCAGTTTGGACAGCCCTTTTCTAACCTAACCTAACCTCACCTTGCCATCGATAAAAGGTTTAACATCATAAATAATAATACTGATGGATGAAGTCGATTAGATTAACGATCGAAAAATTTGAACTCATCGCGTTAATTTATGTCGCAAAGGCATCCGCTTCATAAAGAGCCTCATAAGCGGTCACTTTCCTTGTTTGAATAACCCACAATCATCTATGCAGAAGAGTCAATCAATTTCGAATCGAATATTCTTTACTAGCCACTGAAAAAAGAAGTCCTCAAAGCAGTAGGCACATCTAAACCTTAGCTTAGGCAAGTGCTGAGAAAATTCAGACACTTTTCAGGTTGTTGTCCATGGTTACTGAAGTAGCCGAGGACTTCGGTCTCCTTAAATGCCATTGTTCGTCTCCGTAATCCGTTCAAAAACAAAGTGAAAAGTCTTCGGACAAGAAGTGTCATTTCAAAACTCGCGTCAACTTTTTACCGGAAAAATTCTCCTCGCAAAAAGAAAAGTAAAAGACAGAATGAAGAGGAAGGCTTTGAAAAATATTCTCGTATTAAAGGAAAACTCAAAATATTTCGCGAACAGATCTAAACGCCACAATTTTGTTATGAGGTTTGAAAAAAATAATGCAAACCATGGCACCCTTTACGACAGTTTCTAAAAGCGCTTAAGGAACAGCGAAAACGTAGAAAAGTTTCTCAAGATTGAGAAAAACTGCAGATTCCGGTCACATTGACCGAATAAGGACAAGGCTGCTACGCCTTCAAACCAGATGCAAGTGAAGATTTTTTCACAGCTCTCAACACTATCCAAACTTTATTGGACAATGAAAAATGGAGTTCGCTCACTCAAAGGAAAATTGTTAAACAAAAATCTGAAACTTTGAAATTTCGATATTTTTTGACTGTCAAATTATTGAAAGCCGACTGTTTTTTTGAAAGAGGAACAAAAATCAAACAATTATTCTGAAAGACACGGACTGAAAAACTAAGCTAAGATTTGGATATTAATTTCTTCGCACACAAATTAAGGACACTACAAAATGCCTTCAAAAACTTAACACAAATATGAGTAGAAAAATCCTTTTTCGCACGAAAACAAATTTATCACTTGTAGAATTTCAGGAACGCAACTTTGCCACCGAAATCTTAATTCGCCTTTTTATTCAGTTACTCAAACAAAATACTTTGAGTACTTGAGGAAGCAAACTATCTTTTTATCCTGCATCCTCTGTCCTACGACATGTGGTCACGACAAGTCCCCCTGTCATACTATGACTTGAATTTTTCGTTCACTCTCACTTTAAGCTCCATTAGCAAAGGCGATGATTTCAAATCCGCCTTAGTGTAAACAAATTTTAAATAAAACAGACACACTTATTTCCCGAACGCATTAAGAATGCACCTTAAAAGTCAGCTTATGGAAAACAATCTTTTGATTTATTACCATTTAAGCACGTTGATGTCGTCAAATCAAGTCCGAAAAAAAAAAACATAATATAATTCGAGAGAGGGAAACCAATTTTGAAGACAAATGTCAAAACCCAATCAGCCGGCTCAATCAAAATAAAATTAATACGAATAAAAAAAAAGCAAGCCTCGTATCGTGGCTTGATCATGACCTTGATCTTCCGCCGCGTCGTTTTATTTGCTACCATTCCTCTAAACTTTTGATTTTAATTTTATTAATTGCTTTCTACTCTCGAGGCTTGAGAAGATTTAGATACTAGTATCTAGAGTATTTTTGTGAGCACCTTAATAGGTCCCACACCTGAGTATGGGCTGTTTTTTTTTTTGTCAAAGCCCAAATAAGGAAATACCGATAGGCAAGTGATAAATTATAGTGATCTAGGACAAGTCATTAGGTTATCCGCACTAATTATCAAAACCGGTAGCAACGCATACACACGTATTTTCGGAAGAAGTTCTATCATCAAGGAGCCTAAGCCAATCAGAATGCATCACACGCGTGTCTCTTAAGTGAGCTGGTCTACAAGTTTGCCTGACAAGAACCATAGATGATGCTGGCTGGAAGCACCCCAATGGCCTTCGGCGTTCTTTAAAATATTCCATGAGGCAAAACGACAGACACACCGAATTTTAAATCAGCAAATAGACTTAGAATGCGAACGTGACTTTTGCGCTTTTCACTATAAATATCATGGCCAGCGGTAGGACTGATATCACAACACTTTGGTTTTGATTGGAATATAGTCGGGCTTTGAGATGGTAGGTTTACACACAGAAGAAGAATCTTTCATCGAAAGGACTTTCAATTTCTATTTTGCTGATTTTCTTTTTGGTTTTTCAGAAATTCTTCGTTGTGGGTTTTGCCGTGCTTGCTGCAGCTTGCGTTGCCGCTGAGCTTTTGCCATCCAGTGAATACTTGCCACCAGTGCAGGAGCTTTCTGGACTCGAGCAGGATCTCTCATTGGGAGGACTTGGTCTTTCCGGAGGCTTGGGCGATGATGGATACCGTTACAAGACCGTCCGTCGTCTCCGCCTTCGTCATCGTCGTGATGTCAGCGAATTGCCTTCATCCGAATACTTGCCTCCAGTTCAACAGCAAGTAGCACTCCCACAAATCTCTCAACAACTTTCCAGCATCGGAGCTCCATCCAATGAGTACTTGGCTCCATTGGCTCCAGCTGCCCCAATTTCCCAGATTGCTTCTGGTGTTCTTGCCGATGATGGATACCGTTACAAGACCGTCCGTCGTCTCCGCCTTCGTCATCGTCGTGATGTCAGTGAATTGCCTTCATCCGAATACTTGCCCCCAGTCCAACAGCAAGTAGAACTCCAACAACAATTGCCCGTCCAACAATTGGGATCACTTTCTGGTCTTCAATCGATTGGTCTCCCATCCAACGAGTACTTGGCTCCACTCCAGTCCAATGGTTTGTCTGGTGTTCTTGCCGATGATGGATACCGTTACAAGACTGTCCGTCGTCTTCGCCTTCGTCATCGTCGTGATGTCAGTGAGTTGCCTTCATCCGAATACTTGCCCCCAGTTCAACAGCAAGTAGCACTCCCACAAGTCTCGCAATTGTCCCTCCAACAATTGCCCGTTCAGCAACTCTCATCGGTCTCCAGCATTGGTCTGCCATCCAACGAGTACTTGGCTCCACTTTCTCAAGCTGGCCCAGTTTCCGAGATTGCCTCCGGTGTGCTTGCCGATGATGGCTACCGTTACAAGACCGTCCGTCGTCTGCGTCTCCGTCATCGTCGCTCAACTGAACTGCCATCGGTTGAATACTTGCCACCAGTGCAACAGCAGCTCGCTCTTCCACAAATCTCGCAATTGCCCATCCAACAATTGGGTCTTCAGTCAATTGGTCTCCCATCCAACGAGTATTTGGCTCCACTCCAATCGAATGTCCTGTCTGGTGTTCTTGGTGATGATGGTTACCGTTACAAGACCGTCAAGAAGATCAAGCGTCGTCACTAAGCTATTTATCAAAAATAAGCGCGACAAAAACTAAAAGGCTATGAAATAAAAGTGTGTACAAACATTCTCAATAATGATTTCTTTCAAATTCGTTTTCCTGACAGCTGTCAAAATAACGATAGCCCCTTAATTCGGGTGCAGTTTATAAGCAAAAAAAATGAACAGGTAAGCTTCGAAAAATAGCAGTTTCTTAAAGCCCCGCCCACCAATATTCATGCTGAACACTTTTTCACTTTATGCTGAATGGAAACTGAGCCTAAAGGCGCTACAAATAGTTCGTTTGTACAGACCGACCGTAGCGATGACATTAACCCAACCGTTGTCGCAAACCAAATAGTCATATTTCGAAACCATGCGGATGCCCCTCGATTAAGTTGAAGGACTTAAGTCAAACATGCTATCCAGCGCCTTTGGCAAGGTGACAGAAATAGGTAACTTAGATATGTGATTGATGGTTTTGGTATGGGTTTGAAACTTTGATGTGATCGGTTTGAATAATTGCTAAAAAGCAAAGTATTGGCCAAGGAGCAAAAATGTCACAATCGCGTCATGAGAGAAAAAATGTTTAAGCTTAAAATATATACGTGAAAGGCCCGGACGAGAAACCGTACTATGTACAACTCTACATAATTTAGCCTTTATTTTGACGGAAACAATTACTAGTTCTACCTTTCTACTGGACTTACAAAAACGAGCCCTGACAAATTACAAGTTTTCCAAAATAAACTGCTCAAGATGATGTAGAATTTTCCTTGGAATTTTTCAACCAACCAACTACACAGCTCCACAGTTCAATGTGCAATAATTTATGAAATGCAACTCCTTCTATAAATAAATGAACGAGCCCCAATCTTTGAAAAAAAAGGTAAAGCTAGAATCTATGTTTGAAGTACCTGAGTACAGTCTGACAATTTTAAAGAAATTTTTGGACATTTTATATTCAAGTGGGTGCACGTGTTTGAGTGTTAAGTGCGAGCGTGAGGAGCAGGATTCAAATCCGGTTAAGAACTTGTGACATATTTTAAAACCCCACCTCTCGCGATTGATCGACAATCCCACCGATGAGATCAAACTTTTAAGAAAAAGCTTCTAGGGCCATTCGGATTCGGGAATAAACTGTAGATTCAAGCCTCCCCATTTGCCAAAAAAATAATTCGTACACACAAATGGTAGAACTAGGCTCTGGCCCTAAAAAAAGTTATTGCGCCACAAATTTACAATTTTTTTTTACATATAAACAGATACCGAAAACAGTGCTCTTCGTTGTTTTAATGCCATCCGTGTGAATAGATACTTCTTTACCGCGGATGGCTTTTTTGTTTTTCCATAATTCCCCTTTTGGGAACTTAAGGTCGTTTGAAATCCTTCTAGAAATAAGCAGTCTGCTGAGAGCGCCTCTTCGCGCTTGGTAAAGCTTGGTTTGCACATTTAGTGGCTGAAGCAGAGAGTGGCGTCGCATCTACAAGAACTTAAACAACACAAAGTCTGCAGTAAAAAACAAAAAAAGTAAAAAAAAGAATATTGAATAAAGAACGGAGCATGCACATTTAGAACGGAGACGTCCAAAAAGTTTTTGTTTGAGTATCAAATTTACTGGAAACAAACTCGAACTTACAACAGTTTCTTAATTTTTTTTTCTAAAATTGAATAACTTAACACTTAAATTTAATTGGTAAAGAAATGGCGTTGAATTAGTATTACCAACAATAGCTGATACTTCCCGAAGTTTTTGCAAGGATTCAAGGCCGAAAGGAAGAAGACGGTCCTTATATGGTGGAAGGCGAAGAGGATCAGTTCAGCTTATATGGCGAAGTGCGAAACGACCCTACATTGGATGCGTACTCAATTTGTTGCCTGATATATGTAGTGTACAAGGTACTGGTGATTAATGGACATGAAAATTCTTTACTCTGAAGCCGAGGAGGGTGTTGCTTTTGTTGATTATTTGCTCAATATGAATACACCTTAGTCTCTTGTCAGTTTTATTTTGACCAGCGCAGAACTAGTCAAAGACGTCTCAACGTTGCTTTCAACAGCGTCATTCGTTACATTTTTGGTCTGCATAAGCACGATCAAGCGTCTGACTTCACACGACGATTGTATGACATTTAATAGTTAATTTAAACTGCGAACCTTATTCTTGCTCTCGGATATTCAATCGTGAATCAGCATATCTTTACGAGAGAATAAGGATGACCCTTTCTTACAGATCCTTTCAGAATTAACAATGCAACTGGACTGGAAAATAATTAAATAAATTTTTCTCATTGAATTAGCTTAGCTTAAATGAATTAGTCTACCCAAGGCGGGAATCAAATGTATTTCATTTATTATGAATACTTGCTTGAAACTGCAATATTTTCCCACTGCTAGAAGAGAAGCTAAGATAATACGCCTTCTCAAGGCGGGTAAACCTCCTTATAGCCCTGACAGCTATAGACTAATAAGTAGCCTGCTAAGTAGCATAAGAAAAATTCTAGAGCGAATTGTGAAAGAAAAACTATTAAAAGTTATAGGTGAGTGGAAAATATATCCTGACGAGCGAGGTTTTAGGCGCTATCACAGCACATCCCACCAAGTTCTAAGTATTGGCAATAGAATCAAAAGTAATCTCACCTAAGGAAACTCCACGGGTATGATATTACTTAACCTCGAAAAGGCTTTTGATTCAGTTTGGCATGATGATGGCCTTCTATTCAAAAAGATATTTTATAACTTTCTTCCATTTTTATGTAAAATTGTCCAAAGTTTTATGCCCAATCATTGTTTTAAAGTACATGTCAATAATGGTGCTTCAAACTTTTTTTATTTTGCTGATGATCTACCCTAAGGTGCGGTTCTATATCCTGATTTATATAATTTGTTTACGTCTGACTTCTCAAATTTGACAGAATGCCAATATTGTTGAAAACTTTTTCAAAAAATGGAAGTTAAAATTAAATGCGGAAAAAACCCAAGCTATTTTTTTCACTTGGAAATGAAAAACTTGCTTTCTTCCGCAAAATCAACTTAGATTGCATGGAAATCTAGTTCAATGGGAATCTTTCGTTAAACATTTAGATTTCCACATGGATCCGTACAAAAAGTTCAACGTACAAAACAACACTGCAAATTCAAATTAAAAATGTAATGTTGCTGTCAAATTAATGTATCCTTTTATTAACAAAAAATCGCGATTATCAACTGAAAATAAACTGACAATCTTTAAGGTAATATTTCAATCAATTCTTTTGTATGGTTGTCCAGAATGGTGCAATTGCTAAATATCCCTTGGCATTAATCCACGACAGATTTGCATATGAAAGCCAATGTTGAATTGATCTCTAATAGAGTACAGAAACTCAACGAAATGTTTCTTATAAGATGTGATTTTTTCGAAAACCCCCCAATTAACCAAATTAATATGTTTTTTTTTGTTTTGTTAAAATTACATACACATATCCTTATTTGTTAATTTATTTATTTATTTATATATCCCTTTATTTATTGATTAAATTGTTTATACTCACTTAATTGTTTATATTTCTATTTAATTATTTGCCTATTTATTTATTTATTTATTTATGTAATTATTTATTTATTCAACTATTTATTTATATTTATTTATATTTTTTTTTGTTTTCTTATCTGTGATACTTAGTAAAATACTGTTGTAATATTTTTTTTCTCTCTCTCTAAATGGAGGGGTTTACTCGTACTCTAGCATACGACTCATTCACCTATTGTTTTTTATAGCTTATTGTCTTATTTTTTTCAGTTGAAAGATATGCTATATTATCGTATCGTTTGCATTATAAATTGTGCGGGAGCAGACCTTTAAAATTGTAGTTATTGTACGAAATAAATTTAAATACATACATACAAATGAATTATGCTTTTTATGTTATTGATAAAATTAACATAAATAAACATAAATTTTGACGCTGCAGCTTCATTATTATTTTCAATGAATCATTATTATTCATATATATATATATATATACATACATAGATTTAAAAATAAATAATAATAAAATGAATAATACACAAATTAAAAAATTAAATTAAATATAATTAATAATAATAAAATAAAAATAAATATTTTAAAATAATACAATAATGGACTACCGGTTGCACATGTCGTTCATATCTATCACTCTGAGGTGAATTTTGACCATGACAGCTGTCACATCAGCAACTTCATGTCATTGTCTAATTATTTCAGTCTAGGTTATTTGTCATTAATGAAAACACACAAGTTTTTGTTAAGCCGTAAAATGTCTACATTCGTGCCATCAAAACAACTTTTGCGGGAAGTTTTAATAAGCTTCTTTCATTTAAAGAAAAAGAAATCGAAGCCGCATCAATTGCTTAACGAAGCTTACCCGGGCTATACTATAGACGTTAGAATGTGTCAGCGGTGGTTTAAGCGGTTCAAAGATGGTGATTTCGATACCGTAGACAAAGAACGTCCCGGCCAGGTGAAAAGTTTGAAGACCATGAATTGGACGCATTACTCGATCAAGATCCGTCACAAACGCAAGAAGAATTTGCAAAATCACTTGGCGTCGCTCAGCAAACCATTTCCGATCGTTTGAAAGCAATGGGAATGATCCGAAAGGTAGGACATTGGATGCCGTATGAATTGAAGCCACGAGACGTCGAACGCCGATTTTGCATGTCCGAAATGCTGCTTGAACGCCACAAAAAGAAGTCTTTTTTGCATCGAATCGTGACTGGTGATGAAAAATGGGTACATTACGATAATCCAAAACGTCGGGCAACGTATGGATATCCCGTATAAGCCTCAACATCGACGGCCGTTCAGAATATTCATGGCCTGAAATTATGCTGTGCATTTGGTGGTACCAGAAGGGTGTTGTGTGTTACTAGCTGCTAAAACCGAATGAAACAATCACAGGCGAGGTCTACCGACGACAATTGATGTGTTTGAGCCGAGCACTGAAGGAAAAACCGCCGGAAACGGTCGCAAGACACGATAAAGTTATTTTGCAACATGAGAATGCTCGGCCACATATTGCAAATGTCGTCAAAACTTACCTTGAAACGCTCAAATGGGATATGCTACCCCATCCGCTGTATAGTCCAGACCTTGCACCATCCGATATGGATACTGGATAACATTACTTCTCGCACTCTCAATCGAGCATCATTAGAAGTGATGATTCAAATGTAATTCGAACGATTCTGTTACGTAGCTTGCACTTTAAACCCTTTAATTTTTAACCCTTTCGCTCCCAATTTTTTATTTCTGTATGATTCGCTTTTTTATGTAAATCTTTGTTAATTGTAATAGATTAAACGGTTTTTGGAATTTTAGGCTGGGACGTATTGTCCCATTGATATTTTTGAGTGGGATGTATTCGTCCCAATTGGACTCAAGAAACAAAAAATATTTTTTCAAGAGTTCAAGTTTTATTAGAAAAAAAAGGAATATTAATAAAAAACAATAAATAAATTAAAAAAGAAAACGGGTACCATATTTATAAGGGAAATGTGTTATTTATTGTAAATAGTAAAACATGTTACGCACAAAGCGAACTTGCAGCTGGCGCAAACAGTTTAAGTTCGTTACTTCTGGCATGTGCTCCCCGATATTAAACATATGGTTTGGTTTCTTAGATGGACGCGACCAGAACTACGCCTTCTCTGGAGGGTTCCTGATAATTTCCTTTCCGATACCTATCATCTGCTCAGCCAAAGGAACGGAAACTGGAGTAGCTCTAGCTTTTTATAATGCGATTCAGAGAAGATTGTAGAGGCGTTTACAACCGCCAGGTTCAATATCTTGAAAAAAAAAACTTTTTTCCACCATTTAGTAGAACTTCGATCCAAATCATATGTAGAAATTTTTTGATCTGCCAGATCCACTCCTCCTTTTATTTCGTTGTAGCTTTTGATTGCAACTGGTTTAAACGGTTGATACCGTTTCAAAGATGACCTGCCTTTGAATTTCGTCATGCTTTCATCTATAGACTGGGAAGGTGATTCTGTTCTTTGAGCTGGAAAGGTGGTCTTAACACAATTTACCAACTCTTCAATGTTGTATAGCTTAGAACAATCTATTGGTTTTGATGGATAGTTAACGTATAACTTTGCCATCAAAAGCTGGAATCGGTTTCTAGATAAAGCTTTTTTAACTGCCACATTACCAAGAGATGGGTTCATGCTCCAATAATCTTAGATTTTTGGTAATCTATTATAGCTCATGACAAGACAAATACCAAGAAAAGCAAGAATTTCATACTGATCAGTTCTTTGGAACTTCTTTCCTGATTGCTTTTCCAGAATTTCAATTCTTTCATTCGTGCATTCTGCTATAAATATGAGCAAGCTTTTAGGAAACAGTTTATGGAAAACATCCATCACTGGAGATGCTCTGTTGACATTTGTTGTGCTCACAGGTTGACGATCATTGGGAACTTTTTTGCGTGGAACATAGCTTGGAACTGGACTAGACCAGACAATGAAATCGTTGTATTGTGCAGTACTTGGACGATTACTCTTCAAGTTCAACATCTGTATCTTCAGACGGTGAATCCTCATCATCCGAAGGACTGTATTCAGACTCTGAAGCACTGAAGTCATTTGAGTCAGAGTCGTCTTCTTCCAAAACTTGCTTACTTATTGTACCACATCTCAAGCTAATCAAAATGCATATTCATCAATGAAAGACGCGCATTTTGTTATGAAATGTGTGTTCGGATTGTGTCATTGGAAAATAGTTATTAATTTTTAATCACCTCATGTCAACAAGAACCCCTCTTGTCAATAACTGCATGCATTTATAAATCATTGATGGCCCGATGCATGTAGCAAATCTTGAAACCAAACGCATCTGAGCTTCAAACCGCTGCAATTTATTTTTCCACACTTTACACCTTTTCCATCCGAATTTGCAAATGAAAATGCAGCACACTAACAAGAATCATCGCGTGTCTTCGAATGATTGTTGGCATGATTCTCTGAAGTCCAATCTTCAGCAATCAGGCTTTAGTTTCAAATTCTTTGTAATTTTGTTTTAGTTTTTTTTTTTTTCTAGTTATATAACAGACATCAATCAGCCTGTTCCCAAGAGGATCTAAAACGGCCAATGGCCCCACTAAACTTATCCAAAGGAGAAGAAGACTCCAACATGACATCATGCCCGCATCATCTTCGACTGAATCTCTCAAATTTAACTTTCAAATAAGATGCTCACCAAGTTGAGGTTACGATTCGTACTCACTTCACCACTGACAGGTCCATCATGCTGTTCCACGAATTAACATTCGCACTCGCGGTCAAGCGATCGTATCTTGTCTCTATGTCGTGTCACTAAGTCATCTCCAATCCTTAATTTCGTTGCCGACACCTGCGCGAGCCATTATTTTAATGATGCCGGTGATTTTATGGCCACCACTTGGACATTCATTGATTCATCAATTAATTATGCTCTCACTTCCACAATTCGACTGCAAACGAATTCGCCATGTGCCGCTAAAAGTGACTTTGTCATTAAAGCAGAGCAAGAAAACCCACATGCCAGCAAGGGAAAAACTGCGGCTCGAGAAACGTGCTCGTTTTGCGTGGACAGCAACTGGTCATCTTGGATTGACTGAATGCAAAGTCACACCACATGCTGATATAATTTTCATTATGGAAATTGTTTCTTTTTAAAAATTTTGATTATTCCAATCGATTTACATTTGAACAATGACAGTCTTATCATGCTACCGCTGCGGCTAAGCTGTACGCACAGCAGCGTGGAGCGCGTGCGGAAGTGTAAGCCCTACCTCCGTCGCGACCTACCCAATGTAGTGTTTGTTTAGAGTGTTTCTACCTGTTTTATTTCTTCTTCTTCTTTATATTGAATCGCACAAATTAGATGATGGCATTGGCCATACATCGAGGTGTGACGCTGAGAGGTTGAGAATTGTATAAATATGATGGCTTGGTAAGAATTGGGCATCATTCGATCGCTTGCTGTAGTGAAGCGATTAAATTAGTTCTCCAAAATGGTAACAAACAACTCGTTTAAGAAGGATTAAGGTACACAAGGATTAACCCGATATTCTTCTTCTTCCGTTTCGTTTTGTAGAGATTCTTTGTTGTTGGATTAGCCTTTTTGGCTACAGCTTGTGGGCAGTTGTTGAGCGGCGCTCAAGCACCTCTGGATAGCTTGGCCGCAATTGAAGAAATCGAAACACTTCAAGAGCCATCAAACTTGCTCGTTGATAGCGGATATCGTTACAAGACTGTCAAGCGTCTTCGTCATCGTCATCGCCGTGATGTGAGCGAGCTGGTCAACCCCGAATACTTGCCCCCAGTTCAGGAACTCTCTGTTGAGGCTCCATCCAACGAGTACTTGGCTCCAATCGCCCCCATTGGCCCAGTCGCTGAGATCGCTTCCGGAGTGCTCGCCGATGATGGTTACCGTTACAAGACAGTCAGGCGTCTTCGTCATCGTCGTCGCCGTGATGTAAGCGAGCTGGTCAACCCCGAATACTTGCCCCCAGTTCAGGAACTCTCTGTTGAGGCTCCATCCAACGAGTACTTGGCTCCAATCGCCCCAATTGCCCCAGTCGCTGAGATCGCTTCCGGAGTGCTCGCCGATGATGGTTACCGTTACAAGACAGTCAGGCGTCTTCGTCATCGTCGTCGCCGCGATGTGAGCGAGCTGGTCAACCCTGAATACTTACCCCCAGTTCAGGAACTCTCTGTTGAGGCTCCATCCAACGAGTACTTGGCTCCAATCGCTCCAATTGCCCCAGTCGCTGAGATCGCTTCCGGAGTTCTCGCCGATGATGGTTACCGTTACAAGACAGTCAGACGTCTCCGCCTTCGTCACCGTCGTGATGTGAGCGAACTTGTCAACCCCGAATACTTGCCCCCAGTTCAGGAACTCTCTGTTGAGGCTCCATCCAACGAGTACTTGGCTCCAATCGCCCCAATTGCCCCAGTCGCTGAGATCGCTTCCGGTGTTCTCGCCGATGATGGTTACCGTTACAAGACAGTCAGACGTCTCCGCCTCCGCCACCGTCGTGATGTGAGCGAGCTTGTCAACCCCGAATACTTGCCCCCAGTTCAGGAACTCTCTGTTGAGGCTCCATCCAACGAATACTTGGCTCCAATCGCTCCAGCTGCTCCAATCGCTGAGATCGCTTCCGGTGTTCTCGCCGATGATGGTTACCGTTACAAGACAGTCAGACGTCTCCGCCTTCGTCACCGTCGTGATGTGAGCGAGCTTGTCAACCCCGAATACTTGCCCCCAGTTCAGGAACTCTCTGTTGAGGCTCCATCCAACGAGTACTTGGCTCCAATTGCTCCAGCTGCTCCAATCGCTGAGATCGCTTCCGGTGTTCTCGCCGATGATGGTTACCGTTACAAGACAGTCAGACGTCTGCGACTTCGCCACCGTCGTGACGTGAGCGAGCTGCCAACTGCTGAGTATCTTCCCCCAGTAGTTGCACCTGCCCAAGCTGTTGCTGACATTCCAGTTGTAAGCAACGAATATTTGGCTCCAATCGAGCAAAATGAGAACATTTTGGCCGATGATGGTTACCGTTACAAGACTGTCAAGAAATACAAGATCCGTCGCCACTAAGCGGTGTATATTTTGGACGTAGAGGTTCTAAACAATTGGAGAGTAACATGTACAAAGATATTCATAATAAAAGCAAAATAAATTAATTACATAAGCTTTTGGTTCATTGAGTGATCTTCGTCGAGATTTTATGGGGTCGTTAAAAAATACGAGGTCGTTAAATGCAGCACGCCGCAGGCTTATATCCGGCTTCAATGTGAAACTGGTTAAGCATCTACGTCGGTGGGTTGTAGAACTAAGCATTAATTCCAGGATGAGCTGAATTGATTGACATAAAACCATTCACATAATTCTCTGCTGTTTTGTGATTTAAGAACGCTTGATGAATGATTTTTGTGGCACCGGTTCTTCAAGTTCACCCAAACAAAGTGGCCTTGTCGATGTTTATGGTAGGAAGAAACCATGATCTCATTGTACTGTGTGCTAATGTCATGTATCGTACTTGACCATAAGTCAAAGATAAATGTGATGTTAATTATGATGTTGATGTTGATTTAAATGATGTTGTGCTCGATCGAGCTGGAGTTTGACCCTAGTTAACTTCACCACAACAAGCCTCACTGGTTTTTTGTTATATAAGCTTTCCGTTGCAAACAAGTCCAGGTCAGTCCTTCAAGTGCTCGAACATTGTCCACATATGTAAGAAGAAGGATTAGATACAAATGAAGGGCATTTTTAAGGGTGTATCTGTTGCAGTGGAAATTTAAAATGTTCTGCACCGCGTTGGCCCTACGCAACATTCTGGACATAGGTTCATTTGTGCCATAGTTAGTGCGGTGAGGGACGACACGGAAGAAGGAGACAGATCTAAGGTTACGGGGATTAGTATTGAGAGAGATCAATCGCAGCAGCGCTGCACCGCAGTCAATATTTCCGGTTAGAAGCTGTTGAATGAAAAAAATATCAGCAATATCACGGTTTTGCCCGAGGGACTGCAAATTGATAAGTTGCAGGCGAACTGAATTAAGAGAAGAATGAAAGATTGTGTAGTGGTTTGAGAAACTCAGGTGTTATTGGTTTCAACTCACTTCCGTGGTTAGAGCCCGAAACGGGACGAAAAATTTTGATATCGACCTATTGGCTTTAACCTAATTCGCAGGATTTTATTCGACGTTGGTTATGATCTATGAACTTTGAAAATTTGGAAGATTTAGCTTAAAAACACCCCGCTTTCAGTGTTATGCCTTCACAACAGAGCCATTTACACACAATCTACACAAACCGCTATTTTGAAAACACGAATTAGGAACTAAGCCGATACAACAACCATTTCAACAACGCCACCCATTAGTCAGACTTCTATCATTGGTCGACCAACCCAGTGATAGTGCCATTAACTTGATCCCATGGGCAAACGTTGACGGGACCAGATTCGAAAAACTAGACCACTACTCTACGAATCGAACCTGGGACCTATCAATTGAATCAATTGAAAGGCAGGTGCTCTACCAACTTCGCCACCCAGCTGTTTTTCCTTGGGTGGCTCCTGAGGGAGCTATAAATGAAATGGATTTGGAAGATTTGAAAAGCACGACGTATTGACGATCTTCCATGTAGGATTTGTTCCACGCGATAAAGCCCGCTGGAAAGCCAAGAGCCTTTACTTTGAGGAGTATGATACTGTGGGAGATTTGGTCAAAAGCTTTGCTGAAGTCAGTGGCTACAATATCGACTTCTTGACCTTCTTCCAAGGCAAAGAGGGTTGTTGACCTACTTTTGCAGTGAAAAAACATGCTATCGAAGAGCTTCGAAATTTAGGACCTTTCTTATGGGTGGGGATAATATATGAGCTTTTCCAGAGTTTAGAAAAAAACTCCTTGACAAATGGAAGGTTTGAAAAGTGCTGTTAGGGATTGGACCATGATTCTGATGTATTTTGTTTAGCACTATGGCTGGTAAAACGTCGGGGCCGGGGGAATAATCATCCTTGAGTTAACTTATCTTCTCTGTTACTAGTTCAGGTGTTATATCAACTGAGGTTGGAGTTGTATGGAGGCAGTTGTTCATGTATCGGAAGTAATCATGGTCAGGCTCTTCGTTCTGGGCATCAAATGATTGGCTGAAGAAATCAGCGAAAAAATTTGCGATTATATAAGGGTCAGCTGAGGATGAGTTGAGATACTTGAGACTGGATGGGTAGCCGTTGGATTTACTTTTAACGATGATAAAGTGGTAGAAACACTTAGGATCAGAAATCAGATTCGATTGCATT
Source organism: Orthonevra nobilis (assembly GCA_963555765.1). NCBI lineage: Eukaryota > Metazoa > Arthropoda > Insecta > Diptera > Syrphidae > Orthonevra > Orthonevra nobilis. The sequence continues at coordinate 71,994,335 of OY743227.1, read as the reverse complement.
CTGTTTACGTAGTCCTGGTAGAGCGAATCGCAAAGTTCGGAGAATTGGGTATATACAATTTGATAAAACGAAAAGGTGTATTTAGGTTAAGGAAAGGCTTCAGGGAGTTTATTTATACCTCATATTAAAAAAATACAAAAAACTAATTTTTAAAATTAAAAATATATGTTGGTGTTCCGCAAGGTTCTGTGTTGGATCCGTTTCTTATATTATTTCACCCTATTAAGGCAAAATCAAATCAGCTAGTGACGAACATAGCTCACTCATTTCCCACTAGCCGTTATTTAAGTTGGTATGTGGACTTTTAAAAGTACTTAAAGATATAATAACATTCTTCCAGAAAGCAGTGCTTTTAAAATAATGTCAAAAAACGGCTGATTTCCTTAAACTACTCGGCGGATGATTTCTTATTCAATTCTGCTACATAATTTGAACTTGTTTTTCGGGAGTTCGTGCTTTATTTTTTTATTGTGGGGACTTTCCATTTAACAGTATGAAGAGAAACCCAAGCTATATAAATACTAGCAATGAATTTTACTGAGCATGAGGGACCTTCGATGGCTTCACGAGCAGTGAGGTGAGTGAGAGCAAAAAGCCTGTGTCTCAGAAAAGAACCGAAATCGGCTTTAACAATAGACCCAATGACACAAAGATTTTAAGGATGTCAAATTTTGACATCGCCAGCTCAGTCCACAGGTTCAACTATCAATTCAGAGTTTTTGAAAGAGTCTTAAAGGAGCGACTTATCGAATACATTGATGAGAAGTCCATCATGAATAATTCGGATTGAAAGGTGGACATAATTCTTCTCATCAGGAACTATGACAGCATATTACAAATAACCGTAAGTTAGGAAATTCAAATGGTATGGTCCTGTTTGAAAAGGCTTTTAAGTCTGTATGGTACAATGGTTGTATATACAAAATATTTAGCTTAGTATTTTCACTTGGTGCATGCTATACAAAGTATTTTTTATTATTAAACAAAAGCTTTAAAATTTTCGTTAATAGCGGTCTTAATATTATGCTGCTCTTTCTTAAGGTTCAGTTTAATGTCTTTTGTACAATGTCTGCACGCATGGTTTTTCGAACCTTCCAAACTACGAAAGTGCAATATTTGCTGATTTCGCTGCAATATTTTCGTCGCATCACAACATAATTTAATAAGAAGAAAAATAAGCATTGCTGCGTTCCAAACAAAACCTTAAAATTTGAAAGGAGTAAACATGCCATAAAATGTGTTAGCAGCGTCAAATTTTCTTCAAAACACCAAGTTATTCATAAAAGTAACACTGCCACCGAAATGCTCTACCCTCTCATAAATAAAAAGTCGTTTCTAAGTAAGGCAAACTCATATAAAGTCCTATTCCAATTCATTCTCCTCTACAGATGACAAGCGAGCTGTCATGTTTAAAGACTGCAAATTAAGCTGAACAAACTTTTAAAAGTTATGCTTAAATTGCCGAGGTTTCATTTTACTCGTGATCTGATTCACAATCCATTGTTTAATTTATCTCCGACCGTATTTTTAAACTTAAATAAAACTTATCTTATATTTATTTTTGTTTCCTATTTATTTATTTTATTTTTGACTCAGTATAGGTATATACTAATTTAATTTTTTAGTTATTGCCACTTGATTTACCCTCTTCCTTGATTATTTTTTTGTCTTAGTCATTTATTTGTTAAATGACTAACATTTAACATTAAATTATTTTTTTTATTTACTTTTTTATGTGTACATAAGTATATTTGAAAAACTCTGTGATATTTGAACGTTGCATTAAATTTACAAAACGTTTTTTCGATGTTCGTATTTTCCGTAAACAAAAGAGTCATTGACACAATCTATAAGTATGTATCTTCTTCTGATTTTGGAAAATTTTTAACTTCCCATCAGGAAGTTCTTGTTTATTTTAATTTTTAATCTCCTTTTCATCTTAAAACAGGTAATAAAAAAAAAAATATTGTAATTCAATTCACATTAGAGAAAAGCATAAGAAAGAAAAACCATTTCGAGAACACTAAGTAATCACTGCAAAATAATTCGCCTCTGAATCTTGGAAAAATTATATTATTATTATTATCATAGCTTTGCAATATGTTTTATTTCCTCTTTTTACAACAATTACCTTTATCAATAAATATTTTGCAATACATTGAGATCCAGACACCGAGGTGGGCATTTTTTTATATACCTTCTAAAAAGCATGTTGAAGCATAAACTTATTTCAAACAAAGAGTCGCAACATTTAAATGCAACGTTTAAAATTTCCAAATAATTAACTTGCCATTTATTCTACTGTATATTATGTAACCCTTTAAAAATATGTTTTCGCCACCGTAAGAATGTAATGTTTCATTGAGGTCAGAATAAAAGTTTAGAATTAAAGAAGAAGTTACAGACTTTTGTTCGGACACGAAAGGAGACCCATTTCACTTAAATATTCAAACATAATATTTTCGTTAGTATCTTACGTCTTACATATTACTGCTTAGAAAATAGTTCTATTTGAACAGCCCATACAAAATCTATTTAAAACTGTTTGATGTAGGCATATGTATCTAAATACAATGAGAATCCCACTTTCCTTCAATTTAACCTGGAGAATACGACGATTAAAAGAGGAATTTCACCAACAGCTTGGCAAAATGATAGATGCATAAATATAAATATAAAAAAATTCCTGTGATATAAAAGCACCATTGAGGGAGTATAAAATAAAAATCCCATAACGTCTCATAAAAATTGGAATTCAAAAAAAAAAAGGTGTCACTTTTGATTAACGAATCGACTTAGCTTTTGTGTGTTTATTTATACATTAACATATGTTTCTGTTTATTTATTTACCTTTTTATTAAATTTTTTATTTTTTTATTTATTATCTATTTTTTTATTTAATTTGTGTATTTACTATTTTTTTATTTCATTAATCAATAATAAGTATAAAAATAATTAATTATTTTATTTATTTATGTAGTAATCTATATTATCAACTCATTAAAACTATATACGCCTCCAAAAAATTTGATTAACCAGGTAGTTAAAAAATCTTCAATTTGATAAAATAGACTGCAAGTTTTAGAAATATCTTGTGTCCGGCTTGATTTCTCTCCTTCTCTCAATCCTGTTGTTTAAATATAATGTGTTTTTAATATACTTACTTATTAGTAATGATGTTTTTTATTTTACTGTTTAAATTTAGAAGATTTTTCTTGTAGCTTTTCCTTCAAACTTAATATGAAACTGTGAAAATATTAGCTTTTGAAACATTTTATACAATTAAGGCACTGCGTACCACATCTCTTCATTGTGCAGTAAATTTAAAAACTTAAAATGAATTATGAATATATTAAGCTACAATAACGTTAGAAAGATATAAAAAAGTATGTTTTAAGGTCGACTTAACTTTCAAAAACAGTTTCAAAGAAAAAAAAAAAATTAAAACTAATAGTAAACTATTTTCTTCTTCTGCTTGTTTCTTCATTAATTTTGTCTTTAGAAAATAATAATTTTTGCTAAGCATTTTAAATGATTAAATGATAATTCTGTACGTTTTGTCCACAGAAACAACACCAGAGGGCAAAAAGAAGCATATGCTGTCATCAAGAAAGGACACCCAAATCCGACGTCTGGGTCAGAACGTGGTGAGGTAATTAGGGCTTTGCCAACCTCCACTGTAAACACAGATAATAATACCAGCGCTGCGTTATATCCATATCAACCATGGTGAAAAATCATGGACATTTTCGAAAGCGGACGGAGGCGCCTTACTGCCCGAACACAATGAATCCGCTGATGTGCCGTAGTAGTGGAGTATGCTTCTGTCAAAAAGTAGAAATGCATGCAATCTCAAAATTACCAAATTGTTGAACAATCTTACTTACTGACTTAAAGTGGCGCTACAGTTCGGGTGGAACTGGGCCTCAACCAACAAGCGTTTCCAGCCATGTTTAGAAGACTGATTCCTCTATAGTTGGCGCAATTCAGAGGGTCTCCTTTTTAGTGGATTAGGCAAACAATGCTGAGGTTCCATTCATCGGGCATGCTTTCCTCCGACCATATTTTACAAATGAGTTGGTGCATACTCCTAACCAAATCATCGTCTGCCGCTTTGAAAAGTTCGGCAGGTAGGCCGTCAGCTCCGGCAGCCTTATTGGATTTGAGTTTATATATGGCTGTCTTCACTTCATTCAGGTCGGGTGGATGGAATTGTTGATCAGCAACGTCCCTTTCATTCGTGGTATATGGTTCGTTCTGCCTGACAGCGAGATTTGGTTCTTCGTCGCCGTTATATAGTACATTGGTTCCTCCATATCCTCAGCATCGACTGCGATTCTACTACAATATTCCCTTGATCATCTTTACAGTCTTCGGTTCGGGTTTTATAACCTTGGCTTCTTATTTTTTCCCCTTGGTAGTACTTCCTTACCTCATTCCTGCAATGATATCCCTCAATACTACCGATCGCGCGCTTCTCATGCTCCTTCTTTTTTCTCCTGAGAAGCCGGTGTCAGTGCCACTTTATATGCCTCTTGTTAAGCTGCATTCGTCTGCCGACACTCGTGGTCAAACCTGGGGTTTCGTTGTTGTGGTCGAGTGAATCGCAGAACATCAGAGGCGGTGTCTTTGATAGCTTTTTGGCAATGTTGCCACTGGTTTTCAATGCTTTGTGTTAGCGGTGTGGGACTCCTTATGAGGTTAAGGGAGACTCGATCGGAAAAGGATATGGCGATCTCTTGCGATTGTAGCCGTCCCACGTCGAACTTCCTCACAGTATTTTACGCGATGTTCGGGATATCCACAACCTTACCCTGGTTTCAACAAGGTGGTGGTTCGAGTCAACGTTGACCCCTTGAAAAGTTCGGACATCCATTATATTGGAGGAGTGCCTAGCGTCGATCGCAATATGATCAATCTGGTTGACGGTTGATTGATCAGGAGATCTCCATGTTCCTTTGTCAATATTGAGGTACGGGTGTAGTGGGTACTAAAACATTTCGCCCCGCCAAAATCGATCAGCCTAAATCCGTTATCGGAGGTGGTGTCGTGTAGGCCGTACCTCCCGACTGTTCTACCAAAGACGCTCTCTCTACCTAGCTTTGCGTTTAAATCGCCTTGACACTGCTCGTAAGTTTTGTCCAATAGTAGCGTGGAAGCTGTCTTTAGTGTCGTCATCTTTCTCCTCTGCGAGGGCATGAGCGCCAACCTTAACGATAAGACTTCTTACCTAAGTCTGCCTCTAACGACGAAAAAACACCAAACAAGCGTTGTTTTTGTTGCTTGTTGCTTTCATCCTCCTTTTGCCAGGTTCATCCCTTCGCAGTCTAGGGCTTGCGCTTATTAATCGGCTGCACGTGGCCTAGAAAAGGGCCCTTACATTCCACCTACATAACCGAACTTCGTTGTCCTTATTTCGTTTGCATGGTTCGTCATCAGTAGTTCCGTCCGTTTCTGTGGCTTGTTGTTGCTTGGTAACCGTATTGTTTTGTGGCCGGCCAGTTACCCCGACGGCACAACCCCCGAATGTCAAATGCAGAACTAAGAATCAAGATATAATTTAAAAAAATAGAATGGGGAGTTATAGCAGCTAACGTAGGTTAGGCAATTTTCAAGCTTGAAGTTCACATGGCCATCTAGAACCGCATGACAGTTCCTAAAAATCACAAGAGAATTGAAGGGTTGGAAGGTTTTATGTGAGTAACTTTAAAAGCAAATTTATATAGGTACACTTTAATTATTTTTCCTTTACAGATACACGTCTAGGATCGATGACCTTTGCGCGAACTGGCCCTTCAAATGCCCAACATTCGCAGCTCCGTTTCGCATTTTTATTTATGCGATACAATCTGCTAGTAATTCGATGACATGTTCCCATCTTTAAAGTTGACGCCAACTGCCCAGCCTACACATCATATCAATCTGACGCTAAAAGCTAATCCAACATACGGCCTGAACATAAAACTAATAAAAAGTATCTACGAATTTGTTTGTTATTGCCTCTTTTTTTTTAAATGGCAAGGTTAAATAATTTTGTGACTTTATCGAAACTTAAATTTTATACTCTTGTCGTATGCTTAATTAAGTGTGTTATAGTTAATCTCCCCTCTCTTTTTTTTTGTTAACTTCATGAATGAATATTTAAAATAAACATGCTTCATTTGAATTTATTTTTTTTTTTTTTTGTTTCTTAAAATCACCGCAGCTACAACAAAAAATATTTCCTTATATTTTTATATTCATGAATAGAAGACGACACTTGATACAAAAAATTCAAACCAAAAAACCCTTTTTGGTGTTTTCAAAAATTCAACGTTGAAGAAATTCGAAAATGCAAAAAAAAAGAATCCAAATATTTGCATTGAATCAATCTGCACAGCACTTAAGTCGGAGTTAATTTCCAATTAATAATGCCTACAGCATAAAATCAAATTAGCATAAAACTACTACTTAGTGTGTGTAAATGATATTCATAAAAAAAAAAAAAATAATAATAAAAATGTTATTTTGGGCTCGCTTAAGCTGCGCTAAAATATGCTACTTTCGAAAAAATTATGAATTCCTATTCGCTGGACTTCAATCGGTCTCCAACGATGTGGCCAACTAATAAGGAAGTTTGTGTGTCAATAAAATCGTTTATTGATGAAATTGAATCTGTATTCTATTTGTGAATACAAATGGCTTAAAAAAAACATTTAGAACATGAAGCTTGAAACTGGATATCGCGATGGAAATTGGACCCCGCTCGACCAATCTTGTTTTTTTGATTGAAAAATATTCTTTGCAAAATAAAAAAATACTCTGTAGTAGAATTATTTTGGTTTGGCTGGTTTCGAACACGTGGATTTCAACTTCTTTTTAAGTGTCCTTGTGGTTTATTTTTAAGTCCATTCGATTTTAGGGGTGCGATGTGGCTGCTTTGCATTCATGTTTAATTATTGGCTTGTGTTCTGGTTTTAACTCAATTTGATGACCTGAATCCAAATTTTGAATATTAACTTTTATTTAGTTTTGTGAGATATGTAAATTTTTTGGAAACACATTTCTGGATTGTGGCTCACGTGCTTTGGCAATTTCGTAGATTTTTAAAATAAGTTTCTTAGCTCGTCAAAATCAGATCATTCAAACATGAGAATCTTGATTGGAATCACGCGCTACCAACATTAGGATATCAAACCTCATATTGTTAACGCCCACAACATAAATTTGATGTCACGCGCTTGCTTTTTGGTTGGGTGAATGGCGGTGTTTTTTTTTTTTGAAAATTGTTTGTCGCCAACTTGTCCTTTAAAATGATGTAACCAGTCAACGTTGACACTTTCGATTTTTTGATCATATTAATGAGGTATCCAGTGGATTCGTGAAATGGAATTTGATACAAGTTCAAGCAAATCGCCTATACACGCTTGAGATAAAGAACGGAGAATTTAGGCTGTACCTTCTCTTGGATTGCAGTGAAAAAAACAACCTGTGCCCATCAGGGAGTTTCAAAAAGTTTCCGAACTCAATTTCATTGCAATCGGTTGATTGGTTTGGTTATGAAGGCGTAATAGACATAAAGATGGCTGAATCGCGCAGATGGTTAATTTGCTCCATCTTATTTCCAATTGGCGCCAAATCTTCCACCAGTATTCTGAACGTCCGGAAGTCTCGAGGCTATAACATAGTTTCGGATCACTTCCTTGTATTGGACGAATTCTGAACGATGAACGATCGCAGAAGATTGCCAGGGAATTTTTCTATCGAGTCAACCTTTACCTCTCAGAAAGTCCTAGGGCGCCAATATAAAATGTAGGTGACCAGTGGCACCTACCACCTGACGTCAGTAAGGCCGCAACTGATATCTTAGGTTTTCATCCCGCCCCGAAGAATGCCGACGAGCACATGCAGCCAAGCAGGATGCAGACGTCGCCTGCTCGCGAGCGCTACGAGCAAAAAAACGGATTGGAAGAAGGCTTCTCCGTAGGAAAAAAGACAAAGCATGAGAAGTTCGCGTTCGAGAAAATTGATTCAAAAATTTTATCAGCAGATAAGAAAAACAAGTCAAATTCGTGAAAACCGTGAAGCCTGCAAGGATAAAGACGGGAATCTTGTAGTAGAATCACAGGCGGTGCTGAGAATATAAAAAGATCACAAGACAAGTATTCCGTCCTTCCGACTTCAGTGAAGTATCGGCCATAATAGCCAAGCTAAAGTCCGACAAGGCTGATGGTGCCAATGGACTCACTGCCGAACTATTTGAAGCAGGAGCGGATGAGTTGATGGATGGAATCTCAGCATCGTTTGCCCGATATTTATGAAAGAAGACCCTCTAAACTGCGCCAACTTCAGAGGCATAAGTCTTCTTAGCATCGCGTTTAAACTGCGGGAGATCTTGGTAAAGACCCAAGAGTTCCAGATCGATACTCTTTATCTATTCATCGTTTTTAGGACCACTTATGACAGTATTTATATAGACGAGCTGTATTGGGCTTAGTATAGGTTGGACATCTCTGACAAAGCTCTTCTGAATTTGCAGGATAACGTTGGAAAACGTCTGTTGATTCATCGATGTCGGAATAGATCTTACCGAGACCTTTGGTGTCGGAAATGGATTAAGACAAAGCGTTGCATTGCCACGCAACTTATTAACATAATTCTCGAGAAGATCGTGCACTAGAGGCAGGATATTACACAACTGCTCGCATATGCCGATGGAATTCTAAGTAGTAACGCGCTTTGTCACACCAAACCCCTGCAAGACAATAGACGTCCCACTGACAGCTATTAAGATAGCTATAAACGAGTGGGCAACCCAGGTATTCAAAAATCACTGGGTCAACCTAACAATATGCAGACCAGCAAAGTCTATAAAAGAAATACCGATTAACAAGATAGCGGAACGAGCTTTGAACACCCTTTTCACTTCAACACCCCACTTAACCAAAATCTTTTCCATAGACGGAACAATCAGACACCGCGGTGAAGAGCAAATACAGTTAACCCTAACCAACCAACCCCTTCCTGGATGACCTCGCTTCCGATGGCGTTTCAATCTGGAAGGGGACCTTAATCAGCTGGGTCTATGAAAGTGACGGCGCCTAGCTTATGTTGGCTGAGGCATACGTCCACCCCGGACTGTAGCGCCCGCTTAATAAGAAGAAGAAGAACTTTCCGTAAACAAGGATTTATAATTATTTTCTTTCAAGGGATCACGTGTAAATAAGGAACCGAATAAAAAATGAAGAGGAGGGAAAAAGTGAGAGGTACCAAGGCACATTGTTCTTGAACTGCTCTTGATTTTAATAAAATGTAGATGAAATGAAATGCACGATAACATCGTATTCTTTGAAATTATATTTATATGCGAAAGTGGCTGAAGAAGTCATTTGGCGCGCACCTTACTAAAACATCTGCAATAGACTTAGGAATAAAAGAAAAAAAGACTGAAGACAGTGCAATAATGTAAATGTAAACAAATTTAATATACTTCCCAATATTATTTTCTTATGAGCTTATATGCTCAATGAGGAACTCGTTCTCGTAAGCTCTTGATGGCTAAGTTGTAGACCTACCGATTGATTTACATATGATAGGTAAAACTCTTAGTCTAGCCACCATTGCCCTTTGGGATCATACTAATGGCAATATCACTGGATTGGTTTAACAGCGCTAGTAGTCTGACTGATGGGTGGCGTTGTTGTATCGGCTATAACTCTGAGTTCTTGTTTTGGTTGGTGGAGATTTATATGTAGATGGCTGTGAAGGCATTGCACTGACAGCAGCATGTTGAGCTAAGTCTTCCAAACTTTGAATAAGTCGATATTAAATCATCCGTCCCATTTCGGGCTTCAGCCACGGAATTGAACTAAAACCAAATGCAACTAAGTTTCTCAAATCACAACAATAATCTAACGTTATTCTCCTCATTCTTCCACTCGCTCTGTACTACTTGCACTAAAAGAGTATTCATAACCTCCTGAGAGCGGGCAAGGGTCGCCAACTCAACTCGGCCTCTACTCAGTCCACCATGTTAAAAATGTTGAAGAAAGATCTTGGCCTTTAGCCCGTATAGAATCCAACTGAAGCAGCAACTTAGTCCTAGTCAAACTTACACTCATTTGGACAAAAATTTGGTGAACGAATCATCTCTAGAAATTTGAGTTGACTTCTTAGACAACTTTTTGTGGGGGTATGTTCCGTCGCCCTGGCTGTTAACCCAGCCATAGCTTAAGATTTTCTTGCAATCAATGGTCTTTTGGCTTCTACAGCGCAATTGCCAGTCGTAGCTGTAATAGCTGGTATAAAAATACGCTTCTTTGGCAACTTGAAGATAATTTTGCTAAGCATTCACTGCCGATTCCTTTCCACGGCTAAAAACAAGGGACGTGAAACAGGGAGCAACTAAGAGTATCTGAGAGTACTGTCGTGCGTGTTTTCCTGAATTGGATAACATGTGGCAGACAAGAGATCATTTATGAAAACTAAAAACAGAGTCATTGACTAAAGGAAGCCTTGTGGTATACCAACATTTATGCAATATGATGAATTGCTGACTTTAAATCTTTCAATATTGCTTGCTTTGAACTGTTTGGTTTGAAAAACGGTTCGTCGGTATCAATTCTCCAAATGTGTAAACCAACGCTCAAGCTTTTCATTATTTTAGCCGAGGTGGACCCTGTTATTGAACCAATAACTTAAATTCTCATCCTGTTTGCCAACTGCGATTCAAATCACACTCTAAGTCTAAAAATGATGGCCTACACACGTTTGGAATAAAGTCTCTCTCCAATCTGAGCTCATGATGGCCTAAAAAAAAACTTGGATTGCACACGAGTATCTGAAATTTGTCATCGATCTGATTGTTTTAACAAAATGGTTCTTAAATTCAATGAAATCCGGTCGAGTACACATCCGTTTGGCTGTCACTCAAAATAGCACAGAATCTATGATACGTCATCTTCAAGGAAACTTGTTTTCTTTCATGGCGAACAATTTTCGAAAGTTAAAATGGAACTTATTGCTATAATGAGAGCGGTAAGATGATTCGAATTAAGGTGGCGTGTGTATCGAAATCTTTATTGTCGATGACACTAGACGGTTTCTTTTGGGCTTTAATTGATTTTTCGGGCCATAAACCAAGAAAGTGCTGGCAAACAATTTAAAATGAATCATTTGCATTAATTTAGTATGTATCCGGAACAACATGTTTGATCGCAGCTGATGTTTATTTCTATTTGCATCGTAGACTTCTGTTTCATATCTTTTGATGTTCAGCGTAATGAACTACGCATGGTCTTTTGTTTGTCAATTTTAAGGTAAATTAGCTTAGTAACTACATATTTATATTACTTACTGTCCCTATGCGGGTGCTCTAAGTTAAACTTTTTGCCTCACACTATATTAATGTCTTTTGACTAAATGAGCTTAATTTATTTAAAACAATATAAACTAAACCTACAATATCTATGCCTAACTTAAAATATATTTAAAGCTAACGTAAAGTTATTACATAACTAAATATGAATTTTCTTTTTTTGTAGTGCTATACTATTTAAGTGCCTTACCCTCCACAGCTTAACACCTAAATCTAAATATTCAGCGCATCTAAATCTACCTTAATCTATGTAAGCCGGCCTGGTTAGATGGACTTCATACAGAAAATCCTTTAGGGGTTTCTCACTTATGAAACTATGTTGGAGTTTATTGTCCTTCTATTTACTAACCACCAATAATGTTGGTGTTGTTTTATAACATCTACTTTATCACCCCTTGAAGCCACCCTACTGTACTGGAGGTTCTCCAGTTAGGTGCGTGCAACGTTTCGACTGTAGCTACGTCGCCTATTACCATTGCTTCGACCAAAATGAAGATAAACAGCACCGCTGATTTATCCTGGATCAGACCATAAATATCTAAATAAAGGAATGCCTCTGAGGGTATAAGGCTGTTAAGGCGGGTATTAAGCCCTTTATATCAGATATTTGTTCGCAGTCATTGCTCTTGCAATATACCCACGAATAAGCTTTGTCAGGAAATTTTCCACTCTGATGGAGTTGGCCCCGTTGTACAGGACCTCTTTAGAATAAATTTTTCTGTATCCCGACTCTGGAGTTCTATTTAAGTGTAGACAAGCCCTAAGACATTGCCTTTCAAAAGCGCGAATCTTTTCCATCGAGCTTGCTCCCACGTTGAACCACACGGGGCATCACCTTTTCCCTGTCATCGAGTTGGCTGCTGTGAAACAATCTCTTGCCAAGTCATAGGTCGCTTAGTCTCTGGCTAGAGCAGCATCTGCATATTTATTAAAATACAGATACTGATTCAGGCAGACTCGGACTCGCTAGTGGCTGCCTGATCTATCGAACGGTAGAGAACTTTCGCCAATTCTTTCTGGTAGAATGGTTTGACACTTTTGGAAGTTGATCTTCAGCTTCCAACCGTCGCATTATCGCTGAATCTTATCGAAGTCATGCTGCAAAAGACTTACAATTCCCTCAATCCTTGTGCCTGACCTGTCCGCGACTAAGTCATTTGCCTATGCTATAGCAAAGAGAACTTACGAGATCACTCGAAATAAAATCGGCGAAAGAACTACACCTTGTTGCAAAAAGAATGTATTAACTGCTATCCATTCGTCTCCCCAAAATAGAAACAAGAGGCACGAAACGAAAAACAAAATCTCGGTTCGGTCATCTTCTTGAACGACATCTTGGAAGACTAAGTCGTTTTCTTCTTCGGAGGAACTTAAAAATGAGTTAAATGCACACGTAACTAGTCGAACAACTACGAGAAGGTTAAGTGAAGCAGGATTGATCCTGGAAGGATCCAACGAAGAGTCCCTTTTCTAAATAAGAAATATGTGGAACAAAAAATTACTTTTGCCAGCAGGCACCTCTTGTGGTCGGATGAAAAAAAGATCATTTTTTGTTACACATAAAAGGACAGTAAAGCACGGTGGTTGTAGCCTCATGATTTCGGGCTACTTCTCAGCATCTGATGTTGGACCAGTTTTCTGGATAAGGAACAAAATGTGTGCTGTGAACTACATTAGCCTCCTGGATACGGTAATGCTACCATTTGTTGAAGAGGATATGTCGCTTAAATGGGAATTTATCCAGGATATTGATCCCAAATTGATGTTATGGAATGGCTTTCACAATCCCTTGATCTTAATCCAATAAAACACTTGTTGCGCGTTCTTAAACGCAAGATTGGGGAATGTAAAGCCAGAAATAAAGAAGAGGTCTAAAATATAGGAAACATGGCAATCAAAACCGTCACGCACATTTTCCTCGCTAGTTCAATACTGAAAGCTGATTGAGATCTTTCAATGTAAAGTTAATCATCACATGGTCTAAATTCGAATCCGTCCAATATTCTAATGCACGATAAAAGAGTTCGGTTTGTTTATGTTGCACCATTGAAGTGAGAAACAATACGTAGTTCGTTAAGCTCCGCTTCAGAGGCTGAATTTGTTATTCTCTTAAATTTGTTGTGATTGCAGATGTTTTGCATTCATATAGTTCATATTCCGAAATTTGTATTCTATTCAAAAAGGTTACACGCTCCTTCTGCAAACAAAATGCCTCTTTAGTTCCTGCCTCCTCGGTTCTAAACACATATTTCATTAACCAAAATCGTGGCTAAGAGTTTGACAGTTCTTGGCTTCAGCTAACTTCCTCAGACAATGTTGAACTTCTTTCCGTATAACACTTTTTATGCAAGGCTTCGACAGTTGCAGCATTTTTCTTCAAACTCAAAAATATATAAGAAAAAGAAATAGTTATTTAAATAATAAGATATTTCCAAAATTTGCAATTAAAACTGAAAATTAAAACAACACAATCAGGCTGAACAATTCAAAGACGATTTCCAGCAAGGTGATGTGACAACTGAAAAATTGGATTCCCCTAGTATACCTCTCACAAAACATTTGCATATCGGTCGGTTGGTCGAAAGTATTTCAATGGTCCCATCATAACTTTAGTCATTACGATGCAGTAAAGCACTCTCCAAGAACTTAAAATCGTCCTACTTGTCATGTACCGAACATCAAGTCTTTTTTGCTACGTACATTGATTGTGACAAATGACTGCTTTAGTCTGGACATGGTCTGTATTAAAGTTATTGAATATTGAATACAAAAAAAAACTACACCACCATGGTCGACGGCGACACAATCGAATCTGCAAAGGAAACTGAGCAGATCGCTATTCTATAGCGACAAAAGTACAACAAACTCTGAGGACATACTAAAGACATATTAAACGATGGTAATAAGATCAAGACAACAATGCTGGAAAGACTTCCGCTCAAACATAGAAAACAACACAGAGGCCAGCAGGATAAGGAAGATTCTGTCAAAGTCTTCAAATATACCGAGACTCCTGAATAAGGAGGAGGTCAAAATTACGTTCTCAAGGGCGGAGTAACTACAAATGCTGTTAAAAAAACACGACCCTATGGAACAGCGTCCACTAGCAATTACTCATTCGCACATCTCAAAGAAGTGATAAGCAAACGGCAACTCCGATGGGTAGTCTATAGTTTCCTTCCGTACAAATCTACAGACTTAGATGGCATGCACTCTGCGGAACTGCAACAGGCTTATAGTAAACTGGAGCCTTGTTTGCTAAACTCATATATGGCATCTCTTGACAACAGCTACATATATACCAAAAGTCGTCTTCTTCACACCACACCGAAGGACTACGCAACAATCAGTCTATCTCCATACCTATTGAAGGCGTTCGAACTGCCGATTGACTTCTTCATTTATAGCAGTATTCAAGCACACTGACTCTCGGATTCGCCACATACGTAATGCAAGGAAAGATCAGTCAAGACCGCTGCTCTTCATAACTTGGTGAGCACAATGGACCCACGCAAGGAATTCACAATGATCGCTATCAACAATATCGACTCGGAAGCAATAGTCAATGCGTTAAGCGGACTAAACATCCTACCACCGAAGAAATCCAAGTCGAATTCGGTAACAGGCGCACTAAAAAAAGGGCGCGGTGAGGGACTCCGCTAGGTGGAATACTCTCATCTTAGTGTGAGAATGACCTGGTACTCTTCTGCGTAAGACTACGACTATCCTACAAAGACTATTCGTTCACAAATTAAAATGGTTATAGGAGTACTGGCTCAGTGTCAACAGAATGGTCAGTTCCGGGTCTCAGTGAATGTGTCTTGAAAGGCACCCTCCCTACAAACTTACATACTGAATATTTATGACTATGCATATAATGAATGCTTCTCAGTTTGCACGAACACAGAGCGTAAATAAAAGTATTTCAAAGTATATCGTTATTTTTACATTCATTCAATTCGCAGTATTTGCATCATCACTCTGCTGTCAGTGTTTTACCTTTAAAATGGCATCATCTTCAGGAACCAAGATTTTGACGACACGAATTCGGAAACTTGATAGTCTCATGGAAGCTGTTCTGTAAAAACAATTTATATGATAAATATTTTAACCTCTTACATATTAGACAAGCGATAAGGGTCCAAAAACTTGTACATTATGAAGGAAAGGTATTCAAGATAGACATATTCCCACTTCCTAAAAGAAGTAAAGAAAGAGAATCTAAGAAAAAAAATTACAGTAAACTAAAATTAATCACTTTTCAAAGATTCGAGATACAAAGTCGCTAAAGGGTGCACAATCAGCTTTGAAAAAGTGACAAAATCAGTAAACGTTCAAAATGTGGCTTAAGCGCCACAAAAAATTATCGCACTAAATAACCGGAACGCCTTAACGCAAAACATCCGCACTTTTATCGCCACTTGATTTATTGTCAATCGCTTGGTTCCAGATAAGCGAATTTTAACCACCGAATGCCAGCCAAAATTCATTGAGAGCCTCGTTGACCCACCTTCCCACGGCCAATTCTATTAATTGCCTTTTGATGGGCCATTCTCATGCAATGCTTACTTAACTGATGTAATCCGTCACGCAAGCATCATCATCATCATCATACAAAACAAAATCTACTACAACTCCACAAGCTTCTTGCAAGAAAAATAAAAACCGCCGTCGCCGCCGCCGCCGCCGTCTACTATTCGCGGGGCTCATCCGTCACTTCCGCATCGAACAAATCGAAATCAACAATGAATCCATAAAGACGACATCGGTTTAAAGTTAAAAACATCGAAACCAGCATCAGCACCAGGAACACTATAAAAATAGAAATGATGAACTACATGAAAAGTACGCTCGCATCCATCAAACAAAACAAAAAAAAGAATTCGCATCGCAACAAAGTATCTAACATCGTCAAGAAGAAGAATCCTCCACACACGCGACCAGATACGATCGCCGAAGAAGAGCTCAAGTGCTCTTCGACGAATTGTCTGCGAGGCGACTGTGGCATCGGCATGGCATACCACCATTGTTGCTTTGGGAAATCTACTTGAGTCTAGCACTAGATTACGTAGAGGCAAAGAAGCTACTTGAAACCAGCTTATTGATCGGTCTGGCCGGGCTACAAAACCACATATAAACATTGAGGGCCTCAAGTGTTCATGCTCGTCCATGGTGATGATTGTTTTTCTTCGGAGTTCCAAACAAACTGTGATACCACGTGCGCCATTTATTTCTTGGATTGGGATATTCAAATCGATAGTAATCGGAAAGATGCGCAAGGGTAATTAATCGATTGTCGGTTGAGGGAAACACCTCTCGGATACAACCACGAGGGGGCTTTAGGTCTTGAGCTGGTGGAATTTATAAGTATTCAACGCATAAGGTAGGTCGTGCCTCATCCGTGTGGCTGTAGTTTGACTCAGCAAAAAAAAAAAAAACATTAGTAAACAAATTTGTTTAGAGCTTTTTGAGCGTCCGCCAGTTTTGTTCAGGACCACATACGGTCGGTCTAATTTAGGTGGGAACGCGGGTTCGAATAGAATTTTTGGGAGCCCTTGAGTCGTACAGTGCTGTCGAAAATGTTTTTTTGTTTTTGAGTTTTTTTCAAATTTGTTGCATAGCTAAATATTTTTTAATGAGGTTTTATTTTCTTATGTAGTTTCAATCGTTTCATGATACATTCAGAGTGTTAACATTTTTCACACGCGGTCATGGGAGCAGAAAGTTGTAAGAGCAAAAAATGGGCTTTTGGGGTACCTGGCTCATTTTTAGGGATCAAAGAAAAATGCCTTAAAAATGCAAATTTTTTAGCTTGATAATAATCTTTCATATAAAAAAAACAAGTTGGGTGCTGAGGGCTAAAATTACTTTTCCAGAACCCGTAGGAAAGCTTCTGCAGTATCTTTCAGTTCAAGGGAGACCGTTCTAGCTTTTTCATTTCCAGTTGAGCTGCCATCTCCAACATGCATTTTAAACTTTGATTCGTCGGAAAACATTTCATCGTTCCACTTGTTTTGAGTTCAATTAAGATGCTCCAGCTTCAGTACTGCTTGAATGCCCTAAGCCTAGCTTCCTTGACGAAATTATATTTCCTGTAGCTCGACACAGATCGTTTTAAATATCCACCGAAGTCTTGACGATCTTCCACTCTGAGCCTTCCTTCCTTCCTTCCTACCTTGCTGGTAGTCTCGTTCTCACGATATTTTTTTAAATTTCGTAACACAATTTGATGAGCAACATTTGATCTTTTAGAAACTTCACGCGTTGTCAAATTGAGACGTGACAGAAATAAAATATTACCCTTGCACTCCGGACTGATTTTTCCAATTTTTTTTCCAATGATTCACTTCGGATCGTTTCGGACAACTATCACGAGCTACATGCAACTCTCATTCATAATAACATCGACTTTTATGCACAATTTAAACGAACCTAGTGCAAAGAAACATCGTATTTTTTGAGCGTACAGTTCATAAAAGTAAAAACAACTGTTAAAGGATAATGACCAAGGGATTGGAATTTTAAGCTGAGTTGTCGAAAGATGTGGAGGCCGAAAACAGAAACCTCACTAAAGTTCCAAAATGCTAGCCCTGTAATTTTTGACGAAGATTTGGAGGAAATGCAAATGGCTATTTACCAAGCCTGGAGATGAACGTATACCTTTCAAGTTCTTGAAAGATAAGATATAAGATAAGATAAGATATGATAAGATGCATAGTGTTGCATGCTCTTAGGAGGCGCGGAACCCTTCGTGTGAAAGTCAACCCTAACTTAGCTACTTTTTTAATATGGTGTCTGAAGCGGGAAGGTTTCTTTTTGAAATACCTTTCCTTATGCACGTGTGGAAGTTTCTGGACGCTGGCTTGTCTTAATTCAGGAGGTCATAATGTAATTTTTTTTTCACTGGATTATCATGTTACATATTTCCGGAAAAGTTCCGATCATGTAACGTCAAAGTTTGTTTGTGAAGATGATGTCATTAAAAAGGCATAACACTGACAGCAGTGTGATGATGCAAATACTGCGAATTGAGTGTATATGAAAAAAATCGATGTATTTTATGATGCTTTTATGATGCAAGTTGAAAATAGCGAGCAGGTTTCAATTGCTGAATTGTTGAAGTCCGATTTGGGAAGGAGAATTATATATCAACTTATTAGCTTTCACTTGAGCCAGAGGATTTTATTTTGCATAAGTTGTTATACTTGAAAATTAAGATGATTAACTCAACATCCTGTTGTCAGCGTTGTGCCTCCACAGAAGAGCAGAGCAAATGACATATCATCTACACAAACCACTAAGAATTCCAGTAGCCGATGCAGTGACCACTACAACAACGACACCCATCAGACAAACCACTATCGCTGATCGACCAATCCAATTATAGCGCGATTATTAATTTTTATTCAAATAGAAAATGGTAACTGGAGCAGCTTGGAAAACTTAGGCCACTTAGAGACTCGAACATGTGACCTATTAATTGAAGCAATCCAAAGGTGTTCTGGCAACTGCTCCATATAGCCGCTTAGTTTCTTAGAAGCTGTGCATGTCGCTCGGGTGGAACTTTCCGATAGACCAGTGCATGAATGCTGTGACATTCTCTTAAACTTTTCGGTCTTTCTGAGTGCCTGGCTTGATGAGCTGATTTTAAAGTAAGGTTCTTTTGGTTGTTTGTTTTTTTTTCTTCGGGAGTGGTTCAGATGCAGAGCGTACATAATTAATGATGATCACGATATTCTAGCATGCTGGTTGAACTTGAAACATTTGCCGAAATTGATTCCCAACTAAAGGGTTTTTCAACAGGGACGCTACAAAAGTAGAGCGACAGGGACAGCAAACGACGCCATATTTCTTGCCACTCTTTTGACATTTCTCTTCAGCAAGGTTTGCCATTTCATGATGGAAAAATATACGAGCCAACAATGAGTCGAAATTGTTAAAATTTACTACCGAAATTCGGAGTCAGTGGCCTCAACGTTAAGAGCGCTACGTCCAATTTATGGTCGCCATAATCGTCCTAGCAGATCAAAATTTGAATCCACAGGCACAGTACAAAATGTTCCCGTGCCAGTGAAACAAAGAAGTGGCCGTAGTGTTGAGAATATTGCTGCCGCTGAGGCTTCAGTTGCAGAAAGCCCAAATGAGTCTCTCATACGTCGTTCTCAAGCGTTGGGCATCTCTGTGACGTCGTCCTTACGCTCACATCCTTACAAGATTAAATTGACGCAAGAACTGAAGCCGCTTGACCACCAGAAGCGTCGTATGTTCGTGAATTTGGCTGAGCAACAAATTGAAAATGATTCGGATTTACATTGAAAAATCATCTTCAGTGATGAGGCTCATTTCTGGCTGAATGGCTCCGTCAATAAACAAAATATGCGGTATTGGTTAGGCAGCAATCCACACGTACTCCATGAGTCATCATTGTATCCGGAAAAAATTACGATTTGGTGTGGTTTATGGGCCGGCGGCGTCATTGGGCCGTACTTCTTCCGTGATGATCAAGACCAACACGTTACTGTGAATGGGAATCGCTACTGTTCAATGATAACCGAATATTTTTGGCCCCAATTGGATGATGTGGACTTGGAGGACATGTGGTTCCAACAGGACGGCGCCACAAGCCACACAGCGAATGTCACAATCAATTTATTGGAAACCAAGTTTGGAGAACGTGTTATCTCACGAAATGGTCCAGTCGCTTGGCCGCCTCGGTCGTGCGATTTGACGCCGTTAGACTATTTCCTGTGGGGCTACGTCAAGTCTATGGTCTATGCCAACAAGCCAGCGACGAGTGATGAACTTCGTACAAATATCGAACGTGAAATTGCAGCAGTATCGGCCGATTTTTGCTTGAAAACCGTCGAAAATTGGGTTCAGCGTCTGGACTTCTGCAAGCGTGCCCTGCTCTCTCTTCAGCTTGAACCCGTGGCTTTGTTGAAGTGTTTATTGGCAATGTCTCATTTGAGAGTCTTTCGCTAACAAAAAAAGTATCACTTTAGTCAACCTGCGTATAGATCTGGGTTTTTTTTTTACTGAAATTGATTCTGCATTAATTATTCACATTTAATTTTAAATCAGGCACAAAAATTGTCTATGGCCTTTGTTTTCGAAAACACAAACTCTGAGTTATGTCTGACATTTGAGGTTTCACTGTTAACACCTCGACTTGATTCTACTTCCGAATTCATTTGCGTACAAAGTATAAAAGCTTAAGTTGTCATTTTATTGCTGCCCACTTCCTTATGGCGGGAAATTCCCTTCCTTTTTTTTACCGGCAACCTAAAACCTTCTTATTCTTGGAAGACTCCTAAATGAATTACTAGCGGAAATTTCATATTGACAACCAGATGACAAACAACATTTGAGATGTGGACCAAACTTGCAAACCAGACAAGACTCAAAAAGCAATAATAAATCTTTGCTGACCGAGACGTCATTATGAAGTGAATTCCTAAATCAAGTTGCTGTGTTTTTTTTTTAATAGAAAACAAACACTCAAAATACGCTTGTCACTTTCACATTAAAAACCATTAATTTATGTTCTTCCGACGAATCCATTGAAGGTCTAAATTGATGTACCAGGAAAGCTTAAATTTTGCGGATGTCACGATTCAAATTGCATTTCAATGGTTTGCCAAAAACTATCTCTACTCATAATTACAAGTTTTAGTTAAAAAAAAAAAAAACGCACAGAATCATGGGGGTTCAAGGACCTATTAAGCAAAGCATCAGCTGATGTCAGAAGTGTGTCTTTTTGGGGGGGAAAAAAAACTAAAACAACAAAATTGTTCCGCGTATTTTTTCGTCGTAAACAAATCATTTAAACTTCAATTTTGGCCAAACAATTAAAAGCCCCCAAAAACGAATGTCTCACGCTGAGAAGGTGTGCGTCTAATGAGTAATTAAACTATTTTCTACTGCAACAAATGAACCTATTTAGCATAGGTTCGTAGCCCTGAGAAATAAACGCCTTACAGATCGTTTGCGTCCAGATACAAATGATCAATTATTCAATCGTCAGACCTGAGTTATTGGAATGGAAGTCCACCATCGTTTATGGCATTATTCATGCAATATTTATTCGGCTCTTTATCGGATACTAAATCTTTTAGCCTTATGGATACACGAAACAAGTTGAAAAGTGTAGCGAAATGTCGATTTATTGTGTCTGGTATCTGTTGAATGAAATATTTGACGCTTATGGGATTTTTTTTGTTGAGAATAATTTGCATGAGCATTTTGGCGGCAGAGATATGCAAAGTGTGTATAAGGAACCGGTGTGAGGAGTGGCGGTTAGAGTGCAGGTGGCAATATTCGGATTATTTATGAAACTTCCTGCATACTAGTAGAGATCTTGTTTTCAAGCAAATCATTCACATTGAGCCAAAATGTCGGATAATGAACTTTTGGTTCGAAAAGATTGGGAAGAATTATGAGGCAGATGCCCAACAATTCGAATTTGCTAGACCGAGCCTTTCTAAGTCCACTTCGACTACTCAAACTTCCTTCTAGTGCCGCTCTTTATGACCCTTCATTGGTCTGTGCGTTTTTGGGGGAAAGATGTACTAACCCACCCTGACATACTCGAGTGTGACTCCCTCAAAGAGTTTTTGAGTAAAACTTTGAGACAAGATCTTCTCTAACTTTAGATTTAGATTTAGATTTATTGGTTTTGCACAGGTAATTAAAACACAAATACAAGTAAAACAATTTTAAAATTCATAGATATGAATAATGAAGAAAGAAAAATAGCAAGAAAATTGTAAAAATTGGGTAAATAAAAAGAAAATAAAAAAAAATAAAATAAAAAATTCAGTTCAATTCGATTGGATATAATTAAAGACGAATTGATTGCTAGAAAAGTAAGTCAGTGTCATGCTAAATGCAGCTACTGAAATACTCAAATAGTTCTCTCCTAAGCCGATTCTCTGTGTTCACCTTTCTTAAACTTTTTTTTTTTAAATGCATTTTTATTTATCTTAAAGGACTACTTAGACACTAGACAAAAACGCTTAAACTAGCTTTTGTATGTACCTTAATTTTCCTTAACTTAACTAGCTTAGTGGTCCTGTGCAGACGCTCTAAGCTAAACCTAGTACTTATTTTATGTCTTTCGACTTAAAGTTATTATTAAATATATGTCTTAAAGATAACAATTATAAACTAAGAAAATTTTGGCAAAAACTTAGTGAAAGTACGTTTTTTTTTTAAAGATATAAAGCTTAAATCTATGTTAAAATACCTTATAAATATAAACTTAAATTTAACTTAAGCCTACCCTAACACTCACGAAAATATATACACAATAAATATATGTATGTATACCATATATACATATACTTAAGCTTAAGAAAAACTAAATCTATGTAAGTCGGCAAGGCTTTTCTAAACAAAACGAGGCCAACTTTTCCCCGTAAGGAGACCTGGCTTCGAAGGATATTAATAACAGAGTTCTCTACCCATTTTCCAAGAGCCACCAAAATTGATGGTGCTGCTTTTGCGAATCTACCTTATCGCGGGTTGATACCGCCCTGCTGAAACGGAGAGACTCTTCGTAACTTTGTGCGATGTCTCGATCGTAGGTGAGTCGCCTGTCTACACTGGAACGGGTGACGTGGTAGACTAGCGGCACCGCCATACTACTCTGGATCAAACCTTTAGAATCGAGGTAGAGAAACGCCTCTGGAGGGATAAAGCCGTTAAGGCGCACACTCTTGTGGTACAACAAGTTGGGGTAAAAAGCCCCAGAGATCAGGTTGTTGATCGAAATCATTGCTCTTGCAATGTGCCTTCGGATAAGTTTTATTAGGAAATTATCCACTCTTACCAGGTTTGCTCCATTGTAAAGGACCTCATTGCGATAGAATTGGTCTAGCCAGATCCCTAGGTACTTCACTAAACTTCTGTTCTCCAATGGTTGCCCGTGTTGTCCAACGATAAAGAATTTTCTCCAATTCTTCCTAGTATCCCAAGAAGCCCTACACAATGGAGTCCTGAAAAGACTAGTCTCCGATTTTTGGAAGTTGTTCTTCAACTTCCAGTCATCACAATAACGCTTAATCTTATCAAAGTCACACTGCAAGTTCAATCTGATAACTTCAATCTTCGGTCCCGATCTGTAAGCAATCAAGTCGTCTGCGTACGCTATGGCATGGGAAAGAGACACTAAAATATCAGTCGTGAAAATGCTCAAAAGTATCAATGAATTAAACGCACCTTGTTGTAGACCTCTTAATAATTCGAAAATACCAAAAGAAGCAACATTGCCATTCTTCACAACGAACTTTCTATTGGTAAGCATGTTATAAAGCATGTACAGTAGTGGTTTGCCTACTCCAAGCCTGTCCAACTTGTAAAAGAGCGCTTCTAACCATACGGTATCGAAGGCCTTTTCCAAGTCAACCAGACAAGCACCCGTGCACTGTTTTTTAGATATATTCCATTGTACATCTGATACCAGTTAAGACGCGGCATGTATGCAATCATGCCCCGCTTTGAAACCGAATTGATTATCAGAGACTATATTTTTGTCCTCTACCCACTTGGTCAGGGCTCTATTGACTACTTTTTCGAATACCTTACTGATTGTACCTTTCATAAACTTAGAGGGAGTTTATTCCACAGGTGGATTGCATGAATAAAGAACTGCCGGCTACTAACTAAATATCTGTGTCTTGGTATAATTAAGTTTAATGTCCTTTGAGATTGCACAAATCTGAGTTTATTAAATAAATAGCTTGGTGTTTAGCTGTTGATGATCTTAAATAGCGTAAGAACCGTGCGAAATTTCAGTAATACATTTAAGGAGCAACTAATGATGCGTTTGACATAGGGAGTGATATGATCAAAGCGATGCAGATAAAAGATATACCTGGCGCAATTGTGAAAGGCAACATTTAGTTTTCTGGCTGATTCAAAGCCTAAGCTGGCAAAAATGAGTGTTCCAATTAAAAACACCTAGATTTTTGAATTTCCTTACGGAATCTATGGCAGTGTTATTGATTCGAAGAAGTGCAAAGGGAAAATCTACCGGACTTTGACTGAAAATCCTAACTTTGGTTTTCGATGAGTTAAGATTTATACAATTTTGTTGCGTTCAAATCATAAATGGCAGATAATTCTTCGGATCTCTTGAATCGCTTCAAAAGCTGCACATCATCTGCATATATGTATGTGGTGCTCACAGGTTTTGATATATTCTGCGATATCGTTTCTGAAAAGTCAAAATAAGAGAGGACCAAGAACCGAGCCTTGGGGCACACCGAATAAAACAGGTAAACTTGTTGAACTTTTACCTCCACAGAACACAACCTGCGCACGGTTATAAAGGTAAGAGTTTATAAGCAAATTGAGTCTTAAGTTTATGCAGTAAGATCTTGTGGCTTACTGAGTCAAATGCTTTTGAGAAATCCAGAAAAACATCTAAAGGGAACAAGCCCATGTCAAAACCAGAGCGAATATCATCACTTACTATATGTGTATATGAGGACATTTTTGCAGACATAAATTGCCTCACCCTACATTGTTTAGATAAAAAGTAGGTTTTACTATCCGAGGACGGCCTTTTTTAGAGTTCTGAAAATTTTCTACGAACACGAAATCTACGCGGATGAAGTCGTAAGGGACTACCAGTACTTTTATAAAACATACTAGGCCCATCTTAACCTTCGAGTCAGCTTCATCCCTTTAAGGTACAATGTACCTGATTTTTAGCTTTTTGTCGTGTTGGAAAGAGAAAGGTTGATTGCATCGAAAATCCACGGAAAGAGCCTGTTTAGACGAATACTTTTGAGTGCCCCATGACAAGAGTTTGATGGTGAGAGGAGTGAGCGGTAAGGAAAAGCGGCGGTCACGAAGAAAATATGAAAACGGGATGGGCAGACACGTTCCAAAACCGAAATGTTCCGTTTCCATTTCATTTTGTCATTATATTTCGATCGTGGAGTAGTGAAGTTGGTGGATGAACATCATAATTGGTTCGGTTGTGAGGTGAGGATCGTGAGTTCAAATGTGTACTCGAACGAGAAAAGAAATAAATGCTCCATTTCGCTCATTCTACTTTTTATCAATGTAGTACAGCAGTGAATACTACAGTGTGTAGACACTATATGACTGCTCACTACGCACTCAAAAGTAATCGTCTAAACAGGGTCAAAGTAATCTTCATCTGCCTGTGTATGAATGTTTTGTTTCCAAACCATAACACTTTTGACGTTTACTCTCATTTTGCAATTGTCCCATGGCGTCTTTATTTGATTGTAGCCACTTCGCCCATGGGCATGCCCTTCAATCCCATGCTCGTGTGGCCATGCACTGATGCAGTATCTCAAATTCAGTCGAGTTCCATCTTGTCGATTTCCACGTTGAGGTAGACGTTATGTTTAATGGCCACACTTTTCAATTTTGCTATGTTCAGCTTAAGTTTGTTCGCTTTCAGCCACCCGCTCACTCTGCTGAAGTCTACTTGTAGTAGTTTCGATGAGTGCATCATCGGCAAACAGCACAATTTGGGAATGTCGAAGAACTTCTTTAATGCCGTTTACATTTATTATAAATAACAACGCACTTAAATTGGACCCCTGCGGAACTCCGTCTTTGCTTCAATGCTCTTGGACGTTTTGCTATTTACTGATGTTTTTTGTATTCCATTCGAAAGATATCATGCAAACGTTAGTTTTTTTTTTAAGTATTTTCAGGTCGATTGCCTCAAAGGCTAGTTTGGAATAAAAAAAAAAAAAACAGCATACAGGAACTTTTATTCATCTACCTCCTCTTTCCAACTTACCAATTTTTTATTTAGCGCTGAATCACATGAGCTTTTTTTCCGAAACGATGATTGTTTTTCAATGAATAAATTTTTAGCTTCGAATCGTTCGAAAGTTCTCACATATATCAGTTCCTTTTATTTTTTTCGATCGGAGTGCCAATTGATCCTTTCCATGTATCAGGGAAGCGCCTTGTAAGCATTGAGCTGTTTAAAACATTCACTAAAATTTAAGTCTCTTTTGTTGTTCAACAATTTTGATGTAACTTTTAAATTCCTTTATTAAGACTAGACATCTGGTAGGACTCTTTGATTTCAGAAATACATCTCGCAACATACTTATTAAATTTTTCGGCCACCTCAGCAGTTGACTGCCGTTTTACATTTAATTTTTTTCCAGAATACTACCACAAAAATGACTCAACACAATAATTTTAAACACGTTTATCACGAATTTCAGTTCATTTTGTGGAAGTTTTTATTGACAAATTGAAAAATTATTCAATCGCAAAGTATTGCTACTTTCCCCACTTACTCGTAAAAAAAGAAAACAAGATCATACCCCGACGATGTGTTTTTTTGTCAATTTCGAATGACCAAAAATACATTTCCAGTAAGTTTTGAGAATTTGTACATATTTAATTTCACTTCTTTATAACTGGGAACGAACTGGGAACTTGTTAACCAATGCAATTTTCGAAAAGCCTCCAGACTTGTTAGGAATTGGAAAAGGCGTGATTAATCAATTTTTTAAAAGAATTGTAATGTTCTTAATGAAGCTTAAAAAAAAAAAGATCATCAACTGGCGAGAAGGTGAAGCATCCCTCTGTAAACAGTGGAAGAATTTTGACAAAGATGTTTCAATCCATTCCCATGTCAGATGGAACGCACTTCAAAATTCCAAAGCAATCAGGAAAATTTGGATGCGGAGTCATGTCACGATTCTATAGTTTGGCGCATTTGTCTCTTATGTTATGCTATAAAAAAGGAAAACTCAAAATAACACTGGACTGTCATTAATTCGGAGACTCTGCGTATCCATCAGAAATTAATCTTATGGTCCCTTACAGAGACAATGGCCACTTAAGCGCAGGACAAAAACGTGTTGACTATTGCCAGCAGCAGGAGTTTGGCATCTTGGAACAAATGCATATTTTAAAATACATCCCGGTGTACAGTGCTTTGCATTCCAAAACAAATTGCAATGGCTTGGTTACTTTTCATCTTAAGGCATAAATCACCAAACGAATCAGCTTTATCTGTGATAAGCTACCACCAGAAAATGAGAAAACTGAAAGGAGAAGGTGTCACAACAACTTTTTTCGCTTCAAATGAAGAAGAAAGGTAATAATCAGTAGTAGAAGTGAACGAAGTAAAGCTTTTTGCTGGCTAAACTTTTGCAACACTTAAAGCCTGGAGTTTTTGATTTCAAGAAGACTATTGGACCACTGCCTGTCTTGCTCGGAATCCGACTTGATGATTTCAAAATTTTCACTTTCTTTCTTCGATTTCCTTGAAGCAGCAGTGGATGATGTTTCGGCATTGTCGGTATAATGTTGAGATGTTGATGTCATTTTCTTGTTCACCATATTCATGCAGGTGCAAAGGCCACTCTATATTTTGAGGGGGTATGCCTTGTACCACATTTTTCATCCAACAATTCGAAAAATTCCCACCAAAATGCCCCGAACCTGAAGTGCGATTTCTTAAAATAATGTCCTCCGCAGTGAACGGACATTCTGCATTTATTGCAACAACTTCTCGGATGACTTGCCGTCAAAATATTAATTTTTTTTTCTTTTTTTGCACAAAATTCTTGTATTGAAATCTTGTGACAATTAAAATTCGTATGTCCATCTTTTGGTTCTAAATTTCAATTGACTTCAAACTTAATTAAGAAAAATTTATAACTCGGCTCGGCGGCACTTCCATTTTGTATTGTTTTCCAAATAAAAGTGATGACAAAATGCTCTTGCAACAGATTTGCTTACACGGTGATTTGAAACGTTGTACATTTTATCACTACAGTAATGTTGCGTGACGGAACGCTTGACGTTACAATACTGCAGCAGAGCACTAAGTCGCTCGCATTTCGTACTTTTCTTCAAAAGTGACGATCAGTACCGCGTTTTCGAGATTACCAATGCAGAATGCACACTTATCGATGGCTAAGTTCCTATTTTTTAGGAACTTCAGAATGGGAACCTGCGCTTCTTTCCTCCCTTAAATTTCTTACAAAAATCAGCTTGGGAGTATTTTTCGACGTTGTTTCACCGCCAAAGGCCAGCAAATGGCTTACCAATGGTTTTTTAAAGAACAGACTTATAAGGTCATACTATCCTGCCTCGTTTGACATTTGCAGAAAGGAAGGAGAACCAACGGACCAACTATCTTGCTTGTCGTCTAACCATTGACACCATATAGAAAAACTGGCGGGAACAGTATTTTCGAAAACAAGATTTTCGTCCTCTGATTCAGTTCATTTGATCATGATGTTTGAATCTCCACCGCGGTGTTTCTATCTCAATGTTATAGTTCTCAATAATGGTGGTGAATCTACTTTTTTTTTCATTTCGAAATGAATGAGCAAAGCATTTTTAAGTCCATTGCCCTTGGTCATGTTTTAAGGCTTTCTTGCCATTTTAAATAAGAAAACATCACTCCACCTACTTCAGCAAATAGATATTCAAATCAAGAAATCTTCATTGAATCTTTTACCATTTCTTCCATGGCAACAAAATCATCCGTTTGCAAAGAACTATTCCCACAGCAATCCGTGTCTATGAACCTCGAGCTCAAGCCCACCGGTTACATCATCAAATTTTATCACCTAATTTCAATCCAAATAGGATTCATTCTATCGTCGCCGTCGTCGGTGGGCTAACGACCTCATCTTCTCATGCATTCGATTTATCAAATTCAGAATTAAGATCATTCGATTATAGCCGCGGACGTCAAACCAAAAAAAAAAAAACAAAAAAACACATTCAAGACGACAGTTGCCACTCAAAGTGAGCGGCAAACGTATCTCATCTGTCATCTTTTAAGATACTTTTACTTTTTCGAATGGACACATTAATTTTGTTTATTTATTAAGTCCCGCTTGCTGTCCCACCCGAAATCCCATGGATTATTCTAATTGAAGCTTAAATCTTTGTCTTTCTATTCTGGGCGCGTGATCGAACACGCGACATGATGCCTAAATCGAAACCCTTCTCTCGCGTCATAATCACCCGCGATTTGCATAGATTATTCTTCAAAAAAACTCAAAATTAATTGATTTCTTAATCGCAATCGATGTCGTGTGGCTGCGTTTTAAAGCTCACACTTGTGAAAGTTAAGACCCTCTTCAAATGACCGCAACAAGAATTCGACCAGCAAAACTGATGATCGAGCAAATAAACCAAGCGAGCGTGATTCTGCCGTGTATTTGTAGTTAGATACGAAGAGTTGTCATGTCAAATTAAGTATGTATATTTAAATTTATCAGATCTTTGACTGGGAAGAAGGTTTCCGTGAACTTGAAGTGATTTGAAGTAAACCTTGAAAATACCAAATTTCGTCTCGAAAAGTCGATGACGCGCGACCCGCGAGAGGGAGTCCAAGGCACGCTCACTAAAGTTCGGAATTGGTTCAGATTTATTTTGTGTTGTTTCTAAACGCAAAAAAAAAGACGCGACGCCAAAGTGAAGGGACAACAACAGGAAGGCGGCATCATGGCAAAATCTCATATTTCACGCGTCCGTAACTGATCTGTCTCCAATGTGATCTTAACTGATCGAGCTTTTTTGTTTGTGGTTAGAAATGGACGCGGAAAATTTGATATGTCAGCTTAGACCGATAAATCTATGCATATTTACATTCCGCATGCGTGTGTGCCGCCAATTATGAGAGGGAAACAATTGGACTAGGCCGAGCATAGGCGGCACGACAGGTGGTCATCTCGAGATATCAAATATAAAACTCGTGTTTTTTTTTTGCACCTCGTGAGTAAAATAGTTTGTTTCCGGTCGGCGTTGTAAGACAAGTACAACGCTAGCTCTATACAGCTAAGCTTTGACGCATCGAATTTTTTTCTCACACACGCTCGCATCACGGGGAGCTTGATGATGGAAAATATTTAATAAGAAAACGATCTCATTGTCCAAAAAAAAAAAAACACAAAAATTAATTTGCAATCCATTGAGCGGCGAGAATAAAAGATGAAGACCTTAGCCGGTAATAATGAGAGAGGCAGATGACGACGAAGAAGACGGGGAGGGCTTGAGTTGAAGTTGTGTTGCGAACATCATTACCACATGCTCGCTCACCGTTTCGGTTGTGTGTTATTGAAGCGGCTTTAAGATATTCATGACTTGTTGTAGCCTAGAACTAATGTAGTAGATTGGGAACTTATCGGTGATTGGTTAGAAGCTGAGTAGTTGGACCGTTTCGTGTATAAATACCAAGCGGCGACTGTGTCAGTTCATCAATCGTTTCTCACTTTTCTACGAAGAGTGACCAACAACGCAACGATGGTGAGTGTAACAATTGCGCCATAGCCTGAGACGGCCGGCGTAGGATATTTCAAAGGATTTTTGGATTATATTTACTAAAATTTGGATATGTGTATTTGCAGAAACTTTTCCTGGTTGGATTGGCTATTATTGCCACGGCTTATGCCGCTTTACCATCAAATGATTATCTACCACCTCTGGAGGATATTTCTGCAGTGAGTCCTTTGGATTTGCAGACATTGTCATTGAGCGGTGTTTTAGCTGATGATGGCTACCGTTACAAGACTCAAAAGCGTATCAGGTATAGGCAACGTCGTGATGTGAGCGAACTTCCATCAAACGATTACTTGCCTCCAGTTGAAGCCCCAGTTGAGGCTCCAGTTGTTGCTGAAGCACCAATCGAGGTTGAAGCTCCAGTCCAAGAGTCCGCTGTTTTGGCTGATGATGGATACCGTTACAAGACTGTGAAGAGGATCAGGTACCGTCGTCGTCGTGATGTTAACGAACTCCCTTCCAACGAATACTTGCCCCCAGTTGAAGCTCAAGTTGCCGAACAAGTTGTTGCTGAAGCCCCAATTGAGGTTGAAGCTCCAGTCCAAGAGTCCGCTGTTTTGGCTGATGATGGATACCGTTACAAGACCGTCAGGAGGATCAGGTACCGTCGTCGTCGTGATGTAAACGAACTCCCCACCAACGAATACTTGCCCCCAGTTGAAGCTCAAGTTGCCGAACAAGTTGTTGCTGAGGCACCAATCGAGGTTGAAGCTCCAGTCCAAGAGTCCGCTGTTTTAGCTGATGATGGATACCGTTACAAGACCGTCAGGAGGATCAGGTATCGTCGTCGTCGTGACGTCAACGAACTCCCTTCCAACGAATACTTGCCCCCAGTTGAAGCTCAAGTTGCCGAACAAGTTGTTGCTGAAGCACCAATCGAGGTTGAAGCTCCAGTCCAAGAGTCCGCTGTTTTAGCTGATGATGGATACCGTTACAAGACCGTCAGGAGGATCAGGTACCGTCGTCGTCGTGATGTTAACGAACTCCCTTCCAACGAATACTTGCCCCCAGTTGAAGCTCAAGTTGCCGAACAAGTTGTTGCTGAAGCCCCAGTTGAGGTCGAAGCTCCAGTCCAAGAGTCCGCTGTTTTGGCTGATGATGGATACCGTTACAAGACCGTCAAGAGGATCAGGTATCGTCGTCGTCGTGACGTCAACGAACTCCCTTCCAACGAATACTTGCCTCCAGTAGAAGCTCAAGTTGCCGAACAAGTTGTTGCTGAAGCCCCAGTTGAGGTTGAAGCTCCAGTCCAAGAATCCGCTGTTTTGGCTGATGATGGATACCGTTACAAGACCGTAAGGAGGATCAGGTATCGTCGTCGTCGTGACGTCAACGAACTCCCTTCCAACGAATACTTGCCCCCAGTAGAAGCTCAAGTTGCCGAACAAGTTGTTGCTGAAGCCCCAGTTGAGGTTGAAGCTCCAGTCCAAGAGTCCGCTATTTTGGCTGATGATGGATACCGTTACAAGACCGTCAGGAGGATCAGGTATCGTCGTCGTCGTGACGTCAACGAACTCCCTTCCAACGAATACTTGCCTCCAGTAGAAGCTCAAGTTGCCGAACAAGTTGTTGCTGAAGCCCCAGTTGAGGTCGAAGCTCCAGTCCAAGAGTCCGCTGTTTTGGCTGATGATGGATACCGTTACAAGACCGTCAGGAGGATCAGGTATCGTCGTCGTCGTGACGTCAACGAACTCCCTTCCAACGAATATTTGCCTCCAGTCGAAGCTCAAGTTGCCGAACAAGTTGTTGCTGAAGCCCCAGTTGAGGTCGAAGCTCCAGTCCAAGAGTCGGCAGTTTTAGCTGATGATGGATACCGTTATAAGACTGTAAGGAGGATCAGGTATCGTCGCCGTCGCGATGTCAACGAACTCCCATCAAATGACTACCTGCCACCAGTTGAGGCTCCAGTCGAAGCCCCAATTGAAGCTGAAGCTCCAGTTGCGGTTGAGGCCCCAGTTGAGGATTCGGCTGTACTAGCCAACGATGGTTACCGTTACAAGACTCTCAGACGAATCAGGTATAGGTACCGTCATTAGACATAATTTTTTACCGCGCTTTACTTAACAAACCTTGTGTTCTTTGCAACTACAAACTATAAATATAAACGAAAAAAAACTAAATAATTAAAAATAAATCATGCGTTTTTTTATTTTTCACTGGAAAATATGGGATTCAAGGTCTTCCACAAATTCAAAATTTGGGCTGTCAATTGTGACGTTCAGATACTTCACCGGGGGGAGTGCTTCTTTAAAAGATTAAACAAAACGTTTTCTTTTGAAATGCATTCAATTTCAATTAAAAAATAAATTTATTTTATTTTATTTCGCTAGCGAGGCTATAAAATTTTACTACCACTAATAAAATATAGGATTTAAATGATATTAAGTAAATAAAAACCGTTGAAAGATATTCAAAACATCTGACAGATGAAGCGACTGTCAAATCTTGAACGAACGATCTCATCATTTTTACTACCCAAGAACAAATACCAGTTAATCTGGAAAACAAATATATGCAAAGTTTTAAAATAAGATTAACAAATTCATACGCTTTTGTTTATATTTATTAAGTAACTGAAGGTTAGGAAATTAATTTAGATGAAGGTGATGCTGTGGAATTCAATAGAAGCTGGTGGAAGTAAAAGTGCTTCCGTCTATGGTAAGGTTATTATGACATTTCATGTCTTACATAAATTCAGCTCTTGTTTGTCTATTGTCAAACCACAAAAATCGTTGGAATACAATAGTTCAGACTATGTCTTATTAAATATGGAATAATGTTGTCTTATTGAAATGACGTTTCTTTTCTCATAGAAACCGAGATTTCGCAAGGATCGTTAGTTACTATTTCTGTTGGAGGCATAATTATTGACTCAACGTTCGAATCAGGAGATCTCAGTAGACACTTTAAAACGAGTTAAAAGTCAAAGGATGTTTAAACAGTTAAAATTTTTGTGCGAACAAATCGTCGTACAATGGTTTGAAACTCAGGTTTCGATTGCTCCATGGTTGGAGTCCGAATAAGGATGGAGACTTTGATATCGACATTCATTCAAGTCGCACTATTTTATTCGTCATAAATTAGCGGTTAGGAATATTTCCGAACCATTCTGCTGTCGGTGAAAAGTTTGTTCAACAGAGGCAGAGGATTCTGTACATTTTCACAAATTATAATTTCAATATCGTGGACCTTGGACTCCAGCGTAATTAAATTCCAATTGAGTTGTTCATAGAGATTCGGACTGCGGTTTATAACAATTCACAATTTCAACAAACCTCGAAATTTAAACCTTTACTCATTTAAGCCTGTCGCTGAATTGAGTTAGGACGTGGAAATGTTTAGTTATGAATACATCCGCAGATTGGTCTATCTTTTAAGTAAAGATAATGGTGATAAGTGAGACGGGAATTGATTTGAAAAATACCAAATTGAGTAAATGTTAGGATGTGCAACGTCTGCGAAAAACTCGTTAATCGAAATGAGTTTTGAGATGGCGCTTATAGGGACCCAAATCAAGAAAAGTTGGACCAAATTATTTAAGTAAGAAATAGTAAAAACAACAAAAATAATAAATATTATAACAAAGTCTGTGAAAATAAATCTGCTTCTGAATCATCTGATTCGGTCTCGAATTGAATTCTTATATTTAAAGGCACTTTCAACTTCAAAACTTCTTAAACAAATACTCGCCTGATTATTGTTGTACAGGGCGGCGCATAAAAAACTCTTTTCAGAGCATTTTCCATTGCTTTTCTTAGGACCCCTAAAGCTGTATTATGTTTCTTAGCTTATTAGCATACACCTTACTTTTTAGAACGGCGCAAAGAAAAAATTCTGGAGCCGTTATATCGGAGGAACGAGGTGGCTAGTTAAAATCAGAAAACCGCGATATTATCCCATCACCAAAAATTTCCCTCAGGAGAGCCATAGTTGGACCAGCTGTGTAAGCTGTGGCTCCATCTTGTTGGAACCTTTGGCCTTAAAAAAATGTTCAATCATTGTCCGATATTGAAAACCATCCACATTAACCGCAAATTGTACGTCGTTTTCGAAAAAAATGTGGTCCAATGAATCTTTCTGAAGTTATTCCACACCATACTCAATTTGTAAGTGGGTGCATATGACGTTCAATAATTACTTTTGGGTTTTCGAGAAAACATATATTGCAATTTTGTATATTCACTTTCTATGAGTTTGTGAATAAACTCGTTGTTCTCTCGAAACATGTCCTGAAAACGCCGAGCATACTGAATGCATATTTGTGGATCATTTATTTTCAAATCAGGACCAATTGAATTTTATATGGAAAAAATGCTGTAAGTTTAAATAGCCATTTTTCAATTGGCACTACAAAAATACATCATAAAGTTATCTGGACACAATAACCCCCTTTGTATGACCGGATCGAGGGATCGAATTCAAACAGGATTAGGATTCAATCAAGGTAGATGCTGTACCGGACCGAAAGATCGAGAGTGGATTCAGTTTGACAGTTCTTCTCTCTCGAAGATCGACAAACATTTTTTAGTCTATGTGTCTTGTTACTGCGTATTTGGAATATTTCTATTCACGATTTTCTGCTACAAACATAAACCCAAAAGGACGAGAAATCTCTTTTCTCCTCTCTCTCTCTCTCTCTCTCTCTCTCTCTCTCTCTCTCTCTCTCTCTCTCCCTCTCTATCTCTCTCTCTCTGAAACCCCATCTCAATCCGCGTTTATATTTAAAAAATCAATACGATCCCACACAAATTTTGTTATCAGATCGAGTAAACCTATTTGAATTCGATCTGCGTTTAATTGGCACTTAATCCGGATTGAAGCCGGATTCAATCCCTCATATAAACGGGATAGATAAACTAATACTATAAAAAAAACTTGGCTCGAACCAACTCTAACCCTATTTTGTTTTTCATGATTTTTTTCCAAGTTTCTCCTAAGTAAGGACCCTGGTTACTCCGAGGCTATGTTTAGTGAAATGATCAAGCTCCTTCAAATGTTCATTTTTCAATATTCTTATTTCCTTCGCTTTCACTGTTTTTGGAAACGACAACTTACTTCATGTTTACGGAAAAGAACGCGCTATATTTGTGTATTATTGCCCCATTTTAAGGGTTCCGTACTCTTGGCTGTACA
The DNA here is from genome assembly GCA_963555765.1 of Orthonevra nobilis. Taxonomy (NCBI): domain Eukaryota; kingdom Metazoa; phylum Arthropoda; class Insecta; order Diptera; family Syrphidae; genus Orthonevra; species Orthonevra nobilis. The sequence goes on along the minus strand of OY743227.1, from coordinate 71,958,529 downwards.
TCCGTCCGTTTGTCAGAGACAGTAGCAATTTCAATAAAATATGAACTACTATTGCTGCTATAACAACGAATAATGAACATAATATTAAATAAAAAATTAAGGGGTATACAAATTAAAATCGCAAATAAATTTTATGCCAAGCCGAAGGCTTTGAGAAAGTTAAAAAAGTAAAAAAAAAAAAAAAAGTAAAAACATAATGTTGTGTTGCTTCTTGTATGGTGGCACGGAACCCTTCGTATGTCACAATATCTTAATGTTGAATTCTCTTCTCTTACATATTTTCCACTACAACTGTCAGTGTCAAAGTAAAATGTGATTAAAAAAGAAATCAAAAATATATAACAGTGAGTCAGTCGCATCAGGTCGCATATTTTATCTGCCTCGTCAACCTACCTTAACCAAGTAATGTCAAAAAAGCAGTAAAACGTTCGTTTCCTTCTGTGTTCCAAAAATTTTACTTAGAGCTTCGTTTCTTGTTGTCCCAAACTACAATAAATAAATGAAATATGTCCTTGAAGCCTTTCCTTTACAGGAAAGACAAATTAATAAAAGATTCTCACAACAAACCAATAAAATTACTCTTTGACTTCAAAGTCATAAAAGAAAACAGAAAAAAGAAAAAATTCCATTGGAAGATTTCAATTAAAAGACAAAGGATCATTGAACATTGTTTTCAAACACACTCTCTCCTCTAGAAATCCTTTTTGCGGTTGAACAGTCCTGCTGTTTGAAAATTAAAAAAAGACAGAACATTTCGTCCCCTACAACTGCATTCCTCGTATTTAACCGAACGGAAACGTGCAGGAAGCTAAAGGAACAGCACATCCTTTAAATTTTACAAAAAAAAAAAGAAACCCATTTAAAACCAAAAAAAAACGTCCTTTTGATTGTCCAATTATTTGTTTAATTAGAAGACGATATCAAGTCATTGAGAACTCTTATTTCCAATGTTGCTCCTTTCGCCTGAAGGACTAACTATGTGAAAACTCACACGAGGCATCCTCATTTCTCAAAGAATTCACCCTATCCGGGCAATGAGACATTCGTCTCTGTTTCTTGCCTGATAAGAAGTGTCTAAACAAACAGAATTGTCTCTCGGAGTTTCGTTGGAGAAGACATCCTCATATCCCGCAGTGACAGTCCCCAACGAACAGTTCGCCTCATATTAGCACAGTTAAGTTAAAGCAAAAAGGTGAGCATTCGTCTCGAAATCCAGTCCGCAGGACGAAATGTGAAGAATTGCTGCAGGGAATGGATAAGGCAAAAAAAGAGGAATACCAGCTCGCTCTTGAATGAAGTTCTCCTTCTCAGAAGATTGCCCTGATGAGGAGTGTTTATGCCATAAGAGGAGGAAAATTGTCAACTTTGTTTTTCATTTTCATTGGCCTGATGCAATTGCAACACAGCTGATATGACAGAAAGTTGTATTTGTTCGCCCGCAGAGATTCTGACACAGAAACTTTGTTTTCGAAGGAAACTACTACGAAAACGAAATCCCCAGATGACACAAGAGTTCCCAGTGGAAGAGGGAAGAGTTGATTTACTAAGACGAAAGACGATAATTGTGTCGACAGATGATGAAGACAGTGATACAATGAAACAGGGTTTTCCAATTTAAAGTTTCGTTTTTGAATAGCCCGCTGTCAAGCAATAACTTGGCCTTTAATTGAAATGGATTGTTAGGTTATGGACCTAGTAACGAGCCTCCTTAAGGGATTCCTTTTTCAATTGGTTACAGCGCTATTGATATGATAAACAATTTTTTGTAATCTAGAGATTTTCGAAATTAAGCGGAACTCACTTTTTTCTAAAATAATTTTGTATAAATAAATATTTTTAACATAAATTTGCAAAATGGCAATTTTTCAGTAACGAGTAATATTTTAGTTACGAGCCCTTCCGTTTTGGGAACCAAACTAAGGTAGGTCCTTATACAGGATAGCGTATTAGAAACGTTAAGGTTATATTACTGAATACAATTTCTGGTTTACGAATCTTTTTTTCAGAATCTACTTTTAAAAACTTGGGAAATTTATGATGAAAAGATTCAGCACAGAACAAAGAACCAAAGTAGTTAAATTTTTCAGACACGAAGATTATATCGAAATATCTTTCATGTTCGAAATGCGGCCAGTGCTCCAATAATTTAACGATTGGTTAAGCGTTTTCAGCAACAAGGGGTTGTCTGTGATATTCCGCGTGCTGGAAGACCTCGTACAGTTCGAAATGCTGTAAACTGTGAACATTGCTGCGAACAGTATGGAATTACCTCGTTATGTGTTCGAAAACGACGATCAAGTTGCGGTGAATGTAAATGGCTTTCAATTTTGGGCAATGATTGAACTTTTTTTAAGGCCAGAGGTTCCAACAAGATGGAGCCACAGTTCACATAGCTCGTCCAACTATGGCTTTCCTGAGGGTAATTTTTGGTTATGGGATAATATCGCGATCTTTTGATTTTAACTAGCCACCGCGTTCCCCCGATTTAATGGCTCCAGATTTTTTTCTCTGGGGCTATCTTAGAAGTAAAGTGTTTGCCAATAAGCCAAGAACCATATTACACCTTAGGCTAATATCCGAGAAGAAGTGAGGGCGCTGGGACTTCTAGAAAAATAAAGCCAAATGCTCTGGAAAGAGCTCATCAGGACAAAACACCGATTTGCACCGTTTGAGAGATATCATTTTAAAAACACAATGTGAACATCTTTCCATTCCATAATCAAAATTTTAATAAATGCCAAGGTTAAATAGAATCAGAAAGAAAAAATGTTTATGCGCCACCCTGTATTGAATAATGTTTTCCAAATGAGTTAAAAATGATGCTTATTTAAGAATGAAATATGTTCGTTGATTTTCAAAATTTTTTCAATTGCCTTCGGCTTTATTTCAATTTAGATAGAATCATCACATTTTTTTACATTGAGTTTGAAGGGACCCGTGGTTGAAGGTTCAAATTTGTTCTAAGAAAGTATCCATCTATTCAAGCGCTTCAGGCTGGATTAAAAATAAGGGCGAAAAATTACGCGAGTGATCTTATAAGACAGTGGTATGAAGGCTCTTAACTTACGAGGTAATAAGCAGCGAGCGTCTTTCACATTATCAAAGGTAAAAAGGCACGAGGATAATTGCCTCTGTGTTTCCACGATCAGTCATCCTCTTAACTGACGCTAAAATAATTTTTTATTTTTTTTAATCGGATTCTTCGTCTTCTCAAACTATCTATTTTCATCTCGGCGACAAGCCAAGACCATATTTGCATTAAAGGCTTGAAAAATCCACATTTAATCATGGATAAGCCAATGCACGTCTTGGGATAAACTGTGGCTCCAATTGTCTTCCAAGATGAGAGTGTAAGGCACATTAAAGTAAATTAAGATCACTAGAGAAGCAATTTTTCACTTAGACCGGGAAATTTTCGTGCACTCATGAATAAAGTTGGTCAAGGTATTCGTGCAATAAGTAGCCAAAACCATTAAAAATAAGTGTCGTCGCTTGGCCACACTTAGACCTTCAAATTCGAAGTAGAAGTATACCTCTGTAGGCCAAAGCCGTTGAGGCACACACTCTGGCGGGATATAACTTTTGGAAAGCCCACGAAATCAGGCTATTCACCGAGGTAATTGAAGTTGAAAATATTTTCATCCTTTTCAGCAAATTTCTTTCAAGGTTTAACCACGTTACATAAAAAAAATCCTTTTCCTTATCCTTTCAACGAAGAACAATGGTTTTTTTACGATAGTTTCCTAACAGCAAATCCGCTATTTTGTTCTTTTCTTTTCAAGGGAGTATGCTAGAAGAGCACCGCTCTGATTTTTCGGTTCTTTATTAATTCAGTCTTGGAAAACTCTATCCATTGTCATTTTAAAGTTTTTTTTTGTTTTCGTTTTAAGTCGACGTAGGCCATTGATATGTTATATAACTTGATAACGGCTTTCATGCAAGGATCAAAACTAATAGCCATGATTTTCAAATTCAGAAACAAGCCCCGAAGGCTCAGCACTGAAAATTATGTCAGTACCGAGCCCCATATTTATTTGCAAAATATAAAGAACAACAGCAAAATAAAGTATTAAAAATAACCAATAAAAATAAAATAAAACCAATTCAATAAATCCTTTAAATATGTTCTACAAGAAATTTGTTCCTTTCGAAAAACCCTATTTTTAACTTTTTTTCACTTTCACGAGCTCACGTTCTTTCACTTTGAGTCTCGTGCTAATTATGGCAGTATTAAATCCAAAGCTTACCTTCAGTACAAATAAAATGCCAGGGGCTCGTTATAAGATGTTTTACCCTACAAGTTTCAAAACTGCACTGAATGGCTTAAGGAGGTACGAAAAAATTGACGCTTCCTTAACCGACCTGAATTAATTCTCAAAATTAGTTGAGATATACTTATGCGGTGGCCAAAGAGATCTCATCCGATGTTGATTTATTAGATCCTTAAAAGGAAATATAATTTAAAAAAAAAAAAAAATTGACAAGCTTGGGCGTTTTTCAATTACTATTTGAAGAACATGTCATGTGGATGCAGGCAGTGTTTATGACTATTTTAAATCTTTTTACCGCGTTAACCATGGTTTTTGATGTCAATTTCAAGCGAGAATTTCTCTCACTCTTCTTTGATATTCTCTTTTAGAGTTAAGGGGTTTATTCTCCTAATACAACGCTCTCAAGAAACCGTAAACAAAAAGCCTCAACCAATCATATCGGCAAAACGAATCATGAGGTGTATCTTTCGAAGTTTAAATTTTTCCTCTTTTTGTAAGCACATGACCTCCAGTCCCAATATATGAACTCGTTGATCATGGTTCTTTGTCGCTCATCAAGCACAGTGTTACCTACGCCGTCCCCGAAAATAAGAGGCCCGATTACACCGATGGCAATGAATTTGAATGGATGTTTGGATTATCTTGACCAGTTGGCGTAAGACGGCTCCAAATTCAATGACGAATATTCTTTAAACAAAATAGTCCCGACCTAACCGCGATGTTGATGAGCATACCATGGCTACTAAAGGACCTACTGTGAACATGTCCCACTTTCAAAAGCTCCAGGCTGGCTAACCTCGGAGCCTTGACGGTGTTAGAGGGCCATTTGACAGTTCCTCCTAAACTTAAGCTTTAATGAAACTTAACACTTCCTATCACATGCTCATAAGCCTGATTGCTAAAAGGAGCCTTGGACCCCCTTTGCTCCTTACTTGTGACGCCCATGCATTTAAATCTTATTATGAATGCAACTTTCACCTCAGTTTCAATTTTAATTCAATCTTTATCTTAAATTCAAGTCCGGGTTATGACTCATTGAAATTGAACAGTTCCAGCCGATTTGGCGTCTTTCAATAAACAACAAAACTAATATGATTCATTGCGAGTGTGCTGTCCTTCTTGACCCGTTTTGAGCTCGAGCAGACTGTATGTTTCTGGGGTGTACATGTAAACAATTCAATTTTTAATTAGAACCAGATGCTATCCAATTGAAACTACTTTATTTAGATCAATGAATCACTATTCCAAGCAATGAAATTCGGCTATAAAAACCAATTCCATGGAACTGATAGCGTTTCTTTACAATTAATTACCACGAAAAGTTATAATCAATCCGAAATCTAATTAAAAATCAATAAATTTATAATTGATTGTCAAAAAAAGAAACAGAACTGAGGGGAACTATTTTAGTAAGTCAAGGTCATCCGTTTGGTTGTAGTTACTTAAGAGGTTAGAGTTTAGTCACTAATCTTTCGGTTCCCACGGAAAAAGTGGTTCTCAGAAAATATCGCATAAAAACAGACAATTTGGTGGCAATAAGGTGACGGGAAGTGTCGTTAATTTGTGCATTTTAAATAAGCTGTCCTTCTACCTTCACTTATTCAATTGAAAGAAAGGTTATTAGTTAAAAAAGTTCACTCAATTTGTTTGACAATGTGCTCAGATGGGATCTTGATCTAAAAGGAACAATAATCGGAAAACACGAATTGAGGTTAGTACAATCATGTAAATACAACATTATCCTTGGTAAGACTTAAGCCCTAAAACAAAAATGAAGAACATCGAAGTCAGAGCCATCATCAAGTAAATTTGCTGGAAAAAATATCTACCCAAAATATACAGTGGTCAAAACAAAATTCTCTTACTTGTAAAATTGAACGAAATCAAGCAAATTAAAAAACATCACGGATCATTATATTCTTGTTTCACAAATAAATAAAAAAAAATAAAAGGAAAACAAAAAAGAAGTTTCTGAAATACATTGATGAAAAGTCCATAAATCCTCATGAACTATTAGGATTTAGAAGTGGGCATAACTGCTCTCATCAAATATAAAGATTTTGTCAGCAAATCCAAAAAACCGTGTATTTGAAAATTCAACTAGTATGGCGCTCTTAAACATTGAAAATGCATTTGACTCAGTATGGCACAATGGGCTTATTTACAAAATGTTAAATTTAGGATTTCCTCTTTATTTTGGTACTCGTAATACAAAGTTTTTTGTCAAGCAGAAGCTTCAAAGTGTTTGTCAATAGTGTTTCAGTGTAAAGGCAATATCATGCTGGCCTTCCCCAAGATGCAGTCATAAGTCCTGTTGTGTACAATGTCTTTACGTCCGACTTTCCGCATCTTCCAAACTGTGATAGTGCAATATACGCTTATGATACAGCAGTTTTTTCATCGCACCAATTCAGTCGCAATATTGAGACGAATTTTCAGAATGCTTTCAGACTGTTGAATAATTATTTTATTATGTGGAAAATAAAACTAAACGCTGGAAAAATTCAAGTTTTCTTTTTTAGCAGAAAACGAAAGCATTGTTTCATTCCAAGCGGTCCCTTCAATTTGAACGGTGTCCACATACACTGGGATAGCAACTTCAAATACCTTGGAATCCATCTCGGCAAAAGGCTTACTTTTAAACACCATGTGGCCAAAGTTATTCAAAAGAGTAACATTGCAACCAAAATACTCTATCCGCTCATAAATAGAAAATTGTTAATAAGTAAGCAGAGCAAAATTATATAACATAAAGTTCCAATCCATTCTCCTCTATAGATGAAAAGCGTAGGGAACCTGTGGAAGTTGTCACATTTCAAGACTGCAAATCAAGCAGGATAAACTCTTAAAAATTATGCTCAATTTGCTCAGATATTATTCTACTCTGATCTACATTCACAAGCGGACATTGAATTGATCTCCGACCGTATTTTAAAGCTTATACAAAACTTCTTCTCTGATAAATGCCTAAGATTCTTAATCTCTATAAGACTATGTTAATATATTAAATTATTTATTTATATTTGGTTATTTATTTGACACACCTATTTATTTATTTATTTCCTTTTTTGTTTATTCATTCAATTATTTATTTATTAGTATCTATTTATTTTTATAATGATTCATTTTTTGGACAACACTTTTTATTTAATTATTCTTACTGTAGTGTACACAACACCACTGCCATCTATGAGTGACGTGTAAATGTTGTGCACTGGCTCATATTAATCTTAATGAAACGAGCAAGAAGGCAACATTTTATGTCATCAGGGACGGCTCTCGCAACCTTCTAGGCAAAAGTACGACAATTGAACTCGGTGTTTTAAGAATAGGACTTCATATAAATGCAATCGAATCGTTTCCAAAGAAGTGATAATCAAAATACCGATTGATGAAAGTGTTCAACCTGTGATCCAACCTCATAGAAGGATACCCATTCCCCTCGAAAATAAGGTTAATTTAAAGCTCAAAGAATTGGCTGATTCTGACATCATAGAAGGACATTCATCATGGGTTTCTCCAATGGTACCTGTTTTAAAAGAAAATGGAGACGTTCGAATCTGCATTGATATGCGACGCGCTAACGAATAAATTATTCGAGAAAATCACCCATTGCCAACAATGAATGAGTTGCTTCCTAATTTCCGAAAGGCCAAGTATTTTTCTCGGTTAGACATAAAAAACGCGTTTCATCAACATGAGATCCATCCAAAATCTAGATATATAGTGTAACCACATTTAGCACCAGTAAAGGTCTCTTAAGATACAAGCGGCTTATGTTTGGTACATCGTGTGCACCTGAAATATTTCAAAAAGTTTTGGAAAAGATGCTGCTTGGTTGCGGAGGCACGTCGAATTTCATCGATGATATAATTGCGTATGGTAACAAAAGCTTGACTGACTGTGAAAAAAGATACTGCCAAACTGAAAAGGAAGCATTGGCTCTTGTCTAGGCCGTAGAACATTTTAAGATGTACCTTTTTGGAAAAGAGTTGAACTAATAAGTGATCACAAAGCACTTTAAATAATATTTGGAAAGAAATCTAAGCCATGCGCCCCGGTAAAACTAACATCGCAGACCCGCTGTCAAGGCTGTGCAAAACAACTTCTCCGGAACCGTTTGATAATGAGAACTATATAAACCAAATTTTCGAATAAAGTCGACCAATTGCAGTGCCATATAATGAGATTAAAAACGCCTCATCAGCTGACGACGAAATTCTAAAAGTAAAAAAATGTACAAACGACAATAATTGGGAAAATTCGGTGAACAGTTATAAGATTTTTCAAACCGAACTATGTTTTCATGAAAATATTTTATTAAGAAATAATAAAATTGTTATCCTACTGGTACTGAGGAAAAGAGTTCTTGAGGCTGCACACGAAGGACATCCTGGTATAGTGGCAATGAAGAACCGACTAAGATCAAAGGTCTGGTGGCCAAAAATAGACAAAGATGCGGAGGCCCTGGTAAAGTTTTGTACGGGGTGTACACTAGTTAGTGCTCCAAATCCACCTTACCCAATGAAAAGAAAGCTTCTCCCACTAGAACCTTGGGTAGATGTGGCACTTGATTTTTTAGGGCCTTTGCCAAGTTCGGATTATTTGCTAGTCCTTGTAGATTATTTTAGTAGGTACAAGGAGATAAAAGTAATGCGACATATAACAGTTGTAGATACTATCAAAGTATTGAAGGACATTTTTTCTCGGGTTGGTTATCAGGCAACAATTGTAACGGTAATCAACTGACAAGTGATACATTTAAAAAGTACTGTACCGAATGTGGCATAAAAACCTTTACAATTCCATATTGGCCTCAAATGAATGGTCAAAACAGGTTTATATTAAAGAGGCTAAAAATTAGCATTGAATTATTCGCCGTTTTATTGCTGAGATAAGGCCCCAGTTGCTCGATAAAATTGTCGAAAATTGCAAATCACGATTGCGCTGCTTTTGAGCTAACCATGGCGCGCAAATTTTAAATAATAATGGCATAAAATTATCTATCAAAAAAAGCTTGTAGCATAAACAATAACATAATGTTCAAGTGTTTTATTCCACATTGAATTTGTATACCTCTTAGCAAAACATCCTTTGCTTCTTCTCCTCATTGTTTTTCTCGCACTGTGCAAAAGGTATTTTCAGGGTCTTCATAATCCCTACAGATCGAGCATATTATTCAACAAGCAGGTAGCTTAAAAAGTCGCCGATTTAAAAATGTTTCAGGAAACCGATACCATTTCAGAAGCCACTTTTCCACTTCACAGAAAGTGAAGCGTCTACCCAATCAAAGCCTCAATGAAGGAAGTGCCATGTGCTTTGGAACTTTTTTTTAATTATTTGCTCGCTCCTAGAGGATATTAAGACTCTTATCATGCGTGTAGCACAGAGCGAGCGGACGAATAAGGAGAAGAATGAAAGATTGTGTAGTGGTTTGAGAAACTCAGGTGTAATTGGTTTCAACTCACTTCCGTGGGATTTTGATATCGACCTATTGACTTTAACCTAATTCACAGGATTTTATTCGGCATTCGACAATTTTGAAAGTTTGGAAGATTAAGCTTAAACACCCCGCTGTCAGTGTTATGCCTTCACAGCAGAGCCATCTACACACAATCTACACAAACAGCTATTTTGAAAACACGAATTAGGAACTAAGCCGATACAACAACCACTACAACAACGCCACCCATTAGTCAGACTACTATCACTGGTCGACCAACCCAGTGATAGTGCCATAAACTTGATCCCAATGGCAAATGGTGACTGGACCAGATTCGAAAAACCAGACCATTACTCTAGGAATCGAACCTGGGACATATCAATTGAATCAATTGAAAGGCAGGCGCTCTACCAACTTCGCCACAAAGCTGTCTAAACTACCAACAATTATAATAATCCATGGACAACGATATCCGCAAAAGCTACAAAAGCTAAAGAAAAATCGCATGTTATCTTAGCATTGAATTAACCTTACGCGACCCATTCTATCATCATCATTTTGAGCCAAGTGAATATCCTCCCTAAGCATCCGAAGAAACACAATTTTCCATTTAAAATACCATTCCCGGTTCTTCCAAATGCGGAACATATATTCAATATAAAAGTGAAGCATAATAGAACTCCTTGGAGACTGCAAACAGAATAACCTACTTTAGCTGTGAATCCCATTTGCACGCATTTGCCAAAACTTAGTATATTCCAAACTCCAAACCAGCAAATCTCCTGAGCTCTTCAACACTTCAAATCAACTTTGGTACTGTTTATGTTTTTAATTCAGTTTCAATGCCTTGCCCCGAGGCCCATCTGCCTCATAAATGGCACAGATGTAGGTACATGAGTACCCCGACCATTTCAAGCTTAAATTAAATGAAACTTTCAAAGTTCCTTGGTTTTAATCAGTTCATCCGTTTTTCAGTATGGGGAAACCCCATATCCTAAGATGGTGTTGGAGCAAATGGAATCCCATAATCTTCTTGCAGTGGACATGGATCTCGATCTGAAGCCGGTAACATTACCATTATCCTCATCGGTGTCAGTCTCATCTGATGGTTTGGTTATTCACATTCAGAAACCGTTGAGCAGGACCCTAAGAACCAACGACCGATAAAAACTTCTGAAAACGGATCATTTATAGCCCTCCGAAGTGTTAACGAAAATATTTCGTTTTCCGAAAAGTTCCTCTGTTATCCGCAAGGATATAATAACACCGTACCCCGTACTCGTACATTGCATTCGATGCAGCCAAGGAATGATGAGCGAATTATATGTATCCCCTGAAAGTGAAGACGGGAGAGTGATGTACCGCCACGGGTATTGTTTGCCTTTTTGTGCAAACTTTCCTATTTTACTTTGTTTATTGCTTTTGACTCCTTGTGGCTGGCTCCTTGTTGTTCCACCTTGTTTTTTTTTTTTTTTTTGACAGGATGAAACAATTTAATGTGCTCATAAAGCACGAGTTAAATACAGTGGAATTCGGGAAGAGGGGAATTTTGAACAACATACGTTTGGAAATTATTTCATCAACTTTATTGTCGGGGAACAAGGGTGTTTGCATCGTGTTGAACTCGTTGCTTTTAATTTAGAAATGAGGCTATAAAGTGAGACGAGAAATTTTAGCAAAAGCTGTTAAACAATTCGAAAATTAAAAAGTCTTTTAGTTCACCTTTTAATGAAATGAAATGAAAGATCAAGAAGGTAACTATATGCTGCCCCGTTAAGCCTGAAGAACATTTTTTAAGAAGGTCTAATTGATTTCTTCTCTGCTTCTCTGTTTAGTCTTGAGAACAATTCGAATTCGCTACAATTTTGCTCAAAAATTCGTCTTTCTAGATTTCCATTTCGGGTGTTTTCTTAAGAAGGAAAATTGCCTTATTCGCGGCTGGGAAAATCTACACGTAGTTATAAAGAATTCCTGAAGTATACTAAAAGTATGACTACTTGGTGTGGGATGTAAAGTAGCGGTTTTATTTACCTATTTATACAGTCAAATTGGAGCGTTACCGACGTATGTATGATAACCGATTTTTTATGTCCACATTCGGGCGCCAGCAAAAATTTTTTTTTTTTTTTGTGAGATAACATTTTTTTGAGACAACAATAGCCAAGCTGTTCTCGAGATAGAGTCATGACTGAAGCCCATTTCGCGAAAAGGTGGTTGTTTCCAGACTAATAATTAAGGAAGAAGAAACTATTTAACTCGACTTGGGTGCTTGGCCACTTGATGAATCTATTTAATCGATGTCGAAGTCACGAAAGCTAATTCCCATAACGAAATAAAGAGAGCTGAATAAACATTAATATCGCCCTGCAGAAGCCTTTTGAGACTTCTCAAGTTCCTTAAATAAGGATTATGGCGAAAAAATTAAAAGAAGTGTATGAAAACCAACATAGTGGATGCACAATGCCAAAATCTTCATGCTTCAAATATAACTATACATAATTAAGAGTATGTTGTGAAACATGAAACGCTAATGTCAAAGATTGATGGTTAGCTTTGCAACAGTTTATCCGACATAAAATCATCCATGAGATGTTTTTTTATGAAATTGTATTTGTAAAGAGTTTAATAACGTAGACTGATTCAATTGCCTGTATCAGAACAATATTTATCATTTGGTCTTTCTGTCCTACATGCATGGATTTGAATTTTTGAATGTCAAAAAAACAGAAGCTGCTGCCAATGAAAATAAAAAGCGAATTTAAAGAGTAAACTTGGCTTAATTTTTGATTATCTTAAGCCAGGTTACGGAAAAATCAACACAGTTTATGTTGCGAGGAGATTTTTTGAAAAAAAGTAATTTATCCGCCATCATCACTGGAGTTGATGAACTTTTAACTCAAAAGTTTTATATAATTTTGCAATGTCTTTCAAGTGGTTTTAAAATCGGCTGTGAAAAATTCAAAAGCTATTGTAGGTACTCATACAGCACTGTATCCCTGGTTATATTGATTCATGGCCATTCAATTGCTTCAACAAGCCTCTTACCGATTGGTCAGTTAAGTGAAGAGGCTTTCGAATCACGATACAAAGAGGTTTCAAAATTTTCAGAGAGAATGATGATTTCGTCACCTCCTCTTATATCAAATCTCAGAAGTCAGAATCTTTTTGTTAGTTAAAAAATATTTTCATTCAGATGCTGTCGATATGTTTGATGAAGAGAACATTTCATTTTGAAAATGAATAAACACAATTTTATTGAAAATTAAATGTTAACTATGAGATTCTTACAAAACATTGTTTATATAAATTTTTGGTTAAAAATAAAAAAGTTGTACAAATAGTTTTCAAATTTATTTTATTTTTTTTTTTTGAGAATAAATTTGTCTTTCAATGAAAAAAACTACATTATTCTTGATAATAAACACCTAACGAAAAAATAACGAATTTCTTGATGTAAACACGTTCAAGTTTATCTTCAAGTTTATCTCCAAATTTGTCTTTTCTTAATTCAAACTAAATTTGAACTCTTATCCAAGGCTTTAAAGAACAAAAAGTCTCTTTAAACTATTCAAAATAATTTATCGTATTTGCCAATCGTCCAACCATCAATAGTGTCGACGTTACTATTCGACATATGCTCTGCCGCGGTTTGTTACCGCCCTACTGAACCTAAGATTTTCCGCTGAGCTAATTACAACGTCTTGGTCGTAGTTGACTCGCCCGTCTACAACTTTTCGACCGACACTGTTACACTTGCTTGGCACAAAATTTGCTTTGCAGAGTTTGCAGCATAGCTTACTACCAATCCAGCTAAAACAGTCATTTGAATAAACCAATTCTTTCCGATAAAGAATCAAGCGTTTGAGGAAACTAAAAGCAGCTTTTTATGATCTTAGTTATGCCATCTGGACTTTAGTATGACAAGGTCGTGCGGGTGTCAATCTGGATCTTGTGAGTATTGGACATATCTCTTTTTACAAGCTTTTATTGAACTTGCACTGTTTGTATTTAAATTAACATCCCATCATTTGTGTCAAATGAAAGGGCTTGAAAAATAAAAAAACGATGCAGAAAGTTCCGTGAAAATATAATAATCTGGCAGTGAAATTCTGGTGATCCCGCCACAATTTTCTCTGCAGGAATGAACTCTTCACCTCAATTACAATTAAATATAATATTTCAGTTTTATTTGTATCATTACGTGATTTTAATAGTAAACCTTCAATAAAAATTTAAAAATTAGCTTTTGTTTAAAAACAAATGTGATCTGAAAACAAAAAAAAATGTTTAATAACATTTGACATGTTTATGGTAAAGCTATATTCTTGGTTGACAATAATCCCACTCTTAGTAATCCGTCTTTATAATAAAGGTACAATTATAATTTTATATAAATCTTTTCAGAATGATGCACGTTATCCATTATACATGTTTCCTATTCAACAATATCAGTGTCTCAAACTGTCTTTGTTTTTGCAATAATTTTCATTATACAGAATACGCTTGTCCGTCGCCATTCTAGAAAAATGATAGAAATATAATAGGTGCTTTCGTGAGGTCCGATAAATAGCCATTAGCTCCGGTGGAATATATCCACTGACCATACAACTTCCGAAATACCCAGGGTTAGGATAAAAAAAACCTGAAATATGTTCGTTTTCGATAACTTTTGCTGATCACGCGTAATGGTTTCTCGCAAGATCAAGAACATCCAGGCATCCAATAAAATTTTGTTCACACCATAGTGACGAAAATCTGAATGAGGCTCGGACACATTTTCTTTCAAATATTCGAAGTATTTCCATGTAGGACGGACTAATTCTCCACCATACTGAACTCGCGTAAGTCAAGATTGGACCGATAAATGCTTGGTAGCATACGTCTTTCGCATCGGACCTAAAAAATGCTGGAGTAGAAAAGAGCCTTAAGGGACATAAGTGCCGCTTTTGCTTTTCGTAACTGAGTATTTATGTGAACATTAAAACTCGGAAATTTATCAAGATGCACACATTGATACTTCACAACATTTTTTAATTCTATGTGAAGGGCCTTCAGTACTTGTTATACTTAATTCTTCCATTTCCGTCTTAAATCTGAGTTACCGCGTCTTATTGGGGTGCGGAACAGAATGGTTTCACATTTTGCGTGGTATATTTTGAGTTCCCATTCCAACCAAAATGATTGGAGCTTATTGTACTTTTCCAGGAGTTTGCCTTGAATATCTTAAATTTTCGAGCCACTCACGTACGAGATAATATCTTCAACAAACGCTATCGAATCATCCAATTCCCAAAGTGTATCAGCTTTATAGTATATGTTAAAAAGTATGGGCGCTGAAACTGTGCCTTGCAGTAGACCATTATTAAGTGCAATTTTGTTTCCAATATTCAATGGTCTTATAATTTTAAGTCAAAATAACAAAAAAACTTAGAGCTTATCGGCGTCGTAGCTTTTGAGAAGTTATGAAAACACAAAAGTTCCTTTTTTCGTAGAAAACCCCTATTTTTTGGGTTCTTCTGGACACTATCAAATGGGCGGATTATTCCTTATTTAATTTTTTCATGCGCACAATGAGAATTAAACTAGATTAAAAAAATGTACCCCTTTTTAAAGGAACAGTTTTTTAAAAAACCAAAATATGTTTTGCATTTTAAGCATGTTTCAATTTTGCATGTCAAATATTCACCACAAAATGATGTCAAGCTTGTGTTGCTCTCGGGAAGAATTCACAGATATGCACTTCTGTTTCAATCATGAAGCACAGAGATTGTACGCTGAACGGTAGGCCATCATTCACGACTTCAGAATCGTTCGAAGGATATAAATGTCATCTGCTAGTTAAACAAATATTGAGGAACGAATTTTGGATATGTTACAACGTTGTCCCTCAATTAGCACCAGGAGTACAGGAATTCTGCTCCCAGTGTCCCAAAAACTGTGATTAATACCGATCACCTGGACCCGGTTAACTTCACTCTAGCACAAGAGTTAACATTGAGGACTGAATTTTGTAGAACACTATCACTGAGGGTTGAAAGAGAACACTTTTGCTTTGGATGGATAGTTTGGACAGATGAAGCACAGTTTAACAAAGGTGAAGTCACTGATTTCGAAAATTTTCATTTCTGAAACCAATAAGACTCCAGCAGGAAGGCATGTCAAGTCAATGTTATTAATTTAAACAAGTGTTCTAAGTGCTTAAATCAAGTTTTTAATGCAGTTTTTATCATTATTATTTGATTATGGGACTGATACAAGGAAAAATAAGAAAAGGAATTCTTGGCTCTTCTAATGGCTCAAAAGCAACGGCTAGACTAATATTAAACACCTCCCTATGGAAACGGATCAATTAATAAAACCTCGTGAGGCAATTTGTTGTTATTGGTTTAATCTTTATGCAACACTTGTATGTATATGTGATAAGTTTTCCAAAGATTATTAAAAGGGTGAAAACTTTTTTGACTCAGCAGTGATAGGAGATGCTTCTCCAATTTGGACGTGGTTCACCCGTATAACGGGCATCGGAGTCTTTTCTTTAATTAAGCCGCTGTATGGCCGGGCGTACAGCCGTACAAAATGGTAGGTAGGTAGGTTAAAGTGGTGGTTCAGTGAGAACCTAATTAGCACTATGTGCCTTTTTAATATCAGAGCTCTGTTACCTTATTTATGAGGCATATTTCAGATATCGCTAAATCCAGCCTGATTTCCTTCATATCCTTAGCAGAAATCTCATCAATTGAATTGAAGAAGGGTGTAACAAGCGCTTGCTGTCTGGCTCAAGCAAGGGCCCGACAGGCGCAAAAGAAGTGTGTAAGGGTCTCCTTCTCAGCTGTGTTTTTGCTGCTGGGACGCCTAGCTTAACCGCATGATCTCCAATCGACCAGTGTCCTGTGCAGACCGCCTCAAGTCTATCAATATCATGACGGATTCGCAGAAGGATATCTTTTGTTTTTGATTGTTTGTATTCAGGCCATATTTTCCTTGATGTTGCACAGTGCGTCAGACTGACCCATCTTAGGTTTGCTGCTTCCAGGAAGTATGAGGATATACTAGCCTTTACTGCATATAGTGAGAGGAAAACCTCTCTTACGGCCGAGCGCTGAAGAACAGATCCCAGCCTAGCAAGTTCATCGGGTTACCCGGGGAGGTCACTTTGCACGGGAACCATATAGGGGAAATGAGCTGACCTTCTGAATTGAATGTGAAGTACAGGAGGCAATAGTTTTGATATCAATGCAAATGGCAACTGTCTGGCTTGGTAGGATATTTTGATGTATTTTGATTTAACGACATGCTTCACGGATTGCAAAAAAATGCGCTTGGAAAACGCTGGAAAAGTCGGGCAGTCTATAGGCTTTACTGATGTTCAAAGATTCTGAGAACACACCCGCACCGGCTCCGCCGCTTATCTTAGAGCCGTCGGCGCAGACTGTCTAGTAAAAATCTGTCTGTGTGAGTCTAAAATGTGTTCTTCAAATCAAGGACACCTGCTCAAAAACTGGAAAACGACAAGTGGGTCTAGGAAAAGTTCTGATGAAGTGATGAAGAAAGCAAGACCCAATATCTTTGCAAATAAAACTTTTGTTTTGTTTTGTTTTTTTTTTTCATATGACGGTTTACATTTATTGTCATAAAGCGCGTGACTTCCTAGGTCACACATCTCACATATGTGTATGAAACGGAAAAATCTAGAAGCCATTAAAAATAAAAAAATGTCTCGTCCCTTTAGATTACCTGAGGTACACATCATTTGTCAAACATGGTATACGAAATACGAGCACAACTTAAATATCCAAATTCCAAGACAGATTCCAAGAGACATTTCCCAAAAGTAATTGAATTCATTCGTTGGCATGACATAATGACAAACGCAACCAACGAATCCTTAAGACCGAAGGGACGCCATAAAACAAGCAAATTGTCTTAGCTTCAGTTTATCCAACGAGATCAACTCTCATCTCAATAAATCATCCATGAGAAGCTTTATTAACCAAGTCCATTTTGGATTCTCCCCATAAATCCACCCTCACCTGCTATGAGAATCCTCACGAATACCTGCAGAAGAAAAAATGACATCTTCTCCGAATCCTGACAGTCCAAACATTGGTCTTATGGTTTTTTTTTAGCTTGGAAACGTTAATGAGATGACTTTTTATGGAAGTCGACCAAAACAAAAATTAATTCAAAAATACTTCGAAAATTTTTTGTCAAGCTGGAAATTTGAAAATCAATGGAAGGATAGTATTTCCGTAAGACTCCTTGAAAGCAAGGGTCATTTTTAAGTCGAATGCGTTTTGGCTTGCCCAAGTCTTCAAGTTCTTATTTGATGGTGAGTGATGTTATAACCCTTTGGCAATTTCTTGATATTCAAGTTAAGGGTTAAGAAGGATAGATGACGAGTGCCCATCATCATTTCCACTCGGGGATAGTTGCGTCTATAATGAATTCTTGCGGACGAAGATTATTCAAGGCGCTCAATTTTATAAACAAGTTTGTATTTAGTGGCTGATCTTTCGGAAACTTTGCTTGGCTGTCACATGGGTTGTTGAAGTACATGTGTCTGGTAGCCCGAAGGGTTCATGGTCCATTGAAGGCTCAATACGGTTCCAGGAAATTTTTTTAAATCATTAATTACTTGATTTGGAATATCTTTGAGTTAGAGGTTTTTCTCAAGCTGAAGGTCTCTTCATGGATATTTTTGGAATATGGTCTTTGGTGACCATCCACTCTTTCGACATCTAACTTAAACTTTGTTCTGCAAGAGCAATTAACAAAAAGGTGACCTTAAAACTACATGAGATCTCAGTAACTATGAAGGCAGAACAAGCGAGTTTTATCTAAGGATGCTCAATTGTACTTATTTTTGGTCATCTTCCTGCTGTCTGCTGAGTTTGTGCCATCTGTGGTCAAAAAAGCCTAGAAACTGCTTTGTCTGACCGTTTTCTGAAAGGGCTCGCTATGTTTTTGAATGGCATCAGCAAAAAATAAAGTCTTTTGATTTTTGAGGTCGGGTTCTCAGGTTGCTTAGAAGAAGTCGGCGCAGCTTTAGGCACATTGCCGTCTAAACTTTTTCAATGTGGTGGCGAAGTAGGGTATCCAAAAAAAAACCAGAAAAAGGGAATTGGTCTGCATCAGGAGGCCGATAACAATGGCCAGACGGGCAACTAGTCGATCAGCCGCCAACTATCGAGGTATCAATATTGGACTCCAGAATGTCACCGTTGTAAAGACGTCCCTGAATGCCCGCTATCTTGGGATACTATTCAACGAGCGGATGAAATTCAACAGACAGGCCAAGAGAGCCAATTTTACCTTCCACCGGATTTATTCAACAATGCGGAAACAAAACGGGCTCAGCCAATGGACCAAGCTACTGCTGTATAAGTAGCTTATCAGACCTGTAATTATATACGGGTTCTCAGTGTGGTTCACCACATCAAAAACTTATATGCTGAAACTGGAAGCCTTCGAAAGAAAGATTCTCAGGATATACACTGGAAGCAGCATTCTACAAGGAAGTAGACTCAAGCCACCACCGCGGATGAGGCCGCAAAACAACACACAACACATCAACATCACCCGGATTTGAACAACCCGAGTTTCAAGTAACCGTAAGACTTATTTTTTCTTGACATGTATGTTTCGCTGGGCCCCTATTGATAAGCCAGCATCTATTTAAGAAAAACACCAGATCATCCGTCAAGATTCGGAGGATGAAAGCATGCCCGACGACTGGAATATCAGATGTGTATCAACAAAAAAGGCGATCCTTTGTCAACAACTACAAACGCATAGCCCTACTCAATGTCACATAAGAAGGTCCTGTCCATCGCCTTCCGGGCCAGTAAACAACGATAGACCAAATTTTCACACTACGTCAAATCCAGGAAAAGACCAAATCCAGGAAAAGACCAACGATTTTTTGGTCGATTCCCAGCATCTTTTTATCGTCTTCAAAGCCGCACTATAACGCGATGGCTGAATTAGTAATCCCGAGATAACTGATCCGGTTGTGTTGTAAAACGCTCGAAAATACACCAACGATATCGACATCATCGCTCGTTCCCATCGTACCGTATTGAAAACATTCAAGACGATTGAGGAGAGGGAAAAACGTGTTGGTCTTTGAATCAATGAGGACAAGACAAAGTACATGCTATCAACCAGAAATAGATCCGTCGAACATCATCTCGGACAAAACATAGCGATTGACAGCTACAATTTCGAGGTTGTTAAGGAGTTCAACTTATTGTGAAGAATAAGAACTATTTAGGCAACCGACGATGCACAAACATACTGATTGACAAGAAACTGATTTTCACTGTCCCGCTCCATGGAGCCGTATGCTGAACGATAAGCAAAGCAGTTAAGCAATTATTGGGATCCTTCGAAAGCAAAATTCGTCATCGGGTATTTGGTCCTACAAGACTTCCAGCAATATGAACGGTTCAAAGATGGGGATAAAGACTACACTGGCTCGGCCACAGAGAGAGAACGGACAATCAAAGCCACCACGCTCAAGAAGAACGTGAGGACCGGTCCAGCGATCAACAATCATGAACACTTGACAGCTCGGTCTAACCAACTGGAAGCAACACGCTCAGGACCGTCAGAGCTGAAGGGAAGGTCTGTCTCGAGCTCTGATCCTTCCATGATCCGCTGGCCGTTTAAGTAAGAACTGAACTTTTAACCTGTTCACTTTGATCATCGCCAAGAAATTTTTAGGCAGAAATTTCCATCCTATACGACTTGTAATTCGTATGTGAGAGTCAAAAGCATTAG
The DNA here is from genome assembly GCA_963555765.1 of Orthonevra nobilis. NCBI lineage: Eukaryota > Metazoa > Arthropoda > Insecta > Diptera > Syrphidae > Orthonevra > Orthonevra nobilis. Next base: position 71,938,033 of record OY743227.1, on the reverse strand, counting down.
GATGAAGAGATTTAGAAGGAGACAGATTCATTACCCTTTGTTCCTCCTCGATGCTACTCTTTGATGTTCTGATTGGTACCAGTTACAATCGAAGCCAGCAGGGCGAGCTTACTAGATTTGGCTGGGGAAAACTATCCCCTCTTGGACGAGAAATTGTCATTTGTTGTTTTATCGGTTTGATAAGGGGATCCTTAACCCCCTAAAGACCAATGACATAAGCATAGAAAATGAAACTTCTTACCTCTCTGGACGTCCTGAAGCTCATTTTCCGACACAGCATACAAAAAAACAGCTCCTCAAATTTTTCTCAAGGCAACAAAAGCAAACTTCATAACTATGAATCCTTTAAAAAGGACAACAGCTACAGAAGGAGACAGGTCCATCAAAGCCCCGACGCATATACAAAACAAAAACCCACCATCTCCCCTGTCCTTGAAGAGGCACTTTAAAGGGGATGGAAGGTGTACACCTTTTACATGATCCACCGCTTTCCAAACAGTAACAAAAGAAAAAAAAACAATCCAAAGCCCCAAAAAAAAAGGACCTTCCTATTTGAGAAAACATTTTTGATTTATGAAGTCGCGTCCTTTTGAATAATTTACGTGACATGGGTTTGCTACGTAAAGGTGGCAGCTGCGGCGAAATAACTGCGGGTTCATAGCCGTCTTTTAATTGTTTACAGGATTCGAGTTGGATTTTTTTTTTTTCTAGTCTTTTTTTCATTCTCCTGAAAATGTTTACTGATGGTTTTTTTTTGTTTTGAGAACCGGAAGTCGCTTGCTGGAACTCAACGTTGTCGTGCTAATTGAATCCTTACTCGTGGTCGCAAGCTGACTTTTGTCACGCAGTTTTCACAAAGCCGACACAAAGAAGAACCACGCAGAGTGGTGAAGAGTGTTTCTACATTTGAATGCGATGCGACAGTAAAGTACATAAATTAAAATTATTGGCTGTTTTTGAGTGGGTTGTAGGATTCAACTCCTCCAATGGCGGAAGGCAGTAACGAACCGTTTAGAAGAGCAATTCAAGCTGACATACAGGCTCCACGTGGCGCCTCGGTTAATCATTTAAGCAGCCGCCAAATGGTGAGCTAAAACTAATCAATGTAAGATGGCTGTTGAGCATTGGGTACACACCCCAACATAAGAACCTTAAGCAGGGATTCGCCTCGCAAATAATAGCTAAACATAAATTTTACTTTCTTGTAGATGATAGCCCACCAAACCTCACAGATGATCTGAGGTAAACTCCCGAAGAGAAAGCTCCTCCTTTATTTAAAAAGCTTATTTTTTTAAGTCATCTGTCCCAAAACTCTTCTCCCTTGAAGATCGTTTTCTCCTACAATGCGTGGCCGAAATTCTTCATAAGTTCGATTTGAAGGCACATTGAGGATTATTCAGCCTGTGGTCCTTTTAGCAGCATGATGTATAATAGAAACGTTACAAGAGTCTGATAAGTAGCCATGTGCAACCAGGTATAAAAATTGCCTCAGGAGGTATCCGTCCACTTTCCAATAAATTCCTAAAATAACCAGGGTTAGGATTAAACAAACCCGATATGAGTCTCTTCTCAGTAACATTCGCTAACCGCGCGAAATGAATTCAGCATCCAATAGTGTTAGAAACGTAAAAAGTTGGAATGAGCGCTTCTTAATAGTCCCGTGCAGGCTTGTAAGCATTTTCGATCGAAAATTCTGACAAATGTTCCACAAAACTGGATTCACATATGTCAAAATTGGACGCACAGAGGCTTGGTGGCAAATGACTTTCATTTCACTATACTGTTTAACAATTCGTTGAATAATGCACATTATCCGGCGCACTGGAAAATAGCTATAGTACAGCCTATTCCCAAAAGGGGCAAAGATAACTCCAATCCGGCAAATCTGCGGTCAATTAGTCTTCTTCCGACAATAAGCAAAGTTTTTGAAAAAGTTGTTAATAGAGCCCAGACTAAGTGGGTAAAGGACAAAAATATAATTCCAGATAATCAATTCGGTTTTAGAGCGGGGCATGATTGCATACATGCCGCGTCTAAGCTCGTTTCAGATGTTCAATGGTACAAAGCTAAGAAACAATGCACAGGTGCCTGTCTGGTTGAATTGGAGAAGGCCTTCGATACCGTGTGGTTAGAAGCGCTCTTTTACAAGTTGAACAGGCTTGGCATAAGCAAACCACTGCTGTACATGCTTTACAACATGCTTACAAATAGACGGTTCGTTGTGAAGAATGGCAATGTTACTTCTTTTGGTATTTTCGAATTATTAAGAGGTCTACAACAAGGTGCGGTTAATTCACCGATACTTTTCAGCATTTTCACGATTGATCATATAGGTTCTCTTCACCACGCCATAGCGTACGCAGACGATCTGATTGCGTACAGATCAGGACCAAAGATTGAGGACATCAGATTGAACTTGCAATGTGACTTTGAAAAAGTCTTGACTTTGAAAAAGACTTTGACGACTGAAAGTTAGAGATTAACTATCATAAATCGGAGACTATTCTTTTCAGGACTCCACTTTCAAGGGCCTCTTGGGATACAAGAAAGAATTTGCGAAAATTCTTGATCGTAGGACAATACGGGCAACCATTAGCAAATCGAAGTGTAGTCAGATACCTAGGGCTCTGGCTCGATTAATATCTATATTTTAACAAACATATAGATGCTGCTCAAGCCAGAGCCAAAGCGACTTTTGCCATGACAAAGAGACTGTTCTATAGCAGCCAACTTGATGCCAGGGTGAAAGTCATCTGCTACATGGCTCTTGTCAGGCCAATGATTACTTATGGGTGTCCCGTGTGGTTCAACGTGACGTCAAATTCGATGGAAAAGATTCGGGTTTTTGGAAGGCAATCTCAGGGCTTGTCTTCGCTTATATAGAACTCCAGAGTCCAAATACAAAAAATTCTATCGCAATGAGGTCCTTTACAATGGGGCCAACCTGATCAGAGTGGATAATTTCCTTATTAAGCTTATCCGAAGGCACATTGCAAAGTCAATGAAGTCGATCAACAACCAGATCTCCGGGGCTTTTTACCCCAACTATTTGTGCCACGAAAGTGTGCGCCTTAATGGTTTTATCCCTCCAAAGGCGTTCCTCTACCTCGATTCGAAAGGTCTGATCCAGAGCAGTCTGGCGGTGCCACTAATCTTCCACTTTGCCCGTTCAAATGTAGACAGGCGACTAACCTACAATAGAGACATCGCACGCGGTTCCGAAGAATTTCTCCGTTTCAGCAGGGCGGTGTCAACCCGCGATATGACAGATGTTCAAAAACAAAAGCCACAATTTTGGTGGCTTTCAGAAGATTTATGAGGAACTCTCTCGTCGACTACCTTCAAAGTAAAGTTTCCTTCCGGCATAAGGTTTATCTCGTTTTGTTCCCTTAGTACTTCGCAAATCGCCTTGGCCGGCTTGCATAGATTTAATGTGTATTAGTTATAGGTAGGGTTAGTGAATATATATATTATAATAGTATGTATATATTTGAGTATATATATATTTATTTTATATATATTTTCGTTCATTTAAGGTAAATTTAAGTATTTTAAGTTATTTTGAGGTAGTTTTAAGCTTAATTATAAAAAAAACGTCCAGATACTAAGTTTTTTAAAATAAACATTTTTTTCTTAGTAAATAATTGTTAGTAATAGATATAAATATATATAGTTAGTTTAAGTCGAAAGACATACTTTAAGTACTAGGCTTAGCTCAGAGTGCCCGCACAGGGCATGTAAGTTTATTAAGTGAAGTTAAATTATGTAAGCTAGTTTAAGCGTTTTGGCTTAGATAATAAGTTATTCAGATAAGTTAATAAAAATGCATTAAAAAGTAAAAGTAAAGCAAATGACTTTCACATCGGATCTAAGATAATTGGAGTAGAAAAGCCCTTTGAGCATTGGTCTATATGCCGTCTTAGCTTTTATTAACTGAGTATTTATATGTTCCTTATAGTACAAATTTGTTGTCCGAATGAACACTGAAGTATCAAACTACACCCTTCGATTCGATGTGAAGTCCATTTGAAGTCTTAATCACCATATTTTTCCAATTACCCTGTCCTATTGGGGTGCGGAACAACATGGTCTCACATGGTCTTCAGTTTCCAGTCCTGGCAGAATTATTGAAGAATATCGAACTTAAGTTGAAGTTCGTTTTGTATTTCTTTAATTTTTGAGCCATGAGCATACAAAATGATATCGTCAGCGTTATGCTATTGAACTATCCAAATCCCTCGATCGTAACACTTTCAGTATTTTCCAACAGTATTGGTCTTACGCTATAGGACAGTGGTGTCGATTTATCCCTGCCCGAGAGAAGAGCTCTCCAGATACTAATGGAACTCTAAGATTTGCAATATTGATAATATTACGAGGCTAAAGAATCTGTTTGATCTAAGGAAACATAGACTCAGAGTCAGTTTTCATTTTTTTTTCAGCTCGATGCCACGAGTAGTCATAAGTGGAGTAGAATTCTCATATTCCTCAGGAGGGGCTTTAGTCTTATAAGCTTTTGCTTCAACCTTAAACTGTCGGCGTTTTCGATTAACCTGATTTTAAGGAAAACTTTTGTGCGTCTGTAATCTCGTTATGTCACAGTTAAGATAACATTCCATGCTATTTTTGCTTTTGAGCTTCTGTACCGACGACTCGATTGGTTCCTGTACCACGGTTCTGAGTTTCCCGATATTAAAGTCACACTCATCGTTCGTGAGGTTCATGTTGCCATGAAGTTGTCATGTCGTTTTGACAACTTGCTCCTTCACAACTAGGCTTACTTCACTTGGTTAGGGTGTTCACCCAAAGCACATCCTTCACATTGACTGAATGGCTTATAACATAACATAAGTTTGGCACTCACTGGCCGCTAATACGTTTATCTAGCGACGCTGCGCGAAGGCTGACCTGTCGTCCTTCATCAAACAAGATACAGAATTCCGTCAAGCTGTTTGAATTTTTCCAATCCTCTTGACGATGGTTCATCATTCACGTTTTTTTCCTTAATTGGAAGAAAGCGGATAGGTTATTTTAAAAACCTTTTTGTTCTAACCTAACGGAACCTTTTTACTGTCCTTCTGTCACAGTGTATATTTTCTGCACCATAACAGGTAGACACTTGAAATTGTAACAGAATATAAACCGCTATGACCGCTTTAACAGCATATAATCAAAATTAAAAAAAGATAAAAAAAAACGCGTTTTAAAAAATCGCATCTCAATTTTACGCCTAAATTTATCTGCTTTCAATTTAGTGAGCCGCAGTGTATGCGTTTCGTTTTTATCTTTCCGACAAATCTCTTTCAACAAAAAAAAATTAAAACATGAATGCTTTTCAGTCTATCATAAAAATTAAATTAATGAATTGAACAAATAGTTTATCTGCATAAATGCATATGCATTTGTTAATTATGCACATAAATAAAATAGTTTTTAAGTCTTATTAGCGTTTATTGAAGAGGAACATTCATTTGGACTCCTGCGTTCCACATCGAAGACATTTTGTATTCAAAGAATTTGGTTATGAATGAAATAGAATTGCTGATCGTTGTTTTTTTGAATACGAAATTTTGAACGAAGCGGCGTTAGATTTTAGCATAACACTGCAGACAGTTTAAAATTAGTTTAAAGTAAAAAAAAAATAATGTTACTTAGGAAGACATCGGGAGCAAAAGTCGATTCAATATCATTGAAATTATGCAAAAGTGAAAAGCGGAAAAAAATGTATTTAAAATTTAATTCATTGAAGGTTGGCCATACAGGGAAGAAGAAAAAAATAAAGTGCAAGGAAGATTCGAGGAAGCTTTAAAGTAAAACAACCCATTTGATTGGTATCAGTGATGGAGTGTTTTAAAAACTTTACATCCCTTCTTTTTTACCATAAGGGTACATATTGCGTGAAAATAATAATTGTCTACCTATTTAGATTCAGATACAGACGTACAGGCGGACAGCGGCGAACTATTAATAGAGTTCCGTTGGCGCCCTTTCGGTAGGGAACCCTTTAAAATGGTCTTCCAGTTGGAAAGTTTTTTTTTCACGTTTCAAAAGTTATTTTCTGTCAAATTCCAAGTTTTTAAACGTATGTTAAAAGGCAGATGTGATATGTCACAAAAATTTTTGATTCTATTTATTCTATGGCATCAATAATTTAAGAGCACTCTTTTTGCTATGGCTTACCTCAAAAGATACCGGATAATATGTAGTGGAAAAAATTAATTAAAATCTTTATTTATTACTGTATTTACTCTCTTTTTGCCCTGCAACTGGCCATCTGATCGTATGATTAACCCGAAATGTCTCCAAAGAGTTTAAAAACGTTCTTAGGAGAGTTAAGATGTCTCAGCGGACATACACTTTTTTTCTGAGTCAATAAACGATACACAAGCAGAGGGTTGTTTGGCTTTAGTTGAATCTTCTCCACTTCACTTGTCCGATTCGGTCAATCACAAATAGAAGCTCGGAAACAAAATTATTTTTCTCTGGTGGAGTCCCGATTGAGATATGGCATACTTGCAGATGGAAATGCCGCAAAAACCCATCTTAATAAGCTTTCGAATCTCCAATCTCGAATAATTAAAAATGTTAATGCTGATGTACGACAATTTAGAAAACTGGGTATTTATGGTATTTTAAAAATATGTATACTATTTGAATATTAAGATGACAACAGATTTCAGCAGCGGATTTTTCACAACGCCAATACTAGAAGACGAGCATAAAGTCCCTTTTAAATACCGCGGACTAACAACAACTACGAAAGACAACATTTCGGTTATACCAACAATTTACAGTATATTACCATCAATCGTTGAAAACTTGAGAATTTGTACTATCGGGTTTTTCACTAAGAGCGCTACAAACGTTTTTTTAAATAAAACAAAAACGGTTTTGGATATCAGTGAAATTCATAAATCGGCCGATACTGCTGCAGTTTCACGTTCGATATTCGTACGAAGTTCATCAATCATCGCTGGCTTGTTGGCATAGACCATAGACTTTGCGTAGCCCTACAGGAAATAGTCTAACGGCGTCAATTCGCACGACCGAGGCGGCCAAGCGACTGGACCATTTCGTGAGATAACGCGTTCTCCAAACTTGGTTTCCAATAAATTGATTGTGACATTCGCTGTGTGGCTTGTGGCGCCGTCCTTTTGGAACCACATGTCTTCCAAGTTCATATCATCCAATTGGGGCTAAAAATATTCGGTTATCATTGAACGGTAGCGATCCCCATTCACAGTAACGTGCTGGTCTTGATCATCACGGAAGAAGTACGGCCCACTGACGCCGCCAGCCAATAAATCACACCAAACCGTAATTTTTTCGGGATGCAATGATGACTCATGGAGTATGTGTGGATTGCTGCCTGACTTATGCCGCATATTTTGAGCCTCATCGCTGAAGAAGATTTTTCGATGAAAATCCGAATCATTTTCAAGTTGTTGCTCAGCCCAATTCACGAACATACGACGCTTCTGGTGGTCAAGCGGCTTCAGTTCTTGCGTCAATTTAATCTTGTAAGGATGTGAGCCAAGCTCTTTTCGCAAAATTCGCCACAACGACGTCACAGAGATGCCCAACGCTTGAGAACGACGTGTGAGAGACACATTTGGGCTTTCTGCAACTAAAGCCTCAGCGGCAGCAATATTCTTGACACAACGGGTACTTCTTTGCCTCACTTGAACGGGAACATTTTGGACGACCATAAATTTGACGTAGCGCTCTTAACGTTGAGGCCACTGACTCCGAATTTCGGTAGTAAATTTTAATAATTTCGACTCGTTATTGGCTCGTATATCTTTCCATCATGAAATGGCAAACCTTACTGAAGAGAAATGTCAAAAGAGCGGCAAGAAATATGGCGTCGTTTGCTGTCCCTGTCGCTCTACTTTTGTAGCGTCCCTGTTGAAAAACCCTTTATAAATATTTCTGGATATTATTTCAGAAGTAACATTTAGCCAAATAAATTCTCTGAACTGTACAATGTGCCGCAACATCATAATTTGTAAATGTTATTTCGAAATAGATTAATCTGGCTTAGAAGAAGGCCATTAGTCTGCCTGAATTGCAGTTTAGTGCACCCAATAAAACAAAGTCAAAAAATGCCGTCAAAGAGCACCTCTGTGAAGGTGCAGTAGACTGATTGATGCACGACTTGTATGACACAAAGCCCTGTCTTGCTGATCGCTCAAGTCTAAGTCCCCAAGTTTTTGCCGTAAAAAAATCGCTTATCAAGCATCGGCAGACCTCTCTACTGACCTTAAGGTTTCTCCCATGTTCTGTTGGAAGAAATATGAACTTTAACTTCGAGGTGATTAACAGCTGAAACAGAAAAGCCGTAACATCGCATGTAGCCATTTTTCTTTAATTGCGCAAAATCCTAGTTGAGCATACAGGACGAATAGGAGTAAATTTTTGGTAATTAATCAGCAAAGCGTCTCACGAACTTTCTTCACAAACTCGCCTGCACCAACGACGCTATCCCTCTTTCATGAAAACGGTACTGAAGCTCTATTCATCAGGTATACCCTTTTCCTATCATACCTTGGAGACAAGTATGCATCTGAATAGGTCCTTTCGGGTAGCTTTGAAAAATGCAGCAAAATGTCCATCAGCACTAGTGGAATTGAGTTTGGCTTTCATGGCTTTCACTTCATTAGAGTCGTATGAACAGCACGGTTGTCACCATTGTTAATGGGTTCGTTGCAACTGACAGCTGTAAGATGCTCTTCATTGCCGTCTTAACGTCTGCAGAAATGACCTTTCCATGCGCTAAACATCGGCATTGCCTCAATTACATCGTTATCATCTTTATCCCTTCAGTCTTCATCTGCGAGAATTAGCCTTGGCTCTTTTTAGGATTGTCAGATAGTTAAATTTGCAAATGTCATTCCTATTGTTGAACTTTTATATTCGATCACGCGCATCTCGTACACCTTCAGTTTCCTTCTGAGAAGCCGTTGATCATCCTTCTTCTTTGCTCGTAAAGCAAGTGAGCAGCTGTCGTCCTCGTTTTACACGCTTTGTACTTCTCCTATTTAGCAACCTTACAACATTGTGTCACTTGTGATTGCAGCCCAGCGACGTTAAATCTCTCCATGGCATCTTTCGAGCTTCTTGGAGTCCCGGAAATCATCATTCGAACCCCTGAGTAATGGTCCGAGTCGACGTTAAATCTGCTGGAAAGTGCTCTGTGTCCTGCTCCAATTGCAACCTGACCAATTTGGTTGACGATTTATTGAACTTAAGACTGCCAGGATGTTGAGGTGTTCGAAACGTGTGTTTCCTGCTATAAAATATTTCGTCCTGCAGAGACATCTGCCAGCCTTCGCCCGTTTTCTTAAAATGTGTCTTCGCAGTTACAAATTATCATTAGTTCATTGCATACCTTCAAGCGTAAGTTTAGGAGCAACTGATTACGACAAATCGCAGACAAGAACCTATTCACCAACAAATCGAACCCATTCAGCGAGCAAGATAACAAGTATCATCTCCTTCCCCAGCTGTTCATGTACGTCATCCACCTCACCTCAAACTCACCACTTCCATGACATTGAACATGAATGGTAAACAAATGAATTAATGCCATCGAAATTGACGTGTTTTGTCGAGGAAGTCCTTTGCGTGTGAACTAATCCTTGCGAAAATTCCACTTGGACATTTCGCGCCACCAGTTGCATCAGCAGTGGTCTTGAACTTGATTACGTGGGCACGTTTCCGAGGTCTTGAAAGCGAAGTCTGTCACACGACAAGTGTCCACTTGAAATCTTGTTTGGTACAAAAAAACAACAAATTTATTTTGTTGCTTGATCTTTCCAAGTGTCAGGAACTCCAACTGGAAATACTTCTAGCATATGTCCGGTTGATTTATTATCCTACGAGTGGGCGGACGGGATGAGCTGCTGATAGTGCTGCCAGAAAGGTTAACGAAATGTTGACATTCAAGTATTGTTCTTCTGTGAATGCCATTTCCCTTAGCAGAGACATTATTAAGAGAAAACATGCGTACTTGGTGCGTGAGAAGAACAAGAAACGCACTTTATTACATACATGCACAAATGGTGACAGTAGAGTCGATAGTAATAGTCCCTTCGATTTAAATAATTTAGTTAAAATTTTTGACTGATGACGAAATGACTGCAATTTGGCGTTTGATCGGTCGTGGTTTTACACAAAAAGACAGTTCTCGGATTTGAACGAGACGAATTTTATTTATTGTTTTGCCACTTTCGTCTTTTCGTTCTTCATTTATGTACTCCTTAGACCTGACAGGTTTTGGAGAGAAAAGATCTAACAAACCATCTGCTATATGCTCTCGGAACTTTCTTATTTGTATTTTCCATTTAGTGGCTTTTTTGTGGACAATTGTGGCATTTCTAATGCCATTTCAACTAAAAACTCAAGGTCTACGCTCCTGTACCACTTGAAGCCTCTCCTAAGGATCCGAGAGATCAATGCCCGACTTGGACTTATTAGAGTCAATAATGGCAAGCGGTTTCTCTCGATTTACTTGAAGTCGGATTGATCTCCTTCCTCTGCCGGTGGATGGTTCGTTAATGTAAATAAATGGTTCGTTGACCACGGTTGCCATAACAAGAGCATGCTTAGTGGAAAGCATCCTGACATCCCGGGTGACCTTCCATTTCAGCACCAGGATTCCATTTTCCTCCTCTCGGGCTACCCCTTCTCATCTTTTTAGCTTAGCCTTCATAACTTTTTAGCTTCGCCTTCATAACTATGGGCAAAATTTTTTTTTTACCGCAAAGTGCGAACAAGGTGTGTTTTGTAGTCAAGCATGGAACGTGCAAGCTCATAGCTTGTTTAGAAGTTGTCGACAAATAATGTGCGATCTTGTCCTTGCAGAAGAAAACTTAGCTTTTTGTCTTCGCAAACGTTCTTAGCGAGACCAAATTCTCGAGTGCCTGTTTGGCTTCTTCCGGAATAAATTTGGCCTGATCATGTGAAACAATTTTTTGAACAAAGCTTAAAGACCTCAACATCGTAAGGATGCGTTTCTTATATACAAATGAAAGAGGAGTCTGTCTCTCCATGGACGATGTTTCAATTCAATTTCAAAAGAGTCCTTATTTTTCCGATTCTATCTCCCACAATAGTGTCTTGTCCGCAAAATAGAGAAAATTCAGCAGGAGTTGAAAACGATTGCGGCATTACGGGACTTGTGGGGACATCAAAATTATAAATTGTTTTTTTTTCTGACCAATAGTTTTTGAGTTTACCGATCCATACACAGCATAAGGCCGAGAATCGTTTTTTTTTTTCAAGACAGCTTATAGTTGGAGGAAGATCAATTAGAATTACTTCTTAGGCATTTAGCGATATGAAAATGGGAAAAAATGGCTTGGCGCCAAGTAACCCAATACGTCGAAACCGCTTGGCAGTCTATAAGTGGATTGTGGCGAAACAGCTCTATTGATGCCAGGACCTAGCTTCACCATTGAAGTGTGCGCCTTACATGTTCCGCAAATGGCGGGGTTGAACCTACAATTTTTTGACAGTTTATTGACTCATCGAAGGTTTATCAGTCACTCGCCAGGGGTGGGGCCGAGAAAAAAAGGCCAGGTGTTCTTACCCGGAATTGAGCCTGGGTCTACACGCTCAGCAGCTAACGTACTCTCCACTGAGTCACGGGCACCCATCAGTGGATTATATTTACAAATTCGACAGTAGCCTGTCCGAAATTCGCGATGCGAAACAGCTAAAGATGTCTTCCATTGTAGGTCGAGACATTGAACAAGCATTTAAAATATAGTGTCATCTTGGCGTTCATCAGCGTAGACTCGAACGAAGTCGTCATTCCTGTGTCTGTGAGCTATGTATACATGAAATCAACTGATCCAAAATCATCCTTAAATAATATTCCCATGTGGTCACTTTGTCTTCCACTTCGTTTCTTTATTCGATTTGCAATTTTTTTTAAGTATCACGGCAGTGGATTGATTCGACTTCTTTACACAATTCGACTCAGAAAGCCCCCACTTGTCTGGACTCTACAAAACTTTGTTTCGACTGCTGCTTTTACTTCACTCCGGACGTATCATGTCCATTGGATTGCGCTTTAGCAGGTGCGCGGACTTCCTTGAAATGGTCACGACCTTTCCTTTCTCATACCCTATTTTTCATGGAGTATATTTTGGCGCTATCGGTACTGTTTATAAAACAAGCATTTTAAGGGACAGTGTTTCTCATAGAGTAGTAGTATGTTTGAATAGCGGTTAATACGTGGTGATGGGTCAATATTACCAGCAAAAAGCTGGACATTTTAGCAAGGAATAAAGGTAGATAAAAAGAAGACAGTCCTTATAAGGTGGAAGACGAAGAGGATCAGTTCCGGGCTGCATGCGAAACATACAAATATGCATTGTACGGACTCAATACATTCAATGTGTTTTAGGTAATATAACACGGTGACCACACATTGGATGCGTACTCAAGCTGTGGCCTGACAAATGTTGTGTATAAGGTACTTGTGATTAATGGATAGAAAATTCTTTTATCCACCGTTCTATGAATCTGAGGAGGGTTTGGATTTGCTCAATATAGATCGACTTCTCGATCTATAAACTTTAAACGATTTGTACGCCACAGTCCTTTGTCAGTCTTACTTTGACAAGCGCAGAATGAAGTACTATAACGCAGTAGTTGGCTGGATATGCCTGCCATCTTAACTGAAGTTGAGGCTTGGTGCTCCCCATTTTCGCCTTCTTTCCAGATCAGAGCCAATTATTTTCTTCCTTTTTTTTGTTCAATTTACTATATTAGTTAAACAATTTGCTACAACTTGCCTATGTTGTTTTAAAACGCCAATTTCACTAATAGCAACAAATTGTTTTAAGTATATTGACATATAACGGATATGCTAACTACATGTCCACTTCCAAGTTTAAAGCTCGACAAGAAGTGTGCACAATAATCATTTCAACCCTTAAAAATAAAATAAAAAAAAACACTCCGCCAAGTCAAAAATCAAAAACCCATCAAACTTTAAAAGTTATCGAAACTTATTTTGAAGCCTCTACTGTAACATTACTCACGGATTACAGAGATCTTGCACCTCTTCGAAGAGAGTTTTCAATTAGTAAACAATCTCACCGGAACAAGTCCGCCACCACATCACAATTGAAACTGATTCATCTCTCCCCCAGTCCTTCCCAAGTGCGCTTCAAACGATCACAATCTCGGGTGAGACGACACCCCTCATGCATTATCACCACTGACCGCTCGATTCAATTCGGCTGAGAGCCAAATAAACCGGCACCCACCAACAATACGGGATCACAACGGGCGGCATCCCAGAGATAACGTCGCCCTCCCGCAGAAACCAACCGAAAAAAAAAAAAAAACTATTTTCGTCGTTAGTCTTTTGGTAATCGTGGCTCGTGGACGGCCGACTCGATCTGTTCTCGTGATCCTCTCCAAATCAAACGTCAGTTTTATTGTTTTTATTTTTTTTTTGTTTTTTGACACAAGTCCTCAGTACACTGCAGACTAGAAATCTCCTCAAGTGGATTTTTGAAATCATTCTAGATACTTTTTTATTCCAAAGAAGTCGCACTGTATCGGTTTTTTTTTTGTTGTTTTTGTATTTTGACTTTTTGAAGAGAATCGTAAACACCTTTCCCCATTTTTTCGGCGGCTTCACTGTGCAGTCGTGTTGGTGGTGCGTGCGTACGTAAGAGAATCAGACGTCTTGTCGTTTGGTGGAAATAAAAATAACAAAAAAAAAGAAAAAAGTTGTTGAAGAAAATAAAACTCAGTGAATTTTCCTTCGCCGTGTGTGATTGACGCGGAAAAAGAGCTACTCGCCGTGGTTCTTCCTGATTTGCTAAAAAGAGGCTTGTCGTCTTATTTTATTTTTCCTCATCCTCTCTAGCACGAGGATAACGAGACTTTAAATTTTTATTCACATTTAGTTCTAACAATTATTTTTTTTATCACGTTTTGATAAGGCATTCGTAGCGCGCCTTTCGAGTTGTGCAAGAAATTTACCATTTCTATTTGTCGGGGATTTGCCTGTTAATTGTTCGTTTGTGTTGTCCCCCACTGTGGTGTGTGAGAGACAAACTTTAATATCATTGACCTCTATTTGACATTTACTAAACATTCGGTGAAAGAATAAGAGAAGAGAAACACACAACCAAGCAAGGTTCGTATGCAATTCAATAAGAAAAAATAAATCAAAATTTACTTGTGGTTTTTTTGTTTTTCAAAACTTGAATTATGACGTGTTTCAAATTTGAATATGATGTTTGACAGTTGTTGCAGCAAGTGAATTTTAGCGGTGCATTCAAGTGCAACGGTAATTTGTTGCCTTCAAACAGCTGTCAGAGGTTTTTTCTTTTTTTTTTTTTTGCATTCATTCTAACCTTTCATTGTCAAGGCAACTTTCACTGTCGTTTCAGAGGCTTCAGATTCAGATCTAAATTTATAAAATAAAACTATCTGTTTCACGTGAGATAAACGATTTATCGGATTCTATTTTGAGATACTATATATTTTTTTTATTGAGGAAGAAATTTTGACATAAAATGAAAGTTAAAAATAACAAAAAAAAAAAAATACATACCTACAATGCCTACTCACTTCCTTTTTGGCGCGCGTGCAATATCTTGCGGCTGGCATTTGGGAGGCATCATGGTCCCATGATTTCTTCGTTGACGACTATCACAGAGGGTGAACTTGAAGGGTGGCACTTAAATTGAGCCCCAACGACCTTGGAAATGACACCCGAATTAGCTTCACGTGAGGTCGTCAATTAAGAGTTATTACCGTGGAAAAACTATGCGTCCGACATTCAGTGTCGATTTATTACATATCTGATGTTTTTAGATTAAATTTTGGGAGTGTCAAATTAAAGAGCAAAAATTGATGTAGATGAAATCGGAAGCAATACTCAAGGAAATGAATATTGAATGTTGGATTTTGGGGCCAACAGGCGAATCCTAATACATTCTTAATGAAATGATTTCTTTCACTTGTGGAAAAAAAAACATATCTTAACCTTTGAATTTAATTTTACAGCCGTCTTGATAACGTTCTTATCTTTTTTTTTCAAATTCGTCAAAGTCTTTCATCGCCTAGGTCAATAAATTAAGTTGATTTTGACCATTCATCGAAGTCCCCTTCGCAGGACAAAAAAAAAAAAACAGTCATCTTAAGCTTCAAAGTCGTTTTCATCTACTTCGGATACTCCATTCCTCCCTGGATTTACAAGCTAGTTATTTACGAAAACAAATACTTACCTTGTTAAGCAGCCATGTTCCACTTATAACTAGGCTATAAGTATTGTAAGAGATTTTTAATCTAAAAAATAGGTGGAAACGCTTCAAATTGCCGGGGTTGTAAAAAACATTGCGTACTATATTTCAAAACAAAACTAACTAAAAGACTAGCCTTTTTAAATCGGTTAAGCAGCTTGCCTACAAAAATATTTTTTTATTAATAGGATTACTGGTTGAAAATGTCGTTTTTTTCAAAAATCAATGCTTTATTGAGGAAAAATAGATAAAAATTCAATATTCAAAGTATTGCCCATCGCTAGCCACACATTTTTCCCATTTTTCTGGCAATTCATGGATACACGTTCTGAAAAAATCGACCGGTTTGGCCGCAAACTACGAATCGATCCATTTTTTGACATCATCGAAATGACGGAAGTGCTGGTCAGCCAGGCCATGTTGCATCGACCGGAAGAGATAGCAATCGGATGGCGCAAGGTCTGGACTATACGGCGGGTGGGGTAGGACATCCCATTTGAGCGTTTCAAGGGAAGTTTTGACGTCATTTGCAACATGTGGCCGAGCATTGTCATGTTGCAAAATAACTTTATCGTGTCTTGCGACCGTTTCCGGCCGGTAGACCTCGCCTGCGATTGTTTCATTCGGTTTTAGCAGCTCATAATACACAACACCCTTCTGGTACCACCAAATGCACAGCATAACCTTCAGGCCATGAATATTCTGAACAGCCGTCGATGTTGAGGCATGTCCGGAGTATCCATACGTTGCCCGACGTTTTGCATTATCGTAATGTACCCATTTTTCATCACCAGTGACGATTCGATGCAAAAAAGACTTCTTTTTGTGGCGTTCAAGCAGCATTTCGGACATGCAAAATCGGCGTTCGACGTCTCGTGGCTTCAATTCATACGGCACCCAATGTCCTACCTTTCGGATCATTCCCATTGCTTTCAAACGATCGGAAATGGTTTGCTGAGCGACGCCAAGTGACTTTGCAAGTTTTTCTTGCGTTTGTGACGGATCTTGATCGAGCAATGCCTCCAATTCATGGTCTTCAAACTTTGTCTTCGGTGTCGAAATCACAATCTTTGAACCGCTTAAACCACCGCTGACACATTCTAACGTCTAAAGTATAGCCCGAGTAAGTTTCGGTAAGCAATTGATGCGCTTCGGTTGCTTTTTTCTTCCAAACCTATAAAGAAGTCGTAGTATCAAAAAACAGAGCATTCGAATTTATGAATGTATCTACAGCAGTGCATCAAGCGTCAATCTTAGGTCCTTTGTTAATTTCCATCTTCATAAATGACCTCCAGCCGTCCGTTGAAAGAAAGGTTTCACCTGAAACATATTTATTCAAAGAAATAAAAAAACTATTCCAATGAATCAAAATATCATATTTCCTGCCTCCAGTTCCTCGAACACCAGCTGATTCCCCGAGAAAATAAATAAATCACATGTGACTTCTCAAGCCCTTGTTTGATTAAATTTAATTTTGAATTTCCTGTTTGGAAATTGAAGCAAAAAGTTATTCAGTATCTTTTGCAGCATCCACAAAAAAGTTTCCGTGCCAATCACAGAAATTTTGACGATCTAGTTGCTTATGTTGCTTCTTCGCACATAAGTGCAAACATGTTAAATAGTTTTGTGTATTGGCACAAAACGTAAAATTAGCAGCTGATAAAACCCTGTATTGTGTTTTTTAAATTAGGTTCAGCGTACACTGCCGTCCATAAGTTTCTGGAAAGTTCATTTTATGAATCTATTTGTAATTTTTTAATGTAACAAACAAAATTTGTTGGATGTTAAAAACTGAGTGAACATAAGTTCTGAAAAGGTTCGATTGATAAGTTAATGTGAGAGTTTTTTTTTTTCAAAAAACCAATAGCTAACTTGCAGCACCCTGGCCGTCAATCATAGCATTCCATTCCATCGCTAACATTGTTGATAGTTTCCACTGTTTGGATGTTTGACACTTTTCTCGTTTTTCGAAAGTTTGGACAATTGGACAAGCTATTTCATTTTGTTTCTATTTCTTCTTCTTGACCCGCAAATCGTCTGAAAAGGTTATAAGATTTTTTTAAGAACTCTATCTTGCATTTTTGAAAATCGAGGGTCTGTTGGGCCCAAACCAGAAGGTAAGGTGAGTGCTGCTAATATTTCTCTAAACTTTTCCTTTTTCATGACTTCATCCATAAGTTTGACATACCCATCGACGGAAGAGATATTTTCCCAACTAGGAAGCACTCGAATCGCTCGATTTTGTATGAGAACGGAACATTGATTTTCGTATGGCTGCTCAACCGTGAAGGTCTGCGGTTGTAACTGATTTAAGGAGACTTTGTCCTTGAAATTTTCAAAATATCAATTTTTTTTGTTATGACGGATTCTCAGTCTACATGTAAGTCGAAGCGTTTCCCGGATTTCGAACGTTTACGATATCTTAAATGAGTTTGAAATTGACACCGTCAGCGCGGTCTGACCATTCACGGGACAAAGCAAGGACCGACCGCGTGGAGAGGCAAGTGACCGACGCAGCAAAATAGCCAGCGGGAGATGTAAGCGGCTCAACATGAGCAGCAAGAAGAAGGGGAGGCATGCCTCTATGGCCCAGACATTGCCGATTAGCGGTAGTTATAATCACATTTGTGTAAACACATTACAAAACTTTAAGCGCGTTCTTCTCGAAAACATGTTTTTAAAAATGGCTGACATTCTCCTGACCGCTGTAATGAACTTATCGACGTGAAATTTTGCGAGCATACTCAGAAAATATGTCTTCCCGGAATGACGGATCGTTTTTTGCATAGATACGTTTTTGCATTTATTATTTATCTTTTTATGCGAAAAAAACGCTAAAATTAGGTTTTATTGAATTGCCGCCATTTCCCGAAATTTGAACTGAACGAAAAGCCCATCCATGACCAAAGAGTCACAGATTGATAATATGCTTTGAATTTGTCTTTTAGATCAACAAACTGGCGGCAATGATGTCAGCCGTTTACTTCCCGTGATTTGAGGACCTGTTTTCGCGGAGCTGCAAAGGCCTCCATTTAGGTTTTATTTAAAAAAAAAATCCTAACGTTCTGTATATAATGAACAAAAGCAGGAAAAAAACTACACTCAAAGAGCTTTACTCGTTTCCTTAAAAAAAAAATGCAAACACTTGAAATATGGCACTCCAAGGATAAAGTCTCCCTTAATTATCATCTTTGAGGATGAGCAGTTAAACTCTTGCTTACTAATTTTATGGTCTGGTTGTTAGGTATGGGCTTCAGATTCTCTTTCAACTTCAGATTCTATTTCAAAGCGACCTATGATATCATTCACTGTCGACGATAATTCAAGGTTTTCTATAAAAACACGCAAAGTATGTCCCTGTCGAGTTCCTTTGCAAAGGAAAGAGTCTGGATGTGAAGGTTCAAAGAAGAGCCGTAAGGGAGAGCTTTATAGCACTGTGGATCTAGCCAGGGGGTGAGGTGTACAAAGTCTCTTGGCATGATGAGTTCTTCGCGTTAAAGGACGACCCAAAAGAAATGATGGCCATAGCGCACTGTAAAGCTATCGAAGAAGTAAGTTAGCAATCAGAACCTATCTTCAGATTGCTGTACAATGCTCTTCTCCTCTGCACGAGATGGCAGAAAGGAAGTGATCACACTTTCGTTTATACCCCATTTTATCGTAAAGGAAGGCAAAAGATTTCTCCCCTCCTGGATCACATCTCATGTGTTTTTAAAATTAGAACCGAGAGCCATCTGGCTCTCTGGTTGCCAATCTTTTTCCAAAGCACATAGGGTCTATGGTATTCTTCTTCGATTTTCATGTCGGGACTTCTTAGTTGTTAAAAGTGTTTTTAGGGAAAAATAGCCACCAAACCCTTAGTTTAAAAATGCTTCAGAAAACTCTTGACATTTTCTTCTCCATTCACAGAAAGCTGGCCTTGAGTATGTCTAATGAATGAATCTAGTAAAAAAAATTCTCTTCACCACAGCAGCTATTTTCAAGATGTTTGTGTCATTGTCCAAGTTCGAATTCTCGACCATCAATGAGAACTTTTTCTTCCCTACTTCTGCATCAGCAGAATCCTTGAGCACCAGAAATTCTATCCAAGAAAATATGCCTTCAAACAAGGTGACTTTCAATTCGACTTCCTTTGCGAATAACTTATCTGAACCAATTTTTAATCAATTTCTTTTTAAACTTGCATAATCTTCAATAATTTTATACAATAAGCGTTTCAAAATTCCCACCAAATGCCTCTTATCATATCAAACATTTATCTTTGTTCAAAAAACAAGGCGTTTATGCAAGTTCAATAAGAACCTTTATAGTCAGTATTAGATTCCTTGGCCTCGGAATTGGGTGTTAAATGTCGTGTCCACTTAGAAACTCTCCGGTTGTTGAACAATACGGCGTCTTTCGGTTTCTGTTATCCGAAGGAATTAAGCCACCGAAAATATTTCGAAGGATGTTCGCACAGTACGGCTTCAAGTGTATGAAACGTGTAAGTGACTGTTTCGATATTTTTAAAGTTAACAAAAAAAAAACAACAATTTAAAAAATCGTTATTATAAAATTTTAAAAGTGTCGTAATTGAAAAGCATTTAAAACGATAGAAATGGTTTGATTCATTGCCAGACTGAAGAACTTTTTTTTTTTTGTGAAATTAAGTGACCATAAAATTTCGATGACGAATTCTTGAGCTGCTTTAAGTTAGTGTCGGAATGCTTTTGTTACGCGTGCTTGTTTGATTATTTGGGCATTAAACGGGGAGGACTTTGAACCTTGGGGAGAACTCAAATTTGTGCATTTCTTTAATTAATTTTAGAATTTTATTAGTTTTCAGCAGCAATACTAAAAGATCATCCATTTTGGCAAATGGTAAAATATTGTCTAAAATAAAATAGATTCGGATGACAGTTTGGTCATGGCACAAAATATGGATGTTGAGGGCTTTCTTCTGGGCCAAAAACTAAACAGAGTCATCTATTTTTCGTCTTTTGACAGTCATAATGTGCGAAGAAATGTAGGACCTCTTAGTTAAACTTCGTGATAGGACAAGTAAGGGCACAACTCTTTATGGGAGTGACCAAAAATGTACTCATCAGTTTCTTACCAAGAAAGCTTCTGATCTTGTTACTCGTTGATCTTGTTGCTTTCTCGCGGCCTGAAACCGTTCGAAATAGAGAAAGGAGTGCAAGGATGGAGGAGGAAATGTAATAAGTCCGGGAGATAAAGTTATTTTTCAAAGACATTGCTTCTGCAAAGTGTTTCTGAATCAGATTCAATAAAAATTTACCTTCTCTGAAAAGCTTACTCCTTCGTTGCCAACACTTCACTTTCACCTTACGAATGAGTTGGCTCCTTTGAAACAGTATTTTTGTTGTCTTTGATTTTCGAAGACTCTGTTTGCTGGAGCGTTATTGTCCGATGTAGTCGATGGATTTTTACCTTCCGGACCAAACCCACATTTTTGAAGATTTCTCTGCTGTGTCCCTAAAAAATAGTCTGCCTTCGGCTCTGTAAAGAAGAACTAGAAAGATGAGCATATTTTTGGTGCTTCGAGTGAGTAGTTTTGATCAGCTGAATGTGATGTTTTGTCCAACCAATAGCTTTCTTGTCGTTAACATGCATTTTGTTTTATTCTTAATTGTTTAAAGAGCGCTTTTTCTACCATCGTCGTTGAGCTTTAATGAAGGAACGTTGATTGTTATGTTAAAGACAGCGTATCTTCTCTCGACAGAATCCGTTGCCAGCGTGGCATAATTCGGATGTTCTTGATCCTTCTTATATGACATAACCGGATCCGTTTTTTTTTTTTTTTGGAATCCCGAAATTGGCCATTGCTTTGTACAGTCTAGCGTGTTAAATGCTGTCATATGCGGCTTTGATTTCATTGAATTGATGGTGAGTTTCCTTTTGTAGTTCGTAAGAGTGGAAATTCGGTCTATTAGTGATTTGCCAAGCCGGAAGCCACGCCGATATTGGCCGACATTTGAGTTGTAAAATGTCTATAAACGTTTAAACATGAACTGATGTTGTAAGTGATGTTAAGCAGGAGTATACCTCAAAACTTCATTTCTTATAGATGCACGTACTCCGAAATTAATTGGTATTGGCAACTCTCTTCGAATGTCTGATGCGGAAAAAGAGAATCGACCTGCAACGTAATCTCTTTGGATTCTGGCAAGGAGTCTACGAATGATCAGGCTGTAGGGGAATTGGGATAAATACAACCTCGAAAATAAGCTATAATTAATAATATTAAAAAATATTTATATCGTTTAAAGGGCTCCGTACCCAGAGGGTGCAACGTGTTCGTTCATCCGTCTGTCATGGGGGCTGTATCTTCTGAATATAAAATATAATAAATAATTTTAAATTTTGCGTTTAGAAATTATACAAAACACTTGTTTTTAAAATCACACAAAATTATGAAAAATTAGAAAAAGGAAACCTTACGAAGGGTAGAAACATTCTTCGTGGAAATTTATGAGATTTTCAAAGGGAAATAACATTGAACTTACTTGTCAATTATAACGTCATATACATTGCATACTAAAAAGAAACGCACTGAATCAACACTTAAAACACATTCAAAAAAAAAATGTCTGCAATTCTGTACGCCTAGAGATCAAAAAAGTCGAGCAACGTGTCTTTTAGTCGCAGCTTTGCATTTAATGTACAAAAAATATCAAATCCTTAGGTGTCACCAAACAACCAATTATAGTGTCTAATTACCTTCTGTGATCCCAACGAGCTAAATAGACTCTTAATGACACTCCCATCAGTTGACGCATCAATAGCTACTTACTTTGGAGCAAGCAACAAAGTCGCCAATAGGGAAATTGAACTGAGATGCAACAGACTGAACCAGGTCGTTCTGGACATCCCACATTATGTAACCTATATTTTTAACACACACTAGTTATCGATTGCTTTTACCCCAGCCTGTGGAAATATTTCAAAAACAACCAGCTCTTACAATAATGAATATCGCCCAATATCAATTGTTCCTTGTACATCAAAAGATTAAGAAACTCATTAGCAAGCAAATAAGTAATTTTATTTCTCCTTTCCAATCCGGTTTCCGCCTTCAACGTTGCTGCACCACCGCGCTCTTAGAAATTTTCGAAGACATTCGTATTCAAATCGACAAAGACAATAGGACAATAGGACACTAGTACTGCTAGACTCTTCTAAGGCATTCGACTCTGTCCCGAATGATATCCTGCTGAACAAGTTGAAAATAAAGCTATCATACAGGAAGAATCCAAGCAGTTACTATCAATAACATACTTTCCAACTTTCAAAGGGATTCCGCAGGGAACCATTATAAGCCCATTGTTGTTTCCAATGTTTTATAACGACCTGCGATGGGTGGTGAAGCATGTATTTCATCTTTCCGATTTGATTGGTAGAGGACTCAACAGGACCTATAAATGAATATTAAGCAAATGTAGTCCAGTGGTCTCGTTGTTATAAGATTGAATTTAATCTGAAGAAAAGTGAAGCTATCACCACAAACATCATTGACACGTCATACCTTCCCAGCATAAAGATAAATGGTTTAAGACTCGAATACCGGAATAAATCGTTTTACCAACACTGACTAGAAAGTACGAGTCAAAGAAAGCTTAAAGTAGCATTCAACTATGCTGATCGCTTCATTTACAACCTACTTAAACTTGACCATATTTCCGAGTGCACGGATAACATCTACCGCCTACACCTGAATTTTCTGATCTTCTTGTTTGAGTTAAACTAAAATCTTCGAAAAACTTCACTTTTCCGTCTCACAAAGAAGTTGAGTTTTAATACAACCCAAACGTGAGTACGAAGCTACAAAGATACAATTCTTCGTCCACGCTACTAGTCTGTGGAACTTGCTATCTGCCGAATTGAGGCAGAATTGAGGCATCAAAATATTTAGGACCTCGAAAATCTCTACAAAAGCTAAAGACATTGCATCTTTATCCATCCCAACCATTAATTTTATCTTTCTCTCTTTTTCTTTTAAATTAACTATGTACATTTATCTCTCCTAAAGAATAATTGTCAAACCGCAATAGAAACAAATTCAAAAAGTATCTTTTGAAATAAAACTTGTTCAATAAAAAAATTTGTCGATGCTTGAAATAATGTCATTGTGCGGTGGTATGGAACCCTTCCTGCACATGTCCGGCTCGTACTTGGCCGGCTTTTTTTTTTGTTGGAATTTTTCGCAATTTTTTTTATAAAGATCCATTTTTTCAGACAAAAATTATATTCTGGACCGCAGTTACATTGGAAAGATATAAAAACATTCATCAGTCGTACTTCGCAATAAAAATAAAATTAAAATTAAGCTTGAACATGTAAACAAACATCAAAATACATCCAATCAGCTTGGTGCCTCTAAATTCTATTCACTGAAAGCTGCACATGTCCTTGCACTTGCATTTGCGGTTGCACTGCGCTTTGAGCGCGCCAATAGAACGAAAATAAACCTTGACATTTCGTTTTCGTTAATTGTAAATAAAAGTTGTGCCACATAATTAGACATCCTCATAGACGACGGGACATGTGCATTTTCTTGGCACAAACTCTGGGAAGATTCCGTTTTTAGTGCAGGAACTGATTTTGTTTTTGTTGACATTCTAACAAACATCAAATGTAACGACGGCATTGACACAAGTTTTGTGTTGACGGTTGCGTCATGCTAAACAATGTTAAAAGAAGATCTCTGTAGGAATCTTCTGCCTACTCAAATGTGAAGTACAATGGAATGTTTGTTTAGGGTTTTTTGAATTCTCTTTATTTTCCAAGAGACGCCTTATTGATATCCTATTATCGGCGCCATCCACCAGAATGTTGTAGCACCTGTTGGCAAAGAGGTAGAAATTGTTACGAGTATTGGATGGAATTTTGGGCGTGTTCTTTTGAGTTCGGATTATGAATTGGAATTCCAACGAATTCTAAGAAATCCTTGTGGTTAGTTTACATAGCAGGAGATGAGTATTTGTGAGTAAAAGTGCAGTCATAGTCGCATCAAAATCAAATTCCAACTCTTTACAAGATGACTTCAAACGACTTGACTCGTACATACACTACGGTTCACTTGAATTAAGGCGAACAATTTTATTTAACTTAACAGAGAGTACTGTTCGGCTAATACCATGAACAACTATAATCCTTGAGTGGAAACAAAGTTGCTGAAAAATAAGCAATAAAATCGGTTCACAGGAATAAAGGCAGTTGTGAATTCTTTTTTAATATATCTGCCCCTGCCCAAGTGGCGGACACTGCGGTCTAAAAGAATAGACCTTTACTATCTTGGGGAGTTTGATTAGGCTAACAGACATTCCATCCTTCTGATGAAAGTCAGAATGTTTTTAGCATTGGATTGTCTTATATCGAATGATGAGCATATCTCTTTGTGGAAGATACGCCTTCTTAGCCAAATTAGAGCTGGGCATTCACAAAGAATGTGTACAGCCGCTTTGTCGTCTTCCAAACAGAGTCCCGGTAGATTTCTCCAGTGGGCAATGCGTAGCTTGTTTTCCCACTATATTCGATGATGCCAAGAATGCGGCGAAATGCTTTGGTTTTCTAATCCGGAATTACTTAACCCCTTCTGATTAAGCCACAGTAAAATAGGTTTTTTTTCGGCCTAAAATGGAGTACAACGCTCATATCTGGGCAGGTGCACCCAAGACCATCTTGCAAATCTTAGATAGAATTCAATAGCGAGCGATAAAACTCAACATATCAAAAGTAATTCACTCGCTGCAACACCGTTGAAATGTGTCTTCCTTGGCTTTGTTTTATCGCTATTTCTTCCACCAATGCACCGACGAAATGCGCATTTGGAATGCGTCACTTCGTTCTATTTTTCCTTTGGACTGCAACCTACAACAATTTAAAACCAATGTGCACTGGTACCTCCTTTTTCTCCCTTCTACTTCTGCTCGTGCTGTGTAAAAAAACACTTGAAGGGTACTTCCAATCCCTTGAGCACTTGAGCAGCCCTGGTTATTTTATTGCCTTGCCATCCTAACCCAACTTTGTTACGTCGGGCTGGGGATTCTAAGGCGTCGAAGCGGCTTTTTGACAAATTTGGCCTCCATTCGATTGGATGACAAAGCCTTAAGCGCTGTTGGCTTTCTGAATATATTAGAATTTTGGCCCCTTTATGGCCTTTTGCAAGGTTTTCTATGGCGCAAGATTCGTTGGCTTGTAGCTCAGCCTGGATAACCTTGTATGCTTTCTCATGGGTATGGAGATTTTTGTGTTGGGTCCATACACACCGGCACATACTCCATTTGCCATTTTTGAGCCGTCAGTATACCAGATTAAGTTTCTGTGGTCGGGGGCAGGTGGGTTGCTCGACTATTGATCACGGTACGGAATGTATACATCGAAAAAACGACCAAAACAGTATGTTTTGGGATCAAGCAGGACATGTCTTTGTCCGTGATGAAATTGATTATTTTCAAGTGTCCGGTGTGGTCACCTGGCTTGTATTTCATTGCCAGTTGCATCTTAAGAGCATTTCTGGTGGCTATTTTCCTTATAAAAATGTCAAGAGGAGACAGTCCAATGGCAGCTGCCAGTGCCACATGGCCTTGGTTGCGCGTTCTATGATGGACTTGACATGCTGATATATACGAGATACTTGATTTCACTGAAGTATATAAGAGGGGTTCCCTCATTAACAATTGGACACAGAAACAGTTGTCTCCTCATTGTGAAGGGGACCAGAATGGTTTTGCTAGGATTCACAGAGAGTCCTTACTTCAAGGTCAACTCGTTTCGGCTGTTGTTCGTCTATGTGTCTCAGCAGGCCGAAATCAGCACACCATCTTTCTAAGCACGAGATTGAGCTCAAGAAAGTGAATGCTTTAAGTCAATAAAGAGTTGGTGAGTCTCGACTTGAGTTGGTCTTTTCAAGGACTTGTCTTAGTATGAAATTTTGCACAGCCTCAAGCCACACTGCTTCCCGCCGATTACTGTGTATGCAGTAATGACAGCACAGTTGCATGGATGTTGTAGATAGTCAATAAACTCAAAAAATTGCATCTTTGAAGACCGTTGGGGGTTGGCTTTGAACATTGTCCAGCGACTAAAGTTGAGATTGGGAGCGGCTGCTTAAGTGTGTGAGTTACATTCCAAATTGGGGCGAATATCAAGGTTCTCTGTCCTCTTTCGAGCTTCACCTCCCTTTCTCGTCTCCCTCTTTTCCATTAAAGAACTACTAAAAACACTACTTAAATTAGGTTTATTATTTTGAAAAGGTTCTGATCCGGGCTTGAGCTTAAAAACCATCCCGATGTTCCTCTATCGCGAGACTCTTCAGAATTTTTGAGCTGGGAGACGTAGGTTCTTCTTTTTCTCCGTTGTTGTGGCAGCGTTTCTAGTTCGGCATTTTTCTTATCTTTTTTAAACAGTCTTTGCTCGTAACAGAGCGAGCAGTCTCTGCCTCAGCTGCTTTCGCTAGTCCTTGAGTCAAGCTCAAGCCTTCTGGACGGTTTGCATTTTCGTCTTCCTTCCCTGATAGTCGAGCACTCAACTTAGACGACTTTTACCACTCTGGAAGTTTGCATATTCAGAATGTTGAATGTATTTTTTCGAATCTGTTGAATTGTCCTCGATTTGGATGGAGGTTTGACCTTCAAGATGTCTTTAGGTTCATCGGCAAAGGTCTTGTTTGGAAATCTAGCCTTAGGGTGGATCCAAATAATACGAATGTCAAAAAAACAAAGAAATTCCTTAAATACAAAACGTCGGAGCTCTAAACGCTAAAATCGCGAACTTAGGGACTTTGATCCCTACCTTACCGAAGTGAATATCTTCTAGAGCGAAAAAGGATCTTTGGAAAAAATAAAGGCTCAAAGTCATTTGGACTACCAGAGAGTTTTTTCCGACTGAAGTCTATGCAATTTAAAAAGCAGCAAGAATCATCCAAAGATTTTTGTCCCGCTTTCGAGGAAAACCATTTCGGTAGACAAAGAAGTTGCTATAAAGCTGATTAAATCAATAAATCCTTGGAACTTTTTTTCCGTGAATAGGTAATTTGTTATCAGATAGAGATAGACCTGATCGATTGTGAAATGCTTGGTGGTGCAGTTTTGATCGTCCTTCTTCGATTATTTACCAAAAGTTTCTCAAGGACCTGAGCAATTTTCGGCAGGAGCGAAACACTTTATATCTATATGATTTTTCGTCGCTTGGACTCTTTCCCGGTTTCGGAACCATTTTGACTTCTGCGGTTTTCCTTGGTACGTATAAAATTCTCAATCCAACATTTGACTCAAGCTTTTTTAGGCAGGTCCTTTAAAATTTCACCAGTAATAAGGTCGTATCCCAGAGTTTTGTAATTTTTTAATTTCCTTGTGGTCTTTCGAAGTTCGGACAGTTGTCCGGTCCCGTATTGGTGTTGCGATCTTCGGCCAATGGTTTTCCGTCAAAGGATTTGAACGTGTCTTCTAAATGTTCTGCTTTCAATTGATCCTCTGTTACCCATTAAGCCGTAAGCTTTCCTTATGGGCGCTGGGGGCATTATGGGTTTTTTAATGGCGAGAGTAGTTTGAGCTCGTATCCGCACTCAATCCTTCGAGGTAAACGGAAGTCTCTCGACTATTAAAATCTTGAACAACGTGCCTTATCTTGTTGGAAAGGTGGTTCAAGTATATTTTTTCTGGGATCGCTCGGGATCGTTGCCATCGCTTACGCGCCCTCCTCACGTATAAGCTCTTTGAGTTCGAGCGGGGATATTGTTTTGCCGTTCCGTACACCGGTCTTCCGGAACATAGTGTTATTCCATGCAGTGTTTTGCATAGTTCTTACGTGTTTGACGGCTTTGTCTCCTCTTCCAGCGTCGTTTTGAGGTATACATTGAGAAGAGAGTTTTCCTTGTAGTCCTTTCTTAAGCCGTCCCAATTGGTGTCTTTAAAAGTCAATCTAGGCGCTCTATCTTTTTTCGCCAACTTAAAAATAACCGCCGAGTGATCTGCGCTGAAATCATAGCAGTCTTAAATGTTCTTGAGGTATCGAGGGACTCCCTTTCCGATAAAGAAGTTTGGCGTTAAAGTACCCGCCGATAATAAAATTCGAGCAAGTAAATCAAATAGGTGAACGAGTTCGTCGTCTTCCAGCATATTTTGTCGAGGGAAATAACATGGGACCTGGTTTAATTACAAAGATATTGTGAAATCTCTGATGTTCAAAACGCCGTGCTGTATAAACGACCGTGCATGGCAGAGAGCAATCCGGCTATTCTTTAATTCGTAAAGAGCACCAACTTTTTTCGAACTAGGTTCAAGCAAGCTTCGTCTGCAGGGCTTCACATAATTCACCTAACGTTCTCTGCTTGTAATTCATGACGTGTATACAATTTTAGGCAGGCATTTCCAAAGTCATGATTATACTCAATATTTCCTCTGCCTTAAAGCACGACCAAAGTCGACTGCCTTCGACGTCAGTGATAAACCAAATCGAAAAAAATGTGATTACGTTTATAAAACGACAAGCAAACAAAAATATACCCGCCTCCGGGGTTAAAAAGGGTGAATAAATATTTTTATTGACAACCCTCCCGTACCTTCGGCTATAATCCGATCGGAGCTATTTTCGTCTTGCTCCATGTACCATATTAAATTGAACGAAGGGGGTAGAGCGCCACTCATAGCATCGTAATCCCTGAACTGATACCGAGAGTAATTATCACAGACGCGCTTATCAGTAGCGGCATGAGATGTTTAGTCGCGAAGCTGAGGTGCTCTGGCACAGTTTGAATTTGAAACAAGAGTCAGGGACTTGGCTTAATTGTAAAAAAAAAAAAAAAATATGTTAAAACGGTCGCTTTCATTTCGTCTGGAGGATAGGGAAGATGGCAGTGTATATAGGGTGACCTCTTCAAATTGAACCCTTTAAAAGGTCTCTCTTATTTAAATGTTTTGTGTTTTGCAGATGATGCGAAGATTCTCACGCGTTGAGTCCGGTGCGGATCTCAAGGACTATTTCGATCGTGGTGACATTGCATCGCGGGAGAACCGATGGACTTTCGAAATTGCATGGGAAGTCGCCAATAAAGTCGGTGGAATCTACACAGTTATCCGATCTAAGGCATATGTGTCCACTGAGGAAATGGGTGAGCAGCTGTGCATGATGGGTCCGTATAAAGAGCAAAGCGCCCGCACGGAGATGGAAGAGTTGGAATTTCCACGTGGCAGTCCTCTATTGAGGGCGGTAAATACGCTTAGGTCTCGAGGATATAAGATCCATACAGGACGTTGGC
This sequence comes from Orthonevra nobilis, assembly GCA_963555765.1. Classification (NCBI taxonomy): domain Eukaryota; kingdom Metazoa; phylum Arthropoda; class Insecta; order Diptera; family Syrphidae; genus Orthonevra; species Orthonevra nobilis. Next base: position 71,908,498 of record OY743227.1, on the reverse strand, counting down.
TGGTCGATGGAAATCCCCAGTTGATCTTGTTCGATATTGGATCGGCAGCTTGGAAACTCGATCATTTCAAAACAGAGCTATGGGAGAAGTGCCACGTTGGTAGGTAGACCCATTCATTGATTATGTTTACACCTTTTCAGCATATTCTTGTTTTTAAGGCGTACCGCATTTGGATGTGGAGACCAATGACGCCATCATTTTGGGCTACATGATCGCTGAATTCCTGGAAGAGGTACGTCCTTGGAATCGGATCAGATGTCAAATTTTGTTTTACATTTATCATAACTTAGTTTAGAACTTGTGCCATTGATTATTCGGATGAAAATGATTTGAATAGTCCACGTATTGTGGCGCATTTCCACGAGTGGCAGGCTGGAGTCGGACTGATCGCTCTGCGGACGCGTCACGTGGAGATTGCCACGGTTTTCACTACACATGCTACACTTCTGGGGCGATACTTGTGTGCCGGTAACACGGACTTTTACAACAATCTAAGCACGTTTGCTGTCGATGATGAGGCGGGCAAACGTCAAATCTACCACAGATATTGTCTGGAGCGTGCTGCAACGCATCTCTCTCATGTTTTCACCACCGTTTCCGAGATCACTGGCTTTGAGGCGGAACACTTGTTGAAACGAAAACCCGACATCATCACACCAAATGGATTGAACGTGAAGAAATTCTCGGCCATTCATGAGTTCCAGAATTTGCACGCGATGGCCAAGGAGAAGATCAACGAGTTCGTCCGTGGACATTTCTACGGGTATGTAAAAGTTTCAAATTCATTTTTCCTATATCTTTAATCTCCATTTTTTTGTTTTTGTAGACATGTGAACTTTGATTTGGATAAGACGCTTTATTTCTTTATCGCGGGTCGATATGAATTTGGCAACAAAGGCGCTGATATTTTCATAGAGTCGCTGGCCCGATTGAATGCAATGCTGAAGCATGAGAAACCCGACACAACTGTGGTGGCTTTCTTGATATTCCCAACGAAAACAAACAATTTCAACGTGGACTCGTTGCGCGGGCACGCTGTCATCAAACAGCTCCGTGATACCATCAATAATGTTCAGACTTTGGTTGGCAAACGCATGTTCGATACATGCCTGACCGGACGTATTCCGGAATCCGATGAACTCCTCACAAAGGAGGACATTGTGAAGATCAAGAGATGTTTGTTTGCAATGCAAAGGGACTGTATGCCACCGGTGACAACGCACAATGTCGTAAGTATTAATTGAATTTTGCATCTTGATCTATGTGCGCAAATGTCCTGTCTCTGTTCTTATTGAAACCAACCTATGCTCTTAACGAAACTCATCAAGTTCTTCAGTGATTTCTGAGAGCTAATCTCTACTCTACGATTGGGGTCCTGGCAGATGAGGTAGTAAATTGGTTTTACTTCTCGACAGTTGCAGTCAATATACTTTTAATGCCTTTCTGACGCATAGCAAGATCGCGACTGGCGCGATCAAGTGTTGATACATAGATTTTATTCTAGGTAGTTTATTCGAGTATGCTGCTTGGTAACTTCCTAATTTGATCACCTTCTAGTGCCTTAATGGCTGCTTGCATAAATCTCTATGGATTTTCTGCTTTTTCCATTGCATAAATTTCAGTCTGGTCTGGGAACAATATTAAGACACATACACATACATTTTTTTTGTGGAAAGCTACAAAGGATACCGGCTTCTGTCCCCACATTTAAATGAAGGAACAGTTTTCCCAATCTTGTCTTACAAAATTGAATATTCACTTGTTTAAATCTTGAAGTGTCATTTTTTTTTAACTGAACGTGTTATCCGTGATCAGAGTCTAGCCCCGTGATGGACGACAAAGACTTTTCATAGAAACATACAGTTGAATTCGATTATCACGAGAATTTTCATCTGCCACAGAAGCACTCACTATTTCTTCCAAATTTAGATCGTCTGAAGTCAAAATGTTGTCGTCAACGGTTATATATTCCTCCCAGGCTATTATTGAAGGAATGACATTTGATGTGTTCATAAGCGAAATCCAATCAGAGATTGGTCAATCATCTTCTTCGTCAAATTGTTCTTCGTTTTGTGAGTTGTTTAAAGTCTAAATGCCCGTATGCGTCCTGCGACGGACACGATCTCACGCTGTAGCCACCATACCGGTAATTTTCTTATTTGATTCTATGTCCCGAAATTACATTTTGGACTTCTTATCACACCCTGGTCCATTGGTTGCAGAATTAATGTGGTATTAGGTGGAAGGAACGCTAGTTTTATTGAAGAAAGGTGTTGAATTTTTGAATGTGAAGGTCAGTTATCGATAAGTAACAACATTTTTTTTCTTGATCCTTGGTCCCCTTTTCTATTTTCGCAAAACACCCTCAAAAATTTCGGAGGTCATTAAAGCCTTCTTGTTTGCTGTGTGCTCGACTAGCAAGCATAGGGAACTTTTAAAACACCTTGTGCACTTCTCTCCGCGAAATTTCAATGTTTTATCAGGCTTAAGTTCGTAAAATAGCTCCCCGATTATTGGCCATACTTTTTGTAACCACTGATCACATTGCCCTGGCTCAACGGTGATAGCTTCTCCTGAAATTTTTCCGAACACAATGTTGTTTCGAATTCGAAAGCGATAAATCCAAATTTCAGTATAGTTAAGATCATTTCCAAGAAGTTGTCCAATTTCACTTGCTTTCATAAGCAGTAATGGCCCTGTTATAGACACATTATTGCTCCTTTGAGTTTTACACCATTTCAGTAGTGGTTCTTCGATATCCCCATTATTTGAAGGACGAATCTGTTTAAAGTTTATTGCCTTCGATTCAAAATACTTTTGAACAGCTTCTTTGTTCTTTCATATTCCGCTGATTGTAGAATGCGAAACATTGAATTCTTAAGCAAGATTTGGGTATCCAAATTAAGTCAGCCTTTTCTTCCATTCCATTCTAGAACATAAAACATACACGGTTTTTAACTGAAATTAAAAAAACAAAGCATTTCCTTGCATTGTATGAACGTAGTACCGCCAAGAACTGTTTGCCACTCCTCTTCAGTTGAAGCTTCTGAAAGAAATCAAAGCACTACTGGTACGAAAATCAAAATTCAAAAAAAAACAAAAATTCTATTATTGGAACTCATCGGAACGTTACTGGAAGTTTATTTATTTTTCCAACGAACATAAATGTTCTCTGTCTGTAGACAATAACCACAAGAATGAGACAAATGTAAGCGAAACTCTTTAATTGTTTTCGGTCCTTATGTATCCGAATTTAATTACGAATAACTTCCATGAAAAGGTCGTTATAACCGAAAAGGTCGTTTTAGCCGAAGTCGTTACAACCGAAGTATTTTGTTAATGATTGTCTGGCAGACCGAACTTTAGCTTTTAACTTCGTCGTTATAAACGAAATGTCGTTATAACCGAGTTCACTATTCGCGAATTCTACTGTAATTATAAAATATAATTTACATGTATTCCCTTTTTATTAATTTTTTTAATATATTTAGTTTTTACGTTCTAAGTTTACATTTAATTTTATGATTAATTAATGTTGGCCTTTAATAAAAATCTCTCGAATATTATTTTTAAAGTCAGAGAACTATTTTTGCTGAAAACTACATTTTTTCATGAAAAATTATTTTTTTTTTCTATTTATTTTGATAAATCATAAGAATATAATGAAAAAATAAATAAAATAGTTTTCAATAACTTCAATGGGTTCTAAAAACTACAAAAAAAATTGCTAACAAATTTAAAAATTAAAAAATACGGTTTTATTATATGTTATCTGAAAATTAAGTGGTTGATGGTGGTGGTCTATCTTGAAGCGTTCACGTTATAAAAAAAACCGGACACCGAGGGTTCCGTACAAAACTGTTGGTATATAAGAAATACTTTGCTCCCCTTGCGACTAGTTGCGAGTTTGAAAATATGCGGCTTAAATTGCTGTTTCAGCTTAAAGGTATTATAGACCTGAGTATTTGATATGAATTTCAATTTAAGGGGGGAAATCACAGTAGCACACAAAAAAATAGGCATATTTTCGGGAATTAATTTTGGCTTGAAAGCGTGTCGATGGCCGAAGACGTAAACTCCTTAATTTTTGACCTGGAAGAAAACACCAACATTTTTTGGTTTTCATATGACAACAGATAGCGAGCTACGTAGGATTTTTTTTTCGATATATTGATTTTTTACAAAATGGTGCATGTTTGAAAATAAAGTTAAATTTTTAACCAAAAAAAAACGCCATAAAATCGTCGATATTTCGAAGCTTCTGTCAAAATTTCAAGTCGATCAGTAAAGATTTGCTCGAGTTACGTCTTCAGCGAGCTCAAAAAAAGTGGTTTCGACAAAAACGCGTTTAAAGTATTAAGTACTGAGAAACTATATGAAAATATGTGAGCATACCGGAGAGGCGTTACCGCAGAGTGAAAAATTTTGTCGCTCGGACACTTTTGCCGTATTCCATCATTTGGTATATTATTTTTAAGACCCTAAAGCATCTTTTAAGCGATAAAATTTTTTTTCGAAAAATTGAAAATTTTCCAGTGATTCCCCCCCTTATTACATCTACGCGTTCATGGGGAAAGATGTAACTAAAAATAGACTTTTCTTTTAACTGTGCCATAAGACGTTGCTTCGTACCAAATTTCAGTATTCTAAGCTCACGGAAAGTACCCTGTAGGTTTTGATAGCCTTTCGAGTGTCGAATATTTGCCGAAATTCGCGCCTTAAACGGCTGTGACTTTTGATTACGTTAGTATAGAATTGATTGATTTTTTTCACAGCTCCAAGGGACTACTCCATACATTGTTGTCAAAGACGAAACACTAACGCCTTAAATTTTAAATTTAAATTTTTTTCAATTATTTCAGATTTTTCCTTTAACGTTAGGAATATCCCTGAAGAAACGGTCGTACTTTAAATTTATTAGCATTCAGAAACTTTTACACAAAAAATACACAAAATAGCACGTTTTCGCACACACGATTTTCACCCAACCGCCTTTGTAGCAATCAACAAATACCCGCTTTCATTTGCGATATTTTTGCGATTTTTCTTTTTGTTTCTACACTACGCCACTGGATAAAGTTGAATCATCGTGAAACTTTCCTTTCAAAAGCATTGTGCTTTTTTGACGCTTTCCGCTCTTTGCTCTGATCAGAATATCGATCCTCGGAGGATTATCATTCATGGTTTTGCGAAAGATATTTCAAGCTCGTTAAACCAAGCTTCATAGCATACCCTGTTGCTTGGTCCTTGAGCGGTAGGTATGGTTTCATTTTCCCTTTTTCGTGAAACTGGTGGTCTTGGAGCATTGTTTGAAGATGTTTTTTAAAGGTCTGTTTCATGAAAAAGCAGTGGAGTCATTTTTGCTTTAGATCCAGAAATTCGTTGGATATGTTGGCAGGTCGGGTCTATCTAACTTGGCCTTCGTTAAGGTTCTCTATAACTAAATTAGAACCACGACGTTTTTTAAATAATTATTTACCTGAAAGTTCACATGTTTAGACGAATAAGAATGTCCTGTAGTCATTTCTGTTTTTGAATTAATTTTAACGTTATTTTCAGGTCGATGACTGGAACGATCCAGTTCTCAATGCGATTCGTCGCTGTCAACTGTTCAACAATGTCGACGATCGTGTTAAAGTAGTTTTTCATCCTGAATTTCTAACATCAACGAATCCCCTCTTCGGCATTGATTACGAAGAGTTCGTTCGTGGTTGTCATTTAGGTGTATTCCCCTCATACTACGAACCATGGGGCTACACACCCGCCGAGTGCACAGTCATGGGTATTCCCAGCATCACCACCAATCTCTCCGGCTTTGGATGTTTCATGCAGGAGCATATCTCTGATACGAAATCCTACGGCATCTATATCGTCGATCGGCGTTACATTGGTCTCGAAAACAGTGTTCAACAATTGTCCAACTATATGCTGGAATTCTGTCGCTTGAATCGACGTCAAAGAATCATCCAACGAAATCGTACAGAACGTTTGAGTGATTTACTCGATTGGAAAGTTCTGGGAATTGTAAGTGTCGCTAAAAATTAATCGTTATAATATTGAAATTTCCGTTTATAGTATTACAGACAAGCTAGAGTAAAGGCACTGCAGGCCGTTTATAAGGAATACATAGACGAAAGTTCACTCTATGGATCGCGTAGTAATTTGAACTTCTCACGACCGTTCAGTGAGCCTCCAAGTCCATCGTCTTCAAGTAAGGATTCCCCAGTCACAACTCCATATTTAAATGGAAATAAATATTTTTTATCCCTTTAGGACACACCACACCAGCCCCCTCTGTTCATGGCTCTGATGACGAAGACTCCGTCGATGAGGAGCACGAGCTGAAAGAGCTCGGACTTACAAACTAAAATGCCAATTTGCCATTCGTTGTTCATCATTTCTTCAAAAAACAAAAAATACATATAAATATATATCTAATGATAACTTTTCTGTTTGTCCACAATACATATTAAAAAAAAAGGATATTTTACAATTGTATTACAAGAGTGTTCCTCAATATTAACTAAATTCGTAAAGTAAATGACAAATAGTATTTGAAAATCGCAATGCTTCATGGAAGAGCTATCAAATCGGTAGGAATATTGACAAACTTAAAATTTTGTTTTTCTTTGTAAAAAAAATTATAAAATAAAAATAACGCGTTAAAAACACAAAACAAAGAAAACTCATAAAAGACCTTTGAAATTAAAAAATTTAAAGCGAAAAAATATTTTTTTTTTAATTTATACAAAAATGTGTCTCACACGACATTTTCAAACTCCTTTGTATACTCATTAAACGTTAATTCTTTTTTTTTTAAACAAATTCACTTCTTATCAATTTGTTCGAACAAGAAATGCATGCGTTAATGTTAAAATAGCAAAAATGTAGAAAAACAAACAAATAATTTGGTCATGTTATAAATTTAGAAAAACAAAAAATAAAAAAACAAAGATTTTACTCAAAAAGCAAAATAAATTATTTAAAATAAAAGTTTTTAAATGGTTTTTTTAAATGCAGTAAGCCATATTTCTAAATTCAAATAATCTTTAAGCTGAAGTCAAAACACACCAACGAGTGTAGTTTTTGAAAAAAAAAAATAACAATGAGGCCGTTTTCGAAAAAGTCAGCCGCTTGAAAAATACAAACTGCAAAAGTCATGGCCGGTTCAAAATGCAGAGCGAGAGCGAGGCTAGTCTAGAGCCAAATGTCAAAAAAAGTTTCAATCAATGCAAATGTATGGAACAACACAGCAGGCTGATTGAGTAGCCAGAAAGAGAAAGATAACAAAATGGCAATTATCTGATATAGTAGTGAGAAAGAATAAGAAATATTATCGTTGTTGCTTTTTCACTTAGACACATAGATAACATTGAACTCGCTGTCATAAATTTGGCTTTCATCGTGTACTGGGAACGATTTTAGGACGAAAACGGTTTCTTGCCTTGCTCTCGTCTCGGTCTCGCGCTGCATTATGAAACGGGCATCATTTGTTCGAAAACGTCATCTGCTTTACAGCTGTGCAGTAGAAAACCCATGAAGGTCGCAAAATATAAAATGATGCAATTGTTCGTAGAAGGTCTCCGAAGAGGCTTCACTCTGCGTTGTTTTCTAAAACGTTTTCAAAGTTTTCGCGTCAAAAAATACCAATTGACGTTTTCGAAAACCTGGTTGCCTGGCTTACGAAGCTAGACATTTTTAATTAGTACTGTTGTCCAAATGGACTGCCACAGATTTTTAAGGGAATGCAAACATTTAAAAATTATTCCATGATTGCATTCTGTAATTGAGACTTTAGTATCCAATCATCATTCATAAAACGTTGAAAAGGATACATTCCTTTTCTCATTCAAGAAATGCAATCAAATATGGGTGAATGATGTTGTTTACACTTATTTGCATTCTTTTGAATTCGTTGTATTCCCTGACACTCCTTGCACTCGTGCATTATAAAATGGGTCGCATGAAACACAACCACATTCGGTATTTCAAGTTTTAAGAATATGAACGCAGGCCAATTTATAACTTTGAAACATTTGGAATTAAGAAACTGTTGAGAATACACTTAAGAGATGTTATGAAGCTCGGTTACCGTAACAGAAACTATCGGATATTCGAAATAAAAATATAAAATTTTCGAATAGTTTCGGATAGGGGTAAAGTCTTAATAAGACGGGCGTAATGTCCTGCCCGGCCGAGGCGACACACTACCCCTGCGTGTCCCCTAGAAAGGTTATGAATATATACTACAACATTATAATTCACGTTTCACAGAGCGAGCAGAAGGAGAAGTATGGAAATATGAGGTATTTTGATCGGAAATAGGGCAGAGAATTGGATTCCTTTTGCTTAATTCGGACGATTTTATTTCACATAAGTTGATATACTCGAAAGTTTGAAAGGTCGGTTCGGTGTGATGACTTCACAGCAGAGGCAATGGCAGATCATCTTCACAAACCATTATTTTTGACAACACGAACTACGAATTCCAGCAGCAGATAAACTAACCACTGCAGCAAGACCACCTACTTAACCAGACAACTATCGGCGGTTCACAACTACAATAATATCGCAATCAATTTCATTCCAAAGAGAAATGGTGCCTGGACCAGATTCGAAAACTTACTAATGGGTCAAATTAGACACTCACAAATTCTTGTGGGATTCCTTTCAAATTACTTAGATAAAAAATATTGTGTCAATTGTTAAAATCTGGGCTTAATGCGTACTTTATCTCGGAGAAACAATTTGCCAAAACCTAACCACACGGCTTGTATATACAAAAGCTTCAAGGAGCTCTCACTTTTGGTAACAAAGTAATTTTAATTAATAAAAATAGTATCAAGAAATATCCAAGGCGTTAACTAGGAGTCAAAACAAATAATGATCAAATTACTTGAAGTGGCGCTACAGTCTGCATAGCATTGGAATTTTATCGTTTTGGCTAAGTCGATGTCGCTGTACAACTCGTACCGTACAGTTCGTTATTAAGTTTTCGACTCCTCTCACCATCAATGCAGATAGGACAATAGATCACGCTTTTCTCTCGAAACAACTTAAAGCGCCTTCATCCGCCTTTGAAAGTGTTCATGCTTCTGCACCGTACAGCAGGACGAGGATGATAGGGGTCTTTTAGATCGATTCCAGGATTGAGCAACCAAAACGAGATTTCATTCATCCCGTTCTGACCATGTTTTGCAGATAAGTTGTTGCATACTCGTAACCAAGACATCGCCGCCGCTTTGAAAAGTTCGGCAACTAAGCAGTCCGCTCAAGTGGCTTTTTTTAGATTTAGTCTTAAATATTACTATATTTACTTTGCCAATGTTTGACAGACCTTTGATTGATTGATTGCAATTCTACTATGATGTTTTCATTTCGAACTTTGCAGGCTTCGATTTGCGATCTGTAACCCTGATATAATTGTTCTACATGTTGGAAGAATTTTCGAACATTATACCTGTTTTTTAATCTCTAGACGCTGCGACCGTCATAGCTTCTGACAGTTGTTTTCCAACTTCACCAATAAAGTGTTATAAATCAGATAGCCAGAAATATCAAATATTATATGGCTTTGTTTCAAGAGTATTACATTTAGAAAGGGTTCAAAGGTACATACTTTTAGGGGAGAGATTTCCACCACCTCGTCCTTCCGAAGTGGGGAACTGCTCAGCGTTGGATCTCTTTCTTGCTGCTATATATGGCTTCAAGAGGATCACATTCACTTTAGTTTTATTTGGGGATTTTGATAGCTGTTTTCAGGCCGATTTCGAGAGATTGTTTATCTCTATATACTTTTCTGAAAAGGCCACTAGTTTTTGTTTCATCTTCGGATGTTGTGATCTTTCTTGCAACGCTTTTTAATATACGAGCAATGCAATTCTATCCATGCGTTGTAACTTTGTCATCTAGCTTTCTCCTGATGTTTTTTCTATGAAATCAATTGCCTCATGTTAATTGCGCCTTGAGTTTATTTTTGTTGATATATTTCAATTATTAAAATTATTATTATTAGTCAAGCTACAGCAGAGCGGTCCATTTTGTAAGGATATTTTCATGTGTCCGTATTTGGACGTCATTCTGGATCATGAAAACTGGAAAAGACTTACAGGATTCATATTTCTGTAACAGTTTCCCAAGCACCGCCGTGGAAATCTGGATCAAGAAATAGAGCAAGGGGCACATCAAAATAAATAAGGGTCTCAACTTGTTTAAGACTTTTTGTAAGTCCTTTGTAGCTAATTTCTGGATTGGTCGACCAGCGACAGTAGTCTGACTAATGGGTGGCGTTGTTGTAGTGGTTGTTGTATCGGCTTAGTTCTTAGTTCGTGTTGTCAAAACAGTGGTCTGTGTATATTGTGTGTAGATGGCTCTGCTGTGAAGGCATAACACTGACAGCGGAGTGTTTAACTAAATCTCCCAAACTTGCAAAGTACATATACCAAACTAATGTCGAATAATAACCTGCGAATTAGGCGAAAGCTTATATGTCGATATAAAAATCCTGCGTCCCATTTTGGGCTCCACCCACGAAATACATCTGAGTTTTTCTAACCACTACATGATCTTTAATTTTTCTCCTTATTCTTCCTCTCGCTATGTGCTTCACGCATTATAAGAGTATTCATATCCTTTTGAAGAGCGAGCCAACTATAAAAAAAAGTTCAGTCCATTGGCTAAATAAACATAATGCTGATGAAACCTTTGGAAGTAAAATCGATCAAAAAAAATTGCATATGAATTTGTCCAGAAACTTATGAACGGCAATGTATATATTTATACATATTTTTTTATCTGATAATCTATCATATATTTTTATCTGATAATCTAGCTGTAAACTATAAGTTAAGCTGACTTTGATCTTTTTTATTGGAAAACTTTCAAATTTGATTTAAATCGATTAAGTGAAAAAGTCGTTTTTTGACAGTTTTTGCGTCATAAAATTTAAACCACACTGTCAAATTTAACCAAAAGTTTCGTTGGATTTCAAATGAATGAAAAGACTGCAAATTCACGTCATTGCTTCCAATGATGTAAACGAAGAACTCATTGGCACACGTCACTTTGAAATTTGAATGATAAGTTCGTTAATAGTCGCCATCTTATACTGACTGGTGTGACATCTAGGTGACAGTTTCTTAAGTCGACTCGCTTTGAGTGCTGCCAAGGCAAACAAAATTTAACGACCGTTATTTATTCAAATTCTTATCAGTTTTTATTGATATGTGTTTTGAGTTTAGTTTGTTGGAATGGCGTGGAACAATCAATTTTGTTAATTTCTGGGGGAAACATAGTTTCGAAAGATTTTTGTATTCAAAACAATGCCAAGCTTTTGAACGATGCACTTAAGAATTTATTTTCCTGTTGCCTGACTAACACTCAATAGAATAACACTCATCGCGGAATGATGGCCACTGAGAAGGCCATACGCCGATGTCACTTCCTGATTATGTGCCGTAACATAAATATTGATATTTGCAGAATATTTTGAAGTATGTGCGGCTATACAACGCCGAAGGTTGCCAAACTCAATTACTAAATGTTTGGAATAATAGGAAGCTTTACATGAACTAGAATTTTTTTTGATTGCCTATGATGTGAGTAGGAGGAGGACTTTATTTTATAAGAGTGGATTTCTCACGTAATTTGTAATATCTATAATCACTTACTTCGAACTTCCTCGTCCTTCTCGTCGCACTTACCCGTTTCCATTTACAAATCGGCGCAAATTTGCTAAAATTGCTGCAGTCGGATATTTCGAAATGGATTCCAGATGAAGATGTCCCCATAACCTTAGTACTGTAAGGTAAGCACTGGCAGGCATCAAACTGGTGATGCCTTGTGTTCTAACTATTACTACACATAAATTATTTTTTCGTCTTTATGAGACGGCCACTGAGAGGCGGTTGTCCTTGATCCTTTGATATCCTTGGTCTGGGAGATTGCGCACGCTTTTTTCTTCATTCCCAGTTTGCTTTGTCTTTTGTTTTTCTCCCCGATTTTTCATCGGCGGTAATTGAAAGCTTCTAAAAAGTGTCCAGAGTTGACTAGATTTAAAGTCAAATTCCACTGCACGAAAGTCTTGCATCAATCGGCGAGTGTAAGTTGGACAATCTGAGGTTTACCAAGCTGATGTGTGGATCTTTTTTTAAGGATTCTTGCAATAAAGTCTGTGAGTCGGAAGCCACTATCAACATACAACATTTATGGAAGCTGTTTCTTACAAGCAAAACTGCCTCATTTTTTCAACCATTAAGATACAGAATACGTGTGTACAGGCTTCGAAGCACAAGTCTTGACCTTTTTTATGGAATAATTATTCTGGCGTCCTTGATTGGATTGGAACTAAGAATGAGTTAAAAGATGCCGGAAGGCCTGTAAAAGATTTGAAAAAGTTCTCTTGGAAAGTCCACAGACTCATTAAGCTACTGTCTGACGACTGTAAATCATGAGCGAGGAGGACAAGTCCTATTTCCATCTGAACGAATATGTAAAGAAAAAAAATTGGCGCTTCTGGGGCACTGAAAATCCACGTCACAATCACGAAGGCTAAATTGGGCTTAATTAGGATATGAGCGAAGCATAACCATGATCAAAGAGCCACCTGAAAAATATATGCTTCCAAAAGGACGGTGCGATTACTCAAACAGCTCAAGCCACAATTGTTAATTTGAAGGATGCGTTTACGGGTCGCCTTATTTCTCCATTCGACGACTATCGCTGGTCGAAAAGGATCGCCCGATTTACCTTTAATAGAATGATTTTTATTTGGTTTTTTGAAGTCGCTAGTGAATGAGTCGAAGACGCAGACTTTGAACGTATTCAAAGAGAAATTAGAAGCCCGAAGTTCTCGCTTACGTGATTGAAAACGCGATTAAAATATCCTATATGTCATCAATTTAGCCATGATGAGTTGACTGACTTCATCTAATAAAAAAGCAAGTGTTTTCACTTAAAAAAAAAAATTATGAAGTTGCGTCAATTCATTTTAAGAATATTGATGAACAACTTCAGGTGAGTGTTTTTGGGCCACTTGCTATTATGTGTTGACGTACTGTACCTTAAGAATGAGGTAAGGTAAGGTCGAAAATTTTTAAATGATAATCTGTAAGAAACCCCCAATCAATTTGAGTGTCCCGGCATTAACTATGCGACAAATTAAATGATTCACATTATCCTCTTGATTATTCGTCTATCCAAGCCCAATCATCATGAATTGGAAATGTTTAGATTCGCATTTCAATTTTGCGATGACTAAAAGTGTCTATTTATGTGTTTTATTAATTTTTTGCAACGCAGCTTGATATGTATTTCATAGATAATGAATTGTTATCAGCTCGAATACACTCGTATTCCATTCGAGCACTTAAATTGGGTCATGTGGTGCACAATCGCACGCATTGATTAGTTATTTACTAGCCTGTTGATAAAACGATACAGAAACACTTGAACGCACTGCAATTTTTTTTTTTTTTTTCAAATAATTTTGGCTTGGGTGGGCCAATTAAGATAAGAATTTGGTTTTCCGCACAATTTCTCTGAATTCATTAAGGCCACATCATGACCAGCAGTATTGACCATATTCACTGCAGGCCAAATGATTGATGCAACAACTAAACAACTGAATTCGCGAGGGCATGGAATTTGTATTCTATGATCAGCAGGAACTTTTATTGTTTCGCATGGTCTTGATCCTGGTCCGAGCAGAAATGATCAAACCGAAGATCAATTGCCAGCCAGACTCGAACCCAGAACCTACAAAATGGAAAGCACATGTGCAACGTATCGACCGACTACGCCATCGAAGCCGATATCTTGTAAGATTTTTTTTAAGGTACTTACATATATAGAGCTATACATGCCGCGTCTAAACTGGTATCGGATATCCAATGGAACAAAGGTAAGAAACAAGGACTTTTGAAATCAACAGGGTGTAGTCATTTCATTTCATATCCAATGGAACAAAGGTAATAAACAAGGACTGAAATCAACAGGGTGTAGTCATTTCGCCGATTTTTTTTACGATCTTCACAAGCGATCTTGTCGGATCTTTCCGCCAATCCATAGCGTACGCAGATGACTTGATCGCGTACAGGTCAAGTCCGAAGATCGAGGTTATCGGGAGTCTTTTGCAACGTGACTTCGGAAAGATTCAGGGATATTGACATGATGATCACTTGAAGATCAGCTTCAAAAAGGGCGAATCCATTTTGTTAAGGACTCCGTTGTCTGGGGCCTCAAGAGAAACCAGAGAGAATTGACGAAAGTTCTCTATTCTTGGACAAAACAGCCACTGGCAAATCGAAGTGTTGTCGGATACCTTGGGATCTGGCTAGATCAGAACTTATATTTTAACAAACATATAGATACTGCTCTAGCCCGAGCCAAAGCGGCCTTTGCCTTGACAAAGAGACTGTTTAACAGCAGTCAACTCGATGCCATGGTAAAGGTGATCTGCTACACGGCCCCCATTCGGCCTGTCCTTGCCTATGGCTGTCCCGTTTGGTTCAACGTCGGAACAAGCTTAATGGAAAAGATGCGAGCTTTCGAGAGACAATGCCTTAGGGCCTTTCTTCACTTACATAGAACTCCAGAGTCTGAGTAAATAGAATTGTATAGTAATGAACTCCTGTACAACGGGGCAACCAGATCAGAGTGGATAATTTCTGGATAGAAAAGGTCTGGTCCAGGATAAATTAGCGGTACCGTTTATCTTCCACGTTGGTCGAAAAGCTGTGGACGGGCAAGTCAAGAACGACCAAGATGTCGCAAATAGCTCACCGGGAACACTATTCGGTATAGTATGGCGGTATCAGACCGTGATAGAGCTGATCTCGAAAGGCAATATCAATATCAACGCTTTTGGTGGCTGGACGGAGACTAAACTCTGTCGTATTTAAATTTTAATCTTTAAATAAATCGATATTTTTTATATTGTCAAGGTTTAACTATTCAAGAATATATCTACAGGAGAATTTTTCAAAATTCAAATCCAAACTTCATCCAAACTTGTTCGGCCGGAACTAATCGAACAAAAGACATTAGGGATTCTCCGTCTACCTGAATCCATATTTCTCAGTAAAACCTTTTGTCATTTGTATATATTGTAATACCAGAACCCAAGGTGACTTTTATCTTTTTTATTAAGTGTTCACTTACGTCCAGCTGCGAACAGTTGAATTCTAACCTTCAAACCACGTGGACGATCCGAAACATATTCATTCCAGACCTAAGATGATTGAGATAGCGACATTTATTGCTGTTTGTATTTTTAATGAAAGCTTCATTCCTATTTTAGGAATGTTAAAGCTTATGGGAAGCAAAATTAACCCGGAAGCTCATTCATTTGCTGTGAAACGAGACAACGCCCGGATTGACCGCTCCGAGATACGACCATCCAACGCATCAAAGGAGGCCAGAACTGCTCGATATGAAGAGAGAAACGCGGAAAATAGTTTTTTTTTTTCGAAGTCGAGGAAGGTCCGATGTATGAAGCAGGAATGGCAGATTGAATAAATGTAAGTCTACAATATCATTTGATGACTTAGACTGCGAAAAGCTTTACGCGAAACTTTAATCGCGTTTTTCTCGTAACTGTCTTTTCCAAAACAATACACACGATTTGTCAGGTTCTACTGGACCAATTTACCTGAAATTTTTAGAGAGTCTTCTTTGGAGACATGTCTATGCCTGGAACTATCCATCTATCCATCCCCAAATTTCTATTACTTTTTTTTTTTAAATTCGAAACAGTCAAAAAAAGTTGTACAAAAATTGTTTTTTTTCAGACAGTCGCCATTTTGTGAAAAAAAAATCTTTCCATATTTTCCATAGTTCCAGACATTGCGACATTATTCTAGATTTTTTTTTGGCTTCATATTGCTATGAGGGTTGAAATCGCTAATTTTTGAAATTTTCAATTTTTTTTTTATTTTTCTGTATTCTTGTTATGTTAATAAATAACTAATAAAAAATTGAAAGTAAAAATATTAATTGCCTTTTTTATGACACTTCAAAAATTACATGAAATTCATGCATCTAAACTAGAATACACAAGACAAACGTGATAGCATATCCTATTAACCTTGGCCGGCCTATATATTTTTAAGGTAGTCTAAGTTGTTTTTAGTGTTATTGTATAATAGTAGTTAGTTTTAATGTTATTTTAAGTTAAGTTAAGATGATAAGTTTAAAGTTTAAAGTTTCAAAGTGTTCTTTTTTTAATTTTTCTGCGACAGACGGACCTTTGGACCCTTTGGGAATGGAACCCTAAAAAGTTCAAGTTGCGGTGGTATTACACATAAGTAATAAGTACGCTTGAAGTCATAAGGAGATTCACAAGGTCTATAGACTTTTTGGAATCACACTTAAATTTATAGCTAAAAACACCGAGCCAAAACGATTTTGTAGTAACGAAGCATGAGCACCTTTCGTTCATTTTTATTTATTATACATTTTTATTTATTTTATAAAAATTGGTAAGTTCGAATAAAATAACAAATTAACAAATCGGTCTCAGGCTGGAAAGAAGATCAATAAATCGTATTTTCTTATAACAATCAGTCATAAGACTGAAAAATTAATAATCGCACTTACATAACTTATAGAAGAGCTCAGGCTAGATTTTGAATTTAATCAAGAGTAGTCCAAATGAAGCTCTTCTTCTGACCAGATATAGGAGCTCAAAATAAGACTATGAACGCCTCTACGTTTAACTGCGATACGAAACCATGAATAATTGTGCTAAATTTAAAGTTTATAGCAGGAGCAGTAGCATAGGGTAACAAATTTCACGACCTGGTCTCGGGAGGGGCAAAACCCAAGCAACACTATCTCGTTCCGAGAGAAAATTCTTTAATTTAATTCTTTATTTAATGCCCGGGGTATGCTCCGGACTTTGCTTAATACAAACAAGGCTCAAATCGAACTTATAGCTAAGGATTTGGTAGATTATGGAGAAGGTGAGAAGAAAGGAAATAAAAAATGTGGCAATGGCCTTCCGCAACATTCTGGACATTGGTTCGTCTAAGCGGAAGAGGACGGACGGATCTGAGGTTACGGGGGTTGGTGCATATTGAGATCGATCGAAGAAGCGAAGGACAGTCCATGGTATCGGTTAATTCCTACTGATTTCTAATTATTTCTATTAATTGCTACTGTTTTCTACTACTCCTAGTACTTTCTAGTATTTTCTACAACTTTCTACTACTTTCTGCTACTACTACCACTTTCGAGTACTTTTTACTACTATTTTCTACTACTACAAGTTTCCACTACTTCTACTATCTACTATCTACTACTTTCTAATACTTTCTACTACTTTTTACTACTTTCTGCTACTAATTTATACTTATTTACACTACCTTCTGCTACTACTTTCTAGTGATTTCTACTTATTTATACTTCTTTGTTCTACTTTCTACTACTTATATTCACTAATTTCTACTACTTTCTATTTATTTTTACTACTAAACTGTTTGCTCGCTGGAGGATACGCAGTGCGAAGCGAACAAACCGACGTTGAACGGCTTCAATGGATTTCGTTGTAAGTGGACCAGACTTGGGAAGCATATTCGAGGAGGGTTCTATCAAAAGTAATGTCAAGTGCTTTGGAGACGTAGGGGCTACGGAGCTCTTTGGACCATCGCTTAACGTAGCCAAGAGCAGAGTTGGCGCGGATAATGATGGAATCTATGTGCGTGCGAAGTTCCCTATCACATATAATAAGGATTGAGGATGAAGATGGTTCTGAAGGGCAAACACTTGCGGGTGTATTTAATGTTGAGATCTAGAAAGTTATTTTATCACCAAATTGCAAACCTACTCTGATCATCTTGCAAGAGGAGATAGTCCGGGGGAGATGATATGGGCATATATAGTATATTTTTATGTCGTCGGCATATACTGAGATGTACGAGTATTAAGAAAACCGAAACCGAGGTTTTGAAGGAGGCTGTTTAGTTTCTCGAAATTTGCCTTACAAAAGTTAAAGTCTTACGAATACTCGCTTTCGTTAGTCTTCAATCTGTTCTCGTACGAAAAACTAAGAAAAAAAGGAGGATGGAAACAAACTAATAATAAGAAGATTCTGATATTGGACAGTTGTAGGGATTGGAGGAGAAGATAAGGTCGACCACTGATTTGGAAAAGACCGGCGAAAATTAAGTGCAGTCAAATTCAAGCAAAATGTATGAAGGTTCCTTATAGGAATTCGTGGAAAACATCTTCACCAGACAGGACCTTTTGAACAAGGGCACAATCATTTAAAAAAAAAAAAACTGCACGAGAAGTTGAATCGTTTTGCATTGCTCATGGCCCACTTTTAGACGTACTAGGCTAATGTTACACTCCATTAAAATTGTTGAGCTCGTATCAGATAGCCTGCTATGGAAAATAGGAAAATTGCTTAAAGGTCCAATGACAACGATCCGCATCACAAACCTACGTGCAGATGATTATGAAGGTGGCAAAAACAAGAATAACATGTCTTTTTGGTGTACACCAGGGGAGTGTCTTTAGTCCTTTCCTATTTATTATTTTCTTTCGTTACCTGATGATGGAGCCATCTTAAGCTTAAAGATCAAAATTCCCTTATAGGGTGCTGAGGAACAGCGCTGCATGACATCAGGTGAAACTGTAGAGGATTACTTCCCAAATAGACGGACCAGTAATGATGGAGTTCGAATCATAACATCGTAAAATTACAATCGAAAAATTATCCTAAAAGCAACAGTAGATCAGTCGTCTAAGCGCCTTCCTATCAATTGAATCAATAAATATTCGAGATTCCAGATTCGAGTTGCAGAATGAGCCTTCAACTTCAGATGAGACATAGATTGTCCAGAATAAGGTTTAATCATAATGCCACATAATGATCTTGCGCCAGAGTTAAAACAATGAAAACATAAAATATTTAATATTGAAAGAGTTCTTCAAAAAAAAATGGACAGGGAAAGGACCTGCCTCTTCTTTTCGACTGTAAAACCAGATGGAAAAGACTTTAAACTATGTTGGAACGATTTTTTCTTTTTAAGCCTGCAATCAAAAAGCTCTTACCAAATCCATTTAGTAGTTACTGATTTTTACTTGATAAATCAATTTGTTGATGTGCTGACTAATGAAATTGACAGTAGCAGTAGTATTATTATTCCGAGTTCCTACAACTGAGGTCAACAGTGTAATTGTACCTGGTTTACCACTGGTTTGTTCCGTTTAAGCTTCAATATTTGCAGTATCCTTCAAAGACGGCTGATTTCTTGATTTGTATTGTCGCAGAAGTTGGTTGCAGATGAATGGAATTTCGGCGATAAATTTTACGATCGTCCGTCCTGAAACCCATTCCCTTGGTACTCCATGAGCAACTTCAACTTTAAGTTTTTCAAAACAAACAAGCTTTATAAGGTTTTAAAGTTTTTATTTGTAAAATTAAAAAAAAAAAAAAACAAAATCAAAATTAAATGATGGCAGTTGAATTGTTCACTTGACACTAATAGTCATTGGAGCACCAATCGTCAAAGCATCCATCTGATATTTTACAGCCTGAGCCGCCATATCTTTTACAAAATTCAGCCTGATTGACAAACAAGCATTTGGGACAACGATAACGATAACAGTACGACGAACAGGAGTCCTTTTTTCGCTTCCCGCATCCTCCGCAATCAATCTTACCCAATGGTAAAGAATCTACTTCAACAAAAAAAATTGAAAAATGTTAAACGCAAAACTTCCAGGAAAATTAGGTTTTTCTTCTTACCGGAATTGAGACAACTGCCACCTTCGCACTCGTCCAATGGTGGATTAGGCGGCACAACCATGAGCGGCGGCCTCTCGATCACTTCGGGAATACTCAAATAGATCATGTCCTTGTCGCCGCACGATTCATCGCAACGAACATATTTCCGATTGTAGCAGACCCACTTGGCGTTGTATTTCTTACAGAGCCTCGGTGTATAAACATTGCAGCATTTTTGTTGCATGGTTGTTGTTTCCTCTGAAGGATATGTTGTGCCAATGTCGGGTGTTTCGTCTGTGGTTTCGTCCGTGCTCTGATGGTACACTAAATTGTTAGTTACCTTGGGCTCATTGATCGTTGGACCAGTTTGATTGAGCTCCGTGATGAAATTATTTTCGATCTCTAGAATTGTTGTTATGATTTCCGGTTTGCCACACGTCTGGCCGGTCCAGACTAGGCCATGGGAACAAACTGGTTCAAGGCATCGGCCCTTGAATTGCATGCCCTTTGGGCAGTAGATGAGACGACATCGTCCCTCAATCAACACTGATTCGGGAGGACAATCTCTGATTTCCTCCGGTGGGGGCGCTGTGGTAGTGGTTGTGGTTGTTGTTGTTGTTGTTGTTATTGGTGCGGTTGGTATGATTGTGATAATTGGTGGTTTTGTGACTACCGTCATAGTAGGAATTGATGTGGTTCTTTCTGGGATACATGACGTAGGCACGGGACAACGTGCAGTTCCGCATTGATATTGCTGACATGCCGAGGGCAAAGTAACGCCCTTGTGATAGCACAGGTCATTGTAAAGGACATAATCTAATCATGGAGGAATTAAAAGAAGTGTGGGGAAACTTTACAGGGAAAATACTCACCATTAGGACATGTGTATGAAGGAGCGGCCGTTGTTGCAACAAATTGTGGTTGATATGTGGCCATTGGATAGCAACTGTTATTCAAGAGTATGTGATCAGCTGGGCAGAGGCGCTCAATACAGACTCCATTGACAAAGCCACTGGTGCACTTAATCGTTGCGGGATTCTGAATGCAGAGTCCATTCATAAGAAGATAATTTTCCGGGCACTTGATGGGAGTGCATTTGCCGCCCACCGCTTTCTCTCCAATATTACATGCAGTCTATATTAAAATAAGAAATCGGTTGTGATTATGCTCTAATGAGACAGGAAAGGAGTTTGTGATTAAAAGGAAAACATCAACGAGAAGTTATAGTTGCCGACTCTGTAGCTGTGCAAAAGTACAGCTCATAGAACGGCTTAAGCATTAAGGCATTAAGCAATTGAACTTCATGGATAGAGATTTAATTGTTATTAAATTATTTAAAAATATAATAGGACTACCGGTTGAAAATGTCGTTCTTTTTACTCAAAGTATTGCCCATCGCTAGCCACACATTTTTCCCATTTTTCTGGCAATTCATGGATACCCGTTCTGAAAAATTGGACCGGTTTGGCCGCAATCCACGAATCGATCTATTTTTTGACATCATCGAAATGACGGAAGTGCTGGTCAGCCAGGCCATGTTGCATCGATCGTAAGAGATAGTAATCGGATGGCGCAGCAAGGTCTGGACGATACGGCGGGTGGGGTAGGACATCCCATTTGAGCGTTTCAAGGTAAGTTTTGACGACATTTGCAACATGTGGCCGAGCATTGTCATGTTGCAAATTAACTTTATCGTATCTTGCAATTGTCGTCGGTAGACCTCGCCTGTTGTTTCATTCAATTTTAGCAGCTCATAATACACAACACCCTTCTGGTCCCACCAAATGCACAGCATAACCTGCAGGCCATGAATATTCTGAACGGCCGTCGATGTTGGGGCATGTCCGGGGTATCCATACGTTGCCCGACGTTTTGCATTATCGTAATGTACCCATTTTTCATCACCAGTGACGATTCGATGCAAAAAAGACTTCTTTTTGTGGCGTTCAAGCAGCATTTCGGACATGCAAAATCGGCGTTCGACGTCTCGTGGCTTCAATTCAAACGACACCCAATGTCCTACCTTTCGGATCATTCTTCTTGCGTTTGTGACGGATCTTGATCGAGCAATGCCTCCAATTCATGGTCTTCAAACTTTTTCACCTGGCCGGGGCCCTCTTTGTCTTCGGTGTCGAAATCACCAACTTTGAACAGCTTAAACCACCGCTGACACATTCTAACGTCTATAGTATAGCCCGGGTAAGCTTCGGTTGCTTTTTTCTTTAAATGAAAGAAGCTTATTAAAACTTCCCGCAAATGTTGTTCTGATGGCACGAATGTAGACATTTTACGACTTTACAAAAACTTGTGTGTTTTCACTAATGACCAATAATCTAGACTGAAATAATTAGGCAATGACATGAAGTTTCTGATGTGACAGCTGTCATGGTCTAAATTCGCCTCAGAGTAATAGATATGAAGTTGTCTGCAATAACGACATTTTCAACCGGTAGTCCTGTTAATAATCCTAACAATAACTTTATCACCTTTTTTTTGTTAATTAATTTTATGTTTATTATTTCTTCTATGACAATATTTACATTTTAATTTTTTAAGCATGCGATGGTCGCCAAAAAGAAATAATAGTGACATTTTTTTTTATATGAAAAATAGAGGTAATGCCACTTCATGTCTATATAAACTTATTCTTAAATTAAATAGAGAAATGGGTGGGGTGACCTTTTCAAATTGACTTAACCTATTTAAATTCAAGTTCTTTAAAAATGTTTAACAGAAAAGTGAAAAAATAAAAAATAAACAAATCAAAGTAAAACGTAGAAGAGAGCTTCAACGCCTCTAGTAGCCAATTTTTGACTTGCTTTATAAACGCATGGTGATGCGTGAGAGCTCTAATAGAATCCGGAAGTCTGTAAAATAAACGACATGAAACCACACTTTAAAAATTACGGAACGAGCTTGTTCGAAAAGCGGGTACATATACTTGATTTAAGGAATTGCATATGGAAAACTGTAAGCGACAATAGTGCCTGAAGTTTTTTCAAATAAACTCCTCCACAATAGGTGACAACATTTTCCAATCTAGAATCGAAAATTCCATAATAAATCTTTAACAATAGTCGTGTAGAGCAAATATTGTCCAGAAAATAAAACTTCCTGAATATACCACGAAAATAGTTTTTTTTTTTTAAATTACTCGTATGACTATTCAAGCTCATCCTCGAGTCAATGACTAGTCCCTTAACTTAAATTCGTTAACATTTTCAATTTGAAAACAATTTTCGCTAAACCTGAGACAACTATAAAAAGTACAAGAGGACAAACTTATATTGCAGGTACAGAGACTTAGGTTAAACCATGTTGCATGAAAGTAAACCTCTGCATTAAAACTGTTTTGCACAACTAAATTGAAGAACAAAACTTGCTCATCAAACCAGAGTCTTAATAAATTAAATAATACCTTAAACTACATAAGCCGGCCAAAGTTGATAGGCGTTCGATGATAAGGCAACCGAGGTAACTAACAGACGACAGAGTTCAAGTCTTCGCCCAACCACAAAAACTCCGCACTGTCGTGGTCTGATACCGCCCTACTAAACTTGAGAGTCTCCGGTGTGCTAAAGGGTTTTTCAATTAGAGCGCTATAAAAGTTTTTTTTTTTTAAATAAAACAAAAACGGTTTTGGATATCAATGGAATTCTTTATTCCTGTGAAAGTCCGTTTAATGCCATTATGTTTGCAACTCGATTTCTTTTGCACGGCCACCATGGGCACGCTTGCAGAAGTCCAGACGCTGAACCCAATTTTTGACAGTTGTCAAGCATAAATCGGCCGATACTGCTGCAATTTCACGTTCGATATTCGTACGAAGTTCATCAATCGTCACTGGCTTGTTGGCATAGACCATAGACTTTTGGCGTAGCCCCACAGGAAATAGTCTAACGGCGTCAAATCGCACGACCGAGGCGGCCAAGCGACTGGACCATTTCGTGAGATAACACGTTCTCCAAACTTTGTTTCCAATAAATTGATTGTGACATTCACTGTGTGGCTTGTAGGCTAAGATCTTTTCGCAAAATTCGCCACAACGACGTCACAGAGATGCCCAACGCTTGAGAACGACGTGTGAGAGACACATTTGGGCCTTCTGCAACTGAAGCCTCAGCGGCAGCAATATTCTCGACACTACGGCCACTTCTTTGTCTCACTGGCACGGGAACATTTTGTACTGTGCCTGTGGATTCAAATTTTTCCACTAGACGCTCAACTGTTGATCTGCTAGGACGATTATGACGACCATAAATTGGACGTAGCGCTCTTAAAGTTGAGGCCACTTCGGAGTCATTTCGGTAGTAAATTTTAATAATTTCGACTCGTTGTTGGCTCGTATATCTTTCCATCAAAAAATGGCAAACCTTACTGAACAGAAATGTCAAAAGAGCGGCAAGAAATGTGGCGTCGTTTGCTGTCCCTGTCGCTCTACTTTTATAGCGTCCATGTGGAAAAACCCTTTACTTGCGACATCTTGGTTGTGGTAGTCTTGCCCGTCCTCAGCTTTTCGGCTAAAGTGGAAGATTGTTGGGAATACTAATAAAGAACTAAACTAAAACCATTCAACCTTTTTTAACAGCAACAACTCAATCAAACGATTTAATCGCTAAATTTACAGAATCTCCAGCTATGAAAAAGCTCAAGAATCTGCACAAAAGCTTCAAGCTATTAACGGTATCGGAAATTGGACAAACAAAACAGTGTCGCAAATCAGTACATGCTGACTTTAGTAACAAAAAAATATTTTTTTTAATTTCTGCATGTAATACTTAGCGGTATACTTTGGACGGTCTTGGATCTAAGGACTCGCTGGTAATGAATCAAAAAGCTGTCAGAAGTCAACATCAATTTCTACGCTTGTTCGATGCGCTAAGCGAAGCGATAAGTCTCCATATCACTGCTTCACGATTTTTTAAGGTTGTTTTTCCTATTGAATCTCAAAAGGGTAAAATTGCACTACTTATGCTTAAAGGGTGGAACAAGCTTCATTCCAGTGCTTGAATGTTGTAAGAAGTAAAAGGAGTCTTGATAGCCCTCTGTGTCTTGGCTTAGAAGTCTGCGCAGATTTATTGTTTTCATGACCGAATCAAATGTACACTTGGCTCATCGCTCAGTCGCATAAAAAAATGGCCTTACTGAATAACTATCATTTTCAATTATCCATTCCTCCAACCGTACCTGTGTATATTATTTACAAACCCAAATAATAATATTATTAACTTCCCACTGAAAGTATTTTTAATGGGTTCGATTTGCTGAATTCAACATTTTGAGATCCCCAGATTTAAATGTCACTGACTTGGAAAACTTGAGTATTAGAAACGGATCCGAAGTATTCATAGTCAAGAAATCCACCTCATACTTGCACCAAGTTAGCGGTCAGTCTAGACTTGAAATGGACATATTTCTTTTTCGGATCATTATCTTGAATAAATGTGAGTCCAGGACATATAAATGGCAAAAGCCGGTTTGCCAAACTGATCTCTCTTAAATTATCTTTGATAGGTTTCGTCGTCGATGGAAACACCACCATGCTTGACTTTTTGGACAACAGAGTTAGGTAGCATCTTTTTAAAATCTGCAAACGAAAACGGGCTGGATGTGATCTCCTCAAATGCCGAACTGCCAAGTTATACGAGAGAAAAAAAAATATAGCGACCTGCAACCCTACAATGTTAAAAAAAAATAAATTGGTGGTACAACAGCTCCGTTGAGGGCCAGGGCCTAGCTTCTCCATTTGTGTGTGCGTCTTACATTTTTCGCAAATGGCGGGGGGGTTAGACCTACAAGTTTATTGCCGACTCCGAACGGCCCCAGAAGCTTTTTCTTGACAGATTGTACTCATCGGTATGATTGTCAGTAACTCGAGAGAGGTGGAGCCGTGAAAAAATGCCAGATGTTCTTGCCCGGATTTGAACCCGGTTCTCCACGCTCAGGAGCAGACGCACTTACCACTGAGCCACGGCTATTGCAAAAATTCCATTCTATATTTTGAAAAGGCCTTTCTACGGACTACTTTGTCTAGGAAATAAATCTCTCCTCGTGGAAAAGGACCAAGAAGATAACCAGCCACTTATCACAAGACAAGAAGCAGTCTTAATACCGGATACCTCTCTTAAACGTCCAACTTCGAATTGGTTTTAAGTCGTACCTCACTTGCACCAGAGAAGTTCTCTGATTCGTAAAGATCAACAGCTGTTTCATGAACTAGTTCGCAAAAGTGAGCGGTTTCAGCGGAACTCCCACTTCTGGGATACACAGAAGACAAAACTTTCTCCTCCAAATTGACTGCTCTTATTATGCGAATCTTGAAAAGATCAAGATTTAGAATCTGGTGCAGTCTTCATTTGCCGTTGGAATTCAATCAATGGTGTTATAGCAGCAGTTGTTGACCAGAAAAATTCGCAAATTACGTTGTCAGAAAACAATTGGTTTGTGCAGATGATATGTGCTCTGCTGTAACGAGTGATGAACATCATAAAAAAAACCTGCGAATTATGTGAAATCCAAAAAGTCGACATCAAATTCTCTATCCACTAAACAATCTTTCAATTCTTCACCTATTTCTTCCGCTCGCTGTGCAAAATGTATCATAAGAATAGTCTTGAGAGCGAGAAAATTATAAAAAAAAAATGTTTTCAAAACTTTCGTTTATTTTTTGCGGGGGTCAGTCCATGATGCGTTCATCCTTTGAACTGTGGTCTCAATTACGTTGATTCTTGAATTTGAAAAAAAAAACTCCATTAAAAATACTTTGTTGCAAACAAAAGCTTTGACCACATACCTGCCATATCAACACATGCCAGCAATCAATGAATTCTTTCACGAGTGCGATCCAATGCGAAGGTCAATGCCATTTGCTCAGCTGACGATAGGACTTGAACTCAAAACTACCAAATCAAACACTTCCCTCTTCTTATTTAAACATTTAAGTATGTTAAAATATTAAGGAACACGGAAGTATCGACTTAATTAAAACTATTAGTTTTTGCAAATCTTACAAGCCTTAACTGCCAAGGAATGTTAACAGCGTCCATAATCCAATAACACCGCCCGATAATAACTTGCTTACACGCGATTGTAACAAATTAAGTTTACTGCCAGTCGAAACTAACTTCCCATATTTTTTGTTATCACATTATTCACCAATAAATACGGAATTTGAAATGTCAGATAATCAAAAAATAAAAATAAATGACGTCCGAAACACTGAATGAAAATGTATGCGAAATATTTAGGATTTATAATTTTTTTTTTTTCGTTCTTAATTTGTTTTATTTATCAGCAGGGGTTTCTTTCAAGCCAGTTAACTTTTGACGACAAAAAAAAAACAAGAGATTATCGAGAGGGTGCAAAGTTTGTTAGGTATTTATGGATCAACTGTTCAAAAGAAGGATAATAATAATTCTGTCACCAAGATCGGCCTTCTGTGATTCCTCGTCTCGTTTCGATAACATGGAAAGATTCGCAGACTTTCTAAAATATTCAATGGATTCAAGAACTTCAAAGATCAGAGTCACTGAGCCCTTAGACTCCCTGAACGCAGTGCCTGGTCCTTCAGATGTTAATCAGTGGCATCCATGCATATTTATACTTAAGAGGAACATGACATTCATTTCGATCATCTGTGCTTCATCTTCTATTACTCTTGATTACAATGGCATTTCAGCCATAAGTCTGTGGCCCTTTTGGCCACTAACTCAACGCTCCCAGATCATGCTTTATACCTCCTGTACTTAAATTTTAATATCACAAACTTACAGTAAAGAAAACATTCATAAATCCACTGGTCCAGATGGTTTTCCCGCCATTCTTCTGATGAGGTGTTTTCCAAGTAAACGAATCCAATGATAGGCTTTTTCCCCTGTACTTTTCTTTTGGCCTTTTTTTGTAGGTGGAAAAAAGCATTTTTTCAACTCGTCCCAAATGAAGCCGAATTTTCTTCATCCTTCAACTATCGACCCATTGCATTAACGTTCCTTTTTTCAAAGGTCATGGAGACACTGATAAATCATCGGCCTATCAAATATCTAGAATCACGGAAACCTCTAAATGACCGAAAGTATGTTTTTTTTTTAACGAGAGGTCCGGTGATGAGTTGATGTCAAGTCTTACCAAAAAGTGAAACTTCTCTTTACATCCTTCGCTTTGGATCAACGAAGTATTGTTGCGTTAAATAATTCAAAGGCATTTGACAGAATCTGACGTTAGGTTCGCTTGTCGAAATTGCGAGTTTTTATCTTACTTAGTTCAAGAAATATTGGACGGGCACAAGTCTGCGGATTACCATTAAAATGATGGTATGCCTCTGGGCTCAATTTTGACACCCACCTTTTAATTTTTAGGTCCAATGGAACCCATTTGTCCGTTCGTCTGTCACAGACCTGTATCTTCTAAACCGTTAAAGGAAGACAGTTGCAATTTTCACAGAAAGTTTAAAATAAATGCGGACCACCATGAGCAACTTAACAACTTTTGAAAGTGTGTAATCATTTCGTCCATTCAACTCAATGGAAAAGCTCGAATTCCATTTTGCAACATGTGAAACGGAGCAGAACTTTCGGATTTCGGTTTGAAACTCATCAGGGGTGATGTAAGGTTGCACATTGAGCCCTTCATTATTTAAGCACTTAGATGATCTCATCGAACGCCTTCCTGATGGAGTTGATTTTGCAAGGATGCGTATAAAGGCATTGCTGTTTGCAGATGATAACGAAGCACATAAAAAGCCTGAAGCTGCAAGCTGACTACCAACTGAACGTCTTCAACATGCCAGACAGCAGACCGAAATGGCTGGTACAGAGAGTGGTTATTTCTTGTAGAAGGATGCAATTTAAATTTTAATGTAAACGCTGGCAAAACGGCAAGCAGCAAAGCTCTGCTTTACGAAGTTATATCTGCGGTGGATGAGAATTGTCGAGCGGAATATGTAGCCGAAGCTTCCGCCGGTTCCTTATACAGAACAACGTATAGTAGACCTAAACATAATCTGGCAGAAAGAAATTAGTTCCGCGATTCATACAATATAAACGTGATTGCAACGATGGTCAGGCTTCGAAGCGAAAAACTTAACCTGAACTTCATACCACATAGGCTCGATTTCCCGCTGGAGTGTAGTATCTGCAAACTAGCTGAAAAGGAGGACGTTCAACTCTCAAAGAAATCAGAGTACTCTCGGAAGCAACTTTCTATCGGAGGAACAAGTTCTTACTGTGTTGAACGAGATGGATACTATCAAGCTTTATGAATCTAGTAGAATTGCGCTGAGATACAGATCAAGAAGAAATTTTTGAGCTTATTAAATATGTTAATAGTATCCACCCTGGTATCTTCCGCCTGAAACTTACTCAACCCTGTAAAGATTCAGGAAGGAAGTATATGTACAGTTGTTCAAAGACAAGATTTATGACTACATAGTTAAGTCTTGCGAAATTTTATACACAGATGGGGATGTTAAGCTAGCTGAAAGAATACTAGAATACTTCTCATTATTCTCTACAGAAGCTCTGGCGATCCTTAAGGCAACCGAATTTACAAAAACGACACATAAGAACATGCTAGTCTGTACTGACAGTCTTTCGACAATAAATGCGATAAGGAACATCACTCTCCAGTTATTTACAAAATCCGTGATAACATCATCAGCAATTCACATAAAATAATTATTTTATGGACACGAGGACACTCGGGAATCCGAGGTTATGAACAAGCGGACACCAAACCTTACCCACCACCTAAAAAGGACTTTCTCAAGCAATTGGTCATATATTGGCTGCAAAAGATGAAAGTAGCTTGGACCCACTACATCCACCATTACTCCAGAATAAACGGAACAGGTAACGCCCCGCTGTACCCAACAAACACAACAGCGAATATGAACAAATGCTTTTTGAGACTTCAACTCTGGCACACCCAACATACGCACCCTACTTGCCATCTTTGCCGATCGGATCGCATTCTGCTAATTTATCACCTTATATTCGAATGTCCAAAAGTCATTAACTTACTCACAATTCAATAAACAATAAATAGACTTACTTGTTAAATATTTTAATCTACTAATATTTAAATACTCAGATATTTTTTTGTTTTTTTTTTTTATATAAAAGCAGCTGTAAGCCCTGGCGCCGAATGATATGTATTAACATTGTTAATTTATTTTACATTTTTAATAAATAATAATAATAATAAATTGAATTGATTTTAATTGTCAATCCGGCACACGACATTTTTTTTTCTTAATTAGTGCTCAAGTGCTCAAGGGATTTGAAGTACCCTTAAAGTGGTTTTTTTCACAGCACCAGCAGAACTGGAAGAGTGCCATGCTATTAGGATTTTTATGAATATATTGGAGTTTGTAATAAATATAGTTAAACGTAATGTATAATTGAATGAAATAATTGAATAATAAATTAATAATAAATCGAACTCTTCATAAGATACGAGTGCTGCGGAATCTCTTCGTCTGGACGCAGTAGTCTCAAGAAGTATAGCTCAAAAACGTTTTCATATTTTTAACAAATACAAACGTTTTCAGTCTCAAAAAAAACTATTATTTGACAAGAAAAATAAATTCAATTAATTTTGTATGAATCTTAAATAAAAATTGGTCAAAATTTAAACAAACAACACTTTTTTCAAGCTTGCTTCAATTCGAATCAGTTTCGAAAATTGGAGTTTTCATTGCCACACATTCAAGCCTAAATCACGCTTGCAGTCGGGACTTCCCCTGAATTTAATAAAATCATGCTGGATCATCATCAACTCATTATTAACTAATATATTTTTTTATTATTAACCTTTACCACTACAGTAAATAATCACGTATGTATATTTAAATATATGAATAAAAACAACAAAGCAAAATTTAAAACAAAAATCATATAAACTCACAATATCTTGCTGATAACAAAACCGAATCGAATTAAGTATTAATAAAAACGCAGCTATTATTTTAGTTTTCATTATTTTTGTTTTATGTTCGTTTTTTTTTTGCAAATTTTATTGATTGATTAACACTTTGACGATTTGATCTGAGCAAAAACTCGTGATGAACTGAACAATAACTCAGTTTCTTATAAATAAACTTGTCTTACAAATAATCCAATCATAATTTGCAGCCGTTTGGGGTCAAGTTCAATTATGATCTGAGTACATAAACTATAAGTAGGGTGATTCTTGGAATGTTTGTTTGATAATAAATTGCAACATTGCAATTCGTTTGAAAAATTGTTATAAACGGAAGAAGGTGGCCCAAATAACGAGATTGAAAATGTTTGTAATTTTAACTTTTTGCTTGCCTGGTAAATGGATTACTTTAAAAAAAAAAAACTGATTTTTTATAATTCGACTTCGTTTTTTTATATTTTTTCCGTAAAAAAATCACATAAGATAAATATCAAAATTTTTTTTGGGAAATAGAAAACATCATAGCTTTCATCTTTAATCATTGATTGTGTTGCAGAATTTAAAAAAAAATTAATAAAATGGTATTCATTTAATTCACCAGTCAATTGAATTCATATAAAAGTATTTATTCTTTTGCATTCTTTTGAAGTCCTTGAATTTTTTTCTTTGCATACTTTGCTTTTTTTCGTCTTTGTATAGTTTGCATTCTTTATCATTCTTTACAATCATTTTTATTCTAAAAATTCTTCTGCATTCATTTAAAGTAAAGAAGAAACAGCAAATGGATTTCTTATGGCAGTCTCAATATTCTTAAAAGTCAAATTGCAATCCAAGCGATGTCGTTATTCCATTTGATGAAGAAGCTCCTGCCTCCTTACCCACAATGCTTAAATAAACATTAAGTGTGTTTCAAAAAGCACGTCCTGAATTTGCCAAAGCACATTTCCGACAGCTCTCATTTTCTGTATAAATGGAGATTGATGCAATGACTTCAAAAAAGATTAAAAGATTAAAGGAACTTAAAAGAATGCAAAGAATACATTCAATTGAATGCAATCTTTTTGCCCTAAAAAAATGGTGATTTGCAATCACAGAGGGCTGATTTTTTAAAACCGCTCATTTGCGAATCGAATTTATTTGTATTTGTTTGAAAATAGGTTCCTTCTGCACCTGTCCCAAAAGGCAGTAGCAGAATATATGATTCCAATTTTTTTCTATATTTTATGACAAACCATTCCCACAAATCTTAATGGCAGTAGAATGTCCTTAGTGAGAATGAAATATTTATGTACATTTTGTATTAAAAAGTAAGGGTTTGTACTACAACTCCACTAGTTCTAGATGAACTGTTTTCTCTGTTTTTTAACAAAAGATATCAACTACTTTAGCAGGGCACACTGTCTACCTGGTGCCGTTCCCTACGCATGTTATCGACATTCACTTGATTAGAAAATTACTTTGACAACTTGTGACGTTAACTTCCCATGTCAACTTCTGTCAACGACATATCGAACATTCTGTCACATTTGATTATGCTTTGATTGAAACTATTATTTTTTGATAAATATGTCCTCATTCAAGCTCAAAACTATGGAAAGTGAACATATTATAAAAGCTTTCTGTATAATCTCAAGTCGGTTCGACTTCGTAGTTTTTAAAATTTATTTTCATTTAAATCTAATCCGTGACTAAGCCTCCCTGTATGTTTTTTTAAATGTCCAATCTAATAGGGCATCTTCTATCTGACATTCATTGAAAGACTAAAACACTAAAACAAGGTTTTGTTTTTTTACATTCAAAACTGATATTTAAATGAGCATCAATTGTTTAAAGAAACCTCATTCCGAAAGGCACAGTCAAACAGTTCACAAAAAAATAAAGGTGCACCGTTCGGATAAGATATGATTTTTTATTCATATGCGACTGTAGTCGCGGTAGTGTTTTTTGGGCTCGTTAATTCATACATTTTGGTAAAAAAAAATTCATATCTAGAAATTTGTCATTTGAATTTAAATTTTTTTAATATTTTTTTAAGGCACCCATATGTCCGGAGGGACAGGTTTCTACCAATGCAGGATGTGTGCAAATTGCTTGCCCACCATCACATTATTGGCTTAATGGATTATGTCACTTAAAAACTCAAAACATTCCATGTCAGGCTACGAACACATGCTCGACAGGAATAAATCCACCCGTGGTACAACCATATCAAGCAGTTAATACAATAGTCCAATATCCAGTTGCCGTTCAAGTCACTCAACCTAGCCCCGTCACTACAGTAACCCAGCCATGCCCCGTAACTACAGTGACACAACCCTGTCCCGTGAAACCAGTGATACCGTGTCCCACAACTACAGTGACACAACCCTGTCCCGTGAATCCACAGACACCGTGTCCCACAACTACAGTGACACAACCTTGTCCCGTGAATCCAGTGACACCGTGTCCCACAACTACAGTGACACAACCCTGTCCCGTGAATCCAGTGACACCGTGTCCCACAGCTACAGTGACACGACCCTGTCCCGTGAATCCACAGACACCGTGTCCCACAACTACAGTGACACAACCCTGTCCCGTGAATCCAGTGACACCGTGTCCCACAGCTACAGTGACACAACCCTGTCCCTTGAAACCAGTGACACCGTGTCCCACAGCTACAGTGACACAACCCTGTCCCGTGAATCCAGTGACACCGTGTCCCACAGCTACAGTGACACAACCCTGTCCCTTGAAACCAGTGACACCGTGTCCCACAGCTACAGTGACACAACCCTGTCCCATGAATCCATCGACACCGTGTCCCACAACTACAGTGACACAACCCTGTCCCGTGAATCCAGTGACTCCCGTAACTCCAGTTGTAACGCAGCTACCCTCCATTTATGTGTTATATGAAAATACACCTCCGCCACCGCAACCTCCGCCACCGCAACCTCAGCCAACACAACCACCAATACCGGAAACAACCACCCCACGACCAGAGCCCACTATAAGATGTCCCCAAGGTACCATATTAATAAACAGATACTGTCACCTAATCTATTGTGGAAGTGGTATCTATCAACAAGGAAAATGCATTGTAACCGTCTGCCCAGAAGGAACCATTTGGAATGGTTCACGTTGTAAAGCACCAGAACCAAGGAATCAAACAACATTACATTTCTCGAACGTTGTCACCACAAACATCAACCAAACAGCTATCAATCCGTCAATCAACTTCACAAACAACATAGAAATACTCATCACGGAAGAACCAATCCAAGTTGTTGTCACACCGCCGACACTCAAACCTGAGTTGCCTGAAAAACCGAGCCCACCTTCCGATAACTGTTGCTACATTATTCCACCGCCCACTTGCTCCTGGATTAACGAGCGTTATGTGTGTAAAAGCCGAAAGACCAAACGCTGTGGACCTGTTTGCACTGGTGAGTTTATTTACTTATTACCTCCACCGCCAGAGCCAATGGCACCGCCGCCACCACCACCACCACCATCACCACCATCACCGCCATGTCCAACTAACGACTGTGGTCACAGTTATCGTAAGTAACAACCCCTCACTTTTGAATGTCTTCTTATTGTTTGCATCTTTGACAGCTGACGAACCACACTACCCGGATTGCAATCGATGCGAGCAATATCCCGCTGAGAGCTGCAGGTCATATTGTCGCAGACCAATTTGCCGTACAAGAGCCTGCCAGACCGTCCAACTGAGGACCTATTGTGAAAGCTATCCCGGGTCCATTGGATGTCAACGAGTAGACGGTTGTACGCATGATTGGTGCGGCGGATATTAATCAAAAAAAAAATTATTAAAATTGTACGACAATTTTTAATAAAATAAAGTTAAAGTTTAAATAATTCAAAAGCCTCGTCAGAAGGGCGTCCCGAGATTGTCTGATTGTGAAAACTCATCTTTGCTAGACGCAATTGCCTTGTCTGGTTTGAAGTCCATGGGATCATTCTCAACACCCGATCTCTAACTGAGTATGTAAGGCAAGATCGACCTAACTTTTTGAATAAACCAATATTGCCTATTTTTCAAAACACGGCTTTCGGCGGAGTTACACACCTGAGCTGCTGAGAAATTTTGTCTAAAAATGGACGTTGTAGTGAAGACAGATATCATTGATGAAGATTGTCTCCTGACATCTGGCTTAGTTGGTATCTAGCGATAAGAGACTATCGCATTCAACGTTATTTAATGTTTTTTCCCTCGTACGCCAATCCGGTAAAGAGACACTGACTGATCTGATGCATCTACACGACCCATTCGTCTGTTATAATTTTGACAGATAGCTCAACCTTTCCAGTGTTGTCGTTTGTATCGAAATGTGTTCTTTTCACGTCTTGGACATAATCTTATCAATATGATAGCAAACACGATAACTTAAGGTTTACCGAAAGGTACAGTTTCAGGGCCTATACTTTTCAACATACATATTGCCGAAATATATTACTTTGCAAAGTGGAAGATGCGCAAGCGTTCGCTGACGATATCGTCCTCTAGGTAAGTGGATCGAAAATAAAAGATGCAAGACGAAATTCATGACAACTTTATGTAACGAGTTTTACTGGCCTTCGAAAACAGTTGTGAGGTATCTATAGGTGTGCATCTGGTCAAATATCTAAGCTTTGGTGAACACTAAGACCTTGCTATAAAAAGCGGCATTTATCTCTTCTAAAAAGCTGTTTATTTCTTCAATCCGATCGTGTGTTTCTAGGCATTTATCCTGCCGATATTGGCTTTAGCGAGTCCAGTCAAATTGAACAAGGAACCGTCTCCGATCCGTTTCCAATAAAACACTTACAGATCCTGGATAAACTTCGTAGCGACCTCGCACGAAGCATCGAACTGGACATCGTCGTCATCCTCATCAAGGTCTTCGGGGGGTATTCGACACCACGTTTTCATTTTGTCGGATGCATAGATGGATTTATAGTGTCATCGTGTTCGCTGAGCATTTGGGATGTCTTCAATTAGATATCGGTCATGTGGAAGGACTTAAGTGTTAATGAAAGGGCCCTTATAGCGAGTTTCCAATTTGCGTGATGTACCCGTACTGGCTGGTTCATGTTCGACTAAAACTAGGTCATCTTGATCGTATTTGGTTGGTTTGGAATACTTCGCCTCGTACCGCTTCTTTGCTTCTGCTCGATGATCATTAGGAACTCAACATCACTAAGCACATGGTCATCATCACGATGCAATGCTTGCACCAGTTTATTTTGCGATATAACCAGCAGCATCAATAATCGAATTCACACCAACGTGATGTTCATCCTCTATAATTGATTGCTGGCTTTGTGTTGCATTTGCACTAGTATTTTGCATTTGGATTAACTCTGCCATCATACCTCGAGGTTCCTTCATCTCTGCCTGAAGTTGTGATAGCGGCGACATTTTAACCACCTCATCGTCGGCAATTGGGTCTATAATTTCGATTTCTTCTGACTTCTCGTAATCAACCAAACGCTGAACTAATTGATCCCGTGAACCCGTTGTTTTCAATTCCCGCAGTCGCAAAAGGAACTTCAGGTGGTTGAGTGTTTACACTCGAGGTAGGGATGTTGAAAGCTTACACTTCAATGCAAGACATTGATCTTCTTCAAAGCTTTGTCGTTACATGGACCAGGAAAAAGAAGAAAGAATGCTGAAAATATCAAATGGCCTATTCTATTTCCTGACCTCAAGGCCTGATTGAGCTGTTTTGGAATGAAGAGGACATAGAGCTCTAAAAAAATGCTCAAGAGAGAAATGTAGATTTTAAGAGATCTTTTTAGTAGTCTGTAGATCTCTACATTGGACATTGTCAAGGAGAAGAAACCTCGACAACCACTTTGATAAAAATCAGTCAATACTTCCATGTCGAAATTGAACTGGCAACAAAAAAAAGGTCTTGAAGCCTTGACACTTTAAGGACCATCTTAAAAGAAAACTTATCGAGATAAAAAATGAAGATTAGCATCGAGTTTCTGATGCACAAATTATTCCATCCAAAGATTTATTAGCATTGAAACATTATCGACCGACAAAAACCACATAACCTTTATTAAGAGCTGCATCTTCAGACATAATTGACTTGATTTTACTTGTCTAAATATGGCTAAAACAATTCATCCGCAATTATTTGTATTTGTTTTCTACGATGCCAAAAACTACCAAGGGTTTTTGAAATT
Organism: Orthonevra nobilis; assembly: GCA_963555765.1. Lineage (NCBI taxonomy): Eukaryota > Metazoa > Arthropoda > Insecta > Diptera > Syrphidae > Orthonevra > Orthonevra nobilis. Next base: position 71,871,666 of record OY743227.1, on the reverse strand, counting down.
ATTTCGATGACCGGTTCACATCTATCAAACAAGGAAGGCTTTTGTAGAATATGAAAATACGGTGCCTCAGTACAGTGAGAGATTGAAGGTAGCAGGTCAGAAAAGAATCAAAAAAATTGGTTTGGGTGCGAGTAGGTCTGCCCATACCATGAACTTCCCATCTCAAGATAATAAAAAAATGTAGGTGCTATTTTATTTGCCGCCACCATCAAATACCATTTGGGTTGTGAAAACATCAATCATTCCCTAGAAAAATGCAAAGGGCTTTACAAAATTGTTTTCTTAGCCATGGGTATTCTTCGTTTGATCTCAACGCTGGTGTTATTATCTCTGCAGCGAAGCCTAAGCAAAGTCCCTAACTACCACAAAGTTATAGCTGTCTATGTTAACGTTCTGACCCAGACTTTCTTTTTGCCCTAGTATGCAAAAGGACGAGCTTGGTTGCGATCCCAAACCTAGAATTGGCTTCATACATCTCGTCTCTGTGGACGAAACAGAAATTCTTGGTTCATAGATGTTGTGCACGAGATTAAAACAGCCAATAGAAAACTAAAGATGGTAGTTTCTGAATTCCATTAAATGCTTATTTTCCTAGTGACCAAAGTGCTTTTGCTTTGTGCGGGAGTTTTGTTTGCCAAAAGAATTCAAATTGTAAAATCAGACTGTTACTTCTGTAGGCACATAGTGGCTTTAGTGACTTTAGGTCGATTAAGTTCAAAAGTACATAGTTTCAATCCAGAGATTTCCACCACCTCTCCCTTCCGAGCTTGTAACTGCTCAGTAAAGGATCTTTTTCTGCCTGGTAAATACTTATATGGCTTTAAGAGGATCGCATTCAGTCCAGTTTTATTTGCAGATTTCGATAGGATTTTCCAAGCCGATTCCGAGAGATTTTTTTATCTCTGTGTCATTTTCTGGAAAGGATTGGGTTCATGATAAGAAACCACAACAGAGGAAAACAAACTAAATCGGATGTTATGATTTAAACTTTGTCATTTAGGTTTCTCTCGATGCTTTTGCATTAAATTCAATTGCCTCATGTAATTTGCGCCATGAGCTTCTTTTTGCTAATATATTATAGCTATAAAAAAGCTACAGCCGAGCAGGTTTTGAACAAAAAAAACTGATGGCTCCATAATTTTCTAAGGATGTTTTCATGTGTCAGTGTTGCAGACGTCATTCTGAGTCTTGAAAAATGGGAAAGACTTAAAGGATTCAGATTTCTGAAACAATTTTCAAAGAACTTCCGTGGAAATTTGGATCAGGAAATAGAGAAAGGTGCACATCAATGTATGAAATGGCCTCAACTAAATACTGTTTTAGTCTTTTTGGTAGTCTCTATAGTTAGTTACTTACTTAGTTTAGTCAATTGGCTAAATAAACATAATATTGATGGAACTTTTGGCATTTAAATTGAACAAAAAAATTTTTTATATGAATTTGTCCGGAAACTGATTTATTATTTATCTGATAAGGTAGCTGTAAACTATAAATTTAATTAATTTTGAACTTTTTTTATTGGAAAACTAAATTGGTTTTAATTGAAGAAGTGAAAATGTCCCTTTTTTGACAGTTTTTTCGTCATAAAATTCAAACCACCCTGTGAAATTTAACCAAAAGCTTTTCAGGTAATCTTTATGCACACACGCTTTGAAAGAAACGGATTTGGCTTCGATAGCTTGATTTGTTCTCGAGTTAGGCTGTACGAAAGAATCCGCACAAATGTACATACGTACGTACGTACACACACACACACACACGGACATCTTTCTAAAAATAATGGAATCCGACTACTGGGGCCGCCAAACGTGGAGAAATGTAAAAATTTTGAATTTCGAAAATCGGACCGATTACAAGAACTTCCTGATGGGAAGTTAATAAAAAATTGGTCAAATGGCATGGCAATCGAAAAGGATAACCTCTCTCTACACGAAGGCTATATCCAAAGCACACCTCGTCTAGGAGAGGATGAACCTAGTTTTTTTTAGCAAGTCGCTATCTGCCAAATCAAATTCTGCAGCTTAACACCAAGAGCCATAGGCTTTATCTTATTGCCTCAACTCTACAAACCTCTGGAATTGTATATAGTATAAAAGTTGGCTGATAATCGGAGAACTGTGGATGAAGCATAAGGTCCCTAGACCATCCAAGACCCTAGCTGTAAATTTAGTTCTTTCTTCACAACTCGGGGAACCGGCATTCTAAGGACTCTTGATCTCGACTCACCAACAGAATGCTCAAATCAGGAATAATTGCTCCATCGTATCGCTGTCTAAACGTCCAGCACTTTTCAAAATTCATTTCACTATTGCCGAGGTGTCTTGGCCACTGTAGCACGACGATCTTTCTTAAGAACTTTTTTCAAAGCCCATTTGTAATAATTGATGGCATTCCAGTGGGTTCACATTTTCAACAAGATGAACACGAAACCGGACAATTTTTGCGTTCTAGAAGTATCGTCTTCCATTGTGAACTTCAATTAAAAACTCATCTGAAATACGCTTAGATACATTCAGATTCGTACGGAGTGTGTTTTCACGTAAAACTCTCAATTAAGGTTCGAGGAATTGAAAGTCCGTTTATGAGTCATTATACGACAATGTCACTGTTTCATGTTCTTCACAGAAAGAACAAAAAAGGAAGAAAAAAACAATACAACGGTACATTTTGTATGAGTAATGTGGCATCAGTCTGCAAAAAGAGCAAAGATTCAGTTTCGTACGACGCAAGTTAGTGCAACTTCAAGCCAGGATTTTAGTGTTTAGAACTCAAATTGTTTGATTTTCTTTGAAAGGCGTAATTTTTGTGATTTAAGGTATTTTTTCTATTGAAATTCGATTTCTAGGCTAACTGCTCTAATTTTTAGAATGGGCAAAAATATAAGCTATGACGTTCGATCGTTAGCGATCTTCGAAAGTCTATTTGTAAACGGTATTATGAAAATGGAAGAATACAGAATTTATGTAGCAACAAAGGACCCAGGAAAATGTCTAAGTCTTCAGAAAAATTTATTCTTCGTGTAATAAAAAGAAATCCCAAGTTAACTTCAGTTGAACTTAGTAAAATGCTTCGTGAATTTAATGGAATTAACGTTAACCCAATAACGATAAGGCGCACACTCAAAAAAAATGGTTACAATTCGCGTGTATGTCGTAGAAAACCTTTGGTCAGCGAGGTTCAATAGAATCAAACGATTCAATTTCGCTAAATCTTACAAAGATAAGCCGCTGGACTACTGGAAGAATGTCATATTCGTCGATGAAAGTAAATTTTCACTCTTCATAAATGACAAAAAACAAGAAAAAGTTTATTGGAGACGTAAGGAGGCTTATCTTATAAAAAACTTGTCGCGACTGTAAAACACGGAGAACAAAGTGTTATGGTTTGGGGTGCTATGGGCTGGGGGGTTGTGGAAATTTAAAGTTCATTGAGGGTAATATGGATAAAAGTATATACCTTAATATTTTAAAGGAGAATTTAAAAGATTCAGCCATAAAATTGGGAATTAAGGATAGTTTCCACTTTTACCAAAACAACGATCCAAAGCACAAGGCATGGGACGTACGTCTCTGGCTTTTATACAACTGCTCAAAATGCATTGAAACACCTCCCCAGAGTCCAGACATTAATCCCATCGAACATCTGTGGGACAATTTGGAAAGACAAATTAGGAAAACAAAGGCCGTGAAAAACAAAAAGGAGCTTCAAACACTAATATTGGAAGAGTGGCGCAAAGTTCCCCCAAATGTTACAAAAAATTTGGTTGAATCACTTCCTAGAAGACTCGCGGCGGTAATAAAGCACAGAGGAAGTCCTACACCTTACTAATTGCATTAATCTTTTGATTTATTAAGTAAAAATGTTTATTAACAAATCCTGGTACGAAAGTGAATGTTTCTTATTTTTGTACCTTTATATCATTTCAAATTTATTTTATCACTAATTTATTGAATTTGAACTTTTGTTTCTCTTTATCTCTAGTTGTTATATTGAATTAAAAGAATTTATGTTAAAATTGAAATCTTTTATTGTTTTTTTTTTTAAATCACAAACAATTAAAAAAAACTACTATCGTACGAAACTGAATGTTTCTAAGTGTAAGCCACTAAAAGACATGCACCACAAAAAAACAAATTTAATCTCCTGTTTACACTGACATTTATGGAATTTCGGTGGTTCCCAAATTAACGTTTATCAACAATTTTTTGTTTTCGAAATACTATATGTTTTTAGGTGATAATAATTTTGTTTTATTCTTTGGTAATAAATTCACTTACGACTTACCTAATTGCGACTTTAAGAGACCCAATTGAAATGCAATTGCGATGAAAAAAAAAAGTCAAACTTGTTCACCGTCTTAAAATAATGTCAAAAATACATTTTTTTGAATAAGTGCGTTCTGTGCCGATAGCAACCACGAAATGACGTCTCATTTCGGGTCTTTTCTTAGCGGCCGTAAAGCTTTTTTTTATGAGAAAAGGCTACCTTCGATTTTCTAAAATGAACGTCCTACTCTATTAAAGTGTTTGGTTTATGTATGAACTAAAGTTTAAAATGAGAACTTCAAGGCGTTCAATTATTCTACTACATTTTGTCATGGTCTTTTTGATCTATACATTATTAAAAGAAATGTGCGCATAAACGGCTTTATCCCTCCAAAAGGTTTGATCCAGAGAAGTATGGTGGTGCCACTAGACGGTCGACTCAATCCTCGGTTTCAATCCGTCATTTATCAGACACACAAAGACAATAATTTTAGTGGCTGTCTGAAAGTTTGTGAGCAACTCCTTTATTGTTTTCCTTCAAAGGGAGATAACCCATGGAGGCAAATTTGGCCTTTTTCGTATTTATAAAAGCTATGGCCGGCTTACAAAACTCGATTTCTTTTGCATGGCCACCACGGGCACGCTTGCAGAAGTCCAGACGCTGAACCCAATTTTCGACGGTTTTCAGGCATAAATCGGCCGATACTGCTGCAATTTCACGTTCGATATTCGTTCGAAGTTCATCAATCGTCGCTGGCTTGTTGGCATAGACCATAGACTTTTGACGTAGCCCCACAGGAAATAGTCAAACGGCGTCAAATCGCACGACCGAGGCGGCCAAGCGACTGGACCATTCGGTGAGATAACACGTTCTCCAAACTTGGTTTCCAATAAATTGATTGTGACATTCGCTGTGTGGCTTGTGGCGCCGTCCTGTTGGAACCACATGTCCTCCAAGTCCAAGTAAGGATGTAGGCCAAAATCTTTTCGCAAAATTCGCCACAACGACGTCACAGAGATGCCAAACGCTTGAGAACGACATGTGAGAGACACATTTGGGCTTTCTGCAACTGAAGCCTCAGCGGTTGCAATATTCTCGACACTACGGCCACTTCTTTGTCTCACTGGCACGGGAACATTTTGTACTGTGCCTGTGAATTAAAATTTTTCCACTAGACGCTCAATTTTTGATCTGCTAGGACGATTATGACGATCATAAATTGGACGTGAGATGACTACGGAGTCATTTCGGTAGTAAATTTTAATAATTTCGACTCGTTGTTGGCTCGTATATCTTTCCATCAAAAAATGGCAAACCTTACTGAACAGAAATGTCAAAATAGCGGCAAGAAATATGGCGTCGTTTGCTGTCCCTGTCGCTCTACTTTTGTAGCGTGAGCGGAACTGCTGATCGTAATCGTGAATAAGTAATAATCGAATGGCGCAATACTGGGGAAAAATGGCGGGTGGAGAAGGACTTGCCACTTGATCATTTCCAGGCAGTAGAGCCAAGCATTGTTATGTTGTTTAATCAATCGCATCAATTGAAGTCGATACCATTGCCAAGTGATGGTTTCGTTGGGTTTCAATAGTTCATAATAAATGACACCGACCGCGATCGGCGACCCGTAGACGTAGAAATCATGACCGAGGGTTGCTGTAATGAAACAATATTTCATCACCCGTCATGATGCGATGAAGAAACCAGTATCGCTGGAGCAGATGTTCACAGGCGCAAAAATGACGCTCCACGTCCCTTGGCTTCAAATCATAAGGAATTCAAATTCCTCGTTTTTGAATCATTCCCAACGCACTCAATCGCTTGGATACGGCTTGGCGGGTAATTTCTAATGCTGATCCTCATCGAGCAATGCCTCCAATTCCACGTTTTCGAATGATTTCGGCCTTCTTTGAAATTTTAAAAACTAATCACGGCACAATGTTTCACTTAGAGCAGCATCTCCGTGATGCGCTGAAGCTGCCGTTTTCTTCTGAAAAATTCAAGGGAAGGAACTTCTTCATCAACTCCATCTTCCTTAGATTAGTAGCCCTAATAGGCCGAGTTGGTCCCAGGAAAACGGAGCTAATGTGCTTCCGTAGACCAGCCAACTCCAGGAGAACAAGATCCGCTAAAAATCGCCGCAACACAATAATTGGATTCCAGGACGCAACAGTCGCCAACTTCACTGAGAAGCTGAAATTCAACCCTCATGTGGATGCCATTCTTCGAAGAGTTTGCATCGCCTTTCATCGGGTTTACCCTTTGATACGCAAGCAGAACAGCCTCAGGCAGAAGACGAAGCTACTCTTATACAAACAGCTCATCAGGCTGGTGATGAAATATGGATTTCCCATATAGTTCATAGCGTCGAAGACCTACATAAGGAAACTTGCCACGTTCGAGAGGAAGATCCTGCTCTGATCTGAACTGGCCTTCATCTTAACATCTTCACCATGAAACATGTCAGCAACAGGAGACTCTACAGCGAGTAAGGAATCACGCCCATTACCCGGTTCATTAATGACTTATTCCAAAAATATCTAGCCACCGCCAAGGCGACTTGTCAACAGCATGGCCAACCAAGCACACATTACCGAACAGCGTTACCTGAACGCAATGGCATTGCTGCAAGAGGACTTCTTTCCTCCAGATACAGATGAAGAACCAGCTTTCTTGGAAGAAACGGGACTCAAGTATCATCGAGAATGACTTTTTACACCAAACCACCTTTAAGGACCGACATCAAAACATATAAACACTCTGCGGTAATAATTTAAGTATACTCAAATATTATAAGCAATTTTTTTTTTTCACCAATTATTTAAATTTCAATCCAACCGTTGGCCCCCTATTTTTGAGCCAAAAAATATATAAATAATACCAATGTTAAAATATTTTTAGGGATAGTTGTAAATATTATAATAAGTTCAATAAAAACTAAATGTACATCAATGTAGGCCAAATTGGTCGACGTCGATGTGTTTGCACGTAATTTAAGGTCCTTTAAATTAAGTTTTTATAAAAAAACAAAAAATAAATTTTATGTATTAATAAATATAAATATGTTCAGGCTTCTAAATGAAATACAGAATCAAATAAAAATTAAATTAATATCGGATTTAACTATTTAATTAAAAGGTACACATTAAAACCTTAACGAATTAAATTTTGCTTCATTTATATTAATAATTTATTTTAAACGTATTTTTTTAGTTATATATATTTATTTATTTAAAATTATATTTTTTTGTTTCTATTAATTTTTATTTAGAGAAAAAAAACACAGTGGGAAAAGAGAAGAGGCGACGCAGTCTTCCAGCTCAAGAATACTGAAGAGTCGAGCTTCTGCAAAAAAAAACAATACTTACTTGAGGCAACAAAACAGGCATCGAGTCTCTCCGTAGTTCGGATGGAAATCCGATCCTCAGTGAATTGTTGATGTTTTCATGTAGCATTTCTTAATGATTTTTAGAGCCATAAAAATATTTGACTTCAAGGAAGGTAGGCAGGTAAGTGTGATTTCCGCAGCTGAATCAGTTGTGACCCACTTAGATCCTGTTTGGATCCATTTTGTTATCACTAACCGATCGATACACCGATTCCTCATTGGCTAGGGGGGACTTACTGATACCTTAGAAATACCAATTGGTAACCAAGAGGTCTCTATATAGATTGTCAACTTTACTACCGGTAATAACCAGTTTGTTTTCCTAATGAATTTCGCTAAGTTCTGAATCTTTATGTGAAACATATCTTCTAGGTTGCCGAATGAGTAGCTTCCTAGCTTTCTACTTCTTCCTCATTGCTGCAGCTCCTGCAAAAGTCGTTATAGGGGGCTGCCATTCTTAATGCATATGAGCCCACGATTCATACGACTAATTATATTCCTATTAAGGCTAAGGACTGTACTTTTTTCTTTTAATGTCTTTTTGGGGTTAATGAAAGGCCAAATTTGCCTCGAAGTCCTGCAACTGTCTAGTTCCATCCATCTCCGACTGGTAATATTGATGGCAACTGAATTTAGCATGGTGTTTATTGCTTGAATTGAGGGGTAAGGGGTCTCCTGATATGTTGCCAGTGGCAGGCTCACCCCTATTCTAGCTAGCTCGTCGGCTCTTTCATTGCCTGGAATACCACTATGACAAGGGACCCATCATAGAATAAGATTACATCTGACCGCTATCTCCTGACGATAGATAGGCGACAAAGTTTTACCATCTTAGATTTGATTGATGGTGTGTCCAGAGCTTTGATGGCCGCCTGACTGTCTATGTATTTGATAGATAACCCGTCTCTTGGATTCATTGACAGTAAGTGGGCAGCCTCTTGGTTAGCTTTAACTTCTGCCTGGAATACACTGCAGTGATCGTGCAATCGAAGGGACAAAGAGAAGGAGATCTCCGGCGGGTACTCCGAGTCCGGTGCCTTCATTCGGTTTGGAACCAGCGGTGTAGACTTCCAGATTTGCTGATTCTCTGACTGTATCTTTTGTCAACTGGGATCAGTATTTTGTATCCCGATTCAAAGTCTTAGATAGGTGCGACATAGTCACTATGTCTCGGAATTCTCGCATTCTTGATTATTTCCATATGACCTGGGCTATGTGTTCTGCTCCAGTGGTTACACTCACTCAACCTAATCGCTGTCTTGGTAGCTATCAGTTTCCCGTATTTGTCTATGGGAAGCAGTTGCAGCATTATTTCCATGGTGGTTGAAGGTGTGGAACGAAGTGCCTCCATGATGCATATACAAATTGAGTACAAGGAAGTTGCTAGTTTCGATATTCTGGTGGAGAACATTCCAATGATCATATGTATGTCAGGTTTGAGAGACGTCTAATAATAAAAGTCGATCGTACATCCTTGAGTAACTATCGAGGCCGATCACTACTTAACGCCACTAACAAGATCATATCCAGTGTCTGAATCAGTTTGGCATACAAAAAAAATACTAATCGGCCAATACTAGTGCGGCTCTTGGGCCGGTAAATTGACGAGGGACCATATCCTAGAAACCAACACCGTTTGTAACAGCATTCATCGCACTGAACTTAACAAAGCGAAGGCCAAATAAGGTATCCTGAGTTTAATCAAACAACAAGGATCGAAACACCCAGCTCGAAGGACCAAAATCGTGCTCATGATCTATGGTCCTTTTTGCGGAGATATTGAATGGAGGAGAAGCTACAACAATGAACTCTCCGGAAATCGAAATGGCTACAATGGCTCGACCAAATTTCGCGACTGAACAATAATGCCCAGCTTATATTAGGTGTGGAATTCGTTTAGTCTGTATAGTTATCGAGCACTATGAGTTAAGCGGTTATAAAACCAGTGCTGTCAAACTACTGTCCGACATATGCTATCGAAAATGTTATCGATAAATATCAAATATGACAAGCCGGCCTCGGTCTATTGGAAATTCTGTTTTGAATTTTGAATGTATACGCATTGGATTGAGGGAATTCTTAGCAGCTAAGCATGGAGAAGAAGTAAATTCTTAAAATAAATCTAAATTTAAAAATGTTAATAAAAAAACTAACAATCACTTTAAATACCAAATGGAAATGGAGAAATAAATAAATATTAGGTAGTTCATGCTTTAACGATGTAACCGCATGTGAGACATGAAGTCCTGGTCATTAAATGAGTCAATTGTGCCAACAAAATCTACACATTTCGGGTGGTTCTCCAACTCAATTTCAGATTCCCTTGAATTGCTACTGGAACCCGAAGCATTGGACACAAACGCAAGCATTTCTTGCGTTTGTTTTAGGCATGTGGACTGTTGAACATTTATTCCTGGTCTCTCAAGCAATGATGATAACTTCTGAAACGAATTTTCAAGCGGATACGCACGATATATGTTTATGTTCATGAAAAGATGACACTGAAGTTAAGCCGCGATAATCGTTTTTTTATTCGTCTTTTTTCTAAGCCTATATAGTCTAAAACAAAGCACACCTATTGATTCGAATTCCAGCTACCATATTGATGGAAAAAAAATCTAGGATCGAACGTGCCTCATGTTCCCGTGACTTCAAAAAACCCGAAAGGAAGAAGTCTTAAGCAAATAAATCAGATGATCTTGCCAGTCGGCTCAAATCGCCAGAACGAGACTTCAGGCGACACGGAAGAGCATCCTTTAAAAAGCTGTATGCGTGCTTACTGCTAGAAGCACATGTCCTCCAGTCCCAATTCACAAAAAAAAAAACTCGTAAAGCATGCGAGCATCCTCGAAAAACGTCCGTCGTAACTGACGCACCATACAGAGACTTTGAGTATTTCCAAAGGCTCTTCGTGATTGATGACTCGATTCACAGTACAAATGGCCAATTACATCTTCATCTACACCGGCGATAATCAAGTCGCACCAAGATCCTTTCCGGCGATTCGTCTTTCAAGTTTTTTCCCAGTATCATTAAAGCGAGTAGATTAGTGCTGGCGTGGGACAGCCGGGAAATTTGCGTTGCTCCTAGATCTCTAACAAATTATTCCGTAAACAAAACAGTCACGAGAATTGCGCGATTTTGAGGAGTGTAACCTTACACGTCTTGTCGACGCATTTTCTGCATCTATTAACTTCACAAATTTCAAAACAAAACTGACAGTTGTCCCCATTTGCAAAAGTTTTAACATCTTCCAAAAGGGTGAAACATTTTGAGCTACGTTGTTGTATCTCATTCCGAATAAGTATTTTAAAAATGCATTAAAAGGCAAGAAAGACAAAGCCGCTTGCACATTTTGTCTTCACAGAAAGCGCTAAAATATTTTTTGTTTAATTTATCCACTTTAAACAGACACACATCTTTTGTAAATACGTTTTAGTGCTTTGTAAACAGCATGTTGTAAAAACACAACTTGTAAGATTACCTTTGCTGAATGGACGGATTGCAGTTCGAAGGTGTGACTCTATTGTCCCGGAAAAAAATCATTTTGTCTGCCTTTGATTTAAAAACAATAAACTGATCTTCCTTTGTTTATTCAAATGTCAAATACTTACATCTTCATTGACAAACTATCCACTTAATTCAACTTGTATTCAATTGATCTGCGTTCTAGATTAATATCCATTACACTTCGCATTAGCGCCAAGGCCGCCTGTTATCTCGACCAGCGCCGGCGATAGTATCGCTTGATAGCTTCAATTACATTTAACTTCGAGTGGCAAAGTAAGCCCAGACTTAGCGATAACAGTACGCATGGGAAGAACTAATAATGAAACTATGTCAGATTACTTAATTAATATTATTGAATTTTATTATTATTTGATTATGTTGGAAAACAGGGGTGCACTTAACCCCTTTTTCTACATTTTGAGCGAGAGCACGAATGTGCGTTCATTTTCGCAGCTTAGTTTTTATTCCGTCTATGCCTGTATGCGCGTCGATGTATTGGCTCTTCTTCGCCATAATCATAGTCCAAGCCTTCCGCATATTCCGAGCCATCGTCTTCATCACCATCGATGCCACCTGGCGGAGGCAGGTCTTCGTCCCTGTTGCCCGCTTCAGCGGTGCAATTTTCTTTAAAAGAACCATCCTCATTGATGCATTTAGTGTCCTCCAGCACCCATCCGTTTGATTGGTCAGGCATTTGATCATCAGGCAGGAAATCATCTATTATGGTCCAACCATTGCCGTAGTGTGGCGTATCCATGGGCGGAGGAGGATAATACGGCTGGTATGACTGATATGGGCGATGTGGTTGACGCGCCACAGGATATTCGCCATAATATGATGGATAACTGTGCTGATATGGCACATAAGGTTGGTAAACTGACCGGCTTCCAGAGGCACCAAAGCATGATCGGCAAGCTCTTGGAACTTGACCTCTCATGACTCGTACATACGGTATATTGTAGCAATCTGAGCAGTTTGGTTTTTTAGTGGCAGCGCTGTTGGCTGACTTGCAACTTATGAACGGGTATTCGGATATATAACGACAACCAGGACGTCGATATTGTGGCACATATTCCACTGTTTGATTGCAGTCGTCGGGATTCGTTTCGGAGCATGAGACAACCCGCTTTGCGCGCACTACTTTCGCAATACAATGAGATCCACAAGTACGTTGACGTTGGTGCGAGCACACAGGACCGTCAGCTGATCGCTTGCATCTTCTCGAATCCAAAAGATGGCAGCACGAGCCCTTCTCAGTATAACCGAGGCCAAATTTACCACCAGTCTTTGAGGTTCTATTCTGATACACATTTATGTTGTTCTGACTGTTGGCCGTGATGTTTCCCAAGCTGGTTTCGATGATGTTGCGTATCTCGTTCGTGATGCGAATAATATTTGTTTGATTGACTTTTGAGGAGGTTACCGGCAGACGATACAGGGTGTCATTTATACCCTGCACAAGAACGTCCCGATCGATTAAGATTGGACAAATCGGACAAGTCTTACGACACTCATTGTCCAAAGAGCCGCAATTATCGATGCAGTCGTCGCGACTTTGTGTGCAAAGCTGATATTCGCCAAGGGTTGGATTCTGGTAATGCTGAGCTTCGGTATTTATGACGATTGGTTCTCCTTTGATGACCTTTTCCGAAACTGAGCCATCAGCATTCGACTCAATGCTCAGTGCAAGGAGAAGCGCAGCGGCAAGGATCCATTTAAATGAGCCCTGTAAAAAAAAAATAAAAAATCTTTACAAGCTTTTTTTAAAAGGTTTTTGTTGTTATGAAATTTTTATATTGACATGGTTCACTTGTATGGTAAAGGAATGGGTGCCTCTTTTTTTCCTGTCATTCATACGGCAAAGTTGTATCTATGGAGGTGGAAGCATCAGGGACTCAACATGTTTCATACAAACAGAATGATGTCCGTAGGCATGAAACACTAAGATCAGTTGAGTTAAAATTAACTGACTTTGATAATATTTTTATTAATTTGGTGCATTTCACATGTAAATAGCTTCTAGGAATTAAAGATATTTTGGTGCAAACTGAAACTTAAGCTGGAGGTTCGTTACATGGCTTCCTTGACTGCCATCATTTCAACAGATTTAAAAACAGATGTAAACGAATATTAATTAACTCTGATCTGTCCATATATGCCGATGATATGAGAACCTACAAACACATTTCATCCCTCAAAGATGAAATCGACCTGCAAAGTGATTTGAATAGTTTTTATATTTGGTGCAACAAAAATGTAAGGCTTTTACTTATTCTCGCAAATCTCTCACACCCCCCCCCCCCCCCAACTTACTTCCTCAGCGTTAATCCTATTCCCTCAGTTGATTCGGTTTGTGATCTAGGAGTCCTCTGTGATAGAGAATATGCCGGTCTGGTCCCCCTTTTACGTTTCCCATTCCCATAGAGTCGAATCAGTTTACGTTTTGCACTTTGCGGTCTCCAAGGGATTGATTATTACAACTTGCCCCCCCCCCCCCCCCTATGAGAACAGGCTTAAATTGATAAACGTGCAAACTCTTACATCGCGCCGGGACGCTGCCGACGTGCTATTTATTCATCAACTTCTCTCTGGTGCGATCGAATCCCCCTCCCTCCAACAAATTATTCTCCTCCATACTAACCTCCGTAACCTTAGATCGGTGCCCCTCTTAAGTCTCTCCACTCACCGTACAAACTAGGATTATTTTGAACCAACGTCCAGAATGCTCCGCACAGCAAATAGATCTCTAAACTTCCACTTCGCCAAATCTTCTTTGAAAAGTCTTCTCTCAACCCCTTTTTTTCCGGCTAGCCCCAATTTCTAAGTTTCGATTTTTTTAATTTTTGTATCTTAGTTTTAAACGATTAGGTTGTATTTATCATAATAAAGAAGTCCGGGGTGTACCCCGGGCAATAATAAAAAAAAAACATTTTACCAACTGCTTTCAGGGGCGTTGAAAATGTTGCATTTTGAGATGTTCCTTGCGCAGTATGAGTCCATTCGAGACGGTTTAGTTGATGACTTAAAAGAAATATTGTAAAAACCCATTGAAGCATTGGAGTTGCCTTCCTCCTTAATATATGTTTTGAAATGTAACCGTAAGTTTCGTTGTGAAACCTTAATTGGTGAGCATGGAAAAATAACTCAATCGAAGCATAAGAACCAGTGATTAAGAGTTGCACATTGATTCTACTTTTGAGTTTGCTAATTTGTTTTTGTTTTCTTTTAATCAACCAAATTATGCAAGATGGTCATTGAAGCAGTTTTGTGATTTCATAAATTTAAAATTGAAAAAATCATCCTTGTTAAAAGGATCTTTAGCGCGAGGTCCTGTCGATTTGACAGTTGAGCATATTACGTAGGCTGCCAGATATATAGTATTTCTGTATATATTACAGCCCTGACTTAGCACCCAATGACTTCTTTTTATTCCCGCACATCAAGAAAAAATTGCGTGGTCAACGATTTTCTTCGGCACTACATGCTGTTGAAGCGTTCAAAAACCATGTTTTGGAGGTGTCTCAATCGGAGTGGAAAAAGTGTTTCGACAATTGCTTTGAGCGCATGCAATAGTGTATAAATCATGCTGGAGAATACTTTGAAAAACAATAAAACCACTTTTGATGATAAATATTCGCATTTTCATTATTAGGCCAGAAATATATCTAGCAGCCTACGTATTAATGCGATAAGTCACTTCACCAATTCTATATCTGCTAGGCAACGTTTGGCTCTCAGCTAAAGTATAAGAACAAAAATCACTAAGCATTTGCAAGGGGACATTCAAATCAATTTTAAAAATGAGAAAAGTAGAATAGATAAATACAGGAGGGCGCTTCACACTATGGCCAACATAATCAAAAAAATAATGAATCCTTTCGACACAGATGTCAATAAACTCTCTTGTAAAGCAGCTGATTTTCTTTTAAATGTGAATGAAATAAGCCGACAACAAACAAGTTTATTTTCAAAACAGAATGTGAAACAATTGGCGATAGTTAGAAAGTCTAAAGTAATGGGAAAAACATTCCTGCTGTATGGATACCATATGGATGCTGTATGGATTATTTCGTTGGCGCAAAATTTGTGACCCAGAAATAAATTCCAACCAACAAAGAAGACAGTTGTATTTTCATTAAACAAATATAGTATGATGATTAAGGTATTTCAAAATAAACTCAGTAATAAATGATCGCCGATGATCAGAGTTCAAAAATTTCATCGAATGAAGTCTCAGAGACTTCAACAAGTACATAAGTGTAAAGTTTAAACCAGACTTCAATTGAATGCCCCTGACTTCATGTGAATGCAAATATCTTAGTTATGTTGTTCATTATGCAAAAAGGGCTCGGAAATAACAAATTTAAACTCGAAAATGAACAATTCATTAGATCGTTAGTATACTAAATAAATATTTTCATTTAAGCTGCTCAGATGGATGATTATGAAGACCGTAAATTTAGCGTGGTTTGCGGCGAAATTTCCAAAAAAATTATTTCCACACTTTTTAAACTTAATCCGGTTGCAAATCTTCCATGGCAATTTGACAAAGAACACTAAACATTAATATCGAAGACGGCTGACAGCCGGCTGGTTTGTTGGCCTTCTAGGAACTTCTTTACCTCGGGGAAAAAAACACCAACCAGTCGCATTTAAGGTATACATACCTGTATGTAAATATTTTTTAAAACAAATTGTGTTTCTCCAAAAATACATTTATCAAAGTGAGGGATTAAGGCACTTTGTTATCGTGATTTGAAATCAAAAGAACCTCGCTGTTTTTGATTTCATCATAATTCAACAATCTTCTATCACTTAATCGATATTCGAAATGACTCAAAACTGTATCATAAATCAAGGAACACGAAACAAATTCAAAGTCCAAACATCTTAAACGGTTTCCTTAACTTGAAGAATAAAAAAATTACAAGTTTTCAAAATTTCATGTTAAAAACATTCTGACAGTCGTCTGCACCTAAAAGTTGAATAGTAGAAAAGGTCTAGAATTTTTCTTGCTTGCGTAAGACTCTGCCGGCAAAGAACCAATATAGGTATTATGCAACGTAAAATTTTCACTGTTCGTTTTTTGAAAAATGGACAATGCACGTTTTCCTGTTAAAAATTTGAAAAAGAACTTTTAAAAAATTAATATAATTCTCGTTACAGGAAATTACAACTTATTCAAAACTGCTCAAGTCCAATGATTCTACGAAAACCAGGAACTGGAACTTTTTCGACTTAGATAAAAGATCGTTTTTTTAAAGAGGGGTTACACTTCAGTTGTTTGTTTTTTTTTTCAAAATATCACTCAAATATTGATTTCAATCACTTGAAACAAAAAAAAAGTCACTTGAAACTGATTTATTTTTAAATAAATATTTTCATTATCTTGGGAATGCAATTTTCCGTCAGAGCTTTTTATGGGCTTGCCTTAAAATCAACATGGCAACAAGTGTTATTATACTTTCAAAGATTAGCCTACTGGTTTTGTTTTTATTTGGTTTATACCTTTTCCGCCATTTCACGAATTTGTGTTTTTTTTTTGTATTAAGCCCAGGTAAGCTTATTCCGATTTGAAACGAGACGCGAATTCAATTTTTGGAGGAACTTAAAGACTACACAACTGCGGCAAAACGACGAATGACCCATTGGGTAATAGACGTTTCATTTATATAGGAATGATGCAGTTTTTAATCTAGATAACGATAAAAGCATGCGACAAATCGGAGGTGTTTTACCTGATATAAGAACACGCAAAGTTTGGCAGTTCCATTATTATCTACTTGTTTATACTAATCTAAATTTTTCTTATTTTTGGGGACTTTACCCGAACAAGCTGTTTTAGGGGAAGAAGGTTACAGATTTTGACCATAGCAAGACTATGGCTCACATAATCCAATGGCGCAACAGTCCGTGGCTGGAGATATTTAGACGTTGAATGTTTTCGTATATCTTTGATAAGGTTCACGCGTCTGAGCCATAAAGACGCCAATGGTCATGCAGAATATCAGTTTTGTCATCACAGATAGAGTTTAAATAAGAGGACTACCGGTTGAAAAAGTCGTTGTTGCAGACAACTTCATATCTATTACTCTGAGGTAAATTTGACCATGACAGCTGTCACATCAGAAACTTCATGTCATTGTCTAATTATTTCAGTCCAGGTTATTGGTCATTAGTGAAAACACACAAGTTTTTCTAAAGCCGTAAAATGTCTATTATCGTGCCATCAAAACAACATTTGCGGAAAGTTTTAATATGCTTCTTTTATTTAAAGAAAAAAACAACCGAAGCGCATCAACTGCTTACCGAAGCTTGCCCTGGCTATACTATAGACGTTAGAATGTGTCAGCGGTGGTTTAAGCGGTTCAAAGATGGACACCGAAGACAAAGAACGCCCCGGCCAGGTGAAAAAGTTTGAAGACCATGAATTGGAGGCATTGCTCGATCAAGATCCGCCACAAACGCAAGAAGAACTTGCAAAATCTTCCAGCTTTGGTGCTGTATTTGTGATACAATAAAGACGTAAAAGCACACAAACCCAAAGTATTATGCAATCGATAAGGGGCTCGAACAATTCTATTTTCAGATCGACTTTTGAAGGCAAGACTGGGAAATGGCCGCTGTAGAAGCATTTTTGGTGAGTCAAGAAAATATTAATTTTTTTTCAAAAGGAATTCATACACTCATGAAGGAATGAATGACTTATTATTATAGATTATTTAGAATAATAAATATTGTAAAACTTTGACCGATAACCATTGCGATTTTTATCGATACTGATAATTTTTGGACTCAGCTTTTTATCAAAGAATTTTCGAGAGCTAAAAATATTGCTTTTAAGTGCTTGAATCGTGTTGGAATTTTAGTTCTTTAATGTAAATCCGGGAAAAAAATGGAAAACCAAAATGGGAAAAGACTGAATATTTAACTAAGTATGCACTTAATCGATTATTGGACAGTAAGTGTAGCATTGATGGGACTATATCTCGCCCAATCTCGAATTTCTGGCCACAACAAAAATGGACTATCATGCCGGGAAATGGAGTAGTTAAAGCACCACTCCAAAATTTACACCAAACACTCACACGATCAAGATTCATTGACTTCTCAACGGCAAAGAATGGATTTTCCGAGCCAAAAGATAATTTTTTTGACCAACATTTTCGTCAATTTCGAGCTGATTAATATCTTAATCAGAGAATCGAAAACGAATGGAATGATCAAATGATCATTCCTGAGTCATTTGAAACTCAGTTAAGTTCGACTTGTGATCGCTTACTGAGATCTTTGGTTTGTTCTCGGGCTTAGGACGTTCACCAGCTCCACTTTTGCGCACTGTTTGAAAAGAAGCTACCTTTCAAAATTCGTCTTGTTTCGGCAAGGCAGGAGTTCACTTTGTTAAATTTCTCGACGTTACGTTGACGAACGCTTTAACTGATCGAAAGACGCCCAACTTTCTGTTCTGTGTGAATGCATTACCTAAAGGAGGTCGGACAAGTTGATCAAATTAATCCTTAAATTCAAAATAAAAGGGATTTTGTAAAAAAGAGTGTCAATGGTCTATGTCAGACTGGCTTACTTTTTGGCCTACTTTCGTGAGCTTGAACTTATTCATAATGATGCAAATTCAAGAGAATTTATTCACCTACATAACTTAAAACCGAGTCATTTTAAAGTCGACTTTAAAGTTATAGCCGGCTCTAAATTTAAAATGAGCCAAACGTCATTTTAAAAATATAATGTCGGCTCTAAGAGATTGTCAGGTTTGATTTCTAAAAATTGTTTTGTGTTTTCTGCGAAAGTTGTTTTCAGAATTATAAAATCAGCTAATTGTGAGAAACAAATTTCACTTAATTGTTCAGTTACCTTTTTCGGTATTGATAAGAATATGTAACTAAAATGAAAGTGAGTATCAACCATAACCTTATTTCCATATTTGGAAATTTTCGCTTTGGGCAATTGCCTTAATTTAGAAATAGCACTTTGCCTGGATCTTTGCCGGCAGTGGTAACACTTACAGCAGCGTCCGAATTCCAAGCGTTTTTGGTACTAATTGCTGTGACAGTCTGTGAAATATTTGGAAGCGATTCAAAGGCAACGACAGCAGGAGAAGGAAAAGCTATTGACTCGACAGATATCGACGGAACATCTAGTATGGTGTTTCTGTCTATGAGGATGGTATCATCTTCCAAGTCATCAGCTATCATAGCTTGGACAAGGGCATTAGAAAAGTTGACAACTGGAATCGTAATGCGATTTCCTGTAGCCGTAACCGCTTTTTTTTACAGCGGCAGCGGGCTTTTTGTGACTATTTTCATTCGCACCCATTGCTGCTTTAATTTGTCGACACTTCTTTGGTAACTAGCAGCACGCATACTCTCAGAAATTGAGTCCCAGGCAGCTTTTTTCCTCCGAATCATGTTGATGTCATTGCCTTATTCTCGACCACTTCCAAATGCTGTTCCACAAATTGCCGCCGTATTTCCCTTTCCAAAGGCTCCCAGTTGTGCTCTCTGTCTCGTTTTATCTGAAATTATACACAGCTTGTTCTAATATACATACTTTAAAAAGAAATACCCATAATACTTTCAATTCTTTGTTTGAATCCATTTTATTTTCCTCTGAATATTTGAAAATTCAAACAAAAAGATTAAAATGTACTAGATTTTTCGTGAAAGACTTCGATGTTTGGGTTCGTTCGATAAAATTGCTTTTCAATAACACTGTTAAGTCGATACTAGATATACATTGGCATAAATGTGTCTATGAATAACGAGAAGTTAGAGCCGACTTTTTGATATAGAGCTGGCTTATAACTAAAGTCGACTACGAGCACTATTAATGGGCTGACTACGAATTTGCGCCAATGGTTTTTGGATTTGTGTAAGTCTGACAAATGGTCTTTCCAGTGTTAAACGTCCTGCACAATTTGGTAGACGTTTCTGTCGACGGGAACACCCCAAAGTCGACCGGTGATGGTGAACCCTGGAAATCCTGTTCTCGCTGAACACTCTTTGGACCTGAAGTGAAATCCATCAGTCAAACTTCGTTAGACGAATCCTCTAGAGCATGCGTGCAGATGAGGCTTGAATTTGTCACATCACCTTATGTTTTTGAACTTCCATCGCTTTCATTGGAAAAAAACACAAGTGCCCACAGCCCGATGTCCCGGAAAGTAATTAAGAGCATCCATCACCCAACTTCCCCTGACTTTAATTGAAACTTACACAGTCGATTCCCCTGGATATACTATATGTTCTCGACAGCCTGACTCGGCTAGGGTCTGAAAATGATCAGTGCCCAATAAGTCAGGCCACTACGACATCGATGGGTTGCAAGATAGTCCCTGTTCCCGTCAATGTGGAACGATCTCTAAGCTTATCTAGTGACTGCGTAACTTTCCATGTTAAGGCTCCGGAATAAATGATCAACTATTAGGTTCAGTAGAAGGTGACGCCACAGGTTGGACGGCAATGCCAGATCTGCCAATTCCACTGAACTTGAGAAGAAACCAGCCTCAAGCCTGCAGAGAAGCTTCTTGAGAAATGTAAGAAGACGCTTTTAAATTTGCAATACATTATATTTCATAAAAAAACATTTAAACAACAAAATTGATAAATATTTAAGGTTCCAGGACAAGACTATCAGCTTTGATCTTTCTAGTGAGTTCATTTTGATCCTTAGATTCTTCAACATCATTTGATTCTTCATTATCGTGGTCCTCTGGATATTCCTCAACGGCTAGCCCATTCTCATTTGACAAATCCATATGTTCATCAAGTTCATCAAACATCTCGTCATCATCTTCATCCAGCATAGCATCCAGAATTTTCCACTCGACCTCGAATTTCTGATCATGCGAATAGTAAGACGGATAAGGTTGATGCATAGGGAAGCCGCCATAGTAAGGTTGATAACTCTGGTGGTAAGGAGCATAAGGTGGTGGGGTTGGATTACCTCTCGCATGATTGTAGCATGGAAGGCAAGCTCGAGGCACTAGACCTTTTAGAACTCGTACATATGGTAGATTATAACACTTTGAGCAGCTCTCTTTAAAACTTGGGACGCTGTTGGTTGATTTGCACTGTATGAAGGGCCACTTGTTAATGAAGCGACATCCGGGACGCTGGTTTTGTGGAACATATTCCGTTTCTTGAGTACATTTCTCGGGTTTTGTATCGGAGCACGAGACCACACGCTTTGCACGAACAACCTTCGAAACGCAATGAGGTCCACAGGTGCGCTGATGTGGATGCGAGCACACAGGACCATCAGCTGTTCGCTTGCACCTTTTCGAGCCCAAAAGATGGCAGCACGGGCCCTTCTCAGTATAACCGAGGCCATATTTACCACCAGTCCTTGAGGATCTATTCTGATACACATTAACGTTGTTCTGACTGTTGGCAGTGATGTTACCCAAACTGGTTTCGATGATGTTGTGTATCTCGTTCGTGAGGCGAATAATATTGGTATGATTAATTTTTGGAGAAGTTATTGGCAGCCGATAGAGGGTGTCATTGATACCCTGGACAAGAACATCCCGATCCATTAACACTGGACAAATGGGACAGGTTTTTGTGCAATCCTCATCAAAACTGCTGCATTTCTTTACACAATCGTCGCGACTTTGTGTACAAAGTTGGTATTCTCCAATAGTTGGGTTTTGATAATGTTGAGCCTCAGTATTTATGACAATTGGCTCGCCCTTAATTACCTTTTGGGAAACTGTGTTATTCTTAATGCTGAAGGCATTCGAAGTGATGGAAATCGATAAAATCATTAAAACAGCAAGTGTCCATTTCAGTTCGCACTGTAATGAAAAAATAATGTTGATTTTAAGATTTATGCAGAAATATCGAGGCGTTATCTGGGTACATATAGTTGACAATTGTTTTCGAAATACTTGAGAATATACCATCTATGCGCGTCGGAAACAGCATTTTGTATTTATAAACAGTTTTCTTGAAGACGAGAATTCCAAGTCCTCAATCTCTTCAACCGATGATGGTTGATGCGTAGCGAAGAAGCTTCAAAGTTCTTAAGAACAATCTTAAGGTTAATGCTCCTCAAAATGGTCCTTTTCTATCACCCATTTGGAGCAGCGGCAAAAAGTTAGCTACATGAATGAATCGAACTCCTGATAAAACTTAATCCTCATATTTCTAACCCATTCCAAAGAAAAAAAATTACGACTATTGTCCTTACAGCAATTTCCACGGGAACACAATTACAATACAATTTCACCGCCACTGAGTCTCTGTAGCTGAAGGCTTATAAAAGGGTAAAAGTAAAAATGCGGCCAATTGCGTATCGCGTGATTGGCACACGAAGGGTTCCTTACCACATTCCACTTGGTTCTAAATTGAACCAAAGATTTTTTTGAATTTTTCATTTCCTATTTCTTGCCGCTAAATTGAGTTGCGTTTTTGAATAAATTTTTTTTACCAACTTGTAAATTTCATTGCGCAAAATAGAGTTGCGATTTTATAAACACGATTTTTGTATATGGAACCATTTTATTTATTTATCCGTTGGTGACACTGCGATACGGATCCCTTAAAATATTTTTTTTTTGTGCGACTTGGGAAAACTGACAAGAGTCGGGATATTTCACTCAAAGCCTTCGGAAAAGCTACGTCTCAAATGCCTGAAGGGAGAATCAAACCAACAGCAAGTTTATCAATTCCTCTGTGGGATAAACCTCAATAAGGTTACTCAAGCTAAACCGCATGGAGGTGTCGTTTTCATCCTGCTCCAAGTGCTGGTTATGAGCAAGATACTTGAGAAATTATGCTCAAGTGGCATCCGAAACCTGACCTTACCTATCGCAATAAACTCATGACGTCATAATTATGGTTCACGACGAATTTCTAATAACGCGAAGACAAAGACACGGCATCGTTTCCGGATTCCCGCAGCGTAATTAAAGCTAAGACTCTAGGTTTTTTCCACCATAAACGCTGCACATCTGCTAGAAATAAAACCGGTATAGTACAATGATATAATCATTTAGAAAGGCAATCAGGGTTTAATAAAAGTGTTTGAAACTTGCACAGTCCAACATTGTCTCATGCGTTCCGAATCACATCAGATTATGTTTAAAGCTGGGTCAGTCCGGCGCCAGTGTCTTGCCAAACTTCGATTTGCTGGAAATCGAACCCTCTTTTTGGGTGATAAAATCGATTAACAAATAACCCGACCGTTGATTGTGAAAAGTAATGCACATGTGAAAAGCTGTAAAAATTAAATTATGCAGCTGAGAAGGAAACAATTTCGAAGGTGTCCTTACAGGGTACTGCCTTCTGAGAAAAAATATGCAAAATGAATTGGACAAGAAATTCGTTGGAAATTGTTTTAAAATCTACTACAAATCTACTTGAGACTCATTCAAGATTTTTAGGAAAATATTCTACTTTAGTTTAGGTTCCTTCAAAGCACTTTTATGGCACTTTATGTACTATGAACGAAGCTCTATTTCATAACCACACCGAAACCTGGCCTAACCTATCGTAACATAAGAAAGATCTTATCCATAACAGTTCTTGATCCAAATTTTGGATAGTTGAAGGAATCTTCGCATCTACAAAGATTCTGGATCTGATCTAAATTTTTTATCCACTACTGTTAAGAAACATGTCCTATTTGGCAACTGCGAAGAGAAGATCTTACTCCGTTTTCATTTAGAAAAATGATTCGGGTAGCTCCAGTGACTCATGAAGGACTGCCCCAATAGTGACATCACTGTCATCGATTCTCCGGATTCTTCACTTTGATCATTCGCCTGCAAGCAGAAGGAAATCAGAGATTCTAAATGCAACCGAGGAGCATAACGATACATTCTTTTTCCTCAAATCTAGATCACACCTCCACCGATAAAGCAAGAAAAGAACAATCTATTTTTAGTGAAGACATTTAGTAAAAAAATATCTTCGTGTTTCCTTGATAGATTCAAATGAATCCTTTCGTGAAAACGCAACTCCAATTTTAGTCCCAAATATTGTTCATTTAAAAGCCATAAAGTAAGCTTGGTTGAAGCTAAAAATCAAACACGATTTAAATAATAAAAAGACTGAGCCTGATATGCTGTGCACAAATGATGAGGGTTGAACCAAAAAATTTTAGTCGAATTCAAACGGCGGCAAATTTTGATAAGTTTTCGATTTGAACTCAGAAATTCACACCTTGCAGTCCGATTCAACAACCACTGGCCACAGGGTCCTCTCCTTTGAGATTTTGAGAATTTTTGACCTACAAACTTTCAAATTTACAAGTACAACTTAAAAGGTTAATACTTTTATTCACTAGTTTTCTAATAGTTTAGTATTAAAATTACCGGTCCTTATTGATTCACAAATCAATAGCACAAGTAAATATCTAGTCTAGAATGTGTGTCTTTAAATTACCTTTTCCGACATCGCGATTAATATTTTAAAACTCTGAAAAGGATTTAGTCCTTATTTATTTATTTTTCCCGACAAACTTTCGATTCACTCAACACTTTGATCGTGGCGTTGATTAACTTATGAATGACTTCCGATGAATGGAATGGAAGCTTTTTATAGGTTGAATCTCCGACTGGATAATGACGACAGCACATCGTGCACAAGCATGGAATCTTTAAATAGTACCCACACGGGAATGCAAAATTAAATATTTGGGAATACCCTCATATTTGCTCGAGGGCACACATTTGCATCATGTCACGTATTGCTCGGAGTTCTATACGATTTTCATTCTTTGGATGCAGTTTTTTAAGGATTAAGTTTCACTCAATTTTAAACAACAGCAAAAAAGAACTAACAAAATTAATATAGTACAAGTAAGACTCAAGTCTTTTTTAAATTTAAAAAGAAAACAGTAAGAAAAACAAACGGAAGGGAATTATAAATAAAGTTATTAAGTTATAAAGTTTTTTTTTTTAAACGAACACACGCGTTCAGGGGCTATGACTACCCCTAAAATGTTAGTGCATAACGCGATGGGAAGGGATCAGGGAAGAAATAGGGATAAGTTCTGATGCACATTGTTTTTGAACTTCAGAGCGTTATAATTAAATAAAAATAATAAAAAGAAAAACAAACGAAAAAGAAAACAAATAAATGTAAATGAAAGTACTTGTTATACTAAGGGAGTGGGGATAGAGAGGGAGATGGAAAAATATAAAGGACGAAGAAGGGAAATCCGGAGAGTTGCATAATAATTATTGTTCTGTCAGTGTTCGTATATAGCATGTTTAAAAGCTGCATCTTCTTTTATCTGTTTCAATGCAGTCGGAAGTGAGTTCCAAAGCCTGGTTGTGAAGATGAAAAACAGGCGGGAAGTGTTCAAATAGTTGGAGGAGCATGTTATTAAATTAAGTGTTCGAGTTGACTGAGCAAATTATGCAGGTAAATGCAAGCTCGAGCACAAAAGAATTATTGCAGGGAACATGGCAGCAGTTTTTTTTTGGTAATAGGACTACCGGTTGAAAATGTCGTTGTTTTTTTCAAAAATCAATGCTTTATTGAGGAAAAATAGATATAAATTTAATATTCAAACATTCTCAGCATCGATCGGAAGAGATAGTAATCGGATGGCGCAAGGTCTGGACTATACGGCGGGTGGGGTAGGACATCCCATTTGAGCGTTTCAATGTAAGTTTTGACGACATTTGCACCATGTGGCCGAGCATTGTCATATTGCAAAACAACTTTATCGTGTCTTGCGACCGTTTCCATATCCATACGTTGGATTATCGTAATGTACCCATTTTTCATCACCAGTGACGATTCAATGGAAAAAAGACTTCTTTTTGTGTGCATTTCGGACATGCAAAATCGGCGTTCCACGTCTCGTGGCTTCAATTCATACGGCACCCAATGTCCTACCTTTCGGATCATTCCCATTGCTTTCAAACGATCGGAAATGGTTTGCTGAGCGACACCAAGTGATTTTGCAAGTTCTTCTTGCGTTTGTGACGGATCTTGATCGAGCAATGCCTCCAATTCATGGTCTTCAAACTTTGTCTTCGGTGTCGAAATGACAATCTTTGAACCACTTAAACCACCGCTGAAACATTCTAACGTCTATAGTATAGCCCGGGTAAGCTTCGGTAAGATATTGATGCGCTTCGGTTGCTTTTTTCTTTAAATGAAAGAAGCATATTAAAATTTCCTGCAAATGTTGTTTTGATGGCACGAATGTAGACATTTTACGGCTTTTGTTTTCATTAATGACCAATTACCTAGACTGAAATAATTAGACGATGACATGAAGTTTCTGATGTGACAGCTGTCATGGTCAAAATTCACCTCAGAGTAATAGATATGAAGTTGTCTGCAATAACGACATTTTCAACCGGTAGTCCTATTACTAGGATACGTGATCATATTTGCGGAGTCTGTTAGTGTATCTAACCACATAATTGAACGCAACAGTTAATTTACGCTGTGATAGCGAATTAAGTTTACAATAGATAACTGCAGCGCAGTCAATAAGGGGATAAGTAAGGTCTAAGCAAGCCTGTCTTGTTACTAAAGTGGTGAAACTGGGAGACAACCAAAGCTTACGAAGTCCACCGTATATACGACCGACGGTGTAATAAACATGGTCCCTGGCCGACAGGGTGCGATTCAATTTGAAACCAAGGTTGAAAACAGTATCCAAATAATTAACCCTTACATCTGCCAAGAAGATATGTGGTAGACTTTCCGTATCAAACTCGTGGCTTGGGATCATGATGGACTGGCTTTTTGGCAGCGTTAAGTGAAAGACCATTATTCATAGACCACTTTAATATTTCTGATAGATCCTCATTCATGCGGTGAATAAGATCTTCAACTAAGCCAATAGGTCTCGACAGTTAAATCTGCACGCCATCAGCGTAGAGAAGAAAGGATACATGGGAACATACCGAGAGTTAGTTATTTATGAAATAGGGCCTAAAATTGATGCCTGCAGTACTCTAGCTTTTTCGGCAGAAAATTTTCTGCCGCGCTACTACTCTTTGCCATCTGTCATTGAAAAAGTTCCGCAGAAGAGCGGCTGCTCCTACAAATAAAGCGAAATATAGCCAAAGTTTTTTGCGCAATAACCGACGTTGATGGTAAAACAATAACAAACCCATTGGTAATATCAAAGCAAACCAATTTAATATTTTTTACTACTATAGCGTCTGATATGAAACCCAGTCCTAGTCTCTGTAGTTGTAATTGTAATATGTTTCCTGATGTCACAATAGGCTATGCTGAGGATCTGGCTATTGAGACAAAAATGACATTCAGCATTAATGGAAGTCTTAGAATGGTGTAACTGTGAAGGACTCTCTGTGAATCCCAGCAAAACCGTTCTGGTCCCCTTCACAATGAGGAGACAACTGACTCTGTCTTCAATTGTTATTGAGGGAACCTCTCTGGTATACTACATTAAAGTCAAGTATCTCGTAGTTATCTTGGATAAGAAACTGAACTAGACTTCACATATCAAGTCCATCACAGAACGCGCAACCAAGGTCATGTGGGCCTGTAAGCGGTTCTACGTTAGAACTTTGGGTCTTAAACCAAAGATGCTTTACTGGTTGTACATCATGATGGTTGGACCTATTGTATTATGATCTACGCAGCAGAGCTGTAAAGGAATGCATTATTTCGAGATTGCATTCTGCAAAGTCACAGTATTTTGATTAATTCCTTTTACTTCAGTTAAAAGACTTCAAATTAATACCTTAACTTCTACTTAAATGACCCATTAATTTTGAAATCATTGTACTTAGAATTCCTTGAAGTGCTCAAAAGGCTTCAGGTCAAAAGAATGCAATACTTTTAGACTGTTTGAATTCTTTGGAGTCTTTTGAAATCATTGATTAATTCTGTAGTGAAGTCTTTTGATTTCATTCCAGTTTTAACGTTTTGAAGTCTTTTGACTACTGTGAAGTCTTTTGATCGCTTGAAGTCTTATGACTGCTTGAAGTCTTTTGACGGCTTTGAAGTCTTGTTGTTATGTTGTTTTGCTAGTTATGGGCGACGGAATTAATGATTTTTCAAGCAATACGTAAGCAAAGAAGTTATCAGTGCAGCGTTTATTTTTTTTCTGTTACTGTATCAATTTGGTCATAGCCCTTCATTTGAAACAAAGAGCAATTTTTTACATACTTACATCATGTACCAAAATTAGCCGTTGTTTCCCATTGTTTCCTCGCAGTCGTCGAGAGCTTGTTGAACGTTAAGCATCATCCGTTTAGAGTGGTCAAAGACAATTTATAAAGTGTAGTGTTTCGTTTATGGATCCTAGCTATTTGCATATCCCTCCTCAAACGAAACTTGTGGACCAAAAAACAAGCGAGAACGGATTGATGCGAATCTCCGCTTCTGGCATCATATTCGGAATTATGTTCTGCAATTAACAATAATGCAGCTGAAAGCATTGTCGCCTATGATCAGACGTTCAAAATTGTAAAGGACGTAAGTTTTATAAATTATATATTCCTTTAATGATTTTTTAGTTAATTTTTTTCAAAGAAATTGAAAAATGAAATGCAGTCAAAAGACTTCAAGCGATCAAAAGACTTCACACCAGTCAAAAGACTTCAAAACGTTAAAACTGAAATGAAATCAAAAGACTTCACTACCGAATTAATCAATGATTTCAAAAGACTTCAAAGAATTCAAACAGTCTTAAAAAATTGCATTCTTTTGACTTGAAGCCTTTTGATTACTTCAAGTAATTCTAAGTACAATGACTTCAAAATTGATAATGAATAATTTTTTATATGAAAGTATTTCAGTGAAGTCATAAGACTGAAAAATAAGTCATTCTATTCAATTGAATAAAAAAAACTCAAAACACTGCATTTATACAGCTCTGCTACGCAGCTAAACTTTAGACGTAACAGCTTGTAAAAAAAAGTTGGAAAAACTCCAACACATTGCTTGTTTAGGCGTCACTAGTGCTATGAGCACCTGCACTACGGCAGCACTGTCATTATTTATAAGGAAAATAGCCGCCAGAAATTGCCTAACAATGAAACTGGCAATGAAATATAAACCAGGTGACCAAACGGGACACTTGAGAATGATCAATTTCATCACGGATAAAGACATCTTCTGCTCGATCTCAGATTGTATGAAGGCAACATACTGATTTGGGCGTCTCCTTGAGGTAGACATTCCTTTCCGTGATCAATGGTGGAGCAACACACCTGCCCGCTACCCCAGAAACTTAATCTGGTATACTGATGGCTCAAAAATGGCAAATGGAGTATGTGCCAGTGTCAATGGAACCAGCACTAAAATCTCCATACCCATGGGAAAACATCCAAGTCACAAGCCACCCCAATGCCCAAAAGAGCTGCACAATTCCAACGTCAGCTGAATTCTTGTATGGTTCGGTACAAAGAATTGTACAAAGAGGTAGCAACAACGGTTAGCGAACAACGGCTCATAACAGAGTTTTTATTCAAAATTTAGATAACGAACGGGCCCTATCGGACTAGAGTGTGGCTATCACTCCACAGTCAGATGCGGTAGGCCAAAAACACCTCTCAAAAAACCACAAAAACGGCCTTTCCCACGTTCAGACGTTTCAAACTTCCACAATTCAAAACTTCGCAGTGAATTTCGATTTCAAAGGTGTTCCGCCTGCATTCAAATTAATTTTTGAAATTTTTCATTTTTTTTTTTATTTTATGTATCATTCGAAAACAGCGTTGATCTGAATGCAGAAAGCCTGTAAGTGTCTTGACTAACAAATCTCTCTGTCAACTAGATGTCTCTGACATCGACTTGAACTATCATCTGTGTTCTGTCAAATTGAAAAGTTGACTTTTGGACTTTCTTGCTTGAAATTTCTGGGTGGAGGGGCTGTTGGACAATTTATTTTATTTAACCTTAACACGTTATCACCAGTGTTAAATAATAATTTTAATTAAATAAATTTTCGTTACCCCTGCTTGTACAAAAGATGTTCTCCAGCACCAGGACTTTTGTTCGCTCCAACATTGTAAGTTGTTCGAGCTTCACAAACATTCAATTAATTAATTCTGTGAATTTTAGTTGCACCGTTGCAAGAGCACCCTTGTCGTGGCTGAGCACAATAACGAAGCTCTAAATCCCATCACTTTGAATACAATAACCGCAGCGAAGAAAATCGGAGGTGATGTTACTGTTTTGGTGGCTGGAACAAAATGCGGACCCGTAAGTGACATGATATTCGAAACAATTCAGTGTGAATTACGTGCTAATTTTCATAATTTGTTTGCCACCTGTTAGGCCTCTGAAGCTGTGTCGAAAATCCAAGGAGTCAGCAAAGTGATTGTCGCTGAAAATGAAGCGTTCAAGGGACTCACCGCCGAAACAATAACTCCCTTAGTGTTGGCCGCACAGAATCAATTCAAATTCACCCATATTCTGGCTGGGGCTAGTGCTTTCGGAAAGAATGTTTTGCCACGAATCGCCGCCAAGTTGGATGTGTCGCCCATTTCGGAAATAATCGATGTCAAGTCAGAGGATACATTCGTCCGGACCATTTATGCAGGTAAAGTAAATTATTTTCTTAAACAAAAAAAAAAGCGTAAGACTGAATACGAACACGGCCAGTAAACACGCGATTATGTAACACGAGATCTTCAACAAAAGGTGTATTGAAGAATTAGTATGAATTTATTTCATTGAGGGAAAATCACGTTTATGTGTTCTTGAATTTAAATTATTTACATTTTTGTTTGAAACACTCGAACGAACGATTACATCAGCGTTTCATAATGCTTGTCGTGATTATGTTTACGTCCGTGGCCATGAGCCAATGAAAAAGGCATCTCGAAAGTATCCATTTGGTACTCGCACAAATATGCGGGGATAAGAATCGTGATAATCGGGCACTGCGAGGAGGAAAGAACAATGCATGTGGCGGTGCGAATTGATTCATATAGAACTTCCATCGTCATGCACACGCGTATCTGAATTCGCATCCTCTCCTACGTATTAATGGTACGCTGTGCCAGCATCCGCTGCAATCCTTAGATTTATTAAAATGGTACGAAATCAAATTCTAGAAAATACCATTTAGAATTTTTGTTAAGTTTCTCCGCCTGCGTCGCATGTTATTCTGTCCAAGTGATGCATTAGCATCATGTATTGTCATTAATTTTTAATCGATGCACTTTTGAGTGGGTTTTTCCAGATGAGCTGAAGAGTGCTGATGTTGTACCCTCATATAAAAAGACTTTCTTCTTTAGAGCTGTGCAATAACAAGCCAAATTTAAACTAGCTAGTGAATGAGCAAACAAGAGACCCGGACATTGCATGACTAGTTCCCCACTTCTCGGCCTGACAAATACGTCGCCCTAGGTTCGTCGGAACATTGTGTCATATCAGCCAATTTTTTTTTTTTTTCAAACCACCCAGCTAAGGAATAAACTCCTAAAAGACTCCTTTGGCAATATGTAAAAACCAATTGGGACGGCCCTTTAAAACTTTTTAGGACTTTCAGCTGATCACCATGCTTCCTCGATAGTGACGTGAACGTCGCCCCTGATATGGTCACAAATATTAATCTCATCATGAATTTTGCAGATTTGTCGAACATAATTTTTCAGGCAAGTCAGATAGAAAACTTTACAGAAGAAACCCTTTGAAACCAACTGGGCTTAAATTGATCAAAGGTACCCGGGCCATTTAGTTCAGACAGACCAGACGCGCTTGCGTAATTTGGCAGTAAATACATTTCATCTGCATGAAAGAAAGAAAACATCTGCATTTGATCCGATTTTGAGAGAGAGATTAAAAATTATAAATTTTTGTTTTAGATCACATCGCAAATCAGATTGACGTTCATAATAAAAACCTTAATCTTCTGCGAAAACAGTTATTTTACCTGTTCAAACAGTGAATGGATATAAATAAGAAACAAAATGGGACTCAATTCAGAACCTTTCGGAACTCTCAAATTTAAAAGCTTGATTTTGCTTTGGACTTCACCAATTTTTACCCTTAGAGATCTGTTTAAAAGATAAGAGGTAAACGTATTGAGCATAAAGCCACGAAATCCAGCTTTTTCAAGCTTTCTCATCGACGTCGTATGGTTGACCTTAGCAAACTGACTTAGTTAACTACTCACCAGTCGTTTTTCAAACTACTTTGGCAGAGAAAATGAGAATGAGAATTTCTCTCTTCTGTTTAGAGCACAACTATTTATACCTTTTGCATAGCTTGTTGTTTTGCGGATGCCTGGATTCAAAGCTTATTTTTTATCTCAATCTACAAATCCATAGTTTCAGTTAATTGCGCGATTTTTTTAAGAACACTGTATATGTACAATCACTTTCATGTTAAGTGAGGAAATCAATAAACAATTAATAAGATGCAGAGGGATCGATTTCCGCCAAAATTCATTAAAAAGATTGTTTTCAGCTTTCGGAAATTAATTTTAAGAACGAGGCTGAGCAAAAAGCCTCTTGTTGGCGTCTTTTTAACCAAAAACCCTGTCATTGAGTGACCGGTAATTTTAAAATCAAATATGCGCTTTTCGCAAGAGCTCAAGGAAATATTGCCAAATCGTTCATACATATGATCCAGACATATTCCCGATACCCGAATCTCGTCGGTTGGATAATGAAGCAGGCCAGCACAAGTGATGCCAAAAGGGCCAAGTAATTAGAGAAGGCGAGAAAACGCTTCAATGAACGCCACAACATAAAACTTATGTATTC
The DNA here is from genome assembly GCA_963555765.1 of Orthonevra nobilis. Classification (NCBI taxonomy): domain Eukaryota; kingdom Metazoa; phylum Arthropoda; class Insecta; order Diptera; family Syrphidae; genus Orthonevra; species Orthonevra nobilis. Next base: position 71,838,817 of record OY743227.1, on the reverse strand, counting down.
TATAGAAACATAAAATTATGTATTCTGAACGATCAATTTCAATAGAATATCGGCACTAGCGAAATCGACACACTTAACATGCTACACCTTATTACTACCGGATTCTGTGTTGAATAGTTATTTTTGCATTTGATTCACATTGAACTCTTATGTACAAATGACTAGGCTGCAATCAAGTCGCCTTCCTCGTATCAAGCAATCTTACGTTTTAACGTCTCTCTTACTTGCCTCGATCACCATTTACCATTAAAAAAAATTCTCACCTTCTCCATTTCATAATTATTTGAATTACATACAATGAAATCGAAACCTTATCTTCCTCTATTTCCAGGAAACGCCATTTTGACCCTAAAATCCAAGGATGCTGTCAAAGTCATCACTGTGCGTGGAACAAACTTCGAAGCAGCAGCAGCTGGCGGTAGTGCTCCAGTTGAACCTGCACCAGCAGGTGACTACAAAAGCGACCTGTCTGAATTTGTTTCGCAGGAGATCATCAAGTCAGATCGTCCGGAATTAGCCGGAGCTAAGGTTATTGTGTCTGGCGGACGTGGCCTAAAATCCGGTGACAATTTCAAACTCTTATACGATCTTGCTGATAAGTTCTCAGCTGCTGTTGGTGCTTCTCGTGCTGCTGTCGACGCTGGCTTCGTTCCCAATGACTTACAAATTGGTCAAACTGGAAAAATCGTTGCTCCCGTAAGTTTGGAAAATATAAAAATCCAAAAAAAGCAATTAGTGTAAATATTTTCCATGTAGGATCTATACATCGCTGTTGGAATCTCTGGCGCTATTCAACATTTGGCTGGCATGAAAGATTCCAAGACCATTGTGGCTATAAACAAAGATCCTGAGGCACCAATTTTCCAAGTCTCCGACATTGGTTTGGTTGCTGATTTGTTCAAGGCCGTACCGGAATTAACAGGAAAGTTGTAAAACTCGAAGAGCCCAAACGATCATTGTATTACCACACAGATGCCTTCGAATTTTTCGTGTAATTCCCTTTTTTCTCCTCCTTCAAGTATAAAATGTGCATTTATTTCCTTTAATTATTTTATATTTTGTATGAAAAGTGTTTTTTTAACGAAATAAAGTGTCCAGAATTTGTATCATTGGTATATTTTGTGATTTTGCTTATTTGCTCTTGTACTCGTACTACTACTGTGGCGGAAGTCTCGGTTAAGACAGATTAGCACCGCTCAATCTTCACTACACAAACAAAAATGCTAACATATCTCTTTGGTACTTAGACTGAGAGCAGCAACATGTCCATGGATATATAAATTTCATGAGCGAAAATGAAGTCCACGAGATTATGTATTTTATTTACATCGGTTGGCCAATACGTTGGCTTTCCTGTAGAATACTGATAAACATATTTCCACCCACTAGGATCTCTAAGAGGAGGTCTTGCTGCATTAATGTTTTTTCTCAGTTCCTCGCCAATTCTTCATTTTGGTGAAAAACTCAACCCAAATTTCATAGTTCCTTGTTTTTTTTACTTTAATTCAAAACAAACAAAAAAACAGAAATAAATATTTTATTAAAATTAACGTTTTTCATTGAAATGGGAACGATTCTGGACCTGAGCAATTCATAAATGTTGAGTCAGCAATCTAAGGCGTTTGGCTGTGGACACAACGGTCCGACTATGTACTTCATCCCTAAGAATCAAATGCCTCACCTGCGATTGCATTGCTACGTTGATTGATGCTGCAATTTAAGTGTAACATGGCAGTTCATTGGATCACTGGTCACTGGATGGTTACTTGGGAGTAAGTCTTTATCTATCAAGACTTCTTATACCTAATGTGATGAGAAGCATCTGGGTCACAGCCACCGTCTACATTTTTTTGTTTTTGTAAAATGCCCCTCTGCGGACATTTGAATTGGTTCTAAAATCAAAACATTACTGATTCTGTCATTTGCATGTTCTGTTTAAAGATAGCTTTTCAAGCTCGTAGCGAAAACTTATGTACTTCCAACTTTCCACTTTTTGTTTCTGGCTCCACCCACGGAATTGAATTGGAACCAAATACATCTTAATTTCTTAAACCGAAATATAAATCCTTCGTTCTTCCCCTAATTTCTTCCGCTCATTCTGTGCAACATGCATTTTCAGAGTATTCATATCCTGAGAGCGAGCAAATCTGGGAAATTAGGATTCAATACATCCCGGAGCCAATAATTGGTAAAAATTCAAATGATCTCATCAAATTTATTTATATGTTAGAATTGGCAGAATTAAGTGAATTTTTACACATACAGAAAGTTATGTCGTCCGAATTAACACATTTATGCGTGAGAATAAACACAAACTCACTTTAAACAATCACGCAGGCCAGCTGGTGACCATACGACTCACGGACCAAGAACTCACACGAAGTTAACCGTGCAAGTCAAACAACAAACAAAGTTTGCGTTGGTAGGACTCAATGCAATCTCACCATGCATCAGAGATAATTTTGGTCACTCCACAATCTTTGGAGAACATTTCACCTCCCCAACAGCTATAGACTTTATAGTTTCAAAAATAAATTTCGCCTTCAACTTCGACACTCGTATCCGCAGGTTTCCCGATATCGGCCGGCTGCATCACGATATCAACCGGTGGGTCAAAACTGGAACAAAAAGTGAAATTTATCTTTTCAGTTATCTTAGTCTAAAACTCTCTTTCCACGATTTACCACGATTGCGAACTGGCTGCTGTATAAAAGCCTTTCTGCAAAGAAATTATTCATTTACACCGACAGTCAAGCTGTAATAAAATCTCTCCCTGAGCTGAACACTTCATCTAAGATTGCCAATGAACACCACGTATCCCTTTAGGAGATAGCGGACTTTTCCTCGGTTCACCTTTTCGGGGTGCCAGGACATAAGCTTATCCACGGAAACTACAGAGCAGACGAGCTTGCCATGCAGGTACAATGCACCCTCGCAGATGCGTCTTACAATATATTGGCATCCCGTGAGCTTCGGTCGAACTAATCATTGAAAATAAAAACATCAGCCTTGCAAGTAACTAAGGGGTAAATGAACCATCTTGCAACATCGCCAGACAAACCTTGAACCTCCTTAACAAACAGAAAACCAGAAAGCTACTTAACTTGAGTCGCAACTCCCTAGGCATTCTCATATCTCATCAGGCACTGTCTTATTGACAGACATGTCGAAAGGCTACGCGGTCACATGATTTCTGCAGAAATTGCCTGAGGAGACCGTCACCCATCTCTTCTGTGATTGCGCGGCCATCAACCAAAGAGCTATCCCAGCTCACTAGAGAAACAAACTAGTTCTCTCCACCTTCCCCTTCTTCATATAATAGAAGGATGCCCTCTCAAAACCCTCTTCCTCCCCAACATCGTAAGATACGTTTATCCACATAACCCTCGTTGTATAACAATGGGCCAAAATGCTGGGTGCCTTGTGGAAGATACTGTTACTTAACCTAACCTAACCTTAAGCCGAATGATGCGCTTTACTGCATAAAGACTGAGTTTCGGCGCCGCCGTAGTTTCGGCCGATTTTTTGCCGAAACCGAAACTGTGGCCGGAACAATTTTTCGTCCGAAACCGAATCTTCGTTCTGTCACTATTTCCAACCCATTGGTAAATATTCGGGCATCTGGATTCCCCAAGATTTCTGCATCAGTCATTAGCACTCATGGTAAAAACGCCTACCGTGGATTATGCGGCTATCTAGACAGCTCCTTACAATGGTAATTCACATGGCACGTTCTTTTAATCCAAGAGAGCAGGTTGTGTTGTCTTTGTTATTTAAACAAGGACTTCTGTTAGAAGTATTCATAAATACTATCATTGTTTTCTCTTTTCACTTACTTAAACTCATTCGCAACGAATGTTTATATGAGCAATCAACGTTTCTATGGATTTTTCATCTGTTGCTATGCAGATTTGTTTATTTTTTGATTTTAGTCGATTGTCAATAAAAGGATTCGCCTATAATATATATATTACACAAAAAATTAATTAATGAGATAAAATGGGAGAAAAATCCGTTGAAGCCTTTCAAACTCTAGTGAAATATGAAAATCCGGTTTTGGTCATTAAGCATCCCGAGAAGAAGGGCGCTGGAGAATCTGTGAGTTAGCAAAATAATCGTTCACGCATGTTGAAGTAATTTTATAATTCCAAAGGAAGTGCCACGACCTCAAACGGCGGCTGTCATTTTTGACACAAAAAAAGAAACCGAAGAGATTTTGAACTCTATACTTCCGCCTCGATGCTGGGAGGAAGATGGACAACTTTGGACGCAAACAGTAAGTTTTAAATTTTAAGTTCAATTTTTCTTAAGTTTTATGAAAACCTAGGCGCCAAAATGCTGGCTTATCGACTGTCAACCAGTCGACCCGAGTCTAGGTCCAAGTTTTTATTTTCGAAAGAAACTCGCTTGCCTTAATTCATGAAATAGTTATCAAACAATTAATTGTTACTACAGCGGTTCGAACCCAAAAAGGACAAAAGCATATTTAATGGCTACTGGCCAATTTCCTTCGTCCCATGTATGGCTAAATTATAAGAAAACATTGTGGCTTGATTTTCTTAGTTCCATCCCACTTAGCTCCGAAACTACATATCGGCCTTGTCTCTTGATTTAGAAAAGACTTTCGATAGGATTGGAGCACATATTTTTAGCTCAGGGACTGGAGAATTGGCCAAAACATCATTCGCTACATCAAAACATTTTTAAGTAACAGGAAACTGTGTGTCAAACTTAAAAATTATTACTCCAAAACATCCACTGCATAGTACAACGGAATCACTCCTGAAGGTTCACCATTGTCAGTAGTGCTGTTTTCTATTTCTTTCGACGAAATAAGCAAGATTCTATCCACCCATAAAAATTTGAATCATTGTCGACGCTGACGATGTATACATCCTGCGCAAAGACAACGATCTAATTAGAAGTAAAGGGTTACTATCTAACGCACTTAAAGAAATCCTAATCTGGTGCTAAACTTCTGGAGCCAAATTCTCAATCAATCTCAAACGTACTTGTCCAAATTTTGATTTAAGTTTTAGCAATGAACTTATTATGAATGCATACGAGCTAAGTATTAACAGCTTAACTTATTTAAAAAAAAAAACACTCGCTGCAAGGGCTGTATTGTAAAACGATACCCATACAACATCAAACGATACCCATACAACATCAAACAGCCCGAAAACCATAAATGCGTTTCGACTAACTCCCATAAAGAACATTCTTGCAGAAGCTGGCCTCCCTAGCTGCTATTTCCAAGCTATACGTGAAACGGATCGATCATAAAAATTGGCGCCCTGCCAGAATTTACTTCAATTTTCACGTCAGAAGCTTTTGCCATCCTAGAAACCACAAGGGCAGCTTCCAAAATGCATGGAAAACATTTCATTTACACAGACAGTGTACCGATAGAGGGTTTGCAATAGCTTTGAAAGCTGCAGTACTATCGGAGCAGATGAGTATTTGATTCATCCGTATGCTGAGTTCGGTGAGCTTTTCTCCTCCAGTTAGCATTGCGAAAACTTCTGCTTGAAACACCGTGACGAATGGTTCAAGATGTAAAGAGATTTCTATCGGTGGGTTCAAACAGTAGATCCCTGCCCTGATTCAGACGATATATAAGAACTCCAAGTTCTTCTCCGAGTTGTGTTTCTTGTCTTGAAATTGTTTTTGAAGGTGAGAGTTTTCTCCTCTAGGTCGCTTTGTCGATCAAGTAGTGGTGTCATCGTCTTTACAATGTTCACAATTTTCCTATGCCCGATGTTTTTCCTGTCGTCAAAGTGACCCAGTGCCTTGAGTCTTGTGGCCGAGAGTCCTGCTTGTCTTTTCACTTCTAGTTGTACTGGTGTTATATTTAGAATTGCTTCGATGGCAGCGGTCGGCGTGGAGTTTTGAGCGCCTGTTATACTCAGGCACACCAAACGTTGCACGTTCGTCTACATATTCTCTTTATATATCCAGTGGACATGTTTTGGTTTCAGTTTCCAGGACTTCCCAAATGACCTGCATATCCAAATTGCCCTCTTGGCTTTGGTAGTAGTAGGCTTTAGTTGAGTTTCTAATCGAATATCAACCCTAAGTACTTAACGCTCTCTTTGATTTCAAGTTAAGTAGCTCCAATCTCAGGGATGTGGAAGTCACTTATTTTGGTCTTTTTTGTAAAGAGGTCGAAACCGTTTTGCTAGGGTTAACATTTAGTCCATTTTGCAATAGCCCATGTTGTAACGGTATTGAGAATGTCCTGCATGATTTCCCCTATAATGTTTAGGTATTTTCCTTGAACAAGGATTGCTAGGTCGTCTGCATATGCTATGCATTTGGCGCATGTTTCTTTTAGTTTTTTAAGGAGCTTATCCATCACTAGTACCTACAAAAGAGGTGATATAATTCCTCCTCGTGGTGTCCCTTCTAGGACTTTATCTTTCCTTGTTTCGTCTCCGATGGAGGCTTTTTAAAATTTGCAATCCGCTCCTGAAAATTTTCAATCTGTCGCCGTTACCTTAAATTTTTCTTGAAGAATGGAAATCATCTTATCTTATTCCAATTTTTAAGTCTGGATCTAAGAACGAGATTGCAAATAAGAGAGGAATTTGCCAATTATCTGCTTTGCCTTAGCTTTTTGAGAAGTTTAAAATCAAATTTTTTTATAAAAGAATCTGTTTTCGATGTCCTGCACGGCATTGTGTCTGGAAGGTCAACTACCACTAATCTGACTTGCTTCTCACATTTTTGAGTTAATGCTATCAAAGATGAGTTTCAATTGGATTGTGCTTAAACTTTCTTCAGTCAATTATCACATTTTAATATAAAAAAATTTTGAAAATTTTGGGTTAACATCTTCTTTGATTAGCAGGGTTCAATATTAATTCTCTTTAACTGCGGTTCAGGAGTAGTCATTCGCCTCTCTTTACAATACTTATCAACGACATATCACTTGTTTTAAAAAATTGCTTTTGCTTTATGTATGCTGATGACTTAAAACTGTTCCTTTGAATCCAAACTTTAAGAGTTTGCGAATTTTTTCAACATGATCTGAGAAACCTCTCAATAATGGTCCGAATTAAATTCAAGAAAATAAATGAAATTATATCGTTTTACAAAAGCTAAGTTTACGCATGAGTTTAAATACGAAATCGACAGTATTGTTGAAGAAGTCAAAGGATCTCGCTGTTTTAATTGATTCGAGGTTCACTTTTGCGTCTTATGTTGATCACGTTATTGCTAGGGCTAATATCGGATACTTTTGGGAATATCTTATCCTCATGCCCTTATTTTACTTTTCACTGCATTTTTACGGGCTTTGCTAGAATATGAGGATGTTGTATGAAACCTTTTATACAGAATTCCATTGTCCAGAGGCGTTTCGCAAAATAATTTTTTTTCGGAAAATGAATTGGGACTTTGAAATCCTTTAATTAAACTCGATGCCAATTATAAGGCACCTCAACTTTAAGTTTAAGAAGAAAGCTCACTACATCATGTTTGTAAGGGACTTGTTATGATGTCACCTTGAATGCCCCGGCTAGACCTTTAAGGGAAATGAATCTCCTTCGACCTGTTCACAGAACTAATTACGGCCATAATGAGCCTTGTTGCTTTAAATGAAGTCTGTAATTGTGAAGATTAACATTTTTCTCGTGATCGCTTCAAAGACTGCCATCTGATCAGATTTCAGCGTAGCTTATTCAGCGGAATCCCGAAGAGTATAGCTCTTTCTATGCATCTCACTGTCTAACTTAATGAAATGTGGTTCGTTTTAGGTTTCCAGCACACCAGCAACACGTCAAGATGTGATAAACCTACAGGAAATGCTAGACACACGACTTCAGCAAACACAAGCACGTGAAACTGGAATCTGCCCAACACGTCGAGAGCTCTATTCCCAATGTTTCGGTAATTGTTATCAATTCAAAAAAAACTCTAACTAACAAATTCATTTACCAGACGAACTCATCCGCGAAGTAACAATCAATTGCTCGGAACGTGGCCTGTTATTGCTTCGCATTCGTGACGAAATTGCCATGTCTATGGAAGCCTACGAGACACTGTACTGCAGCTCGGTAGCATTTGGCATGAGAAAAGCATTGCAAGCCCACGAAGAGAAGGAACGTCTTAGGGACAAGGTCAAACAACTCGAAACCGACAAGGAGACTCTCGAAGAAATCATCAATGACATGAAGATCAAGACTGAACAAAACGAACGGCGCAATGCCGAGCTGAGGGCTTCTGAGGAAAAGAAATACGCCGAAGAGGTTGCATTCCTCAAGAAGACCAATGCTCAACTCAAGGCTCAACTAGAAGGCATCACGGCACCAAAGAAATAAAAAGTAGAATTATATTTTATTATGTAAAACTGATTTGTCTTTTACTGATCCGCATCAGGTTCATCGATTTCATTGACAATCGGAGTTTGTTTGAACTGCTGAGCTGTTTCCTTTGCCTTGGGAGTTTCTGTTTTCTTTTCCACGACTGGTGGTTCTAACACTTCCTCAATGGGTGATGATTCCTCGTCGATTTCAGCTTCATCCTCCTGCGGAAGATCATCATAGATTGGAGCTCCTTCCGGTATTTGATCCTTTAGGGTTTCCATTTTGCTCATGTAGAGATTGTACACGTATTCAGCCATTTCAGACATGGAGCTGATGTTCCTGATTTGTTCTTTGAGGGGATCACCAATCTTTCGAGTAGTAGGGAAGGTGTCTTCTGTGAGAATTTGCAGCGTTTGGGGGCGTTTTGTGAGCTTGGAAAAGAAAAAAAAAAAAAACATTTTGAATGGAATCGATGCGATTCGGTTAAAACCTACCAACTCGAAAGTGGGTCGTAGCTCAAAGCAATTCTTAAAAAGCGACACTCGACCAAATATGTAAAGACCGAGACGTGCACGGCTCATGGCCACCACCAATCGGCGGACATCACGCAAATGGCCCACAGCCTTTGTCCTCACCAATGAGATCAGTATGTAGTCGTTCTGTTGACCCTGGTACTTGTCCACGGTCGTGATCTTGTGTGGCCAACCGATAAGCGGATTCTTGCCGCAGCGCAGGTTGATGACATCACGTATGAGATGCTTCTGCCCATTGTAGGTCGTTAGGATGGATACTTTTTCAGCTGGATAACCCAGAAGGCGCATGTACATGAACACAGCTACAATATACTCTGCTTCGGCTAGGTTCTATGCAAAAATGGACATGAGTGAAAGATGGAACATTAGAAGCAGTAACTCACCTGATAAAAGAATGGATTTGGCTCTGACTCGCCGACATTGTTAAAGTCTTCGACATTTATTAGCTGATAGTCATGAACGAAGCCCGCGTTGGCTTGTCTGTACTCGTCTCTTTTCAAAATGTGCTCCAAATCGTCCAACATCTTATAACGCCACTTGTATAAAGAACAAATACTCGATCTAGCGCGACCTTGTCCATCCAAATCAACAGTCGGCACTCCCAGTCGCACAAGTCGCGTAAACAAACTCTGCTCCATGTTTGAATACTTTTGGAAGGCCATATTTTTGATCACCGGAGGCAACTGATGGTGATCACCGATCATGATCCACCTTTTCAAGCGATTGAAACCATCCATAGGATTTTGCAGCAGCAGCGGAATGAACGTCTCAATCTCTAAGATTTGCGCTGATTCTTCCATCAGAATGTTGTCGTACTTGAATCCGAGGTTCACCAACTCCTTGCGTTTCAGAGCCGCGTGCGTACATGTCATTGCGATAATCTTTGCCTCCTTTACCAGAAGATACTTTGAGCGATCTAGACCACTGCGGAGTAGCTCGAAAGCTCGAAACTCCTCGAGTTCTGTAAAGATCCTCGAGATGAATCTAAAGCAGCCCTCAGCAATTGAGAGGTAATCTTGAAAGCTGTCGCCTTTAAACAGTGGTTGCGGAGCGTCCAAGAAAAAGTTAGTGAAAGGAAAGTGCTCTTCGAAAACTGCCTTCCATGTGGCTTCATCCTTGACGCTTGCCGCTGTTGCAATGTTAAGGAATTTCTCCCAACGCGCCATAACATTGTACAGATAAAAGTAGCCAGCGGTCTCACACGTGTAAGCGTTATCACCGGGAACCTTCATCGATTCCTGCAACTTCTGAACCTGGTTCAGCAAGTCTAAACGTTTAGCAAGGACATAGTTAACACGCCCGTATCGACTAAAGTCTTTTTCCGTTTCAAGTGCTTCCTCGCCATGACCCAAACGCAGTAGATGACGTTCGTCAATATCCAATGCCATGATTTTCTCAAACAGCTGATTAAGCGCCTGATTGGAGTGCGTCACAATGAGTGTGCGTTGGTTCGGATGGTTATGGTAGAGATTTGATATTATTTGAACGGCTACGTCAGTTTTACCCGTACCAGGAGGACCGACCACCAGGGTTAAACCAGGTTGCATTCCAGCTCGAATTGCTTCAATTTGAGTCGGTGTAAATCGGACTGTATTCCTAAAATAAAAATTCACATCAGACCAAGGTTGGATAAGGAGAATTTACTTACTTCTTAGGAGCATTCGAGACATAGGGTCCACGGCACTCGAAAACGTACGACTCGACTGTTATCGTCTTGGGAAGCTCAACAGTGTCTCGGCGTTGCTCTTCGTCCTCACTTTCATCATTTTTATTGGCAACGTCACCAAATGTCAATCGAAACGGAGGTTGAAGCACATCAGGATTCGATTCGGTGCAAACAATTTCATAGTTCGGGAAGCTGCTGCGAAGGTGATCGATATCAAGAAACGTATCGTTGAAGTCCAAAGATTTTTCCTGGTTTGTCATGCGAGAGTAGTGAGCGGCACTCGGATCACCATAGCCGAGGAGAATATCATGCAACCACGGTGGTACCACACACTCAGTATTCATGAGATGCCGAATCGTCTCCAAGACTGCCTTAAAATTGTTCTCCTTCGGCTTTCTCCTCATGATAATGTTGAACTCTTCATAAACGTCATCAGCACCCTTCAAGCAAGAAAAAATAATGATAATTATTCAAACAAATCTAGACTTTCTTTCATAAGCCGGTCCAATTGTTGGGATGCACAGACTTCATAGGCATCACCGCGCGTTCCCAATGAACCATCACGCAGGACAAAACGTAACAATCGACAGCTACAATTCCGAGGTAGTTAAGGAGTTTGTCTACCTCAGGACGAGACAGTCGAAACTCATCACTAGAAGGACCAAAGTCATGCTTGACGAGACCATTATCCTACCAGTCGTGCTTTATGGTGCCGAAAGCTAGACGATAATCAGGACGGCAGAGCTGGCGCCTTTGAAAAAAAAGTCCTGTGTCAAAGATTCGGTCCTGTCTGCGAGGAAGGCGAATGGGCGAGAAGACACAACTGCGATCTCTATGATCTGTACAACCATGTGCACATAGTCCGGAAGGCTAAAATCCGTCGACTACATTGGCATGGTCACCAACGCTCCTATATACCTCAGCGTTGGAATATAAAGTCGGAAAGTAGGAGAAGAAGATCTTGCGCTAAGAGCGCCTTGACAATCTGCGGACTGCTAGTGTTAAGCCCGTTATGCAGGCTCTTCAAAGCAGTGAAGAGAACTTTATTAACAACGCGCAGGTAAGAGATATCATGCTCAGGTATAATTTTCAGCCGAACTCTCCCAACTTTCAAAGTAATAGAGCTACAAAGCCCTCAGTTCTGATGGCCTACTAGTTTTCAAACATTGTCCGAATCACTGCCCTTCACGAAACAAATTGGTTAAAAACTTACTCGGAAGACGTGAGATATGCTCTACGAAGTATTTATACTGCCCGTTCTGACAACTATTCTGCCTCGGCTTAATCGGGAGAATCGACAATAATGCTTCAGCACTGAGGATGTTTGAAGCCCAGCCGGCAGCTTCAAAACGACAATGAAGACCTTGCCTCCGAGTTAAGGACCAAGTTATCGTAGATCAATACGAGTTAAAGGCTGCGTTTTGGAGCAGTCATAACTCCATGAGTGCGACTCTCTAAATGAAATTTCTCAACAGAGGCCATTCAAGATTGATGTGGAAAAGTTTGCTCCCAACTCCTGAGCAAAGAATCCAGCTTCTGGGACACACGGACGATATCGACATCATCGTTCGCTCTATTGAAGAACTACCTTAGAATCAGGACAAAACTTAGGACAAGGCAAAATACATGCTGTCAACCAAAAATAGATCCGTAGAACATCATCTCCATCGCCAGAACATTACGATTGACAACTACAATTTTGAGGTAGCTTAAAAAATGTATCCACCTCGATACTAATACGCAACCGTTGCTACTTCCGTTTGTCAAAACAACTAGGATCCTTACTCCTAACACGGACAGAAATACTGCTTTAGAAAACACTGAATTTGGAAGTCCTGCTTTATGGAGCCGAATGCCAAATGAATGGAGGAGAAGGCAAAACTGCGAACTCTACGAGCTGTACAAAGACGTAGATATAGTCCGGAAGGCAAAAATGCGTTGCCTACTCTGGCTCGGCCAAATCGAGAGAATCAACAATAATGCTCCAGCCAGAGTCTTCGAATCTAAGTCGCCAGGGTCAAGTAGAACAGGAAGACTGAACCTCCGGTTCAAGAACCAAGCAATCGCAAATGGTAGAAAGCTTGGTCTAACCAACTGGAAGCAGCGTAGTCCTTTAAAGTTGCAGAGCAGCTCTGCATCAGGCTCAATGTCAGATTCTTCCAGGATCGTTGACCGTTTAAGAGTAAGTTAGTCGAATCAACTTTAACCTGAGTAACTAGACTGGCGAAGTATACCATGGACATCAATCCTTTTATAATTTGATCTAAGAGCCATGGACTATGGTTTTCATTGCTGCGGTTCACTTGTTGCTTGACCAGGACTTTCATGATTTCTTACCCTATTTCGTTGCAAAGAATAGGCGTCTTCACGTCTACATAGTCAAATTTGTTCTAGAGGCAATTTTTGTGAGTTTGTATGAATGAGGTAATCTTCGAAACTACTCATTCGATTTCAAAAATTCTTGCAACAATATTTACAATGGACCTAGGCTATAAATTATCCAATTTAAATAGAATGTTCTTTCGTGGCGACCAATTGTTTTATTGAAGTTGTTGGTAGTTTTTTGCGAACGCTGTTCTAACGGTTATGGATATTCAATTGTTTTCTGAAGGAAAGTTTTAGAACTCAAAAAGTTCTATAAAAAAGTCCGCGATGGCATATCTCTATATGTTAAGGTCAATGCACAAATTGTTAAAATAATTAAAATAATTTTCTATGGCGCCAAGATGACATAAAGCTAAAAGACTTTTGTATGGACAAAAAGGTACGATTTTGCGTCGACGGATGGTAATAAGGCCTTTTGAAGTTATTCAACTTTTCTGAGTACACGAAATCTACGCGAACAAATTCGCAAGGAACTGCAAGATCCTCATGAAAACAAAACCAATTAAATAAGAAAAAATCTGTGTGTTACCTCTTGCAGAGCATCCATATCCAATCGATACTGATTAGAATCCAACCAGACTCTGTAGGTTCTCTGCTCTCCGGCAAGAATTGGCCGCGGATCAGGACCATCCTCTATAACACGTCCATTCGCATCCAGCATTCCTTCGATTTCACACCCACGGACGCTTACCAGTCCTACCTGCGGTATGAATGGTTCTCTTGGGTTGTATTTTGTACCTTGAAAAAAAAAACGTTTTTTTAATCACAATTCTACTCAGATATGTTTTTGTGTGTACTCAACTTACCATACGGCTGCGTTGGTTTAACAGTGATCAAGAAGCAAACATCGTGTTTCCTTAGATTCTCCCATTCCTCTTTAATTTCCCGCCGAACGCTGAGTGTTACCGAGATATCGGCCCTCACTCGTGATGGCTTCTTTTCACCAATATGTGGTTTGGCAACCTCAACAACTGCAAAGGAGGCAATTGGCAGCGCCATTCTAGCCCAGCCCCCAAACACTACATCACCTTCCTCCGACTGCCAGGGCAGCATTCGACTCACTGCGTCTTCAATGTCCTGACGAATTTCATACGTCGACTCGAGTCGAAACAAGTTAAAGTTTCTCAACAGATAGTCGTGCAGAGTCAAGAACTGCAGATTTAATTTGGGCAACGCAAGACATCCGTCTCCTGAATAGTACTCCGTCGGAACAATATTTTCATCCCATATGATGTCCTCTGTCGGGTAGAGTGGCATTTCGTTTAACGCCTCAAGCTGAGAGGAATGTCTCTCGTGACGAGAAATTAGCAGCTCCTTGAGAAATTCCTCGTCCAGTCGATGCCAAGCAAAGGGTGCCTCTAGTTCTTCTGGAACCAAATTCAAAAACGATGCAATCTCTTTCAGATTATGAGCGTCAAGAGCTCCAAAGTGTTTTTCGAGTGCTTCCCGGCTATCAACTGACGCAACATTCGACAACGCGAATATTTTTAAATCTGGAAATTTGGCGAATGCTGCACGTTGGAGGGATGTGATCTTCTTATAGTGCAGCTGAGTCATGTCGTGGTCGGTGAGTGGATCGCCAGTTACGTCGTTAATCTCGAAGCGCGTGTAGAATTTCAGCATATCGAGCAACTGCAACAAAATGTTTAGTGAATGTTTTGATTCGATTAACAGGAAATGAAATTGTTAGCCCAGAGTGAGCTTTGAAGTTTTATCTAGTTCCCGGATCAAGTTCACGGCACTATCATTGGTATGGTTGCCCAGCATTGAAGTGTCTGACTAAGTGGGTGACCATAACATAGTGGTGTCGCCACCGACTTGTCACGCTGGAGTTCCTGTGTGCTTTATGACGAATAAAGCAAAGCAAAAGCGACTACAACATTTTGTTTCTTCTGTTCCAGTATGATTCTAACCCACGAGAGCTATCAAATAATAAAATAAGTACAAGCGTTGATGCCTTGTATTCCATTTATTCACTATGCTTCCATTGCTTGGATAGAAGGACTCAACTATTCCAATTGCAACTAAATCACGTTAAAGTGTTCATTGTTGACGACCAGGCGGTGAAGGCAGTCCCTTGACAATTCAAGCCGACACAAGGACTCCAATTAGTGCCCGTGTCTACGTTAGCAATCGTTGAAAATTCAAATCATGAAAGCTGCAAAATAACCTGTTAAATGCTGAATGTGCGTTGGGTAAACACTTCAACCTGGTTTAACATGTAAGTTGTGAGTGAGTATTGCTTGGAAGATGCCTGTCCGAAGTACAACATCAAAATAACCACCAAACGGCGCCCGAATCACAGACTTTTCGGCACCTGCTAAAACTGGCAAAGGATAACCGCAGCAACCCAGCTTTCCCCAGACGGTAAAACTGGTAGCCAAATCGAACACACTTGCTGATGGACGCAGTAAAAATTTCGGATATTCGCACGTTCATATAGGATAATCTCGACTCCGGTCACTTTTTAGTAGCAACTCTTTTTTAGAGCCCACTGTCCAATGCTGAAAAGCCGACAGCAAAAAGTTGGTTTGAAACTGGGCGCCTCAGAACACCGGATATAGCTAGAGCCTACACAGAGCATGCAAGCATATAGGGCATGGCTCTCAACTGAGATATTGCCTTCCACAAATGTCAACAGAATTTGGTCACAATGCTCCAGGAAAAATAAGAGTCTAGCAACACCTAGACTATCCATGAATTTAAAAGGATTCTTGTCATCCATCAGCAGAGAGTTCAAAATGGTGGAAAGTATGCCCCAGAATATCCCTCGGGTTTGAGAGAACGAAAGCTTGCTCAACGATTAAAATATAAGCTCAGCTCATACAAGACATACCGACATATCGCCAATAGGTCAAATGTTCACACCAATTTCAGGAAAAGACCAACGAATTTCAAGCCGGTACTCAAAGCTTCTTCAAAGCTGTATACGCAATTTGGACTCTAAGCAACCGAGGTATCGCAGCCCTGCTACGGATTTCGTCAAGGAGATGTGCTGCCATCCAATTTCTTCAGGATAGTTCTTGAACAGGGACCCCTATTGTATCTTGGGGAGGTAGGCAAGGCAAACAGACATTCCGTTCTTATGATGAAGATCAGAATGTTTTTTGGATTGTCTAATGTCCAATGGGAAGCATATCTCTTTGAGGAAGATACACCTTCTTAGCCAAATTAGAACTGTGTACAGCCGTTTCGTCGTCTTCCAAACAGAGGCGGCATTCGGTGGTTGTACTGAGCCCTAGTTTGGTTAGATGTGATCAGAAGGTGCAATGGCCTGAGAGGCCACAGGCTTTCTAAAGAAGATTATCTGAGTCCCGGTAGATTTCTCCAGTGGGCAATGCGTAGCTGTGGCTTTCCCACTTATTGGTCAGACCTGTGGTCGTAGTCCAAATTACGCCACAGAAAGGTTCCGGACCAGTGAACGCGTTATTTAAGCCAGCCAAAAAAAATGGCTTCTCGGGCTTATAGCTAAGATCAAAGTGTAAACAAGACCTTAGTGCAAATCCCAAGAAGACTCATCGATGCTACATCGGTTTATCCAAACAGCTAGGATCAAATGTTTAAAAATCCTGCTGAACAAAACACTGACAGCTCCATATAAGTACGATCCGTTTTGTAAGGAGGTCGAATGGATAAGAAGGTACAACCACGAGTTAAAGTTGGTTGTCTAGCTTGGGAGCTGAAAACCTTCGATTACAATGGTTCGGCCAAAACATACTAATTCAGAATCTTCCTCCAGTTGAGAGGGTCTGTACCCAGGTTCACAAAAAATAGAAAGGAGAAAGAAGGAATTTCATTCCACAAACGCTGCATTAAAGTCTTAAAATCTTTAATAGAAAACGATTTAAAAAATCAAAAAAAAAAAAATATTCTCACAGGACACCCTTTAGAATTAAAACTCCATTCGTTCTCTTAATCTCAAAAGCCACGAAGACCTACCTCATTTAGATTGAGAGTCAGCCAGCAAAGTCATTATATCATCCAGACAGTACTCTACACATCATCCGGCAGAGGCACAACCATGTGTTCTAGAACACAATAGGTGAGTTAACCAAAACGACACACAAACCCAGGCAGCACACCTTTCCCCTTACCAATCAAAAAAAAAAAAAAAATAGAATAGGTCTAAGTCTCAGCAAGTAATAAACAACCGGTCTCATACCAACAACTCCAGGTAAGTCTTTACGTGGTAGTTTCCCAATAGTTGATGATGATGATGGGATTTCGAATATGGAGTGTACCTGCAACTCCTGTTCTGACTTTCCTGTATGCACATCCACATATGTACTCCTCGAGTATATATGTAAATAAGTAAAGAAAGAAAAATAGACCAGATGTAATTTAAGGCACGCACGCTGTCGTTCCATTCTTTTTTTTTAGGTTAGTTATGTATTATTTACACAAATAAATTTAGGGTGTCTCCAGCTTATGTGTACCTGTAAAGGTATTTACCTATTAAATTGACTGTCTAGGAGCCAACGCACAAGGGGAAGAATAAGTGGAACATCGGATTGGAAATCCATGGCGACAAATATCAACAGAAAAGTTGGGTAAGTCACTTGGCGGGAGAAACATTATTGCAAGGGCGGATGTCACTCCATGGCACTTCCTTAACAAATGCAAATGGCATACGTACATACATAACAGCAACATCGACACATAAGTATGCACACATTATCCTTCCTGCTGTAATAATGTTGCCCCTCGATTTGAAATGTTTTTTGTGATGTTGCGTGTGGTTTGAACACGAGACTGTATACTAAGTACCTCCATTAATAAAATGACATTGCATTATGTTTGGTATTTTATTGACAGTGGTGATGAAAAGTATTAATACTGAATTGAAAGATATACTGATGGTAGTTTAAAGAAATTAAATAGGGAACTTAACATTGTTTTTCATTGCTTCGGTAATTCGAAGATAATTTGTAATATTTTTCTATGTAACAGTTTTACAACTTCTACTCATGAAATGGAAGGGATTGATTTACGAAGGCATAACGAGTGTAAACAAGTAAATATCGAAACATAAAATTATTTAAAAATCATTTTAAAAATTAATAAGCACGCATTCATTTCGTTTGTGATAAACAAATTCACTTTCGAAGTTTTACTTTTTTTTATTCTCTTTCGAAGCATTAATCTGTCACCGGGCACCCTGTATATCTCAAAACAAGGCCTTAATGTTCAAATTGTTCACTTCTTTTTTTGCTTTAAAAGCAAGGTTATGATCGCCTTTTTGGTTTAAATAAATATTGACAGATTTATCGGTTATGGGACTACTGCATCCCTTAACCGTCAAATGCTAGTCTGGCGCATTTGTTTAATCCTGGCGTTCTTAGCTCTGGCTCTTTCATATTGGAACGGTTATTGTTATAGCCAATCTGACCGAGTTCGTAACATTTTTTTTTGAACATGACACTTTCAGAGACAGAGGCGATCAGGCTCCACTCTTGTTAAGATGGGTTTTTTTGACATGAAGGCTCGAGCCTTGGATTATTGAATTTCTTGATCGATCAAGCTTAAATAAAGGGTAAGCCATCTAACGTTTTTTTTCAACAAGTGCTTATTTCGTGAATGGTAACACGTAGCTCATGTCTGATTTGACAGATAATTACATCTACTACATCAATTCACCGTCGTTCTCAACAATTGAACATTTCGGAGACATCAGTGAGACGAATTTTGCATATAGACCTTGGTATGACGCCATACAAAGTTCAATTGGTTCAGGAGTTGAAGCCAACTGACCATCCAATGCGTTTTCGCTTCGCTAAGTGGGCCTGCGATCGACTTTCAGAAGATGCCGATTTTGCCAAAAAAAAATCATCTTTTCAGATGAAGCTCATTTTGATCTTGGCGGGTATGTAAACAAGCAAAATTGTCGCATTTGGGGCACAGAAAACCCGCACGCATACATTGAAAAGCCGATGCACACAAAACGAGTCACTGTTTGGTGCGGATTTTGGTCCAGAGGCATAATTGGGCCATTTTTTTCAAAAATGAGCAACGAGTGGCCGTTACAGTCAATGGCGATCATTATCGGGCCATGTTGAACGAATTTTTGTTCACAAAAGTTGAAGAGGAGGATATTGGCAACATTTGGTTTCAACAGGACGGCGCTACGTGCCACACAGCCGAAGCTACACTCGATGTTTTGCGCCCTGTTTTTGAAGATCGCATTATCAGCCGCAAAGCTGATGTCGTTTGGCCACCTCGGAGCTGCGATAAGTGTTACGCCGACAAGCCAGAGACAATTGACGCTTTAAAGGACAATATTCGTGAAGCCATTGTTGAAATACAGTTGCACACAATCGATAATGTGCTTAAAAATTGGACCGATCGTGTAGGCTACCGCATGGCCAGTCTTGGCAGCCATTTGAATGAAATTATTTTCCATTATTAACCGGAAGGATTGTACTTTCAAATAAAAAAAGAAACTTGAGAAAATATTCAGCAGCAAAAAGTAATTTGGCGGACCCTTTATGTGAACTTTATGTAAGTGGCCTAACTATTAGTTTAGTGAGCATCTTTCGGCCACAGAATATAGCAGAGTTTGACCGATAGCTGATTCCACGATCGTCATCACAAGTTGCTCCACAATTTATCATAGCTTCCAGGTATTTAAATTTTTCAAAGCTTTAGGGGAAGAGTTTTTCTATTTATCGTCTGGTAGATATAATGGACTACACAGTGCTCATTTTTTTTCACTGAGATAACAATTCCTCCAATCCAATCGTTAAAGTTGCCAATTTAAACAAGTGACCGAATATTTTATTCAGCAACTGTCATGTTAGCACTTGGCACAAATCAAATCAATTCAATATTACCGGTTTCCGTTTGTGCCAAAACCTATAAAAACCACTTAAAGAGAACCCTGGGGTCCCGGCTACATCGTGCACTTATTAAGAGAGTGGTTTCCTCTACATTTCCCTCTTCCAACCAGTTTTCTCCACTCCTCACACCACCAAACCCGAGCACAGACACAACGAAGACCCATTGTATCTGAACAGAGTATCTACAAACGATTCCAACACTGCTGCTGTCAATCGCCTTTAAAACGTGCTTGTGAAAAGGTCGTGCCGGTTTTTTGTTTTTGAAGTTTGGTCGTGAAACCTCGCCGTACTTTAGACTGTTTAGGGTCTGAGTCTCTGTGAGACGACGACTGTGCGGCTTAATAATTATTATCTCAGTCGTTGTAAATTCGTAATTGTGGTGGTGGTGTACTAAAATAAATGACAAAAGTCGTCATCAACTAAAAAAACAAAAAAGGAAATGAAAACAATTGAGCCTCAAAATTCTTTCGAATTCGCGTAGCACTCGACGAAGATCCAACCATCCGCAGGAATTTCAGTCTCGGATTGCTTATTTTTGTTATAAAAAGAAGACAACGTTCTTAAAATTCTAGAGTTAATAAAATACAATCGTGGAAGCGTGGAGAGATAATCGTACGCGAAAAAAACGAATACGAGTGCGCTCAAATTTCGAATGCAACGAAAATAACGAATTTCCTCGTGTTTCTGTTTTTTTTTTTTTGTTATGATTGCATTCGAGGGGGCAGTGGTTTGATGGTGGGTGTGCGCGGTAGACAGTGAGGAAAAAATGATGATGAGTCAGGAGAGTGGCCAGGCGTGCCGACGTCATAGATGGCCGACGAGTCTGTTAATGGCTTTGGCGGTGCTGAGCTTGTCTCAATTGAGTGGAATTGGCGGTGAGACACTGCCGCAGCAACAAACCGATCGTGATGATGTTAACCTGGTGCAGGTGAATAAATGTTGCGAGAAATTCGAGGTTCATTTGGATACAGTGTGCACCCAAGTGAATGATACAGGTGAGAGCATTTGCATATTTGCACGTGTGTAAACGGTGACTATAGGTTTGTGAATAAAGTTGCTGTTGCGTGTATCAGTGACACTTAAAGAAATGAGTCAACTTGTTTAACAAACAATTTATAAGTAGTTTTTTTTTTTCAACTGGTCAATGGGTATTGAGTCAACATTTTAGGCGGAAACTAGGAAATTGAGTGGGTAGCCGGCGTTATAGAACCGGATATCATTGAACTCGTAGCACTTTTGGGATCTACAGTTTCTAGCCGACTTTGAAAGGCTCAGAGCAGAGGACTGCCGATCACTTGCGAGAGATGGGGTCGTGAAAATAAAATCACAGATTTGAACCCGAAAGCTCACGTTCACCAGCCGACGCACTAGCCACTGCACGCATTACAACTACAGTAAAGGGATTGCTGTCAATCACTGCGTCAATTCCATAAATATTGATTTCTATTAATAACCACATTGGACTCTGACGAATTATGCGTAAGAAGAAACTTGATTCCAAGCTTCATAGGAAACTAGCTGAAGCAGACATATGAATCAATTCGTTTTCCATTCAACGGAAGTCATTAATCGGGCTAAAAAATATATATTAGCACTATTAAATCTTTCATTCAATCAGATTGAAATGCTTTAGAATAATTAAATCAAAGACGTTGACGTGAGAAAACCTTGACATTTGACGAGGATAGATCGAATAGTGGGAGCACTGAACTAAATTTGGTTTCCAACTGGATACACTTTAATGTATTGCCGAACTCTGCAAATCCGGGATTTTTGGCAGAGCCAACCTGATCGTTCGATCCGAATCCTTTTCCGCCATTAATTCTTTTCCGTGGACATATAGAAAAACGCAGTGATGGGTCAGCAATTCGATCAATATTGCAGTGGAGACTCCAAAGGTGGTAGTCATTATGAAGACGAATCGGCTCATTAATTCAGCAAAGCAGAGGCTAGTGATCGTTATTCCATCTCTCGAACAGGTTTACGCCTTTTTTTGGAGCGGATTCGGCTGGTGAAATCCATAGTTTCAATTACTGCTTGCGCCATGGCAGTTCGGTCACGAAGCAACAGATGTATTCCACCCGATTGTTCTTTTACCAAAACCGCTTGTTGTCTGGCACTGGCGCCGACATCTTTCTCATACAAAATCTTTCGTGCAGAATATTCTGATTTCGTTCCAACGAGATGGCAGTTATCATATCGATTAAGACTTCTCACTCGGTGCTCTGTCATCACCAGATCATGGACTTTTTTTACGTTTTACGTTGTTGTGATCTTTTTTGGGCATTTCGCGCGGTCCTGGTCGAAAACATAAGTTTGACAGCGACGAAATTCATCCATTCAAGTTTTGACGGTCCTCGCACAAGGAGAACTGTCGCTTATTTAGTGGCATAGACACATTTTTTTTTTAATTATTTGCTCGCTCTTCAAGAGGATATTAAGATAGACAGCACAGAGCGAGCGGAAGAATTAGGAGAAGAATGAAAGATTGTGTAGTGGTTTGAGAAACTCAGGTGTAATTGGTTTCAACTCACTTCCGTGGGTGGAGCCCGAAATGGGACGGACGATTTTGATATCGACCTATTGGCTTTGACCTTATTCACAGGATTTTATTCGACATTGGTTATGATCTATGAACTTTAAAAGTTTGGAAATTTTAACTTGAACACCCCGCTGTCAGTGTTTTGCCTTCACAGTAGAGCCATCTACACACAATCTACACAAACCGCTATTTTGAAAACACGAATTAAGAAATAAGCCGATACAACAACCACTACAACAACGCCACCCTTTAGTCAGACTACTATCATTGGTCGACCAACCCAGTGATAGTGCCATTAACTTGATCCCATTGGCAAATGGTGACTGGACCAGATTCGAAAAACTAGAACACTAGTCTAGGAATCGAACCTGGGACCTATCAATTGAATCAATTGAAAGGCAGGCGCTCTACCAACTTCGCCACCCAGCCACTTAAAGCTCCTTGGCCGTAGTTCAATGATGTCGAGTCCAGACTAAGTTCGTTTTTTACTAGAGGAGACTAAAGGAACGATATCGTTGCAGATGGAATAGGCTCCAGAGGAGCCTATGTGTTGGTGTCCGTGACTGAGTGGTTAATTTCTCGGACTGCTGTGCTGTCTCGCTCTTGCGAATGACCGAATTTTCAATGAGTACATTTGTACGTTCTTCCAACACCATTTGTGTGAATGAATGAATGGCGAAGCAAGTCCTTGGACTCGTTTCTCATTGCACTATTCTGCAAACCTGGCCAGAATATCTTGAAACTGGTGCGAGTGATGATCGGCGTAAATAGATGCATACAAATTGTGGATACTAAGAACAGATCAAATACAAAACGTAGTCACATTGAGTGACTCCTGGGAAAGGTTTCAAAAAATACAATTTTGAGGTTCCAAAGACCATAACGTAATCCAACTACGTTCGGACCCATGCAATAATGACAGAGGGAAAACCAAGAGCAGGCAGTCATCGGTTTGAACAATATCAAGATCTTCTTCCTTTTTCAAGGCACATGCGATTTGTGACACGGAAACTGTTTGTGGTTTTCGATGTCTCTCAAAAATAACCTTGTCGATTCCGACGTTGGATGTTTTTAAAATGGAAAACATTGCTGATGGTGCTATGAAAAAAACTCGCGAATGGTACGCTTTTTTTTTAAATAATAAGAAAAAAAAACGGTCAAGTGCAAGTCGGAGTGCAAGCCTCGAAAATTTATCCCACTTTTGTTTGTAGTAACCTAAAGGTTTAGTTTCCCTTCAGAGTATCTAAAAACAGCAAAAAAAAAAAGGTATAACTTTTGAATTTGTCAAGTGAGAAGCTTGATTTGTAACAGCTTTAAGGAACCGCAGTCATTAATATTTGGTATTTATTTAAATTGTGCTAACAGACAGACAGACCACGAAGTGATCTTATAAGGGGTTCCGTTTTTCCTTTGGAGGTACGGAACCTTAAAAAAAACATTTTATCGTTGTTTCGGTTACAATGCTGTACGAGATGTGGTTCAGTAAATACAGCCAAAAGTTCTTTATGAAGAAGAGACCTCATGTTCAGCAGTGCGTTACAGTTACGACGGAGCCACGGATACCAAATCACGCTACCAGCAATTGAACATTTTCTAACTATTATGAATGGGTTCTTTTTCCTTCTTAAGAATTTCCATAGATCCTGCCTTCCGCTTTCCTGAATCAAGCATGAGATCTTGCACTCAACAGTCGGACAAACTTATGGTATTGTCCCTTAAATACGACCCCATTGACCACTTCAAAAATCAGCTATAGACTGTCAAAACAGTTGGAAAATCAAATCGTCTGCATATAATCTTTATTTGAAAATCTAATAGCGTCTACCCTCAAAGAGACAGCTGGTAATTGAATTGGAACAAGACCTCAAGCGATCCATAGTGCCCTACTTTCATTCCAACGCAGAGAATAGCTTCATAAATTAAACAATTTTTAATGAACTATTATGTGGACTTCTTAATAATTTGCAACGCAAACGAACCAGACGTTTACTTCTCGCCAAAGAGGAAATCTATAAACATTTACAGACTTCACACTGACCATAGCTGGCGATTCATAATAATTTATTTATGAAACTTGAGATACAAACAATGACTAACCGCACAGAAGAACAGATACTTTCGCACACAACTCTCTCGATCTCGAATGAATAAATCGGATCTTCGTTTTCGACGAAAACAAAACAAATCGAAAGCATTTCGATTGGAAGTCTCGAGATTCGTAATACCTCGTCAACGATTCGGGAGTCTCTTGCGACGCATAGCATCTTGTGGACTTAATTGATGCATTATTTGCCTTTTCATCTATTTGTTCACTTTATTTATTGCAATTCGTTGTGGCGGCACGACGGCGTTGGGTTACAATTCATCTCGTGCCACATCGAATGTACGAGTTTATCTGCACAATGGTCGCATCGCATCTAGCGGTTAAACGCGTGTACATTGTGGCATTTAGTTGATTCAATTTACACCAAACAAACATTCAATTCTTGTCTGGTTCTATTTTATGAAGCCAACAATGTCCCAATGGTACTCGTATTCGATTCAGCTAACTGCAGGTGCTGGACAGTGGAATGAGGCTGTTCCTTGTTTTTTTTTTTTATTTGTCTGCGATTCAGAAGTGGCAGGAAGCAATTGATGACTCTTGGGAGTCCATTGAACTTTTTATTTAGCTCGAGTTATATGGACAGACCAGGTCTTCAATCTATTTTTTTTTTGCACAGCAGCTGACTTGCCCTAAATGGCCATTCAATTAAGACTCGTATCGTGGTAGTGAAGAACAGTGTTTCTGGTGATTTATTCTTTGTTAAACTCTCAGCGTACTCGTAAAAAATCGGCTTGTTACAAAAGTAGGCGGGGTCCTTTGACTCCCTCACTCTGTTGTCAGACTGTGGTCGTTGGGATTTAAAATGTCATACGGGCGGGACACATTTAGGGAAGCTGTTAAATAATTTATGACTGTCGTGATTTATGTGAGCCGAAGGGAAATTTTGTTTGTTTTTTTTTTTTGTGAGGTGTATATGAGTACAATGGGAGAATTGAACAATATTATTTATTCAAAAACTATTCTATTTTTGGTAATACTTTCGAATTGAATGTCCTTTATATCAGACAAGAAGGTTATGACAATAAATTGCGTATCAACAATCGAAATGTGTTTCGTTTGTAAGCACCTGTAGTTTCGAACTGATGTGTTCGTAGACTCCTGCGATCAGATGCGCAGGAGTACATTTCTCAATAAAACTGAAAATGGAGAAACATTTATGAGAAAAGCTTGCAACAGCAAACACAAGATTCGATATAAAGAGAACATTAAGAGTTTCATGAAAAGCCTCGAGTTGTAACACGCTATTGATTGAGACTGATGATTACATCCTCAAAGTTCTTAGATTGCCAAATGTAGCGGCTTTCCACGCCTGAAATGATGTGGTGCGGCGTAGATGAATGAATCTGAATTTAAATGCTGACGAGTATCGAAAACGGAAACCAATACTCTAGCAAACAGTGATCTGCGAATTTACTACCTGGATCAAAATGTTCTCGGAATTTATTCAGAAAATTAAAAATACAAGATTTTTCATCAAAATCGATGTCGTCTCCTTCAAAGAACTACCCGTCAGCACCTGATCAAATCCTTGAAACATTTTTATAATTGGTTTGCTGTAAAGCCACGGGGCTATCTTTGATTTTTCTATGATCTGATCTCGAGTGTTGTAACGCGATCGGCTGATCAGTTTCTTGAGTCGATCGGAACGGAAAAAGTCACAGGGAGCAAATCGTTCCGTTTTTATCCAATGCGACCCCTTCTTTGAATGAAATTCAAGTATTTTGGCACCAGCTTTGCAGTGACACGTCTAAGGCCCAAATCATTAACCAAAATGTCCTGAGCGGATCCAAAAGCGATTTTCAACTCCCCTGCCATCTTTCTCTGGTTCTTTCTTGGATTTTTGTCGATGGCCTGCCACTGCGTTCATCATCGTTGAAGGATTCGCGATCACTTCTGAAAATTTCGTGCCACTGGCAAACGACAAATCGCTGCCGTAACACTTTCCAAACATTTCCAATGTCGTCGTACCATTAAAATCGTTTTAACGCATTTTTACAGCTAAAAAAAATCGAAAACACGCACGATCAAAGATGTACTCAACGGCGTCACTTTTACAAATGTCAAGTTTTCAAGCTAAAAATGTCGTAGAATGTCAATGACAGGTGTGACAGCCTAAGAAAAAAAGAGTGGTGGTGATTCTTTGACTTTTATAAAAAGGTTCTGTTCAAAGATTGTGCAGCAGTCTTGAGGGATCTGCCACTGCTGGAAACAACGTTGCAAATCGTTTTTTGATACGAGTGCGGGTGGTTCCTCCAAAACGGCTCTTTCTCTGTTTCGAATATGAGGACTAGAAATTGGTTCATTGATTGAACTCATTTATGCAAGTCTATTTAGCAGTGATCACGGTGTTAGAGTTAGGTAACTTGTTCCTCATCATCATGTCCTGTGCGATCTCTAAGCGATGTTGCTTCTGCTGAATAGTTGACAAGTTTGGCACAACTTTTCGGTTAAAATGGAATGCAATCCCGAAGAATATTTCATACGTCGATGCTAAGTGTCCTTTTTGTTGAAAGCAAATTTTACCGACTGGATTCCAAGATTTGATAGTTTGAGCATTTTTTTGCTGACAAGGGCACACTGTATTGCAAAAACTTGTAAACTTATAGGTGTCTTGTAAAAAAGTTCGTGCATAAAATTATGTCGGTTATCATAATTTTGAAGGCGGTACATTTTTCGTCTTTTCCGAGTAACAGTCTGCATAAGGGTCTTTTTCAAATTCTCAACGTAGTCTATGTTCTTCTTGAACGTTTCCGTCTTTTTCATTGAACGCATCTCTTCTGGTTTAAAAACATTGGCATTGGATTCCTTTCATGATATTTCTCTAAGCGTTTGATAGAACACTTTTTGTTTCCCTTCTTCTTTGCTCATAAAACACGCAAGGATTTCGTCCATTGGTTTTGTTGTGATGGCCAAGGCAACATCTCCGAATGCTTGAAGGTCGAATAATTTTTTTTTAAATGTTGTTTCCAACTTCTTGAGATAGGAACACGGTGACGTCGAAATTCTTCATGATGTTTTTCGGGATTCTTGAAGTCCTTGAAGCGGCCCGCTCAACTTCTTTTGTTGCATTTTAATCCGATGAAAGATAAACAAGCTTACTAAAAACCAAAGTTTTTGAAATATTTAAATCTAATCCAGATCTGGTTGTTTGGATGGGCTTTATTACTCGTCACCTACGCCTCAGAAGGTTTTGGTTAGGGGGGTATTTGCAGTGAAATGGAGGGTATAATAGGATGTCTCTGGAGCAGCTTGGTTAATACGATCGGGAAATCCTTTAGTTTTTTTACAAAAGTCCATGATTTCATCGGTTATTTTCCTTTTGAAGTGCGTGAGATCTTGCACCAGTATTTTGTGTCGCAGTCTCGATGTTGCTGAGCAGTGGCAGCTCTGTCTCCCCACAGTTTTAGCATGTTGAGGTTTCTATTAGTCCTGTTCAAGTGGATATTTAGATAAATCTGCTGGTCCATCCATTAACCGTAGATATCTCTGGCTAGAGCTTAGAGCTTGTTTCGCTACTTTGCTTCTCGGTTTATCTACTATAGATTTTGAGGTTTTTCATGAAGTAAGGTTGGCCGTTTTTTTACAGCTCTTTAAATGGCAGTCAGCCGGACGCTTATTTTCCTTACAGGGTTGTTGTCCCAATATCCTGTTCCCTTTCTTGCTAGCTTGTCAGCTATTTCGTTATCGTTACACCTTCGTGTCCGGGTACCCATGTTAAACCGACTTCGTTTATTACTTAGCCTTTGATCTGGACTGTATTTTGTATTGAAATCGAATTGGTAAGAGTTTCGAAACTTTCAAACGCACTCTCAAATTGCGCACGATTCTTCGTATGGTTTTGATTTGTTTACTTTGATTTACATGCGATTCAATTGGGTTTTTTTTCAAAATCTATTGTAGTGTTGAAATTTGGCCGACAACGCCGTAATTTTTGACCAAAACCTAAACCAATTTATTTACAAACATTAACTAATCATATTTTACGAACCGTTTTTTTTTCAGAGTTCTTCCAGCCAATGTTCACTAGCTACAGCGGCGAACACAACATTCCAGTGAAGTTCAAATTTGTAATTGGCGTTCCAGGATGTGGATCAATGCAAACGTGGCCAATTTACCACTACCCAGGTGTAAGTTGTGACTTTATTACACTTCTCTAGTCCTTCTTCATGTTTTTTCCTTGCAGAGTGCCGATAAATTAGTTCTCCTTAGCGATGGTAAACTTCGGCATTATACAAACACAGATGAAGATCAATATGAACATGCTGACTATCAAGATGAAGATGATGATGATCGCAAGCCATTGTTCCATGACTACAGACAAGGACAGTACTGCATTGATAAGGTAGTTACTGTCACAAAAAAAAACATTTTCGATTACTAATATTTCGCTTCACTTTTAAGGCAATTTCCACAAGTGGAGACCACAGAACGATTCTCTTTGCCAACATCTGTTTGGCAAAGAAGGAAATCAAATGGACCGATACGAATTTTCTTCTAAAGAAAATTCTAAATCCCATCTTTCATGGCATCTCCATTATTATCCTCCTTATAGTCGCGATCGTTTACTTCATTTTGCCAACATTGAGGTAAGCATTAACTTTGTTGTCGTTGTTTCACATTGAACATCGTTCCATTGCAGAGATTTAGTGGGGAACATAATAACAACGATTGCTGTTTGTCTCATGATCAGTCAAGCGGCGGATCTAGTCAGCATCTTCACCGAACTGAGCAGTCACGTTAGTTTCATCATAGCCGGTAAAGTTTTTCTCCCATCAAAGCTTAGAATTCCTTGTGAATTGACTCTTTTTTAGACACGATTCTGTATATAAGTCTCTTGGGGGCATTTTTCTGGTTAAACTCATTTGGCTACTACATTTGGAAAACTTTCAGGTACGCCACTCTTGCTTCATATAAATTCACATTCAAAACATGCCTCCTTTGTGCAGATCGAGAAATGTTTTTCTTCGTGTAACCGATGGAAGAAAATATTGTTACTACTCAGCGTATGCGTGGGGAGCCACGGGGTTGATGGCAGCAATGGCAATCTTCTCGCACTGCTTCCTCGATGCAGAGTCTTATAAGAAGAAGAATGTCATTGGAGAGCAAGAGACCATCGGTTGGCTGGGAATAGCGATATTCTTCTCGCCAATTGCGTGTACCATACTTATAGATATCTTTTTTTACGTGACAACTTTGAAGTTGATCAATCGCAGAAATGTCTACGGAAGGATTCAGCATAAACTGAAGGCGAAGTAAGTATTCGATGGGCCACTCTTGTGTGTGTTTTTTTAAATACTCATTATAACTCGCCCTTAGCTTCGTTATGTACGCCCTTCTGCTGCTAGTGATGTCGATATCATGGGTTTTCCTCATTCTATCGTGGTTAAAGTACGATGGACTTATCTATGCTCACATCATTGTAAATGCCTTGCAAGCTCCGATGGTTTTATACATTTGTGTCCTGCGACAAAAGCATGTTACGTTCCTATTAAAGAAGTCGTGCTGTTACAATGAGCCACCATCTTCGAATGATTGGGGCGACGAAATGAATTACATGAATGGCAACGATTATTGAGAGCGATTACGTGCGAAAGTTTAACTTGAATCTCTCCAATGTATAAACGTTTGTTAGGCTTAAGGACTTTTTTTCTGTAATTTAAATAGAAGTAGCACTAAAGTGTACTTAAAGAAATTATTGTATTTATTGTTTTAGTCTTTTTAAATGAAAATTAAAAAAAAAAAATAGGAACGAAGGAAGGGAGTGCTCCAATTGTTTTCAATTTACGTTTTCGTCAACAAAAATAGGTTTTTTTTAAGACACTTTTTTTAACGGTCGCTGATTTGTGACGCTGGCAATCATCAAGTTCGAGTGTAAAACAAGAGGAAACAAATACCTTTCTGAATGCGACGGCGGACGACTTCTCTCGATGGAATCAATTGTGTGTTCACAGCTTCAAATTGAAGCACACATCACACTTTAACTGGGCTATTTTAATATGAGGTTTTTCGAAAAAGATAGAAGCAAATAACTCTCATGTGGTCACATGTGAGTTTTTCTAACCTACTTCTCGTGCTTGGATTGTGCCGTCGAGGATACTTCTTAACAAGGTTAAAGACTTCATTATTGAATGAAACACAGACAGATAGAAGAACGAGAGAACCACTTATAAAAGATTACAACGCGGAACGTGTACGTTAAGAGCGTGCACCAGAGGCATACGCACACTGTTGTCTTCTGGTATTGACCAGTAACTTGCATCTTACCTCACGCAGATCAAGGCAGCAGCAATCAGATAAGTATTGCCACAAGAAGGAATGAGAACATCCTACGTAGAGAAAAGTGATTCCACGGAAGGGATTATTGAAGTCCTGATAAGAACAAAAGCGTCACGTACAGAAGTTCTTTACGTTTCTTTCGTTCTTTTTAGCCTTTGGAGTATGTAGCATCAATCGCGTTAGCAATCGGTATTGCGATAATTGCGTTCAGATGAGCGGTTGGTGCATAAATACGAAATAAAACAATTCCCAGAAGATGAACATTAACAATAATTTCCCCGCAAAGCTTTTTCCAGATCATTGAACCGCGAATCCAAACGTTTTTTTCATAACGATAAGAGATGCTGGGACTACAGAATGTCGCACTGATACAACCTTACCGCACTTTTAAGCCTTTCCACTTCTCAAGGAGTTTTTGCAAAACTCTGAATAAGCTCGTACATTATCCACATCTACAAGAAAGGCCGTAAATCGACGTATCGATCTACATAACAAATACTAAACTCTCGTGCATTCTGAAGCGCTTTCAGAGCATCATAAACAATATTATGTATTTTGATTGCAAATCCATTATATCTCCAAACAAACAAGAATTCCTTAGAGGTAGGTCAACAACCACCAACTTAACTGAATTCGTTTCTCGAACCATCTGTGCTTTGGAGGAAAGTAAGGAAGTTGACGTTGTAGCCACCGACTCCAGCAAGACTTTTGACTAAATCTCCCACAGTATTATTATTTAAACTTAAAGCTCTTGGCTTTCCAGCAGCAGGAAGACCGTCTATATGATCTTCCAAATCCAATCCATTTATAGCTTCCTCAGAAGTCGCTTAAGATAGAAACGTTGGCCAATGATTTTTATCTTAACAATAATTGATGTCGATCTTATCATCCAAGACGCGTATATTTCTGTATATGCCGATGATATGAACATATAATCCAGCGTGGTTTCATGCCTCATACATCCGATAAGCTTCTTAATCCGGTGCGAAAAAAAATTCCAGGAGGCAAATTTCAGGCCTTCACATATACGCGCATCCTGCGAATCGAGGCCGACCAGCGCAGATTATTTCGATTCGAACTGTGCGGTGCGGTAGAAAGATACAATCTTCCGCCTTCTTCACATCGCCTGCAACTTATCAATTTGAAGTTGAAAAAGTTAGAGATTTTTTTGTCCAGGCATGTTGTGGGGGTTGAGTCTTTCAGGATGAGTCTTTGTAGTGATGGTGATATTGTCTCCAGTAAATTTTTATGTAAATCGTCTCGTCTTCTTCAATGAGTGCCATCAGTTTTAGTTTGCTGTGGATATCGGCACTGTCTGCATTTTCGTTTCCCTGTATCACAACATGTCCAGGGGTCTACATCAACTTCATATTATTTGGCGACTCGACGAGTTGATAAAAAATCAGTGTTGTTGTTAGGGTTTTTAATAGCTTCCAGCCCAGATATGTAGTCGGAACATATTTTAAATTCCCCTCGGCTATTTTTTACTGTCTTGGTGGCTTGAAAGATTACGAAAGCTTCTGCTGGAAATATTGAGGCAAATTCATTCAAGTTGTAAATATAGGCAATCAATCCATTTTCAACTTAAACAGCAAACGATGTTCTTGTTCCATCAGTAAAGATGAAATGCCAGCCGTCCGATTTTAGATCTGAGGCGATTTGTACGCGAGCAATTGACAGTAAGCTGCATTGCTGAATTTCTTTTTTTTTTGGAAGATCTATCTCCGCTTTTTTCTCGAGGACGGCGGATGGTATCGTCTTTGTGAGTTTGGGAGAAAACGAGTTCCGCTTAGATTGATAGAATTTCTTCGTTCTTCAATGCTTGGTAGCCCTGCTTATGCTAATATGTTCTTAATAGGAGCAGTCGGGAAGGCAGTGCAGAATTCGAAGTCGCTTTTATTTAACACTATCATTTTGGTAATGTTTGCAAGAGTGTTAAAGAAAAAAAAAGTGAAAGAAGAAAAAAAACACCACTAGTTGTCAGATGATGAAACTAAGCTGCTCGAAAGTTGAAGTTGAAAGGCTTATTGATTCTTAATGCACTCACCGTTCTATAAAGCCAGAAGTTTCAATGGGTATCATCACCAAATATAAGAAATAAGAAGAAAATTCAAGTTAGAGTTGGGAAAATGCAAATCCATTGTTACAAAGACGCATTTTGGGGCAAATAAAGTACGCAGTATGCGACAATGCAATAATAAAGATTTGCAACAAAATGATGGAATAAATGTTTCGGCAGAGGCTGTTTAACAAAAAAAAAAAAAAAGCTTTCCGTGTTAGTGACAAAACCACTCTTAACGGAGCGACTAAGAGTTCGGCAAAAGTTGTGTGGTCGATCGAAAACAAAATGAATCGTTTTGCCTCAGACTAATTAAAACCAACAGTTAAATTTGATAGCGAAGATTAATTGTTATGGGGTTGCAAGGCCATGAAAAGTGTTGATAAGGGCGAATGAATGCCACCCAATATGTCAGCATCCTTGAACGAGGACTGCTGAATAACCTGGATAATTTGGGTAAAATTGGGACACGGACAAAATCTTCCAGCATGATAACGATCCGAAACAAACGGCCCCAGTATCGAACGAATGACTTGAAAAAATGGGAACTCGATCGTTTCTGTTGATGTCAAACGTGCAATTGAGGCAACGCCAGGAGATTTTTCTAATTTAATCGATTTATGGGACCGGACCCAAACTGCTCGGAACAGTTTAATCTGTAGCAAGTGAAGAACGCTTGTGGAGTCTATGCCAAAAAGAATTCACGCTAATTACAGTAAAAGGAGGGCATATCAAGTATTAAAGTTCAAGCATTTGTCAAACAATGAATTTGAAGTAATAGGACTACCGGCTGAAAATGTCGTTATTGCAGACAACTTCATATCTTTTACTCTGAGGTGAATTTTGACCATGACATCTGTCACATCAGAAACTTCATGTCATTGTCTAATTGTTTCAGTCTAGGTTATTGGTCATTAGTGAAAACACACAAGTTTTTGTAAAGCCGTAAAATGTCTACATTCTGCCATCAAAACAACATTTGCGGGAAGTTTTAATATGCTTCTTTCATTTAAAGACAAACGCAACCGAAGCGCATCAATTGCTTACCGAAGCTTACCCGGGCTATACTATAGACGTTAGAATGTGTAAGCGGTGGTTTAAGTGGTTCAAAGATGGTGATTTCGACACCGAAGACAAAGAACGCCCCGGCCAGGTGGAGACGTTTGATGACCATGAATTGGAGGCAATGTCCGATCCAGATCCGTCACAAACGCAAAAAAACTTGGCGTCGCTCAGCAAACCATTTCTGATCGTTTGAAAGCAATGGGAATGATCCTAAAGGTAGGACATTGAGTGCCGTATGAATTGAAGCCACGAGACGTCGAATGCCGGTTTTGCATGTCCGAAATGCTGCTTGAACGCCACAAAAAGAGGTACTTTTTGCATCGAATCGTCACTGGTGATGAAAATGGGTACATTACGATAATCCAAAACGTCGGGCAACGTATGGATACCCCGGACATGCCACAACATCGACGGCCGTTCAGAATATTCATGGCCTGAAGGTTATGCTGTGCATTTGGTGGAACCAGAAGGGTGTTTTGTATTATGAGCTGCTAAAACCGAATGAAACAATCACAGATACCGACGACAATTGATGCGCTTGAGCCGAGCACTGAAGGAAACACGGTCGGAAACGGTCGCAAGACACGATAAAGTTATTTTGCAACATGACAATGCTCGGCCACATGTTGCAAATGCCGTCAAAACTTACCTTGAAGCGCTCAAATGTGATGTCGTACCCCACCCGCCGTATAGTACAGACCTTGCGCCATCCGATTACTATCTCTTCCAATCGATGCAACATGACCTGGCTGACCAGCACTTCCGTCATTTCGATGATGTCAAAAAATGGATCGATTTGTGGATTGCGGCCAAGCCGGTCGAATTTTTCAGAACGGGTATCCATGAATTGCCAGAAAAATGGGCAAAATGTGTGGCTATCTTTCTTTGTTTTTGGAATTGGTTGCCGTCTTCCAGGATTCAGGAATAACCGATGTCTTAATAACTTTGTTATACAGACACATAATACTAGAGCTAAGTTTCTTGAAAAAGACTTTTCAGCACAGGAGGGGATGTTCTAGAGCTTGGAATTGTCCGACACATTCACCGGATGGAGGTGCGCTTTAAACGTGCGCCGTGGCAGGTAATGCAGGTTAGCTGACGTCAACAAGAAGTGAACTAGTTTCAGCATATTTAGGACACTTCAATTATATTGGTTCGCGAAAGACAGAATGTTTTTTTAATAACTTGTCACTTGCATGCACGAAAGCAGAGAATATGAAAGGCAATAATTCGTTATCGTTACCTTCCGATTAGGTCGAACTCATGCTTGTCTTTAAAGCTGTTTTCAGTACATTTGATTGACTTACCTGTCCAAAGAGTTTGCCTTCCTCTCTCCTGACCAAATTACAAATCTGGCATCGTACCAATAAATGGCAGTCGTCTAAAACAGTGTTGAAGAACCTCCTTGTTGGCAAAAGGGCTTCCAAATCAATAATGAACTCCAAAAACCGTTCACAATAATGCACCGTATCATTGTCAACTCGCCCCTCTGCTGGAATCGACTCAAGGATTTTCAAAAAGTTCACAATCAAGTTCTGAAAAAAGTACATAAATACATTTTTGTCACGCGTTATATGCAAGCTTTAGCACACCTGTAGAAAATGTCGTTCCCACTCAATTTCTGGTTTCGTCTCTGTTTTTGCCTTCTTTTGAATCTTTTTCCAGAATTTCTTCCATTCCGGGATTTCTCTTAGTTCCTGATCTCGACGCCCTGCGAAATAAATGAACAATTTACCCTCAATTCTTATGCGAGATGGTTTCCTACTTACGTGGCTGCAAACAGGTCCACATCGACAGAGAAACCAAGCGTTTTGCCTGCTCCCGGCACAATTCAATCTCCATACTATTAAAGCAGTGATTCACGAATATCAACAGCGCAGTTTGTTCCCGTAACTGCAGAGCGCTCATGTTACTTCCCGGCAAACAAGACTCAATAACTTGTCGAAAGAAGGCGGGAAATTCGTCGGATTTCTTTTCAAAAATTGGCCAAACATCGACACGTTCGCGGAATTTCTCATTTACCATTACGACGATGGACATGATGTGAGCATGACTCGACTGACCACCTTTGTAATTTGGCCACAGATAGTTCTCCAGATACTGACTGAACTCAAGCATCATAATACGACGTATCGCATGCTTGGAATCCTGAATTTCCTTCTCGTAGATCTCTTCAATTACGTTCGGATCAAACGGAAGATGCTCTGTTTGAGTCTCGGCAGACCAATATTTTGTTGCCAGCTATTTCAATGCAAACATTATGAATTTTTTTAATGGAAACAATTGTAAACGTTTCACTTACCAATGAGATAACATCGGCTTTAATTTGCGATATGGTAACAACTGGCACTTTGAACTTTGTTTGGCCGTCGGCGGATTGTTTCTCTTTCATGTTGAAGTAATTATAATAAATACTAAATGTATTTTCAAACACAAAATTAACAACTTTCGATAAAATAAACAAAACTCTGAACTCGGAGAATGAAGTTGCACGTTTGTTTACCGGCAACACATTCGACGTGACAGTTGACAAGCAGTGCCAAGAACGAAAAACGTACCAGATGAATGAATGTAGTCAACATCATAATTAACGGGGTGTGTTCAGAGTAAAATATGAAAAATTATGTGTGCGTAATAATTTTTTACACGATCATCGTTTTGGATCATCCAACAAGAGGTGTTATTTGAGGTCTGTAGAACAACGCCGAATATTAAGAACGAATGGCAGTGGTTTTATACTACACGAGCTGAAATGTCTCTAGATTTTAAATGAGGCAAAGAAATCGAAAGCAATACACTGAATACACCGAGTTTTCAAAATTTCGATACCTTCGAAATACGCTTCGGCTTCCGCAAAAATTTAATCATGAGATATGAATACCCTTACGTTGAGCCACCGCTTGAAGTTTGAGTTTGAAGTCGCTGGAAGACAAATTTGGAGAATGCGCTGGTTAAGCAACCAATTCGAATCGTAATTGGCCAAATTTGGTCATCGCTTTTAAAGACGTGTGTGCTACGTGCGTTATCATGATAAACGTATACGATGAACATTATGTGCACACCATAAAAATGAGACCAAAAACATTGCCGACAGTATCAGCGATTGCTTGATCCTTGAATCGGAGGTAGGGTCTTAAATTTTTTTCTTCCACACACTCCTCTTTTGCTTTAAAAGTAACATGAATTGCTTAGGATTAGTCTTGGCCGGATCTCGACTGGACGGCACATCGCGTGTTATCTAGCTTTGGGCGATGAAACTGGATCACATGTCTCGAGACAACTGGTTGCTGAGGTAAATACAACATGAAACATTTCTGTGAAGCAAAAGAAGCGCTCAAGTCCTTGTTTCCAATTATACAATGCGATGAAGTTCAAGGCTGCAAGGGCAAATATCTCAAATTCTCATATTTAATATCCGCTTGGAGTCGTCTTATTGAAACAGATTGTACAGTAAAGGATGTCATATTTGAAGTGGACTCTTTGTTTTTATGGCAGATTTCCCACGAGGACGGTTGCAGCTGGAATTTCTTTGCGTTAGGTTTTGGTTGGTTGGTAAGCGAGTTGGAAGGATTCGGTGAGCTTTATTTGCTCTTCACTCAGGCCTCTTATTGTTTCCTGAATGGAAAATATATTGGTTAAGTGGATGGTTGTAGCGAGAAAGGGGGGATGTCAAGGAATTTCTATGGAGCGGCTTGATCTGTGTGGTTGGGAAATCTTTTCGTTCGTTTTGCGATATCCATGACCACACCACCGGTTCTTATTCCATTGACGTGCGAAGTGCTTCAGATCTTCCTCTTCCTCACAGATTCCTTTTGCTGGAGTTCAGAGCTCGTTTCGCTACCTCGTTAATCGGTTTATCTTGTATAAATTTTGCTTGACCCAGTGATTTTGAATTGACTATTTTTTGTTTGAATTTCTTGGTTGCCCAATGGTGTTTAGCTCTTTTAATAGCTGTCAGCGGGAAACCTTTCTCCCGTACAGGGTTGTTGTCTCCGTTTCCTGCTTACTTGCTAGGTATTTCGTGAGCTTTTTCGTTACCGTAACACCTTCGTGTCTCGACCCATCTTTAACTGACATCGTTTAGTGTTGCTAGTTTGTTTAGATTGTGTTGGCACCTTCTTACTTGTGGCGATACCGATAAAGAGTTTTCAATCACTTTGATTGCTGCAGTACTGTCTGAGCAGATTAGAATTTGCGTCTCCCTTCCTTGTCCTCACGTTTTTAGTACCGATATTTAAATGGAACTAAACAATTGGGTCAACATAAAGCCTTGGAATAAAGTGGTCATTATGCCCATGGAACGAAAACTCTGCCACACTGCTGCCAAGGATTAGGAACATATTTGCATTTCCTGCTCTCTATTGAAAATACTGCAACAACTGATCGGACCACATACAGGGGAGTATTTTGAGGTACAAAGTTATAATCGATGGAAGTTCTTAATTGAAAACTCTTCAGACTTAGTTACTTACTTACTTATTCTGGAAGGATCAGCCTGAGGCAGCGCTGCCCTCCAGCCCTGACGGTCCTGAGTATGCTGCTACCAGTACACATGCCTGTTGTATAATATTAAAGAATTACCATGGCAATGGATCTCCTTACCGAAATCCGGTCCATGTTTTGAACAGTTCGGAGGTTTGTGGTCGTGTATTTTCGAATGTTGTATGACTAAACTATGAAAGAGAACTCGGTCTGATATATACTAACATTGCGGCTTTAGGTTTGGCGTAGTGTGAAAAATTGGTCGATCGTTGATTTTCCGGGTCAGTATTGTGAGAAGCAAAAACACTGCCATCGTATTTCGCCAGTGAAATAAAAAAAAGACACACTTTTCTACATAAATAACTTAAACATTTATTGGCAATTTTTCAGTTGTTATGTTTACAAATCATTTAAATTTATATTCCACTTCACGCGCTTACTATTAACTTTTGATTCTAGACAAATATTCGAGTATATATCATTTATGTTTTTATATATAAAATGAAGTAAACTATACTTTAGCTCCTATCACCTTTATTTTTCATAGTTGCCGTCCAATTCATTTCAATACCGACAGTACGTTTATATTTTTTTCAAATATTATACATTCCAATAGTTTATCTACACTTAAAAATGTATTATTTAATTATGTATAAATATAAGCGAAAAAAATAAAAAAATAACAAGGAAATAATTACAAAAAAGAGAAAAAAATTAATTTATGTTCTAATTAATAACAAAAATGAGATAATTACGAAGCACTCTGGCGATGTGCGTTTTCAATTCACTTTTTCTTTTCATACCAATACTAATTTATATTTTATTTAGAGCCCTAGTCTATACGTCTATATAATATAAATGTATATTTTAATGTATATAATAAAGTAATTCTAATTTATATTGTATTTTTGAAAAAAAATAATTTGTATCGTTAGCAATCTTTTTTGATTTTGTTTAAAAAATAAACAATATACGAATTTTTCGTTATTTTTAACACAAGCGGAAGGAAGAACTCTGGTTATGAATTAATATATTTGTTTTTTTTTTTGTATATAACGTTAAAAACTAAGCTTATTGTCATTATAGAAATACTTTTTATTTTTATGTTTTGTTTCTTATTTGTTTTCCACTTGAGGTGTAACTCAAATGAAGCGTCTGTCCATTCTTTAGCAGCTGAGATTATGTGGTAACTATTTATATGTATATATATATGTAAAGCAATATAATATTGTATAAATCATCAGGAGTATAGTTTGATAAAAAATGTTTTTGTTTCATTTTTATATAAGTTCAGCAACAGCATCGTCGCCTTCCCTAATTGGTGCCTGGAATGTTGAGCCTGTGAATTCGTACATCTACAGAAAAGGAAAGGAATCATTAATAAAATTAATTGGAAATTCAGTCAAAGGTTTGTTGAATATTTGTTTAATTCGGTTTTTAAATGGTGTCGGTATGTATCGAAATGCACATGCAAAACAATGGTCGAGCAATTAGTCAATTAAGTGGTGGAGCAGAGCTCCTTAAAATATTTGAATAATAGGTGCGTTGTTCAGGGTAATACTTAAAGATTTTTAGATTCTTATGAATACAATGAAACTCATATTAAAGTTATTTAGAAACAGCGAGATGAATTCCTGCTCTTTTCTTACAAAAAAATTAGTTCTTTTCTTTGAAAAAAAAACCTTTGGGTTTAATTTGTTAATTTTATTTATCACAGAACCTCTGTTCGATCCGAAACTCTGCATTCTCATCGAATTCGGGAACACAACCTCTAGTTGTATAGACAAACTGACTGGCATTGGCGATCGCTTGATCGTTAAACCGTGGATTGGTCTTTCTTCTCGCTTGCAATTTGTGGTTTGTAGTTCGAAATTCCTCTTTGCCTTTAATACTTTTTTTTCTCTGTTTCAATTTACATTACCCTTCAAATTCAATTTTCTTTTCTTTTGCCAACTCATAAGCACACAAAAAAAGAACATGCTCAAAAACTTAAAACTAACAATCAAAACATCGAGAAAAAAAAAATTGTTACATTACCGAGGGTGCTCTGTTATTTCTAAGCGTTGCATAGTCAGCAAAATCACTCATTGGATGATTATCCATATTTCTAGGTTGAATAGTTGCATAAGTATTGTCTACAGGGTGATGTGCGTGCTCAATTGAATTCCGTCTGTCCAATGGTGCCTACAAAAATGTTATCAAACACATCCAATTTGGGAAAATTATGTGACTTTAGTACTTGGTTAGTTTCAAATTGAATTTAGTTTGAAACAATCACTCATATGAAAGCATTGTGCTGTTAGCTTTGACTGGTTAAGCTAGAACTAAAACTTATCGAACAACTTACCGGCGCACCATCGGAATTGGAACTATGATCTGGTTCTGAAAATACTTGCATTGTTAGCTCCTGTTCTTCGTAGAGTTTGAGTTTTCTTAAAAATAAAACAAAAAATTAAATACAATTTTGCGACTACTTATAAGGCATACTGTTCAATCCAAAGAGGATTTTCTGTTGTGTTCAAATCCTCGATGATTTGCTTCTTTATAAGAGCTTCCTTGCGTCGGTTCTCAACCGGAACAGAGAGATTCCTTCACAAACAAATACAAATATTATTTATCGAAAGTTTGAAAGCAAAAAAAAAAGAACCAACCAATGCTTTAAACAACAGCATAGCACAATAAAACTTATGACACCAACGAATAGCACGATAATTAGGGCCACCAAACCGGCGAGAGCCAAATCGAATTCCTCCTGCACAATGGTTATGTAAGCAGGTACCACATTCTCTATTGCAAATCCAGCATAGTAGTCCTGATGAAAAAAAAAAAAACTCTCAACATAAATAAAATGTACAAAGGATAAGTTTCTAGACACTCACCCTCAAATAATCATAGTTAGCATCGATCACTTTCAAAATGTCGTCCACTGGAGCGATCTGTTGATTATCACTATCTACTGCGTGGAAAAATAGATCGCACCAATCCATACGAATGCGTCCCATTGAGTCCACATGGAAGCGGATCTCGTCAACGATGATTCTATGCTGAGTTGCGTTACGCAATTCTGCTATGATTTCATCTTGTTCCTGGTATACCTCCTCAGGTGGCCGAGAGAGGATCACTCGTATCAATTGTGATGAGTCAAAGATCCAAACCTGAAATAGATCCATTTTTAATGGGCGCCTATAAAAGATGTAAGGCTTACATAAACTTTGACTTTAGCAGATCGCTCGGGTTGTTCGACTTCTTTCGCGATCACCTCCAGTTCGAAGCGATCTTGATTGTACTCTGCCATAAATGCCGATGTTGTTATACGACCCTCAGGAGAAATATCTAAAGAAAGTCACAAATTAAAGGGACTCACAGTGAAATAGTCCTTAATGACTTACTGAAAGGACTCGGTACGATCGATCCAGTTGACTTGCTCGATCCGTACTTATACAAATTGGAGCCAGCGATGATATACTCGATCTTTGCATTCTTGCCATAATCCTTGTCTGTAGCATTCACCACAGTGACAAATCCATTCAGCGAAGACTTTGCATTTATTCCCGCATAGTAAACCTAAAACCAATAATCAGTTGTCAGAAGTTGGAATGAACATTACTATGATTAACTTACGGATTTTTCAAACACCGGCTCATTGTCATTGACATCTAGCACCGTGATCAGAACTTTAGCAACAGTATTGTCCCTTTCCAAGGATTTTATAGAGAACGCAGCTCTTTCCTCCTCAGAGATGTGAAGATCTGGTTTCGTACTGGCCAGAATGTACAGTGTATAGAAGTCGGTCACTTCCCTAAAATCCAACAAATTGTTAAGCACATTCAAACGTTGATACACCTCCCATTCACTTACCTATCGAGCGATTTGTTTGTAAATATATCACCAGTGGTTTTGTCCACAAAGAAGGCTCCGTCTTCATTGCCCAGGAGCATGTAGTAGTAAATATCTTTACTGTGCTTACTTCTAGCAGACGCTTGAATGCGTCCAACTTTGACTTCGCGACCGCTGTTTTCATTGATGGATACTTTATAGGGATTTGCTGAGTCTGGGAATTCCGGACGGTTTTCATTGGCGTCCACAATGCTGACACTAAGAAAACGCAAAGTTTCATAGGGAGTCGGTGTACCGTGGTCCTGAGCGACGAGGATTATATCATAGCTGAAGAAAATTCCCATTGAGAAAACATCTTTGGATATCTCAAAGGCAACCTACTTAGCTCTGTCCTTACGATGCAGTTCCCGCTTTGTTTTTAGCTCACCCCTTGCCTCGTCAATCTTGAACTCTTCCGTTTCCTGTACATTCTGGTTATTCGTCTGCAAATGGTAGGATATTCGTCCATCCTCGCCAGTGTCATTGTCTGTTGCTTTTACTGTCATTATCAAATAGTCTTCCTTAATCACGTCCTGTAAATCAAAAATAGTAAAGGGCTTCGTGGTTTATTCAATAGTAACTTACTCCTGGAATCTCAATGGTGGCGTTGGAAAGGGCCGGAATCACGAATATCGGTCGATGTTGGTTTACGCCCAAAACATTTATCACCACCGTTGCAGTGCTTTCATATGTACCAGCACCTTGAGTATCACGAGCGGATACGGTCAGGTTGTATATACCTATCGACAAATTACGATTAGATACCAGTTTACTGGATTAATGACCACCCACCTTTCTTTCCTTGTAGACTCTGTGCCGGATAAATGATTCCCGAGTGCGAGTCCAACTTGAACAATTCCTTCTCGTTTCCTCCCACAATAAAGTACCGAACTTCTCCGAAAAGTCCTGCATCCAAGTCGTCAGCCTTCACCTGCAGTAGCTTAGCAGGTGGATTCAAAGCAGCATTCTCCGCCACTGTTGATGTGTACTCATTTTGAGTAAACACCGGCGGATTGTCATTAACATCCAAAACATTGATATAGATCTAGAAACAAAAATTAGCAACTGATAAATGTAAGAAGATTTTTTAAGGACTCACCAAAGCCGTTGCAGACTTCTGTAATGTCGGTGGTGCCTTATCCTGTGCCACAGCAGTCAAGGTTATCAAACTGATCTTCTCACGATCCAAAATGCTCGAGTCTGCCACCATTATGCTTCCAGTGTACGCATCGATCATGAAATACTTATTATTCTCTCCAATCAGCGAATACGTTATCTCTCCAAAGACACCCACGTCTCCGTCAAATGCCTCTACCTTGCCAGCGACAGTTCCACGTGGTGAGTTCTCGGTCACATTGAAATGATACTCGGACTGCGTGAAGTGTGGTTCGTTGTCGTTCAAATTGATTATGTCCACGATAACATTGGCGGTTGATGTTAGCTGAGGAACTCCAGTGTCTGTCACGGTAGCCATGAATCTAACATCTTTTAAGATCTCATAATCGATTCGGGACGTTGAGGTAATCACACCTGTTGTCTTGTTAATTTCGAAATATGGATTTTCTGAAATGTTGTACTCTCCTATCGTTGAGTCCTCATCAATGGCTTGCAATGTTGTCAGAATGGAACCTATTGGCTGTTCCTCAACCATTTGAAGTTTAATGACAGGATTCTCTGCAGTCCATGGAGGATTAAATTTCTAAAACAAAAAAAAACATAAGGGAGCTTAGTTTTTGGGCCTTTAAAGTCAATTCATTTAAGACAATCGAAAAAAGAACAAACAAGCTGGGAATCTACGCAAATCGTCGTGTGAAATTTTTCCAAGCGCACAAATTGTGTCCCATTTTTCATTCGAACACTGGTTTCCAATAACATTACAACTTTCAGATCCATTGGGATCCATTGTTAGACATTCATGAGTTGCAAGAGTACTCAGAGATCTTCACGTATAGAAATCTGCTGACCCTCGTTCGTCTGAAAAGATTTTTTTCCTCACTGGCAAAACCATTGCTTCAAAAATCGTCTTCACCAGTGACCCATCGCCACGATTCCAGGGAGGTATATTTATTTGAATACGAAGCGTTGAAGAGAGAACATCAAAATGGTCTACCAAAGACATACACAGTGACTTGGTGGAAAGATCAAGGGACTTTTATCCGTCTTATGCCAACTCAGAGTTCCTCACTGAAGCCAACATGAAAAAAGTCGATGACGTTGTGTTGGCAGATCGAAGAGTGATCATCAGGCATGAAGCTGAGGTGAAAGGGATCTCGGCAGTATTTAAAGAATGCTTCCCAACCAATTAAATTTGAAGAACGTCTCTGCGCGTTGGTTGTCGAGAATATCAACCGACGAGCAAACGAGCAAACAAGACGATATTTCTATGGTTAATCTCTTCTTGAGCCAGAAACTTAAATTAATTAATTTAAAACAATCGAGTTCAGCAGGCAAGTTAATGGAGCTGGAGGAATTATTTTGGTGCAATATTTTGAAAAGGGAACCACTAGAAGAAGAAACGACACGGCAAACTGCGAGCCTTAGTTCTGTCCCATCACGATAATGCATTGGCTCACATGGCTGCAGTTGCTATGGCTGAAATTCAAGAAACATGATTCGAACTGCTTGAAGACCCACCCTATTCGCCAGATTTAG
Source organism: Orthonevra nobilis (assembly GCA_963555765.1). NCBI lineage: Eukaryota > Metazoa > Arthropoda > Insecta > Diptera > Syrphidae > Orthonevra > Orthonevra nobilis. The sequence continues at coordinate 71,794,032 of OY743227.1, read as the reverse complement.
CTACCAGTGACTTCTACATATTCTCTCAGTAATATGGTTTTCATAGCACCGCTGATCAATTGACAGAGTTTGGTTCTTTTGTTAGTGAGTATCCACTAATTACTTCTTCTATGGATTAGAAACTACCTTTCGAGCCGTTCAATTCAAGAAGTAGTGGACGATTTCAAGTCAAAAAATTTTGCGCTGAGAGAAATTCTTTACACGCCTGCTATTTACAGTTCAAAATTATGCGATGAAAACTTGTAACGCTCTTTCTATGAACGGCGCTTCAGGGAAATTTTCAACTGCATTGGACTGATTCCAACAACACCCAAGGCGCAGTGCCGCAGACACTCTTCTACTTTTCTGGCGAAATGAAATCCGATAGAATTACAACGGAACAGACAAACTTCTATTAGGTGACACTCAAAGATCTGACTGAAATATTCAGGAGACTGAAGAACAAAAAGCCATCAGGATAAGATGGCAGTCCAAATAGTAGTGTTTTTTTTTTATTATCTTCCGCTGCCCAAGTAGTGGATACTGTGTTCTGTGGTTAGATTAGGCTAACAGGCATTTCATCCCTCTGATGAAGGTCAGAATATGTTAAGCATAAGACGCCTTCTTAACCAAATTAGAGCTATGTACAGCCGTTTCGTCGTCACTCGGTGACTGTACTAAGTCCTAACTCGGTTAGAGGTGATCTCAAGTGTCAATGGCCTGAGAGGAAACTCACGAGCTATCTCATGCTCTCCTAGTTTGTTTTGAGGAAGAAAGGGACTAATCAATAATTTTGATTAGATTTGATTTGATTGATAAAAGAGAAGAAACAAGAGGTGGACGAATTGCCATTTTCATTAAAAATAATCTATGCTATGAAAGACTGTGCACAAAATCAGTGTTGTACGAAAGTCTGAGCATCGAAAAACAGAAAGAGGAAGGAAAAAATGTATCTATGCTGTCTATAAACCACCTTAGTTAAACATACATATCAATACACCATTTGTTCCAGGTGACATGAACATAAACTTAAATGATGCGTTTAATAAACGGGTTCAAAGCATCTAGAAAAGTTTAACTAATGTGGTCATGGAGCCGACCCGCGTTCACATTAACTCAGAATCATCATCACTGATTGATCGAATATGTGTTACGATCTCGAAGCAAAATATAAATTCAGTGGTCATAGGAACTGATCCGACTGATCATTATGCGACACTTTATCGTACAAAAAATGCTGAACGTATGCGCGGTAAAAACCTTCAAAGGCACTCTGATTATCGGCCGGACATGCTCATAATAGTCTGAGATTCTTACTCACTAAAAAACCTCCCATGACTTCCAGACTACGACTAAGTTTCTTTAACATGTAGTTTCATTTTCTGTAGGTCATAGCGTTGTGGTAAAAAAAAATTTCAAATCACTACTGCCTCTATTATTCTGACCAAACAAAACTGACACTTCAACTCGAAAATTATTTTTTGGCAAACAAAAAATTGGCAAACAGAATAACGATAGTCTCTTGTGCTTGCATATGCAACCAAAATGCAGATTCTCTCCGACAATTGCCGACATCATTGACTAAGGAGAAAGTAGGAATATATTGGTTTTTCCAAGGACTACCGGTTGAAAATGTCGTTCAATGCTTTATTGAGGAGAATTAGATATACTATAAATTCAATATTCAAAGTATTGCCCATCGCCCATCGCTAGCCACACATTTTTCCCATTTATCTGGCAATTCATGAGTACCCGTTCTGAAAAATTCGACCGGTTTGGCCGCAATCCACGAATCGATCAATTTTTTGACATCATCGAAATGACGGGATGTTGGTCAGCTAGGCCATGTTGCATCGATCGTAAGAGATAGTAATCGGATGACGCAAGGTCTGGACTATACGGCGGGTGGGGTAGGACATCCCACTTGAGCGTTTCAAGGTAAGTTTTGACGACATTTGCAACATGTCATGTTGCAAAAGAACTTTATCGTGTCTTGCGACCGTTTCCGGCCGTTTTTCCTTCAGTGCTCGGCTCAAACGCATCAATTGTCGTCTGAAGACCTCGCCTGTGAATGTTTCATACGGTTTTAGCAGCTCATAAAACACAACACCCGTCTGGTCCCACCAAATGCACAGCATAACCTTCAGGTCATGAATATTATTCTGAACGGCCGTCGATGTTGAGGCATGTCCGGGGAATGCGTACATACGCTTTCAAACGATCGGAAATGGTTTGCTCAGCGACGCCAAGTGATTTTGCAAGTTCTTCTTGCGTTTGTGACGGATCTTGATCGAGCAATGCCTCCAATTCATGGTCTTCAAACTTTATCATCTGGCCGGGGCGCTCTTTGTCTTCGGTGTCGAAATCACCATCTTTGAACCGCTTAAACCACCGCTGTCACATTCTAACGTCTATAGTATAGTCCGGGTAAGTTTCGGTAAGCAATTGATGCGTTTCGGTTGTTTTTTTCTTTAAATGAAAGAAGCATTTTAAAACTTCCCGCAAATGTTGTTTTGATGGCACGAATGTAGACATTTTACGGCTTTACAAAAACTTGTGTGTTTTCACTAATGACCAATAATCTAGACTGAAATAATTAGACAATGACATGAAGTTTCTGATGTGACAGCTGTCATGGTCAAAATTCACCTCAGAGTAATAGATATGAAGATGTCTGCAATAACGACATTTTCAACCGGTAGTCCTATTATTTTAGGTTAAGAAGTTCTGTCCTTGCTTTAAAGATCAGACTTATTAGGCCAGCTTTTAGATCTTTTGAAAAATAGTTATTAGGGCACAGTGAATAATTGAGAGTTCTATAAATAAGCCGAGTAGGGGAAGTCTGAGCCCGGTTAATGCGCTCATGGTACAAACAATCGTCCACTTTCCTAATATAATCGTAGAATTTGCCTCGGAAAGGCCTAAAAAAACATTGTTAGAAACTGCTGGCTCGTTCCAATCCACAAAAGGTGATAAGTTACGGTGCAATGCAAATTTCATTTACCGTTTTTGACGATTTTCACTTGGCCTGCGCATCACTCTTACTATCTAGTCGGGATTGGCTTTCAGATTGCGTAAATAAATTTGAGGTAAGCCGGACTCAACATGAATGGCATATGTTGGCGTTGTTGAGGGAAGCTTAAAAATACGCTTAAAGAACAAGCGTTGCACCATTTCTAGCTCGTCGAAGTTTACAGTGGCATTAAAGACTTTGAACTTCGACCCAGTGTCAACATATTTGTTTCCGAAAAAGTTTCTCCACATGAGATTTCTAGCCGTCTTAGCGGCTTTCGACTATTCGTGAATATGGGGGCGGAGATCAAGGTTCGAAGAAACAAGCATCCCTAAATACTTAAATTGCTTAACAACTTCAATTGGCTCATCGCTCATAGTCCATTTCTCCTGTCGTGTTGGTCCGAAAACCATGATCTTTGATTTGGAAGTGTTCACTTTAAGATCCCAGAGGTCACAGTAGCATTTAAGTTTATTTATTTGGAGCTGGAGAGTTAAAGGATTGTCGGCTAAAATCACTCACCAAGTGAGCTGGAAGTTTTAAACATGATAGTTCCTCTAAATGGAAAAAAAGGTCCAAGTGCTGACAATATTAGAGCAATTCACTTAAAGCTGAATGCATTGACGCTAGCGCCAGTCATCCAGTCAATAATAAACTCTAGCTTGAAAAAAGGTTCTGTACCGATCGATCGGACATTAAACAGAAGGTTCACACCCCGTGATTTTGTAAATAATATTTGCTCAGCCCTATAAGCGATTGTCTTGTTTGAAGTGGAAATAAAAAAGAAATAAAAAAAGGAAATTAAAATTTTTCATCGTAATACCTGAGACGTCAGGAACGCTTGTTAGCTCAGTCACTCAGAGTATTGCGTCTTTAGTCAAACAACACTTATGCTCTTCCTCGTCTGTTTCTCCCTCGAGCTGTCTTTATAAACATTAAAAGGGTATTCGTAACCCCTTGAATGCGAGTGATTTATAAAACACAATGCAACTGGACCACGTGTGGTTTCAAGGGATTTATTTCATATTAAATCCGTCGGTTCTTTTATTTTTGTTTTGAAAACAAATGTGAGTCTTCCCTTAATTGTTTTTAAGTCATTTGGCAATGTAGGCTGGGACAAAACTTTCTCAATCAAAGTTTATAAATAAATCGGAATTTTTTTTTGCTCAAAATTTTTGTCTTTAAATTAATAATGGGGAAATCTAATTTAAAAGTTTTATTTATAAATACATTCTTTGTTCTATTCATTGCCGGAACTGCGTCCATTCATCGACTACAGCTGGACCTAATTGAGGTAAAAAAAAAAACTCTGAATAATCCTTCCGTTTCCGAGACTAATTTTCAAAACTCTAGATAGAGTCAACTTTGAAAAATATCAGCTCTACAAATCCTCTGATCCCTGGAGTACTAACATTAATACTATCTTCATTTGTGTTAGCAAAATTTTTCTTTAGTTACATTAGCTTGGCTGCTCATGTGACAGCTTTGTGAGTATTTTACAAACTTTGACTTTGGAATAATAATTTCGAGAATTATTTTACTTTAGCTATCCAATTTTCAACCAACACTTAAGTGACCTTTTGTTACCAACTATCATTCTACAAACATTCCAGAATGTCCTCTTTAATTTAGCAGAGTTATCCATGGGTTATTTCACATGCTACTATTACCTGACTACGGCACAGACGGCTTGTTCCATTTTCTATGTCAAAATGATACTGAAAGCTGCACTGGGAGCAGCTATTTTGTATGAGGATGGATATCCTGAATGTGGTGATTTATAATTGCTTTAATTTTGATTTAGGGATCTTTATTGGAACTACTATACTCATCTGAGGGCACCTGTTTTAAAAATAATCACCACAAGGGAATTTCTAAAGCAGATAACAAGGCGGCCTCGGTCGGTTACAAGAGAAAGTGAAAACTCGTCTGTTGCAAGTACCTGATCAAAAAGGAATGGAAAGAGTTTTTTAAAAAGAGAAAAACACAAAAGCAAACTTAAATAAAGCAAAAGTATTTTATAAATTAGTCAAGACCCGGGGTACACCACGGACTGTTCACAAGAATTAAGATTAAACCAAGCAACAAAACATTTGAAACTAACAAAAAAAAAGAGAGCTTAAACTTAAAGATTATAAGGAGGAGTGTCAAGGACGAAAGTTGATCGGAGTGTAAAGGACGTTTTTCATGGAGGACTTAGGGATGATTAAGGATAGGTACGGTTTTTATTGGAGTTACTTGCGACAGACTTAGACAACATTGGGATCGAGATGTATCTCTGGAAGACAAGAGAATTGACGGCTTACCGTTGAACCATCCAGATAAAAGAATGAATCTCAAAAGGAGTCATGGGTCAGCATTACCCAAATCGTCCAGCCCATTAAGAAAGAAACTGTGGAGAGTTCTCAATCTTGTTGTGGAAAGTGCGGGACTTTCGAAGAGCAGATGAAGAACAGATTCTTTTTCTTCGAGGTCCTTGCAGCTTCTGCAAAAGTTTATGTGGTATACCGAGTCGCTCAGCATGAGTGCCTTTGGTGCATTGGCATGTTTTTATGCTTGGGACGTGGCGGATATTCTTTCGATTAAGGTTGATGAGTTGTCAAGATCTATGAGCTTCGATGAATAGTCACAAAAGCCTGGCTATCGTCTGTAAACCCTGTCTATTGTTACCTAGTCAATAATTTTCAGTTCTTATCCCTGATAAGCAAGTTCGTCTGCTCTCTCGTGTCCTATGTTATCCCGGTGACCTGGCACCCAACAGAGGTTTATCGTATTAACCACTGATATAATGTTTCGTTGTTGTTTGCGGATCCTTACAAGCTTGAACTTATTCTGTGTCGAGTTGAGACCCTTAATGGCCCCATGACTGATGATGATGGTTATGACCTTGCCGACTAAATTATCTCCAATGATCATTTCCGTGGCTTGTAGTATGGCTGTTACCTCGGTCTGGAATACAGAAGGAGTCATTTATATACCCTTATTTAGAGAATACACCGGCCTAGAAGGCTAGCTCTGCTTCAGAACAGGCAGCATCATTTTCCTACTCTTCCCTACTAGGACTGCCGTTTACGCATTTGCTGCAGTAAATGTCCTGTGCTATCAGATTCAGCATTTCTCCAGTGCTGCGGTTGGTTTCGAGAACATAGATCCGGTCACCCATAAGAAACTAAGTCTTTGAACCCTTATGTCTCTTGCAAGATTATATTTCTTCTCAAGTGAATTTCACCAGACTTGTGAACCGTGAGGATGGATCTCACAATCGCGGTGTTAAGTCAGTTAGCCACTTTCGGTTTGAGTCCCCAGGTGTTGCCGATCATCTGTTTGCGGAGCACAGCACTACGATAACTATGAGCCTATGCCAGGTAACTATGGCATAGGCTCATAGTTACCGTAGTTTGTGCGGTGGAGAGCCTCACGAAAAGGAGGACATTCATATCTTCCGGGGATGGGATTGAAGAAAGACCATGTGTAGAAGAGGAGGGGACTCGATTTCTTCTATCCTTAACGAGTGTGCACCATAATAAGGCGACCACAAGAAGCCGACCAAAGGTGACATAAAGAGTCTTAGAGACATAAGGACTAGAAAACTCAGTCGACCATGGTTTAATTAATCTAAGGGTTGAGTTCTCAATCGCAAAGGATAAGAAATTCTCATATCGTCGGCTTTTATTGACAAGTCAGAGTCTTTAAGGACGCACTCAACGTCGTCATTAGTAGGAATAAAAATAATAATTCCTATGTGGTTAACTTGAGGAACACCTGAGGTAGGATTAATTTGGTTGGACACTACGGATCTAAAAAGAACTTAATACTGTCGATTTTATAACTAAGATTTCATCCAAGCAATGAAGGGAAAAGAAAATAAAAAAAAATAATTCGGTAAGATTTGTTGATCTTCCTTTTACGAATCCATACAGTGATATCAAGGTTCTCTTATTTATCTTCCTTACGAGGTCTGATATAATGCAAAGTGGATCAATGAGTGTGTGCCGTGGGACAAGAGGTCTATTATCCTGGTATTTTCGTGTAAGTTAAAGTTTTTTGAGAATTCTCACCGCTACTCCAGATTTATATCCTCAGGTTTTAGTTAAAACTGAGGGGTGATACAAAAGTAAACATAGTTAATATAAACCAAGTTTATACATTTAGTCCATATTTTTTTTTCAAACCCAAGATACCCTTAGAGAAAAGTTCTTTGTCTTCACTCACACAAAACGCCTCTTTCGCTTTCATCTTCAAGGTGGTTCTCGACACGAGGAAAAAATAAGAAGGCGCTGTAAGCTAGATCTGGCGAACAGAGCGGGAGTTCAAGCAGTTCGAATCATGTTTCTTCGAATTGCAGCCATCGCAACTGCAGCCTTGTAAACCGGTGCGTTGTCTCAGGCTCGCTGTTTGATGAGTTTTTATCCTTAATAGCCTCTGGCAATCTTCTTATTTGGATCGTCTAGTAAGAGTCTGATAAATTGGCTCCCGTTTTCCAAAAATTCCACCAAAATAATTCCTTCAGTCTTTCAAAAAACGAATGCCATAACCTTTCCTCCCGGACTCGACACTTTGAATTCCTTCGGCCTCGGTAAAGTGTTTCTAGATCTTGGTAAGAATGATGGATATGGGTCTAAACCACCGCGGTTTAATATTGCCCACACAATACTATCCAGCGTGTTGTGTGAGCGTCTTAAACCTTTTTTAATCGAAATAATCGGCACGCATCAGTGCAGCTTCCAGCCCGGCAAATCGACTTTGGACAACATTTTCACACTGAGAAAAATCCTGGAAAAGACCAGCGAGTTTCAAATCGATACGCACCATCTTTTCATCGATTTCAAAGCTGGACAGCATTCATCGCACAGAACTTTTTAATGCGAAGGCCGAAGTCGGAATCCCATGAAAATTGATCCGACTGTGTCGCACCACGACAAAGACCTCGGAACCGTATGAAACCTGCGCCGGATTTCGCAGCTATAGAAGAACAGGCGAAGCGAGCTGGTCTGAGGGATACGGAGGACAAAAGAAAGAATATACTGTCGAGCAAAGACTAATCCGTCATCCACCAAAAAAAAGTAACTACCGACTTCTATAATTTAGAGTTAATTTAGGAGTTTTTCTACCTCGGGGTAAATGAGAACTCAACAAATGACACCACAGTGGAGATCCGGCGCAGAATAGCCCTTAGCAACCGTTCCTATTTCGATATATGAGAGCTGGGTTGCGAAGTTGGTCGAGCGTCTGCCTTTCAATTGATTCAATTAATAGGTCGCAGGTTCGATTCGTAGAGTGGTCTAATTTTTCGAATGTGGTCTAGTTACCATTTTCCATAGGGATGAAGATAATGGCACTATCACTGGACTGCTCGAACAGCGAGAGTAGTCTGACTAATGTGTGGCGTTTTTGTAGTTGTTGTAGTATCGGCTTAGTTCCTAACCCGTGTTTCGTGGCTCTGCTGTGAAGGAATAACACTGACATGGCACTGACAAGCTAAATCTTCCAAACTTTCAAAGTTGAAGAGTAAGCAAATAAATAAAAAAAATGTCGAAAAAATTCGGGTCGACACTCCAAGCTCGAAGGACCATAATCATGCTCTATAAAACCCTTAATCTACCAGTCGCACTCTATGGATTCGAAAGCTGGACAATAAGCAGGACGGCAGAGTTGGTTCTAGGCTACTCTGCTGCCTTCACAGCAGAGCCATCTACACAAATCATTTTATTTACGACACGAACTATGAAATCTAGCTGATACAACAACCGCTACAACAACGCCACCCCTGAACTAGAAATTGAACATAGGACCTACCAGTTGAAGCAATTGAAAGGCTTCATAGGAAAAATTAGACCAAAAAGGTTCCTACCTTTCATGTTTCGAAGACATTTTCCCGCTTAAAAGTGATGACTTTAATTGCAACAAGTCCCTCTAAAAAAACTTTAAAAAATGCTAAAAAAAGATTCTTTAGCTTACCGGTGGAATTTCATTGACATCAATGATGGAGATAATCAATAATCCTTTGCCCTGTTGGGTTGTTGGTGCTGTGCTATCTGTTACCAAAACAGTAATACGAATAACCTGATAAATAAAACAAAAACAATAGTTGCAAGTTGACTTTTCAGAAGCATAATTGTTACAGTTCACTTACTGAAAAAAGATTCCTCTCCAACTTTTTGTTAACAACCACGTTACCGTTGCGATTGACGGCGAAAAATTCTTTGAACTCATCGACATTTTCCACTTCCTTCCCGTCCTTGTCAATTGCTGTTATTGGATCAGTTGCAGCAAATTCAAGTGCTGTACGAGTGTCCACATCTGGATCGATTGCCACGAGTGTGTATACAACTGTACCAACAGGAACATCCTCTCGAACCTTTTCGAAAATTATAATGAAGATTGCAAGACTGATTTTTTTTTAAAGTGTAAGCAAACAACCTCAGCACGTTGAGTAGCGGGAGTAAAGTAAGGGTCCTTGTCGTTGCTATTAATCACAGTCACCGTCAAAGTAGCTGTTCCAGATAAACTTGGCGTTCCCAAGTCGGTTGCAAGCACTTCAATTTGATATGTATTCTTTCTATCGTAGTCGAGTTTCCTGGAAACAAAAATCTCACCCGTGTTCTCATCGATGCGGAAATCATTGAAGTTTCCTTGTTGAATGCGATATCTACAAAACCAATAAAACTATGATTTTAAAACAGAAGAATGGAAATTTCTACCTTATCTCGGCATTGATTCCAGAATCCAAATCTTCAGCTTGTAAGCGTTCAACACTTGTGCCGATTTCGGAGTTTTCTTCCACAATGGCAGAGTACTTCTCGGACAGAAAGTGTGGGGCATGGTTGTTTACATCACGAACTGTAATATTTATGCCACAGTTTGTTGAAAAGATTCCATCATTTGCCTCGACTGAGAAGATCAAGTTGTCTGATTTCAAATGGGTTACGTCCAATGTTGCATTGGGTCTGATTGTGACCTGTCCCGAGCGCTTATCAATATCGAATATGCTTTCGATTTGCTGGTTGCCAATTATTCTGAAAGACAAAGTGAAAAGAAATTGAAGATAAACAATAACCTTTGAACCTAACTCTAGAGGTCTGTCTGGATGACTTACATATTCTGCTCAGAGGAAAATTTCTATCAACTTGATGATATCCGGATGCATACAAGAAGTGCAACTCCCGGAAATTGATCTGTTTATTTTCCAAAAAGAACTACAAACCAAGCTTCGCTCTAACTTGGTTCTGAAGCAAAACTATGAAAGGTATCTAAGCAAGCTCACCTTAGACCACACCCTAGCCACTTCTAGTATGAAATCCTCCCTAACGTGTCCATATTCAAAACAGAAAAACAGATCAACTAAAGGGTCTTCTAATAGGGACTTATGAAGTTTAACAGTTGATAGCGACCTTATTGTTGAAGCTACATCTGTCAAATTGATTGTCATTTATTCAGTCTGTTTTGGCAAATCACCATGGATGGATATAGAGCAACGTTCTGCGCGCTTCGCCCATTTTACGGTAACCATAACCGTACTTCCGAGAGGACTAGGTAGGTACATAGGTAAAAGTGGTGGTGAGAACCTTTTTAGCACTAGCTGCCGTTTTAATACCACATCTTCGCAGGAATCTCGTCAATTGAGTTGAAGATGAGTCTACCAAGCGCTCGATGTCTGCTTCGACGTTGGAAAAAATCAAATAAAGCTTCTAAGAAAGTACCGGCAGAAGAATGAAAATTTGTCAACTTCGACCAGTCTGCTGTGCTTCGCAGTTATAACAATGGGATGGGTGGCGTTGATCTTCATGATAACGCCACTTAAAATTATCGAGTCAGCATCCGTGGAAAGAAATGGTGCGGGCCATTTTGGGTAAAAACCCTTAATTCTTCATCTGCAAACGCTTGGAAACTTCACTGCATGGTTGCGAAATATAAGAATACATATTTTTTTAAGCTGCCCCGTAGGGATATATTTGTTTTTGCATTTTCTCATACTTTTCTCTTCAAACAACCTGAGGCGCCTTCATCCGCTTCTGGAAGTTTCCATGCTTCTACACCATGTTGCAGGATGACGATGATGATGGTCTTATAGAGCGATATTTTATTTCTTTGAGATAAGACTTTTCTCAATAGTTTTCTTAGCCCAGCTGGGAACTGCTCAGCATAGGATCTTTTTCTTTCTTTTCTATATGGCTCTAAGAGGAACACATTCAGTCCAGTTTTCTTTGGAGATTTTGAAAGTTGTTTTCAGGCCGATTTCAAGAGATTGGTGATCTCTATGTCATTTTCTCGAAAGACATCAAGATTTTGGTACATGATAAGGAACTAAAATGGTGGTAAACAAACTAAATCTTTGGATATTATGATCTTCCTTGCAACGCTTTTTAAAAAACGTGTAAAGCAATTTTATCCATATGTTTAAACTTTGTCATTCAGCGTTCTATTGATGCTTTTTTTTACAAAATCAATTGCCTCATCAAAATTTTCCAACTACGAAATATAGAAAGGAGCACATCAAAATTTGAAATTGACTCAACTTCACGCTGTTTAAGTCGTTTATTCAGTCTTTATAAAGGGTTTTTCAACAGGGAAGCTACGAAAGTAGAGCGACAGGGACAGCAAACGACGCCATATTTCTTGCCGCTCTTTTGACATTTCTGTTCAGAAAGATTTGCCATTTCATGATGGAAAGATATACGAGCCAATAACGAGTCGAAATTATTAAAATTTACTACCGAAATTCGGAGTCAGTGGCCTCAACGTTAAGAGCGCTACGTCCAATTTATGGTCGTCATAATCGTCTTAGCAGATCAACAATTGAGCGTCGAGTGGAAAAATTTTAATCCACAGGCACAGTACAAAATGTTCCCGTGCCAGTGAGACAAAGAAGTGCCCGTAGTGTCGAGAATATTGATGCCGCTGAGGCTTCAGTTGCAGAAAGCCCAAATGCGTCTCTCACACGTCGTTCTCAAGCGTTTTTCATCTCTGTGACGTCGTTGTGGCGAATTTTGCGAAAAGATCTTGGCATACATCCTTACAAGATTAAATTGACGCAAGAACTGAAGCCGCTTGACCACCAGAAGCGTCGTATGTTCGTGAATTGGGCTGAGCAACAACTTGAAAATGAAACGGATTTTCATCGAAAAGTCATCTTCAGCGATGAGGCTCATTTTTGGCTGAATTGTTGCCTGACCAATATGCGTTATTGGTCAGGCAACAATCCACACGTACTCCATGAGTCATCATTGCATCCCGAAAAATTACGGTTTGGTGTGGTTTATAGGCCGGCGGCGTCTTTGGGCCGTACTTCTTCCGTGAAGATCAAGACCAGCACGTTATTGTGAATGGGAGTCGCTACCGTTCAATGATAACCGAATATTTTTGGTCCCAATTGGATGATATGGACTTGGAGGACTTGTGGTTCCAACAGGACGGCGCCACATCCCACACAGCGTATGTCCCAATCAATTTATTGGAAACCAAGTTTGGAGAACGTGTTATCTCACGAAATGGTCCAGTCACTTGGCCGCCTCGGTCGTGCGATTTGACGTCGTTAGACTATTTCCTGTGGGGCTACGTCAAGTCTATGGTCTATGCCAACAAGCCAGCGACGATTGATGAACTTCGTACGAATATCGAACGTGAAATTGCAGCAGTATCGGCCGATTTATGCTTGAAAACCGTCGAAAATTGGGTTCAGTGTTTGGACAGCTGCAAGCATGCCCGTGGTGGCCATGCAAAAGAAATCGAGTTCCATACTTAATGGCATCGAACGTACTTCCACCGAAATAAATTATTTCATTGATATCCAAAACCGTTTTTGTTTTATTTAAAAAAAAAAACTTTTGTAGCGCTCTTATTGAAAAACCCTTTATATTAGCTTAAAACTAAATTATGTAACTTAATTTAGTAAATTGGCTAGTTGAGGAAAGTATTAGAATTGTAATTGAACAGAAAAGTTTGTAGTTGTAAACGACAAATTAAATTGATTTTTACTTTTATTTTTTTGGACACCTAAATTGATTTTAATTGATGAAGTGAAATTGTCCCTTTTTTGACAAGTTTTCGCCATACAATGTAGACCACCCTTTCAAATCTAACCAAAAGCTTTTCACGTGATCTTTATGCACACACGGTTCTAAAGAAACGAATTTCGAAATTCGATAGCTTGATTTGTTCTCGAGTTAGGCTGTACGAAAGAATCGGCACAAATGTACGTAGCTACGTATGTCGAATTCCAAAAATCGGACCGATTACAAGAACTGCCTGATGGGAAGGTTAAAACGAGAAACCAATGAGTAAGCAACAATTCAAGTTGTCCGTCACTGAGTCTCTTTTATTGACCGATGATGAAGAAGAAATGGAAGTAGTGAATGACCTTAATTCCCAGAAACCACGCAATTTAACCACGTTCGGTGGTAAACACCTCATTGTCCGTCAGCTGGGAGGAAAATATGAAGAATTTTTATGCCACTTTTATTTTGTTGCCTTTCAAATAAATGTTAAATGATTTTTTCAAAATCTTGTTTTTCAGTTGTAGTAAAGTGGAATAAAAGAATATAGAAATAAAATATTCATATATCTTAATATTGGAATATTTGGAATATTTTCAAAATAAGAACAAAATCTGTAGCAGAACGGAGAGCGAAGCATACATTCTGAAATTCGTAAAAAAAAACTGACTATTTTAAGACCAAGTCTTTTTGTAGTGCATTCATCATCAATCCTTCGCGAAGCTTATATACCCAAAGGTTACATAAATTTGCGTTCATAATTATTTTACACCATAAAATGGGGAGTTGGCAGGTCGAATTTCACCCAACCCAATATCATGCAATTTATTTACTCAAAGTAAAGTGGATTCATCGTCACCAGGGCATTCGTTGTTATTGCGAAATCGAGAAAAACCCTAGTAGCCCATATTTCCCGAGGTAAAAACGAATATCTGAACGTTTTCTGAATTGCTTGCGTTCTTTGTATGCGTTTTCGCCAAAGAAATTGTTGAAAATCATTTCATTGCGCTTTGTAACCAGTTTTTTTTGCTGGAATGTTTATTACCTTTCATCTTCCGTTCTAGAATGTTCGTCTTTAAATTAATAAACGCTTTGTCTTAAATTGTTCTTTGAAAATCCATATTAAAAAATCATCTTTAATGCATCATACATGAATATGAAAAAGATTCTGATTAAATAAAACCCTGTCCAACCTTCATAGTTAATAAGAAGCGTATCCGCAGAGGATACTGCATTGAGGTCCTGCTTCAAATAACAATAAATTTCACATCCACCACCAGGAGCATCTCTTACCTGTATGTTATATCTGATACAGTATCTGCATCCCTTGCCTTCACCACCAACGGTGAATCAAAAACGTGCGATCCCTCATCGACCGAAGCTCTATATAATGGGCTCTCGCAAACTGGCGGTGAATCATTCGAATCTGTTACAGAGATTTTCAACGAAACCACTGATGTCTGGCCCTTTCCATTGTCGTCCGTTGCCTGCAAAGAAAGGTGCATTTTTTTCAAATTAATAAAAAAAAATCATTCTATTTTGAAAATCTTTGCTTCAACTTACTTTGTAGGATAGGAAGTAGGTTGTTTCAGTTTCATAGTCCAAACACGTTTTTGTTGGTTCGGAAACCACCTCATTAGTGACTTCATTGGAATTGCCAACTCCCATTGTTGGTGGCTTTTTCGATTCCTCCTTCATCATGTCCTTCGTATTGATAACCGTGTATTCAACTGATGGTTCCGTATTGATCTCAATATTGAGAAGCCCACTCAGTCCATCTGTTGTGATGTTCACTTTATTTCCACCATTATTGACTTCGTATTCATCGAAATCACGCTTCCTTCGCAACAGATCCATCTCGCCCTTCTTGTGCTCGTCCTCGCAATCGGCCAAAGTAATTACACCAGTCTCCTCGTTCACATGGAATAGTTCGGAACCTGTACCGGAAATACTATATCGTATGCCAGCATCACCATAACTTCCTGAATCAATGTCTTTGGCGGTAATCGAAGTTATATACTGGCCCGGTGGGGCAGATTCTACAACAAAACAAAAGAATCAAACTTAACATAGTTCGACGAATGCAAGAAGAAAAAGATTTTACCGGAAATCGAGGCTGAATACGATTCCCGCTCGAATGTTGGCTTATTATCATTTGCATCCACGACGGAAATGGTAATTGTTGCAGTAGATGAAAGTTTCGGATTCGTTTCGGTTTCCTCGGCAATAACCTGAAAGTTACAAGCATGAATGAGTGTTAATTTATGGTTATATACCATGTCAGTTCCTCTGGGGTAGTTTTGTAAAACATACCAAAACAATAAACTTCCGCTGATTGGGGTTTTCATAGTCCAAAGTTCCATCGCCGACGCGAATATTTACTTGTGAGAAGCCCGTCACAAACTTTGGTTCAACTTCGAAAACTCCAGAGACGTCATCCAAGCGAAGGGAGAATTTTGAATTAATGCCCTGCAAATTGTGAGAAGCAAACACAAGAAAGAGGTTAACGTGCGATTCCGGGAGGATGTAGGATGTTCTTTTGTTTCGCTTCTTTTTTTTTCGTTTCATTTGTTTTATGGTAATTCTTTTTTTTATGTAGGGGCTGTTTTCATTTGGAAAACAGATGTTTGGGAGGGTTGTTGTGGTATTTTTAAAAAACAAATCAAACATAAAGGAGTATGGCAATGCTCAACAAGTTATAAATTATGCATGTTGAGGTTAAAAGTTGTTCGGAACTTACCACATCCCGGTCGGTGACATTCATGTCGAGAGCTAGAGGTGTGCCTGGAGCTGTGTTTTCGAGAAGAGACACTTCGTATTCTTTTTTATTGAACATTGGGGGTGAATCGTTAACATCGCGGATGGTGACGGTTGCTTGAGCCGTGGTCATGGTTAGATTATCATTCCCTGGAACTCCATCGACCAACTCTCGTGCCTTAAAGTTTACGAATTTTGTTTTAAAAATGCAAAACAAAATTAGTGTTTTAGATAATCACCCTTATTAGCAGAGAAATCAAACCAGTGCTATCGTTAAGAGCCTCTCTATCGAGTGGTTTAGCGGTTCTTAACTCACCACTCCTTTCGTCCAAAAGGAAGTAATCCATGGGATCTGGAAATTGTCATATAAGAAATGTGCTCTTAATGGAATATTCTGCGCCTACTTACTTGTTAACAAATCGTAAACGATTCGCCTGGGTTCTCCAGTATCACCATCACGAGCTTGAATCTTCAGTACTAGTGTTCCAATGGGACTATCTTCGTCTATGACTGTTGACAGAGAGCCCTGAAAAATCGGTGGTTTATCTTGAACATCCTTCACACGGACTTCGAAGTTAGTAAAAGACTCGTGGACTCCATCCTAAAATAAGTTTTTTAGTTTTGCTTTTCGTTTTCTTTTTGAAGTTTGGCATTCGACTTACCGATGCTTGAATCTGAAAGTGATAGATCATCCTCTGATTATAGTTCAAGGTATCATTGAGCACCACAGCACCTTCCAAAAGACCCTGAGTCTTATTTATTATCTCCAAGCGGAACCTTTGAATATTAAATAAAATATTTTCTTTACAATAATGTGTCTATCCGAATGAGGTGCTTCTTAAGAAGGATCATATCCACGAATGAAAGTTAGGACAATAAACAGTTAATGAAATTAAGCCGGTATAAACGCTGTCTTCTTCGACGATACTGAACGTTTGCTTGGTGCAGGTCTTCTTACTCTCATTCAGAAGGTAAGGAAGGTTGTTCTAAGCAACTACGGAAGTCTGGATGATAAGGCTAGGTCTTGGGTAAACTTATTTGTGAACTTTGTGTCTAAATAAATGCTTAAACAAGCCCTTCTTTGACCATATGTCTCAAGGTAAAGAAACTCGAAATTTTATGTTTACAGGAATCCAACCTCGTAACCATGAAAGATGGATACAACATTTGCCGGGGGGACAAAACTCGTGCAAGAAGAGGCAAAGTCCTACTCGAATGGGATAACCCTAAATCCACCAAGTAAGAGTTACGAGAACTGAGCTTTATGGGAGCCACGGGAGCCGTAATAAGATGCAATTATGGAGAGACCCTTATTGTACTTGAGATCGCTGGGTTTCTTCATGGTAACATTTTATTTCGTTAGTTTATTTCCAGAGTTCCGGAATTCCACTTGGGAGGCCCACTTTAGTGACAGACCCTCTGGTAGTTGATTGACTCGAGGAAATTTGCTCTAGGCGGAGAACAACACCATATAACTGCCACAAAAGAGGAATCTTACCAACGCAGAAATTGACAGCACGATAGAGAAACTAAAGGATGTGGTTCACAATGCCATTGATGCACAAAAAAAGGCTGCGAACAGCAAAGATCCAACATCCAAACCATCTTCGTACACCGTCAGCGGCTCCGGAAGAAAATATAGAGGATATTCCAGTAGAAATAGAACTGTTCAAGCGGAACTACTAAACTACATGAACGTGATGTTCCGAAGAGCCGTGAAACACCACACGCCAAGCCAAGGCAAAACATGGCCCATTTGTACAGAGATGGGTATTCTCCCAAACGCAACTGTCCATCCTTTGCTGAAGCTGCATCATTATGTCACCCAAACCCTCAACAAGAAGGAAATTTTAGTTGCGTGCCTTCTGGATATATTAAAGGCCCTCAACAGCGTCTGGATGAATGACCTCATCTACAAAATGAAGGGAATGGGATTTCCGCAGCAGCTGATAAGAATCCTTTATAATTCCCTAACAGAAAGGCTACCAGGAGGAGTTCAACAAGGAAGAAGTGTCCCATCTATCCTTTTCAACAACCTGACGGCGGCACAGCCATCCATTGAACAATGACAATCCTCTACGCAGATGACTCATTTACATCCACTGCATCATTGGCCCCGGAAATAGCAGCCGCAACGGTACAACAACACATAGTGAAACTCTGGGACTTTTACCTCAAATGGGGCCTGAGAATCAAGAGCAGCAGGATGGAGCTCATCTGCTTCCGGCCACAGACCATAGCAACAAGAAGCAGAAAGGCATTCGTGACGAGATGCCACGACCTGAAGATCATTTAATTTAGGCAACAAGCTTGAAAGAAAAATTCTCAATTCGTGTACTGGACTCTAGAGAAATCTCAACACCCGAAAATTCACCAGCAACACAACGCTATACAAATATGCTGGAATCAATCCAATTGACGACTTCATACTGCAGCTTTCAAGGAAAATCATCGAAAGATTAACAAGCCGCCCTAACAAAGACATCAGGATCAACAGCAGACAGGAAATAGAACCAACCCACAAGCACCTCAGCACACGGACAATCATCGACGAATGTTTTCAAGGAATCATCAATTGGACTTCTTTCCACATAAAAGCAAACATTTTTTTAATTTGTTTCCTTAAAAACCAACTCCCTAGCTGTTTATCAAGGTACAACTGAAGTATCCAACTATACCCTCCACCAGCAGCATTGGGACCAGTATTTTGCCTACTTTTGATAATTTTTTAGCAATTTTAACATTCTCACTCTGTATATATAAAAAGAAATTATATAAAAAACATTAAAATAATATTTAAAAAAAACAAAATAAATAAATTGGTGGCACAACAGTTCCGTTGAGGGCCATGGCCTAGCTTCCCCATTTGTGTGTGCGTCTTCCATTTTTCGCAAATTGCGGGGGTTGGACCTACAGTTTATTGCCGACTCCGAACGGGCCCAAAAGTTTTTTCTTGACAGATTATACTCATCGGAGTGTTTGCCAGTCACTCGCGAGAAGTGGAGCCGTGAAAAATGCCCAGATGTTCTTACCCAGATTTGAACCCGGGTCTCCACGCTCAGGAGCAGACGCACTTACCACTGAGCCAAGACACCCATAATATTTATTTTATTGTTTAATATAATAAAAAGGAATAAAAAATTATAATTGTTTTTTTAAGTTTAATATGTTTCTAATTATATTTTAATTTTGATTTTAGGTTTACTTAAAAATTTAATTTTAATTTTACTGCACATTTTCTTAAGCGTGTTAACTTAACTCCATAAATGTGTTTTAATGTTCTCTTTCGAAGCTGTTCGTGATGTCGATACTCCTGATACTTAAGGGAACCGAGTTCGACAACCTTATGGATTACACGAAAAATTGTTTTCGAGTAACATCGTTTTGTAATCAAGGTAAAACGAAAGTCTTATTACGATTTGAGTTGCATGTTTTCAGTCTTTGGAAAAGGTATTGGGTTCATTCATTTAGTATGAGATCAAACAAGAGCACGAGAGAAGAAAAGCATGCTCCTAGGTTATAAAGAACGCACCTACCACCATACATTTTCCCTATGGAATAAGCGACATGATCAGTTCAAGTAAGTTTTTGATCTGACGAATTGAATATTACTTAATTTGGCATCATTTATCTTACTGATATCTGTCAATGAAGTCAGGAGATATGACGATCGCTTGGCTATTTTCCGAGTTCAGTTTTAGATCATTTTTCTTTGACCACTGTGCAACAAGCGATCGTGTCGCTTCTTCAACCGACCGCGACGATGTACGATAGCTAAAATGGATCTGTACATCATCTGCATGCATTTGAATTTTGCAGTGCTTCCGAACGTAATGTAGGTCGCTTTTAAACAACAAGGGACCGAGAATCGATCCTTGCGGGACTCCTGCATTGGTAGTCAGAAAGTCTGACATGTCTCCGGCAAAAAAAAAACGGCTTGACTTCTTCTTTTCAGATAACTTTCGACTTGTTTAAGTGCAGTAAAGTAAAGTACTGTGTTAATTTGTTCAAAAGTTTCCCACAAGGGACTGTCTCAAAATCCTTCTAAAAATTCAAAACTACCAAAGACGATATTTTTTTTCCTTATCGATTCAATGAACAACAAAGATGGGCTCTAAAACCTGAAGTAGATTATATGTTTTTAAGTGGTCCAATGTTGGTCCGCTCATTAGTTTTTCAAGAACCTTTGATAGAAAAGGCAGAATTGTAATAAAACAATACTCTTTTGAACGTGGTGCGTTGCTCTTTAAGATTGGAACCATATTTATTTCTTCTAATAGGACTACCGGTTGAAAATGTCGTTTTTTTTTTTTTTAAACAATGCTTTATTGGGGAAAAATAGATATAAATTCAATATTCAAAGTATTGCCCATCGCTAGGTTCACATTTTTTCCCATTTTTCTGGCAATTCATGGATACTCGTTCTGAAAAATTCGACCGGTTTGGCCGCAATCCACGAATCGATCCATTTTTTGACATCATCGAAATGACGGAAGTGCTTGTCAGCCAGGCCATGTTGCATCGATCGGAAGAGGTAGTAATCGGATGGCGCAAGGTCTGAACTATACGGCGGGTGGGGTAGAACATCCCATTTGAGCGTTTCAAGGTAAGTTTTGACGACATTTGCAACATGTGGCCTAGCATTGTCATGTTGCAAAATAACTTTATTGTGTCTTGTGACCGTTTCCGGCCGTTCTTTCTTCAGTGCTCGGCTCAAACGCATCAATTGTCGTCTGAAGACCTCGCCTGTAAATGTTTCATACGGCTCATAATACACAACACCCTTCTGGTCCCACCAAATGCAAAGCATAACCTTCAGGCCATGAATATTCTGAACGCCCGTCGATGTTGAGGCAAGTCCAGGGTATCCATACGTTGGATTATCGTAATGTACCCATTTTTCATCACCAGTGACGATTCGATGCAAAAAAGAATTCTTTTTGTGGCGTTCAAGCAGCATTTCGGACATGCAAAATCGGCGTTCGACGTCTCGTGGCTTCAATTCATACGGCACCCAATGTTCTACCTCACGGATCATTCCCATTGCTTTCAAACGATCGGAAATGGTTTGCTGAGCGACGCAAGTTTTTCTTGCGTTTGTGACGGATCTTGATCGAGCAATGCCTCCAATTCATGGTCTTCAAAACTTTTTCACCTGGTGTTCTTTGTCTTCGGTGTCGAAATCACGATCTTTGAACCGCTTAAACCGCTGACACATTCTAACGTCTATAGTATAGCCCGGGTAAGCTTCGGTAAGCAATTTATGCGCTTCGATTGCTTTTTTCTTTAAATGAAAGAAGCATATTAAGACTTCCCGCAAATGTTGTTTTGATGGCACGAATGTAGACATTTTACGGCTTTACAAAAACTTGTGTGTTTTCACTAATGACCAATAACCTAGACTGATATAATTAGACAATGACATGAAGTTTCTGATGTGACAGCTGTCATTGTCAAAATTCACCTTAGAGTAGTAGATATGAAGTTGTCTGCAATAACGACATTTTCAACCGGTAGTCCTATTAAGTAAAAAAAAATGTAAAGAAAAACATGCGCTCAGGTTTCGAAATATATCTTAATTAAAAACAGTACATTTTCCAGACTTCTAGACATCTTGAAAGGCTTTTAAAAAGAACCAATTTTAACATGCCTTATGTTAGTTCTGAGAAAAGACAAGCGAATGTCATGGGGAGCTTAGACTAATATACTGATGTATCCAAATGGAATAATTGGGAGTTAAGCCCTGATAACAACACTTCCCACAATCGATTTCGTTGCAGGACGATATCTTTTTGCAGCAAGCACACTTTTAGCACACTCATTCATCCACCAGAGAAACTGGTAGTCTCCAGATCAAAAAACAAAACAAAAACCTTCTTCATACACTGTTCACATGTTCGTTCATTGGAAGTTGGAGGTTTAAAGGAAATAATATTTATTTTTATAATACTGTCACTTACTTTGAGCATGCTTCTGGACTTTGCTCCTGAGGAACACAGGATATATTTAAGAATTCTCCAACAGAATCCTTATCCTTGACCAGAATCTTATTGAATATTGTCAATCCTACGGCTGCATCCTCATTCACATCGGCTTCATAAGGAACCTACAAGAAATAAATATTAAACATTCTGCCAATAAAACTGCTCATTAAAAAACGCACATTTTGAAATTCCGGTGGGTTATCATTCTCATCCAACACAATCACAGTAATTGGCACCTGAACAACATTATCGTGTTCCGATTCACCTTCAGGATTCACACGGTCTCGTATCGTCACCAGAAATGTCAGTGTGGATTTCTCCTCTCTGTCCAATGGCTTGATGAGCGTCACATTACCCGATTCTGGATCGACTCTAAAGTAATCGGAACCAATGGAACCAAACGTTACATTGCTGCCTTCTGGATCATAGCCTGACAGGTTGTACACTTCTGTGCCGACGGTTGTGTTCTCTGGCAGAACAATATTGTTCATCGCTTGGGTGAACACTGGAGGGAGGTTTGTATCACCTGGAATGAAGGAATCGAATGCGAATTTAGCGATGTAAGCGACTTCCCAAAGGTATACTTACATTTTGTTATCTGCGCCAAGGTCAGCACCACTAGCAACAGAAATATTTTTATCTTAAACATGGCGAATGATCTGGAATCAAAAAAAAGAGGAATTAAGTTAATTAAATGAAAAGATTCCATCGAGACTTAGATTCAATTAGAATACAAAATTTTTGAGGGAGTACGAGTATGCTTAGGCCAGAGTATGAAGACCTCACTCTGTTTTCGGAACCAAATCAACCGACAACAATAAACCTTTTGTTGAATTCCCCAAAGTTAACAACAAGATGCTGTTGGTATAGCCAGAAAAACCCTTCTGTTTCCAAGAAATGCATTCGAAAGGATTTAATTACGAGTACAAAGTCGGAACTGTTCCGGAACCCAACTGACTAATTGCCTCACATCGTTGGTCGAAGGCATAGAAACTGTGTTGATTTTAAATATACTTATGTAGTTCCTGGGAAACTGCTCGAAGGCAGGCATGGTCTTTGTTTATTTGACAGTGCAAAGCTTTTACCTCAACAATGGGAACAGATGTTACACTTTTCTATGGGCTCTTAAAACTTAGGAACTCTACGAAAATGGTTCATTCATTTTCAAATTGTGCAGTGCAATCTTGAGAAGTGTTATGCAAACCCTTTTTTCTCGTCCTTCGGTGATTTCGAAACGTAAATATGAAATATGTTTAGCTTAGGTACATGATGAGGTGAGTTAACACAGAGCCTGAAGTGTCCATTATGATTTCTCATGGCTATAATTGGAACCTCTTTGTCCACGAGTTCTTCATGCGTTCAGTTTCCATTTAAGCGAAATCATCATAACATTTGGTCCTTTGAGCCAACAAATGCGTAAGTAGGGCTTCAACACTGATTAAGTACATCAAAATTCGCGTCTTGCGTATAGTATATTGTGCTAACTAATTTCTAGAGCGTTGCCAAGGCTAACATTCTTTTTCGAGTTGGGGGTTCCCAAATGGGTTGTATTTGACAAAGGTGTGCAGTTCAAGAGTAAACAAATGAGCGACCTTGCGGAACCATATCATATCGAATTTGACGGCATTCTAACACCCACAAGCAAGTCCTGCCTTACACTTAAACCAAACACTCAAGACACTCTGCCAAAATCGCATGCGCTATTCGAAACTCCACGCATGAAGTCTTAAGGCTAGCCGGTAGGGAGATGTCGGTCAAGGGTGACGAATCAAGAATCCCATCCGAGGTCCTCCGTACGGATGAGTTCTTTGATGTTCAAGCTTGGTCGAGGGCCTTAGGTGAATTGGTTGAAGATGTCGATATAACCTTAGGCGAAGAAATGCTGAGTTCTTTCCTAAAGACTTAGTTTTGAGGAGAAATTTCGTCCTTTCTGATTCTGCCAAATACTTAACAGCAAAACTCGCTCCAAAGGACCATTTGAAGTCGCAAGGAGGGCGTCTCCGTAGACGTATGAGCTGAGCGATACCGGCGGAAAGGTGGGTATTTGGCATGCGAAGGATTTCAAGTTATTTCATAATAGGGAGGATCTGCTGTAGTAGGTTCGTTTCAGGTTAAGGCGACGAAAATCTTTGTCGGAAGAGGGGTACAATTTATGGGTGTTTGTGCAAAAGGTTTTTGTTTTCCATTTCCTTGAGGTACTTATGCTTCATTGGAGCAACCATCCTCAAGTATTCAGATTGGACCAGATGGGGCGTTCACTGCTCGGCAGATGGGAGGCCAGGGTTCAATCCCTGGGCTTGGATCTTTTTAATAATATCGAGTTTGCAGGGCATGCCTTTGGAGTGTTGGAGTGTGAAAGAGAAGCTAGGAAGGGATATCTTGAATGTTGGGCCTGCGAAGCGGGGGTGAGGGGTCCTGCTTATGCAGCGAGAACCTAGTTTGACCTTGAGTGAGACCACATTAGAACCATGAGAGGGCGATCAAGCCATACGCCTAGTATATAAGAAGAGAACGGAAAAAAAATAGGACATCGGATTGTTACGAGGTTCGGCTTACCTTCAAGAGACATATGGATGAAAACAGCAGAGCAAACCAGCCTTTAAGCTTAAATAATTAAATAACTTTAAGCAAAAAAGAGTTATCTCTTTTGTCTAAGAGATCTCCAGGAGGTCCCACTCTATCCCAAACAGAAACTAGTTTTCTTGGTGGTTGGAGGTTTTCCTCTAAGCTTTAAACACGGCTTATTGAACGCGGGCGTCTGAAGCCTCGGGTCCACAGAAGCGAGTGGACTGCATAATCAAACTTTTTTTCTATTTGTTTTTTTTTTTTTTTTGTGAAAAAAAGAGCTTTACCAGGACTAGAAACACTGGTAGTGTTGTGAAATAGTGCTAGAATGTCATCATGCTAGGCAGAAGACACTTAGTTGGAAAGGTTTCCAATAAACTTTCGGAAAGATAGCACATCTCGGAAAACGCAACGATACAAGGAAGACCGCCTTGCAAAAATTGACGAAATTTAGAAAGAATTTTAAGAAAATCAAAGCCTGATACTACTTACATGTAGGCGAACACAAATTGAGGAAATTGAAGTCCAAAAAGAGATTCGCAGGACTTCCGATGATGACACCCAACGGCTACGCCTTAGAAAACTAGAGATAAGAGTTGCGGCCATAAAACGATCGATCGAATCATTTGAACGGACATTTTGGAATTACTCGAAAGAAGTACATGAGCACCAGCAACGGATTCTCCTAGATTAATGAAGAAATCTGCAGTCCCTCAGGATTATTAGACCTCATATAGGAAACGGTATGAAGATGTCCAAGAAGATATCAACAGTTGCCTATTTCAAATGGCCTTGAATTCGTCAGAAGCTAAAACTGTCAAGGAATCGGCTTCGTAAACAAGAAATTAGTGGGAATTACTTATTAGCATTTTGTAATATCTTCATAACAAAAATCCATAACAAAGCTACACTTGGAATCACTGAGAAAATGAAGTACTTAAAAACGCATTTGGAGGGTGGCGGGTCATTGCAGTCAATACAATATTTCACAATATCAAGTGAAAACTACGCGACTGAAAATCGAATTAATGCATTCAGACAGGATATTTAAAACTGGCTACCATCGTAATCAATCTTCTGTAAGTCATATAAAAGTAGTCTTAGATACAAACAAAGAAGGCATTGCGGCGTAAAAAGACGTCTCCTGGGGACCAACAATTGTCCATCTTATCGTGAAGGTGTTTTGCATTTTTTTTCAAAGGTGATCACAATATTTTCTCTTGCAACAAGTTCATGGACTGGACACCAAAAGAAAGCTTCATTATTTGATTTATTGCCAAATAAGGCCATTCTGCCCCATTGTGCTTCGTTCGGAACAGGAGTTGATCTTTGAGGACAAAAGACTGCTGCAGGGCAAAATAACAGTCATTCTGCATGCTACAGAAATGATCGTTAGAAATAATACTGCCAGCAAGTCTGGCTTCAAGTTAATGGGGATAGAAGTCGAGTTTATAGAGATTTGCCCAGAATAAGTGGAGTGACCCAATTCGAAGCAGACAGACACAACACGACCTTTTAAGATTCAATTATTGAATACTTTTTTTTTAATGTATTTTTTTTTTTCAGAATTAATTTTGAAAAACTAATGAAATTTATTTTGGAAAGAATCAGCTCAAAACATAGAACATATTTATTTTGTAGACATTCAAGATTATATCGAAATTTGCTTCATGTTCGAAATGCGCACAGTGCTCCAACAATTAACCGATTGGTCGAGCGTTTTCAGCAACAATGGGCTGTCTGTGATCTTCCGCGTGCTGGAAAACCTCGTACAGTTCGAAGTGATGTGAACATTGCTCGGGTGCAAGTAAGTTTTGAGGAAAACCCATTGAGGTCCATTGTCACCTCAACGGTGACGTGAAT
Source organism: Orthonevra nobilis (assembly GCA_963555765.1). Lineage (NCBI taxonomy): Eukaryota > Metazoa > Arthropoda > Insecta > Diptera > Syrphidae > Orthonevra > Orthonevra nobilis. The sequence goes on along the minus strand of OY743227.1, from coordinate 71,767,879 downwards.
AAACAAATTTGCAGATTATGATGCTTCGAAAATCCGAAACAATTCTTGAACGTCAAATGCACCCACTTAGATGCACATTTTGGTGTGGAATAATCCAAACCACAGTTTTTCGAAAATAACCAAGAAGTTGTGGTTAATGTGGATGGCCTTCAATACCGGGCAGTGATTGAACATTTTTTGAGGCCAGAGGTAGAGAACAATTCAGAATTGTGGTTCCAACAAATTTTTGATGATCGGATAAATCGCGTATCGCGTTTTTCTGATTTTAACTGGCCACCGCGTTCACTCGTTTTAACGACTCCAACATTTTATTCTTTGGGGCTGCCTAAAAAGTAAGGTGATGGTGCTGTGACCTGAAATCGGCTTTTTTCTGCTGTTTTTCATTCGGAATAATAAGCGATACTCTTCAAGATTTTTTAAGAGACCAAATCCGTCCATCATCTGGCATTCAAAAGTCCTGCAGTATCTTCTTTGCGAGACTTAAGAACCTTAACATTGCCTAACTTCGACAACTTCTGAGATTCATATTCATATCTGCATAAGACTTAGACAAGCCGTGAACTCTTTACTTTTGCCGGATATCTTCCAAAGACGACTTGTGGTGTAAGTGAATCACAAGACATCCAAACCAACCAGTGAGTCATGTTGAAGTGTGATTTTGGAGCTAGTGACCGTCTTGGTAGCGAAAAATGATGAAATGTAAATCTGCACATTGACTTGAAAGCTGTCTAAATAAATGGCCTTCATTAATATAAATACACACAAGCTTAAGAAGTTCTTACTTATACCAACTGACATTAATTAAATGTATACATTCACACATAAATAAATATTTATGAAAGAAAAGTGTTCATTTTATATCAAGATTGATTATTCAAGCCCGTCAAACCAGGTGACAAGATAACTGCCAGCACTTTGCGACTCAAACACGCACAGAGCAGAAATTCTGCACATATTTGCCTAATTAATTATCCCCCGAAATGGACGTTACCGAATCACCATCCATCATCTCAATCATCAACATTTTGAACGAGCATCCCCCCACAACGGAGGCGCACAAAGACAACACACTCACATGTCGTCGCCCACCCTCATGTCTTAATGAAAAAATTCAATTTATCTTGAACCTAATGCACGAGTGTTTCCAACGTACTAGTACAATTTAAGTACTTAATGGCGAGATACTTGCAATGTACATAAAATAATAATAAAATACTAAACAAAGACAAGCGTAATTAGTCACTTTGGCTTATAATAATATTTTCGCAAGCAAGACTAAAAGGCGCACATAAAAATTGGTTGCCCAAGTGGAGAATTCATTCACAAAAAAAAAAATAAACAACGCGTCACCTTATCATGTGAGCAAGAGAAAAACAATGACAATGACTTGTCGTATCGTATCACGGTAATGTCACATCAATCAATTCAGTATAATCGGTTTATGTGCTTAAGAGAAGTTTTTATTTTTGTTTATTTATTGTCTTTTTTCGCACAAGAAATCATATAAATCGATATTTAGAACTTTTAATGGGACTTGAAATTGTCATTTGTCAGATTCACTTGCAAAGCTGTCAAAATTGTCTCCTTCTTCAAACGCTGTGTAGCCGTTTGACTTGTTGACGGTGAAAAACATCCATAAAACTTTTAATGGCACCGCCCGTTTTAATTGTCAGTGGGGTTGTCACTGTAAACTGTATTTTAAAAGAAATTCAAAATTTCAGAAAAAATTGACATAGTGTCGTAGCTCTTATATATTTGGGGTTTCTATAATAATAAAATGCTCGATTTGACAGCAAGATACTTTGTTCATTTTTAAGGTTCCGTATGTCAAGAGGAAAAACTGAACCCTTATAGCATTATTTCTGTGTCCATCTGTCTGTCGCCAACGTTTTTCTGACAAACACTTGGAGGAATGTATCAATACCAAATTCTTATGACTAGGGTCTTCTTAAAAGTAGAAACACAATGCGGCACTTACGTGTTCGCGCTTTGACAGATTGAGTAGAAACAATGAGATCTTATGTAGTTACACTAAATTTGACCTTGTGCGTTTGGTTGCCGTTTGACCGTAAATATCGTAAACCAGACCTCAACGTCGAAGAAAGCAAATGTCAATTTTGTTGGCGCGTTTGACAGCTCACTTCCAGCTGATAACTTTTTTGGATTGGAATTTTTCTTAGACTTTTCTGATTTTAACAACACAGTCTTGCAGACTTGGCTGCAGAAAATGTTTTTTTGCTTCAAATTAATCTAAAAAGGGTTCTTAGACTCGTAAATTGAGATTTAACCTCTGTTTTTAAAAATCTGAATTTGTTTCCTGATCTTACAAATCAACTAAAAATCTAACGTTTCTATTCTTCTTATTACTGCGAAATCGTACCCTGCGAATTTGAGGGAACAGAACATAATTCGGTCAAATTCCTAACCTCTCATCGCGCCATCGTCATAAAGTCACATTGCGTGTTAAAATTTTTGAAGTCGTGCGTTGTGACAGTTGGGAGAGAGCATGTCTAACGAGCGACTGCCACATTGTGATTTGCCCTTAAAGCTGCATAAAAATTAAATTTTTAAATAGATACGAATTTTGAAACTTGAATGGGAATCAGAACCTATTGGGTACTTCCTAGAATCATGAGCTCTGGCAAGAAACAATGTCCTAAAGCACAAGTTAAGAGGAAAATCGGAAAACCGTAAATATGTTCTTAAATTACAAAAAAATGTTGTTTTCAAAAATCGCAACCTAATTTTACGCAAAGAAGAAAAATACTTCGTTGCCTCATAATTTGATATGGACTCAAAGCCTGTAGGGTACAATAAACAAGAGCGGGAAAAATCTTCGAGACTCGATTCTCGTGATGGACGAATCGATGTTTTACATATCTACCCACAAGTTTGTCCAGAACCTTCGTTGGGCGTCTCCGACTCGACTAGCCAGATTTTTACAAAAAAAAAAAACTTTTGGACGCCTTAAAGTCTTCAGACGTTTTGGAATACTCGCTACCGACCAAATGACTGATATACAAGAAATGATGTACAAGTTAAATTTTATAGGCCATTTAAAAAATAAATAAATAATTTGGTGGCGCTACAGGTCTTCTGAGGAATAGGGCCTAACTTCACTCTTTGTGTGTGCGTCTACAATTTCCGCAAATGGTGGAGGTTTGACCTTCAGTCTTTTGCCGACACCCAATAGCCGCCTAAGTTTATTCTTGACAGTAATACCCATCTGACGGATAGTCAGTCACTCACAAGAATGGGACTGTGAAAAAATGTCAGATGATCTTACCCGGATAAGAACCCGATCCCTCACGCTATGCAGCAGACGCACTTTTTACTGAGCCACAGGCACCCACACTTTGTAATAAGTTTTTTAAGTTTTTATTACTGTGTCTCTTATTTTAAACTTTCGATTGAACAAATTTACAAATTTAAATTATTTACGTCGAAAGACAAAATTAAAGACCTTGGTTTAGCTTCTAGTTTTCAGTAAGTTTCATGGATTAATTAAGTTATTGAAGCTGGTTTTCGCGTTTTTATGTAGCTTCTACGATTTTTCTGAAGAAATAATTAAACAAAAGAAATTTGCTAACAAAAAGCCTATTGCCAAGTTATCCCACTTTGGAGTACTTGGTTATTTGATCATCGATCAATCTTAATCGTTGGGCAAAGATTAAATGCATCCGTGTTAGCTTGATCTTGGGTCGGTCGTCCTCTATTTCGTTTATTAGCTGATGGCTGGAATTCGAACAAGTTCTTTTTGGAAGCAATACTGTCCGTTCGATCTTTGTGTCGACGGTTTTTTGCCTTCCACATAACTGCAAAGCTTTTAAGGCCCGCCGCTGTATCTTGTCCCCTGTTCAACCTGTTCGCCACATATCCGCCGGAGAATTTTCCTTTCGAAAGACCCTTATAGTTCTTCTGTTTTTTGTTTGTCGTTCAGCATCCGGCATTTGGCTCCACATAGAAAAGCTGATAAGATGAGTTTTTCTAGAGCATGATTTTTATCCCTCGAATAAGAAGTTTTGAAAACGAAGAATAGATCCTTGGTTTTGAAAATTTGACTATTCTCTATTTGCCTCGTCAGAAGTTAAACTCGTATTAGCCGTTTTGTGTCTTTGCCGACAGGTACACATTGGGACATTTTGAGCGGCATTAAGCAGGGACAGGAGACAACAAATTTCTTTTTTTGCGGCTTGAAAGGATAGGCGAAGGGCATACTTTCATTCTCCCAAACCTGACTGATGATCTGGAGACTGCCCCCTACCAAAATATCTCCGCCATATTTATACAGTTTAACTTGTAAATTATTTTTATGGTCACATCCACTTCTTCTACAATGAGTGGGAGAACTACTTCATCGGTTGTACTTAGATTTTCTTTAACACCATTTTCTATTCGTCATTATAGTTAAGCAATATTTGGATATATCTCAAAAAATTAACGTCCGAAGAGCAAACAATTGGTTATGAGATTTCACCGAATCGCCTTGTTTCAATTGGATTTAAGGTTGAAGTCGTCCACTTACAAAATAGCTAATATGTCCATAGCCATATAGGGAAACGCTTATGTAGCAAGAACTTTTGTTGGAAAGCGCAACAGCTTGTGTTCTAGCTGAGGTCAATTTAAGCAGCCAAATCTTAAAAATGACCAAATACAAATATTTCCAGACAGTGGTTATGTTTTAAATGCACATGATTAACACAATGGGACCTTGTTGCACACCCGCCAGTATTTTACCTGGCCCAACGATTTTTTCAAACTCTCGAAGTTTCGCTAGCAGCTGCAAAATTATCCGAAAAAAGTAGCTGCAGTTTGGCGGAAAATAGCTTTCCAAACTCGCAATGTTTCTACAATACTGAATCCACTTTGCAAATAAATGTTCAATGAGCTTCTGTCAATGTTTGCCAGCATAAGAACTGTCAGTGTCAAAATTATATGTGTGTCAAAAACATCAAACAGATTACTTAATTTTATTGAACGAGAAACTGACATCAAATCCAGTTGACATTTCCTTATGTCATTAATGAAATTTCATCTTCAAATTTCACTTCCAATTTATTTGTGAATTGCGGTTCTTCATAAAATTGGCAGGAGAAAATATTTCAATCAATTCTAAAAGATAAAACGACTTGAATGGGCTGGATATCGTCAAGTCAACCCGTTTCTTATATCATTTTACGACAAACCAGCTGACTTTTGACGTTTAGTCAACCAACTGCAAATCCAGTCCACACTGCCTGACCAAATGTCAACTAGTTTTGCAGTCAAATTCATGGGCCGTTTACCAATCTGAATCTGCTACCGTAAATACTTTTCTTATTTTCCTAAAAAAAAAATACGCCAAAACCAGTAAAATTCCATAAATTCTGAAACCTAGCAACTTATTTCCAACTTTCACCAAGTATCCACTCGACCAGTCGGAGAATAAGCCAAACCCATTAACCCAGCAAGTAATAATAATTGACAGACAAACCGGCCAGAGGGGATACCCGATTTCCGGTCTCATGAGACTTTGCCGCACATGTCAGCGGGACCAAAATAGATAAATATGCAAATGCGTACCAGTGAGATATCTTAAGACACGCTGAATTGAATCGGAATCAAATTAAGCGGTTTAAATGTGCCAACTCTTAAAGCAACTTATTTCGAGCTTAGTTTAGAAAAATAATAATATTGTGTAGACTATCATCAACTTGGAATTATAACCTCCTCTTATGTCAAAGTTTCCCACAAGTGAGTAGCCGTCCGCATCATCACCGCCAGTCTTCCATTTAAGTACAGGTCAACCTTTTTATTTTGTAATTGCTAATCCGGTTACACAAGTGGTGTACATTCACATCGTACCTTCTCGTTTTTTGTATGTCTGCCGAGTAACAAAAGTCACAAAGCCAATCTGGCAAGCTCCAAAACTAAATCGTTCTAACTGCATCCGAACAATAGATTCACTAGCTCCACGTCCATTAACCACTTTTATTTTTATTCTTTTTTACTTTGTGTTGGTTCTCTTTTTGGTGGGAAAGGTTGGTGACCCACCTCCTCCTTGGTGCTTATCTCTTCTCCCAGCTATTTCACAGTTCTCCCATTGAAGCTAGGAAGCAAGCAAAAAGAAAAATGAATCCAAATGACCATTTATTTTCACCCATTTTCTGGCGATTCTATTCAAAAAAATAAATGAACCGTTTAAGCACGATACGCACGAAAATCACCAAAAACCAAACAAAGCTCCAAGAAAGTCGCTTATTGTCTTACGGAAGCAATGGAAAAAAAGGCCATTAAGTGGCCAAGGAAGGAGCGGCAGAGTGGAGACGCGTTCAGCTTTCGGCATCAACGCTAATCTGAACGATGAATCTACACACGAGAGAGCATGCGCATTGAGGAGATTTTCATCTGGAATTCGCAATCATTGCTGATGAATTATTCAGAAATGTTTCAAATGGCGCAATATACAAATCCCATATGTATGTACACTCAGGTGCGTTGCTTTGTGTGGGACAAGTAGTGGAGAGCATGGGTGTTGCTCTGGATGGCGTTGTGGACGCCATCCCTTCCAATTCCAAATGTAATCCAAGAAACAGCTTTCGGATCATCGAAAATTTGCATAGCAATAAAAATAGTTTTGAGACCGCTCTTATTGGTTTAACCAATCTTGATGCGTGACTTTGGAATTGGAAACTGGTAACTGGCAGACGCAACACGTTCAAGACAGTGTAAATATCTACGTACATGGAGTTTGAAAGTGCCGCAAGAGCTTGTTAAATAATTCGTATTTATTTTTAAAAGCAGTTCAAGGTTTAAGGTGAATTTTTATGCACTGCCGAGTTTTTGTTCAGAACTTTCACTTGAACCCAACACCAATTGCATAAGTTGACAAAACAAGAATCAGATGTCATCAAAGTCAAAGCTTTGAATGCACAGTAGTAAAATGTTGATCAAGTTTTGTGCAGTTGTCATTTTTTGTACTGCTGAGTTGGCCTTGCAGTTGGATACGGCACCAGTGTCAATCAAACATATCGTGCTCGTCAAATAAAGTGCTGTTTCATATGAGATTGCTTTTGATGCCCTCCAAAATATAAGTTCATAACCTGCCTTTGCGCCAGCCAAACTCGTCCGTAGATCATGTTGAAAGCCGCTGAAAAAACCTATCTTAAGCAGTGAATGCTTCATTGGCTCGCGAGATACGCACCGAAAACTGTTTGCTTTGAGCAGATTTCTCGACTTGACGTCTCACAGACAATCAATTCTTTAAATAACTCATGGTTTGAATATCAGGACAGTTCTTTAACTACAGTATTCCAAGTAGAGTTCCTTCATAAAACCTTTAGTATCCTACCTTAAAAAAGGAAAATATAAAGGATAACAAGGTTTTCTTTATAACTCTCGATAGCTTACTTTTTTCTAAGAGACACTTTTGGGTTTAGTGATGGATTTTCTGCTGAATATGCTATTTTAGGGTCCTGCTTCCTTGCTATTTAAACAGTTGGATTTTAGTCCCATCTCAAAGACAAATTTTAAGAGTTTCGATTTGGTTTAAGAGATGAGAATACTTTAATTTTAAATGTACCTCAGGGGTCTTTGCTTGATACTGAACCTTTTTTTATTTATTCAAACTGTCTTTTCGATCAGTCTTTTGGAGATAAGGAAACTGCTCTGATTGAACTCCTCGGAAAATCTTTATTAATTGATTTGAACTCGACATGAACTTACTTAGATCCAGATTCACAAGTGCGACTAAGTCCTCGCTATATTTTTTTATGAAAATGCAATTTTATTGTGAAAAAATGAATCATATAAAGTAATGCCCATCGCTAGCTAGCCCTGGTTTGTAGAAAAATTTGGGCGCAAACTCTTCGATAAATGAACGCCACCTTTTAAGTTTCATATTTGGGTTTTTATCTGACATGGCATAAGTTAAGGGTTGATGATCCGTAAATATATGTTTATCTTTGATTAATGCCGTAGTGCTTTTAAAGCCCAAACAATGGCAAGGAGTTCGCGTTCATTTGACGCGTAATTCTCTTCGGCTTTTGAGAGTGTTCGTGATATAATAGTGGTCGGCCTCCCATTTTGGGACAATACAGCACCCAAAGCGCTCGTAAGTTCAAGCGGCTTATTATAGTCAGGATAGGAGAGAAAAACATCTTCAGATGCTAAGATTTGTTTTAACCGCTCGAACGCAAATAGAGCTTCCTCGTCGAGCTATACTTTAACGGTTTTAGAGCAACTTGTTCTAATGTGCCCATTATCACCACGGAGATACTTAGTTAAGGGCTTAGCAATCGCAGCATAGTCACGAATAAACCGACGGTAATATCCGGAGAGCCCTAAGAATTTAGAATTAAGAATAGCATAGCACTTTGTCTGGACAAGTCTTAATTCCCCGTAGAGATATGACAAGTCCCAAGAATTTGACCTCTTTTCTTAAAAAAAATTTTGATTTCTCTGGTGAAACACGCATTCCTGCGAGTTCAAGTTTTCTTTAATATATTTTCAACGTCACGGAGATGCGAATAAATTATAATGTTGTCAACATTAACATGACAAGATTTGCCTATATCTACTCGTAGAATATTATCGGTTGCCTTTTGGAAAATACTAGGTCCATTCTTCAACCCAAAGGGCATTCGAACAAACTCATATTTCCCATTGTTTATGCTGAACGCCGTTTTTTCTATGTCCTTCTCATCTATTTCTATTTGATGAAATCCTGATTTTAGGTCTAATGTAGTGAAATACTCAGAATTTCCCAAATTAGCCAAAATAACCGAAGTGTCCGGTATAGAATACCTGTCGGGCACCGTTTTCAAATTAATTTTCCAAAAATCGATCACCATACGCATATGTCAAAGCCCTTCTTACTTACTTAATACATGAACAGGTGAATTTTCGGATAATACCGTCCCGAAGTAAAGTTTTTAATTCGTTATCAATGAATGAATTCCGAAGCAGAAATTGGGTACGGATAGCTTCTTGTATAAATTGGTTCTTTTGTTGTAGTACGTTTAGTTGCATCTATACACAAAGAGTTAACACAAAGAGTTAACTTGCTTGCAGGATAAATGTTTTATTTTATAGAACAAAACGCTATTGATAATATCTAGTTTAGCTCCTATGTTTTTCAAAAAGTCTTAACCTAATATACATTTTTCCCATCTTTCTTTCAGAGCTCGAATACCGTTGCGGTAAAAGAGTTCATCTCTTGAGGCTTTTCACAAATCAAGCAATTTTTGATGTCTTCATATGAGCAGAACTGCTGATCAGCTAGACCATGTGTCATATGGCGGATGAGATATGATTTCCTATTTGAACGTTTCCAACGTGAGGCCGAACGTTATCAAGCTGAAGAATCACTTTTTCGCGCAGTTGTCAGTTTATTCGCATCGAATGAAGTCGTTAATAATAAATGACACCGACCTGGTCTTAGCCAATACACAGCATAACCTTCGCAGATTGAATATTCGGTCGAGCCGTCGACGTAGAAGAGTGTCCCGGCAGTCCGCATGACTGTATTTTCTTTCGGTTGCTGTAATGAATCCATTACATTACATTCTTCACCCGTCACGATGCGATAAAGAAAACGTTGTCTTTTTTCCGCTGGAGCAGTTGTTTACAAATCATAAGGAACCCAAGTTTCATGTTTTTGAATCATTCCCAAAGCATCGCTAGGAATGGTTTGGGTAAGGCACGGATCCCCATCGAGCATCTTCGAAGGACTTTGGCCTTTCTTCACGCGGACGGTCGTCAACATCGAAATCAACATCGAAACGACGGAATCAATCACGGCACATTGTTTCACTAACAAGGGGAGCGCACGGGTTTGGGGAAACGGATTTAGCTGAATTTTGGCACAGCGCTAGAATACCATGTACGTGTACTAACTGTTAAATATTAAAATGCAATACTCAAAAATAGCCGAGAAAAACGGGCTCAAAGTTTTTCCTAATACCTTATATAAAAGTTAGGCATCTGTGAATTTCAACAATTCGGTGGCCTGGTGGTACTGTTCATAGCTAGTAGTCTCATGCACGTGGGTTCGAGTCTTGCCGTATGCACTTCTGCATTTTCTCATTTGCTTTTATTTTTTTTTGGTTTTTTTTTTCTAGCAATTATGTTATCCATTGAAAAATAACTTATATGTAGTATAAGGCTTACATTTTCGTGAAAATATATCCATTTTATGATGATGATGATAACATTTTAATAATTGTACTTTTTCCTAATTGTAAACCGAAGTTCACTGCACAAATAAAGAAGGTCTATTCGCGTTGGAGATTTTACTACAAACAAAGCAGACCTGGAACAGTTATACGGTTCACCTTGTAACGGTACAGGGAGAAAATATTTTGTACCCCTTTTCCACCACTTTTTTTTTCTGTATGATTCACATTTGAATTACCTAGATAGACTCCATAGTTATCATATACTAATATAATGAGCGAGTAAATAAAGAAATAAATAAATATTTATTAATTTTTTTTTCAATGGATAACATAATTGCTAGAAAAAAAAAAACAAAAAATAAATAAAAGCAAATGAGAAAATGCAAAAGTGCATACGGCAAGACTCGAACCCACGTGCATGAGACTACTAGCTATGAACAGTACCACCAGGCCACCGAATTGTTGAAATTCACAGATGCCTAACTTTTATATAAGGTATTAGGAAAAACTTTGAGCCCGTTTTTCTCGGCTATTTTTGAGTATTGCATTTTAATATTTAACAGTTAGTACACGTACATGGTATTCTAGCGCTGTGCCAAAATTCAGCTAAATCCGTTTCCCCAAACCCGTGCGCTCCCCTTGTAAGAGCAGGATCTCCGTAAAGTTTTTGAAGCTCCTGATGCGCTTCAGCCGCCGCTTGCTTCGAATGAAAGAATAAAATCAAAATTTTCCGCAAATAACGATCAGGCATTTTCATCCAACCAAAAGTATATGACACCAAAAATGTTTCAAAACAGTTTGTTTAACAAGCTCGGTCGGTTTTGACATTTTAAATATGTCAAAACCGACCTGCTGCAGCCATCTATTGAGCTTAGTTAGGCACAAAACCACTGATGGACTGCTTGAGAATGCAGCAGATTTCTTATTGAAAAAAAACATTTCACTCTTTTCACCAATATGGTATAAGCTGTTTGGGACGAGCCTCCCAACAACGGTCTGCAACAGAGTGAAGTTAATTCGCCTATTTTATTCACTATTTTCACGAGCGGTCTTGTAGGCTCTCTTCAGCACGCTATAGATCAGGTCAGGTCCAAAGATTCAGGGAATTGTAAGTCTTTTACAGCGTGACTTCGACAAGACTAAACGATATATCAACGATTGGAATTTGAAGATCGATTTCGAAAAGTGCGAATACATTTTGTTTAGGACGCCACTGTCTGGGGCCTCTTGGGATTCCAGAAAGAATTTTCGAATGTTCTCTATTGTTGGACAAAACGGGCAGCCACTGTCGAGTCGGAGCCTGGGTTAAGCTGAACTGCTTCACGACCCTCCCTCATTCGGAGTGTGCTTGCACATGGATGTCCCATGTGGTTCAACGTAGGAGCAAGGTTTATGGAAAAGATTCGAGTTTTCGAGGCACAATGTCTTAGGGCTTGTCTCCATTTATATAGAACTCAAGAGTCACGAGGCCAACATAATCTGAGTGAATAATTTTATCATTTAACTTTCTCATTGCAAGAGCAATGAACTCAATCAATAACCTGATCTGTTCGGGGCTTACTACCCCAACTTCATGTACCACGAGACAGTTCGCCTTAACGGCATTACTCCACCTGAGGCTTTCCTCTATTTTGACCTTAACGGCCTGATTCAGTATAGAAATGCGTTTCCGTTAATTTTCCATGTCGCCCGGAAGAGTGTTGACGGGCGAATTGTCTGCAAAGGAGATGTCCCACGCAGCTCATCAGTCCGGGACAATACGGACGTTAGTAGACAGCACCAACAATTTTGGTGGTTAAAGAAAGAAGAGAATGCTTAGTAGTTGTCGCCTTTGTCACTGAATGTCATAACTTGTGTCTCAAAATTGTGTTTCATATTGCCTGGCCGGCTTACTTAGTTTTGACCTTAGTTCTTGCGATAGGTTTTTGTTAGCAATAAGGTAAATTTTAAGAAAAAACAAAAACAAAAAAATATGAACATATTTGTCACTTTAAGTTTATTTCAAGGTAGTTGTAGTCAGTTGTAAGTTACAAACTCTCAAAAATGTTCATATTCCAAGTTTTAGTTTTAAGATTTTCTTGGTTGCCTATACACTTACTATATAATAAAAATTTAGTATATTCAAAATATTAACTTATTATCGTCGAAAGAATAGTTTAATTATTCGTGTTAGTTAAGAGCGCCCGCATAGGCCAGTTAGTAAATTGTAAATATGATAGTTATTAGACTTCTTCAAGCATTTCTATGTCTACCATTTTTATAATTCATATAAAAAAAAAACAAAAAAAAACGAGCCCCCCACGGAAAAGTTCTTTTGCGCAAACAGAACTAAGTACTAATTTTATATAAATCAATTCTATTTATTAAATCTTGTCATTATGAATAGAACATAAGATTTTCCAAGTGTCCTCCACAGGAGTGTTTGCAGGTCTCGATTTCCGATTACTTATCACCATTTGATTTTGAAAGCGTCTGCACTTTTGCAGACTATGAGCATAAGCGCGATCCACAAAAAAAGAAGACCTGGCGCCGAAAAATCACACGGTCTTGGTGGCCAATTCGGATCACTAGAGAACGAAATATATCGTCCAGGATTATTTCTTGAAAAGTAGTCGAATCGAGTCATTTTGTGGGAGATACGACATCGGCTTGTTGAAAACTCATGTCATTTTAGGCCAGACCAAATTGCACATCATTCAGTGACTTTTGTGTTGGGCTCTGACAGTTGCACGTGGATTTTCACAATTTTTTTTTTGTTTACGAACCCAAAGTGAAAATGAGCTTCGTTGTTGAAGAATACGTTATGTGAAAAAATGGACATCTAAACAATAATGTTCAAGGACCAAATGGCGAACGTGTGACGTATTCCACCGTCAGCTGCCTTCAGTTATTAACTTAGTCGAACTTAGTTTATATGCAAATCCGAATACAAAATAATTCAATAATTTATTAAATTTGATTTAAAAAACTTTATATATATTTCGTTAATTAAAACTCAACCCAAGTGAGCCGCAGTGTATTCAATATTGAAATCGCAGGTTTAAACCTATTCCATAGTAAACAACTTAGATATATGTTGAACCTTAACGGTTCGCCAACATTCCTTTGCGCCTTAATGTGGGACGCGAGCTCTACTCCTTTGATTTCTCTTTCCTCTTTCGTTTATAATCTCAAAGCCAAGAGCAGAAAAGGATATAATCAGGTCAAAAACAACTAGAGAAAATGCTTAGTTCACGTTTGTTCGCAAATGTCAACTCATCACAGAAAGGAATGTCCTGATTAGTGAACTGTTTTTTTTTTTTTACGAAATTCTTGTTGGTCGTTTTTTTTTTTTTTTTTTGTAAGGCTGACATAAAAGTCAAAGGATTTAAATGAAACGAAATAGAGCAGTTGCTGTAAGGGATAATGTCGTTACGAGTGTTTCACACCCCCTTTGAAAGTCAGCGGCTTTTGGTAATTGTTGTGCTGTTGAATTCAGATCTACTCTGGCTTGGTTTATCCAATTCAGCAAATTGGATGTCAACGTGGTTAAGCTGTTCAAAAGTCCATAAGCCAACTTGGTCTTGTTTATCCTTTTTATTTTTGCAATTAGTTTTTTCTACGAAATATTTATTTCAGTGAAGAGTAGTTTTTTTATGTATATTTTTTTATTCAAATTTTTGCTCATTAAAATTATTTATAGATTATGAAGACTTTTTATGGCGGTACAGTTCAGGTGGAAATGATCTCCAGCGAAATATGGCCTTCCAGTCAATTCGATACTTGGCATAGGAAAATCAAGTTGACTGAGGTCCCTTTTTACTTGTATGCGCCATCGAAAATGGGATCTGTTTTTATCGCAAATGTTCGAAATTAGAGAACATAAGAAGCTAGTCATTAAAATTTTTAAGTAACATTTAAGCTGTGATCCAGACAATCGATCACGGGATCTAGTTCCATTTCAGCCCAGCACCTAATGGAACGATTACAAGATAATTGAACTTGGTGAGCAATTATTCGATTGTTGGATAGCTTGTGTGGTACGCAACCCCATTATTGTGAAAACGTAACTCGTCCAAGATCACATGCTCAATTTTTAACCGTATAAAATCGGTTATCGTGCCTTGGTGGAGATCTTCATGGACTTAATCCTTTATTATCCTCTTACAAGAAAACAGCACCAAACTGTCACACGAACATGACGAATAAGTGTACAAACAGAGTGGAACGGAGAGCAAATCTGCGATATTCCTCGGAGCAAAGTGAGGAGAGCAAAGATTAGGGCTAGCCATAGTCAGTGTTGCCAAGTCTTTTCTGAGCCAAAGCACCGTTCCTAATATTTTCAGCGTTAATTTCAATCATTTTCCAGTTTCCCAAAAAAAAAAAAAACACATTTATTTATCTCAAGTCGTAAATAAGTGTTACCGAGTGCAGTATGGTGGAATATAGTAAAGAGTTTTCGAAAATAAGTGCTTTCGAGTTTGCACGCGATTTACAGAAGCGCTCATTCCGATTTCCGGCATCAGCAAAAAACAAAAGACTATTGGATGCTTCGGGTGTGTCTTGGATTGACAACGTTATCCTGGGCTTACTGAGGAATCATTTTGCGTGATCGGCAACTGTTATTGAGAACGAATTCAAATCGGGATTTGTTTATCCTAACTCGAGATATTTTAAAAAACTCAGTAGAAAAGGGACACATATCACCTCAGGCATTTTGGTATTTAGACGCACATGGCTGCTTGTCGGACTCGAGCATTATTCTCGTAAAATACCATGCTGCTAGAATAACAGACAAAAGAGTCTTATAGAGCTCCTGACTGGAATTACTGTATTAGCGTATTCGCAAAGCGTATTTGCAAAATTGCATTCAACATCTCCAAACTAATTTTGTTCCTAAGTTTGCTTTTGACTAGGTTTGCTTGACTAAAAACCCTTTCAACATCGCCATTAAAATGTGGCAAATAAAGCAGTTTCAAAGCTAGTTCGTAAATGTTTTGATAAGTATATTAGTAGGTTTCAGCGTTAAAAAACAGAGTTAATGAAGCACTAAAAATAAAATGAAAGCACTAAAAGAACGCCCGAGCACTAAAATGACATTTTGGGCACTAAAATAATTTTTTGAGCACTGAAAATAACGCTGAAAGCACTAAATTGGCAACGCTGGCCATAGTAAGGAGCAGTTTACAAACCTTACTCCGATCGGAGCAAATTTGCTCCACATTTTTCACATAAAAAATTTTCTTTATCTTTACTACCCAACACTGGATTGTAATTTTTGAAATGGAAATTGTTTTTATTTTCTTTTTTTAAATTCCTTCCTATTCCTGAACGTCCTTTTTAATTTTTTCTCCGTTCTAAGTTAGTCTTTTTCGTGTTTCATTATTATTATATTTGCATGCATGTAATAGGCGTTTCCTAATCGCCAAATTTGTTTGTTAAGTATAGCACGATTGCTTTGAAATTTTTTGAGAAATGAACTGAAGTCGAATCGCCTGGTAAAGAATGAAATAAATACTGAGATTTTGGGGTTACCACCAAATTAATACATTGATAGTCGAGGCATTTCCTTGTAATAGAGTATATCTCCAATGAAGGGAGATTATTCCTTATCTTATCCTTATCTATTATTCCTTATCCGCCATCTAACGTTTTTTTTTTTCAACTAGTGCCTATTTCGTGAATAGTAACACTCAGCTCATGTCTGACTTGACAGCTCCGTATGTTCGTTATCTTGTGAAAAAAGTGAAAGAAACTTGCATCCTCATCGATAAACCAAAGCGTGAAAAACCAAAAACAGTGCGTATACTCGAGAATATTGCTGCTGTGGCAGAAAGTGTGCGTGAAGCGCCCTCAACATCAATTCACCGTCGTTCTCAACAATTGAACATTTCGGAGACATCATTGAGACGAATTTTGCATATAGACCTTGGTATGACGCCATACAAAGTCCAATTGGTTCAGGAGTTGAAGCTAACTGACCATCGAATGCGGTTTCGCTTCGCTAAGTGGGCCTGCGCTCGACTTACAGAAGATGCCGATTTTGCTAAAAAAAATCATCTTTTCAGATAAAGCTCATTTTGATTTTGGCGGGTATGTAAACAAGCAAAATTGTCGCATATGGGGCACAGAAAGCCCGCACGCATATATTGAAAAGCCGATGCACCCAAAACGAGTCACTATTTGGTGCGGATTTAGGTCCAGAGGCATAATTAGGCCATTTTTCTTCGAAAATGAGCAAGGAGTGGCCGTTACAGTCAATGGCGATCGTTATCGGGCCATGTTGAACGAATTTTTGTTCACAAAAATTGAAGAGGAGGATATTGGCAACATTTGGTTTCAACAGGACAGCGCTACGTGCCACACAGCCGAAGCTACACTCGTTGTTTTGCGCCCTGTTTTTGAAGATCGCATTATCAGCCGCAGAGCTGATGTCGTTTGGCGACCTCGGAGCTGCGATTTGACACCGTTGGACTATTATTTGTGGGGTGCCCTCAAAGATAAGTGTTACGCCAGAGACAATTGACGCTTTAAAGGGCAATATTCGTGAAGCCGTTGGTGAAATACAGCTGCACACAATCGATAATGTGCTCAAAAATTGGACCGATCGTGTAGGTTACTGCATCCAGGCAGCCATTTGAATGAAATTATTTTCCATTATTAACCGGAAGGATTGTACTTTAAAATAAAAAAAGAAATTTCAGAAAATATTCAGCAGTTTTTTTGTATAGCATATTAAAAAAAAAAGTTATTTTGCGGACCCTTTAGAAAGTTAGATAGAATACTAAAAGCTGCTTTAGTTTTGTCACATTTGGATAAAGTCAGAAAAGGGACTTTGGAAGCTCGCGGCATCATTTTGTTGTCAATGTTATGCCCTTACAGCAACGTCAACGACATGTCATCTACACAAAAAGGCACTAATCGCGACAGTATGGCCATGCACTTTGCTGATCGAACAATCCATTGATAGCACTGTTAAGTTGGTCCCAATGCAAACGGTGACAGGACCGCTTTCAAAAAATAGATGAAATTTCAAAACTTACTTTAGGATTCGAACCTGTGACCTACGAGCTCCACCAACTCGTAAGAGTGTTTCAATTAAATCCACTGACCGACTGAAATAGTTTCATCATGACGCAACCTCTTCGACCTAACCTATAACCTTAACACTGAATCTGATTTGTCAAGCTTAAGCTCTGGACAAAGAGGTATTTGTATGTCTTGAAAACAGGCCATCAAGTTCATTTTTTAACTTCAATAATTGGATTAAATTCAATGTCACCATGCTTGATTATAAAAACACAATTTTTTTTATCATATTTCTTCAAAAAGAGGCGCAACAAATTTCCAATGACTATTTATTAATTTCAACTCACTGTCCATTCGAAGGCACACAAAACCTATTTCCGGATTAAGAAGCCCTATTGAATTGGAAATCTTTTTGTTCACAAATAAAATTGGACTCTATCGATTAGATGACAAAATCAAAAAAAAAAAACAAGATGAACTCTTTGTTGTGACACATTACCGCATAACTCATATTTTTATTATTTTTATTTTTCAATGTCGTGCCAAGAAAGTATAATCAGAGAGCAAAAATTAGACGCCGTAGTAGAATAGAATAGAAATTTCCCACACAACCTCTAACCAAGATGCTTCGCACAAAAGCCAACTCTCGTAATTATGTAATTTTCAAATTGAATTGAAATTGTTTTGCTTGGACGGGCCTTTCTTCCTCCATTTACCACTTCAATCGAGACCGTGTACACATAATAAACCGATAACAATAAAACAAGACCAGCTTCCAGCCGAGCCACTCACGTCCAATAAAGAGAGTACCAGATACAAAAAAACAAAAAAACGCACCTCTCAGGCGGTCTTGCTGTAAGAAGAAGGCTTGTGTAACGTGTGGCGGTAATTGTGCCACACACTTGTGTGCCTCGTTATAAAATCGAATCTATTTTATTTTACTTTTTTTTCTTCTCAAGAAAAACAAAAGTTTTTTTTTTTTGCTTAGTTTTCAAATTCAAATTCCAATTCGGAACGGTTGCGCCAATGCTGAGAGAGAGGAACCATGCCTCTATGGCCTACATCTGTCGACCTGGCAACAATACTCGTACCAACAACATTACTTACGAGAGTCTATTTGCTCGTGCACAGGACTGTGTAATGTTACAGGATATGGGGTGGGGTGGTGCATGTGCTCGTCTTCGAGCTGGTAGCTGGTAACTTTGCTCACTTTATTAACTTTTTCAATTTATCTTTGTCTTTGAGGTCCGATTAAAGTGATGCAAACGAGCGAGACAATTTAATTTAGTTTTATCGCTTCTTGAAAAATTACCGTCTTTGGATGAGTAGATTTGTTTTGGTTTCCTATTGCAACCCAGTATTGGTTGGTTTCTTTTCTTTTTTTTTTGTTTTTTGATGAACGCGTCTTTTTTTGCCATTTGGCATGATTTCATTTGCAAAGATCCTTGGAAAAATGAACTCTTATGATTCCCCAATTTATTATGCTAATACAGTGGGTCGCTGTTTGGAGACTGTCTAAACATAAAAAAACAGAAAAACAATCAACTTGGAAATCTAGGTTAGGCGTGTGTAATTTTGCATTTTTTTTTATGTAGAAATGAGATTGACACATGTGTAACTGAATGCAACCATTTGCAAATTGTGCTTTAACGAGTATGGTAAATATGACATTTTCGAGATTGTGAATACATTTCGGGACTGTTGTGGTTATGTCTGTGAACATATTCAAATTATTTCTTCTTTGGATTTATTGCAGAAGGAGGTTCACACTCTTTTTCAAATCCGCGCTCGCGTTAAATGTTTAAATTGTTGTCCGCACCTCGTCCGAGAATAATTTGAATCTGAACAAGGAGTTGTAAAATGAAAAAGTAATAAAGGGTGGGCCATTTGCTGGTTTAGTTTTGAATCATAATAGGACTACCGGTTGAAAATGTCGTTTTTTTCAAAAATCAATGCTTTATTGAGGAAAAATAGATATAAGTTCAATATTCAAAGTATTGCCCATCGCTAGGTACACATTTTTCCCATTTTTCTGGCAATACCCGTTCTGAAAAATTCGACCGGTTTGACCGCAATCCACGAATCGATCCATTTTTTGACATCATCGAAACGACGGAAGTGCTGGTCAGCCAGGCCATGTTGCATCGATCGGAAGAGATAGTAATCGGATGGCGCAAGGTCTAGACTATACGGCGGGTGGGGTAGGACATCCCATTTGAGCGTTTCAATGTAAGTTTTGATGACATTTGCAACATGTGGCCGAGCATTGTCATGTTGCAAAATAACTTTATCGTGTCTTGCGACCGTTTCCGGCCGTTTTTCCTTCAGTGCTCAGCTTAAACGCATCAATTGTCGTCGGTAGACCTCGCCTGTGATTGTTTCATTCGGTTTTAGCAGCTCATAATACACAATACCATGAATATTCTGAACGGCCGTCGATGTTGAGGCATGTCCGGGGTATCCATACGTTGCCCGACGTTTTGGATTATCGTAATGTACCCATTTTTCATCACCAGTGACGATTCGATGCAAAAAAGACTTCTTTTTGTGGCGTTGAGGCAGCATTTTGGACATGCAAAATCAGCGTTCGACGTCTCGTAGCTTCAATTCATACGGCACCCAATGTCCTATCTTTTGGATGATCATTCCCATTGCTTTCAAACGATCGGAAATGGTTTGCTGAGCGACGCCAAGTGATTTTGCAAGTTCTTCTTGCGTTTGTGATGGATCTTGATCGAGCAATGCCTCCAATTCATGGTCTTCAAAACTTTGCCTTCGGTGTCGAAATCACAATCTTTGAACCGCTTAGCCCGGGTAAACTTCGGTAAGCAATTGATGCGCTTCGGTTGCTTTTTTCTTTAAATGAAAGAAGCACATTAAAACTTCCCGCAAATGTTGTTTTGATGGCACGAATGTAGACATTTTACGGCTTTACAAAAACTTGTGTAATGACCAATAACCTAGACTGAAATAATTAGACAATGACATGAAGTTTCTGATGTGACAGCTGTCATGGTCAAAATTCACCTCAGAGTAATAGATATGAAGTTGTCTGCAATAACGACATTTTCAACTGGTAGTCCTATTAATAAAAACGAGGAAATTGTTACATTCGAATGGGGTTGGTTTTATTAAAGTGAAATTCCTTGTATTTCTTTTTTCTTCTTTTTTAGAGGCGCCAAAATTTCACTCCTCATCGCTCATTGAAAATTAATGACAGCCCCAAGCGTGCACCCTTATTTTTAAGAGTCCATTTTCATTACTTTTCTTTCTTAATCCAATCGAGATCTTATTGTTGATATAAGAAGTTAAAAAAAGGATCAAGAACCAGTGCCAAAAATAGGTCTAACAAATAAGAAGCAAGTCCACAACACAAGTCTTCAGTTGATTTTGTGTTTGACCTTGGAGTCCTATGTGACAGAGAACTCAATTTCCGTTCCCACATTGATTCCATAATACGTAAAGCTAACTCTTCCCTTGGCTTTATTAAACGATGGGCGAAAGAATTCTCAAACCCTTATGTCACAAAGTCTCTTTATATTACGTATGTAAGACCAATTCTTGAATATGCTAGTCAAGTTTGGTCTCCCTTTTACGATACCAATTCACTCAGAATTGAAGCTGTCCAACGTAGGTTTATACGGTTTGCCCTCCGCGGTCTTCCGTGGAATGAAAATCACAACTTGCCACCGTACGTGAACCGGATTAAACTGATTAACCTTCATACCATTAAATCACGTCGGGATGCTACCGATGCTTTATTTGTTCATCAACTTCTCTCCGGTGCTATTGATTCCTCGTCTCTCCTTCAATTGATTCACCTTAACACTAATCCCCGCAATCTCAGATCAGTGCTTCTTTTTCGTCTCTCAAATCATCGTACAAACTACGGTTTTTTCGAGCCAATGTCCAGAATGCTTCGCACTGCAAATAATTATCTTGACTTCCACCTCTCCAAATCATCCCTGAAAAATATACTATTGTCTGATAATAGTACCTCCCTCCTCTCTGAGTAGCCCACCCGCGTCTACCTTCTCTCTACCGATTTACTAGTAACCCCAAGTAATACTCCCTTTTCTCCTGACTAGCCCCCATAGATGTAAGTTAGTTTCTAAGTTTTGTTAGTTTCTAAGAGTTGTGTCTTAGTTTTAAGTGATAGCTTGTACTAAGCCTAATAAAGAAGTCCGGGGTGTACCCCGGGCAACAAACAAACACTAGCTCAACGAGCAAAAAAAAGATTTTACACATTTTAATATTCGGCATCGTTGCAAGTGTTGATTCGATATGCAAACGTTATGGTAACGATGGCATACATACACCCTGTTAAAGTCAAATTTTCCTCTCAAGTCCATCATCTCTAGCGACCCATATTTCCAATCAAATAACTTTTGACATCCGTCGTTAAGGGACAAACAGTCATCCAATTCATTCGTCCTTGAACATTCCTTGCTTCAATAGTCGACATACGGACGGGACACTTCCGAGTAAAAAACCCCATTAATGTAAAAGGAAACAAAAAATTCCTTTGAACTCGTTAATGAAATCATTCGAACGTACTCTAATTTCCTTGAAGCACATATGTACATACGTACATATGCATATCCATCAAACTTACAACATAAATCGACCAATCAAAATGATCCAGAGCTTGTTAAGAAACAGGGAACTTTCTCAAAGGACCATTGACAGTCCCCATTGGCATTCACTTTGATCTCTGATTAATCTTACGATGTTTTTTTTTTTTTTTGTTCTTCCTTCCCATTTGCGCAAAGAAGGACAACCATCAGGCATATTGGAAACTTATTCTGTTTACTATAGCTGCACATGAGAGCACATTGATCGGGTGACGCATGGACCGATGATGCGTCCCATCGTCACCACGTAACAAGATAATCAGTGATTTTCCTCTCAAACGCCACATCATCCATGAGCGAGTCATGCTCATGTGCTTGATGAGGATTTAGTTGCGCACATCATTTCATGATTGCCCAAGGATTCATCTTCAATGAAATTGCAGTACCATCAAGCAACAGCAGCGACAAACAGGAGCTGCAAGAACACCAGCAGAAAGTGCTTCAACTTCACTACATCAACCTCAACTTTAAATTCATTGTTTATGGGGCAAAATTGCTCGTAGAATCCGAACGAGCAACGACAGAGTCTGTAGGAACAACAAATGGGCGGCACGGCGACCCGTCGGTCGGCATGGAGGCGGTGATACAAGGATACGAAAAAAAAAATAAAATCTGCAAACCAATGGACCCGACCGACCGAATAGATCAACCACCCAACCCACAATCGGGGCTAACAAGTGTCCCGCATCACAAGTGTACGTACGTATATGCAGGCGGCAACATCGTAGCCCCAACTCAGAGTCAGAGCCTCAGAGCCTGTATGTCACCAAAGTGATTTAGTGCATGCATCGCCCATAAAAGAATACGAGTATTGCTCGTACACATGATGTGTGTGTGGGCTTTGGCACAAGCCCATTCAATCGGATGCCGGGATGCGAGGCCTTGTGCAAACAGTCAACATCCGGCAAGGGCAGCAGGCAAAAAGGGGCAATTAGTTGGGTGATTTGGTTTTCTGTTCGCCATTTTGCATGCATTATACCCCAAGTGTGGAGACAAGCAGTCTACGGCTCAGCAGCTACTGCAGCTGCCAACAACATCAGGGACACGACACTGAGGGGCCAATGAACGAGCACACCACTTGAGTGAGATTGAACAGGTGACTGGGATTAGGATTTCAATCGAAAGGAATGAAAACGGATTTTCTCATTCTGCCATCTTTATCCTCTTAACCCAGCCTTCGGGCTGGGGTCAAACCATGATGACAGATGAAGGGGAATTATTTGCTTGGAATGGCAAACGGATTGTCTCCGCTTGGAAAGGACATACTATACTATACTATAAAGTCTTCTAGAAAGGCGACTCGTGTTTGTGATTGGCATACAAATTAATTTGTCAATTATTTTCAAAGTTTTGTCGAGGTGTTGCACTACCACCCGTTAGAGCACCCGCCGCCGCCCTTCTACTCTGTGCCGTGTCATGAATTACAATGACCCTTCAATTTGCAGTGAATGCTGGAATTTAAATTGCAAATTTATCGGTTCTGTCGTCACGCTGGTTTGCTGCGTGGGATGGGATGGTAAAAAGCGATAAATTAGAGAGTAAAGTCCATTTCGCTGACTGAAGTAATTCCTTTTTGGCGATGACAACTGTGGCGTGCTTCGTTACTTCTTTTCGTTTACGTTTGGCTATCAATTATTATTGTTATCCTTTTGTTTTTTGCTCCCTTTTTTTTTTGTCCAGTAAATCGATGGGAAATCAACTTTAATTGGAGTTTCTTTTGCTGTTGGCATTAAATTTTAATGCAGCTGGATGAAGGAGGAGCCGAACGGCGAACGGGTGTGCATTTAAATAAATCATGCAACTGAATTTATGGATGACAATGGTGCAGCATATGTCATCAGCATGTACTTTTTTTTGGTAAATGTCATGGTGCAAACTGACATATATGGAATTTGACAGAGATTCACTTTTTGATATTTTGCCGTGGTGGCATTTTCATTTAGTTTCGGTCGAGTGCTTGTACGAGGGTAGTTTACCGTGGCAATGAGTTTGTTGTCAGTCAAATGAAGGTTTATAATTATTATTGTTATGATTAATAAAAATAAAATTGTAAATTCGGATTGGAGAACAACAGACGCGGTTTTTGACATCAAAATAAAATTGCTTTTTCAATTATCTAACAACAACAGCACTGAAATGATAATGAAATGTTTCTAGTGGTCATAAAATCGTTAAAAAATTGTAACAGCTTGCTCCACTCATTCGAATGCGAACGAAGGCCAAGCTGATGAAGTACTACTGTTTCCAAAAAATAAGGTGACATATGAATTTAAACTGCGCGCGTCGAAGGATTTGGAAATTTTTCTTTCTTTTTAGGTTGGTAGTACTGTCAGTGACATCCATGTGAAATTTCATGTCAAAATATATTCATAGTGTTTGAGATACGCGTCGTTTTGTGAGCTGCTAAAAGTGAGTTTTTCGTTTTTTGCGATGTCGAAATTTATTGAGCAAAGAATTTGCATTAAATTTTGTTTGCGGAATCAATTTTCTGCTGCGGATACGTTGAGGATGGTGCAGAAAGCCTTTGATGATGAGGCTATCTCTAAAAAAAATGTTTAGAAGTGGTATAGGGATTTCCAAGCCGGCCGTGAACGTGTCGAAGACGAAGAGCGTTCTGGGCGACCATCAACCTCAACCGATGAAGCTCACGTCCAACAAATCAAAGATTTGGTGTTGAAAAACCATCGATTAACGATTAGAGACCTTGCTGATGAAGTTTGCTTATCGAAAGGCTCAGTCAATACCATTTTGAAGGATGCTTTGGGCCTTAAGCGCGTCAAATCTCGACTGGTACCGAAAACATTGAATTTTTTGGAAAAAAGGCGTCGCGTTGAAGTGTGTGAAACAATGCTTTCCGACTACCAGGATGTCATGAAATGCATTATGAATGGCGATGAGACTTGGATCTATGCTTACGACCCCGAAACAATCGATCAATCGAGCGAATATCGTGCCAAAGGAGAGCCGAGACCAAAAAAACAGCGCCAAAGTTGCTCAAAAATCAAGGTCATGTTGACTGTTTTCTTCGATTATCGTGGTGTTGTGCTTTATGAATTCCTTCCAACCGGCAAAACAGTCAACAAGGAATATTATTTGAACGTTATGCGTCGTTTGCGTAACGCTATCCGCCTAAAAAGGCCGGAATTGAGGAAAGACAATTCTTGGTTTTTACACCACGATAATGCACCATCCCATACCGCACTCGTAATTCGTGATCATTTCGCCAAAAACTCAACCCATATCATTCCGCAACCACCGTATTCACCTGATTTGGCGCCGTGCGACTTCTGGCTGTTCAACAAGCTCGAAAGACCGCTCCGGGGACACCGTTTTGATACGATAGAGGAGATTCAAGCCGCAGCGAAGACGGAACTGAAGGCCATCCCGGAAAGTGACTACAACCAGTGTTTCAAAGATTGGAAAATCCGTTGGCATAAGTGCATTGCATCGGGAGGGGACTACTTTGAAGGGGATGAAATTGATTTGGAAGAATAATAAAGAATTTTCAAAATAAAAAAAATTTCAACTTATTTTTTGGACATAGTAGTATATATATATATATATATATCTATATATATGTACATATATTGATATATATATATATAATTATAAAAATAATTAAAACAAATGAAAAAAAAAACAAAATACCTTAAAAAACTACCTTAAAAACTAACTTAAAAACTATGTAAGCCGGCCTTGCTTTAATTTATTTTAAAGGTACTTTAACTGGACAAAAAAGAATAAAAAATTATACGAGTGAAGTTAAAAACGACGTCTCCGTTGTACACCAGTCGCCTGTCCACACTTTTCCGGGCAAAGTGGAAGATAAGCGGTACCGCATTTTTATTCTGAATCAGGCGTTAAGGTCCAAATAAAGAAAAGCCTCTGGTGGAACAAAGCCGTTAAGGCGAACTGTCTCGTGGTACATAAAGTTGGGGTAGTAGGCCCCAGAGATAATGTTGCTCGAGGTCATTGCTCTTACAATGTGTCTTCAAATAAGTTTAATCAGAAAGTTATCTACTCTAATTTGGTTAGCCTCATTGTACAGGACCTCATAAGGATAGAAATTTTTGTACTGAGACTCTGGAGTTCTATATAAATGGAGACAAGCCCTAAGACATCGTCTCTCGAAAACCCGTATCTTTCCATTAAGCTTGCTCCCACGTTGAACCACACTGGAAACCCATATGCCAGCAAAGGCCGGATGAGGGCCATGTAGCAGATCACCTTTACCTTGGCATCGAGTTGGCTGCTGTGAAACAGTCTCTTCGTCATGGCATAGGCCGCTTTGGCTCTGGCTAGAGCAGCATCTATATGTTTGTTAAAATATAGATACTGATCTAGCCAGACCCAAAGGTATCTAACTACATTTCGATTTGCAAGTGGATGCCCAAGATGTCCCACGATAGAGAACTTTCGCCAATTCTTTCTGGTATCCCTAGAGGTCCCAGACAATGGTGTCCTAAACATTCGTACATAGCAAAGTTGTTTTAAGCGATTTTCAAGCATATTTGTGATTCATGAAGCTCCTCTGCAATCTGACGTGTTGTACTGTGACGATCCGAATCGATTTTTGCTTTGATTTGATCGTCATCACCTTCAAACGACCAGAGCGTTTTTCATCTTTAAGTGAAAAATAACCAGAGCGAAATTTGGCAAATCAGTTTTGACACTGCCGTTCTTTTAAAGCTTCGTCACCATAAACAGCACATAACTTTTTGTGAGCTTGCGATGCATTTTTTCCTTTCAAAGATTCGTTCTGATTTTCCATTTTTCAACAGACGCCAAACAAAAACTACACAACCGATCAAAAAAAATTGTTTACTGATTGACAGTTGAAGTACCAACTATCAAATAACAAACCATGTTTGACATCAGCAAACCTTAAAATTCAACTAAAGCCATCTATGAGTGAAATCCGCCATTACTTAATTGCCAACCAGTAAATAAAATTCAATAAAAGTCGACTACAAAACATTTTGCATTGAGTCACTATCAATCAATCAATGAGCTGAGTGAAACACGTTGCTTAGGAAATAACCAGTTGGTTACAATTCATAATTACTACTTTCACTTTCCTAACATTAGTGTCTATTATCAAATATCTTAGAGCCACGAGGGCATATGATCTTTCCCATTTGCGGACCATTTCATAAGAATAATGCTCAGTGCAATGCAACCTTTGCTCCTCTAGTTCAAGTAATCAACAACCGCATTCGACTCGACCGAATTTCACTTGCTAGTTTTGAAGTTTATAATTAAGCTGTGCTCATCAAGTTCGTCACTCTGATATAAATGTGCAATCATAGAAATGGTTTGGCCATGTTTAGAGTTCTTTAGGGTATCATTTCATTCATTGAAATTTTGAATAAGCACGTAGCTCAAAACTCTAGAAAACGTGTAAATAAGTCGATCTGTTGTTTACATATCAAACACATGAAGTCATCGTACGAATTCTGAAAACAACTTTATTTCGATAATTGGTATCTTAAATGTTGTACGTCGTTGTTCAGTGGAGATGCATTGTTTATGATTGAGTTGAAGACGGGTCCATTTCCTTCTCACTCATTGGAAATATATAAAAAAAATATCTGGAAGCCGTTGTCAGTGCCAAATATCGAAATTGTATTGGAATCAGGCCTGTTGCAATTCGGAGCCTTAAAACTGTGCATTTTCTCGTAGAAGACAAGATAAAAGAAGATAAAGAGTCAAATTACTGGAGGACTTAAAAAGTTTTAACTGATCCTCGAGGGCAAAAAAAATTCTTCGCTCGAATTTGACTAGATAGCAACAATGTATAGTAGGGTTGAGGGCCATCTCCTAACATTTATCGAACATTTTAATGGTGTACCACAGGGTTCCATTTTGCGACCTCTGCTATTTTTATAAGGTGAGGTACGTGTATTTATGAATTCCCACTACTTCCAAGTATCTACCTTATAATACAAAAAAAAAACCAGCTAAGGACGAGTCGGCTTCCGTACAACACTTTAGGTATGCTGTTCGTCCATCACGCGAATCGAGTCTCAAAGATTTTTTCCTCGTTTGGCTGAAGGGCACTGAAGGTTTTGATTCCCTTTCGAGTATCAAAATATGCGGCAAAAAAGCTGAATTTTTTACTGCGTTAAGGGACTGCAGTCAAAAGGATTTGGTATTATTTCAACTTGATATATCAACGTGATCTTGAGAAAAAGGGTGGTGACACACAGATGGACTACAAAGTGATCCTATAATGGTTTTGTATTTTCCTCTTGAGGAACCTTACCTTAAAAAAGAGTTCACCATATTGCTGGCTCTTGAGAAAAACTTGTAGTGCAACAAACTATTGCTTCGTACTCAGTGCCGGCTTTGAAAATTTGTAGATTCTTCCAAGAAATGTAAAAAAAGCAAGACAGTGTAGAACCTCTTTTTGACCCACGGATGTAGGTTATCTCGTAACCGAAATAAGCAAGCAAGCATTCTTCATCGAGCAAAAAAAAAAAATTTTGTCATAAACGACTTCAATCTCGATTAGAAGGTGGTGAGTACCGATTTGGAACTCCAATGTGTTTTAAGAACTAGCCTGGCTTAAAACCACACCTGCTGATATGAACCAGTTTTGGCGAAGTTCTTATAACCGACGTTAAGAAGACTTATCCTTCTCTAGAACACACAGTTTAAAGGGTCTCCTTTCTTTAGGATTGGGCAAACGATGCTTGGGCTTAGGCCATACTTTTTCATCCGCCTATCTCAAGCTGAATTTAAATGTTCTGCAAGCAATCAGACAGCACAGTCTGTAAAGGAGTGCTTCTTATCACACTAGTCACCACAAATAATGGAAACATCATATTTCGATGTACAAAGAATTTTAATTCTCTTTCGTTTCGAAGACATTAATTGGATTGATTGGAGAGAATACCACCCAAGCCAACGTTACATCCGGAAAGGAAAACCTGACATTTTTCGATGATTCGCAACCTCTACCGAGTACGCCTTGTATTTGATCGAAAATCAATCTACCCTCATAAAGCTTCTGTGTCAGCATAAAAGTGTAGGTCCATGCTCCGCAAAATAAATTTATAACAAGCATATACAAATTGTGAAGGAATCCCCCCGACTCCGAAAGAGCTGACGCTTCGAGAATTTATTTATTTATTTTTTTAAACACACTTCAATAGGATGTCAATCAACACCCAAAGTGTTTAAAGTCTACCTTCAACTTCATATTTTCGGTGACACAGTTGCTCGCACCTCCTCAACTTTGTACCCATGCTCATCAATCATTCGTCGGATAGAAGTTGATCCTTTTTATCCTCAAAAAAAGTCTCGTTTTTGTTACATTGTTTACCTTTAAACCCATCTTCATACATATTTATAAATGATTCTTCCACAAAGAGTCTGCAACGGATGACTGCCCATAAAAACATCCATCCGGCTTAAGAGTAGTGTAATTCACTCAAGTGCATCCGAATGAATTCCGAAAGAAGAGATACAACGAAACTAGGTTACCAAGGCTGTTATGTGCATTTTACTTTTGTGTCCTGTGCAGATTCAATCCCGATTCATGCATCTAGAATATTTTATATTTTATAAAAATGTCCCAGTTTATTTAATTGCTTGGATAAGCAATCTTTTCTATGGTTAGCTTGAAAACTTAGAACTCCATAGATGGGACTATGTCATGCACTTTACTGAGGGTGATGCGTCCACAAGTTGATACAGCTTGCAACTATGACGTAAGCCCGTAGAGTCATCTTTCCAATATGAATTTTTATTCAATTAACAACTTTAAAGCTATTTTTATGGACACGTTGTCTGGTGGACGTGTCAAAGTTTCACACTGTTGACCGATTGCATCAACTTGGGATTTGCACAGAATGTGAGGTTGTTAATTAAGTCACACACATTATGCACCTTGTTCACTTCATGAAGGACATTGAAAGCCCTAACGTAGGTACGAGTTTGTAAAATTTATAGAAGAAAAGTGTGTGCGAAAGTTCTGTGCAACGACTTTGAAAAACTCGCTGGAAAATAAGGAAATCATAAAAGTTTTAACTAATTTTAATGTGTTTGCAGAAAATGACATAACCTTTAATACAATGAAGGGGATGCTTATTAAATAGAGAGTGATAATGTATACCGAGAGTCTTGACAAATCTTCATTCGGTTCACATTGTACTGCAATCTAAATCCGAAAACCGAAACGAGCACTCGTCCAGGTGGAGTTGATTGAAGAGCACAAGCCTGTCGACCGCCGGGAGGCTTTATTCAAGGGAGACTGATTATGCTTGCAAGAGTGAACAGATGAATGAGGAGAAGATGAATTTCATGGTCTTGTTTGGTTTCGATTGCTAAATGAGTGGAATTCGAACAGGGATGAAAAATAAGGTATCAAGATTTTTGTTCATTCAATTCGCAGTATTTTTGTTGCTATACAAAAATATCGTTGGCATTACTAGCAACTGGAGTTGTTTGGTTTTCGGAAGATTGCTCCGCCATTCTGCAGTCTTTATACCATATTCTTTAATTTGTAGAATATATATCGGATTCATTGGCGTAGTGGGTTCATGCATTGCCCATTCTTTTTTTGGCAGATTACAGGTTCTGGGTTCAAATCTGGCTTGATTTTTTTTTTTTGTTTCTTTTATAAATATTTATGAGCAATACTACTATTATTTGTTAAATTTTGCATTGAATACACATTTCATATTCGGTTCAAAGATTTCTGAACCGGATTTCTGCAAGGACTTCTTCAAACTGGTACTCGAAAAATTCAAAGGGCAAGGGTTAACACGGAAGGCACTTTCTTTCATAAGTCAATTCACTAATTGTGATCGGCAGACGACATCGACATCATCGCGCGTTCCCAACAACCCGTCGAAGCTTTCACGGCGATTGAAGAGCAGGCGAAGCAAGCTGGTCTGAAGGTTAACGAAGACAAAACAAAGTATATGCTGTCGAGCAGAAACCAATCCGTCACCCGCCACCTTAGGACAATTTTGAGGTAGTTTAAGAATTTGTCTACCTCGGGCCAAATGTGAACTCCAACACAGTAGATGTCAGGCGCAGAATAACACTTGGCAACCGTTGATATTTCGGAATGTCGAATCAGCTTGGGTCGAAATTCTGTACTCGAAGGAAACAAGCCAGTCGTGCTTTATGGAGCCGAAAGCTGGACGGCAGAGCTGATTCTTGGCTCCTTCGAAAGAAAAATCATTCGTCAGATTTTCGGTCCTATCTGCGACGAAGGCGAATGGAGAAGAAGACATTACCACAGCCTCAATGAGCTGCACAACGATGTGGACATAGTCCAAATAGTCAAAAATCTGTCGACATCGAGTGGATGATTACCAACGCTCCAGCTAAGAGAATCTTCGATTCCGAGCTTCTTGTTTCGAAAAGAAGATAAAGTCCGAACTTCCGGTATGAAGACCAAGTAACCACGGATGTAAGGCGATGCTATTGATCCGGAGTAACCGAATTGACACAAGGAAAAGAAAATATAAAGAAGGGACGTAAAAAAAAGCAAGGATCTCTCGACTCGACTCTTTTATTCTTGATGCCTTTTGCCAGAACATAATAAGTCCACAATAAGTATCTCGATCTTTGTCCTGATGGGACATTACTCCACTGGCCCATTGCCACGCAGATCAATAGCAGCTGTCCAGGGAAAAAAAGAGTCTTAAGCGCAAGAGAACCCGTGAGAGGGGTCTTCGACTTCCTTATCGAAGCTGGTGTACACCAGGACAGTGTTCTGATAATCTGCCCGAAGTAATAGTGACTGATTCCAAAGTGCATCAGTTATTTTTTACTGAAGATGCAGCTATCGTTTCTGCAACGAGCAATTGATATTTGGGTGGAAGTTATCAGTTCGTGAATTCGTGATAAATTGCACAGCAACATGAATCGGCGACATCAATCACTGCGTGGATAAAATGCCGGAAGAACTCTGCTCCATTCTGTGATGGAAGACTCTACATACATTTGTATGCCCGGCACTCACATATGATTCACTATTTGGACAATACGCAGAAAGGATGAAAGTTAATTAATGGCACCTGAGATGAAGATGTTTCTCATGACAGTCCAAAGATTTGAGGAAGTCTTCATCCCTTAAATGGTTCAAGAAATCCCATAGACACCCTCAAAAAGAAAATTTAAATCAAAATTCCAAGGTACAAGACTGACGATACGCAAACCAGCACGGATGGAGGAGAGTGGATTCGCTGTTAAGGAAGAGGCTGGCCTTACATATAATCCGTCATCAATGTTCTGTAGTTAACTAATCCCCGATTAATTTCGTACATTAATTTCCATGAGATAAAACTATTCAGGACAAATTTAAATTATTTAAACAGGTGCTGAATACCATTTATCTCTCGTCCTAAATGACTTTAAATCAACGCGGACAGCATAGCAACCATGTAGAGCGGCCATTAGGAGACTTTATGGTGGATGCATACATTGTTCGTTGCGAGCGATTAGGAGAACTAAGTACACCCGCAGCAACTGATTCCTGTCATGGTTATGGGTTGTTAAGGTACGATAAGCTTAGTTAAGCACTAGCATTCATTAAAATTAATGGACACTGACGCAGGAGCTCTCCATCCTTATTTTGTTTTAATTTGAAATGTATCAAAAGGGAAATTGGAAAGCCAGTTCTTTTATCTCGACTTGGATGTACATCTAGAAAAAAAACAAATATTTTTATGTAGAATGTATTGAATGGGACGAGAAGTTGATGTTCTTGGAGTAGGAAGGTTTTCCTATTCAAATTGGATCTATTTTAAGTTCGAAAAGGCCTGGAGGATTTGTTTGTAGTACGATTTGACGTGACTTGAAGTCGATGTAGCCAATCGATTATAATGAGATGTTCATGATGAAAGCGATTCTGTAGGCGTGCTTTCCCTTAAAAATTTTGTTCAAAGTGGCACTTAAGTTTGAAGGGGGATTTGGTGCACCCAATAATTTTTTTCAAGGTCCTTTTGATTTTTATCAAAGCTTTGTTCATCGCGCTTGCTACAGTTGTTCAGAGGTTCTCTCAAAATTGCAGGTTGGTTTTAGGTTTCACGAATATGCGAATGATGACTCCGCAATATCGGAACTGGCGCAAAGGACCCAAGTATCATCTACAAATAGTTCCACGAAAGGGAACAAAAATCAACAAATACCTTGGGAACTAAGCTCAAAGAAGCGCTCACCTGGAATACACATCTAGAACAGGTCACCGAAAACTAACAAGGCAATGCACATGTGACAACGACTTTATGGGAAATCTTGAACATCATGTTTAAGCCAATGATCAGCATTACTTAAAAAAACGCAAAAACTGCTAAGTAAGCTGCATCGCAAGGTCTGTTTAAGCATCACTGGAGCTATCAGAGTATGCTCAATAGCAATCTTTGTGCTCTCAGGCTTCCAAATAGACCTAACCTCAAAGAGACAATTTAACAGGGCATGTTCAAATCTTGAAACGGCCTGGTGACGCAATGGGAGAAGCGCCTTCCCTTCATTTGCTTTAATTGAGAGGTCATTCTAGGTTCCCAGTTTGCCATTGTGATAAAATTAATGGCGCTATAACTGGATTGGTCGACCAACGATAGTAGTCTGACTGAAGGATGGCGTTATTGTAGCGGTTGTTGTATCGGCTACGAATCAAAGATCGTGCTGTCGAACAAATAGTGGTTTGTGGCTCTGCTGTGGTGGGATAATGTCGAATAAAATGCTGCGTACTAAGCGAAAGCAAATAAATCGATATCAAATCCGCAGTCCCATTTCGGGCTCCATCCAGGGAACTCAATTAAAACGAAAACCATTTGAGTTCCTCAAACCAGTTTCGTTCTTCTCCTTATTCTTCTCTTATTCTTTCTCTCAATCTGTGCCACATGTATTATAAGAGTATTCACATCCTCTTGAGGGCGGACAAATTTAAAAAAAAATCAATAAATATTTAAGCCGGAATGCTAAAAGACAAGCCTAGAAATATTACTTATTTACCATACCATCAGGAGCTAAGGGATCTGGAGGATGGGACACAATCTTCAAACAGCCATGGCACTGAGGAAATCATAGCATGCTTTGAAGGTACGTATATAATCGTCAATACAAAAAAGTCAACGGAGCTCTCATACTCATTCTCTCACTTCGTTTTATATTTGGTCAATGCTAGTTTTCTCAAGCCTCAGATGAGTGTTGCCTGGAAACCAGTACATGATAGAGTTCGAGGCAAAAGGTAGAACTGACTACCTTGCCAAAAGAGGAACCTTTCACCAATTCATCTAATCCGTCTTGCCAACCCCTCGACCAACTGAAAAGGACAGAGACCAATAACATACTTCACCAACCCAGATCGAGGAACATTAGGTCAACAAGGAGGACCATAGGATCATTAAATTTTTTAGCGCCTTAAATTGTCGGCTCAGCAGCAACCCACACAGCCAGCAAAATACTTACTCTGCGAATGCTCCGCTGTGGCAAAGAGAAGATCGATCCATCTCTGGACAATGAATTACGTAAAATATGGGGACTTGTACTCAGCACAGTGTTAAGGCTTAACAAAAGATTCAACCTAATCAAAGGGTAGTTAAAAGGTCCAACACAATAGACCTACGGTGGCAGTACACCCACGATAGGATCCATATTACATATTATTTGAACCTACCCTGAATAGAGCAAGCTTATAAGAATGGAAAAATTAATTTGAGATATATGTAGGTGGCGCCCGAAAAGGGACCGAGAAATCGCTATCGGCTTATTTACATTCGTTAAAAATTCGCAGTATTTATAAGCAATTTTGGAACTTTGCTGCCAGCATTAGTCTAGACGAAATAATAGTGGTGACAATGTTAGGTTACTGCTCCATCTTCATATGAGAGCGACTAACAACCTAATTGATCTAAATAAGTGCAGTTTAAACTCAGCAATGTCCACAATCGAATGTGATTAATACGTTTTGCCATTTTACAATGAATATTTTCACGCCAGAAAAACGCGCGCAAATTATGCAAACTTATTTTGAAAACCATGGCTCGGTTCTCCAAACTTATCGTGCGCTACGTCCATTTACGGTCGACATAATCGTCCATCTGAGCAAGTTTTTCTGTTTTTTTTTTTTTAGCTTGTCGTAAACTCTTGTGGATAATAAGCATCCCCGAAGACAACTTACAACAGAAGAAGTTATTTCCGTTGTGGAGCGCAGTGTTGAGGAGAATCCGATTGAGTCGATTTGAGCAATTGAAGCTATGCCTGTCCACTTTGTGGAAGACTTTACGGAACGATCTTGGCTTAAAAGCTTATAAGATCCAGCTTTTACAAGGGTTGAAAACGCGTGAACATAATACGCGTAGTAGGTTCGGTGAAATGGCCGTCCACATGATTCAGCTTGACCCTCTTTTTCCACACAAAATTTTTGGTAAAATGTATATGCAAACAAGCAACATTGCCGAATTCGGAAAGGACAAATCTTAGAAGCCTTTATCGAGACACCTTTAAGTCCACTAAATCTCACTGTTTGGTGTGCCAAATGGCCAGATGTCAATGGAGAGCGCTGTAGAAACATGATTTCTCTCTTGTTCGTTCCTCAGTTGAATTGCATTAACGTAACAGATAGTTTGGTTTCAACAAGATGCCGTAACATGCCAGACGATAGACGATTTCATGATAATTTCTGATAATTTCACTTATCGGACCCGTGAACTGACCTCAAAAATCCAGTGATCTAACTATTTTAGATAACTTTCTTTAGGGGTATGTAAAAAAACTAGCCTATGCCGATAAAACAGAGACGTTGGACGATTTGGAAGTCAACATTGGTCGTGTTATCGCTGTTAAACGGTTCCATTTGCTCAATAAAATTGTCATTCGAGCTGGCCTTGGCCCGAAATTCTATTTAAACGGTAATGGCATAAAATTAGCTATAAAAAAAAACTTTTATCACATTAACATTAACTTCAACCTTTATTTACATTTCTGTTAATCCCGACCCTATTGCCCACGATGACTGCGTTTAAATCAAAAATCTTTATGCGAAAAACGGTTTTCGTAATTCTCAAGTCTTCAAAAAAGTGATATCAAAATTGTTTCCCGCACCTTCCTGAAATTTGAATTTCAATCAATATAATATAAATATAAAGAAAATCAATATACCCAAATATGTAGCTTCTCAAACAACAGCTAAAAGTTTTTGTTTAATAAACTGATCGCACATGGATCAGCCTTGAACTGTGATGCTTATCATCTATAATAACGTCTAATTGTTCGAAATGATGGATTAAACAAACCATCCCAAATCTCAAATTACTCTTGGAGATTGCAAAATTTGTTTACAACCCAAAGGAATATTATCCGAAAAAAGTTACTGAATGTGCTGTAATCAAAACAGTTTTTGTATACCAGTTTAACCTACAACATTTTGGAAGGAGATCCTCCGAACAATTTCAGACCTTCATTGTCAACATTGTAGACAACATCCTTTTCAAGTCTGTCCAGTTGTAGGAATACACAGACTACATTGCTCCGGATGTGCACCTGAAGGCCAAAATCCATGGACTTTAAAGGCGCAGCCTAATCGAGTAAATAAACAAGAAAAAGGAAGACCGGACCTCCGATTCAAAGATCTGTTAATAGTGAATAACAGGAACGGCCTTAGCCAAGTTTCATATCCTCCAAGTAAAGTAAATTTAAGTAAATAAGTAACTAATTGTTACAGTATACAAAGTTTTAAAACAAACTTAACAACCCAAACAATTTGTTTGACTTTTGCAGATTTGACCTCATCCTGTGGCTTGACGTTTCCTTTTGACTGCGAAACCAATCGGCAAACAAAAGTGATTAAATCAGCAAATCATTTAGTTGTTTCGAAACTAATTCGGATTAATGAAACATCAACTGGGTACAAGATAAATATGATATCAAATAACCCCTGACCAAACTGTCTGATGTGGTCAGATGCAAAGCAAAGCAATCAGAGAATAAAGTTTCTCCCCTTTTTTTTTGGATAGGACAATCTGCTTTGTGCTCCCCGTTCGAAACCGAAATCTTTGCCTGTCAGCAAACTCATAGCCATTAAATGGTTCCAAGATGAATGCTGGTCTTCTCTTGTTTAA
Organism: Orthonevra nobilis; assembly: GCA_963555765.1. Lineage (NCBI taxonomy): Eukaryota > Metazoa > Arthropoda > Insecta > Diptera > Syrphidae > Orthonevra > Orthonevra nobilis. Next base: position 71,730,997 of record OY743227.1, on the reverse strand, counting down.
CAATCCAATCGCAATTATTGCCTTGCTCTGCGCTTGTTCGTTGTGGTAATGGTCCTGAAGTCCTAGTTCATTGTGTATTCACATATACACATTAATCCTTGGCTGGACAACCAAATCCTCTTAGTTATGGAGGCACTTGTAAGTGCACAATAAATGACATGTCTTTAAATTACATTCCTGTTATTATTCATTTATTGGATGATTAAAAGTGTGGTTAACTTTTTATCTGTCGTTTTTCCTGTTCAAGTGTCAAATTGAATTTTAGTTTGACACATGTCAACCACAGACCAGTGAATGTGAAAGTCAAATATTAATTCACTCAAGTGACAGGACAATTTTACAATAATTTCTATTTTTAAACTAATATAAAATATAATCGAATTGTTTTGAGTGATTCATGTTCGTTTGATGCAGCTTTATGGGCACTTAAGCTGGTTATAACGCCCTGATGCCGAAGTCATAATCCGACTGCTGCACAGCACGTACAATTCGTTTGTTGTGTGTGTACAAACGTTTTCTTGTTGTTTTTTTTTTTTGTGTTTTTTATGTTTTATAATAAAATAGCTCATTACATTAAATGCTGAAATTGGCTTTGAAGGGAAAAGCTTATGCTTAAAGCATGTTTAACGCGTCTATTAAACTTCAGAAGGAAGTTTATTGCTGGTTTTAATGTTACAGCATATGCATGTAATACCTTTCGCTGGGTGGTGCGCAAGGATGCGACAGGATTCTGTGGAGAATACCTGAGCAGATATTTATTATTTATATTAACGAATTAGCATCGGAAAACATTTACTTTTAAGAGAGAATGTTATGATTATGACAGACTTTGGGTTGAAGATCATTAAAGATTTACGTTTATGGATAATTATCAGATAACTCAACGAGAAGTATGCTATTTGGCGTTAGTACCACAGACTTTGGGATCACCGTACACACTCTCATGTTGAAGGATAACGTGTTTTTGATGTCTAAAATATAGTGGCATTTCTGAGTGGAATTTAGTTTAGTTATGACAGGACATTTTACTGAGGACGTCATTTTTTTTTTATATTGTGTGCACAAGTTCTTTCATACAAGATTAAAAACTATCAAAAAGGAGTTACATGACCTTGTGAACCGAGCCATTTCAAGTATGATGTCAAAATCAAATTCGGGGCAAAAACATCGGATTAGTCGTAAAGATAAGCCTCATGAAACACGGCGATATGTTTTGGATCATCCCATTCGTGCTCTGGATTTGGCCTCCAGTCAATCGTCAAACCGAACTGTCTGCTGTGACTGTGTATACAGTGGCGAGCAAAAGTGGATACATGATCTCGGATTTTGTGATTTTTAATCAATAAAAAAAAATCGCCCTTTTCACTCATTTCATTGTTTAAATAATTGTTTATTTAGCAAACAAGCGCTCTCACTTATTCCAAGAATCCAGTTTTGCACGTTTTAATTTTTCCGAACTTATTTCAAATTTACGGTAAGTTTTATTTTGTTTTTGGATTTTTTTTTGTTACTTTCGTATCACTTGTGTGTTGACTACTGATCTGGTTGGTGGTGATTTTTGGCAATGGTTTTTCCATTATTTAACAATAAAGATCCAAAAATGACAAAAATACAGCCTGACACTGAAAACATCATCGTTTTGGTGTCTAAAACGATCGTATAGCAAAAGTGTTAAGATCGTGCTTTGTTTGGAGATCGCCTAAAGGTCTAAACAGATGGAGATCCTCTTTTGATGGAGCGGCGGACGAAATCGAAAATTGTAAAAAATTGGTTAGATACTGAGACCTTTCAGACCATGAAATGGCCAGCACAAAGTTCTGACCTAAATCTAAAAATTTGTGAGCTTTTGTGACAACAATGCTGGCCAAGTTTGAAAAGGCGGAATTGTGGTGGTGGAATAGGGACTGAATGGGAGAAAGTACCTCACATAATTGTAGAAATGTTGGTGGAAAGTATGCCAAAAGGCATACGAAGTGTATGGACAAAATATTGAATTACATAACAATAGAAGGATTCGAAGACTTACAAAACTGGATACTAAAAGGCAGTGAGAGAATTTCGGCGATACTGATTTTTGTTTCTTTAATGCACAGTTATTTATATAATTAATTGAATCAAAATTATTTTAAAGATTAAAACCCACACTCGCCACTGTACATATTTTTGCCATGTTTTAATATGTGTGAATCAACAATCGCTGAACTTGTCAAAATTGTGAGAAATTAAAATTTAAATAGTGATTCTGACGTAGGTATATTTCACGTATTTCGAACAGACTATGATATAGGCAGAACTATACAACAAAAACCGAAGAGCATGGCTCTATTACAGGAACTTAAAGGTCTGTAGAAATATCCCAATCTGACGATATCAATGCGAGCATTGTCCCATCAACGGCACAAGGAAATTTTTTTGACAGCAATTTTCCGCAAATCTTATGTAGGTACCGTTTTCTCGGGTTGTAATCAAACGATCGCCATGATTTCTTTCAAATATTGTCGAGCATCTTATGCTTCATAACTAGTGCCAAGTATAATTTCGTACAACGCTTTGGCGTGGGGAGGCGGATTTCTGAAGAAACTATCAAAATAAGGGCTCTAACCCACCAAAACGGAACACATTTTTATCATGTTGTCGGGTAAAATTCGCCAATCCCCTGGCACAGTTGGTGCATAATAAAAAGAAAGCACAAGGAGTTAAGTCCAGTAGAACTCATAAAAAAGGAATATGAGTGCTAGAAAACTACATTTTTCAGGAAACGCGACTTTCTGATATAAACGATGTTCCTTTTTTGACAACATCATAATATTCAGCATATTTATTATTATTATTTTTTTTAATTTGTCCGTAATTATGTGCAGATTAATAAAAAAATATTTTTAAAAAAATTTTACTCGAAAAAATCTCATTGTACCGTTTACCAAATTAAAATGGTGCACCCTTAAGAATGCGAAGACTTACACTGTTATGAATGTGCAAACTTTCAGGAGAGAAAATGTCAAATTCTTTGTTGAAGCTTAATTCAGGACTTTTCTGCGAACCGCACTGAAAATAATTTCAATATTATAAGCCTAAGCACGACTTGACTAGCCAGAGTGTACACAAAGCGCATGAGCTAAAGACTCTCAGCTGTACAGCCAACTTATAGGCACGTTTTCTCTGATACTAGTACAACATAATTATCAAGGGGGTTGCCGATAACACCATTGGTTACCAAATACCACAAAGACAGCTTTTGGTATGATGAGGAATGCATACGCCACCTCAAAGACATCGAAGCGTACAGCGAATGGTAAACTTAGCCGATATTTTTTGGTTAAACCAAGATATCGAACCGAACCGCACGAAATAGGAAATGTAAGGTCGCCGGCTCTGTGATTCCTTTGGAACTTTTCAAATGTGGTGATGTTTTGGAAGGGGGCTGTAAAGATCTTGAGCACTTCCATATTTATGACCACAGCCATAAGGAACTGTTAAAAATACAATCTCCTTCAAGGAATGCGATGCTATGATTCCTCTCCTAAGATATACAGTCCCGTTCGAAAAATGTTGGACAAACTTTATTTTTCGAATTTTGTCAAATTCGTTACAATTACTTAATATTTATTGAATGAGGTTTTGGTTTCTAATGCGGTTTCAATCGTCACATGATATATTTGGAGTTTTAAAATTTTTCACACACGGTCACGGGAACAAAAAGTTCTAAATTTTTAGGGTACCTGGCTCATTGTAAGCGATTAAATTTATTTTGATTTATTTTATTACTTCTCAGAAACACTCTCAACCTAATTAGTACTTTGTTGGATCTCCTCTTGCTTTTATTACAGCTGCATATCGGGGAGACATTGACTCAGATAGGTTTTTCTATGTGAATGCAAGAATGGTATTCCAGATCCGGATAAGTATTTTTTTAAGGTTTTCAATTGACCATGGGCGCTTCTTCGCAACATAAGTTTCATTATTGACCAGGCATTCTACCAGGTATACAACTAAATTCAACGACGTTATTTTCTTCGATTCCTTTTTCAACCTAGAAATACCAAAAAACATCCTTTTTCATCTCCAGCGGAGAATCCTCAGACCATCACACTTTCACCTGTGTGGTGCATCAGTCTTTTCTTTTTTTCTCTTCGAGCAAGAATCCTCCCATCTCCAACATGCAGCTTAAAGTTTGATTCGTCGAAAACGATAATATTGTTTCACATGTCTTGAGTCCAATTAAGATGCTCCTGAGCACAGGACAATCGTTCTTCTCTTACTCTTATTTAAAAATCCGGCTTCAGTTGCTGGCTTGAGTGCTCCAAGTCCAGCTTTCACGAACATTTTCCTCACTGCGTTTGGATTACTGTAACTCGACACATATTGTTCTGAAGATTCACCGAAGTCTTAAACCGATGACGACGGCTTTGGAGCACAAACAAACCATCTTCCACTATGGTTGTCTCCCTTTTGGCCTCCCTCAGCCTTTCTTTCTGCTGGTATACCCGGTCTCACGATATTTTTTTTTTTAAATTTCATGCCACGGTTTTTTGAGCAACATTTACGAGTGATCTCACGAGTTGTCAAATTGACCAAAAATATTGACTTTGCACTCCGATCTGATCTTAACCATTTTTCGAACTGCTTTCACGAACTAAATGCACCTTTAATTTATAATAACATCGACTTTCACGCACTTTTTAAAGACATTTTGCTAACTAGTGAAAAAAACATCGTTGTTCTCATAAACTCCAAAAACTGCGCCTTAAAAGTTTAATAAAGGATTTGACCAACAATTTTCGAACAGCACTGTGTTAATACTCTTAGCACATTTTGCATGCCGCCTTCAGTGGTTGCCACGCGTTTTTCTGCCACCCTCAACACGTGTACTCAAAATGCAATAATTTAAACTTTGTTAAGATCCGCCGAACTCCATTATGATGCCTCCGCTGTTTTCTTTAAGTTCATTTATTATGCTTCCGCACAGAAGCTCTTTTCTGGAAATGAAATCTAATTATCCTCAATTTTAGTTTTTTGTGTTTTTTAGAAAAAAAAGACGCTCCGCAAAGTAGTAGCTCACGATCCTCTTCACCTCATGCACCCATTCATATATTCTTCTACCCTTAACAAAAGTTATATTTACCCAGGACGAAAAGTTCATCCTCGAAGGCGAGGTGCGGCGTCACTTTTTCGCAAAAGTCTTCCTTTACAGGAAACACTGACTGGAGCGCACAGGCGCTTCCATCACCTTCCGGATAGGGGTGAAAATAATCAAAGGAAAACACAACTAAACTTCAAGTTTGCAAATTCAATTTGAATTCAAATTAATTAAAACGTTCTCCTTCCTTTCAGGTGCATCCTTTGCGCGCGCCCCCCACACACATCTCCATCCAGACCATCTGTTAATTTGCATTTAAGCTCACCCATTACCCTGCGAGTGAAATTCATGTCAGGCAACCCAGAGACAAATGAACGAATCCCATAACGTGTTGGATCGCCCTCAAAACATATGTTTTCCGCAGCTAATTCGACCTCGCGTTTATACCGCTAACGCACGCCGGCGGGACCAACAGAACTGCCATAAGCTTTATTATCAATAATCCTACCCGCACAAACGGAATGCCAAACTAAATGCTGTTTAGCTATTCATGACGTGGCTTCGTCTCTTTGTACCGTTAATGAATAATCGACGACACCACGCGCGCTTTAGGTCCTCGTTTCCCGTAATTTACATTCAAGGCCAGTGCTAAAAAAGGGTGGCAGTGGTGGCAGCCCCCCAAATAAAGTCGCCCTTAAAAAAAACCAAGCGAAAAGATGTTGAAAGCTGAAGTTTTCCGGACACAGAAAAAAAAAACGTCGACCATAAACAAAAAGATATGAAAAATCGACGATAATGGAGAACCGGAAAGGAGACACTTGAAGAGCACAGGAAGCAGCAGCAAAAGGGAGAGAACAAAATAAAACCGAATATAGGTTCAAAACTTCGTAAATTTCATTACAGAATTAGGAGAATCCTTCTACCAGACGCAGCCCACGCCCACAGTCGTGCTAAACAACTCGTATAAATCATCTAAATGAGGTAAAAGACGTTGCCTATCTTTGTGCAAAGCCGCACACAGCTTCAAGGCTTTTGGGAGGCTGGGGGCGAAATATTATTTAATGCGTCGTTTAAGTTGTGTTCTCAATTGTGAATTATAAATAAAATGAAAGGACGATTGCGACGCCACCGTGTGATATGCCTTTAATCCCACTATCACAGCCTTGGCGTAACGACTTTCCGCCCGACGCCCTTTGATTCGATTCCAAAGACTCGGTCGGTCGGTTGGTGGGAATTTTCCGCCTCGTTGTTTCAATCGACGCGGCGCGGTGCGGCGCGGCGCTCACTCCGCTGGTACAATGCTACAGTCGGCACAGCCGTAGCCTATCCTGTTTCAATCTGGTCGAAATGAAATGTGTTTTTATTTTTCTTGCTACCCTTGGCAACGTGATTGCCAAAGATTCCGAGAGACAGATACAACACCCAGGGTAACGGTGTTTATGGACACAAAAATCCATTCAGAGGAGCCATAAGAAGATGCCCCGAAGCCAATTAAGAAAACCATTGCCATTGGGAGGTCCTTTGGCTAACTCACAGGCGATTCGGCTCTTTGGACACATTTTTGGAATCAGTAAACGAAAAAAAAAACCGCTGTATAGACAGTCTGTGATTTTGTTTTTGTGACTTTTACTATTAATTAACATATTATTTCCTGTTCCGCTTGGGGGAATATGATCAACATGGATTTGGCGAGTTGGGGCTGCTTCGTCGCAATTACATACTTATTGGTTTTATTTCAAGAGGGTGGAACAACGTAATGGTATTTTTTGGGGTCATTACAAGTTTGTCATAATGTAATTAGGTTGTCAAGTCAATTGATTACAAATTCTGCCAAGTAATGACGTTTGTTTGTTTATTTGCTGGGGGGGTAGATTGTAAAACACTCCGGAACTAAGTAAAAAAGCTACGTTCTTTGATATAACAACTTGTGACTTGCTTGACAGTTGCGACTGAGCATGAGAGTGAGAGCGGTGATGGTAAACAAGTAGAGGTGGTGCCCACTGGTTCCTTTGAATTGTGCAGATTGTGAAATAATAAACAAGGTAATACTAATTCCAAGGAATGGGACATTTATAATTTTTTTTAATGTTTTTTTATTGCCTTAAAAACATTGCGTGGGACGGACAAAGAATAACGCCCAATTAAACTTGTTCACCTGACGACTGAATGTCATTCTACACTCGTGTGTAGAACTTTTAACCTTCGGTCTGGAAAAACAAGAATTATAATCGTCTACTGCATGAGATCTCTCAGGTGGCAGCTGTACCAAAATCCCTAGACAGGATTTCCGACGGCAACAGCTAAAATTCCTTCCTCTACAAAGTGAACGAGCAACAAGAAAGAGGAAACAGTATCTTAATGCTACATGATCCCCCCGAACGGCGTTGGCAGATGAAGCTGTTCTTTGTACCAGTTTAAATTGTCATCTGGCGCAAATTGAAAAGTAAACAATTAGAGGCCAAAGTCCCTCAGGCAAAGCTTGGTGCAATCGATGAAAAAAGTACAAGCATCCAAAACAATAAGATTACCTCAGCCGTCTTATTTTTGAAGGAAACAGAAAGCGTTTCAGATTTCAGTTGTGCGGCTAGTAAGTGAATCGCTCCATTTGACTGTACGAACGAAATTCGATTTTATGATGTAATGTAGAGAATTCTTGGCCAAGCGAATGTTACAGTGACTGTCCAGCAGAATCAGAATCGTTTTTGGAGCACCCGTAAGACATTGAAGATAAATTTACTCCAATTTAGGGCGGATGTAGGTATGCTTTATAAAAAAGCAGACAGATCAGATATAAAAAACGAATTGGCTTGATTCTAGCAGACAAGCGGTCATTTTTGCAAATTAGAAAGAGAGCCGGAGATAAAATGGAACCCTGCGGCACACAAGCAGTAACCTTATGCACGCATTTTCGACAACTTTATGCCTTAAGAATATCATATGCAACAAATCTAACTTATTATTATTTATATTATTTATATTTTTTATATATATTTTTATATATTATATTTTTTTTATTATTTATATTTTTTTTATAATTTATTTCACCTGCAAGAAAAGTTTGACTTTTTTTTTAGATATATGCCATCACATCACCAGTAAACATTTTACTACCAAAAAGCACACTGTTTGTCAATTCGGTAAATCGAGGTAAGCTGAAGGTTTATCAGCGTGTCCAACGACTAGATATTGCCTTAATGAAGGAAACCATTTTTCAAGTCAGGTCAAGGAATGAAAGTGTCAAAATATTATTGTTCATACTCAAAAAGGTGCGAAAATAATGCCCGAACTAGTAACGTTGCCAGAAAATTCGCCATATACAAATGTCTGTATTTACAGCTTAGAGGACTTGACAAAAGTGGGAAAAAATGAAGAACGCTTACATGCAAAAAACGAAGTGGACCTTTGCCCCAAAAAATCTCCATCCGACACTGGCTTCCTTCAATTCCGTACGCTTGTTTGTTTAAGGGGGCAGACCTATTTTAGTTGGGACGTCAAAAAATGCTCTGTACTTAGGATTGTTTTTGGCCGCACCTTAAAACATTTAATGAAAAATGTTTTTTCCACATGGAAGTTATGTAATTGGAGAAAATATTATAAATAATCAAGACTAAATATGGCGAAATATGTGGGAAACAGCAAATTTGGGTGGGGCCCAAAAAAGAAAAAGGATGAAATAATCTTAATATACATAATATATATAATAATAATAATAATATAATAATAATAATAATAATATAATAATAATAATATAATAATAATAATAATATAATAATAATAATAATAATATAATAATAATAATAATGAATCATGTGATAAAAATAAGGGATAAGAGAAAATATAATCGTCCAAAAACAAAATCCTTTGCCAATCCAGAGGACAAATTTATACAAAAAATGAATGAAAAAAATTTCACACTAATCGCGAAAGCCGTTCTCAATACAGCGATCACCGGCTTCGAAACATGGTTTCGATAAAAACGCGTGAATGCAGATAAAAAAATTATCTGAATTGTCTATTTGAGGACCATATAATGTCCCTTCCCCTGCTTTAGTAGATGTAGTAATTATAATGGTAATATTAATATATAAAATATATTTAATATAAAATAAGGTATAACAAAATGCATCACAGTCCCGAGCGCAAAGCATCCCCTATATGCCTTCTTTCATGTATAAGTTCGATTTGTCCAAAACTTTCAGAGAATACTTTTTAAAAATTCTACTTTAAGAAAATGTGAGAGTTTCACTTAAGGTAACTTTACAATGTGAACCACAAATTTTTGTAAATTCTTTCGGTTGAGTCACTGACGTCTGTTCTTTCTACATGTCCTTACCAGCTATTCTACCCGTATTGGTCTTCGTGGAACCTTCTCCACACTCCATCAGCGAGTACACAAATGTGACCAAAAAGAAAACTAATCTTTGAAAAAGTCAATACTTTAGCACAATAAAACACGACTGGGACTATTCAGTGAATTAAAATTTCAAAGTCAAAATTTTGCCAAAAAAAACATGTACTTCTCTTTCAAAATTTTGCGCAATTGTAGGTCAAATCCCAAACAGCCTATTGCCAAAAGGTGTCCTTGTCTTTAAAGAATTAAATAATAATGAAAGGTACGTTTTTCCTTTTGGGATTTTTCTAAGATCTACCCTTTTTATTTTTGATTGAATACCACAAGTCTTGCTAGCAAATAAAAAAAATAAACTGGATTAATTCAATTTTACCCTTTTTTTATTCGTAACAATTGTGCAACAGATCTGGCTACCTGTTGAAGCCAATAAAAAATTAATGGTTGAAATATTTAAACGAAAAGATGTTGCATAGACGTTGTATTGGAGACTTTTTCAATTTTGCATGTCAAATGGCAGCTGAAGCTACTTTCGGGAGGACTTGACAGATATGCACTAGTGCTTTGGTTTTAGGGATGTTTCCAGTCATAGTGCACACAGACTGTACTCTGAAAGTTATCCCAACAGGAAATGTGTCCATCATTTACTTTTTTCAAGACTTCACAACCGCTTTCGGAAACAAGGAGTGCTGCTAGATCGATGGGGAGAAAGATCACCTGATGGATGAACAAACTAAGGGTAACTTTGAATTTGCACCAGTCAGATTAAAAAATTTGTAAAAGGTGAAAACCCGTTCACAAAAAGGTGTTTTTCCATCCATCGAATTTTTTAAATTCTCAAACACTTTCGGACTTGGATTTGACAAAAAATAAATAAAAAAAATCGTTGCACTCTATTATGAAACAATTTATTAAAGTTCTATAAGAGGAAAAGAAAATTAAATATTTTTTATTCAAACAGTCAACCTTTGAGGTTTTATTTCTCAAAAAATATTACTTAAACAAGTCGAGTCAGACAAAATATTAATTTCTTGGCTAGATTTTCATAAAATACATGAAAATTGAAGTTAAGAACAAAGATAGGAAAATGTAAAAAGGAAGAAGAAAAAAATAATATAATAATGAAATAATAATAATAATAATAGTTAAAAATATCGTATATAGAGATTTATACTTAAATATTGATTTTAGTTAATTTAAGTCTTAATTAAAGTCTAACTTCACATTTTCTTAACATGTCAACTTTACGCCTTAAATGTGTTCAAAAGTTCTTTTTTTACTTTTTAATTATTTGCTCGCTCTTCAAGAGGGTATTTATAATGCGTGTAGCACAGAGCGAGCGGAAGAATTGGGAGGAGAATGAAAGATTTTGTAGTGGTTGAGAAACTCAGAAACCAAATAGGTTTCAACTCTCTTTCGAGGGTGGAGCCCAAAACAGCACGAAGGGTTTTGATATCGACCTATAAGCTTTCACCTAATTCGCAGGATTTTATTCGACATTAGTTTGATACATGAACTTTGAATGTTTGGAAGATTTAGTTAAACAGCCCGCTGTCAGTTTTATGCCTTCACAGCACAGCCATCTACACACAATCTATGCAAACCACTAATTTGAAAACAAAAATAAGGTATTAAGCCGATACAACAACCAGTACAACAACGCCACCCATTAGTCGGACTACTATAGCTGGGTGAGCAATCCATTTATAGTGCCTTTAACTTGATCCCAATGACAAATGGTGACTGGACCAGATTCGAAAAACTAGACCACGCTAGAAATCGAACCTGGGGACTATCAATTGAATCAATTGAAAGCCAGGCGCTCTACCAACTTCGCCACCCAGCTGTTTCGAAGCTGCTCCTGTTGTATTTTCTCAGAATACTGAGGGGAAGGGAATTCCATAACCTTTTGGAGTACACGAAAAATTGTTTTCGAGTTACTTCGTATTTGGATTTTGGTAAAACGAGAGCCTTGGTACGATTTGAGTTGCATGTTTTCAGTCTTTGGGAAAGGTATTGGGGTCTCTCATTTGATTTAAGATCAAACAAAACAGGAGAGTTTTTAAATCTAAGCACTTCGTGAAAGGCATTTTAAACTCTGAGTTTGTGTATTCTGAGATGTGATCATACCTGTGCAGACTGTCAACAAATCGCACAGTATTGTTGAATGCAACTTCAAGTTTTCTCATGCACGTCACAAAACACGGGTTGTGCGTTGAGTAAAATGCGTATCAGAAGTGATTTAATTAACACCATTTTGGTATTGACTGGAAGGCATGCCCCCAGAGTATAAAGAACGCGCAAACCTCCAAACATTTTCCCTATTGAATAAGTAACATGGTTGGTCCAAGTTCGTTTTTGGTCAAAAATAACTCCAAAGTTTTTGACGGATTTACAATAACTTAATTCGGCGTTATTAATCTTAATTTAAGAGAACTGACATGTGTAAATAGCTCCACGAGATATGAGTATCGCCTGGCTTTTTTTCGAGTTCAGTTTAGGATCATTTTGCTTTGACCATTGGGCAACAAGCGATAGATCTTCGTTAAGACGGGCTGTCGCCTCTTCAACCGATGATGTCCGATAGCTCAGATGGATTTGTACATCATCTGTATACATTTGAATTTTGCAGTGCTTAAAAACGGAAGGTTAGTCGTTGTTAAACATGGTGAACAACAAAGGACCGAGTATCGATCCTTGCGGTACTCCTTGACGTCTTCTTTTCAAATAACTTTCGACTAGTTTTAATGCAGTAAAATCGAATTTAAAGAACTTTTTTTGAATTTGTTCAGAAGCTTCTCATGCGGAACTGTGTCAAAGGCCTTCCAAAAATCCAATAATACCAAAGATGTTATGTTTCCCTGAACGATTTCAGTATGTTAATCCTCAACCAAGTTTAGTATTGCAGTCGTAAAACTATGATGGGCTCTAAGTCCTGACTGGACGGGTGTAAGTGGATTATAGTGGTCCAATGTTATTTAAGTGGTCCAATATTTGCCAGGTCATTAGTTTTTCAAGAACCTTTGATAGAAAAGCAGGAATTGAGATAGGACGATGCTCTTTTGAACTTGACGCGTTGCTATTTAAGATAGGAACTATAGATTGTTGAATACATGAGTTAGACAAAGACTTGAGTATGAGTTAGAAGAACGATTTTTAAAAAAATTAGGGTGCATTTCGTCAAGCCCAAGCCTGGAGATTTTTTTTATTGTCTTGACGTAGCCTACTCGCTCAAGCCTTTCGTCGCGTCTTGTGCAAAACACCATACAACACTAAGTTGGATAATCGCCTGCCGTTTTGCTGATGTTTCTTGGTTTTGTGTGGTACCACAGGAAACCGATACTTAATAAACAACTCAGAGAAGAGTCAGACACTAAAGACCAACATTGTCCAATCTTTCCCTGAAAAAGTCACTGAAACCATCGAAAACGTGTTGGAAACCCGAGTTGCCATGAACATACTGCCAGCAGCCATTTGAATTCACTAAATATTTTTTATTAATCGGAACGTTTAGTCTTTCAAATAAATTTAAAACTGAAGGCCACTAAAAAAACATAGTCAAAAGAAAAAATGATTCCTTTGATGCCAAGAAACTGAAACAAATATCCTTCCCTGGTACATAAAGCCTTCTGCTCCAATAAGCCGCTGTACTAGTAACAAAGTAATTAAAGCACTTTGGATAAACGTTGCATTTTTTACTTTAATCCTTTTCCTTCCTTCTTCTTGTTTGTGAATGAAAAAAAAGCGTATTTAAATCGCTTGTTCATTTGACTCAACAAATATTACAAGAGACCAAAACTTTTGTTCAACAATCATTCTCTTTGTTCTGTGTTCTCACCCCAAAAACCTTTTTTTTAAGGGCAATCTGTTTCACTTTACCTCCATTTGACTTCCTTTCACAATCGATATGACAACAATTGCCATAAGTAAATGTCTCACGTGCCGATGATGGCCCATCATCCTGTGCCAGCATCTTCTGCACAACAAGAACAAAGTACCCTGACAAGCGATGATACAATCAGGGACCGTAAGGCCTGTCATACACACCTATCATTGTCACCTTGGCATATAATTTTTCATTTTAAAACCCTGTCGAAAGGAAAAGTCAGCGTCCTCCATTTAATGACATACAAATATTGTTGTTGTGATTTTTCGTCAGCATTTTCGTAAGTTGAAAGAAATATGAAGCATAATGTAAATTATTTTCATTGCTCGTTTCGAAACGTGTGCGTTTTCAATGAATTGACAGCAGTACTTTAAATTAAGTAAATGGTTCGCTGTAAGGGTGGTTCAGCGAAGAACCAATTCCTTAATGGCACTCAATCCCCCTTTTGCAAAATGTTTGATGATATATGCTCGACAGACAGTCTGAATGGCGTTTTCGAACCAAAATAAGAAGCATTTCTTATAATTTCAATCGGTAAGGGGGATTTTATTATCGATTTTAATTATTTTTTTGTCAACTTATTTACTATGACTTAAAATACTTTAATGACAGAACAAGTTGAAAACTTATTAACTAATAGTATGTCGATACTGTCACCTTATCAGCTCTTAGCCTATCAAACCTTCCAAAATTTGTTGTCATTCAAATTTTCGTTTTTAAGTGTAAGTGCAAGCCTGAGTTGGCAGCTCAAAGACTGGGTCACATTGGTTCTTACTGAACCGACTAGAAAAAACTTCAGGTTAGGATCCGGATTGCCTGCAGTATGATCAGGGTGGGATACGGATCCGTTCAATAGATCCTACCCTGATCACAAATTGTTTCCAGGAGCGGATCAGTTTATCAGATCTACTGGGAATTAGGTTTTCTATTCAAATTCTGACCAGAAAAATATGGGAGATGAAAACAGGATTATTTTGATGAGCATCAGCTCATAAGCTTTTACAAGACTCTTACACTGAGTTCCCTTTTACACATTAATTATTCGCGAAATACTATAGTTAAATACATTCTGATGATGATGATACACGTTTTCGTTCTTGAGAATTGTTATTCATGATTAAAAACAGATTTAATTTTGAAAAAAACACTTATTTTAGTTCACTACACACTGGAACTGAATGATTTTTTCATTACTCCGCTCGAAAGTCTTTGCTGAAATTGCTGAAAGGATGTGAAAAGTGAAAGAAAGTGTTTAAATAACGAACATTGGATGGCCCGACAAATAAAGAAGAAAAGACTGATAGCACTTAAATTTTATATATTAGTAAATTTTTCAAGGTCACTAAACAGAAGTTCCCACAAATTTTTTGTTTAAGCCTGTTTAACTGCTAAACATTTTTATACAATTTTAATTTTATTTTCAATAAATGCATTGAGAAAAAAATTAAAATAAAGTTAATTAACTATTGTAATATCTACAATAACTTGAAATATGATTGTAATAATAATTTTAATACAAATAATCAAAATACAATTATTACAATAATTATTATTCGTCATATATTAATGTATGTCGTATTCGAACCGTAAAAAAGTTTTCAATAATGAATTGTGATGATCAGATGATCATATCAAAGAATTCGGTACTGTACTGTCATCAAATTCTGATCAGACGTCAGTATTTAGAAGCACGGCACTGTACTTGAATCAGGAACTGATCAGACGTCCTTATCAAGGTAACCAGATGCCCGTGTTAAAGGATATCTGATCACGATCCGGAACCCCTGATTTAATTTCTTGTCGGGGACTCGTGGACCATGCAATAGCTTCATATATACCAAATAGGACTTTCGATTAGAAACTTTTTAAATATTTTGCAATTGCAGATTGATGGCTTATCCACACGAGTACGTTGCATAGCTAAAAACGTCTCCTGTGGAAAAATGACGCAAAAGACAATTTTGACAAAATCGATTAGTTTTGATTTTATATTTTTGGATTGCCTACTTTTCGACATAAAACTGTTTAAGTAACGTTTTATTTATTATTCAATTTCAAATATTAACAATTCTAATGGATAAATAAACATATTACTTTGAGTTCAGAAAACTAGTGTTGGAAACATCGAGCTCAATGTGTCTATGAAGACTTAACAAAAAATTAGACGAAGCTTATGAGAAAAGTATTTGTTGAGGGATGAACGTATAAGTAAAAATTAAAATAAAGTAGTAGTATCATATTATTATTTTAGCTGAAGTCAAACGTAAACAATCAGTTTTTAAGTTCTCTATCAAATAAATACGGTTTTCGAATGATTCGTATTTGAAGAGGGATCCGATTAAATATTCTGGGCGCCACAGAGGTGAAGAAATGTAAAAAAGTCTAAGTTTTCTAACGTGGAATAATAACAATAAAACTATTCGTTCTTCGAAGTCGATTAGGACTTATATTCTGATTGCCACTTCTCAAATTAAACTACTTTATAAAAGTAAAGTTGTTTAAGTGGAAGTATCTTAGAGTTTGAAAAAGAAAGCAGATACTATGATCAAGTCGTTTTTTTTTTTCAAATTATCCTAAAAACGTGTTTCTGAACTACAATCAATGGATGTAAATTGTAGTTGTAAGTTCCTCCTTATAGCCTTTAGAGGTACATAATATACGCTGTTGTCAACAAGTAGTTTTGTACATTTCAGTTCATATTGCTATCGATATCGATATTTAGTCCAAAAAAATTGATCAGTCCTGAGGCTGTAGTTCAGCTTACGCCACAGAAAGGTTGCGGACCAGTAAATGCGGTTTTCATTGCCTTCGAGTCCGTGATAACCTGGAACCCATCCTAACTTAATTTACACATTTGGATTCCATAAGATTGGATGACAATGCCTTCTGGCCTCTTTAAAGCCTTTTGCATAGTTCAGCCTGGAAAATACTTAGATGTTTTCCCATGGGTATATAGATTTTAGTGTTGGGTCCATAGACACCGGCACCTACTCCATTTGCCATTTTTGAGCCATCAGTATACCAGATTAAATTTCTGGGATCGGGGGCAGGTGTGTTGCTCAACCAATGATCACGGTTAGGAATGTTAACCTCAAAGAGACGCTTAAAGCAGTATGTTGCTCTCGTACAATCTGGGATCGAGCAGAACATGTTTTTATCCTGGATGAAATTGATTATTCTCAAGTGCCCCGTTTGGTCACCTGGTTTGTATTTCATTGCCAGTTGCATTTTAAGGGCATTTCTGGCGCCTATTTGCCAAATGAATATGTAAAGAGAAGAGAGCCCAATGACAGCTGCCTGAGCTGCCGTAGGATAGGTGCTCATACCATCAGTGATGCCCAAACAAGCTATGCGTTGGACTTTTTCCAGATTTTAATTAGATGTTACTTCTTAAGTTTTAAGTCTTAAGTTTAAGGCTGCCTAGGTAATAATAGGTCTAACCATCATGATGCACAACCAGTAAAGCATCTTAGGTTTGAGACCCCAGGTCCTACTGTAGAATCGCTTACAGGCCCACATGGCCTTGGTGGCGCGTTTCTTATCCAAAATAACACCGAGGTACTTGACTTCACTGGAGTATACCAGAGAGGTTCCCTCAATAACAATTGGAGACAGAGTCAGTTATCTCCTCAATGTGAAGGAGACCGGCACGGTTTTGTAGGATTCACAGAGAGTCCTTCACACTTACACCATTCTAAGAAATTCATTAATGATGAATGCTGAATGTAGTTTCATATTTTCCTCTTATGACAATAGCCTGATCATCAGCATAGCTTATTGTGCCATAGCCTATATAATAAAGACTTTTTGGAGGTTGTTTGTGCTTTTGTCCCCCGATATGCAGGTCTATAAGTCTTTGCATGGTCTTCAGGATGAACGAGCATAGACTGATAGGCCTTCATAATTTAGGTAGCTCAGGAGGTCTGTTTCCAGATTTTTTTTATAAATACAACGTTTATCTGTCGCCAGATCGGGGGAATATATCCAGCTAATGTTGCTCTCATTATTTATCAATGCTCGGGAATCTATTGAAAAAACTTTTCGAATGTATTGGAATTCACAAATGATCTTAAAATCAATGAGGATGAGTTTCTTAGCAAAGTTACTTGTGTCGAACAATATGTCAGTGAGGAGCAAGTTGAAATTAAAAAATGGAGAACTTGTCAAGTGATAAGACATGAGTGAACATTTTCGAACATTTTGGTGAAAAAAACGAGATCTGAAAATGTATTAATATTTGTAGAGATTTTGCTGTCGCTTTCAGTTTCAAATGCCGCGATCGAGACCATATAACATTTAGACACCCAAGAAATCACAATACACAGTTGAGCACTGTTAATAACAAAGTACAATTTTGACTTCGACAATCCGAATTTTAAAAATTTCGTAAGAAATCGGGTTAAAATCTTGAGAATGATGCATTGCGAAGCAAAATTTTAAAACTTTTACTTAATGCTTAAAACAGCATTTTGTTGTTTTAGTTTAAAAAAATTGATTTCAAAATGTTATCTGAAGTACAAACAATAAATATAAAACAAAGCCTTTTGATAAATTCACTTGAGTTCAAAATCAAGTTTGTGGAAAAAAAAGGGTCAGAAAACCATCAAATCAAGATAACTTTGCGAAACAAAAATGTATTTCATTTGAGGTTTTATGTTTTCTCGGTTAAGAAAGTTCATCGCGCGCTTCTTCCATTTTATGGCCAGTTTAATCGACCCACTGAAGCGGCTATTCGGGCTATTGTGACTTAATTTCGCACCTTAAACCACCAACACGTTTACGTAGAGTGCGAACTGAAGAAAATATCGCAGCTGTATCGGCCAGTGTTAATGATGACCATCAACTATCGATTCGTCGCCGTTCGCAGCAATTGGGCCTCTGTTTGCGGTAAGATTTACGTATGATGCCTTTCAAAATACAGCTGGTGCAAGAATTGAAGCCGAACGACCTACCGCAACGTACAATTTTTGGTGAATGGGCTCTTGGAAAGTTGGCCGAGGATCGACTTTTTTACCGAAAAATTGTGTTTAGCGACGAAGCTCATTTTTGGCTCAATGGGTACGTAAATAAGCAGAATGGTCGATTTTGGAGTGAATATCAGCCAGAAACATTGCAAGAGCTACCAATGCATCCAGAAAAAGTCACAGTTTGGTGCGGTTTATCTTCTTCAAAGATGATGCGAATCGTAACGTAACTGTGAATGGTGAGCGCTAGCGTGAGATGATATCCAACTTTTTTTTGCCCAAAATGCAAGAGCTTGACTTGTATGACATGTGGTTTCAACAAGACGGTGCCACATGCCACACAGCACGCGCAACAATGGACTTATTGAGAGGCGAGTTCGGTGAACATTTTATTTCACGTTCGGTACCGGTCAATTGGCCGCCTAGATCGTGCGATTTAGCGCCTTTAGACTATTTTTTGTGGGGCTATGTTAAAGCTCATGTCTATACAGACAAGCCCGCTTCAGTTGACGCATTGGAAGACAACATTGAAGCATTTATTCGTGAGATACCGGCCGAAATGTTGGAAAGAGTATGCCAAAATTGGACTAAGCGAATGGACCATTTGAGGCGCAGTCAAGGTCAACATTTGCATGAAATAATCTTCAAACATTAAAAAATATGGACCGTACTATCGAATCAAATAAAGATTTCATGCATTTTTCTGAATTTTATGTGTTTTTTTTTTGAAAAACTTTCCTATAGCTTTTAAAAAATCACCCTTTAGTATAAATGCATTTTGGTAAAGTCCGCATGTCACTTGAGGGCATAATCAAGTTTTAGAGGCACAAAATGTTGCGACAGAAAAAATGATTTTATATTTTTTGTCTGGATTGTTTATTTTTCGACATTAAACTAGTCAAACAGCTTTAATTTGAAGTCAAAATCAGGCCTTTGAAAAAGCTGACAGGACTATAATCGAAAACTAGATAAATAAATATGAGGACTGTGAGATTCAAATTTGGGATTTGTCGATTGGTTCAATTGAAACCTAGCTGGTCTTATTTTGTCAGCCTTTTTCTCTAGATAAGGAGACTAGGGATTTTTGTTATACCCTTCAGGTGGAAAGAAAGACTAATTTCACTTTTGACCGGAAAGGTCAAGCCTTTGGGGTAAGAAGCTTATTGGAGTCTACAGAATTAAAGGTTTTAGTAGATTTGATCGTTTGATATCGCGGTTGAGGGCTATGAACTTCTATTTGACTTGACTCGTTGTATTGCGAACGTTCAAATAACGCCTCTTTTTTGTTTTATTTGCATGGATTCCTTCTTTTTACCATGTCCTCATTGTATAGTAAATTTATGTTAACATAAATCTAGTGGCAACATTCGCTTAGGGCAATTCATGAAAATTGGCTTACAGAAGGCTGACTTTTACAATTTTCATTTTTCGCTTCCGATTTAAAATTTACATGAAATGAGAAAATATCTTCTCCTTTGCCAAAGAATTAGATTGAAATGTGTTACGCAAGGGAATAGAAGCCCCAGCAAGATTAGCTATATGAGTCACAAAACAGAGTACGTATACGCCCCGCCTCATCCACAGTTCAATCGACATCGACATCGACATCGGCATCAACATCGAGACGTGGAAAGCTCGCTCGTGCACGTTCCGCAATATAAAAGAAGAAAAGTCGGTTAATATTTGACTTTCCACTCGTACATATTCTTGTCGGTGGTAAAAGATGAATGGTATCCTTTTCAAATACTTGAACCCTTTCTTTTTTTATTTTTTGTGCCCAACATCTACCTTATGACAAATTGCGTTTGGGAAACATTAAGTAAAGAAAATCCGAAAACTTGTTCCGCAGGTAGAAGTATCTGTATCCCCCTTCAGGCGATTCTTACACCCTTTCTTGTTCTTCTGTTCCACGTTTTAGTTGCCTGTTCTTTTGCTCATGCTCCTGTACTCTACATCCACCTGCACACACTCACACACACATACTTCATTTATATCCATTTTAATTTACCAGAGGAGAGTTTTTCCCCCAAAAGTTCTTGGAAAATTACTTGATGAGTACGCTTCGAGCAACAAAATGAATTTTCGGTACAAAAAGTTGCCCCAAAAGTTTTTCCCATACATGGGTTTCATGTCCTGGGAAATTTTCGCAGTCCTCGAGATGACTTTGGAGGAATTTGTATAGTTAACGTAAGTACATAGCACTTAGAGAATAAATACAGCAGAAAACCATGATTTAAAAACGACGAGACTAACCGTGTAGTCATTATTGCAGCTTTATTCTGACATTTGAAGTGTTTTAGTCTGAAAAGCGATCACGTTGAATATCCTGAAGGGAAAACCACAAGAACATGTTGGAAAGTCACTTAATTTTTTTTTGCTGGTTTTCATTGTCTTAACTTTTGGTAGCTAATCTTTGTGAGGTTTTTCTTGGAACAGAAAAGGTAATGGACAGAGAGGTGTCTTAACCTTAAGATACCGACTCATATTTCGAGACAATTTTCATGTACTTAAATTAACTAATTATTTTGGATAATGAGTTTTTTTATTATTAAATGAAGATTGTTTTTTTCATATTTTGTACCTATTTATTTGGTATATATTTTGGGATGTTTAGTATTATGCAGAATATCAAACTTCCTAGTGGAGCTATAGTTGAAGAAACCAAGTCCGAAACCTTAATTTTCGACCAAAAAAAATCGGTTATCATGCCTCGGTAGCACTTTCCATCGATTGTAACGATTTATTGCCTGGACTCCAAAAACCACATTAAACATTTAAGATTGGTATCTCTTCTTCTACATGAGGATTCTTCGAACGCCAAATATGCGGTGTCATCTGAAAATATGATTTTTTTTAAGCAAATGAAGATTTCTTTAAAAAAAAATGTGCTCATTTTCCTAAAATTCCTATGTCCTTGGACCTCGTTACAAAATAATCCGAGATCTTTATGCAAAATTCTCCTCAGGTAGTCGTTTCGAAGTCATATATGTTTTTTGGTCCCAAGATCTAAGTGATGGATCCTTGTTCCGGGTATAAATCGAATGGTAGTTCTCAAGATTTGCTCCGAAAGTATGAATACGTTGCTCCTTTTGTAAGGCGGTGTGGTAAATATTCTGACGTCTTGTTCAATTGGAATTTGTTTCCATCGTCTAGAAATTGTCATATACCATAAAATCCCCGTGACATCAGCTACATTTCTGATCATCATCAGATCTTCGACTTTTATCACATTGATCGCTGTGGGACGTGGATGGCCGTCCTGCTCGGAATTTGTCTTTAATTTTCAACCGAGCTTCGTACATCAGCGTGCGACTGTTGTAAATGAAAGTAACGGGTTTTTCAACAGGGACACTACAAAAGTAGAGCGACAGGGACAGCAAACGACGCCATATTTCTTGCCGCTCTTTTGACATTTCTCATCAGTAAGGTTTGCCATTTCATGATGGAAAGATATACAAACGAGACAACAAATGTCGAAATTATTAAAATTTACTACCGAAATTCGGAGTGTGGCCTCAACGTTAAGAGCGCTACGTCCAATTTATGGTCGTCATAATCGTCCTAGCACAGTACAAAATGTTCCCGTGCCAGTGAGACAAAGAAGTGCTCGTAGTGCCGAGAATATTGCTGCCGCTGAGGCCTCAGTTGCAGAAAGCCCAAATGTGTCTCTCACACGTCGTTCTCAGGGGTTGGGTATCTCTGCGACGTCGTTGTGGCGAATTTTGCGAAAAGATCTTGGCCTACATCCCTACAAGATTAAATTGACGCAAGAACTGAAGCCGCTTGATCACCAGAAGCGTTGTATGTTCGTGAATTGGGCTGAGCAACAACTTGAAAATGATTCGGATTTTCATCGAAAAATCATCTTCAGCGATGAGTTTTATTTCTGGCTGAATGGCTTCGTCAATAAACAAAATATGCGGTATTGATCAGGCAGCAATCCACACGTACTCCATGAGTCATCATTGCATCGCGAAAAAACTACGGTTTGGTGTGGTTTATGGGTCGGCGGCGTCATTGGGCCGTACTTCTTCCGTGATGATCAAGATCAGCACGTTACTGTGAATGGGGATCGCTACCGTTCAATGATAACCAAATATTTTTGGCCCCAATTGGATGACATGGACTTGGAGGACATGTGGCCACACAGCGAATGTCACAATCAATTTATTGGAAACCAAGTTTGGAGAACGTGTTATCTCACGAAATGGTCCAGTCACTTGGCCGCCTCGGTCGTGCGATTTGACGCCGTAAGACTATTTCCTGTGGGGCTACGTCAAGTCTATGGTCTATGCCAACAAGCCAGCGACGATTGATGAATTTCGTACGAATATCGAATATGGGTTCAGCGTTTGGACTTCTGCAAGCGTGCCCGTGGTGGCCTTGCAAAAGAAATAATGGCATCGAACGTACTTTGACAGGAATCAAGAGTTTCATTGATATCCAAAACCGTTTTTGTTTTATTTAAAAAAAACTTTTGTAGCGCTTTTATTGAAAAACCCGATATAATGTCCGCAAATGTGTCTTACATGTCGGAGGGTCTGTCTTTAAAAGACATATTTTAAGGTAGATACATACATATGTATGCAAATGCAATATGTACTTGATGACAACTCCTCCAATTTCGTATTACCACACTGACTATTCTTTTTTCGAACTTATTTATATGATCAAAATTTTCTAATGATTTAAGGACTTCTAGAAATATCCAATTATCATTACTTTTGGATCACATCGTGTTCGTAACTAGAACCCTTCTGGGTATGACTTTTTCGCAAGTCGATTGCTATTTGCTGCCTGTGCGAAGTCATACTGCTTCATTACTAGTTTCTGACATTCGTCTTCATTTTCAGACCAGATTTCTTAAGTTTTTTTTTTGGTCAGCAGTACAAAAAACTCATGGTCAATTATTTTGAGAGTTTGAAGGTTTAAAGCTGTTTACAAACTAGCACGTTAGTTTCTACAACAAGCGTTGATTTTTGCGCTCTTGTGGATGCACAATATTCGTTCCCAATTCCAAATTTCTAACTTGACAGAAAGTGATTTCCAAAAGAAGTGATCCCTATAACGTTACCACGTATAAAAAAGCTCATCCTCTCGCTCACAGGTCAATTAAATGATAACGATATGGGAACCTTCCTGTAGTGTACTTATAAAAGTTTCATGCCGACGGAAATTCTTTGATTCCTGTTACTTGATATCTAAAAGCTTCTTAGGTGGGTCACTCAACAGGTATTCGGTTGAAGTGATAGTCAGTGAAATAAAGTAGGAGGTTGGAGGTTGTCTTACGAGAGTGACATCTAGGAAGGGCTTCATATGTGCTTTATTGGCACGCCTTATCTAAAGGATAGTCAACAATATATTGTCAAAATCTTACACGTTCAGAAAGTGTTAGTGTTACAAACAAGCCCGACGCTTTAAAACAAATCTCGAGCAGTACAGGGAGAGAACAGAGCTAGACTTGAAGAAGACAACAAATTACTTTCAAAAATAAAAACGGCCAAGTCTGGTTAGACTTGCGCAACGAAGGTTCCATACACACTTGCAGGTAGGTTGGAGGCGATTTAAAAAAAAAACAGTGATGCAAGTACAAATTTACGGTTTTTTTATTTTTGCCTATACTCGTGCTGACTTGCCAAATTTCATGATTCTAGAAATACGGGCAGTAGATAAGCTTTCATTTCCCTTACGAGTATCATTCCCTTACGAGTATTGATACCTCCACACGTTCCTTATAAAAAAGGTGGTGACAGGCAGACGGACACCGAGGAGATCATATTTAAATTCCGTTACCACAGTGCAGGAATAACTGTATATGGTCTAGAAAGACTACTGCTGCATCCAGAATCTGGGAAGCCGAACCTTCAGTAGCTGCTTAAGGATAATGACCAAAAAAACTATATGATATGAACAAAGCACAACTTCAGTCGAAGAAGGTCGCTCAACCATTGCTGAAGAAGTTTGTGTGACCATAAAAAAGCCAATAAAGCTGTTGATTTATTTAGTTAACAAGCCGAACTTTTAAAATGTGAGGGAGGTGTTTTTGAAGGAGCACATACTTGATTGTGTTATGTTAGGTTATGGAGAACTAAAGCTCGGTCGACTCTTTCTCACTCATCTACAAAAAAAGAAAACCTATGTCTTTTAACATACGACATCCCTGCATAAGGCCGCTAACAATACCGACCCGACAAATCAGCAAAAGACCTTTACGTGTCGTCAACGAAGCTTGCACAACGATTCTGAAAAACGATAAAAAAAAATAAGGTCAACTAGAAATCAGTTCATCGAACACCAGCTTGAGCGAAACATAACATTCGACAGAATAGGTGTAGACTTGGCTGGCGTGTTTAAGAAACGTTCAAAGTGAAATTAAGGACTTTCCTAACATTGGGGTCTGAGAACTCCTTTCATTAACGTTTGATAAAGCAAAGCGCTAATCTGATTCAAATACTAATGTTGTCGTTATAAGTACGAAAGTTGAGCTCTCTATCACCAAAGCCTCGCAGCAATATGACCAAACGAATGGGACTTAAAAATTAAATAGCTTCGAAGCTTGCTTATGTTCTTTCTTACTTATCCTCCGGCCATCAATTCATTAAGAATCTGAGCCTGGGCCAAGACTGCTTCTCATTCTTTCCATCCCGAGCAGCGTGCTTGTAGTTAGTAAGACGCAAATCTGTAATGTTCACTTCCAAGAAATGCCTACGCCAATAAGAGAGTCAAAGGGGAATAAAATACTCGTAACTTCATATATTCTGACCGTCAACCTGAAAACTATTGGACTAACTTGGCTACCCTGAGCCATGGCTGAGCTAGAAGCGGAATGGTTGGATGCAGAGGTTCTGAGGAGTTCCTCGCACTGCAAAATTATTATACTTTTTCAAGTGGTTCCAATTTTGAAAATGTTGCAAAGTGTGGTCGTATAGCTTGTTTCTGGAAAATTATGAGTCGCATGCATTCTGATGCACAAGGACCAAAATGAACCTCAAGTTTCGATTTCATGAATTTTTAAAGTACGATCTGTGCTTATCAAAAACTTAAATATTACGTATCGTAATCATAAAAAAGAAGTCCAAAGAAAGAAATGATGTCTTTAAATAAATATGCTCCGTAAGGGAATGGAAATTTCGTTCTATAAATGTTTTTTTTTTGTATTCATTGCTGGGACAACATTATTGAATCCTCAAGAAAGCAAAACTCATTCGCTCCATCGATATCTTCAATATTCCATAAAGTTGACAGTGCGACTTTTATTTTTTTTCCTTTTCCATAATTTATCAATTTTGCTCGATGAGAAGAAGTTTTCTCTGAATAAGGATTTCCTCGAACCGGTCAATGACTACTCTGGTAAAAAATAAAAAAAAAATATATATATAAAAATTCTATTTTGCAGAAAAGAAGAAAAATCGAAGAATCCCTGGATCAAGTGTGTAGCCCTCAAAGGAGACAATAAGGCAAAGTAAATTTGATTGCTTTTTGACAAACTCTTCAAACTACACTTGAATGTCTCGTGAAGCACGCCCCGCAGTCTCGAATAAAAAGGTCGAAAATATATGAATGGGATTTGAGGAAGAAAAAAAATAGAAGTAAAATGGTCACGCCCTTGGAAATGGAAAAATTACAAATGCAGCAGGCAATTCAATGAAAGTTGGAAAACCTGAGAGAGTCCTTTAGTCTCGACGAAATCACGGGGACAGATAAAAAATTTAAAAGAATAAAAACGATGGGAATTTATTTCATATTTGTGAGAATACAAAAAAAAATTGATTTACATGAACTTAGTATATCCTTTGAATAAGTATCCGGAGCAAATACTTGACACAGATATTCGCATGAATAAGTATGACAAAGCCAGGGATCCTTTCCAGGTTGCCCGTGGAAAATATTTGATTTTTTTTTTTACACTTGACGTAGGTCATGGAAAATTTAAATCAGTATGTTAATTTTAAGGATATGCGATTGTTTTTGAACAATTGGGGCAGCTTGCTCAGAAACTTCAAGGACGAAAGTTAGCTTTAGCTTAGACTCAGACTCTTCCATGATACCCGGCGTGATAAGGTTATATAAATGAAAATAAATTTGGTTTCTGAATTCTTAAGCCACATGATTGTTGTTTCATTTGAAATAACCAATTCCGTAAACGGAAAATAAGAAGCCCTTAAAATTTAAACCCCAAGCAATTTATGCCCACGGACACTGAAACCATATTGAGATTTCCAAATGGCCAGTTACTTTGAAGTTTGATATTCTTGGAAGCCTTAGGCACAAACTCCCTTTATTATTGAAAGACGTAACGAAGAGAGACAGAGTTCTGTAACTGGTGATGTTTTTGAAGCATGTGTTAATAACCCCAGTGACACGTACAAAAGCCAGGAAATGGACTGTTCTTTGAAGTCTTTGAGTTTGAGTTCAATCTCCTCGTGCGTGATCGAGGAAGAAAAAAAAGAGCTCTATCAATCAATGATTCAATGCAATCGGGGCAGAACAGCAACCAGCATTTGACAGGCATCAGTGATGAAGTGAAAAGAAGCCGATGAATATTTTTCTAAGCCAATCCGTTACTAATGGAAGGAAGAAGACATCAGTAGCAATTTAATAACTTGCTCCACCGGTAATAGATCGGGTATTTTTTTTAACGAAACTGTACGGATGTTGAGTACTTCAATGGACCTGAAACCTTTACGAAGATGCACTGACTTTAACGAAGAATTATTCGACAGAAAATTGTTCTTCTTCTCACTCCAACCATCGACCCATTGCTCTTCATTCATAGGTCATGCATACGCTAATAAATCGTCAGGCTATGAAATACCTTGAACCAAAAAAAACGTCTACATGTCTGTATGGTATTCGGACTCTAAACTGTAGTGTAACTCTCATATTAGTTTGCAAATTCAATTGACTTTTACTCTAGATTCGAAGGTTCCCAAATTCGCCCATAGCCTTGAAGAGCTCAATACGTGAAATGCTATCATATGCGGTTCTGAATTCGATTAAGATATAAGGAGTCTCAACTTGAAATTTGTCCTATGATAGTGGTTTAAGTAAATGGCCGGATCGGCTCTCATTACAGTCTACTATATATGATAATATGATACAATTAGGATAAACAAACGATATTACATTTTATTTGAATTGTTCATGATTTATTTATTATTTTTGTTTGGAAGGAAAACGTGGTGAAAAAAACCTTATACAATGGTATCTAAAATGTTCTTAGAATAATAAGCCTAAATACTACTACATTAACTTAACCTAAATAAACCTTACGGAATATGTCCACTTACCATACAACTTCTGAAATACCCAGGGTTAGGATAAAACAAACCTGAAATATGTTCGTTTTCGATAACGTTTGCTGATCGCGCGTAATGGTTTCTCGCAAGATCAAGAACAACATTGTCAATTCTTGATAGGCCAGAGGCATCCAATAAAATTTTGTTGGAAACATAGTGTCGAAAATCTGAATGAGTGCTTCTCTACATATGCAAGCAGGCTCGGAGACATTTTCTTTCAAATATACGAGCGGGCTAATGTTCCACCATACTGAACTCGCGTAAGTCAAGATTGGACGGATAAATGCTTGGTAGCATAGGACTTTCACATCGGACCTCAAACTGCTGGAGTAGAAAAGAGCCTTAAGGGACAAATTTATCAAGATGCACACCTAAATACTTCACAACGCTTTTTAATTCTATGTGAAGGCCGTTAGTACTCGTTATACTAAGTTTTTTCCAGTTCCGCCTTAAATCTGAGTTACCTCATCTTATTGGGGTGCGGAACAGTATGGTTTCATATTTTGCGTGGTTAATTTTTAGCTTCCATTCCGAGCAAAATGATTGGAGTTTATTGTACTTTTCCTTGAGTTTGCGTTGAATATCTTAAATTTTCGAGCCACTAACGTAAAAGATAATATCGTCAGCAAAGGCTATCGAATCGTCCAATTCCCAAAGTATTTCAGCTATATATATGTTAAAAAGTATGGGCGCTGAAACTGTGCCTTGCAGTAGACCATTAATGGCATTAAAAACCTAAGTGGTTGTCTTTTGGCCGTCTGTTACTACAAATTTCTTATCATATACCATACATGCTATCATATTCAGCAGATAAATTGGAAATTCGCATCTAATTAGTTTGTATAATAATCCGTTGATCCAAACCGTGTCGAAGGCTTTTTTGATATCCACTAGACATGCAGCTGTACATCTTTTTCCAATAGGATTCCATTCGATATATGAAATCAATTTAGTAACAGCATTTGCAGAGGTTGAGCCGGAAAGCACGCTGATATGTACCGAACGGCTTAAGGCTTTAACAGTTTACGGAGGCAGGTAAACAGGTATTTAAGGCGATACATCTTTCAAGACTAGGTACAGCTTTTCTTGAAGATGGGACATTTACACCTGATTATCCGGTCGTCAGGCATGGTTTTACATATTGATACTTTTTGATAATTGAAGGCATGAGGAACATCAATACCATTTTTAAAAGCCCTCTGGTAGACCATCAGACCCGACGGTGTTTTTCTTCAGCTTAACGATTGCTATATACAAAAATCAGTAAATCTTGGTCAGGGCCTAACTTCACAATTTGTGTGTGCGTTTGACATTTTTGCAAATGGCTGCGCTTCGACCTACAGTTGATTGCCGACTTCGAACGGCCGCAGGAGTTTTTTCCTGAGACTTTGTACGTATCAGAGTGATTGTCAGTCACTAGCGAGAGGTAGGAACGTGAAAAATGACAGATGTTCTGAGCCGAATTCGAACCCGTGCTTACCACTGAACCACGGGCACCCACACGGTTGATAAGCACACTTTTTTTTAACCTGGAATGGGATGACTGCTCAATTTACTGGATGAAAGTTATTTTCTTAACACAACCACTGGAACTGCTTCTTAAGCATATCTACTATTTCCTGAACTTTGTTAATAAGTTGACCTTCACTATTTCGAAGAACCTGCGTTCGAGGTTGGAAGTCAGCTTCAAGTTGCTTGATTTCTTAAAAAAACATTTCGGATTTGGTTCCTATCGCGAGAATGTTCGATTTCTTGAGGTGGGAGACTGCGTTCAAGACTTCTCGTTACAATTTCAAAAAGAATATGCTGACTAAATAAGGGTACTCTAAACCCCTTGAAAACGATTATAATATTAAAAAGGAAAAAGACTTGTTTTAAATTAAACAACATTTTCAATGAAACATTCGCCATTTTTATAGCGAATTTTGACAGTTTCAATGAGCTTACGATTCGTGTGACTGACTGACAGTGTGACAGAAATGAAGCCTCTTTTTGGGAATGGTCAATTTATATTACCCTGGATAGAAATTCTTATTATCTAATCTATTTTATCTTAATTTATCAAAGAAAGAAATCTCTACGCCCTACAATGTTAGAAATTGTGCGGCTATGTTCGCAGACTAGGACAAAATCCCTTGTTCTGAATTTTAACACATTCTTCTCTTACAATACAACAATTTTAATAGGAATCTCAACGGGGGTCGTTTCAAACCACAAAAAAAGAATCCGTTCATCCTTGAACAAGCCAATTCTAACAGTATTTTAAGTAGAACAGCTCTCCAAATAGCGCCAACTGAGTCATTTGCCCCTAATTTGCATCTACATGCCGCTTAGCTACAATACCTTCTCCGTCAAAGCAACAAACAAGCACAAAAAATTACAAATACAAAAAAGAAAGAAATGCTAACGATGTGCAAAAACCGGTTCCCCATTCCACAGAAACAGAAAAAAAAAAATAATAAAAACACGTTAAAGACAAGTCAAGCTCTTTTTTTTTTCCTTTACTTTATAATTTTTTTTTGCTTTCTGTTTTTTGCTTGAAGGTCGATGCTGCTACTCCAAAATAAGAAGAAAAAAAAAAAACAAAGTTTTTATATGTCGGTGAGAAGGTATCCAAACAAGGCGGAGGATGTGTGAACCTCGAGAGTCTCTACTGACATTGCCCGACGACGACGACACCCACAACCAAAAGACATTACCACCGAAGATTGCTTTGCACTGAACCAGAAAACCCCATTCGAGATATTTACATTCCAGTCCTAAAGAATACGGCAACAAAAAAAAAACAAGAACTAAAGATTGAATTCCCTTAAAAAACACCGAAAAAGACCAGAAAACACCAAACAAAAAAGAAGTAGTGGTAGTAGACTGGTAGCGTGCACATAAATGTCAGGAGAAAAAACACGTACAAAAATGAAATCCCCCCAGTAAAGAGATGAAAGGAGGAAATAAAAATATGTCTCGTTGGCTAGTACCTACTGCAGAATTCGAGATTGAAATACAGAAGAAGAGAAAAAGACTCCAAGAACACACCATCATCAACTCCTCCAGCGTGAGGTAATGGTGGAGCAGATTGGTGGTCAACTTGTTCTTTCGGGAGGAGGTTTTTTTTTTGTCCGCCTTTGCTTCAGCTCTCCATCCTCTTGTCTTTTACTATACTATATTTTTAGTGTTCGGTGAGATACTTCACAGCTGGAATAGATAGATTTACTTGCGTGGTTTTTTTCCTATTTCTTTACATTTATAGTTAGAGCCATGGAGCTACTACATACACTAGGTACTAGGTACTCACCTTCTTTTTGTGCGCTGTGTTCTCTCAATAATAAAACATCATAAAATCCAGATGTTAGATGTTGATGTTGATGCTGATGAAACGATGAACTTCTTTCTATTCGGTGTCCTCGTTTTTTTTTTTTTTTTTTTTATTCAAGCAAACTTCAGCAAACAATATTGCTGCGGTGTTGTAGATCTATCTCGTCAGATGAATCTATTCAAATATATGAACATTTTTACACAGCCACGGATACAATGGGAATTCGATTGTTGTTGTGGTTACACAGCTGCTTCTGTTGTTTCACCTCTTCACAAAAGGTATATTCTGATTTGTTTTTTTTTTTCTTTTTTTTATCGACACATCACACTTTATGATTCGAGAGGCTGTGATCTGTGTCTGTGCGGCGGCGGCTGATGCTTAGCATCTCATCACTAAACGTCGCACCATTTGACCCAAAAACCAAAAAAAAAAAAAAAACCCAAATGGTGATGGAAAAACGACAAGAATCAAGCGGAATTTAATTCAATTACACCTGATGAATAGGGGGGTACGATGAGATACGATGTTTTTTTTTTTTTAATTGATTGTAATTAAATTTGAAACGAATTGAACACTCTCAGCAAGCATTAGCTTTGTTGAACACATCCTCCACTAAAAGGAGTGAATCTAAAAATAATTAAAAACACTCACTCGCGACGGTGATAATTAATTAAAAAAGGGCGGGGGAATCAAATGAAATTGCAATTGCCAATGGCGATAAATGCTAATTCAAATGATGAATTTTTTTTTTTTAATTTTTATACAGACGGCGGACGGCGATGGTGACAGACACAGCGGAGTCTGTCCGTAAAATCTTAGCACGATACAAAAAACCTGTGAGTTCACCGAGCGATGGAATGTCACTGGAGTAAAATGGTTGTGGAAAAACTTGATTGCGTAGGAAACGTCATCGATGTCAGAGTTTTGTTGTTTTTCTTCCACTTTTCTTTTGACTGTTGAAGCTTTTTTGACGTTTGTAAAACGAATACAGAGATAGTTAAACACGAATACATTGGAATTTTTTCTTGTAGGTATACATTGTTTATATTTACAAATCGGGAGTGTTCGGCAGAATTAACATGTTGAATAAGTTCACTTATGGTTCGGCTTATGGAGTCATTAGAGACAAATTTTAACTTGTCAACTTACTTGATAAACTTTGAAGGAATTAACTTTCTATTTTTGCTTAAAATTATAAAGTATTGGAAGGGATTTAAGGGAAAGAAAGGTGAGGCAACGATGCACGTTGTGTTTGAGATGCATAAATTTATTATGAATGGAAAACTCGAAGCGTTAAAGAGCATTACAAATTCGTGCCGGGCGTCTAAGAAAACAGTCTCTGTACTTGTAATTTCGTTTGTTAGTGGTCTTGACGATAAAGTGTTGAGCATTCAATTTCAATTTATTCAAAATACAGCTGGCAATGATAAATAAGATACAGACATCTATTAATATATGTAAGTCTTAACAGTTTCGATTTAGATTTAGATTGAAAACAAAAACAAAACAAAATGAACAGTAAAAGAGGAATAGATTTAATCTATTAAGTGGGAAAAATAAAAGTAAAAGTTGCTGATTTTAGACCGATTAGCATTTTGCCCTGCCTGTCGAAGATCCTCGAGAAAGTTATTGCAAGGCAAATAACAAAGCATCTAACGTCCAATAATTTGCTGTACGCTCAGCAATCCGGTTTCAGAGCTAACCACAGCTGTTCCACAACAATGGTTAATTTATGCTATGTGATCAACCGTAGTCTATCTGGCTAAAGTCATATCAACATGGTCATTGGTCATATATACGGGTGTCTTCGCAAATTGTGGCTAAGCTCTAACTATACCCCACTGGAAACGCGACGAAAACTGGTGATAGCCCTAGTCTTGCCTCTTATAACATATGCTGAGGCTGTTTACTGTATTCTTGACTCATTATCCCAACGCAATTTGCAAATAGCGTTCAATGATGCAGTCAGATACATATACGGCATCCGAAGATATGATCATATCTCAATGTACGCCAGAGGCTTACTTGGTTGCACTCTATTTGACTACATTAATGCCAGGAATTGTATATTTTTACACAAAATTATTTATAGTAAATGTCCGTCTTATCTGAATAGCAGACTTTGTTTCACTCACTCCTCAAGAGCGCAAAATATTATAGCTGTCCGATATAATTACCTTAATTCCTCACGTTTGGTTTTCATCCATTCTGTAAGACTTTGGAACTCTTTACCCTTATATATAAAAAATATTTCAAATTCACCCGATTTCAAAAGAGTAATCTTCCAACACTTCTCAAGCTAACAAATCACCTCTTAATCCCAAGTATTTCCACTGCTTTTTCTTCTTATCACTATTTTACTTAACTCTCTTTGATCCTAATTCTCTAACCCTGCCTTTCTTATTAAGTTAAGATTTGTTCATTAATAATTGTAAGTTAGTTTTAGGTTTAAAAATTGTTGTAATTTTCTGAAGCCAACATGCTAAGTACTATAAAAGATAATAATCTTAATGTACAAACCTGTTAATTAAATAAATGAAATGAAATGGAAAAAGTAAGAATGGCAAACGCTACAATTTATTACTCTTCAAAAGTAAAGTGTTCTAAAAGTGATGGTTTAAAGGCATTCGTGTTTCCGATTCTCCTTAGGCTAGTTGGTAGAGAATAAGATGCCTTTATCTTTGATTTTTTAGCGATTGCAAAAAGACCTATAAATAATAAGTTTATCGAAAGAACAGCCAACTATAAGTTGAATATATTGCGAGAAAAGTTAATGATAACTCTTGATGCAATCCTAGCGATAGAAAATTTCACAGCAATATATAAGAACCGTGTGAACAGTGCGAAG
The DNA here is from genome assembly GCA_963555765.1 of Orthonevra nobilis. Taxonomy (NCBI): domain Eukaryota; kingdom Metazoa; phylum Arthropoda; class Insecta; order Diptera; family Syrphidae; genus Orthonevra; species Orthonevra nobilis. The sequence continues at coordinate 71,697,262 of OY743227.1, read as the reverse complement.
AGAATAGGTCCAAGGATTGATCCTTGAGGTACTCCACTAGTGAAATTTAATGAGCTGCGAAATTTCTAAGATCGTCAGCAATGAAGAGAGGCTCTTTGAACTTCATCAACGATCAATAAAAGAGTAGTTTTGCAGCTTCACTTCGATCGAAAGCCTAATTGGTTAGAGCGTAGAAATTGTCTTTTCGTAGATCGTCTTTCCATATATAAGAGTTATTTGGAAGACAGATCAGACAAGGGTTTTATGTTTTGTAGCTCCAACCGAAGACACATGCCACGATCACTGAAAGCCTTTAAGCTTCTTCGGCGTAAGTCTCATTAACAAATAATGACTTCATAATAATAGTAAGTTTTGCCATTATTTTCATTTCAAAAACAGCCAGAAACTAACAAATTTGCAATGTTTTTAAGCTTATCACCAAACGAATAAAGATAATATGCTATCGTTTAAAATGGGGACAAAAATTAAGCGTTTTTATGACAAAAAATAATTTCGCTGAAATTCCTACTGGACAGGTGACATAAGGAAGACTTACGCATGTGTCCTATCTGATTATAACTAAAACTATTACCGTAAGAAAAAAAAAATGACAGTGATGCGTTAGCTTGAAGGCTTGTTTATATAGCCCGGTTTAAAAAAACATGTCGGGAAAAAGGGCCGAGCTCGTATGGTGCAAAAGTGCAAATCGCATAAATACTGTAGTTGCTTGACGTACTAGCTTGCCTGCAAGGCATCTTCCTCTGGTAAAGCAGACAGAAGCAGAAAGAAGAGCTTATCGGTGAAACCAGGAATTCTTGTCCACCACAACTAGATGTTGCGAAAAGAAGGAAGGCAGTTCCCGAGTCCGTGTTGGCAACGGACGACCTGATGAGGTTTGGCGTGAGATTCAAACTCATTCTCTACAAATACTCGTACATCATAATAGTATTGTCCTGGGAGCGAAAGCAAGCCTCATACGAGGAATAAACGAAGCACTGAGCAAATTATCTGCATCTTCTGGCTCTAGAGGCTTTCGACTGTAAGGAAAAAGTTGGGAAAACCAGATCCTACTACTATTTGGATCAGGCAATGTCCTAGCATCAAGCGGCTAATGGAACATGAGCTGAAAAGACTGACTCTCCAGACTTTTTTGTTATACTTCGTTAATACCGTTATCGGAAAAATTTCACAGAATATCGCGACAGAGGCTTCTTAGTGACTAGTTGAGATTTGGAACGTATAACTTTTGGGCACGATGTAATGACCTAATTACTGAAGCCACGCTAACTCTGGAACGCGATGGCTAAGAAGAGGTGGTTGTCGACTTCAGTAACAAGCTATCCAGACTGCGTTACTTGTAAAAAAATAAAAACTTCAAGCTCTAATCATCGGACCATTTCGTGTTTCCAAATAGTAAAAATAGCTTCAGATTCAGATTAAAAATTGTGAGCACCAAGCAGCATGATTGATTGGGAGGCTACAGATGAACGGAGGTGAGATTTCTTACCCCCAAAAAAGTCCCGAATCAGCTAATCTTTAATCTGTCGTTCCTCGGCAATTTCTTGAGAAGATAATATAAAGTATCTGACCTAAGCTCCGACGTTATGCGTCGAAAGCGTTTTTAGGATTTCAAAGAAAAAATAAGTGACGTTTACGAAAGGACAAGATACAAACTAAAGAGAAACTGGACGAGTTATTAGTCATAGTTCAACGGTGGCTAGTCTACTGTTCCTACAGGTGAGAAAAAAACACTCGCACTATTAAAACTTGTTATTCCGTCATTTCAAAAAGGCCATAATTTGTGAATCGTGATGAAAATTGATAAAAAATAGTTTTTGAGCTATTGTAAAATTTTTTAACGTGAATTTTTTATTTGTAATGAGTCATTAACTATCGGTATGTTTCGAAGATTTGAAATGGTGTTGACTCTTGAAAAAAATACGCATGCGCGTCAAAACGCAGTATTGCTCGTCGAGTAGGGACAAATGAATAGAGTGTAATAGCAAGGTTTTGAAAATTTTCCGGCTTCAAGTCTTTATTTCTCGAAAAGCTGAAAGCGGAACACGCAAAAAATCATCTTCTAGATATTAGCGCCTGATCCAGCGTATATCTTTAAGAAACCTCTTTGCACATGCTGGCGATATAAACAGGACGGTAAAGACCCAAATTTGAAAACCCTAAGGTGATCGGACGATATCGAGATTGCTCAAATTAATGGGACTAAGTGCAAGGCGCTCTGTCCCGCCGTTGAGAAAGCAAAGACTTGAATGGGCACGAGTCACATTTTCGGATAGGTCCAAATTTGGTCCAGAATTGCATGGGTGGCAATAACCAGATTTGATGTGGGAGAACTAATAATGCTAAGTGGTTCAGTAAGTGCAAGGGAATACCAGAAAATTATAGAAAATGCTGTTGATGGTGTTGCGAGACAAAAAAAAGTTGGAACAACCACATTTTAGATTGATTTATATATTTTGCTATTTAATTTCAATTCTATTATTTTTAAGCAATATTCAAAGTTTATTTCTTTTTTATTTTCATTTGTACGTTTGTCGTCGCCCCGCTCTTTGCCCCGTTCAAATAAAACGCCCCTTTTGAAGTTCACGTTTAATTCATGTCAGGGAGAGTTTATTTTCTAAAAGGAACTTATTAATAATTGTTTTGACAATGTTTGAATACTTACTTATTGGTGACTCTTGGCAGGCGGCAGCGGCTGGCGATGACAAAGGCAAATGGCGAAATAAAATTCGAAGGCAAATGAATTCAAAGGCGCGCGCTATCATTTTGACAAGCCGCATTAAATGTCAATGAAATTCGTTCTGTTCGCTTCCGCCTTCCAAGAGCCACCAATATCACATGTTCACACTATTCATTTCTCGACAACGTTGTTCAACTAATTTCAAACGGACGGCAGTTGTAAAATTCGTTTCCACAAATATTTATTATTTCTATTTAACAATAACATTTTTGATAAATCATTTTATTTTAGATAAGATATGTTGAAGATACAGGAAGGGATATGAAGAACATTAAATATCAAGGCAGGTGAACGAGAAGAAAAAGAAGATAAATAAGTCAAGAAATATGCTTTCTTTAAGACATATTAAATCTCTGATTTGTATAATGTTTAACTGCAAAGAATTCCAAAGACGGATGCAATTAAGAGAGAAATTGACTTTTGAATGACGGTGCCACAATTTGAAACGTTCTCGTAGACTCGTATGTCACATCTTCACATACCCTATACGTTCCGAGTTATATCATTGATTGTAACCAGAAGTTTGTTTGCAGACACTGAGTCTGGTTTTGGATAAATGATTTCTGCTAGGATATTATGGCTATTAGTAAAGTTTTGGCTAATTGTAGCCTGGTTTCAAATGGAATAAAACTGTTAGATACCCATTTTCCTGAGTGTCCCCTTCATGCGTCTAATTTCTGAGTTGGCACATTCATTGCATGATATTGTCATTTGCTCTGTATTTCTTTTTCGGCTTAGAGTAAGGCCACTCATTTCCGACCCACTATTAATTTCATTCTGTATATCTGACTATCATCGGCATAAAGATGAAAGGACACATTTTTTCACATAAAAGCTAAGTTGTTTATAAATATACAAAAGAGCCTCGACAAAGGTTAAGTTCCTTGGAGTAAACTTCACTGAGAAGCAAAAGTTCAACCCTCATGTGGATGCCATTCTTCTTAAGGCTTACTTTGCAGAACGGCCTCAGCCAGAAGATGAAGCTGTCCTTATACAAATAGCTTATCAGGCCAGTGGTAACATATATATTCCCCATATGGTTCACAGCCTCGAAGACGTACATCAAGAAACTTGTCATATTCGAGAGGAAGAACGAGCGCATATGTACTGACCTCCACTACAACAGGATCACCAAGAAATACGTCAGCAACAGGAGACTCTTCAGCAAATCAGGAATCACGCCCATAAACCAGTATATGGTTGGTTTATTCAGACACCACCAAGGACCATCTAAATAAACTTAACGCAATGGCATTGTTGGAAGAGGATCTCTTTCCTCTAAATCTCTTTCTTCGAAGAAATGGGACTCAGGTGTCATCGAAAATGACCTCTTTTACCAAACCACCTGTAAGGACCGACATCGAAACCCAGACCTGAAACTCTGCGGTTATATACAACAACAATTGTAAATAGTATTTGAAGTTCGGCGAGAGTACCAGGGTTTGAAATATTTCTATTGATCCCTACTTTTTGGGTTCTTTTATAACATTGATCGCTAAATCACAGAAAATAGATGGAAATCACAAAAAATTTAGTATTTTTTTTATGAAACTTGAGAAAGAGTGTGAGGGTTTTTTCTGCCATCAGATTTTTGTTGTTAGTACAAACTTCTATCGAATTGTGCTTGTTTTATAGTGTTTTAACGATTGAAAAAATTACCAAGTTACAAACAAATGATTTCATTTATATAAATAGAGACAAATAGTCCGAAAAGGAAGATTGTTCTTAACTTGAAATTTAAGTAAACGTTACTGTAAATAAGCGTAATTATCCAGGGTCAACTGTCGCAACCTTCTTTAATCGTTCAAATCGTCTAATTACATATTTCTCAAAACAGTTTCTTTTAAAGTTCTGTCGAATGCTGCCATCAAAAAAGTATTTCAAGTTTTTATAGCAAGTACAACAAAAGCTCACCCAAGAAAAACACCATCCATATTACGTTCCACAGTCGCATCTCCGAACACATTGAATTGATGCTGTCAAAACATAAGAATGACAAAATTGCATTTGCATGCAAAATGTCATTCCACTTGAGTACGAAGGAGCGTCTCCTGCTTTTGGTCGACGATATTGAATTAATTTCCAAGTAAACTTTCGAAATTTCAACTCAAAATCAAAACTAAATTAATGTTCTTTTAAGGGAACTTATCGAAAATACTATTGCACCAAAGCATCAGAAAATATCCAGTGCCGAACACACAGCGTTGGTGGACTTGCTCGTCTCCAAAGACAATGAATTTCGGAAAATGCTTGAATTGGCCGACGAACAGGCTAAAATCGAACAGACCATGGATGACCTAAGGTCTAAGGTCGATATTCACGTGAGTCCTTATATCAAATTATATCTTTACAAGGAATTTAGATACAATACCCGTTTTAGGATCGCGAAATCCAAAAGTTGCAAAAGCAACTCAAGGAAGCCGAACAGATTCTCTCGACAGCATTGTTCCAGGCCAGACAAAAATTAGCCAGCATTGCACAGGCTAAAAAACGTCCAGTGTCGTCGGAAGAGTTAATTAAATACGCCCATCGAATTAGTGCAGCAAATGCTGTTTGCGCGCCTCTGACATGGGTTCAAGGCGATGTTCGACGTCCCTACCCGACAGACATCGAAATGCGAAATGGTTTCCTGGGCAAATCAGATCTTAACATCAATGGAGCAAACGTTCCACACCAGAACAATATCAGTGACATTCAACGGAACACATCGGCCGGTGAAGTGCCCAACGCTTTCCAAAATCAATTCAATTGGAACAATCTCGGCGAGCTTCACATGTCAATGGGACCGTCGGGCAATTCGGTAGCACTGGAAACACGAGCGCACAAAGAAGCCTCCCAGGACGACGTGGAAGTTATGTCGACAGACAGTTCTAGCTCTAGTTCAAGTGATTCTCAGTAGAAATAATAAAGTGTGTGACGAGTGAGAGGTATTTATATCCGAAAGTTTTGTATTCAATTGTCTTCACGAAAAAAAAAGAAACAAGTTAATAAAACAATTGGTTTACTGCGTTTTCTTTCAGTTGTGAAAGAATCTCTTTAAAGAAACGTGGGTTTCAGGAGTACTAGTATTAAGTCAGAAAACAAAGTTTGCTATCCTGATAAAGAAGTAAAAAAAGTACCTCTTCACAGTGTTGCGTGTCTACCTTTACTCTTCAGTTTGAAGTCAGAATCAGACCTGTAAAGCAATTAAGTATTTCAGGACTTCAGTTCTCTCAAATATCAGTACTAGGTACCAACTGGTACAACAGATCTTCGTCTTTTGAACAATTTTTATAGATCCAAATTCAATTGCCCGAGAGCTTGGTCTTGGAAATATTAGACCCGTTTTAATCTGGTTTTAGGAAAGGTCATAGCGTTTGCAATGGTTAATATCTTGGACGATATTCGAAAGGACATTGATATGGGATGCGCAACCTTGCTTTGCCTTCTAGACTTTTCAAAGGCCTTCGACAAAGTTAACCACAATATTCTTTACTGTAAACTGAAGCATTTGTTTGGTTTCAGTAAAAGAGCGGTTGATCTTATATAAAGTTTTGTTTTCTGACAGGTGGCCAAGAGTTGTTGTTGAATCTAAAACCTCTTACTGAGGGTGTGCCACAGGGCTCAATTCTAGGGCCAATATTGTTCTGAATTTTTATTAACGATCTACATTTGGTATGTTAGCATGTGCGGATTTATTTATATGCAGACGATGTTCAGCTCTATCTGCCCGGTCACCAGAGTATGATAAATGAGGTGGAAGCCTGTCTTAACGAAGACTTGACAGCCATCAATGAGTGGTCGATACAAAATGGGCTTCTCATAAGGCCAACGAAATCCAAGGTGATACCAATATCACAAAGATCTTTTAGTTTGTATTCTTTTCCAGACATGGCTCTCGGACAACAAATTAGAGCTTGTTGAAGCAATTACTTCCTTTGGATTTGTCGTTGACCGGAGCATGTCTGGATACAATCACGACAACTGGATGATAGGTCGCATCTATGGATGCTTACGCAAACTATGGCTTACAACTAGCTTTACTCCTATCGAGACTCGACGACGACTTGTACGAGAAATTATCGTCCCGATAATTACATACGCAGAGGTCGTTTACTGCAACCTCGATTCATTGTCGCAGCATAAATTGCAGGTAGCCCTCGGAGGTATGAACGAATTTCAGTTTTGGGTTGCACCCTACAGCAGTACCTTATGGCGAGGGAATGTATTTACCTTCATGAAATAATTATTTCTAAGTCGCCACCTTATTTGTTTCACAAATTGGAGTCCTCTCGATCCCGTAGGACACTTATCCTCATCACACCTTGCTATAGATATCTTAACTCGTCTAGATTGATCTTCAGTAACGCAATAAAGTTATGGAACTCTCTGCTCTTGCAAATTAATCACGAACTTTAAAACCGCGATATTTAATAATTTTTCATCACAGCAGTAGACACTTCCCACTTTTGTTTCCTTTTCCTCACTCCGTTCTCGATTAGAGTGTTGCAGAAAGGCTTCAGACGTTCATGCAGTACGTTATATAGGATCTTTTTTAAGCAGTGATAGTTCTTACAAGACATAGGATCGCCTTTCTTGATGATGGAGCATATAGAGTTGATATTCCAGTAAGAATGCGACCTCTTATTATGAGCCCTATAATTAAGAAGGGTCGAAAAGTTCACATCTAAAATTATCGTCCGATCGCGAGGTTGTCGGCAATACCTTAATTTGTATTGTATTTTTATGTTAAATCTATAACTGTCCCTAATCAACATGGGTTTTTTAAAGGCCGCTCTACAACTACTCTTTTACTTGAACTCACACAATCCTGCGTCGACTCATTTAAGATTAAAAATCAAACAGATTGTGTACTCACTGATTTTAGTAAAGCTTTTGATAGGCTTTCCCACCGCATCTTACTTTTAAAGTTAAACAAAGTTGGCTTCAGCACAAAGTTCTTAATTTGGCTTGAATCGTATTTATCAAGTAGATCTTACTCTGGTAGTTTTAATGGTTGTTCCTTGAGCTATTTCACTGTCAACTCTGGGGTACCACAAGGCAGCCACTTAGGTCCGTTGTTGTTTGTTTTGTTTATAAATGATTTGGTTTCTATTTTAAAGAGTTCACAATGTCTTATTTATGCTGATGATTGGAGACTGTCATGATATGCAGCGTGATCTTGATGCGTTTTATGTGTGGTGTTCCAATAATTGTTTATTTTTAAATGTCAAGAAGTGTAATGTCATTAATTTTATACGAAAAAGCTCGCCGGTTTCTTTTGCATACAATTTAAATGGCTCGACAATGTGCAAAATGTTGATAATATTTCTGTCTTAGAGGTTGTGTTGGATCAAAAACTCGAATTTAAGCAACATATCAAAACATAATTTCCAATAAAGCGAACTCAATGCTTGGTTGGATTAAAAGAGAATCTAAGCAGTTAAATGATCCTTATGTTGTTAAACAGTTTTTGCTGCGAAGTGTTTTTTTTTTAAGTTACATAAAGCAGGGGATTGAAAGAGCATGAAAATTTCTTGAGCTTGCTCTCTTAAAGGGTGTTGCAAATCGCCCACCATAGTTAAACCCCAAACAATACACCATTACATTATGTGTCCATTTGTCGATATTTTTTTTGCGTAGACATATGTACCCCATTTATATTCTGTGGGTGTAATATTGCAATCTTCTTTGTACGGCTAGAAAATACATACTTAAATTTAATTTAAAAAAACTCTTTAAAACCTTCGGCCTCTTGTTCTTAATTTGCAATACTTACTCACTAATTGAGTGACAAACACCATTTGTGTACATCACATCGCATATTAACTTGTTGGCGCTATATTTTTTTTTACCTACAAAACCTAACTGGTCACATTAATTCAAATAGAATTTTTATTAAACCAATTTTTATGCAGGTACATATGTATATTGTGCCAGTTTCTGCTCAAGAAACAAGTTCCAGCTTTGGCTATGGATTTTCGCCATGAAAAAATGTATCCCACCTGAAAGAGGTCACTGAGTCCGAATTCGAATATTTGCATGAATATAGTGACGATAGTGAAAAGGATCCACACTTTGAATTTTGATCCTCAAAAGAATTCTTTCCTGATTCGGATCAAGAACAAAATTTGCTACAAAAATAGCCAGCAAATTACTCAGAAGAAGAAAACATTTATTTTGAAACTTAACAAAGACGGTTTTTGAACCTGGAGAAAAAAATTCAAAAAGCAATACAGCAAAACAGAAACTCTGAAAAACAACCCTTTTCAACAATTTTGGCAAATTGGTATTTATAATTTAAGAATTGCTCTGTATCGGAACTCATATATATATGTGATAAAAAAACGCACGATTGAACAAAGGTTTAAAAGCTCCCCAAACTTAGAGGCAGAAGATACCAAGTTTGCCAGAAGTGCTTCAAGATGTCTGTAGGTGAAACATACAGAATTTAAAAAACTGTTATACGGAAGAAAATTGAGTTGGAGATATGCGAGGAAAATCGATTCCGGAGCACATAAAAAGCATACCCGCTTAAGAAAGTTATAATACCTCGCATAAGTATTTCGAAAGCATTCTCAACCTGTCACTTTAAATAAATTGTATACAAAGGAGACAGAAAAGGCAGTCTCTCTTTCAAAATATACTCAAATTTCTAAGCGTTTGAAAATCAAATTTAAAAAGCCAAAGCTTGACACAAAATGTGACATATTTGCCATTCAAGGAAGAGCTGCACCAGAATCATTCTGTAAAATATAGGGACGCAGGTTCTGCCTATGAGTCAAAAAAGAAGGATGTTGAGACTGCAAGACAAATGTGTTTGCTGTCGACCTTCAGCAGTGCTCGCCTACTACTTTTTCTCAATCTTATGTCTCATTCTATCAAAGGCAGTAGTAAGCCTTGCATTTAACCTTACTGATTGTGTCCTGGGAGCTCCGCATTCCTATTCCTACATAATAATACCTAATTTTCTATTTCAGTTTCAATTTATTTTCTCAACAATTGTCTATAAATGTAAGACACTGGTCTGTCAAAGTATAATTGATCCAAATGACAAACTTTAAGTTATTGTAAAATTTTATACAATTTATTTTTGAAACTAAATTAAAAAATAAAAAATTAATGTTATATTAAACGTAGATTAAGGTAAAAGGGCTTTTGTGCTTCTAAGGTATCTATTCATCGAATTTTTAAAAATTAAGTCGGTTTTTCGGGAATATCTTCCAAATTCAATTTATTTTTTTTAATATTGGGAAGACCTCTTAAAAGTACTCAGATTAAATAATATTAGCTATCTTGTACCAGCAGTACTGCTCTCTTGAAAAGAAAGTGTAAAAATTGATTTGAGCCACTTTACATTATTTTTAAAAACATACAGGCATACTTCAACCTATTACCCCGTTTATATGATGGATTAAATCCGAACTAAGTGCCGCAGGCCGGATTCAAAAAGGATCACTCGATCCGATCGCAAAATAGTAAGACAATTTGAAAAATTGGCCTCCAAAATAAGAGCTTGGTCAACCGACAGTCAAGTTTTATAGAAACGGGAACACAGCACATAACAGTATCCACCCAGTCTCCAGATCAATGAATCGTCAACCCCATTGATCACATTCCTCTGGACACTTATTATTCTGGATGCCCGGACGTTCCGGGGATAAACTATTGACTCCTGCTGATTTCCGGACCAATTCAAAAGAAGATTACCTAAAATTCGAGAAACCCTATATTCAACGTCGAGAGAAACCGCCAATAACTTTTCCGATCGCGTAACCCTATAATTGCCAGTCGTCATGTGCCATCAGCTTCAACAGGAAAAGATCACTTAAAGAACGCATCAGAGTTGCTACCTCTTATGTAGTATGTTACCTTGGGTGTTTCATCCGGCCAACACAATCAAACGTATGGTATCAGGTCGAGAGTAAATTTTACGAACAGATAAAATGAACAAGTTTTTATAACCGAAAGAAATGCAGTTTATGCCCAGTTTTGGGAAATATTTTCTGCTGGAGTATTAAACAAAAACGAAACAGCATTCATGCAGAATGAATTTATAGTTACGAGCTATATACTATACATAAGCGGAACTGTACTTAGATTTGGCATCACTGTCGAAATTATCGCATTTTAAAGGATAACGACGACAGAGAATATTCAATTATCGGTTAAGGTCGGTAACGATCTCAGCAAAATATTTGATGCCAAAATCGCTTGGAGACTAGGCGGCTATTGCGGCGAATGTCATGATTTTGTTTTTACTTTATTTTCAGAAAAGGGGTTTAAGTTCACCCCAGACGGGTATATGCTGAAGTACTTTCGGTGGCACACACAAATTTGGAGACCTCTCCAAATGGCTTGAGAGACCTATTAGTTAAGACCATCCAGCCAACAAAGTAAGTGAGTTACAAGTCAAGCTGTCAAACACACCCTTTTGCAAGCTGTCAGCCAGAACAAACTTATTAATATAGTAAAGTTCGAACCGCCATGTCTTGTTCTAGCACAAACTAAAACAGCCTCCTTTTCTCTTCCCGCCGCATGACATTTGTGGATGTGCTAAATTCATTAATTTTTTTCTGATCATACATAGTCTGTCATGTCTGTCATTACCAGTCAATTTTGACATTTCCATACAAATAATCGATATCGGTGCTATGGGCACGAACGTTCTTTGCACATGGCTAAGCCCATATGGGATTAGTTGTTGTTTAATTTAACAAGCTAATTGTTACGTTCACATGTCGTTTTTTTCGATTCGTTTATCCAATTCCGTATTCCAATTCCGTGTTACGAAAAAATTAGGAATAAACTTGGAGTCTTGGTTTTCGTTGAAAACGGCTGTTACGTGTTGTAAAAGGGGCCTTAGCAAAGTCATTAATTTGAAAACGGGAGTTTATTTGTTTGAGTCTTAAGCGATTTTTTTTAATTCAAAAGAAAGTTGAAAGGAATGTTGAACCAAAACTTTGATTTATCAAAGGATTCCATCCGAAGGATTTTCCCCACTTTGAATTTAACGACCTAATTCTGGATAGACATGTGGTACCGTAAACTTTACATATTGCCCAAGCAATTGCCCTTCAAGCTGTTGATAAACACAGCTGTCCGAATTGAATGCGTACTGCGTTCTGTGCGTGGATTGCGTGCTTCCGACAACGCACGATTTGTTTGATTTTGACGTTTTAAAATATAGTTTAGTATTTTACAAATTTATTTAGTTTAATATTAATAACATAAAGGGTTCAAGCGCTCAGTTTCTTATTAAACCAGTTTGATATTATTATTGTTCTGTCTTTTTAATATGAAATAAAGTTACGTGCGTCAAAAGACGTAGTAAAAGGCGAAATCCAGAACACCCGAAAAGCTCGTGTAAATTGAATATAATACGTTTAAATAAAGAGTTCTGTTAAATGTTTCTAAGTTCCCTTCAGTTCCTTGCTTGGTCAAAACACTTGCTTGCTTGACGAAAGACACGTTCCAATACTTTAATTTGTTACTGAATGGTTGATTTTATGAAACTATAAATAAAAAGTTTAATTTTAATTTTGGCGATACTTTAATTTTAAATTTACCTCAATGATAAAAACTGTCCACTTGAAAAATATTGCAGTCAGTTCATTTTGACATTTGAGGCGAGTGGTATGATATGAGTTATTGGCCGCGTTCAGAATTCTAGGCACAAGCTAGTCAACCGGCTCTGATTGGTCGAGAGCCCGTGAATTTGACGTCAAAGCTAGTTGACATAATGTGAGGAAATGGACTGGATTTGCAGTTAAAAATATGTGACTACTTTTTGCAGTTGATTGATGAAAAGTCAAAAGTCAGCTGTTAATTTGAAATCGTTTACTAATCGGTAGAAGTTTATAAAATATGAAAGTGGTAATGTATTATTTTTAAATTAATTAATAACGAAATGGGATCACAAGGCAGTATTTTTTTACTAACCGAAAAGCAATCCCGACTCATCCTGAAGTGGACACGAAATTCTACCAGAGTGTACGCTGCAATTACTTCTTCAAAGTAGCTGGGATTTCTAGTTGGCCGTACAATAAATCCAAACATTGCAGAATTTCGCAAAATAAACGATGGGCTCTGCAGCTCATTTATAATAAATAACCAAACTTGACCTACTGATATTAAAATAAGTTCATTGTCTTGGCACATGTGCACACAATTCAACTCACATAAAAGTTCTTCTTCCGTGTCGCTCATTTAAATCGTTTAATTCAAAACACACAGTTATTGAAAGTAGTACACAATTCACGAAACAAACTTATTCCAAGTATAAACTGAAAGTAAATCTCCAAAAATAATTTGTTTGACATTTGAAACTGTCAACTGGATTTGCAGTCAGTTTGCTCGTTCAATATTCTAGGTTTTGACTGAAATTTTAGTCCCTGGAATTCTGAACGCGGCCATTGACTATCCTGGATGATTTCGAATCCGAACAGTGAATGCGTCACAGGGCTACTAGGACACACATTAGGACTTTATTCCACTTAACAAACAAAAGTTATTTATTAGATTTTTTTCTTTGCTTTCATTTATTTACGGTGCACAAGGAGTTTGCTGAAAATCTCGAAAGTGGTTGTAGATTATTAGGCTAATCCCCGGCGCTACTTACTTTTCTTAATAAATGTCATGTTGTCGATTTTTAGGGTCCCTTACCCACAGGATGAATACGGTTCTGTTTTCAAAATCAGACGAAGACTTAAACTCTACATTTAAGTCGGAGTCATGTCAAAAGTTTTTTTGACTTCGAAAACTTGTTTAAAACACATTTTGTTTCTGGTCATCGTGATGCACCATTTCTTTTTTTTTTTTTTTTGAAAAGTAGCGAAAATATACCCCTCGCCTTCGTAACAAATAAAACAAAAGATGTTTAATTTAAAAAATAATAAATTGAATTTATTTTCTTTTTTAGCTTTTGCCATATTTTTTTTCTTTTGTTTCAACTATGATTTTGTGTTTTTCTTTAATTTTTAATATCAATTAAATATTTTGTTTTGTTTTTTTCTTGTAATATAAAACTTGGTTTTCATTATAAATAAAATACTTAATTTTTTTTTCACTTCATTCAATTTTATCTTTCATTAATAATAATAAATTTATCTCAATATAATGTCTTTAAATATATATATATATAGATATATACTTTGCTTTTGTTTTAATTATATATATATTTATAGTTAAAATATTTACAGTTAAAAATTTAGCTATAATCATTCTTAAAAAGCTTAACTTAATTATTCTATTTACAATGCATATATAATGAAGTTTATTTTTTGTTTTTGTTTTTTTTTATTTAAGATTAATTGCATTTTCCGTGTTTAGCATTTGTGTTTGAATGATTTGACTCACACTGATAGAAAGTTGTTTTATTTAACAAAAAAATAAAATAAAAATTAAAACAATAAACATGGACAGAGTATAGATTTAATTATTGCTTATAATAAAAAGGAGAACAAATATTGCTTAGTTTTTAAGTATTTTTCTTTTATGTTCCCTTTGTTGAAGAACAGTGATGCCAGACTACAAGTTCGTAATTCAATAATTCTTGTTATTAATACTTGTTTAATTTAATACTTCATATGCAATCAACTGCGTTAGCTTACAAGTTTCTTTTGTGGAAAAAAGTGTAAGAGCACATTTAAAGAGTAATAATAAGAATATGACACGAAAAGAATGCTAAACAGAAAATATTAATTCGAAGTTTAACTTCTTCAAAATCGAAGTTAGCGCAAATTTTTGTTATTTTATTTTAAGTTTTCACAACCTGAGCAATATTACAATATTATTGATTTTCATCAGAGTTTATCTTAAATAAGAAAAAAAAATCCCTTTGACAATGACAGGTAGTGGTCAAACTATAGGAAAGGCTAAGTTCAGCATTGTATGCCAGTAACTTTCCGTTTAAGAAACCTTTAGCTAGCAATTCAGCAGGCACTAATTGCTGAGCTCCATCTCTGCCTTAAACCTAATAGAGCGGGTATATATTTACAGCACGAGGTAACTGAAGATTGCACCCTTACAACTGATACTAACTACCGACCATTATGTGTGCTGGATGTTCCAACTCGTTGTCGTGGACGGAAGAATATCGTGACGCGCTAAGCGCCGATACTGGTGAGACACTTTTGTATAGATCTTCTGAGGATAGTTTGCAAGTTGGCACCAACTCTGTGAACTCAGAACCCAAACCGAATTCCATATCTAGGAAGCCGTATTCCCAAGTGGACGCAGCTGCTGCCGCCGCTGAGGCAAGAGACGAGGCTGTCGCCGAAGAAGACGTCAGCGAGTACGTTGACGAAGAAATCGTGGACAGAGTGGTGAATGTTGTTGGCGTACTGCTCGCAGATGAGCTGCTGAACGATGAGGAGGAAGATGTGGAGCTGCTATTGTTATTGCTTTGTACAGTGGATGCAGTAAAAGTTCCGCTAATTGAGACTGTACTCGATGTCAGAGAAACGGGCACCGCCGCTGGTGGACTGGTGGACGAAGTGGCGGGAGGCAGGATTGTAAACAGGTCATTATTATTGAGCGGGTCGAGCGCTGACTGCGAGGACAGGCTTAAAACCGAACTCCAATTGATCGAACGGTTTGAGTCATCTTCGCCATATCCTGAGTCGCCGTCGTTCGACGAAGTTAATGTGCTACTGACTGATGTGGCTGCTGTCGCTGTCAATGTGCTGGGGGCGCTTGGAAAGGGTGTTGCTCTGCCGGATTGCGCCTCCCGAAACGGATAGTGGTCGTAGGGATGCAGCGAGTCACTACTGCTGCAATTCTGCTGCTGAAGATGTTGATGCTGTTGTTGTTGTGTTTGTTGGTGCTGTTGCGACGGTTGGGCATTGAAAGGACTGGATTTTGAAATGGCGTTCATATAGGGCGACTGTTGCGTACAGTCACCATTTCGATTGTCAGCTGCTTGCTGTTGGCTGTGGAACTGGTTGTGCTGTTGCTGTTGAAGCTGATGGTACTCTAGGTTAGACACTCTGGCGCAACCAATAACAGGTGAATAGTCAGTCGTCGAGTTGTTGGACTGTTGCTGTTGTTGCTGTTGCTGTTGTTGCTGCTGATGAAGTTGATGTTGGTGCTGGTGCTGATGTTGTTGCTGCTGTTGCTGGTGGTGATGGTGACTATTGTTGTTGTTGTTGTGGTGGTGGTGATGATGATGATGATGGCTACCGTGATGCGGCACATGATGATGCAAATGACTCTGATGCGGATGATGGCTGAGATGATGTTGCTGCTGCTGGTGGTGCATCTCCTTTGCTTCGGACTCAATCTCTCTATCGATGAATTTCAACGTGTTGCATATAAGCACCGAACGGTACAGCGATTGTTCCGACACCTGCCGGAAGCGGGATAACTTGAACATCGATAGATTTCGAATCTTCAGCCGGACATCTTTGTAGCAATTTTTGTTCGTATTGCACCAAGTGCCGGCGCGTCCATCACAGCATCGTTTCATCGGATGACGTGCATCCATGCCATTGTTATTGCTACCAACCAAGCCAACAGGCCCCTGGTTGGCCATACTAAAGCTAGCCGGACTGCAGCCCAGTTCCAGGTACGATTTACCATTTTCAGCACATCTAATTGTCTGCTGTGGTGGCGGATAGGCTGCCTCCGGGGGTATATAAAATCCATTTTGTCCCGGCGCTGCGTTGCCCCATTGGGATGTGAATCCTGGCGATCCTGGGCCCATCCGAAGGTGTTGGTTTCCCGTTCGCGAGCAATTCTGCTGCGGGAATGGTTCCGAGTAGTAACTTGGTCGCGTATTATAACTATGGGCCGGAGAATAGCTACGTTGCATCCCTCCAAGATTTCCAGTTCCATTTACATTAACGCCGACGCCATTTCCCCCACTGCTACTCGTCGCCGGTGGACAAGGATGATACCTCAGTGGGCAGTAGGTTGGAATGATACTCTCCTCCTCCTCGTAGTCATCTTCAAAATCGTCATCATCATCGTCCAGCTCGTCCGCACTGAGCAATGTGGTTGCCAGTGTTGAACGTGTCGAAATGCTTCCCCACGGATCACTTGGCACTGCTACAGCTTGCAGTTTTGATATACAATCCACCGGTTCGGTGGTGGTCCATGGCTCACAGGGAACCGCCGCTACAACCTCCAACTTGGCGATACTGTCCTCTGTAGACGTGCCACAATTTGATATAGTTACTTGATTACCGCTGCTTGCCACTGCTACTGATTGAGCGTTGTCACCGCTCGTCGTTTTACTATCATCACATGTGTTCTTAGCTAAGTTGGTGGTGGCGTTGTTCGTTGACGAGGAATTTCCTAAAATAATTGTTGTTGTTGCTGTTGCTGTTGTATTGATCTCATTGTAATTATTGCTACTACTATTATTATTATTATTTATCGCCGGCGCTGACCATCGACTGGTTTTCACTGGTGGCGGACAATTGGTGTACGCATTCGCATCCTTGCTATCGAACGTAATCTCATGTTTCCGCTTAGTTGCGGCTGTTGCTTGAAGACCCATTGCTGAATTAATCTATAAAAAAGAAAACAACATCCATTAATATCAAATTCAAATTAACGGTTGTAATGGCTTAAAATAAAAGTGCTGCCAAATAGTTGACTTCGCCGGACTCACTTTCACTATCGTTTGTGCAATTTAAATCAAAAGTGACATCGACACCTCGTAAAAATATTTATTGGTTTACAAGGCTAGTGTCGAGTTGTATCTGCTTAGAGAATGTGCAATATTTAATGCGTCTAATAAAAATAAATGAAGTAAGAATTTCCCGCCAGGGTTTCCACTGACAATTTACACACAGCAACGAGGGTTGGCCTCCCTCTTTCGATCGCTGTCTCATTGTAGATATGTACACAAGTATTAGGTAGACCCTAGGCGCACAGGCAACAAACAAAAAAAAGGTTATCAACGAAATGGATAAGACGGCAGGAACAACGACAAAGACCAAAGCAGTGGGAGCAATGGCAGCAGCATCACCACCAACGAGAGCAAGAAGAAAAAAAAAGAAATTCTGAAATTAATATCGAAGAAGACGACGACGTCAAACCATGTGGAGCACAACCAAAACACCATTGCCAGTGCCGCCCAACCCACGATGAAAATGAAAACACACCAAGGATTCAGTATAGAAGGATAACGGTTTGGGGTGAAAGAAAAGTAACCTCTCTTCCTATCACCATTTTTCTTGTTTTTTTTTTCGTTCTTCGTTGGGAGGAAATTTTCTTCTTTAATGCCATCGTCTCTCTGTTGAAACTCAGGCTAAAGTACAAGTCAAATGAAAGAGGGCAAACAAAAAAAATTGGAGCAGGGGGATATAGAACACAGAGAAAGACGAAAATATACTGAGGCAAAAAAAGGCTCTAAAAACCACCCCACTCTCCACAAGCAATTCCGTCCTAAATCCAACAAAGCACCATCATCCTACACGATGGTTGTCGTCGTCGTCGTCGTCGTTCAACCCTCCATCGAGCTAAAGTAAAAAGGATATACAGCACCGAGGTCGAATTCTACCCACCAACAACAGCAGAAGCAGCAGAACAAATGTTCACTCCAAAAATTATGCGGAGGGTGAGTGCCTTGAAGGATATCCCTCCGACCAAACAGTGCCCTCTCTACCATATACCGTACTCATCTTATGCTTACCGTCAGCGTCAAAATGTGTACCTATATGTCTATAGGACGATGACGACGACGACTACGATGGCATCGAATGATACCGAACCCAACCACCACCGAAGGGAAGACAAAACAGAATGGAATAGGACGCCGAGGTACGAAACACATTTTCTAAATTGGAACTTGCCTCGGTTGGCAGCAGCAGCGGTGCGGCGGCAATGGCAGCACCAGAAACACACACAACGAGATATAATACGAATAAAAAAAAAAGAGGGAAAAAAAATTCTGACTTGAAATGGGACTAAAAGAACAGGGAACGATGACGAGGACTACGACGAACGACGTTTTATATTCACAGTGTGGTTGTGCCAATGAGGGGTGAGTTTCTCTCTACTTGAATCCCATGAAAAACTAGAGGGAAAAATGTTGAAACACATTTCCCATAGTAGATGTACGAAACGACTACGAAGGAATACGGGTGGGCTGGCTACGCTTGATAGGTTTAGGTAGATAGCTATAAGGACTCGTTTTTTGCCTTGCCTTGCCTTTAATTCCACTCGGGGTTTAAAAGGACACACAAAAAAGAAAAAAAAAAGAAATACAAACGTTCATAGATATATGTACACACGAAAGAGGGTTTTTCTTTCTTTGGTTGTCATCGTCGTCGTCGTCATCATCATCCTCGTTCAGGTCCTTCCTATCCAGAGATTGGAAATCCTTCTTCAGTAAGAGTGATTTTCTATAGAAACGGCAATTCCCTTTCTATGTGTTATCGTATCCTTCGGATTCTATGCTGGATCCAACGAGAGGCTGTACTCGAAAAGTGGAAAATTTTAGTCCCGTCATCATTTTCAGGGAAAATTGTTCTTTTCGACATTTTGCTCTCTCTCTCTCTCCCCATAAGGTTTTTCTTTTATTTCTTCCAGTTCGTTTTCTTTTTTTTTGTTCACTGCGATTGTTCTTTTTCCATATAGTATAGTCAACGAGCACATGGGTATATTTATCTGTTGGGTGCGGGTGGGTGTTTTGATGGGTGGAGCGCAAAGTAGAAAGTTCAGAGTGTACGAGTATACAACGACCAAAAAAAAAGAAGAAACCAAATCACCCATCCATTGCGGAGAGATGCCGACATTTTGGGGCCTTTTCGGACTGAAAAATCTCATCGGGAACTTTTTCTTGGGTTCTTTTTTTTTTTTTTTTGATAATTTCTTACTATGCCACCCTAAATTTGATGTCAAATATTGTTGTTGTTGCTGTTGTTTTCCTTCTGCCATACGTTCTTCTTCTATCGTTTGGATACGAACGAACGAAACGAATCTTCAATTATTTTAATGCGACCCACGCTGTATTTTCATTTTCTCGCATCGTCCCGATAGAAACATGCTCGTGGTGAGACCCACATTTTTTTATAGATATTTTTGGGAGGGCGATTAGAAATTTAGGGAAACAGTTTTATTCTCATGGATTTACGAGATGCTTTGATGCAATTCGTTTGGGAAATGTTTGAACGAGTGGTGTCGTCATCTGCAATCAGCAGGGATGTTATTGATAACATTTTCGTTTTGTTTTTGTTTAAAAAGTGAGTCAGAAAAGTTTCAAATTTCAAAATCACTGTTTTTTATCACTGGTTTAGATACGATAATGTAAATATGCACGTTAAAAAACAACAAATAGATACACGTTAGTTTTGCTTTGATATTTGAAGCGCTATACTCCTCTTGATCGCGAAGATCCTCATGATTTTTCTAGGGATTTTCGGTCGAAATTCATCATGAGGGACTTCAATTCAAAATCACTAAGCGAACTTTACCTCCGATTTGACCACTCCAGGCATCTTTCTTAAGGATAAGCTCAGAAATCAGGATGCAATTTTTAATGGTTGATGCCGAACGAATTAAGAAATTTACCCGTGACACTCAACATCCCCCAGTGAACTTGCAAGAGATGGATGTCATTTTTCGAATTCGATGCCAATTTGAGCCATTGCCTTGGATATTGGACAACAATTCATTCCAAGAGCTCAAACAATCGAATTGAAAAACGAAATCGAATCCATTAAATACATGGGACTGCAGAGGACAAAGAATACCTTTCTGATCGAATGTTTCTGCTGACAGGAGAAATTATATTACCGGACAACATTTCGGCCCATTCAGACAAAGCTTTTATTGCACTTGAATTACAAAAAAAAGTTCTATGTTTAAAACTGACATGACACTTACGATACCACTTCAATATTGAGCTAGGGAAGTTTTAGTTAAATATAAAACGGCTAACAAAAATGAGAGACATACATTAACGAGCTTAAATAACCCTTTTGGTAATATTTCGAGATATGTTAACGCCAATTAGCATCTGACAGTTTAAACTTCATCTGTCTTAGAATCCGGATGTCTCTTGCATATGGCGCCGTTCTGCTAACTAATAAGCTGTGCCACAAGATCTGGTTCTCATGCAACTCAAGGAAGTTAATAAAACACGGAAACGATTTTTTTAATTAATTATCGCTCAAAAACCATCATTGTCTCTTAACTGCAGTTCTGAGATCGATTCAAATTTAGCTCACCATTTTTTCTGCATTATTACTTGATTCTCGAAGCAAGAAGTCTGGGTATGGCACAGAATTTAAAATAAAATAATAACAACCGACCAATATTGAACTAAAAAGTCGTTTTTGAAGCTCAAGGCATCATGACATCGGGCCTCAAGTACTAGCTAAGAATAAATTAATAAATAAGAGCAAGCTACTATTCCTAAGAACAGAACAATGTTTAAAAATATCACCACCGCACCCATTGTACGTAAGCTTTTCATTTAAAAAGTTGTAAAATTGAATTTTTAATCATAATAATTTGTGCGAAGGTGCCATTGAAATAAATATGATATTGTTAAAAAATATTGCAAATGCTGTCAAAGTGTAAAACGTATTGAAAAACACTTGTAGGAGAAAATCATCCACACATCAAAGCTGATGTTCATAAATCATCAAACGAACTCTCCATCGCATAAAACCAACCCCGTGTTTAGCTTTAAAAAAGGGAATCCATTTTTATCAGTCATCTAATTTCCTTCCATTTGACATGAGACATTACAAGTAAATCCAGCATATGTCAACGATGAAACGTCAAGGGACAGACAACAACCTTAACGTCAAAATCCCTTTGGTCAACAATGTTTGCTTTAACCAATCGCCACCACCACCCCCGAATGGGCAATTTAATGGAAAAAAATGGGTTAGAACTAATGTGCCAGTCTGACAGACTCCGTCATAAACTCAACCAAAGAAAGCGTGACAGCGCGGCTCAAACACAGTCATCGATCCAGCGCGATGCGAGTAGCAACCACAACCAAGACCAGCGATTAGATTGAGAGGTGAAATTGTGCACGAGCAGCACAAGAAGCAAAGCAACAAACAACGCTGGACACAATTTGAGGCTTTTTACGGTCTCCATATTTTTTTGTTTTGTTTTTGGATTGCTACTTTTTGTGTTTATGTTTTAATTGGGTTAAAAATAGAAACTTTGAAAGTTGCTCTTTTTGTTTTTCTTTTTTACGGTAGAGGAGATACACTTTTCGGCGAATGAATATTGTATAAAAAGAATAAATGTAAACAAAGAGAAAGATAGAGAACGAATGAATAAAGTTCCCGACAAGCAGGGAATACTTCGTTCCCATTCTCGTCTACTTTTTTTTTGGGATTTTGCAACCAAATATAAAATCCAGCGTCAGACAGAGAATGTTGAAACAGGATGCGGGTGGTTTTAATGGCATTGGCGAAGAGCACAGCTCAGCTGTTGTGAGTCATTCTCTGCAGAATGCAGCCGTCGGAACGGGTGAAGAACGACAACATGGAATAACACAACGCGACTTTCGCACAGCACGTGGTGAGGGAGTACTTCTGCAAATAGAATCAACCAAAAAAAGGGTTGCGCGTCTCGCGTTTGGGTCCTTTTTTTTCTCTTAAAAAAACATCCCTTTACTTTTGCTGTGTCATCGTCGTCGTCCATGCTGCGTTTCTAATGAAACTCAATTTTCAAGGGTAAAACTGGTTGAGGGATAACACTCATAATAAAAAAGGGTGAATGAATTTCCTTGAATCTATATGCCTCGGAAAGATGTACAGAGCTTACATACATTTGCTGCTAGAGGGTGGCTGGCAGGCGTCCTCTCTCGCATCTGTATGGAGTTATAATCCCCCACATGGGCTTTCGGTCTGACTTGTTTTTGTAGGACAATGACTAAGGTTTTTTTTCGCCTTCCTCCATCGTCGGTGTATCGACAATATCCTTAAGCTGAATGAAGACGAAGGAAAAAGTAAGCGAAGAGTAAGCGATGAATTAATTATATTTCAGCAACAGCGACCGAACATCCGAGGACAAGGCACGGCACGAGGAGACTTATTATTCCTAAATAGGGGGCTGGTACACGGCGCAGTAGATATCCACACAACCCGCAACTGGACACACAATCATCAAACTTTGAAGGTCGTTTCGGCGGTGGGTGTTTACTGTTTATGCGCTCGTTGTTGTTTGTTTGCTGCGCTGAATTATTATGTATTAATGAAGTAAAAACGAAATTTGGGTCGCCCGGCGTTGGATCTTATTTAATTTATTAGCGTATGTTTTGGGGGAGGCAGTTGAAAGTATGAGAGATGTCGATGTCGATGAACCACATTTAATGACGTAACGGTACATTATAGAAACAATGGGGGCGACAACGACGAATAAATAAAATCAAACAAAAACTAGGACACTTGTTGTGTACTGCTCGGTGCCGTGTCCTTCGTCATGAATTTATGACCCAAAAATAAAGAGTTTGGCATGAACCGAAATCGTTTTTGTTTTGTTTTGCTTCCTTAATATCGAACAGGAAATACTTTAAATATCCGACTGATTTGTTCGTGTGTGTAGCGCGCTCATCTGTGGTGCCGAACATGTGTGAGTCATTTGGGTTAGTTTCTCGGTTGGCAATGGAACCGAGCTGATTTCTAAAAATGGAATCGAAGGAGGGGCGTTCTCGAGTGAAGGCATGATGGAGGGATTTGTTTACAGAAACAAATTTGCATGTAGGTTTTTCTTACATTGTCACCTAGCATTCCTTTCATTCCTTCAATATATGTATGTTTGTGTCTTCGCAAAACGACATTGAAGTCAGCTGTTTGAGAAGAGCTGGCGGAAAATGTCATGTTTTCAAATTATCAAAAATATGTCGCGTTTGTAATGCATTGGAAATCATATTGGCATTTTCAATTCTTTAAGCTTGAAGATGACAAATTCACGGAGCTTAATTGTGCAAAAACCATAAAATTAATCGCATAAAAACCCTTGTAACAAGAGATGATGGATTCTGTTGGTTACTTTAGAGATCCTCGAGATCATTTGATTGCACAAGTGAACAACCTTCCTTTACATTATTCTATCTAAGTGAACTTTAAGTCCATGGGTGGCATTCGGTTAGGTGTGTGTACTCCCAGATTGATTGCTTAATATCGCAAGTCTGCAGATTGAAATTTGCCGACCAACGTACCCGCGAAGATTGTAAAATACTTTATTCAGTTGGCAAGATTGATAGTAGGTTCAAACATAGTTCAGTTAATTATTGTGGCAGAACTCAAAATTAATGTATACCAGATGAACAAATTTTCATTTCAAAGAATTTTGGAACATCAACTTGTAAGCTCCAATTATAGGTACTACTTCTGGTGATATATTTTGAGACAATAGAAAAAAGTCATCCTGCACCATTCTCTTAACCTTCAATTTTTATCTTGAATCAAATGCAAATCAACTATCGAAAAATACATTTTTTAAATAAAAAAAAAAAGGTGCCAAAAAGCACTAAAACTGTTAATAACCTTGTAGTACATATATCTCTAAAAAAAAAAAATACCTAAGACCGAAGAAAGAATATAAGAAAAATAACAAAAACTAAGACACAAGCGTAGCGCAAATAAACACCTTTCGCCTTCGTCTTCAAAGTATCCATCAAAAACAATATCTCTATGCATCTGTCTATTCCAAAAAAGACAAAACCAAAAAAAAAAAGAGCTTTAAGGTTCGTATTTCTGGTTGGTAAATTCCGACAGTTTATTTTTTATATTTTTGATCTTTTTTTTTCTTTTCTTGTTCTTCTATTTTATTTTTCGTTTCGTAAGTTTCTTGCCATCGTTTTTATATAAGAAGGCTACAGCTAACTGCGACGGCGACGCTGACGACGATACAAAAATTTTTTTATTCGGAAATATTTTTTCTCTGGCTGGCATAAAACAAAAATAAAACTGAAAATATAAAAATAAAAAGAATAATCAAGAAAAAACCGCTGGTAGCTAGTGTTGTGCGCTGCTGGCAACTAAACGAAAGATCGAATGTAGAAACCAAACCAGCCAAACAACTAGTCACAAGTGATCGCTGCGAGTTTTGTTGCGCCGCTGCGCGAGACGATCGACGGGCCGGGCCACAACTTGAATAAAAAATAAACGTATGTATAAAAAAAAAAAAAACATAAATAATCGTATAAAATGAACAACGACGATGACGACGGACGTTGCCTCCGTCGCCACCTCCACCGTTGTTACGATCAGCAACCAAGATCTACGGTTGCTGTCTTCTGTCGCCTCGCTTTTCGATTGTGGGGTCGGTTGTACTCGTTTTATACGATCGTTCTTTGCTTTGCGCGTTCGTTCGGTCCGAATGCAATCTTTGGTTGATCGTTGGACGTAAGGTTTCAAGATTCAAGCCCTCGCTGCCGTTGTCATCGGAGTTGATGATGTTGACTTTGGCTATGCAGCTACAACGACAACGATCAAGACGACCGACGCAGTGATGGCGATGGTGACTATTGCATGGGCATATTTTACGCTTCGCTTTTTTCAAAGCCAGCAGCAACAACAATAAGCTACGATTCTAAAGCACCAAGGTAACCAAAAAAAAAACAAAAACAGATATAGAGGACGACTTGACTGCCGCTGCTTGGCAACATCAAGACGTGGATGGTTAAGTTTTTATTTTTATGAAACACTACCGCCGCTCGAAACCTGCTGTTGTGCGTCTCTGCGGCGACGATGAATATTAGTATTATCTTTTTTTTCTTAGCTTTTTTTATGTTTTGGTGGATACTGTGTTTTGCCGGTTTGACGTGTATCTTTGGGTACAAGCAGAAAAGAAATCCCAAACGAACTTACTACCTATGTAGACATGTATGTATACTCCACCATCAAGGCATAGCACAAGAAAAAGGAGCAACTTGCCGCCGCCACTGCCGGTTGTGTGTTGCTTGATTTCTAAAAATTTTCTTCTCTTTGAGTTTATTTTTGATTTCCTCTGTCAACTTTTGGAAAGACTTTTTGCCAGCCAGCCAGCAGCATTCGATGTCTATATGTGTATGTTTATGACCCATCTTCCCACATATTTCATCGTTTTCCCCCACATGATGCAGAGGAGAATCTTAAAAGGATTTACATTTCAAATACATTGCCAAGCTGTTGCTTCATTTTTTATTTCACTCTTAAAAAACAGCGACGACGACAACGATGTCGCGACGTCAAATAAGGTCGCTTCTAGATCGTACGCTTACTTGCTCTTCGTAAAACGTACATATCACCTCTCTGTGTCAAATCGATTTTTGATTTCATTTTCAAACGACGCAGGGATGTGGGTGAGGTGAAATGTATGAATGAAAAACACACATCAAACCGGCAAGTAGTTTAGAGAGCTTTTCGATCAACTTGTTGTTATCTTCTTATTTTATGG
Source organism: Orthonevra nobilis (assembly GCA_963555765.1). Lineage (NCBI taxonomy): Eukaryota > Metazoa > Arthropoda > Insecta > Diptera > Syrphidae > Orthonevra > Orthonevra nobilis. The sequence continues at coordinate 71,671,182 of OY743227.1, read as the reverse complement.
CGTTTCTTGTAAAAATAAATGTATGTATGTAAAAAAAACCGCGCACATGTCACGTCACACACATGATGTCGGAAGAATCTGACCAACATCGATGGCAAGCGTAAGCTCTATTTAAAAAAAATAAATATTAGAGCCTTGAGAGAAACTACAAACAAAAAGGAACATGGATGGTCCTTTTTCATATTGCTGCCGCATTTGTTTGTTTTGTTAGAAAAGCTTTGCGTACGCATGGCGAAAATGCAAAATTCACAAAATTCACCAGACGATGACAGGAAGAAGAATACATATACATGTATGTATGTATGTTCTCCCTGACAACACTATAACAGCAGACACATATGTAACTTTACGAACTTATACAAAGTGCTCGTTGCTTTGCTCGTTGGTGGCGCTAGTGGGGATGGTTGTACTCTTCCTCCTACTTTCGGGTTTGTTTTGATTATTTGAAAATTATAGGGGTCGTAGCAGGTAGTAAAAGCGTACGCGTGATATACAACTACGTGCGAGGAGGAATAATAAAAAAAAATATATGAAAAGAAACCAATAAACAACCCAATCCATGCAGAATTGGGGTTAAGGAAAATACAAAGGCAAAAAGAAATATGAATTGAGAAGAGTTGACTTGCCCGCCACTTAGAAATTTATACATCAGCTGTTAGCATGGCCAGACCGCAGAGCACAGCAGAACAGGCTCAATTTATGCATTGTTTTCGGGTTGAATTGCTGAGTACATACTATTGCTCTGCTCTGTCTGTACTGTGCTGTGCTCGTCGGTTGTACTGTCGATTTATGAATGAAAATCATATAAAACGAGAGAAAGAAGATGGGCAGCAATAGGCATGTTTGGAATTTGATTTGTTGCGTCAAGTTGTGCTAAAGAATGTCAAGAGAGAACATGAAAAGATTATTCATTTTCAATTGCTTCCGTAGTTTCTTCTTGCTTTATGAATTTATGAATGAAATGGAATTTGTTATTTGGTTTTGGCAGCACTTATTTTGTTTTTTTTTTGTAGGGAGGGAGATTACCGTTTGTAAGTCAGTATGATTTGTGGTAGGTTATTTATTTTGACAGATTTTGTATTGTTTACCGATTGCGACCTTGGCGGGGATTTAAGAGTTAAGAGATGAATGTTTTTGTGGACATTTTGGGTCTAGTTAGGTAGTTCCTTCTGTCAGATGGTAAATGGAAGAAAGTGTATTACCTTTAGATAGATAACTTAAGATGGAATCGCTAAACTGTGTATCAAATCCATAAGAGGCCCTAAATAAGGCAAACTTTTTTTTGAATCAGTGGTACCAACAGCGTGCCTAAGTCGGGATTTATAAGATGCGTGGTGAATTGCAAACGCATCCCCATTGGTTTTGGCCAATTGTGACCTTTAAAAACCGTTTGCGAACGCACAATCGTTACATGCATGGCAAGACCGCCTAAGACTGTCGTGAAAGGATAATACAGCCACAGCGACTTGCTACCAGAAGGGCAAATTCGCTTCTCTTCATACAACAAAGGTTACGGCGCGTCTTGGGGAAGGGGGGTTCTTAAATCTTAAAAAATGCGTCACGTTATACTTGAAAGCTCCCTTAACAAAACAACGTACAAATTTATATATGAGTCTCCATAGACAGGAAGTCTGCTTTTTCCTTCATGGCCAAATTTCGAACCAAGCTCCATCCACCAACTCCCGAACCAACAACAGGGAAAAAACAACACGGAAAGCGGGTTAAACAAACATCAAAACTGACTTTCCCGCACCTCATCCAAAAATTGCGCATAAAACACGAAAAAGAGTTATTATATTTTAATTAATTTGTCATGCAGTTTGGAAACCCAAAAAAGGATATGAACATGCCCTTAATTGTTCACGAAGGACCTTGAGAAAGAAGAGACGCTATTAAAAGCCCACCAAAAAAAAGAAACGATAATCTACACAGACAAATCGGCGCACACTTTCGAGCGACCTTCAAAAAGCTCCTTAAACCCTAATTTAGGAGGCATTACCCCCTCACACGAAATTTCTTTTTTTTTATGAAAAGAAACTACAAAGTCAGGCACATTGCACACGAAGAAGGAAAATGTCTACGATGAAAGAAGAAAAAGATCAAGAATAGTTTATGGGATGCCTGCATAGTTGGAAATAAACCGGGATATGTGTGCTGTGTGAGAGGCAAACAAGACGGTCCTTTACAAACGTCACACAAAATTCCACATTATACGGGCGGCAATGGTTTCTTATTTTATTTTCATTTTCTTCTCTTGATTTCTCACCACTGTTCTTCTTTCTTCTTATTATTATGCACATTGCCTGAGATGGTCGATCCCTCTTCCCGCCTGACTGTAATTTTTCGTTTCCTTTTCAATTTTATTGATAGCCCTTCGGATGCGTTAATTTCTTTTTTCTCTTCTCTCCTCATTCGTTCGTTTCGTAGGTAAACAACAGTTAGGGTTTTCTTAGGCCTCTTAGACCGAACCCGACGGTGGAAATTTTCGTGTTGAAGAAAAAAAAGGAACATAATCTAGGAAACGAAGGGTCAGGGTTGTGTTGAATTTGCCTAAATGAGAGATTCTTTTATGTAGAATTTTCCATGCGTCCTTTTTCGGAATGAGAATATCTTATGGAAGAGGTCATTGCAGCAGGTAGTAAGGATTTATGACTCTTGACAATATGCAGGAAATGATGTATTGACAGATCTTTGGCGCGGAGGTTTTTGTAGGTTTCCTAGACTTTACAAGGACTGCAATTCGTGCCGTTGTTGTTTTTGAAAATTTGGTCGAAAAAAGGATATCTACGTGATGAACGAGTGCGGAATGTGATTACCGGTCAACCAGAGATCAAGATTTGGCAGGTACACTTCAATTGGTGATTGACAGTGGAACTAATGGATAATGAATTCCTAAAACTGAACAGTCGGTGTTATTGATCCAATACATTTTGAGTAGATGACAATGCGACAAAGTCACTAGTGATTATAGGAGTGTCGAGATGAAGACCTAATACGATTGTGTTGTCATTTTAAAGACGATTTTTTTTATTGCTTGATCAACCGATTTTCGAGAGGAAGGTTTGACTTTAACCACTAAATCAGACGAATCTCGCAATAATCGTTACGCGAAATTGGCTTCAAGTTCCCAGATCTATTTTCAATGACGAATACTAAGCGCTGAATAGAACTTCGATTATTATGACCATAATAAACTCAAGAAGTATGTGTCACAAGTAAGACAAACTGACAATATTTTGACAGTAAACGATAACATTCTAGATCATATCAATGACTTCGTAACTTTTGCCTCCTGACAGATTTTTTTTTGCGGTCTCAAGCTTTCATAGGCTACAATCAATTCCCTTTGAAAAGCATACCTACTTACAACTGGCGCCCAACATATTTTCATTCTCATATGGGAACTTAAAAACAATTCACCCAAGAATTATGGGGTAGGTACGAAAAAACACCTCTAACCACCTCCGCACATCACGCGAGAAATGACTCAACTTCAGGCACATACCGAACGCACAAACTCCTATGAAAACTATGTTAACCTCCAGTTTATCCACCTGCCTTCATTTCCTTATCCTTATTTTTTTTTTCATTGTTTTATAAATGCAGCGCCAGTAATCAGTAGCACAAGGGCAAACAATTGCTAACGTTGCTTTAAACGAATGAACAGAAAAGCTCACTCAACCACAAAGTAAAGTACAATTCAATTCATCCCCATTCCCGATAAGAAAGTTGACATTGACACAAGCAAACAGTAAGTACGTATAATCTTATCAATCGCGCTCCATCTAAAAGCACTGATAAAGAGCCAACCTCGCCATCTCGTCGAGACGCCTACACTCGGTGAGTAATCAATGAATCATTCGTTGAAGCTTCAAAATGACACCTCAAGGTGCATGCTCCTTTATTTTTTTTATTAGATAGGTACGTCAGCCGTTAGTTCCATCAAAATGCAACAATAAACCTAATGATGTGGACAGGATTTTGCTGTATCAAGAAATCCGCAAGCAATAATTATAAATAAAAATATAAAAAGCCAACTTCATTTCTCGGCATCGTCGAGCAAAACAACTTCGTTCGAACGAGTGATATCTCCACTGCGGTGTGCTGTTTGCTGTTCCGAGTTTGTTGTTTGTGGCCAGAGCAAGTTGTTAAGCCGTACATCAAATTATTATTATTTTTGCCTTGGCTATACATACATATACGCGCAGCAGCAACATTACAAAAGTTGACGACGCAAAGGCGGCCGAGCAGCAGCAAGGCAAGTGATATTCGCATTCAAGAAAATAGCACATAAATGCTGCAAACAGTGCCAAAGTACCACCAGTCCTCATCATCGTCGTCAGTCGCCGTCGTACTCATCATCATTATCATCATCACCGGCAGCAGCAACATCAGCCGCACCAGAGTAACATCATTATCGCCATCTCTTCGAAAACATCATTCTCGGGACGGGCCGTGTGTGTGCTGGCTAGTTGGCTGACACTGGCTCTCATTCAGTTCAATTCGGATTTCGGGTTCCTAGTCTCTATATATTGTCGGGACCGATGAGACTTGAACTGTACTGTACTTAAACCAAGCAGCCAACAGGCAACGGCAACGAGAACGAGCGCACCGCACCGAACGAATGATGTCGACGACGACAACGATGACGACGAAAGGCATTTCGGTATTTTTGTTCCCAAGTATAAAACCCACCACTGATGCCAGTTTACTATGCTGCCGCACAAGTGCAACAGAGACTCCAATCGCCAACCGAAAGAGAGGCAAATAGCACACATAGTGTATCACTTCGTTCGTTCGTTTACCAAAGTATTTCCACATAAAATGTACAAAGTCGGGAAAACGACCAGAACCGACACGAACATACCCGAAGACCACTTCGTTCTTATTCGGCTGGCAGCCGATGTAACTTCGGCAACGATTTCCGAGTCGTTCGGGTGCTCAGGTCGAATTCCTCGTAGACGAGTTTCCACCGACAGCGCAATTTAGAGAGAACAGACGCAAGCAAGCGAAAAGCAAGGGAACAACAACCACACATTCAAGATTATATTCATAAAGAAACTAATACAATTTCGATATACACAGAGTAGAGCAGAGCAGCGTACAGCACAGACAGTATAGAGTAGAGTAGTGTAGTTACACTGTACCAGAGTGTACAGTGGGGGCAACAGAACAACAACACATCACAGTCATCGTCGTCGTCATCGTAGAGCACCGAACAGAAATACTGCACATCATTGTACAGCGCTCGATTTCGGTCGGGTTCAGTTCGGCTCGGCTCGGCTCGATTGTATGGATGCGGATGGAAACAGCAGCGGCAACAGGAATGGCAGAGTTGAAGGCGGGGGTAGTGGTGGCGGCGTCACTCGAAAACACCACTGTGCCGTTTGTTGTTGCTTTTATTGCTGGTGATTGTGACTCTGAGCTCTGACTGTAGTGGCGCTGCTTTGCTTGTTGTTGTTGTTGGTGCTGCTGCTGTTATAATGTAGATTAAAATTATGTGAAAATGCAATTTGAGGAAATTTCTTTTATTCCACCACACATCCTGAGTGGTGTGTGGTGCTCTGTTTGTATGGATGACGGGAGTTTTGCTGGAATCTTTATGCGAACGAGTACAGTGAAGTCACCTGCATTTGCACAGTATACAGCGCAACTTAGTTCTCAATTGCGCTGCTGACAACGACCCATGGGCTGATGGGGCGGGTAAAATGTTGAATACTAGCGGCATACCAAGTAACACAACATCGTAAGCAGTTTTTATGCGATTCTGTTAGATTGTGGAAGGTTTGATGTGTAGAGTACGGAGATGATGATCATGTGACCCGATGACTGCTTTTATTGGTTTAGGAATTTCATTCTTGATCTTTTGTGATGATGGGTCAGGTTGCCAGGAGGCGGATTGTTGGTTGATATCGTACGAATTATTGATTAACTATTAACAGACTGTCTGTTAACTCATTCGTAAAAGAGCTGAACCGATTTAATTGCAACTTGGTATTGAAATTTCTAAAGAGTAATGAGAAGCTTTTTAACGTACAACAATACAGAACTTTGGCCTTAAGGAAAGACTAAATGTGATAGTTTGTTTCACAAAACCAAAACCCACTTGGACATGAGCAGAAAGTCTTAAAGAGCGTAATATTTGCCCAAAGGCCAGTCGATGAGTGGAATGGAATGATCTTGTCATTATCGGGCAGACTCTTATTTGACCTTCGAGCCAGATATTTCAGTTGGGTCATTAGATCACATTTCCGTAACTTGATCGCCTATTTTTCCTCAAACAAAATCAAAAACAGGATAGAGTCTTAAAATCGAAACGTTATTTTGGAGCGCAATGCATTCTAGTACAAACTTTGAGAAGGACTTACGCCTCGAATTAGATAAAAACGCTGTCATATTTGTACAAGATCACATTTTAAACTTTATTCGCATTCAAAATTTTAGTGATAATGGTGCTAATTTTTATCCTTTCAGAAATAATAATAATTAAAAATACTGACCAATGAATGAAAGTAAGTTCCCATACTTCGTTAGCTAATAGGAATAAGGCTTGATTGGTTTAATTCTTGGCCACTTTTTTGTTTAACTTGTGCCATCGAAAATTGTTCAGGTCTCGTGAGCGTTGAACCTTGAACCGCAAAAAAAATGCCGGTAAATCCTTTCAAAATTAATGTAGAGAACTCACGTTCAGCAGCGGACGCACTTATCACTGAGCCACGGGGTAATTTTAAGAATAGTTCAATAATAAAGTGTCAAATTTCGAGTCACACGGGGGGACACTGATCCCGATATATGGGATCCCCCCCGATTCGAGAGTTGTTAGACTTTAAGCGATCATTTAATGATGACCTTACAAATTTTTCTCGGTTTTTTTTGTTTTTTTTTTATAACAATAACATTTTGATAACCCCACAACATTTCGCTGTCAACGCATCACATTCCCACCCCAAACCCAAACTGTGTCAAACTTCCTGTCAACTGTGTTCAATGAAACTTCAGCAATTATTCAACTGGGCGCCAAACAATATAAACAAACAGTACCACACGTTTATTCAAATTGATCTTACATAACGCCGATCGATTAACCATCGATCCCCTCGAATTGATGGCGATCGATTTTAGCGATTGTCAGTTTGCCTCAGACCGCCATAAAGCGCATAAACAACATGTCAAGTCATTCCATCATCATCGACAACAACAATCGAACTTTTAACGCTGCTGCTGATGATGCTGCACCGTCGTCAAACACTTGAATTTTGATGATGCCACAGATATACTCCTTGGGCTATGTGCGTTCCCATAAAAATCTCCGCTCGACTCCCCTTTGAGAGTGTCGGAGCATCTTACACACACGAATACGAACGCAGATTTCTCAAAGTAAAATTTGAAATGAACTTTCCCAAGGTAGCAGCGGAATGGAGACGATACTGAGGCTGCTGCTGCTGCTTCTGCCTCCTTTTCTGTTGATGATGATGATTAAAATGTATGTTTGGTTGGGTATCTACATATGTTGAAAGCTGAAGCCGGTTGACCGACTCTCTCACATCTTTTTTTGTTTTAAATACATTTTTATTTCTAGAGCCACTTTTTCTTTTTGTTGTATACATATAGTAGTATGCATAAATTTTCCTCTCTCTGTTATTGTTTATTTGAATTACAATGTTGCTTTGAATGGAAAGAAGACCGAAGATCACAGGTGCATCGGAAAAACGTATCCATCGAAGTTTCTTGCAACACTGTCATCGAAATTTTAGGTAAAATTTAAATTCAATTCATGTTGAAAGGTCATCCCTGGTCTTTAAAGACAGATACATAATAACGTGAATCCCCCAAACACAGGGTTGATTTTTAAAGGCCGTTTGTGCGTTCGTTCGTTCGTTCTCTTGGCATTAAAGCTTTATTAAATTTCTATTTGGTTTCGAGTGTATAAGAACAACGAGGCATGTGGGCTGCAGGTTGATTGCTGGCTGGCTTGATTGGTCCACATTGCGCGCTGCTCTCGAAATAAACACAGAGAAAACAAGCTGAACAAAATGAAAACACAACAATCGATGGGCGACAATGAGGAGGATGAATACGAACGAACGAACGAGCGAACGAAGTGGTGAATTAAAAAAGTACTCTGCCAAAGGTGTGGGTAGATTGTGGCGTTTTACACTCGTCAAAAAACAGATACAGATACACCCTTGTCTGTGTGTGTAGGTATCCCTATATAATGAAATCAAACTTTGAGGGATAGTGTAGTAGCGCATCAGAATAATGATTTTCAGGATAATGATTTTGCTACCTCACTCTCACTCGCACGTTAGTTGGTTAGGTGCTCTCCTGTCATTCTGGCTTAAATGTATTCCACCCATGGGGTGGTGAAGGATAAAACAAAAGAAACGAGACAACAATAACATGTGATGAAGGAATGAAGCAGCTTTACTGCTCTAAGGGTGGTTGCTTTATAAAATTTTTACAACCCACTTAGTATCTCCCTCTGGTGAGATGTTTTTCTGTTCAAGTATATGTGTTGCCATGGTTGCAAAACCACCACAAACACTGACATTCATTCACCCACTCACCATGATGTCCTCACACTAATTTGCCCACCACCTACCCTTAGGAATGAAAGCTTTCCAGTTTCACGTTTCCTTTTGGCACTGTTTCTGCACCCTGTACTTGTGGATGTGTATAAAATGAGTATGTATTCTATATCTACCGTTATAATTATTATTATTTTATATATGTAGGTTGACTGTTATACGGTTTCATAAAATGACGAGAGCTCGGGGGTGACACGAAATGGTATGATACTACACTGCTGGGAGCATCCGTATAAAGGAAGATGGTGGGAGGGGGTTGGGTGGGTGCGTTATACTTCATAATGGCAAGGATAAATTTAACCTCTCCCCAACCCGGGCGAAGTTCATCTATGTGTTTGTGTTGAGAATGATTATTTTATACACACATAAGCCGAGTTAAGGAAATATACATTCATAGATACATATGTACATATGTATGGTCGGTACGTCCATGAACAGTGGGGTGTGATGGAAGATAGTAGAAACAACCGTCAGTCGTTCTCGTTGCCGTCGCCATGAAGTACACAAAAGGTTGGAGAAATTTAATGGAAACGAGCGCAGGGTTATAAACTAACCACACGTCGAGCAGGAGGCGGAATGAAAATGACTAGGGGTTGAAGTGGAGAGCAGCTCAGCTGCTGAATATCAAAAATGCATGAGGACGACGATCGAGGGTGGCGAGTATGTATGTACATAATGCTGCTGCTTCTGCTGAATTCCGTATCGGCTTTGTAAAAGGGTTTGTTGGGTGGATGGCATAGTTCAATTCAGGTAGTCTTTGGTCCGTTGATTCTATGTATTTGTTGTTCATAACAGGACTATTAAAGCTTTGGACGTATTATGCGTGACGTTCCACACAAAAATTCAAGTCATTTCCCTCAAAAATTTAACAAAAACAAATGAATTTTGTTTATGAAAACAACGCATAAAGCCTTCGGGGTTGAAGGATCAACAACTTGATTAAAAACAATTAGTCATAACCTCACACCTAAGCGACACGCGGGAATATACGTACGAGTATGTTCGATAAACCCAACTCACCATGGTAATTATAATCACCAGCTTTTCTGCTGTGATGGCTACCTGTTTGCGCACCTTCCACCCAATTGTCGTCGTGTCATTAACATAATCATCTGTTATAGAATCGGAGGGGGACACCAAATGAAAGAAAAGATTTGTTCGCTTTATCGCGCATAAGTGTGTTATCAGGTGATGATGATTGTGGTCAAAGTTGCAGGGATGGGCTGGAGTATCGGTGTCGACTTGATGGTCGGTCAGTTGCCGGCATTGCATGTCTTCATCATCTCAACCCACTACCACGTACAGCTACGTTGTGCATTGACCAGCACACAATTGGGTGACGTAACCGCATAACTTTTAAATAGAAAACAACACGATGTGCGCGGATTGTTTGGAGTATGCCTGTGGTCGGTCGTCTGTCGTTGATGCCAGCGAGAGGGTGCACTATCATTTAGGTGCGAGTTGTAGGTGCATGAGTTGAATTGAATCGAATGTGCATCGTTTGTCTTCGTCGTCATCGTCGTTGTCGCCGACTCACCATCATCATCATCATCTGCATCGTGATCATGATGATTGCCTTGCCGTCATGCAACTTTTATTGCATCGGTTTTATATGGTGTAGGTAAGGTATCCGTACCGGCGATTTGTTGGTTTAGGTTGTGCTGCTGCCGGTTAGAAGGTGGTTGACAAATGGCCAAACGGTGGTGTTTGTAATCACCGGTGAATTTGACTTAAGTTGGCTTTAGTGGATTGTTTTTCGGGATTTTTATGAACGATTAACTTTGTGTTGCTTTTGACAGTTATAACAAATTCTGTGACAAGGTGATCTGGTTTTGTTTTTTTTGCTTTATTAAAGAGTAATTTGAAAAAAAAGGAATACGCGATTGCAAGCAATGTCATTTGCTGCTTGGTTTGTCATAGTACGCGTTTATCAGGAAAAGACATCTAATAAACTGAAATGAAGTTTGTCGCTTCGATTCTTTTAGCGAGGAAAACTGTTTTCCCCAACTGAAATTGGAATTATTAGATCACCAAATCCACAGAGATCCTCTCTGTGGGGCAAGATAACTGACTAGTCAGAGATGATTTTTTAAGGTTTTATGGTAACGCAGAAAAATGCGCTAAGGCAAATGATTAATTTCAATAAAAAATTGTCAAATCATTTCGACGTTGTATACAGCAACTTCAACTCAATTTTCAAGATTTTAACCTCCTTAAACCGATAAAATAATACTTTTCGATTTATTATCGTTCTTTCTTTTTATTATGTGCTCTTTTTCATAGTTTCTTCCGATACATTAAAACCAAGCTTTAGACCTTAAAAATGACTACAAATACCTTCGAGTTTTAAGTTCATGGTGTTCAATTTGATTTGACAGATGACATTTGTTTCCTTCGATTTTGACGTTTGAAAACGTTGAACGGATGAGGAAAGGCAACAATTATTTCTTTCCTATCTCATAAGATTCTTCAATTGTCACAGCAAAAGCATGACCTGATAGCAAAAGTGCTAAAATCTGTAGTCCGTTCTGTCAAAAACATGCTCGCATCTTGTTAAGATTTTGACAGTTGACAGAGATTGTCCTAAAAATCGGTACGCGATTCCCTTCTCCAACAATGGCATTGACCAGATTTGACATTTCCGAGTGGAGTTCTCAAGAAAACACCTTCCAATGTCATACCCTTTGTCATTATATGAGTCGATCGAATTCCTTTCATTCTCTCATTTCAAAAAATCCATCTACAAAAAAAAAAAAAAATCACAAAAAAAAAATACCACTAAGAAGAAACTACACCGCTGACGATCTCTCTAGCCCCAATTGCCGCGGCTCCATGGCTCCATCAACAGATTTTCGACCGAAAGCAGCCAAGCGACCAATAAAAATGTTTCTTTCGCTTGCGCTGTTTGCTGGGTTGTTGGTACCGCTGGCAGGCTGGTGTGCTTTCGTGACTTTAGTCAATTACTCATGCGCGCATTTTATCGATGTTTGTATGTACACACATTTATACATACATACATACATATATATGTAGATCCACATCTCTTGACTCTTCACTCATTCGAATGGAATTCCATTCCATTCTCATTGTGTGACTGGCTAACTGACTGTTGGCCTAAACGAATGACTGGCATCAGAAGGTCTCTGATTTTGCCTCGAGTGTGTGAAGTTTTGAAATTTTTCGAACAAATTTTTATACATTCTGTTGTTGTTGTTGTTGCTGTTGTTTTTTTCTGTCTTCTTCTACTCGAGTTTCTTTCTTGATTTCGTGTAATTTTCTGATTCATGCATGCATCACAATAGACCGACGAACGAACACGATGGGAAAGGCTGAGGCAATTCATTTTAGGTCGATGTTATTCATTATTATCTTTCTCATTTTTTTGTTTTGTTTTTCATTCCATGAAATAAAAACAGAAAAATAAAACAAACAAATCCACAGTTTCAGTCAATTCATCGAAATCAACAAGTCTATCGACAAACCGCAATCAGCTGTGATTTTAAATCACTTAAGTGGCGCCCAACACAAGGGTAAAAGTTTGTTTTTTTCTCCACAACCCCTTTATAAGCGATTTATGATGGGGGTTGTAGGTTGTTGTCTGTCTAGCTTTGAGGGGTCTCCATTTTTCCGCTCTTTAAATCCCTCAAAAAAAAAAAAGCACTTGGTTGTAACCCATTCAAGCTTGTATATATGAATAAATATCGAGCTAACGTTTCTGATATAACACCACTCAACAGAAACCACACATTCTAACATAAAACCTCCCCCGACATTCTTGACATTTCCCCACCACCCCTTCGCGAACAAACTTTGGACGAGTGAATGGCGGCACTGTATTCTTTCGCATTTGTAATGCCGCTATCGATGATGATGATGACAGTTGTGGCGCGTACATACCAAATGAGTTGAAGGAAATTAATTGAATTGTCATTGCCCTACAAAAAGAAATCGAAGAGAAAACAACAAAAGAGAGCTAGAAAAATGATAACAAAGCAAGAAAAGAAGAAATAAACAAACAAAATCGTACGTAATTGTGCTTGTAATGCATTTTTCGCTGCACTGACAGTTGGGTGTTTACGAAAACCGAAGATAGCGTCGCGCATCGTTTTCGCCGCCGTTGATAATGCGATGCAGAAAACTAGCACTACCAGCAACGAAAAGCAACTGGTTGGGTGTATAGAATGTTATTTGTGGATGTAGAAGTGGGGAAATTTAAAGAAGAAAGAAATTTAAGGAAGTCGTGAGACCGAGGACTTCCAAAGAGAGCGAAAAAGAGAAAATTGCATTTCAATTCACAAACAACCACGTGCTCGGGGATGTATAATTTATTTACACGTTTATTTTGCCATTCTTTATTTTATGGTTTTCTAAATGTGCGTATGTCATCTCATGAGGAGGAGATATGACACTTGTTTTTTTTTTTTTTGTTAAACAAGTAAGCTGTCAGCTGTGGGAATAGAGGGACGACCGACGGTGGCTGATTTATTTCCTTCGTCACGATGTCATATTGGGTTGGAGAAACACGGGAGAGAAACCTTTAGAAACAAGGAAGTCTACGAGGTGGTTTGCTGATTTCGAGTGGGTGCGTTGCGGTTGCGGTTATCGCAGGGAAACGTTTGCTAAAGGTTACGTATAGCCTAAGTGGCAATGCGTTGATAAGATGAACGTTTTTCAAGTATATGGAAGTGTCTTATTGTAGCGTTGTGGATGGTTAGTTTAAGCAAGTTGTCAGTTGTTGGAGATTTTTTTCATTCAAATACGGACATTAACATCAATTCAACAGTTGACAGAATATGATCTCGGGAAAAAATATTGCCTCATTTCTCGAAGTCTATGTTCAGGACTCAACAAAACAGGATCATGGCTTTGAGGACCAATAGTGACGCATCTTGATTGGTGTCCTAACAGGACAGTGCTAAATACCACAGAACGGATATCGCATCTGATGACCATTGTCGGTGTTGTAAATAATAAAACCTTTGCGGGTGTAGACCCTCATCTGCAGTTCCGACGTACACGCTTCACGGGGAAGGCTAAACATGAAGAATTCAGGTCACTTGCAAGTTTTGCTGAAGGACTTGATGATTTGCATAAAGAATACGAGTTGGTTTCAATGAAAGACATCGCAAAGTATCACATTTTAAGAATATAATGGGGAATCACCTTTCATGCCTCCCAGGAAACCAACCTGTGAGTACAAAAGTCATGACTTAATCTTCCAGCCCGATGTCCCAAGCCACCGCATTTGGAAGAAAAATGATGTCTTTCTAATTTGTTGGTTTTAGAAGTGTTGAACAGAGTGAGAGAAGAATCTGGCCTTTAAAACTCCGGCATGTTTGGTATATGGAGGAGAATTTCACTCTCGACTTGTTTCGCTTTCGTTACAATTCGCAGTTTTTTTCTTCAAGAGACAATGTTTACCTCACACAATGAAAAGACAATTTCTCAAAAGGGGGAACATCAACAAATGCGGTCAAAATTCCAAAGTGAAGTAACAGATGCAAAAGAAAGAACATACGATCAAAAAGCTTATACGACTAATAAAATATAGTTCAAATGGATGATGCCAGTATAATGGATTTTTACTAAATTATTTCTACCTGAAAAGTGCATATTTATATTGCTTTTTATATTTATGTATTTTATCAAATTGAGACCATTCAGAAAACACTTGATTCCTTTAACCGTTCTGTAGTCTTTCGAGACTGAAAAAAGTGCTTCTAACTTCGGACAAGGTTTGACGTAAAAATGACACATTGGAGAAACGAAAAGTTGTTTTTGTTCGCAGTTGTAACGACTTAAACGGAAAGTTTTAGATATTTTTTTTTTTGCTTATATGAAGAATCGACTTGGAGACGTATAGACTCTAAAAAACTAAAAGAAAACGCTTAGAAAAAAACTTATTGAAGATTCATCATCGTTTTCTTAATAAATTTCTGAATGACACATAAAAACTCTCCATAGAGACATTATTTGTAGAATTTCCGTTCTATGCAAACATCTCTATCCGGTATCGAGTTCGATTGAACGACTTACGACAACTGTCAAACGTCATGTGAGTGCAAAAATATTAATGTCTAAAACAAAATCAAATCTCAATTGGAAAAGAGCAACATGTTGAGCAATTGATTCTTTCAATAAAAAGACAAAGTATCTCAAAGATAAACAAGAAAATAGAAAGAAATAATAGAAAATGAGCAAAAATTCTTAAGAGAATCAAGAGAAAACCTAAAAATGAGGCAAACAAGAAATGAAAACAAATAAACCTTTAAATGATTGCGGTATGTATTGTAGTTGTGGAGTGTAGTGTTGTCCAGTAGTGTTTTTGGACGAATTGTTGTTATTTGAGCAGCAGTGTAAGCAAATGACACAGGAAGAGGTTCTGATGACACATTCTCGTGCCACACCAAGTAAAACCAAGCAACGAAACACATCAACCAATTCAATGAACCACGCCAAGGCAGCAGCACCAGCACAAAACCGACCATCGTCGTCGTTGCCGTCACCACCGTAAAGTTGTTGTGGGTGGGTGGCGACGACGAGGTGATTCTCATTTCATTTTTTGCTATTTTGTGCGCGCACTTAAATGTGTATGGAGCCGGATTGGAATTGGATTTTGTTAGCGAGGAAGGTTTTATGTGCTTGTGTAGAGAACCTATCCACCAGCAGCAACCTAGCTGAAATGGCTTGGAGCCTGTCTGACCAACACTAGGTGTAGTGACAGTTGAATGCGGTGGATGGTGTGTGAGTCGGTAGATAGAATCGCGTCTCCAAAGAGGAGCGAGAAGGTGGTGGAATTTGGCAGCAGAGTGTCGGGGGTGACGTTGATGTTGTTGGAGAGAATCGGGTTTTCGCAGCAGAGTGTGGATGCTTTGCCAGCAAAAAGGTCATTCATACTCGTTTTGCGGTTTTTTTTTTTTTGCTGTCAGTTTTTTTGTTTATATATTTGCATGTGCGGCTATGATATTTGCGATGCTGGTGGAAAATTGAATGTAAGAAACAGGGTGTTGCGAAAAATGTATGAAACATTTCTGGAATGATATGGAACCATAAATAATAATTGTTTTTACTTTAATTTTTACAAGTGAAGTGAGCCTCAAGGTTTTAATGTTTTTAAGTAGCATTTCTTGAACTTCTAATTTTAAGTTTACCTAACCATAAAATTGCTTTACTTGATAGAGCATTGGGAAACCGAGAAGGATGCGGAGCTGCGACCTTAAAATGTCAGTTGTGGTTAATGGGATTTCGTCCCTGAACTTTACGTTATGCAGAGCCACGGGCACTCACAACAAATGCGTCTAATTGACTCTAGTTCGGACTTCAACTGACAACTCGAGACAAGTGCTTCGAGCAATAGGTCTTTTGATAGTCAGGGCCTGTCTACATATATTTGTATGCGTACGTTATGTTTTCCGCACAAATGACGGGGGTCGGACCTGGAGTGTCATGTCTTCTTTCAATGACCACAGAAGCTTTCTCCCGGCAGATATACTCTTGCGAGTACCTATTGTCAATCCCGTATTAAATGCCAGATGTTTTTCCTGATACTCGGCAAAATACTATAAAAATGGGACTGTGATGCCCATACGTTGCAGGACAATCACACGGATGATGGCATACGAATAGAATCGTTTTTCTCATGGAATTTTTTGATAAGCCTTTATATGTTATTATGTAAAATTGTATGCAGGTAATTTCATTTAAAGAGGTGTATCAGTTTATTTTCATTTTAAATCTGAAGATATTATAGCTTAAGAACTGACAACTTTTCTTCATTGCCTGGTATTACCTATGATAACTATTATGTTTAGAGCTAAAAAGGATCCATAGCTATTAAAAAATAAAAATGTTTGAACGACCAATGCATGAAAAACGGAACAATTGCTTGTCTCAATGGCATGAAAGTTAGTCCAATAACGAAGTGGTTAAATGATTCTCTAACTTCTACAAATAAAAACTATTTTTTTCTTTCTTAAAGTTCAACTCTTTAACGAAAAACTTCTTTCATTGGTGTCAATCTTAATGTTACAGAAACTCACCTCAGTACACATTTTCGTTAACTCCAATAAGCACGATCTATTTCACTTGAACACAAAACAAAACTAGGTATAATAAAAAATAATTTGTATCACACAACTGTCAAAATATCTGACATCTTCAAAATCCGAAGTCTACTGTCATTTATCAACTGTCAAAAAAAAATATATTGCAGAACCGAATCAAAAATGATTTCCCGCTTTCAATATTCGCCAACTTCACTTCGTAATATTTCGTAACAAAAAAAAAAATTCGACGGGAAACAAGCCAGCGGTACGAAGACACCACGCACCTCGGCAATGTCCAATGCGACAATAAGAAGAGAGATTCGGCAATTCGGGTAATCCGTGGGTAGAAAAATTTCCCAAAACAAAAATACAATCGAACCGAAGCACCCTGTCGGTGAGAGAATAACGCAAAGGCAAAGGCACACATTAAACATCCGCAACGCTTACATAAGGCCACTAGGTTGGGATAACGTGTATGTATGTGTATATCGATACACAAAATGTGACTGAACCAAAGAGCAGGTATGGTGGTTAAGTTGCGACTGTGTATGTGTGTCGTTTTGTATATGAAACAGAAACGTATATTTTATGCTCGGATACAGTGAGGATGTACCGATTCAGTTCGTATTTATTTTCAAGGATTTTCTTGTCCTTAACGATTATTTGCAGTTTTATTCTGAGCTGCCTTATTAGAATCACTTTAAAATTTTAAAAAAAGTACTTTATTTCAGCATTTAAAATAAAGGAAGCTTGGATATTTAACTTTGTAATTGCGGAACCTTCAATTCGATTATAATTCACTTTTTATTTTTTAACTTCAAAGCAAAGCTCAAAATTCTGCAATAATCACAAAAATCAAAGCGAACAAAGCGACAGTAAAATTCGCTGCGAACATATTCTTAAAGCAAAAAAGACAAGCGTTGTCTTCAGTATGTATGGTTGAGTTGGCACCTTATTCCACACACAAAAATATTTTTTTTTTCTAAGTTCGAATATGTAACCTAAAATGAGCTGAAAGCAATCAAAAATCTCTATAAATCGTTTAAACAATTTAAGTTTGTGCGAATATATTGCAACTAGCTGCAGAATAAAGAGTACTCCTTTTAGAAAGAAGCAAAAAGACAAAACTCATTATAAAAAATTGGCGAAGAGTCGATTCATCATAGTTTATTAATGGTCGAACGTTGGGCGCCAGTTAAGTGAATTGTCTGCTGTCTCGATGGATATTGTGTTCGGCTATCAACTCAAAGTTTTACCACACGTTATTCTTCAAAAGCGTAAAAGTTGAAAACATTTTCCTCAACTGTACTCTAACTCGCAGTTTCCACTGTACGTTTCGTTGAGGTACATGCACATTGCCTTCAGTGTTGCTGCTTTAATCAGCCATTTCCTTCAGCTTCAAACGAAAACACCATGGCGAAGCAAGGCAACAGTACAAATAACCAGCAACACTCACCACTCTGACTCTCTGCTGTTGAACACCACATGGTTTCAACTATATGTGGCTGTGTGTGTATATACATATACCCACTGTGGCATTCCATCCACAATCCATCTGCATTTTCATTTATATCCCAAGAGCACATAATATACCCTCCACAGTTCAAGTCTTTATGAAGGGGGAATAACGACGACGGAAACAGGGTGTTAAAGAGAAGGAGAAAAGAGTGGTATTATTATAATTTTGTATTTTTTTTTCCTTCTTTCTCGATATATACATACATGTATCTAGATACATAGGGCATGTTTTTTGTTGTTGTAGTTTTGCCATCAATGCGCTCACTAGCAACAGAATCAGCCGAAGCGGCAGCAATATTATGCTTCAACGAAAGAGAATCATTTTAAATAGGAAGTTTTTACCCTCTTCTGAACGAATTTTAGCCGAGTGCTGGGATGGAAGATGGCTGGCTGGTGATCCCTTTCGAAAAAATGTTGCTGTCGGCCCTGTACTGTACGTCCTCGTATAACCGAAGGGTTTCTGTTCTGTGAACAATTTTTCTCATCTGTACAGAGAGTTTGTTCGGCTCCAAAGGAAAGGTACCTACCTACCTACTTACGGTTCCATGGTATCAGCTCGCGTATCTGGCATTTATACTCAGTTGCTGGAGAAAGCTATTTTCCCAGAGATCAAGGGAGGGTTTGCTTAGTTTTGTAGGAGTAGTTTTAGAAAGAGGAAACGGGTATATTTCGAAAGGAAATGCCGTGCAACGGTAATGTTGATTCGTCAATTAGGAGATAAATCTGTGAAGAGCTTGTCAAGGAGACTGAATAATAGTGGATGTAACGATGTCCTTACAAGTTTATTAAGAAAGGGAGAAGGTTGGTCAGTGAATGTTATGCAGGATATTTTTTAAAAATCTATACAGATTTTTAAGTTTGAAGTATAAATTTAATAAAGTTATTTTGAAAAGAGGTCAAGATTTAAGGTTTTTATCAGACACTTCCTCGTGATTGATATTTGAGTTTGAATATTGAAGGTAAAAAAAAAACTAGATAATAATGAATTTGGCAGTTATTGTTACTTCCACGTTTGACTAATAATTTAAGTTCTACTTTGTTTGCATAGAAACGAATTTCTATGACCTCATGTCGGGCGCCAATTGCTGTATTAAGAATATGAATTTTTAAAGTTTCTATGAGGATGTATGAAAGTTCTATTCCTACTGTGAAAAAAAATCACGGACGTTCTAGAACTCATCTTAAGTCACATGCACTTCATTTCAAAGCAATTGCATTGGCTTTCTATATGACCAGGATGAATTGAATTTTTGAAAGTACTGCAAGTATTCTCGAGGGTCAGTTGTAGCGTCTGATCAACATTTAGAGAAAATGTTCGATGTATAGTCTTAATTCCTGTCAGAGTCGAAAGTTTATTTCTAATTATTTCTAATAGACGCATTAGAAGCCTTGGCCATAGTGTAAAATGCCCAGAATCTTTCTAGTACCGAATGTATTCATTCAAGTCATAGTTTATGATTTAAGACAATTGCAAAATAGGCAAGAACATAGATCGGTTAAAATGTAAAGGAAATTTAAGTCTGCACTTTCAAACATTCTTGATGTAATTTCATCAAGATTCACGCGTCAGAATTGAGATATCGTGAATTGCATAAATATATTAAACATTTGGTGAGCCATCTTTACTGAATTATACGCTTAAAAGATGCACGACTAGTTTCTAGATAGAACAATGTTAGACACATCGAGTATCTATTCTTACAAGAGCTACGAATATAAAGAACTAATATTAAATAAAAACAGTTTGAGAACTATTTGTCCGACGTTGGGCGCCATGAAAAATTGAAAAGCATACTTACTTATTCAAGTCATGAGATAAACAAGTGCGGTTCCTCGAATTTGGCACATGCCCAACGTTGGGTGCCAGAATATATAAGTAGATGACGGTCAATGCAGTCCCACTTCAGCATCTGCGAGCAAGATCATCCGTACACGCGACACTTCATCTGCTGCTTTACCAATAAACCTCATCTGTCAAAATTCGATTGGAATACATCCCATTAAACCGTCAAATATCTATCCGAAGGCAAATTCGAAGATTTTCTCTCAGAATTTTCGGGACGCACATCTATCACGAAAGTTGAAGCGATACCATTCCATACAGTTCGACTATGACGAACTCTGGCATGCAATTGTTGCGCTGCTTCTTCTTCCGCTGTCATTATACAAGACTGCTTCTCCTGCAGCAGCGGCCACCACTCAACTACGAGCACCACACACCCGGCAATAACGAATGCGTTTCAGTTATTTTGATCATAACTTCATGTTGCATGTATAAATCTAGTTAAAAAAAAGGAAATACTATGCTGGTTGACTGGCGCTGCCATTGCTGGTTGGTGCTCAACGAGAGTGCAACACAGCAGCAACAGCAATGCAACGAAATAACTTTTTGACGTTTGATTAGAATGCGAATGGGATTGAGATGGATTGTGGATGTGGGTTGGCGAGGCTCTGGATTTGGCTTTGGTCGTTAGGCGGCAATGTGGGGGTTGGAGGTCGATTGTCTGGCTCTTCTCGTGTTCTCTATTACTCTTTGCTTCTCTTGCGAGTTCACTTTACTGTGTGTACTTTATTTATTATGGTTCTTACTTTTTTTTTTTTGTTTTTATCGAAGAATGTTAGGCCGTTTACTCGGAGAGAATTTGTGTGTGCGGGTTCTTTTTTATGTCAAAGTGGTGCAGAAATTGCACGTGATTTTGGTTCTTTATGGAATTTTGTTCATTTCTTTATGTTCTTCTTTTCTGTTTACGTTGGACTTTTTTTCTTATTTGTATATTTGATCCCTGAGTGTGTTTTTTTTTTGGCATAAACGATGATGGATTGGAAACTTGGGTCGATAAGCGCATTTGGATGAGTTTTTCTACTGTTCTGTCTCACTTGTGGTGTTTCTTGGATGGTCGCTTTCCAAACTGTGGGGAAAGAGGTTTTAGCAGTGAACAGCGTGGAATGTAGGTTACTATGGTATGTCGTCTATCGTGTGCCATGCGAATAGTGAGGACAGAGATTTTCGGAACGCATTGTAGAGAAGAGGTGAATTGAGTGTGATGTTGTATGTTGAACTGAATGAACTTGTAGAATAAACGTTTGTGTTGCAAGTAAGGTAACGAAGTGAGAAACGATTTGTTACTTTGAAATACTCATGTACACTGCGAGTCGCTTGCTTGAGGTCACTTCTTCTGCAGTCGTTTTACGGGATGAAAATTTTTTTTGTAAATGTACTTATTCAGAAAAATTAGCCGCACGTGATTTTGTAAATGCATACTTTTTGTGAATCAAAGACAATAAAATCGAAGAAATAAGTGTAAGGCTTCGCAAAATAAGGGAGACTTGGAAACTGGCCAGAAAAATTTAGACAGTAGTTGAAAGAAGTTATGTTAACCATCATTTTTCATATATTTACTGAACTAGGCAAACGGACTTCGCTAGAATCGAAACACTAGTTAATTACAAAAAAAAAAATTAACCTCGTTAGCAATGGCAACTGACAATCTCATCCAAAATTTATAGGCATCTATGTAGGTATGTTAATAATCAACTTCTCCATAGATTAAGAGAACTTTGAAGCAAAAACGTCCGACTTTCGTGAGTCTTAGAAGCGTCAGATGAAGAAGTAAAGACTAGAGCAGCAGAGAGGCTGACATTTTCCCCTATAGCCAAAAAAAGTTTTTCAATCAGGAATCGAAAAGTTACACTAGACTCAGGGAATAATTTCTCAAATCCAAGTCCGGCATAAAAAAACCGAGAAGCATGAGACTAAGTGATCCATTGTAGAGAGCTCATTGATCCCTCTACAAGACGTTGACCCTAACGACTTGCAATTTTGAACATAGTTCCAAGGCCAAAAAGGCCAACTACATAACTAGTAGCAAAGTGACGTAGTCCGAAGTCGAATCTTTAGCTTATTCAAATCATTCTTCCGTGCAGCGGCTAAACTAAATCTGTCTAAGAATAACATCCGCTCAGATTATTCGCAGTTTGTCGAGATTAACATTAATTAACACAGACGAACTAGGAATAAAAGCAACCACAGCAAACCAAGGACATTTTTTCACATTCACACGTTTTGTCTCCCTCCAATCGAGAGGCCAAACATTAGATGAAACATGCCGAAAATATACAAACCTAGCTAAAAGCTTTTATTTCCATCAGAGATAAAGATACTCATACGCAACAGCGGCGCGCTGTGCCAGTCTCAACCGATTCAAGGTAATCAAAAACCGCGACGAATTACGTCGTTCCACCGCACTACTGGGTGCGTTGTTGCATTGCATATTTCCAAGTAATATGAAAGAAAAAAGAAGAAAATTTTCAAATTCAACTTGAAGCTTTCGAAATTCGAAAAAAGACCGCCAAACGACTGATTGTATGTATTATTTATGAAAGCAAAACGGTCAAGAGCTCGGCGCGGTGCCGAGCAAGCTATCTATCGGCCAAATGAAGTTTAATTGCTCAGTGCGCAGATAAACAGCAAAAGCAAGTTTTCTTCATCGTCGTTGAGACGTCGTTTTCTTTTAGGTAAAGTGCAACGAGGAAAATCCAAAGAATTTTCTCTTCCGCTTGTGCTCTTTCACATCTCGCAATCGACAACAAAATCATTAAGGACCGCTGATTTTATAACCAACCCCCAAACGCAGCATCGCAACATAGTGTATCTGTATGCGCTCGCGAGCACAAGTACGAGTGTTTCTCTTCAATTAAGCTAAAATAATGAAAATTTGATAGGAAAGAAAAAAAAACAAAAATAAAATAATTATCCACCGCAATGACGACAACGAGATATTTTTCCACAAAGAAGAAAAGTCGTTCGCCAACAGCGCGACAGCCTCATCACACACAATCCCTCGTGTTTCTGTTTGTGTGACATAAAACGGAGAAGTGAAAACCATCATCATAGATCCGCACATACACACACACTTACAGCTCTCATAGATACACTGTTGTGCATATACACTCATTTGACATTCCACAAAACGTTATGTGAACCGACGATTGAGTATGAGTAGATAGATAGATGTATCTACAAATAAATAACCTATATAAACACATACACACTCACACACAGATACACACAGACACAGGAAAGACAAAAGAGAAAGAGACCTGTGGGATGAAAACCGAACCTGAATGTACAGCAAAAAAAAAAAGGTGAAGGAAAAAAACTGGAAAAAAAATTCATATCTGATGCTCGGGTATACACAACATTCGTTCGAAAAATGAATACGAACCCAAAGAACAAAGAGGAGTGCGCAAAGAGAAACAGAGGAAATACTAAAAAAAAATAAAGTATTTTTGTATGTATAAAAATTGAGGGAAAAACCGACGAAACGAAATATTTTATTTTTAGTTTCTTTTTCGGTCGATGATTCGGTTTTTGTGCCGTGTGCGGCGCTGGTAGAGATTGCTCTATGCTCAAGTATGAAGGTGTGGATGTAGATACATTTATTTTTTTCTTCTTTCTGTGTCGATACACATGCATATACGAACGATGGAGTTCGGCGAATTTTAGCGTTCACACAAGAATACTGCTAGACTGGAGAACTGGCACTGGTGTTAAGCTAAATTAGATTGACAAGGAACAGGGTTACCAGCGTTTGTCGAACGGAAACGGTCTTGTTCTAAATTAAATTATGATAAAACGATTTACTGATATTGGGATATGTGGGAAAAATTAACGTTCAATCACTGTTACCTAAACCAGTGCAGAGAAGAACCTACCCATGGTAGCAAACGTGAGTCTCGTTTTGAACAGATTTTTATTTTTCGGCCCTTGAAAACCTTCTCAAGACAGCTTGAGTATTTCTCTAACCTTTTGGCTGCATTTGCGACCCTTTAAGACTACTACTTCTACTTTGCAACCGCATTTGTTCAATAATTATTTTTCTATAAGAGAATAACCAAAACTTTCCAATTCTTTGAAATCAGGATTAGCCGAAGTACCTATCCAACCTTATCTCGGTAAAAAAAATCATAGAAACTTGTACATAAAAGATGAACCAGTCAATCTTCGAGGCTCGTAACGAAATACTATCACAGTTTGAAACTGCAAAAATAAAATATGATATGCAAGGACACCTAGAAAGATTCTTATGAAGCAATTTATAACAACCCTTACTCCTGTTAAAAAAAGCGGGCAGTTGTTTTCAGTTGTAACGGAAACAGTTGATGTGTAGTTTAACTGAAGCGAATTTTAGCATCTTCAAGAAAAGAAAGCCAATATAAATCTATGGGACATCTTAAGGATGGCTCATAAGTTAGTTTTTCTTTATGCGCTAAAACCAATAAAGTTATAAGAATCCTTGGACCCTAATTGGCGAATTTCAATCGGTCCGAAATTTCTGATACGTACAGACTGAACGAATGAAAAAAAAACTTTTAATTTCTTGATCGGACCTTCCTCTACTGAACCATACAAAAATATTTTTGAGTGAGGTTCTCAAAAGTTTAAAAAGCTGCTGGGACAAGTGAATGTCATCTGAAAGGGCTACATTCTCGCGTAAGTAGTCCAGATACTTATCAATTCACCTACGCACGTAATATTATGGAGCCCCAAATTTGTTATACCTTATTTCTGGTTTCTGCTGTGCAATTTGCTTTCATCAGGATTGGATAACGTTAGAATTCAGCTGCAATCACTTCAGTTTCTGCATGCAAAATAAATTCATTTTAGAAGCGGGGAAAGTGGTTAAAATCATATTTATCAGATACAGTGCGGTAACCCTGAGATATCTGACTAACTATTTGAGGTGCTTTAAAAAAAGACCTTCTGCCTACCACGAGCTAAACTCAAACCATCGAGCTAAACAACATCAGCCATCAGTCTTTGTGTGTCCATCAGCTCGAAGATCTTTGTTGCCGTGACGCGTTGTTCTTGTTCTCGTTGTTGGTGCTGCTGGAAAGTAGATAGATACCAAGAGTTCGAAGTGATTCTTTGATGTATCTAAAGGCCTATAGAACGCAGCAACGGTTTTAATGTGTTTTTTTTTTACGTTACCTCAACAGTTCACGTGCTTTCTGATTTCTAAGCCGTATGCTTAGAACACTGAGCAAAGCAAAGAGCACACGTATGTGCTTGTGTCTCTAGAATGCATTGCCACATACTCGGTATGTGCGACTGTCTATTGGGGATCTGCACTGCCTATTTATACTTTTAGTATCTCTGGGATACGATGTAATAAAATAGAAAATTATTACAGAGAGGGAACGACTCATGGTAACGTGTAGGACGTTCATACGTCCCGTTCGTATCAAAGAACGGAGAACGAATGCCATGCCATTGCAACACGATTTGATGGCAGTCTAATGCTGCGGCTGTTAGAGGCGCAATTGTTGTTTTGCTTAGAGGGTGTATTTTTTTTTTTCGTTGCCTTTTAATTTATTTTTAAAGCTTTTCATAATGGACTTTGACAGTTCCTGTTTTGGTCTCCGTTTTCTCTTTAGAAGTTTTTTTTTTTATATTTCTTGTATTCCTTTTTATCATTTGGTGCATGTGTGCCTTTGTTTGTGTCGCTGTGGCGGCGACGGACGTTTCTCGGCCGGTGTTTTGCTCTTCAGTTGCTTACGTGCAGATTTTTCGATAGGCTGTGCAATTTTCTCTTTAGTATCGGAACCGCAGGTGATTAGGAAACTAATAACGTAATGGGAATCGAGAAAAATACCGAATGACATTAGAGAGAAGTACGCGCCCGACGACTGTCACTTGCCGTGCAAGTGTGTAGTAGGTATCTTTTCAGGTTGTTTGCAAGATGACATTCGGGCGTGTTTTACTTTTTGTTTTAAGAGAAGATCTCTTTGTCGTTATATTCTTATCAGTTGGTTTGACTATAGTTATAACTTTGAAAATATATGTGACACGCGATGGGGTTACTCTTTGGCGCTGCTGCAGACGATGCTGATGATGATGACGACTGTTGTGACACACGCATAACAAAACCAGAAGAATTAGCGCCATGGACACATGTTTTGACATTTATGATGAGATATGAGGTTTGTTTACCTTTATGTGTGCCCATGTTCTTGTGATCCGTTCGCCTCCCTCTGCTTTGGTATCTTTTGATAGATACTTTGTATCTTTAGCATGGATTGTTTATGTTTACCCCTTTTTTCGATTGTGTCTCGTTTTTGCTTGATCTTCTGTTTCATTCAACGAATTTTGCGGGCGCAAATCTAATCAATTCATTTCAAACAGAATGTGCTCGTCGTAGCTATCTGGACAGAGTCGGTTGGAAGGTAGCGCGATACATTTTGTACACGAAAGTGACTAGGTAGGTATATCACCTTGTGACTTATCTTTGGTTGGCGATGTGATAAGCATTCGGTAAGGAAATGTGGGGTGGTCTACCAACAAAAAAACAGACGTAATTTTCAATGGAAAAATATAGCAAGAGACAGTTGAAGTATTTTATCTTATCCTTAGCGGATGTGTTTGAACTTGTTGAATATGATTGTTGAAAAAATTTTCTAATTACTCCAAGTAAGCTCGTTGGCAAGAAGGTGAAGAGCCATGTTCGTGTCTTGATTCAACTTGAATCGGTGCTGGATGATCATATCTATACTTTTGTTTATCAGTTCTAACAGTTGGCAAACAAAACACTGTGGCGAATGACGGTCTTTTGAGATGAATAGGCCGTTTAATTTGAAATGAGGTGTTTTCGACATTGCCTGGAGCTTAATAGTAAGAGTTTATCTTAGGGCCAAGAGCGAAATATTGAATATTTTAAAAAATATTTTGAAAAGTAAATTAGATGCTGTTCTCATGTCACAATTTAAATGAGGATGGTGGACGCGTTTTCTCCCTCTGCGCACAAATTTAGAGATTTTTCTTGCCCTCGGCGAGCAACTCAACAGCTAAGAATCTCTTTGTATCGTACCTACTCCGAGAAAGCAAGAAAGACCGAATCTTCGTTTAAAGAATCACGCGTTTGTGGATCTAGCAAACTCTGTTTTACCTTTAACATTTTTAATGCTAACCTACTCTAAGAACAAATGCGGGTCCAATTAAAATTAATAAATATGGATGCGACAGCAGACAGCATGACAGATGCAGGAGTGAACTTTTAGGTTTACAAGGTAATGTAAGCTTAGCGAACGAATCACCAGGACACTTGGAACAACCTCGGTCCATTATTATACAAATCTTGAGGATTTTGGTTCTAGTGGTCACTTATTCCACCATTTTGAGCTTTTTATGAAACGGGTCAGGTGCATAATCGACCTAGCAAAGTGAAAGCATTGTTAGCAATGAAGTCATTGTTTCTAGTCTTCCAAACTCAACAGCCCTTAAATTTTCAGCTCTCATGTTCGAATCCTTTTATTAAGGTTTCGAATCAGGTGCAGTTACTAGTCAGTGGTCCACCAGAAATAGTGACCGCTGTAATGTAGTTCAAAGACAGTGTCGTCAAAATGATGGCTTATGGTATTGAAGTCATTGGCTCTGTCGTCATAGCATAACGCTGTTTTAAATTGCTGCAGAAGTTTTCATTTCTTCTGTTGTGAATAATCCATGCACAGGTATTTACAAGCAAATTTTTGTGGAGTCTGTTTTTGAGTAGATTGAAAGAGATTCGCAGGTCTTAATAGCTCATCTCTTGTTAAAGAACTTTTTCGTAACAATCAAGAATTTCTATTTTATGGCGAAACTTTTCGTTTGGTACAGGATTTTCGAATGCGAAAAGAAGTGGGTTTTAAAAAAAAACCATCGCTGGGTTTTGAGCCAATCGGGCTGACTGACTTTTCCCGAAATCTTAAAGTGACTAAAAATCATGAGTAAGTCTATCTGTTACTTTAAACAGATCCGTAAGAATCATATTTTATCTGGGCCTTACCGAAAGAAGAGGATCTCAGGTACAAGAGGTTTTAGTATTGTCTTCTATGTCTCCCACAAGAAAGTGACCTTAGAATGACAATAAAAAAACACCTGGAGTATCTTTCAAATCAAGGTAATCTTGACCCGTTTTTTAGATTTATGTAGAGTTTTAACTACAAAGTGTAAATCATTTCGACCCATTTAATTTTACACTAAGGATTGGGAGATGAAGGTTTGTCTGGACAAGTCTTTTCTACAGTGCGAAAGCATTTTAATATCTTCTTCTTGTGTCCTTTTTTATGAACCTTTGTTCTATGGAATTGGAGTTGGTGTTTAAAGATGCTGCGTAAGATGAAAGTATGCAAGTGCACCTGAATACAGTCAAGTGGAATCATAAAGTTTACTATTGTTAGATGCAATGATTGATATTCAACATGGATGTTGGTTAGTTAACTTTCATTAGGTTGACTTAATTTTGGGAAAAATTCTGTTAACATAGACTTAATTTATCGTAGAATTTGAATTTTTATGTATAAAGACAGTTCAGTATAGGAAGGCTTGAGGTTGTCCGGAAAAGGAGTATGTTGTGATTTTAAAAAATATGTAAATGTCGAGTGTTTCAAATGTTGTAGTATCAAATGAGAAACTGAAAACTAGTGAATATTTTTCCAATACCATCATTTGCTTCTTTCATGAGTTATATTTTATCTAAGCCTTAGAACGATGGTATATGATTTTTTGTTAGAGATTGATGCAGAATGAACTTTAGAAAAATTACTGATATCAACGATTGGTTTAAGATGACAAGCTTTTTTGTTGCTGTCAATATGATAATCTTTATAACTTTTCGCAATCATTCTCACACGTCCCTTAGCAAAACCACACTATAATCTCAATTGACAACCCTTAATAGAGACAGTCATCAACAACCAACTATCTAACTATCAGCAATTCCAACATCCACACCACGCATCGGTTAATAAATCAGGAGGAAAGGAATAAATATAGATTCCTACGAATGCCAAAAAGACCTGTTCCGCATTTGTCAAACTTTGACATTTGCTTTGCCAAGTCTTGTCCCACGACACTTTTCAAACGTCTCAAAAATTTCTAAACATCCATACGCAGAAAATGAAAATATATTTTTCTATTTTGTTTTTAAAACAAAAGAGAATTAAAAATGATTCCAATTCGAACTTAAAAATAAGAAAACAAAGCACCGCAGAGACAACAATAGAATGGGTAGGAAAGACTGAACCACGAATAAAATTGCATCTTTCAATTACAAATTCCCATCTTATTCCACTTTGAAGCAAACAACAAACGAATAAATACCAACAAAATGACAAGTGCATAACGAAATGAGAATAACAAAACGGAATGTAAAAGCACAGCATAAGTGTAACCTGTCAATATAAGAAAAGAAAAAAAAAAAAACACGAAATAAGAAAGAACCAAATTGAATTTGAAATCGTAAAAATGCAGTACATCAACAAAACTGATAAATGTCACTTATTAAGAAAATCGCGCGCGCCATATTCCAGTCAAATTGGAATAACACCGCTAAAAACATAAACAAAAGATAAATAAAGAAAAAAAAAACTATTGGCAGAACGTTAAAAGTTTGAAATTATATTTAAAATTACTTACACTAGGATCTGTCCACATTTTTCAAATAACAAATTCACACCTCTATCCTGATGACAGTTACACACGTCATTGTGTTGTACAATTTCAAATATAACTCAAAAATTTTCTTTTTCCACTTTCAAAGTACAATTTTTTTTTAAAAAAACAAAAATTCTTTTTAAACTTTTTATATAAGTCACAGTGATTTTTATATTTTCACAGATTTTTGTTTCTTCTGTTTTAGACACGATGAAGATTCATATCAACTGTCAAAAGTTGTATTTATGTCACTTTCTTTGGATTCAAAACAAAAAAAAAATAATCACTCGCTGGTAGTTTTTAAAAAGTTAGAAAACAATTTTAGATATTTTTTCTTAACTTTATTAAATTTATGACACAAAATTTCAATTTGAAATAGAGATTATTTTCTGTTGACAATTTCATCGAGTGTTTTATTTACGAAATTTACGTACGATAGGTTGTGTGTCGTCGACCAAAAGACTCTTGGATGGATATCTACGAAATATAATTTTTAGCTTTCAGGCAAATTTTGAGAGACGTACTTCCGCAAGCCGTCCAATTTCATGAAGTGCACAGGCCATACTAGTTTTGCTCTACTCCACCATTTGGATGTTTTGCTTGCGCGCACCGCACATACACACAGTATCTACAGCAGCAGCAGCAGCAAGTCGAACGAACAAACCAGACTCGAAAGCAATAATATCAAAATCGTACGATAGAGGTCGCTAGTATCTATTTGTTGGGTAAAACTGAAAAACATACAAAAACAACAACATGCAGACGTTTGCGAAGCAGTGTGCCGAGCAACGAACGACGAACGGAGCCAACGACTACAGTCGCGCAGAGGTTTGCTGGGAAATAATATTCTCTCGTATCTTGTGCCGAGAATGCTCTGTGTTGGTTGGAAGATACAATTTTTTGATATAAATTCGGATTCAGGTACATTTTCGAGTTTGCACGGGTGTGCGTGTGTATCTATGTATGTGTGTGTGCGGATCTGTGAATCGCTCTTTATCCATTATAAACCAGAACAGAGCATACAGCAGGGGGTAAGGTGGAGAGAGTATTGTGAAAATAAAAAGCAGCAACCAACAGAGTTGTAGCGTATAGAGGTTGCTGTGTTGATGTGTATTCGTATCTATGTGGGCATTTTTATTGTATGAAGGCGATTGTGTCGAGAGTGTGTGTGAGCTTGTGCGTTTGCCAAGGCGTATCTATATACGTACCTTTGTGCTCGTACATACTCTACTGATGAGGAATATTTAATTTTGTTCCCTCGAAGCTCGAATCGGGTTGAACAGCAGCAGAGGCAAAAACAGCACAGATGCCTCCTTGTATCCAGGGCTGGCACTTTCACAACAACCGTAGTATATCATTACGACTTTTAGGTTTTTAGACGACATCGCAGCTAGCGGTGTAGCCACTTAATTTTATTTAATATAAAGTTAATCTTAAAAATTTGGTTGTGATTTTGTTTTTAAGATTCATTGAAAATAGTTTTTTTTTTTTGAACCGAGATCACGAGCTTCAAACTAGATTTAGTAAGAGAAGATTGAAAAGCTCTGTGAAGCAGAGTATATCTTAACTTAAATAGTTTGTTCAAAATATTTTGTTTCCCTCAACATTTTTTGTGAATAAGTCTCAATGCAACTTTTCCTAGTTTCTGCCACTATTAATAGTTGTACTTAAGGAGCAACACTGATCTAACGCAGTGTTATAATGCGAGAGGTCTATCTTGAAGCCTTTTCTTCAGAGTGTTCTGATTATATTGCTCATAACTTATTCAAATAAATTAATATAAAAAGAATTAAATCCTGCGAATAAAATGAACGCCAATAAGTCGATACCAAATTCTTAGTCCGAATGAGGAATCCACCCATGGAGCCAAAAATACATCTTATCTCGTTTCAAACCACTGTACAATCTTTCCATTCATATCCTCATCCTTTTGATCGATCTGTGAAAAAAGCACTGAAATTTAAGTCCTAACCTCATGAGAGGCAGATGATTATAAGCAAACATTTAAAAAAAAAAACGTATTAACAGTACGAATGACGCGTTAGTGGAGATACGGCGAAGATTCAGCCTCGGAAACCGCTGATACTTCGGTTTGACGAAGCAAATGGCTTCAAAACGCCTAATTCCTAAGACGAAATGTTTGCTCTACAAAACTTTGATCCTGCAAGTTCTACTTTATGGACGAAAAGGATGAAGGCAGCACTGTCGAGAGAATAGTTCTTCTGTGAATATTTGGCATGCGAAGAGGGCGTATGGACCAGAAGTTACTACCGCGAAAATCATGAACTGTTTCAGGACTTGGATGTAGTACAAAAAAAAGTCAAAATACGACAGCTTCACTAGCTCGGCAACATCGAGCAAAAGGAAAATAACGCTAGGGCAAGAGAAGAATGAAACTCCGTTTTAAGGATCAAGTGATCACGGATGCAAGGAGCGTTTTGCCTATTTAACTCGGAGTCAGAAAATCCTTATTTTTGACGCCAGAGTGACCCGCCTTGAACATAGTTCGATATGGCTCTGAACGTGTAGCTCCACTCCATGCAAATCAAAATGTCCTTCTAGTTTAGCTCTTAGAAAAGTTGTGCGACAAAATTTGTGTTTTTAAATATCGGGTGACAGAGGAACCAGGTTCAGAGGGTCTAAGTATCCAAAAGAATTGCCGTTGGGGTTTTTTTTAAAGTTAAGAACAGTCTTTCTTCAAAATGAAAAAAAAAGGAGAGGAAAGACGAAACAACAGAACGATTTACCGCAAAGATGTTGAGGGAATCTTAAATCTTTTTCAAACTGAAGGCTTATGCAGTAAAAGATTTTGGGCTTAAAATCAACTCCTGCGATTAAATGTTGTTTGCGTTTTCTACTTCAATCGAAACTACCACAATAATAATAAAAGTGTCAGCCCTTACTACTTGAACAGTTGAAGAGATAAATTTGATACTATTTTACTACTATTTAACATTGAGCTCGATTTCTTTTTGGTCCTTCGATCTCGTTTATCCTAAGGATTAACATTTAGCGTTTCAGAAATTGTTGATTCTCCAAAGTCATCAGGATCAGGCCGTAGTTTAGCTGGAATGCTCCACAGTAAGATTTTTAATTATTTTTGAGTGTTCAAAGTATTTTAAAATATAAATATTCATGCAGTTTTAGTAGGAAATTTGTACAAAATAATATGATGTTTAATTGGAAATCTCGCGCTTATATAAACAGTTATGAACACACTTGAGAAATTCTCTAAAATGACGCCTCCTATTGAGTATATTCATGTATTATCAGTGTGCAGTTTACTAAACTGGCTAAATTAAACCGTCGTATCTGGTTCCTGGACCGCGGGAGCACAGAAAAGCATTTATTTAACATTTTTTTGTGTTTGAAAACTTTTATAAAACTTGCAGGAGGTAAATAGCAATATTACGAGGATATACTAGCCATAAGAACGATTCTTGGGGCATTCGAAGATGACATCTCTTTCTGTATATGCGAAAACCAGTTTGAAAATAAAGGGTTTTTCAATAAGAGCGGTTTTGGGTTTCAATTCTTTATTCCTGTGAAAGTACGTTCGATGCCATTATGTATGGAACTCGATATCTTTTACATGGTCACCACGGGCACGCTTGCAGAAGTGCAGACGCTGAACCCAATTTTCGACGGATTTCAAGCATAAATCGACCGATACTGCTGCAATTTCACGTTCGATATTCGTACGAAGTTCATCAATCGTCGCTGGCTTGTTGGCATAGACTATAGACTTGACGGAAACCCACAGGAAATAGTCTAACGGCGTCAAATCGCACGACCGAGGCGGCCAAGCGACTGGACCATTTTGTGAGATAACACGTTCTCCAAACTTGCGTTCCAATAAATTGATTGTGACATTCGCTTTGTGGCTTGTGGCGCCGTCCTGTTGGAACCACATGTCCTCCAAGTCCATATCATCCAATTGGGTCCAAAAATATTCGGTTATCATTGAACGGTAGCGATCCCCATTCACAGTAACGTGCTGGTCTAGATCATCACGGGAGATGTACGGCCCATAAACCACACCAAACCGTAATTTTTTCGGAATGCAATGATGACTTATGGAGTACGTGTGGATTGCTGCCTGACCAATACCGCATATTTTGTTTATTGACGGAGCCATTGAGCCAGAAATGAGCCTCATCGCTGAAGATGATTTTTCGATGAAAATCCGAATCATTTTCAAGTTGTTGCTCAGCCCAATTCACGAACATACGACGCTTCTCGTGGTCAAGCGGGTTCAGTTCTTGCGTCAATTTAATTTTGTAAGGATGTAGGCGAAGATCTTTTCGCAAAATTCGCCATTACGACGTCACAGAGATGCTCAACGCTTGAGAACGACGTGTGAGAGACACATTTGGACTTTATGCAACTGAAGCCTCAGCGGCAGCAATATTCTCGACACTACGGGCACGATTATCACGAGCATAAATTGGACGTAGCGCTCTTTACGTGGAGGCCACTGACTCCGAATTTCGGTAATAAATTTTAATAATTCCGACTCGTTGTTGGCTCGTATATCTTTCCATTATAAAATGGCAAACCTTACTGAAGAGAAATGTCAAAAGAGCGTCAAGAAATATGGCGTCGTTTGCTGTCCCTGTCGCTCTATTTTTGTAGCGTCCCTGTTGAAAAACCCTTTAGTAACAAAAATAAAACGAGCAAAGCGAAGTGTTTAAAGCTTCCGAGATTGGCTTTACCTTAGAATTTTTCAACTTATTGATTACATGGCAAATGCATACCTCTAAGAGTTCAAGCTTTGATAGAATGCTTCAAAGGCTGCACGCATCAATACTGCATTTGGAGAAGATATCCTCGATGATCGAAACGTTCGACGTGGTAATATGAGCCAGGCAAGACCAAAGACTGTCGACTCGATAGCCGTGCTGGAGGCAGTTGTCTCAGCCTCAGTTAGTAATATTGCGCTGGATTTGGAAGTACATCTTTATATATTCGGCACCATTCCGAAATACAAATACTGAATCAGATTATAGGCCAAAATATTGTAAAGAAATAAATAAACGGGAGGCTTCCAAAACGACACGTCTATGTTTTTCTTTTTGCTATACAAATTAAATCCCTCAGTGAGTCCGCTCTAAATGATTAGGGCCC
The DNA here is from genome assembly GCA_963555765.1 of Orthonevra nobilis. Lineage (NCBI taxonomy): Eukaryota > Metazoa > Arthropoda > Insecta > Diptera > Syrphidae > Orthonevra > Orthonevra nobilis. The sequence goes on along the minus strand of OY743227.1, from coordinate 71,636,434 downwards.
TTGAAGTTTTGTATACTCCGGATCCAGGGTCAAGCCTTCGCGGATGATAGGAAGCCTGGTCTAAGCAAATGGTAACCCTTAGACTCAGATCTCGAGTCATCTTCCGAAAACAAATTTGAAGGAGGGTTACCAAGACCCCTTGTGTCACCTTACCTGCTCCACCACTGACGTATGAACACAAAACACTTTTTTATATACATACAAACAAATTATTTTTGTCAGTGTATTCCGGTGTATGTGAGTATTTCACTCGTTATGTTCAATTTTCATCTATCTACGAACGCTTTCTTGGCCTCGTCGATGTCGACGGTCCCAAAGTATCTACACCACTGGGTATGCGGAGCCAAAGCCACAGCCAGAGCTGCTGTAAACGTCACATGCGATTATTTTAATATTTTCCCTTTGCTGTTGGACTGTTGTGAGTTCGAGATTTCTGGGTACAGAACACAGTGGAGTGTTGTTGTTGCCCACAAATATTGCCGTAGAGCTGTTTCGCCTTCCTCCCCACGCAACGCCCTGCGCTCCCATATGTATAACCTGTACACAATGACTGTGGCATGGGCAAAAGCGGGAAGGGGATATGTACGAGTATGATATTTTTGTTGCGATATAATGACAACGGAGAAACGACACGCAGCAGCAGCGGCAGCTACAGTCACAGACCTTACGAGATACTATGGAAAAGCACCGAGCCGAGCATTGTCGTTTGGACGGGTTGTCTGACGATTAGGCAACTGTTGGAGAGGCAGAGAGGCGGAGAGGCAGTCTGTCAGTCAGTTAGCTAGTCAGGCGGGCTAGGCCGCCCTTCCCGCAGTGTATGGTTTGGGGTTTTGTACGAACGACGATGAAATGAAACTGCTGCCTCTGCTGCTTTGCCATTTTGCTGTGTGTTGTGTTGTCGCTCACTGGATGTATCCAATGGATTCATCGTTTCGTCGTCGTCGTATCCGTATGTAGTACGGGTTTTGGGTCGGCGGTAGTGTATCTATCTATGTGTGCATACTACATATATTTTGGCTCTAGGTGGCTCCCTATGTGCATAAGCTTGTGCTGCGGCCATGATGCCAGCAAGTGTACGATGTTGTATGACTATCTACCCAGCTAGCTATAAATCCATATCTATAGGTTACAGAGCTATCACTGCTACTGCTGGTGTGTTCTTGTTGTTGGGTTTTGCTGCCTGCCTGCACGTACGTCGACGAGTTCGGATTTTATGTGAAGGTTGGATGATGGTTTTTTTTTTCGTATTTTTTTGTATTTTGATTTTTCGTCTTGGATTTGGACTTTTCGGTGCGCTGCGTTGCCTTGTATAATTTCACCAAAGCGGCCAATAGATGACTGTATGACGAAAAGTTTCCAGATTGAATATCTGTTGTGGCGGTTATTCGGCGGCGTACTTTATTTGTGAGTTCGCTCGCCTTCACTTCGCCATCGTTTGTATGACTGACTATTGTCGGCAGTTATTTGTAAAATGATTCAACGATTTGAATTTGAATCTTGAATCATCAACGTTGTCGTTGGCACAATTCGAAGTGACGAAGAAAGTTTGTCCTTTTTGTGTTGAGATACTATGTACATGAATGCAGTGTGTATGGTGGCGGCTCCTTAAGAATGCAGTTGCAGTGCAACAGTAGAAAGCTTTAAGTACGCAATTTAGATTGGAAATTTCCACGGTGCGCGAAATTTGCGAAGAGACCGTAGTTGAGTTCGGTGTGTGATCTTGGATTCAGTTTGGTTTCGTTGGGTTACACAACGTGACGGTATGGCAACGGTTGCTCTGGTCATCTGGCTTTCCATTCACGTAACGGTATTTGATTAATTGAGCTTTATAGAAATGTTATATTTATTATTTTGATTTAATTTTAATTTAGTAGGTAGGTATCTGGACGTTAAAATTGAGGAGGAACGAAACTAGAAATTAATTTCCATTGGTTTGTTGTTGTTGATGTTTGTTTTTATTTACAGCAGAAAATAGAAGTTGACTGAGTGGTCCAATAGGAAGAGTTTTTCGCCTAAAACATTTCCACTCTTTGGTCAAATATTGTCGAATTGTCAAACTTTATTAATAAATTTGTTTATGTTTCAAAAATACCGAGCTTAAAGTTCTGATCTGTACCGAAATGGCCATAAATATTTGTCTTAGAATGTGCAGAAAATATACCATATAGGACATTTTGGGGCAAAGTGTTGTTTGTCCAGATTTTTTGACAGAATTTTTTTCAGACAACTTTTTTATACAACTCCAACGCAGTTCGCAAGTAACATTGAGACAAAATCATCATACGACAGGGCTTATTTGGTCATGGGGTGATCCAAAGTTCATGAGCTCCTAAGGCTCGAAAAATATTACAGCCTGTTTATACCTTATTTATACAATACTCATAAGCATCTGATGTGTTCTGCAGTTTGTTTTAAGAACCTCAGATTTATTATAGATTTTCACTGGGTTCCGGCAAAAAGATGCGGGGTCACACAGTTTCCTTAACCATTTTCTTAGATGACAACAGTCTGTCGAGCTATTTGGATACGAAAACGAATTAGGTCTACACGCTTATTGAAGAAGAGGAGTTGGTCTTCAATTTATTGAAGGTAAAACATTATATGTAATAGGACTACCGGTTGAAAATCTATTACTCTGAGATGAATTTTGACCATGACAGCTGTCACATCAGAAACTTCATGTCATTGTCTAATTATTTCAGTCTAGGTTATTGGTCATTAGTGAAAACACACAAGTTTTTGTAAAGCCGGAAAATGTCTACATTCGTGCCATCATTAAAGAAAAAAACAACCGAAGCGCATCAATTGCTTACCGAAGCTTACCCGGGCTATACTATAGACGTAAGAATGTGTCAGCGGTGGTTTAAGCGGTTCAAAGGTGGTGATTTCGACACCGAAAACAAAGAACGCCCCGGCCAGGTGAAAAAGTTTGAAGACCATGGATTGGAGGCATTGCTCGATCCGCCACAATCGCAAGAAGAACTTGCAAAATCATTTGGCGTCGTTCAGCAAACCATTTTCGATCGTTTGACATTGGGTGCCGTATGAATTGAAGGCACGAGACGTCGAACGCCAATTTTGCATGTCCGAAATGCTGCTTGAACGCCACAAAAATAAGTCTTTTTTGCATCGAATCGTCACTGGTGATGAAAAACGGGTACATTACGATAATCCAAAACTTCGGGCAACGTATGAATACCCCGGACATGCCTCAACATCGACGGCCTGAAGATTATGCTGTGCATTTGGTGGGACCAGAAGGGTGTTGTGTATAATGAGCTGCAAAAATCGAATGAAACAATCACAGGCGAGGTCTACCGACGACAATTGATGCGTTTGAGCCGAGCACTGAAGGAAAAACGGCCGGAAACGGTCGCAAGACACGATAAAGTTATTTTGCAACATTAAAATGCTCGGCCACATGTTGCAAATGTCGTCAAAACTTAGCTTGAAACGCTCAAATGGGATGTCCTATTCCACCCGCCGTATATTCCAAACCTTGCGCCATCCGATTACCATCTCTTCCGATCGATGCAACATGCCCTGGCTGACCAGCACTTCCGTCATTTCGATGATGTCAAAAAATGGATCGATTCGTGGATTGCAGCCAAACCGGTCGAATTTTTCAGAACGGGTATCCATGAATTGCCAGAAAAATGGGAAAAATATGTGGCTAGCGATGGGCAATACTTTGAATATTGAATTTATATCTATTTTTCATCAATAAAGCATTGATTTAAAAAAAAACGACATTTTCAACCGGTAGTCCTATTAAGTATACATTTTCGAATTAAAATTGATTTTTCGAACTCCGTCACAATGGACAGTTACAACATTGACGTAGTAAAGAAGTTTGTTTATCGCAGGACAAATTTTTACTGCTCTTGACAACACACATCTTTTCAGTTCTACTATACTAGTAACCAGTACTAACTACCTCTGCAGTTGATGTAGTAATAGCAACCACGGCAGTCAATCCTGTACCAGTAAAAATGGAAATCGATTCAGCATTAGAAAGAAGTGGTTTCTGTGCGATTTTCCCTGCTTACCCCATTAACTTCCCATTTGATGATTAAAGGAAACTATTACTGGTCGGTAAGATAAGTTTAGATCTCATTTGCACTCGAAGAACGAAGAAAGTTTGGTTTACCTTAACTGTATTGGTTAACGAAATCTGAATAGTTTCGTCTTCATATCCATAAGCGCATCTTTTGCACGTATTACTACTTAAGTGCACATTCGCGTGGCAATTTATTAAGGTCCAATTGATGTTCGTGGTTTTAATTCAGTACAGACCTTAAAGAACTGATTCTAAGGCTACCCTTGTCTTTGTTTCTTTCGCTTCGATTTTCCCATATCTCAAAATTCAAAGTATTTGACTCCATCACCACTTGACTTTTTCCTTCTATGCCTGGGAGAATGCTAATAATCTGTCTTAACTGCATTTTATAGAAGAGAATAAATTCTAAAAAATTCAAATTTTGGCAAAGGTATAGAGTCAAAATGATTCAAAAGTACATAGTTTCAGTCAAGAGGTTTCTACCACCTCTTCCTTCCGAGCTGAGGAAAAGTTTAGCATATGATCTGTTTTTTTTCTGATAAATAGATAGCTCAAGATGATCACATTCAGTCCGGTTTTGTTTACAAATTTTGATAGTTCTTTCCAGATCGTTTTCGATTGATTGTATTTTTCTGTAAAGATCTCTAGGACTTGGTTCATGATGAGAAACCACAACAGTGGTAAACACACTTGACCTTCGGACGTTGTGATCTTCCTTACAGTGTTTTTTGATGTACGAGTTATGCAATTTTATCCATGAGTTTAAACTTTATACTGGTGGCTCCACAACTACCTGAATGATGTTTTAATGCGTCAATTTTGCAGAGGAAAAGTATAGGTTGAAAGGTTTCACATTTCTTAAATAATTTTCAAAGCTCTGTCGTGGGAACGAGGATCAAGAAATAGAAAGCGAGGCAACTAAAAATGTGCCTCAACTGAATACTGTTTTGGGAGGAACTTGACAGGGTCATAAAACAGCGTCCAACATCGAGAAATAAACTTAGAGAAATCGTGCAAGTAGATCAATAACATTGGAAAATATGAATATGTCGATCGATTGATTTTCGACCAAATTGGCACCGAAGGTGGATGGAAGGAGGTGGATTTTGGACGAATATGAGGACGAAGAATATTCTATAATCAAACTCTTTTTTGTTGATAGGATAATTAAATTAAGTCAATTGACTAAATAAACATAATGTTGATGAAACTATTACAATCATTTTTGATATCAAAATTGAACAGAAAAAAATATGGTATGATTTTGTCCAGGAACTTATGAACGGCAATGTATTTGTTTTTGCATATGTTTGTGTCTTATAAGGAACTTGAAAGTTATTTATAAAATGGACTTTTAATTAATTGAACAAATGATAAAGTTCCTTTTTTTGTTATAAAATTTCTCCCGCCCAATCGAAATTAATCAAAACCTTTTCAGATGTTCATTTTGCACATGCGCTTCGAATCAGACTTATTTAGGTTCGATAACTTGATTTGTTCTCTCGTACTTAGGCAAAACAATGCAATCCGACTCCTGAAAACTCGATACAGGGGGATTGGTTAAAATGTTGCATTCCGAAAATCGGACCCATTGCAAGACCTTCCAGGTTGAAAGTTAACCTGGGCAGTCTACTTCGATTCTTAAGGTCTGATTAAAGTTTCATTAGCGGTGACGTTTTTGTTTAACGTCGAACGAAAGTGTGGACAGGCGACTTTACTCAAATGAAGACGACGCAAGTACCTCAGGGAAATGTCTTCGGTTCAGTAAACGGTATTACGGTATTAGTCCGGAAAAAGGAGGAAGACATGTTAAGGTAGCCCCAGTAGTTTTGTTAGTTAAAAAAGGAAGAGAAGGTCTCCGTCTTTGTATCCTCATATCAGAATAAAATTATGTCTACGTAAAGGTCTAGCGGCTAACATATGCTTAATGTTAAATAAGATTCTGTAGTTTTGAGGTATATTTTAGGAAAACGAAACTAATAATGCATAGACCAATAGTAAGTTCATCCGCAGAGTTAGGTTTAAGGTTAAGCTTAATGAGCGAAGAAAGTAAAATCAGTATAGTTAGTAGCTAATAGCGCTCAATAGGTTAAAATATCGAATTTAGAAAGTCTTGTTTTGGAGACTTCACTATTTTTAGACCATGTTTATGTCTGAAATAATTTCATAGAAGAGGCATAACAACTTGTGGTTATGTTAGTACATGATATTAAGCTTGCGAAAAATTTCTTTAAGGTCGCAAATAAAGCTTGGAAATGGCTAAAAAAACAATACAAAGAATGTCAATTATTACGCTGTACTTTTGAAATAGTTTAGGCCATTGTCGAAAAATGAACAGTGGCCAATTCTTATCAGCTGTGGGCCGCAACAATGGCTTTACTACTCGTTATAGGAGATATAGTAAATGAATGTTAGATCCGACTACATTATTGTCTTCATTAAACCTCTAGAAGGTTTGATTGAAAAGTATCTGTTCTTAATGCCAGATATCGCGGTTTTCACCAAACGAACACATGTTTTGCTATTTGAGATGGCGGGTTTCTAGTTCGAACGAGTGCAGAACTCGTTAATGGTGTCATCACAATGGATTCTGCGGTTTTACCAACCGCATATTTTATCCAACAAAAATATGCGCATTTGTGACCTTTCAAGTACTCATTGGACCTTTAAGGTAACAAGCGTCCGGAACAGTGGATTTTATTCACCAGACGAACCTTCCAAAAAGAAGGCAATTCACAAACCTTTTATCATGACTCGGCAATATTCCGGTTGATCTCCATCTTAATTGCCTGTTTCGCAGAGTACAAAATATTTTGTGGGAGATTAAACAAGTTTTAGCACCTTTGGCAGAAGTGTGTCCAGATATAGACCCACGAAAAATGTTGCGTCAAATTAGCCGCAAACGAAAGACAGACCAAAAGACAAAATACCATTCAAGTCCAGCATAGTCGCACATGGAAAACATTTAACATGGAGAATATAAGCTTTCCTCATCCAAAATTACGTGCAGGTGTTTAGTATAGAACTGAATAATGCCCAGGATTACAAAAACTAAGACTTTATATTAAGCAAACCTCACACCTCTTCTTAAACGTATCACGATCTATTGTTAACGACGCGACGTCACACATTCATTCTCAAACAAAACGCTACAAGTTGCATCTAAATCATCCATCCATCCATCAGTCTATCCGTCCACCAGACAATTTGATTTACAACCCTCCACTGTGCTGGGCAGAAAAACGACAACAAAAAATCTATCAAACTAGAGGGAAAATTCTAGACTATAGCCCCTTTTGCGAACGGATTCAAGTGCATCTAGACCGCGCGAGTTCCAAATGACATTGTTGAAACGATAATCCGCCGCGCCGTTAGGGGAGATAAAAGAAGAGCCATGAAAAGGGAAAGGGTCCCTCGTGGTCCTGGCCCAATCCATCCATAGCGTTCATGCCAAAAAAAAATGCACCAACCACCCTCATCGACGCACGACGACGTGATGGCAAACATCATTCTTGTCGTCGTCGTAGAGAGTCAATCCATCCGATGGCATCGACATCAGCGCGCGGGAATTCAACATAATTCTACGCACTCGAATGAGAATGAATGAATGAATGATTGGGAAAACTTTCAGTTCCGAGTTTCTCGCATTCGAAGACGCGTGTTGTGTTCTGGTCCGCACTCTACGAGCACGAACTGCGAACTACGATTTCCCAAAAAATATCGAGACGCCCAAATATCGGGCTGGCGGGCAGCAGGCACACGTGCATGAGGCATTATTCCCGTTTTATTTTTCCACAGATACTCGTACCTAGATACATTTATTTTCTTTCATTTGATTCATCTTTTTGATTAATGGAAACTTGTTGCCGCTGAGTCTTTGTCGAGCCACGATGATTCGTGGGCAAGGAGAGTGCTCCCCCCAGAAGCACATGGTTGGTAGAAGAAGTTCGAAGAAGAAAATTATATTTTTTCATGTTTTTTGGGCTTCAGTCCGGCGTAAGTGTGCTTTCGAGAGAGTCCGAGGGTAGAACGAACATAAGCGCATTAGTTGTCCCCTAACTGCAGTGCTAAAGTGGAAACATCCAAAAACAACCCTTATGCTTGATCCGAGAAGAAGACGGTGTCTTCTTTTTCCCTTCTGAATTTCTTTCTTAACGGATAGAATTGGAAATTTCCACAAGGAGGCGGGTGTCTTCTGTGTTTATTAGAGTTCTGTGTTTTGGGTTGCTCGGGTGGAGTGGATGGCTTCTCTGAATTTTGGCAGAAATTTAATCAGAAATTTCCAACGATTTGGGTGGGTGAGGGTTGCTCCTACCTTCGTGTACTTCTCAATAGTGGTTGGCATCCTACACACTCTGTTTCGGTGGTGGCAGTGTGGTTGGTGATATTTGTTGTTGTTGTTGTTGTCTTCGCAAAGGAGCACAATACAGAGGAGGATACAGGGTGTCAATAAAAGCGTCAAGCTTAAAACCAAATACGAGTCTCAAAACATAATCAAAATTTGTTGTTTCTCTTTTAGTGATAATCCTTAACCTATGGATTTTTTTTTATAATTGTCACTCTCTCTCAAGGGGTTATGATAACCCTTATCAAGCATTTTACACAGCATGCAGAAGGTATATTCTTACGGTTTGAAATTCAGATTTATTTTGGTTTCGATTGCGAATTGAGACGAAGAATTTTATATCAACTTAATTTCGTTCTTTCAATTCGCAGTATTTTTTATCGTCACTAGTTGTTATAACAGCAAATACAATTTTTGTGTTTTGGAAGACATCGTCTTCATAAAAACGAACTTGGAACTCCAGCGCCGCATATTTGATCACAACGGCAATTTGAAAATCTTAATGAAACTTGAAGACTTACTATACATCATTCGAAGCTGGGAGTTTCCAAATTATCCCGCTGAAAGGCAGACGCTTATCAAACTGCGCCTCTCATTCGGTAAGTAGATGGTGACAAATTTTTGACTGTCTGATCATCATGTTTCTCTGTCTTTATTCATGATAAACAACATCGTTGCAAACCATGAAAACCGCGAGCATTGCATTCTTTTCGACTGAAAACGAGTTGTTTTGCTTTAGTTTTTTGTAAATTTCGTTCCTTCTTTTAATGCCTGGAATGCGTTTTCTCTCATACTGGATCTTGCTTTTGATGCACGAGCATCAGCTTTTGTACCGAAATATCTTGAGCTATCCACCAACATCACGGTGTACATCACTGATTGGTCAACGTCGACGGACTTGCGACCGCTTTTGAAGTGTTTGTGCGGTACATCGATTGAGAATCGTTACCGGAATATATCCAAATCCAAGCATGGTTGTTTCGAAACTGATGTTATTTTTTAAATCGTACAAAATCCTTTGAGCTTTCGAAAGCGTACACAAATGTCAAGATGCGACCCTTAAATTTGGGGGGAATTATAATGATGGCTCAAATGACCGAAAGCGCCATACGGTGATCAGACGTAAACCTTTTTATCAAGATAGTATTGCAGTATTGGACCTCAAGCTGGCACAAGAGTAAAAGAGTATAAAATAGAAGCCGCATTTGTACTGCTATCAAACAGACGGATAGGCGGGCAATGACTTGATATTTCACTCCAGAAATTTTCGAGGAAGTTCCGGAAGATTCGTAAAAAGCATCCAGCATTCCGATGGTCAGTTTGCGCGGAAATTGGGCAGTTAAGGACGAATGAAAGCTTTATAGATCAATGCCAAATCTAATGGATTAAAAAGAGACTTGTTTTAGTTTTGAGGAAAGGAAGGTGAATCCTTTAAGCGCTTCCATTGGCTTCCTTTTCAACAATTACATTAAATTTAAGTTTTTCGATTTAACCCTAGTTGATAATTTAATTGAATTTGGTTGACATTCGCTGTCGCCAAAGGCTCGCCTTATCGAGTAGTCGTTAAAGAATGAGCGTCGTCCGTGAGTGAAAGAGACAAGGTATTTAATAAATATAAGAGTAAAGGATCGGAAGGAAGACTGAGTCGTAGGGTACATCAACCTGTAGTTGAAGCATCCTTAAGGATCAATTTTTATAGATCGAGAATATGCGGACATAAAACGGGTGATTTCATCGGTATTTGAGAAAATTAGATTACCCCCTAGTTGTTGTCCCAGATAATATAGAACTTGGGATTCGGAAAAAATTGTTTGTCTTATATACATAGGAAAGCGGACTGACAAATACACACTTTCATTATAGACTAGACAAGACCATGGATTGCTGGTGAAGCGAACACTCCAATTCTTTTCGAGAAAGACTAAAACGATTAACTGCCTTAGGTACAGAAATGTTTGCCCCATTTTTTTGTCTTTTTAGAATTAAACAGCCGTCAAAATGAAATTATAGACTTTACTGGCCTGCCTTTTCAGAATTCGGTTTTCGTACGAGCGTGTACGACGCCATAACGCTAAAAAGAGCGCGATTCACGTCAAAACAGGGGCGTGACTATTTTAGTGGCGAAATTTATCGATCACTTTATCTGATGAAAGCTTGCTGAATTGCCTCAGTACTATAATTGATGGTACCTTCTAAAACTTAAGGTTGACGAGACTGAACTTGAACTGCCTGCAGAGGATCAGGTCCACCAATGACGCAAATCGAAAGACGTTTCCCACTCCTGACAGTAGCAACAATTTTTCGCAAAAATCTTAAGTTCAATCAGTGTTAAACGTGACACCCTGTTTACAGAATCTACTCAAAAAAAAAAAACCATCCTGCTATAGATGCTTGTATGTGTATATACATAAGGTAGGTGTAAAGAGATACAGACACAAGCATTGTGTCTTAAAGCATTGTTCCAATGAGAAAATGTTGTTTGTTGGACAGGGATTGAAGAGGGGGCGTAGTGGCAAAGGATATACAGAAGGATGAGAAATTTGTTGAAGCATCAACAGCACTGTGTTATAGTAGAAGAGGAGAAGGATATCCTTGAAGCCGTAGAAGAACAAGCATCAGTAGTAGTAGAAGCATCAAATACAAGAGCTAGAAGTATAAGGGGAGCTCACTGTACCAGATATCTAATGATTTTCATTCCTGGTATATTTTCCTTCTTGTGTTTTTTCCTTTTATTTTGTTTTTGTTTTTATACAGACCCTGCTATCGGGGATGCTGTGTGTGAGGTTTAAGTTGGCTCTGCCGCTGAGGGGTGGAAATTGGTGTTAGTCACCAACGTTGGTGGCTGCTTTCAAATGAATAATGTAGGTAGGATTCAGTTTTCTATCCACTCTGAAGGACGTGGGTAAGTGGACTCTTTTTGTGTTTTTTTTTTCTGCAACCTTCCTACCTTACTCATTCTGTTTTTTAAGTTAACAGTTGCATCTGAGATGTTTTGGTAATTTGAAAGTTGGAGTTAGAGTTTCGCAGGTTGTTGAGGTTAAAACATTCTGGCGATTTTCGATTTTAGAATTTTACATATATTACACAAAACTATATAATACCTTTTGTTTTGTTAGTGATCTCTGCTGTGTGTGAGGAAGGCTATTTTAAGATGTGGGAAAGAGGTCGGATTTATTTTTTTTTTTTTGTATGAAATGGTTGACCTATTACCCAAAATACGTTAAGAGGATGACATTATTTCTTAATGTATAATTTTATAACTTCTTGAAACAAATTTCGAGTGCGGAACGATCTTTTTTAAGGCTCTGATTGTGTGAACGTTTTTGTTTTATAAATTGTACAGGTGTTCTCATATGTACATACATCTTCTCCTTTAAACGAAGAAAAAAACATAACTTTTTGGCGGGACAACTTGTGCCCCGCTTCACAATTTCCAGAAGCTTTATTTTGACAGGTAAACTCTTTGAAGGAGTGTCAAACACTCGCGAGTGATCTCTGTTTGAAAGATAGACGTCAGTCTTTCCTTTCTAATACCCCCATTTTAAAAACGGAAAGCAGATACACAATTTTGAAAGAAGATGGGAGACATTGCGTGCAAATGCCTCAGAATTTCCACCTCCAAACTTATAAGGGGAGGTCCAATGTCTTTGTACAAAATGAAGAGGGGGACGATGCAGATCTCTTATAATTCCCGCTTCTGTCGAGCTGGTGGCATATATCTTGATGGCGTTTCAGCAGCTTGAGAAACATAATCCGGGTACCTGATAGCCAGTGTTCGGTGGTCAGTCACCAATGAAACTGAACAGAACAAGTAAAGAAGAAGATAAGTAAAAACTCCATCACAATCACACGGCATCTAAAGTGTGCAAAAACAAGTGGTAAGCACGGACTCAAACCGGCAGAGGGAAGCCGTTGAGGCCCTTAGGAGGAGACATATTTTGTGTGGTTCCAAGTACATATTTGTATTTGTATACTCTGGGGGCTCACTCTGTATTGCTACTCTAAAGTCAAGTAAATGCGAAAGTTTCAAACTTTGCGTATATCGTTCGAGTCTCGCATGTCAAATGTCAGCAAAAAATTCTGTTAAAAGCATTCTTGTGGTTTAAATTGTTTGTATTTTATTGTATTTGGTGAAAGAGGTAATAAATTAATGAAATAAAATAATGGACAGTGTTGCACTTTGGTTTGACATATTAGAGATAAATCCAATATAATGGAACTTAGCGACCAAAGGTAAGAACATGGAAGATTTAAAATTAAAGCAAGTTAACATTTTGTTCTTTATTCACAGCGTCGTCAAAAACTTCAGACTTTTTAAAGACGCTTTTTTGTATGTACTGAATTGCATTGACAGCGAACTGCATACAGCAATTCCCAACATAATAAAAGTGTCTGCGACTTAAAAATATGTAAAGCGCAAGGAGGGTATCAACATCAAATTGGACAATCTGTCTTGTCCACTTGGAACTCGCCCTATATTTTACAAAATGTTTGAGTAGAATAATAAAAAAAAATGTGTTAAATAATAATCTTCAGCTTTGTTTTCGATTAGAAAAGAATGCAAAATCATTTAATACTTTCATTTCCTAAGAAAACAAAACAGCTAATCTCACCGTCCGTAAACAAAATAGCAATCGAATCAAACGTTGAGCATTCGAATGAGTTTGACGCTTAAAATCGCAATGCAGGGTTCCAAATTTTTGAAAAGAATTCAAAAACCAAGTTGGCAACCTAAGACTGTTCGATAGTAGCACATTTGTATTTGCTATTCGCATTAGAGAGTGCGGATTTTGCGAATTCGAGTGATTTGACTTTAGAGTAGCAACACAGAGTTTGGCCCCTGAAAATGGAGAAGTAGTGAAAATTAAATACTGTCAGTCAAAAGAGCCTACCACCTTTCAAATAAATCTTCCCTTTTTAGAATTCACCCGCGTTATCCTTTAACAGTTGGGTCAGTGAGAGCAGGGTTTAGAGGTACCAATGCACTTTGATTATAAATTTATTTTGATCAAAATGATTGAAAACGAGTGCGCGTTGCGCATTCCAAATTTTTGTTTGCCGGCTTAACAAGGTATCTCTGTGCTAGATACTACGTTCGATATAAGAGTTCCTGGGGTGTAGTAAAGAAAGCGTTGAAGTGCGATGATTCAGTTAATTATGACTGGGGCATTAATATTATGGTAGACAGACAGTGTACGGTATAAGATTTTTGAGGCATTTGATTCGATGTTGAAATCGGAGTTTTTTGTGTTTAAAATACGCCCCCATTCGAGGGACTTGAATCTGAAAACGAAAATGGAGTACTGTCATCAGTGAAGGAGTAAATTGGATTCGGTAAGGCAGACAAGTATTCACATATGCAGTTTAAGAACGCAATTACGGAAATAACAAAGCGGGCATAGCACAGGGACCTGATATGCTTTAAGACATGATATCGTTCAAAAAATGCATTTCAATCACATAATTCGAAAGGAAGTATTGAATTTAGCATCCCAAACTCTGTGAATTGTTTTTGAAATATCAGAGCCAACAAATTTACTTCCACCCAAAAGAAATTCTGGAAAAAAAATTAAACGATCCTATTTTTTTTTCTTCTGTTAGGACCCTTACCTTCCTTAGGTATATTATTCAAATTGTTTTTCACTTGCATTAATTTTTCCTGGTTCGTCATCAGTTGTTCCGTCCGTTTCCGAGGCATGTTGTTGCTTCGTAACCGTATCTTTTGTTTGAGTAGCCGGGCAGTTGCTTATTTTTTAACCACTTGGACAAGAGGTCGCACTTAATAGTTTAGCAAGTTGAGTTCGGGTGAACTTCAACCAGTAAGTAAGTAAGTAAATTCATTTTTCCTGACAAAATATTAAAAAATACTGATCTTGGCGGGAAGATAAAGATCAGAAATTAGCACTTCAAACAGACTTTTATTTCCAAGGAGCCGACATCAACAAAATAGGATCAGCTAATTGAAACATTTTCCCTTATCCCCCCTCAAGTTCTCCACTCAGGTTCATACTTTTTCTAGGTTCAGGTTAATCTTAAGCAGACAGCATTTGACACTCGAAATGTTGTCTGCATTTTCCCTAGTCTCCTACATGTGTGACATGTATGTCATTCCATTTGACAAGTTCTAATACCAAAATCGCGTCAGAGGTTCGAAAATGCCAAAAATCCCTTCATTCACACCGTTGCGTTGCGACGCAACACATTTCTGCTTCATAATACACACCGAAAAAACCACCCACTATAGACATGGCTAAGCAAACATCCAAAGGGCAAGGGTGACTGCTTCAAAAGCCGACATAAACACAAAACTACCCCCAAGCTCGTCCATCCACTAAGCTAACTACTCTCATGACAATGCGGCTACTGCGACTTCAATAATATCACATTGTTTCTGTGTGCGTGTTCCGTTAATACCTCCATCAGAATACCGGACACCCCCTCGAATACACGCTCCTCGCCTATACTACACAGATCCAAAGTCCCACAACAAACAGCAAAGTTGATGCAATCAACTTGCCTGCTAGTCGCCTCAAGAAAAAACAACAAAATGAACAAAAAAAAAGAAACAACAAAACACTTGAAAGGTGAGACGGGGTTGGGAGAATGAAATAGAAAAGACCTCGGCCAAACGTCATTTACGACCGAACGCATACCGTCCTCTGCAGACTACACACCCGCCCGCCAGTCAACTTTCCTCCTTCTTTTGGATCAATTTGTTGTACCGCGTCGACGACACTACAACCAAGACTACAACGATGGCAATGGCGACGGCCGATGACGATGTCGGTGGCGGCAACCACTTTTACCCATCTTGCTCTCTCACTGTTCGTACGACGAATCCGTCCACACGCCATGCACTGGCTGAAATGAAAAATATTGAAAAAAAAAAAACAACAACAGAAACTAAAGACGAAGTAGAAATCGAATAACAAGACATGCCGTAAGAACGCGGGACAAGCATGAGACGAAGTATTGGAAATAAACAAAATAGAAGCCAACCTCCGAGCTCGCAGCTTACGAGCTCCGATTCTTGGGTAAAAGACGCCCGGCGGCTAGATCCCTCAAATTCAAGCTAGCAACTTCTCAGCTCGGCTCACATCGGACTTCCACAATTCGAGGTCTTAAAATGCCATCTTTGATACTAGAAGCATGGAGCGCATGTGGCGCAGGCGCAATCAGCACATCGCAGCACAATGCTCGATGAGCATAAAATTTAGTATCGAATTGGACAAGGCGCGTAATGCGCCATTTAACGTAGAAGCTGTACTGAGGAAAAGTTTAAAAAAAAAACCGACTTAATGGAATGTCTAATTTTATTGTCCAAGATTTGAGGCTAAACGTAATAAGGAAGTGTTCATTCTAATTGGAAACATAGTGTAAACCTGTAAATAAGTAATTGAAATTTGAAATTCTCGATTAGCTTAATTTTATTTTAAAGCGGCCCACAATTCCTTACGTGAGGAGAACAATGATGAAACGAAAACAAGCCTCGGATAACGAAGATTGGACTGACTCGACCCACACGAACGAAGAATAACTAGATTTGAATCTGCAGGTGAAACCTTCGGAGGTGGCGAAGGTCCCCCAACGCTTTAAAACGCACTTCACCACCGGGCAAAGAAGGAATGAAAGATTGTTACGTCTGCTAAGTTATTGATATAAAGGTTAGGCCATTTGTTGGTGCTTATTTTGAAAAAAAAATTTCAGTTGAACTAATGCACAAACTGCAGCTGGTGTATCCACGTCTGTGAGACAGGTTTGTTGTTTGATAACTTAATTTATCCCTGTGGTCGTCTTGTGCTCTCGGGGAATATTTCAGCTATTTCCGAAATTATATGTCTTTACCTGAGATCCTTAATACATCAAAGATATCAATAGCTGAATTTTGATCGCGCTTGCCTAGGGACAGATTTTGAATTTAAGTAATACTGAAGACCCGATACGAAACCGCCTCTGTTTCGTCCTTAGTGCTGCTCGAAATTGACGATAACTATGCCCAAAAAATCATCCTTGCGCATTTTTATACCGGCCACGTAGATAAGCAAACTTGCTCTATTTGTGGCTTGGAAAATTCCAAATTAAAAAAGTTGATGCAGCCAGAGCGTGTGATTTTTGGCAGTGATTTTTGGAGTTGCGCCATTATTGAACCTTTTTCGAAAAAAGAAGGAACATTACAGTCAACGGAGAGTAGGTACGGTCTGCACTTTCTGGGCTCGAGCTTACGGGATCTAGTCTGGAGTATATGCCCCTTTGTCAGCGCAGGATAACAGCAAACATATTTCGTTACAACGCCTCCGATAGCGCAATAATGCTGCAGCATAAAATCTCATTTTGGCAGGCAACATTCTGCAACATTCTGGACTGCCCAATTGGTTAAGCTGTTGATTTTGTGCCTTCTTCGCGAGTATACTTCATTATTGTCGCACACACGTATTTTGGAGCAGAAAGCTTGCCATACTATCTTTTTCCATTCTCACTGCTCTAATACGCCGTGTATTCAAAGTGCTTGAATTAAAATGTCTTATAGTATATTCGAAGCTTAAATGTCACAACACGTGTACCCAAAGGAAGCCATTTAGGACCATACATATTCTTACTTTATAAATGAATTACCGATAAAGGGTAAAGAGAAACAACGGGCGCCTCTCATCAACATCGTTTATGTCACCATCTTGTTTGTTTAAAATTCTCGATGAAGATATTTATTTTATTGTTATTTTTTTATTTCAAGCGAATATCGTTGACCTACATCATTTTCCGGCCGAATAAGGTCAAAAACTGGTGATATCGACTGGCCTTCACAAACCCCGTTCCAGTTGAGGGAGAATATTAAAGCCAGCAAATCATTCCAAAATAACGCTAGAAATCTGTAAAATTGTCTTAAAAAGTTTAAAGGCGGCAATTTTTAAAATTACATTTTATAAAAAAACCGATCTTGAATATAAAAACCTTAAAATTACTGCGATGTTAGTCTTTACCTTGACGACTTTCTGATATATTTTTGCAATTAAATCCAATGCAATTGGGCTCGATGAAATGCATCCAAAATTCCTCAAAATGCTGACCCCATTCAAACTTACTTATCTCACCCATATTTCGAACAACATTATGATGACATCTACATTCCCTGAAATTTGGAAGAAATCGGAACTATACCCACTCAAATTGGAACTAGTATCGTCCAATACAGATTTTGCCTGTAGAATAGAAATAAACTTCTTTCGGCTTCACAGTCAGGGTTCAGAGCAAACTGCAGCTGTATGACTACATTGCTAATCTGAGCCGTAGAAGTCAGGCTGTTTGTGCAAAAGTCCTTGTCAGCTTTTCTTACAACAAATGCAGGTTTCCCTTTATTAACTAACGATCGTGTCCTTGTCCTTAAGCACTGTAAAATACAAATGTACAAAGATGGTGGAAAAATATTTCTCAGCTGTCCTCACACATCACTATTTCCCAGAATTGAAATAAATGGTGATCGAAAAAGATATTTTAAAATCGTAAAATTTGTTGGAAAAAATGTATGGTGAACTGCCTTTTTTTTAACTTACTGGAACTTGCCTTCCAGTGAAAATCAAAATGATTTCAATCAAATCTCTTAAATAAGCCATAGTGTTTAGTGCGCAACCAGTCTTTTGTGACCAAAACAGTTCATATAAACGAAGGCTTTAAGTTGGGCTTAATAAAACGTGAGGTTTGTATACAATTTACGAAAGATCGAACATGTCATTAAATACACAAACACCACTTTTAAAGAAATATTTGGATCTGAGAACTATTATGTTCTTCTTCCATCTCCAGTCTAGTGTAAAACCCCAAAACCATTTCCAAAGACTCGTAAGAACGAATTCAACTCCCACCAATGCCTTTATTTAAAGCTATGGAACCAGCTCCCATCTAATATTAAAAGTCTGAACAACAGGAACAGCTTCAAAAATTAATTCAATTATTAATTTTAAAGACAAAGTCTTAAAATGTTATATAATCGCATTGCGATTAAAACATATACAAATACAAACGAAGGCGCTGCAGAAATGTAGTTGTTCCAAATTGTGTATATTATGGTAAGTTCATTGAGGTTTCTTTCGAGTTGTTTTTTTGCCACCCACAGTCAGGTTTTCTTTTGTCTAACTTATTGTTCCTCAGCTGCAGACTCTTGAAGACTCTATTGACCGCATCGTTCGTTTTCATCAATCTTCAATCGGGCTTTAGTAGTAAGTTTCCGGGTGAGAAAAATCTGAAATAGTTCTTATAAATTATCGATGTTTGGGTGCGATTTTTAGAATGTGTATCTCCACGTTTCGAGGAAGGAAAAAATGGATTCTTATTCTTAAAAAGAGAAAGGGTATCACCAAACTGGCGAAAGTAAACTTATAGCTTTTGCGGGTCAACTGATTGCGCAAAGCAAGTTTTAAGATGGAGCAATATGATGTCCCCGTAGATGGAATCTTAGAGTATGTATATACAAATCATAGAGAGGCCTTGAAATATTACACACCATATAAATTTCGAAAACATTAAAACACCAGAAACACAATTATAGTTTCATGTTTGCATATTGTATTGACGAAAGGGTTTAAAACTCAATCGTGAACTTTTTAATTGGATAAGCCGTAGTAATTAAGATCATTACCGTGAACTGAGAGGCCATTGCTGAATATTTGTGTTCATATTCGTGTCCATATCGTGCTATAAAGTCCGTCCGGCGTGTCTTTCTGTCTTAAAGCAGCCTCGCGATTCAGCCGAGATCTAAAAAGGTATTCAAACCGCTTTAAAAAATTGAATACTTTTGTGAAATATCGAGATTTTCTTTATAGCATCAGTGAACATGACGTCAAGCTTCGAATCATGGCATCTGGATATAGTAGAAGCAAAGCTTGAGAAGCAGCATGTCAAGGATTGTCGATCGCATTTTTAAAAGGCAAACCATAGTGAGGAAGGAAACCTACGTCACTTACACTATCGCCTGAACTTAGTTAAAAACAAAAAACAAAAAACAAACACATATTCTTTTGGCCTAGCTCAAAAATTAATAAATATTTATTTTTTTGAGCCATCAAATGGGAGTTCTATGTTGGAACACGCTTCTTTAATGATCCAGCTTTAGAAAAAAACATCATAAAAAATCGAGCCTAAGAATTTGAAGAAGAACACCTCGTGCATTACTAGAAGATCAAAAATTTCTGCACTCAGTGTGCCTTTATCAAATTCAGTTGTTACAATTTTGTCGACTCCGAACCCAAAGCTCTTCTGGATCAAAAGTGCTTTGCCCACGAGCCTTATTTAACGCATTTATGTCAACCACATGTGCGATTCGCGCCTTAAAGTAACCCTTAACCGCTCTAAAGTAACAAAAAGATATCGCGCAACGTGTTCGTAGGACCAACTCGCATCGCATCAGAAAGCGACAAAGTTCTGTCGTGAACTTTGGACAAACAAAAAATCAACTCAACCACGGTGGCGTATGCTTACCATTCGCCTTACCCGCAATTACTTCGCTTTGGCAATTATTAACAAACGATTCTTAATTAACATATTTCCATAAATTACTTATTTTTGTTTAAGAAAATAATAAAACAAAAACCGTTAAAAATTAAAGGACATCTCAGCTAAAAGGAAGTACCGAGAAAAGAGAGCAAACTTCGTTTCCATTTTGATAACAATGTCATGTCAGAAAATGCTTCCCTTGTTCGTTCATCGCTCGGTCGTCCTTACTCGGCGTACCCTACTATAGTAGGTATGTGGTGCTGTGATGCATCAACTCGAAAAAAGGATATAAAATAAAATTTCCTGCCATAATGTAAGCGTAAGTAAAAAAAAAAAAACTTAAACCAAGTAGAAAATAACAGGAACTATTATAAAGAGAAGAGAGAACGAAAAGCTTTTCGCCATGTCCTCCAAAAACCAACCAACTACCAGCTTCAGATTAAAAAAGACCTTCTGAGTCCATCCCCATCCTTTCGAGCGCCATCACCCCAACTTTTCTTCTTCATCAACATTAATAACACACGCCTGTATAACTAGAATATATGTAAAGAGAGCTCTGCTCCGAGGACAAAAGCACAAAACTCTTGGTTCTTCTTCATCGTTGAGCCAGCACCAGTATTCTTCCAACAGCACTCGGCTACGAACGGCGGGCCACAACGCCAACGACGACAACGATGAGTAGAGAGCTGCCATTATCGCAAGCACACAACTTAAACTAGAAAGAGTAATAGGAATTTGTACACCAAGGCAAAAAGAAACGACGCTCTTCCCGAACTCCGACTTCTCGTTCTCGTCCTCATCATCTGCAATAGTACGGATACTCGGAGCTTGGGGAGTGAGTAAGTGAGTATAGCTGACGACGCCCGTTTTCGTACAAAGACCCAAACCCAAAACCCATCTCTATACACCCACCAACTAAGCAACCAACAAAACAGCTCCTCGTCATCCTCTTGCAAGCAGGCCGGTCGTATCTCATAAGACCACGACCACCGCACCGCCACCCTCTGCTCTATCCAATCTGACTCTGGTGTTGAGCCATGAGCCATCACCCTACATCTCTACCTCTACATATAGCCTATGGATATGGTTATGTCTTCTACGGAAGGTTCCTGGTGCTTGTTGGCTGCTATTACTGTGACGCTGCCATGGGTTCCATTGTGCTCGGTGCGGTGCTGTTTGTATGGAGCAGTGTGTGCCTCGCTATAACACCAAAGCTATAAGGCAGATGCGGCATAAACCTAAGCCTGAATGTGTAGATAGCTAGAGAGATATGTAGATGACGATTGGATTGGGTAGATGTGGCACAATCAGTCGATGTTGGGTCGCCACGGGTACATTCGGGTGAAGGGATTCTTTATACGTTTATGTGCGCATGAAATTTAATGGTTGTGCCGAGAATAAGGTTATTTCGTTGTATATCGTAGGCTAAGGCTGAGTTTACACTAATCTCTCTATTTTTCTCATAATTTTTTAAGGTTCCTTCTTAAAGATTAAATAAAAACTTTTAACACTTACAAGCAAAAAATGATGATGGAGAACAGAGAAATTTTCCGTTCGTTTGTTTTTTTTTGCAAAATTTTACGAATTTCTGTAAATTTTGTAACTTAATAGATTTGAAAATCTATGATAACTAAAAACATACAAAAATATAAGCTTAAGATCTCGGGAACAATTCTTAAAACATCTGATATTTCGTTCATCGCCCCACAATTCACGTATGACTGGTAGTCTTCCCAGAGTATAACTGCCATGCTAAGGCCTCTGTGACCACTCGGACAAGTTTTAATGATTTTATTGACTTTGTAAATACGTTTCGTTATGCCGCACCATATTCAAAAGCCCCGAAAACAGAAATTTCAAAATAAATTAGAATTATCAATTCTATACAGAATATTGGTTTTCCTCTTCGATGTTATTTATCCGTTGCTGTCAAAAACCATAAGGGGGGTGGAACAAGAAGTTTAATAACTTATTATATCTGTATTTTGAAATCTGCGTCTCTCTATGAGTAAAGCCTTTTCAGATAGATCTATTTTCAACATGGAACCCAACCAGCGACTTAAGATGAGGTGGGTAGATCACAGTCGATAGATACAACATTGAGGTACTAGGGGACAAATATAAGCTCTAAATTCGACAGCTTGGTGAAGATCCAATGACTCGATCGATTTGTTCCTTACTTTCATACTTTACATTATCCTCATCTTGCCAGTCCTATGGAGCAAAATTTATGATTCAACTACGAGTTTCTTCGAACGCCTTTTTCATGAAAAACAGAGAATAGTGTGATTAGTATGTTGTTATTTAATAGTTAACTGTCGGTTAGTAAATTCACTTTATTTATTTATTAACAAAAATTCGTTAAAAAGTGTTTGAATACATGTTTGATAGACTCTGTGTAAAAAGTAAAAGCTCTCGATTTATTTAAGTAGTTTCTGTGCAATCCAATTAGTTGTGTTATTTTTTTGTAGTGGTTGTTGTATCGTCTTAGTTCCTAATTCGTGTTTTCAATATAGCAGTTTGTGTAGATGGCTCTGCTATGAAGGCATAACACTGACAGCGGGGTGTTTAAGCTAAATCTTCCAAACTTTCAAAGTTCATAGATCACATAACCAATGTCGAATAAAATCCTGCGAATTAGGTTAAAGCCAATAGGTCGATATCAAAATCTTCCGTCCCGTTTCGGGCTCCACCCACGGAAGTGAGTTGAAACAATTACACCTGAGTTTCTCAAATCACTACACAATCTTTCATTCTTCTCCTAATTCTTCCGTTCGCTCTGTGCTTCACGCATTATAAGAGTCTTTATCCTCTTGAAGAGCGAGCAAATAATTAAAAAAAAAAAAAAAACGATTAACTGAAAAGATGAGTGGACTCAAATCAAGAAATCGCTTAGAAATCGGTATCTGTTTCAGTTTGAGGTTAAGTCGGAATAATCAAGCTTGTACTGCTAGTTTGATTTACCAAAACGAGAGATCCCTGACCATTGGTCATTTGACGCCATTTGCAAAAATTCTGGACCGTAGTTTATTGTTCACAGGGTTGATAATCCCTTGCGAAGGATGGAACCGTGGTAAAAAAGTAGGATGGTTTTTCGCAGGTTTGTACTTGGGATTTTACGCTCAACAGTCGGATGCTCTTACAACCTAAGTCAAAATCCATCCTGACGATATTATTCTTGTCCGAAGTTGAAATGAAATTTTAAAAGTGCTTATATGAGTAAAGTGCGAACGTAGCCCAAGACAGAAAACGTTACCGTCCGTCCTCTCCCACATCAGCAATAATCCAGCGCATACCTACATCTGCACATGCACGGCAGATGTTTGAGTGAAGTGCAGAGTGTGTGTGGTTATATGAACTCGGACTGTTTGATGGTTTATACTCGTGTATCTGCCGCTGCCTTACGTACCCGAAGCTACATGTAGTAAACGCAACAGCAGCAGCACAGCGCACAATCACTTTAGTGCAGCTACCTCTGGATTAGGGGTGTGAAGGGTACACACACACAGCACAGCAATAGAGAGGAATATAAAATTCCAAATAATACCATTACGAAGACCGCTTTTCCCCTCGGCACACACCACTGCCGTCCTTCACGTCCACAGAGTATCTCATTGAATCTCGTTTTTCGTTGGAAGGCATTAACCAGCCAACCAGCATATACGAGTACATTCGAACGACCGAACCGAACGTCGTTGCGACGCACGAATTCACTACCAGTACAGAGTGCTCTCCGGTCTCGGCCCGGTGGAATATCCATGATGATGATGAAACACCAGTGCCGGGTGCGACAACAACGACAACGGTGGACGACGGCGATGAGGGGCAGAGGAAATGCTTCAAGATACACCGACCGAGCAAACTGAACGAGCACAAGCAAATTGAAAGAACGAAAAACAAAAAAATCGAAGAAAATCATTTTTCTCATCCGCCCTCTTCTGTCTTGTCCCGCAGAAAGGTTCTTGGCGGGTCTCTTACTTGTTTTCTACAATTTTGTGCTGGCGACTGATGGTGGCGGCGGCAGACAAAGAGTCCGAAGGGGACTCGACTTTACTTCCTTTCGTTTTTCGTAACTTTTGTCGTCGTTGTTGCTGCTCTTCGTTTGGTTATGGTTTAGAATTTTTGAAAAATCTTTTTTTTCTGGAAACATCCACCAGAGGAAAGAATTCACTGTTTAAACTGGAAAACCTGAAAAGTTTCCTACTTTTCCTCCTCGGTTGGCTCGGATTTGAAAATAGTTTTCATGAACGAGTTTCATTTGTTCCATCCCCCTATTTCTGATGATCGCCTAGAGATGCGCAAAGTCGTATAAAACGGTTTTTGAGCATAAACAGGAACTGCTGCGGCCATGTTGTTCGCCGCGGTACACAGTTGAGCTTTTTAACGATCTTGTGCGACACATTTGTGTTTGTTGTGTTGCAATCGCAAAGCGGAAGTAGGATGTGTGTTCTTGGTGGTGTGTGTTTTGTTGAATCACTCACCTGCCGCCCCTGTCGTTTGCTTCTCTTGTGGACTGTTATTGTTTGATGGGCACTGACGCTGGTGGTGTAGTGCATCTGCGAGCGCATTCCTTTCGGATGATGAGTTGGGTTTGAGACGCAGCAAAACTGACTGAAGTGCTGCAATACTCATCGGTTGTGTGTTTATGGGTTTGTTTTTGAGGGAACAGATGATTCAGCGGAATTTACGGCGCCAATTTGCCAGGATGTTCATGAAACTGGTGATTGGTTGTAGTGAAAAAGGAAAAATTGTATTAAACACCGTGAAGGGGTGAGTTCATACGTGAAGATGATTCTTTGTTGCTTCACTGGAGTTAGGTTTGGTTGTAGGGGATGTTGGTACCTACTCCCGAAATAGCTGAGTTGACGCTTGTCTGTGACAGGCAACTGTGATTCCACAAACTTAAAAGGTTATCCGTTCTGTGGTTCGGCAAGTTTATTTCAATAAAACATTAAAATTTAGATTTTTAATTTTATTAGTCAGGTATATGTTCACCAAAATATGTTTGTAACAACTCGGGGACTAAAATGCAATAAAGCCAAAACGTCGCGTTTAGTGTGAGATGATGCACCGTCTTGTTGAAACCTTATGTCATCTTAAAGCCACAAAAATTAAAAAAAAAAACGGCTGACATTTGACGGTGCGACGACGGCTGTACTCATTTTCGAAGAAGTATGTTTATAACGCCCCCAACGAGTGAAAAATTTGCTTCTTCGCTGTTTTATAGAAATTGGTCATCCAAACGCTGATGTTCAAGCACCTTATCGGCATACGTCTGTGTATTCCAAAGGCAGTTGGCTTCAATTCGTGAGTGAGTTGGACTTTATAAGGGTGTATTTGCGGGAATTCCGACGATTTTGTCAGGTATAATCAGTTTGTAATACCTATGCGAAATAAAACACGTTAAGCGATTGTTAGACGGATGTCAGTTCAGGTTGACTTACAAATGTGAATCAAACAGGGATGTTATATCAAGACCACGAATTGGATGACGCCTGACATAAATGAGTTCTCTGCAGTGGCTTTTATTAAATCTTTGTCTTAATTAAGATTTTTTCGTGTTGCTCCAGGTTTGCATGCCTTTTGATTCCAATGAAGCGTAGACGTCACAAGTGTAGATAAAATATTCAAAAGCAAGCCGTTTTTTACAACTCTTCATCTTGACAGTTCCTTCAGTTGTCAGTGGCGACATTGTCCAGTCAGAGGTTCATTGCCGTTACTTATTTCTACGTAAGGCTTTTTCGAGAAGTTTTTCTTATGTTTTGAAATGCCATTCTTAGGGAACTTAAGGACCATCACCCTCCGACTATAGTGAATCCATATTAAACTCGGAGCAATACAACACTGACGACAATCAACCGAAGGATTTTCTGCATTTGTGAGATCCTCCCTCTTTGGAGCGATCGCATTGGAAATCAATGGACGGTGTCGTAGGATCACACTTTTCAGCATGAAATTATCGACTTTTTCTTGCTCCACGTTTATCGAGATGAGCTGGTGAGGTGGCTTTTTAGAATATTTGAACTCCTGACTCCATCATTCTAAGGTTGTACCACCGCTGTCTTCCAATATGCAAGATAATGCGCATTATCGAAAATCGAGTGAGACTTTGAATCCTATATCTGTTGCGGGTATTCCTCGCTCAAATGTCCGTGCGTCGGCTTCTGAGCGTGAATTTCGGAATTCAAATCTGGAGACGATTTTTGCATGGCAATCCTCCGAAGAGTGCAACGGCCATGGTAAAGTAGATGTTGGTATAAAACATGCGCACACAATTATGTTTATTTTTGCATTTCTGCGGAACAATATTACGCAAACTAACATGTCTGCGCTCTTTTTTTTTTAAATAAAAAGCATCTCATTCAGACATCTAGATCGTGTATGCTTTCATGAAAACTCCCTTTGCCTGGGTAGCGTCCGAAATTCAGCTGGGCCATACCACACCCATAGAGAATAAGATTTTTGGGTCCGTTCTTCTTCAATGTAAATCAAAATAACTAAAAAGTACCCACGCTTTCGAATGTTATTAAATTAAACAACATATTTTTAACATTATCCGCCTCACATATTCATAAGTCACTTTTAAGTTTTGCTTTATTCAGCCAAGCCTATGGTGTATCCCGTGCAAGAAAGAATTAAACAAACTTCGGCTTATTGATTCTTCTTCATTGAAACTCCTTCTTGGCCCGCCCGGAATATTTGGATGAGAATTAAAAAAATCATTGATTTCTGGTAGGCTCCATGAGTCGAAGTAATTATCAGATTCTAACCTAATTAACACGTTGACTTAAAAATTCCAAAAATGATTTTCATTTAATACGTATGGCATCAATGTTACTTTTCTGTATCTCGTATAGCTATAGCTGGGTTCTGATTCAATGTGATGCGGTATTGACGCCACTGAACATAGTCGGGCCAACGCACTTTAGCTCTCTGTTAGTCTGTTGGATTTTCTACTTATGGCTAACGTTTTCGTCTTCATAGAATATTGGTTCAATATAAAATGATAGTTGTAGTGGCTAAACAACATTTATCAAGGCATAATTCCGCAGTGTGTTCTAAGAGCTTTATGCTCAACAATTAGGGTTTTATAAACAAAAGTTATCAAAAAACCACTGTAACGATTCCAGGGTAAAACTTTCGATTAATTATGGAATGTTCAAGTGACCAGCTTCGGCTAGCTTGGAACTTGGACATTCTGTCAACCTAAATTTTATATATATTTTTGATGTTCAATAGAGTACATCGGCATCGAATCGCAGCTCCATGAATCTTGCTGCAATCATAGCTCCCCAAGTCGAGTTTCTCAGTTTTGGCATATGAAAACCAATTATCTTGTCTTGGGAATGAGGACCAGAAGAATTTATGCCACCAGTCTCATGCCATATAGTTACACGTTCCGTCAAAAATCGCTGCGATGGAAATGCAAAATTTTCGTAAATTTCGACTTGCTCCAAAGCCCGAACAGAGAAGCGATCACAAACCGGATGGCCATTTTGCAATTGCAAATTTTGCTCAGAAAGCGCGGCTCATGGTAAGACGATGCTGAGGTCCTTGACGCGTTGAGGTTCTTGGTCTAAAGCGCGAATTTTCTGCAGAAGCTTAAAGGTAGTTCCTCGAGCGCATAGGAAAACCAAGATAATATATTCTAGTATCAATCAGCGACCTTTCCATTTGGAACCCTTTAAGGGAAAATTTGATCAAGAAGAGCTAACGAATCACGGATATGTGAGGAGGAAATTCTTATGAAGACGAGATGAGCAATCACAAGATCCATAGAACCATTTCTGCTGGTAAGAAAGTCCAGAGACAAGCTTAACGAAATAGCTTCGTTGAAAAAAGTCAACTTCCGAGCATTTAACGTAACCGCACTCTTGTCTTAAATGCTAGGATAGGGACAGCTTGAAACTCTTTATTTACTGCGGGGAGGTAGAAGAACCCCCACAGCACTATCCCCGACACTTACCAGCAACAGCAAGACTGCGATGTGACACAAAATATTCTGCTCACAATTGGTACTGGAATTGACGCGCCTAAATAATCGAATTCGCGAAAAGGTCTGGAAAAATAATCGAATCTGAGAAAGGATATGGAAATATGACAGAGGTTTCATGATCCCAAACTTCCCCACCCACACTTATCTTCTAAAATATCAAAAAATGTGTCCATTGGACCGCATTAGGTCAACCTAACAAACCAAAATATAAGCAATAAAAAAAGATTTTACAAAACTAACTCGAGCCTGGCTTACAACTCTTTCTTTCTAACGATTCTCATTCATAAAAGAAGAAAGCTCTACGATCATCGACATCGTAGCAAAAAGCGGTGCGTTGCGGCTGACATGATTTAATACTTTCCCTCGTTTACTCATCGTTGATCGTTGCCTTTGATGCACGCTGAAAATCCAATTGGCGCGAACGTGCGACTACGTTCCAACGTCATCTGCAACACGTGCGAGCAATTTGTCATGCCCGCTTCGAGTACGAGCGCATGTGACTAAGTGCAACGATCAAAGTTCTTGTGAAATTAATTCATCCAATGAAAAGTTGAGAAAAAGCTTTATCGGAAAGGGATAGCATAGGTGAAGGTGAATAAATGCCTACAGTGCAATTACACGGCAATCGCTGCCTTACGGGTAGGGGCTTAACCGAATGATTTGAATTATCGAGATGTACGAGTACACTACCATCAATAAGTTTCCGGACACTTCATTCTGTCAGAGAAAAAGACTCTTACAAAAAAAACTCTGAGAAATAACCAAATTAAGTGGAACTAGTACTGTAAAGACGTCGGTAATTAAATAGTTTATAGTCGTTCATAGATAATTCGTCATTTGGGGTTGGGTGATTGGAAAGACCATGTCTTATTCATACTTTTTGCCTTAATTGATCAATGTCTCCAGGTCTCCAACACCAGCCGAAGAGAACCATCTTCAGACTGATCCGAACCACATCCATGCTAAACTGTTAGAACCACACACCTAGGGAGTTTCATTTCATCATCAGGGTGTTAAACTTAAACTCTAACTTTTTGTCCAGTGTACCTCAGATCTTAATAATAAAACATTTTATTCCAAACGAAACCAATAAATGGCCCACCCTTTACTTTAGACTTCAATAAACAAAAATATAACAAGAAAACTTACCCAACACTGAAAGGAACTGGTGCCCTCCACATTAATAAGATCAAATGGTCAATTTTTTATGGTAAAAAGCTTAAACGAAATTTACAACATGATCTTATAAAAGTATTTTCAAGAGCTCCGAGTGGGCCGAAAAACTATTGGTGAGGATGAGGCACTGGACCCTAACAAGCTTAAAGAAGATCTAACCCATAATAAAATTTATATTCTTTGGCAGCAGAACAGAGTTGGGCTTGACTTTTTCAAGGCTTTTGATCAAAGCTCAAAAAAGGTCTACATAAGATCGACAACTGAGTGATTTCTTCAAAAGTATCGAAATGCAATCACTTTCAAATAAGGGTGAACGGAGCGAATGCAAACAAGCCGATGGCAAGACTTTCTCAATCCTTATTCAGAAGCCAAAAAACTTTGGAGACGCAAAAGAAATTGTCAAAATATGTGGATACCCGAAATCTGTCAACATCAAAGCGTGGAAAACCATGTTTTTACTGGCTCCGACTATACTAGTATCACATATGGTTGTGAAATTATCTTGCTTATGAAATCTTCTCTGCAATTTGGTGTGAACGCCTAAACTCATTCATCCACAACCTTATTTCCGATGATTTGGATCCTGGAAAAAACCCACGAATTCCAACCCAAGACACCCACCATCTATTTGTTGATTTCAAGGCTTCATAAATACGACAGCATTAAGAAAGACGAACTACAAACCTATTTCGAGTCTTGTCACTCGCTGCTTATCCATTAGGTGTAAAAAGAGAACTCCGACCAGGTGATGTGGTGGCATGCGACTGTTTTAACATATCACGCTAAAGAAGACTTTACGAAACACGTAAGCTAACATCAGAGGCACAATTTTCCAGAAATTATTCTCTATTACCTCATTAATTCGCCGAGTTCTTAGACATGATTGGTAGATCTCTATGTAAAGTCTTATCTAGACCGACAAAGGTGTCTTAATAAAGGTTTTTTCATTAAAGACTGGACCACTTTTTTTTCAAATAAAACGCAAACTATTTGAGATATTTCAAAAACTTTATTATCGGCTCTTCCAAAGTCGTTGGCTTGTTGACATAAACCAAAGCCCCAAAGAATATAATATAGAGGTGTTAAAAGGCGCGAACGAGGCGGCCAATTTACTGGCCCATTTCTTGAGATAACACTCTCTTCAAACTTACTCTTCAATAAATCGATTGTAAGGTGTGCTGTGTGGCTTGTGGCACCATACTGTTGAAACCAAATGTCGTCCAAGTCCATGTCTTCCAATTCGGGCCAAAAATAATCGATAATCATGGCGCGATAACGCTGGCCATTCACAGTAATGTGACGATCGCTATCGTCGACGAAAAAATCTGGCACAATAACGCCGCCGGCATGCAAACCGCACCAAACTGTTATTTTTTATGGATGTGTGGATAAAACCCGACCAATAACGCATATTTTGCTAATTGACGAACCCATTGAGCCAAAAATGAGCTTCGTCACTGAAGATGATTTTGAGATGAAATTCATCATCTTGGAGCGTCTTCTGCAGAACCCAATCGGAGAACTAACGTCGTTTCAAATGGCCCATTGGCTTCAATTCTGACTGATATGGAATTGACTGATTTGAATCGTTTGCTACGGAATTTCGGGAGAAAATTTCTATAATTTGCAGAAGTTGGTCGTTCGAGTACTTTACCATGATGAAAATGTTGAAGTTACTTAATAAATTGACAATGACAGCTCGATGGTTAGTGAAAGGGTGCGTTCACAAATTGAACGTCCCTATTGGAAAATCCGATATATGTATGACTTAAATCATCTGAGCCCTGTTAAAAGTTATAGATGAGCGAAAAATTTTTCCTGACGAGCAATTTCGTTTTAGGCGCTATCACATCACATCCCACCAAGTCTTAAGAATTTGCGATTAAATCAAAAGTAATCTCACCTTCGGAAATTCCACGGGTATGATATTGCTTGACATCGAAAAGGCTTTTGATTCAGTTTGGCATGATGGCCTTATATTCTATATGATATCTTATAACTTTCCTCCATTTTTATGTAAAATTGTCCAAAGTTTTATGTCCAGTCGTTGTTTCAAAGTACATGTCAATAATAGTGCCTCAAACCTTATTCATTTTGATGATGGTCTACCGCAAGGTGTGGTTCTATCTCCTGATTTATATAATTTGTTTACTTCTGACTTCCCAAATTTACCAGATTGCGAATCAGCAATGTATGCCGACGACACTGCTATATTTTCCTCGCATAAATTCGGTCTCAATATCGAGACGAATCTAAATCATGCGGCCAATATCGTTGAAAACTACTTCAAAAAATGGAAGATAAAAGCTATCTTTTTCACTCGGAAAAGAAAAACTTGCTTTCTTCCGCAAAATCAACTTAGATTGCATGGAAATCTAGTACAATGGGAATCTTCCGTAAAATATTTGGGTTTCCACCTGGATCCGAAATTAAAGTTCAACGTATACACTGCAAATTCAATTAAAAAATGTAATGTTGCTGTATCCTTTTATTAACAGAAAATATCAATTATCAGCTGAAAATAAACTGATAATCTTTAAGTTAATATTTCAAGCAATTCTTTTGTATGGTTGTCCAGTTTGGTGTAATTGTGCTTAATGTTATATGAAGAAGTTACAAGTAACGCAAAACAAGTTACTAAAAATGATGCTAAATCTTCCTTTGGTATTATTCCACGACAGAGTTGCATAAGATAGCCAATGTTGAATTGATCTCTAATAGAGTACAGAAACTCAACGAAAAGTTTCTCATAACATGTGATTTTTCCGAAAACCCCCTAATTAACCAACTAAATGCAGTTAACTATTGACGCATATATAACTTTATATGTTTTTTTTCTTGTTTTTGTTAAAATTTATCTATGTGCATACACATATCCTTATTTGTTAATTTATTTATTTATTTATATATCCCTTTATTAATTGATTTAATTGTTTTTTACTCACTTATTTATTTTATATTTTATATTTTTATAATTTTTTATTTATTTATTTATTTATTCATTTATTTATTTATTTATTTATTCAATTATTTATTTATATTTATTTATATTATTATTGTTATTGTTTTTTTTTGATTTCTTATCTGTGATGCTTAGTATAACACGGTTGTAATATATTTTTTTTATTTTTTTTTTATTTTCTCTAAATGGAGGGTTTTACTCGTACTTTCCCTCTAGCATATGACTCCTACACATATTGTTTTTTATAACTTATTGTCTTAAATGTTTTCAGTTGAAAGTTATTCTAAATTATCGTATTGTGCGGTAGCAGACCTATAAAATTGTAATTATTGTACGAAATAAATATACATACACATGTACATACTATACATCTGAGCCCTGTTCTATGGCGCCGAGGTACTATATCTAATTTGGATAAAATCTTCCTTGGCCAGAAAGATTCTTTGGGAGAAATTCAATGCAATGGTATGTGATGGATGGACACCAATGCTGCTGATCGCAGAGTCTTCGAATCCAAGCCCTAGTGACGATCCCAGGTGGTAGGTGGCACGCACAATTGGAGGGTGACCAAAACCAGCTTGAAGTCTGCAACTGGGAGCAGTTAGCTGCGGAGGTTAGCTTATTGAAGACAAGCGTTAAATCACCCGAGTTGTAGAGCCACACGAAAAAGAAGGAAATTTTAACGACGTTGCCTTTGAAAAACGTCACAAGATATGTGTACGGTATGTAAGTTGTTAAGAAGGCATATCCTCTTACAGACGAAACATCTACGATTGCCCTTTAAAAAACCATACAACCATGTACTAGTTGAATTGAATTTAAAAAGTGGGACGCGCGTTTCTTTTGTGTATGTTACGGAACCGAGAAGAATGCAAAGCTGCTCCTGCTAAGGCTCAAACCTTCCACGGATTGATAACGGTAAGCATGCTATTGCGTTTCATGGCCCTTATAGTGGACGCCCATGGTTCAGTGAAGCGTGCGTCGGCTGCTGAGAGTGAAGTCCCGGGTTCAAATTATGGGAAGTAGATTCCTTTGTTTTTTCCCGGTCCCATCTCTCGCGGGCCCAACCACGTTCCACACATGATGTAGCTGGATGATTGGCTCCCGAAATAGCTATCATGCCCAAAATTTGTATTTTTTGTTGTTCTACGAGTTTTAAGTTCTGTCTTTTCGCAAACTAGTCACTGAAAACCTTTTCAAAATCAACATACAACCCCATGGACTACATGAAAATGGAAGACAGTCTCATCAATTCCTTGGTTCTTGAAGCTGATTTCAGGAGAACATTTGACTTGCTAAGTGGGCTTCGTTCTATTTTTCGTCATGTTTACACATGTGAACATACTAAATTTAATATAGAGCTTTAAATCAATGTCGATCAAAATACACACACAATCTATCAGCCTATAGCTGGAGATTTAAGCGCTCTACCCACTTCGTACTTAAGCCCATTTCCCGATTCCATATTGCAAATGAATCAGGCTGTGCCACCTCGCCCACTCCCACAACAACCAGTCGTCATTTTGACCAATTTAATTCACCGGCCTACAATATAAAGCCTCTGACAATCCATCATACATATATGTACATTCATACTATACGGAACACCGCCCCCCGGAAAGCATACATACTAACATATCTATCTGCTGGAGCACAGCATAAACAATGGCATTGCAAACTCCAATAACGTAGATAGGTAGGTATACTACCCGAAGTCAGAGGACTATGACAGGACGTCCATATACTGGGTCATCTCCCCGGAGAGCGAGAACAGAAATTGTTTGCCAGAGATGGCGAAGCAGGAGATAAAATGAGCTACAAGTGCTCAATAAAGGACGAACGAGTAAAAAAAAAACGAACAACAACAACAAAGCAAAGCAAAATTGTATATCTGGTCGGTGTACCTGGACAATGGCCAGGTGTGGGTTACGGGTTATGGTCATGTTTGTTAAGGGTGTACCTAGCTACACGCACAATGAGCGAAATGTGTGCTGCGGCCCTTAATAAACATTTATTGTCACTTTTCGCATTATTAGATTTTTAAGGATTGACGTTACGCGGAAACGGCTCAAAAACGGTTCAAGCTTGACATAAAGCCTTCCAAAGACCTTTGAAACCCCGATCGCTGATAAGTTTTGCAGATTCAAAAACAAAAAAACAAAATGCGCCGTCTTCATCGGCTTTGGAATTGGCGCTTCTTGCCTTGTACAATTTCCTCAACAGCTAAACAGGGGGAAACGCGCAGAACAAAAAGTAAGTGTCCCTTGTGAATAGCAGGATTTCTGTGTATAAATTTGTTGTTGTTTTTTTTTCTTCTTTTCCTTTCAGGAGTAAAATATGCATGAGGGGCTTGTGTCGGTAGGAGGATAACCGTGCCATGTTGCTTTGCCTTTGAACGAGTAATCCTGCATTATGGTAGCATGAAGCAAACCAACCACCATCGCATCGATGCCACCACCAGAATTGTTCGCACGTCGTAGATTCTGGAACAAAACAGGGATGCTGCTGGATGAAGAAGAGAGGGAATTTATACGCAGCAGTCTTACCCTTGAAAAAAAGTTTCCCTTGCAATCAATCACCCTTGGGTCTTTAGGTTTTCGGCTTCTACGAGTATTTATATAAATTTCCACCCAACCTTTCATGGCTTTAAGCGAGACGGCCGACGATCCTTGTTTTTTTTTATACATTTTGATGGCCCGATGCGAAATCGCCCACATCAAGTTATGGCCGAGGAGTTGGTCCAAGGAGTTCATAGAAAAGTTTGACTTGTCCGTCCAAGTTTACCTTTACATGGACACTCCACTCGTATGGATGTCAGAGTGTTGTCAGTTTTCTTTCTCTGTTGGCATTTAAGGGTAAAGTTTGAAAAGTGTTCTTTCTTTGATGTGTTCGTACCCTTTTTGTCGCGGGGCGGGTGGCAAACCAGACCGTCTATAAAGTTTGAGTGGGGAATTGGGTCAAGGAATTATTAAAAGTTGAATTGAGTGCATGGTCAAACACGTGAAGCGGCGATTTAAATTTACGATTTGCTGAAAGTTTTGATCGTATTCAAATCAGATGAACACGGATTTGACAAGGTTTAGGCGAAAAGTTTATTTTAATCTTTTTGATTTAGTTTGAGATTCTTGGTTAGGAGAGGGGGACAAAGTTTTCGCGCCAATTATGGGGCTGAATACAAGCTGTTGAAGCAGTGGGTTTGCGATGCCGTCGATTGTGGTTGATTTAAGTGAGTGCTGAGTTTTAAATCAAAAAGGACATCACCTTTGGACAGCAAATACAGAAATTTGCAAGCTTTCAAAATGTGACCCATTCGCGGTTTAATTGCCTTTAACTTTATTTAATATTTTGTTTTTAGGATGTTGCAATTTTTACCCGACGATTGTGATTGATAGTTTAACTTCCGACATATTTGCCGAGTGCCTTCGGGGAAAATACTCTCAGCAATTCTAGGATTTTTTCGCATCATATGCTGTCCTGAGTCGACGTACATCAACATTCAAGAGATAGTTCTAAAAGCTTACTTAATTTCATAAATCTTTTTATTGATCTTTCTTCTATGTTCTTGTTTCAGTCTTGCCCACAGAGTTTTCTTTATCATCCTTGTCTCCCATTTGTCTAGAAATAACGAAGAAGTTTAAAACTTTCCTTTCCTTAAAGGCTCTCCTTGATTTTGGTGGCAGCGGCACCTCGGCCTTATGACTTCTATGGGCTTCTACCATAGTCAATAATTCGGAAAACAATATCATGATCTTCGTGTCTTGATTATCCATGGACCATGGAACGTCAGGTGTGTAGCGTAGGCAATATAAAGGCTCTTATGATAGTGATAGTGCTAGTACTATTTAAGAAATAACTTATTAGGGTTATATAACTTATCTTATTAGGGTTATCTTAAATTTAGATTACTGTCAGGTAAGCTTGTGTCTGATCCGTCCTTAAGGGTATTGATGTTGGACCCTACAAAGTTTCAACACTATTTTCTATCTCTTATTAGCCGCATGAAGTCAATAAGGTAAGCTGCGTCCAAGGTCCAAGAGAGCTGCCGCTTTCATCGTCTGTATACGAGTTATAGTATCTCTGTAGCAAAGCCTTTACAATGTGTCGAAAATTTGCGGTCAGAGGTCTTGATCAGATCGAAAATCTTAGTCCGAAAGGAGACCTCATTACGTGATTAACATATCACAACTAACAAGGGGACTTTTCGCTCGCTAGTTCAATGAACCCCCAAATTTCAATCGAAGCGTCACGCTAATTGAATTTGTTAGATGTGCGGATGGTTTCAAGTCAGGATTTCCCGAGTTACAAGAAAACCGCAAGCCGTCAAAAAGAGATTGAACGTCGATTGGCAGCACTTATAACTTTGTCAATCCCACTCATCTGATCCTACGCTGCTTAAATCAAACGCAACACTGCCAAAGCTATGAGAAATGCCGCCTCTGATGTCTCCTGGAAAGGAAGAGATTTTATCAGAAACTATAACTCTTCAAAAGTTGAATGATAAAAGATTATCAAAAAGCAATTTGTAAGTTGGAATATTTAAGAAAGAGATAAAACGTTTTTCAAAAGTTGTGCGACCAACCTGTTTGCTTTTTCAAAAGCATTGACAATGAACCATCAGGGCTTTTGATTGATAGCTTCGGAACCATGTTTATGGTGAGAATCATTGAATTAATTAATTGTTGTTATTTCTGAAAACAATAAATATTATTAAACCTAATAGAACGCCATTGACTTCTGATGGGACCATCTCGTCTTTCTGATTCTCTGAGCTGATTCTCCCCTCTAAGTTCATTGTATTGACTCTTTCCTCAGGTGTGAATTCTTGGACCCATCTTATTCCATGATGCTATAAATCGGATATATTTTCAAAAACTTCAGAAGCCGTTCCTGTTACACTGAGTGTAATGCGACACCTTGCGCACTGACAGGTAGAGTACGTACGTAGAGTAGGTAAGCGCAGTAGTAAAAGAAGTCATTCCAATCGGGTGCAGTTTTCCATTTTTGAGTTCGATTTTTGAGATTTTATAGTTGTTAAATTTTTGATTTTTCGAACAGGTAGTTCTACGATCATTAAACGAGTACTGCAGTTTACATTTCGGAGCAATGTTATGCAAAAATTGGTTTGTATGTGATTTGTCCTGCCTGCCAGAATAGTCATTATCAAAAAGTAAAGATACGGATAGCTCTCGGTACTTTTTCGACTGTCCGGTTTTGTCCGTAATCTCTCTTTTGCATTGTTTAGAGAAGAATTAATTGTAAACGCACCATTTACATGAAAGTTTAAGTCAAGGTGGTTTAAAAGCACTTAGCCACAGTCAAGAGGTGGAAAGTCTTACTTTTGAGTAAAAGGAAGGGTTCAGAATGGGAACTTTTTCTTTCTGGCAAAAGTTGCAGCTCGATTTGTGAAGGAATCCCACCTTCCCCATTCTTATTTGCAGATTTAGACAGTTCGTCTAAACGACATTCGCTCGGAGTTCGATGATTGCTTATCTTTGGATAAAATACCAGACCTCTAAAATTTGGTTTTCATTTAATACCCAAGTTGTATTATGTACAGGGCTAACTTGATTTTGTCATTGAAATTAGTAAATGTTTTATTGACAAAGCAATTTGCAAAAAAAAATGACAATAAAATCAAAAAATACAAAGATTTTTATATGAAATTCTCGGACGGAAACTTATGCACGGCAATGTTTATATTTATTCATATCCTATATAATTGTGAACTGTCTTCATTAGAATACTTATACAAATACGCTTCGAATGGCACCAATTTGGATTCGATAGCTTTTTACGTTCTCAAGATATGCGAGACGAAAAAATACGCACAAACGTACGTACGTACACACACAGACATTCTTCTTAAAACACTGGAATCCGACTACACGAAACGGTGAAGAGAAGAGAAAAAAAAATAAAATAAAAAGCCATGATGAAATTAGGTCTTAACTGAACAATTTGCATTTTTCCATTGTTCCACCAGAAAACGCACGTAAGTCTACTTTCATCTGTAATTAGAAAATGTTTACCGTATTTAAAAAAAAAAGGTGGGCCCAAAAACAATAACCCGACGGCGTTTTCCTATATCTTTCGAATGAAATTACATAATACCATAGTTTTTTCATTTCAACATTCATATTATTTCAAGTTTCCTATACTTTCTGAATTTTTGAACCCTCTCCAAACGTTCCGAAGATGAGTTCTCGCACTTTTGTTAGGTATTCTCTTTGAGAGCGCTCCGAGTACGTGGCTTTTTCTTATAGAGCAGTAACACACAAAGACGCAAGGGAATATCGTTATCCCTATTTCTCAAATGCGTTTCAAAGACACACGTGGAACGTGTAATGGACAACCGAAACATCTTCAGCAACAGCGGGTAAATTCTTTTTCGATTATTCTTTTGTTACGTGCTGTTCCAGTCTTTTCGAGGCAATTGGCTTAATGGATAAGGGCTTGACCAATTCGCCAAGGAAGGCCGGGAGAAATTCACGATGCGTCAGAATTTGGTTGGTTAGAGCAGGCAGTAAAGTTTTTTTTCCTTTCACGGAAGTCGCCATCCAGCGTTGGAACCGTGTGGAGCGTGATTTTGTTGTCGAGGCAAACTTTTTTAACCGATGTTCTCTGATCGCAACCTAGCTGCTGATCCGAAATCGCATGCTTCGGGCCGGAGATAAATTTTAATATAGATCACTACGTTCAGACAAAATACGAGTATGACAGAAATGCTGTCTCATGGTCCGTCAACTGAGAATATTGAGGCAGTTAGAGCTTCAATCTTGCAATTCCAATGACGGCTTTCTGATCATTCAGTGATGAACTTAATATGGTATAATCCGTACAAGTTTGCGACTGTGCAGGATCTTATTTTATTTTTGTTAAATTATTAGGTACACGTAAGTGCTCATATAATTAAGTCATTTATTTTAATAGAGGTAAGTCGACTATTTACGAAGTGTGTTCTTTATTCAATGTGCTTGATTTTTATATTTTTGTCATTTTGAATGCATAAAGTAAAAAATAAACTGCATTGGGAAAGAATAAAAGCTCAACTCCAGCCGAACGCAGGCTGATATGGGAAACCTTCCAAGAGCTGAAAAGTGTTGGAGAAGTTTCGAAGCTTTTAAAGCTTTACTCGTGGCAAGATCTACAACGCCATCAACTTCTAGAAAAAAAAATGCCCCTTTTGATGATCTGCCACGCGAGAAGCCTCGAAATACCACTGAAGCTGAGGATCGGAAAATAGTTAGGATTAGCAAACCGGATCCATTTCGAAATGGAGATCCACTACGGTGTAAATATTTCAGCACAGACCGTCCGAAGGCGTTTGCAGGAAAACAATTTGAATGGGCGAATTGCGAGAAGAAAGCCTAACGTGTCGAAAAAACATCAAAAATAGGTTACAATTCGCTCGTGAGCACTTCCGTAAAGACTAAAAATTTTGGGATTTAATAGCCTGGAGTGATGAGTCCAAGTTCGATGACCCCCATTAAAAGAATTGGACCCAAAATATACTAAGAAAACTGTCAAGCATAAGGGCTCGTCGGTAATGGTTTGAGGATGTTTCACCTCATCTGGAGTGGATCCCATTTGCCAAATAAATGGTAAAATGACAGGTGAGATGCACAAAAACATCCTCAAAAACCATTTAAATGGCGACTATGCTGAAAATTTGCCACTTGCGTGGACATTTCAGCAGGCTAACGATCCAAAGCACTGCTCGCGAATTGTTAAGTCTTGGATGGAGGATAAGAAAATTAAGGTTCTCCAATGGCCAGCTCAAAGTCCCGACCTTAACCTATGGGGTATTATAAAAAGAGTGATTTCAGCAAGAAAACCACGAAATAGTGCAGGAAGAGTGGCATAAGATCACTTCCGGCCAATGTGCAGCATTGGTCCAAACTATGAGTGGCCGATGTGCTCATGTCATAAAACAGAAAGGTTGTCCAACAAAATATTAAGATGACAAAGGTAAAAATCAGTTCTTTAAAATAAATTCTAACGTTATTATATCGTTTTCTTACAGATGATTATTCATAATAAGTTGGATTTTGTAAATAAAACATTAATTTTGAAAACATGAACATGGTATTCTTTTGGTGACTTAATTATATGAGCACATCTGTATATGCAGGGGCTAAATTCAACAAAAGTAACCACGTCCAAATTGTGTCAAAGTCAACCGAAAAGAAGAAGTCAGTTGGTGTTGAGCTGTCATCGAAGGAGCATCTCCTCCTGCTGAGACCGAATATTTTTCACCCTTCAATATTTTGTGCTTCCAAAGTTACAAAGAAATAAACATCTCATTTGTTCTCTTTATAATAAAGGTTTATGTTTTCACAACTCTGAAGTGGGACGGGCCTCACGCAGCTTCCGTACGGCCGGGAAGCTTGAAGAACGGACGGCTCTCTTTCGGCCGCTATACATCCTTACGAATAACAAAGAAAGATTGATAGTGTATTTAGATTGTCTGAGTCCCGGTAGATTTCTCCAGTGGGCAATGCGTAGCTTGCTTTCTCACTTAATGGTCAGATCTTACGCCACAGAAAGGTTCCCGACCAGTGAACGCGGATTTTGAACCAGCCCCAGGCTAGTTTGTCCGAAATTCCATTACCTCGTTTCTATAATGACCTGGAAACCATATAAATCTAACTTTATTACGTTGGGCTAGGGATTGTTAGGCATCGTACAAGCTTTTGTCACATTTTGATTGGATCACAGTGCCTTGATCGCTGCTTGGCTGTCTGAGTATACAAGGATTCTATCCTTTTTTGGCCTTTTTCTATGGTGCAGGATCCGATGGCTTGTAGCTTAGCCTGGAGAACATTTGGATACTTTCCCATGGGTATAGGCATTTTTGTATTGGGTCCATAGACATTGGCACCAGTATACCAGATTAGGTTTCTGGGGTCCGGGCAGGTTTGTTGCTCGACCAATAATCACGGTTAGGATTGTCTACCTCAAAGAGACGCGCAAGATAATACGTTGCCTCCATACTATCAAGGATCGTTTTAAATACATCAACAAAAGATTTTACTGACGCTTACACTGCTACCTTACCACCTTACCCTTGTTAATCCTTTTCTTCTTTCGCTGCTGCTACTTTATAGTTGGCTCGATGACCCTCTTTCCCGCGAAAAACACAGTAAGGTTTGCTCTCCTCCGTATTGGTGCGGCTATATTCACCGGGTCCGTGGTCTTCCTTACATTTGACGCAACGTTGCTTCATGCTGCAGTTAACTACCACATGGCCGAAGCTTTTTCTACATTAGGTGATGTCCTTTGCTTGGAGACGTTCCCACTGCACTCCTTCTCCAAGGATTCGTTTTTCTTTCGATACTGCCAACAAGTCTGTGTCCTTTACAAACTCGACTACGAAAGCGTTGTATTGCGTTTCATAGTTTGCCCGCGACTTGAAATGTGTTGCCTTGATTGCCTCTAAACCCAATAGTTCATCTACAATATCTTCTGGGTCGTGGGAGAAGTGGATCTTCTTGAGGAGGATAATGCTCGTCCTGTACTCCTCCTGCCTTGAATGTATTGTGTTGGATTGTGAGTAGGGCGGAAGGTTGTACCTGTCTGACCATGGGAGACTACGTAATGCAAAACGAAGAAATCGGCGCTGGACGGCTTCAATTCCTTTTACATGGTTGTCGTAGGAAGGAGACCAGACTTGGGAAGCATATTCAAGGATGGGTCTAACGAAAGTAGTATAAAGTGATTTGGTAACATAGGGGTTGGAGAACTCCTTTGACCATCGTTTAACATATCCAAGGGAAGAGTTAGCTTTGTTAATAATGGAGTCAATGTGCAAGCGAAAGTTGAGTTCACTATCGCACATAACTCCCAGATCACGCAAAGAAGAGACTGAAGGGATAGATGGAGTAAATTCTGGAGGATTGTAGTAGACGCTTTCGAGTGTTATGGATTGGCATTTTGATATATTAAGTTCAAGAAAATTTTTTTGCACCAAATTCAAAACCTTGTTAGGTCGTCTCGCAGGAGGGAATGGTCATTTGGAGATGATATTGGCATGTATATTTTCATATCGCCGGCGTAAATGTTTATATGTATGTGAGCTATGGACGATGAGGTCAACATCATTAATTGTAAGGATAAAGAGCAACGGACCAACATGATTCCCTTGGGCGACGCCTGAGGTTGCTGTAAACGGATCAGATTTAGAGGATATAAAGAGTACAACGTTTTGTCTATTTTCAAGGTAGGATTTAACCCATGCAAGGAAACCAGCGGGGAAAACAAGGGCTTTAAGCTTAGGAAGGATTATTTTATGGGAGATTTTATCAAATGCTTTGCTGAAGTCCGTGGCTATAACATAAACTTCATTTCCTTCTTCTAAGGCACAAAGGATTCGGGAAACAAATTCCGTTAAGTTGGTAGCTGTCGACCGCCCTTTTCAGAATCCATGTTGATTTGGAGAAACAATCGACTTACAATGAAAAAACACTGTATCGTAGATTATGCTCTCGAAAAGCTTCGGAATACACGAAAGTTTTGCGATAGGTCTGTAGTTCAAAACATCGTTTTTTGGGCCTTTTTTATGAGTCGGGATTATGTACGCATTTTTCCAGAATTTAGGAAACATTCCTTGCGATATTGATAGTTTAAAAAGGGCCGTTAAGGGTTGAATCAGAGAACTGCAGCATCTTTCGAGTACATTGTTAAGGTAACTGAAATACTCTGGGTCGGGTTCCTGATCATGGATCGCGTAAGATTGGCTGAAAAAATTAGTGAAAAAATTTACAATAATATTTGGATCTGCTGAAGTTGTATTACCGTATTTTAGGGTGGATGGGTATACATCAGATTTACTTTTGGCGTTGATGAATTGGTAAAAACGTCTGGGTTCACATAATAGACTCGATTGCATTTGGTTAACATAATCAAGGTAAAGAGAGTTGCAAAGCTCAGAGAATTGGGTGTACGCTAGTTGGTAGAGGAAATAGTCAGAGTTAGATTGTGTTTTAATATATGTTTGCTAGAGTCTATTCCTTTTGTTCCGAAGTGAGCGTAACTCCTTATTGTACCAGGGTGGAGATGAGACGCATTTTTTTGCGGCAAGTATGGGACTGATTGAATGAAGCAATCGTTTACTACGTTGTAGAAATTCGCCAGTGCACTGTCTATTCCGATGGAGCTCCCGTCGAGGACGTCGAAATTAACGTTTTTGAGAAGGTAGTTCAGTTTGTTGTAGTATGCTTTGCGAAAGTTGAAACTGAAGGAATACTCGTGTATTATATGAAAATGTGATGGAGATAGGTGGGTGAAAACGGTCTAAAGTCGACATGAGATGAGTGCTCCAAGAGACTAGACAATTGTCGGTGCCTGACGAGAACACAAGGTCTAGTTGTCTATTTAAATTATAAGGTACTCCACTAATTTGGAAAAGGCCAGCGTTAGAGATACAATCAGTAAATAGAAATTCTTTTTCGGATGAGGGTTTAAAAGCAACAAAGTGGGACTCGTCGTCGGACTTTACCTACTGCAGGTACGGTAGGTTAAAGTCTCCCATTTTTTTTTTTTTTAGTGCAATTTTTATTAACTCTATTACATGTGAATTACTTAATTGCTAGGGAAAATAGCTTAAAACTAGCTTAAATACATGGTGTTTATATCTATCTTACTGGCCAATTACAGGCGCTCTAAGCTAAACTTACTTATTAGACTATGTCTTTCGACTTAAACTTACATACTCTTTGGTTCCTTAACAATGCTAACTATAGACTAAGAAAATTAAGTTTTAAAAACTAAGTAAAAATGTGTTTTTTTTTATATAAAACTCTTATTATTAACTTAAAATAACCTATAATTATTTGAATCTACCTAAAATACTTAAATAACTTTTTTCTAGCTTAAAGTATACATGCAAGACAGGCAGAAACACACACACCTGTATTGTCATGCTGGGTACATGCAATACATGCGCACATATATCAACATATACAAAATATATGTATATGTGGATGTCCCCTTCTTGCACATACACTATACTAAACTTAACTAAAGGTCCTTAACCTAATTGAGTCAGCCACTACTCTTACGACAACAAAAAACAAACCTATATAACATAGAGACGGCGGCCAACTCTGCCCTTGTGGGCTACTCGTCGATTGGAGGATGCGACGAAAGAGTTCCTTTCCTGCGCCCTGTCATCCACCAGAATTGTCGGTGTTGGCGTACTACTTCCATCCTATCGCGGTCTGAAACCGCCCTACTGAACCGAAGACACTCCGCGGAACGTTTGGCGACGTCTCGTTCGTAGCTGAGTCGCTTATCCACAGCTCGTCGGGCAATGTGGAAGATTAGCGGAACCGCTAATCTATTCTGGATCAGACCTATCGAGTCTAGGTAGAGGAAGGCTTCTGGGGTGATAAAGCCGTTAAGGCGCACACTTTCGTGATACAGGTCATTTGGGTAGAAAGCCCCGGAGATAAGATTGTTGACCGAGTTCATTGCTCTTGCAACGTGATTTCGTGTATAATAAAATTATCCACTCTTATAATGTCTGCCCTATTGTATAGGACCTCGTTGGGATAGAATTTTCTGTATTCAGACTCTGGAGTTCTGTATAAGCGTAAGCAAGTCCGTAAACATTGCCTTTCAAACAACCGAATCTTTTCCATTAAGCTTGCTCCCACGTTGAACCACACGGGGCATCCATAGACGAGCATAGGCCGGATGAGGGCCATGTAGCAGATTATTTTTACCCTAGCATCGAGTTGCTGGTTATAGAACAGTTTCTTTGTTAGGG
Organism: Orthonevra nobilis; assembly: GCA_963555765.1. Lineage (NCBI taxonomy): Eukaryota > Metazoa > Arthropoda > Insecta > Diptera > Syrphidae > Orthonevra > Orthonevra nobilis. Next base: position 71,591,642 of record OY743227.1, on the reverse strand, counting down.
CAAATGCAACTTTGGCTCTGGCAAGGGCCGCATCTATATTTTTGTTGAGATACAGATACTGGTCCAGCCAATTTCCAAGATATCGGACTACACTTCGACTCGTCAATGGCTGCCCGTGCGGTCCCATAATTGAGAGTTTTCGCCAATTCTTGATGGTATCCCTAGAGGCCCCAGACAACGGCGATCTAAACAATATAGTTTCGCATTTCCGAAAGTTAATCTTTAATTTCCAGTCGTCGCAAAATCGCTGGATCTCATCGAAGTCACGCTGCAAGAGATTTCTAATGCCTTCGATCTTCGGACCTGATCTGTACGCAATTAAGTCGTCTGCGTATTTACTATGACATGGGGAAGGGATCTTACAAGGTCACTGATGAATATATTGAAGAGGATCGGCGAAATGACAGCGCCCTGTTGCAGACCATTTATTAATTTAAATAACCCATTAGAAGTGACATTGCCATTTTTCCCAATGAACTGTCTATTGACTAGCATATTTGTTAAAGTCTCCCATAATTATGACTTCGTCAGACCGGCAACATAGCCAACCTCGACACCGCCTGCTTGAAGTGTCTGCACATGACAGCTGTCACCAGACCGAAGCAAACAATGGGAAGAGTTGAGAATTGAGGATGTACGATCATTGTAACAAAACTAAAAACTATTCGATTCGTCAAATCGGTTTTATGGCCACCCTGTATTATAAAAAACAGCGGAAGCTATTTTTATAGTCCTTTTTTGCTAGTGGAACAACAGAAACCATATCAATCGCAATCGACGTCCGACTCTACTACAAAAGGTTCGTGTCCCTGCTTAAATCATTAGTCACACTTTCGAACGCACTCCATTCAACATCCACATTCCACACAGCCGTCAATTTTTGACAATTGACGCTAAAAATAGCAAAACATAAATTTCGCAACTGTCCGCATCGTGACGATTTAAAGTTTTGCCGGTTATTTTGATATTTATTTTGTACATTTTTACCTCAAAAATGAATTTGGTTTCTTCTACAAAATTGGTAGAATCTTTAATGACTTTTCTTTCAAATGGATTAACTTTTTTTTTGCATTTCAGTTCACAGCAACAGTTGGGCGAAACATACTCGCCCGGTCATTCTCCGTTGCGCCACCAAAAGTTGAAAAAAGTAAGAAAAATTGAACGATTTAATTGAGTATGAGTTCAATTAATTTATTTAATTTTACAGCATTGAATAATGTTACGATATTAGGACGCGTTGGCGCCGATCCACAGTTAAAGGGGAGCACAGAGCATCCCGTGGTCACATTCTCTGTTGCAACGCACAACAATTACAAGTAAGTTTGGAAATACGTTTTAATCCTGGCCGAATGTTTTTGAATGGTTTTTTCCCATCCGATAGATACGAGAACGGCGATTGGGCACAGCGGACCGACTGGCATCGTGTGGTTGTTTTCAAGCCAAATCTCAGGGACACTGTCATGGAATATCTGAAGAAAGGTCAGCGGACGATGATCCAGGGGAAGATAACCTACGGCGAAATCACAGACCAGCAGGGTAAGCAGCGACCCAGCAGTAGCATCATCGCGGACGAAATCATCTTCTTCCGAGAAACTTCAAATTAAGCATCAAAGTTCCTCCCCTTGCCAATGATTCCATTTCGAATAAAAGTTTTTCGTTTTGTTTTTTGTTGAACTGGTCTTTTGTCATTTTCAACATTCGGAGGTGTATTCATGGTGCACTTTGTGATTGCAGTCTCCAGCTAGTTTCTCTGCAATAAAATGATTAGGTTTGTGTTCGAAACCATGTTCGGCGCTTACTCTTAATGAATATGAAGGCTCTGTCGACTTCGTTAAGCAGGTCGCTTATTGAGGAGGTCTTCCTCTCGATTTGTTCCAAAATTTTTACATGCAAGTCCAGAAATGGTAACAATTTAACCGCCTGCAAAGAATGCTAAATGGCTAAGAGGAACTTTCAATTGCCTAAGCTCACCAAATCACAAGGATCCTTCGTTGGCATTGCGCTCTCGTTTTCTTTTACCACATCTAACTGATTGTCAATGGTGTTGATGTTCCCATCGACTTCAAGCAACAAGTCGAGAGTTCTATCGCGTTCCGAGTTCGATTTACACCTGCAAGCGAACGCGTCGTTTGGTATTTTCGTTAAGTTATCGATTGCCTGCTCCATTCTGGACAACAAACATCCCACTTGGTCTGCATATCGTTCAAGTTCTATCGTCTTGGAGGCAAGATTCTCCTGAAAAGTATTTATCTCTAGGAGCTGTTAAAAGAAAATGTTACATGTTTATTCAATAGATACGAATGGGAGCTATGGATGCACACATTTGATGAGTTCTCGTTAATCTGAGTCTCGCGTTCCTTAATGAAGTCGACTTTCATGCGAAATTCTTCGAATAAATTTTGGGTTTCGTTGTATAAAAAGTTTGCCAAAAGGTCAAGGTCTGTGAATTCCAAGACGCGATCGTCGGAAGGACGACTCGCAGTAGAATTTGATATAACACCAAGGAATTTGGGCATTTTATTTATTTTTTTTCCAGATTATTGTCAAACAGTTTAGAAACTTATGAGAACTTTCATGTGAACTGAGTTCAAGGAAGGTGGCTACGAAATCAGCAAGTAAAGAATTTCTTTTGAAGGAGCTTTGGGAGAGAGCACTGCCAAGAAAAAGACAAGCAGAGGCACACCGCGAGGTGGATCCCTTGCTTTGGATCCAAATGATCAACAAGGTCCTGGCAACTCTCAAAGCCAAGGGAATAAATGCAGTAGCACAGGAAAGTATTTTCCTGCTATGGGTAGTATTATAGAGGCAGCACTTAAAGAACTCTCATTTTGGGCAGATTCAAGCGGCCGTAGCGACAATCCTGACAAAACGGAACGTATTCTCTTCACAAAGATAAGGAAACTTGAGGAGTTTGATCTCACGAAAATGAATCGAAACTTTCCCAAGAAGCAAAAAGCCTGTCTAAGTATAACAAGAGCAGTAAGATCAACGCCGCAAGCAAGTCTCGAGATTATGCATGAACTCTCCAATAGTGCTATTCGACTGAGAGAATCTTACACTTGGAAGAACGCCTGCTACGGGCATTCCTTAATACACAGATATTTCAGAACAACTTACAACAAAAAGTGCTCCACCCGAGTCCCGAGTGCAAAGGATTGGAAATCATGCTTCCTAACCGAAGCACATGGTACTCAAATCTTCACCGATGGATCAAAGATCGAAGAATGGCCTGGTGCTGGAGTCTTCTGTAATAAATTGCAAATCAATAAATCGTACAGACTTCCAAATGAATGGAGTGTCTTTCAGGGTGAAATCTTCGCCATCGACAGAGAATCTTGTTCCTACAAGAGTAAACAACTTTGTTGACAGCCATGCGGGGCGGTTTCAATACAGTTCTGAATGATCTGGGCGAGCGCCATCCTCTGGGCCACAGTAACATAGACGGTAACGAAAAGGGAGATGAACTTGCAACGCAAGGATCGTTGCTGGAGCTGGAAAGGATGGAAAGACTGCCACACATATCATTGTGGGAGGTGAAGAAACAAAAAGACGTAGCGACTCGAGAACGTAGCAATAGAGTATGGAACTCTAGGGACGATTGTCTCTTTTCTCGTTGTCTTTGGCCAGAACAGGGCACAAAGAGAAAAAAGGCCTTCGGGCCTTCTACAAGAAAGATTAACACATCCTGAAGGGACTGTCAAAATGGGCGTAGTCTCAAACGATTTTTTAGGAGCTGTAAGGTAAAGACGAAATGGAGACCATTAAGCAGCTCCTTTGCGAATGTTTCAACCTACAGTCGAGAGGACTTCGGTTCACGGGAGACAGAACGCACAGGGCACTGGGAGAACTCATCAAGTTACCACTCAAGGCACTATTGAGTTTCTTCAGGGGCATACCAATGTTCTAATAAGGACATAGTTTATGATGGAGAATGATTATGGACCTTTTAGGCCTCCATGTCTACTTCCAGCTTAAGGAAAATTCATCCCCTCCAAGCTAACCAAATTTAGCACTTCTGCCTTCGGATATACCTAAAGCCCAAAGTCCGTCCGTCTGCCTTTCGTCAATTTGAACTTTTTTTTTCTGGCACCCCAATCTTGTCCTTTGATTCGAATTTTTCAATTGAATCAATCGGAAATAGTCCATTGAGGCAACTTGGCATTTCCGAACCAAGTTCCACACGATAGGGTTGTCTCGTATATATATTTTCATCGGGCACTTTAGCTTAAAACACCACTTGAGCCTCGGCAACAGTCCACGAAAACTTCTTAAAGACCGAAATAAAAAAAATTGAAAGGTTCGCTTTGGAACTGATCACATATCTCACTGAAAAGTGGAACCACTCTGCATCTTTCAGCTGAAAGTTTGATTGTTAGACTGTCAAAAACGCGTGTTTTGGAAACCGATGAATCTCTTCTTTTGGACCGTTCACTTCAAACATGCAGTCAGTGTTTTGCAGACGGTATCCAAGACGTATTCACTGATATAACTGGTGTTCCAGAGGATTCCGTTTTGTTGCCAAATCTTTTCAATTTTTCGTTTTGCAGACTCAAATCTTTGGCAGGAAAATGGAATGGCAGAGTATGTATGTTAAATTTATATTTTTTTGTGGGATTCCAAAACTGCGAATTCAATGTTTCCTAAACACAATGCTGTTTACATTCATCGAAGAAGCAAATAGTCTTCATCCTCCAGGTTCGCCAAATTCACCCAAAAGCTGGAATACAATTCCCATATTTGAAATGTTCCCTGTTAAATATTACGGAAATGAATTAACTCACTTCATATCGCCTTAATGTCTCCTGTCAACATTGCCCAGCTGCATCCTACAACTAAACATTTTTTTTGCACCGGAAACTCTACCCGCCAAGAGTGCTCATCATTTTAACTTTAAGCTCTATGGACTCTTTTTTGGCCCGCTCAACACGAATGAAGAACGCTCTCTTTGACTCAGTGTTAGTACCTGCCTATATTTCCTTCTTGGTTTTTATTTTTGAGCTAAGTGGGCCTGAAACACAAGTGGAAGAAAGTACTGCACCTTCTAGTCAAATTCGTCAAATGTTGATTGGGACATCATAAACAATTTCTTTAAGGGTTTTAAAGGATCTGAATTGTTATTGCCACATAGCACTGAGTAAGGATCAGGCTTCGGATTTTCAAAGCCAAATCGTCAGAGAGAAAAATTACAAATAAGTAAGAAAGTGTTGGAAAAGATATTTATCCAGTGTCATAAGCGTAGCTAGAACGCTAAGAATATTGGTCCTCATTTTCCATACCAACTCTCTCTCATGACCTTCCCGGCCCACTTTGCTGCTTGCTGAAACCCAGATTGTTCTTGGCCTGTACTGGTGTCTTAAATTATTTTTGCGTCACATACAATGCCGAACTCGCACGAGGGCAAGAGTGTCTCACTCTTACTGCCATCGTCGCCTACCAACCAACATAAATGAATGTAAGGTGTGATTAAAATTAACCACCGACCATGCTTAAGTCAGCATAATGCATCAAGGAAGCTCGAAAGTTGGGTTCGAATGCACGAAATTTGATTTTCTTATGCATTTTATAATTGATTCAAATAAAAGGCTCTTCATGCCGGAATCGGATCCTCAAATTCCTGTAGACAGACCCTAAAAGTAGGCAAAAATAATATCTCAGCAAACAGTACCGGTTTTGAAAAGTTTCCCAAAAGGCTTTGCCCAGTTCCTATTTACGGTATATAGTAAATCGAAAATTCATCCAAAGAACGTCTACACTTGTATACTGCCTAAGATTGAATGGTTTAAAAGGGTTAGGTATTAACTTATTAATAACAATGTTTTAAGAATATTGCGTCAAAATTTCAAGTCGATTGGTGCGAAATTGACAAAGTTACGAGTATTTTTATACCTGTCGGATGAACGTGTTATACCAGATTTATTTGTGTTCCAATCTTGAAAAGTGTTTTCTTCACAACTAACGCTTTCAAAGTCGGTGTCCCTCATAATTTCAAAACTACTGCACCGAACCTTTTGAAATTTCTGTACATAATTTACGAGGTAACGCTGGAGAGTTTTTTTTTTCAAATTTATTAATAATTTGTATTTTGCAATAACAAGTTAGCCGATATTATTTGCGTTTTTCCCTTCAATGTGTTCCAAAAAAGTGAAAAATTCAAAATTTCGAAAAACTCTCCGAACATCACCCGGGGAAAACTATTATCTTACGAATGAACTATGATTTTTTGATTTCAGATTATCTAGCACCAAGTTATGGGGGTCTACATTTTCCCGAAACATGTCCGAATTGTTGCCATTGCCGTGTTTTTTGATAAACAGGTTTTAACTTTGTCGCCGCAAAAAATACACAAAAGCAAGCCTTTTTTCATCCGAACACTAACATATTTGTATATAACTTAAATAAATGAGTATGTTTTACTTATTCTGACCAAGCCATTGGTAGCAGTCATTCCAAGGGCAGCACTTCACCTTCTACTTTTTACTTCAAGAAATCGTTAACACGCACGCCGTTCAGCATCTGTTGAATGTCGGGTCATAGATATATCGATGGTAACGAAGCAGCAAATATACTGGCCAGAATGAGGTCAACTTTTGGTCCTGAATGGATAAAAAGATTACATGCGGATATTTAAATTAAAATAAACCTAATTGCAGGAGAAAACTTGAGAGCATACTTGCGCGGTTAATAAGACTCACAAATTTGTTGCCGCAGTTAAAGAAAATTACTCTCCTTGCGATGAGGAACAAAAAGATTCGCACCATATTAATTTATCTGGCTTCCAGTATTGGTAAAGGAGAGGGACCTTGTTTCGATCGCCAAACAAATCACATCCGGAAAATATTTTACAGACACTTCAGACCAATAAAGAAATTGAACTAAAGGTGTAGGATGGTGCCATTGGGAACCTTGAGGTTGGGCACCTAAAGTCAAAGCTTTATAACCAATTTGGAAGAAAAAGATTACTCGTCGAATGTTGCTTATACAATGAAAAAGTTGTCAATTTTATGAAAATGAAGAATGATGGAGTCCCTTGCGACTATGTCCGCGTAGATTTCACGTACGTAGAAAAGTTTTGTAACTCAAAAAGGCCTGCTAAAAGGCAATTTAAATGTACCCTAAATTTTTGAATAAACAAAATTAATTTGATAAGAATTTGAACTTAAATACTGAAATTACGCTGGCATTGAAATTAATTTTAAATACGAGCATACTATATTTTTTATTCATATTTTAATATTTAAACCATAATAGATAGGGATATGCCATCGCGGACTTTTTAGTAGAAAATTTTCAGTTTTAAAAATTCCCTGTAGAAAGCAAAGAAATATCTCTTACCGTTACGACAGCATTCGCAAAAAACGCATAAGCTTCATGGGTTTTTAGTAACAAATCCAATCGCCACGAAAGACTCTTTTACTGAAATTGAATAATTGAAAGCTTGTGTTCAATCTTAAGGTCAATTGTCAATAAAGGACAAGTTCATAGTTCAAATCAGAGGGTACCGCCGCCGGGGAACGCAATTATTTTGACTGATATAAAAAAGGATTCTTATAACCCTGACATATGTAATCCAATTAATACGTAGTAAAAGTGGAGTGGAGAATGGAATGGTTTGCTTGATATGCACTTCATAAGATTTAGTTAGGTTTGAGAGTTCACATGGGTTCTGAAAGGTGTGTTCACTTTAAGCTGGTCATTTAATCCTTTAGAGAAAATTTTGCAAGTGGACAATGAGAAATGAGGAATTTGACTCTAGATATCCACATTCATCTGTGTATTGTGGCTGAAACATTGTTGTTGCTTGTATAGCCTATTTCTGATGTCCTCCATCCAATGGGACATTTTGTAGCTGTGATAAAAGCCAACCCTTTCACTGCACTCGACGTTAGAGTTAGCTGATTTCTAATATAGTATCAATCCGCTTCCAAGTCGTACTACTCGGCATCAATCTATTGGTTTAATCTCGGGCTGACTGTCCGTGTAAATAGTCATGAATTGAATAAGCAAGCTTCTTTATAAGGTCTAGATACATTATTTCAATATTTCATCTGATTTGGAAGTATAGGAAAAAAAATTTTCAATGGTTTCGCCAGAGGGAAAGATCGCCTCTGCATCTATGTATGTCAAGATGTCTGAGAACCCTTGCTCATGTACGAGTGGAAAGGTGGGATTCAGTTCATGCGTGCGGAATTCGCGCATAACACGACAACGCTACGTACCACATTCCAATTATATATATGGACTGAGCTCAAATTGAGACTGGGAACATACAAATCGGCAGGTTCACTGATCACTACCTGCAAAATTTTTTCTCTTAACATACACATCCTCCTTTCCCCTTTTTGTGCTCAAACATCACAAACAAAAGCGCAATGAACCACTTTTTATGCTCATAATAAGACCGCTTCTTCACAAAACATGATCGCGATCAACAGCGATCGGCCAACATCTTCACAACATTTGCTCTCATTTTGCGTCATCAGCGCGTGGCCTGCTCATAAACCATTCACAACCAACTAACGCCAACCAGACAACCAAGCAAATGCACATAATTTTACATACTCCTTCGAGTATGTGTTCACAACAAACTTTTTGCGTGAATGACAAGGAAAAAAACCAACGTTTATTAAGTTCATGAACTGTGTGATTGCTCAGCAAACTACTTCGCGTCAGCACACTCCATAGGAGCTCCAATCTCTCGCGCTGTCATAGATAACGCCACATGGTAGGAGCTCCGCTCAAACGCTTGAGTATCTTTGTTGGAAAAAGCTTTTCTTTACACCAAATCAATTGGCCAACTTGGCAGCGCTCTTTCTAGCGTCACGTCACAGCACAGCACGATCGGGCAACGCACGGCAAAAGTTCCAATGGCACTCCATTTTTTTGGAACTTGATATATTGGCAGAAGCACACAAAATCTAATGGGAAGGGAGACCCGAGCGAATAGAAGCCTTTGCTTCTAATTTCAGTTCAGTTTCATTGCGTTCGCGCTATTGACTGGATAGTGCTTCCTTAGCGTGCTCGACAGCCGCCATTCTCCACGTCATTTCCCCAAATAAAAATTTGCGAGTAAATAAAAAGAATTGTGAAAAGTTTATCTGGAGAACGGTGACGTTTGCTTTCATTCAGTTTTATTTTTTTCGGTTAGCAAAGTGGTTTTCGGCAGATGGTGGCGATAAATATCTAAATACGAAGCTAAAACAAAAGTGTCCAGATATCGCTCGCGTGTCGTCTAATTGTTATCATTTATTTTTGGAAGTACCCTCAGTGGGTTGAGTTGGCATTCGCGGATTGTGCTAATACAACTTGTCAGTGAATATTTTATTCGTCTAGCTGGATAGTCAGAAATGGCAGTCGATCATGTTTTGGAGGATCTCATGGGGAAGCTGGGTAAGTTTCAAATTCGAGTGGGAATTTTGGGGAAAAAAAACGTGACACATAAAAGTTGTTTTTTTTTATTGGCGCGAATTAGCAACTTTCTGAATAAGATTTGTATTTTAATATATTACCAAAAGCGAATGACAAACTTGAACTTGGACCGGAATTAAGGCCAAATTTCGTGACGTTTGTTAAAATTATTTGCTCACTGGTTGGCGATTAGCAGTTTTGTGTTCAGATTATTTTTAGTATTGCAGATAAATTGCATGGAGGCTTGGTATCTTGCAATTGTGGCCTTGAATGTGTTTTCTTTTAAATAATAAAATTTGACTGTGCAAAGATAATAATTGTTTGTTAAGCTTGGCCCAACTGAGAAATTAAAAATAGCAGCAGCTTTTTTGAACCAAAAATTGTCGTAGTTACGAAAAAACGTAAACGTTAACGAGTATGGTAGGCGAAAGTGCATCCATAGATAAAGTTTTATTATTTCCTTAAGTTTGGAAACAGGGAATTTTTGTTTCCGTCCGTCCTTCTGATTTAAGAAAGCTGCTTTTCTTTATAGCACATTTGCATTGGGAATGAGAAGTGTTTTGCAACACATTGGTGAACTTTGAATAGAGATGATGAATTATACATCGACTTATTTGCATTCACTTAGTTCACAGTATTTTATTCGAAACCAGAGGAGATGAAAAAAGTTTTGTTTAAGACCATCTGCAGCGTTGTTTTTTGTAATTCAGAGTTGAGACAACTAAGAATCATGATAAAAAGGCTTACTAAACGAAAATAAGCTGAAACCAAGAAGACTATTTTCAACCAATTTAAGAGTAAGATCAAATAAGTGACACGAAGCTATTGGCACAACTTTTGTGAGTATTTTTTTTTTTAAATATACGAAGCCTCCCGATAGAGCAAATGACCCTCCTAATAAATATAACATTTGAAGCACAGAAGCTTTGATATATCTTTTTGAGATCCACTTGCCTGGCTTCATGAGCATCGACTACAAGTCCTCAAAGAGGAATCGGATAAGAGTTAGTTCGGGAAATAAATTCCATCCAAGCCTGCAAATATCCAGACCAGTAGATGATGACACTTGTTATTCTAAAATTCACTGATTGACTTTGTACGATAATAGTTAGTAAAAAAAACAGCGTTAAGATCAGAAAAATAAAGGTGACGTTTATCCACAAAAACTAAACATAACAAGCCATTCAGCTTGTCCTGAAAGCTCTTGGAAGATAGCTTGACCTACGTTTAACCAAACTGAGAAGCACGACTTTCAACATCCAACTACTTAGCTCTGAATCATATTGACTCCTAACATTTATGGACATGTAGGACATCGGTAGAAACGAAATCTAGAAGGGAAATTGAAAATAAAGGTTCATTACTTTCAGGCCTGTAAAAGGACCTTCGGAAAATGATCCCCGTCTGAGTTCGTTATGCGCATGAAGTGCTTCTCAAGCAATGTAATTTGAACAACTTAAATAGCCGTCCACTTTTTTTCTCATCAGCGACGGCTTTAAGACCTGGTCGCTTCTTGTTTATTTTGTGATTACTCAGCTACTTCGTTCTCATTTGGACTGAAGCTTTATGGTAAACGCGCTTCAGTTTACAACGACTTGAATTATAGAAAGTACTTAATTGAACTGCGAAATTTTTTAAGCAGAAAACCATAGCAGTGCATTGTTATATAATGTCAATTTGCACTTTCTTGGAAGGTTATACCACAGACGGTTAAGCCGTTAATGTGTCGTATTGTAACGTTGAAAGCAGCTTCCTCTCCGTGTAGGACTGCGACTAACCATAGTACCAAGAATTTTAGTAACCCAATATTAAAATACTTAAAAATTTTGAACTAAAAAAAATCGAACTAAAAAAAATCTACGAAAACCTTCAAATGAAAATTTTATAGCGGAAAATAAAATTGATCACTTGCAATCTAATTATTCTTTGAAAAGTTCTTGTAGCAAATTCAGGCGTTTAAAATAAATAAATAATTGCGCTCACCGCAGTCGGAAGTCAAAAAGTATTTACTCGTAACGTACTTAAAAAGGTTCTTGAAAACCTAAGATCATACTACCTACATTGTCACCAAAACCACTTATTTATCCATTTATTAAATTAAAATTTTGTCTCCATTCCATCAACCAACAAATAGTATCTCCCGACAAACATTTCACTAATTAAGAAATTAACCAATTAACGCAAGCAATTGACTTTATAATTAATGAGACAATTTGCCCGTGCCTAACCTTATCGGCATCATCACAGACACTCAATTACTAGAGACACTTCAAAGCTGAGTGCTGGTTATCTTGCTAAAATCAGGTCCTTAGACATATGAGCGGATCGCGTGCAGCTACCAGCGATTGACAATTGTTTTCTGACACGGCAGCAGATCGAGCATCTGATCAGCATTAATCACTTTTTAACAATTTGATGACAGATTAATGCAAGCGTTGACATTTGATGATGAGATGCTTTTTTTTTTGATGACAGATGTGCAGTCACACATTTGTAATTTCAATCAAAAGCTAAATTTTTGCTTCGAATTCATTACGCATATGTCAGTCTGATGACAGCTCTTGCTGATAAAATCGTAGTGACATGCTAAATTCGAAAAAATTCCGTCGTGATGCACACAGTTTACGCACACAAAAGCGTCAAGTCTAACGCTCTATTAACAACTCCGTATTATTATGCTTTTTAGCGCATTTTGAATAAGTTGAATAAATTAGGCATCAACTCGGATGGTAGACTTTATTTACGCCTAAATTAACATATTTGTTGATAGTTTGAGTAAAAACCAATCATTCGGCCAAGGCCTTTGAAATAAATCAAAAGAAAGATCAGATTTTGACACTTAAGCGAAAAGTCATTAGTATTTTGACGGACGTCAAATAACTTTGATTAATAATTCAATTAGCGCTGAATATTTAAATAAAGTCAATAAATTATAGCTCATTAGAGAAGATGCATTTTATTTTTATTTTCGTGTGAGTGATATTTGATTCGAAAGCTCTAACCACTTTCAAATTGAAAGGCAAAGATTGCCAATTTGCCAAAAGCTTTTTCAAAAAATTTAAGGGCTCACTTTAGGAGAAGGTTCTAAAAAATTTCCTTGCCAGATTAAATTAGCGGAAAGTGGTATGAATGAAAAGAGAATGTAGGCTTGTAAAGGTTATCACCCTCATTTTGAGGATGTGATTCCAGCCTTAAAAGGGTCCTTATAATAATACTGCCAGTCAGCGTTGTTTCATATTGCTGTGCATACAAGGTAGATGAAATCCTTAATTGAGTCGAAATTTTCGCTTCGATGTTTTGTGTCCTATTCTGTTCGCAGCATATTTTTTTGCTTTTTTCACTCGCCTCGAGCCCCATCCTTAAGCCAAAAAATACCCCATAAACTTAATAGATGCACTTCAAACAGAGAATAAATCTAGAATTTTTATGTAGATTCTGGCCGTTACCATTTGCCGTCTGGATAAAATTTCTGACATTATCACGGGATGTGGTCGACCAGCGATAGAGTTCTGATGAAACTGCTCGAGCATCTAGTTCGTTCCCGTAGGGCTAATGAACTAATCTTTTAATACACATCTTTCTAGAATATCAACTTATGTCGAATAGCATCCTGCGAATTAAGCGAAAGCTAATAAGTTGATATCAAATTTTCCGTTCTAGTTTGGACTTCAACCATGGAGTAATTGGGACCAAAATACATCTGAGCTTCAAACCTTCTGCTTGCTGTGTGTAACATGCATTACTCTTGTAATTTTTGAGTTTTGCATCCTTTTCCTGCGATATGGGACGAGTTTGACAGGAATGCCAAAGCTTATCATGGCTTTTACAGCTTGTCTTAATTGGCGCTGTCGTACGCTGTCTTAGTTTTGATAGAAAGTGCAGATTTGATCCATTGTAGAATTGCTTACTCGTTTTTCATTACACTGATTAGGACAAAGCAAGATTTAGACTCGGAGCTTAAGGAAATTATACAGAGTATGGAAGAAAAGATTTTATAGGCGACGTTAATGAGACTTCTTCGCTTTAAGTTAGAGGGTCTGAATATTTTAGGGTTAAACAATCAATGATGGGCATTGAATTTGACAGCAATTTTATGGTCTTAAATTTGACTGTCACTGTTTTCACTCTCCTTTGTGGTCCTGTCTGCGAGGAGTACCAATGGAACGGAAAGTACAACCGTGACGTGTAGGAACTAGCGACTATAATCGCTCGGTCACATTGAGCGAATGACAACAATGATTCAACTGAGTGTGTCTTCGAACTCATGCCACCAGAACGCAAAGGGTTTAAAGATAAGGCTCTTGCGGACGTCGGGAAGTTTAGTTTAACCAGCTGCATGCAACTTGCCTAAAAGATGGAAAAAAACTTTATTTCTGGCTGACCTAAAATGTAAGTTTTATTTCCCTTCCATATACAATCTATGACGCTCTTGACATTCGGAAATTAAAAACGAAAGTGTAATAAAAAAATCTGTATAATATTATGCGACACGCAAACCCGAGTGAGTTCAAAGGCACTGGAATACCCGAAAGCGAACATAAAGCTTAAAGCAAACAGACCTTCGGTTGACTGTGCGAAGACCCTTCGGCACTGATTCGCCGACTATAAATCGGTCATATTTTTACTGTGGTTCGTAGACTTCATTCAGTTAAATTGAGAACTCATTTGGTTTCCATCTGGATGTCTATTCAAACACCAACCAGCTGGGACCAACTTCTTTGGCGAGCCAAGCTTCACAGGCTTTCCTTGCGAGTTTTTTTGGAAACTTTTAAGCCGTTTCGCTTGAAATGTGCGCGTATTCCTATTCATTGAGTTGAGACTATGTGGATCTTAAGCTACAGTAAACTAGACATATGAACATTTATCTCTCTTGCTATTTCCATATCACCATCAGACGTCATAAAAACCCAAAGCGATATGGAAATGTAAACATTTGATTGTACTATACTCGCGCGCCAAGGAGACGCCTAGTCTCGTCCATTGACTTATCGCCCAAAGTTCTGCTTTTACTTTTTATTCCACTGTAGATGTACGAGTATATGGAATGCATGCGAGGCAGGCTTTCTGTGATGAACGAGCAATTTAAATTTCCCACCATTCGAAAACAATAATTAATTAGACTGCTTCAATTAAAGGAAGTAGTTGACCTCAAAATTGCCACCTCATGAAGCAAAGAACTCTTTTGTGATTGAAAGGCGATTTCCCATTTTAATAAATTCCAAAATTTTTTCCAGATTTCATTGATCATTACTTTTGAGTCAATTTGAATATTTTTTTTTTGAGCAATTAGTGGCTTCAAATTACGTTCTTTCAAAAAATACTACCCACTATGATCCATTTTTCTGATTTCACTCCTCGTAATGGTCTCGGTCGACGATTAGCACGTATTAGCAGATAAATCGAAGCGTGAATTGGCGCTGTTGCTTTTGAAAGTGCAAAAAATCGATTTGAATGTTTACGCTGGCGCGAACTTTGCCAATGCTCCACATGCATTCTCGCAGGTATGTGCGAAGGTGTCATTTCCTTGTCCATTTTTTAATTTAAACTCGTTTCTTTTTTCTTTTTTTGGCGAATGACGAATGTTCATGGAAAACTATTTTTTAGTAAAATTATTTCTACTGCGCATCGCAATTCGTCTTTTTGCAAAGTTGTTTAACAACGTTCTTGAAAGTGTGCTTAATCATGCTTGCGTACATTTTTGGTAGCATTTTTTCTGGTATTATGAACGATGTAGCCGCTTAACAAATACTCGTCCTTCCAACAACTTCGGTTAGTAGTATTTATTTTGAATATTTTTTTGCTAGTACAGCGGTATGCCAAATGAATTGCTCTTTAAAGACATACTCACGAAGATAGTGAAATAGCGTGTCATTTTCTATCGACGTGTATGCTGCATCTTTACTCAACAAATACCAAAGCCAACTGTCAGTTGACGTCATTGGCAGCATCTTCCGATCGGGTGGTACATTCTGGGATTACCTTGCATAAATAATATGGATGGTGAGCTCTTTCAACTTAATGTTTAGATTGTTTTTGGGCTGATCTTGGGTGTAAAAGAAGAAGTGATGCCGAAATTTATGTTAAAAAGAATCTTAAATTTAAATTAGTTATGCAATCTTCAGAGCGTGACGTAACAGAGTATGGTATTTTAGAAATTGGAAATTGGTACAATATGTTCTTAGTAGGCTCACTTTACATTGCTTTTGATGTCGCGAACTGTACGCACGTAAGAAATTTGCTGAATTAGATGGAACTCTGGAACCCTGACTTTATAAAAATTGTTCTGCCAATAGTATTAAGTCATATCACAAAATTTTATAATTGCTGCAAGATGGCTTAAAACGTGCCTGTCCCCAAGGACAACTTGGACTATCGGCCTATAGCTATCATCCTCTATATGAGCAAAGTCTTTTAATGTCCGACGACAGTAAACTACTGACAGCACACCAATCGCGCTTTAGACGAAAGCATTATTGCACGACTGCTTTAATGAAGGTAGGCGTTGATATATGAATTGGCCTGGTCGTAGAGTTTCTGGGTTTCTCAAAAGCATTTGACTCTGTAAATCATACTATCCTTATTGACAAATTGAAAACGCAGTTCACTTTTGAAATATCATCATTCCTGTTCATCATTCCTCTCTGTTCTTAGAGGTGTCCAACAAGGTTCCGTGTTAAGCCCCCTTTTCTTTTCGTTCTTCATCAATGATATTTGCAAAGCTGTAAGCAGATGCAACTTGCAACGCAGACGACGTCCAAATACACTTACTGGAATTTATGCAGGGTCTCAAAAGAAATCTCTGATTGTGAGTCGAAACAACATTCGTGACGTCAGTGTCCCACCTGGGTTTAAGCTCGTCCTTACTAAACGGCAATTTTTTACCAATGCTATTTGTCTGTGGAACTGACTTCCACAAAACTTAAAACGAGCGAATAGAAATATATTTAAAAAAAACTCATCTTTGAACATTTCGCAAAAACAAATTGAAGCTATCTGATATGAACAACTGAACCCTTTGTAAAGTTAAATTTGTTATTATTATTTTTTTTTTTTTTTTAATTATTTTCTCGCTCTTCAAGAGGATATCAAGACTCTTATAATGCGTGTAGCACAGAGCGAGCGGAAGAATTAGGAGAAGAATGAAAGATTGTGTAGTGGATTGAGAAACTCAGGTGTAATTGGTTTCAACTCACTTCCGTAGGTGGAGCCCGAAACGGGACGGAAGATTTTGATATCGACCTATTAGCTTTATCCTAATTCGCAGGATTTTATTCGACATTGGTTAAGATCTATGAACTTTGAAAGTTTGGAAGATTTAGCTTAAATACCCCGCTGTCAGTGGTATGCCTTCACAGCAGAGCCATCTAATCACAATCTACACAGACCGCTATTTTGAAAACACGAATTAGGAACTAAGCCGATACAACAACCACTAGAACAACGCCACCCATTAGTCAGACTACTATCATTGGTCAACCAACCCAGTGATAGTGCCATTAACTTGATCCCAATGGCAAATGGTGACTGGACCAGATTCGAAAAACTAGACCACTACTCTAGGAATCGAACCTGGGACCTATCAATTGAGTCAATTGAAAGGCATTCGCTCTACCAACCTTTTTTTCTTTTTGAATTTTCTTCTTAATTTCTCTTTTTCTTCCCCTTTTGCTTTCAAATTTTCAAAGCTTTTTTTTCCTTAACAAACTTTGTTATAAATAAATGTGCAGCTCAAAAGCTACAGCTTACATGTTCAGAATTAAAATGAAAATAAATAAATTCATACTTGACCAGAAAGTAAGATCAGGATTCGTTCAGTTTTGTCAAAGACTCAGGAAGAATTAAGGCATCGTTCTCATTTTTTTTTTGTCATCATTTTGGTCTTTTTGGCGCACCTTGCTTACTATCGGACCTTATGTGTGAGCCGTAATATCGCCTTATTCTTTTTACTGAAAACGATGTTTTTTTTTTGGTCTTGACTCATGTGACTTACATCCTATGCAGGGTTTTCCAATAAGGACTTGACAGTTTTTTTTTAAATAAAATAAATCGATTGTAAGATGTGCTGTGTGGCTTGTGGCACCATCCTGTTGAAATCCTTGTCGTCCAATTCGGGCCAAAAATAATCGGAAATCATGGCGTGATAATGCTGGGCATTCATAGTAACGTGACGAGCGTTTTCGCTTCGAATACTACATCGGCTTAAATTCTTGAAACAGCTTCATCTTGTATGGGTGTTAACCAAGATCCTTATGCGAAATACGCCCATAATGTGGTCTGAGCGATGCCCAATTCTTGAGAACCCCATGGAATTGACCGATTTGTATCGTTTGCTAAGGACGCCTGAACGCCAGAAATATTTTTTACACTTTGACCAACCCGGCAACATCATACAGCGAATATGGCGTCTCAAATTTTTGTACTTAACTTGTTATTGCCTGTCTACTAGGGCGAGAATTATGACCGAAAATTGAAGTTAACGCTCTTTGAGTTGCGTTCACCGATTCCGAATTTCGGTAGAAAATTTTTATAATTTGCAGACGTTGCTCGTTCATTTACTCTACAATGATGAAAATATTGAGTTTACTAAATAAATTGACAATGCAAGTTCGATGATTAGTGAAAGGGTGTGTTCACAAATTGAATTCAAAATTGTCAAGTCCCCATTTGAAAACCCGATACTTGTTTTATGTCTAAATTGCACTTCGTTCTAATAAACTCACTCCTCGTCCGTAGTATTTCTTAGTTTGATGAGTGTTAGATTGGATTCAGCCGCCAAAATCATGCCTTTCGCGATGTTAATGTGGTCCCATTTTTGCATGAAATTCATATCTTTCGGTACCAGCTTTGCAACGACACGTCTGAAGATTTAACATAAACCAAAATTTCATGAACGGATCCATAAGCAACGCCCAAGTGCTCGTGATTTTGAATAGTCAGTCAAATATGTCAATTTTTGACAAACCATTCTTTGATATTATTGATGTTTTGGTCGTTTTTCGATGTCAATAGTAAATTTGGAAAACATGATTTGGGTACTTTGATTTAACGTCCTTCAAAATTGTAATGTTAAGGGCGCTTAAGAAAGAATTCCAAGAAGAACTTCAGTTCAGAATGACAAAACATTTCTTTAGAGTGTTTTGAATAAAAACGCATTCGTCGGTAACAAAAAATCTTCTGAACGGTGTTGAGGATGAAATTTTGTCAAGAAAGACAAATTTTAAATAAGGCTTGGAGGAGATTTGTAGCGAGTATGGAGATTCGGGAATTGGTACTGACACTTGTTAACGATGGTTTACACGCTTGCGTTCCAGAAATACATTCCTTGCTGGTGCTGCTCGTTCTGGACGTCCACCCAACACAGACGAGGATAAAATCTTAGCTGGATTTAGCGTTGACAGATATTTGCAGACACAAGAGATCGGTCAGCGGCTCAACATTGTCCATACAACCGTTTCACAGAGAAAGGCTTGATATGACGAAAAAGATGGATGTTTTGGTTCCTCACGAACTCAGTGAAGAAACACTGTGCATCACATAATGATCTGTGGGTCTTTGTTGAGTTAGAACTCGGTTGGGAGTTTTTTTTTAAAAGAGTACAGGAGACGAGAAATAGTTGGTTTGCAACCAAGTTCGGCGTAAGAATTCATTGCGCTGTCGGTAAGGAAAATTTGCATTCGAAAAAGGTTATGTTTAGCGTTGGATGGGATTGGTGAGGTGTCCTATAGTTCGAGTCGCTTTCATGCAATGAGACAATAAATGCTATCAAACATTGCTCTCAGCTCGATAATTTGAAGCAGGCAATGGAAGACAAACGGCCAGAGTAAGTGAAAAGGAAGGGCGTTGTTTCCACCATGACAACGTCGGAACACACACAGCTTCAATTCCTTTGGCTTGGGGGTAATACAGCACCCACCTTACTACATAGACCTTGCGCCGTTTGATTATCACCTATTCCGCTCTCTTAAAAACAATTTGGACGGTAGGCAATTTATTTCCGAGGAGGACATAAAAATGCACTTTGAAGTCTATTCATTTTTACAAAATGAATGAATGTCTCTTTCAGAACGTTGAAAGAATGTTAAAAATCGGATTGGACAATATTTGATTGATTGAATATGTAATTTTAAACCAAATATGAGTATTTAACTTAAACCAGAAAAACCGCAGAACTTATTGAAGAACCCAATAGTTTTCATAAAAAAATGGGAATTAAAACAAAAGAGCTTTACTTGTTCCTATTTTATTATACTAGAAGTCATATAATTAACGAGAAGTCATACCAAAACGATGGTCAATAAAGATTTGAATATTCTACATTGAAATCTTTTGATTTAGTTTACAATGGGGTGTCAATATTCTTAAGTCTTTAAAAAACAATGTATAATCAAATATAAATACAAACAAATTAAGTTTTTTTTTTCAAAATAATTTTTACAAAGCAAACCCGGACTAACAACATGCCGATAATTCTTGCTTACATTTTTTAATTGCTTCAATCTTTATCAGTTTCGCTTGTTGTCATATCTGTGTATGTATAAATTAAACAACAACACTGATATTATACGAAAATAAATCCGTTTTGCCGCCTCCAGATTTCCCGGTCTTTTTGAGCATGGATATTGCGTAGGTGCCACCGGCAACACATAACTCACAGTACATTAAGTTTTCGGCCATCCAAATAGTAAAAGCTTTTTCGTTCTCAAACAGAAAACAGAATTATCAAAAATGCTTCCGCAATCAGTTGTTTTTCGTTTCGAAATACCGGGGAAACTAACCATAATCAAAAATAGAACCGAACAGAATGGAAATATACTTGTATTAACAAATTAATAATAATCCGTCCTTGATAACGGAAAACTGGTGATAAATTTTTTCAAAGTAGGTTAACTTTTCTTGGACCATAGGAACTCGTCACCAATCTTCACGTGCTCGTGGTATTTACATAAATTTAAATCATGCGACGTGTTTTAGACTATGACGTCAAAAAAACCTCAACTCGTGAACGTCTATTAAATATTTATTTAGTTATATTTATTTAATTATTTACTTATTTATTTTTGTATTATTTACCTCCCTTCACGGTTCCTGAACTAGTTCTCACCAAAGGTAAACATTATTTTACCCGGGAATGGGCTGTTAATTTCTCGGCGATTTATTTATGACAAAAATGTTTTGTAAAATTTAACGAGAACACTGTAGTTCATTTCAAAAGGTGCCAAGTAGAAATCGTAAAATTAAAATATTTTTCTAACTTAGACATTAATCGTTGGCATTCTTAAACTTTTATTTTACTTTTATTATTATTTCTCCTCGAGTAATAAAGTTACATAAAGTATTGGTTTCAAAGCAGTACAAACAGCGTTAAAACGTGTTTCGAAATGGTTGTGAGTTATACCTTTGTCAGGATTTGTAAGACAGCATCATACACTAACTATCACCGATTTACTTGCTGTCGCAAAGGCTCTGATTCGGGTTGTTACCGATTTTAGAATTGAAGTCTCCATGAACGATTTTTTCAATGTACTTTCGACAGGTTCAGTCCAAGAAGCCAGTTGTAATTTTTGAGTAGCTCCGGAGGTAAAGAGTGTTCTCACAACCTAGGAGCCCACTTCTGTTGGCTTCCTTGTTTGGCTCTGATGGTATCCGAGCCAAATTACTCCCTCATAATGAGCGGTTGGGGTGATAATCTTACGCACAACCGGTCATGGTCAGGAATAGTGGCTGGCTTGCTTAAATTTGGTTGCAAGCAATCAGAACTTTACCCTTTTTGGACGCACACTCTTGTCGGATATTCGGATCATTCAGAGTCTGTGGTTTGGCTTCTTACATTCGTGACTTAAGAAAAATCGAATCGAGTCTTGAGCGACGGATTCGTCAAGCCACTATGCGACCCGAAAAGTATCATTCAAAATCTTCAATTTCTTCAAGTTTTACTTTTCAATTTCCACTGCGTCCTTGAAAAAAGAAGGAACCTTTGCCATCGGTGGGGACATTGACTATATTGGCCCCCAAAGAAAGGGCGTTTACTTAATTCGCAAAAATCATAAAATAGTTTAAACTACTTCTGCGCCCCAAAATGAAATACTTAATACTCGTCAAGTAATTTTCCATAAAGTGCTTGCCAAAAATATTTCAACAAATATACATGCCCAGAGGAATATTTAGACTTGGTTTATTTGGTCTATAGTCGCGTGATTATACTTTTGTCACCAACGTTTTTGGAACGACTTTTTTAGTTGAACAATGCAAACATTTACGAGACATGAATGCGTACTTAAAGCGTTGGCATGTTTCCATATTTCATCAGATGACAGGGACCTATTCTTTGCTATTCAAAGATTGCTTTAACAATCATAGATTTATTAGTCGGACTCCAATGCGCAGGCAACTATGTTCACTTAATCCATAGTAAAGTGACATTTCGAGTGACTAATTTATTAGCAGGTGTAATAATGTATTCTTCAACAATAGCAATTAACAGAAAAAAAAAACGTAATATTGCACTACTTTTTTAATTTACTTTGAGATGATTTATGAGAATTGTGGTTTTGACACCTGACACCTGCTTTTGCGTGCGTCAACAGATACAAAAAATAAAATAAAAAATATCAGGATATACAAAAAAATACCTTAGAGGATTTCCTTTAGAAAGTGCGAGATTTTTTGGCACAAATACTTCCCATTTCCATCTAAATATACACACTCGTCAATTTCCTTTCTCTTTTGATGTATCATGTGCTCGAAAATATGAATAAAACCACTTTGACGCCACGTCACGCAACAAAAACTCAACCAACTGGAGTTCAATGAATTCGTAATAAAATCCCTGACCCGATTGAGTGTTTCTTTCACTTTTTTTTTGTTCTTTTTAACAAAACCACAAATAAGTGAAGTAGTAAACTAAACAAGCGTCTAAATTACCAATTTCCCCATTCATAACGAGTGTGATCGTCGAGCATAGCACCCAGCATAGTCATTTTAAACACCTTCCACGATCGACGCGACGCTGATTGTGTGTGGTACAAAACAGAAAACGCATTCATTCATACGCGTCTTGAAGACATCTATGGGCCTACATATATCGATCGTGCTGAAACTGTCAATCAGAATCGATTAAGAAAATTGTTTTGAAGAGCTCATTCAGAAGCCATTCAGAGGCATATGCGAAGAAGCCGCAGCTTTGGGATTCAATAAATGGAATGAGGCGCTACTGGCGCAGAATTGTTTCCAGACGTAAAAACAATAAGTGGGAAACCCTCGTGCTCTGCCATGCGAATCAATCTTTCTTGAAATGAATTGAAATGTTTATTGGTCTCACCTATTTGAGTCGAGTGCGGTCCGGAGTGTGGTCAATAATAATGCGGTTTCGCGTACGCGAAGTAATTTCAGAATTAGAATGTCGGATTTCATATTTCAGAGAAGGCAGGAATAAGGCCTTCAACTGAGTCGCAAGTAGTAATCCATAAAAGTTGGTGGGCACATGTTCTAGATTGAGATTGAATTGGTAGTTCAGTTCAAAAATAAAATGTGAAGAGTCTTTTTTGCCAGCTGCTAATTGTACGTTTTCTTGCACCATTTTTCGGTCCAATGCGACTTCCATATCGTTTTGATCGCCCATAAGTAAATTTGACTTGGTTGAATTTTCCGTCAAGCAGATTATCAAGGAGAATAATAAATAGCAAAGGCCCTTCCACACTATATCTTTGATGCTCATAGACGTCGACCATTAACAACTGTTCGTGTTTTCCAATTATCTCATATTCGCTGGAAGTTACTCTTCCCGTAAATAAATGAGCCTTTACCACAGAAAAAGAAAACAAAAAAAAACAAACGTCACTTTTGAATTATCTCGACGTCTTATGTCAGCCGCGACGCTTTACATCATCTCCCTTTACTGATAAGCGTCTGAGAATGTATTTTCAAACGTACATAGTTTGTGCCGAGTTGAGGTTTATGACACCGTCTTAGAAAACTGACAGATATGTTTTTGGTTTGACATGTGAATCAAGTTTAAGGTAAAAAAAAAAAAATTGATAAAACCAATACGTGCCCTTAATAAAAGACAAATTTGTGTTTTTAAATGAAAGCAAGGCGCTTCATGCGCACCATGATGGCTTTGTAACAATTAACAATTGTCCCTATTCAATCTTGAGTGCTGACTATCGAGCAAATAAACCAAAGGCACGAGTTGGACTTGTAAATTGATAGGCAGAAGAAATACAACTTGATATGACGAACCAATTGATTTGCGTTGCTTTTATTTGTCACCGCACTATCATTTTGTGTGTGTCCAATGTACATGTAGCCATTCGGATCTAGGTCGATAATTTATCGATTATTGATTTAATAAAACAAGAAAAAGAATTTGTTCTTAATTATTTTGTGCACTTTTTTTTGTTTTTTTTGATTAGTGAAACAGAAGGAATGTGCGTCGGCCTTTAAGTCAGTTTTAAGGCCATAAAACTGTGACTTAAATTGAAACAAAAATGATTACTTGACATTTTTGCTTGCCTATTTGCATTTTTGCTTCGGCCTATTGGGGAAGTCTTAGTTTAATATTTTTGTCCATTTATGATGATTTAGCCTACCGTTTTATAAGATGGTTTCTTATCGAAATAAATATTATTTTTTCCATTTCAAGTTCAAACGCTTCCATCAAGGATAATTTCGAATAAAGCGTCCTTATGGTTCGCAAAATTTTTAAGACTTTTGAGACGTTCTATGACATGTCTTAGGCCCAAGATTTTAGCTTAGGTCTGTCACGAATACCCATTCAAGTGTGATCTGTTCTTGCTCCTCGTTGCAGTCAAGGCACTGTCCTACTGGGATCATGTTCGCCTACCTCGTTTGAATTTTTTTCCTGAAGCGTTGGTCGTTTCATCAACTAAGTTTATTCCGTCGGATCTTGATGCCTGGCTAATATTTTAATCAGACTACTTATTTCTGACTTATGAATGCATGTATCAGCAAACCGGGACCACGCGTCAACCTAACTGCAAAGTTATGTTGCAGTCATAGTCAGACCCGCACTGTGTCATTCTGATCCACAAAAACCCATACCGAGTCTTATTTAATCAAAGAGACGAAGTTGAGCTAACTTTCCTCGTATCCTTCCTTTCTCTAAGGCCTTTGTTAATATAGATTACAAAATTGGTGTTTGCATTTTTAAGTGTGTTTTAAACGGGCAAATGCCAGACTTTCTGCCTCTACTTAAGGGCGTACCACAGGGCTCAATCCTGGGTCCGTAGTTGTTCTCCTTTTATAAAAACGATCTGTTAACCGTCTTCTGTTACTCGCGTGGCCACAAGTCTGCAGACGATGTGCAGCTGCACAAGAGCTGCTCTAGTAATTCAGTTCCGCAATGAATTTAATGCTTGAATGGGGACCTGGATCTGTTATAAATATGGTAAAAATTTAATTTAAAGTGTATCGTAATGTTTTTTAATACCATAGACTTATCCTACTTCCAATATTTTCTTCTGGATAACAGACCGAAAAGTGTTCGCGAATTAGCAAAAAAAAAAAGGTCAATTTTATTAAGACGCTTAATTGGAGTAATCACATCAACTTCGGTTACAAAGGTTGTGGAAGTCGCAGCGTAAGACTCCAATAGAAACCAGACTTATGTTGGCAAAGTCTCTTGCGGTCCCAAAACTTACATATGGTTGTGAAATATCACTGTGACGCAAGAAGCCGAAGAAGGTTGTACGTGGCATTTAACGAAACAGCTCGCTACGTTTTCGATTTTAAAAGATTAAGCCATGCTTCGAGTTCCTCCAGACGTATTTTTAGCATGTCA
The DNA here is from genome assembly GCA_963555765.1 of Orthonevra nobilis. Classification (NCBI taxonomy): domain Eukaryota; kingdom Metazoa; phylum Arthropoda; class Insecta; order Diptera; family Syrphidae; genus Orthonevra; species Orthonevra nobilis. The sequence goes on along the minus strand of OY743227.1, from coordinate 71,566,438 downwards.
CTTATATAACCGATTGGTTTTTAACTCCTCCATTCGTACAAACATAATAATAAGTATTAAAGTTAAAATAAAAATTTAGCTAAACTTAGATTATGTATTTTTAGTTTTTGGCAAAGCTCTCAATTAATTTATTTATTATTAGGCTGTGCGTATGCGTGGCTGAATGAACCCTTCATATTGAATAAAAGGATTTGTTACACTTCACTGTAAAATAGCTTTCCAGTGGATACTAAGGGGATTTTAGAATTCGTTTTTACCCACAAAACGTATTGATGAACAGTAAACTAACCATCAGCAATAGTAACAATATATTTCTTTATTTGTTCGCCAAAAGGCAAGACATTTTATAAAAAGTTTCACACTCAGTTTAAACACTCAATTAATCAAATTTGTGAAGAATAGTTGGAAATATAGTTGTCTTTTCAAGGTTTATCGACCTTTGGTTTGTACGAAACAAGGCGTACGTGTTTATTTCAAAATTGGCTTAATTTTTCCCAGCAATTGCGAAGAACCACAAAAAACAGAGGTTATCAACCCGTAAACACTTATTGACGTATTTCCTTCAATCCCAATATGAATTACTATGTTTTTCTGTTTATTATTTTGTCATGAATATGGCGCTCTATTGACTGTGATATGAATTATAATCAACAAATTCTTATTTGTAATCTTCAAAATCTTTATTTGGAAATATTACTGATGGTTGAATGCTTTAAAAAGAAAGTTAAAAACTTAAAAAAAGTCCTACACACAAAAGGTAAAGCTCAAATCGAAGCTATAAAAATCTCATATACCAATTATTGACTATCGAGAAAAGTCTAAAAATTAATCCAATTAAATTAAGTGACAAAGAGAATTATAGCATCGTTTCCTTGTGCTTTGTTTTATGAAGAAAAAATAAATTTCAAAAAGGACAAGGTTTTCAAAATCAGACTTTACTGAATGAAGTATCTCTAAATTAAAACTGAAAATATTTTTTATTCAAGATATTTTTTTCATATACTTTCTTACTTAAATTCACGAACCATATTGTAACTTCGGTTATTTACATAATATAAATTTTTGGAACCCGTTTTTTGTGTCTCACTGTATTTTTGGTTAAATCTACAAGTGTCCCTAATGGACATAGTTTTCGTAAAGATTCCTCTACAACTATGTACTCTTTTACTTGAACCCTCACAATCCTGCGTCGACTTATTCAAATATAAAAAAATCAAATAGTTTGTATATTCACCGATTTAAATAAAGCTTTTGATAAGCTTCCCCACCGCATCTTCCTTTAAAGTAAAAAGAAAATTTACTTCAGCATAAAGTTCTTTATTAGGCTTGAGTAATATTTGACAGAAAGATCTTATTGTATAATTTTTTCATGGTTTATCACTCCAGCTATTTTACTATTAATTCGAGGGTACCACAAGGTAGCCACTTGGGTCCGTTATTTTTTGTTTTGCTCAGAGCTCATAATGATTTATTTATGCTGGCGATGTTACTTTATTTAAAAAGATGCATATCATTAGAGACTGTAATGATCTTGGTGCGTTTTATTTGTGGTGTACCAATAATTGTTTGTTTTAAAATGCCAACAAGTGTAATGTTATTAATTTTTGTACGAAAAAGTTCACCATTATCTTTCGCATACAATTTAAATTGCTCGACAATGTGTAGTGTTGATAATATCTCGGTTGGATCAAAAATTTGAGTTTAACAAGCTCATCAACATTATTTTGAATAAAGTTAACTTAAAAATTGGTTGGATTAAAAGAGAATCTAAACACTTTAAGGAGTTGTTAAACGATTGTTCATAACTTTTTTCCATCCGATCCTCGAATATGCTTGGCACTACAAATGTCATGTCGACAGGATTGAAAGAGTTCAAAAAAATTTTTTGAAATTTTTATTTGAGAACACTGGGATGGCAAGACCCATATAACCACCCACCTTATATAACCAGATTTAATCTTATAGACTTGCCCTACCTTGATAGCTGACGATTGTATCGATGTTTCTCTTTCTTTTCTCATCAGCAAACTCTTAAATAGTCACAATGATTCTGTGTACCTCTTGCCTCGTCTCAATTTCAATGTACCACAAAGATTTTTCAGATGTACCAAGTATAAACGGTTTTCTCCTTTAAAAATATATTACTTGTCTCTAGTAAATATAATAACATTAATACCGAATCTTAAACAGATTTTATTTTTGCTTGTAAATAATAATGTATAATTGAAAACGTAAAATAATTAGCATTCTAAATAAATTTATCTTAATTTGGGCTCCTTATCTGGTTAATAAGTTGGCTTTGCATAAACCTCTCCATCAGAACTCAATCAGCACCCCAGATCAAGAAACACGAAATTTTATTTGGGAGTGGCTACCACCCTGGACCTGTGCTATTTATTTTGTTCGTCAATGATTATTGTAAAGTCGCTGATGATGTGAAAATGTGATTTAAATCAAATCAAAGTTGAGCTTCAATGAAAATAAGAAGAATTCATTTATTCTTTAACTTTTTTCCTCAAATGCGATATTTTTGTCTCTTGTATCTGGTGTCCTGTAAGTAAGAAACCTAGCCATATGAAGAAACAAAACAATTTAATGAGGAGAGCCGAAAGGCAGCCACTGAGGACCTTTAATATTTAGTTTTGATCATTGTACAAAAATGCTTCTTCCTTCACATTTTAATTTGTAATAATTTTTATAAGTTATACTATAACAATTGACTTCAACTTCTTAACCTTTTACTCTCTAAGAGCTAGCATCTTTTTATTTTAGGCCAAGATTCTCAAGACATCGATTCTTTTTATCGCTTCGATTTTGGTTAACTGACAATGTAAAAGTATACATGTTCAGATTTTCCCATACATTTTTATTTTCTTCCCATGACACAAATAAATGGAATAAGAATTCTAAAAGAAATTAAGACCGCCAGCCCACCACATGTCAAATCTGTAACGCGCCACTTCAGTTCAGTGTCATATCTATAACGTTTATTTGTGTCGCGTCAATTCTGTCATCACAGAAAGAAAAGAAAAAAACCAATAGTCCTACAATTGTTTTGTTAACTTACTTGGAGTAATTCAATACAATTGCGATCAATTTAAAATCTATTAACAATTCGACTGACGGCGGCAACGACAGGCTTACATTCAATAAGGCGTAACGCAAACAACGCGGCTGACATAACCACGAGACTTGTAATATGAGAAAATGATCGGTGAAACTTGGGTTTTTTTTTTTGGTTGTTGTTATGATCAACAATTTTATTTAACCGCGAAAAAGTTACGTGGTTTTTAGAATTATTAATAAACAAATTGTTTTATTTCTATTTTTGGTTTTTATCAGCTGTGAACTTTTGCTACTTGCGATCACTCAAGTTTCTTGATCCATCAGCAATAAGTCCTCGAAGGCCAGCGAGTTATCGTCAACTGCGACTGACTGATAGTTGGAGTCTCGGATTTATGGGATCGTGGTTTCTAAATTATTCTTATCGGAATGACTTAAATAGATTGAGATCGAAAACGAGTGGAATTCTATCATTAAGCTTTGCAATTGGCGTCGAAATGGCTAAAATATGTTAGCGAATCATTGTATCTTTTTATATTTTGTCATGTGTTTTAGTTTTGAGATAATAGAGGACAAGGTCTTCACTTGGCGTCCTAATAGTCCGGTGAGTCATCTGATGGAAACGTTTACGCAGAGACAGAGTCGAAGCTGAGCCTATAAAAAGACCACTTCTGCAGACAGTTGTGCATGGCCGATAGAATGAGCCATTCAAAATGCTTGAGGGGACCACAACAGGTATCTTGTAGGCCTCAGTAACAAACAATTTTTTTATTCTTGGTCGGTTGTTTGGTATCCTATGACCTGCTAAGGTCAAGAAGCTACTGCCTTAAGAAGTCTTTCTTCCTGCAGCATATTCGTTTCACAACTTAGGGACGGATTCTTTTTCCTCTTCGTCTCTGCGGCTTCTGGTAAGTCGTAGGCCTGGGAAAATTTATGGTCCTAGGGCCTGATACGAGTCTGAAACCCTTGAGACTTGGGGTAAATGAAATCGCTTAATGTTTTTCCGTCTATAGTTACCCTCAGTTGTCTAGCTGTGTCCTGTCCGTTGTTTGTCTATATAGATTTTCTATGGAGTCTTCTGATCGGAATCGGGCGAGCATATTGGGCCGTTCTGCTCTATTGTTTTGCGATTTCAGCTTTCTCATATCTGGATACATCTTACGTCCTAGCTGGTGTTGACTTATATTGTTTATTTTTGTGTGCTTGTCTTATCTTGACAAGCCTCTATTTTATCCAACTTGATGAATTTTACCTCTACAAAGCAACTCACCAGCATTCGTAATTGACTTTAAAGAATTGCAAGCTGTGATAACCAAAAAACCAAATAATGTATCCAGTTGGTAGAGCGCCTGCCTTTCAATTGATTCAATTGATAGGTCCCAGGTTCGATTCGTAGAGTAGTGGTCTAGTTTTTCGAATTTGGTCCAGTCACAATTTGCCATTGGGATCAAGTTAATGGCACTATCACTGGGTTGGTCGACCAATGATAGAAGTCTGACTAATGGGTGGCGTTGTTGTAGTGGTTGTTGTATCAGCTTAGTTCCTAATTCGTGTTTCCAAAATAGCGGTCTGTGTAGATTTTGTGTAGATGGCTCTGCTGTGAAGGCATAAAACTGACAGCGGGGAGCTGAAGCTATAAATCTTCCAAACTTTCAAAGTTCATAGATCATAACCAATGTCGAATAAAATCCTGCGAATTAGGTTAAAGCAAATAGGTCGATATGAAAATCCTCTGTCCCGTTTCGGGCTCCACCCACGGAAGTGAGTTGAAACCAATTACACCCTGAGTTTCTCAAACCACAACACAATCTTTCATTTTTCTCCTAATTCTTCCGCTCGCTTTGTGCTACACGCATTACAAGAGTCTTAATATCCTCTTGAAGAGCGAAGAGCGAGCAAATAATTAAAAAAAAAAAAAAATCAAGTTCAGTAAGGTTGCAGAGGCTGACTTGGTAAGGTATATATACATATAATGTATACCTAATATAATTTTAAAAAAATGGTCTGACCAAAGTATACCCGAGAAAAGGAACTTCATCATTGTCGTCCGATCCAAATGACCGATTTGAGAGGTTCAGAGACATAAGACTTCTTAACGTCGTCCATATTATTTACTTCCTCATATTTTCTGAAGACCTTGAAACCCTTGTCAAAACCTTGATTGGTTCAAACATATCAGTGCGGTTATTGACCAGGATATTCCAAAAACGACCATATCTTCACACTGACCAAAACTTTGGTAAAATGCGCCATCACCACCTTATTTAATGTAGCATGTGACAGCTAGCGAGGAGCTATAATGGATGCAAAGTTGTTTTAACCTCCCTGCCAATGTCAATGTACAAAGGTGATGATTTGACACCTTAAATACCTAAAACTTTTGAACAATTTCCTTAATATCAGTCATGATAGAATCGTGCAAGATTCGGACATCAGCACAAGAGATCTGATCTTTCAGTTATCTCGGAAAGATGGTGCTTAATAACCACAAGGATTGACTTTCGGCACTTTCCTGTACCGTATTTATAAATCCGACCGAATCAACGTTGTCCTGTCCAAACAGCAAACGTTTTTCTATGTTTGGACATTTTCGATTAACTTTATTGTTTTTTTTGTTTTTAATTTTTTTAATTCTTCCACTCCTGTTCAGCTTCATGCAGGTAAGTTATTCAGACACGCATATTTCTGTTAGTTAACGCCTCCGAAAACCCGAAAAAAAATATATTTATCGTTAGTATATATCAACCAGTAAATCTTTAACTATTACTTTAACTTTCTAATACGTTATTTTTCCTCCTTTCACAACAATTACTTCTTGGAGTTATCTTAGGGTTTAATCGATAGCAAAAAGTTAAACATCCTTTGAATGTCGCTCACGCCCATTTAAAAAGGGCTACAGTTTTAATCCGCCGATCTTTTGATTTGTCCTCGAATTTTTTACTTTAGGAAGAATTTAACATCCACAATTACATTGAGATCCGGACTCTTTGGTGGCCATTTCAGCACATCTTGCAATATTTTCAATAAATATTTTCTTTACATTTATTCCAGCTTGTAAGAATTGGTAAATTATCTTGTTGAAGCATAAAGTTAATTCAAAGACAGAGTTGCCCACAACTATTAAATTTCTAAAAAAATGTGATTGTCTTAAGATCTCAAGGCGTCTTTCGGATGAACCAATACCATGTACCCTCTTACAAATATTTTTCACGGTGAGAATGTCGAATAGGCTAAATTGCTTTCTGATTAATATTTCCTTTTGGTCAAAAAAGGTATTTTCTTTCTTTCTAGGTACCGTGTCGTATGAACAAACAGTCTCTTCATTCCACAGAATGAGAGCCTGTTTATAGGTTCCGTCTTTAATTCAAAGCGAAGTAACTGATTTTTGGAGTTTGTATGAGGCATTTTTTCTGTCCTCTTCTTCCAATCTTCTTCGAACTGTTCTTGCACTTAATTTAAAAAAAAAAAAAGTAAAATAAAAAGTTCGGTCTCTTTTGACTGTCGTTACTTCACTTCTCAAAGTCAAATATCGAACAGTTTTGCTATTTCTCTTTTAAATAGGCGATAGCCCATGATGCTAGTGCCTTGTTCTTTAAATTTATTACAAGCTAATAAAGTTAATAATAATAATAATATCTCTCTTTTCATGTCGCCCTCGCGATTCAATTGCGTTTTTAATACTGAAACATTTTTCTACGTGCAGCTTTGAATTTAACAGTATTTCTTCTGCATTGTTATTTCTTGTGAAAAATTTAAATGCCCAATTGTAGAAATATCTCCAAACACTTTATTCTGCTAAAAATAAAACTATAATCCTGTCAATAAATCCCAAAGTGGCAAAAAGGGCAGCTGAGTCTTCCAAATATTTTTTTTTACAAATATCTCTAACTCAATATTCTTATTGATCAATTAAAAAAAAACACTCAGAGAATTTATTTTTTACTTTTTAAAATGGACTGAAAATTCAAAAAGGGGGACTTAAATAAGTTTTAAGGAAAAAAACAAAACAAAAAACCATTCACTTTTTTGCGCTTCTGTTTTTTGTTCACATTTATTTTGAAGAATAATTTAAACAATATTAATTTAATAAGCGTGTTTAAGAAATTTGGCACTTCGAAAAATTTGATAAAATAATCATGCACTGTTTTTAGAAAGTCAATTGTTGACTTCTCAGAAGATTTATAGAAGGCGAATTATTCATGAAAAAATATTGGTGACCATCGTAACCATCCAGGCACTAGCTTAAACAAACACAAAATTTTTTTATCAAAATAAGTCTAGCCGCTTAAGAGGAATTGTATATAAAAAGATATAGACTTTTCCGAAAATTCTAGGTATCGCCAGATACCAGTTTGTTCCTAGCTAAAGATGAATATGAACAGCATAGCCTAAAGCTTTTATGATCAACCCTTTCTAAAGACGAAAGATTGGTTTGGGTGTGATTAGGTCTGCCCTGAACTGTCAATATCAAGATTAAAAAAAAGATGTAGGGCCTTTTTTATTTGTCGCCACCATCAAATTTAATTTGGGTTATGAAAACACCGTTCATAGATAAATATTTTTGTTTTCGCAATTCTTGATCGTTTAAAAAGAGATTTGCGAATTTAACATAAGTAGATCACAGTTTTCTCTCGAAACAACCTAAGGCGCCTTCATCTGCTTTTGAAAGTGTACAAGCTTCTTCACCTGTACCGGGATGGGATGTTGAGGATCTTATAGAGCGACACTTTAGTTCTTCGAGAGAGGACCTTACTCAATTGTTTTCTTAGCCCAAAGAAACACCAATTAGCAAGAGGTAATCTTCGTTTGATCTCAGCGCTAGGGTGATTATCTTTGTTTACCTCTGAGCCTATATAGACAAAGTACCTAACAACCTGGAAGTTATAGCTGTCTATGCTATGCTAACGTTCTGATTTGGGTATTCTTTCTTGATGACAACATTTGCCTCTTTGTGTCCTCGCATACCTTATCGTATAACTTATCTTTGCCGTTTCTCTCTGAACACTCATAAACGCACTGTTGACATCAAGCTGCGATCTCCGATTAAGGACAGACCTTTAAAAGATAGTGCCTCTGGTGTTGAGGCGGGACTTTTGCGCTATTGGTCCAAGTGCAGTGCCTCACCATGTCTAAAACGTTGTTTGACATCAAGTGATGTCTTTGCCCAACTTGGTGAAGCAGCTTGACATCTCCATTGAGCTTGGCAGGAATGTCCAACCTAGACGTGGATGCTGTCAAAGTGTTTTTTCCAAGACCTTTCGTGATGTTTATATTTGGTCTATGGTGGACAGTACTGGACATAAGCTACAGTGATATGAACCTATCAGGTTGTTGACGTTCACATAATAAAGAAGCAAAGATTTAATTGTTTCGTCAGGATTGGGCAAACAATACTAAGATTCCAATCATTGGGCTGACAATTTGTTGCAGATAAGTTGGTCCAAACTCCTAACCAAGTCATTGCCGCCGCTTTGAAATGTTCGGCAGTTAATTCATCCGCTCAAGTGGCTTTTTTTATAAGCTAAAGCTTAGATACTGCTTTCTTTTCTTCGTCTTTTGTTGGCCTGCGTCGTCTTCATCGAACAGTCTGCAGAAGCGCTTCTTCCATATCCTTAGCAATGATTGCAATTTTACTATGATGTTATATTTTGAACTTTGCAGACTTCGGTTTGGGGTCTGTTAACCTGAGATAATTATTTTTCCTCTTAGTAGAATTTTCAAACCTAGGACCCACACTTCTGGAATAATGGGAACGTGGATAAAGAAAATGAGAAAGGGCACAACGAATAACGTTGATGAAACTTTTGGAATTAAGATGGATCAAACTAAAATGTCTACGTATTTGTACGGAAACTTATGAACGGCAGTGTGCATATTTATACATAATTTTTTATCTTATAAGGGAGATGAAAACTAAATTAAATTTATAAATTGATTTTGTATCTAAGAAATAAAACCGTCCCTTTGTTCGTCAAAAAATTTAAGCCAACTTGTCAAAATTAACCAAAAGCTTTATGCACACAACTATAGAAAGAAATCAATTTGGATTCGAAATCCGCATAATTCCGGAAATCGGACCGATTACAAGAACTTCCTGATGGGAAGTTAACAACTCGGCAACTTAAGGTTTCTGTCAAGCTTTATGCTTAATTAAGAGTTCTGTTTTTAGCACTTGTATCCACTCTTGAAGGACACCGGCTCACTTGATTATTGGTGTTATTTCAGTTCATCCTTCAAAAATATTTCTAGTTTTTCTGTAGTTTTTCATCAGTTGGAAAATACACTCATTTTTCAATCACATGCCTTAATCTCAAGACGTCTTATTATTAAGACACCTTATCGCAAAGGATCAAAACAGCTTCATCATTTCAATCTGTACGATACCTAAATATATTATACTATATATTACTAATAAAGCATTGTAATGAACTCAGAGATTATCCTGAAAAATCCATCATGTTTCTTTTACCACTGATTTAGACTTCAATCAAAGAATTTATGACCAATAATCTGTGTCAAAATTTAGCTGATATATTTTGTTATCATTAAAAAACAGAATGACTTATTGTCGAACAACTGATTCATTTAATCATAAAATTCCAAAAATTCAGTACAAAAACTTTTGCTAGATCTTTAAAATCTACGCCTTCATAATTTTTTTTTTTAAATCAGAGTCGTCCATCACGTTTAAAGTGACACAGTAGCTGCGACTCATAAATCAATTAATTTGATTAGAAATTTGTTGGATTTTGGACTTCATTATTAAGCCTAGTTGACAGAAAAATAAATTGTTGCAATCCTTTTTTATGATGCAATTGTAGGGCAGATAATGCCAAATAATCCAAAGGTTGTTACCTGAAGAATAGATAAGAAAGTGTTATGCACGATTAGTTTTATATAGTTTTGAGACATAAAACATGTTAAAATTACTTGTTTTGAAATGAAAAAAAGTTACTGAAAAGTGAAAAAAGTTTGTCATCTGACAATGCAGTTATCAGGAATCACGAATATTATTCTGTACTGATAAGACACTGTCTTATGTGCATACTTGTGCATACTTGACAAGACCAAGTCGTGTTGCATCCGCGGTAGATTCGGTTTCGAACCATGAGCCTCGGATTCGAAGACTCTTTTTTTAGGTGGAGCGTTGGTGCGGATTTTTGCCGTCCGGACTTTGTCCACATCGTTGTACAGCTCATAGTGATCGTGGTTATGTCTTCTCCTATATTCACTTCCCTCGCAAACGGGACCGAATATCCGACGCAGGATTTTTCTTTTGAAGAAGCATAGAAACAGCTCTGCCGTCCTGCTTATCGTCAAGCTTTCGGATCCATTAAGCACGACTGGCAGGAAAAAGGTTTTGTAGACCATGATTTTGGTCCTTCGAGTGAGGAGTTTCGACCCAAGTTGTTTCTTCGTAACGAAATAGCAAAGGTTGCCAAAGGTTATTCTGTGGCGGATATCCACTGTGATATGATATATGATGTGTGGGACTCAACACGCTGAATAGGATTTTGCTGGCAACATAAAGCAGCGATATACCTCGCTACTTGGCACACAAGGATGGATTTTACTTTGGGGGAAAATAGAGCTGATTTACCAGTCTTCGGGCATGCTTTCATTTCATCATAATTTGTGCATGCTCAGAAAATTGCCGTTGTCCGTGAAGAACTCTGACGGGAGGAAATCTAAGCCTCCGGTTTTGTTCTTCAATGATGGGTGGTAAGACTACTTCAACGACTCTCACTGTTCTATGCTCGTTAAGAATCTGATGATAGTACAGTTTAAATACATCCACTATTTCTTGCAGTTCAGAAACAAGATTATCCTCGCAATTTCAGAGAGCCTGGGTGCCTTTTCTTAAAAACCTGCTCACAGGCCTTGGGTAAAAAACCCGTATTTTGTGTTACTCGGCACTCTTCGATATTCCTGCGCTGGGAGGCTGCAAACTCTCTTTTCTTCCTTTGCAACATTTTTTTTCATCCCTTTTTCAACTGTGATAGAATAGATTTAATGTGCAAATCAGCATACTCTGTGGAAGGTCGTAAATGAAGATTGCGAACAATAATAGACCAAGATTAGATCTCTAAGGAACACCTGACATTTCCTTAAGAAAGATAATTAAGTTCCTCCTGCGACTACGGCTTGTGTTCGTTGGACATTGAAGTTATAAGTTTTCCAATTTTTCGCAAAGATTTTTGATTTTTTTCTTCATGAAACCATGCCTTAATAATTGTTGAAATCAGCTTGTTTTTACTCTTGCAATCCTTTTCCTTGAAACTGTCTTTAATAATGGCCCACAGATTCTCTATCGGATTGAGGTCAGAAGAGTTTCCACGCTTTTCCAGAACATTTATCTGATTCTCCGTGAAAACTGCTTAATTTTTTTTTGACGTGTGGCATGGAAGAAAATCTTTTTGGAAAACAAAATTTTCAGTCGGACGTCTCCTTTGAATTATAGGCAGAAGCACATGGTTCGACACGTCATTTGCGCTTTTCATCATGCCTTCATCATGCCTTGGATGAATTCATGGGTTCACCCTCAGAGGTGAAAAGAAAAACCCAAATCATAACTTTCGTTGGATGCTTATGGCCTTAAACAATATGACCAGGTCGGAGTTTTTCTATGTCACGTCTTCTCACCGAAATCTCCCTTATGGTTTTTCCAGTGTGCTCATGTAAGGCAATTATTTTGGCCCCCTTCTTCACAGAGATATCCATGTAAGGATTCCAATGATACGCTTTTGACAAATCTAAAATCAAATACCACGTTTTCCTCAATAATGCCCGTTTCACTATATGCAGCGCGAGAGCGAGACGACAGCAAGGCAAGAAATCGTTGTCGTCCTAAAATCGTTCCCAGTACACAATGAAAGCCAAATTTATGACAGTGAAAAAGCAACAACGATAATATTTCTTGTTCTTTTTCAATCAGCCCAATGTCACGCTGTGCCCAGTGAGAGTTTTTTAATTTTTCGAAAACAGCGCGATACGATAGGACGAGTCTCGCGCCATTGTGTATTGTTTCATACATTTGCATTGGCCACGTTAAGTTTTCTAGACGCTAGGTAGACAACCGGCTCTGATTGGTCGAGAGCCCGTGAATTTTACAGCAAAACTTGTGGACAATGGGTGTAGAAATGTACTAGATTTGCAGCCAAAAATATTTGACTGCATTTCGCAGCCACTTAACTAAAAGTCAAAAGCAGCTGATTTGCAATTATTTGTTTACAAGGCAGTCGAACTTAATTTGCGGCACTGTAATTTGAAAATAAAAATAAATAAATATAAAATTCCGAAAAAATATTAAAGGATGCAATTTGGAGTTATGTTTAGTGGGGTCTGCTACGGTTTAGACGAATCTGAAGAAGTGATGCATTGTATGTAAGTGGTAAGATACAAACCAAAGAAATTGACAAATCTGTTAATTTAATAAACTTTCAGACAAGAAAGTGGGTAGGCAGCATCACCCAAAAGATGGAACTCAGATGGTATAAGTTCATCTATCTTCTGATGCAGCAAACTGTTCCGGAACACTCTGGCATCGTGCAGTCGGCCTGGTGCTCCAACGTAAATGTTGATGAAAACCATCTTATGATCACATACGCTTTAAAATTAGTTATTTAGCCTTTGTGATTAATTGAGGGTAAGGTTATCGTACCTTGCAATATGACAGAACGTGTATTTTTTCGGTTGTAGTAGTCAATGAGGTTTCTTGTTGGCTGCTTAATCTGAATATGGAAGCCATCAATAGCCTCAATGACTCCAGGAATGTATCCTCCAGACTTCTCCTTAAAAATCTGAAAGATTGCATTTATTTTATTTTTTATATTTATTTATGACGAATGGTGCAAATATAGTGAGCATCAAAAATTACTCGTGCAATCTCCGGGTATTGAGTTCGGGACGGCCACTTCACATAGTATTTCACTAGAGTGCATAGAACATCCAGGACTTCGCAAAAACTCCTATGCGCTACACTTTTGGAAAAATCGAACCGATCTCCAGCCGATAAAAAACTTTCCTGCTTACTGAGCATCCATATTGTAAACAAGAGCTTCTTCTCCAGATTTACAATACGCGCTGTGTTTCCAACCTTTGGCATAAGGCTCTGTATTCTGAAGGAATTGTTAAAAGAACGGAATGCGCATGCGACTAACCGAAAAGCAAGTCCGACTCTTCCTGAAGTGGACACGAAATTCATCCAGAGAGTAGGCAGGAATTACTTCTTCGTAGTAACTGGGATTTCTCGTTGGCTGTTCATGCAGTCCAAACATTGCTGAATTTTGTGAAATGCACGATTGGCTCTATAAATCGTTTGCTACATAAAGTGCAAGTTGACCTATGGATTTGGATAATTAGTTCACTTTTTTGGCAAATGTGTACACAATTTATCTCACATAAAGTTTCATCTTCTGTGTCGCCCATTTTACTTAAAATTTAATGAAAATATTATTGCCCGCGAATTTATCAAATCACATATGAATTGGAAGTGAAAATTAAAAGTAAAACTTCAATAAATGACATATGTGACAAATGGAAATGTCAACTGCATTTGCATTCAGTTTTGCGTTCAATATTCTAGAACTTGGCTGGAAAAGTTAGTGCTTGAAAACTGAACGTGGCCATTGATTGAAACTTTGTTTGACATTTGGCGCTAGACTAGCCTCGCTCTCGTCTCGCTCTAGCTCTGCATTGTGAACCGGGCATAACACCAAACCTTTTAAAAATAAACAAAATATGAGAACTACCTTCAGAACAGCTAAAAGAAATGAAAATTAAAATTAATAATTTTCAAAAATAACTTAAAAACCATAGCTTACTAAAACTCACACTGGAAAAATGTTCTTGTCGCAATCAATTTGCACAACACTTTAGGAGAACTTAGTTAAGCGGCAGAGTTAGAAAACCGATATTTGAAGACGGGTATTTTGTGGTCCACTGATTCAAAGGCATTGGGAAAATCTTAAAGACAAAGAAAATGACACTGAGTCGCGATCCATAACAGTTCTAAGAGCTCTGAAATGCAGCTGTGATTTTTTCGAAACCTGACTAGTTTGTATATTTGGAGGCAGCGTGACGAGACAACAGCCTGCGCAGATTGAAAAGGATTACACCGTTCGACATTGCAAAATGAGAAAGATCCATATTTGTGGAATGTATTTAAAAATGAAGTAAGAACCTAACAGTCCTTCCCGCCAGTAAAACAATTGAGAAATTCTCTCGTTTTGGGTTTTTTAAAACCTGTTTAGTTCCTGGATCTTAAAGGAAGTTTTCTCAAAATGGATGTTTGCACCGATTAAATTTGCAGATGCATTGCGTAGCTTCGTTAAGTCACTATATACATAGGTATATAGGTATATACGGCTGTACTCAAAGCGAATGAAGCTTCATCAAAACATTTTAAATATTCACGCGAACCCAAGAAATGTGCAAGAATGAAGCTAATCTTTCATCAGAATTCCACAAATCAGACAGCGATTCGCTTATTTATCGATGAAAAGAACATTGACTTTCGTTGTCGAGCGATATTCAAAAACATTAACTAAATTGATACGAAAAACGTGTTGAAAATAGTAATCTAGTCTAACGAGATTTTCTTTGCGGATTAAATTCGATTATAGACTTAGCAACCGAACTTAATTCTATTCTGACCTTTTTTCTGTCACAATTTATGGTGTGTATAATTTATGCTGTCTCCTGTCCGTGCGCTAGTTTGCTATCATTGAAGATAATCTGTGTATTCTGAGGCTAACGAAACGTCAGTACATTCATATTCACTTGTAAATATTAGCAAAGCCCCTGAGACGTTGTAAGAGTTTGTGTAAATAAATTGCAGGTCTATTCGTAAACGAAAGATAGCTGTTACCAGGTGTAGTAGTTTTCAAAATTTTCAAAAAAACAACAATTTTTGACAGTTAAATTTTTAAACATATCCCCAAAGTATGCAATGATTTTCATTGTGCACACAGTTTGAGTGCCTTTGGACGATTTTCAAATATCTACTAAATTTGAATTTTGTTTTTTTTCTTCTTCTTGTTTCAGGTGACTTTGGCAAGTACCAGTTCTACCAATTCATCTTGCACATCCTATCGGCGTTATTAGCCGGTCTGCATATGCTGTCATTGGTGACAGTTGCTGCCGTTCCTGATCACAGATGCTTCATTGAGGGCGTGGACAATGCCACCAGCCCTGCAGCATGGGATTCTCCAGAAATTCTTGCCGCAATACCAAGCAAACCTACCGGAGAGTTGCATTCCTGCCTGATGTTTGACAGCTTGAATAACACAGTCGCCTGCGAGTCGTACGTCTACGACCGAACATACTATCAGTCATCGCGATCAATCGAATGGAATTTCGTTTGCGGAGACCGCTGGATGGGATCCATTGCTCAGACAATGTATATGCTTGGTGTGTTCACAGGGGCTGTCGTGCTGGGAAGAATGGCCGATAAGGTGGGCCGCAAGACCATTTACTGTTGGTCGGCACTGCTGCAGTTGATTTTGGGCGTTGGAGTCGCATTTGTGCCGGAGTATCATGCGTTTTTAGTGGTTCGATTCTTGTTGGGTATTTTCGGATCGGCCGGAGCGTACATTACTGGCTTTGTTCTCACAATGGAACTCGTAGGGCTGAGTAAGAGGACGTCATGTGGCATCAGTTTTCAGGGTGTGTTTGCTGCCGGTATAATGCTCGTCGCCGGATGGGGAGCTTTGATCAAGGACCGCCAAATTCTTCAGATAGTCTATGGTTTACACGCATTGTTGTTAGTGCCACACTGGTGGCTGATGGACGAGTCTCCTCGCTGGCTGTGGGCACAAGGTCGCGCTGCAGAAGCTGTGGACATTGTTAAGAAGGGACTTCGAATAAACGGGTCAGAAACTCCCGTCGACAAGGAGTATTACGTACAAAAGTCTAAGATTCAAGCTGGATTGGAGGAGAAAGCATCGGCCGGCATGGGTGACCTCTTTAAGACACCGAACCTTCGAATGAAGACGCTGAATGTTTGTTTGTGCTGGTTTGCCAATTCCATCGTCTACTATGGTCTGTCGCTGAGTGCTGGCAAGCTCTATGGCAATCCGTTTTTGATTCTATTCATCATGGGACTGGTGGAGTTCCCCAGCTACATTACCATCATACTCGTCCTCGACAAACTGGGCAGACGTTCAATCACCAGTACACTCATGTTGGGCGGTGGAATTTGCTGCATTGTTGCCGCCTTTGTGGTTCAAGGCAGCACGACATCAACAGCCATTGTCATGATGGGCAAACTTTTCATTGCAGGATCCTTTGCTGTTATCTACAACTACTCCGCCGAATTGTTCCCGACTGTGGTGAGGAACTCTGCGATGGGTTTGGGTTCAATGTGTGCTCGTTTCGCTGGTGCTTTAACACCCCTCATCACGCTTCTTGACTCCTTCGACCCAAAGATTCCCGCAGTGATCTTTGGTGTCATTTCACTTGTGTCCGGCACCTGGGTGATGTTCCTGCCCGAAACAATGAACCAACCTATGCCCGAGTCAATACAAGACGGCGAGAACTTCGGCAAGGGCGACACTTGGTTCAGCCAGTGTGCCGGCAAACAAAAGACCTATCCCGATCAGGACCCAGAGCAAATGGTCCCACTGAAGAACATCGTTCGAAAATGAGGCTATCATGTTCAAAAAACGAGATAGAAGATTTTTATTTTTATTTTTCGTGTTTAGCTTGTAGAATTAATTAATGCAAATACTCTACAGAATATTATTATTTTATTTTATTTGTTTTTGTTTAGTTATAACATTTTTATGAACGAACGAAAAATGAGGACTTCGAATTTGGTTATAGTAGCTAGGATCTGCACATGTATGAGGAGATTTAATTTGTTTTAATATTGATATTGTTTATTGTTAGATCGCTGTCAGAATTATGCTTTTATAGTTATATAGCTCATATATAACATCACATGTGTCGCTGTGAGTCGTCGATAAGTCGATAAAAGCATTCCAAAAGTATTGTTCTTCAGCCAAACCTAGAAAAGATACCGATTATACTATATAGTCTAAGTGCTTTGTTATTATTTTTGTTTTTGTTTAGAGTAGAACTTAATAAATCTAAGAATTGAATTGGAGTCTTTGTTTTTCCTATTTTGGCATTTCCATTTTACAACAGTGCGAAAGGTGGGTTTCTACTTCAGCAGCCTCCAGCAGTCAATACAACAGGTACAAAATCAAGCAGATGCAGATGACAGAAGATCCCATTGGACTAACAATTCTCTTGGTTAATAGTGTCACAGTGTTCAACAAGAAGACAATCATTTCGGAAAAAACGATTCAATTTCACGAGTGTTAAAATTGATGCATTTTGAGACGTCTGCATTCATTAAGCCCAGAAAAAATGTGCATTCAAATTCAACTGTGGATTGAATGCCATCGTTTAACAGCGCTTTAAAATCTGTTCATTCATTTGCAGTACAGTAGAACGCCGATGATCCGAATTAATTGGGATAGATGTCGATTCGGATTTTCGAAAATACGGATAATCGGACATAGAGAGGTAATAAAGAAAAACGAACTGTGACACATACAATAGAATAAACTTCATTAAGTTTAACAAAAACAGTTCTACAATAACGCTCACTTGAACATCTCGTTCAGAGTAATTTGCAACCCCATCAGTCCTTAACAAAAATACAAAGTAAAAAAATATATCCAGCAATATCTAGTTCCCGAATGCCGAACCTATTTTTGAAATTGCGGGTCCATCCAGTGCTTGCCTTAAAACCAGCTACACCCATTTTTTCACTGAAACAAAAGGCGTGACATGAAATCTGTCCTGAAATCGGTTGTCCAAAAGATCGTTGCTGCAGAAACCACGATAAAACAGCATTCATAAGCCGTCCATCCTTTGTCCTTTTCATTGCTTTTCGCGAGGAACATCCATCACCAATTACCGAAGGCAGTCACAAAATTTATAATTTTTTCACTGCTATGGTAGCCGCCCCGACAACAAATTTTTCTGGCAGTATTTTTCGCGCCACACTCTTTTTCAACTGATTGATTATTTCCACTTTGTCCTTTAGTGATAGAACGACACGTTTCCGCTTTGGTTATTCGCTTTTCATACAACCATTTAAACAGTGATCCGCGAAATGAGAGAGGGAGGTGTTCACTGACAGTAGTTCAATGTTATTGAGTTGAAAGAAAAACAAACGTCCCAACATTCCGTGTCAAGGAAGCCTCGCGACGCAAAATATGAAGTGTCTTGCCTCTAGCTTTCAACCATAAAAGTTGAAATATAGTATATCTGGACTCCAGCGAGTTTTTGGTTTTAACTTTTTATATTACACTTAGGACCGATTCGGATAATTGGCGATTCGTTTAATCGGCGTTCGGATAATCGGTGTTCTACTGTATTTCCATTTTTTTGCATTCATTTGCAGTCTTTTAGATTTAGTTGCTACGTACTTAGTGTTAGTTGATTTTTCCCCAAGAAAAGTCATCTCGACCGACCATGTTGAATAAACGTGTTTTTGCAATTCAAATTCTGGTGCTTATTCCAGAGCTTCCGGACGTCGAAAACTGGAGCTCGTTCATCCCAACTATATCGACGGTATCAATTTTATTGCGATACTATTATTTAAAAAAAAAACTCCAAATGCTGAAAGTTATTCATCATTTCGGGACCCATACTGGTCCATACGTTAACCGCAAGTCTTGTTAAGAAATTGAGTCTTAGAAATTTAGTTAGACTCGTCGAGCAACGGAGATGCGGACGTTGGGCTTGCTTTGCCAAAAGCAAACTGGATACCAAAAGCGAATAGAAATTTATTCATAACTCTGCCTTTGCTAATAAACATATATATACTTAAACAAACTTATTATTTCATTTTAACAATTAGTTTTCAGTCGTATTGGTTTGCTACCATGGGGCTGCGATTTGACGTCTTTGGTTCATTATTTGTGGGGTGACATCAAAGATCGAAGCTGTGCAAACTATTCAGATTTGATTCAGGTACTCAAGAACATTATTAGTCATGTCTTTTAGGGGAACATATTGCAAAAATTTGGTTGAGAGGATGCCATACTGCCAAGACAGTCTTTTAAATGAAAAAATATTCCATCATTATCAATCCGACGGTAACATTCGTTTATATATATTGATCAGTGTTTACATTATGAAATAAAGCCAAGTTTTAAGTACAGACTTGCGAGTGACGCCGCTAGCAACTTGACTTGCTTGTTTTCAAATTCAAACCAAATATTCACTCCTATTACCGTTCTCGAAAACGACGTAAATGTACGATATTTTTTACAATTGCATTCTATTTGTCGCTTTCGACATTTATTCTTCGTGTGAAAATTTCAAGCGTCGTTTTTTTGTCGTTGGACGTTGCCATTCTTAATTATGTGGAACGTCCAGAAACGACGAAATCTCTCGTGAACAATAGTTTAATTTACAACATAAGCTTTTAGATGAAAATTCCGAACCAAGGACAGTTTGAAACTCTCGTTGATATAATGGAAAAATCAACGTTTTTTTTTTTCAAAGGTTTTAAGAAAATTAATTTTAAAAATGAATGAAACCATGTTGCAGAACAATTGAACTCTCAAGGACCCCCAGAAATGCAAATGGGTGGAAAAAGGTTTGTTAAGCAATTTTATTTAAAATAAATATTACAGTTAATTTCGTTGAGGCAGTGCCGACCTGAAGTTCAAAGTGAAGAACAAAAATGTCCATAACTCAAAAGAGATAAAAGTCAAAGTCGAAACAACCAACAGATACTTTCTCCATCGGAAGAAACTGTGTCCAACAAGCTGGCTCTAAACGGTGTTGTTTTCGAACCATCATCACTTTTGAAATTTGAAATTTTTCTTAAAACGACTTCAATACCTCTACAGCAACAATCAAAACCACAATCGGATGTTTCTTACGGATTTTTGGAAGTCGATAAAAGAAGTCGTTTACCTACAAATCCGAGACGTGTAAGCCGAAAACGAGTGAATTAAAGCTTATTTAAAGCCAAACGCGAGGAACTCCTGACGAAGCAATCAAGGGTTCAAGTGTTGTCATTAAATGAGAGGACCGAAACATTTTAGAAAATTGAATCCTACCTTAAAACAAATAAAAGATATCAGAGAAAAACTTTAAAGTTGGAGGTGGAAAAATCTATCAGAGATAGGAATTATAGGTTTGGAGTATTGTCTTATTTTATTTTCCGGCACTTCAGATCTCTATGCTAATCATTGATATTCTAAAAACAACAACTATCCTCGACTAAGCCTAGTACGCTGCTCTTGCGAAACGAAAAATCCAATACAAAAAGTGACACACCGAAAATTTTCGTTCTACTTTTCGTTTTGCAGTACGATGTTCCAATACGAAATTATGCTGGAGTGGATAAGAGTACTAGATTAGTTCCTAGAGGTCTCTACTTTTTTCGAAGACAATTTATTGTCCAGGACATTAATTGCTTTAATTTTGACAAATTGTTTTCGGTATCTTACTTTTTGGATCTTTCGTTTTGCATAGCAGTCGAGCTAAAATTTATCAAATGTCTTCGTGTTTTCAGAAGTATGGATTATGATGAAATTGAAACTCTCCATGGATATTTTTCCAACGTTTTTTCGCCGACCTTTTGTTGTCGACTTCGAGCTACAGGAAAATTTCGTTCCGCGTCAGCAGATTATTAGGCTTTAAAAATAACGAATTGTGAACTATTTATTATAATTTGAATTCATTTTGACATATTGTGGAAATGTCAGTATCGTAAAAACATCTAATACAATAATGTCACGTCGACTAAGTTCGGAAACGTCATTATTGTAATGACACAACGACGGCTGTCGCAAAAGATAGGCGAGGACGGTGATAGGGGTGATTATTGTAAACTTATATGTACAATAAAATGACTAACTATAAAATGTAATAGATTATAGTCCTTTATTATTTCCATAACCCTGGGTTTTTCACAAAAATTGTGGGGACTTTGACCCATTAATATGCAATAGTCCACATTGCGTTCTTGATGTTAAAAGACTTCAGAAATGTTGGCCTATTTGGTTCGATAAATGATTATAAATGATGATCTAATGGTACCCTGATCCATTGCCGGATCAAGAAAGTGCGGTTTGCAGGCAAGTATCTCACCAATACGGTCAGTTATCCAAAATTAAAAGCATTTCGAAGGCAACCGTTCTTTATGTGCTCTCTTACCTAAGGTACAAAATTGTTGTCAAACGATCCAAGCTATCCAAGCTTTATTCTTTGTTCAGTCTTAAATCTTCATTTCTGATGAGATCGTTTAGGTCTTCAACAAACAAACAACTGTTGTGAGGCTCCGAAATCCATGCCGATGCTTAGCCTTGCCCCGCCATAATTGTGAATATTCGCACACTGTGCCTTTTCGATGATCATTTGACCCAAAATTGAAATGCCTTTGAGCCTTTCTTGCCTAAGCTATTCATCTTATGGATTTGCAGCACCCTTAAGAGTTTTTCTACACTCCAGTTCTTCTCCGCATTGAACCTAAAAACGTTGGCCTTGTTTTTGAGTAAATCAAATAATGTTTGCATATTCATATATAATTTCAAAATTTTCCATGATTTTTTCCCTGTACTTCTTGATGCAATCATATGAGTAAAAAGCCAAGCTATCGCAAAAATTCCTTTTCACAATAAGTTTACACTCCCGACTTATTCCACCGAATGAGAACCAAATTCACCGAGTGCAGGAGTTGCCTGTTCAGTTACGTGCAATGAAAGGCTGTGGTTAATCGAATTTTCAGAGAGTTATACGGTTGATCGAGTGCCGGATAATCGAGTTTGACTGTATACACGTTCGTTCAGACCTCACGTCGGCACTTAAAGATTAACTAAGTCTTTAAATTAGTTTGATTTAATTTTACATATAAAAAATGTTTTGCAAAATAATTTCATTGTAAAAAAAATATTTGTAAGTTTTAGGATTTGAATAAAAATAAAACACTGGCCATATCCGAGTCGAACTCGCGTAACAAAGGTTCCGTACAAACTTGTAGGTATGTAAATAGTTTGTCCATCAAGAAAATCGAGTCTTTATATGTAGTTCCCTTGCGATTATCAAAATATGGGGCATACTTTAGATTTTTCTAATATTTAATTTTACAAATAAAGTTTTGTTCATGACTTTAAATTGAGTTGCAATTTAAAAAAAAATATTCAATGTTTGTGATGTAAGTACAAATTTACGCTTTACGTTTTTTCAATGCGTCGATTCAACAGCTTATTTTTTTTGTAGCTTGAAGGGACCGCAGTCGTTTGTATTTGGTATTAATCGCAACTTGATACCTCTATGCGTTCCTGAAGAACATGGTGGTCACAGACATACGGACATCAAAGTGATCCTTTACTGGTTCAGTTTTTCCTTTTGAGGAAAGGAAAATTGTAAAAAAAAGTCATGGGTTTAGCCTTAACATATCTTAATCCAGTAAGCCAATTCAGTGTCTATAAGTTATTCATACTAAATTAAGTTTTTCACGAAAGAGAGAGTGACACTCATTTTGTTTTTGAAATAAAATTCAGCGACCGAGTTCTGATAATCAAAACAACTAAATTTTAATGTTAACAATAACGAATTTGTGGCTTTTATTATCGTCACACACAAGTTTTGTGTTTTATTTAGTTTGCAATTTTTTTTTCTAGTCATTGTAAGTTGTTACATTTCTTTTGTATTTCTATACTTTTTTTTCAGTTTTTATAGAATTTCTGTTTTGAAAATTTATCTTTCGAACAGATTTTAAGAGGACATATAAAATATAGTACATTTAGATTAAAGTTCATTGATTTTTTTGTTCTTTTTAATTTTATTTAAGTAATTTAATTGTTATTTTGTTTTAAGTTGAATTCGTTTTTTTTTCTTTATTTGATTACACAGATTTCAGCAGCACTTTATTTTGTTTTGGTAAAATATATGTATTAAGTTTCGTTTTCAGTTTTATGCTATAATTCTATATTTTTATTTAACACAATAGTTATAAGCATACTGGATTTTGTTTTATATTTATATACATACATTTATAAATATATATATTTCGACGATTGTTTTATAACATTTTCTATGTCCTTTGAGATATTTAATTTTTTTCTTTTTATTGAGAGTCACTATAGGATTGTATTCGGATTTTATTTGAGATTGGATTTCAGAGTGGCCATGAACTGGCAATAAATTCTTTGTTGTATTTTTATTGTTATATTTTAATTTATTAGAATTTTAGGTATTCAGTGTTGTATTTACAATTATAAAAAAATCATTAAGCGATTGACTTTTAACTGAAGCACGAACAAATAAAGAACTTTAATGAAATTTGTAAGGAACAAGAACAATTTTCTGAATAGAGGTTTGAGTAGTTTTTGAATGCGATTGGGATGCTTTAAAGACGGTAAATATCAATTGTGCGACCGTTAATAGTCGTGCCAAATGTCTTTTGTTAAACGATAATGAAGCAAAGCGAGCAGCGTTGAAATAAGTCGTGTTTTTAACTTGGTGAGGACACAAAGTATGTAAAATCGGCTATCTTCAGCCTCTTCGAAAAGCAAATATATTTAAAAAAAAACTGAACCGGCAGTCATTTCAATTATAGTTCACAACCTATGAGAAACCTTCAGCGAGATCTACAAATTTAAAGTTCACTTATCGTACTGACTAAGGACGAAAACTCAACAAGCGTATAAACTTTCGAGTCAGTTTTAGTTTTTGTATTCGACTTGTGTTTTCAACGAACAAAACACGGTCGTTCCTGATCGGATATAAGATAGGTCCAAAGATCGAGACCAGTAAGCCTAAGTCTTTTGCAATTTAATTTTGATAAGATTCGTCTTTGTTTTTGTGAAAGTGTGAAACGTTTATTTACGACGGCACCTTTTTCTTGGGACTCCAGTGATACAGGAAAAAAATTGGCGGAAGTCACCTTTCGTGCCAAAACAGCCTTTCTAAGGGGAAAGAGGCATATTCTTATAGTCAGTTCAAGGCCAGGATAAATATGACCTGCTGCATGTCCCTGATCCAGAATTTGCTTATATATTGATGCTCTGTGTTGTTCAAGGTCGGAGCGTGCTTTACTGAAAAGATTTTGATTTGAAGTCCATGCAAAAGAGACGATGAGTCAGGGCTTGACACTAATTATATAAAACCCCACAATTTCAGTACAAAAAATTATACCCTTATGAGGTACACACTGGCAATTGACGATTGTCAGATAACTGGACAAAGCAAATTTGGTTGCGCCCCATTTCAATAGTGCCGATGGTATATCGTCCGAAGTACTGAAGAGCTTTTTCGTCTTTCCTGGTGTCTTCCTGGATAAATAGAAACCAGAATTTGTCTGACTATCCATAAAAAAACGCAAATTAACTCCTCTCTTCAACTATCGACAAATTGGAATACGAACAAGGCACTTTCTTTTTTAGGTCATAAAAATACTTATAAACCGTCCGCTTAGGAAATTTCTCGAAATATCGAATCCTTTAAAAAAGGTTTTCAGCAACGAAAGGAAATCTGAGACTTGGCTCTTTTGTCAATAAATAGGCTTTCAATGGATTATAAAAAATCTTTGTAGCTTTTCTATTTAATTGAGAAATGCTGGAGTACCGCAGGGCTCTGCCATGACTCCGACTCTCTTTTAATTTAACACCAGTGATCTCTTGCGTGCTACATCTTATCTAGTTCACTGTTTTGCTGAAGACACTTTCGTCGATTCGATTGCTAAGCTCATACAATTTACAAGTGGTCACGAAAAGCTTAAGGATGAAAACAAACGGCCTCACAATTGGGAATAATGCCTGAAGCCTAAAATTACTTTCCCGAAGGAGTCAATGATAGTCTCGAAAATCATATATGAGTCCCTGATTGACTGTCATTTGGTAGCCAATTTGATCAAAGCTCGAATCCAGGGGAGTGCACCAGCACTGTCTCCCCGTGGCAATGATTTTCATGAAGAGAGCAAAAAAAAAATAAAAAAAAGCTTGCTGAGAATATCTTGAAAAAAGTTTAAGGAAAAGGATTTTTTGAAAACGTGAACTTAAATTCATCAAAGAAGTTGCAGCAGTGTAGGTGAGTTGCCCCCAAGCGGTCAAACCGTGAAGCTTAGATGGATGCAGCAAAAGGACAGCTTCAAGTTCGGATCGTAGTCTTACCATAAAGGAAGATGTTTTAAATGCAGTTTTTATGAGATTTTCTTATTGTTCTCGAAAATGTATTTTTTACGCCGAAGTAAATTGAGGCTTGAGGGTACCGCTTTCCCAAAATTGACATGTCGTGGAATAGTATTATCAATCATCCCTCATTTATGGGAGCGATCGTTTTGTGATTACTTTCCTGTTTTTGGAACCAAAGAGCGATGGGTATTTAACGTCAGCTACGGGGACAGTGCTCATTCAACGGGAATCGAAAAAAATTTGTTTAACAAAGCCGGGCTTGTATTTTTTCTATTTGTAAAGTAAAGTTATTTGGAAAGTATCTATTTAAGTAGACTGCCGAGTGAAAGTGCACATGTATTCGAAGACCGCTCAATCCTTCAGAAAGTAAATGTCACTGTTTTTTGGTACTGCCAGATCTGATTCTGTTCGACTCCTTTTTGAAGGGAAACCATGGCTCGATAGAATAAGTTTTTCGGGTCGAACGACGATTTCCTATGAACCAAGAATGTCAACTTTGCAGAGTTCGACAAGTTGTACGTTTTGGAAAGATTCGAAAAATTGCAGCAATGGGGCGAGAAATGTATCCGGTTCAAAAATGTTAAAATTTTTATTACTATCCCGAAAATGTTGCGTTATTTGTAGACCAGGTTACTTTTCAGTCAACCATCTCCACGGCTCAATTTGCATAGCATAAGTTTCTGAAAATACGTAACTTGGAAAAGAGGTTCAAAATTTCCTTTCTCTGTAACAAACGGAATATTGATCGGGTTCTTGCGATTGACCGGATATAAATATGGTTTCAAAATCGGCCAAAAGTACAAATTTGCTTTTCTTAATTTCAGTCATTTTAGCGGATGAAGTGAAATATTAAAACCGTTTTCAAGCTACTGAAATGAAGGATAAGCCTTGTGATTTTGGTTGACCATATTGAAGTGAAAAAGAAAAACGAAAAAATAAAGCACTATCTTCAATTCTAATACACAGATTTTGAGTTTTATTTTGTTGGTTAACAAAAATTATAATATTTAGTGTATAAAAAAAAATACTTAAAAATACAAAATTTTGTAATACAATTGCGTGCCGAAAATAAGGTGTTAGATTGTTTTTTGTTTTTTTTTTATTTTTTTTTATAAATAAAAAAATAAAATTTTGTTATTGGAAATTCGTGTTTACATTGTTTTCTTTGTTTTTTTTTTAATATAAATTTCACATCACTCTGACAATTATTACATTTATAGTGTTCGTTTGTTTTGTTTTAATTTGAATTCAACATTATTTACAATAACAATAAAAATTAAGATTTTTGTTCTTCCACTTTATTTCTTTGTTTATATAATTAAAATTTAATTAAAAATACCTAAAAAATTTTGTGACTAAATAATTCATACATATTTTTCTTTTATTTATTTTTAGCACAAAAAAAATGTATAACATTTCTCTTAAATTTTTTTCACATTTTTTTTTGTATATATCATTGTTATTATTATTTTGTATATATTTATATATAGGGATAATAGTAAACTTTTAAAATCTATAATTCCATCATTTGCATCGGTAATTCAGTGTAGAATACAAAAATACGATCTGTTTAGCGGGTATTTATTTTACGCCCTCTCGGGGCATTTTGTGTGAGCTATTGGGGGCTTTGCGCCCCCGACGCTGATATCTTGCAGCTTAGCGGTGTGCACTATGATAGCCGGCTGATCCTCGGTCTGTGGATGTAGCTCGTGACTTTCGCCTGGTGTGAGATTGGCCAAGGCGGCCAATAGATCATGATTGACGAGGGGCTCGTTCTCCTCGCGCGGCTCCCATCCGGCTGGGGGGCTCGCTGGGGGTGAGATGAGAAACTGTTTGACCGGTGGCGGTGGCTGGAGATTCTTGTGTGACACGGGCGTGACTGGCTGTGCGAAATAACAAGTAATGATGGTCTTCTTGTTGAACTCATATTGGTGGAGCTTGATGCGTGCATTAGCTGCGGCAATCGCATTGTCATAGTTGACACGCAGCCGGCGGAAGCTACGCAACCATTGGAAGGTAGCTGCCTCGGAGAATGTCCGAAAGAGATCCTCCATTTCGGCCTTCATTTGTTCGTTGGCGAATACTTCCGAATGGATGTTTGTCACGATAATCGAGGTGGGCAGATCATCAAAAGAATCGGGATCTACCTCGTTGTGTTCGTTGCCAGCATCTAGTTCGGGCAGAGTTGGATGTTGGGTGGGGAGTCCGTCAACTGGATTGATGAAGATATCTTGGTCCGGTGAGAGTTTGTCGACGCTATTGCTGCCACTATTGGGCGCCGTGTGGGTATTACTTTTCTTCGTATTGTTGTTGTTTATATTGTTGTTGTTATTTGTGTTTGGCTGCGAACAATTGTTGTCCTCTTTGGACTGTGGGGGCGATGCTGAAGACATTTTTGTTTTTTTTTTTTTTAAATTGATGATGTTACTTGCTTTTTGACTTCTGCAGTATGCTGCGGGTTATGCACTGTAATAAAAGAAACACAATCATGAATTATATAAATCAATGTTTTTGGAAAATTTAATTTGAACAAGAAATATTCAGAAAAGACAGAAACAAAGTTTAAAAAAAGATGCCGTTCCTTAGACCCGAATATTTTCACGAAAACCTAATAAGGGGTGTTTTTTTTTAAAAGCAACACAAATTTTGTGAAAAATAAAACTTAAAAAAAAAATAGTGAGAGAAATTACCAATTTTTTTGGTTACAACACAAACAAAACAATTATGCAGCCTTATTTTCGGCATAATTTTTCCCACTTTTTCAGTTGCAAAATAAATTAATTCTTGGAAAGACAGCTCCTTAAGGAGCCACGGCCTCGCATCACAATTTGTTAGGCTATGATACCTTCACTCCATGGCAGGCTTATGAAGTCACCTTGTTTATGCAGCAGAGATGTCTGGTTTCGATGAACTCACAAAAAATTTATGTGGACTATTATGTTCTACTAGCCAATTATGGGCCACAAATTTTGATGCTTTTGACTTTGAAACTCGTTGATAAAGAACTAAATCTGTACGGAAGATAATTCCATTGAATTGATCCAGAATGATTTCAAGTCCGCGGTGAATTCACATAAAATTGTTTGAAGTCAGTGAATTCAAGAGTATCAATTTGAATTATTTTAAACAGTGGTGCAATAATGAAGCGCAATTCCTTTTAGTGGACTGAAGATATCTTGAACATAACCAGATAACCGATTAAGTATAGCAAACCTCCATAATGTTGACGTGATTCCAATCAATTTTAGTTAATGAAATCCCAAATGAATATAAAGTGAATTCAATTGACTTCGGAAAATGATTTCAATTCTATGATTGATCGAAATTTAATGCACCAATCATTGAACTTAAAAAAATGTCAATATAATTCTTTTTAATCCGCAGTCGTTTTTCAAATCATTTCAAGTTTGAAGGATGATATTCCGTGAATGCATCCTTCAAAAACCCTGGTAAAGTAAATTATCAAAGTTCAGCTCAACAGAATTCGATTCTTTCTTGAATAGTAGAGAAATGTTTTATATGAAACAATTTAACTATCAACGTGTAAGCCCAGAATCCTTGAATCCTTGAAACAGTCTTTTCAAGTCATGTCCTACCCTCATCAGCCAAAGAATAATGACACTGTTAAGAAGTTATCGCGAAAGACATTTAAGCGGCTGAATCCGACCCAAAGTTCGTTATAACTGCAGACGAAACTTGGGTTTATGAACACTAAACGTGATTACAGGAATCAGGCGGCTCAAAATTTATCACCCAATCGAAAGATGCTTTAACTTTTGCAATGGGATGTAACCAAAATTTCTGGGTGTACTTAATTTAAGTAAAAATGAATTATGCACGACGACAACGTAGTCATGGTACAGAACAAAGAATAACTCGACAGTAGCTCAACAACTGGCAGAAGACTTGAACTTTACTGAAGGTTTTTCAATAAGTGTAAAACGATGGAAGGGCAAAATGCCATTTTTTCTCCTGGAAATTAGGGAGCAAATGTTTCGACGTTCGCTCAATATACCTTTTCATGGTCTACAGCGATTTTTTGTTTAACCGGATGAAGAAGGGTTGGGAGAAGAATTGAAAGATTGAGTAGTGGTTTGAAACTCAGGTGATTTTTGGTTTCGACTGCCACATGGTTGGAATTTGAATAGAAGAGCAGAATTTTGTATCGTTTTATTTACATTCGCTCAATTCGCAGTATTTTATTCGCCATCGTATGGCACATTAAGGCATCAATCTTCTATCAATGTTATGCCGGCCCAGCTTAGTTAAAGATCACTTGTCTTGAAAATCCATTAAAGAAATCACGACACTACCACCCACTGCTGTCGGCAGTCGACCAGTCCTGTGAGAGCGCCGTTTAATTCGAAAAACAGTGGATCCAAGTAGAGGGCTGGGGTTTAAACCAACGGCGGGTATTCTTCAAATATTCGAGACGTAAAATTTACACACTCAAACCGATGTGCAACAATAGAATTCGTTTCTCGGGACTTGATATCTTTGAGACATGTTAAAATCAGGAATCCGAAAATCGCATCCATTCTATGGATTTCCAAATGAATATGAAAAAAATTTATCAGTTGGCAAGTTGTCATACTTGACCACAATGTTCGTTTTTGTTCAATACCACTGCTGAAATTTGTCATATTTTTTGTTAAATCATTTTTGAAGAGCACCCAATTAATATTTGAATTCCATTCATTGGTTTAGGCACGTTATTCAAGGCACGCCGAATGAGGTGTTCGCACGTGTTTTTAATTAATTTATCACACATTCGATGCGTGACTTTCTACAAAAAGTGTTTCCCCACATTTAAAAATAAAAAAAAATTCAATTCAAATTGAAATGCTTTTTCCTCTCGCTAGATTAAAAATTCCGCGGAATGTTTCTGAAAACTGATTGTCAACAATTATTCACAGGACCACAAAAAAGTTCTTGAACGCCTGTTTTGAAATCGAGAACTTTTTATCTCATTCATTGATTGAAGCTTGTCATTGAGAAGTTCCATTTTATTAATTCTCATTCATATAAAAGAACCCTGAAAGGAGCTAAATAAATCTTCATGACAAATCGCAATCGTTAAGGAGCAATCGAGCTTCAACTTCTCGCTCGTCCTGCGTGTCTAACCATAAAACCGAAAAATGACACCTCGTCCCTTCAAGCCAAATGGAAAATGACTCATGAAATGAATGAAAGCATTTCACTTCGATATTTATTTTCATGGGGAATTTTGCGGCAAAAGTTTTTCCTTATAATACCGCCATGGAAAAATAACTTTCCGTCATCAACTCAATCAACCAATCGCCAGGGGCTACTGACGACGGCGACACTCATGAAAGTCTCCCGCAATAAGCCACTGGATTTGGATAAATTAGGGTGCTGACACACTGACACTGACCCATTCGCATAGCATGAAACTTTTCCAACAATAAAAGCTAAAAATACCTTGCGCCATAAGCCATCTCCTGCGTGTGCGATGGAGAAGCTCGGACAGATGCATTTGTCACAGGTATGAGTTGGACGGGGGTGTTCAAAAATATTGCAAAAAAAAAAAAGGAAACAGCAAAACAAAGAAGAGAGACACAATTTCAAGGCGAAAATTTTCTGAAGAAGCTACAATACTAGAAATGAAAAATGAACAAACAGCGTGCGATTGTCAAGCAGAGAAGACAGATATACAGTGATTGACAAAAGTCTGAATATACCTATGTAAATTGAAAAAAAAAAAAAAAAAACAATTTTTCCTGTTAAGCTTATTCTGTCAAAAACACAACAAAAGAAATAGTTTCTATTTAATAAAACGAAAAACTACTTAAAAATATTAATTCACTATTAGATCGTTCTTTGCTAACGTCTATTGTTTTAAGACTTGAAAAAAAAATGTATTTTAATCTGAAAAGACAATTTTAATCGTATTGTTTTATTTGATTAGTCCTCTCTTAAAGGTAGTGATTTGCTTCAGTTTGACTTTTGCTTATCAAAGGATACACCGCGCGACCGAAATAGCTATATTTTAGTTTAACCAAGTGCTGATCGAAAACGCACATGAAGGGTTCCGTTCAACCGTTTAATATTTAACATGTGATTTGTTTTGTTATTCTTCTTGGCATTAAAATGCAATTGCGATTCTTATGGAAAATAAAAGGGACATATAATTATTTTTAACTTTATGTCATTTTATTTTATTACAGCCAAAATTGCAAAGATTGAAACTGTTTTACGGCTCACGATATGCAGCCTTGTGACAGGCGGACGAAATGACAGCGGAGGCTTAGTATTGAGTTCTGTTGGCTCCCTTTAGGTACGGAACCCTTAAAACTAAGGGAAATCAAACACAGATAAGAGCTACCTCTCGGACCAAAGCAAGGAGTGGTCAATAACGAGATATTTGAAATAATCGAAAAACAAATTTTTAAAGAATTATGATGAACGGTCGTGCGGCTTTAGTTAGGTTTAGTTTAAATTTAGATTAGTTTATTTCCATTTCAAACCTGGATTTAGTTTCAAGTACATGTACAGTTTCCGAAGCATTGATAGGCTTGAATTCAGTCGTTTATTTCGCAGATCAACCAAATAAGCGGTGTAAAATTTGTGTCAAAAAAGTTGTAAGCTTATTGATGACATCTCTCCGACCAATCCACGTTTGAAGGAGTCGGCGTGAATGGTAGGAAGTATGACGTGGTGGCGGCACAGTTATGGAATTGGAGTGAATGAACCGTGCACAATGCTCCTCAATGGGTTTTATAAAAGCATTAGATTCGAAATAATTTTGCAAGATGAATGGATCAAATAATCTTCTCATGTGACTGCGAAGCTTCTGTGCCGTAAATATTATCAGGACAGTTGAACGGATTGTTAGAAATATGAAACCAATTTTTGACCTCAAAATGGAGCTCGAAATCAAGGGAATCTTGAATGAGTGATAGCCCGATAAAGATAATATAAATCCATGAAACTTCTTAGATTCTTTCAAAATCAAGAGCCGACAGATATTTCGTTATACATAAACGTGCAGATTAACTCACATAGACACGGCGATTAGCTGATGAACTGGCCAAAAGGTATCAATAAAAGGAGATTGAAGTACCTCTACCTACGGCAAAAAAAAAAACAACAACCATGAATGATTGGACATACCAGGGATTTAAAAATCAATGGAATTGGTAAAGTGGTTGCTCAATTGGAGGAAGTAAACAGCCCCATCCCTAGAGTTGTCGAACAGCGACAGTAGTAGTTTGATAATCACTTTGTGACTTGTTGTCAAAAAAATGGTTTTGTGATGTTGATGTAACTGCCTCTGCTGTCAATGCATAACACTAAAATACAAATGGTGAATAAAATACTGCGAATTGAACGAATGCAAATAACTCGTGCTCTAGGTTAAGTAAGGTTGTGCAGGGTTATTTATTTCCCTACAGTAGTTGGGTTGGGTTTCCAAAAAGAAGTTGTCCAAACGTTTTCTATGGCTCCTAGCTATACCCTGGCATTCACATAATAAATGAGTAATCCTCTTCGAGACTCAAATCACAGCAGTATCTGAATTCGTCGGTGACCGAGAGACCCAGTCTCCTTGCATGTTTCCCTAAGAGGCAGTGCCCCGATAGTACACCTACCGCTATTCTCAGTTACTTCCAGCTCAGCTGAAGTATTTCGTTTGTCTTTCTGCGGTCGAATGTAGGCCAACAGTCTTTGATAATCTGTATTTCCTTGAGTTTGACCAACTTTAGTCGGCTATCTTCATTGCCTTATCTAGCAGTGTTAGCTTAACAGCCCAGACAGGAGGTTTATTGGCCGGAGGAAGTTTACCCCCATTTCTGGCTAATTCGTCCGTTGTTTCGTTTACATCGATTTCTGAGTGTCCAAGAACCCAACATAGTTTCACCTGATTCTGCGTGCATAATGCCTTTAGCATTGTAGTTTCTAACTAAATATTTCCTGCTTTAAGCGCAGCTTGACTGTCGATGAAGATTGCGATATCCCAGCCGGATACCGATTTCATTTCTAGTAGTTCTGCAGCCTTATGTACTGCTTGAACCTCTGCCTGAAAAACGCAACAAGCATCCCGTAGTCTTAAAGAGACTCTTGGTTTTAGATTTCAGAGCCTGTTCCCTCTATGGTCTTAGAGCCAACAGTGTATACTGCAATTTCGTTTTGCTTTAATACCAAAATCAAAACATATTAGATTTTTAAACCGATTCTTAATATGAGACTTTAAGCCATTGTAAAAGTTAACACTTACTTCAATCTCCAGGTTAGTTATTTGCCTCCGAAAACCTTTTTTTTTATTAAATGAGGAATACTTCAAATTTCGATTAGTGTGTAGAGACTTTTGCATATCACTGTATATTTTCAAGAGAAAAATCTGTCATATAGGAGCAAATGCACTCGAATGCTGTGGGGACAAACTCTTGAAAATGAAATTGATGTGGTAAGGATGCACATCTCATGCACCCGAATGGATTTAACACTTGATGTTATAGAACTTTTGAATTCTCTGCTGAAGGCGTTCGTAAATAAGTTTTTGAGTTGGTAGAGCTTTGGATTGATTTCAATTGATTGAATACTCAGAAGAAGACATCGACTGCTCCTAAGCAACTAAGACCAGCTTTTTTTGAGATATATCAAGTTCAGACGACTCTTGAATCACAAACTTATGCGAAATGTTGAAGTAGAAAAACAGTCAATGGTGACAGTCAATTATGGTATCCCTTTGTCTAGATGGAATATGAAGGATAAGATTTAACGAGGAACGTTACGAGACTTACAGCGATATAGATCCAGGCAAAATTTTAAAATATGCAACAGGAGATTACCGCGGATATCGAAGTGAATGAACCTAAAAGAGCTTAATGCACGCACTGGGAGGCAGCTAGCTAAAGATTGAGGAAAATTGTTGGTTAAGGCACAATTCAAACTTGCACAGCAGCGCCATCGAAGCAAGTAAGAGCAACACAGGGAACCTTACTTAGACCTTCACTTTTAAACTTTTCTTTTTTTCGTGATTATTTGTTGAAGGAAAAGTGAAGGACTTACCAGTGAGTCTTTTTCTATGGGGACGATGGAGCTATCATCGGAGTATGAGTGCAAAAAAATGCTACCCGTGCTTTTCATTCTCCGAATCTTCCCGACTTTTTCCGGACACTTATTGGCGGACACAATGGCGACTTAATCTTTTAGGTGACTCTATGCAATTTTCCGAACATTTTGAAAATTCTGGTTGAAGAATTTTTTTTCTTAAATTTATAATTTTAAAACTAATTACAGGGTCCTAATCTCTGTAATATCGGCTATCTGCTTTTTCGTTGAACGAAGTCTCGTAGCAATTTACGATGTCCTCGAATCTCTCGTCGATGATAGCTCGTGGGCTGAGGTACCTCAGCGCTGCATCTAAGGTCTGCTGGCTGATGTTCTTGATGTCTCGATTTGGATGGTCCTTTAATTTGTCCAGTATCCTTCCGGAAAGCTGTAGCATGTCATGCAAGCATCTTCATACAGCTTCGTGTTACTGAAGTATTTCAGCGTGTCCGGTTTTCGCCAGAGTCCTGTACAGGACCGAAGTATCCTTCTTTCCATGAGTCTGATTTTCTTCATGGTTGTTGGTGACACCGTGAACCATATTGGGCAGCCATATGAGCCTTATGAGCTGATTGTAGACCAGTAGTTTGGTTTTCTTGTTCCTCTTCCTCAGCAGTGGGCTAACAAGATGTAGGGCAATGTTGGCCTTTTTCATGACGTTGTTGGCATGGGCCTTAAATCTGAGCCGCTCGCTGAAGTTGTGTGGCACAATTTGTGTGTTGTCCGGGAGGATTACTTTGATGTTGCGACAACGTGCTGTTAATTGTCGTCTTCCTCTGGTTGCCGTCGTTGGTGTCCTGAAACATATGAGTTCTGTTTTGTTGCTGTTGACTTTGAGGCCCCACTTTGAGTAGTAATCAAAGTGCTGCCTAATGTGGTCCTGGATCCTACGCGCTGCTATGGTTGGTGAAAATGATGCTGCGTATGTGATGGAGTCGTCCGAATATAATAACGTTTTTGTTTGAGGGTCGTTCTCTGGCTGATCTGCCGTATAGATGTTGAACAGCGCTGGTGCTCTTCTTCCTCCTTGCTGGACACCCTCTCTAAGGGGCTTCATGGATGAAGAAGCATCAAAGACCTGAACAAAAAGAACCTATTTGTTAGTGAACTAAGGATTGTTTCAAATGTCTGGGAAATTCCATTTTCAGCAGGTTGTAAATAAGGCCGTTGATCCAGACACTGTCGAATGCCTTCTCAATGTCCAACAAACAAGCAACAACTGTCTCCTTTTTGTTAAGTCCCGCGGTGATGTCATGGTGAAGTTTAAGCAGTGAATGAATTGTTGAGTGCTTTTCCCTGAATCCATATTGTTGGTACAAATAGGACGGTTAATATTCAAACAATTCTTATTGAAATACGGACGCAACGTAAAAGGACCAAGATAAAATGTTCGAATGACGTATTTAAGACTAAAGTTCTCTACCAAAAACCTAACATTTACCACGCCCTCGATTTGGATATGCGGTTAAAGCATATTGACTAATCCATTTAAAATGTAAACTTTTCAGCAAACATTTCAAAAATAGACCAACCAACCAAAAACCCTGTTTTCCATGCTAAACACAGTGCTCCGAGGCTATATATTATGTACTCGTGTATTACGTTGATTTCACTTGTCAAATCAACAACAAACAGAGAACAGTAGAGCGCATATAAAATCAAGGTCGTAGCCAACGCCAATTCTCACAAAACAAAACTCCTCCGAGGCAGTATTCCATCCGAATAACAATACGACATCCTCCGGCGCACACACATATTTATATTCTCCTTCTTTTACACACCCTCAATTTGAATCCGCTTCCATTAGAGTATTAGACAAAAAAAAAAATCAGCATTCCGTAGAAAAAAAATAGACGTCCTCTGGCAAAAGTTTAGAAGACGGTCCACAACAATGCTGCCGGTCGAACGTGCCATGACATCCCTTTCCATGGGCTTAAAAAAAAAACGAAGAAAGATGACTCAACAATAGGAGCCTCTCCAAATGCCGACGCTTCAATTAATAACAACAACGGAAGGAAAACGAGACGAAATTCAATATGGATTTGGATCAAGTCGATTCCCGGCCTGACTGTCATTCGACATGTTAAGGATGTTCCTAGTTCGCACTGGAAACACGTAACTTGTTTCTCCTGCGGTGGTTCCTCAAGGAATCGACACTCAAAAATCGTGGACATTTTCACAGTTCAAGTTGAATTTACATTTCACCAAATTCATTCTGTAAACTTGCACGTTCCGATTGTTTGCGGAACGTTATTGAAAAATGTCCATTCCGATAAAGGATAACAAATCAAAAAGATACGTCAATGGATAAATGGAGTGGAAGCCTCTAAGATTTTCGCGGTTATTTAAATAAATGTTCGATTTGAGGAGCTCTTGAACATTTAAAGAATTTTCCAAGCAACTAAAATGCTAATGAAATGTGTAAATAATAACGAAACGAGTACAAATAGAACCCCGCCGATGAGGGAGGAATAAATTAAGGCTAATCAAAAGACGACTTCTGGGAAGATGATTCGTGTAATTTGAGAAATTGTTATTCGGGAATTTGAATAATACCCTTCAATTTGTTTTTCTTTTTGCGGCAAATGGGTAGAAGTAGCGAGCTAATTTGTGTGTTGTATTTTGGAACAGTATTTTTGAAAAAGGAATTCCATGAAGCCGTACAGTGTAAACAGGACGTTGAAATTTATTCCATAGAAGATCGGTTTCGGGAGGATTAAGATTTCGAGCTTGTTTTTAACAAATTTATATTTAAAATGGTTTTTTTCGCGATTCCAAATATACCCAACTCTTTTTTTACACGGATTTGATAACTTCAACGGTTGAAAAAAAAAATTAATTATAAAAAATTATAAATTTTA
Source organism: Orthonevra nobilis (assembly GCA_963555765.1). Classification (NCBI taxonomy): domain Eukaryota; kingdom Metazoa; phylum Arthropoda; class Insecta; order Diptera; family Syrphidae; genus Orthonevra; species Orthonevra nobilis. The sequence goes on along the minus strand of OY743227.1, from coordinate 71,529,273 downwards.
GTTAAGCTTTGAAAATAAAATTTTTGCCTTTACTAACAGTTAACAAAATGTCCAAAATTACAAAGATTCGTAAAAGGCATTTCTTTGGAAGTAAAATTAAAAATCTTGGACTGTCTGGCAAGAGGTGAAGGCCCAACATCTGTGGGCAAGGATTTTGGCTTAAACGAAGCTACTATCAGGACCATTAAGAAAAATGAGAATGAAATACGTAAATCTGTCATCAGTTCATTAAAACATAGTTCCAAAGGTAGGTAGGTAAAAGTGGTGGTTCAGTGAGAACCTAATTAGCACTATGTGCCGTTTTAATACCACAGCTCTGTTACCTTATTTACGATGTTATTTTGGTTTATTTGAGATATCTCTAAATTCAGCCCGGGGTATTTAAGAAGGACATTAGTTCCTTAATATTCTTAACAGAAATCACATTAATTGAGTGGAAGAAGGGCCTACCAAGCGCCCGTTGTCAGGCTCTAGCAAGAGCCGGACAGTCGCAAAAGAAGTGTGTTAGGGTCTCCCTCTCAGCTGTGTTTTGAGTTGTGTGAGATACCTAGCTTAATGGCATGTTCTCCAATCGGCCAGTGTCCTGTGCAGACCGGCACTAATCTAGCAATATCATGATGGACTCGCCGAAGGAGGTCTTTTGTTTTTGATTGCTTGTATTCCGGCCATATTTTCCTTGATGTTGCACAGTTCCTAAGTCTGACCCATCTTCAATTTGTTACTTCAAGGAAGTATGAGGATATATTAGCCTTAACTTCAAGCAAGCGAGCGCTGAAGGGCAGATCCCTTTCGAGCAAGTTCATCGGCCTTCTCATTACCTGGGATGGCACTGTGGCTGGGAACCCATATAAGGGAAATGAGCTGATCTTCTAACAACGTTATTTCAGCTCGGCATTCGTGTACTAATTTTGAATGTGATGTAAAGGAGGCAATAGTTTTGATGGCTGCTTGACTATCAATGCATATGTCAACCTTCTGGCTAGGCAGGATATTTGGATGTAATTTGATTTGACGACATGCTTCCCGGATTGCAAATAGTTCGGCTTGGAAAACGCTGGAATTGTCGGGCAGTCTATAGGCTTTAAAGATGTTCTGAGATTCTGAGAATACACCCGCACCGACTCCCCCGCCCATCTTAGAGTGTGTAAATTGTCCAGTTAAAGTCCTTACAAATCTGTCCACTATTCCATTCCGCTCTTTCTGGGCTTAGAGTGTCAAAGTAATTTGATGGATAAATTCTAGGGACCGTATAATCCGTCGGTGAAGATACCAAATTTCTCGGTATAGTTTCAAAACATCGTCATACATTAGAGATGAAGTGTTAGTGAAAATGGAAAAATTTGTAGTGTTTTGGATTGAGGATTTTTAGCAAAAGAGAATACCTGTAAATGGAAATATTTTAAAGCAGAAGTCACTACGAATTTACAAGCAACTGCAGATATTGGAGCCATCAACAAGTCGTCAAGATAAGAGAAAGGAATTTTCTGCTAGTGATGGATGGCTAACAGGGTTTCCTTAAAAGAAACGCATTTCATAATTTAAAAAATAATCGCATCAGCAGAGAAATCTTTCCAGCAGAACTAGCCAAAATAATTGAAGATGGGGGCTATGCCGATGAAACGGGTTTGTTCTGGAAAAAAATGCGTTTCAAAGTTGCTAAAGATCGTGTAACATTTTTATTGTGTAGCAACGCTTCTGGTGACAAAATTTTAAAGCCTCTTTTAATTAACCGATAATTAAGGCCACGTGCTTTGAGAGGAAAAAAACATACAAGAGTTGCCGGTTCATGTGAGGGCGAATAAAAAGGCCTGGATGACAGCAGGTCTATTTACGGAATGGTTTGAAGAATGCTTTGTACCTGAAGTTAAAATATGTATGGAACAGCATCCAAATGTTCAAGTAATATTTTTGCCACTTCCTTGATTCAACCATTAGATCAGGGTATAATTGCTACGCTTAAGTTTTATTGTATTCAACGAGCATTCCAACAAATTCCAGAATGCGTCAAGAGTGGTATCTCAGTGCCCAAAGCATCGATGGAGTCTTCTGAAATTATAACTTTGGCACACGAAATCGGAGGAGAAGGATTTGAAGACCTACAAATTGAAGATGTCGACGAATTAATGATAGATAAACCTCTAGATGATGATTGTCTGATTGAATTAATAACAGATGACGGCAAAACTGAGAACCATAATAGCGATAACGACGAGAAGACCAAAATATGTCAACTAACTGCTAGTTTCATTCATGCCGGTCTAAAATTTGGTAACAGTATGGTGAATCATTTCTTAAAAAATGATCGTAATATGGAACGTGACCTGAAATTCGAACGAGATATTAATAACTGTATTGCTGGGTATAAAGATTTGTATAAAGAACTTAAAAAACCAAAAGTTCAACTTTCTATAAAAGATTTTTTAATAAAAAAGTCGACGGCGCAAGACCTTGCGGAAAGTAGTCCGACAGTTCAAAACTCTATTACCGGACGAAAGTCACCATTGGGTAATTTGATGGATATCTCCAGTGATGATACCAACTTTAGACCAGTTCGTCGCAAACAATTGCGCTTGTTATCAAGTAGCGACGAATAATTATGTACCTATGTAAATATTTTTTTTTTTCTATTCTTAATTCTGGATTAACAGATTTCTTTTGTTTTTTGGTTGCTCTTCCAATTTTTCACCTGTATGAATTATTTATTTTAATTTTTAATGCTCAATAAAATGCCATATGAACATACAATTTGTATGCATATCTGAAATTTTATAGTTTTCAACATTTTTTCACGTTTTTTTTTTTTACACGGATTTCTGAGGAACGTATCTACCGTGTAAAAAAAGAGTTGGGTGTACATATATACATATCTCGGTAGGAAATTATACATCTTGTGCAGTTCACTTCACTAGTTCTGTCTAGACTAGAGGAGGTGCCATCATATTAAATAGAACGGTTTTCTTTCATAAGAGGAAAAAAAAACTACAAGATCTTGATTCCCCCAAAATGCATCAACAGCAGCCTTCAACTCACTTTTGTCTTCAAATTTCTTACGGCTGAGTTGCTGCAGACCACGCGAGGGGAACGGGGTGTCTGTTCGAGCAAACTTAGATTTTCTGTTCTGCTACGTTGTCTTCGTGAAACAGTTTGTCCCTCATTTTTTTCCTCAAAGGCTTCCTGCAGTCATCTGATTCGGTCTGCGTAGTAAGAGCATGAAATAATGGATCCTTTTTCTAGGTTATCTACCATAACAATTCACTCGACATCTCAAAATATGGACACTATAACCTTTGCGCAGAAGACTCGCGTTTTTCATCAACCTAGACTGTTATTTGGTTTTACAAAAAAAGTTTATGGTTGCTTCGTCCATAGTTACAAATGTTCGTAAATATTTGTCCATGTCAGTTTGGAACAAGGTGGACCATAATGTGTCACACAGGCGGAAGATGCTATAACTTTTGCAAATGGCTGGAACTATCAGTTTAGTTTTGGAAAACTGAAATTTATAGGATAATTTTGTTGTCTGTATGTCTGTTTGACAAGGAATTAGTGGAGATATCGAGTTGAAATTAATAGCGTTAATACCTATGACTGCGGTCCACTAAAATTGTAGAAAAAACAAGCTTCTTAATCGACGCAGTGAAAATGTATCGATATTTTGATACTTGCAAAGGACTAAAAACCTATGGCGCACTTGCCGTTGAACTAGAACCATGGAATTTGGCAATATGCAGTTTTATGGCACAAGTAAATGAAAAAATCCGAAAACCGCCGTAGTTCTTCTACAAACATTTTTTTTTAAATCGCAATTTAATTTTACGCCACGAAGTAGATAATGAGAAATTTGAAATAAGAAAAATATGTAGTACATTGTGCAGTGGTACGGAACCGTTCGTGTGCGTGTCCGAATCGCAATTGAAGCCTTTTTTCGAGTACTCCATGGATAACATGGTTGCTGTGACTGGTAAGCGATACAAAACTAAGATAAATGAGTTTTAATTTCCGAAGGCAAGAATTTATGCGAACTAGTCACAGACTAGGGGATAACCGACAAGGAAACAAGAACTTATGGTCCCGATTACAAAAACCCAAATCGTTGTCAATATTGGAAGCGTTCACTTGACAAATATCATTTTCAAAAACGGCCAAATGCAAAGTTTGACTCTCACACAAAGGGTTCCCTAGCACCGTACTCGATTTGAGTACGGAAACCTAAAAAATATTTTTTTTTTCATGGTTTATAAATCTGTCTTTTGACGCTTAGTATATTTTTTAACAATTTTAAATATTGATGGACTGTGTGACCAATGTCTTCAAAGTCATATTGAAAAAGAATTAAGAAAAAAAATTGTATAATAAACGTCAAAATCGACATTGTTAAAACATCTTTATGGAATTATGGCGTTTCATTTTAAGCTTCAGGCAAAATACTGTAGTATTGGGTCACCCCTTAATTTTCAAGATGGAAGTTTCAGCTCGTCCTTGTGAGTAGGCACAATTCCTTGTTAATGTGAAATTCTTGAGCCAAACAATTACGTTTCTCTACTATTATATTTCCAGCTTAGGAAAACACTCTCTCCGAAGCAGCACTACTTGCAGGAATAGAGAGAATTTTTGGAATGTGCCAAGATATTGTCTCCAAAATAACAAATGGATGAAATTGAAATTATGACCATGAACTTCATCACATCAGACAAAATTTTGTGTGTCGTACCACGATGCTATTTGTAGATATTAGTCGACCGTGTAACGCCTCACATCATCAAATCCGTGGAGAATCCAATTCTTCGAAACCCCCCGTACGAAATTATGCCTTCGACGGAGCCACAGAGTTTCATTTCTGTAAAAAAGACGTTTGGAGAACGCTGTGGAACTTTTAACAAAACCCTGCTCCATCTCAAATTTGGCTAAATCTGGTACCCCCGACCACAGATGATGTTTATTTCTGGAGTTCTAAATATTTAAAGTGTTTTAAGCTCAAAAACCAACTTATTCTCCTTGCATAAATCGACTACTATTCTTTTTAAGAAACATGTCAGGAGCTAAAAATTCGAAGTGCTAGGAATATTTTGATAAAGCAGTAAAGCCGCTTGAAATGCGTCCTTGGTTCAAGTCGGTCAAGTTCTTTACCGAATTTCCAAAACGGGCGCGAGAAAGGTCAAAAGTTTTCTAAAAATCGTCACCCGTGCTGGCTCAAGGACACGATGTGTCAGATTCCAGCAGTCTTATGTAAAAACGTGTCATTTCCATGAATGTAATTAAAATCTCGTTTCGTAGGAAATTCCATTACTCTTTGGCTGTCAGTAAAAATTCCCCATCCTCTCTCCATTATCAACAAAACCACAAAATCCAATTAAAAAAAAAAAAAAAAACAAAGTAAATATATTTATTCAATGTTGTTACTTGAGAGTAGGAGCGCGCTAAAACAAAACCCTAACCTCATGAATGCGATAAGAAAAACCTCATGTCCTTAGGCGAGAGGACTCAAGGTAACAACAGAAAAACGCAACTACTCATACACCTCAAGTTGAAGCCACTTTCAATACCTTCGTGTCCGGGCAACCACACTTTTCAACTCACTGATCCTTTCAATAAGTCTCAAAACCGCAACTAATTTGACATTCAACCTGATTAAATAATAATGCGAACGTATTCAACTCACAATGTTCCTGTGGAGGTTTTGTCGCCAAAGGACATTCATTTTTTTTTTATATCTTATAAAATAAGCTTGCTCGTGCAGCAAAATGATTGCAGTTTAGCTTGTATGATATTTAAAGTGACATCGTCGACTGATGGGAGCATGATTAACCCCCGAGATGGCCAACTTATCGTACCCAACTAATGAAAGGACATTTGTATTAAAAGGAAATGCGACGGAAAAGGAAAACGGATAACACACATTCCTGCCCACAAATAGCCCTGCAAAAAGGAGATTAATTCCGCTCCAAGTTGTTGTGGCGAATGTGAATGTGGTCGTTTTGTTGTTTGTTTCGCGAGCTCTGCGCAAATATAAATCAAAAACAGGACGAAACTGCTGTTGGGAGCGTTTTTTCCAGAACTCCCCCACACTCCCCATAAACAACTTTGCAATGTGTAAAATGTTTAAGTAAGTATCTGGCAGTGACATTTCAAGCAACAACGAAGGGGATTATGTGCGGATGTGTATTTATTTACGGATGGCTTTTTATGGAATGCATTTCCAGTACATGAGAATAGGTTACATTCAGGGAAAATGCTTGCAGGCTTGCAGGGAGAGATGAAATTGCGAGTAAAAAAAAATTTAAGTTTTGCATGACTTGGAAGTGGAATATTTCAAATGTATTTGTTTTTTGTATTTTCAAATATATTTCGAAAATGAACCTTGTGGTTATTTCTATTTTTTTCTTGAGCTATCAGTATAACCCGCAGGATGTGCAACAACAAGATTGATGACATTGTTTGGAAAGTCTTTCCAATGCGGATGAAGTATTCTATAATCTTTTGAAAATTTAATAAATAGGCGATAAAAAACATCACCTCGCTTGTACATCAACCGTAAAAGAACAATCCTTATTCTTCCTAAAAGCGACTATCGAATTATGAAACACTGAAAGCCGTTTCTGAGCCAATGAAACTTGTTTTCAGTATTCAGTTGTAACTATAACCAACTGTTGTTTATGTAGTCGAATTCTTGCAAATTCCTAGTTTTCGAAAATGAAGAAAAAAACAGCAAATTCTCGGCTGAAATTGATAACGCTTTGTTTGTTTTTTAAATAACTGCAACTCGATAAGGAAATTGTTTACAAAAATGCCGACTAAGGAGATCCTCAGACCGTGTTAGATTATATAGCGGCCATGTTTTCCTGGATTTTGCGCAAGTGTTAAGTTGAGACCACCTAAAGCCAACAATTTTCCGGAAATGTGTATCGATTTTAGTGTTTGAGATACGCGTCGTTTTGTGATGTGCTAAAAGTGAGTTTTTCGTTTTTTGCGATGTCGAAATTTATTGAGCAAAGAATTCGCATTAAATTTGTTTGCGGAATCAATTTTCTGCTGCGGATACGTTGAGGATGGTGCAGAAAGTCTTTGATGATGAGGCTATGTCTAAAAAAAATGTTTTACAAGTGGTATAGTGATTTCCAAGCCGGCCGTGAACGTGTCGAAGGCGAAGAGCGTTCTGGGCGACCATCAACCTCAACCGATGAAGCTCACGTCCAACAAATTAAAGATTTGGTGTTGAAAAACCATCGATTAACGATAAGAGACCTTGCTGATGAAGTTGGCTTATCGAAAGGCTCAGTCAATACCATTTTGAAGGATGCTTTGGGCCTCAAGCGCGTCAAATCTCGACTGGTACCGAAAACATTGAATTTTTTGGAAAAAAGGCGTCGCGTTGAAGTGTGTGAAACAATGCTTTCCGACTACCAGGATGTCATGAAACGCATTATAACTGGCGATGAGACTTGGATCTATGCTTACGACCCCGAAACAGCCGATCAATCGAGCGAATATCGTGCCAAAGGAGAGCCGAGACCAAAAAAACCGCGCCAAAGTCGCTCAAAAACCAAGGTCATCTTGACTGTTTTCTTCGATTATCGTGGTGTTGTGCTTTATGAATTCCTTCCAACCGGCCAAACAGTCAACAAGGAATATTATTTGAACGTTATGCGTCGTTTACGTAACGCTAACCGCCTAAAAAGGCCGGAATTGTGGAAAGACAATTCTTGGTTTTTACACCACGATAATGCACCATCCCATACCGCACTCGTAATTCGTGATCATTTCGCCAAAAACTCAACCCATATCGTTCCGCAACCACCGTATTCACCTGATCTGGCGCCGTGCGACTTCTGGCTGTTCAACAAGCTCAAAAGACCGCTCCGGGGACACCGTTTTGATACGATAGAGGAGATTCAAGCCGCAGCGAAGACGGAACTGAAGGCCATCCCGGAAAGTGACTACAACCAGTGTTTCAAAGATTGGAAAATCCGTTGGCATAAGTGCATTGCATCGGGAGGGGATTACTTTGAAGGGGATGAAATTGATTTGGAAGAATAAATAAAGAATTTTCAAAATAAATACAATGTCACCTTATTTTTTGGACACAGTTGTATATTCAGATCCTCTGAGAAAGTACCAGCCCCGACTCCGCAATTTATCTTTGAACCGTCTGTGTAGATTCTTACATCCACTATTCTAGTCTACTTTCGTCGGAAGAACTACGTCTACGTATTTTCCAAAATCATGATAAGTCGCTGTGTAGTCTGTCTGATTTGGTGCTAATTCCCTCGGTATTGAGTCTAGGATACAGCTGTGTCCATATGGTTTTGAGGTCCATAGCTTAGATTCTCTGAGTCTAACTGCACTATGTGTAGTTATGTGATGTATGTGGAGGTCTATAAGCAACAGATGGAGCACGACTGTCATAGTATCCGTAGGAGTCGTCCTAAGGGCGCCTGTGGTCCCTATGCATGTAATTCTTTGTACCTTGTTGAGTTTTGAAATATTGTGTTTTTTCTTAAGAGCCGGCCACCAAAGTAATTGAGGATTGGACGTACTACGGCAGTGTACATCCACTGAACCATTTTAGGCCTTAGGCCCCATTTTTTACCAAAGGTTTTGTTACAGGTATAGAAAGCTGTGCATGCTTTTATGACTCGTTGATTAAGGTTGATCTGAAGATAGACTCCTAGGTACATTGCGCTGGGTGCAAAAATGCCTGTAATAGTTTATTTATGGGCTAAAAAATTATCTTGAACTTTCGTTTTAGAAGAAATTTGTATTTAATTAATTCTCTGAAATTTTTGAATAAAGAAAAATATTTATTTTCAAAATGTGGAGGAGCAACTTCTACATCAAGTTATTGTTGCACAAAAGTTGCTTTTCCTCCAAGAAGATAAATCAGCGCCAACTATAAATAGCTCAGGACTTAGGACACTCCTCTAGCATACACATCGATTGCGAACTTTTCAGTGATGCTAACTGGTCTCTACGAGACTTGTCCTTTGCTTGGCATCTGTATTTAATCTCCTTTGTTAAAAGAATCATGATGTCTTTCCACGATAATTTGTGTTGATTTATCCGCGACGGACTCGCTCTGGTATTCATAAATGTAGCTCCCACTATTTTCGAAATCTCTTCCAGCTTTCTTTTTTTCAAATCTCAAAGATCGCCTGATGTCGGTTGATCTTCCAAATATCCTGAGCATTTCAACTTCTGTAAGTGGATACTTTTACGACAGATTTGCCCTTTTTCAAAATGTTTTGTCGCAGTTCTTGTAGAGAGTGGTTTGTATCAGCAGCCGAAGAAGGTATACCTTCCGATTCCAGATAAAGACCAGAAGACAGATGGTCTTCTTCAAATTTAATGCGTTTCCTCTCCGGATGCAGACTTTTAGGCCAGATTTTCTTCAATCTTGGACCTCGTTTCTTTTATCACAACTTTGGCTTCATTTGCCCGCTACAATGTTCCTTTGACAGCTCAATTTGCCCCATTCACAAAATGGGTGATGATCCTTACTCGTGCGCCAATTACCGAGGTACAATGCTGCTTAATGTTGCCTGCAAATTTCTATCCAGCGTGTTGTGTGAGCGTCTAAAACCTCTTTTTCCCCCACTCGTGCGGTTTTTGGCCCGAAAAGGCGACCATAGACCAAGTTTTCACACTGGAAAAAAACAAAGATTTTTAACTCGAGACTCGCCGACTCTTCATCGATTCAAAGTAGATGTTGTCGAGCGGAAACAAATCCGTCCGGAAACAAAACCTAAGACAAACCGTAAGAAATTTCGAGGTAGCTGAGGAGTGGAGTGGAGTGGAGACAAATACGAACTCCAAAAGCGACATCACAGTGGAGATCCGGCCCGAAATAACCCTTGCACCCGTTGTTATTTCGGAATGTCGAAATAACTTGAGACTTGTCTGCAAGGAAGGCGAACGGAGGAGAAGACAAAACCTCGATTTCTGTGAGCTGTATGGAAGAAAAAAATTCGTCGACTACATTGGCTCGGATGAACATCAACGCTCCAGCTAAAAGAGTCTTCGAATCCGAGTTCGAGAAAAAGAGGAAGACCGAAACTATGGAATAAAGACCAAGTAACCGCCGATGCCCGGCGGCTGGAACTTGGCAACTGGAAGCAGCGTGCCCGGGACCGTAAAGGATTTAAGGCAGCCTTAGCACATATGGCAACATCTTGTTCGAACCATATTGTATGACTCAAGAGAATATGAATGCTCTATCAATGTCAAGTGCATCCAATAGCGAGTTTCATTTACATCGGGGAAAAGATACGTCCTAATCACACCTTCCACGATAAGCCTAAAGTGAGCTTCGTCACTGAAGATGATTTTCGAATGAAATTAAGGATTTGCTTCAAACTTTTGCAGAAACCAACCAGTGGCGTTTCAGAGCTGCAGATGATCAAGAGGCTTCACTTGTTGAGGTAATTTGATCTTGTTAGGCCGATGTCTATGATCTGAGAGATTCGCAATTCCTGTGGACGGCGGGGAATCGACTAATTTGGGTCACTTTGAACTGAAGCACTTACGGTTATTTTGAAAATAGTTGAACTCTTGTTTGAGTTGTTTTGCCCCAGATGCTGAATAGCAACTTAAAAACTCTCGACACAGGCTATATGCTTGAATTTGAATTTTGCAATTCTTCTTCGATCGACTTTTGCTGAGCTCATGAGTGTTTCTGACATATTAATGGCGGGTACCTCACTTCTCTTCAAAAGCTTGAGGTACATTAAACGATCACCAACCTACGAAATTTTGCAATTTGCACACTACTTACTATTATTCAACTAAGCCTGCAAGAATCCACAATCACTTGATCCTTAAACATGTGTTTCAGTCTTCTCTGTCATCGCTTATCTGGTGGCTCGAAGTCGACGGACTTTTGCCTTGCGTCCAGTCCAGTATTTGACCTCATATGGCTACATTACGAAATTAGGACTGAAAACAATATTTTGAATACTAATATTTTGAAGTGTTTGGCTGAAAATCATAGAACTTTTCACAAACCGAAACCGAAACCGAAAATTGTAAATTTTCTTTTTTGCCTTTGAGTCATGGCCAAGTTAAAACTTTTATGAACGAAATGACTGTGTCAGTTATTTGTACGCAAATAAACGGGATATTATTAAAGTCAACAAACTCATTACGTTTTAACACTTTTGTATCAAACAACGCTCCCCTCTGTTTGGATACACCAATTATGACTTTAATCACAGAAGATTGTCAAATTGATTGACACTAATGAGACGAACATATGCGCAGACGACAATTCCTCCTCCACAGACGTTTCATTTCAGAAACGCTGTTTGACACATATCCTTGATAATATTCATACGAACAGATAAGAGTATACATCTATCTACCTCAAAGCTTCCACACATCCTCACCGGCAGTAACCATAATTCATACCAACCTGACGGTAAGTCGATTCCTGTTTTGACATTTCGAATTGTCTTGTCACTGGTGTGTGATTTTGATGATACCATTTTGCCTTGGAACGTATTCATGTTGGGAGCATGTGTTTTGTATCAAGAATTCCAAGTTTAATCTTGGCAGAGAAACCAACAGGATGCCACTAAAGCAGAGGGGGGATTAACATATCCTTGTTTCTAATAATAGACCACATCACCATAATCAGATTATTTAAATGGATCAAACAGATGCTGCATCATGTACCAAAGTCTGTGGGTTATCGAATCTTTGCCTGCCATAGACTTAAGATGGGAACAGGATTTATTGCGTGTGGTTTATTGGTGATTTAAGATCACAGATAATTCGAACGCCCACGAAAATTCACTTGACAAGGACACCCTTTGATTAACCGATGTGAATCTCGGTGGACATAAACGATGAATGTGTTGCAAATCTCAAGGGTTACTCGAAAAATAATTGGTAATCTCACGGCAGGTGGGATGCGGATGCTTTAACATTTGCAGTTTGAAAAGTACACAGATGCTGAATACAGTTTGACAGGCCATGGAACTAGATACTTCACAAAATCGCAGAATGCTTGTGGCCATTTTGATTTTTTGTTACGGAATTATTCGTCTGTGATTTTGGTGAAATTCCGTCGCCATACACACACCAACGGGCAAGACGCTCACCCCAATGGGAATGGACCGGCAGAAGAGTTGACGGAAGACCTAGTGTGATCGTCAAGATGAGAAGATTTCGCGGATGAGCCGTCAAAATGACACGAAAGTGGAGATTACACGTGCATTTTTGCAGCGTTATAAATCGAAAACACAAGCGCAGAACGTCCATCTGCTGCTTCCGTCAATCGTTTTCGGTCGGAATACATCATAAGCGACACTATTTCCAATATTCATATATTCGGATACGAAAAAGAATAAAATTTTGCGCTTTTGCGTATGAGAAATCTGTTGTCGGACATGTTTTCCCAAGACCGCCATTACTCTGACTGATGAGCGAAACAGAACGATCATCAATGAGTTTTTTTTTCGGCCGCTAATTGATGAATTGGGAATGCAAGACATGTGGTTCCAATAGGACGGTGCATTGGAGTTGCATCGTTTTAAAGATTTGTAATGTCCGGCAAGATCAACCCATCTGACAGCTCCATTCTGTTTTCCTTCGGTGGCTCTGACGTCACAGGAGTCACGGATAAACAAGAACGAGCCACGACAATATTAAAGCAGAAGATTTATACGAGTAAGATACGAGCTTCTTACCGAAAGCTTGGAAGAACAACGTCTTCTCCGAGGCCAAACTTCAGCTGGTGTTGCTGTATTTGCATTATCCAGAGGTTCGTATGCTGATCGAATTGGAACGCATTGACGCGTGTGAACATAAGCGTATCAAGTGAGTCATGGTTGAACGTGAGTGATGCTTGGACGTGAGGGCTTCCACTATTCTTTAAACATTTAACTCGGGCCAGCTTCTTCGTTATCGTCAATTTGCTTTCATATTTCCTTTATATTGTCTAACAATTTGAACCATATGTGAACGCCGGACGTACAACTGTCATAGAAGAAAGCCCATTTTACTCCCTTACCCGATGATTGATCACAGCTTTTCATGCATTTCAGCATCGACTAGACTTGAGCAGAAAATGGGCAGCACCAGAATACAGAGTTTTGTTTAAACTGACGCGAGAGATCCACCCAAAAATTAAGGGCTCGTTGCAGGGGAAGCTTGATCCTCGCCAAGTTTGCTTCATCGTCAGTTAAGAAAAATTTATTCACATTGGATAACAATGAATTGTAAAGGAGTTGTCGGTTACTCCTCTTGTAGTTGCTCCCTCAGAATTGTCCTTAGAACTCTGTGTTTTGGTTTCATGAGCAACTTAGAGCCGAAAGTTTTTAGTCTTTCCAGAAGAATCTCGCCTAGTTTTTATTTGACCGCCTTCCAAGCGTCAAAGTCGGTTTTGTCAGATACTTTTCCGGAGCAACTGGAGAGGATATTTCCTCCAACAATTTCCTTGAATTTGATCACAGTTCTTTGCAAGAAGGCAAGTTTATTCTCCTTTTTACAGACTTGAAAGCTGCTTTCCATTCTTTCAACAATCCTTTGGTTTTATCAACGAACATGACATGCACAAGATTGTTCCTAGAGTCATAACATTGTGCTCCATGGAAGTATTCATTGACTGCGTGAAGTTGTGAAATTCAAGGCAGAACTCTCAGTATTCCACAGCTCACGGTTGGAAGCCATCAAGCAGTGGCTGAATTTTGAAATAATCAAGATCCGACCCTATTCTTTTCGGTTCCAAAATAGAACATATTTTAATCCATTCCGATATTACGTCATCTCGTTTTTGAACCATCAAGACGACTCCTACTCATTATCTCCAAAAGCAGCGTTCTAAGACTTGATAAGCCTAAGCCGCTGGAGCTTCTGGCTTGGCCTAGGATCAAGACGCTACAGAGCATAAGCTGGACTGAGACTTCTTGATGAGAGAGCTTCCAACCATGGAAACGAGAGCTATTGACAATGGATTGCTTCAAACATGTCGTTCCCCCTAAATATGAGGTTTACATCTTTTTGGTCATACGCCATTCCATTGCAAGGAAATCTTCATGTCGTTCACATTTCCCTCGAAATCAAACGTTACCACTCGTTTAATTTTGACAACTCTTTTGTTTCTCGTCGGTCACGTCCACATGAGTGACACACAATTTCCAGTGGCATTTTCGACCTTCAGTGCTAAGACTGCTGCCTCTCTTTTTCGGAAAATGCTTTCACAGAGCCGTCAGTCACCGAATAACTCGATGGTAACTTCCTTGAAATGCCAAACAATGAGTCAACGAAAATACCAACGCGTGTCCTAGCAAAGGTGGTTGGGTTTAGTGTGTGACTTATCTTGCACAATCCTTGTACCAAATATATTCCAATTTAGTGCTCACATCTGCCACTGTGCTTCGTGAGGTCACGTCTATAAATTCTTGTGTCCTTTCGTAAAAACTCACACTCAACCGAATGACGCACTCAACTCAAATATTCGTTTAAATTTAATTTTCATTTTTGGACTTGACTTGTTCGAGAACTCTGTATTTTAGATTGGTGTGTGATGCAATGAACGCGCATATCCAGACGAGTACGCCAAACGAGCAGCAAGAGACGATTGTCAATCTGGAAAGTTCAATGGCACAAATTACTTCGAACTGTGGGGGCTAAGCCACTACAAAAAAAAGCTCTGCTCATCCGTTTAGTGCGTAGTAAGAAAAAGCCACTTAAGAACGTCACAAAGTAAAAATAAATATCTCGACCCTCTAGAGAAGCAGATCAGCGCAGATCACATCGAATGTAGGTGAACGAATAAATTTTAAAACCGAACTCGTTGCGGACTGGATGGACGCAGCCCGCTGGCATTGATTAGCAATTGTATCGATTGTCAGTCAATATTTTTTTAAATTACGTCAGACTGTGGAATGTTAAACGCAATTTGCTTCAAGCGTGTTCGAATGTGCGGGTGGCGGCTGCGGCACAGAATGCTGCAAAGAATCCGAAGAAGCATCCAAAATCGGATGCGGATTTATGTGACGTAGGCGACGATTAACATTGTTTTAATTGCATAGACACCCTCTAATTTTTACATTGCAATATTTTACATGGAATTTAGAACTACCCAATGAGGTCGTCAGTAGAGGTAGTCAAGGAACAAAGGAATAATTACATTATCTTTGATTTAGCGCCATCTGCCGTTTGTGATCAGTGCACGATTGAAGGTAACAGATTGGGATAATTATTTTGTTGAAATGCCAAAATGGATGTCCTTAGGAATAAGCTGGTTCATCATCATCATCCACTTGTTTAGCTGATGATGCGACAGCCCGAATAAATCAAGATTTATAGTTAATTGCCCAGTGGTCAAAAGAGAACTACCTTAAATTGAGTTCCAACAAAGTTCAAGTAATTTTCGAAAATTCGACTATGTCCACATGTTTTTAAAATGCCTTTTGCGAATATTTTGATCTGAGCTCTTTTATGTTCACTATTCCCAGCTGAGTGAAAAACTTTTTCCAAAAACTTGCAAAAGCGAACTCAAGCCGCATGATTTTTTGTACCATAAACTAGCTCGAAAATGGCCAAGCGTGCGTTATTTTATTCGAGCAAACGACAAGCGTTTGACGTACACTTGATGGCCGAGTCACCTCCATCTTGGCTGTAATGTCCTTTAGATGTTTGTTGATTACTCGCGAGAAAAAGGACTTTGGAAAATATGTCAACAGTCCTACGAACGACAGACAACTAATTCCAATCATTTTCGAAAAAATCTTTGGAAAATTTTAGGACGCGTTTACATGTTAACTCAAAAAATTTTAAATAAAAATGCATTTAAACGGAAATTCAAAATTGCTCAAATTAGTATCGCCTGAATGAAATTAAAATTTAGATCTCGAAATAATTGTTTTGCTTTTCTATGCGGAGAGCTTTCAAATATTTATATAAAATGTTGACAACCCACCCACATCGACGACATTGACACATGTTAATGGTCGACCATAAATTAATTTAGCTATCCACTTGCGTTTTAATTTTTGTTTATTTAAAACCTCGAAAACACATCAAGCGTATGATAGACCAATCTGGCTTCAAATAATTTTTTTTAACAAATTACATGTCCATGATGGACAATCATATTTTCGTGGTAAGACTTAAGCCGGCGCTATATTCTGTACACGATTCATTGACTTGTTTGTTACTGCCACCAAAGAGGAATAAGAGTGTACTCCAATGGGTTTAGGTATTGTGTGTCAGTCATTTAAACCATATTTGTACAACGATAATCTAACTAAATGATGTTGAAGCCTCTTCGGGAAAATAGCAATCAAACATTTGAAAAGCTATTCAATTATTTATTATTTTGTTTACGAGCACCATAATTTTTCGTTTTCACAGTTGAGACTATAGAAAGTCTGAATGACTGTTGGCTTTGTGGGTATTTCTGTTTACCTCAATCTAAATGGGTTTTGAATGAAGTTTATTTTCTCGATAATAAATCAGCAAACGTACTTTATTTTTGCTATTTGTCTAAACTTTTTAGAAGAGGCGTAACAATATATCGCTGGAGCAGCAGGGCAATGTCATGAAGTTTGCTCTTTTTTTGATTTAGTACAATGCAGAGGAGGAGGTACCGAGACATGTTGGTTTTGAATTGTTGATGATCTGATTGATCCCGCTATTTTTTTTTTGTGCTACCGGTAAGTCTGGCGATGCTACTTAAGTTAACATAGTTAAACAATTATTTAATTTTCAATGTTGATTAAAAATATATTCAAAAAACACATTTTTGAGAAAAATATTTTTGTGTTATGTTACAAAGAAAAAATTTAGGTTTCCGGCAAAAGCCTGTTATAAAATATAGTTTTAAATTAACTTAAAGCTTCTATATAGACGCAGTCAAAAGCTATGGCTGTTTATAAACCAGTTTTTGATACTAGCAAGGGGAATCAATCCCGTTGACCTAGAATCATGAAACGTGTACGATCGTCGTTGACGTGATTTTATAAAAGGTTTGTTTTGAATGCGTTATGATTACGCATTGGAAGTGTGTGTGTGTGATTATGTCATCAACACTCCAAACGGTAAGTAAAAGCAACACACCTGCTTCATATTGCTCATGTCTACAAAAAAAAAACGTAGTTTCAAATGTCGAATCACCCGTCAGTGAATGGATATTTAACAGTGAATTGTATTGATCGAAATTTTGTATAATGACAAAATGGAATAGAAACGGAACATTTCGGGTGCGGAACGTGACTGGCAACACAGATTTTTATATTATCTTCGTGATTGACGCTTTCCCTTACCGCTCACTCCTCTCACCATCAAACTCTGGCGGGGTGGGCAGTCACTTTCCACACCCGAAATGTTCCGTTTCTAGTCCATTTTGTCATTATACTATATTTCGATCGTGGAGTAGTGAGGTTGACGGATGGACAACATAACTGGTTCGGTTGTGAGGTGAGGATCATGAGTTAAAATGTGTACTCGGAAGAGAGAAGAAATAAAGGCTCCATTTCACTCATTCCACCCCTATTCTTTGTCAAAGTAGTGCAGCAGTGAGCACTACAGTGTGTAGACATTACATGACAGCTACCTGCGCACTCAAAAGTAATCGTCTAAACAGGGTCTAAAAGTACATCAGTGACATGAATGTTAGGAACTAACATGCTCCCCCCTGTTCAAATGTTCATGTTCTATGGCTTTAAACACCTGCAGCAAATGGTTCTTTTGGGTCGCGATTTCTGTGCTCGCTACTGTACAGTGCTCAACATTATAAGAGCAATGTATGCAAATACAGTGGCGTATGTGTGGGATGGGGAGGCTGTATCTGGAGAATTCACAACAACAATGGGTGTGAAGCAAGGATGTATCTTGAGTGCGTTGCTGTTTATCCTGTTCATCAACGATATATCAGATGCTGTAAAGGGTGGAATCGAGTTCGGCAGCATAAAAATTCCAGCTCTTAAATATGCAGATGACATCGTTTTACTATCCGACACTGTGGATGGGCTACAACTTATGATGAATAGACTCAGCGTTTACTGTAAACACTGAAATCTGAGCGTGAACCTGAGTAAATCGAAAGCAATGGTGTTCAGAGGAGGTATTGGAAGATATTCTCGAAGCGAAAAATGGACGTATCAAGGAGAAGTCGTGGAAATTGTTCGCGAGTACAAATACCTAGGTATTTTGGTGTCCTCGAACTTGAATATGAAAAAACATCTAGAAGCCAAAAGAGCAATCTCATCGGTATGGGGTCGCTGTATCAACAACAAGTATGTGACCCACAGCCCGAAGCAAAAACTCTTTCGCTCAACTGCAGTTTCAGTTCTTCTTTACGGAGCGCAGGTGTGGGGTTATTGTTTCTTTGTTGAAGTTGAGAAGTTTCTTCGGTATTTCTTAAAGCGAATATTCCGTTTACCAAGTGCTACGCCTAATTATATGCTGCACTTAGAGACTGGTGCACCGCCTATGTTTTTGGAAACATTGAAACTTAATTTTGAGTATATAATAAAAGTTATGGTAATGAGTGACAATAGACTGCCCAAAATTGTACTCAAGAATGTAATAAGAAGCAGGGCAAGTTTCTTTCAGGAATGGGAACGCCTTGCATCAGACTGTGGAGAAACCATAAGGATATCACCCGATGGACATTTTGAACAGCTCAGGGCACAAGTCAACGTTTTGTTGGAAAAAGTAGGTCGAGGCATGTATGATCGATTTGTAATGGATGCACAGTCTTCGCAGTATAGGACATATTACAGTAAGCTGAATCACACTCTAGCTGAAAAAACCTACTTTTTAAACTGCAACTCTATAGAAAAAATCAACATCATTTTTAAAATCAGGGGAGAGCTACTGAGTCTGAATTTCATTCCACACCGCCCAAAGCTACCTATTTTGTGCAAACTTTGCAATATGGAGACACGAGAGGATATACTACTGTGTCCAAAAAATAAGGTGACATTGTATTTATTTTTAAAATTCTTTATTTATTCTTCCAAATCAATTTCATCCCCTTCAAAGTAATCCCCTCCCGATGCAATGCACTTATGCCAACGGATTTTCCAATCTTTGAAACACTGGTTGTAGTCACTTTCCGGGATGGCCTTCAGTTCCGTCTTCGCTGCGGCTTGAATCTCCTCTATTGTATCAAAACGGTGTCCCCGGAGCGGTCTTTTGAGCTTGTTGAACAGCCAGAAGTCGCACGGCGCCAGATCAGGTGAATACGGTGGTTGCGGAACGATATGGGTTGAGTTTTTGGCGAAATGATCACGAATTACGAGTGCGGTATGGGATGATGCATTATCGTGGTGTAAAAACCAAGAATTGTCTTTCCACAATTCCGGCCTTTTTAGGCGGATAGCGTTACGCAAACGACGCATAACGTTCAAATAATATTCCTTGTTGACTGTTTGGCCGGTTGGAAGGAATTCATAAAGCACAACACCACGATAATCGAAGAAAACAGTCAAGATGACCTTGGTTTTTGAGCGACTTTGGCGCGGTTTTTTTGGTCTCGGCTCTCCTTTGGCATATTCGCTCGATTGATCGGCTGTTTCGGGGTCGTAAGCATAGATCCAAGTTTCATCGCCAGTTATAATGCGTTTCATGACATCCTGGTAGTCGGAAAGCATTGTTTCACACACTTCAATGCGACGCCTTTTTTTCCAAAAAATTCAATGTTTTCGGTATCAGTCGAGATTTGACGCGCTTGAGGCCCAAAACATCCTTCAAAATGGTATTGACTGAGCCTTTCGATAAGCCAACTTCATCAGCAAGGTCTCTTATCGTTAATCGATGGTTTTTCAACACCAAATCTTTGATTTGTTGGACGTGAGCTTCATCGGTTGAGGTTGATGGTCGCCCAGAACGCTCTTCGTCTTCGACACGTTCACGGCCGGCTTGGAAATAACTATACCACTTGTAAAATTTTTTTTAGACATAGCCTCATCATCAAAGGCTTTCTGCACCATCCTCAACGTATCCGCAGCAGAAAATTGATTCCGCAAACAAAATTTAATGCAAATTCTTTGCTCAATAAATTCGACATCGCAAAAAACGAAAAACTCACTTTTAGCAGCTCACAAAACGACGCGTATCTCAAACACTATGAATATATTTTGACATGAAATTTCACAGTTTAAATTCATATGTCACCTTATTTTTTGGACACAGTAGTATATCACTTCCTTGCAATATGCCCAATATTAAAAGAAATTCGAGTGAGATTCTTCAATTCGTATATTTTGGAAAAAGATGAAGCAATTCAAATCTTAAATGTAGTTCGAGGGTGGGACTTACTTTACAACTAATACAGAAATGCACTGCGTTATAGAAAATGTATAGTTGAAGAAGCTTTTTAATGTTGTGCTTTATATAAATATATCTTTTTGCTTTTCCTTTTTTTTTTGTTTTTAAACAAAAAATGAAAATTAAATTATTTGTCAATCTGGTAGACGGCCGTTGGCCAATCCATAATAGACTCAGAACATTGAATGTAATGAATTTAAAATGAAAATAAAAGTCATACAAAACTTAACTAACTTAAAACAGTGCGTCGTTTTTATTTTGAACCCACTGGGGTCAATTCAGAAATTTTTCGCATTTGTACCTAAGGGCCAAACAACAAGTCCGAAAAAAAAGACACCTTGATTATTTTCATATCGAACCTTAAAGAATATCGAATGTGGAAAAAAATGGTTTGTCTGTGACTTGCCCTGTTAAACCCCTTCTAAATCCCAACCAACGAACAAAATCTACAAGAAATATCCTACAAAATCACTCAAGAGACAAAAGTCTTCTTAACATTGCAATTCGTATTTAATTCGTCACTTCTCAACAAATCCCTGACAACGTGTGACAGAATGATAAAAAAAAAAAACAAAAAACCTCCTCTCGTTTATAACGTGCAATATGATTTATTGCGAAATAAATCCTCACTCAATATGACGGCAAAGTCAATTTACATTTTACAACACCCGCCTTATCGATTTCAGCTACAAGCAATTCCATTTGCCAAGCTCGTCCATGATTTTTCTGTTTATTCGATATATCCTGACGTCGTTCGAGACCTTAAAAGTTGGATGGATTTTTTATTTTTATGCTGAAAAGCGGAATTTCAAAAATAACACGAATTTCAGCCGCTGGCATTCCGATACCTGCGATGATTCATCGTAACCATTCGTAGAGTTCCATTTCTACGAGGCAATGGCCCCATCGCTCTCAAATTCAAAGTAAGTCCTTAAAAAAATAAGTTCATGTGTATGGGGATGTGTTTTCGTGGATGAGCCGGTGTTATATCAATTTCGCGTTCGATAATGAGCACCAATCAAGCGATTCATCCTTCGTACTTCACGGAAAATTTGTTCGTCGTTCTGCTACTGTTGGCACTGACGACGATACTTATAGATACAGTTCGCGATGTACGAGTATCTTTTATACTGTGGAATGTGTTTGACCTATCAGTATCACATTTTGACACGCAACACCCATGAATAACATTTCAATGATTCAAATGAAAATAAATTACGAAACAAAATTACGAGAAGCTTTCATGCTCGTCCCGGCATCGTCGGCGTCGTCATTGTCGATAAAAACTTTAACACTAGTCATGAAGCATAACATTAAATTGGCGGGGATTGTTTTCGAATTTGTTTCATGTTTGGTTTTGAAGTTGTTTCCTTTATTTATTTTGTTTTTTGAATTAAATTGCGATAAATTCGTTTCGGTTGGTTTGCTTTATTTCGCTTTGCTATTTGTAAATTGAATCTGATTCATTCCACGAACAACTGACACTGCCCCCCAAATGTGGAGGCCATAATTTTTATGAGAAACATTCGTGCATCCCAGAAATTAACCCCCCCGTCGTGTCGCGTCGGCTTGTATCTGTCGGCAAATATGTATCTATAGCCGCATTGGATTTGACATTTCAATGTCAATCCGCTTACGGCAATGTGTTGAAAGAAAGACCAGGAATTTTTCCTTTATTTTTTTTTCGTCCAACCTTCATGGGATAGTGGGGTAGGACGCATAGCCGCTTGCGTTTTATGTCTTCAGTTTGTTTCGTTTTAGTTGGCCAAGTTATCGCGTTATCTATTGGTTGTGGGTTCTTATTAAATTTTTGCGACGCACTTGGCGGTTATGAAAATGAAATGAAGATGAAACTGCGACATGTTGCTTTTACTTTATGGGCAAACGTCTACAAGTAAGGCATAGACGTCTTCATCTGGCAATAAAACTTGTACTTATAAGCGTGTTAGATGAATTCTGCGAGGCAGCAATCAGACAGAGGAATAAATTTTGTCTATTTTGGAACCGATGTGCAGGGGACTTATTCACTTACGTGGTTACTTTAACCTTAAATTTTTATGATTGCTTTAAGCCAAACGCGGCGCATCTAAATGTAATGATTATCGGCAATTTCAAGTGGTCCCAGAATTGATTGTACTAGCTTGCTTATACCCCCATCGAATATGTTCCCTTTTGTGAAGAAAATTTCCCTTGAAGACATACACCCGGACTTGGAAGAAACTATGGCGGACTCTGGACATCGATATTCAAGCCAGGTTAAACCTCGATTCGACAATTTTGTGGAAGACTCGAAGCTCGTGCTTTCAAGGGGTTATGATTACCCTTAGTATGGATATAACATAGAGGGAGCAGAAGGACCAGCAGCTGAATTAAAAGATTACTTAGTGGTTTGAAGCTCAGATTTACTTTATGAGTCTGAATCGGGACAGAGGATTTTTCACCGATTTATTTTCATTCGTATGATTCGCAGTATCTTATTTAAAATTGGTTAATGTAGTAGATTGGTTCATCACCTTGCTGTAAGTGTAATGGCAGATCATCTGTTCAAAACAACAAAATATATGACGCGAATTTAGAGCTACAGCATGACAAGCCGATACAGTGATCATGTCAACTACTTGGGCAGACCTGTATTACTGGTATATAAAACCTGTGAACTACGAAGTTAATCCGGACAGATTCTGAGCGATTAAAGCTATAGACGAGGCTTTTGTCTTTCGCTTTGATCTTGAAACGAAACAGCAGTCCATGACCAGATAAAGAGCGTGTTCAACGACGTCGAAGAAATGCATAGTACCAAGTAGCAAAGGTTAAGGTGGCCGGATTTTTAGATTCGGAGGAGCCACCAAGCAAATAAGAAGATTGCAAGAATCTTTGGAAGAAAAAATATGAGCCAACTTTCGTTTCACCAAAATTACAGTCCTGCTCAGAAAGCCGACGTTATGATGGTTGCTTTCAAGGAAGTGTTTCGATGTGCTCCAACATTAACGCATTTTTACAGATTTGAACCCAGCAATTCGCGCATTAAACGTATGGTTGTGGAGAAAAATGGGTTTAAGTGCGATAACTCTTCTTGATAACCAATCTAATGGAAGCGTTGATCCCAACATCAACATCGAGACATCACGAAGTTCAGAAGGACACTATCTTTTAGGTTGTAAAAAAGAAGGGTGATCGTTACTTCGTCTCGCCAATAAACCACTTGTCGAAATTGACGATAAAATTAATGGCGATTATTGAGTGTGCATGGGCACCTTTCAGCAATTTGCCCTGGACCTTTTCCAATGACTTTCTTAAGTTTGGAGTAAAGTTAATTGCGGGTCATTGCAATCGCTTCAGTCGTGTTTTTTTTGAAGCTATGCTTCCACGCTTCAACGGAATAACACTTAAGAAATTCGTACTTAGCTTCGGATTTTTCGCGGGGCTAGCAACATGATCAGAAGCTGGGTTTGGCAGCAAGACCAAGACCGCCCATGAAAGATTAAAGTCAAATGAAAACGACTGATGTCGGTGCTTCAAAGTTTCTCAAAGGTAGAAATACATATAAGGATCGAAAATTGAAAAACTTACCTTTTGAGAAATCGAGTGCGGAATATTATTAGAAATTTGCAGTCGCGTGTGTCCTTGACGTTTGACTTAGGTTCACATTAGATAGATCTGCAAATAAAAATAAAATTAAAAAAAACAAATTAGTACATTTTTCTAATCAATTAATTATTTTATAGATAATTACAAATCAGTGGAATGATGTATCAAAAATTTTAGTACATTTGATACCATCATTGTTGCCACGACTTAACAATTTGAGATAGATGCGCATAGGATTGCTATGTGAATTTAAGATGACAGATTTTACTTGCGTCTGGAAGCAAGCTTCTTAAATAAGTCGCCTGACAGCCCGACAAAACAGGACTATATCATACTGGGCTTAAGAGACTAAATAAAACAAACTACTGCATGCATTTTTGAAATTTAATTTGCAATTCCAAAACAATTTTAAGGCCCTCAATGATATAAACAACATTGCTTTCTTCAAAATTCCATCACAGCGCGTACAGGAGACCTGAAATGATCAGCAGCGAAACGGAGTTTCAGTGTTTCGGGACACCGACGCACAGTGGGGCGCTTTGTATGGGAGAGCGGAAAAAAATTACATAATAAAAAGTAGTAGGCACACGAAGGGTTCCGCGCCTATATATTATGATTTAGCCAGACAAAGTAAAAGTTCGACATCGGTTTTCTTGTAATTCCAATTAGAACAAAAAAATCCAGATGGAAAATTAAAAATTTTAAGTGGGGCTAAGGTATTATTTTTTTTAATTGAATGCAAAATATTTTAAGAATATTGTGTTAAAATTTCAAGTCGATTGGAACAAATTTGACGAAGTTACGAGTATTTTTAAACTTGTTGTATGAACGTTTTATACCACATTTTTAAGTGTACAAAACTTCAAAGCGTTTACCCCACTACTCACGTTTCCAAAGTCGGTGTCCATTCAAAATAATCTCGAAACAACTGCACCGATCCATTTAAAATTCTGAAAACTATTTCTGTACATAATTTTACGTTTTTTCCTTCAAATGGCGTTTTTTCTTTTTACGTTCAGAGCAGAGGCTGAGTTGTCAAAAAAATTCGTATTTCTTTTTTAGCTCAGGGATATCAGAGCGTTGAATTCGTTTTTCTTTTTCCGTTTCGGAGCATGCTTTAGCACTCTATGAGCCTAGAATAAATTGAGCGAGTATTCAGAGCAAAAAGATGAGCACGGCCAGGATGAGCATGTGACAGGAGGTCACACGAGATTTGTTATTCTGGCGTAGATGGTAATAAAAATATAACATACTATATATAAACAATTTTATGCAAAAAAACTCTATTATTTTGACAGCTTAACATATGATTTCTAATCGAATGACAACTTAGTGTTCAACTGTATTTCAAAAGCAAATCAGAGCGCTCTTAACACGCTCGGTTCAGAGCACGCTCGATGTGGTCGAGCTCTGCTCAGAGCTCTTCTCTGAACTAAAAAAGAAAAATGCCTAGTGTTTCAAAAAAGTGAAAAATTAAAATTTCGGAAAACCCTCGCAGCATTACCGGGGGATAGCTATTATCTAACGAATGAACTTGATTTTTTGATTTCAGATGATACAGCACCAAGTTATGAGGGTCACCGCAATTCTACTTTTTCCCGAGATACGTCCGAATAATTGCCGCCGTTGCCGTGTTTTTAAAAAAGAGATTTTAACTATGTTTTTTTGTGCAACTAAAATATTGATTATGATAGTATTTTCTTTAAAATAAATGAATACAGACAAGCGTATGTCTGTATGCGCTTGCATACATGCGATTCTGGAGCATGTTTAAGTTATGCATGTCAACGTATTCAAGACATTGCAAAAAAAATCTTATTGTCAGTATTGAATATCCTTGTGTACTCTAAATTCGCAATCAACACACACATAACGTCATTCAATGTTTACATTTTTCTTCATTTTGCAACCCTCTGTTTTAAGTGATTTTTTGAAACTCTGAGAAAATCATAACTCAAACACACTTCAAAATCACATAAAATACTTTTTTTAATAATTTACTCTTAAAAAATGACTTTGTTATTCATTTTTTCGTATTCAGAAAAATGAAATGTGAATTTTCGTTGGGTTTGGTAGAAGCATTTTCACATTCGTTCCACAAATTGCAAAATGTTTTTTTTTTCTCATTGGCATTTGAGCTTTTAAATTTTTTAAGATCGACGAAATGATTGCATACTTTAAAAAAATTGTTAAGTTGCTCCATAAAACTCTTAGGTGTTAAGTTGAGTTGCGATTTTATGAAACTCATTTTAATAATTTGTTGTTGAAGTGGCAATAGCAGTACACATTCTGTGAAAATTGTCCTCGATAACTTTTAAGGAGATAAAGCTTTTTTGACATAAGGTCGGACAGCGGAGGCTTATTAAAAATGTTTCTTTGGACACTTTGGGAACGGAACCCTAAAAAGGACATTCTGCATCGAAGCACTGGGAAAAAAATACCAAAAGACCAGTACAACACCTTGATCAAATTGTTCACGGATATTATTCAGAAAATTAAAAATACAAGTTTCTTCATCTAAATCCATGTTGTCGCTTTCAAAGTAATACCCATCGAGTGCAACACACACACTTATACCAGCGCTTGATCTTTATATTCGGTTTTCGGTATTTCCATCAGTGCTTCCTGCGATTTTTCCATTACTTCCTCTCGGCTGCTGAAACGCATTCCCCGCAATGGTTTTTAAACACATTACACATTAACACAGGGAGCCAAATCAAATCTTTTTTGACTGAAAACGACGAGGTTTGTTTTTGCCTCTGCTCATTTGGTAAACGCCATTCACTTGCCTGATGTCTGGATTTCATGTCGTACTCATAATCCCACGTCTCGTGTCCAGGAATGATCCTTTTGATGAATGTGGGATCGAATTCAGCCTCGCAAATCATTCCTTTTGCGACGACGCAATAAATTGATTTCTAAAATTGTAAAAAATCGCCAAAACACACAGAGATGTACTCTTGCCATCTGTCCATATTCGTCATGTCAAGCTATGACGCTTAGATTTAGAGAGAATGTCAACAACAGATGTATCAACTTAACAAGAAAAAAAAAACAAAACGCAAATCGGAACGATGGTTATTCCGTGAACTTTTTGATCAAGGTGGTACATAAGTTCGTGCTAGTCAAGGTTTTCAGTGCCGACACCAGTGAAGCAACGAAGAGTCACCCCCAAAAAGCCAACCGCAAACTGCATATCACAATTCAGGCCGGTCTCACTCCTTCCAAACCTCAGCAAACTTCTGGAAATGCTGATACTAAGGAAATTCGAATCGGTCTGTGAAACGATTGGTGTAATCCAACAAAATCAATTTGGGTTCAAACTAGTCCATCCACTTTACACCCGTTGTTGAAACTTCATACAGACACAACGATAGGCCTTAACAAAAAGGAGATCACAGTTGCCTGCCTTCTTGATATAGAAAAGGCGTTCGATTCAGTGTGGATCAATGGTTTGGTATACAAACTAATGAGACTGAATTTTCTCCATACTACTATTAAAATCATACACAGTTTCCTTACGGGTCGTAGCTTCTACGTTCGTGTAGGAACATCTACTTCACCGGTCTTTGAAACTCATGTAGGAGTAGCGCAAGGCACGAAACTTGGTCCGCTCCTATTCAATTTCCATACCCATGACCAACCACGAAATTGTGAGAAAACAACAACACTGCTATTCGCGGATGACTCAGTCACGTATTCTTCTTCCAGAATGCCCTCTGTAGGTCTCCGCAATGTTGAGGAACATATCCTTAAATTTTGGGACTACTATCGAAAATGGGAAATTAAAATAAACACGACCAAAACCTAACTTATCTGCTTCAGGACTGTCTCATACAATGGTCCAGCCACCAAGTGCAAAAACCTTGCCTAGACCATGCCCGATAACTCGATCATTCGACCAAAACAAAAAGTCAAATACCTAGGAATTCACTTCGAAGAAAGATTCAGGTTCAATTCCCATGCGACAGCCACTCTGAAAAAGGCCAACCATGCGCTATCCCTAATCCTCCCACTGATGAAAATAAGGAACGGTTTGGATACAAGAACCAAACTCTTGCTATACAAGCAAATAATCCGTCCCATCGTGACATATTGTTTCCCACGCACGGCGTTAAATTAAGACAGTATATATATATGTATGTATATACTACTGTGTCCAAAAAATAAGGTGACATTGTATTTATTTTGAAAATTCTTTATTTATTCTTCCAAATCAATTTCATCCCCTTCAAAGTAATCCCCTCCCGATGCAATGCACTTATGCCAACGGATTTTCCGATCTTTGAAACACTGGTTGTAGTCACTTTCCGGGATGGCCTTCAGTTCCGTCTTCGCTGCGGCTTGAATCTCCTCTATCGTATCAAAACGGTGTCCCCGGAGCGGTCTTTTGAGCTTGTTGAACAGCCAGAAGTCGCACGGCGCCAGATCAGGTGAATACGGTGGTTGCGGAACGATATGGGTTGAGTTTTTGGCGAAATGATCACGAATTACGAGTGCGGTATGGGATGGTGCATTATCGTGGTGTAAAAACCAAGCATTGTCTTTCCACAATTCCGGCCTTTTTAGGCGGATAGCGGTACGCAAACGACGCATAACGTTCAAATAATATTCCTTGTTGACTGTTTGGCCGGTTGGAAGGAATTCATAAAGCACAACACCACGATAATCGAAGAAAACAGTCAACATGACCTTGATTTTTGAGCGACTTTGGCGCGGTTTTTTTGGTCTCGGCTCTCCTTTGGCACGATATTCGCTCGATTGATCGGCTGTTTCGGGGTCGTAAGCATAGATCCAAGTCTCATCGCCAGTTATAATGCGTTTCATGACATCCTGGTAGTCGGAAAGCATTGTTTCACACACTTCAACGCCACGCCTTTTTCCAAAAAATTCAATGTTTTCGGTACCAGTCGAGATTTGACGCGCTTGAGGCCCAAAGTATCCTTCAAAATGGTACTGACTGAGCCTTTCGATACGCCAACTTCATCAGCAAGGTCTCTAATCGTTAATCGATGGTTTTTCAACACCAAATTTTTGATTTGTTGGACGTGAGCTTCATCATTCGAGGTTGATGGTCGCCATGAACGCTCTTCGTGTTCGACACGTTCACGGCCGGCTTGGAAATCACTATACCACTTGTAAACATTTTTTTTTAGACATAGCCTCATCATCAAAGGCTTTCTGCACCATCCTCAACGTATCCGCAGCAGAAAATTGATTCCGCAAACAAAATTTAATGCAAATTCTTTGCTCAATAAATTTCGACATCGCAAAAAACGAAAAACTCACTTTTAGCAGCTCACAAAACGACGCGTATCTCAAACACTATGAATATATTTTGACATGAAATTTCACATAGATGTCACTGACAGTACTACCAACCTAAAAAGAAAGAAAAATTTCCAAATCCTTCGACGCGCGCAGTTTAAATTCATATGTCACCTTATTTTTTGGACACAGTAGTATATACAAAAAAAAAAACAAATTTAATTTCTAGAAATAATGTAATTATTTTAAGCCTTTAGGCCAACGCAGAGCCCTATGCGCTCGCAGAAATGTATTTAAACTAGTTATAAGTCAAAAATTATTGAAAAATTGTACATCAAAAATATATCTTAGCAATAAAGATTAAATTGTAAAATTGTAACACTTAAAAAAATTATTTAGTGCTTCCATCTTCTATTTTTTTTTTTTGCTATCCCCTTTGCGTAGGAGGAATGTGAATGGTAACTTTGGAGCTGATTACGATATGGATGTAGTCTTCAGGTACAAAGCCTCAGATGGCTAGGGTATGTATGGCGTCCGGAAAACAACGCTGCGAAACGAAGGGTTTTAAATCCACAGCAGAGGGACGCCATGGTAAAGGAAACTTAATCATTGAAGGAACATACAACTGCAAATGGGCTTCAACGAACTAAGTATACGTTTCTTGCTGAAGGGAATCCTTCTCAGGAAAATATTCTATTCTTAGGGACCAGTCGATAACCAAAGTTTACGTCTGTATCAGCCACTTCCAGCTTCGAGCTGACAGAAAATATTTTACGCCTGTGCTTGGCATCAGCAAGAAAGAAAATTGAAAACAGATGCCCTCGTCAGTTTCCTTACTTTACATTAACTTGACACTCTAATGCATTCCTCCCCACTTTGAAATCCTTGAAAACTCGGTCTACCCTTTCCACATGATTACTTTAAAAAACGCCAACATGCTATCAATTTAGGTTCTTATTAAAGGACAGTGCAAAAGGACAAAAAAAAACTAACCTCCATCGAACAGATGCCTTACTGTGAATACTTAGAAACCCTAGCTTCCTCCGAGCAAAATAAAAAGGACATTATTCAAAGGTGACTTCGGGTAAAGCAAAGCTATGATACAAAAAAATGTTAAAGGGCGTATTCCCTACGCCCTTGTCAAATGATTGAACTTTTCCTAGCGCCTCTTCTGCTTGTCATGATTGAAAGTTTGATGCAGAAGCAGAACGAAAAAAAAAACAAAAAATTTAAAATATCAAGCATATTTATGTCAACCCATAGATAGAAAGTATCCTTCAGTTTATCGATCGACTCCATTAAAATGCCAAAGGATTTAAATAACTAGCCGCCACATTCCAGGCGCTGCAGCATCCTGTTGCCATGATAAACTATCAACACTTTGACCAATTTTGCTTTTTGATGCGCGGCATTGAAGGGCATAAAGAAAGAGGGAAGTAAAGGGCTTTACTTCAAACACAGACCTCCTACATCTAATGGAATACTCATATTCCCACCACCATCGTGGCCATAATTCGATCCATTTTTAGTGTCTGACGGGACGTTTTGGCAAGAGGGCTGGTTGTGGTAAAACTTTATTGTCATTTCGCACGCTTACAGGCGGCCCCTTTAATTATTAAAATTGCGTAAATTGCAGAAGGCGGGCAACAGGAATCGGAAGCCTCTGTAACAGGACACATCCGACAACAATATTGTGACACTCGGTGCCGTGCAATGGTGAGGAACAACGATGATGAGGTTGACGCACGGGCCCGGGAGAAGAAGAATGTCGCTCAAGTTAATTACAGAACTTTGACGAAATTTTGCTTCTATTTTTTTTTTTGGTTTTTTGCCGCCATTCTTTGGAAGTTCCCTTCTGTGCCTCCAGCTCCATAAATCAATTGGTTAGAGTGGTAGGATGAAAGATGGAGAAATGTGAGCGCGCCGTTAAGGCGGAAGTTGTAAATTTGTTTTGGCATCGACATTAATGGTCAACACAAAAAGGCGTGTAAATAATGTTCTGTTTTGTTTTAAGGATGGCTTGGCAAGTACAGTCGCAGTCAATGAAATAGAACGCCTTCTTATTATTATTTGTTTTTTTAAATTGAGTTTTTTTTTTTGTTTTGGCCTGATGCCAGATAGTATGCCAATGTTGACAAAGAAAATGGGGAGTTGTTAAAATCTTGATATTAAACGGTCAACAACCTTTGAAATGAATCTATAAATTTTGACAATTTTCTCGGAAGTTCTCTTTGAGTAAAGTAAAAAACAATAGGCCCAACACCCATTGATAGATGCCGAATTTTGCAAGTGGCCACCACTGTAAGTATTTATTTCGATATTTGTGGAATATACAAGACCATGGTACGAATTTATTATACTTCTAAGGATTGAAGATTTC
Organism: Orthonevra nobilis; assembly: GCA_963555765.1. Lineage (NCBI taxonomy): Eukaryota > Metazoa > Arthropoda > Insecta > Diptera > Syrphidae > Orthonevra > Orthonevra nobilis. The sequence goes on along the minus strand of OY743227.1, from coordinate 71,497,763 downwards.
CCGTGGCTACTTTTATTGCAATATTATTCGCCACAACATAGAATTTCGGCCCGAATTTCCCAGCTATCCCACGCAAACTGGCTGGAACAGATTGAAAATACACGAGGCAGATAGACGGCGGAAGGTTTAGTTGTGCTCCCAACGAGCGTATCGCCGATGTGGCTAAACATGTCACGGATGACACTTCAGAGTTGAAGATGTTCCTTTAACAAATGCTGCGTCTGTACTTCGCTGACGCTGCACTGAACAGCAACTATGATTTTCGGTTTGCACGGAGCAACTTGATATTTTGAGGGCAGAGTTTCCAGTTCGAATAATTTCACTATTTTGCAATTTTTTTCTTTATTCTTTTGGTTCTTCAAAAAAAAGAAAGTTTGAATCGGAACAAACCATAACCACTGGAAGGTTTCAAAAATAATATAAAGTGAAACCGTGTAAAATGGGACCTGGATAAGTGAGATACCCAATTTTATTATTGAGAACTGCAATGAGGTACCGGCACATTTTCATTGAATTGCCTTTGTTAATGGGACATTTCAAACCTGGTTAAATGAGATTTGATTTCTAGGATTTTTTCGATGTTTACCTCTATAATTGAGACTCTGAAGCCCAATTCCCTTTATAATTGGTTGGGTGATCAACTGTGTTCGGAGTATAAGAAACCAAATTTAACAAGTTAACAAAAAGGAAAACTTTAACGAATACGATCAGCAGAAGTTAAAAAATGTCTTTCGACATAGATAAAGCAGGTACGGAATAATATCATCCCAATAAGCCGACCAATGATTAAAGAGAAAGCTCAAGAATTTGCAAGAAAGCTCCATATTGATATTTTTTCTGGCAGTAATGGTTGGTTGGAGGGCTTAAAGAAAAGACACGAAATCGCATTCAAAAATATTGGTGGCGAGAGTATATCTATGGACAGCAACAAATGTAATGAGTGGATTAAAAACCTTCCAGTTTTATTACACGATTATTCCTCCCATGACGTTTTCAACGCCGATGAAGGGGGCTTAGTCGACCAGTATCTACGGAATAAAACATTTACGTTTAAAGGTCAGCCTTGCCATGGTGGTAAATTGAGTAAAAATCGAGTCACTCTACTTGTATGTGCGAAAATGTCTGGAACTGTAAAGCTGCCACTTCTCTTAATTGGCAAATCTAAGAATCCAAGATGCTTCAAGGGAATTAAAACGTTGCCTGTTAATCAAACCATCAAAAAGCCTGGATGACTTCAGATTTATTTTCAAATTGGTTAAGAAAAGTGAGCACCGATATGAGGGCCCAAAAACAAAAGATCGTTAAGTTTGTTGATAATTGCACAGCTCACAACAATATGCCAATAAGTAAATTGCAGCCCCCGGAGAAGGGTATTATCAACAACTTCATGGTTAACTACAGAAAGGAAGTTGTGCAACATGCTCTTAAATCTATAAAAGAGGATAAAAGCCCTGAAATCAACATCCTCCAGGCCATGCGAATTGCGAGAAAAGCTTGGTTTTCTGTTGGCAAAACAACAATTAGTAATTGCTACAAAAAAGCTGGATTTTAAGTGACGAATGTATATGAATCTGAAGGCCTAAAAGAGGAGGTAGAGATCGCTGCAACGATTTCAGAATGCAACAAAATCATTACCACCTGTACGAACGACCAAATTACCAGCGTTTCTATGGACGATGATGTACTCATTTCGGAAGAGCTTAATGATATAAGCTTTAGCAATTTTGCACAAGTATTTTGAGATGAGAAATTTTGATCAAATTTATTAACCAGGTCTGACTGTACATACTTCATTAGTGCGAGAACTTCAAAATCAAAAGAGCCTAAATGTTAAAAAAGGCGGTGACCCTTCCTGATCATCTTAACAGAATGATAGAAAAAGCCTACAATGTCTAAAGCAAATCGGATGAGTGATTTCGGGCCACAGTAGATATCATGTACCTTGCCTACCGCATTGGTAACTTCCAAATCGCTCTTCGAAACTGTTTTTTGTTTTTAAACTCAGTTTACACAAAAAGACGCACTGAGTACTTGACATCTTGGTACTTGGCCCCACGCATCGTGAAGATTTAATAAAAAAAAAGTTGGTGTCGCGATTTCATTGACTGCTACTGTACACACCGAAAGTCGACAGGAAATAATTATTATTTTGGTACAACTTTGTTGAAGAGTTTGTGGCGAGGTGGATTCCATGGGATCATGCCACATTTTGCTACATCGACTCATACGAGTGAGGATTAAAAAAAAGTGACTTTGTTACAAACACTAATGAGCTAATGGAAAAACAAAGTGAACAATTAAGTTAAGTAAGCCCTCCAGTTATCCTCTTCTTATAAACAATTGTTCACCGATAGGTTTATACACGAGCTGGTGAGAAAAATTGACGTCGTGCACGCTTGTCTGTGAACAATTGAATGCCAGAATAAAGATGCCTGATAAAATCAATTAGATCGGCAGTCGGTCGCCTAAAGGTGGTAGGAATCTGCATAATTTATGCAAACCAAAAGCCAATCTCAATTCAACAGCTGAAACGATAAAACTTTTCCTAAAATATGCTTAAAGTGAAATGAAAAACATAAAGGTTATTGAAAAGTTATTGTAGAACGGGGGCAGATGGTTTAGATGAATTTGTTCGATCAGTTAAAGGTCCGTCGAGACAACAAATTTCGAAATGCCAGAAAGATAGATGGATTAATTTATTTCGAAATAAAATTTACAAATTATAGTGTTGCCTTTACATGGCTTTATATTACTAGTGAAATAAGATTCGTTATATTATCACAATCGAGTTATAAGTATATGAATTGAATTGATGCACACAATTGTACCATGACAGTGAACTTGTTTTAACATCAGTAGGTCAAGTTTCGTTATTCGTTGTAAATGAGTTGCAAAGCCCATTGTTTACTTTGCGAAATTCAGCAATGTTTGGAATGATTGAACGTTCAACTATCATAGAAATCCCAGCTACTTTTCATATTTCATAAACTTCAACCGATTGGTAAACGATTTCAAAATTAACAGTTGACTTTTGACGTTTCATCAATCAACTACAAAAAGCAGTCATATATTTTTGACTGGAAATCCAGTCCACTTCCTCACCATATGTAATCTAGCTTTCCCGTCCAATTCACGGGCTCTCGACCAATCAGAGGTGGGTAGCTAGTGCCTAGAACTCTGAACGCGGCCTATGATTGTTTTCTACTGTATTAATAGTGCATGTCAAATAGAATTAAAGTAGTAACAAAAAATATGTCCACTCAAGTAACCACAGAAATATCATTGGTCCTTCGAGCCGAATAGTTCTAGATATTCCTTTGCCTGTTGCAAATCAGGGAGTCAAGAAATGCCAGAATCAAGAAGACGCATGGTGCTAGGTCCGGTCAAGGCACAGATCCCATTAAAAATCGATGAACATGCTCTTGGTTAATCCTTATGAAATATACATTGTGAAATTTTTTGGTTTCGGAAAAAGTTCAACGTATAACTTTGCGGCAAGTTTTTTTTTTTAATCGTTTCGAGTTCTATCCGGCTTTTAAAAGACCACATATTCCGTACCAAATGTTTCCACTGCTCTTAACTCAATTGAACACTTCCGATCAAACAGCACGAAACAACGTTCACCAAATGAAAGTTGTAAAATTACGTGACTAATTTAAAGACTTCCCGAACAATCCATCCCATCATCAATACAAAAAGAAATAATTAAAAGCTCGATAAACTTTTTTTATGCCTCCTCAGACACCCAATAAAAGGAATCCCAGAAGGCCTATCTTCTCTCTCCCGCTGTTTGCTTTTATTTAATCCTGAAATCGAATATCTTCCCAATCCGTTTCATTTATTGTCTTTTGCGTTTTCAATCCTTTCTTCGAATTGCGTAACTCGAGACGAAAATAAGTATCAGTGGACTCGTCTCAATGGCTACCTTACGATTCCGAGTACTGACCTTGGTAACAACCCCCCATAATCCGCCCCTGATTGACCATTCCAAACTCGCGCTATCACGTATCATTTTCAGATAAACTTCGATGAAGTGCAAACAAAACAATCCAACACAAAGGAACAAATAACTCGTTCGACATTGTTCAACATAAAGTCCAACAATCCCCGAGGCCAACCACCTACTTACATACCAACCGCAGGCATTTCCCCATCCCTTCGACAAACCATCCAAGATTCCACTAGTGTTTGTCTATTTTTAGCCTGTCATTTAGTATAGTAATCCAATTAGTACGTGGCACAATGTATCATCCGAGCAACCCAACCATAGAGCCAATGGCATTTCGGTGGCCAAGCAGGAGCCATCCTTTCATTGAAGAGGCGGACAAAGCTGGCTAATAACATTGGCAAACATTTAAATCCACTTAATGGCATTTGACAGGATATGACATTTCGAGTGGTGCAAAGGTCCAGCGATACCCGCACGTGGGCGCTTAAAAATGGATGGAATCCTTACGGTTGGATGGTCAGTTGTTTGGTCTCAACGTGGCCGGTGATATTCGTTGGAATAATGTTGTTATATACGCCCTCTTTTAGAAGTCTATTCGTTTTTTGTTGCTATCCCCGACCTTTGTGAGTTGCCCACTCATAAGTGATTCTCTATAAAGCTTCTACGTCCATAGTTTTTTTTATTTTGGACTGTGATGTTGAGCTTATACCTTTCATTTAAAATGGCTTTGATCATTTTTTAAAGACATATTTCCGAGAATTAAGGACTTTTAAACTGGATGGTTCGTTTGAACCATCGACATGAGAACATCAAACTGGAGAGCAATGAAATTAGAGCTGTTATTTAAAACTTCTTCTTGAAAAAAAATGCCTACTTAAGACATACACATCGACTAGGTGGAAACATTAAGGGACTCTGCTCCTCCATATAACATCGTTGCATGATGGTCCGAGGAGTTTAAGCTAAGAGGAACGACCACTGGAGATGAACACAGCCGTGGACGTCCATGCACGTCGCTCACTGAAGACAACGTAAAAAAGTCGAAGATGTCGTGTTGACAGATCGAAGAAGAACCATCATACCTGTAACAGGCAGTGTTCACAGAATCCTTACCAACAAATGACATATGAAGGATGTGTGCGCGTTGAGTGCCGAGAATGTTAACCGACGAGCAAAAGAAGAAACGAGTTGACATTTCGAGAGTGAATTTGGAGAAGTTCCCCGAAGATCGGAAGATTTTTTTTGCCACGTTTCATGACTATGGACGAGATTTGGATCCACTATTTTACTCTAGACATCCGATCATAAATCGATATCCTGGAAGCGACCATCGTCACCGACTCCGAAGACATTCAAAGCGTCGAGTTCGACAGGGAAGGTTGTGGTATCAGTTTTTTTTTAGACGCGGAAGGATTCGGAAAAGTAAGCCACTTTATCAGGCTCTTTCTACGCAGACCAAATAAGAAGATTGGAAAACGGACGCGGTAAACTGCGAGCCAGAGTGCTGTTCCATCAAACAACGCTCTGGTTCACAAGGCTACAGCTGCAATGGCTGTAATTCGAAAAACAGGATTCGAACTGCATGAAGCTCCTAGTGACTTCTACCTCTTTCCACGGCTCAAAGAAGTTTGAAGATTGTGGCAAAGTGATGGTCGCTGTTAAGGCTTTTTTGGAGGATCAAGACACATTTTTTTTTCTAATGTTATCCTGGATCCTTGGGTTTGGAAAAAAGTTAGACTAAATGTATTTGTCTATGTTGAAAAATAAATATTTTTTTGAGTTTATTCAACTTGCTTTTCATTTATCAACATTATCTTTAAGTTTCGGAGTACCGCAGGGTGGTGTATTTGGCCCAGTCATTTTCCTTATATTTTGTTTGCTGCATTTTCAATCTCAATTTTAAAGGGAATGTAAGCGGCTTTGCGGAAGATGTAGTATGCTCTTGTTCCATCGATAAATGTTTCCAAATGTTTCAGCATAGAAAAAGTATTTCGCACGCGCCATTTAAAAACACACCTTGGAAAATCGTTCAAGTAGAATGGAGATCAATCAATGTTGATGACCAAGTGGTGAATTTTTCGACTTAAAAGAAGTCCTCTTAATTTGCAATTGATAAACAAGAATTTTTCACACTATTTAGAATAAAAAAGAACGAAGTTCCGATTTGATGACTCCACAGTCAAGTGCTCGATGGGAAAGATTAATTTTAACAAGTTATACGTACAGAGGCTTTAAAAACATTGACAATGCTTCTCTAGAACAACACATAAGCAGGATTCAATGGAAACTAGTTATTGGTATGCTCTCACTGGAGGACCATGTTGATTTCATCAATCAAAATATAAATCTTCTTTGCATTAAATTTTGTAAAAGCCAATGCCAAAATTTGGTTTTCAAATTAGGCTTATCGGCAGTAAAAACGTTTTGGAATAACAAAATTTCATCGAGCCTTTTAAAGCTTGAGTAATAGCGTTGTTCGAGGGATAAGATAGATAGATTTATTTTATTCGAAATAAATATTACAAAAAGCTGGATACAATTGTATATTCCTACTGAAACATTATCTGAGTGTTATGGAAAATTTTAATTTAGAATATAAATATTATGTTATGTTAGGAAGGGAAATTCGTGCAAACCCTTCGCAAATACATAAAAAATATATATATAAAAATAAAATAAAAAAAAAAAAATTGACTAGATTGAAAGTAAACATCCGTTTGTATAAACGAATAAGAAAAAATAAATATATGTACATAAACGAAAACAAAACAACAAACTGATAAATAAACAATTGTATATATTAATAACGAATCAAAGAATTAACAAACGAATAATTAAATATATATATATATATATATATATATAAATAAATAAATAAATAAATAAATAAATATATAAATAAATAAATATATAAATGAATAAATAAATAGATATTTGAATTAGTAAATAAATTTGTAAAAAATTAAATAAATAAAGTTCGAGGGATAAAAACTGCTAAAAATTGTATTCTTAGCGAAAAACTTGGAACACAATTCGTGGGCTTAGAATCGGTGAGTCGGCTGATGCTTGTTCTGCCGTTTCAATGACGTCTTCTTTTGGGTTGGAAAAGGTGAGCGACGCAGACGCAATGGGTGTCGATGATGGTATTCATCCGCTCTTTGTGAAAGCTATTCTGCTAATAAAAATGATAATATTATTTTTATTTTTAATTATTAATATCAATTCTGCTTTTTCTCTCAAAGATTTGTGAACGAATCATAATTGATTACAATCTATTATTTATTCAATCGGGCTTTCGTGCTAATCACAGTTGCTTTCTTTATGGTAATCAAAGAAATAAGACATGGACTTGATACCGATCATGTTACGTTTTAAGTTTTGCTAGATTTTTCGAAGGCATTTGACATGGTTGAACAGTTTGTTCTTCTCAAAAAGCTTAAACCATTTCTACTCCAGTGATAGAACTCCTATCATCATATCTGTGTGAAAGAAAGCAGACTGTATTTATCCATGGTGCACTGTCAGACTTTCTTCCTGTAACTAAAGGTGTACCCCAAGGGTCAATTTTAGGTCCTCTTTTGTTTACATTCTAGATCAATGATATTTTCTGTGCTGCGCTGAACATTTCTGCTGATAATATTCAGATACATACTATATATCGAAGCTGTCCATTAGGTCTTATTTAGGAGTGTGCTGCCATTCTAAGTGAAGACCTAAAACGAGTTTCAGAATGGTCTTTGAAATGTGGTTTGGTTTTCGACCCAAGTGTAGAGTGATTTCCAAGACTAAACTAGAGCTTTTTTATTTTCCGAGTATTGATTTGAATGACTCATAAAATTTGTTGATTCCTCTTAAAAGTTAAGAGCTGTTTTCAAAAGAACTCTTACTTGGAATAATCACATATTTTATGGTATCCTTCGAAATCCACCGAAAACGCAAAAAATTAAACTAGATTGCTACTAGCTAAAGCTCTTATTAAACCTCAGCTAACCTATGGATGTGAATTTTTTTTAAGGATGTGACAATGAGAGCAAAAGGAAGCCACTAGTTGAATCAAACACCAGCATTCGATTTGTTTTTTCTATCAGAAGACATGTTTTACATCTAACAGGTCTGCTTGTTTAAAACTATCGCGATTAACATGTCTAGGATTTTCGTTGTTGCCATTCGTATTCGGAATTCACTCCCCCATAGTAAACGAGATCAAGACAGTATTCAGCGATTTAGAAATAAGCTTCAACTTTACCTTCAGAGCAGTTTACTGTTCCCCCAACTTATTCCCATTTAAAGCATTAATTATGATTTCAATTTTAAAGAATTTTAACTGAATACGAATTCAAAGTTCAGTGACTTTTTGATGGCTCAAGGCTCAAGCGCCAGTCTTTCAATTGGAGTAATTGCTCAGCAAAATCGCCTTCCCCTTGACAATAAAAATTGTTCAGACCAAATATAAGACCTAAAACTCTTATAAAATGACAAAAAGCTCGGCGCAAAAACAGACATTGTAAAGGTCTCGCGCCAAAATTTAAGCCAAGAATACAGAAGATCTGCGGCTGTTGCTACGAATCATTCAGCAGATGCGACACAGCTTGATGAAGGGTACTGCCATTTTCAAAATACATACAGGTTTAGATGAAGAGTCTCAGATTTCACCGGCTTCATTTTCACTTGTCGCTACTCATGACGAAAAAGTACCTGACAATACAGTAAATACGCGTCGAGAATTCCCTGAGCGTTGGGAAAAGATGGATGACATCGCGTCCAGATGGAATTGCTCTTGAATTTCATCTTCAATCCTATGATATTTGATCGAATTATCTGGAAGGGATTTAATCAAGAGCTTGGCGGGACAAACAGCGATATGAATCTAAGTTTCCAACTGAAAAATGCCCAGCAAAATCTGTGGACGATTTCTCATGTGGATTTTCCGACCGTGCCAACAGACATTTTCTTCAGAAATCGATTTATTATGGTTTTCCCGTCATTTGATGATCAGCCGTTCTAGAGGTAAATAGGCGACACGATAATTAACTTTTTTTTTAATCAGAAACTTGTGAACGACATTTAAGCGATTACAAATTAAGATAATCCTTATCTTAGTTTTGTACTTAAAATCACAAACCGTCCATTATTTAACGACTATGAGAAACCCCCGCTGGAAAACGAACGAATTATCTTTGTTTATAAATCTTATTGAAAATGTGTCTTTCGGACTGTCAAGTCAAGTCTTTCAAAAACGTCTGCTTAATGAGAAAATCAATAATCAGGCATGCAAGCTAAACAGATGTTATGCAACACCAATTGTCCGACAATTTAAAAAAATCCATAAAAGCCAAACACTTGTACTCTCGCCGGTGTTAATGACACAACAATAAATTAACAAATAATTGCATGCAACACGTTTTTAAATGAGAAGCCTATTGTTCGTTTTGTTTTCCAAAAGCCACAAGAAACTCTTAAATTTTTAAACAAACAACGTCAAAGTCTCAACTTAGCCACAATGTGACGTAATAATTGCCTTGAAAATCACGGTAAATCTTGAAGATTGTCATCTAATTGCATATTTTTGCTTTACGCATTACGTTGATTTATTTCCACGCGCGATTTTAAACTGTTTGAAAAATAGTCAAGTAGATTGTCATGATGTGAACCACTTGGATTTGACGTCTGTGAAGAGTGTACTTATGCGCTTTGACGTCAAAACGAGTAAATGATGACTTAGAATAAGGACAGCTTTTCGCGATATACGCCAATTCTATAGTGCCTATTTTTTCGGGTGCTATTCGATGCCGAAGAAAAACAATAATCATTTCGAATGGATCTTTTGTTTATTGATGGATGAGAGGTCAAATTGAAAACAAATCGGACATTGTACTGTAAATATTTAAAGACGTTGACTCTGGAGGTTCATTGATGCGTTTTTTTTTTATTCGAATTTTACAATCATATTCCAGACGGAAAAAATATTCTAGAAACCTGTTATCAAGTTGCTGGAGCATTGAACTGTCGACGGATGTTTTATTGTACCCTGACCTTTGTTCGTTGTGAGTAATCATCATTTATTATTTAATTTCGAATCAGACATGCAACGACAATTTCGATTAAAACCAATAAGCGGGGTGTTTTCTTTGAAAACGTATATACGATAGGCGGCCCAGGCGAATTGCAGTGTAGACAGTCGATTTTCTACGCATGGAGTGGGGGTAAAGTCCACTGTGTAAATCTAGCTGAAGTGTTCCGAAAGTGCAAATGTAAATTATAAGGAATTTCACATGCCACGATTTCATCGCTTGTTGACCGATACAAAAGAATTTGTTGTTTTAATTAAGTTTTCAAGGCTCTCAAATGTTTAAGTTCAACGAAAAATGTACTGCACCCCAAACATTTTGATTACAATCGCTAGGGTAAACATTTTCAAGAGGAAACTTCTTTTTTCACCTTAAGTCAACTAAATGACAGAAAATTTTTCGCTGGCTCTTGTGCCCGTAAGCTTAATTCAAAATTTCTTCCAAAGCGATTTAGAGTCGTTAAAATTAATTCCAGTTTTTTGTGGTTAAGAGCATTGATCAACCCAATTAACTTTTAAGCTTTGTTCTTAGCTTGATCCTCAAATGTGGAAAAAAATTACATGCTTTAATTGCATAGATCATCATAATTTTGAATCGCATTTTCAATTTCTTGATGTATTTTTGTTTTTAATTGGCGCCCGAGTAGGGATGGCAAATAATGCAAGTAGTTCAGAAGTAATTTCCACGGAATTCAAAGCTTATAAATGCAATAAATGGCATTCTACTGCTCATAGCTTCAAGCGTCTACTTTGTTTGTTGACAATTAACTATATACGTGGACTGCGATTGGTGACTCGTTAAAGCAGTCTTAACAAAATGGAACCACCATTGCAGAAGTCTCCTCACAAACAAACAAGCATTGGTTATGTGCAGACCCTCTCTCGTGGAAGTGACATGAAGACGTATAAATTTGCAAGTACAAGGCTGCTAAAGAAATGGAGATTTGGTTGAAAGTTATAAGGGGAAGAAGGATGAATGCAACTGGCCTATTCGATAGATCCTTCTTCTTGTAAAATCGATAAAATAAGATTAGGTAGAGGAGATTATACGAGAGAGATTATAATTATAATTTTTTTTTATTTATTTAGAATGCTAAATATCTAGCGTTTACAATTGTAAATTATTATTTACATGTAAAAGGAACATGTTTTTAAAAGATTTAGTATTAATGTTAACATTTTTGCAATTCAAAGGGTGTGAATATTTATTAAAGATAATTAACATATTATTAAATGGAGAAAACCGTTCATAGTTCGTACGATGGTGAGATACTAAGATTGCATTAGGTATGTATCTAAAAAATCTTTGCGGTACATTGAAATTGAGACGAGACAAGAGGTACGTAGAATCAATAGTGACATCAATAAGTTTGGTAATGAAAGAGAAACATAGATACGATCGTCTGCTCTCAAAGTAAGGCAAATCTATTAGATTAAGTCTGCTTGTATAAGGTGGGAGGTTATAAGGGTCTTGCCATCCCAGTCCCCTCAAGGCAAATCTCAAAAATCTCTTTTGAACTTTCTCAATCCTGTCGATATGACATTTATAGTGAGGAGACCACACTTGACAACCGTATTCAAGGATCGGACGGACGAAAGTTATGAACAACTGTTTAACAACATAAGGATCATTAAATTGCTTAGATTCTCTTTTAATCCAACCAAGCATTGAGTTCGCTTTATTGGAAATTATGTTGATATGTTGCTTAAACTCGAGTTTTTGATCCAACACAACCCCTAAGACAGAAATATTATCAACATTGCACATTGTCGAGCCATTTAAATTGTATGCGAAAGAGACCGGCGAGTTTTTTCGTATAAAATTAATGACATTACACTTGTTGACATTCAAAAATAAACAATTATTGGAACACCACACATAAAACGCATCAAGATCACGCTGTAGATCATGACAGTCTCCAATGTTATGTATCTTCTTAAAGATAGTAACATCATCAGTATAAATAAGACATTGTGAACTCTTTAAAATAGAAACTAAATCAAACAAACAACAACGGACCTAAGTGGCTGCCTTGTAGTACCCCAGAGTTGACAGTGAAATAGTTCGAGGAACAACCATTAAAAATAACAGAGTAAGATCTACTTGATAAAATTCAAGCCAAATTAAGAACTTTGTGCTGAAGCCAATTTTGTTTAAGTTTAAAAGTAAGATGCGGTGGGAAAGCTTGTCAAAAGCTTTACTAAAATCAGTGAGTACACAATCTGTTTGATTTTTAAACGTAAATGAGTCGACGCAGGATTGTGTGAGTTCCAGTAAAAGAGTTGTTGTAGAGCGGCCTTTAAAAAACCCATGTTGATTAGGGACAATTATAGAATTAACATAAAAATACAATGATTCACATAGAACAGATTAAAACAATTAAGGTATTGCCGACAACCTCGCGATCGGACGATAATTTTGGATGTCATCTTTTCGACCCTTCTTAAATAGAGGAATTATAAACGACTTCTTCCACGCAACAGGAAATATACCATCAGACAAAGATTGATTGAACAAAACAGAAAGGGGAGTTGACAGATAATCAGCACATTTTTTTAAAACAATAGATGGAACACCATCTGGACCTAATGCTATGTTGTCATCAAGGTTGGATAAATATGTCGTAATGGTGTCAGTATTTATATTAAAATTAATGTTGGTCAAGTGGTTGAAAGATTTCAAGTGACCAAGTAGTTGGTCATTTTGGTCAAGATGGTTAAAAGATTTCGAATGACCAAGAGGTTGGTCATTTTCGTCAAGATTATCACAGCTAGAAATATCACAGTTTGTAAAAGCAGCTTTAAAAAAGTCAGAAAACAGATTAGCTATAACTAGAGGGTTATGGCTAGAGTTATCATTTAATTTAGTTGAGAAAAAATGCAAAATTTATGCGATCTTATCTATGACAAACAACAAATTTACCTCAACCAATACAGATTGAATTATGTATGTACATGCCCGTCAAAAATTTGACTGTTGAGAAACATTTGAAAGTTTTTCGAAGCAGATGTCCATTTCGGTAAATGCGAAACCCTACCCCGATTAAAGCACAAAAACAAAATGTTAGCCTACAGGAGGATTCTACTTAAAAGAGTTGACTAGAACAGTTCTTACACGAAATTAACAGATACATTATTTGTGACAACTTGATATCTGTCACACTGCTAAAATTCATCGATCCTTACAATTTATAACATATCATATATCATATCATATCATATCATATCATATGACTCACGCTGGGTACCCCAATGTTACATGATGTTACATATTATTATAAATACATCAAACGAAATACGATGTGGATTTCTTTGATCTTTGTGTTCTGCGATGTCTTCAAATCGGAAGATTAATAGGTGGCCAATGGCAGTATGTTTTCTAAATTCTGCCTCAACAACGAAAAAAAAACTAACGCGCCCTTAAGATTTTATGAAGAAATCGAGCAAAGAGTTGATTGTGTGGTGGATGCAGAAACACCTGGAAGCACCAACTATGAAGAGGTAATAACGTGAAAGAAATAGCAAATGTTCCCATCAGCGTAGCTACATACTATACATGTGATAAGCTTGACCAAAAAATGTGCGAGCTAAGCTCTCAACCGAAGGGTTCCGTGCCACCGTACAATATGTAACGCTACATGTTTTTTTTTTTTAATTTTAGATTTCTCATATCCCTCTTTTAAGCGTAGGAAGGCATAATCGCTCCTAGTTTTTAACTATATTTTTCATAAGGGGTAGGCTATGAAAAATTTTTATTGGCGTAAAATTGAGTTGTGTTTTTAAAAACACGATTAATGTATTGGAATCGGCCGCTTTTATTTTTAACTTTATTTATTACTTCTTCTTAAAGTCACAATACAATGGATTTTGTAAAGATTCATAAGGTACAGCCCTGTGACCCGCGGATGGACAGCGAAGCCTTAGCAAAAGAATTCCGTTGCCAACCTTTGTGTATGGAACCCTAAAAAGCAATGTGAACCATGCATACTACTGTGTCCAAAAAATAAGGTGACATTGTATTTATTTTGAAAATTCTTTATTTATTCTTCCAAATCATTTTCATCCCCTTCAAAGTAATCCCCTCCCGATGCAATGCACTTATGCCAACGGATTTTCGAATCTTTGAAACACTGGTTGTAGTCACTTTCCGGGATGGCCTTCAGTTCCGTCTTCGCTGCGGCTTGAATCGTCTCTATCGTATCAAAACGGTGTCCCCGGAGCGGTCTTTTGAGCTTGTTGAACAGCCAGAAGTCGTACGGCGCCAGATCAGGTGAATACGTTGGTTGCGGAACGATATGGGTTGAGTTTTTGGCGAAATGATCACGAATTACGAGTGCGGTATGGGATGGTGCATTATCGTGGTGTAAAATCCAAGAACCAAGAAAGTCGAGATTTGACGCGCTAGAGACCCAAAGCATCCTTCAAAATGGTATTGACTGAGCCTTTCGATAAGCCAACTTCATCAGCAAGGTCTCTAATCGTTAATTGATGGTTTTTCAACACCAAATCTTTGATTTGTTGGACGTGAGCTTCATCGGTTGAGGTTTATGGTCGCCCAGAACGCTCTTCGTCTTCGACACGTTCACGGCCAGCTTGGAAATCACTATACCACTTGTAAACATTTTTTTTAGACATAGCCTCATCATCAAAGGCTTTCTGCACCATCCTCAACGTATCCGCAGCAGAAAATTGATTCCGCAAACAAAATTTAATGCAAATTCTTTGCTCAATAAATTTCGACATCGAAAAAAAACGAAAAACTCACTTTTAGCAGCTCACAAAACGACGCGTATCTCAAACACTATGAATATATTTTGACATGAAATTTCACATAGATGTCACTGACAGTACTACCAACCTAAAAGGAAAGAAAAATTTCCAAATCCTTCGACGCGCGCAGTTTAAATTCATATGTCACCTTATTTTTTGGACACAGTAGTATATTTTATATGCGCTACTGAACTCAATAAATTGAAGTAGTTTATTTATTAAATTCGTGACCGAAGAATATTTTCCAGCATTTAAGGTTGTTGCTGATACTTTGTTGCTATGGGGAACATTTTGTTAATGGAGTCTCGCCCTTTAACGTACGTCACACTGTCAATGAATTTTATTATGTTTAGATGCTATTAGGACTATTACCGCTAATAAATTATAATCCACGTATGGCACGTTACGACCTTTTCCGATATTTCTATTGTCAGGACGCATTATGTATTCAAAAAATTACGTATATGTTTTTTTTTTGTTCAGTGCACACATCCTTGGCTCGCCCTACTTGGGAGGATAATAAGAATAATATGCGGCCATTTTGAGTAATGGCACAAATGTGTGTTCGTTTATTATGGTGACTGAGTTTTTGCTCGTTTTTTTTTTCCTGTTCTGTTTCGGTGAAGAGGCAAAGAAAAAAAACAATATAGCAACCAGGAGTAGGGTCGCTGCCATGAGCAGACTTCTCCACTCCACTCATAGATTGTCGACCCCCCCTCCTTTGTTATATGAACTCAAGATGTGCTTCTGAGTATCTGAATTACATTCGCGTCTCGCCCATCGTTATCGCTTTATGATTTCAATTTTTATTATTTTTATTTGCTCGACTCACCTTCATGCGCAGTCAGACTTTCTATTTTCCTTTTCGGATGATTGATTTTATTTCTAGGAAATCTCCGCACACAAATGGCTTGAGTATGAGACGAGCAATACAAAGGCAAACCGAATTTTCTTCCACGGAAGGTGATCGTTGAACGAATTTCAATGAGTGTGTCGGATGAAAAACAGCAGGGAAATCCATTCCCGCAATCTGAACAAATTTAACAATTTCCATCAAGGCAGGTGTGGAAATACAAACGAATATAAGAACGACACTCAAACGATGCGGTCTGTGGGTGGTGGGTAAAGAGCCATCCGGCTTAACCTTTGATCGAAGATTTTCATACATAATAAGTTTCTTAGTCGAACATTTGGTGTGTACAGTGATGGACATAAAAATAAATACAGCGAAGTATTTGACGCGATTTAGTATTATTTTGGTTTTTTATTTCGAGGCATTTGGGTTGGAACACATTTGGCTCGAGGGACTATGGGGTCGGCTTATGTCTATTTTGAGCGAGCAAGATTTTCGTTCTGACCACTTCGGACATTTTTCTTTGAGGTTTTTTTTAAGTGCCGAGTCTGTGAGAATAAGCTATAGACTCTGGAAACTGTATCGCCGTATAACCGACAAGAGTTTTAAGTTCTCACTAAATCTATTTAAAACGCATTAAAATATTCCACTTGACCGATATCATATTACTGATTAGGTGATTCAAGGTGTGTTCAAAAAGAAGTAATAATCGGAATATTACTAATGATCTTATAAGGCACGAAGAAGCGAGTTCATATTTCAAAAGAAAATTTTAAGAATTACTGATACAAACATGTTTTCTGCAGTGATTTATATCTCTAGACGAAACCTGGATCAATCACTTTGGTTATGACATGAAACAAAGACAGTCTTTACAGACAACACAGAAAGTCAAACACGCAAATTCAGCACAAAAAGCTATGGGGCCCGTATTTTGAGATGCTGAAGAAAATTTAATGGAAAAGAATACCACTTTTACGGTCTCTAACAACACAGACCGAATGAGAAAACTGTAGGAAGCTACCAAGAAAAAGGGGCGAGCCATACTTCAAGGTGGAGAGCTGTTTTAGCAAACAAAAAAAGGTGGGATGGTTGCAATCTGAGAAACGGGTTCGAATCTCTTGAACACTCAACCTCATCTCTAGATCTACACACCTGATCAAAAAAATAGATACACCAACTAGATTTTTGAAGAAGTGTCAACAAAATGTTAAATATGGCTTACCTAATTGGTAAAATTTACTTTCAAAAAAATTATAAATCATAACGGTACTTTATACAAATGTCATTTTCCATACACACAATCGTTTTTTCGCGTGAAGTGGTGTGATCAAAATAATAGAAACATATCAGATTTTGGTTAGCATTCAATTGTTTATTTATTTTCTTTTCGAATTTTTGAAAAAAAGGTTGAGTATACCTATTCTATTTTCACTTCTTGGTTTCAATTTAAATGAAGGAAATGAACATATTAGGTGTACGATGGGCCGAAAGACTCACTGCACTACAGCAGAGAGAGCTTTGGTTTTGTCACACAGAAAAGAAGGTAAATCTCTGCATGAAATAGCGAAATGCATAGGACGGTCACTTCATTTCGTGCAAAATGCATTTAAAGATTCACTGGAGGTAGAAAGAAAAAAACGACTCCGGCGGATGATCGCCGAATAATAATATTGTCAAAAAGTGACCCTTTTTAGTCATCGAAGGCGATTTCCGCGGAAGTTGGCAATATTATTAGTGGTCCAACAGTTCGTCGTCGTTTACAAAAAGGCAAACTTCCAGGACGAATAGCTAGAAAAGTTCCTCTAATGAGAAAAAAAATGTGAGCCATGGCACATGCAGACTGGACTGGCGATATCGGTGCAAAAAAAATGGCGAAAAATTTTGTGGAGCGACGAAACAAAAATTAATTTATTTAAAAATGATTATGAAAGGAATGTGAGGCGTCCCCAAGGCAAGGAATTCCATGATCGTTATATAAAAAAAAAAACTGTGAAACACGGGGGCGGTAGTATAATGGTTTGGGGATGTTTCTCATGGAATGGTGTCGGCCCAATATTCCAAACCACAAATAAAATGACGGCTGCCAAGTATGAGGACATTTTGGAAATGATAATGTTACCATACTCCGAGAACTACATGCCGATGCGTTGGGTCTTTCAGCAGGATAACGACCACAGGTATACTTCCGGGCTTGTAAGGAAATGGTTTGTTGACAATTAAGTCGACCTGATGGCTTGGCCAAGTCAATCCACAGACCTAAATCCTATTGAAAACTTGTGGATGCATCTCAAACTGAAATTGGCTAAGCAAACATTTACCAATAAGGTAAAATTATGGCAAAATGAACAGAAGACTTGATATGAAATACCAAAAGAGACATGTAGAGCTTTGTTAAGCAGTATGCCGAAAAGGATGGAGAAAGTTGTAGGGCAAAAGGGTAACTCCACTGGTTACTAGTGTAAATAGTTTTGTAATTAAAAGAAATAAACATTTGAGACCTTAATTTTGGATATTTTCAGAAAACAAAACAAATGTATATATTTTTTTGATCAGATGATTTGAATGGGCTAACACAATTTAATCCTCATAACAAAGTTATTTAAGGTTATATTGAAAATGTATCTATGTTTAAAGTTTCTAACAAGTACACAAAATATAAATATATAAGCCTCATCTATGAACTTTTACCATATCTCTATATGAAAGTGTATCTATTTTTTGATCAGGTGTGTATGTTCTCAGCGATTACTTTCTCCTACCCCGGCTTAAGGTGCTGCTCAAGGATAAGAAAGTCAAAGAAAAAAAATGACTTCACTTTATCTTTTGGCCGCTTCCTCGCATTGTGAGAGACTGAAGATAAAACTTTTTTTTTCGCGCAGTGCAAAAAGATTGTCAAGAAACGACTCCCACCGAGAACACCTAGAAGGGTTCATTACTCTGCAAGAAGAATATTAAAAAAAATAAAAGTCTGGTGCTCAGAAGCACAAAACTGGATTCCGCGATCAGTGCATCCGAAGGTGGGTTAATCCACTCCAAAAAGACAATCAAACATGATAATAGAAGTGTTCTTCGGATCGTGTCCGTTTGGCACCTCATTACCGACGCCTGTTGGGATAGGCAAAATAAAGACGATGATCGAAAATGAAACATCCGAAGTATACCGCCAACATGACAAAGAAATGTTTTGCCGTTAATGAATTGCAGGACTCTTGATGAGTATCCTGATAAATCGGACTGGACCCAAGCCAGGAAGAAAAACAATGGAAACAGGTCAAAAACGTAGTTGGGACTATAGTCCACCAAACAAAAACAAATCAATCAATCTCTTAAGAGACATGCCAGCAACTTGTTGATTTCATGCCCAAATCATACAAAATAAATTCAAAGCAACAAAATACTTATGCCATGAACGTGTGTATGTCACTTTACTCCTCCTAATTGGCTGTACCGATTTTGATGCAATTTTTTGTGTTTATTCGAGTTGGGCCGGGAACGGTTTAGATTCACTCACTAAAAATTTCTTATGCAAAATTGACGGATAAACCTACTAAGAAGTCAATAATTATCCTTCTGACGTTGTTATACCATACATCATAGCTGGCGATGATTTAACTCTCGTTGTATTTCTACAAAATTTACGGAGTAACAAATGTCTCTCTGTAATTGACTTTTTTTTCAAGGGAAGCAATTCGAAAAGCGTTTTTTTTTTTAGGAAAAGGTTTATAAAAATCGAATATATTTATTTTTCTGTCCCTCAGTGTATGTAAATTGGCAAAAAGGTCAAACTTGATGGTGGTTGGTAGAAATACATGCGCTGTGTTCTTCTGTGTAGGCCTTAACGGTAACTTGCATTGATTGTTATTTATATTCAATGAGATGCGTTTATCTGAAGCTTCTTCCTCTTTCTCAGGGACTCGAGTCCTTTGTTAAGCCATAATTCCATTTCCGCAAACAAGGAAGCACATTTGCCGACTGTGAACAATAACAGCTGCTGTTAATGCCATACATTGTTGCAATGTGCTTTAAGGGTTGGTGGTTGTTACATTCCATGTGCTGTTGATCTTGTTATTTGTGAGCTTGATGCAAAATGAAAGTTTTCAAAACAACGACTGCTGTATGCAAGTATGAACATTAAAAATTGAACTACAACCGCCCGAACAAGGTCAGGTCGTAGTCGTAGTAGTGCTCAAGGGATCGACTATCAGCGTAGCAGTGAATTGAAGCTAAATATTGAAGGAGTGCTGCAATTGCTGGCTTGGATGATGACTAAGCATTTTGCTTTAGCTTCGTTTCATCTTATTGTCTATTCAGCTACCCTCGTGTTTATTAATAACGTTCCAACTGCTCCCTTCTGTGTGTGCAGGATGTACAAATGCATACGATGGGAGGAAAGCGAAATGACCTCTGTTTGTGTGGAGGTATTCGATACCAAGATTATTGAGCAAGTTAAATGGAATTAATTTCTATTTATGCATAGATTTGTGGGCGAAGGTCCTCGAGCTTGCAAAAAGACGGAAAAGCAACAAATTCAGTTTTAAAAAGCAAAACAAAAGGTTAGATTAGGTTGTAAAATGTAAGAAATGGGGACTCCCTCAGAAGGTGAGTTCAAAGGGGGGCCTAAAATATTCATTATGATTCTTCATAACTTTCTTTACTAAAACCGTTTTGTACTCAACTCCTCAAATGCCAAAAAAATTCTCGTATTGGTAATGACAACTCCAATAGTAATCAGGATACTCCCCGATTGACGGCTATTGGACCAAAGATACGTTGTGCCGAAAATAAACCAATCAAGAGGTGCAACTCTTTTTTAAGGTTCCGTAACTCAAAAGAAAAAACGGAACTTTAGAGGATCACCTCTTTGTCCGTTTGTTTTAATCTCAGGCACGTGTTAAGATGATATGTTGAAATTACAACTTAAAACTTACGACGGCAGTCACTTGAAGCTGTAAAAAAGCAAACTTCTAGGAGTCAAAACATACTGCTGTTTATGGCGCGTTTTTTTATACCCGCAAAGACATCAATTACCGTTGACCTAGAATCATGAAATTTTGTCGGAAGCAATGTCTTGGAGCACAAGTAACAATCCGAAAATCGTAACTAAGAAGATGAATCGCAAAAAAAGATATTCTCAAAACATATGTACAGTGGTACGGAAGCCTTCGAAAGCAGGTCTGACACGCACTTGTTCAAGATGAATAAAAATTCTTGTTTTGTTTTTTTCCGGCCATAGGCACCGAGAAATAAGACAGTCGTCCCTGCAAGTAGATGTTATTGATGCCAATCTCTGTTTTCATTATGCTGATCTCGTTTATCTTTTTTTTCTGCTCCCGATGTTTCTGTCGAGAGGGACCCAGCTATTGTGACGTCTTGGTATTTGCCAAGATCATTCAGGATCAGAATACCTTCGTTTTTCCTACGTCATTGTATAGTAAACAAAAAAATTTATTCTCGAGCGGGCGAGGATTTTTGTTAGTTTTGCCCGTGCTTCTTTTATGATGGCTAAGATTTCTGCCTGAAGGACACAACAATGTGTTTTGCCAGCCTTTGAACCGGGGACCCGGGTTAAAATTCGGGTAAGAAAATCTGGTATTTTTTTACGGCTCCACCTCTCGCGAGTGACTAATAAACCCTCCGATGAGTATTCGGAGTCGGCAGTAAACCGTTTGTCCAACACCGGCCATTCGCGGACAATATCACACGCACACTCAAAGTGTGAAGCTAGGTGCTGAAATTCAAATTAATTTTATTATTTTAGGCCGTTTCTTTCTGCTAAGAGAATAAGGCTTTTTTTACACTGTTTCCTCAAAACAACTAAAAAGAACGAAAGTTCTTTCCGCTGACGAGTTTGACCACGCCTATGCTGCGTGTCTTAAACTTTTATCTTTGAGAGTGTATAAAAGTTTATATAGCCACTTAGGACTGTGTCCTTGAATAGCACTTGAAATGTTGTCGGAACTTAAGCATACGTTTGATCTGCTGACTACTATTGGCTTTCTTTTCATCTATCAATTTCAATTGATCTGTTGAAATACCAACAACATCAAAGGAATAATATAAAGGGTGAGTCATCTTTTGGTTTCTTTTCAATCATGTTATTTTGACACTGACAACTTCAAGACTTCAGTCCTCCCAAGTTCAAGTACTAGGTGCGGTAATTTTATTTATTTACTTATTTGTTCTTAAATATGCTTGTATAGTACATGAAGATACAATATCTTATTTATATATGTACAGCTTCATGTAGAATTCACATAAGAAACAAGTATATAAGAAAAATGTAAGAAATTATGAGTAAAGATTGAACATTTGCGCTAAAGTTAAAAATTAAATAAAAATTCATACGAAGGTTGGGATGAGTAAATAATTGAACAGTACTTTCAAGTACTAAATCAGTTCTTCATTTTTTTACTTGTTTGAAAAAATCAGAAGTAACAGCACGTGGCTTAAATAGCAAATTTCGAACAACAGAAAACGTTACAAGTTTATTGGGAAAAATTATGTACAATGTACTTTTATGAAACAATTGTTATAGACAAAATGTGAATAAATATGTTAAAAAAACAGCAAGAAAAAAAAAAGATTACAACATAAAATAGTGTCATGTAAGTTATGTTTAACAAAAGTATTTTTAGTTATTGAAAATCATGTAAAATAAACAAAAGAAAAGTTAATTAAAAGCTGAATTTTAAATAAAAAATTTACTGTGTTATTTTATTTTTATTTTGGGTTAATACTCTTTAAAAAAATCGAATTAGCTTTAAGCAAAAATAATCTTTGAAAATGCTGATCCTTAAGAGCATGACGTCATGGAGAATTAACAAAACCTACGAATGAAAAGGTCTTTCTTCGGGCACTGAAGAAGTCAGCGGCATTTTCAAATTTAAAGAAAATGTTTTAGAATGGAGTATTTGTCTAGCATACTCATTCTATCTCCAACGCTTGGGTCATATATATATAGAAGGTTTATAAATATTGAAGGCGTACTAAGGAGTCCCCCGTTGAATTTCTTTTTCTCGGCGGTTCGCAGTTTTTTCTCGTTGGAAAGTCGAGCTCTGAATTTTGTACATAAAAACATTTATACATAAAAATGAAATCGCTAGAAATAAGTCGATCGCCAGAAATATTGTTTTGGATCAGAAATTGGGAAAGCTTTATTTAGCAATTTATTACTTTTAAAATAAATTATTTTCCGTCAATTAGCTCGTTTATGATTGCTTAGCTATATGCTGACTTACAGTGTGATGAAATACATACTTGTTTGCTTTTTTATATCGATGTTTCAACTTTGAAAATAAGATAACTTAATATGCTAGAAAATACTTGAAAGTACTGGTCAAGTACTGCACGAGTACATTGGCACCAAGTACTCAAGTACTTGTACCCAAATACTTGAAAATACTGGTACTTATTTTTTTTCCAAGCAGCAGTACCCTGGGACTCAACAATTACTCAATTTCAGGAAATCAAGAAACAAATTCATTTAGGAGATCGATCATAGTGCCACCATTGGTGTTGTTCAAATGGTAGATCATTTGAACATTTAGCTTTCTTTTACTCTCACAATCAACCTTGCCGTAAACCTCACATCCATATAAAAAGATTGGCAGTAAGAGCGTTTTCGCAAGCGCAAGCCGACGGCAGCATTAAGATTGTCGTTCCATGTGAGGGTATCATTAAAAACTAAACCGATGTTCGTAGAAGTTCTGGCATATGGTATGATTTCTCGACCAAGTTTAACTTTTGGCAAGACAAACGCGTCTTTTACTTTCCTGTATATGACGAGCGCTTTTGATTTTGCCGGATTCAAGCTCAGAAAGTTACATCGGGCCCAGAGCGGAATATCATTCAACTCATCGTTAATCTGTGCAATGACATCATTAATCATGTTGCACATCATCGGCATACATATGAATCAGGGAGTGTCGGGGAATAAGTGACAAATTGTTTATATACATGGATCCAAGTATTGATCCTTGTGGTACGCCGCTCGAATCTTTAAGGAAGCTTGAAGACCGGGCGTTAACAGCAACACATTGCAATCTCTCTAGTAAGTAACTGTATATAAACTTCGCGGATTCTTTTGAAAATTTGGCCATTGTCTAAAGCTTTCGACATAGCAGAACGTGAATTACGGTATCGAAAGCTTTGGAAAAGTCTAAAAGAATCAGGAAGGCTACAAACTTCTTGTCCAGCGACTTTCTGATGTTATCAACGACCGACAACAGCGCAGTCTTGCAGCTGTGTTTGGGACGGAATCCAGACTGACGACTGCTGAGAAGTTTGAATCTGTTTCAAAATTACTTTTTCAAATACCTTACTCAAAAACGGCAGAATTGCAATTGGGCTATAGTCACTACCTCCTTTTAAAGGTATTGGAATGATTTTTGCCTTTTTCCATTCCTGCGGATATTCGGAAAAGGTAATGATACAATTGAAAATATGAATCAAGGAATGCAGAATGTAAGGGAGCAGGAGCTTAATGAAACTGTGTGAAGCCTGTTGCATTTGACTTAATTGTGAGAACAGCTTCGAAAACATCTGCATCACTTTCGCATCTAAAAACAAAAGATTCATTGGGAGCGTTTATTTCTAATGGCTTAAAGGTATTTTGCCCAGTTTCACTTTCGACAGATGTAGGCGTTGTGATAAATTCTCGGTTGAGAAGGTCGCAATCAAGGTCGTCAGTTACTTTAGGCTTTTCCTTCTCAATTTTGAGCTCTTTTAAAGTTCGCCACGTATCTCGCGTCTATCTACTTTGACTGGATTTATTATTGTATTAAATGCATCAGTTGTGTTAAACTACTGCTTAGCCATGATGGCGACGATATACGGGCAACTTTAGACTTTATTGCAACATTTTTATCCAAGAGATCAGATCAGGCTTGGAAAAGAACTTCATAAGCCGCTTGAACATAGTGATGCAAGCGTTACAAGCGCCTTCATCAAAGGATTGTAGGTTGTTTCGATTATACCGATCTGGACAAGCGGATGACTCTCATCTGATGATTGAAATTACTCGTAAGTTCTTCGAATTACAAGAGACCAAGTGAGAAAGTAATTGCCAGCGTTTCAAACGTTCCCCGATTTGAAAAATATTTTTTCTTATAATTCCAATCATTTGTACATCACGTCCATCGAATGAACTTATCTCCGATTGCAAATGTAATTGTCCTCCTACAGTCTTCCGACGAGCTCATCAAACCCAATATAGTTCCGAAATAAACATTACTCCTTGTCCTTCATTTGTTGATTGGCAATGCTTTTAATATCGAACATCTAAACTGCATCCGTGACGTTTATATTTGCCGTCAATCTACATGTCCTTGTTGCATATGGTACATGACTTTAGCCTCCATGACGTTCACGTAGCACTTTGCAACGCCGTCACTCATTCAAGTAAGTTATTTTTGACAAAACAAAAATAAAGAAAAAAAAAAATTTTAATCCACCCAAAGAATGACATTAGAGAAAGTTTTGCTGACACCTTGAAAGGACTTAAAAGGCATACCACGAGGGAAGCCAGTAGCTCGTTCCTATGAAAAAAAAACACTAATTGAATTTTCATTTTTAAATTCCACGTGCAACTACGGAGCGATTATCCTTGCTGCTGCCAAGGTAGAAGTCTATTTTTAACGTGACGCGGTTATACTGGCTGCAGCATGCCACGATGATACAAATGAACGCAATTGAAATAAGCATTGGAGTTCTGTTTGGTTGTATCTTAGAGGATAATAATCCATTCCCGGTTGAGGAAATCTAATCTTGTTTGGAGTTGTTCTTCGTCGTTGTCGCTCGCGGGTTTGCACGACTATCATTTTGACGCACATGAGAACGATCCTGTGGGGAGAATTCGAGAATCTTTTGTGCTTATAACGGACTAAAGTGAGTGGTTTAAAGAAATTAAATTATACATTTAACTGGCTATCAAGGTTGGTGAGATTTGCCATAAGAACAAGAAAAAGTAAACAAAACAAACAAGTTATTCTCATTATAAATTAGCGGAGGAAAGTCTTTTAAAAAAATTTAGAAGGCCATTTGAGTAGGCTACGCTTTACGTCAGGATAGAGGTCTTCGACGGCATCAAAGATCTGCGACAAAAAAACTTAAACATGGACACATCCTTAAAATTGTCGGTCTGAATATTAGAACTGAGATTTCTCAAAGACATGACCAAAACTATAAAAAATAATGTTTGTAGTATTTTTCAATGCAAAGTTGTTTACAAATAGTGTAACCTTTAAGCCTCAAAAATCAAACGATGCAAATTACAACGGTTTAATAAGTCAACGCCTTTAAAGTGCAAGCTTTAAATTGACAAAAGCAGTAGCAAGTTTGGTCTATGGTAAGAAGTTGATTTGGTTTGTTTATTTTTATCCCCTTTTTTTGGGCGCTTTGTAAATTAATTTAACATGGTTGTTGTAAGTCCCTAGAGTAGTGGTCTAGTTTTTCGAATCTGGTTCAGTCACCATTTGCCATTGGGATCAAGTTAATGGGGTTGGTCGACCAGTTATAGTAGTCTGACTAATGGGTGGCATTGTTGTAGTGGTTGTTGTATCGGCTTAGTTCCTAATTTATGTTTTCAAAATAGCGGTTTGTGTAGATTGATTGTAGATGGCTCTGCTGTAAAGGCATAACACTGACAGCGGGATGTTTAAGCTTAATCTTCCAAACTTTCAAAATTCATAGATCATAACAACTGTCGAATAAAATACTGCGAATTAGGTTAAAGTCCATCGGTCGATATCACAATCCTCCGGCCCGTTTCGGCCTCCACCCACGGAAGTGAGTTGAAACCAATTACACCTGAGTTTCTCAAACCACTACACAATCTTTCATTCTTCTCCTAATTCTTCCGCTCGCTCTGTGCTACACGCATTATAAGAGTCTTAATATAACCTTGAAGAGCGAGCAAATAATTTGAAAAAAAAAAAAAAAACAAGTGCACTTTTTTTTACAATTTTTTTTTAATTAATTTTGAGACCAGATAAGGCAATGTATAAATTTTTGTTTCCTTTTTATCTTTTTATAATGCAAAAGTAAGGTTCATTTGCATTGGTTTGTAATAAAAATAGTCTTAAAATTTGCGTTTTTATTTCCTTAACTAGAAACAGTCAAAATATATTGCGATTTTTTATTAAAATTGGCTTTCAAAGGCAATGCGGAAAGGCATCAAGCTTTCAGGATCGCGATCAAGTTTCATTTTGCTTTAAAAATCAGCTTTCTGATTATTAAAGAAGCTGCACATCTAAGCGAAAGATCAAAGAGACGAAAAACTGAAAATTAGCGTTCGAATTATTCTACCGAAGAATGAAGCTTTGCTGCGCAAATGCAACTTCGAGAAGAGGGAAAAGTTGACTCCTCAAAAATTATGAAAAACCTTGTTTTTTTCAAGTCCTTCACGCGGTCAAAAATACCAAGACGCCTTAAAGAAATCGGACGAAAAAATTATTCCATATACAGCGGAGGAAGGTCTTTCAATAGTTGTTGAAGCCAAGTTGACTTAGTTCCAATACAATCTTATAAGAGATTCTGCAATAAAGCATGATAACCATATGTTCCCAAATTATGCAGCTGTATTTGAAACAGAAACATCTCTTCAAAGCTTTCTTGTCCATACAATTCGTCGCTTATTCCAAGGAATAGAAGATGTTATAGAATCTTTGCACACAAGCGAAGTGTAATAAAGGGTTTTTCAACAGGGACGCTACAAAAGTAGAGCGACAGGGACATCAAACGACACCATATTTCTTGCCGCTCTTTTGACATTTCGCTTCAGTAAGGTTTGCCATTTCATGTTGAAAAGATTTACGAGCCAACAGCGAGTCGAAATTATTAAAATTTACTACCGAAATTCGGAGTCAGTGGCCTCAACGTTAAGAGCGCTACGTCCAATTTATGGTCTTCATAATCGTCCTAGCAGATCAGCTTGAGCGTCTAGTGGAAAAATTTGAATCCACAGGCACAGTACAAAATGTTCCCGTGCCAGTGAGACAAAGAAGTGCCTTCAGAGAAGAGGCTTCAGTTGCAGAAAGCCCAAATGTGTCTCTCTTACGTCGTTCTCAGGCGATGGGCATCTCTGTGACGTCGTTGTGGCGAATTTTGCGAAAAGATCTTGGCCTACATCCTAGAAAGATGAAATTCACGCAAGAACTAAAGCCACTTGACCATCAGAAGCGTCGTATGTTCATGAATTGGGCTGAGCAACAACTTGAAAATGATTCGGGTTTTCATCGAAAAATCATCTTCAGCGATGAGGCTCATTTCTGGCTGAATGGCTCCGTCAATATGCGGTATTGGTCAGGCAGCAATCCACACGCACTCCATGAGTTATCATTGCATCCCGAAAAAATTACGGTTTGGTGTGGTTTATGGGCCGGCGGCGTGATTCGGCCGTACTTCTTCCGTGAAGATCAACCCCAGCACGTTACTGTGAATGGGGCCCCATTTGGATGATATGGACTTGGAGGACATGTGGTTCCAACAGGACGGCGCCACAAGCCACACAGCGAATGTCACAATCAATTTATTGGAAACCAAGTTTGGAGAACGTGTTATGGTCCAGTCGCTTGGTCGCCTCGGTCGTGCGATTTGACGCCGTTAGACTATTTCCGGTGGGGCTACGTCAAGTCTATAGTCTATGCCAACAAGCCAGCGGCGATTGATGAACTTCGTACGAATATCGAACGTGAAATTGCAGCAGTATCGGCCGATTTATGCTTAAAAACCGTCGAAAATTGGGTTCAGCGTCTGGACTTCTGCAAGCATGCCCGTGGTGGCCATTCATTGATATCCAAAACCGTTTTTGTTTTATTTAAAAAAAAACAATTTTTGTAGCGCTCTTATTGAAAAATCATGTATTTATCTTATTTCTAAATGGGGTACTGATGGAAGTTCGGATATGAGTGAATATGAACTACGATTTACCGACCCAAATATTTCCGATGCCAACATGTTTTTAACATCTTTCATTCCAATCCAGTTGGTATCGATTGACCCAGAATCGCATAACAAAATTATATTGTAACAACATCCTCGTCCATCATCGACGAGGTTCTGTAGACCAATACGAATTCAATTGGTTCACGAAACAACTGATGTAACTGTCAGAGAATTTGAGTGCATTGAAAATCAAATATATAATTTGACTCAAACCGTGGTAAACCATGCAAACGGAAGCATTCCAGTTAAGCTTAACATTCTGGTTACAATGACTGATGGGAAAGTCTGCGATGCAATAACAGAGACCTCCTCAAATCAAAGGTTTTACCTTTGTAATTTAACATCAAAGGATTTCAAAAAAAAGAACTTGGTGATGGACAAACAAGGTTATCCTTCTTCCATGCGTGGATCAGATTTTTTGAATGTTTACTTCATGTCTGCTAAAAGCTACCTTTAAGACAATGGCAAGCTTTTGGTGAGGAAAATAAAAATACAAGGAACAAATTCAAGAAGCTTTTCGAAACCGAATGGGACTATTGGTTGACAAACCAAAACCAGGTAATGGAAGTACGAACGATGGCAACACTGCCCGTCGATTTTTCCATCATACTACAACATCTGCGGAAATTACTCATATGCCGATTTCGTGTTGTTTTATTAACAATATCGAGAGGTATTCCCATTCGAATTATACGATTTAAACACCGATACCGCTAGTTTGTTTGTGGAACTATACTCATGGTATAATACGCCCGATTTTTGCAGGATCTGAGTCTTAGCTTACTAGGAATTTCTTATGGCAGCTTCAGAGGACAAGGACCGATTTTTGAGGCGATTTATAGTCATGGACGGGACCTCGATCCATCAATTAGATCCTGCAAGTAACAATAATCAATGACCACGAAAAGATCTAAGTAACCGACACCGAAGAAATTCAAGCTCAACCAAAGTTGAGATGACTGTCATACAGACAAATAATATTTGATTAAACCGAACCCTTTTCTATACTAATCGCTTAAAGGTCACAAA
Organism: Orthonevra nobilis; assembly: GCA_963555765.1. NCBI lineage: Eukaryota > Metazoa > Arthropoda > Insecta > Diptera > Syrphidae > Orthonevra > Orthonevra nobilis. The sequence continues at coordinate 71,468,150 of OY743227.1, read as the reverse complement.
ACTTTTTGCCTTCAATCAAACCATCTTAAATAGTTTTATAGACATTTGTCACTGAATCGAATCCTTTCAAGTTCTCGTAAGCAGCTTAAGCAAATCGCCCGTACCTTGTAAATCAGTTCACAAATTAGCGAACAATTGAATTTGTCGCAACTAATTACCATACACTATTCGGGGAACCCTTTACAGCGTAAGCCATTCGTGTCAGTTTCTCCTAAAAGTTGGCACCACGACTAACCTACCTGTTTTAATCCGCCTCAAACGCTGCGAAACAGTTAAGATCCGATGAACTCAGAAACGCAAGCTTCCAAGAAATACAGAAATAGAGTTGTTTATTAGTCGATCGTTTATCTTTTATGTCACTATCCTTGAAATCCTTTTATCCCTTTCGACTGTAAACAGTCATAAATGCTGACAAAAACAAAAAAAAAACATATACAAATCACACGAAAAGCATTCCAGATGTGCGTGCCTGTCTATTTTCGGCCAAAAAACAACGATTAACTTCTTACGTGACCTTGTAAATGTCATCAAGTCAAGATAACGAGTATATGATTTTTACGACCTGCGTAAAACATAAACAGGGCTTGTATTATTTTAACACAAATCAACAGATGTAGACGAAACGAGGTGTTTTTAAGATTTCCCATAACATAAACCCCTGACAGCCTCCACTGTGCACTTTACACATTTAACGCCTTACGTGCCCAATAATTCTTGTCCTTATTGTGGGAGCTGTTTCCTGGTCTGGAGAGAAAAAAAAAATAGAAGTCTCTTCTTCGTATATCAGTGTGCCCCCCTTTTTAAAGTGGATCCCAGATACATTTCCAATTACGTGTCAATTGTAATTAAATATCAAACTTGTTTTTTTTTTCTCAATAGCGTGCCGCTTGGTTTGGAGTTCCGTCTGCGCTACAACACCACGTCCTCAAATGATCCACTTGATTATTCAATTAATATTGGATTTCGTGTAAGAGGGTAGCAACGACGACGCCGAGGCAATAAGACGTCTACGATGGGTAAAGCTTTGATTGTCTACGGTCGATTGCATTTCCAAAGTGAAGTGTATACCAGTAGCTTGTGAGGTTTTTTTTATTTCTATTTCTACTTCCATTTTGTACACTTAGACATAAACGTTTTAATTTGGAATGATTCTTTTGGTATTGAAGTCGAGAAAGGTAGCTTTTGGAAGTGGGAGAAAGAGTGAGTCAAATTAAAGAAGATGTATCCGTATCGGATTTAAATTGGGTTTCTTTTATAAAACCCTAAACTTTTGACTTGTTCACGCCTTATTTGAATTTTTTACCATTTTATAGTAGAGTGTTGCCAGCGGAAAACCAGATAGCAATGTGACAGCTGACAGTTTGGGGTTAGTAAAATTTAAGCGCTATACGCAAGAACAACGCAATTTCATTGTTGAGCATTATTTTAAAAATAATGAAGGTTTGTTAACTACAGTCTGCAATTTTCGTACAAAATATTTAAAGCCATCAACTGTGACGGGAATAATTGGAAAATTCAGGGTGACAGTTCCGTCACTTGTCGTCAACTGAAACGAAGCAGTTCCCGAGACTATTGCTAACAATCCAGGAACGTCAATTTGGTACCTCAGTCAAGAATTGAGCATTTCGAGAAGCTCTCTACAGCGAATTCTTATGAAGGACTTGAAACTTCAGGCTTACAAAGTTCAATAGACTTTTGACCATGCAGCGCGAAGAGAGTTTGTTGAATAGATTTTGGAACAACAAGCGGATGCTGATTTTTCGAATAAAATCATCTTCAGTGATGTTGCTCATTTTCATCTTGATGGCTTCGTTAATTGTCAAAAATGTCGCATTTGAGCTTCAGAAAACTACGAGTAATTATTGAGAAAAAACAAACACTCTTCTTTAAAAATGCGGCTGTCAGGCAGTTACAATTAATGGTGTTTGTAATCATGACATGATAAGCCAGCTTGGATTGGACCAAAATGTGATGGTACCACATGTCCCTACAGAGAAACAATTCAATTACTGCGGTAGTCATTAACCCAATCGTGTAATCGGTCGTTTTTGCCATCCAGATTTTTGGGGATTTTTTGAAGTCCGAATTCGTCCACGACCACCAACACCTTGAAAGAGGAAATTTAAACGAAATGCTCGTAGAAAATTTAAATAGGAGAGCATGTCCAGCAAAACCGTGGCGGTCATTTATCGGAAGAGTTATTCCATTCAAAACTCCAACGTGTATACTCCATGAATCAATAAAAAATTTCAACTTTCTAATTAAAAATTTGTGTTTTCTATCAAAATAACATTTTGCGTGAATTATGGGACACCCTTTACAATGAACTGAGTGTTATTTAAAGCCCCAGTTTGGAAAGCAAAGCCTTTTAAAATAATACTGCCATAATTAACTGCCTGTTGGTACCTAACCAAGGGCGTTTTTTTTTTTAGAATTATAGAACGTTCGATTGGGTTATCTGTAAAACCAGCTGTCCTCCTTAATAATTATGTAAAGTATGTTTAGACAACCAGAAAAAAATTATTTTATCCACTATTCACAACATCCTATCCACTGGATCAAGTGAACGTCTGAAGATTTTTTCAATCACTCAAATCGGACACTAAATGTGGGTATGACGGCCCGGCAAATCGTATCCTCCAAATCCTAAAAAGGACCAACGAATTTGGAGTCTTGTCTCAACACCTTTTCCTCGACCTCTTAGTTGCATATGATTATGACACATCATTCATCGTCCTGTACTATTCAAAGCGATGGTCGAATTCGGGATGCCGGGAAAACTGATCCGGTTATGTCCCTTATCTCTCGAAAGCATGCGATGTACTGTTAACGAACCTCCGAATTATTACTGATTTTTTTCAACCTTGTTCTAGATATTATTCCAGTTTGTCAAGCTGTTGGAGAACGCAAAAAATATTGAGACTAGGGCTCAAACCTAACTCGCCTTCATTAAAGCATTCATGAAGATTGAAAAAGAGGCCAACACAAATGGTCTTCAAAATGCTGTCGACAGAAAATTGAAAACCAAGTGAAGCAAAACCTCACAATCGACCAGCTATTTCATTGATGACAGAAAAAATATCAACTCCACAAAACTAGTAACTCGAAGGCGAAAAAGCATGTGTAGAACAGATTTTGAGGAGCTTCCCTCAGATATATGAACGAGCCACCAATATCTCGGGTAATTGATTATGGACAATAATATCCCAGATCAGATGTCTTCGAATCTCAACCACCAGGTTCACGAAAAAAAAGGGAGGTCGAATCTCCGGTTCATAGTTCAAGAAATCACGGATGCCAAGAAGCTTGGTTTGACCAACTGGAAGTAACGTGCCCGTCTCGGATGAAAAGCAGCTTAAAACCATGCTTGGTGTTTTGTGGCAAATCATTATGCAAAGAAATACGACCAAAATTCAGAATAATCTTACTGTGCGTACTAAAGAAGGCACCGCCTCTGGAAAAGTGAGTGTGACTGAGGAGAGTACCCATATTTATCGATTCGACGCCTCGCTGTTCTCTGTCCGTCCACTACCTGAGAGTTCTTGAGGAACGATCTGGGCCTTCACTAATAGTCTAGACAATCGTTTGTCTTGCATGATGTTCGTTCGGTCAACTTGATTGGTCAACTAGAAGTTGAACCAAATTCACACCGTCGAATGATCTTCGGTAATGAGGTCTGTGTCACACCAGCATTTTAATGATGAATTCTACATTTGAAGTCTTCGAATACCACTTGAATTATTAGTTTCTATTTCATCAACGAAACAGGCTGCTAGAAAATTCTATTGCAACAATATTACTCTTACAGAAAGATGCAAAGAGCGGCACCACTTTTCGGTGAGACCAGAGAACCAACAAATTTTTGAATGACATTTAATTGTCGAGTGCGAGAGAAGAGTCGTCTTATAAAGTATTTCAGGTGCTGGAAGTGTGAACAAGTAAGAAAGTTAACCCCGAGCGGATTTGCTTTGCATGACAGCTAGAATGTTTTTGGAGTTTGGAAATAAAGTATGGAACAAATTTTAACAGCTCTCACGAACAAGCGAAAATTCTTGCTACTCTTGGAACATTTCAACAAATTTGTGCTCTTATTTTGGTTTTACAACTTTACTAATATTATAAAGAGCTAAGGTATGTAGGCTTGTATGTATGAGGAAATTTTCGAAGCTACCCATCTGATTTCAAAAACTCGTTTAACAATACTTATAACGGACCTTCAAAATGAGAATAGGTTTAAAATTATCCCATTTAAATAAAAGCGTCTTTCGTGGCAACCAATTATGAAATAAGAAACGTTTGGTCGGTTGCGTTTTTTTTAACGCTCCCTTTACGATAATGGATTGAAAATTTTAGAAAAGTTTTAGAAATCAAAAAGTTCGAAAAAAAAACATTCCTTGACGACACATCTCTATATGTTACGCTTTTGGTACAATTTTATAAAGAGTAAAAGTTTGTAAGTTTTTCAGTTTGTATCTAGAAGGTTATCTTCGACACGTTCCATCCAATTTCGAAAATTTTTTCCACCAATACTTACAATGGACCTTCAGAATGAACGTAGACTATACATTCTCCCATTTAAGGGGGTATTCTAGTCTAGAAATTTTAAAAAAATCGATTTTTGTTTCATATTTTCAAAGTTTAACTATTCTAGAATATATCTACAAGAGGATTTTTCAAAATTCAAATTATTTTCGGAGATATCGGGATTTTGCTGACCCGGCATCCAAACTGGTTCGGCCGGAACTAATCGAACAAAAGACATAAGGGATTCTCCGTCTACATGAATCAGTATTTCTCAGTAAAACCATTTGTCCTTTGTATATATTTTAATACAAGAATCCAAGGTGACTTGTATTTTTTATATTTAGTGTTCACTTATGTCCAGCTGCTAACAGTTGAATTCTAACCTTCAAACCACGTGGACGTACATATGTGCTGTGAGTGAAACAGAAATAATATTTTCAGCGTAAAGGATTACGCGTCCAGATCGACAAACAAAAAGGCGATTTCACGGCACAGGAAGACACCAGTTTTACGAGTGCATCAACAGCAAATAATGAGTTGGTGTAAATGGCAAAAAGCTGCATCTAAGGTACATTACAGGATTTTGACCGCGAAAATCCTCCTCTGTGTGATGAAGTTTTGAAAAATTTAAAGCCAAATTACGAGAGTTTATCATCAGAGGAATTAATGACTCGATGTTTAGGTTCAGTAACTGAAAATAATAATGAGTATCTAAGCTCTTTGATTTGGACTTTCGATCCAAAACATATTCATTCCGGAACTAAGATGATTGAGATAGCGACATTTATTGCTGTTTGTATTTTTAATGAAGGCTTCATTCCTATTTTAAAAATGATGGAGCTTATGGGAATGAAAATTGGCCCGGAAGCTCATTCATTGGCTGTGAAACGAGACAACGCCCGGTTTGACCGCTCCGAGATGCGAGCATCCAGCGCATCAAAGGAGGCCAGAATTGCTCGATTTGAAGAGAGAAACGCGGAAAATACTTTTTTCGAAGTCGAGGAAGGTCCGATGTATGAAGTAGGAATGACAGATTGAAAAAATGTAAGTCTACAGTATCATTTCATGACTTAGCCTGCGAAAAACTTTACGCGAAACTTTAAACGCGTTTTTCTCGAAAATTTCTTTTTCAAAACAGTACCCACGATTTCTCAGGTTCTACTGAACCGATTTACCTGAAATTTTTAGAGAATCTTCTTTATAGACTTGCCTATGTCTGGAACTATCCCCATCCCCAAATTTCCATCACTGTTTTTTTTTTTTTTTTTGATTTGGAAACAGTCAAAAAAAGTGGTACAAAAATTGGTTTTGGGTTCAGATTGCTAGGATGGTTGAAATAGTGGGTATGGTTACGAGCCAATTTTTTGAGACCCCCCCTTTATCAAGTGCTAATTATTGAAATTTTCAATTTTTTATTTTTTTCTGTATTCTTGTTATATTTATAAATAACTAATACAAAAATGGAAAGTAAAAATATTAATTGCCTTTTTTTTATGACACTTCAGAAATTCATGCCTATAGACTAGAATACCCCCCTTAAGAAAAAAAGCGTCTTTCGTGGCGAACAATTATTTATGTTAAAGAAAATTCTTGAAAAAGCGGGAGATGTAAAGGTTAATACACAAATTAATAATAAATAAATTTAAAATTAGGATGATTATAATCAGGCAGGAAATTTTGTTACATTTTTTGGTTAGTCAGTTCGCTTTGTTGTAACAGGGCGGTGACTAAATCTTTTTGAGTTCTACAACTGTTTTACGTACACGAAACCTACGCGGACGAAGTCACAGGACACAGCTAGTGACAAAGTAAAGCCTTTGAGTTTGTACTTTTCCAGTTTTCCTCGGACGAGTTGTCCTAAAAATGTCCATATGACAGTGATCGGACGAAACTAGAGGCAACAATATGTCTATGGTATTCTTATCCAGGGCGATCGTAATAGAACTTTCAAAGTCAATACGCATGAACTCTACAACAACTTCAAAGCCCCAAAGGTCTTCTTTTGCTGCCAATACGAAGCACTCTTGTACTATTTGTGACAAAACCACTTTTACAAGGAAACAAACATCTTTATAGAAGTCATTTAGAGAAGGCGAAATCCTTATGAGATCATCAAGCTTCTCGTAGACGAAGACAAAATTCTCCACAAACATTATTGAAATGAATAATATCCCAAGTTAAGATTCATGATCCATGATCAATTGTGATCTCGACATCAAACGTCATTTAAGCGCAGGCTAAACTCCTCTATCCTATGTGATCAAAAGTATAACCTTATGTTGAATGGAAGGCTCTACTCTATGCGAGAAAATTGACTGTTTCCGACATGCAGTTGCTTCGTGTACAAAACTTGATCGAAAAAGAAGTTCAGTGAGTCAAAAAAGCCTTCGAGCGTGACCGATTTATTTTGAATTGTCATGTTCAAAGGATAAAAGACAAAATTGATCAAGTCTCCAACTATCAAGCTCTGGGTAAAAAAAAGGACGTCCTGAAAGCACATTGTTCACATAAATGCCGCAACACCAGAATTCTTCATATTTATAAATTCCACCGAGCTTAAGTAACTGTATCGTCTACTGGGTTAGGCCTACCACAAGCCAATAAACTATTAGCTTGTTAATATTCCAACACGTTTCCTGCTAACTCATTTGGGAAATGACATTTCCCATTTCCCCCAAGAGCGCCAAACTTGCATTTTATTCCCCACTAACATAATTAATTTATTTATGAGCAAATTAAGGCAAACAAAACAATAAGTTATCAGCCAAAGAGACACACAAACGAAATGAATAGACCAAATACACATCCATGGATTATTCTGGCTGCTTCTCGCCTTGGAGCCACCCATTTTGTGTCCTGTCAGGACCATGTGTCTGCCACACACCCACATCCGGCGAACTATTCGAATTGCCCATTCCCCCTGAAAATTGTGCCACCATGCAGCACAAGGGGACCGCAAATCTTAAGGGCCAATTAATTACGTTTATCCCCGACGACAGTGGCAACAGCAACGTCCTGGGCCGAGTTAATCTCAATCGTATGTTATACATGCTGACGGTCCAGCAAAAATTCTAAAAGCCCACCGTCCAGCCCGTGTGGGGTGGTGGGGAATTTTCCCAGGCAAACAATGACGTGGAAAAAATATGTGTTTATCCATAAGTAAACTCATTCTTCCCGTGGAATTGATAAAGAAAGAAAAAAAAAGAAAGGAGACTATAACTTTGCACACACCCTATGTGTTTATCGGTGCGCTGTCGAGAGGAAAATTCTCAAGGTTTTCCCTTTTTTTTTGTTTTGGTCTCTCTAATCTAATTTTGTCAAAAATGTTTGCTTTAACGTCAATGGAATGGTTTTGTTTTGCTTTTCATTCGCTTCACTTCATTTGTTTGCTTCGTACTTGAATTTTCCAATACAAAGCGGCACAGTGGCGCTGGCAAGAAGCAAAAGTGCTTGAATCTGCTCGCTGCGGATTGATAGATCTTTGCCAGCCAGTACTCGTGCTCGTCCATAGTAATCACTCTCGATTGGATTGAATGTTTATCGATTTTTGTTTGTGATGTTTTCAGTTGCAAGGGGCTGGGAACAACCTCGATCACGTCACCCGACAAACAAACAGCACTCGCACAGGTTTAAATATCAATGGAAATGTATTCTTTTCAATTTGGATGGGAGTATCTGCTGGATTTCTAGATACTAGTACATTGTGCGGGTTGTACGATAATGCATTGGCACCCAATATATATTTTTTTTATATTTTCAACTGAAGATTCTGCGGAAACTTGTTAAATCGTATTAAAAAGATTTGACCCGAACTTGCGTTATGCAAATTATGCTACCAGTTTTATGATCTTCCCTCAATCCACTGGCTTGGCTTGCATATGAGTTTTAAATAAGAACGCGTTCGGTTTCGTGATAGAGAATAAAGTCAAGTTGAGTTAAATACACCACCCAAAATGTATCACCCTATCGGTGGGTGCTTCATTTTTGCAAATGGCGGCAACTGTCAGTTTGGCTTTACTATTTGTACAAATCAACAAACCATGTGCCTTTTTTTTCATGATGATGACGTAAAGGCAAAACACCGACATTGGTATTAAAAAAAAAACAATCTTCCAAAAATCAGCTGTCTAATGAAAATAATTTCGAATAAAATACAGCGAATTAAGCGAATACGAATTTTTCGTTCCGATTCAGACTCAAAACATTGAGCAATTGAAACCATCTGAGATTCAAACCACAACATGATCTTCCAATTCTTCTTCCATTCTTTCCACTCGTTTTGTGCGACGCAATTGGCCACAGCACGATAGCTTCTGCAGCGCATTTCAGTAGAAAAGTTTGAAGATGTTCCTCTCAATGTGCAGCTTCCGGACCAGCCATTGCATCTCAAGAACGCTCAGGCACTCCTTGACCACAACGACACAGTGGAAGATTTTCGATCAAAGGTCATCATAAACGCCAAGGCCCATTTCTAAGTGAACAGAAACATTAAAGAACAAAATATCCCTTTTGGGGCACTGAAGTGCTTTCGGGGTTTGCACTAAAAGTCACTGGAGGTGTCATCGGACCTCATTTATCTCGCGTACGTTTTGGGTAACATGGTCACTGTGAATTGAAGGCAACACTAACATATGATCACATACGACGGTTTTTTACTGACGAAAATTGTTTAATCGGGACAGAAAAATATGTGGTTTCAACAACACGATAAAATACAATTCAGCCGAATCATTTCGTCATAATTCTGGCATATTCTGTACAAGTTTGGATTAAAAGTACCTAATCTCAAAGGCAGATGGCACCGCTATCGAGATAATTGATACAAACATATATCGTAGTGAAGGTGAGTAAGTGTAGACTATTCTGCACGCAGAATTGGTAACGAGAAAGGTGTCTCCACGAAGGGTTCCGCGTATGCTCACTCCATGCAAAAAGCGTATTCGTGTACAATTTCGAAGCAGTACTTAGACCAATTTAACCGCATCCTGATGGACTTTATAAGCCGTTCCTCGTCGAAATGATGAATTTCATTAGACCAACCAACTTCGAAAAATAAAAAGATGAAAACCACTGTGTTTGGGGATCTACAAAGGTGTGATTCTGACCGACGTCACTGCCCAAATGGCCAAGATAAGAAGCCCACCCAACGTACATAGTTCAAAGATTTGACCCATACGACTTCTATTTGTTCACAATCCTTTAAACAAGACTCGGCAGAGAGAAGATTTTCACTAAGTTCGACAAATCAAATCTTTTGGAAGTGTTAAAAACCGCTGTCAGGAGAATTTTCAATAAAAAAGAGAAAACGTTTAAAAATCGAAATTATTTGGTGTATGACAAGTGAGACAGATCTTTTATAAGCAATCATCAAACCCTGCTTTTATGCTTCTCTGTCGCAGCTCGAATCTTGTGACTACTTGGAATCAGATTTCTAAACGCAGCATTTTAAAGCAAAATGATCGATGGTGTGCTCGAACATCAAAAGCAGCTGCAAGTGTAAATTAACGTTGAGGAGTGAGCTGAGATGCCATAGCCCATAACCAACCTTCATTTGCTCATGACCAAACATTGTCCGCGTGGTAGACATCTCTATCTCTGCTTTTAGGTAAATGGTGGCATTTCGGAAAAAGGTGTAGCCAGATATCTTGGGGTCTGACTTGATCAATATCTGTATTTACACAAATATAAAGATGCTGCTCTGCCAACTCGATGCCAAAGTAAAGGTGATCTGCTATGGATGTCCCGTGTGGTTCAACGTGGGAGCAAGCTTGATGGAATAGATTCGGGTTTTCGAGAGGCGATGTTTTAGGGCTTTTCTCCATTTATGTCGAACTCCAGAGTCTCAGTACAAAAAATTCTATTCTAACGAGGTCCTGTACAACAGGGCCAACCTAATCCGAGTGTATAACATTCTTATTAAGCTCATTCGGAGACATGTTGCAAGATTACCTGATCTCCGGTGTTTACTATCCTTACTTCACTTCACTTCTTTAAGTGATTTTTTACACAGCACTAGCAGATGTGGAAGCGTGAGAAAGGAGGTAGCAGTGCACATTGGTTTTAAATTGTTGTAGGTTGCAGTGCAAGGGAAAAATAGAGCGAGGTAACGCATTCCACATGAGCTTTGTGCGACCTATAAAAGAATCTCTAAACTTCACAGTGCGCAAGAAACGGATGAGCATTCCATGATGTGCGCGTGCTGCGAGGGAATCGCTGAAGGATCGGAATGCAATTACCTATTTCGTCGGAGCATTGGTGGTAGAAATAGCGGTAACACAAAGTCAAGCAAGAAGCATTTCGACGGTGTTGCTTTCGGTAAGTTGTCATCGTCTATGAGGCTTATAGTTCGCTTTTGAATTCTATCTACGAGCTGCAAGGTGGTCTTGGATGTACCTGCCCAGAAGTGAGCGTTTGTACTCCATTTAAGACCAAATAAAACCCATATAATTTGTGGCTAAATCAGAAGGGATAAGGTACTTATGCATTTCGGAGACCAGGGGCGTGAGTCATTTAACGCATATGTGAAACTGACGGTACTGTCATCTGCGAAAGAATATATTGGATTAGAAGTGATTGACAAGAGATCGTTAATGAAGATTAAAACGAGAGTTGAAGACAAAACTGAGCCTTGGGTATGTACGACTGTACGACTCGAAAGGTAGTTTCCAACCCATCGAAGAAGAGACAAACTCTGTCAAATGCCTTTGAAACATCAAGTGCAACTATCTTTGATTCGCCGAAATTATGTACAGATTGGTTCCACTTTTCGGTGAGTCATCAAATCACCTGTGGACCTGTTGCGTTTTCGTGATTCTAAATATTTCTCAAAAGCTGACGATTTATCAGCGTTTCCATGATCTTAGAAAGAAGGGACGTAAGTGCTATGGAGAAGAAGAAGCGTCTTTTTTAGGGACAGGTTGGACAAATTCAGTTTTCCATTTACTCGGGAAGACACCAGAAGAGAAGGACAGATGATAAAGCTACCGCAATGGTTTTCCCAGCGTGGAAGAACATCTTTTCAGAACTATAGGGGAAATACCATCTGGACCAACGGATTTGTGAATGCCTGGATCTTTCAGGTCTCTTGCGACTGTGCGACTGCGAAAATATATTAGTCCCCTAGAATGTTCAACGCTCTCAGGGGGTGGTAAAGCGCAATCTAGAAGTATGGAACTGGCCGCGAATTGTGCAGCAAGCAGATTGACTTTTTCGAGATTAATAACGACAGGAGTGTCATTCGAAATGAGCGTCGGAATCGATGACAAAGTAGAGTTCTTAGTAGTAGAGTTCCTTAATAAAACGAAGGACTAAAATCGTTTACTACCACTGGGACCTATCTGTGATACTTAGTATAAGGCTGTTGTATTAAATTAATTTTCTCTAAATGGAGGGTTTTACTCGTACTTTCCCTCTAGCATATGACTCGTTGTTTTGTACATCTTATTGTCTTAAATTATTTCAGTTGATAGATATGCTTGATTATCGTATCTCTGTATTATAAATTGTGTGATAGTGTATGTATATGAACATAAACATATCCATACATACATTCTAATGTAAACCGCAATTGGTAATCATCGTCCGCAAACCTTCAATTTAAATTTATTTCACAACAAAGACGTTGTTCACATCCATTCTACCAAAGTCTATTTCCATCGAAGCAGATTCGCGGTGTTTTCTTACCAAATAGATTCAAATGATATTCAAATGTCTGTTCCTTTATGCCGGTTATAAACTCTGACGAAGGTAAACTGTGGGAAGAATAATCACCCCCTCGAATGTAATTTGAAATCCAGACCTAAGGGTTTTCTGTACACGTGTCGCGCGTAGGTGCTGCTATGTCTGCAGGGTGCTCAAATTTTCCAATTGTCATGTGTTGTTCATTGCAGTTATTAGACTTCCCCGTGACATCGTGCCATGCGACTTTGACGACAAATTTCCCTGTTCACATTTTCATTTATTGAAGGGAAAGCCTCGCTCAATGCGAACTTCAAGGGCGGAAGACAGACAGGCATTATAGCAGGCATTCGGGCATGAGTCGAGAGTTGAGATACTTAACATATTTAACAGCCTTCGAAGGAAAATGAGATCAAGTTCATTAAAAGTTTATTTCTGGAGTTTACTCATCACTTCAACCGTAAATAAAGTTGTTTGGACTATTGCATTACTCGAAGAAGGCCCTTCATCGACAGTGTACTCATACATACAGTGGGATGGACCGTTGATGATTCTCTTCTTCGTTTTTTTTTTTTGAGTTATTTAAGGATCTGGAAGTTTCAGCGAGTTGAAAATGTATACGATTGGATGGTAAATATAATTATTGGAAAGTAGGAAATGACTACAGAGGATTGTGAATCATTCGAGCAATGAATCCAATTAAAAGTATCAACACTTTTTGTGAAAAAATCGAAAGATGAGTGTCAGAGAGGAAGCTCGAGTTTACTGCGCAAAATGAAAACGAAGAATAAGAAGAAAGCACTTTGTTCAAAATACAAAAGGTTAAAATCGAAATTCCTGAGTGCAGAGCTAGGTACTTTAGAAACCAATTTATAGATCAACAATTCAACCATCTCGAAAAGGCCAATTTTCCTTCGAGGTGATTATACTTAAGTCTCCAACGAACGTGAACTCACTGACTATTTCAATAGCTACTTTTAATCGATAGCTGAAACGCTCGAACAACAGTTAAACCTTTCCGGATGCACGTTTTGCAGCCGCAGCGACGGTGTCCCAATTGAAGAAAGGATGTTTTGATGTGAGCCGATGATTCCATCACACCATAAAGCACACCAAACAGTGTGTTATAATGGATGTAAAGGCGTCTCAATGAAGGATTTTGGGTTTTCTCCACTCCAAATTCGGCAATTTCGGTTGTTTACATATAAAAAAAAAGGGCCTCATGTAAGCTTCAAAGCCAAGATCGTTCCGTAATATCTTCCACAAAATGAACGGGCGTAGCTCCATTTGCTGTGCAAGATGGCGAATCGACTCATTCGGATTCTGCTCACCACTGCCAACCACAAACGCATTAACTTCTTCTGTTCGCAATGCTTGACATCTTTGGGGATGCGTTCGATGGTTATATTTTGTCTACCGTAAAATATGCGTGGCGGACGATAAGTTTGGAACCATGGTTTTCAAAATAAGTTCTAAAGGGTTTTTCAACAGGGACGCTACAAAAGTAGAGCAACAGGGACAGCAAACGACGCCATATTTCTTGCCGCTCTTTTGACATTTCTCTTCAGTAAGGTTTGCCATTTTATGATGGAAAGAGTAGAAATTATTAAAATTTACTACCGAAATTCGGAGTCAGTGGCCTCAACGTTAAGAGCGCTACGTACAATTTTTGATCGTCATAATCGTCCAAGCAGATCAAAAATTGAGCGTCTAGTGAAAAATTTAAATCCACAGGCACAGAACAAAATGTTCCCGTGCCAGTGAGACAAAGAAGTGCCCGTAGTGTCGAGAATATTGCTGCCGCTGAGGCTTCAGTTGCAGAAAGCCCAAATGTACTAATGTAGTATCCCTCACACGTCGTTCTCAAGCGTTGGGCATCTCTGTGACGTCGTTGTGGCGAATTTTGCGAAAAGATCTTGACCTACATCCTAATAAGATTAAATTGACGCAAGAACTAAGCGGCTATGTTCGTGAATTGAGCTCAGCAACAACTTGAAAATGATTCGGATTTTCATCGAAAAATCATCTTCAGCGATGAGGCTCATTTCTGGCTGAATGGCTCCGTCAATAAACAAAATATGCGGCATTGGTCAGTCAGCAATCCACACGTTCTCCATGAGTCATCATTGCGTCCCGAACAAATTACGGTTTGGTGTGGTTTATGGGCCGGCGGCGTCATTGGGCCGTACTTCTTCCGTGATGATCAAGACCGGCCGCCCCCGGTCGTGCGATTTGACGCCGTTAGACTATTTCATGTGGGAATACGGCAAGTCTATAGTCTATGCCAACAAGCCAGCGACGATTGATGAACTTCGTACGAATATCGAACGTGAAATTGCAGCAGTATCGGCCGATTTATGTTTGAAAACCGTCGAAATTGGGTTCAACGTCTGGACTTCTGCAAGCGTTCCCGTGGTGGCCATGCAAAAGAAATCGAGTTCCATACATAATGGCATCGAACGTACTTTCACAAAAATAAAGAAGTTCATTGATATCCAAAACCGTTTTTGTTTTATTTAAAAAAAGTTTTGTAGCGCTCTTATTGAAAACCCCTTTACAAAATTGGCACGCGTTGTTCTGGCGTTAATATATTCATCGGCAAATAGCAAAACGAATTTATCACCAATCAACTGTCAAATTGACAATCTGAAGAAAGAGTGTTGCCAGTTTAAAAAGAAAACCTCTTAAAAGAACATACTTTTTAAGGTTTTTTCCTTCCACATCTTCCATGATAGTCATCTTCTGATAGGATATTGCCAACGGTAGATCAGCTCACTGACTTGTCAAAATTTTTATGGATTATCTTAAACATTTTCGGATTATTCATTCGAACACTTCGCGTTGCTCTTACTTCACTGTCTGTAGGTAATGTTGGACGCCCAAAACTATATTTCGAAAATTTTCGAAATTTTCTATATTGCGAAATATACTAAAACTCTTTGGAAGGAATTATATGGTTTATTTACGACTTGACCAATTTGTCTTAAAGTTTAACACGCCATACATAGTTTTACTACCAACTTTCCGATTCCCGACTGTGAAAATTGAAATAACAATTATGATTCGAAGAGAAGGAGATCTTCAGATTACTCGTTTATCAAAATATTTAATTGTGATTTATGTTAAATTGAATTGGTCATCTTTATTTTTATTTTTTAATGGCTGAAAAATGATGTTTCTGTTGTCGAATGAGCAGAAATCCTTGCGTCAAATTGGTAAAATTGTTGGACGCACACAATCCATACTTCAAAAAAAAATTATATTCAAATGGAATTGGTAGAAGAAGAAAGAATATGTTATCTGAATATGATGAACCATTGTTTTGCGCGTACAATGACTAGCAATGTAAGGTGCAGGGTTGCAACATCAACATGTGAAGCGTCTGCAAAGATTAAGAAACCAATAGCGAGGGAAAATATCAGCCGTTTTTATGGGCAAATGAAATAAAATAAATGGAAGAGTCGCCCAAAAAACTATACATTTCTTAGGTCAATCAAATAAAGCGTCTGAAATTTGCAACGGAACACGTTTATATGCGTCAAAATCATCAAGGATTTTAATCTAGAAAAGCCTAGAAACCCAAAAAAAAAAGTTAATTTTATCTTCTATTAAAAATTTAATTTAATTTTATTTGTTTCTTCGAAATTATGTCTCAAATCGTGTTTCTTTCACTTAATGGAGTTAACAGTAGGAAAAAAACAACAAACTACAACGAAAATACTATTTTTTTCAATTACTTTTTATTAAAATCACCGTAGGCGTGTAGAATGGTTTTTATTAACTCCTCAAAAGAATCTTTTTTATTTTTGTCTTTACAGTCTCCACTGATACTCAAATATTCCATCAGTGAAATTGTTTGAATTGTTGTCGTTGTAAAATTAACGTTTAACAACACGCCACTGAGACTCAATCCTTTGAGTGTGAGTTCCATCACAAATCATCTTCACACAACGGAAACAATGCATTTTACGAAAACTTAAAAAATTTAGAAAAACGAGTTTCCTCTCAAAAATTGTTGCACAGTATATCATAAAATGATCCATTATAGATATGTAAACAAAAATGAATTTTAGCGAATTTCTCACATTGGAAACCTGCGCCTTTTTTCTGCCTTTTTACACAAAAAATAATAATTTATTTTTAACAAATTTCCCCATATTGGAAACCCGCCTCTAATTTAGTTGGATGGATGCTGAATCTCAAGTGTGACTGAATATGCAACGGAAACAATTCTTTTTCGTAAAGATCTGGTAATGTACGAAGACTTTTTGCGCTAGGTGTAAATATTAATTTACATAAATTTGTATTTCACCATCAAATGGGAAACTACCAGTGTGGGCAAGATTATTCCTTTACCTGATACAGAATGAGTCCAACCAAATAGGCTGCCATTCAATTCCTCATAAGGCGTTTAAACAACAATCACGTACCCTGCATGTGCTCTGAGTTTGAGGTACAGGAAAAAAAAAGCCGACAGTCTATAAGATTTACCTGTTCCCTATTCTGGCAACACTTCTAGAAATATCGACTTTTGAAAAGCATCTCCACCCCATTCCATTCCACTTAAATGTATTTAAATATTGGGATTCGTAATTAAATGAAATACGTCGCCAAACAATTCTCGAGAAACCGTCAGAACCGACCCGCTGTTGTCTCATTCGAAGATTGCCCCCCTTCACAAATAGTTACCACATTTTTTGCCCCCCGAGTGTTACATAAGGACGATAAAATGAGCAATGAAAAACCACAACACCGAATGGGTGGTGTGTTATCAGGGAAGCCCCAGCTCCAAGGACTGCGGGCAGATTACACTGACACTCACCTTCGCGCAGAGCACCTTTTCCAGCTGAGTATCCGTTTGTTGTTGCCTGTTGTGTTTTTTTTTCGTTGCTTAATTGCTGAAAATCCGCAGCTGCTTGTTGTTTTCCGACTCGTCGAGCTTTTGCTTCTTTTGATCCACTAAATCACAATCGATTCGTGGAATTTTAATCGGTTTGGAAACACTGTTAATTCGAAAACCGCCGGAATAACATTTATTGCGAATTAAGAGAGGGAAAAATGCGGCAGCAATCGATTTGCTTCTTTCGATTCCGCACCGAAACGAGCCGAGTAGGGAAATGTAGAATTTGATTGACAACAAAGTAACGAGACCGGTTGCGAAAATTTTCCGATTTCCTGGCGATTTTTCGAAAAGAAAATTGAGGAAATTTTTATTTTGTTGCTTGTTTGTTTTTTTTTTTTCTTCAGCGGTTGAACGGCGAAGTTAGTTTAGCGCAGAGACGACCGATACCGTTGGAAAGTTGAAGCGACTTTGAGGGGGAGAAAATTTTCTTCGTTCGGAATGGCGAAAATGTTTTTGTTGTTTTTATTTTCTATTAGTGTTGTTGTTTTTTGTTTTACTGTTTTTCGAGAGAGCCAAAGCGAGATTGCCGACTGTTTTTGTGTCAGGTGTTCTGTGAGAGAGATGAGATGACAGATTTGCTTGTTTGCATGGGAATGATGATGATGTGAAAATTTCTGTTTTCAAAGTTGGTTAAACTGAGCGAGTCGACTGGGACAGGGATGTCGTGGAGGGTGGTTTTAGTATACTGTGAATTACTAAATTGAAATGCAGAACAGGGTTATTTCTGAACCCATTTTCTTTAAAACCCCTCATCACATAAAGGTATTTTTGATCATTGCAAAAACTCGCCGTACTTTCTTTTATAATATATGTAAAAAATCTGATACTTTTTAACTCATTCTTGTTAGGCTGTGGGATGAAACATTGTTTCATATCGCCACGCTAAATTTGATTCTGGATAATTGACAAAGTGAAATCAAACGTCAAAGTTTCTCCACATGCAAATTTTTCACAGCCAATTCATTCTGTGAAGAGATGTGAAAAACTTAAGAACAGTAATAAAGAATAAAAATAAGCGTGGACAAAAGGCATCGGAGACAAAAAGTTGATATTTAATCGATTACTTGGAGGACCTTATAAACTCAGAAGCCGTGGAAGGAGCCTCAGCAGTTATAACTCGGACCAATCCAAATAAGTATTGCACATAATTTTTTTTTTTTTTTGATTGAGACAATAAACGAAGATAAAATTCCTATTAATACGGCGGTGCTTCCCGAGACACTGAAAAATAAAGCTAGTGGAACTGCCGAGACGTTTGAAGAAGTAGTTGCTCCTGCTCTATCAACATCAAAATGGAGCCAGTAAAAACGGCCTGGGTGAATTTAAGGCAATGCCACCAACGGCGTCTTGGCTATTTTTTTTTTTTTTTTCAAAGAAATCGAAGAGATGAAGATTCAACTTAAGGAAAAAAATATTTAAATGACGAAAAACTTAAGGAAAAAAATATTTAAATGACGAGAAGAAAATCAAAATAATGAAATACAACAATATAATTCAAACTGGAAGAAATGCTTCGAACACTTTCTTATAAATGAAAAAAAGAACAAGTGCTTCTTTTAAAATTTTAATTAAAAAAATCAGGCTCTTGCTTTCATCAATGCATTGTGATCTACTATTGTGTTCTAGCATTGATTATGATTCATGCTTAAGCTGGACAATAAAACAATACTTTTTCTTTAACCAGATAGCTAAACGTCTTTCAACAAGAGCACTGGTCTACGTATGACTTGCGTTATATCTGTTCCCTGCCTCGGAAGTGGATCTAAGAATAGGAGTCATAAGCTGGCTGCAATTGGTAAGCATATTCCATAGTAAAAGTTTCGTTCTCCATATTTTCAAGGCTTGGTTTTACCCTTGAAAGCCGCCATACGTATGCGTCGTGGGCGGTCCCTCTGTATTGTGCGTTTGCACTAAAAATTAAAAAAGTCATCGCCACATACGATTTGAACATCAATGAATGTCCGCCTTTTCGACAATAAAATTCATGTTTAATTTGTCTCGATGGAGCCGAAGCTTCAATGTCAATCCAGGAATGGCTTAGTGTCTTCCATCAAATCCATGTATAGAACTTTCGGGAATCAATAGAGCTGAATAAAATGCTCTTCAGTAGCTACGTCGAACGGGTTCTGCCCATCTCGAAGGGTACGTCGCAATATCCTGAGTTCGTTCCAGGAAAAAAATTAAATATAAATTACAGTTGAACGAATAACTACATTCTGATATTATTGAAAACGCTAACTTACCCCAAAGAAAATACTTACAATTATTTTCTTAACGTAGAAAGCCAAAATGAAACATAAGACAGGATCATAATATGTTTGTAAATCGCAAAAGGTCTGTTCATGTAGTGATAACACGAAAAATTACTGTTAAAACTGAAATGATTATTAATTTATCACTTCACAGCTTTACAAGTCGGGAATTGATCCCCAGGTTGGTACTGGGTATTTCGATAATCTTCGATTAAATAGTTCCTGTATTTATAACAAAGAAAACAATAAGAAATTGAATGAATTCTTATAAACGGTTGGCCAGCCGACGAGGCAAACGCATCACAAAATTTGATTATTCAGGAAATCAGTTTTGCCTCGTGCTCGGCACGTGCAACTTAATTTGAAACATTTTTCAAAGCACTCCCTGCCATCGGGATTTTGCGATTTTTATGTTGTTTTATCCAGAAACATAAATTTTAATAATCAGTCGAAAACAAATAAATATTTTTTAAATTATTTTTTAACCTTCATGCTCCCCTTAAAGGATTTATTTGTGATCCGTGTTTCGTCGAGATCTACTTTGCATTATCCACGGTCGCAGGCATTTTTACTGTCAGATGGCTACATGAAGCTTCAAAGAACCCGCGAATGTTTGATATTCTATAACCGTTCGCTCGATGTAGTAGAGCCATTACGCTTAGCCTAGATATGTATATAAATGTTTCAAGACGGCTGGTTCGCTAGGACGAATTTCAGTTATAAGGTAGGTTTGCTGATGTTTTAAACATATAACTTTGGAAATAATTAACAACCTTACAAGTCTTCAGTTAATTTATTGTAAGTTCCCTAACAGACCCAAAATTGGACATCGGTATACGATTCAATATTTATATTCAACATCTCGGTCCAATTAATTTTAAAGTTATTTAAAAAACAAGTTTAAACAATTTTGAATAAGCTACTAGTTGTCCCAATGGGTACACATTGCTTGATCGTGAAATAGCGTCCATGAAGTTGAGCTAGACATTTCAAGAACAACTCTCCAAACCAGCCCAATTTCTTCTCATAAAAAAAACATGATTAAGTTCATAGCTAGAGTATTGCTTTCATGCTTAGATTTCCTAGCGGAAAATAAATAGAAGATCATTGTACATTACAACATTCAAAACATTCTATGATTGCATTGGATTGATACACCATGTCTAATTCCACTTGGAAAACGGTCTCGCTTCTTTCCAAAAACTTTACTTCTGATAGCTCTTGACAGAGCCAAAGCGACTTTTGCTATGACAAAGAGACTATTGTATAACAGCCTATTCGATGGTGGGGTGGAAGGGATTTGCTACATGGCTGTTGTGTCTCTTTTGGTTCAACGTGACAGCAAATTCGATAGAAAACATTGGGGTTTTTGAAAGGAATTCTTAAATGGGTTTGTCTTCATTTATATAGAACCTCAGAGTATCAATACAGAAAATTCTTTCTAACAGAATGCCCATTACACTAGCTACAACCTGATCAAAGTGGATAGTTTTCATATTAATATGATCCGAAGGTACATTACAAGGGCAATGACTCCGTTTAACAGCCTGATTTCCCAAGAGAGAGCCAGAGTAGTCAGTCGGTACCACTAATCTACCAAGTCGCCCGGTTAAGTGTACACAGGTGACTCACCTACAGATGCGCAAAAGTATCACCAGCAATTTCGGTGGCTCTTAGAAAATTTGTAGAGAACTCGGTTGCTGATATCATTCGAAGTCAGGTCTCCTTCCAGGAAATATTTGGCCACTTGGTCGGCTTACATAGACTTAGATTTTCTTGAGCTTAAGTAGAATTAGTCTGTGTTCTGTGTACATTTTCATAGGGCTTTAGGCTTATTTATGGTATATTTATCAATCGAAATCGACATCAAATAAGTTCAAGGCTAAGCTAAGAGCGTTCGCACAGTACCAGTAAGGTAGTAAAGTAAACTTAAGATAAATAAGCATATCAGCAATTTTGTCTAGTCTCTAAGAAGTTCTTTTGCATAAATAATAATGCATTTAAAACAAAATCTGAACTTAATTTATGAAGAGGGGAACACCCTGTGTTGATATGCAGCTAATAACAGATGTCAATGGCAACAAACAAAAATAAACACAACAGTATTACACCAAAGCGACGACGACATGGATTCATCTGAAGGACCACTTTTTAAAGATACTGTCCGCACGTGGAAAGGTAAATAGTTTCTTTAATTTAATTCTTTAATAGTTTCTTTAATTAATATAGGTGCACTATAATTTGAAATGCTTTTTCAGTATCAGACGATGAGAGCCTCATCTCCCACATAAAGCAAAATCCAACTCTGTGGGACTCGACCAGGACGGACTTTAGGAACAATGCCAAGAAGCGGTGTATATATGTACACATTGCGAAATACTATCCCCACAGCAGTCCGAGTCAAATAGAAAAACGATTCTTCAGGCTTAAGGAAAAGTTGCGCAGAGAAAAGAAAAAGGAGGATGAACACAAAAGGTCGGGATCTACCGCAAAATACAAGAAGTGGCACTTGCTGTCGAAACTGAAATTCCTCCAAATGACAATGTCGCCGTGGAAGACAAGTAGAGTTGATACGTGCATGTCATCAGATGAAGATACCAGCTTTTCGCCGTTGAAAGACATTAAACTATCTCCGACATATGTGGCACCATCGCCATCAGTGGACACCCAATGCACTGCAGATAGTCTTTTGAGCCGCGGTTCCTCAAGAGCTGTGAGTGAGACCTTTATGGATCAGGCTACGGATACGTTGAGGCAAATCAGCGAGAATTTGGAAAGTATTGCTGCGCAATCGAATGTGGTGAAACCGAACCATTTTAAAGTGTTTGAGTACTTGGCTCAAGAGTGCTCCGAAATGGAACCCTTAGTTAGAAATATATTTGTTAGAGATGTCTTGGAGCTGTTTTGGAAATACAAATTGGACTAGAATAGAAATTTTGTTTTTGCGGAGTTATTTTTGCAGAGAAAAAAGGTTTGTATGAACACTACACGACGACTTTAAGAAAATGTAATTTTGGATATATCCGGGTGCTCTTAGTTTTTAAGGGTTCAACGAAAAGACCTCCTCGAACCTTTAACTTCTTTATAGATGAAGCTAAGGACATCTGATGCGAGAAGAATATTTCCAACGGCCAACTTTTTGGATCGATTTGGATCCTCAAAGAATCCAAAGAAGAGACGAGTTCGCCAAACTGCACGTAAAGAGATCATTGGCATTTTGGAAAAAAAGTTCTTCGGAGCAACGAATCCAAGTTGAATTTGATTGGATGCGATGAAAAAATGCATGTGAGACGTCCTCCAAAAAAACGATTGGATTCAAAAACATGGAGGAGGAAACGCGATGGTCTTTGGTGCATTTAGTTGGTCCGGTGTTGGTCCATTAGTGGGTCAAATTGATCAACACACGTGCAAATGGAACCCTATTGTTTTGAAAATTGCCAGTGACTTGCGTTTTCCAGCACGACAAAGATCCTAAGCATACTTCACGGAATTTGAACCAATAGACTGCTGATAGAAAAATTGGGCCGACGTTGAAAGTGGACTAAAAGCCAAAAAATCTGGAATACTAATGAGGAGTTCTGGAAGAATTTACCACAATTAAGAAGCCGCAACTTTGTGGAGAGTATTCAGCGAAGATTAACTGATGTTCTAAAAAATAAAGGCTATCCAACTAAATATTAATGAAAGTATATCTTGCTCTAAACTAATATGAAGACATCGTTTCTAGTTCTGTGTCCACCACTGCGTTAATACTAACTTGGCCATTGTGTATTCCTTTCGCTCTTCTGAAGCCAGCAAAAACGTTCACTTTGGAGAGTTGATGGCTTTGTCGAAATTTGTGAAAAACACCCCTCCTGTGGATATCCGGAGAATTTCGGGACATGAAGTTTGTAGGGACCCTTTGCGCTGTCAGATCGTCTTATGACATATGACACACTGTGTTGGAAGACCAGTTCACTACCCAGACCATCGAAATGGTTTGGAAACGAACGAGTGTTTTAGAGTCTTGATCACGAATTTGTGATGTCCATTGTTGGTGAAAATGACATGAGTGGCTACTAGTTTCAGCAGGACGGCGACATGCGACATGACTGGCCACGCAGATCAACCGATTTAAGGCCACAAGGCTTTTATTTGTGGGGTTATTTGAAGTCAAATGTAGACGCGAATAAGCCAATGATTTAAGCTGGATCAAAATCAAGCATACGACGTGAAAACGAAGAAAAAAAAAATGCCAAAAGAGCACATTTCAGAAGGCAGCTGGAGCAAATCTCCTTCGACTAAAATGAATAATTATTCATATAAACAATTTTCTAAAAGAAATACTTCCACTTTAAATGCAAAAACTCTTAAAATAATTAAACCAGCGTTTTAAAAAAAGTAATTTCAATAATTTATATTTATAAGCATCCGCACCACCTTGCCGACTACATAATTTTGTTGTAGCTCGCTTCAGTTGGCTGCCCTGATTTGCGTTTGCTGTCACAACGAGACTAATCGCCCGGTGTTTTCATCAGCTTCGGCGAGTTTGTCGCATTCGATTTTTTATTTCCTTCTGGCAAAGAAATTTGTGTGCGCACAAATAAACAAACGAATTCACAATTCCGATCCCAAACGAAGTAGTTTCACGCAGAATGGCCAATGTCGAGTCCATGATTGTTGAAGAGAAGCCGCCTCCAATCAAACAAGTCGATCGAGAAAAAGTAAGCAATGCCCTGAAATCCACAAATAAATCAGTAGATTGATTTTTTGTTTTATGTCCACAGACATGTCCGCTGCTCCTTCGAGTCTTTTGCTCCACTGGACGTCATCACTCAGTCTCAGAATACATGTACGGTAATGTTCCTTCGAACGAGCTGCAGATCTACACCTGGCAGGATGCAACCTTACATGAGCTGACCTCACTTGTGCGTGATGTGAATCCGGACACGCGCAAAAAAGGCACTTACTTTGACTTTGCCGTCGTCTATCCCGAGTATCGCAGTCATACCTTCCGTATGCGTGAAATTGGGGTAACCTGCTCCGGCCAGAAGGGAGCCGACGACAATAAAACACTTGCGCAAGCGAAATTCTGCATTGGCGACTTTTTGGACATTTCCATCACTCCGCCGAATCGTTTGCCGCCAATGAGACGCCAGCGACCCTACTGACCAGGCGAATCGACATCCACATAGGCCATAAGAAGGTTTTCCATTAATTTTTTTTTTTTTTTTATTTTATTTACAAAGAAACAGAACAAAGAACTGGACTCATAAATTAAAAAGAAAATAATAAAAAAAGGGATTTAAATCCAAACAAAAAAATAATAGAATTTTTCTTAATCTAGTGGTGGTGGGGGGTGGAGCTCCCTCGTGTCTAGTTTCTATAGTACTGCTGTGACTGAGGCTGCTGTAGCACTGCTCCGGGTCGCTTTGACTTCTTTTTGCCCATCAGGGAGAGGTCGATCTCGAGACCGTTCGGAAGGACAGCCTTGTTTTGTTCGTAGTTGATGAAACCGTTTCTTTCGGCGTCTTCACCTTCGGGCGAACGATTATTGGGATCACACTTGATGCCAGTCTCGTAATGGTATTCGCGTTTGTTGCCATCTGGATCCACGTAGCCGTAGGTGCCCCTAGAAATGAAGGTATCATAAATGGAGAAGCATTGGAATGATGGAAAACTACTTATTTGTCTTAAAGCCGTGTGCCATCTAAAATACGGGCACCGTTTAGAAAAGAAAATAATGATTATGTTGAATTAACGCTGGAATGTGAAGGACTTTGGATTCAATTAGAAAAGTTAACATTAACTCCCATGCTATAAGTTGCACCTGAATAAAAGATTTCCTTTGGTGCTCTTTTGGAATGATATATTAAACGTAACAAGGGTGCAGTATGAAAGAAGATTGGAGTACGGAAAGCATACAGATCTTTCATACCCAGTTAATTTTTGGTAGAAAGTGGGATCTAGATCTGGCGGCATGGTTCTATGCATACAGGGCAAAGTTAAGCTGATTGCTCTCAACTTGGCGAGATGACAGGAATGATCCTTGTCGATGCACTCGTAAAAAAATCTCTTATGAATGGGCTAACGGCAACGGATGTTCGGCCGGATTCATAACGACAAAAAAGAATGAAAAAGGAACACAATCTGCGTAAACTCGTAAACTTCTGGAATGCCAGATACCTGTACACTCCAGGAGGTGCTCATCAACAGGAAAATGTCCTCATGCAGTACAAGGCGGATATCACTGTGATCCAGGGAATACGCTGGACTGCAGAAGAAATTATTAAGAAAAGGGAATGCAATATTTATTATAGCTGTCATAAGCGGTTACGCATGCACACATTACACAAAAATCCGCACAGCAATATGCCGGTCTCTGGCAAAGGAGGCAAAGAAAATGTTGCGAAGGTGGAAAAGCGAGTTCGCAGCCTCCTAGCTCAAGGATATCGAAGAGTCCTGCGATAAACACAAAATATGAGCCTTTTACAAAAAAGCCAAAAGCCTTAAAGCAGTTTTAAGGAAATTGCGAAGTGTTATCTTGTTACTGACCCGCAAGGAATAGTGGATTTATTTAAGCAGCACTTTCGTCAGCTGCTTAAAGAGCATGTAATAGAGAGAGAGGAAGACTGATAGGGAACTAACAACAAAAAGTTTGATCCTACTTCGTGCGCCAACAAGCGTCTAAAATCTTTTTGCACCGTACTTATCCGTACGTACCAGAGCGGCGTCCGGACCGACAAATAGATTATTGACCAAATTTTCACACTGGCAAATCCTGGAAAAGACTAGCGAGTTTCAATCTTTTCGTCGCATACGACAGCAATTATTTAATGCGATGGCCCAATTCGGGATACCGGGAAAATTGATCCAGTTGTGTCGCACCACGCTGAAAAATTCGCGATGCACCGTGCAGTTCGGTTCAAAGACCACTGAATCGTTCGGAGCCTGCACTGGATTTCGGCAACGAAATACTTTGTCGTGTGACTTCTTTTATCTGGTACTCAGACAGATTTTCAAGCAGAAAGAATAACAGAATAAATATCTTGGTTAACGTTGCTATTTCAATATGTCGAAACAACTTGAGTCGAAATTCCTCACTCGAAGGTCAAAATTATGTCGAATCTTGGCTCCTTCCAAAGAAAAATCCTGCGTCGGATTTTCGGATATGCGAGGAAAAGGATTGGAGGAGAAGACATAGCTGCGATCACTATGAGCTGTACAACGATGTGGACATAGTCCAGAAGGACATTGGCTCGTCCACATCGAGCAGACGAACACCAACGCTTCAGTTTAAAGTCTTCGATTCCGACTCTCCTAGTTCGAGAAGAAGAGGAAGACTGAACCTTCGATAACCGAGGAAGCAAGACGGCATGGTAGCAGCGCGCCCGTGACTGTCAAGGATGGAAGGCAGCCTTAGGTCAGGCTCAGATCCTGCATGGGTCGTTGGCCTGAGATGTACATCTCAATGAGACCCAATGAGAAAGAATATAGGTTTCTAAGGCTAAAGACATCTCCAGCCATTGACTCAAAATCATCCTATTTTGAAATGTGTGTCATGTTGAATGATCGAAAGAAAGCATGTCCGACGAATGGATCTTGAAAAAAAGCCCAGGAGCTTCACATCGACACCCACTACCATTTCATCGATTTCAAGGCCGCCTAAGACAGCATCCACGCAGGGACGAGCATGTCTAGTTTGGGCATCCCTGCCAAGGAGAACTCACTCTGCGCCCTAATGTTGACAAAGACTCACAGAGAGGACACGAAAACCCGACGAATTGTTTAGAACGCCACCATAGACGCTTTAACTTTCAGGTAGTTAGTGACTTTGCCTACCAAAGCTGCACTGTAAATACACTAGCGCTGAGATCAAATGAAGAATAACTCTTCTGAATCGCGCTTAGAATTGAGTAGTTAAGCCCTCTCACAGAAGAACTAAAGTATCACTCTATGAGACCCTTATTATACAGCTTCTAATGTATGGTGTAGTAGCATGGGCTCTATTGAATAAAGAATTCTACGTGTGGTCTATGGTCTCGTCTGCATAGATGGTGGGTGGAGGAGAAGATTCAACGACGAACTGTTCGAAGTTTTAAAGCGACCTCAATGATAAAAGTCCACCGGCTGAGATGGCTCAGCTATGTAGAGCGAATGGACACCAATGCCCGGTCAGCCAAGGACCGAGCTGTCTGGAGGAGCTTTTTGGTTGAGGCCCTAGTCCACCCGAACTGTAGTGTGAACTTAAGTAAGTTTGTACAGGCTTCGTTTTATGCATCAAGTTTTGGACGCAAAGCGGGCTTGACATGATACCTGAGCTGCTTCCAGTTTAATATTCCTTCCGACTGCTTATAGATACTAATCAAGACTTTGGCATTCTTACAACCTACTCTAGTCACCTTTCAAGCCTTGCTGCAGCTCCCATCATTCACCTGTCTATACTTACTTAGTAACACAATCAGTTCCAATAAGTTCCTCCTTGAATGAACCGTCGTCGTTCTCATAGCCCCATGTGATGCTGCCATCGGGATTCTCGTCGCGGTACTTCCTCAAAATCTGTGCAACTGGCTTACGTGGACGGTAGTCATCTTGGCTGAGATTATTCTGTTCGATTGGTCGTGGCTGAATTGGCTTTGGCCTTGGTCGTGGTTGCTCGAACTGGGGACGTGGTTCCCGATTGCTGACACGCGTTCTCACTGCAACTTGTTGTGGACGTGGCTGCTGACGTTCAATGGCGAATCGTTGAGTTCCAAAGTCATTTATTGGCTGTTGTGGTCGCGGTTGCGGTTGTGGCTGTGGTGGTTGTGGTGGTGCTGGACGCTCATTGAATCGTGGAGGTTGTGGTTTCTCCTCTTGAGCTGGAGAATCCTGCTGGATGGAATTGGGTTCGTCATAGAAATTTGGTGCCTGTACAGCGTATTGTGGTGGCGATTGTTGCTGTTGTTGCTCTCGAAGCAGGGCTGGAACGAAGGGATCGTTTACTTCTTCTTCGGTTGATTCGGTAACTGGTTTTGGATCGTCGATGATTCGCGGAGCGATTGGTGGAGCAATGGAATTGCTCGTTTGTGGCCGAAGGGCGGGTCGACGCAATCGAATAGCTGGACGATCATTGCGGAATTGTGGACGGGCTGGCAGTGGTAGTGCGCCGGGTATACTGAGTCTGGGAGGGACTGGTCCTTGAGCAGAGACTAGAACTATCGCAGAAACGATGAGGAGCTGAAATGAGAACAAAAAACGAAATGTCAAGAAAAATGTTTCACGATATGAATGAAGGAAAATTAAAAGAAGTCTCGAACTTTCGCTTGTCCTTAAATGTTTCGCAACACTTTCGTTTCTCTTTTGCGTCACTCGAAAGATAACAAAAAAATTTACCCGTCACTTTATTCAATTTTTCCTTCTATCTTAGATGAAAAACGAGTCGTACCGGCTCTTGCCGAACTAAATGGAATGTGGGGCAAATGTGAATGCCTTGTGGTCGTAATTTTGACGTAATTTCCTCACAGATTATCCTCAAAACACTCCAAGCATCGACTTAACCAAGTGAACTTAGGCTACTCTCGATTTCGCATATAACCCACGAACTTGATTTGAATGCAGGGCGGTGCTGCGTAATTCGGATCTCCATAAAGCTTCGTAATAAACTCGTTTTGCATGTTATACTGCCAAATACTCGATCAGTTCTTACATAATCTAAAGCGTACATGGGCTTCCAGTTTCCATGTTTATGGCTTCCACCTCAATAGATTTGGGAGCATTTTTGTTGTTGTTGTTTGTTTTTTTCCCTTCCTGAAGAAATAATTTATGAAACAAGTTTCACCGCATTGCAACATAGACTGGAATGTGCGACCCGTGAACTCTCTCTGCCAAGCCAAAACCAGGTGCTACGCTAAAGCAGCAACGATCTCGGCTGAACTAAACCACAATCTGATCTGCTTATATCGGTCCTGTGGAATTTTTTCCATGTGATAATCAACCTGTTGGCCTAAATGTTGGACTTCGATTGCAGCAATGTTTTGCACTGAAATTGCGACGGCAGAGTGAGGGACGTGGGCGCTAGGTAGGTGGGGTCCTATCGCATTCTTTTGATTTAGTTTTGGAAAGAGTCTGCTGGTCGAAAATGGAATGTTGCCAATCATTTCGATGCTTAAAGGGCTATTAATAAAAATAGAAGGGTTAAGTTGTATATGCAGTAAGGCAAGGGGTTTGAAAGTAAGGGTTTCTTATTATTCTAATTTCTTTTCGAAGGCCGATAAAAATGATTTTCCAACAGAAATGTTGTACAGAAGAACATTTGAAATGGCTGTTCCCCTATCCTGTGACAAGCAATAAAAATTCATGTTGCAGATGGTTTTAACATTGTTACGTAGGAATAGCAATTCAGAACTAAGATAGTTTGAGAAATAAAAGATATAAATTCAATATTCAAAGTAGTGCCCATCGCTAGCCACACATTTTTCCCATTTTTCTGGCAATTCATGGATACCCGTTCTGAAAAATTTGACCGGTTTGGCTGCAATCCACGAATTGATATATTTTTTGACATCATCGAAATGACGGAAGTGCTGGTCAGCCAGGCCATGTTGCATCGATCGGCAGAGATTCTGGACTATACGGCGAAGTGGGGTAGGACATCCCATTTAATCGTTTCAAGGTAAGTTTTGAAGACATTTGCAACATGTGGCCGAGCATTTTCATGTTGCAAAATAACTTTATCGTGTCTTGCGACCGTTTCCGGCTGTTTTTCCTTCAGTGCTCGGCTCAAACGCATCAATTGTCATCGGTTCCACCAAATGCACAGCATAACCTTCAGGCCATGAATATTCTGAACGGCCGTCGATGTTGAGGCATGTCCGGGGTATCCATACGTTGCCCGACGTTTTGGATTATCGTAATGTACCCATTTTTCATCACCAGTGAATATTCGATGCAAAAAAGACTTCTTTTTGTGACGTTCAAGCAGCATTTCGGACATGCAATCACGAAATCACCATCTTTGAACCGCTTAAACCACCGCTGACACATTCTAACGTCTATAGCCCGTGTAAGCTTCGGTAAGCAATCGATGCGCTTCAGTTGCTTTTTTCTTTAAATGAAAGAAGCATATTAGAACTTCCCGCAAATGTTGTTTTGATGGCACGAATGTAGACATTTAACGGTTTTACAAAAACTTGTGTGCTTTCACTAATGACCAATAACCTAGACTGAAATAATTCGACAATGACATGAAGTTTCTGATTTGACAGCTGTCATGGTCAAAATTCACCTCAGAGTAATAGATATGAAGTTGTCTGCAATAACGACATTTTCAACCGGTAGTCCTATTACTTCCTGGGCTTAAAGAAGCGAGGTTTTGGGCAGCAGAACAAAGGATACCCATTTCCAGAAGCTTACAACTTTTATCATCTCCATAGTGATCCACGTCCATTTGCTTAAAGGGAGGTGGATATTCTGCCTTACACCTGCACAACTGGGTGAGCTTCACTGCTCTTGGTTTGGGCCTTCGTGTGTTATTGCAACGAACAATTGCATGTAGCCAAAGAGGTAATTTTTGTCACCCTCACTAAAGCCAAAAGCATAAACAAATTCGCGAACTTCAACATAACCCTCATCACAGATTGGACTCATAATCAATGAAGGAAAGAGAGGAAAACGTGATGAAGTAGAAACAAACCTAGGATATGTTCACGACTCACGGAAACTAAAACCACCTTCAATGGTTTTTGGTCGTTTAGTTTTCCGCGTGACAAGTATGGACCAACGTTCAGCTGACGTCATCATCGGTACAGAGATGCGGGAAAAACGAGGATGGCAATTGTGACACCTATAACAAGGCACATTTTGATTTTGATTCGTGATCAGAGTCGGCCTTATACACAGAAATTGTGAGCTTCAGGGATTTGTTCGAACGTTAAATAACAATTCGAACTAAGTCTCGATACTTGTCTCATCGGAGGGCATGCTCCAAATCTAGAAAGAGATGGCGCAACTTAAGTCGTCTCCTCAACAAAACCTCATTATCTGACTCCATTCGTAAGAAGCTGTTAATAACTTTCTAAACCTAGTGTTTTAAAACTTCTCAAGAGATCCAATGCCGCCAGGCCGCAAAACACCATTGGTAACACAATCAATATGTAATCAGAGAAGCCGGCTCGGATGTGCAAGAACCTCCTGGTTTGACATTGAATATAGAAAGGGCAGGAGGCATTTTAAGCGACTGCTGCATTGCTGCATAAAACGGAGACAGTTGCATCACAGAAGAAGGGATGGGCTTCGGTTTCTAAGAAGGAAAATAAAAGTGCCAGAGGGCAGTCGGTTAAACAAACATGCTAGGAAGCTGGACCCCGAACCGAAGCCGGTTTGGTTAATTGTCTCGAATTATGTAGCTGATTCCCTTTGGTTTCGAAGAGCTTATACCAGAAAGACACCGAAGTTAGGACTTTGAGCCAACCTAGTGTACGTAATTTGGGTTGGCAAGCCGTGTATTGAGAGGGCACGAGCGATATGTTGGTTGAGGCTCATTTCTACCTTTAACTGACGTACACTTAGCTTTTGCCTAATGCAAAAAAAAATTAAATTGAGTGATAACTACAAATTTTACTGCAACGAGCACTTGCAAAGCTGAGTAATATTTCCTGATCTCTAAAAGACAAACACAACCTTCTGAGCTTCGAGGAAAGTAAGAATGTGGATTCTATGGGAAATCTTTGAAACTTTGCAAAGCCAATGAACCGGACACTAACGCCATAAAATAAATGCTTCCGAGGCTCAACCTCATTTGCCTCGGGATATGCATCTTCTCCAATTAATTTGGCCCCTTTAAGGGTTCAAAGTATCGGCTTTGGGTATCGATGCCAAGTACTTCTTGATATCGAACCGTTGATACTACTCAGCATCGAATACTTTTTAAAAACATAGCTTAAGACTTCGTTTTTATGCTACCTCACTTTTTTGCGCAGCAAAAATAAATCTCTTAATCGAACAATTTTTGTTAACGGAAAATCAAAACTTAAGCTTGGTATGTTTTTAAAACCATTCTTCCTCAGGACGACCTGCTAAAAAAGGTCACTGATTTTATACCTTCAGCTTGAAGCGATTTCTTGCCTGTGTAGTTTTGGCACCGACTTTGGAAAACAATCTTTCTGCTAACAGCAATCATATTTCTGCACCTGTGTTTTGTATGGAATTAGTTACGCAAACAAAAAATGCCCTCGTTGGATTGAAATAATATTGAATATCATATCAAAAAAATCTTAGTGGAAAACCCAGAGAGTAAGAAAATGTCTGATCCATGTGGGCTCAAGTTTTTCATAACTCTTCACCTTCTCATTCTTCTTGGTACTTGAAAATCACCAAGAACAAGTAATTTTCAAGTACTTTCTTCTAAGTACTGCGTACTGCATTACTGCTCAGTACTTTTCACGTACTATTCGTTGAGTGGTCATATCGCATAAATAAAATATTAATGTATGACTTGACACTGTTTATCAAAGCATTGTTGTTGTTCTACAAATGTCAAGATCACTTTGTGATTTAGTGAAAAATACAAGTTTTATCATTGAATTGAAAATTGTCAGCTACATAAAATAATTTTTCCCTACTCAAATATTTGAATTTAAGTTTTTCTTCGGAAGTACTTAAAAATATACCAGCCAGTTTTACAGAACCCATTAAATGTACTGAAAAGAAAGTAATTCGCAAAGTACTTGTACTTGGTGATGTACTTGAACCAAGTATTTTTTACTTTTTTTCAAGTACATGTGCAAGGTACTGGGTATTATAGTACAAATGTACTGCAGTACTTTACAACTCAGCAGTCAAATGTCAAAAGCGTCCCAGGTATTGATATAAACGTGATGGACAGTGTGAGTTTATTAAACAACCGATGAGAAAAAACAAAAAAATAATTACGATACGCAGTGGTACGGAAAACACGGAAAACAGATAACATGTAACAGACGATTCCCCGTAAATTATAATTTGAAATAAGAATAAAGTTACGGTTACGTTTTAAACACTTAAACAACAATACAAGTGACGAATTGGAAGGGTTTTTTGGTCGCAGAACCAAATTTTCCCGAAAATATATTTTTGCAAATCCAGCAACGGTTGAATTTTATTTAGGTAGATACCTTCAACAATTCAATAGTAAATTATCTTTAACAGTTAAGTTGAGCTTAAATTACGCAACAAGTAAATATTTCTAAGCGTACATCGAAAATACTTTTTCAATGAGGCTGCGAGATTCGAATAACTCATTCTTGAATCGAGGTTGAGCCCCAGAGCCCCAAGTATTTGAAGTCGTTGACAACCTTTATTAGAAAACATTTATCATTACAGTTTACTCTACTACAGAAATTGGAAGAGGGAGATAGTTTGTACACTACACTCAGGTACGTGGATGTGCATATTTGCCTCCAGTTTGTGTGCGGATGATAAGTTAAAATACATTATTTTAGTTTTGGAGCTTATAACTTAGTTATGTGTTGCAAACCAGTGCCTCAATAGGATTAGATCCCAATTGATATCCGACACCAGTTCCAAAGGACGGTTCAGGCCACAAGTGATTTAAAATAGGATTTGACCCAAAACAAACCCTTGAGGTACACTCCGATTTAAGAACTAAATAATAATAAGGATAAACCCACGGGAACCAGCGTTTTCCAGTTTTGGTTAACCATATCGAAGGCTTTGGTTATTTCAATAAATGAACCAGCCGTAATTTTTTTCCCATCGAGGTGTGAGATTATTTGAGAATACCTCCGTAGACTTTTTTTTTGAAATCCAAATTGGTCGAGATTAGTTAAGAAACTCACTAGCCTATATTTGATAGGTTTTTCAAAATTTTTGCTGATGGTTGGAAGGAGTGAAATGGGTCTGTAGTTGCCGATGTCTGTAGCAGAACTTTTTTTAAACATTGGTATGACATCTGCGCATTTGAGGTCATCAGGAACGAATCCTGCAAACACACAAATAATTGAAGATATAGACCAAGACAACCACTTTGAAACTTACAATTTTTTAAGGACAAAAATACAGATACCATCAGCACCTATTGAATTCTATTTATTTAAGGTACCAATAACATTTAATATTAAAAGAGGTGTAATGTACGGATAACGAGAACAAGTTAAATGGACTGAACAAGATTTTAAATATAACAGCAGCACGCCTATCAGACAAAACATAGTCATTCCTTTTGCTGACTTAAATTGAGTACGGTAGTAGCTATCAGGACAAATCGAAATCTCCTTTTTATATTTATATTTATATATTTTCTTATACCTCGTTCTCAGACCCAAGTTATCAGGTTCCTTATTGCCTTTTATTCTGAGCTTATTTATTCTTATAGCCTTACTTGAAAAAGAGCCTCGATATCCAAGGTTTAAGTCTTTTTACCATGAAGAACAACCTAAAAAGTGCTTACTGAGAGAATCAATAAAAGCTTTGCAAGTATTAAATGCATCACTAAAAGTGTAAACATTTTCCCAATACTCATAAATAAGCTGATTTTTAAGCTTCCTGAAGTTTATTTTCATTGTTCTTTGAGGAGATTCCGAAGATTAAAATTCTTCTCTATTTGATATATTTACTAAGAGTCCCGTCAGAGAGTGATTACTCGCACCCAAAACGTCCATAAATATGGTCTAGGGAACTACACGAAACAGTCCTTATCAGATACCTACTCTGTATAGAGAGTATCGTTCGAACCCTAGTCCCGGCTCTCTCTTTTCATATCTGCCAAATAGATTTTTCCAAGTTATTCTTCCTCTTGGTGCATTGCCTCCCGTTCTCATGTCCAAAGCCTTTTTCTGACTTAGTCATCCGGTATTAATCTCCAAACCTTTTTATATAAATACAAGAAATTGCAAGTATATGCGTTGAGCTCTAAATTTTAGCTTCTCTTGTTTTCGTCTGATTTCTCTAACTATTATCGATTTACTGAAGCTTCCTTAACTGGAGCTCTTTTACGTGCTTTCTAAAACTATACAATTGTGTTTGGACTCGTACTGAAAGAAATGACATGACGAATATGACAAACGCTCTTAGTGAATATAGCGTGTGAGCGAATAAGTTCGAAAAACCGTCAAAAAACTATCGACTTGTCCCAGGATTATGCTAAAATAGTTTTTATTTTGAAAGCTGTCGTTAACTTTAAACGCAGTTCTGATAAATTCTACAAAAGTTCAGTCACCAACAAGCCAATAAATCAAATACAACCTCATGAAGCTTAGCCACAAAGTAAAAATATTTGGGTCAATTGTTAAATATTGCTTAAAATTCTAAAGCCTCACTGATTGACAATTTTTTATGACTTGAGGCTATGTTACTTTTGGCCTCAAGTCATAAATGACATCACAAATTTAATAGTTAAAAAATGATGTGTGTGTGGTGTCGGCATCTTAACTGATTCAAAAAGATTAAAATTTTGTCCAACATAAATCGTACCTGTGTAGACATGTTTAAAATTTACAACTTCCTCTTTAACTCCGGCTTTGTATCTTTCAATCAAGTCTATTAGATGACAAGGAATAAGATTACACCAAACAACAATTTTACCGGTGACTACCAACATCTGTCTACAAGCTGTCTTTGTCACATTCTTACGGCTCCATTCCTCCATAGCGATGCAACCTCATTTGTGTTGGTTGCAATTAATTCGAAACCACAATACCAACATTAACGGTAGCTAGCGATTGAATACGACTTCACAAAGATGCAAGCAATCACAGCCTTTTTAGATGTGTTTTTTTTTGCGGTGACACATATGAAGCCAACCGCCCACCGAAGACAATCCACAAGCAGCCACAAAGCCTTAAGTTAGACGAAAGAAAACCGAGTTCAATTGCAAATCGGAGCAATTATGAAATCGTAACGTAGTCACAACATCAAGGTCGACGACTTCAATCCAAGCTGGACTTGGCAAGCTGGATTTTGCTGCGCCATACTTGGTGGTGACAGAGCAACAGAGGGACAACAACTCACTCTAATGGAGTGAACTTAAATTGCCAAGTTTTTATTTACGAGTACTTGGATAGGAAAATAAAGCAGGTTGAAAGAAAACAGTCGCGATTGGAATGGAATGCATTTTAGCGGTGGACTTGTAGTGATGGATTCAACTGGAATGTGGCTTGGAGAGTTGGAAAAAATGTGCTGATGTCAGGGACAAAAAAAAACCATGTATACACCCTGTGAGCTTGAAAGTTAAGAGGAAGCAGTTTTACTATATTTAAAATGATAGAGAGAAAGAAGGGTGTATTGGAATAAAGATCAAAAGCAGGCTTGGTTCTAGTTGGAGCTATTGGTCCACATTACAACAAAGCTCACACTTCCGTGAAGATTAACCTTTGAGCCGGAAAAGGCACTTTTGACGATCATAAAGATAACCGCTTTGGGATTTGATAAAATTGACTCCAAATGTTGGCCAAAAGAAAGTGAAGGGATTGGGACTTTATTACAAATACTGGGAGGTAGTCGTACTGAGAATTGAGCAAAAAATTAAAACAAACAATTGACCTACCATGATTTTTCCGATTTTGTGCAAGAATTGACGAAAGCAGTGGCGGTAAGGTATATGGTAGGCTGTTTGATGGTTTCTTTTTGAAGAGCCTAGACAAAAACACTGTTCAATATTTCTCAGCGATTGTTCAAATGAATGGTTTGGTAGAACGCTAACCTATCAACCCTTAATTTGAATACATTTTCAACGGTCTTGGCGCCTTTTTCAAAGTCAGCTTGATTCCCGAAATTTTTAATTTTTTTTTATATGTTTTATTCTTACGAGCTTTCTACGGACTATGAATATTCTTTAGATGCATCGTGCATAGAGCCAAAGACATTTGTATCATTCCATGAATTGAGTCCGGATACGAACGGAGAACATGATATTTAGTTATTCGCATTCATATAATTCGCAGTATTTAATTCTTGGTTATTAACATCAGAACTCTGGTAAATCTTTACAAGAGAGCACAAGAGACACAACACGATCTTGTAATACGAAAATATGAAATTCAATACAATTAAACATACCGCGCCACCGTGCTGGATTGCTCGCAAAGCATTGATCATAAGTGGTCTCATCTTAGCTCCGTGACGGCCAAGCGACAGCTTCAACATGACTGAAGAAATCGATTGTTGGGCAGCTTTTGTGGCATAAAGCCCTATCTGTTTTGGACTATAGCTCGGCCAAGTTCTAATCCCCGCGTACGTTTTTCAAGTCCCAGACGCGGCGGAGAGTTTCTGTGAGTTCCGTTAGCGCATTGGAGCTATCAGTTGTCAGGAGCACCCTATATATGAAGCCTCAACACGATGACTATCCCAAAAGTGGGTAAGAGTATTGACTTGATTAATGTTAGGTTCCAAATTCGATTTTGGAAAGTATTATTAAATATCTTAAATTTTACAAATTCTTTTTGCTCT
Source organism: Orthonevra nobilis (assembly GCA_963555765.1). NCBI lineage: Eukaryota > Metazoa > Arthropoda > Insecta > Diptera > Syrphidae > Orthonevra > Orthonevra nobilis. The sequence continues at coordinate 71,430,392 of OY743227.1, read as the reverse complement.
GCGAAACGTCCTGCATTTCTGTGATATGGACTCCATTGCTGCACGGCAAGATAGACAGTGGAATAGATTTTCAGGAGAAAAATGCGAGGCGAGGAAGATCTTACCTCCGTTGAAGGACCATTTATTTGGAAGCAGTTTGCACGAGATCGAACAAACTAGGAAGCTATTGTGTCTCAGGCAGACTTTTCGCGGGCTGGCTATTCGTTTTGTGAAGTAAGTACACTCAGATTTCAGATTTTAAGGAGACAAGAGCCAATATTAAACAAGCTTTAATATTTAAGAATCAAAGCTGCAACAACTTGTTGATGGAAAACTTCAACCACTCTTCACTATCACTTCGATTCCAATGATTCATTGCGATTTCCTGCTCACACATCACAGATCTCCAGACGTCTTCTATTTTTTTCGATGTCAGGTCAAACACATTTGTCTAATCTTTTTCCGAACTCTTTCTGTATCTGCTTATTGCATCTCATTATACCATGAGGAACTGCATTCATGCATCTACTTCATTAGTCGCCAAAGCAAGTACGAGCCGAGGTGGCTTCGGTTCATCAAAATGAAAGTTTGCCACATTTTTGCATTTTTTCTATTTATTAGGCGAGTATCGTTACGGTCTCGGTCATTGTCTCAAACGAATCAGATACAATTTGCCATTAGGTTAAAATTTAAATGCAAAAGCAATTTCACGGTAAAGTTGTGGTGAGATTGAGTGACACTCTCCTAATGGACGGTTGGAATCGTGATGTCAATATTGATGTGCATTTGAATAATGTTGGAATGGGTACAATGAACCTTTTCTTTTGTTGGTTTTTGCAGTTTACTTTGCTGTTGGAAAGTTTCAACAATGATTTTAAGAAAAACATACAATTTCATGATTGTTTATCTTTTAAACCTTTAAACTGCAACTGATTTTATAAATTTCAAGATGCATAATATTTTTTAAAATCAGTTGCAATTTCCTTTAAAAAGGTCCTCAAAAATGGCAGATTATTCATAAATTTTCAAAGAATGGGAGTTAAATTATCTCAGAGAAAAGAAAAACTGCCGAAAAAGGCAAACAAACAATTTGAACTGCAAAACTTGTGACATTTAAACGTCAAACCTTAAAGACAAGTGTGCGCAGTAGAATTTCGAGTGACATATGACAAAGAACGATTTGACAGATTTGACAGGCTGTATTATTTTTTGAAGATGATGTAATTCCGCATTTACAATCTTTTCGACGATAACTTTTGTCTGTAACTTGGCCTCATAGATCCGTGACTTCGAAAAATCCCCAATAGAGAAATATGGAAAAACCAAGCGATATTGCCGAGCAGTGAAAATTGCCAATCGTGTGAGATTTCGACTTCCTGCTGGACCGCATGCCGTCTAGTTCAAACTCATGAATAAGCGGCAGAAAAATAGACACAGTTACCGTGTTACCCCCGACCTCCTGGAAAACTGAGGCCTCTGAAGTAAAAATGGGATGCACTTTGCAAAAATTTGGGACTTTGGAAAAACTATCACGAACTTTTAATTGAATTTTGAATAATTTTGGAATTCTAGGTAAAACTTAGTGCCGGTTGCGTTTTACGAATGGGACGAGCCGCGTTATGTGTCAGCATTATAAGGGTATTCATAACCCCTTATAAAAAGAACTATCTCTGTGTTCATTTTTAGATGAAGGTTCTCGTTTTGATGGAAGATTTCGATGCATCTACATTTATTATAAACCTTGTATCTTTTACGATAGACTGTAACAATCATTATACTAGTAAAAGTGTAATAAGGATACATTATTATAACGAATGAAGTTAAAAAAAGAGGGGTTATTAAAATACATATAAAAAAAGAGATAAATTTTGATTGAATCGATCAGTATTGTTCAGTCTTCCAATGGCGAAGGGCAGTGCATTCTAGAGACGGGTGGCACGAATGAGAAATTAGCATTCAGTAGTAAAACATAAAAAATCAGGGGTAATAATGGAGGGTGAGCGAGATGGCCGGAATAAATGAATCTTTTCATGATCTGCATGGAGGCTGTCTACTGATTATGATTTTATGCAAATATCTTCCAAGTATCTTCCAAAGTACGGCCTAGAAGTTTTCTTTTCATTGCGGCGCTAGGACTACAGAATATTTGGAATCCATTTGATTAACGAAAGAATTAATGTCTTAACCGTGTGGCGTGAAGTATTGAGATAGTGCTAAATTCCTTAAACAACCATACACTTTACTTATGATTGTCGTAATATGATCATCCCAACTGAGCGTTCGGTTAAACAATATGCCTAAGTTTTTTGCTTTGTCAACGTACTCGATTTCAGAAGTTCCAAGGTATACCTTGGGAAATAATTCGTATCTATTTTATTTTTATGACTAAACATTTCCATTTCAGTGGATTCAAATTTAAGGAATTTCTTACTTCCCAAAGTAAAACCTGCCTGAAGTCCTCATTTAATTGATGAGTTCCTTCTTCAATAAGGCCCAGCTTACAACTTAAATCTATCTGTACGTCATCAGCATGCAAATGTATAGCGCTATTTTGGACCGACAGCGGAAGGTCATTAATGAAGATGGAAAACAACAAAGGACCTAAGATTGACCCTTGAGGGACTCCTGAAAAAACATTTATTAATTCGGATACTTGGTTTTTTTAATACTACGGCTTGCTTCCTTTCTGCAAGATAAGAACATATAAGTTTTACAGCTGTCGGAGAGAAGCAGTACATACTCTCTTGTTTTTCAATCAGCTTTGAGTGGTTTACCATGTCGAAAGCCTTGGAAAAATCTAGCAACGTTAAGAATGTTACCTCGTCGTTGTCAATGGAAATGCGAATATCATCTGCAACTTTTAATTCAAAATCAAATCGCACATCTTTATTTGTACTCAGTATTCGTTAAGGACTACGAAAAAGGAAAAAAAAATTAAGGAAAAACCGATATTGAGATCAGATTTCATGTTCGCTCACCATCCACCTGGGATTGACGTCGCGGTAAAATTCACAAAATTCTTCAAAAACGTCGATATCACTGGAAACATAAATGAGATCAATGTTCGGTTCAGGAATAAAGTGTTCCAGTGGGTCAAGGAAATCACAAAGCTCAGGCCCAGGAGCTCTATTCTTAGATTTAATGTAATATTTTAAAAGAGCAGTCCTTCTGTCTGAATCCGGATTGATTCCTGTGCAGCAGTTTGTGGTTTTCAGTGAATCAATTTCTTCAAGACCTTGGACAAAAAAGGCAACTTGGAGATAGGTTTATATTCAGGTGGAGAACTCCCCGGGCCCTGCTTTTTAAGAATGGGTTTAACTTTTGATAATTTTCCTAGAGATGGAAAAGAGGAAGTCAAAAATAAGTTAAGAATTATCTTCACAAAGCTAGGATGAATTTTATCCAAGCCAACAGCATTTGACTTAACATTCAAATCTAGGCAATGAATTTGAGTTTATCTCACTATAAACCAAGGCAGCAGACAGAGGCGAAGTAGCCGTTGTGGAGTGAAATTGTGCAAAGACATTGTTTAGCTGATCGGGATCTAAGTTACCCAAGTCCGCTATATTTTTCCGGCAGACATTTATTTCGGGCAAATTATTCCAAAACATTTTTGTAGGCAGGCTTCTACCAAACTGATTCAAATTTTAGTAAGTTTTATTTTGGAAATTACCGCATTACGTGAGCCACGAAAAATTACATACAACTCCGGAAATTTGAAACGTTTCTACCTATTGAAGGCTAAGTCGCGCCTATTGCTTGGATCAGAAATCTCCTCTGTAAGCCAAGACACGTTATAATTTTATGTGCCTAGTTTTTCAGTGGATTATGGTTATTGAACAAGGTTAGTATTTAGTTTTTAAGATAACTGACTTGTGAGTCTGAGGAGGTCATTCAATATAATTGCTGCCAATTTACTCTCAGAATATATTCCTCCAATAGGTCATAATTTATATTTTTAAAGTCCCTGTATGAGTACATTTATTCTTGACTACACTTAGATTTTTTAAAGATCGTGAATATTAAGTCATGTTTCGAAAAAGCAGGTGCAGAGAGTTAATCTTATATGATAAAAGTGTTTCAATGTTTTCATTAACCAGGAACAAGTCAAGCAGGTTACTAGATATATGAGTATGCATGCATTAAAAGTGTAGAGTGTAGAGACATTGATTGTTAAATCGATGGGGTTTCAAAAAAACGCGCCTTGCATGAGTAAACTCAAATCTCTCGCAAAATATGAATCCACCTCCTCAATATTTTCCCCCTTTTAACTTGTTTAAATAAGCCTAAAAAACCCAAAATTGCTTTGCGAAAATAAAATTCCAATCCGTCTCTGACAACAGACGCGACAACATCCGTTCCATTGTATCTTCCCCCAAAGCAATTGTCAGCCCAAAATCCACCTCCATCAACTCAGTTTCGTTTCAAATGATAATAAAAACAAAAATCAACTTTTAAAGTCTGCGCTGTTAAAGGGTAACGCAAAACCACGTATCACCAACGTTGTTGCCGCACCCAACAACTGTCATTATGACTAGCGTTGCGCAATCCAAAGTGAAATGTTGAATGCCTGCCAACGCAGTGCCTTTCGATTTGTTATTCTCCATCCGTCATCCATCACACAAGAATGTCAAAAGCCATTATAATCTCCGAGCAATTGGACCAGAATGCCATGCGTGGTGTACCCACAAATCTACTTCTGTTTGGCTGTTGGCACCAGCATCAGATGACACGTCGTCCGGTCGGTTGGCGATGTAACCTTACAACACTGGGAGCGAGCGCTAAAACCCGTTGGCCTTGAGCATTGAACACTTCGTGTCAGCAGTCAAAGCTGCCTTAAGTCGAGCGATATACATAAAAATGAAATGACCAGACACAGACGATCAGCGAATGCCTTGCATTTTCCAGGTGCTATCATGCATGCATCGTGCCATTTCCAAGAGCCATGCTATGCTCTGCCCTGTTAGCTTGTTTATTGAGTATGAAAGTAGCTTATTTTTTGCAAATGTAGATATGCTCGTTGAGTGATCGTAGTAAGCAATGAAAGTTAGGTCGACTTGCCTTGCCTTGAGTTGTTTTTTTTCAACTTTAATATCACTGGAAGTGAATGTGATGAGTTATTATGCCAATGGTCAAGGCACAAAAATACCGATAGTTACACTTAAATATGGTTACTGATCATTTCTCTATAAGGAATTGTTCTAGCGCCTGTAATGTAGACACATTGTGTTTGGAAAGCGTTTTTTCACTCTTTATAGCTTCCTCAAAACGCCTTTAATAGCTTCAGTCAAGTCAATATGGGTACCCGCCGGTCACAAAGAACCCGGATCAAGTCAAATCGATATGGATTTAAGCCTTAAATTCGGTCACATTTGTGACTCCGGCGGATTCCGGTCTACGGCCTCTGGTTCTCCAAAAAAATAAAATCAAACCGAAATAAAATTGTTCCAGTTCTGTCCATTTTCGAGGGACTGACAATTTACTACTGTTTGTAAGCCTGACGATTACGCACAGGAATAGAGTCCACTAATGAGAGGGAAGGGGAGTCCTATGTAGGCGCGACTTGCTGATGAATGCGGTTCTCATCTCAATTATAGGGAAAATTTAATTTAGAAAGTTACTTTCTTTGAGTCCGAATCGGCCTTCCTAATGAAAGGTGAAAGAAAGTAAGTATCGTAAATTGATATTTCCGCTCAGTTAGATAAGGTTTGAGAAGGTTCTGTGAATCGCCGTAGATACCTAAAACCTCTCACTGGTGCCATTATCGAATTAAAGAAGAATACTTATCCCAGGCCGATCTTTTGTCGCCACGGTATATCTCCCGTAACACAGTCGCTTTTGGAAAACTTTATTAAATCGGTGGCTTGATTGAATTGTTTGCCTTTAAAACTGTCGGCGATCATGGGACTTGTGGACGGTATAACCCCGAATTCTTTTCGTCGTACAAATACGTAGATCTATTTTGAAAGGTAAAAATTTGAATGGCTCGACCACATGAAGCGAGTTGACAGCATTTGCTTCAACTAGGAGTGTCTTCAAGTACCATCTTTAGTTACATGAAAATCTAGAAGATCGAAATACTGCTTCAAAATGAATCGCGGAAAATGGCACGTAACCATATCTGAGGCTAAGATCCTGCATGGTTCGATAGATCGATTAGAAAGCAAGGATTTTAACCAACATACCGATAAACAGTATCCGACTCGGTTATAAAGCTTGGAACTAAAGATACACCCGAAACGTGGTGGTATTTCTAAGAGGCTTTTCCAAAAAGATTTTTGTACATTTGGATGACACAGCTTTTTAGCAACAAAATGGAATCCGCTTGGTCTACCTGTCTAACTTATCCCAACCTCTCGACTATGGTAAGTCACTTCAGACTTATTCCTAACGTTAAACTTGTAAGGACCTTTTTGTGAATTCAGTGAAGCAAATCATCTATACTTTTACTAAATATTAAAAAGAGGTAATCTTTGTAAGTTTGTCTGTATGAGGTAATCTTTGAAGCTACCCAACCGATTTCAAAAATTCTTTCACCAAAACTTAAAATGGACCTTCAGAATTAACATAGGCTATAAGTTGTCCCATTTGAATAAAAGTGTCTTTCGTGGCAACCAACTATATTAGTGAATTTCATGAACAAGCTGTAGTTTTTTGCGAATGGTCTCGTAACGGTAAGTGATATTAACTTGCTTTCTATGGAAAAGTTGAAGAACAAAAAAGCTTCTATAAAAAACTCCGCGATGTTATATCTCAATATCGTAAATAATCAAAAATAAAAATCAATCTTACAGGGTAATTTAAATAGGAAATGTTAAATTCTCATAAAATTAACTTTACTTATCGTTGAGTTAATTTAAGGTCGATAAAAATTGCTTTTTAGACAACGTTGTTTTGACAAATAGTACGATTTTGTGTCAGCGGACGGGGAATAGATATTTTTGATTTTTAAAACTTTTCTAAGTACAAAAAATCTTCTCGGTCAAAGTCACGAGGAACTGCTGGTCCCAAATAATTCAGTCATCTAGTAAACGGACACAAAGTAAGAAATTGCCTTGAAATTCATAAGCTTAGAGACCAGTTGCTTTGAGGACGAAAGGCAAGGCTTGCAATTTAATTTGTTTAAAAAAGGTATTGTTGCAATAGGTGTTCAATTGCATAGAAGTTGGTAAACTAAAAATAGTCAAACTCACTGCGGTGTTTTCAAGCGGAGGCTTACAGAAAAGTAATCTTCTTACCTCGAAGATATAAGTCCTGCCGCCCAGAGTCAAGCCGCCCATTAATCCGGACGCATTTTTAAATCAAAGACTGTGGACTGTAGACATCGTTTAACATGACGTCAAGCTTTACCGGATTCCTGGATAAACCAATGTCAAACAATGCAAAGCAGCGAACGACTTGATTTTAGGAAGGCTACGTTTTGATAATCTTAAGGAAAAAAGTAGGCCAATGCCTGATCTCAGCATCAAAAAGTAAATCATTGGACTAAAATGCTTTTCTCAGAAGCTTAGTCACCATTGTCAAACTTGTTGCGCAAATTTATCTCAATGTCACTTACTCCAAAAGTTTGCACTAAAATTTAAGAAATCCGAACCACAGTCTGACAAACATGGCTTACATTTGTTTGTTAAAGAAGCCAAAAGGCATTTAATTGCGCATTCAGTCTTCTGACCTTCAGTCGCTCAATCAAAGATACCGCCAGCAGTCTATTTTGAAATAGCATTTATTATTCAATTTTATCTGGTTTATTTAAGTAAACAATCGCATTTATATGTTTTTTTTTACACAAAACAAAAATATCAACGATGAAGTAAGGCCCTAAAACTAATCATTGATTTCTCTGAAGATTATAATCATTTGTTAAAAACAAGTCGTATATTTTTGGGAATAAAGAAAAACTAATAGAAAGCCATACTCGTACATTCACCGCAACTAATTAAATGAAAGTAAAATACAGGCCCAACAAGTATCCATTGGTGACACCATCAAAAAAGTCAAGGCCACATCGTAATTGACCGCTTTTACAAATTATCGCCAAACTTTTCACGTTTCTTGGGCCGGCATTCAAGTCCAATTATGCGATCGCCAATTTGTGGAATTACCGTGATTTTCAATGAAATATTTCCAAGTTGTTACAACATCCATTCTGTTGCTAATGATTTGTGTTTCACGAAATACTTACTGTTAGGGAAATCGTTTCCAATTATTGTTGAAGAGAGAAGCGAATGAAGATCATCTGAATTGTTGGCATTTAAAAGACTGATCGATCAATTTTTGTTTGAAATTGAGGATGACCCCTTTTTATGGCGACTAAGAAGAAATATTGAAGCTCGTTATGAATGGCGGAAACGTAAGCAACTCCTGTTTCGTAGACGCACTAACGGAAGAACCAAGCCTCGAATAAGGATGTACGAGTATTTGTTGTTGACGATTCGCGAAAGCGAAGAAAGGACAATGATTTCCTCATCTGCACATTTAATGCCACAGAGAGGACCTCAATACCATCATAAAGATGGGAACGAATGGTCCGGGCTAAAAGATGATGAGCCGTCTTTTAAGGGCAAAAGCAGCGCACAGTCAAATGTGGATTCGTAAACAGATGCAGACTTACGCAAGAAGTCTTGTTCGGTAACGATCCGCTTTAAGTCACTTAAATCACTCTCATCGATGGGCATGCTCCAGCTGAAGAAAAGGATGGAGCAACGAGTACGATTCTTCAATAGATTTTCGGGATTTGAACTTGAAGACTGGCAAATCTCCATTAATAGGAAAGTAGCTGAGGCTGAAAAAGCTTCGTTCTTCACGTTTTCCAGATCACCAAACCACATATCAGATTGACAATGTTTTGATCGATTGTCTTGCGACTTGGCTACACTGATGAAATGGACACTGGCTCCAAGACCGTCTTCGAATACCAGTCACCAATAAGAGGAAAGACAAAACTTCTGATTCAATGATTAACCAAGCGCAGAGGCCAGGGAACTTTATCTTAATAACTGGAGGCAGCGGTATTGTGATCGTTGGGATCACAGATTTAGTCTAACCTGATAAGTGAGTTTTACGCCCATGCGGATCACAGTCCTGATCCTTTGTAGCTTGAGACTACTTTCTGAGGGTGACTGAGGTTCTTTTATTTCATAAGCAATATTTTAAATCCTTGTTCTAGAGATCCGGACGTACTGATGAGTCAACAGTGACTTGGATAAATACTAAGTTGCAACAAAGATTTGAATGAAGATTTCTCGTAGTCCATGAAGAGGTTCAACATCGCTTGGCCATAAATAACTTTGAAGAGTGCAGTGTTCAATACCGAGAGCAAAGATGAAATTTTCTAAAGAGGGTCAGATGAGACTATGTCGGGTTCCAAGGGAAGGCGACTGAAGGAATAGAAGTCTTCTTAACATCACCTTTGAGATATTTACTGCCAAACTATCTGAACGTCTCAAGCTGTTCGTCAATACTCTTTCATTTCACTGCGGTTTAAGGCCAGGAAAGTCCACAGTGGAATAAATCTTCATATTGCGGCGGATCTTGGAAAAAGAAGGGATACTCAAAAATTCAGGTGACTTTCGGTCCTGTTAATAGGCGACATGTGGAGGAGAAGGTTTAGCCAAGAGATGTTGGGGCCTTACAGCGATATGGATCTAGTCAGAAGATTCCGGAGGATAAAATGATCAGGTGAGTAGAGCATGAATGGTGGAACATCAATAACCCAACGACTCTACGAATTGACGCAAGGTGGACACGACGGTGTACGCCACAGCTAGTTAGCCCAGATACTCCAGAAGTGTAGCATTGTTGACGGTAATTTTGTTGTGATATTATCTATGCGTTGTTGGCTCGAGGCATAGAGATTGAATGTTATGAATTTTCTTCGTGAAAAATGCACAACGCATTCAAACATTTAAGGCCAGATTTCTTGCAAAGATGTTGGAAGTCGATCCTGGGCTTCATAGACAAGTTTTCAGGTTCATCGTTTTTATAAAACTCTTGTTTATTAGTTAAGTAATAATTTACTACTTCTTTTATAAGAAGCGTTGCCGGAATACAAAAATTATTGATCTGAATTGACACTCTGAAGTCATTACTATTCATTCGATATTCTTAGCATCTTGAGTAAACTTCTCGTTCAAGATCGGGTAATTTGTGGAATCGAGATCGAGAAACGATCTGCATTCGTCAATTTTTTAAATGAATGCAAGTGGCAGCAGTGGAAAGTGGAAAAGCTTTACAATTCACAACCAGCGAACGAAGAAGACTACGCGCCAGAAGAAATCAAGGGCGATTTACTCCGACCACAAAACATGTAAAAGGTGTTAGAAAAGGCCCAAAAATTATGAGTCTTGGGTAACAACAGATTTCAACATGGTGTTTGGAAGTGATCGGTTCAAGTCTGGGGTATTTGGATCAAACCCGAAAAGTTTCTGATAGCCATAGCGCTGAGGATCCTTCCGCCAAGCGTGGAGTTGGTATCTCTGACTTTCAAACATCGTGGTAGTGGCATATATTTGCTTTAATCCAACGAACTCCGTATGCATTGCTACGAGCCAGTAGAAAGCCGCTTCACAAAATCTTCACACAGGCTCGTGTCGGAATGGAAGGCCGCATAGTCAGAGCGCATGGTCTTGACAACTTGAAGCAGTATGAAAAGAGTGGAAGGGTGGTATCTCTGCTGGAGAAGCTATTCAGAGATCGTGAATTAAGTTAGCAAGAAGCTCGCGTGGATATCCTTGAACGCCAATCGTTGAAGTATTTATTAGCTTCAATTGAATCATACGTCATAAATAAAAAGAAAAAAATAGGGTCTGGAAGAGACATCACAGACGGGATCTTGCTCTCAATAATCTAAGCAAGTAATTGCGTTTTCAACGGGTACTGCAAACTTCATTTCCGAACCACAGATTAATTAAATTCTATACATTTTATTTTAAAATCAAATTTAAAATTCGATGGAAATTAAATGCTAAAAATAAAGTGCGACCATGAGCCACTTAACAACTTTTCAGCTGTTTAGTAGTTGTAAATGTCAGTCAATTGCGACTCAAACTGCAAAATGCATCAGCAAGCAATAACGCACAAAATAAAGCTAAATTTTTAACTGAAGTTCAAAAGTGTAGATTAAAAGTTGTTTGCAACTCGTTAAAAAAATAAATTACAGCTTCCAGCAAAGCCAAGCAATCACCAACATGGACAAGGACACTTAAACAAGTTTCATTTGCAAACATTTGCGCAAACGCATAAACATGGTTCAGCATTATTTGCGAACTAGCCCCCCTTCCATAACGGTCATGCGGATTTAAATTCAAACAAAATTCGTTTGATCGTTGGATTTTGAGTGAGGTACGCTTCACTGCATTACGCCATAAAGCCGATTTACGGATGTATTTCGCTTTTGTATCGATAAACGAACGAATTGGATGGAAAAACAACTTTACCGATTGCCGTCTAACACTTTTTATTAGTTTTCTTCAATTTTATTTTACGAGGAAATTAATTTGGATCATGAAGCCCGAGTTATGCAAAGTATCTGATCCACATTATCTCGTCACGAATGCGGTAGTCCACTCGACACCAGTGCAACAATTATGCCACAGAATTAAATCACTTGTTATTGTTGTATTTGGTTCAAGCGACATTTATTTCATAACTTCGCCTCCAGATAGATCCTAATCACAAAATAACGATTACGAAGTCATAACCGCGCGCGCTATTCGATCGATACTGGCTCGATGACTCAATCGAATTGTTACAAACTTTGAATCTGTCATAGTGACATATTTCTTGAAAACACTTACCGTGATTCGTAGAAGGTTCATGGTAATCCTTTGTGGTTTATTATCCTTTAATCCTCTGTTATGGTTTATCAATTGAACTCACTCGACGACCACTGTAATTTTATGTCGTTCTTTGTCACTTGTAAAAAGATGCGGTCTTGTCTGCGACCGACTTGGTAAGTACTTCACTGCGTAATGATGTGGGCTGGGTAGCTCTAGTTGGGTTTTATACTGACATTCCTTCTACTTTTGTTGTTCGCGTACCTGGACGGGAATGGGGGTAAAAAGAGCTTTTGTTGTGTCCATACCGGTAAAACGGCGTGGCTAAGGCTTTCGGGCCACCATCGAAGACTTGGCGATTGGTTCCGAGCCAGAGGTGACATGGTTATTGCTGCGCTCACCGCAGTTTGAATGCAAAAGAGAACAAAACATAAAAAAAAAACTATGAAGTGTGGCGGTGGCAACATGGGGTTTTCCATTCGAATTCGAAAATTGGAATGATCAAGTTTTGTGCGTTTAGAACCTTTTTATAGCGGTATTCGTGTAACCAATCGCCGGTATTTGAATTCTTGTTTACGTAAATGATGTTTATAAAAATTCAGACTGCGAATTGATTTTATTTTTTATGCACTGCTTCCGGGTAAGGGTTTGTTTTACTATCTTGTCGCGTACATCAGCTCATGACATAAACAAGAGTACTCGAAAATAAAGAAGGGGCCAAATAGGTTCAATCGTAGTTTTTTTTTTATAATTCGCACGCTCTTCAAGAGGATGTGAATATTCTTATAATATGTGAAACACAGATCGAGCGGAAGAATAAGGAGAAGAATGAAAGATTATGTAGTGGTTTGAGAAACTCACAACTCAGAAGATTCAACTAAACACCCCGCTGTCGGCATTTTGCCTTCACAGCAGAGCCATCTACCCAAAATCTACACAAACCACTATTTTGACAACATGAATTAGGGAATAAAGCCGATACAACAACCACTACAACAAAAGCATCCATTTGTCAGACTACTATCGCTGGTGAATGTAATAAGAAGTTTGTTTGTAAGAAGTAATCTCCAAAACTACTCAACTAATTTCAATTAAATGTTCACGTAGCCAAAGAGACCCTAGTAGTGATACGACGAAGGTTCATTCTTAAACAAACGATGCAACATGAAATTTTCGAAATGATTATGATCGAAACTTTGTTTTCGAAACAAAAATAAAGACTCATTTCACCAGATTTGTTATCAGTCCGATTTTCGGAAATTAAATTTTTTACATTTCATACAGCCTAACTCGAGAACGAATCAATCATTTAAATTGGCATTATTCGAAGCATGTGTGCATTAAGATCACCTAAAAAGCTTTTGGTTAAATTTTACAGGGTGGATTAAATTTTGTGACGAAAAAACTGTCCAAGAAAGGGACAATTTCAATTATACAAATAAAATCAAATTAGTTTTCCAATAAAAATCAATAAAATTAATATTAATTTGTATAAATATAAATACTGCCGTTCATAAGTTTCCGGACAAATTCATATAATTTTTTTTGTATTCAATTTTATTACCAACAATTTCATCAATTGACTAAGCAAAGTTAGTCATTAACTATAAGGACTAACTAAAAAACTATAACATTGTTAAGTTGATTCCACTTCAAATTTTGATGTGCCCCTTTCTCTTTTCCATGATCCTCATTTTCATGGCAATGCTTGGAAAATTGTTTCGAAAATGTGAATCCTGTTAATGAATTCCATTTCTCATGATTCTGAATGACGTCTATAATACTGACACATGAAAATATCCTCAGAAAATTGTAAAACCCGCAGTTTGATAAAAAAGCATAACTCGTTAATTAAAAACGGGATAAAAAAGCATAACTCGTTAATTAAAAACGGTTGCAAGGTACATCATAACATCCGAAGATTTAGTTTTTTTAACACTGTTTTGGTTTCTAATCACGCACCAAAGTGTAGAACTCTTTCCAGAAAACACATAGAGATTAAAATCTCTCGAAAACGGCCTGGAAACAGCTATCAAATTCTCCAAAGAAAACTTGCCTGAGTGTGATCCTCTTAGAGCCATCTACTTAACAGAGAGAAAAAGATTCTATGCTGAACATTTCGCTAGCTCGGAAGGAAGATCTGTTGGAAATCTCTCGACTTAAACTATACTATATATTTTGGAACCCTTTCTAAATGAACATAAAGGTAAATACGCTATAATATTCCGAGCAATGGTAAATATCTTTCAAAAAAAGCAATCTTACAAATTTGATTAAAGTGCATGGTAATAATTTCGAAAATACGTTGGACAAGGAGTTGACATAATCGATCTTTCGAAATGTATATATCGAAACAAACAAAAAACAGAAGGAAATCCCGGTCCGAATTTTTTGTTTACTAGACTGTGAGTGATTTTTCAGTGATAGCTTAGTGTAAGTTTTAAATAAACGCCTTCTGAGGAAGAGAAAGTTTGCAAAGAAAGTGCAGAGTTCAAAAAAATCAGACAAATTTCAAAATTTTATTTTCAAAAATTATCCAGTTCCAGCTTTGATTGGCTACCAAGCTTTTGATCGTGCTCGTTATTTAGTTTGTGTCACCATGCAATTGGTCTTCGAACTCTTAAAATATGAATTCCTATAAAGAGAGTTAGCTCTTGCAAAATGTTAAACTCTTCAGACTTATGGACATATTATTCCTTAATTGTCTGTCCGTAACGAGTCTTGCCCTTTATTGAAGAGATTGAAAAATAACTGCCAAGCGCGGAAACGGACGCTTAAAATACTCTTAAATCGACACATCTTACCTTCACGTAGAGATGGATGCTATAAGAGGGATGTCTGCGTGTCACTATGTGCCTACAGAAGATTTTTACTAGCTAAGATTTTGGGTCGTTGGACCTATATTTTTTTAAACAGCACGAGATGCTTTCTATGAGACGTGCTATGAAAGCCATGGACAGCCAGCCAGCTTCAAGGGTAACAGACCTCAAACCGAAGCCTGCAAATTTCGAAATGGAAAAATCATAGTAGAATGCTGAGGACAACAATGCAATATTTAACCTTATTTCTTTAAAAGTCACTTGAGAGGACAGCTTAGCTGCTGAAATTTTCAAAGCGGCTTGGCACGGAGTCGGCTTGCACCGACTTATTTGCAACACAAGTTGCCCAATCCTGAAGCAAGGAGTCCATCTAAGCTGCGCAAATTAAAGAGGTATTTATTTCCTCAACATTGCCTATAACATATTTTCTGCCGTATTATGTGAAAGTCTAAAGCCGCCTTCAACAACCTGATAGGTCCATATCAATGTGTGTTTTGACTAAAAAAGAAAGGAGCTCCAAATCTTAAGGTTTTTTTTTTTTTGGTTTCTGTTTCGATCAAAGAGACGAAAATAAGAAGCCATGTCTAGCTCGTCCTTTTGTACAGGATGACGATGGAGAACTCAAATTGCTCCATTAAGAACCGCAAAGAAGTGGTCGACCCACATAATGTCAAACAACGTTTTAGACAAGGTGATGCACTGTCATGTGATTTGTTTAACATCAGGCTTGGAACAATAGGGCAAAAGTCCCGGGTCTACACTTGGGGCATAAGTGTCTTATTTTTTTTGTGCATTTGGCTGCATTTGGTAAGGAAATTAATGATTTTCATAACCCAAACTTAAATTGATGGTTGGGGGAAATGGGATGGGCACGAAAACCAATTTTTCTTTACGGAAATGATAGCAGAAAAGATTTAAGGAACCTTTGAAAGAATAAATTTTCCGTCGGAAGTGCGGTTCTGCGGGGATGAATAGAGGAGAATGTACAACACAACAGAGAATTCTGCGAGCTGAAAAAAAAAATGTAATCTAAGCAGGAGGACAAACATACTATTAAGACTGCAAGTTAATAATTTAACGAAAAAAGAGAGATCCTTCGGTTCACAGATCAAGCAATCGCTTTGTCTTACAAGCTTAGGCTTAAGGGATCAATTGACTGAAAAGTAAGTAAGTAGTAAGATCGGATGATTTACTACATACTTAAACCTGGCACTCGAATTAAAACAATCAAGAAATAACTATGATATAACGTTAGCGCATAAAGCTTCTATTCAAAAAAAGACGAATTTCGGCACTTATTCTAGATATCTGGGATTGATATAACATAGTATGCTTATCAGAAACATGGTTTTAGATGAACATCGCTGATTCTTTGTATAAAGTTGATGGGTTCAAATTTTTATACTTTACTCGAATACTACTCATCATCTGAATTGCAATCTTTTATGCGACGATAATGGTACGCGATCATTTTTTGAAAGATTGACAGTTTTAATTATTTGGCGCGGAAAGGTAGTTCAAATTATCCCCATTGTGATCAAGCCCGCTTCTCGTCAAACACCACCAGAGTTTAGGTCAATTTTGATCCTTCTATTTTTGTCAAAAGTCTTGGAAAAAATAATTCATAGATGCCTATCATCTATCCACTCTAATATAATAAACAGATAATGTGTGTAAATTTGTAAGTATGCGGTAATGTTCGAAACTACTCATACGATTTCAAAATTATGTTTCCATAAAAGACCCTTTCGTGGCGACCAATTATGAATGTTTTTGCTAACACTGCCTCTTCGGAAGGAGATTTTTAATTACTTTCTGTAGAGAAGTTGTAGAACTCAAAAAATGTCTATAAAAAAGTTCTCGATGACACATTTATAAATTTTAAGGTTATTTCACAAATTTTGAATATTTGAATAAAAACATATTTTAAATGAATTTCTATCCGTCAGGGGTTATTTAAATTTTATGTTTTGGGTTGGCAACTAAGTTATTGCGGATTTCACTCATAGATGGCTTTAGTTGAATTTTTAGGTTTACTGACGAAATCGAAATGTCAAACACATTTTGTTATTTGATAGTTGGTACTTCAACTGTCAATCAGTAAACATTTTTTTATCGGTTGTGTACTTTTTGTTTGGCGTCTGTTGAAAAATGAAATATCAAAACAAACATTTACGTCATATTTTGCTTTTTTATTTTTGGAAAGGAAAAAACGCAACGCAAGCTCACAAAAAATTAAGCGCTGTTTATGACGATGAAGCTTCAAAAGCACGGCAGTTTAAGAATTGGTTGGCCAAATTTCGTTCTTGTGATTTTTCACTCAAAGGTGAAACACACTCTGGTCGTCCAGTTGAAGTTGATGACGACCAAATCAAAGCAATAATCGATTCGGATCGTCACATTTAACACATACATGCATTGAAAAACGCTGAAAAAGAAACGTAATGAAAATGATCCGTTTTTAAAACGATTGATAAATGGTGATGAAAAATGGGTTCTTTACAAGAATGTCATTCGGAAAAGATCGTGGAGCAAGCCAGGTGAACTAGCTCAAACAACATCAAAAGCTGATATTCATCAAAAGAAAGTTATGTTGTCAGTTTGATGGGATAACAAAGGAATTGTCTACTTTAACCACCCAACCGAACGATCAATTCAGATGTCTATAGTACATTGAACAACTAACAAAATCGAGCAATGCAGTTGAAGAAAAGCGGCCCGAATTCACAAATCGAAAAGGTGTTGCCATTTTTGACATCTTTGGTCCCTCGGTAAAAATTATTGGAGCTTGGTTGGGATGTTTTGCCACATCCACCATATAGTCCTGACCTTGCACCATCTGATTTCTTTCTATTTCGATATTTGCAAATCTCCTTGAGTGGTAAAAATTTCAATAATAATGATGATGTCAAATCGTACCTGGTTCAGTTTTTTGCTGATAAAAACCAGAAGTTTTATGAACGTGGAATTATGATGCTGCCTGAAAGATGACAAAAGGTCATTGCTCAAAATGGGCAATACATGAAAAAATTGTCTTTTATTTTCTTAAAAAATCCGCAATTACTTAGTTGCCAACCTCATAGATAAAAATTGTTTTTTAAACAACATTATTTGGACAATAAGTACGCTTAAATTTTTCTACATACAAGAAAAGTCGCCTATTGTTGTTTGCGATCTTGAGTAACGATCTTCCACAGAGTGTAAACAGTTTTTTGTTTCTGTTTTATATCTAGGACACATCTAGGGATTTGGTTCAACTCCACTCTTACTCGGGAGCACCACATCCACTCTGATCTGGGAAAATCTGTGGGTGCCTACGCAATCTTTCCTCGTCGGCTTTAAATTGAAGTTAGCAAAAACCTTAATTTTGCCGAAATTTTTTGTAGTCACAGCGCAGAAACTAGAAGGCCGAGATCTCTTGTGAATCGAAGCCTCCTACTTTCAGTTGTAAAGAGCAAGCTGCCTGACATCATCATGTGCGGTCTTACATTTTTTCGTGAGCCAAGTGACTACGGTTCGAGGCTATGGCATTGTTGATCATAGTTTTTTGAAAAAAAACCGAAGATAGCTTGATGGATGCGTCTTCGCCGGATCTCCACAGAGGATTGCGATTTGCCTCCCTTACTACCTCAATGAAATACCTGTCGATGATGATATCTTGTTCCAGCTCTGTCGTTCGACATCAGCATGTCTTCTCCAATCGTCGTGTCAGATTCAGTTATGGCACTTCGGTTCAAGGGATAATGACATTAAGCTTAGTAAAACAGTCCCGATGTTCCCCGTGTTTTAATAAATTAATAAATATTATAAAAGCAACCAATCATCAATGGATTCCCAATTGACAATTGAAGTCTAATATTTACATTCACTCACAGTTTCCAGAAAAAGGAAGTATCTTTCTGTGCAAGATGAAAAATCCGTAGTTTTCAAGGTTTCTATGTCGGAGCAAACGACTGCAGAGCGAATCTTTTTCTTTGCCCAATCTATGCATCAAAACAAAACTGCCCGCTCTTAATTTTCACACGTTTCTGGCACACAAATTCAAGCAAGGACGTTACACTTAAGCCACATTATGAAACACTCAACATTTTTTGGACGACAAAATATGAATTAAAGATCATATGGAAATTCATGACCCACAATTACACAAAATGCTAAAAAAAATCATACTCTTAAGCCACAATCGACTTGACGCCGGTAATTTTAAAAATTCATCTTTTATCGATGTGACGGGCTTACTTATCATCTGTCAAATGACATCATCTTCATTCGACAGGACTGTTCCATAAAAGCGATAAAAAGTTGGACAGGAGCATGTAATTGGCAGCGCGTGAATGAAATAACAAATTTCAGATTTGAGCCCATTCATTGCTGCATGATCTTCATGTTCGATCTGAGACTGGGAGTGAAACGACTCCACACCGAACGAAACCAAACAAAAGAAAGTCCCAAGGCCCAAAGCCCATTCCAACGTGACATTTATCGTGTTAGTTGCTTTGCGTCTTTCACTTTCTCGTCGCAGTTCTTCGTTGTCTTTGGTTTCCTCTTTATGAAATTAGAAACCCAGGCACGGAATTGGAATTTATTGTGATTCGGTTCTAATTTGTTGATTGATTCTGTTGAAACCGATAAAAACCTCAAATCGTGACTTCGTTGTTAGGTAAGCAGATAAGCCTCCTCCTCTAGCTCACATGCATTTTTCAAATCATAACCGACGATTTGCGAAAGGTACAAATCTCGAATTTTTTATTTGTAATCAAAAATAAACTTAAAAGCTCAACCGTTTTTGGCTTTATTTCAAGTTTTGAACCGTTTGGTTTGTGTCTATAGTTTGTCTCAAAGTTTTTCATTTTGAGAAAAAAAGCTATACAAATGCGGTTTATGGCAAAATGGTAAAAAGCGTTGAATTTGAAAATCAGAGAAAAAATGAGCGCATTCCCAAAGTTGCGTTTCATTTGGCCTAACCAGCTGCAGTGCTACTGACTTGTCGATTTATTTGCTGTCAAGTTCTGGAATCAAATCAGCTCGGAGCGTCTATTGACAACCGGGTATAAGACTTTTGTCATTAAGTTAACTTTGTTGAAAGTTCTGGCAACGTTAAGTTTATTCTCGAGCGTGATTTCCATGCACTTACAATCGTTACTCCATTCGATGTCAACAGAGTTAGGTTTTTGCTTACCATTTGGGTAGTTTTGGTTGGGTTAGTTTTGAGTTTCAAGCGGATGCAATATTTTTGAATCTCATCTAGTGACTTTTGTAAAATTCGAACGATGTAATTTGGCGGTTCACTGGAAAACAAAATGGCAGTGTCGTCTGCAAATAGTGCTTAATTTGGATCTGTGAAAATTCCTGTAATATCAGACGTTAACATATTGAATAGGATGGGACCAAGTACAGAGCCTTGCGGCAAGCCGGGTGGTAATTCCAAAAGGGAGGAGATATTTCCGATAGAAATGGTAAAAAATCTGTTTAACAAAAAGCTCTTGACTGATTTGATTAGATAGTTTGGAAATCTTTAGTTGAGCATTTTATGCAACAGTGCCATGTGCCAAATCGTGTCAAATGCTTTTTCGATCAACTTGTAAAATCAGAACAGAATTAGCTTTTGTAAAAGGTCTAATACAAGCATTGCATTTTTTTCATGATTTTTGTTACCTTTCAAAACGGTTTGGAGCCTTTAGTAAAGTTAGATAGTAGAGAAGTCCAACTTTTTATAACGAACTTCCTTTTTATTAATTTTATTTAGCATTTCAGGTTCAAATTTTAATGTTGGCTCTCTATATCTGGTCCTATTTCTTCTCATACTAAACGCAATTTTCGAAATGGAAGCATCAGCAGATATGATGAAAAACTATATAAAACTTAACGTTTCGTCGACATAGTTTCAAAAAATCTCTATGAAATTTGATTACCCTTTGAACTGTCCAACTGTCTAGGGAAGAAGGCGGAAAAGAAAGCCAACTTCATATAAATCTCCCAAATGTATTTCAATGCCCATAGCTTCAATAAAGTTTAGCTTAGGGATTTTAATAAAATTGTGTTTGATTTGTTTAATTATAACTACAGCAACACCAATACTGCTTCTGTAAGGTCTGTCAACCCAATGACGCACAAAGACTTTATGACCAAATTTATTTTTTTCATTTAAACCAGTTTCGGTTACAAGCGCTTTGTCAATTTTATTATTGTTCAAAAATCAAAAAATTCTATGGATTTATTGCGAATGCCCCTTCAATTCCAATTCAAAATGTTTATGTTTCACAAAAGTAAATTATTCGCTTTGAGGATAGTGATCGGGACCTTAGTTTTCTAGGTATTTACAATGTTACTATTTTTTACCTGATCGATTTCGTCATCATCACACAATGTCTGTAAGGGCGCGAAATAGTTCGTAGAATTGTGATTTGATCAATACATTTCACTCATGAATTCATCCCCCTTTACAGACACTACGTATTTTCATAGTTAAATTTTTTTGGCTTGCTCAGAATAAGCCAAGTCCAGTCCAATTATTGATAACGCACGTGTCTCGGGAAAAAGAAGAATTGTGGTTACGATCATAACTTGGTGCTGGATCATCGAAATTTTGATTTTTCACTTTTTTGGAACACTTTGAAGGGCAAAACGCGATTTTTTTGCATAAAAATTCGGCTTATTTATAAATAAAAAATATTATTTAATTTGAAAAAAACTCTCGAGCGCTACGCCGTTAATTATGTTTATAAATGGTGTTAAAAATTTTAAAAGGATCGGTGCAGTTGTTTCAAAGTTATGCGAGACGTCGACTTTGTAAATGTGAGTTCTGGGGAAAACGCTTTAAAGTTTCGAAAACTAAAAAATCTGCTATAAAACATTCATCCGACTGGTAACTTCGTCAATTTCCCTCCAATGGACTTGAAATTTTGACACAATATTCTTAATATTGTGCATTCAATTAAAAAATAAAAAAAAATGCAAAATAAATTTGCAAAAGTTGATACTTTAGCCACCCCCTTAATGTATTTACGGTTCGGAATAAGAAAAGTGTTCCTATTATAACAAACTAGTTAAAATGCCGGTCGCGGAAAAAATCTTCGTAATTTTTGGCTTGACAAAATTTACAATTTTCATTGAATGAACCACAGCCATGATTACTTATAGTTTCTTTGCAATAGTAATTAACGCATGAATTGCATGTTTTTGAACATTTCTATGTTGCATTGCTCTGAAATTTGCAATTCCATTGCGATGTAGGCACACAGTAATTATTTTTTTCGAACTATAAATAAATAATAATACATGACATTTACCTGTCGAAAATATCTTTTTTATTACCACGATTCATTTTTTGACTTTGTTTCCTTTGGTCTGGTCACTACCATCCATCGAATTTTATGATCCGGTAGTGTACATTTTCCCTGTATAAATATCCTTGAGATCTATTCTAGCAATTATGACCCCCTAGCTTCATGCCACCCTATCATAAATCTATCTGCAATCATTCGTCTAAGGTCTGTAGTGTCTTCTTGTCGCTTCTCTTTTTCGCGTTCGCCAATGTTTAAGCGTCGCTTCCAAAATCTATATTTCATTTCGACGACAAATTTCATTGTATTCAGTGGAGTGGAATCCAGTTCAGTGTTGACAGCGAAAGCAGACAGACACAGGCTACAGGACTTAATAAAATCCTTTAAAAAAAAAAAAATCTCCGAACGATTTTTGCCGAACATTTCTCCAGGTCAGGTAAAAGTTTTTTTCAAAACGTTACCTGCCTCGCCTTGCCGGCTACCTGCAGAAGTGAAAAGTGAAAACCCAACAAAGAAGACGCCGAAGAACGGGAAACCCAACCCAAATGGGCAGGAAAGAGAAGAGGAAGGATAGCGTGAACGCTACCTTCGAAGACATAATAAAAAAAATCAAAGACGGAGCAGCCAACCACGGGAGAGAGTTTATGGTCTCAATCCATGAAAAGCTCTCCGACATCGACGCACTCTATGAGAGTATGCCTGAATACTCCTCAGACGAGGGCGAAGAAGAAGAGGAAACATTGATGGAGGAAGAAGACCCATCAGACGGCGATAGCTCTTCATCTGATGAAGATGAGGAGCTTAACTCAACAATTGTTGAGAATGGCAAGGAAACCGATGGCGAAGAATCGGTAGAAGAAGACGCTTTTACCTTGGTAAAAGCAAAAAAAAGGAAGAAGTCGGACTCACCCAGTCCGACAGACTTTACAACAAAAAAAACAACCGCCTTTTCAACAACAACAACCGCATCATCAACAACAACAACAAAAGCAGCACTAACATCAAGAGGAGCAACAACAACAAAAACACCATCAACCTCAAAGGCAACAATCAACCCCAGCATGGAAGCAACTAAGAGAGCATCTTTGATGCCTCCAATCATCTGTTTCGGCCTTAATGTTGCTGAATTAAGTAGACACACCAAGGGATTGGATGTGGTTTACAAAATTCACAACATTAATTCAAATAAATCTGTCATAACGACGAAAACAAGAGAAGGGCATGAACGCATAAGGGACTACTTAAAGACAAGGAAGTTCCAGTTTAACACATTTACCCCGAAAGAAGACCGCAAAAATCTTCTTGTGCTCAAAGGAATTCACTTCAGCTATGAACCTGAGGAAATCCATGAGGAACTCAAGACTGAAGGAATTCCAGTGATAAAAGTGAGCCCTTGCAAGAGCCGAACAGAGCGGAAATTCAACAACTTTGTTGTTGAAGTTGAAAAAGGAGCGGATCTACCCTCCATCTACAAAAAAACACTTCTTATGAACCAAAAGGTTCACTGGGAGAAATTGCAGAGCCCAGGGATCACGCAGTGCAAAAACTGCCAAAAGTTTGGTCACGTCGCAAGTAATTGCGGGATGGCATACAAATGCGTGAAGTGTAACAACAAACACGAACCCGGAAAGTGTTCAAGAACAGCGAAGGACGAGGAGGTTTTTTGCACCAACTGCCAGAAGAGCGGACACCCGGCAAACTACCGGGGTTGCCCGAAGTACAAAGAGCGGGTAGCGGAAAAAAATAAAATGGCACAAAAAAAGAAGGAGCAACACAAATTCGCACAGGAATCAGTTGCGAAAGGACTAAAACCCGGAATAAGTTTTGCCAACATGGCAGCTATGGCAAGTAAACAGGAAAACCCACAAACACGAGCAGCAAAAATTACAAAGCCGGTACAACAAAGGACTCCAACAGCCCACACAACAAACCCAACAACGAAGTTCAATATCTTCAGTGACGCTGAGAGATTATTCGGAACGGATCTACTAACCCTGATCCAAAAAGCCAAGAAGGTAGTGCCTAGTAACTACGGAAGCCTAGACGATAAGGCGAAGACCATGGTATTGGGGCAACTGATATGCGAACTATGCATACAATAAATAGGCTGAGTATATTTTCATATAATGTAAATTCCATTTACTCTATAGCTAGAAGGATTTCTTTGAACTTGTTCCTCAAGTCAAAGAAACCTGATATTATTTTCTTACAGGAAACAAATTTGACAGCAAGAAACCGCTACAGCCCTGAAGAGTTCATCACGTACAGAGAAGACAAAATAACTGGAGGACGAGGAACGGCCATCTTAACAAGGAACAACTTTAAAGGAGAAAAATACAAAATTACTGGATTGACTAGGATGGAGACAACCGCTGTCATCATCAAGGTGTCTGAAGACGAAACGCTACTGGCCATTTCAGTTTACCTTCACGGTAACAATTCTAAGGAAAACATTAACAAAAATCTCCTTATCATTAACGCAGAAGCCAGGCGTCACACCTACTGCGTTATTGGTGGCGACTTCAACGCTAGGCACACCATGTGGCTAGACGACACTTGCTCAACGCAGGGTACCAATATAGTGAACTGGCTCCTCCACAATTCCTATCAGCACTCATTTGTGACTGTCTCGCAATCCCAACCAACATTCCCACGCACTCCCTCAATGTTGGATTTCTTTTTGGTTAGTTCAAACCTTATAAATATCCTGCCAGAATTTTGCAACTATAGTTGTCTAGCACATTTAAGTGACTCTGACCACATGGCCATTGAACTTAAGATTCGTCTTTTTAGAAGGATAATGACTACACGTCCAACTCCAATCCTTCACACCAACTACAAACGAATCGATTGGAGAAAATTTTCCGCAGACATTGAGAGTAATCTCACAAACTGTACGGACATATCAAATCTCTCCAACAACGAGATTGACAATGTCATCAGCCACTTTAATGATACTGTTCACAGAGCTGTCGACATTCAAAGGAAACCAGTAACCAGTAAGGACAAATACGCAAACTTGCCGCAACACATCCAAGCAATATACGCTCAGAGACAAAGACTAAGGAAGAAGCTACAAAGGATCTTGCAACGAACCTGGAACACAGTGAACGAGGAGTACCGAAGTGTCCAATCGCAGCTAAACTGTATCAACGTGATGTTCAAGCAAGCAGTCAAACACCACACGGATGAAGAGTTCCAGAGTCAACTGGAAAAAATAAAACCAGGACCGGACACTTTCAAGAAAATTAATTCGATAGTCGGAAAATCGAATAATTTACCGGACATTCTGCGGAATGGAGACCAAGAGGTAACCACGCCAATGGAGAAGGCAGAAGCTTTTGCAAGCCATTTTGAGCAAAACTTCACGGAAAGACCACCAGTGCACCTTCCTGAATTCCTAGCAGAGGTCAACGAAAAGGTCGAAGAACTCTCAAACGACCATAGCAGCATCACAACATTTAGCAGTGATAATACGGCAACATTCCCCAACAACAACGATATTTTCACCAATGCAGGAGAAGTAGAGGAGCTGCTTTTGAGTGTAAACTCAAAAAAATCAGCTGGTCCTGATCGTATCTCCAACTTTTTATTAAAAAAGTTGCCGAACGTTGCGATCCTACTACTCACCATCATCTTCAACAACTGTATAAACAACGGATATTTTCCCACCTCGTGGAAAATAGGTAAAGTTGTTCCAGTTCCAAAGAAGATCAACAGAACGTGCATCGAAGGATATCGGCCAATATCACTGCTCTGCTGTGTAGGAAAGGTCCTAGAGTCGGTACTGCTCAAACAAATAAACAAAGTTTGCCACTTAAAGCAGATAATTCCGGACCAACAATATGGATTCAGAGAAAAGCACTCAACAATTCATCCACTGCTTAAACTTCACCATGACATCACCGCGGGACTTAACAAAAAGGAGACAGTTGTTGCCTGTTTGTTGGACATCGAGAAGGCATTCGACAGTGTCTGGATCAACGGCCTCATTTACAAGCTGCTGAAAATGGAATTTCCCAGATATTTGGTAAGAATAATCCTCAGTTCACTAACAAATAGGTTCTTTTTTGTTCAGATCTTTGATGCTTCTTCATCCATGAAGCCTCTAAGAGGGGGTGTCCAGCAAGGAGGAAGAACAGCACCAGCGCTGTTCAACATCTATACGGCAGATCAGCCAGAGAACGATCCTCAAACAAAAACCCTATTATATGCGGACGACTCCATAACATACGCAGCATCACTTTCACCAACCATAGCAGCAAGAAGGATCCAGGACCACATAAGGAAGCTCTTTGACTACTACTTAAAGTGGGGACTCAAAGTCAACAGCAACAAAACAGAACTCATCTGTTTCAGGACACCAACGACGGCAACCAGAGGAAGACGAAAATTTGCAGCACGTTGTCGCAACATCAAATTAATCCTCCCGGACAACACACAAATTGTGCCACAAGACACGACAAAATACCTGGGAATCAACTTCAGCGAGCGGCTCAGATTTAACGCCCATGCCAACAACGTGATGAAGAAGGCCAACTTTGCTCTACATCTTGTGAACCCACTGCTGAGGAAGAGGAACGGGTTGAGCAAGAAAACCAAACTACTGGTCTACAAGCAGCTCATAAGACCAGTAATAACTTATGGCTGCCCAATATGGTTCACGGTGTCACCAACAACCATGAAGAAAATCAGACTCATGGAAAGAAGGATACTTCGGTCCTGTACAGGACTCTGGCGAAAACCGGACACGCTGAAATACTTCAGCAACACTAAGCTGTATGAAGATGCTGGCATAACGCCAATCGATCTATACATGCTACATTCTTAAACAAAAATTTTCAAAATGTTTGGAAAATTGCATATAGTCACCTAAAAGATTAAGTCGCCATTGTTATACGTTTTTGTAAAAAAAAAAATATTATGTATAAAATACCAAATGAAATAAGTCGGGCCCTTATTGTTGAGCCGACAAAACCTTACCTTAGTTATAAGTCTAATTTTAAGTCACGATTGTAAATATTTTTGGACGATAAATAAAAAAAAAAAATCTAAAATTCATTGTATTCACTGCGTAAAGAATACTTTGGAAAATCGAATGTGAAATGTATAGTCATGTAAAAAAAAAAAAAAATAGTACGTATTAAGTAAAAAAAAAACAGGGGAAATTTGAACCCAGAACCTGCAAACTACGAACAACGTTGG
The DNA here is from genome assembly GCA_963555765.1 of Orthonevra nobilis. NCBI lineage: Eukaryota > Metazoa > Arthropoda > Insecta > Diptera > Syrphidae > Orthonevra > Orthonevra nobilis. Next base: position 71,403,332 of record OY743227.1, on the reverse strand, counting down.
CAATACGCCAAGGAGCCCGATAAATTCCAATAAGAAGTTCCGTTGGCATTTGGTGTGGGTGTGACATACTCTATATGCGCAATACGTTTTTGGTATGACAGCTCTTGAACAAGCCAGGTTCTGAGGTGTTGAAGTTACAGTCGACTTGCTGCTTCCTAAGGGCCAGAAGCTCTTTGATTCTAAAATAGTCACCAGGGGATTGCAAATTACTTTTAAGAGGCGGGACTTTGAAAAATGACAGATTTTTCTTCCCGGATTTTACGCTGCATTCGAGCTATGAAGTCCGAAGTTATAAATAAAGTGCCACTGACACCCAATACGGAATGGAGTGTATAAATTTGAGTTTCCTATGAAAATTTGAACTTGAAATCCCTACAATTGATCTTTATTAGAGAAGTTTGAACGTCCCATTGCACGAAATTAGTGACTGTTATTTTGAAATCTAAGTTAGGGCGATGAAAATTGGCAGTACAAATTTAGTGCTTCTCAAGTAATAAGGCTTCGATCTTATTTTTGGAATCTGTGCTCAAAATGTGTTCGAATTTCGGAGATATGTGGATAGAGTCACCTTCAATCAAGTTATAATGTGAGTACTTATAACCAGGCCGTAGTCAGTCATGATCAATCTCCTGGGTAACCCAAGTTGACAGCATACAAGTGGCTCCGATATAAACAGACCCGTTTATATCGATGTGGACGATACGGAGAAAAAAATAATATCGATTCATCATGCGGACTTCATCATGACCGAGAAACAAGGCCATTAAAAAAATTCTTTAATGCCAATTTCAAATGTGCCCATGGGCCTACCTTTGAAGCTTGAAACTCAATGAAAGAGAAATTCTAGCAGTTCTTGAAAAAGTCTACGAAGCTCGTTTAAAGTAAGACGTCAAAATCTCACAATACAATACAATACAATAAGTTGATAAATAGTACACAGGAAGCTGGGTTCCATAGCCGGCCGACCGACGACAAGCATTTAGAAAGCGCGAACGTGCTAGTGACGACTCTTACAACTTTTTAGAAGCAGCTTCATTCTAAGGCCGACTATACAATAATAGAAGGCTGCATCAGTTTGGTTTTCTTAAGGGTATTAAATGTTTATGGTAATCACCGCAAGCTGAAAACTCTTATAGGTGGACATACGTTCCAAAACCAGCGGCGGCGCTTATAAAAAAACAAAATATTGTAAAGTCAATTGACTAACTTCAACATCATCACAACGTTTTATTTCACTCAATATTTTATCGCCTTTTCTATGAAAAATGTTCTCAAATTTTCACCATGATTCCTGAATCGTAAAGAATGCTCACCAGTTCACCCTAAAGCCCAATTTCGTTAAATTCAGAGTTTCTGTTTGAAGACATATATCACGAATGAAGTAATCTCTCACACTCTCTGTGTTCCCCGCTTGTTACAACCTAAGGCAATTCAAGAACAATGTGCATCTGTACCTCTTTTTCTTCCCTTCCTGATCAATTTCACTAGCGTTAAGTTGGTCAACAAGAAAACAAGGGGTATTCGAAATCTTCCCGTCACGCATCACCTTGCTGCCGACATCCGGTAGAATCTGGAATAATTCGCAGAGTCTTGGTCACGAATTCCGCAAACCCTATGTTGAGCTCAAGATGACAAATTCTGTCATATGCGGTCCTGAAGTCGATGAAAATGTGATGAGTAAGCATTGTCGACCATGGAAGATCAACAAAATCTGCGTGCTTATTAGCAGTACAATCAACAAAGCTTCAAGCCTTCAAAGAGTCAAAAGTGTGTTGCCATTATTTTTAGAGTAATCCGATATTCTATTGTTTCCAATCAAATGACATGAATAATAGAGTGTAAATGTGTAGTAAATAGAGTCTATAAATAGCATTAAGAATTGTTGTTAAAAAACTGATCATGCCTTCGAGTTCACGTAGATAATTACGCACTTTAGTATTGTGAGTGATTGAGCCAACAAGGTCATGCAACGACTCGAGTCTTTAAGCCCATCAGAACCTTTTGGCGAACCTTACGGGCTAATGATTCCATTTTTTTATTCAGTTGTCAACCGTACAATTACTTGTAAAATTATATGAATGGCATGCAAAGGCAAGCACATTAGTATGTTCAAAAATAATAAAAAAAAACTCTTGAAGAATTTAAAACTCATTCTTAAACTAGGTTTTAAGTTTGTTTTCATTTATTTCAGATGAAAAAGGGAGACGTTTATATATTCTGAAAGTTCGATCCTCATATTTTCCTTTTAATAGGTTTCGTGCCTCAAATATTATTTCATGGGGCTGGTCAAAATATGACGCAGTTCCGATACAAAAAACTCGTCGATCATTCTACAATGCCCGGTAGCAGTGACTCTCTCTCGCTGATTAAAAAAGGGCCAATAGTATCTCGGGTAGAAACTGCACAAAGTCCTGCCGTGTTGGGACCGGACAAGCGACTTTTATGACGTTCCCCAGAGTTATCGGGGCACCAGAGTTTTATTTTCCTGTTTATCAACATCGCCATCGATGTGCTGTTCGAAAAACTTTGCACCATTTTAGTCTCAACAATTATAAGCAGGCTTCTCAGATTTAGATTGATTCATGGTTGAGGAGAATCATTTGTTGAGGGGAGTTTTCGAACTTAAAGTCGTGCATTCTTGTTGCGCGTGTTGTCATGCGAAGATTCTTCTTACGATGCCATATAAAACATCTTCGATGGTTGAACTTTAGGTGTTTTTTTTATAATTCAGCACATTTGGAGAGGGCTGAATTAGGTCACAAAACGGGATGATATGATATCTATTTTCCATGAAAACCCAAAACCTCACATTGGTGTTAACCGCCCACCTCGCACTTTAACACTAACCTGAACGCTTAATTTATGCACAAATGGTGGCATGAAATGGAAGAATCAATCAGATTAACCTGCTCTTGATCGAGGGACAACTGAGGCAGTGTAATTTTGTAGTTAAGGCCAATACATAAGTAGACGAAACAAGAGGAGCACATTTCCATGCTTCTGTCAAGCCTTATACGCCGTCCGTATGCTGACGGTGAGATCCTTAAAGATCCTTTCGTTGTCGAGCGATTATTCGAACTCTTCCAGATGGTGGAAGACAGAAAGCCTGATGTCTAATTGATTGGTGTCATTCGTTTGTGTTCATTCGTTTATGCAATTGACACTGCCTAAAAAAATTAAGTTTAAATTAGATCTTAAGCTATTTTTAGACAAGTAGAGCTGCAGTTGGCGGGGAAATATTGTGACTGGCTCAAGAGATGAACGCTTACCCCACAACTTGGAGAAATCATTTCTCAGTATTATTAACTCGCAGACTTGACGTATATACGTTGTCTATAAACCACGTTAGTAATATCAGTTCCAACTATGATGCATACACATAACTATGAATTATTCTCAGAATTTCTCAGAGAAGTTTAATCGGTCAATTTTTTATGAAAAAAATATAGTTGAATGCATTGAAACTATCCAGGGACCCGCTCAAATAAACACAACAAATCGCATCACAATCGGTCCAGCCGTTTAGGAGGAGTTCAGTGACATACACACGTACAGAAAAGTTAAATTTATATAAAAGTGAAGAAAATAACGCAGTCTGTTAGGGGAAACTTATCCGCTTTCGACGAATGGTTACATCTGACATAAAAAAGATGGACTACACCATTAAAGGATGCGCCGAAAAATACAAAAGTCAACTCTTGCATAGGAGAACGCTTGATAAATAAGATCAAATTAAATAAATAAGATCAATTCTTATTATGGCTAGTGCGGGACATTTGCAGAGCCGATGACGTACAGATTCTATTCCTTCGACGTCTCTGTAGCTTCTGCAAAATTCGTTATGTGGGGTTACGAGCTGCTCCGCATGAGCGCCTTGCGTGGAGACGAGACGGATATTCTTTCGATTTAGAACTTTGGATTTGTGAACGTCGACGACTGGACACAAAAGCCCGGCTGTTACGCATGATTCAGTTTGATTCCAGAGTCTGTTTTCCTTGGCTATAGTTTGAGCGCCAAATAGCGTTTTAACAGAGGGTAGAAACAGCCGCTTGATTGTAGACGTGGATGGTAATGACCTTAACGACTAAATTTTCTCCAATGATCATTTTCGTGGCTTCTTGTATCATCTATACGGAAGGAGCCGTTTATGCACATGACTTTATAGAATACACCGGCCCTCATGCCCAGAGCAGTTTTGGACCTATTAGTATAGAAAAGCAGATCAGCATCAGAACAGACAGCATCATTTCCCGCTCCTTTCTACTAGGGGAAGACGGACTATCCATTTCAATGTTTTCATTTAAGGCTCCTAAGGCATTGTCTACCCTTAATCTGAGTGCTGTCCTGGCCGCTCTATTGATGCAATAAAGGTGCTGCGGTCGTATCGATCTCAACCTCGATCAGCAAACTTTATACCTTGTGATAGGTTTTTTTTTCAATAGGGATGCCGCAAGTCAATCCTGGAAGCAATTCAAACACGACAAAAAGTGGAAGCTTTGATAAAATTTATCAATACAAGTGCGTGAGAGGTGTAGACAGTATAAAGAAAATTTGCTTTTTGAGATAAATTTTTGTTAATAAAATTATCATTAGTAAAAGTGGGCAACTTCAAGTTTCTCCGACTGCAGGAATTCACATTGAACCGAATGTTCTCCGACTTGAAATGATATCGAGTCGCATTCAAACCATTTCTTTCCTTTCTTTATACCATTAAAAATCTATCTCAACAAATAAAAAATCCGCGCTTATTACTAAACTCGTTGTCACTCTTTCCGGTCAGGGTCAGGGTACGTATTTAATTCTTTTCATATTGAACCCAAAGATCTAACAATTATACTCTAGCGACAACCTTACAAAGGCATTCAAAAGAATGGCACACAACCTACATGCAAATTTTGTTGTCCCGAGCAAAACCCACCAATTAGCAATCACGCAATAGCACTCAATATTTACTCATGCCAGTTGCCTGTCGGTCACTGTGCAGCAGCATAATACGCCACCACGTCTGAGTTCAATCACTTTCGACAAGTGCTTCAGGCTACAAGAACATTTGCATTTTAAAACCATAAATCTAACGCCAGTAATTGAAGCCTGAAACAATTATTAATTGGCTATTGATTCGATTGTTTTATATATTTTTTATTGATAATTACCAGCCGCTTGGTAGACAAGCTTAACAGCAAAAGCATAAACAAAAAAAAAAAAACTTAGACTATTCTACTTCTAGGTAAATACTGTACAAATTGGGTTTTATAATTGTTTTTTTCTTAAATAAAAATCACTCTAATGAAATAGCTCCGCTCTCATGTTTTTTTTAACAGACATTCTTAGCTCGATGTCCCGTATCACAGTACAACACTCTAGAGGGCCCCACTTCCTTATTCACCGCCTCTATTTGGATCCTTCATCATTAACAAGGCACCGGCTCCAATTATTCCACAAACACCCATCACACTCATTGGCAACAGTGTTGCAACATGTTCCTAAGAAACAAAAGTTTAATTTTAGAAAATGGTCTGCATAAAAAACTTTGCACCCTGATGTGCAGCCCACTCACCAGTAACCACATGTATGGAACAATTATTAGCGCGATGCCAGCAGCCAGGTTTCCCATTCCAAGTCCGAAATTTCTCACAACTGTCGGATACTGTTGCGCCGTAAACGTGGGTATGATTGCATTGTTAGCCCCGATCACACATTTAGCTTAATTAGACAATAAAAATAAATATTTAAACTAACCAAGAACAGATGGTTTTTCTAAAAGAAAAAAAAACAGCTTACCTATCATTGCGAGCCCAATGACGCCGAATAAATTTCCATCCGGAACCAGGTTTGTGGCTAAACAGCATACCCCTGAGATCAGCATGTAAGCGATTAGGTTTTTCCGAATACCCAGTTTGAGGACCACAAAGATGCTCAGACAAATGGAGATGGCTTCAACGAAACCTGCGATAGCCTAAACGGATAAAATTGTAGAAGGCTTTAATTTGTGAACAAAATGTCTCTTGGAAAAAAAATTAACTAATACGCTGTTAGTCGGGGAATTTGCGAGGACTTGGAAAAATTCTTTCACAACACCAGTTAAAGAAGTTAGGAATACAAATAAGTGTGAAAACTTTCGACCCGTAAACACCCTACACACTCTAGAAAAAAATATTGAAACAGTTGTTAAGCAGCAGATTGTGAAGTATTTGGAAGAAAATCAAGATTCATTTATCAGATTCTCAATTTGGTTTTCGGAAAAACCACTCATGTAAAGCGGCTGTAAGTAATGTGGTGGGTGAGTGGAAAGGCAGAGGCAAGAAGAAAATAATTGCAATGTTCCTAGATTTTAAAAGAGCATTTGAAACCATTGACCGGTCAATACTATTAAAAAAATTGAACAAACACGGTATAAAGGACAAAGAACTTAGATGGTTTGAGACTTTCCTAATAAGCAGAACACAAAGAACCAAAGTGAATAAAGGAGTTTCTCAGTGTGCCTCAATAGAATTAGGGTTGCCACAAGTGTCAGTCTTAGGAGCACTACTTTCTTTAATATATATAAATGATATGCCAGCCATAATAAAAGATTGTAAGATCGTGATATTCGCAGTTGATACAATGGTTTTTATATGCCGAGGAAAAAGACGAAGAAGATTGTATTGCCAAATTAAAGAGAGACAAAGTTGAACAAAGAAAAGACAAAATTGATGGAAGTATCCTCAAATAATGAGAAAGACATAGAAATAAACGGAAAGGCTATAGATAAGGTAACAAACATTAAATATCTGGGAATGGTTCTGGATAAAGAATTAAACTTTAATGAACATATTGAAGAGACATGTAAGACAATAGCCAAAGAAATTGCTTTCTTCAAATTTATAAGAAAGAAAGTCAACAATCTGACAGCAATTATTATATACAACACTATCATTAAACCGCACTTTGACTACTGCGCGACAATTTTATATGCTTGCTGTAAACAGGAACAACTGGAGAGACTACAAAAACTCCAAAAAAAGGGCATGCGGTGCATTTTAAGGTGCAATAGATACACACCGATAAGAATGTTGTTGGACGCACTAAAATGGTCAAGCGTGCGCCAAAAGTTAGAACTAAGTACTTTATTAGAGATATATAAAATTAAGAATGGAGTGGGGCCAAAACTTATAGCTGGAGAAATCAGGAGAGTAAAAGAAGTGCAACCGTACCAGCTGCGTAATGAAGACGATTTCAGAGTGCGTTTCCAGAGCACAACAAGGGGCTAGAACTCATTTTTATACAAAGGGTTTACTCTATAAAATGCTTTGCCAAATGATGTCAAGACAGATACAAATTTTAAAAGTTTAAAAAAAATGCATAGAATTATGTGAAAAAAATTGTATTTAGATTGCTTTGTAAAAGTTTTATATGTGTAAGAGAACTTTATTTATTTTTTTAGTATGTATTTATGTGAATAAAAATTAAAAATCTAATAACTTAAAAAAAACTATTAATTGTGCAATACCTACAATAAAATTTGTATAAATGAAATTGTAAACATTTTTATAACAAAATGATCCTATTGTAATGTTTTCAAATTCTAAATTTGAATTGTTATAAAGTATTTATAAATACAAATAAAATGAACAACTACTACTACAACTACTTAAAAGACTAAAGAAATGAGTATCGAATTTTTCGAGGCTAGATTGATGCCAACAGTCCCTCTACCTGTTGCCGCTCTATTATAATACTATACGCATACTTTCATTTGATAAAATAAATGCTTTAAGGATTTTGGTTGTCCTTTCTTGATGACAACATATGTTTCTCTTTGCCCTCGTATACCGCGAAATACGACTTTGAGTTCTGTCTGAACACTCATAAACGCACTGTTGACATCAAGCTACGTACTCTGATTATATCAATACCTTCGGCGTATGCGAGTTATTAAACAGACCTTTAAAAGACAGTGCCTATGGTGTTGACATGGGACTTTTATATAATTGTTTCAAGTAAAGGCCTTTCCAATAAAGACTTGACAAAATTTTTTTTTAAATAAAACGCTAACCATTTGTGATATTTCAAAAACTTTAGAATCGGCTTGAAGTACAATCAAAACGTTTATGAATATTATTACAGACCTTTGCCGTAAGCTCTTACGGACTTTAAAATTTTCGAATCAGTTTAACTGGAAGACAGCAATCGGTAGTAGTAATCGGACGTATGTCGTTTTTTCTTGCAATGACAAGTGGTGTTCCGCAGGGTTCTATACTTGGGCCTGTCTTGTTCTATATGCGAATGAGCTGCCTAATTTAGTCAAGCACTGCTCCATTCACATGTATGCAGACGACATCCAATTGTTCACATGTTGCCCATTGCACTCGAAAGTGGAGTCCGCATCTAAAATGAACAATGGCCTTAACAGTATAGTGGTGTGGGCTAAGGCTCATACCCCAGTAAATCAAAGACACTTGTTATCTATCGGAGTGTGTTGGATTTAAAGAATTTTCCTACAATCAAACTTGGACAGTTTAGCATAGAGTACTTGAAAACCGCCAGAAATGAAGGAGTTATATTTAAATGCAATCTTTCTTGGGATAGCCACGTAAACGTCACAATTGGAAAAGTTTACGGGCTTCTGCGAGTCGATTTCGGTAACTCAGGCCTTTACATCTATTAAAACAAAATTAATTCTTACAAAAACTCTGCTGTTACCAATTATGTTCGACGGCATCGAAGTTCTTTGCAATGTCGACTACAAAAGTAAAAGAAAGCTCAAAGTGGCTTAAAATAACTTCGCCGGTACATCTAGAATCGCAAAAAGTACGATTACATACCGTTTTTCTCGAAAGGTATACACGGGTGTACTTGATTTATTCCTGTATCTCAAAGGAAACTAACGCTCGTTCCGCCAAGATATACATCAGAGAGCCAGTTTTCGTTCACCCGGTTCGTCTGTAGAATTCCCTTCCAACTGACATAAGAAGAGCTAGAGAAGCAACACTTTTCAAGCAAAAATTAGCTCAGTTTATGCAGCGGACCAAGTTTTGCTTATTTTTTTTTCTTTCTTGCTTTCATGTTTTTTTTTTCTTTTTTTTTTACGACTCGGCCACACATTTCGACCGAAACGGCCGCTATTTCGCGTTCAATATTGGCACTGGGCTTTTCCAACAACGTCGTCCCCTTGTTGACTTAACGTAACGTAAAGAAAATAATCTAGAGGTGTAAAATCGCATCAAACTTACTCTTCAGTAAATCGATTGAAAGGTGTGCTGTGTGGCTTGTGGCACTATCCTGTTGAAACCACATGTCACCCAAGAACTCGGGCCAAAAATAATCGCATCTTCTCCAGAGCCCAATCTGAGAACGTACGTTTTCACTTACTTTAGTATCAACATTATTGATTCATTAATTCAGGGAATCCAAAATAATGATCCGAATGCGAAAAAACAACGAGGACTACGAAGCCTTTTGGCAACAACATTTTAAAATTAACGCACTCCTTAAAAAAACAGATTTTTGCGAGCTTTGCTACTGAAATTTCGTTAAAAGAGAAAATAAGTTTATACAATTTATTGTCCTGAAAGAAATAGGAGAATCGAAGGGTGCTTAAAAATTATAGCAAAGAAAGTAGGCATTTATTTTTTGTAATTCTTTAGTAAGTCTTTGACGATCGGTGACCCAAGTTGGAACCGTATCTCATTTAAATGTTAGAAAACATCATTCTCATATCCGACTTTCAAAAAACCAATTGGAGAAGATTATTAGAAAATGTTAATCCTTTTCCGCTCAAGTGAATTCGGAGTTGTGACGGAGTAGGTTCTCTTTTGTCGCAGCAAAAACTTTCAAACGAATGCCGGTCTTAATTGACATTTAGAGGCGACTATCAAAGAGCTCTGCTAACACAAACACAGGTTGAAGAACTAGTACAAATATAAAATTCATCAGGATCTCGGGCATAGTAACAAAATAAATCAAGTAGAAAGAACAGGACACTGGTCAAAAGGCACTAATTTGACTGAGTTAGGCATGACGCTTACCGAATTCTAATGCATCTACAAGAACGAAAATACGAGTGAACATTGTACTTCTTTCAGCACTCCCAAATTATTGTCGTACACTTATAACAATATCAAAACTAGGTTATGGGTCTCAATAAGGTAAGACAAAGGTCCTACAGCCACTCTTACCGGGACACTTATTTCTTGTGAAATCCCCAGACCTCGATTGCAGCTCTAGACTTATTCTACTTAGGTACAGAATCTAAAGTACTAAAATATGCAAACAAATAACACTTCTAAGTTTTAACAACTAACATTTATAAACTTGCGAAAATTGAGACTCAGGAAAATTGAAACAAAATTCATTTGCCAATTAAAAATAAAAGGTCAAAGGTCGGCCACCTGGCTTGCTGCCACCTGTGAAAATATGTAAGTGTCTTATGCGTATTAATGTAAATACGATCTTACAAGAACCTGCAACCTTTCCGATGATGTATCTTAAATTGTTTCGTGCACATCTGCAGACACTGTCCAAACGCAATTTAGTTGCACGCATGCTAGAGACTTGTTTTTTCAACATTTCCGTGGCAAGTGTTATATCACTGGGTTGCTAATGGAACCAATTAAATTATTTTTTTGGTAAAATAGAAAAATAAGAAACTTGTTACAACAACAAATTGTATTTGTATTATCTGATGGACAGATAATAAACAGGACTGCACAAAATTTAAATTTCAGAAGTTTCCCGACCATGCTACGTTAAGTGCTCTACCGCTCACCACTTATATCACAAAACCAAACGTTGCGACCGTCCAATAACTCGTTTTGACACTGGCAAGCAAGATTTCTCGATTTGATTTTGGACTTTTGCTTTTGTTTTATTTATTTTTTGTTTATGAGAATAAGCCACAGAAACTTGGAGAGGATTCCTGATTCCTGTGCGATTTTATCGCTCGAAGTTCCCGCGCAAAATGATTGAAAATTCGGTACAAAGAGCCCAGATTTTATCACCGATCGATATAATCGTCAAAAAGTAATAGAAATTAAGACTCAAGCAAATAAAGAAATACCAAAGTCAAATTAAGCTGCTGGAGTGGACAGCCTGGCTGCCGAACTATATAATCGACCACAAAAAAGCCTCAGGGTATGATTCCATTATCGGAAAAACACTAAACGAAATACCTAGACAAGCTTAAGAATTCTTACGAAATCTTTACAACGCACTTCTCAGACTACAATATTTTCCTAAAACATTGAAGGTTGCACAAATAATTCCTGTACTAAAGCCTGGCAAGGATCTTAAAACCGTCTTGTCATACCGATCGATAAGTCTACTCACTCTACTAAGAAAAATATTTAAAAAACTAATATAAGATCGACTACAACCAATATTAACTGACAAACCAAACCATCAATTCGGCTTCCACTGAGAACAGTAAACAAATCCAAGGGTTGTCAATTAAATCACGACTGAGTTTGAAGAAAACAAGTACGGCAGAGGAATTTTTCTTGACGTAGCAAAAGCGTTCGACAAGGTTTGGCATAAAGGACTACTACAAAGCCTACTTCCACGTGATTATACGTTATGAAATGCTACTTGAGTTACCGATACTTCTTTGTAAAATGTAATGATAAACAATAGAAGATATGCCAAACAAAGGCAAGTGTGCCCCAATGATGTATACTAGGACCAGTGCTATATGCACCTGCTCACCTGGAAGTTGTATGTACAGATGATGATGATGATTTCATGGCTTCTTAGAAAGGACTCTAAGCTATCGACAAACAATAAAATATAATTTAACTTTATATTAAATATAACTTTATTAAGTGTTATTTAATTGTGTTTATTGTAGTATGAGTAAAAATGTAAACATTACACAAGAAAGACTTAGGACAAGGTTCACATAGTAAAGCCCTCTTCAAAAGAACTAAAATATCGCTCGATAAGACTTCCCTAATCCCGATCCTGCTATATGATGCAGAAGCATGCATCTTGGCTTGATTCGACAGAAAACTTCGACGTGTGATCTATGGTCTCGTCTGCATAGACAGTGAGTGAAGGAGAGAATTCAAAATTCGAACTAAACTGGTTGTGCAGCGAAATAGACAGTCCAACGACACCAATGCTCTGGCCCGGAAAGTCTTCGTATTAACCCCGGAGGATCGACAGAGAAAACGACGACCGAGACTCAGGTGGCGCGCGTACAATTGGGAGGGGACCTCAATCAACTTGGCGTGGAAAACTGGAGACAGCTGGCTGGAGGTGCTCGTTGGTTTAAGCATTGGTTCATCCAAGAGTTTAGCGATATAATAAATAAAAACTCAAAACATCTAGAAAAAAAGTTAGAGTATTCGAGCCATGATGTATGAAGCACATAATGTCATCCGCCATGATGAACTATCGAAATGAGCAAACAAAAACTGACATTTGGCGTTTTTATTCCCGTTCGGAGCATGCTCAGAGAGCACTCTATGAGCTCAGAATAAATTGACAGAGTTTTCAGACCAAAAAGTTGGGCACGGCCATTTTTTTATGTGACAGGAGGGAAATAAAAAAAAAATAAAATTCAAAACAATTAAAATCTGACGTAGAAGGTTATAAAAATATAAAATTCAACTTACAATAAACAATTTTATGCAATAAGGCTTTATTATTTTGACAGCTTGTCGAATGACAACTAAGCGTTCAACTGTGTTCCAAAAACAGATCAGAACGCCCCGAGCAAGCTCGATTCAGAGCAGGCTCGATGTACTCAAGCTTTGTTCAGAGTTCTATTCTGAACTAAAAAAGAAAAACGCCTATTGAGTCAGCCGCTGAAACTTCACCCTATCTTAGCTATGCAAGAATGTAGGAGAGAGGTTTAAAAAATGATTGGCTACTTTTAAGCCTGTAAGACACTTCGAAGGAAGGTCAAGTCAAACAGACACACGCAGTATTTGTTTTTTGCTGGAGTGTAAGAAAAGTAATCTTTTCAATCTGCTAATGCCAATCTGGCCCAACTGAAAATGAAAAATAAGATGAACCTTAACAAGGTTTTAAAATTCATGAAATTATCTTTTGAGTCGAATTTGACTCGAAGTTCGTTATGACGGATTCTATGAAAAACGCTATATGCGATTCCTGTGACATCAACTTTATGTCAACCGACTCTGATTGGTCGTGAATTTGACTGCAAAACCAGTTGACATTTGGTGAGGCATCGAAATGGAATTGCAGTTAAAATATTTGATTGCTTTTGCAAATGATTGACTAAACGTCAAAAGTCAGCTGGTTTTTTAGAAACGATTAGACTTTACGATTTGTAATTCAACTGTGATAAACGGAAAAAGGAAATGAAATTTTTAGTGAATTGCGATTCATGCAATCCAAATATTGCTGAATTTTGAAAGAAAAAATGATTGGCTCTGTAAATCGTTAAGAAAAATAGCACAAGTTCACCCACACATGCAGATAAAAAGTTCACTGTGTTCTTAATTGATTCGTTTGTGATAATATTTTGTTATTTGCTAATTTTATGAACTGTTAGTAAAATTTGAAAGTAGATTTCGCAGTTTTTTAAAAATGGAGGATCTCTAAAATTGTCTTATTCGTTATTCGTAATTCAGCGGGAGATAAGAACCTGACCTTAAAAATAGCGGCTACGTGCGAGTCAAACGGGCACACAAAGGGTTCCGTACCACCGTACAAAGTCCATTTCTGTGAATTGCGTTTTAAAATTAATTTCATAGCCTACTCTTGAACGCAAATTTGAGTTGGAATATTAAAAAACGAGTATTTTTTATGGATAGCCCCCTGAAATACTAACTTCGTATTAAATATTTATATTATTTGTTGATATAGCATAAAAGTACACAATCTGTGTAAATTGCAAGTGTCTATTTGGTACGATTCAGAAGGTACAGCTCTGTGGCAGACGGACGAGCGGACAACGGGTCCGTTGGCACCTTTTATACAGAAACTTAAAAATGAATTGATTTCAGAATAAGGAGGCTATTTCGAAATCACCGTACAGAGGCACTCATTCAGAATCCTTTTTCTTGAATTTGACAACTTTATTTGATTTTAAAATGTCATAATAATACTTTGCTTAAATGAAATGATCTCAAGCTTATGACCGAAACACCTTCAGAAATGCTGCAACGATATAACTTAAAGTGTTTTCCTTTCAACAATTTCAATTTATTTTCCTATAAAAATTGTAAGCCACAACAACGGTGACTTAATAGATTGCGATACTGTTGTGGGTTTTTTCCAAAATAAAATTTACAACTGGCGCCGAAAATCTAATAAACAATAAATAAAAACAATCACTTCGAAATCGATTAAAAAACACGTTTGTTCGTTCGTCGTTCGTCAGTTGAAGAACAGCTGTTAATTTGATGAGATTCCATTTAAATTGGGACAAGTTTCGAAACATTTCAGTTCGTAAAAATTTACCACAAATCACTGAAATGGACATCGACTTGTTTTAACACAAGGACACAGTACTCAAATGAAAACCTAGTTGCAACTCCAACTCCAACTTCAACCAACCCCCCCATCACTTACCGTATTCAAATAAACGTTGCCACCCAGATTGCTCAGATGCAGTGTCAGTCCAAAATAGATGATAATCAATGTCAGCCATACGATGAGAGTCAGGACTGTTGTACGCCAATACTGTTTGTTGAACACAACAACCAAAGGACTGTCCGTCCGTATTACGGAAATAGTGTTAGTCGGATTTCCATTACCAGCCTCAGCCAGATTCAGTTTGTCACCACCCAATGTTGGGGACGATGGAGACGATGCCGACACCGATGTCGATGCAGCATCCTTTAGGTTGGCCTCAAGTGATTTCCGATAATTCAATGGAAGCGTTCGACCATTCATCCTTGCCGCACGTTCAATCAGCCCAACCAATTCATCGAGACGACCTCGGGCTAACAGCCAGCGGGGTGATTCCGGCACACAATACCTGTGTGATTGATTATGGAAAGAGAAAAACACAAACACATACTGAGTTAGTTAGAGAGAAGAGAAATGATATTTTGTTGTTCGTATGTGTATATAAATAAAGGTCCTTGTACATGTGTGACACACAAAGCTCTGACGCACACACCCAACATGTTGATTTAATAAATTAGAGAAATGAAAATGGTATCAATTGCTGGGGCCAGCAATTAGAATGCGGTGAAGGGAGGCCGAGGCAGGCCGGCAGGATTTGAAAATAAATAAAAATCAATTGAATCGGATAACAATTTCCTTATTGTTGACTGGACAAAGAGATTGCTTCCAAGAAGGCAAAGGCCATACTTTGGCCGGTTAACCGAATTGGATTCTTTTGCGAATGTTTTGCGATTGCTGGATGTACCCAATGTCGTTGTGGCATTGTGGGATCTAGTTCAATGGAAAACAAGGATCTAGAGGAGAGGATTAAAGGTGCGGAAAACATTCAAGTGTAATGTAATTTATTGGGGAGCGCGCGGCAGGCGGCGATTTGATTGATGGGAATGCCTTTGAAGTGAGCACATTAACGGGTCGATAGACACAATGCGTTTAAGTGCTTTCGACATGAGATCTTCCATCATTGGGACTGTGGAAATATATTTTATTAACTTCTGTTTTATTGGCTGAGCATTGCCAATGAACGGCTTTGAACTTTAATCTCATTTTGCAATGCTTTTCCCCAACTCTGTGTATTGGACTGGATGTTGAGCAAAGATAGAGTGTAATCAAACATTTGCCACGATCTATTGTGAACAATGCATAATAAGGGTAGTCATAATCCCTTAAGATGCAGAAAAGGCGGCTGGCATGGAATGTAACAAGAACGTGACAGTAGAAGGTAGAGGGTGAGTCATCATATGTTCACTTTTTGAATCTGATAGCTTTTATGGGCTTAAAAAATTGATAGAACCTCGGTACCTGGAGAACTTTTCATTCAGTTCTCGAATTATTCCTTAACGGTGTCTAATCGAAATCAGGAATTGAAGCAATGTGGCCACCCGCTTCGTTAAAGCTTCCCAGTTTGGACCTTAGAGCAGCTCAAAAAATTATTTTTTTTTGGCTTCAAAAAGAGGCAAAATTTGCCTTATTTGAGCTCCGAAATGTGTGATTGTATGATGTGGTGTATGAAGTTGTGGCATCTTCGTGCCGATTTTTTTTCACGGCAAAATAAGTGAGGTTATAGTGAGGAGAATATTAAGGACTTCGACTTCGGTCAGCAAAAGTTCAAGCTGGATTCCAAATTCCAAAAGAACAATAAAGTTTTTGGATACCAAGATCAACAATCGTATTGCTGGCCCATCATGGAGCTGCAAATGGACGCAGTTGGACCTCTTTTCCATTGGTTGCGATAAAAGATTAATGCTTGTCTAATATCGAAATCGTATTGACAAATTGGGCCGACATGATGGTCGAACGCTGTTCCACCAAACGCAGTCATTTGAATGAATTGATTCCTCGGAACATTGTCCGAACAAGTTCCCGATACGACGATGTTTGGATGCAACAAGTTTGACGTTTGACGTTGTTTACTTTGAGTTTAATAGCCACCAATAGTAATGTTATACATTTCCGTCATTTGAAAGACCACAATCCTATTAATGTTAAAGTGGAACGTGATTCTACTCTGGATGAATCTGTTCTTTCATTAACAACACTTAAAAGAAACGACGCCGTAAAAACTACCAGAACTTAGATTGTTGTTGTCGGCTAATTGAGTTGAACACGCCTGAAATGTCGAAGGAAATCAACTTAATACCTTTGAATGATCGTTGATAGGAAATCGTTTTTGAAATTTCGAAAAGTGGTGTTCAAATTATATTTTTTTTCGTGCAGCAAAAATTGAATAAATATGATAAATCGAGCCCAGTGTCGTTAAAAAATTTCAGTCAAAACTTCATAACTGGAACACTCAAAACAATGGACTGAAATGGTAAAAACATAACAAATTTTGGTTTGAATGGGTTCGGGGTCATCATGGATGGACAAGCCATAGCTGGTTCTAAAACTGGGTTCACTCGTCTGGAACCTTTCTGTGACGTTAACTGAACTACGGCCATATGTGTGGTCCATAAATGGGAAAACCGGATCCGTATCGCCCACTGGAGACAATCAAAATTTTTGATCAGTCCCTTCTTTTACAGAACAATCCTCAAACTAAACAAGGAGAGTATTGGAAAGCTCAGTGAGCTCAGGTCACTGTCGCTTGAGATAATATCAAATCAAGTCACCGAGTGCTGACTCAGTTTGGAGGGTGACGAAACGGCTGGGCTGTTCTTTGTGAATGTACAGCTCTGATTTGGCTAACAAGGCTTTTTTATTTCAAAGAGATATGATCCCCATTGGACGTTAGACAGATCAATGCTAAAGACGTTCGGACCCTCATCAGAGGGATAACATGATTGTCCCGTAGGCCGCAGTGTCTCCCTTACCCATTTCGAAAAAGACTGGTCTAGATGCTTATTAGTCCTTAAACTAGAAAGAACTTCCTAAATGTCCAACAGTCCAACAGTCCAATAATTCAACAGATACTCTTTTTGAGAGAGATTGATATGTTTCCAACTTCCAGGTTAAGCCTCGGTTTTTGCCTGGCTTGCAAAAAACTTTTTATTTAAGGAAGATCGTCAGACGTCAGATGTCTCTAGACGTATTTGTAATGCAGTTTCAGGACAATGACGATAAACGCGAGGACTGATTACGTGATCCCTTCTTATTCTAATCACTTCACCAAAAAATCTCCACCTATATCCCTAGTAGGAAGGATCGAGAATCAAGTTTCCTATCCAAAGCACATGGTGCTTAAATAATCACCGATGGATCAAAGATGAAAGAAGGGACTGATGCTGCAGTTTTCTGTTATTCGTTGCACATCAATAATTCGTACAGACATCCGCTATTGAAAGAGCTGCTTCAACAGTATTAACATAAACGTCGCTCCTAAAATAGTGAACATCTTTGTGGACAGTCAAGCGGCAATAAAACCACTAAGCAAGACTAATATAAATCGGAAGTAGTAGGCAACTGCATTGCAGTTCAAAATGATATGGGCGAGCGCCACAAGGTTACCATTATATGGGTTCCTGGTCACAATACCATAGTCGATAACGAAAAGGCAGATGAACTTGCCAGGAAAGGATCATTTTTCAAGGGATCATTGGAACTCTAGGGACGATTGTCTCATATATCGTTGTCTAAGAAAGATTTACGCATCCTGGGAGGTTTTCTATTGGCGTTGCGCAGAATGGGATGAAGATGAATTTTTTTTTTTAAATATATGCTTCGCTCTTCAAGATGATATTAAGACTCTGATAATGCGTTTAGCACAGAGCGAGCGGAAGAATTAGGAGAAGAATGAAAGATTGTATAGTGGTTTGAGAAACTCAGGTGTAATTGGTTTAAACTCACTTCTGTGGGTGAAGCCCGAAACGGGACGGAGGATTTTTATATCGACCTATTTGCTTTAACCTAATTCGCAGGATTTTATTCGACATTAGTTTTGATCTATGAACTTTGAAAGTTTGGAAGATTTAGCTTATACACCCCGCTGTCAGTGTAGTGCCTTCACAGCAGAGCCATCTACACACAATATACACAAACTGCGATTTTGAAAACACGAATTAGGAACTAAGCCGATACAACAACCACTACAACAACGCCACCCATTAGTCAGACTACTATCACTGGTTGACCAACCCAGTGATAGTGCCATTAACTTGATCCCAATGGCAAATGGTGACTGGACCAGATTCGAAAAACTAGACCACTACTCTTGGAATCGAACCTGGGGCCTATCAATTAAATCAATTGAAAGGCAGGCGCTCTACCAAATCGCCACTCAGCTGTTAAGACCACCCAGCTGTTGAGACCATTAAGCACCACAAGGCACAAGGCACAAGGAACTAGGAGCACTCGAAAGGGTACCACTCAAGCACCTAATGAGTTTCATCATGAGCACCAAATGGTTTCACCAGGATCCATAACGAAGTTCTAAAAGGGATATAGTTTGTGATGGGAAATCATAATGAACCTTTTAGACCCCCATGGTTACTTGCAACTTAAGGAAGTTCATCCTATTTAACATTATCCAGCCTTATGCAGTTTGCCTATACCACTAGCTCAATGAGATTGGTTTGAAACTCAGATACATTTTGGTGTAAAATTCTCCAAGGGTGAAGTCCGAATAAGGATGGAGAATATGATATCGACTTATTTGCATTCGCTCAATTCGCAGTATTATATTTCGCCGTTATTAACTGGTGACCGGAACAGATTCGTAAACTAACGTTTTTCTTTGCCTCATCATGTTTACTATGATCTCATCGGCTTAGGGAAATCTGCCATGTCAATCTGAAGTTTTTTTCTCAACAGTATGTTCGTGAAAGAGATCGACGCTCGACACCTTAAGGAATAGCAATGTCTTAGCATCGAAGCTTTTAGAAACTTTCAAATACTTTGATGATTCAATTGCTTACACGACAAATCGTGGATTAACAGCAAAACCAACTAATTCAATTGAAACAAGATTCGTGATAAGAAATTAATGTGGACAGGAAAAATCCATAAAGAACTTCACTTCACTGGATCCGTCGGAAATGACCAGATTATGCTAATTTCATTCAAGTCACTGCAGAAAGTTTGCTGAATTTCCACAGTTTGTGGTGAGGAAAACCCTTCGAAATTTAGAATGAAGATAATCCATTACGAAATCGTGCTCCAAGCTCATCCCTTCTCGGATGTTTCGTTTTAAAATCGTGCAAATCGCATCAATAATTACCTTTTGAGTTCCATAGAAAATCCACAGCATTTTTCTGCTTCCCAAATGCATCGCTGACTAACGACGAATTCCGGTCGTTCCCATAAATCATAAATCAACATGAATTACAGTGGTGTGCAAATGGCAAACAATTGTTGCAATCACACTGCATGGATAATTCCAATAAATCTAAAATGGGTAATTTGTTGCCCCCCGGGTAGGTATGGCATAAAGGCGTCGAAACAAATTTGCAGATTTGTTTGGCGCCTGGAGGCTTTCGATTAAAAGTTGTTCCACACTTTAGGTGTGACTCCAGTTGTATGTTGAAAGAGGTTCTGGTGCGGATGACTGAATGCGGTGTAATGGAATTTTTCTAGGATATCTACTTACCAGATGAGGAGCAGCACAAGCCATGGAACGGATATCACCAGTTGCATAACACGCCAGTCACGTGTTAAATAAGCAATACCCGAGGTCAGGATATACGATATCGCCACTGGAAGGATGTTAAGGATGCCAATTATAGTTCGCCATTTGCCGCTCACCAATTCGACGACAAGAACAAAACTAACCACGGCGACAGTCATTGATGCAAATCCAATTATGACTCGCAATGTCATGAACATTGCCATGGACGTGGAGAACGCCAGCAGGATACCTGTGAAAATAGACCAGAGAGTTTCATTTAAATTGGAATGAAGAACACTGTGTTTGAGGTGGGTGAAAGTGTTGGAGGACAATCTATTGTAAGGCTGCCGGAAATTGCGATAGAAAAGTGATGTTTTGTTGAATTTCCAAATGAATGGGATGGGTCATCTTTTTTTTTTTTAGGGTTCTGTATCTTAAAGGTGCCAACGGAGCACCATGTCTGTCACAGATCTGTATCATCTGAACTGTATTGGGCAGGCACCATTGACAAAATGTGTACAACTATTGCCGCAAAAAATAATATTAAGTTAAAAATAAAAGGGGGCCCACACAATTTTTTTTTTTTTAAATCGCAAAAACCCCTGAAGTCCATTTAAATAAAGAAAAAGTAGCGAAGTGTAGCAATTTTCTTTGGGTAAGTTTCAGTGATTTTTGCCTTCGCACAAATACAATGCAGACAAATTTCCCCGTAGTTGCCATTCTACTGAGGTACGGAAACCTTTGTGTGCATGTCCGACTCGCACTTGGCAGCTTCAAAGGTGCCAACGGAACCCTACTGTAATTTATACAGAATATTTATACTATGTCCGCTATATTAACAAATAATTAATTTGATTGTTAAAAATGAAGGGGGTCCTCATGCAAGAAATTTTCTTTCCTTATATCGCCTAAAAGGAGACAACGATACCTGGTCGAGCTGTAAACTGCTTGTAAACTGTAGGGCGATGCAGAGCCTTTGGTGTGCGTTTTCGACTCGAATTCGGCCTTGTTTTTTTTTTTTTGGAACTGACATTTCTTTTCCCCTCGAAGCAGAAACAAATTTGATCGACTCAGGCTTTAACTACGTCGGGAAATATTGTGAGTGGATGCCGTAGAAATTGCGGTCGAAAGAATGCACGAACTGCAGCACGTTTACCCGAGAACCTCAATGCGCAAAAAGTGCGCTTTAGAGTAAATGACAATTTTTGTTTAAAAAATACTGTTCAGAAGAGAGTCCACTCGTAGTTTTAAAGAAGCCAATCCGTCCTTAACATGTGACTGCTTTGTGTTGTTTTTGAAGTGAAAGCATTATTCGTCTACTTAAGACCGAAGAGGACAGCGAAAGAAACCTTACAGTCAATGGAGAGTGCTACTGAGGCATGATAACTGATTTTTTATAGCCTGAAACTGAGGACTAGAGCATTGGAAGGCTTTGATTTCATAGAGAAGAGGTAGCTTTCCTCATGAGTCGTCCAACACTCGCATGGTAAAGCTCAGACAGGTGCTGAAACCATCGCAAATAAGTTGAAAAAAACTTAAAAAATGCGTCAAAGCAGTGGGGCTCTTCTTAGAAAATAATCAATCACTAAGCTTGCATGTCCTCAAAAATATCGCCACCTCTCTGTGTCCAAATACGCTTCAATTCTTTATCTAATCTTAAATTTTTTCTTGAGCACAGGTCAGAACAAGCGCAATGAAAATATCGAATATGTTAAGAAGAGTATCGCCGAGAATCCAAATCACTTGGATTGCCGCCGAGTTCAGCACTTAAATATCAGTAGAACCACTTGAAGCAGGGTCTTGAAGCATTATCTTTACAGGTTTCCAGGTTCCAAAGATGAAACAAAGATTATTTGAAATAAACAAGCGAAATTTGAATTGTCTAAGATAAGTTTTTTTTTTTTTAGAGCGATTCCATGACTAGCGAGACGCGGCTAACAAACAAAGCCCGATATTCAATGCTCTTCAAACCTTGACTTCATAGGACTTGTTTTGTGGGGATTTTTGAAAAGATAAGGTTACGCTTGTGTAAAAAGCCCGCAAAAGAGCTCGATTTTATCACACCAATAGCGGTGGCAACTTGATCGACCCTTTTTTTCGGAGACTACTCACGATATATCTTAAAAAAGGTAGGCTTAAGCTTTTCCAATTGGATGAAAACTGCTACAAAAAAAAGGTATTCTTGCTAAAGATAATAAGGACATACGCTGAAGTTGGCATGATTTAATTTTGAAAAAGAAAAACACTCGATATAAAATATTGGGGCTTAGTTCATGAAGCTTACCTTGCTTTTTTTTAGTCCAAACTAATCAAGTCAAGCCAAGTCTTTAAACGTAGAACAGAAACGAGTAGGGATAGTGCCGGAAACCATGTAGTAGAGAAAAAGTTGAAAAACATGTAGTAAGAACACTTCCGCCGACTATTGAACATAGATGAGGTACAATCTACTGATACCATTAAAACCAAAAATAAGACTTGTGTGATCCAAATTCAAGTCCAATAGGGCTACTTATGCCGAAGGACTTCTTTCCCAACTGTTAAAAGGCGCTGGAAATAGCCTGGCTAGGTGCATTCGCGAAATAAATTATTAAGTTTGGTGAAATGAAAGTATGCCCGATGAATGGAACCTCTGGATCGTTGCCAGGAGGCTATTGAAGATGCGCCAACTACAGTTTTCTTAATATAGCTCTGAGATTATCCGATGTGAACCAGATTGGTCCTGATCAGGCTATTTGACGATCAATTTAAACCTTCAGATTAAGGCAGATCTTAGAAAAACCCAGGAGCCCCAAATCGGTACCATCAGTCAATCGATTTTAAGGCTGCGTGTAACACCATTTATAAAGTCGAACTGTTGAGAGTCATATTAAGTTTTGGCATCATTTTAAAGTCCGCCAATCCTTTACGGTCGTTAAAAACTTTGCTAATACCTTGAATGTAAAAAAAAGGTTTTAGACAAGGCAACTTAATAACGTTCGAAACACACACGGCAACACCTGAGGTGTAATTTTTCAAAAATCTATCCAGCTACTTTCACATGCAATTGATGTTCACTGAATTTGAAGAACACAACTCAAATTGGATGAGACTAAGAATATGTTCTCAACAAAAAGCGGCCAAGTGCAAGTGTGACTCTATCACGAAGGGTTCCGCACCGCTATTCAGTATGCAACAGATTTTGAGATTTAGATTTCTCATTGCACCGCACATAATGTATGACAAACCAATTGATGATTCGTTCGAATTTTATCACGCAACGTGTCAAGCCTAGTCGCACTAGACTGGGGAAGAATTTTTCAAATAAGGTACTCAGTTTTTTGTATGGGGACCCTTATCTATTTGTAACTTTATATATTTTTTATTAAAGTAGTAGACATTCTGAAAAATTGACAACCTGTTATGCTTCTGAAGATGCAGCTCTGTGACAAATGAACGAACGGACGGACGGACAGTGGAGGTTCAGTATTAGGGTTCCGTTGGCATTCTTTGTGCACAAAAAAGGACACTCAACATCTTGTATTTAGCAGTTTCATAAATAAACAACCTTTCTGGCTGACTACAAACGCCGAGGATTATAATGTAAATTGCCGTAATCATTTTTACTACTATTATGATTTACATTTTTCAATTTACATTTCGATTATGGGAGCAAGTGTTTTCCGATTTTAATCGCAATTGTGTTTTTCCTTCCGCATTTCTTTATTGCCACCAATGAATAAATATGTGATTAGATGTTTAACTTATGAGAATTGCTCTGTCTTGGCGACCTACATCCCAATAATCGATTTCAAAGTCGTGTAATTTACCACCGCCACTTGTGTCAGTCGCGGCTGCTGTTAATTACCCCCAAGCCTGATTGTTACACCTTATTTGCGAATAAGAACTTCGTTTAATAACAATGAACATGATTTACCATTTTTCAATATGTGACTGATTTGCATTTAATGCAAATGCACATATTTCCAACCCACTTTGCCACCACATTCGTTGTAATTACAATAACGTGACTCAATCTCAAGTGTAACTTGCAGCATACTCTTATGGCTGCTCTACATCTCGAAAACGAGTTCTCAAACTTCAATTCGAAACTCACCTATCATGACCTGAACGAAGGCGAATCCCATAAGTGTATGCTTTCGGCCAAATCGATCCGATATCCAACCACTGGAAACACTGCCCACAGCAGCACCGGCAAGGAAGCACATCTCGACGACACTCAGCAGATTCTGGCGATCGCACACTAGGCCGTATTCCTCGATAATTGTCGTGCCCATTTCGGCGTGGGAAAACTCAAAGCTATGGCATTTGGTCATGTTTGGAGTGCCCGTCAGCTGCAGATACTCATCGTAGTTTGCCTTCAGAGAGTCGGAGAATTTGAAGTCGAGTATTGAGCATGCACCATTTGGTTGGCTGAGATTTTTCCATGCCTCAACTGTCATGTTGGACATTTGTGAAGGTCGGGCGCACCAGAAGTCCTTTTGGATTGACTAAAATTAGAAGAGAAAAACAATTGAGAACGTTATTAGAAAGGTGACTCGATGTAGTTTTCAAGTTTTATGACAGTTGTTGTGACAGTTGTTGAGAATGGCACCCCGCTGACAAGTTGATTGTGTGTGGCAGATTGGCTTGTTGCTGTCAATGATTACTTGAAAGCTTAGTTAAAACAATGCAGTCATTTGCATTTCCAACTTGATTTCGAAGAATGTGCATTTTATGTTTTCGAAAACCTGGTTCAAGCTTAATTATAAGATAATTGATTTAGGGGTCACCAGCGACCTTCCGTCATGTGCAGGGAAAACTGCTTCAAGCGTCACTGCACAGCGTATCAACAAATTCTTGCTGCTTCATCCCCTGCGTTTGGATTTGCTTCCTGAAGTGCAGAGAGAGAGATAGAGAGACAGAGAGAGAGAGAGAAGAGAGAGAGAAGAGAGAGAGAGAGAGAGATGAAAATCCGTCTGCCCTTCTTCAAGATCCCTACGGCCAGCATAGTCAACCAAAGGTTAGAGAATACCAAGTGCTATGGGGAGCTGGATAGTCCATTAGACCTTAAGACGTGGTTCGTGTGAGTACCGCTTAAAGCAGAACAAATCTCGAGGAATCGAAGCCGAATTGAAGATCAACGGAACGTTTTTTTTTTTTATAATTCACACGCTTACAAGGGACTATTAATACCCTTATAATGTTTACCGATAACGCGGGATCAGGGAGTTAAGTACTAATGCACTTTGTTTTTGAATTACTGCAAATTGTAATGAGTAAGAAATACTGAGCGTGAGAGAGCATTCCGCATTCGTGAAAGCGGCTAAGTCACGGCGTTCTTCGAGGGACTGCAATCTAATAATTTGCAAGCGTTGTGAGTAAGGTTGTGGAAGGTTGTACCTGTCTGACCATGGGAGACTACGTAAAGCAAAGCGAAGAAATCGGTTCGGCATTTCATAGTGAGGAGCCCAGACTTGGTAAGCATATTCTAGGATGGGTCTAACGAAAGAAGTACATAGGGATTTGGTAACAAAAGGGTGTAGAGACCTCCTTGGACCATCGTCTATCATAGCCAAAAGCGAGCGAGTTCAGTATCGCACATAACTCCCAAATCACACAAAAACGAGACTGAAGGAACAGATTCGTTACAGATGGAGTAAACTCTGGAGGACTGTGGTAGACGCTTACGAGTGTTTGTTATGGATTGCCACTTTAATAAATTAATTTCAAGAACATTTTTTTTGCACCAGATTGGAAGCCTTCTTAGGTCGTCTTGCATTTTACGAGGGTTACTTGATGATGATATTGGCATGGATATTTTCATATCGTCGGCTTAAATGGATATAAGTACATATGGGAACTATGGACGAAAAGGTCAACATCGTTGATTGTAAGGACAAAGACCATCGGACCAACATGGCTACCTTGGGCGATGCCTGACGTAAAATGATCTGATTTGGAGGATCTAAAGAGTACAAGGTAGGATTTATTCCATGCAAGGAAGCCAACAGGAAAACCAAGGGCTTAAAACTTAACAAGGATTATTTTATGGGAGAAGTCCGTGGGTAGAACATCAATTTCTTTTCCTTCTTCTTGGGCACACCGATTCGGTAAACAAATTCCGTAAAGTTGGTATTTGCTGAAGCGTCCTTTTAAGAATCCCTGTTTATATTGAGAAACAATCGACCTACAATGAAAAAACATTTTATCGTAGATTATGCTCTCGAAAAGCTTGGGAATACACGAAAGTCTTGTGATAGGTCTGTGGTTCAAAGCATCATTTTTTGGACCTTTTTTTTGAGTCGGGGTTATGAACGCATTTTTCAAGAGTTAAGGAAATATTCCTTGAGAAATTGATAGTTTGAAAAGTGCCTTTAAGGGTTGAATCAAAAAGCTGCAGCATCTTTTGAGTACTATAGCGGGTTATGTCCGGACCCGAGGAGTAATCATCTTTTACGATCTTTTCTCTTAACTGTTCCGGTGTGATGTCTACTGAGGAAAGGGTCGTAGGAGTGACATTGTTAAGGTTACTGAAATATTTTTGATCGGCTTCCTGATCATGGATCGCGTAAGATTGGCTGAAAAATTTAGCGAACAATTTTTCAATCATATTTGAATCTGCTGAAGTTGAATTACCGTATTTGAGTGTGGATGGGTATCAACCATTGGCGTTGCTGAATTGGTAAAAACGTCTGGGTTCGGATAACAGACTCGATTGCATTTTGTTTTCATAATCAAGGTAAAGGGAGTTGCAAAGCTTAGAAAGCTGGGTGTACCCGAGATGGTAGAGGATATATTCGGAGTTAGATTGTGGTTTAAGGTATGTTTGCCAGAGTCTGTGTCCTTTTTTTTTACGCAGGAATGCGACTGATTGAACGAAGCAATTGTTAACTTCGTTGTAGAAGTTCGCAGTGTATTGTCTATTGCGATGTAGCTACAATTAAGGACGTCGTTCAGTTTGTTATAATCTGCTTTGCGAAATTTGAAACCGTAGGTGTACTCATTAGTTCGATATCATATGAAAATTTAAGGGATAGAGGTGGTTAAAAACGGTATAAAGTCGACAAGAGATCAGTGCTCCTAGAGGCTAGACAATTGTCGGTGTTTGACGAGAACACAAGGTTCATATGGAAATATCTAAAAAAATGCAATTTTGAGCTGCTTTTGACTCACAAAGTTGAATATCTGCAGCATTTTTTAAGGACTTTGGCCGCAAGAGTGCACCACCAAATGTACTGCTGTCACGTAAGTACTCTTCTTTTGAAATTTTCTATGAGAGATTCGTATAAATTTCCTCTTTCAAGGCGTTGGTTTTTTGGTTGACTTCAAAAAACCCCGTCCAATAGCGTGAGATCATAAGATCTGGATGGCAAAAAGGACCGATTACACGATTACAAAATGACTCATGCAATAATTGAGTTCTTTCTCTGTAGGGCATGTGGAATTGTCTTGTTGAAACCACATGTTAGTGACATCAAAGCTGATTTACCATTGCACGATAAAAAATACCATTAATTGTTACTGCCTGAGACAGCCGTATTTTTAAAGAAGAATTTGTGTTTGCTCCTCAACAGTTACTGGTGAGTTTTCTGAACCCAAAATGCGGCAATTTTGACGATTAACGAAACCTCCAAGACGAAAATAAGCTTGATCACTGAATATGTGTCCGAAAAAATAAGCATCCACTTGTTGTTGTTCCAAAACCCATTCAACGAACAATCTTCGCGCTGTATGATCATTTCTTGAGTCAATTAAACTTTGAAAGGATAAAGTTTCAATTTTTTGTAGTCTTTTGTAGTCTGTAGCGAGCCTCTCGAAATGCCCAATTCAAGACTACGGTACCGATTTGATATATCTGGCAACCTGTGAAAGGACATCTGGAGTGTCTAAGATCACTAATTGAAGCAGTCTCCCTGAGTTTTCTAATTATTTTCTTTTCAGTTAATGGTTTTAAATCACTACGATGACCCTATTTTATTCGAAAATTGCGGACTGTGCTGACAAATCTTCATTATTTTTAAAATATTGCTCAACGATAAAAAATGCGTTGTTCTTTCGTAAAGCACTCCATTTTTACTTACCCCGAAGTGACAGCTGTCACATTGGCCCCGTTCCAGCACACCGTAGCGCAGATCCGCTACGCGAAAAATGTACTGAGATGACAGTTCGTCGCGTAGCGGAAGGTAGCGAAGGGTAGCGAGTCGCTACGGGGAAATTTAAGGGATATTTGAAGGGAATTTAGCAAAGATTTCTTCGCTAGGCAAGTTAAGCTGTCAAACCCCATTTGATTTGCTGGTAAACGTGACGTCATTTTTTCTGTTGCTCCAAATGCGTTCCAGAGGAATTTCCCCGTAGCGGAGCAGTATACCAGTTTAGCAAAGGCGTGCTGGAACGGGGCCATTGTTATCTTTTTTTTGCGTTGCAGTGCTGCCAAATTAAATTAATTAATTAAATGGGACATCCTTTACTCGATAAACTGCAGTTCATGCAATCACCCAGAACCCTCAATCCGATCATTCCTCAATCAAATTATTTAAATACGCCTCGCTCATTTTGTTGCAATTGTTCCTCTACTTATTATTTGTCTTTAGCTAAAAATATAGTTGCTTAGGCTTTTTGGTTCTTAAAAGCTTAAAAACAGACCGGAGATCGTTGCCTTTTACTCTGTACCTATTTAAATTGTATGCCTTGTCTGGCCAATGCCAATGTACTGACAAGTTGAGTAACCAGAGACCGGGTTTGAACCATAGCATCTTTTTATCTCAAGCAGGGAATTTTATGGCAGCCTTAATGACCCGTAAATTAATTTCCAGCCCGATAAATTAGCCTGAAAGACGCTACAGTGATCTGAGAGTAGGAGAGCTCTAGATTTAGTGGTTTCGAAAATACTCGAGTACAACTCTCAAATTTCTTATCCAATTTTCAAAACATAGATGAATATGAATCGAGCAATGGAGGAACCGAAAAGGGAATTCCTTTTTCGGAGTATAGTTTGTTCAGAAAATCCGACGGCAGCCTTGATTGTGTTGGAACGGGTTGCCCATTAGACTTCAAGAGCTGTCAACTCTCACTCTTACTTCATCGGAATGTTTCAGACTTATTTAAAAAAGCGATGGTTAATATGACACCATCGCATCGAAAAGAATAAGTGACAGAAAATATGCGTCGAAATTCGCTTTCAAAAGTCTTCAACTTATCGATATTGAGACTGTTCGATACGCTTCGTAGGAAAACAAAGTCCATTTTATGTAAAAGACTCCTGCTAACTTTTGACAGTATGAATAATTAATGCAAAAAACAAATCGTGAATGCAATCCATTGTAGGCGTCCGTAGTCAAGGATGGTCACATTCTTCGAAGTTCAAACTAAAGTTGATGACCGGAACGGAATCAAACCCACCATTCATCTCGCCACCGTTACCGAAATAAATGAATGATTGATTTAATTGTTGTCCCATTCACACTCGATCATTAATAAATTAATTAATATTGATTGACTTAAAACAAGGAACTCGTATGCGCCCACGGAAAACGTATACGTTCAGTTCCCATGCACAAAATGACGACTGGTTGAACTTGAATTCGCTGACATAGCTGAAAATATTCAATCGGATTTGCATGAACGACCGCTCTGAAACTATCCAAGTGAATTTGAATAATTTTAACGGTCATTCGCCGCGCAAACGCAACCCGGCCGACATTGAAATAGTCAGTAGGCCACGCGATGAAGCATGCGTAACGCGTGTACCTAACCTTTCTCAAGCCAAATTTGTCAAACACTTGTAACGCGGGGTGCTGTAATAACGTCTCCGGGAGCTTTGCGTATCAAGTTCAGTGACATTGGCGGGAGATTGTGAATGTTTATTTTGTAAAAAAAGTGAAAGTTGCTCGGTGAGTATGTCGACATGCGGAATAGACTACCAAAGTGCACCCATCTAGGTCATAATGAACGCACCAGCAGGCTCTACTTAAGGTGCTCCATGCTAATCCCGACCAGAGTGCAATTTGACGCCGACACATATCACGTTCCGAAAAAGGTGTTTCGCAAGATCGGCAGATAAAACTTGATCGCGAATTGTCAAAGGAGTATGAGCTCTGGAGTTCCAAGTCGAAAGGTGATCGTGATCGTTGGATACTTGCATGGATTACGTCAGCAGAACATATGGTTAGGGTTCGGAATTATCGTAATGGTAGGTTTGGTAAGAAGAAGGAGACAGGGCAGCAGCCACAATTTACAATTAGAAGAACTTAAATGAATTCGTGATCACTCGTTGGCGTTGTTGCGGCAATTTCGCGCATAGTTTGTAAAAAATGGAATTTATTATGAAACATGCAGGTGGACTGTTTATATAGGTTATAGGTTTACCTGTCAACATGAAAATCACTTGAAACAACACCAAGAATGCAACGAAATCAATTTTTTTTGTTACACTATTTAGAGCAAACAAAAAACCGGAGTACTTAAAATCAAGCTTGTGAGACAAAGGCTTGTTTAATAAAACGAATGCAAACGAAAGCAAGTTTATATTTGCAAAGTTAATGCGCTCCACAAAAGTTAAATTTTTTCATCAAAAATTTAACAAAATTCTAACAAGCTTGAGGAAAGCTCTCAAAAAGGTAAAGCCCCATAAATTGACCAGCTCATTATTCACATTAATTGACCTGCAGTCCGCCTTTATGGGGAATGCAATTGATATCCAGTTTTTGAAATGAACCGAGTCGCTATGCCTTTAACGCCGGACCTTTTGTCTTATACTTTTGTAGCTTACTGATAGGTCCATAAAAGATGCTTGGTCCTGCAATCACATAATACATTTTTGATATGTGATTGCAAGATACTTTCATAAGCGAAGAAAGAACTGAGTCGTTGTTTAAGCCTCCCTTCTACAATATTTGTCCAAGATAAAATGGAGTTGAGAAAGATTTGGGAGTACCACGTCTGCGTCACGATTATCTACCATCTGTTTGGAATGTAGCCTCCGAGTTCAGGTAGGATGATGCCCAAGTTTCCATTCATTCTTCTCAGCAGACCCTGTTTAGCTTCCTTAATCCGTTTTCGTCCGTCGATTTTGATAGTATCTGTAGGGAAGATTTCATTAAGTTGGATTGGTGGAGAGTGTCTGCCTAGTCAAGACTTTTTAACCCACTTGCTTCGAAGAACCGAAGTCGCAGCATTTTTCAAAGGTTAACCTTTGCTAAACTCGATTTAGGTGACGAAAAGCGTCCATGATGCTTCTTGGGAGTTGAAGACATTTCCTTCTATTTAGTAACCGGCCATTTGAGGTCGGGAAAGGTGAGTCTAGATTCTTATGAGTGCTGGTTCGGAATCCGCACCGATAGTGACCATGCTTCAGTCTGATCCATATTACGCTTTAAAAACGCGATGTGCTGTTTGTATTGCGTGATTTCTTCAACGCTTGATTTCATCTAAGCGTACCCAACATGCCGACGTATCTAATAACATTGGTAGAGTTCCGACAAAATTCTATTCCTAGCCAAAAGATGCTACAAGCTCCGTGGAAACGAACCATGGTTTTCAAAGCACTCATCTTGCCAGTTTCTCTGATGAAGCTGTACGGCGGAACAAAATTAATAGATGTACGGTCGATTGTACTCTTCTATGATGCGCGGTCTGTGAATGATGAATTCTTCGAGCTCGGATCTAGACTGGCCGTAAATTACAATACCACGGCTACGGCACGAAAACCTTTTTTATTATGACTTTTTATAGAAGCACCTTAAAATTTGAGAATCTTGACAGGAAATGATGTTTAACTATTGTCCTAGAGGTGCACACAAAACTAAGAAAATGACGAAAAAGTTTTCTCATTACTCTCAAGCCAGCAATGCTTCTGATTTCTTTTTATCGCAGGCTGAAATCGCTGTACTTAACCGAGGATCCTCTGCTGAGATAAGTGCGACATAAGGTCACCTATCCACATGTTTGAAAGCCCTAAAAACTTCGAACGGGTGTGAGCTTTATAGACTTAAAGGTACTTTTATGGGCCGGAAAGTTTCTCGCTGCGCTTTCCTAGCATTTCAATCAATTGTCAAGTTCCAGGTACAAATCCACGATTAAGTCCAATTTTCGTGCTATGTTGATAACTCTACCAGCTTCATTTTGGAGTTCCAAGTTCGTGCAGTCAAAATATTTAATTGGAAAGACGGAATTATATAATATACATTGGAGTACAAAAAAATAATGATGACAAATAAAATACTGTGAATCGAACGAATGCAAATAAAAAAAAACATGAAAATCTCCGTTCCTATTCCGACCGAAGAGCAATCGAAACAAAAAAAAATATTTATGTCTGAGTTTAAAACCATTACACATATTTTTTCAATTTATCTCCTCATCCTTCTGCTTGCTCTATAGAAATACATTATAAGGGCAGTCATAAGCTCTTGAGAGAGAGCAAGTTCCGAAAAAATAAAGGTATTTCATTAGAGTGCTCATAGTTAGACTAGCTGTAGACAAAAGAAGGTTTTTCTTTAGTTCTCGATAGTCTGTTGAGTTGTTTTCTTTAGCTTCGCGGATTTCCAAATATATGAACTGTACTCAAGCTAAAAATGAAGCTTCAAAAAATAAGAGCAAAGTTTTTCTATGGCTAATGTCTGGACAAAATCCCACTCTGTTGTCCTAACACAATTTCGTAATGCTGTTAATGTCAAAATTACGCACAAGGCATTTGAAACACGTGGAGTATTTCAAAAGAGAATTGGTGACAAAATAGAACCTTGTGGGACGCCAGCATTTACATGGGGAATTGCAGGAAGGAGGTTTGTAATCTTACGCTTTAGTGTCATTAGTGACTAGATCAGTCCTAATGAAACTTGAATTTTGCTTCCTAGGTTATAGAACACCTTTGATGATGAGCCTCAGCTTTTTATTACCGTACTAGTTTTTGTTCAAACTTATTGCTTTTCCAATCGAAGCACGTTATGAGTGCAATTAAGCCAAAATCAATGCAAATGCGTATGGGGAAACAAAGACATGACAAAGAGTTCATAAAAATATTAACTCAACAATTCACTTCACTTTTAAAATTAATAAATTCTATTTATAATAATATTGTACATATTTGAACAACAAATCCGATTAAAAGCTAATGTACGAGTCTTATTGTCATTAATAAACTCACAAGCTTACCGGGCTTGATTTCTTTATTTAACATTGATGCACACTAAGCCCAAAATTAAGCCCGACAATCTTTTCATTCAGCAGTAAATAAAGAATAAATAATTTTTTGTATTTGTATTCTGGTACACCATCTGTGGGCTTAATGAACTTGTATTTATGCGGAAATGTCACGCAACTGAGCCAACATAATCGAAACAAAAAAACAAACAAATTTAAGCAAATAAGAAGCTTCGAGTCAAAGTTACAGCATAAAAAAATGATTTGGCCGGAATGAGGTGTGAAAGACCTAAAGTATGTTTTGATAGTTTTCCAACGGGTTTTAAGGTGACAAAAGTAGCAAACTGGGCTCAGATAATTAAGTCAAGAAAAGTAAACAATTCGAAGACTGCCCAAGGCTTAAAGATTTGTTTATACAGATAGGCCAATAACCTGATATAAAACTGTTTGGTTTTAATTGAGTAAAGTTTGACGAGTTTTCAAAGGAAGTTTTATGACTTAAAGAAAGTATGTAGATGAAACATTTTCACAACAAAAAGCTGCTTTAGACATACAAAGTTAGCCAAAATTTCTTCAAAGATAAATTTAAGAATCTAAGCCTGAGCTTAAGCTGTTTTTCATCCTTCACAGTCCTGCGCACGCTACTAGACAAAGCTTTCTGACATCCGCAATTACTTGATCTTCGGTCCAGAAGTGGCTAGGATTTGAATAAACTCCTAGACAGATTTTTGCCGAATTTTTTCACTGTACAGCTCGCAGGTTTGACCTACCCCCGTCCCTTTTTTTTTGCTTGTCTAAATGTCCACCTCATCCTCAAGAGGAGTAGATGCATCGTTCAAAGTCTATGTCTTGTCGAGCATCTTAAAGACTTTGAGCTGGTTTGACCTGTTAAATGACGATCCACTATCCTGTTCAAACATTTTGGAAAAGGCAAATCCTCGATCAACAACTCTCCTTACGAGGATCAGCAAGCTTTTTGAAAAATGATAAATATACAAGGGATGAATTTCCTTAAGTCGGAAATAAGCATGGGGGCCTAAGAGGTATATTATGATTCCCCTATATTCTTTTTAGAACTTCTTTATGGCTTCTGGTGAATATGAAGCTTCTCTGGAAAGTTTCGATTTTGTTTCATTAATTTTTGGGAGAGCAACCTCCTCAAGTTTCCTTTTCCTGGCGAAGACTCTATAAGACTGCAGATAGAAAGTAGATACTTTCCTGTGACAATAATGAATACGTCATCAGCGTATGCTACTTCATTTATGCCCTCGGCTTTGAGGGTTGTCAAGACCTTGTTGATCACTAGGATCCAAAGTAAGGGTGAAAATACACCACTTTGCGGTGTGCTTCTGTTTGTCTCTTTCTTGGCATACTCTCTCCCAACTGTGAATTTATTACCCTACATTCAAGTATGTTAGAAATCCAAAGTCAATCCCCGGGTAACCATTAAAGTTTTTATGAAGAGATACTTGCCTTGGAGAACGCCCTTAAACCAATCTGGTTCCATGGTTATGGTCACTGCTGTACAGAGTTTTGAGTAAGCTCACCGGTGACAGCTTGCTCTAAAGAATGGGAAAATTTCCGTTAAAAACGGTCTGCAAACGGGTGTGGTAAATTTTCCGATTTTATGTTTCGTTTTCCCGACCGGTATTTTACGCAGATGGCTTTGGCCCAAAAATTCATAAACAAATAAAAGTGTAGTCAAATACCTCTGGTCTGGCCAGATCAGTATTTCTATTTGCTGTTCTGTCAAAGACCAATGCTGACTTCGGCCTGTGCTTGCAAATAGATGTTTCGTGCCTGATGGAAAAGATCGACAGAGGCGAAGTCTTTTTTCGGTCAAACCCAATTAGAGTGGATAATTTCTTGAAAGACCTTATTTGACGGCCTTACTATCCAAGTACATTTATCATGGGAGGTATACTCAATACTCGCCTTAACGGGTATACTCAATGCACGATTCGGAACTTATATGCAATACAGTTTATGTTCGACGTTGCCGGGAAGATTGTGAAAAGGCGTTTGTTTTATGGAATATCGCCGACTTGGCTGGAACGATTTGGGAACACAGCGTCAACATTTTTGGTGGTTAAAAGAAGGAATGAAAGCACCTTTATTGTTTTCTTCATTAATATGAAAGCCCGATATGGCAAAACATTGCACATGAAGCATCATTACAGTTCTAAGACACAACTCGCCATGCCACTTTAAAAACCAGCTCTTAAATTCTGTGAACTGTAAACCTGACCCTGAATCACTACACCGAATCCAAGACACGTCCATATATCGGGACACACTTAATTATATTAAGTAAACTTTTTTTTTTGTTTTTCAATAAGATAGAAGGATCCCTTTTATTTTTACAAAAAGCTGCACTTTTGTAAAGGCAGAAGCTGGCGGCATGCGTCAAGCCCATAATGCAGGCCCTTCGGAACAGTAAATTCAGAAGCAACCTCGAAATCGACAATAGTAAATGTGCTTGCGCACGACTCTTAGAAGCTTCATTTCGTAGAAGAAGTCAAAAGGCAAGAACGGAGCCCGCTTTCAGTCGATGAAGGAGTCATTCATTCTCCTGGTCATGCAGAGGTAAATTCTGTAAAAGAAGATCGATTCTTAAGTTGAGAATCATTATCACTGAGACTCTGGAAAACGTGCCGGTTAATATGCAATTTGGAAGAAGCTCCTCCGAACTTTCAGATTTTCTGTGGTTTCTTGAATCTCGTGCTGAAATAAATTGGATGAGCGAAAGGTTTAAACACGGATGGTCTGTACAGCCGATGCGATATGCCTTCGAAGTCTACACAAGATGACTATGCTCGTTACCTCGGCTAAGAGAATTGAATGGACTCAAAACTTGCTCTGCAAAGTATTGAAGCCGAATGCAGAACGATAAGCAGGAAAACACTAAATACTTAAGTCGATTTTTTATTCAGAAGCTCGAGACGACAAGGAGGACCGTCGAGAATCAAACTAAAGCCCTTCTAGACCAGACAACTGACAGCAGCATACCATGGAACATGGGACTTCGAGAATCAAACTAAAGCCCTTCTAGACCAGACAACTGACAGCAGCATACCATGGAACGTAGATCTGTCGCGTCTCTGGAAAATTTCAATTAAATTTCAAACTTGCGGCTTCACTTGTAGAAATATTCATCAACATCACTTCGAGCTGGAAATATTGATTACCTTGTTCGGCTCCAACTAAGAAAAATCGTCGCATATTAAATTGCATTAAGGGTTCAGTAAAGTATTTCATACATTAGAAGCAGAACAAAGTTGGCGCAAGTCAAGAACGTTTAAACCTGATCGCACGGAATTTTGACATTGATAAGTAGAAACAATCAGCCACCAGCAGATGGGAAACTTAAATCATTCCGACAGCGTACATTTGTAAGCCAAAGCCGGCTTATAAAATTTACATAGAAATGAGAATCTCACCATCTGGACTGGCGTGATAATAATCTTGTGAACATGCCTCCAATCATGGCAACTTTGACGCTCTCTGTTCTTAGCACACTCTGTTACAGTGTACAGCACCCTAATACATCCCCGAATGGGCAAACACTATTTCTCTAATAGATACAAATTTTGTACAATATCAACACGGATTCCGTGGCTCATTGCCTGCAAAATGCTGGTTTGCGAACTACGAATTCAACCAGCAACCACAACTCCGGTGCGGTGCCCATTGTTACAGATGAGCAAGCCACGGAAGGTTCGCTATTGCAATGCAACATAACTTAATTACTGATTACTAAACTTTAATCCAATTATTACGAGCAACGGATGTGTTGTGTAGCTACTTAATTGAATCTTGGTGCGTTTACGTGTTCGCATTCAAAGGTTTCTGGGTCAATTCCTGGTATGGAAATTTCAGCAACTTGACTCTTGACAGATTTAAAAGTTGCAGTGAAGAATATTTTTATCGACTGCATCTTCATCGGAGAATAACAAATGGGTTCGTGCAATTACACTGAAACGTGATCAATTTGTTCACATTTGCCAAGAATAATAGAGACGTGCAAACAGCTGGCACGAGCAGTAATGGCCAATGACACATCGATGTGGATTTCAAAATCATGCGCTTTTTTCAATCAAACATGCGGCAAAAGCAAACCCCACCAAACAATTATTTTTTCGTGGAGCAAGTGGTGATTCATGAAGCAAATGTGGATTTTCACCTGACCAAGAACGCATATTTCGCTTATTGACGAACCCATTGAGCCAAAAATGAGCTTCGTCAATGAAGATTATTTTGCGATGAAATTCATCGTCTTGGCGCTTCTTCTCCAGAGCCCAATCGGAGAACAAACGTCGCTTCAAATGTTCCATCGGTTTCAACTCTTGAGTAAGCTTGATCTTGTAAGGGTCTAAATCAAGATCCTAACGCAAAGTACGCCATAATGTGGTCTGAGCGATGTCCAATTCTTGAGAACGCCGTGGAATTGACTGATTTGGATCGTTTGCTACTGACGCCTGAACGGCAGCGATATTTTCGACACTTCGATCAACCCGCTGTCTCATTGACACGGCAACATCACACAACGAATATATAGACTCAAATTTTTTCACTAAACTCGTATCGCCTCTCTACTAGGGTAAGAAATATGATTTACGACCGACTGCATTCACCGACTCCGAATTTCGGTAGAAAATTTTTAAAATTTGCAGACGTTTTTCGTTCGTGTTGAGTTTACTGAATAAATTGACACTGACAGTTCAATGATTAGTGAAAGGGTGCGTTAACAAAGTAAATTCTAAGTTGTCAAGTTCCTATTGGAAAATTCGATGGGCTAATGGAACAAGTCAACCAAATGAGCTACGCAATCAAAATGCGGGCTTGTGTGGAAGAAATTGTAATGAACCAGCGGAACCAGCAAATGCGGTTCTGTCCAAACGTTGGCTTGAGTTCAGCGAACATTTTTTCGAATGTTAGAATTATGAGGACTTAATCTAATCTTCCCACAGAATAGTAGTTTATTTACATGCACATGTAAAGTCTTTTCATTTAATTTTCCTGGTCGAAATACGTCG
Organism: Orthonevra nobilis; assembly: GCA_963555765.1. Taxonomy (NCBI): domain Eukaryota; kingdom Metazoa; phylum Arthropoda; class Insecta; order Diptera; family Syrphidae; genus Orthonevra; species Orthonevra nobilis. The sequence continues at coordinate 71,365,058 of OY743227.1, read as the reverse complement.
GCAGAAAAAAGAATTAACTTTCGAAATGACTAACGCAAATTATTGGTGGTGATTTAAACTGCCATCATAGAAACTGGGGGTGCTCCATGGGAACTGCTTGGGGAAATATAATTTAACATTTATCTGACATGTACCCTTTGAGCATTTTGATTCCTGTCAGCCCTTCATTTTTCTTGTCCGCGTCTCGTGGTTGATCGTCCGTTCTTATTCCATATCGCAGCCTGTCGTCTTAAACGAACGGAGTTCCGACCAACTGCCGGGAACAGGTTAACTTTTCTATTCATACGTTGAAAGAGAAAACTCTAACCTAGACTTTAAAAATGCGAAATGGAACATATTTAGATAGATTATTAAGTCTAGACTTAGGAATATTTCCATGGATCTGGGAAATATCGGGTTTTTCAATAAGAGCGGTACAAAATTTTTTAAATAAAACAAAAACGGTTTTGGATATCAATGAAATTCTTTATTCCTGTGAAAGTACGTTCGATGCCATTATGTATGGAACTCGATTTCTTTTGCATGGCCACCACGGGCACGATTGCAGAGGTCACGACGCTGAACCAAATTTTCGATGGTTTTGAAGCATAAATCGGCCGTAACTGCTGCAATTTCACGTTCGATATTTGTACGAAGTTCATCAATCGTCGCTGGCTTGTTGGAATAGACCATACACTTGACATAGCCCCACAGGAAATAGTCTAACGGCGTCAAATCACTCGACCGACGCGGCCAAGCGACTGGACCATTTCGTGGGATAACACGTTCCCCAAACTTGGTTTCCAATAAATTGATTGTGACATTCGCTGTGTGGCGCCGTCCTCTAAGTCCATATCATCCAATTGGATGATGATGATGAAAAGTTGTTGTTCAGCCCAATTCACGAACATACGACGCTTCTGGTGATCAAGCGGCTTCAGTTATTGCGTCAATTTAGTCTTGTAAGGATGTAGGCCAAGAGATACCCAACGCTTGAGAACATCGTGTGAGAAACACATTTGGGCTTTCTGCAACTGAAGCCTCAGCGGCAGCAATATTCTCGACATAACGACCACTTCTTTGTCTCACTGGCACGGAAACATTTTGAACTGTACCTGTGGATTCAAATTTTTCCACTAGACGCTCAATTGTTGATCTGCAAGGACGATTATGACGACCATAAAATGGACGTAGCGCTCTTAACGTTGAGGCCACTGACTCCGAATTTCGATAGTAAATTTTAATAATTTCGACTCGTTGTTGGCTCGTATATCTTTCCATCATGAAATGGTAAATCTTACTGAAGAGAAATGTCAAAAAAGCGGCAAGAAATATGGCGTCGTTTGCTGTCACTGTCGCTCTACTTTCGTAGCGTCTCTGTTGAAGAAGACTCAGTTTCATAGACAAAAACGCTAAGCCGGCGTATATCGCCAAAATAATGAAATATTAAAACAGGCAAATCTCAAATCTTTTGAGCACTTCCGGGATCTTAACTATACAAAAAAGGCTAACTTACTAAAGGCATTTGCTTTATTATAGAAGATCCAGGCACCAAGAATGTTGCTGATAAAAAAAAAAACAGAAATGTGGTAACTCCCCAGGCTGCCTGAAAAAACCTGCGAATCAGAAAAGCAGATGATTTTCATGGCATAAAAAACCTATGCATCAAACAATAACCAAATTCAAGTATAATGTATTTAACATGTTTGATTAACGCATGTTTGAAAATTCAGACCTTTCCTTGAAAAACTGATATGAAAAGTTGGAGAATTGCTTGATAGCCAATAAGTCTGTTAAATAGCCTAGACAAGGTATTTGAAAAGGTAACAAAAGACAGGCTTTTCAACTTTTTTTTATGATAAGGCAATTAATCTTAACGAACATTGCGGTTCAGAAGTCATCACAACACTTCAAATCAAGTGCTTAGAATATGTCAGCATATAAAAAAATCGTGCAAAAGAAAGATCGACGAGTTTAGGTTATAAGATATCGAAAAAGCCTTTGACTCCTTCTGGCATAATGGCTTAATATACAGAATGACAAACAAAGGGTTTGCTAAATATTTAGTTCGTGAAATTCCAAATTTTTTATTAAATAGACGTTTCATGATTTCTGTTAATAGTAGCGTCTCAGTCTTTACGTTATTTCTTTGCCGGTCTACCACAAGGATCTGTAATTAGTCCTGTATTTTATAATGTCGATTCTGCAATGTACGCTGACGACACAGCAATATTCACATCGCTTCAGTTCGGTTTCAATATCTGCTATTACTATCTCCAAAGAGGACCATTGTTAATAAATGGAGTATAGAAGGACTATATAACCAAAGCTATTCAAAAAATCAACATTGCAATAAAGCTACTTGATCCGCTTATAAGCAGAAACTCCGCGTTAAACAAAGTAAATAAAATAACACTTAACAAGATCGCATGTCAATCAATTCTCCTTTACGGATCCAAGTTTGGGGAAACTATGCGGTTTGTCACATCCGAAGACTACAGGTTAACAAAACAAGTTGTTAAAAATGATGATGAATCTACCGATGTTACACTCAACCCTAGCTTGACACTCACAAACAAATGTTGAATTGATTTCCTCTCGAATTATCAAACTAAAATAAAATTTCCTGAAATAATGAATCCATTCTGATAACCCTCTTATAAATGAGCTAAGCTCTTTATCAGTGTAAATTATCTCTACCTCGTTTGATAATGTATGTATCTACTATATATATTTAAAGTTTATCTGTTTCGCAAATAGTTATATGTATATTTATTATTATAATGTTCAGTTATATTGCAATACCCTATTTATTTATTATATATTATTTAATTATTTATTTATGTACATACTTATTTACTTATTTATTTAATTACTTATTAATTCTTATTTAACATCCTCTGACATTGTATAAATTCTCTCGTTATCATATAACAAAATCATGTTAAAGTTTTATTTAAAAGATATCTATCTATCTAGATACCAAGTCTAATCGCTCCACAGAATAGTAGCTTGTTTATATGTACATCAAAAAGCGATGAGAAAATTTCGGTTATGAAAACATGAGGCGATGTTGAAGTCCACCTGGTTTATTTTCTCGAAATGGTTGATGCAGTCTTTCATGTAAATAGAGGATCCGCTTCTTGAATTTTCCGAAGGATGATGCGCATGATTGTCAATGAAACCTTTCATTTTGGGTCCCTTTTTTAAGTGGGGTTTCCGAAATAAGGCAAATGTCCACATCGCTTTTCCGTAGAAACACTTCTAGTGCGTCCATTTTACGCAGAATGCCGTTTGCATTCCATTTTTTTTAAACAACTGTTTATAATTAAGTTTTTGAGGTTGATCTTGGTCTGACCGTCAAGTTTTTCCAGATAAGCGGTGAGTGCTTGAGGCACCGGGTCTGCTGTAACCGACTTTGAGTTGTTTTCAAGAGCCGCGACTTTAGCGCACGTTCTTGACAGTTTAATTTGATCTTTCGACTTTGTTTTGTGTCATCTTCCACCATTCCTTTATAAGTCGGACAGTTTTGCGATTCTGGTCAGTTTTCTTGAAAGTATAGCGTCGTTTTTTGAGTTCCTTTTCCATTTCACAACCTCGATAACTCGCTCGTTGGTTTCCCTTGTAATTGGCGCAAACCGCTGGGGCCTGCCTAGTCTTAAAATTGGCCCTCAAAAGTTTTCATCGGTAAAACTGTGGCAACGGGAACAGATTTCAATGTTTTTCGTGCAAATCTCGGTATCTCTGATTCCTTGGCTGATTACGGTTCTAAGTAAAGTTCGGCGAGAATATATGACAAAACTGTTTTGGGGTTGCAACTGATGTCAGTACGATGAAATCAAGTCCGGAAAATCATACTTTGCGGTAAAACTCATTCCAAGAAAACAAATACGAACGCTTCTAACCTTTTGGTCTGTAGTGTACATTTAATAAATAACTGTTGAAATTAAATAATCACATATCATTTGTACTTAATTTGCCTTCATTAAATTCTAATTTACAAAACCTGCATCTCATCTCACGCCTCGCCTATCTGTCGAGTGTTGAGACAATGTTTCACAAACTTCTATGACGTGACAGAAATCGTGCACAGAAAATAGAAAAAAAAACAACATCAATAATAAATCATATCAAACTCGACATTTTTGTAATATCATTAAAAAAAAAAAGCAACAGCACAAAGCGTTTGAAAGCACGCTTGCAATTTCAATTGTGCAAGTTTGTGCGATTTTCCCACCACACATACTAGCGGGTATGGCGTCTTAATGACCTGCCGACAAAAGACTCTAATCGCGTGCAATTGAGAAATAATCGGCTGACTAACTTTATAAAATCTGACATACGTCAGAAATCGACACAGTAAAGATGTGACAAGTAAAAAAATGTCAACATGACTTTTTTTTTTAAAGACTCATTAGGCGTTTAAAATTTTGGAATACTTTGGCACGTCCGAAACAGATGATTTGACTTTTTCCAGTTCAAAAGAATCTATTAATTCTTAAATGTACGTGATTTTCAACATTGTCTTGTGTCTCCGTAATTTTGCTGCGAATTAGTAAACAATGATTTGTTTACGAAATTAAAAGTAAATCTTGATAAAGCTGAGAACAATTATGTTTTAGGGTTTTTTTTCATGATGATAGTAATTTGTTTAACTTAAACATAACTAGATTTAATCGTTTTGACACATCAAAGACGTACACCGCAAGGATTAACCTTTTTTAAACATACATCTTTTGCATTATAAGGGGTTTTGAATACCCTTTTTAGTGCAGTAAAATTTGAAAGCAGCAATACAAGAGTACGCGGAATGAGTACAGAGTCAGAAAGAGAAGGAACTGATGCAAAAAAAAATGGAGCCCTCGCAGTCATTCCTCTCAAGGATATAGAAAAGTCTAGAAATTGACATCTTGTCAGAAGCTTTTATAAAAAAGTCAAATATCTTACTTCAGACTATAGAACCGGCACTCAGGCTCTTCGAAATTGTGATGATGTCACTGATCCAAAGGGATTCGTAGATGTATTTGAGCAGCGTTTCCAGCAGCTGTTAAATGGATATGAACAAGATAGGGTGATGGGCTTAGAAGAAATCGGCGAATTTGACAAAAAGCAAAACAAGGCGGCGGGTTTAGACATATTGCCGTCTGAAATTTTAAATGTCACTTCAATGTTCATCTATCAATTTTGGGAGGATGAAAGCGTGCCCGGCGAAAGCTTTATCTTCCCCATCGATTAAAATAAGCGACCCAATGATTTGCAAAAAAATACCGATCCATATCCCCTACTCAAAGTCATCTACAAGATCCTACTACATCGCATTTCAAGTCCGTACCCATCATCTATAAATCGACTTCAAAGTCGAATACGAAACTATAAGCAGCTCTCTGCAACGCTGATTTATAACTGATCCGCTTGTTTCGTACAACGCCCGAAAATACAAGATACACCGTGCAGTTGGGACCCAAAATCTCAAAACTATTCCAAACGTTCACTGGATTTCTTGTGTTTGAAGAAATAGAACGACGGGTAGGTGTCAATATGGAAGGGACTATCTCTTTTAAGTCTGCCCAGCTTCTAGGATACGCAGATGATATCGATATCATCGCATGTTCCCAGCGTAGTGGAAGCAAGCGTGCCGTAGTGGAAGCATACACGGCAATTGAAGAACATGCGGTACGGGTTGGTCCTTGAATCAAGGATGGGAAAACTGAAAATATGCTGTCAGCCAAAAATAGATCCATCGAACATCGCGATTTGACAGTAGTAAAGGAGTTTAACTACCTCGGAACTGATATATTTTCCACAAACGATACCACAGTGGAGATTTGACGGAGAATAATCCTAGTCAACCGCTACTGCTTCAGTGTGTCAAAACAACTAGGATCTAAACTCCTAACAAAAATACTGCCATTCCTTCCTACGTCGGAAATTTGGTCCTATCTACGAGGAGGGCAAATTAAGAAATGGCATAAACACGAACTCTACCTGCTGTGCAAAGATTTTTGTTAAAGCCATAACCCCTGCCCAAGTGGCGGACACTGCGGTCTGAAGAAATAGACCTGTTGTATCTTGGTGAGTTCGTTTCGGCTAACAGATATTCCATCCTTCAGATGAAGGTCAAAATGTTTTAAGCATTGGATTGTCTAATGTCCCATGCGGAACATAACTCTTTGAAGAAGATACGCAGATACGCGTTCTTTTATTCTAATCTAGAAATTTAAAAAAAATCGTTTTTTTGAAGACTGGAGATTATATCTACAAGCGGATTTTTCAAAATTCAAATTATTTTCGGAGATATCGGTATTTTGCTGACCCGGCATCCGAACTGGTTCGGCCGGAACTAATCGAACAGAAGAACTAAGGGATGCTCCGTCTACCTGAATCCATATTTCTCAGTCAAACCTTTTGTCCTTTGTATATATTGTAATATAAGAAAGTGTTCAACGATTAAGTGTTCACTTACTTCCAGCTGCTTACAGTTGAATTCTAACCTTCAAACCACGTGGACGTACATATGTTCTGTGAGTGAAATAAAAATATTGTGAAATATTTCTGTTTGTATTTTTAATGAAGGCTTCATTCCTATTTTAAAAATGATGGAGCTTATGCGAATGAAAATTGGCCCAGAAGCTCATTCATTTGCTGTGAAACGAGACAACGTCCGGATTGACCGCCCCGAGGTACGAGCATCCAACGCATCAAAGGAGGCCAGAACTCATATACTTAGTTTTTCTTAAAATTAATCTTTTTTCTTAGTTTTATTATAAGTTATTTAAATTTAAATATAGTAGTTATTTATAAGTCGAAAGACATAGATTTAATTGTTAGTTTTAGCTTAGAGCGCCCGTATAGGGCCAGTAAGTTATTTAAGACATAGTTAAGTTAATTAAGCTAGCTTTAAGCGTTTTTGTCTAGCATGTAAGTTTAAAATATGAATTAATAAAAATGCACTGAAATTGAAAAAAATTGAAGGAGGCCAGAACTGCTCGATATGAAGAGAGAAACGCGGAAAATAGTTTTTTCGAAGTCGGGGAAGGTCCGATGTATGAAGCAGGAATGACAGATTGAATAAATGTAAGTCTACAATATCATTTCAAGACTTAGTCTGCGAAAAACTTTACGCGAAACTTTAGACGGGTTTTTCTCGAAACTGTCTTTTTCAAAACAATACCCACGATTTTTCAAGTACTACTGGACCGATTTACCTGAAATTTTACGCGAGTCTTCTTTATAGACTTGTCTATGTCTGGAACTATCCCCATTCCCAAATTTTTATTACTTTTTGTTAAAATTCTACACAGTCAAAAAAAGTTCTACAAAAATTGTTTTTTTTTTCAGGCACTCGCCATTTTGTGAAAAAAAAACTTTCTAACTTTTCCGTAGTTCCAGATATTGCGACATTATTCTAGATTAATTTATTTTTTTTTTGTTTCGAATTGCTGGGAGGGTTGAAAACGTGGAGACCCCTCTTCTATCAACTGCTTATTTTTGAAATTTTCAACTTATTTATTTTTTGATTTTTTTCTGTATTCTTGTTATGTTAATAAATATTTATCTAATCAAAAAAATTGATCCTAATAATATTAATTGACTTTCTTTTATGACACTTCAAAAATTGCATGAAATTCATGCCTCTAGACTAGAATAACCCCTTAACCAAATTAGAACACATTCACTAAGAATGTGTACAGCCATTTCGTCGTCTTCCAAACAGAGTCGGCATTCGGTAGCTGTACTGAACCGTTGTTTGGTCAGATGTGATCTCAAGCGACAGTGGCCAAAGAGGAAGCTCACCGAGCATTCTAATGTTCTCCTAATTGAGCTTAAGGAATTCTCTGTAAGAGAAGGGATTGATTACTAATTAAGATTGTCTGAGTCCCGGTAGATTTCTCCAGAGAGCAATGCGTGGCTTATTTTCCCAATAATTGTTCAGACCTGTGGCCGCAGTCCAGCTTACGCCACAGAAAGGTTCCGGCCAGGTGAACGCGGTTTTGGAACCAGCCCTGACTAGTTCGTCCGCAATTTCATTGCCTTCGATTTCATGATGACCTGGAAACCAACCTAACCTAACTTTTTTAACGTCGGACTATGGATTGTAAGGCGTCGTAGCAGCTTTTGACATATTTGGATTTTATAACATTGGAAGAATATATGAGAATACTGGCCCCCTTTATGGCCTTTTGCAAGGTTTTCTATGACACAGGATTCGATGGGTAGAAAACACTCGGATATTTTTCCATAGGTATGGAGATTTAAGTGTTGGGTCCATAGACACCAGCACTTATTCCATTTGCCTTTTTTGAACCATCAGTATACCAGAGGTCGATCATAATTCAAAGGCTTGCCGAGTTGATATCGAAGAGGGTTAATGAAAAGTTAAGCCTAAGGAAGTTCTTCGAGTATATTTGCATAAAGCCTTTCTTTTAAGTAAGGATGTAAGCTCAACGTGCCTTTCATTTTGGTGAATCAAAAAAAATACTTTTCTAAACATTTCGTTGAGATTGCACTCAAACCTTTGTAAAAAAGTGCAATGAAGTTTCAGACCACCGGTGTGTTGATTTAATTTAAATTAAATCCATAGCTCAAACTTAAACTAAACACATGTATTTATGGACGTGTCAAGTTGAATAGGAAAGATCAACTAATTATTGTTTGTCTCATAAAATATGGAATGAATAATTGAATGCATGAAATTGGTTGCTTACTTGAAGTGTATCAAGCTATCGCTTCTGACCCTAAAGCAATTAAATTTGCTACAACATTTAACACTATAGTTTTATGTCCACTTAAATCCATTAATACTAGTGGAATTAGTTTGCGCGATAATTAAAATAAAATCGCAAAGTCATAGATATAAATATTTATGAAATCCATTTCTTTTAAAACCTTAATTTTGACACCTTTTAAGACTTCTCATAAATCTTTAACGACGCGGAAAACTTAATTGTTTCAATTTCAATGTACTTCCAAGCAAAATCGTAGATGCTTTACTGCTTTGGTCCACATATACGTATTGATTACACTCAGGCAGGAGTTCTGTAACACTTTATTGATTGCTACATTTTTAAAAGTCCTTATTTATGGTATTTTACAATATTTCGGATTGATTCGAAGTTCGATCTTCAATAAGATACAAAAATGCGTACTCTGTTTCGATGATCCTTGATCTTTTACTTAGCCTTATTCCTTAAGTTGTTACGATGCTATAATTTTGATTGCAGCCAACTTTCTTAATGTTTCCAAAAGTTGAAAAAAGACAAACGGATTCGAAAGCTGCGGATGTTGCAAGCCGATAAGCCGAACTAAAATTGATTAAAAAATTCATCATAAAATGATTGGCGGAAGATTGCAATGCTTTAAGCCACCTCAAAGTTCAATTCTTGAACAGGCATTATCAGAAGAAGCGAAGTAGTAAATGAAGTAACAGGACAAGGGACGGCAATCAGCAGTTGTCTTAGGCCACTGTTTTAAAATTTGGCCAAAGTTTTCGATACCAAAATGAAAAACAATACAAATAATATCGTGCCAAAAAACTCAAGGTGACTTAAAAAGAACAAAGAGCGGTCGGCTTTGGATAAGTCAGCCACACGCTTCACGGGGGCATTCAACCATTGAAAGGTGAGACTCTCTAACATCTCTTTTGTCCCGTTGAATGATGCTGTCTCTAAGATTTTCTTGCTTACTTAAAAGGACAAAAATACTGCAAGGATCAGAGCTTGAGACAGAGCTTCCCTCCAGTTCTGACTTTCCAGATCACGCTGCTTCCAGCTGGTTAGGTCAAGATTTCTAGCATCTACGTCTGCTTGACCAGAGGAGGTTCGGTCTTCCCGTTCTTCTTGAGTCTCGTGGCTGAGGTTAGAAGACTCTCTTGGCTGAAGCGTTATTTTTCATTCTCACGTTATGACCGAGCCAGAGTAGTCGACGGTTTTTTGCCTTCCGGACTCTATCCACACCTTTGCATAGCTCATAGAGTTCGCGGTTACTTCTTCTTCTAAGCACTCCTAGCAGATAGGACCAATTATCCGACGAAGAATTTTTCTTTCGCAGGATCCCAATATTTACTCAGCTCCATAAATATCAGTGTTTTGTTGAGCAGTATTTTCGTCCTTCGTTTTGAAATTTAGACCCTAGTTGTTTTGACAAACCGAAGCAGCAGCAGGATTATTATTCGTCGAATCCCAACTGCGGTGTCGTTTGTGGAGAATAATTAAGTTCCGAGGTAGATGAACTCCTTTCCAGCACCTATTTGTAGCTGTCAATTGTAACGTTTAGGCCGAAATGAAGTTTGTAGGTTTCTCTTTCTGGTTGACATCAAATATTTTTTTCTTGTCCTTATTGATTTTTAGACCAATCTGTTTGCCTGGTCTTCAATCGCCGTGAACGCTTCAATTACGTCACGTTGGGAACGAGCGATGATGTCGATATCGTCTGCGTATCTCAGAAGCTTGGTGGACTTGAAAAAGATAACTTCACCCATATCGACACCTGCGCGCCATAGTTTCTGTTCCAATACAATTGTCGAAATCCGGGGCATTATGAGAATAGTTTGAAGGTTTTGGAACCAAACTTCACGATGGATTGTGTGTTTTTGAGCCTTTAAACGGATCTAGATCCCGAGATTGAAAATTCATAAAGCTATCTTTTACAAAGACAGAAATATAAGAAGAAATTTTAAGATTCTTAAACAATATCAACCGTTTTACGAACTAGTTGGTAAAAGTGAGTCGTTTTAGGCATCTCTAATTGTGCGTATACACAAGGAACCTAACCTTCTCGTCAATATAGAAAAAATTTCATGTCATTCAATTCTAAAAATCTTTTGATAGTATCTCTCATCAAATTATTTACCTTAAATTTAAGGTCCTTGGGTTTCCTCCATCCTTCATCTCCTGGTTAAAATCTTATCTAGAATATCAGCATTATAAGGTTCTGTTCAGATCCTCAGTGTCCAAGCCTATAGTCTCTACCTCTGGAGTACCTCAAGGTAGTCATTTAGGACCTATTGTCTTCAGTCTTTAGGTTTTTTTTATGTCACCTTTGTCCGCCCACGTCTCTTTATGATGACGCGCATACCCTCAGAATTGAAGCAGTCCAAAGATTTATCCGTTTCGCTTTACGCGGCTTACCCTGGATTCATAGTTTCAACTTGCCTCCGTACGAAAATCGACTTAAATTGATCGATCTACAAACCCTTGTAAAATTACAGGGTGAACCCCGGGTCTTAAATATAATAATATGAGCAGACATAATATGTTAAAATTATAAAAAAAACTAATCTTGGTAAAACATAATTATTTATGAGTACTTTCGTTGACCTTAGCCTGTTCTTCAACAAGCAACAGCAAAATCACAATACCCCGGAACAAATCACACAAACACCAACTTTCTCTTCGAAGTATGTACGTTTGAGCCTGAGAATCTTTTGAATTTTTATCCATAAATAACGCAAGTGAGAACTTATGTATACGCAGATAAAATATCTACTGAATAAAAGATTAAGGGTACCAGACAAGAACGCATCATTATTCCAATTTTACTTTGCTGTGCAGGAAGTCTTATAAGAAATTTTAAACAATAAAGTTGCATGCCAATGTTGTTTATTATCATAAAAACAAATATAATGTTAACATTTTAAGACATGTTGTTTTATATATGATCAAACAATTTGTTTGACAGTAGAGCTCAAAAGTCGCGAGCTGTTAACACAGCCTTCGAATATTGAAGACGGTCCTAGTTGGAACATTGTTGTCTATATCTTTAAACTTTATCAAAATCTTTGTACAGCTGGTAGCGTTTGCGATTGGATCTTCAGAGGTCAGTTAAGTTTGCGCTGCTTTCAAGAATATTGTCTTACATTTGGCTGCATAGAGAAGGACTATTAAACCTTTTTTTTTTGCAAATATATTGAATAGAAGTATAATGAGACGAAACTCAATTCAATAATTCCCATTCCTGCATGAATGGAGTCCAAAAAGGGAATGGAAGTTTGATACTAACTTATTTGAATTCACTTAATTCGCTGTATTTTATTCACCATTGGTATTCCCGAAAATTCAATTTACGATGTCCGGAGACATCAACCCTTCATAGCAGAGTCAAAGACAAATCATGTACACAAACCAATAATTTGACGACGGGAACTCCAACATAAAATAAATAAAAGTCGTTGATCGACAAGGGGGTCTGAGTCAACTGCTAGCGGCTCCAGAATCTTTATCTTCACAGTTGTACTCATCGGAAGATTGTCAGCCACTTGCGAGAGATGGGGCTGTGAAAAAACTTCGATCCTTGCCGAATTTGTACTTGGGACCTCACGCTCAGCATCCGACGCTGCATTACAAGCTACGGAATTTGCACAAGTCAGTCAATTGATTTCAGCGGCAAATGATGACTGGACAAGATTATCGAGGATTAGATAAATTGGCAGAATTCATCCGTGACTTGAACCTGAATCATCCAATTTCGCCACCCAGCCGTTGCCAAGTTAAGAAGTGGATGTTCTCATTAGCGCAGCTTCTAGATATTTCGAAGAGGACAGTTTCAATAAAACAGTGCCCTATGGTTATTTGTGTAAGCTTCGGTATAGCCGACAAGTCAGTTTTGGTTCAGTTCAATCCTCAACGTACGTGACTAGGCACAGTCGCTTCCTAAAACCAATAGTATATTAAGTTAACTTCACATTATGTCTAATTGGCCTTTGAAATCGAAAGATAGAAGATAACAATTCCATTGGTCTTTAGCCTTTAAGATTTCCTGCTCAAAGGAAAAGTGCACCCGTGCCTTAAACAATTTTTGCAGTACATTGTTATAGCACCTTGCCATGCAACCGAAGACTTAGCCAGCTCAGGAATGCTATATGAAATGTTCAACAGTGGCTTAAATGGAATCCAACCATTGCAGTAATTACCTGCAGGTAATATCAATTACCCTGTTAACACGTTACAAACATTTCAAGCGAGTCACACAAATTGTCTTGAATGGCGTCAGTTCATTCCGGTTCAAGTATTTTTCTCTAAAGCCGTGCTCCAATTAATTTTCTCTGCGATCCGAATCAGAGTTGTAATTTTTCTGTCTGTCATTCCAAAGAAAGTTTATAAGCCAATCATGCCGACTGAATATTTGTATCAATCATTTGAAATGGAAGATAAACAAAGTTTGTCGAAGTGGCCAAGTGCACGAGAGGTCGAGAGGCATGACAAAACTAGTGAAACCAACACACAGCCCAGTTAGGATTGAAACTGTATCAATTATCAAAAATTTACTAAAAATCATTCAAGGAATCGATCTTGTCAATCAGTCATCCAATCATGAATTCATTCAATCATTCAATAAAAGAAAGAGTGCGCGATCCACGATTCAATATCGATTTTGTGACTCTGTCAGTTCAAAAATGTATGTTCTGGATTGGGAGGAATAAATTGCTTTTGGAATTTCGAAGGATTGATTCTGGAACGATTAACTATACATAGAGACATACTGCAATCAGTCACTCAAAAAATTGAATCAATTGAGGGAGTTCTAAAATTTAAGTTATTCCCTTTAGCTAATCAGCTGACAGGCCGAACATTTTCGTACATCTTTGTTTGACGTAAGTTAGGTGATTTCCTTTTCACATAGATTATTGAAAATTGATTCCAAGGACTCTGCATAAGTATAACGGACATAACAGTGTTCCAGGTCCTGATTGTGTTAAAAAAAGGAACAAATTAACAAAGGGCCTAGCTTAGGCTTTAGATATTTCGCACACAAATCACGGGTTCGACTCGAATTCATTGCGAACGTTTAATCGTCTTGGAACTTTTTTCAAGACAGCTTTATTGCCAACGAATTGCTAAAGATGGGGCTGTGAAAATACAAGACGTAAGTTCGAACCCCTACATTTTTATGATGAATGATTGCAAAACAAATTGTCTACTCCGGGAAAAGATAATTTAAAGCTCTTGAAGGAGCAAGCGTTTTGTTAGTACCTCAGTACACGAGCCAGGGACCCGATTTTAATTGTACCTTTCTGCCTGTTTTTCATCAACCTTAATGCTCATACTGCATAGAAAAGATTAACCTTCGTGTTAAATTATCAGTATTTATTTGAGAAAGAAGTTGGACCAATCGTTATCTTCTTGCAAGGAGAGACAGTCTCAAGTAGAAGACGACCTGCCGTTGACGTTTACTGTGTACCCACCATCTGATTTTAGGCACGATTTTAATCTGTCAGGTTATTTCTATTTAAGAATTTTTAACAATACGACAGTTTTCGTTTTCTTTTCGCACAAATTTTTTAAGGAAACGTATTAGGACTGCTGAAAAGCAAAACTTTTTACTCTCCTCTTGAGCAGACTTCTGAATTCTCTCAGAAACCTTAGCAGATCTGAGTTTCTGTTCTAAAGAAGCACGTTAGAGCATTGCTTGTGTCCTGTAAGTTCAAATTCCATTGATAAGTTCATCTTACAAGTCTATATTTTTTATAAGAAGTTGGCTATTGCTTTCGAGGATTTATAATTTTTTTGTAATGGTATCGAACAATCAAAAATTCATGGTCAGGTTTTTACTGAGGTTTCTCTTCGATTGAGTCAGATGAAAATTTTGAAAAGAATTGAAATTGAAAAAATTTTATGAAAAATTTCCATTCTTTTTTTGATGTTGCAAATGCGAGCTAACAAGTGGCTCACAAGTTTTAAGTGGCCGTATTTTTTATTGTGTTTGCTACCGAGCACTGGTAACTAAAATTCTGCATAAAAACAGAAGCTTCGCAGGAAGGGTACATCAATAAGTTCTCGTTCCATCAATTTTTCTGTGCATTTTTCAGTGTAACAATTAAGTCGTGAGAAATAAAATAGATTAAAAAGTTCTTAGCTTTTCGGCTCCCTCAATAAAGTTAATGACACCTCTTATATGACCGATTCCGTGAATGTTCCGTCTCATACACTGTGTTCCATGTTTTCATTTCACGAAACAATTCCCAAAGTTGACTAACGCATTTCTTTTGCCTTGCTTCAGATGGTCGCCGCCGCTAAGGCTTCCTGATACATAGACAAAGGAAGGTAGCTATGGCGACCTGTCACTGTCACGGCTTACACTCTCGCCACTCAACATAGCGCTCCCTAGACCCACGATGCACCCTCTCGTTCGCGGCTGGTCGTCCGCACAGCTTCGGCTACGCGAGGCAGTCTCTTGGAGATCGTCGTGAAAGTGTGAGGCTTACAATAGATATACAGAATAAAGAAATTCAATAGATTACCACTTGTGCTTTTCTTTTGTATATTCTAATTTCGGCAGCGGTCATTACAGTAGCTATGAAGCCTTGTAAATTATCTTTATACCTCTTTTATTAAACAAATTCCGACCAGCACTCATTTTATCCGACTTCTGCAGATCATAACTGTCATCTTTTTATTGTGCTTGATCCTCGCAAATCGTCTTGCTTTTTATCTCATAGTATCGGGCTTACATTCATAACTGTCATTGTCAGCGGAAGCCTCTTGAACCGAGGAAGTGCTTTTATGCGTAGAATCACTTTCCTTTGGAAAAGTATTGTCTCCAGAGACCTGTGCCAGATATACTAACAGTCTTGGCAGTGCGGGGCGTAGCTTCTTCGTGTGAGAACTATGCTCCTGTTGAGAGACTTCATCGCTGTCTTGCGTTGTCTTGAACTTTAAAAATGTTGGCTCTTTTCAGTAGGTGAGACCTCTGCCCAGCTACTTTTTAAGTAGATTCATTAATGCTTGTATCACGTGGCTGCGTTATTTTTTCGAATTTATTTACTGGCTTAAGTGTTACCTTAACTTATACCGTGGTGGAGCTGACAGGCATGCCAAGAGGCAAGAATCTGCTTCGTCAACTAAGCAATTTCGATTGAAATCCAATCTGCTAGTCTTTAAGCTCAGAGGACACTATATTCCTTTATTTATAGATTTCTCATAGCCCACAAATATGTACGATTCAGCAAGACAAAGCAAAAGCTAGGCATGTAGTGAAGATAGTGCAACCTACTCTTAGGAGGCGCGGAACCCTTTGTGTGAGAGTCAACTCTCACTTGGCTACTTTTTTTTCAACCCTCTGATTATGTGTTTTATCGAAATGCTGCAACAATTATATTTTAGAGACGCATGAAATACTAATTAATAATAATTTATTTTAAGAATTTGTCGCATGGAGAAAAATCCCGCAAAGTAAAACATTATAACATTCGTTCCACTAGTTCCCAACGAATAATCTTTTTAAAAATATTTTTGTTTTTTTTTTTAATATTCCTTGTTGGAATTTCAGCTCTTACATTATGCTGGATGAAGAAATTATTGCATACTTTGAAAGGTTGTCAAGTTGCTCCATGACCCTCATTGTCTTCTGCTAGTTAATGAGTTGAGTTGCGATTTAATGAAACGCTTTCTTTGTGTAGTGACCTCCATTTATTTAATATTTTATTATTTGTATTAATTTTATTATTTATAGCTGGAACGGAACCCTTAAAGAACCGACGAGTGCGATTCGGACTCGCGCAACTAAGGTTCCGTACAAACTTGTTGGCGATTTAAAAAAATATGGGATATAAGAAAACACTTATGGTTTTCGAATGTTTCCCTTTACTTGTGCTACAAGACATTGCTTCTTGCCAAATCTTATGATCCTAGGTCAATGCCATAAGTCAAACTCATAGGATTTTATTCCCGCTTGCGAGTATAAATAAATGCGGCATCAATAGGCGTATCTTTTGATTGCGTCAATTTGAAACCTTGGATTTTTTTACGACTCAATTTAATCTTAATTTCAATTTGATACCTGCACGCGTTCCTGTAAAAAAGCATGGTGACAGACAAACGGACAATTAAGTTATTCAACACTACTTCCGTTTTACAATTTGAACGACGGAACCTTAAAAAATAACACTACTGAACTGAAATTGATCATTCAAAAGTCGATTCTATAAACAAAAACTAAATTTAAGTGCCGTACGGACTTCCAACTTGTCTATCGTTACTGCACTTATTTATTGCGCCAAACTGACTACGACACGGTATCAATTCACGAGTTGCACACTTCAAGAAATCAGTTAAAAATGATTTATGATCTTTTCAATAGAAAGACTTACATTTAGTCACTGTTATTTATAATTAGTAGTACTAGCAGCATGGCAAAACTCACTTGAAAAACGAAAGAAAATATATGCAACGTGCACGGAACTTGATAGAGTGACAATACGAAGGCCCACGTTAGCTGCCACACGCCACAATCACCAACTAGATAGGAGATTTTGTCAAACTTTTCGCCACTTGAAAGACTAGCCATTTTTTGCACAAGAAACACAACAAACACTCACTCGAAAACGACCACTCGAAGCAGGTTGCACAAATGAACTAAATATAAAATTTTTTGTTTTTCTCAAAAAACTCTTGTCGTCAGTTAAGGAGCGGCGCGGCGCAGCGGATATGATTAAGCCAATGATTTTCCAGCCAATTAATTTATCTTAACATTTTAACCTAAGTGCAACGAGTCGACTGTTAGCCATACCAATAGCGAGTAATTAAAAACCGATGACGAAAAAGACTTGCAAGGTGTTCTGTCGATTGCATTTTGTCGAATGTGTTTTGCGTGGTTATCTTTGGAGGGGGCATTAAGCCGCAACAGGTATAATGGGACAAGTGACAAGATAGTGCCACTAATGTCAATAGAGTGCTTGGTCATTTAAGATAAGCCACCGCACTTGTACATTACAAAAAATACTTTTGAATTGCAAACAAACACATTTCGTCATGTCGAATTGTTTGAATAGACTTGGCTAAGAGATTCCATTTGTGAAGTGTCTGAGGTACAAATGGTAATTTGGTTTATTTTAATGATTGTGGAATATTAAAACCAGAAGACCAAAAGTTGGGTATCTCCAACTTCAGTTGGTTGCTGGAGACAAACAAATTTAAAATGCTTCCTCTGACTCATGGTACGCCGTAGCATCGGTTGGATTGATGGGTAGTTAATAACTAAGTAAAGTTTTAGGATCTTGCCAGATGGGCTGAGTCAAACAGAGTTCGAACGAAGATAATATACAGTCTCAACAGAAAAATAGTCCCCCACTAGCAATGCATTAAAAACATCGTCTATGATAATGTTCCTGAATTAAAGAACAATTTTTGTATAAATTAAAAAAGAGTCTGGTTATCTTCATTTAAATCGCGAACCACTTCATCCGAAGGGTGAATATTTTTTTCACACAAAAAATGGCACGAAAAAGGGCAACAATATACGAGTCATTGTATGCCACAGAATCTCCACACAGTATGAGGCAAATATCTCTACATGCTGTCCAGGAGGAATACTGGATAGGATCGGAATGCATGTAGAGGTAAGGTTGGGTTGCACAAATCAGGATGCTAATTCTATTACTACTGGAATCGTACTCGGGGACTCCCAACCCGTGAAGAGTCTCTGGACTCCGCGATCGTTTAACCCTTAAAACGGAGGCTCGGTCTTCCTAATCGTCTTGCACCCAGGGACTGTGATTCGAAGATCCTTTAGGTGGCCGAGCCAGTGTAGTCGCCGAATTTTGGCTTTTTGGACTACATCCACATCTTGATCCACAGCTCACAGAGTTTGCGGTTAAATCTTCTCCTCCATTCGCCTTCCTCGCAAACGGGACCAAATAATCGATGAAGAATTTTTCTCCCGGAACTGCTCAAAATCTGCTCTGCCTTTCTGCTTTTCATTTCCGTTTTCCGTCCTTCTCCAAAGTAGCAGCGGTTGTCCAGGAGTGGAGTTGATATTTACTCCAAGGTATGTAAACTCCTTAACTACCGCGAAATTACTATTGCCAACCGTGAGGCTTTTTTTTTTTTTTTATTAAAAGAACACACGCTTACAAGGGGTTTTGACTTCCCTTAAATTCCACTTTATTCGTAAAGCCCCATGATAGTATGCTGCTAATAGCGGAATTTAATGAGTTAATCATACACCGCCGTTCCATTTCCACGGCCGAAGACGAGGGACGTGAATTTGAAAACGAATATGAAAAACTGAGAGTACTATCATCAGCGAATGAGTGTATTGGATTAGATGTAACAGACAGAAGATCGTTAATGAAAATTAATAAGAGAGTCTGTGACAAAACGGAGCCCTGGGGAACACCAGTATTTATATGGTGGATATCAGACTTGGCACCGTCCAATACAACTTGAATTGAACGGCCCGAAAGAAAGTTTCTAATCCATTGAATAAGAGATTCGTCGATACCAAATGCACGCATTTTCGACAAAAGACCCTGGTGCCAAACTCTGTCAAATGCTTTAGAAATATCAAGCGCAACAATCTTGCTTTCACCAGAAAGATGTAGAGAGTTTTTCCACTTTTCGGTGAGATATACCATCAAATCGCCAGTGGATCTTTTGCTACGAAAACCGTACTATGCGGTGTACAAATGTCTCTTCGTAATTGGGTTTGTGCTCGTTCACTTCAACTAGTTTTGCTTGTTCTCCAATCATCGTTAATGCCTCGTCCACATATCTCAGCAGCTGGAAGGATTTGTTGAAGTTAATGCTTTACATGTTTACGCCTATCCTACGTCACGTGATAGCGTGCTGAAATCCTGCGCCTGTTTGGAATCGTTCAGAGGAACTATTTATCAAATTAACATTTGCAGCGTGTGTTTTGCAGTGCCATCCAACACATCTGGACTATGGCCTCGGCCTGTAAAGTTCAAGAATGAAGATGAATGCTATCGTATTTGGCTTTGAAGTCGATGAAAAGATGGTGAGTCTCGACTTTGCCTTAGTGTTAATATTTGGTCGATAGTCGATTTGGCGGCCGGAAGCCGCACTGGTACATGCCGCTTAGTGCTTTGCAGAAAGGCTTCAGATGTTCACATGGTACGTGAACGAATATGCGAAATCGAAAGTATAGGCGAGAATATATACCGACTTCTGACCTACAGACATCAAGGCAGACACAAGACTCCGTCACAAAAAGATGCACACAGACTACTGGATATTCTCGGACGATCAAACAGTCACCTGCTATTAGACGTAAGAGACCCAAACATTCTGGATATGAGAATGTTGACTCTGACCACTTTTAAGTAGCAGCTTAAATAAGAGTCCATTTGCCCAATATTAGTCAGCAACACAAAGAAACAAAATTGGATGCCTCATCACAACGATGATAGCAAAAAGCCCACAGAGAGCATCTATAAGCAACAGACTATCAAATTATTTGGTCACAAAAGTCATAGACCTTAGGGCTATCAACTATGCCGCAACTTAAAACGTGCGACTTGATGGAGAGTAAGGGTCTTAGCAAAAGGAGATGGATGTGACGAATTATAAGACGCTGCAATGCAAAACTCGAGCACTCAAGGATATCGAAGTAGCTAGGAGTAGAAAACGTTTTTCAAACTAAGCCGCGTAGGACAATGCAATTCTATAGGTACAATACCCTCTATACGTTGTTGCTCATCAATCTACGAATGAGAGATGACTGAATTACGAACTCATCCTATATCCGCAACATCTTCAACTTGGGCGAAGATATCGGAGGAGGCGAAATTCAATCCAAAGAAGCTGTCAGATTGTCGTTTTTCAGCAGGTTTGAGTATCTTCATGGACAGACATACAAGCCAAGTAAATGCATATAGGCCTTAATAACGTCGATGCCGCGGGCTACAGCGGGCTCATATGCAGACTTCGCGACATGGCTAATAGATTTTCGCAAGGTACAGTGAATGCTCCCATATTTTTTAACATCTTTCTTTCTGATATGCCAAGGGATATGGATAACACAATAGCGTTTGCTGACAATGTTATTCTGTATGTAAGCGGCTCGAAAATCGCCCATATCCAAAAAAAGAGCTTCAGAATGGAAGCTTAAAATAAATTACACGAAATGTTAAACCATACTGTTCCGCTCCCCAGTACGACGCGTTAATTCAGACTTGAGACGAAACTGGCGAAAACTGAATATAACGACTTCTAACGGCCTTCACGTTGAATCGAAAACTGGTGTGAAGTATTTGGGTGTTCATTTAGAAAAGTTCTTATATAGTACTTTCATGATCATGTTTACACACAACTCAAGAAAGCGAGAGCTGCCTTCATGTCGCTCAAAAACCTTTTTTATTCAAAATATTTGAGATCCGACGTGAACGTTGTATGTAACCAAGCATTCATTCGTCCAAATCTGACTTATGCAAGTGCAGTATGGTGGAACATAAGCCCATCCTATATGGAAAAATATCGTCTTTTTGAAAGGAAAGGAGCGCACATTCTGACTTTCAGCATTACGTCTCTAACAAGAGACTATTGGATGCTTCCGGAGTGTCTAGGATTGACAACTTTATCCTAGACCTTGTGAGGAACCATTTCGCGCGGTCAGCAGACGTTACTGAGAACGAACTCATTTCGAGGTTATTTTATCCAAACCCGGGGTATTTTAGAAACTGTATGGTGAATGGTAATGTACCACCAGAAGCATTCTTGTATTTAGATGCATACGGCTACATTTCAGACCTTTCAAACGTGCCTCTAATCTACCATTTCGCTAGAAGGGCAACCGACAATCGACTTCTCTATGAACCTACTCACTTGAGGTTCTATCCCTCAATGCTAACTTGAGATACTGCGAGGTCTTATAGAAAAAAATACTGGTGGCTCGAATGGATGGAGCCTAATGCTTAGGTTAAGGTGTAATAACTTAGGTTAAGTATATTTTATTGTAGTTTTAGGTTTATCTTAAGAATGACTATAGTGAAATAGTAATGAGGTTTGGCACTACTAATTTCCCTCAAATATAAACCAAGAAACAGAAAAAAGAAATATTTAGTCTAAGTATTAAGTAAGTTTAGTTCCTATATATTTTAAGCCATAATCAATAAATAACATAAGTATTGAGATCCTTTCTTACATTTAGGGCATTTATATATAAGAAGTCGATATTAGTGTAGTTTTAAGCTCATTTTTGTACAAAAAAGAAATTGTTAATATTATTGTGGTAAAAAAATAGACAAAATAAGTAAAAAGGTTCATATGCATCGGGGTGAACAACTGCTAAAAGCATCAAGGACCATTTGTAGGGTGGTTGGATGTTGGATCTTAGAGTGCAGAAGTCACCAACCTTCACCGGCGACTGATTGTTCACTTAGGTCTCTGCTATAGTTCAGGTATGTATTATGAAGACCATCTAGACTTAAGCTATTCATAGATCTACATAAGATGGTTTGCAATCTAAAATTTGTGGTTACGGGACGCGTCATCAAGGTCGGTGAAAAAATGCTACGACCGTGAGTGGCTGTAGAAGCCTCGAATAGAGACATGCCTATAAAAGCATTACCCCAAGTGAATAAGAGTCGTCTGTGCAAATCTACATAGTATTTTTTGTTGGTCTTCAAAGATAAGTAGAAACAGGCGTCTTCCAATTCACAGCAGTACTTGATTTTTAAATAGGGCTAAAGAGCTTCTGGAGTGTATAGGCATCCACTCAGATTCGAGACTTTGGATATCTTAGAGGGCTTGAACCGGAAAAAACGGAACGCTTCGTTTAATTGGCTTAGTGTATGTCAAAGCAGTTCGAGGGGACTTAATTTTAACAAATTGAGTTGATGGGGTTTTATGGGTAGACGTAGATAATCGGTCTTCTCCCTTCAGCGATCTTTCACATTAACAACGTTTAACAAGCGTTTAATAAAGCTTAAGGACTATGCTTTTTGCATTTACATTTTTACATGATGACGACATGATTCTGGAAGACATACTTTGATCGCAAATGCTGTCCGGAGTGAGGGATGCTTCTGTATGTATGACAGAGTATTTGTTGAATCAGTCCAGAGGTTGCAGGTCACATCGCCAAAAAACTTCTAACGAACTGCTGGCATGAAGTTCCGGAATCATGCAACAAAACTTTAACAACATAAACTGTCCATCACTCAGTCTAATTTATGTCAGCATTGTTGTCACGAGTGAGTGATTTTACTTTAAAATCACATGAAAGACTGTCAATTCGAATTATGCAAAAATGAAAGATGATTTAAGGTTTACAAAGTTAATATGTAAGCACTTTTCTCCGTTCCCTATCAAACGACAAATCTTTTCCGCTTGCGGTTAGTCAAATGACATGTCTGAATTAAAAATTACTCACGCTATCGATTACAATACAACTGTGTGTCGTTATTTTTTTGTATCCCTAAACACATGATTAGCTCTGCGATAATTTGATCAAATTAATGGTAAATTGTTTACAGAGGCACTTATTTGGTTACAAACGATAATCACCTTGTCAATTGCCTACCGTTAAATATTTAATACCAAAATACAAGCTGTCAAATTATGCAATTGCGAGTGGTTTCATATTTATTAAATTTTATTTTTATTTTTTTGACAGCTTGCCGGTGCTTATGGCATTTGCATTACCAAATTTAATAAATTTTGACAGCTTCAGTGTCAAGAAAAAAAAATTGATTTATAACTTTCACTCGCCTTCAATGGATTTGGCGATTGTACGATTAAATTTTAGCAATGGACTCGTACTTTTTTGGCCAATTAACAATTTTATTTTCGCTGAGATTGAAGTTGTTATCTTTTTGAAATTGAATCGGTACTATTGACCTCAAAAGAGCTGGCGAACTTATTTAGTATGTTAGCTGATTAGCGATTAAAGCACTGGATTTTTTTGACATAGTTTTAGAAAAATAATACTTGCGGCGTTCGGATTCGTTTGGGTCGAAGAGTGCACAGAAGTATTATCAATAAACTGGCGCGAAGTTTTTTCTATGAAAAAAAACGTATGCTAATTTTTGGGCGGCAGTCAACGAATTGTTCGATAAATAAAAATAAAATAAATAAAAATATAAAATGAAATAATAAAACTTGCTTACAACAAATGACGTTTGGCTTTTTCAGCGAATAGTGTGAAGGTTTTGAGTTATTAACTTCGACATCTGGAAGCTCTAGAAATCGGTCTGATTTTCAGATTTCAAAAACATATCACCACGTTCCGATGTCCAACGAGTCGGGTTCGGGTTTTTAATTAGAGTGTGCGCTTCGAGTTTGTGTGTGTGCGTGTACGTACGATTGTGTGGATTTTTTCGCTTCCCATAACTCGAGCAAAAATCGAGCAAAATCGAATTGGTTTTATTCGAAGTGCACACTTGAAAATAGTACAAAAGTACTGTCAAAAAGCGATAGTTTTTTTCAAAGTCTTTTTCTTCATTGTTGTTATGTAAAAATGCATTGCATCCAGGATTATCAAAATCACGTTTATTAAGCCAAATGACCAAAATACTAAAAAGACCAAAGTCTTTCTCATTTTCGTGAGAATAAAGACATAATTGAATTGAATTGAAATTGAAAGCTTTGAAAAATATTACAGAAATGTGAATCCTTAATACTTATTGTTTTTCTCTTTCATCATTTCCGATGACGTCTGCAACACTGGTGAACTAGTTACATCCTGAGACAATTAAGGAGCCACTGCCCCGGCTTAACTGGTTTGACAAAAAAGCAAGACGCCGGACGTTAACTCTGTTTTTTGACCAAAAAGAAAGAAAGAAAGAAAGTCATGAAAATAAACTCATGAAAAACCTTTATGAGTAAATTGATTTCGTAAACAAAGCATCGCAAGAAAGCAAAATGCCAACTGAAAGCACATGGCTAAAACGACAATACTCGTAGATCAAAAAAAGCTCGATAAGACAGATCGCAACACCTGAAGATTGAGTTATTTTAATACAGAAAAAGACATAGGGATAATCGCACATACTAATGACTTGGAAATTTCAATCACTGGTTAATTCTTCTAATAATGGGGATTCTATCTTTAACGACCTAAGAGGAACATCTAAATCCGAAAAGGAAACCGGAGGGGATGTGATAATATCGAAGCTGGACCTGCAGCTTTTTATCTGAAAAAAGGAAGATCTAATCTTGAATCGTCCAAGAATGGAAGGAGGAGCTTCTGGTACTTGTCTCAAGCTATGTGCTTTTCTTTATATAATATATTAGAGAGATTGACAAATGGTCTCAATATATTTCATGGACTTTCGGGAGGTTCTAAGTGGATACGATTTGATATGATTTGAACACATGGGATGTCATGCCATCAAAAAGTAGCTGAAGCTACTGTGTGCTATGTTATCTTGCCTATTCGATGATTTCCATTCTGGCATGCAACCAGCACAAACCACACCTAAAATCAAACGTGTGCGTTTGGGGTAACGATACAATGATGATGAATTCAAACTTCTTTGGGTGAATATCCAAACCAAAGGAACAAAGGATAATATTTACAAAGGCGGACAATTTGGTGAAATAAAAGAATTAATTTTGCACTAAAGCAGTGATATCCGCAGAAAATGCGCTCATAAATATGAAGATGAGGCTATTCATTACGTCGTTACTTAGCAGGGTTAATCTCAATAACACTTACGTTCTTCGAGTAAAAATGCGTTGTGTACTCATCTCCCACCCTGCTTTTACCTTATCTTACCATTCGAACCCCAAATCGCTCTCCAACCAATTTTCCCTATAAGGCCCTTAGAGGCTTGAAATAGTCATTTGTGGTGAACGCAATTATTCGTAAGTTTTTTTTTCCATTTCTATTAAAAGCAAGAATAATAATACTAAAAATAAATAAATAGATGCCTCAATCAATATGCCACCTTTTAACATTTTTTTAGAAATTTTGATACGTTTTCTCTGTCTAAAGAACTGTTTTCTAGCATCCAGGGAACTGATGTCAAGAGATTTAAGATAAATTGTATTGCATTAAAAAAAAACTGTACGCAAGCTGTGTTCTCTGTAGATAAAAGTTTTACGAGTTTAAATGTTTTATTTGGTGTTCTGCAGGGCGCCGTTCTTGGTCCACTCTTATTTATGCTTTTTATATTAACTTCCCATCAGGAAGTTCTTGTTTTCTTTCTTTGTTTGTTTGTTCTTTGTTTTCTTGTGAGCACCAGATTTATGCCGAACATGTACAGCTTATAAAAAGGTTCCAGAAATCTGAATATTTTTCTGCCATTCATTATTTGAACGCTTCTAATATTTGGTAGCAACCATTCGGCTTAAACCTAAACTCATCTAAAACTAGAGCTCTAACTTTTGTTGGAAGCTTGAAAGTCATCCCACTGTCATCAATTCTTCAAGGAAATTCAAAAATCAAAAATATGTGACATTTTACGTAGTTTAAGTCCAACAAAACAGTACCTCCCTATTGAATAAATTATTTCCAACATAGAATTTAATTCAGCCAGAAAATTAAGTGTTGCTTTTAATTACTGTGCCAGCCATACCATATTCGTTATCTCGTCGCTGTGATCATATTTCTTCTTGTTGATTGCTGCATTTGAAATTTTACAATGTCCTTTCGTTATCTTAGATTGCCAACAGCAAAGCACCAAGCTATCTATTCCCTAAAGTCAAATGCGATCACAAAGGACATTCAACTTGATCCAATCAAGGGCCCGATATTAAGTCAGTAACTCAGTTCTTATTTATCTTATTATTTTGAGAAGGGTGAACACAGTTAAAGAAAAACTTATTTAAGTACTTCAGCAGCAGCATTTGGCGTGATAATGACTTACTTTTGTCTTTGGGTATCTAAGAGATTTATTTATGAATTAATTCATTTTTTCTAGTTTTTTACTTTTCTCTTTCTCTACTTAGCCATATCTTAATATTTATATTACTAAGATTTAAAAAATTGTTATATTGTTTGAAATGAATAGTTGGTTTTTTATGTTCATGATGTGTTCTATCTAAATGTAATCTATGTAAATGCTGTTTAAAAATACCAAGCTACTTACTCTGGAACTTGTTGAGGCTATTATCAATTTATCAAAGTTATGAGTGTTTTTCTGAATTCAATAAAATGCCATTTGATCTTTATGGCTTCCATTAGCGGGTTCAGCAGAAGTTTTTATTTATCTGCAACTCATAACAATAAAATAAAATCAGTAACAACAATAATTATAAACAAACACAACTATGAATTATTTTCAGAAGGTCAAATATTCTTAAAAAAAATGTATGGGTTTGTGAGTCTAAACCAACCAGGAATCCGCCTTAATACACACAAAAAATTGCATCGAAATCGGTCCAGCCATTTACGAGGAGTTCAGTGACAAACACACAACACATTTTGGAATATGATTTAAATTTAAGGTGCCTTCGGTCAATTGAAAGCCAATTTTGCACTTGGTAGAAAAATTGTTTCTCTCTTTTTTATCGTTTGTTTTTTTAAGTTCGTTTCAAAGCAGTTCTATTGGATTGATGGAAAGCCATTTCATATTTTGCATCATTATCTTACATCTTAAAAACTTAACATCATGTCTGAAGCTATAAATCCTCAGTTCACTAACAAATAGGTCTTTGTTTTGTTCAGGTCTTCGACGCTTCTTCAACCATGAAACCTATTAGAGGGAGTGTCCAGCAAGGAGGAAGAACAGCACCACCGCTGTTCAATATCTTTTCGGCAGATCAACCAGAGAAGAATCCAGAACAAAATTAATTTAATATGTGGACGACTTCATTATAAATGCAGCATCGCTTTTCCCAATCATAGCAGAGCAAAGGATTCACCACCAAGTAAGGAAGCTCTTTGATTAATACTCAAAGTCAACAGCAACAAAACGAAACTCATATGCTTCAGGAAAACAACGACGACAACCAGAGGAAGATGAAAATTTTCAACATGCTGCTGCAACATCATATAATCCTCCCGGACAATACACAAATTGTACCTCAAGACACCACAAAATACCTGGGAATCAACTTTAGCGAGTCGTTCAAATTTAATGCCCATTCTAACAACGTCATGAAAAAGGCCAACTTTGCCCTACATCTCAAGAAGAGGTACGAGTTGAGCAAAAAAGAACAAACTACTGGTCTACAAGCAGCTCATTAGACCAGTAAAAGGTTATGGCTACTCAATATGGTTCACCGTGTTATAAACAAACATGAAGAAAATCGGAAAATAGACATGGAAAGAAGAATAATTCGGCCATCGAACCTGTATGAAATGAAAATCGATATGCACATGCTACAGCTTAACGGAAGGATACTCTTCATAAATTGACCATCCAAATCGAGAGGTCTGGAATATTAGCGTTCTTCGAAAAAACAAACCAGCCAGTATTACAGAGGTTAAGACCCTGAATTTTTTTTTAAAATCATAAAGATTCAAAAAAATTCTTCAAAAACAATTTTCAAAATATTTGGAAAATTGGAATAGAGTATATAGCTTTTCGATTAAGTCGCTGTTGTTATACATTTTGCTTAAAAAAAATATGCTGTTTAATTCTCAAAAGAAATAAGTCGGGCCATAATTGTTGAGTAGAAAAAACTTTGCCTTAGTTTAAGGCTGTTAGTAGTTTAAGTTATTCCAAGTAGTTAAAGTCGAATTTAAAATCATGATTGTTAGTATTTTAGACGATAAATAAAGATTTCTTAATCTTTGAAACAAAATCACCGAAAGACTTATGGAAAATTCAATTTATATTTATAAGAAAAAGAGCAGGACCGAGTACAGACACTTGAGGTATGTGTACCTCACTTAATAGCTTAATATTCTTAATATTCTTTCCTAATGATACGACTCATGATGCAGTTTATTAACCCAAACTCCATGATTAATTGTTTGTGTCTTAAGCCTTATTTTAAGAAAAAAACTTGCGAAAGAATTTCTTCGGTAGAAATTCTTTCTCTGAATCTGCTTAAAAAATTGGTTTTCAAAATATTTTGTAATGAAACTGGTTTGTTGTAAATTTTATTTTTTTTTTAAAAAGATGGATTGTTTAAGGTATATACTTGTCTATGTACTATAAATGGTTTCTGCGAGATCACCACCATTCACGAAAAATAACTTCAAGCTTTTAATTCGTTAGCTACTCTAGAAGGATGTTTTATAAGAATTAATACACTTATTAAGCGATAGGTGACAGTTTATTGGGGGACTTGCGATTAATTATACTGCTAATAGCTCTTTATTTTTTGAGCGTTTTATTTTAACTGGAACAGTTTTTTTTGTAAAATGAGACTCTGCAACAATGCACTATTAACACTTTTTCTACCAAGGAATAATACCTTACTTAGAACTTTTTCCTCCTTTTCGGAAAGGAACCGATTTTCATGAGGCTGCCGATTTATTTGTTGTTCTCGCATTACATAAAGTTGATAGTTCTTCTCCTTACTGGAATAAGAAATCTCTACGTGAAATATTTTCACCTGTCGTTTTTTTTGTAAAGAATCCATTCGTAAATAACGATAAAATCAAGGATATTGAAAAATTAGTGCATAGGCCATCTACGGCACTTACGTCCCACGCTATATTTGCTTGCCATTTGATCAGTCATCGACCCCAAATTTCTTTTGGCGTACCCAGTTGGACCCGATAAACCTTTGAAAATAGAACGAAGGGGTGGCCTGCCAGGAGAGGAAACTGTTTCGATTTTTTTTCCATACTGTCCCATTCATTGCGATTTCAACATGATCGTGTTCATTGTTTTCTTCTATTTCGTTTTCAAAATCTGATATTAACCTCATTCTCTTTCGTCTTCTATTTGCAATTGAAATTTCCTCTTCTTCGGTATTTGAAGATTCATTTTCATAGTCGCTAAAGATTTTATGAAAGAAAATCATCTTTTCTTTCAGATTGAGAGTCTTCATCAGTAAAGAAAAATTAAAATTGAAGGAAAATTATAAACACGTTTTGTATTTCCAAATCTAATATACCAATAATGATTTTAGTCGAAGTAAATATTCCAAAACTTACGTGTTGTTCTTTAGGACCAGTCACTTCAATGAACAATAGCAAAATGCAAACAAGATATATCGGGGATTTCCCCTTTCCTACAATAATTAAAGTAGGGATGCCATAAATTTTATTTGAATTAAAGAAAAAAGAGTTTATGAATGAAAAGTGTAGCAAAGTCTTAAAGGTGTCAAGAGACACCCCATGGTAGTAATAGGTATGGCAAGTACTATCCTGAGTTTCAGGATGAGTACGAGGATTATGATACCACTAAACTAATTTAACAACTTTAATTTAAATTGTGAAAAACTTAATTAAAAAAATAATTCAACTTGGAAAATAATTTCAATTCAAAGTTTTAAAAGGGTGTCTTTTGACACCTTTAGAAGAACTAGTTTTAAGCTCTTATTCGCAAAAATACCTGCATCTATGTTAACTATTGACACGATGTTTGACAAAATAAATAATCCGGCGTTTTGGAGTTCACTTATCAACATTTTTGATTAATTTTGAATTGTTTTAGACTTAAAGTCTTTTGTGAATAGTTCTATTGATAGACTTGGTATTACGGTTGCCATTAAATTTTCTATCAGTCACAAAATCTTCGTTGACAAGTATCAAATATGCAGGCAGTGAAGAATTCCGGTTAAACAACTAACTTTAAAATCAAAACGTTTTCGGTTGAATTAGTTTTTTGAAAGGAGTTATGGTAGAGTATGTGTAAATGAGCAAGCTAAGATAGGCAGGGCATTACGAGATGTTTTTTAATGTTTGACAGTTGATAGCGGCCATTTTGTTGAAGCTTCATCTATCAAATTGGCTGTCATTTATTTAATCTGTTTTGGCAAATGACCATGGATGGATATAGCGTTCACCAACACGTGTAAATAATAAAATTGTTTTATCAAAATGTCAAATAACATACGTACGTTGACGAAAAGCAAGATCTGCTGTCCGTGAGAGTGTGCATTAGAATCCGAGGCAGTCGGTCTTTCGCAGACCACAACTTGGCGAATTTTGCTTCGTTGCTTGGGCCTGCTCCTAAATAAAATTCAATTGTCCCAGGAGCTGAAGGTAAACCGAGTAGGCAATGACGTGTATTCGTTGAATGGATTCTGAAGCAGTTGGAAACTGATCTTAATTTTCAGCGATGTGACTCATTTCTGGACGTATGGGTACATCAGCAAACAAAATTTTATTTGGGACGATACCAATTCACATGAGATCCAACGATTTTGGACGGGCAGCGACATCGGTCCATATTTCTCTGAGAACGACGTTCGCCAGGCCATCACCATCAACGGCGAGCTCTATAGATCGATGATTACCAACTTCTTTTAGCCTGAATTGGATCATATGGACACCAACGACACGTGGTTCCAACAGGATGAAGCTACGTGACACACAGCTCACGCTTCATAGGAAATTGTGCACCAGCGATTCGAGGCCAAGGTCATCTCACGTGGAGGTAATGTGAACTGGCAACCGAGATCGTACGATTTGACTCCGTTAGACTTTATCTTGTCAGGTTTTCTGAAGTCGCAGGTGTCGATCCGACTAAGTCACAAACCAGAGCGGCCGTAAAAGTCAACATAGCGCCAGAGTCATGAAAAATTTCGTATGCGCGCCTCCCAAAGAAGCCGCGGCGGACATTTGAACAATGTAATGTTCCAAATACCATGGCATCGATAGGCCTTTTGTTTAATGAATCACCCTCTATTTCACTGTGGCCACGAAGAAGAAGGTTGGACAGGAAAACACATTGTCGTTATGACTGTAGATGGAACTGCTCTACAACAAAAACAAGTTGTGTTCATTCTTCAATCAAAATATGTTATCAGGCTCCAAATGGCTCCAATGGAATTGGCTAAAAATATGATAATGATACTCATAGTTCCAAATTATTATTGCGTTGATAAATGTGTAAAAAATCTGGTCAACAATTGCTCACACAGTGGCGGCCCAACTGAAATGATGCCATGCTTCTTTGTCTTTACGAATTCAGGCCAAGGAGCAAAGTCTTTGAATTATAACTACTACTGGAATAATAATGCGTACATCTAATTTAACAACAAAGCTCTCACCCCAAAAAAACAATGTTCCTTTTACATTAATGCATGCTGATTTAAAATACAAATTTTATTAAAGCTTATTCTCTAGCTATCAAAATCCCTCATTAAAAATACACCGTTCACACGTTCTTTTTATATTTTTCACGTTGAAGTTGAGTGCCAAAATAATATCTTTGTTTTTATTATTCATTAGAATTATTGTTGCAATAATTCACAAATTAAGTGAAAGATAGTGTTGACGTGTCATAGTAGTAATTAAAGTTTGACAACATTCGAAAACACTTTTAGCTTCCATTCCGTGACATAAACATTTGAATTTGAGGCTCGTAAACAAATTGCCAATTATACTTTCGGATGCAATTTAAGAACGTTTTGGACTGGAAACTGTTGCAGTGAGTGGAAGTTTTAGCACTTTTTTTCAAGGATACTTGGTTCCTTTATGCGTTTTAACTACCACAGCTTGTGTAGCTGTTGCCATTGCTTTATAGTTTGTGCGGTATTAAATGTTTTTAACGTTTAACTGGTGTCCTTGCATTGTTAATAGAAACTTTCTAAATTTTAAAATATTCACACGGACTTTTATTTTTAAATCAAATAATTTTTTACGATGATTGCGTGAGTATTTAAATAGAACCTTCCTCTGTGGTAATTATTCCGCGAATTAACCATTTCATTGATGCATATGAAAAAACGCGTCCTGTTTAAGCAGAGTTAAGCTGAGTTCAAGCCATTTTCGAGGTTATTATTATGCAGTCCACATGAACTTGGAATTTTTGTCATACAACCTTATTGGAGTCACTACATAAATGACAATATTTTATCACTGCTGGCATTGTTTCTTTTGTCTGATGAATAAGTTTTGAAGTCAGTATCTGTTTGGAATTGGCCTCTAAACTGGTCTATAGGATCCTTCTTTATAAACAAGTCTGTACTTCGTGAAGCGAGCGTGCTCCACTTATTTCGAGATGGGTCGTTCGACGAATCTATAAATAAAAGTTCATAAATTCCGGGATTAGGCAGACATCTTCATCTTGGACGTTCATTTGCACTCATACCTTTCTTGTGAGTGCTATGTTGGGCTGGACAGACCCTCCTTTCAGTGGAGGAGGCATTTTCTGGCCATAAATATTGGTTCATTATAATTTTCTTTGCGATAAATATGTGATCCATTGGAAAGTGGAATAGGCCAGTAGCAGTACTGATACGATACCCACACATCCAGTGATGTTTGAAGAGATGCTGATTTTGACGTCTGCATTAGCAACCATGAATAACTGCGGCTCTTCGGAAATGGTCACTTCTTAAACACAACTCAGAATAGCAAAGGACATAAGACAGTCCTTTGTCGTATACCATCTTTGATTGGGAACTCTTCTGTGACTCTGGTGCAGAATCTCACTCTAGTCAATGCTCATTCATACAGGGTGACCCAAAAACCCTTATTCAATGTATCATATTTGAAATGACATGATATAATTTTACAATCTTTGTTTTTGAAAAGTAATTTTTCATTTCTCTTCAAAATGATTATGACTCTTTTTTACTGAATTTTCAATAGTTTTGGCGACAAGTTCCAGTACTCTTGTCGGTAATAGTTAAGGTGAGCTTCCAGAGTCTGCGGCTTGTCCTAATATACCCTAACGAAAGAAGTCCGGAATGGTCCCATTCGAAAATGGATCTTTGAAAATGTCTATATCTTATAAAGCTTAAATTCTGTCTTGACGGATATGTACATACGTTAAGATGGAAGTGGGCATCAGAGTTCATGATGAATCTCAACCGAAACCGTCAAACTGTTGTGTCATTGATGTTCGGGAAGGCGTGACTTGTGGGACTGAGAAAGTAACCTCAATTTATTTTTTAAATGTTTTTCAGGGACGAATGTGTAATGGTCAATTATGTGACTAGTTCAATTCAATTATTTCTTTATTCTCACTTAAAATATCATTTACGAAATTCATAGCTTAACATACAATATACTAGATGAGAATAGCTAGTGGCATCTGTTAACAATGTGTTGCTTGAGGTGATGCCACATTAAAGTGTAATTTCATTTGTGGGGTGAATACAGAAGGATGAAAAGGAACAAAACAAAAAATTAAAATAATACTGTATATGTAAAAAGACTATAAAGAGACTGAAAGAAATTCGAATTATTACACTTAAGATTAGCTGGACTAATAGGGCTCTACATACTATATAACCACCTCTAATGAAGAACACTTTTAAGACTTTGAAGTAAAAATAAATTTCGCAGTGGAAGAATTTTTAAATTTCTAAAAAGATCTATTGTATGAGCATATCGATAAGTCTTACAATTTTTTCTGATTACGGATTTTTGGATGATGAGTCATTGGAGCCAACTTAAATGAGCACCACCCCAGCAGCAGAGACCGTACTGTAGCTTTGATTGAAAGATGCCATAATAAATTGTCTTTAACAGATTTAAAGAGCAATATTTTTTCAGCCTGTAAAAACAACGAGTAGTATTGAGCAGATAATGTTTTAAGTTTAAAAAATGTGCCGACCTTTCCATATTTCGGTCTATAGTAACACCGAGGTATTTAAACAAGTCTAAAATGTTTACAGTCAAATGAATGAAATTTTATATACAAATCTGGATTTTCAGCGCCCACTAGGTTAAAAAACATTACTTTAGTATTATGTCTAACAAAAAGTTCGTGTTCGGAAAACCAACAACTTAACAAGTGAACATCATGATTTAAGTCTGCAATAAGATTCAATTTACTATCAGAGTAGAATGAAATCCGAAGGCCATCTGCAAAACGCTTTAATCTTACCAAAAAATGGAAGCTTAAACAGAGAGTTGAGGAATAAACTGGGACCAAGTACAGAACCCTGGGGAACACCAATGTAACTTGTTGTTGGTCTACTAAAACTGCTACCAACCCGCACATACTGTTTCCTGTTTTTAAGGTAAGACTCAAACCATTTGTACATGAACCCTCTGAAGCCCAGTTTTTGTTATCAAGACCTTTTTGCAGAATGCAAGAAAAATACAATAATACGTCTTCAGTTGAAAGACCAGTTCTGAAGCCAAAATGCAAAGTACTAAAAAATGTAATTTTATTTCAACTTTTATGACTTTTTCAAAAATTTTAAAAATTGATGAGAACAATGAAATTGGCCTGTAGTTTGAAATGTCAGATTTATTTCCTTTTTTATGCAGAGGGATAACCAAGGCACATTTCAGGTCATCTGGGAAAGTTCCAGATAAGATACTCGAATTGAAGAGAAAAGCCAAGACATCAACTAACGTGGGACAAATACGTTTAAGCAACGAATTTGAATTCATCAATTCCTTTCGAATTTGTGTTTTCAAGGGAGTTGATGTTTTTCAACAATTCAAGGCCCGTAATTGGTTCAAAGAAGAAGCTGTTTCTACAGTTTTCTTGAATAGCAGATTCACTCGGACATTTACAGATATTATGATTGCTGAAATTGGAATCATGGAATTTTGAAATTTATTGGCTACTAATTCTGGATCTGAAATATTCGAAATTCCATCTTTTAAGGTGATTAAGTTTCTATTGGTTGCTCTTCTGCGATTCAGACTCTTCATCACATTCCACTCTTTTCTGAGATTTTCCTTTGCTGAATTTATTCTCGAATAGTAATAAATAATAATAAAATTTCACAATTTACTTTTTTCGAGAAACGAATGAAGCGGTTTCTTAAGTTGTTTTTCGATGGATGTATCCGACACTTTTTGCTTAATCGATGTAGTTATCTGGTCGTCGTCGATGGCTCATCCGCGAATCGCCACAGCGGCGATATTCTCGTCAAAACGAGAGGAACGAGACCTTGAACTTTTCCCAGTCTTATCGAGGTAATCGGCTTAACATCTTAGGACCTCACTAATTGACAAAAGATCGCCGGGGAATCTGGGCCGGGAGTTCACGTTATACATTGTCTTAAGTTGGAGAACGTATAAGTCCGAAAAGGTGCTCATTTCTGGCTTAACTAACATATTATAAACGAAATTGTCATCTGCTGAAGAACATGACAATTTCAAATCTGAAGATGAAGCTCGTGTTAGTAGGATACCCCAACATGCTTTAAACTGGGTCAAACTAAAATTTTAAAGGAACAAAATTTGGGCCCTCAAGAAATGGACTTGTTCAACTGGCCCTATAAGTCATGTGATTTGTATCCTTCAAGCTATTTATTGTGGGACTATATACATGCTGATAAAGCAGTTATCCTTGGCACCTTAGAAGCGAAAATTTGGCTGGTTTTTTCTCGACTTTGCTGGAAAAATGATGTAAAATTGCACCGATTTGATAGTTTCTATAAAAAAACTCAAAATATTGAAATATTTGAGTCTCGTCTTTGTGGGGCATGTTCATCAGTTGTTATTATTTTATTTCAACCTCTAACTTCAATCAAAACCTATGATAAATTCCCATAGGGCAGTCTACGGCTCACGTTATCATAAACCTTCAATAGCATCACAAATGTTAAACAAAATTTTATCAGTCAGTCACACGTTTCGAAAAGGAAGGCACAAAAATGTTAGATTATATTTCAAAGTCAAAAATAATCTCAAAAATCTTAAAGGACAGTTAAACTTGGTCAAGGGAAATAATCGATAGTAAATCTGATGTCTGATTACGAGTACACAACCACTTTCCTCAACAAATGTAATGATTTATAGCGAAACATTAATTAAAGGTGTGATGTGCGCACAATGAACTTAATTTCTCTATTTCTGTTCAATACTTAAGATAATGGCGATGAATTGCATTTCTAGGAATGCAAAAGGTTTTGTCTCAGCTTTAAACCTTGGGCCGAATTGTTTTGTAAACAAATATGTAAATCGTCAGCGATGCCGATGTCTTAATTACTTTGAAGGTGTCGAAGAAGGTATTACAAAGAAAATTATTTTTGGAACGACCACTTCCGCGGGGACCGTAAATATTGTTAAAAAAAAGTAAACAAATAAAAAAGTCTTTATAACACAAAGTCCATTGCTTTATTTTAACTCCAACTGAATGGTTTTAAGTTATAAATGATTTGCAATTTAAATTCAGCTTCTTCGAGGGACGAGGCACTTTTGATGAATGCCATTTGTCAAATAAGTTCACTGCACCCCCAGCGTAATTTATTTGTGTTAAAAGACGAAGCTGCTTATATAAAATTAAACGGACTTAATTCTGTTACTTAAAATAACTTGAAGCATTTAATCAAACAGCAATCATTTAGTTATTTTTCTGTCAAAGAAAAGAGAATGTGATTTTTTTAAATAATGTAATCTGGCACAAAACTTGTCACTTATCTTAAAGTAAACATACGGGGTCATAAAACACCTCACATCTTTCGTTATCTCGATAATTTGGATGGTAAAATCATCCAGGAAACAATGTAGTCTCAATGAGATTGAGATGGGGCAAGAGTAAAAATATAACATGAGCTTAAAGGGTTCCGTAACCAAAGTGTGCCAACGGAACACTTTAGCTAAGCCTGCGCTGTCCGCCCGTCCGTCTGATACAGAGTTGTATTTTCTGAATGATCTAAGGAAAACACTTACAATTTTCACAGTATGTACTTCTACCAATAATACAATTAACATAAGCTTCAAAACTAAGTGGGGTCGAAATACAAAACATGACCTCTTTAAAATCGCAACAAAACTTTACGGCACGAAGTAGGCTATGACTCTGCAAGGGAACCCTGCCTGTGCAACCTAACTTGGATGCCTTTAGTTCAACTAGTCCTTGAACGGAAACTGAGAAGGATGCTGACGTGGGGACAGGATTCAAATCTGGGAAGGTTTATATAAAAATCTTCACGCGCCTTTTTTTCCTAAACTTTGACAATACTCCGAAGATAACAACTGTCAAGATAAAACTTCTGCCATTTGTACGAAAATATTGAAGCTAGGCCTAGTTTCCAGTTTTTGCTTATTTAGTTAAACACGAACATGGACCTACAAATGTTAGCTGCTTCTGTTCCTCGAAAATTTAGCGCGTCTCAAATAGCTGACTCTACCTGCAGACAAAAGTGAAGCAACGCCGTTATCACTGGATACACTTGGGGCACCAATTTGATTTTATGATCAAGGATGTAAAGCAAGAAATTATTCCAAATTTAGTTCGAACTAAACAGCTGCGGAATGAAGGTGTGTTGTGAACTGTGTGAGATTGCATCTCTGAGTCTCTAGTCTCTAGTCTATTGGCATCAAGTGAACAGCAAACTTCTCTTGAGCAGAAATTCAAAAACTTACTGAAGAAGACTGGACATAAAATGTACGGATTGTTATAACGTAAATGCTACATTCTAACAACTGAGAGCGACAAATCGAACAAGACTGAAGAATATGTTACGAAAGGAAATGATGGAAAAAAACTGATAAATCAACTCCACAGTATGGCGTCTTCTTGTTGAAACAATTTTAATTCTTTTTTCGGTGTTCCACAAGGAAGTCAACTAGGACCGTTGCTTTTTCTATATGAGAAATTAGCAACCGCTCTGATCTCATTGAATTGATTGATTTTGAACTATGAGTCAGAGATTTTAAATTTCATTTATTTCAATTTATTTCATATATAATAATAGGTTTGCACTGTGAGTTAATAACTCTTAAAGTACATTAAATTAACGACTAAGTTAAACGTTAAGGTTCAACTTAAAAGCTTAATTAAACTCAATTAAGACTAACTTATTAAAGAAGAAAAAATAAACCTTTATAAAATAGGAGAAAAGAAAGAAAAGAAAAGAACGAGATAAGTAAGAAGAGACTAGTTTGAGTAAGTCGAAACAGTTTAAAGAACGCGGTGTAAAGAAAAGTCGCGACGAATTTAAATATTTAAACATGGTTGACCTGGTGGCTCACGTGAATTGTATCTTTTTTTATAGATACGTCGGTTGTTTTCCTTAAACATGATTACTTCAGCGTATGAAATCAGGGGGAAGTAGTTATATTTTAACGAGCTTTAGTCGTGTATCTTTTGGACTAGAGCTCACGGATATTCAAAGCTTACGCAGTCCAGCATAGATACGCGAAATCGTAGATGTGATCACTGCAGGACAAGCAAAAATTGATCTTAACCACAAGATTAAAAACAGTGTTAACACATTGGATCTGTCTTCCTGCAAGGTAAACAGTAGACAGACGTATCATCCTTATCATAGGGCTTATGCGTTAGAAGACTTGTTTGCGTTTTGTTTGAAATTAGTTCGAGTTAATTTGAGGATGGCCAGTTATGGATAAAAGGCTTTCATTCAATCTACAAACAAGGTCATCGATCTGCCCAATAAGCAGAGCATTATGAAGTGTAGTGAAACATCAAAATTTGCAGAAAAGGATTGGACCCAGTATCGACCCTTGAGGTACTCCAGCAAGCAGACACCTCGTTTCAAAACAAATGTTCTGTCAATGAGTCCAAAGCATAGTTTGCTGCAAAGAGCCCCATAATCTAACTTATCGAATGCCTTAAAAAAATCAAGTAGACAAAGAAGCCAAAGAAGCTTGAGATGACCTGCTGCCTCACTTCGTTTAGTCTTTTAATCAAAGCAAGCGAGGAACAATGGTTTGTCCCAAATCCAGATTAATAAGGAGATAAAAGATTATTCTGATGAAGATTATAATCTGCCTTGCCAGAAAACTTTCAAAATCTTTTGACAAGCAAGGTAAAATGCTGATTGGCCGATAGTCAGTTGGAGAAAGTACGTTAGTGGATTTATCATGTATTGGATTATGAGCTGTACGAAACGCAGTGGTATGCCATCCTCACTCCATTGGATTTTTGCGTATGAATATAATTTGCAACATCACTTTCGGTTACAGTCTAAAAATCCATTTGAATGTTAAGAGAAAACTCTTTTCGGTATTATTTCCGTAGATAAAGGAATTATTGAGTGCATGAGGATCAATCAGGCATTCAATTTTAGAGCTCTTGCCAAAACTAATATCATGCAAAATTCTAAACCATTTCTTAGGGCACAACTTTGTGTTTTATTTAAAGAGTCTCTTAGCTACACGGGTTTTTTAGGGTGAACTCATTTGGAGCTACCTTGAGTTTCGAGCACGCTTAGGGACCAATATGGCCTTTGGAGCACTTGCCAATACCTTGGACTTTAGCTCCAGCTTGGAGCGAAATGGATAAGAATTTCTAATAACGTTCCAGGAATCTTAAACATTTTTCAGCGATTTTGGCGGCAATAAATTTGGTTGCCATTAACACTTAATTGATTGATGTTGCTTCTGAAAGTTGAGAGTCCTTCGGCTTCATTGATGGAAAAGCTATTCATGGATAATGGCTCAGGGATACTTTCATTTTCCTTAGAGTTCATTGCCGTTACATTTCTACGGCCGAAATATTGGAAAAACTGAGGGAACTGATGTAGCAGAGATGGAAATTAGATGGAGCCTTGTAATTGAGCATTTATAGTATATAGTGATGGAGACTTAAACGACTTTAATTCAAATAAAGCCCGTAATTTCGTCAAAATGCCTGTCTGATAAAATATGTAGCCAAACCATCTTTCTCTCCAAACTCTCTGGCGTTATTTTCGAAAAATTTGAACTTCTTATAAAAGTGAGGCTGTATGTGAAATAGATCCTGATATATTTTAACGTGCACTTTCTATCGAATGGGCTACAAGCAACAAGCTTCGATCTGCACCCTTGCAACCCCACTGCACGAGCTGGATTTCCGTAGAGTATCGCATGCTGATGTCATTGAAGCGATATCGTTTAAAAAATCAAACACATTCGGTTCATAATTCAGTATAATCGGTGACTTTACTGAAATTATAAATTCATGTTTAATGTCTTCCAGGTTTCCATAAATCTGGACACTGAAGAGTAATACCAATTGCTAAAAGTCATAAAGCTAATTCACCTAGTGACCACAGACCGATTCCCATATTACCTTGCCTTTCGAAGATTTTTGAGAAACTTGTAGCCAACCAAATTAACTCCTAGAGTGGTCTAGTTTTTCGAATCTGGATTAGTCGACCAGCGATAGGTAGCGTTGTTGTAGAGGTTCTTATATCGACTTAATTCCTAATTCGTGTTTTTAAAATAGTGTTAGAGCGAGTTAATAATAAAAAAAAACAAAATATTGTTCTGTATTTTAACCAATGGCAAACGATCCTCCAGCCATCAGGTAAATGCTCACTTGTATGCTGCTGACTTTCAATTGTACATATCTAAGCCTTTGAGCGATTTGACTGTGGTGCTGTGTAAATTTAAAAATGATTTGTCAGCTAATTTTAAAGGGACTCTTGTATAAAACCAAGCTACATTGGCCAGAAGTTATTGCCAAAATTCGATAGGACATTGGATTTTAATATTCTGCCGACATTTCTGTTTCATCCTCAAGAAATATGTTGAGTCAAGTACAAGTCTTGGTTCTCGATTAAACACAAAGTTATCATGTATTGACCATGTCAATTGTGTTATTCGATGTATCTACAAATTTCACCTTTTTATTGGGACAGACTGGATAGATGCGTTGTTTTATCCACTCGGGAATAGACCAGAAAATAGAACCGATGAAAAACCTTACGTAAATGCCTCTTCAGATGAATGTGTGACTTATCATCTGAACCAATCCGCTCTGTAACCAGTACTGGAGTTCAAGTCTGAGCTGAATATAAAAATGATTGATTGCGAGGATGAAGATCGATCTACATTTTGAGCTGCAACATTCTTCAAAAATTTCACTCACTTTTCACGTCAAACTTGCATAAATTGGTAGCTTGAACCTTGTTCTTGAAAAAGGTTTAAGGCAGATTCAAATTTTGATTGAAAGTAGGATTTTAGAGGAAATGCAACGCTTAGAGTACTTTGACCTCGTGTCCTATTCAACATGCATTAATTAGATTCTGAAATCTGTAGAGGATTTCCCACTTCAGAGATGCGAGTCATGTTTCTAGATCCTAGACCGATAGATTCTCACATTTTCAGCTTCTTATCTTAGTCTGTTTGTTCACTCAATCAACACAATCACAAAATGCGTTTTTTTACGATCGTGTGCTTTACGGTAAGTGATATTTAATTTCTTTCTATTAAAAGAACTCAAAAATGGTTTGTAAAAAAGTCCGCGATGACATATGTCTATATGTTTAGGTTAATACACAAATTGTTAAAATATAACTTAAATAAAAAAAAAGGTCAGAATATATAATTTATGTTATTATTTTCTAAACAAGTGTTTAAAATATAACATTTTTTGAGATACATTTTTGAGCCAATTAGCAATTAAAAACCCTAGCATTTAAAACACATTTATATAAAAAACGTATTTTTTTAAATATGCGAGATGTGTTCTCTTCGAGAATACAATTTTAATTCTTATCAAATTAATTAACACAAAATCCGAGCAGACAAAGTGCGGCGGCTGCTTGTTCTTAAGTCTTTACATCTAAAAACCCTCCCGTCTAAATGTTTTTAAAAAAAAGAACACAGTATTCAAAAAAATGTTCCAATATCCGATAATATATTTTATTTTGATGTCAGTATTTTTAAATGTTGAATCAACTTTATCTTGAAATTTTTTCATTAATTATATTTTTTTTCCGTTCAAATAAAATTCAAAAATCCAAAAAACCTCACCTGAAAGACAAACGCGAAAATATGAAAAGTCGTCGGCACTTGAAATAAACACAAAAAGAATGTCCACACAAATTGCCACAGTCCATAATGACCAATTAAATTTGAAATAATATCACTGTCCACATCTTGGCTAAGATCCTTCACGACTTTTGGCGCCACTTTCTCACTTTTCCGCAAATCCTCCGAATTCCGACGAAAATCAATCGAAATCACACTTATCTCTGGGGTTTTCGGTTTTTTCCGATGATCACAGCACGAAGGACGCGATCGCTGATCGCAGTTAAAAGATAACGAACCTCGCCGTAGAACGCCACTCATTTTACGGTGTTTTTTTTTTGGAAAATTTAAAAACAAAAAAAATTGTGGAACTTTTTTTTTTTTTAGAAACTAAAATGAAAAGTTCAAATGTCCGCCGTTATGAGCATTACCGACGATTCGAGTCAGTCTGAAAATTTAGTTGGAGCGAAGTGAATCTTATAACGTATCCGCAACTAACTGATTGCCGCAAGCTTTTTGCGAAATTTTGTCAGTGGCTGTTTTAACTGTTTTCTTGAAGCTTAAAGCTTTGAGCAGTTGCTGATCATGAACGCGATCGTTGGCAGTTGTTGTTTGTTTTTATTTTATTTAAGCTCAGTTCGCGAGGGGGTTGCGCAAAAGCTTTCGACAAGGCCTCTTCGAAAGCCAAGTGAAGGCGCCAGTTGAGAAACGCTATCAATTGCATTAATAATCTATGCCAGACGTCGCGTCGTGTATTGAGCTTCCGCCTTTTTCGTGACAGACTTACACACATTTTGTATTTAC
This sequence comes from Orthonevra nobilis, assembly GCA_963555765.1. Taxonomy (NCBI): domain Eukaryota; kingdom Metazoa; phylum Arthropoda; class Insecta; order Diptera; family Syrphidae; genus Orthonevra; species Orthonevra nobilis. Next base: position 71,321,909 of record OY743227.1, on the reverse strand, counting down.
ACGTATTCGTACTTGTCCCACAAATGTGGGCTATCCGGCCAAAACAAACATTGTGTAACGAAACACACGGTTTAAGCCGGAAGACATAAAAAGCAAGGCGCAAAAAAATTAACTGCGAAAAGATATCATTAGAAAAGCGAGGAAAAAAAATAAATACAGCTTTCGATGTGGAGGCGTTTTTTCTTACGGTAGGTCATTAGCTTTCGTTTTCATTGAGAAAAACGTGTGACGTCGTAGACGGGATAAGACTGAAACTTGATTTACGTGATTGACGTTGACACTGTCACAGAATCAGGTGGCGATGATGATATCACAGCGAATCTTCGTTTTATGAGTGTTGATAGTTTTACAAGCATTACGCGGGTTGAAGAGCAGCAACAGACGCGTACATTTTTGTAAAAAAAAGGGCATTGCGGTTTTGCTTCCATTTTTGATTATGGCAATTTTGTTTTTATTCTTTATTATTTGTTTTAAATAATTTATTTAAATGTTTCTTTAAATATAACAAATAAAGTAATAATGATATTATTAGTTTGTTGATATTGTAGAAAAATATAATAAGTCAAAACGTTGGCTTGAATGTAATTTGCGAGTTCAGCTAAAATGGCATTTCTTAAATTTTATGGAGCTAAAGGGTCTTCCAATAGGGACTCTGGAACTTTGTCAAATGATAGCGGCGATGTTTTTGAAGCTACATCTGTCAAATTGGCTGTCATTTATTCAGTCTATTTTTCCAAATCACCATGCACGGATTAAACGTTCAAAAACTCGTGCAAATAATAAAATTGTTTTATCAAAAAGCTTAGTACATTTTACAGTCTTCATAAAGGTCCTAGAGGAGTTTTGGTTGTGTGATGAATAAATTTGAGCCCAATGGATCAGTAAACGGGCAACCAATACACGTACGTTGACGAAACGCAAAATCTACCGAAAATGTCGCCGCGGTCTGTGAGAATGTGCAGGAGAATTCGTGGCAGTCGATTTCGCGTCGCTCACAGGAACTCGGCCTTTCGCAGACCAAAACTTGGTGAATTCTTTGTCGTTCTTGGACCTGCGCCCATACAAAATTCAACTGGTCTAGAAGCTTAAGGTAAGCGACCAAAGACAGAGACGCTGAATGCGCCTTGGAGCAGTTGGAAACTGACCCTCATTTTCATCAAAAAATCACGATAAGGCCCGTTGGCGGAACAACAAAATACATTGTAGAGTTTTGAACGACATCAATCCATTTGAGATCAAAGAGAGTCATCCCAAGAAAGTCACTATTTGGTGTGAATTTTTTGCAGGCGGCATCATCGGTCCATTTTTTTCTTAGAACACCATTTGCCAGGCCATCAAGTTTGACGCCGAGCGCTAAAGGTCGATGACTACCAACTTCTTTTGGCCTGATTTGGATCACATGGACACTAACGACATGTAATTTCAACAGAATGGCGTTAAGTGCAACACAACTCACGCCACATTGGAAACTCTCCACAAACGCTTTGAGGGCATGTTCATCTCACATTTCATGATACCTCACACACATTTTCTTTTACGTAGGTTGCTAGATATATTTCTAATAATAATGAAATGATAATATAATGAAAATGCGAATATTTATCATCAAAAGTGGTTTTATTGTTTTTCAAAGTATTCTCCAGCATGATTTATACACTTTTGTATGCGCTCAACCCAATTGTCGAAACACTTTTTCCACTCCGATTGAGACACCTCCAAAACATGGTTTTTAAAGACTTCAAAAGCATGCTCTGGCGACGAAAATCATTGACCACGCATTTTTTTCTTGATGTGCGGGAATAAAAAGAAGTCATTGGTTGTCAGGTCAGGGCTGTACGGCGGATAACTCATCAATTCGACGTTTTGGCCAGTTAAAAAGGCGCTGGTTTGAGCCGATGTGTGAGAGCTCGCATTGTCATAGTGAACAATGATTCGTCTTCTCTTGTTGGTTTTTCGAATTTCTCCGAAGACTTCCGGCAAACAAGTTGTGGTGTATATACTCAGAATTGACCGTCCTACGTTGCTCAAGCGGAACAGTCGCCACATGACCAGTTTTGCCGAAAAAACAGGCGACCATTTGTTTCGGGCTCATTCGCATAGATCCATGATTCGTCACCTGTGAAAATCTTATAAACGTCTTTTGAAGCACCGCGATCGTATTTTTTCAACATTTTTTTGCACCAATCGACACGAGCCTTTTTTTGAGCGATTGTTAAATTGTGAGGGATCCAACGAGAACAAACCTTTTTTACGGCCAGGTATTCATGCGGGAGAAATGCCCACGGATGCCTCTATCTCACGGTATGTCACATGATGATCTTGCATAATCAGTTCACGCACGGCATCAATGTTGTCTGGCACAGCGGCCGTTTTTGGACGACCTTCACGGAATTCTTCTTTGAGCGAGCGCTGGCCATGACTGAATTCATTAAACCAGTTTTTCACAGTGCTATAGGATGGTGCCTAATCGCCATACAAAGATTTAAGTTCATCAATGCACTCTTGTCGTGATAATCTACGTCGAAAGTTGTGAAAAATTATCGCACGAAAGTGTTCACGAGTTAATTCCATTTTTTTACCGAGATGAATTTTTCAAGTCTCTGTAAATAAAACAATTCACTATTAAATGACAACACGTACTGAGTGATGTTATGCTAAAAAATGTCAAACTTTCCAATGGAAATGTCAGACTGCACCTGGCTAAGTGTTGCCTAGTTGCCTAGGCCAGAAATATATCTAGCAGCCTACGTATTTAATTGATCAGATAGGAAGCGCCTTATGAAAGACCCATTACAATGAATGTTAAATTCGGGAACAATCCTTCGAGGGTCACTTATTGACTTCTCAGAAGGTTTGTCCAACAGTTATTCATGGTAAAAGATTGGTGACTGAATCCAAACCATCAAGAACTATTTACTTGGTAAGGTCACCAATCCTTAATATGCATTTCATTCTTCACGATATTGGAACCGCTGTTACCAGTTGGTAAGGCCATGATTACTGCCATCAGCGATTGCTTGATCTTCGAACCGGTATTCCATTTTTTCGCTAGCATTTTGGCAGGGATTCGAAGTCAATCTTCGCTGGAGTAAAATGTGTTCAAGAGCCAATAAAGAAAACGGGTTTTAGCCTTTCGAACAATATTCAAACTTTCGTAAAGGTCGTAGGACTGGCAGTGGCCCTCCTCACAAACTAGACTATCCGATGGCAAATTTTACATTTGCCAGAAATCTGAACAGGTTCTATTGTGTGTACTTACCGTCCAGCTTGTGGCGTGGTGTTTTGTCGAACATGGCTTTGATCCTTGGAGTACGGATTTTCATTCAAATGGCATCTATTGCGTTGAATGAATGTGTGTCGGATATTCACCTAGGTGGAGTTGATATTTTCAAAATAGGGAATGACTGCATTTACTTGAAAGCTCCCTGCCAAACACCACGAAGCGTGTGCTGCAGAATGCGAGACTAGAAAATCGCTTGGCTTCACTTCTCCAGAAAAAGTTTCTGTAGCCTCTCGGAGTCAGCGGCAGAGTGTTTGTCAAAAAGTACTCGAATTCAGTTCCCAAAAGAGGCTGTCGCGCCAAAACCGTTTAACCACAATCAAAAGTCCTAAGATCAATTTCCGAAAGTATCATGGACTGGCTTGCCATAGAATCCTTGCTATCTATGCACATGTAAGTGAAATTCATAGCAAATGTTATATGGGGCGATACGTTGGACTAACATCCTTACTCTTCCTTCTTACGTTTTTAAGTCCTTTAAAAGTCTTGCCGATGGATATAGACAAAATGTGTGAACGCACAAGTGAGCAGGCGATTAATTCAGTTACGAACAAAGAAATAAAGTATGCCAATCATCTGATTCTGATTGCATTAAGATTGCTTACCATGGGGGGACATTCAAGTTTAATGAAGAACCTTATTCGATTAGTAAAACGCGAAATCCTATTTTATTGTGTCAGATGAATTTGAAAAAAAAAATGTTCAAAGAAGTCAAAGATTTATTCAGATAAATGAATTTATCACAGTGCAATAAATTTGACATTAAAAAAGAAAAAAAATTTATTGGAGATGCCGGGGATCGAACCCGGGGCCTTTCACATGCAAAGCGAACGCTCTACCACTGAGCTACATCCCCTGACGAAAATCTAGTGTCACATGAGAAGTTTGTCTTGTGTCCGTTGGTTGATTGTTAATATAAAATTTAATATTAAAACTGGACGTTTGCAAAACTTCTGCGAATTGCTGAACTTTTGGGAGATGAGTGAGATGGTTTTATTTATTTTATTGTTTGTTTTAGAAAACGACTTGGATTTGTATTTTCTAACTAAAGAGTGTATTGAAGGGTCATTTGATCACAGAAGTATGCCATAAGATTCTCATGATGTTTTGTCTCTAATTTGTAAATGCTTAAATCTTGCATACTCTTAGGAAATAACAAAGCAGGGATGCTTTTATGCCTTCTACTGTCTTAAAACAAAAATCACTCCTCAAAAAAGGTGGTTAGGTTTAAAAAGACGTGATTACGCTTTGGCCATCGATTATTCCCAGCGTGAAAGTCCAAGGGTTCCTTTAAAACTGCACCATTCATCAAGGGGGACCATATTTCCAAGAGGTAAAACCGGGACACTAAACTTTATCGGAACTACCGATTTTGAATAGACGTGGTACACTTTCAAGCTTACAACTACACAAATATTTTTGAAAGTGCTGCAATCGGAGAAGTAATGTTGTAGTTAATACATGGTGCATATTTTCAAAGGTAAATAAATTTATTTCTATATTATTTATTAATTCATTAGAAAAAACACTCTTTCACAATTTGCACTGTGAGCTGGTATTGAGTAAAAACACTGGGATATTTTCAATATTAATAGATTGTATTTTAAAAGCCGTTTTAAACATAAATCGTATACGATTTCAATCTAGTCAATAGTAATTTTATATCAATTTTAAATTCTTTAAAATGATGAAGGTTCTCTGGCCTTTTGTAGTTCTTGTCCAGTACCAGCTCACATTGCAAATTTTCGTAACCTGAGGTCCCCATAGCCATGTCGGTACATGTGGTATAAATTTAACAGAGATAATGCGGAAACATATTATTTTTTATTTTGAAAACAGATAACATTGATGACATTAAAACATTAATTCGGAAAAGGATTCCTAGTTAACATTTGCCAAAAAAAAAAACAAAGAAAAAATTCTAGAGCTATCGGACTCTTTGAAAAAAAAAATCTTCTCCACTCCTTTTTCCAGCCAAAAAATTTTTCAAATTTACGACTTGATCGAAAAATTGCGAATCGTCAATGACAATTTTTTTTTAGCCTTAAGCAACTCAACGCATTTTTGGACGACATCCTGATTATACTGAATATTGATTTAAAAATCCATCCATTGGAAAACTTTCGAATCACAATAGTCTCTTTCTTTTCCGTCATCTTGAAGTTTTTTTTTTTTTTTAGAATGCTTCTCATGTTATGTGGAACAAAATATTCTTCACTGCGTGATCGTTGAATTCGAAGAATATTTCTTGAATACCGAACGTTTCTACGATATTGATGTCTTTTTTTCCAGCTGGAGTGGGCGGTTGTCAAATATTGACATGAATGAGTGAGCGAACCAAAAATAACTTTTTCCAACATCATGTAACAAAAAATCAAAAATTCTTCTTTTAGGGGTTTCTATTGACAAAAGTTAAGGCTCATCTGGACACAAAACCATCATACATTGCTGTTTCGGTAACGGGATCAAAAATGAGGTTTTTTGGGAACCTGGTTCATTTTTAGGGATTAAAAAAAAATTCCTTGTTGGTGCAGTGTTTTGTCTAACAAGAACTTTGTTGGACCTTGGCACCCCGGGTAAGAATAGTTTTTTTAAGATTTTCAATTAACTCTGGACTCTACTTTGCAACCATAAGTTTATTGAGTAGATATTCTCAATTGGATTGAAACCTAAACTGTAGGGCGGCCAACTGAATATATCGACATAAAAATCTTCGAAATACTTTTTAACCTAAGAAATACAACAAAAATAATTCTAATATATTTTTTAGACATAAGAAATCTAGCTCTTTCTTTCATTTAAAAATGAATCTTCAATTAAAGAGCTCCAGCACAGATGGCTCAAATTTATTTTCCAAAACTCGTAGGTAAACTTCTGCAGTGTGTTTTCATTCTAGCATCCACAGGCCATCACAACTTCAGTTTTGCGGGTCATCTGTCAAATGAATTCAGAGCTCAGTCCTGAATTCATTTGACAGATCCTTTGGTTCTGTCCGCGTAAGAGTCCTCCCATCTCCAACACGCATTAAAGGCTTTGTTTGATTCGTCGAAAAAGAAAGCATTGTTCCACATGTTTTGTAATTAAGAAGCTCCTGAGCCCATAGCACTCGTTTTTTTCTGACTTTGATTGGTAAAAACGGCTACAGTACTGGCTTGAGTGTTCTTAGTCCAGATTCCACGAGGATTTTCTTCACTGCGCTTTAGGAAATTATTTTTCCTTCTGCTCCACACATATCGTTTTTTAGATCCACTTAGATCTTGAGCCGAAGCCGATGGCTTTGGAGCCTTTCTGGCTTTTCTTTCTGCTGGTAGTACCGGTCTCACCATATTTTTCTAAATTCCATGCAACATTCAGTCTTTTAGAAATTTCACAAGTTATCAAATTGAGACGTGATAGACACAAAATATCAACTTCGAACTGATTTTTCTCATATATTTTTCCTTAAAATACTTCCAATTCCAAGAACTACGCCCGAAAAACATAACAAAGGGCAGTCTTCGAACTTAAAGAAGGAGCTTTTATTAGTGCCTCCGAATTTCACGTTGCTATCAAGGTATTATGATCACCCCTTAATCAGCATGGCCTATGCATCTGCTTGACACCAATTTAAATTCCTGAGCGCTCTTAATAGAAAGATGCTCAGCATTCACATCCCATTCAGGCCCCATTTAAAGCTGAAGCTCGTCGATTCACAAACTCTACACTTAACCGACGTAAATTTGAGTATCTACTTGGGCAGAGATAAAAACGTATATTATGAACGCTTTTGGTCTTGTTGCAGGCGTAGGTTTATTAAACGGGGGTCTAAAAGACCTCCGCTTTTAGCACATTGGCCCATATGAAGAGGACGAAATGACTTCATGCCTTCACATGAATAGGGATAACCACCTTAAGGGATACCTCCTCCGTGGTCTTATGCTGTCTGATTCGACCTCTTCAGTCTTTGTTTCTTGGAGAGAAAGGATTCTGAAAGACTTATAAAATCTCAACCTCCAAAATTATCACATCACTTCGGAGTTGATTGATCTCAAGCTTATCAGTCTCCTTCGTGAAGGAGTAGAATGGAACCATATGGCTAAATATCAATATTTATTTTAAAGAACCTGCATCAGCTGAAATTGGGCTTGATTGAAAAATTTTACCTTTTCTTTCACTTTGAAGACAAGGAGGAATGAAATATACCTTTGCTGTTTAAAGTTGACTCACTGTGGTCTTCTCAATTATTTATCTTTTTTCCGGCGTTACTTTTTTCCATAACTCTAAAGACCTTAAAAATCGGGACAAATATTTGCAGCAGTCAATTTCTGAAAATATACTGAACTACTGGTGCCAAAATCTCAATTGAAACTTCAACTTTAGTCGCATTACTTGATTTTTATTTGTCAATAGAGCTGTACATTTAACATGATCATACTTTCATATCATATAACATTATTGACATTTATTTAACTATTGACTCAATTTCTGCATACAACAACATAAACTTAAACAATCTATTTTTTAAGTACAAGAAATATCAATATAAAAAAACATTATGAAAAAAGCGGGAAATAGAATTAAAATAAAAACTAAAAATTATAACAAACATTTAATAAAATAAGTACACTACATGTTTTTACATATAACGAAATAAAATCATTTACTTTTCCAACATTAATAAATGCATTTTTCTTTTATTTATCATTTTTATTTAATTGACAATACAAATCTAACTTTCAATTGTTTATGGTTTTGTTTTATTTCTGTTTTAATTGACTACACTTTTACATTTACACATTGATATATTTTTGATATATAATAATAAGACTATGCATGTCTTAATAGTTTATTTTTGTTTTTAGTTTAAATATTGATTTAATGTTTCCTGTTCTAACTTTGTTAAAAATTCTCTATTATATTTGTTTTCTTTTTTGCATAAAAAAATGTTTTCTTAAAACAAAAAAGGGCCTGCCTGTTTTGCATTAATCCTAATCTATAGGTAGTATGTATGTATTTTTTTTCACTATTGCATTTTGAGACATGATTTTTTGATTACTTTTTTTATTATTTATTTTTAAGTCGAGACATAAGGTGTAAATTGCAGTGACAAAAATGAATTGTTTTTTTTGTTGTTTTATTTTGAATACTGTCAACTTTCTTTAACATAAATCATGGTTGCTGTTTTTTTTTTTGTTTTGTTGATAAATAAAAAATAAGTGTAGACACCTTATGCATCAATATTTTTAAGAAAATGATTCTTGTAAGTTTTGACATTTAATAAATAATTTCTTTTTTTCTTTGTTCATTTTAAAAAGCAAGAAATATTTTCTCGTATATTTTATTGTTTAAATTTATATCTTACTTTATGTAACTGGTATATTATAAAACAACTTAATAGCTAAAGAAATATTCTTGGACCAGCCAAAAATTATATTACCAACTTTTAGACATTTAGAAAAGAGTTTTTTAGTTTTATGCCACAATTTACATAATATTTTTTTTTATTTCTGTATGTGGGTTTGATGTTTTTTTTTGGGGGGTATTTTAAAACATTGAAATCTTATTTTACACTATGAATTTAAATTCAAGTTTTTATTCAACGACATTTATCTAAATAATTTCTGTTTATGTTTTTTTTTTAATTTCAAATTTAAGAATTTTGCTTTTCATTGTCCTTCTCAATTGTAAAATGTTTCTAATCGTTTTCTTTTTTTTGTCTAGAAAATGTTATTGTAATTTTGTTTTTGTTTGGCTTGTTTTTAAAATGTATCAAATTTTAAGACTCACATTCGAATTGGATATGGTTTTAATCAATTGTTTGCTAAACTAGTGCGCCGTTCAGCCACCTAACATCTGAAAGAAAAAAATATGTGGTAGATTTAAGATTTTGGTAAAAATAAGATTTCATTTAAAATGTTGTGGCAATGCGAAGCTCGAGACTGCAAAGATCATACACAAGGATATATAATATCACCTCTTCATTATGCGTGAAATGCTTAGCGCATGCTTGCCCCTCAGGTATCTGAGTACAATTGAGATACCCTCTTCTCAAAAACGGCAACAACAAGTGAATTTTAAAACCTTGAAACCGGATGTGTTTAATTATAAATTACAGACTGCTTAAAAATACCGGGGACTTTGTTTTTGAACAGTAATTAAATTAATTTACAGCACCGATTTCAAGACCGATGTAATCTAAGAGGACCTTTAGGAAATCATAGGGACTAAAACTGTGTATATCTAGGGCTGAAATGTATGACAGGCTTCGAAAATAACTATGTAGTTTACCGACGTAAAAAAATTTTCGCTTCGAAATCATAAAAAAAAGTAGCTAAAAACAATCTACGATATTTAAATATTGCTATTGCCTAATGATAGCGACCAAAATACTTTTAAGAACTCTGACTCAAGTAGATTCGCTGGTTATGCCACAAGAAAATATAGAAGTCAACGTCCGTCTACCGAAGGTCCTTGTACCAGGAACCTCACGAACGATGAGGGAGCCTTTTAATAGCATGGAATGCTATCTAAATCGTGGCATCGTGACAGAAGACAGTTTCAGGATGAAGCAACAAACATGGAGCTTAAAAGGCTTAAGTCCCTCCTGAAGAATTTGAGAATTCTACTCAAACAACAATTTCGGAAATCTATTAATGAAAAGTGACTTTGGGAATATGTTTCCTCAGATCAAACAGATTTTCAAGCCTCGTAGTATTATCCAAATTTCAAAACTGAGAGTTTCATTAGTATCTGAAGCACTCCTCTATCAGGCTGAGATTAATCGTCTCCCATTTCGAATCAATCCACGCTAGACAACCCTTTAGCCGCAAATTTGTCGAGGTGGCTGAGGAATTATTAAGGTTTAACAATCTTAACAGTTCCAGAGAAGTCGACGGACTTACGACGGGACAGACACAAAACTATTTTGTTACACTTGACGATCTAACTCCAATATTCAGGAGACTGAATAACAAAAAAACATCAGGATTAGATGGCATTCCTAATATTGTGTTAAAACATATACTGTGAAATTTTTAATAACTTGCTTAACAACTGCTACTTCTCAAGCTTTTGGAAAATATCGAAGGTGTTTTCAATAGTTAAAAAAAAAAGATTCTTCTGATCCGTCTTATTATAGGCCAATTAGTTTATGTTTCAGAGACCATTAATGGTCTCTTACAGGGCACAGTTTCAACACCAACACTCTTTAATATTCACGTTTCTTAAGTACTGAGGGATTTGGATAGCTTAGCAGCATTCGCTGACGATATCATCTTCAATGCTCATGGTTCTCAAAAATTAGAGAAATACAAAACGAACTTCAACTTAAGTTCGATATTTTTCAATCATTCTGCCAGGACTGGAAACTGAAGATAAACAATTCCAAATGTGAAATCATATTGTTCCGCACCTCCATAGGATAGGGTAATTCAGACTTGCGACGCAATTGGAAAAATATGGTCATTAAAACTTAAAATGGACTGCACATCAATCGAAGGGTGACGTAAGATATTTGGGTGCTCATTTGGACACATTTTTGTACTACAACGAACACTTAAATACCCAGTTAATAAAGGCTAGGGCGGCATTTATGTCACTCAAAAGGCTTTTCTTCTCCAATTATCTGAGGTCCGATGTGAAGGTCATTTGCTACCAAGCCTTTGTCCGTCCAATTTTGACATATGCGAGTCCTGTTTGGTGGAACATTTTTGAGCGAAAATGCCTACGAGCCTGCACGGGATTATAAAAAAGCGCTCATTACGTCTCTAACAAAAGACTATTGGATGCTCCCGGTGTGTCCAAAATTGATAATGTTATCCTGGATCTTGCGAGGAATCATTTTGCGCGGTCAGCAAATGATGCTAAGAAGGAACTCATATCGGGTTTGTTTTATCCTAACCTTGGGTATTTTAGGAATTCATTTGAAAATGGATGGATATCACCTGAGGCATTTTTATACCTGGATGCACATGGCTATTTATCTGACGCTTGCAACGTTCCTATTATCCATCATGCTGCTAGAAGGGCCACAGACAAAAGAATCCTCTATGTGCCTACACATTCAGGGGGATGGTACCTTAAGCTGGAGATACTGCATGAGCGTACATCATAAATACTGGTGGCTAGATTCGGGAGAAGCTGACCCTTAGTTTGAGTTAGGTTAAGTTATTTTTTTTTTTAGTTTGTTTTATTGTCTAGGGTTCTAAGTTTCTTTGTAAAAATATGAATTTGGAGGCGTTTTTCTGCTCCCACCTTTTCTTCTCTGTTAATTCATAATTAAAAAATATATTCTTATAGGAAAAGGTTTATACTATTGCAAATTAAATAATAAGTTCAGTAATAAGAGCCAACATTAGTTCGGCCATTTACAATAAAGTAAAAATGGTGTTTAAGCGATTTGTTTGCTAAAATTTTTTTTTTAAAAAATAAATAAACAAGAAATGAAAAAAAAGAAGCAATTCACACATTCAGAACTCTCAGCCTCAAGACTCAAGACTGGTTCAGTAAAGAAAGTATAATTGAAACATTCACACGCCTCCATTTGGTTGCTCAAGCGATCCAGGAAAGAATGCGTGCAGTTTCACAGCGATTCAAAAAAAAAACAAATAAAAATCCAACGAGGACGACTGAAAATGATTCAAAAATAAATCTCTCTAGTATACATACAGATGGCTATAGATATTCACTGCCTGAATTTACTGATCAAAAAGTGATACCACTTTCCCTTATGGCCTTCCTGCCTGAACTGTGTTCCATACTTAATGCAGCAGAATTGCTCACTGATTTCTATAGAAACTAATCTGCTCAGTCAGCATGATGGCAATTAAATCTGTCACAAAACACTCATCATCATCATCAGAACTGGTAACAGTGTGTTAGCACAAACTTACTTAATGGGAGCCGTGGCTCACGGGTAAGTTCATCGGCTCCGAATAAAAATGCATTGATTTTGAAAAATTGTACATCTGCATGGACACCTGGGTTCAAATCCGGGTGAGAACATCTCGTAATTATTCACGGCCTCACCACTTACGAGTGAATAAGAAACACTTCTATGAGTATGAACTGTTGGGAGAAAGCTTGTAAGGCCGTTTGGAGTGGGCAATAAACTTTAGATCCAACCCCCGACAATTTTTCGCGATCCACATTAGGACTCGGAGGACCTCTTGCCTAAGGTATTGTTTTTAAGCCCGGTTGTACCTTCTTCCCCATTTGTATTCCTCGCAGACAGGACTGCACATATACCCGACGGAATCAGTTTCTTTCAAAGATGATTTTTCATTTTCAAATAAGGAGTTCGATGCCGAAGTAGCTTGGCATGAGTCTTCGTCGGATATCCATCAAGGTGTCGTTCATGGAGCAGAAACTTATCCGGGGAAAGATAAACTCCTTCCCGAGGTTTATTTCATAGATGTTAATTCTCAGGTTTTGGCAGTCTGTATTTTGTTTTACTAACTTACAGTCCGGGGTCCGGTCTTGGGCCTCAACCAACAAGTGTCTCCAGCCAGTTGGATCTTTAGCTAGCTGCCTCCAATTTCGCACTCATAGTTGGTCGAGGTCCCTTTCCAGTTGTGTGCCCCACCTGAGTCGCGGTCTTCCTTTGCTGCGCCGTTCCTCGAGAGTGGATACGAAGACTTTCCATGCCGGAGCATTGGTATATGAAGACCAACTCTCCTGGCCTCGTCATCAATCATCGGAAACATCGTATGCGTATCCTAACAGCTGCCTGCTAAAATCCAGCTGAGGTTGGAACAAGCCGAAGGTTCTTAGTCCAACGAAACTGTATGTCTCATGTTTTCGAGCATTGTTTATTCAAACCCTGCAGCTAAGTTGTGATTCGAGACTATGTTGGGTGACTAAAGGCACGTGCATTTGTATTTTGAAGTGTGAGGGGCCACGCGGGACGGCTCTAATTGTGCAACCTTCAGATATGATCCATTATAAGGGTGTTAATATGAAGACTGTTTTTGTTCTTTTAACACTACCAAAGTTCCTTCTTTTTTAGATCTTCGCATTCAAACCTTTGGATTGATATCGTAATTGGAGCAGTCCTCATTGGCTTTGTCGAAAAGCAAGTAAAAGACAAGTCAGCCAAGTGACTCCATTGGTAAGGATAAAAATATTTTCATGGTCGTAGCTCCGGAAAAGTTGCTAGACATCTCACCGAGTCGGTTGTCATTAAAAGCGAATGAAGAAAAATGAGTCTCCTTTTCATTAAAGAATGATGATAACATAATCTTAATTTTGAATCCCAGGTGCAAGGTCGCGATCTAAGGTTCGAGCTGAATGGAAAAACTGAATGGCCCAGAATTATTCTTTAGTTTATTGCCGTTGTAAAACAGTTGGTGACTTTCTTTCCGTCCTTCACGCATACTTTAGGAATGGATATTCATGTCGTAGAGAAATGAAATAAGTATACACAAAAAAAGGTGGTGTTCTTTTAAGTCATAAAAACCAGAAAATCGTCAAAGAAAAAAGAACAAAAAATATTTCAAACAATTAAATAATTTACAAGACGTTTTTTCTGCTGAAAAACTATGTCTTTACGAACCTTTTATATAGAAACACTAAATTTTATTAAACTTACTTTTCCTCGGGTGGATGCTGCTTATTATGTTGATTCATAGTTTCAGGCAGGAACAATACAACAAATCCGCCAAACAAGCTCCAGGCGGTCAATAATGTCATCAACAAATGACTTTCAATTTTTGTCTTCAAATAAATAAAAAAAAAAATATTTATTAAACCGCTCGATAAACAAAGCGTTCTAAACTTACCAGCAAAGATAAGTACGGTGTTAAAATCAACGCCAAACCAGCGGCAACATTACAAGCGCCAACTCCAACATTGCGTATCGCCGTTGGATAAAGCTCAGCGGTATAAACTGGCATTATAGTGTTACCAGCACTTATTGTGAATTTTCCTACGATTCAAAAAAACAATAAACATCTTCTGCAGTCTGTAAGGCAAACATTTGTCTTACCAATCATTAGAAATGTGATCTTCAACCACAGTATATCCTCCTGACCCTCGGTAATAGCCGCACATAAACAAGCAACGCCAGCACAAAGCAAAGTTCCACAAAAGAGCCATTTTTTGCCCACCTTCATGATAATGTACATGGCAATGGCAATAGCAGGAATTTCGACTAGACCAGCTAGAGCCTGGAAAAAAATATAGAGGTAATTTTTTTTTCAATCATTTTGGATTTCATTTAAACAAAATCATTTAATTAAAACATTGATAAAATTTATAGCGCAAAAAAAAGAAGAAGGAATTCTGACACCGCTTGGGCACAATGCCAGAACTAAGACAACCAAATACGAATACACCAGATGACTTGTTGGCGGGAAACATATTTAACCAGCCGACTTTTTGGGGGAAATTAATTCTCACGCGGCGATGAAACATTTACGCATGAAGCCAGCGCCACCAGGGGCCAATAAAAGATCACATCATGCTGTGCCATGCCGTGCCGTCCCGCCCCAAGCTGTTTGTACTCTGCAGCTATTTAGTATATTTTGGCAACGTTTATGCCATCTGCGAGGAGTCATTAAAAAATAACAAAAATTACAATAAATACAAAAAAATAATTTAATAATTTTGTCGTAAATTTATTCACTCGTGTCCATTTTTGTGTGTTGTAAGAGTCTGTGAAACTAACTCAACGGATTGTTTGATTACTCGATGTTCACTGCCTCCGGAGTCATCTAATTTGAGCCTTATGAAGGACATCTTAAGCGTGTCGACAGTAAATCACTGTTAATTAACTTAGCGACATCTGTGAAAGTACTTCAGAAAGATTTATGATCACAAGCGAAGGCTTATAACTTTTTCTTCTAGTTTACATTTGACAGAAATAGCGAAATTGCGTGCATCGACAAATCTGTTTTTCAAAAGACTAAGCAAAAAAACGTTTTGAATCGGATATAAGATTGCTATTTCCACATTTATACTGGTACGCCGCAGGGTTCCATTCAATCTCCGACACTTTTTTTTAATTTCTGTAATTGAATCCCTGCAAAACTCGTCAGTCTCTGCAGCATAACAATGGAGAAAGCCTGTTGCTCCGTCAAGGTTCGTAAAGATCATACAAGACATTTAATGTCAAAAAAAGATTTGAACAAGGCAATGCACTGTCACGCGACTTTTTTATCAGAATTCTCGAGAAGATCGTTTTTAGCACAGACGTTAACACAAGTGGCATGATCTTCCACAAGTCTGTGCATCTGCTCGGACATGCCGACGACACTGACATCATCGGAAGGACTCAACGGATTGTCAGTGTGGCATTTGTGGGCATCGAGAAGGAAGCGGCATAGATGGGACTTGTGGTGAATTACGATAAGACTTTGTACATGCTGTCTTCAAAAAAGGTCTATCAATACCGATGTCGCAACAGACGAATACAATTTCGAGGTAGTAAAGGGCTTTGTCTTCGTAGGCTCCAATTAAACTGCGAAAGTGACACGACCACGGAGCCAACGGAGTATAACCCTTTCCAAAGGTTGTGTCTTTGGGCTTAGCCGGAAATAAAAAAATAAAGCCCTCTCTCATGAAAAACCAAGCTTTCAACATCCAAGCATGGACAATATTAAATTTGGACGAAGAGATTCTAAGTTGCTTCGAGAGGAAAATCCTTCGAATTGTATTTGATCCCTTAGACAAAAGAATCCGAATGTCCCGAAACAAATTCGAGTAGTACAACCCCGAGGAAAACGTGGTAGAGGAAGACCTCGCCTCCGATGGGTGTACGAAACTGGAGGCGCCTAGCTCAAGACCGTGCTGACCGAGTCCAAGGCGAGTCAAATTGTTTTGGTTCGAGATTTTCCTGGTCGGCTATTGATGACTGTCCCACACTTATTTTTTTGTTGTTTTTTGGAGTTACAGGTCTTCGAAAACAAAAGGTCCACAGACTATGGAATCTCTTAGAGAGAGTGAGAAAAACCCGGTTTTGTTTTATTAAAAGGATATAGCTTGAGAATTTTTGGGCCATTAAACCATCCTTAGACCGGCCACGGATTTATATAAAAAAAATGGCGTAGTGCGAATCAGACTCGCGCAATGAAGGTTCCGTGCAAACTTGAAATGAAGGTAATAAATAGTTTGTTCGTCACGGGAATCGAGTCTCGAAGTGTTTTCCAGCTTTTTTTTTGTATGTAGTACTCTTGAGGTTTTTATTCCTCTTGCGAATATTAAATACGCGGCATAAACAACCGTATCTTTGGAATGCTTCGATTTTGATGCTTGACTACTTCATAGCTTAAAGATACCGCTGCCATAAGCAAAAAATGCTAAAGAAATTAAAAGCTTTCGACCTATATGCCTTCTGTCAAGTGTTTGTTAACTTTTTGAGCGAGTTCTAATAGAACATTTGGACAACTTCTGTGAGGAAACACCCGCGATTTCAAATAACCAATATGGATTTAGAAGTGGTCATTCCCGAGATCAAGCAAGTCTTACTATACTTCGCAAAATAAACTCGTTCAAAACTTTAGGAATAAAAGTTGTACCGATAGTTTAGACATAGATCTGGTAAAAGCTTTCGACTTATCATGGCGCAAGGCCTTATTATATAAACTCATGGCAGTGGTAAATTGTAAGAAGATTCTCGAAAACAGGTACAGCCCAGTTTTTATGGATTGCGAACATTCTGATAGTTTTCCAAATAATTCAGATAAATCGCAAGATACAATTCTTTGCTCGGCTTTGTTTAACGTCTACATCCACGAATGGCCAATACTAGAAAAGCCAGGTGCTATAACACAAAATGATGACAAAAAAATAGCAGCTAGCGATAGAAGGCCGGAAATCGTTCTAAAGAAAATCAAAAATAAATTGGCAATATTAGTAGAATATTTAAATAAGTGGGGATTGAAAATTAATACAACAAAGTGCGGAAAACAATCTTACCGTGATGGAAAGTTAAATGGAAAAACTATCACTCTAAAATATGAACTAAATCATTAAGGTATTTATTTTCACAGAGGACTAATATTCAATACGCTGGCGAGAAAAAGTTCTCCTTAAAGCAAAATGGTAGCAGCTATTTTTAAGCCTATACTAAAAGAGGCAGCTATAAATACGAAGATACTTGTGTACAAGACGAGCCTTAACCCATTGACTCGGCACCTGGTTCATGATATCACCTACTGAAGCTAAATATTTAATTTTAGAGCTTCCAAAGAAAGATAATGCAATTTTGCTGCGGGAAGTCGAGTTTTCGAATATAACGCTGTACAATGAAACCAAGTTGAATTGCTATCAAAAAAAATTTGAGTGAATTCGAGATCTTCCCTAACCACTTGTGAAATCTTCATTGGTTTCAAACATTAATGACAGCATAGAAGACGACTTTTATCTTTCACATTTCAATCTACTGAATGCCATATCCTCATCTCAGTTAAGACCACATTCAAATAGAAACTTTTTTGACCCGACGTTCAATTTAGGCGGATAAACATTTTGATAGCTCATGGATAGATTTCCAGAAACAATTTCTAGTTTTCTGTCTCAAAAAATTTTGCAGTTTTGGAAAAAAAGTTCAACTTGATACCACCATGAGTTTCTGTGAAAAAGGATGGTGACAGACAGACTAAAAACAAAGTAATACTTGCCCCAGACTGAGATCTAATTAATGAATGAGATTATTCCTCAAACGAGCTTTTGCACATCTGTCGTATAATGGGATGATACCGTCCACGTCTTGCTAAAAGAAAGACAATCTGTGGAACTTAATCGTAGGCGAATTGCTTTTCTACATTTGAACTACACCTTAGCAATATCACAGGCACCGACAGACTACCATGGATCAAACCTTTAGGAACATTCTTAGTGGCTTTGAGGCGCCCTGTAAATTAATATGGATTCTTTTCTTACTAGAAAAGTGCTAGTTGTTTAAATATGCGAGGTGCAGGTTAAAAGTATAAAAATGGTAATTTTCTAATTCAGTCCCGAGCATAAAAACTAGTTGCGTGTAAGATCGGACAGGTTCAAAATCCTTTGTTATTTGTCACACACATTTTTCTCAAGACTAGCTAGAGTTATTCTCCACTCAACCAAGTGAAGCGGTTCCTTTCTCAATTTATTTCCTGATCCATTCCACCGCTTTATGTGAGTTTTTCAATAAATCCGTTGTTTTTAAGATGAAGATTTCAGACTTAGAGACGTTACATTCACTTGGAAGTCTACATGATTCATTTCATGCAGCATAGAAGAGGATGCTGCTTCTGTTTTTTTTTTCCATCAATTCAGCTATTCGTGTCAGTCTCTGGTTCGAGAGCCGGATGCGCCAGTCTTTCCAGCAAGATGCGTGTATCCAGAAGGAGTAATTCTAAATATTCTTGGCTACAGTTACTTCATGGTAGTATGCATAATGAATTGAACCTGAGGTCCATGAAAATTCGTCCGATAGTGCAGGATGATTATGGAGATCCCTCCGGGTACTTTGTAGTCAGAAAAACGTATCACAGGACATAACTATTAGAATAGGCTGACATAAAATCGATCAATCAACGACTTTTAAAGCCTTGTCCCGAACAAAGCTTTTATCCTCTTGTTCGTGCTTTATTATGCAGAAGCAAGAGCGTTATTGAATCAAAAATCGTTCAGATAAGTTGTTGGGTTGACGGAGTTTGAAAAAGAGGGTCCAACCATGAGCTGCACTAATATATGGATCCAGGCACCCGGCACCAGTCACCAGGCTCCTGATATAACGAATCAGGTAGGTAGAACATGTAAGGTTCTTCAACTTAATGTTCGGAATATGGGGCCATTAACTAGCCATGGGCCGACCTGACCGGAGAAGCTTTGTTTGGTTCAGGCGTAGGTCCAGATCCGACTATAGCAACAACGAAACAAGTTTGTCTAAAAGTTATCTGAAAGGCTTGTTTCTTTGATAACATTGGTGGAACGTATGCGTTAGTCATCTCAAAGCACTTTGCCAGTGGAGTGTCTAATTATTTTCATAAAATGCTAATCATAGCTCTTCGGTTCGACGTAAAGTAAGATAAGGTTAGGTGTGTCCATCGATCCAACAGGAGAATTTTTTTCCAAAAACAGTTTTCTAGGATCTCATTGAAGTAGTCTGCGATACACGAAGCGGCACTCGCACTGAAAGACCACAACTTAACCGACAAATCGAAACCACTTTCTCTGATAGCCAAGCAGCAATAATCGCCATCAAACAGCAGACAGTCTCGCGAAAAAGAGTTCGGAGATGGGAGAATCCGTAGCAATCCCGTATGCGCATACGCATTAGATAGAGCAACTTCTCAATGGCTTGGTCTGGATATTGGAGCTACATCAAGGGCTCAAGAGGTGTCTTCTAGATTCATATGTGAATCTGGCTGGTTTTTGAATTGAATAAGGTCTCTGATCATGTTTTGTGGCGCAAAAGTAAGGACCTTATAATGGCAGATGAAAATGATCTTTGAAACGTTTTTGTTTCCATTTGGGTAGATGGAGTGTAAGAGAGAGGATCAACCGAAGAGCTGTACTGTTCTATGTATCTACACAGAAGGCTCCTTGTATAAGGACTCAGGTGGCAGATGAACAACAACACCAGAAGACAGAAGGCTCAATGAAGGCCTTACCTTGAGTAGCGCAAACGTAATTGGGGGCAACGAGCTTGCTCTATGACTGGAAAGATTTCATTCGGTTCAGGATCAGGTCTAGATTAAACTGTCGAGTTTTTAAAACAAGGAGGGTGTAAATCTTTTCATCAAGAGTTAATCATAGATTCAACGGTGGGATTGTAAGGTTAACTAAGGTTTGATGTGTCCATCAATGCACCAAAAAACATTTGAGGTACCTAACGTATATGTTTTCCACGATATCAAGGAAGTAGGCTGTTTCGTTTTGAAAATAGAACAAGGTTTATTCAAACAACTTTTGCTTCTGCTCTCATCCATGCAGCTGCAGCTAGGCTCAAAAAAAAAAAGATATAATTTTTCTTCAACTCACCGAATTCAAGTAAACATTTCCCCCGAAGGTGTTCATGTTCAATATCAGCCCGTAGTAAACCAAATTCATGGTGAACCAAATCAACAGGAAACAAATCGTTATCCTTCGCAGATACCTCGACCTAAATAAGCACATAAAGTCCTGTGAGCTCTCGCCCTGCACCGGTGGCTTCAACAGCTTTTCAAAATTCTCCGGCAACTGACGTCCATTAAATGCGGCTGCACTTTCGACAATCTTCTTAACCTCAGCCACCCGACCCTTGCATAAAAGCCAACGTGGCGACTCTGGAACAACGAACCTGCAAAATGATTTAAAAAACGAAATTAAATTACAAATAACAACAATAAAATCATTTTTTCAAAAATTTTTAGATTCCGTCTCGACGTCGTCGACAACAACATGCGTCGACCTTGATGCGGTCGTACGCGGGTGTCTCGCCACCCACGCAAGTTCCCAATTCCGACGCCATGTGTCGGAAAAATAACACAAAAGAAAATATAATCAAAAAAAAAAATGAAAAATATGATGGGGGAATTTTGGAAAACTTACCATAAAAAGCAGAGGAAAAATCCGGGCAAGGCAATGCACAGCTGTAGCTTCTGATAGTCCATCGTAAGGTAGGCAATTCCCGATATTAGCATATAGGAGATTGGCAGTGGAAACAAGTTGTACATCCCGGCAATGGTTCGCCATTTGCCATCGACATATTCGATGGCTAAAATTAGTCCGGCATAGGTCACCGAAACGGATACCAGGCCGAGAAGTGTCCTCAGCGTTAGGTACAATTCAAAGGAATTGGCAAAGTACAGTGCTAGACCTGCAATCAGAAATGAAAAGAAAATTCAATTAGAGAGGGATAGAGACATCGATGGTAACGACGCACGGCAGTTGAGTGCAAATCAAATGTCAATGTCAATGTGGTTGTGGATTTCATGTTGCACTTGGGTAAAGGTTGTGGCCTTTGGGCATGATGACAGATTATCTCAAATGTCAGGGATACTCGAATGTGTACGAGCGTACGAGTATTTAGATGAATGGCGAGAGATTACGAGAGCTTAACGTTATTTGAAGATGTTATTGAAAAATTTAAAGACACTATGGACATCGATTGAAAAAAAAAACTATACGAGTGGCGTTTCAAAACTGCAATCAATGAAATAAAAATAGACGGCAGAATACTTCTGGTTGTCTTTTGTTGAACTTTTGCAAAATAAAGGTCGTCGAGTCCATCGTTTACTGGTTGAGCTGGTGTTTTCCAGATCAGTTTTCCAAATCGGTTTTGGTCCTCTTTACAAAAAAGGCCGAAATAAGTGACATCCACATACTAAGCTTGAAATCAAAGACAGCGTGAAGTACTTAGGGTTGATAATCGTAAAGAAACTCTACTGGCGGGAAAACCTGGAGGAACGTTTTACTAAAGCCTAGAGGGTATTTTGGAAGTCCTCGGGACTAAAACCAAAACAGTCCAACCAACCTTTTTTTATGGCATTATAGTATGGTGGAATACGATTGATAAAAATATGAAGTCGACAGGCTCAATAAAGTGCAACGTTTGGCATGCCTGGGAATAACAGACGCTCAAAAATCCATGTCGACCGCTGCCACCGAAGCAATTCTAAATTTAACACCAATGCAGGACTCCGGCCACAAGACTCAAGGCTGAGTCTTCCAAACAGAACTTCTTGGATGAACGGAAACACGACAAGAAAACCCGGAGTTATAAAAATTTATACGGACGGTTCTTGCATATCGTCTGAATCAGGGGCAGGGATCTACTGTTCGAACCCACCGATAGAAATCTCAAAATACCTTGAGCCTTTCGTCACGGAGTTTCAAGCAGAGGGAAATAGGCGTCCCGCTGACAGCTTTTAAAAGAGCTATTAACAAATGGGCAACCCGGGGATTTTAAAAATCACTGGGTGAACCCTTAAACGTGCAGAACAGCAAAATCGATAATCGATAAACCGACTAACAAGGTAGCGAAACGAGCTCTGAACTCCAGCAAATGGAAGCTAAGTGAATTCTTAGTGCCCCGAAGGTCATATTTGGTTCATTAACGCAAACATCCAGATGGAAATGGTTCTCTTTGATCATGACCAATTTCGACCGAAAATTGAAACATGGGTTATAAAAGTTCACGAAAGATTCATTATAGTGTAAGGAACATATTCAACTCTCACTGCACTAGAGTGACCAAGGTTGCGTCCAATTGGCTCAACTGCGGCCACCTCAGTCACGAGGCCTAACTAAGTGTGTCTTATCACGTGCGTTGCAGTAGCTTCGTGGCGAGCGGCTAATCTCTTCTTTATTTGATTTATTGGCGTATCTCATTCAATTCCTTGTTATGCTCGAAAAAAATTGAAGTATAGTGTTCCATGGCTTGTCGACGTGAGTTCTGCTGATGTTTACTTGCCAAATATTCAAACAAAATTGACCGTTTCTGAGCATTGGGACTCGCTCAACTCAATAAAATGTGCTGAAAAGGGAGACTGATTTTGTACGTAAATAACTTTATTTTGAGCACTTTAAACAAACTTTTAAGTCTCAAGAATGCTTATGTTGATATGTAAAAAAAATTTAGCTTGGAACTGGAAACAGGGCACATTAACCTTAACCTCCACTAGCTAAAAACCTCAAAATGCCAAAGCTGCGAAGAGGAAGATCTGGAGCACTTCCTCTTCCACTGCCCAGCAGCAGCGAGACTGCGACATAAAATACTGGGATCAACACTGATCTTGCGCAACTCAAGGAAATTGGGATCGGTGAGATCATGAAGTTCGCAAAAGGAAAAAAAAAAAGTGTTTCCGACCATAAAAAACCTTCTTTCCACTTCAACTCCCCCACAATATCCAAAATCTTCTTCACACAGGAAATAGGGGAACACAACGGGCCCAACAAGAGGCCTAAGTGAAGAGCTTCCTTAGGCCAACCAGTGCAAAGGGGTCAAGAGTGGTAAATGAACCTTATGTGATCATTTCCGTCCGTTTGTGCACGATGACGATGCAGAATTCACACTGTTCCATCAAGGGTGGCAAAGATCTCACCGACCCTTTTAACGTCGAAAAATGTCTTAAGGTAAGGGGGATGCACTGTCAAATGACTTTTTCAACATGAAGCTTGAAACAAACATGCAAAAATGGCGAGGCAATATTTTTCAAAGGTGTTTTCAGCTTCCCGGATACGCCGATGCCATGGTCATTATCGGAATAAGCTTTCTGATGTCAACAGTGCCTTTGTGAGTATTGTGACAGAAGCGCCAAAGAGGGGTTTGACGGTAAAGAAGGACAAAATAAGTATATGGCAACACACAAAAAAGGATACCCAACAAGTTGGTAGGCCCTTGTTCTTTAGACCAGCATCCAATCTTTTGAGCTTTTTGCAGATGGAAGGATCAATTTTGGACCATTCTTCCTAGATTTGAAGAAAACAATAGAAACGTCTAAAAGATGTGCTCTAGTTGAGCTTACACAGGGTATAGAAATTATTAATCGACTCTTGTCCTATCAAATTAAATCCCACTCCAGATCTTCGATTATCCTAGTTTTTATAGTTTTCCCTTTATGTGGCCATTTAACTTTTACTCTGTACCAAATATCAGCTCTCTGAGTTTATGGGAAGTACTAGTTCTATTCTGATGATCATGAGTGAGTTAGTGTCATAAATGCGAAACTTTGCTTTCGTTTAACTTCGGAACTTAATGACCTACAGACTTGAAATTTTGGATTTTAAGTATCTGATTATAGCTAACTAGATGACGAAAATTTCTGCGTTCTGGTCTTATCCAGTGGTTCTCAAATAAGGGCCTGAAAATGCGGCGAAATGGTTCCAGTAAAGGGTGGTACGGCAGTGTTTGCTTCCCTCTCGACTTGTGAGGGCACTACCGTGCTTCCCGGTCAAAGGCGAAACAAATGATATCTGTTCGAGTTCGAGTTCGATTTTGACATTGATTTTATGAATTTTTTACTCTTCTTACTTCTTCATTAGAAGAACGATTTTTTAATCACTTGAATGCTATAAAAACGTTAGAGCGTACAGTGTACGGGTATTTTATTTATCCACTGAAATTGACTTCTAAACATTCTTCCAACCATCCATCACCCCACATTCTTATGCCTTTTCACGACTTAAAAATGAGTGCAAAAATAAATCACTTACCGAAAATTGTCTGCAACACCGCTGATATGAACAGCATCGTTTTTCTACCGAATTTATCTGACAAATAACCGGAAATGATGCCACCTGTTGCCACCCCCAGCAGAAAGAACATCTCGGCGACATTCTTCAGATGTTCCTTGTCACAAACCAAATTCCATTCGGATGTCCATGTGTTTCCTAGATTGTCATCCATATCGTACTCCCATGCTGAACACGCAATCCTTGTGCTATTGAATGGAATGTCTGGTAGACTAATCTGCAAAATAAAAAAAAAAGATACTTTTGTATTCTTTTGGTCTTTTGTATTTGGAAAGTTTTACTCACCTCAGTTTTAGAATCCGAAGGAAATGACAGTCGATTGTAGTCGTAGCGCGCTTGGAAGCAATTGTCCCTCGAGTCACTGATATTCCTCCAAACTTCGACGGGAATATATCGCAGATTATCTGGCCGACTACACCAAAAGTTTTTATTTGCTGCCTGAAATTGAATAAATAATTTTGCGGATAAATTGAAAGCTCAAGAGCTCGGAATATTTAAAGAAAGTAAGAAACTTTAGCTGGATGCGGGAACGAGCCGAGGGGTTAATCTCGTCACTGACCGCTTTTAAGTAGATACTTGATTTGAATTCAGATCATTGCCTGAAAAGAAAAGTAAGCAGAAGACAGGAAATCGCCAAAGTCAAAAGAAAGCGTATAAGGCTGGCAGATTGTTTTCCACAAAAACCCATAATATGCAGTCCTTATGCCGCACTCTGGAAAAGGTCGAGTTCATTCAAGGTCGAGTTCATTTATGGTCGGGTTCACTCAAGACTTTCAACCGCCGTGAACAAATTTGTGCGACAAAGTGACAAGTGCATAAGGATTCTAGAAATACTGCTAAAACAGAAATCAGGAGTTAAAAAAGTAACCAAAAGCCTTGCTGCAGGCTTCAGAACCGGCATTCCCTAGACAAGAAAGGAAGTTGCATGTCGTCGTTTGCAAAATCCGTGTGAGTTCAGGGTGGCTTTCAGACTACGTAAAGTACTGGAAAACACTAATGAATTTCAAGTCTATACCGTCCACCCTCTAACCGGTTTCGAAGTCGCCTATGACAGTATTGACAACAATGAAATATAAAAACGACAGCCCGATTCGGGATCTAGGAAAAAACTGATCGAGCTGTTTGGAACCAGAGCATCCTTCATTTCAACGAGCAGGTTCAGATGCAACTTCAGCTTGTTTAGATTTCAAGGACTGAAAAACATACCCTGCATAGAACTAGAATTGCCTGTTGCAGTATAAATAATGCCATCCTACTTTATCGGAGTCAGATATGCGATGTCACAATCGAAGTTTTGAGACGCTATTTAGCTGGTTTCTCAGGAGTTAACTTAAACAGTTGAAACGTATGACCGGTGACTGCAGGAGTGCTTCCGGGATTTGGGAATCCACAGAAACTGATTCTGGTAGGCTAGGTTACTCCACAACAACACCACAATCGGATTCGAGGATGCAGCACGCTAAAGCCTCGACAAAAGTTAAATACCTAGGAACTAACTTCGTGGAGAAGTCTACATTTAACCCACATGTTAATTCATGGCATTCTTGCCAAGGTTCGCTACGCTTTCCATCTGGTTTACCCTTTGACCTCTAAGCCAGAAGACGAAACTGCTCATCCACAAACAGATCATCAGGCCGGTAATGACCGACCTACGAAAGAGAAACTTGTCACTTTCAAAAGGAAGATCTTGCCCATATGCACTGGCTGTCAGGTCAACAGAATCACGATGAACCAAGTCAGCAACAGGAGACTCTACAGCACAGTATAAGTTTGGATTTCTCCAAAAATACTAGGTCTCCACCAAGCACCACCCAAATCACATGACGAACCAAGCACACATGAACGCAATGGCATTGCTTTAAGAGAACCTTTTTCCTGCCAGGTGAAGATGAAGAACAAGTTTTCATTGAAGAAACCAGACACAGTCATAGGGTAATGGGCAGCTTTCGCTCTGGCGTTTTTTTTTTTTTTTTTAATAGAGGCACTTATCCAGCTTAAGGTAAGTGTAAAGAAGCATTTTGTAAGAGAAGCAAGGAGATCTTTTGTGCAAAAAGTAAACAGTATCAGTGACTTGCTACCCTTATCAAGGACGCAGCCAAACTCACATTGTCATTCTTCACACCGAACTACTAGCGATAATGGGTTTATGACTACCCTTGTAATGATGCGAGCGGAAAGCATCGAAGCTTGTAATACCGATTGTATAATGTTTGCAGCAGGGGTTTGACAAACAAACAATTTATGTAACAAAGGGCAATAATAAGGGCAGGATGGCCCTTAAAAAAATGGTTGAATACTGTCGAATCCAACAGCATTCAATTTAACTACGTCACAACTTTCAACATGAGAAAACTCAAATGTTTGCTCACCAGATCTAATAGGCTGATCTTCGGAAGTTGATGAAATGTCCACCACAGCTTGTGAAGTGGATGAGAGGACCTTTTTATTTAGCTCGTTTGCATCGATATCGTGCACGGGGACGGGTTTAACTTTGCCGACTCCAATGTTACGCAAGTTATTCATTAAGCGACGGCTCCTTAGGGAGAGATTGAGTCGTTAACTAAACACATTTGCCTTTTCTGATCGAATCATGTTAACAACTTTATAACGGAAATTGCCAAAAACTCTGTGATCGTCCTCAAGAACATATCCTCTCCAGACCTTGTATGCCTCATTTCGCTGAGCTCTCAAAAAGAATTATTGTTTACAATCTAAGTTTCAGGCGGCACAAACCTGTTAAAAAGATAATTCATGTTTGATTCCAAGAATTTGACTTGTGAGCTCGGCGAGGTCATGCAAAACATTTGCCTCCAATCAATTTCGAGAACTCTATTTTCAAGATCAAATGTACTGATGTTGAAATCACGATACTGATAAGTGGTAACTGGAATAGGTATGTTGAAGTTATATGTAAGCATGACCTAATATGCTTGGAGAAAGCCGTGACAGAAAAAAATTTAACTCATATTACTGACAAAAAAAAAACGTCCAAGAGTTTACTATACTATATGTTGGACCGAAATGTGTGTGGGAACAGAACTGAGGTTAAAAGTAGTCATGCTATCAGTAAGGTGCCTTTCAATAAGAAGATAGCTGTTTTAATCCTAAAGGACTACTATGTTCGTTGAGCTAACAGCGATGTCCTCCAAATGTGTTCCGTGAGGCTGCTCGGTGGAGATCGGCAACGTAAGGTAAAAGTTATCCCTTTTCTAACATACACTGCAACGCCGAAACGAGTGGAATAACTTCTGTTAGTAGGAAAAAGCTAATAGCCTATTAGCTAATATACGTTGTTACAGTTTCATTCCAGGGTTATTTTTTCCTCAAAAGGGAACCATATTTCGGAGACACAAATGGCGTCAACTTAAGAACGCTCGAACAAGTATCTGAGTTCGTCAATTTTCGGTATAAAACTCAGCGCGTTTATGTGGCATATACAAAAACCCTCTTTTTGGCTACCGAGTAACCTAGGCACATTATGAACCCTCGTTTACACGACTATCACCCATTTGCGAATACCCAGCCTGTTAAAATTATAAAAGTTCAACCAAAACTCATCACCCAATGGGAAGGTATTAAAAGTTTTGCAAATGGCGGCAACAGTCAGTTTGGTTTTTATATCTGTGAAGTAAATTCCCAACGATTAACCACGGTTTGTTCAACAGCTCAAGAAAGCGGAAGTACTATCGACTATTTTATTCCGGAATAACATGTTAGTGAGTTTTTCGCAACGAGAGATTTCCCGACTCTCCACTGGCAATAATTACGCATTGCCCCACAGAGACTGTAGCACGTTAAAGAACAGGCCCGGAAAGCATCCTAGTGCTTGTTTGGAAGATAATATTGTCGCTGTGACTGAGGACCCCGCGTATTAGGCGTCTGCGAAATGTTGCATATCATCGATCGACGGGTTGAATTTTCATCTTAAAGGATATGCATACAAACAAAGTTGAAGCTCACGAGGCTCTAATAATTAACGTGACATAGTAACGGTGACTGGTACGGTTTTTGTTAAAGTCATACTTTCATATATTTTGAAATACAATTTTTTTAAAACAATTTTTTGGTCGAATGTTTTTACTTCTGCTTGGAAACAAGAAAAATCAAAATGAGTATCGACCTATTGCCATTTTACCATTTCTATCCAATGTCTTAGAAAGGATAATGAATGTCCAGATTAGAAAATATTTGACTAAACACAACTTGTTATGCATAAATCAGTTTGGTTTCCGTCCGAAATACAGCAGTAGTACAACTCTTATAAATGTTTTTGAAAACATAAGGCAAGCTGTTGACAGAGACAATGTTACTTGTCTCATTCGCTTGGATTATTTCAAGGCACAGGACCATAAAGTCCTGTGTAGCAAGCTGATTAACAAGTTTAATTTCTCATTCCCCTCAGCAATGTTGATCCACTCATATCTGAATTTTAGATCTCAGGCAGTTGTGTCAAAAAGCTCCATTTCTGAAGTTCTCATGTTAAGTAAGGGGTTCCACAAGGTTCAATTCTGGGTCCGCTATTGTTCTCCATGTACATTATTGATTTTCCTCTTTGTCTGCAAAACTATAAACAAGATATGTACGCTGATGATGTTCAGATGCAGAACCTTTGTTCACAGGTGGTCACAGCTGTAAAAAAAAAAATGAACTCTATCTAAACCCTCTTAAGTCCAAGAAAGTCGATCGACAGGTCTGAATTTCCCAAAATATACTAAAATAATAGACAATTAGAATTTGTTGAATCTGCTAAAAACTTAGGTATTCCTTTCACCAAGACGCTTTCTTGAAATTGCCATTTAAGATCAACAATTGCGAGGGTTTCTGGAGGGCTTCGTTTGCTGTGGAGCAACCATAAAATAAACCCCTTGTCCAAAACATTTATTATCCCTACCCTGCTGTATGGTTTTGAACTCTTTTTCAATTGTGATTATGACCACAAGCGTAAACTTAATATTCCTTACAACAGCAAAGCTAGGTATATCTTTGGATTAAGAAAGTACGACCATGTTTCTCAATTTTCAAAGTCAATATATAATGTCACTCTTGAAACCCATTTCAAGCTCAAAATATTAACTTTCTTGAACAATGTTTTTAAACAAGTCAGCCAACATACCTCGTCAAAAATACATGTCATCCGCATTCTAATATATCGATGAATCTAGTGCCAGTGCGGTCATTTTTTTTATAAATGCAATACGTCTGTGGAGCTCTCTACCTCGATCTCTAAAGATGATAAGCTATACCAGACTTTTTGGCAAAAAGCTCAAGGAGTATTTCTGTCGTTCTTTCCTTTTCTTTTCTTTCTTTTCAAATTTAAACATTTTTTTCTCCCTCTCCTCAACATTCTTTTTAATTTTCTCTTTCTACTTATTTTAAAATAATAATTCATATTTAAATACGAAATATGAAATTTGAAAAAAAAAATATGACTGGTAGCGAAACAGAACCACCAACGAGTTTTTCGTCCACAAATTAATGAACTGGCGCCGGAGAAAATATAGCTCTAATCAGTTCCCTTAAAAATGGGCATTCTGGGTCATGTAGTGACTCTTTATATCATTAACGATTTAATAAGACCGGAAAGATGGTTTCTTTTTTGGAATTGTCCATGAAGTCATGGAGCTTTGCGAAAAACCCACAGAAAACTCATCACCCGAGGCTCTCGCCAAAAACGGCTCGGAAAACGATTAAAAGAGTCTTTAGAAAAGTCTTTGAAAAACTTGTTAAAGATAGAATGGTGAGTTTCTTGAATAAAACTAAGTTCTTTAACCCAAATCAATTTGGCTTTCAGAGGGGTAAATCGATTGAAGATTCACTCCTGCAGTTCTGTGCCCAAATGGCCTTTTTATTGATATTACTTTGATATGGTCAACCACAACATTTTGCTGACAAAACTAGAAAAAGCTAGAAAAAAGGTCGCAAAGGGTGAAGATAGATGAGGTCAGGAGCCAAACTAAGTTCTTCAACCTGGGTGTACCTCAAGGCTCTGTTTTGGGGCCAATTTTGTTTCTCATCTGCATAAATTCACTAATTACACTTAATTTGAAAGGCTCACCTACTGCTTTTGCGGATGATATAGGTTTCTCTTATGGTTTGAATAGTCCTCTGGATCTTGTTTGTGATATTAATTGGGATATTAATTTATTGAGAAACTGGTTTGGGGAACAAAATTTGGCTATTAGCTCTGTAAAGCTAGAGACAGAAAATACCATGTGAGTATTTTTGGGCCACTTTGTGGACATAAATCTATCATTTCTGATTCACATGACATGTATACTACCAAAGACGCCACAAAGAACAATTTTTTTCCGATTCTAGAGGTAACTGTTTCTACCATTTCTTCTCCTTAGAAATGAGTTTCTTAACCCTAAAAGAAAGATAAAAAAAAAACTGCTGGCATCTGCCTTAAAACACATGCTGTCCTTGCTACAGCTCGAAAGAAAAGCTTTTTCATCTCTTGCTATTCAATTATTGTAATCCCTTTGAGGAGTTAACTCATTCTACTTACTCACAAGTCATCTTATTCAACCATTGAACCATCAAGTAACATCCTCCAACTCAAATTTATGCTAATCCTCCTTGAACTTACCATCCCATCCCATCCCACTCACCGAGCTATAAACAAACAATTGCCATCAAATAGAAAACAGTTTAGCAAAACAACGATTGGCATTAATCGGAAGCCACCTCCATCCAGCAAGTACTGCTGACAATCCGGCTCAATTGAAAAATCAAGAGTCGATTTCGGAAATCGAGGACTTGGAAAACAAAACGCACAAAATTCGATTTCCTTCGCTGTGAAACGCTGTGTGGCTTTTTATAGCCCGCGCCCGCCCACATGTGTAAAAACCGATCATCTTCCTTCTGACTTTGCATACCTTTGCGTAATTGAATCCTTTGAGGATTCCTCCTTGTTCCGATTCAGTCGGTGTGTCTCTGCTGGAAAACAATTTCGTATGCATTAAATCAACTGACTCGTTTGTGATGTTTGTGGCAGGCAGGCGTCACTCGGCGCCCCTCGCTTCTTATGTATCTACGTAATTCCCTAGGCCGGGCTTAGAGTCTGTTTCAATTGGTTTGCAGAGAGCAGGAAACTCGCAGAGTGGAATCTTATCAAGGACACTAAAGGAAAACGATACTTTCGCCACACGAAGCATAGACTTTGATGTTTCGGTAACGTTGTCAGCCGCGCCGACTTTGGCTGAGTAACCCTTAAAATGCTTCAGAGTCTCGCTTAAGGCGGGAAGGTTATTACTTTCGAGTGGCTGAGTAAGAAAATTGCCGGGTTCCGAATGGCAGAAGGGTTGCTGCCGCTTCGAGTGCAGGTGAAATTGGAACGACAAACGATGTGTGTTTGTGCCCCGATGGCAAGGATGTTTGTGTACATAAAAGGACTGGAATTGTGTCAAATAAAAGATAGCTTAGCGAAGTTGATGTGTGTATGTTCATTTTTTTTTTTTGGTCGAAATGGGAGCAAACCGATTGGTTAAATGAGTTCGTCCTTTTTTTTTGTTGTAAACAAAACTATCCTCGTAATGTTTTGGAAATGCAAATCAAAGAATACGACTCTGTTGAGTTTTGGTAGAATTTTCAATGCTAATGTGATCATTACAGTGCACGATAAAAGTGCAACTTTTATCTGACGAATGACTTTTATCGAATGATGTTTACTTAACCAACTTTTTTTTGGAACAGCTCTTGTTTTCGATTTGTAGCACTCACTTAAAATTAACTGTGTGAATTTGCCGATAATAAAAAAACTACTTTAGTTCTCTTAATATAATTTCAAGTTGCAATTTTGTTGTGCGGTGTAATTTGATCAAGATGGGTTTGTTTGAATGCCTCCAGAGGCGTTCCTCTACCTCGATTCGAAAGGTCTGATCCACAGCAGTCTGGCGGTGCCACTAATCTTACACTTTGCCCGTTCAAGTGTAGACAGGCGACTTACCTACAGTAGAGTCATCGCACGCGATTCCGAAGAATTTCTCCGTTTCAGCAGGGCGGTGTCAACCCGCGATATGACAGATGTTCAAAAACAAAAGCAACAATTTTGGTGGCTTTCAGAAGATTTATGAGGAACTCTCTCGTCGACTACCTTCAAAGTAAAGTTTCCTTCCGGCATAAGGTTTATCTTTAGTACTTCGCAAATCGCTTTGGCCGGCTTGCATAGATTTAATGTGTATTAGTTATAGGTAGGGTTAATGAAAATATATATTATAATAGTATGTATATATTTGAGTATATATATATTTATTTTATATATATTTTCGTACATTTTAAGGTAGATTTAAGTATTTAAAGTTATTTTAAAGTAGTTTTAAGCTTAATTATAAAAAAAAACGTCCAGATACTAAGTTTTTTAAAATAAACATCTTTTTTCTTAGTAAATAATTGTTAGTAATAGATATAAAAATAAATAGTTAGTTTAAGTCGAAAGACATAATTTAAGTACTTAGATTAGCTTAGAGCGCCCGCATAGGGCCAGTAAGTTTATTAAGTGAATTTAAATTACGTAAGCTAGCTTAAGCGTTTTTGTCTAGATAATAAGTTGTTCAGATAAGTTAGTAAAAAAAAAGCAATAAAAAGTAAGGTAAAGTTTGTTTGAATGATCCGAATAATTTTTGTATCCTTTGCGGTGAGAAGATGTTTAAAGAAAACCGTTTAAAGTTGACAGCGTTCGTAAAAGTGGCTTACAAGACTCGACTTTGGTCACTCGCTGGAAATGAAAGTTAAGCCTTGGATTTCGCAAAAGAAATGCAAAACGTGCGGTGCGCTGGAAGGAACCCGTGAGCCACCAAGACAACTGCTATTTTTCTATGGTGAACATATGTGACATCAATAGAAAAAATCGAACCCAATGGGAAGCACCTTGCATTCGGTCGGCATATGGACGTGTTTTAAGGCTGATGCTTCACAGGAAGAGCCACTTGATTTTTAGATCAAAACTGACATTTTTGAAAGACTTTGAATACTTTGAATGAGACATAAAAACGTCAAAACCAAGATGATTTAAATGACTGTCAAAGTCTACTTTAGAAATGTTGGCTTCTAGGCGAAAAAATGCTAAATAGTCAAAGTAACCAAAATTTCTTGATACCGGACTGGAGAACAAAATCTCTTTAAATATTTAGCTGAAGACAATGTACCTGGTTTAGTGGGTGCAATGGGATGCAGAGACTCATCAAAATGTGTTCGTGATAAAACCACCTTCAAAATCAACGGATCGTATAATTTTGCCTCCATTAAATAAAATACAAAGGCTTATAAAACATTGATGAGTTCGTTAACAAAAGACTCAAATTGTATGGACATTATGACAGGGATTGAGAAAAAGGCATAGAATGCGTTTGTCTGATTTGTTAAACATTTTTTTTTTGGAAATAGGAAAAATTTCCAAAAGAAAAATGTTTAACAACACGTCGAATAACTAAATGGTCACTTTCAAAAGGTTGGATGTAATATATATTAAGATCCTATGATAGTTACGCTTTCTTTACAACCCTCTGTTATTATTATCCAGCCAATCTTTTGGATCTTAATGAAGAATAGGGAGAGCCATACTACCAGGACCTTCGTAAAATGGAGGAACGCTATCAAGGCTATTCGAACGATCATGTGATGGCTGACTATTGTTGGAGCATTCAGAGCAGCTAGAAATTGCTGTCACAGATTCAATCACAAATCGTCATTTAAATTTGGACTTATTTCATTTTACGTAACCCAAAAGATATGCAATTCATTGTTTGTAGACCTTTAAGGCTTGACTATTTTTGTTGGTAAAAAAAAAGCTATGCGGACATCTTTCCATTTGTATTATTGATTTATGATGGACAACGTTGCATTTTTTATACGCAAGACTTTTATAATGGCCTTAAAGACTTTAATTGCATCCATAGGTACCTCAACCAGAGGATGGAGCTAAGCATATCCTGAACATACTTATTTTCCAACGCCTATAAAACCCAAAATGTCAAAGTATTCTTAATTAGAAATATGTTTACCCAAAACCAGGACTCGCTCCTCGTGAAATAAAACTCAGGTGTAATTGCAGTTCAGGAATAACAAATAATGGAAAGGACAAGGAATCGCAAAGCAATCAGGCAGCACTCTTTATCGGTTGAGATCGTTTACCTAAGAAAGGCGTTCATGGAAAAT
The DNA here is from genome assembly GCA_963555765.1 of Orthonevra nobilis. Lineage (NCBI taxonomy): Eukaryota > Metazoa > Arthropoda > Insecta > Diptera > Syrphidae > Orthonevra > Orthonevra nobilis. The sequence goes on along the minus strand of OY743227.1, from coordinate 71,287,336 downwards.
TTTCCAACCCATCTGTCTTATGTGTAGTCACGCTTCTTTTATCGAATTCAATAACTTGATGCCAATTATTGCATTTGATGACGCCTCCAAAAAGGTGACTTTAAAGTAGCAAAATAGATGGTCGTCTATTGATTCTATTTTCAAAGACTGCATACAGTGTGTGACAAAAATAAAGCAACTTTTTATAAAAGAGCGCAGTACATTTGTTTACTAAACGAAATACGTCGAAAACGTGTCCTTATTCTACTATTCATCACAAAAACACTTTTTTTACTAACAAATATCATCATTTTATTTGATATTTGAAAGAGTTGAAGTTCAAGTTTTGATATTTTTCAAAAAGGACAATGGCCAGGAACAAATCTGGAAATGGACTTAACAACAAAATAATTCCAGATTTTCTTAATGGAATAAAACAAAAAGATATTTGCTTTACCGTACAAATCCCTTCATCTTCGCGGCAGACCCCGAAAAAGAACTGCACGACAAGATTATATTATAGTACGAGAGTTCAAAAAAGATCCTCGAACATCTTTACGGAAAGTTGTGAATGACTTGAGACTCAATATTCATCGAAGAACTGCAAGCAGAAGGTGTGAGGAGGTGGGTATAAAGTGTTTTAAGGCTGCGAAGAAACCATTTGCATCGATGAAGAATAGGAAAGCGCGCATAAAGTTTGCGAAAGAGCATCGACACAGAAATGGTTAGATGAATCCAAGTATAACATCAAGGGATCCGATGGAAGAGTAAGAAGACTGAAAGGAAAACTCTTAGACCCAAAGTATTGCCAGGGCACAGTGAAACATGGTGGGGGCGATGTTATGGTGTTGGGCTGTTTCTCCGGCCAAAGAATGAGGCTTATCTACCAAATTACGGATATTTAAAAAAATCAAGGGTACGCTGGATATTCCAAAATGGCTCGTCACTAAGTGGTTAAATGCGGCCAGATTGTGTGTTCTGGAATTTCCAGTGCAATCACCACGAAAAATTCGGACTCAAAATTACTCACACAAGGCCTCTCATTTTGCAGCTACATGAGAAGAATGGTGGAACGTCCCAAAGGATACAGTAAATAGCCTTCAAAATAATGGATATCCAACATATTGATTAATAAAGTAGTAGTATTAATATAGTTTTGTCAATGCCTAATAAAAATATGGTTTTGTTTTCGTTGAATTTCGTATAATAAATTACTATAAAATTAGTAAAAAACAATGTCTCTATGTTTTTAAGTTATACCTTTTTCAGATAAATTTTTGTTCTCATGCAGAGTAGAAAGACTGATAGAATACTAAAAGTTGCTTTAGTTTTGTCACACACTGAATATAAGAAGATCACTGCTTTATATTTTCCAACTATTTTTGCATAAGCCTGTCGATCACTAGTCTGTGCACACAGCCATCCTGTCAGGCTTTGTTTTTATTCATTTGCGATGACTTCGTCTTTGGCAGCTATTGGAATAGTTTAACCAATTTTTGTACTTTTAAACCTTACTCCACAGAAAAAAAAACAACGGCATCAAACCGCATTTCCGTGAAGGGCAATCCATGTCAGAAAAATCACTCACGGCTAGTTTGGGAAGTGTTAGCCCTCACCTGACATACAAAATATATTAACACATTCTTCGGTTGCGCTAAACTCTAAACTCTAACGTTCCTTCCATTGTCTATTTCGAAAATAAAAGCAGAAGGGTTAAAAACACGTATACCAGACGTATGACTTTGTGTAAATTTTCCAAAGCCCAAATGCAGCACTAAAGCTTGTTTTTATAAAGCTTGTATCCGATGAGCTGGAAATATACCGCAGCTGAAGACATGATTCTGGGCGTATTTGAATCGGTAAAGATGTATTTTGAACATCAACGAGCGCACCTCGAATACCTCCACTCGGATAATTTATAATTTGCTTTTAATCGTCCTCTTAAGATGTCGACTATCAAAAGCAAAGAAAGAACAATCCACACTGATAAGATGACTCGTCATCAATCACTTTAAAACCAACAGAATATCCACAAATGCTTACAATCAACCTTCGTCAAAAAGGTAGTCGAAAAAACTTTTGACGACAACGAGCACACGAAGTTGAAAATGCTGACAGAACTGGCTTATTCTCAAGGACTTCAACGCAACTTAAACATCGCGGGAAGAATGAAAGCACAAAAGATTGAAGGAAAAAAAAAACCCTACAAAGAAAGTCGTATCGAGTCTGGAACTACCGTCGACTGACGTAAGCCGTTCTCACTGAATCAGAGCACTTTGAAATGGATAACTAAGATAGACAGTGGGAGCACAAGACACAAATCCAATCGAAGTTATAGTAATCTTCTTAGCTTTGAAAAATTCTGCCTTGCTTAGGACTTAAAAACATGGGACTGAGGATTCACGAAGGTCCAGCTATTGAATGAAGCGACATTGACTTCATCCCTCGCATTGTGCGAATCGGACCTTTCATGACGGCTGAAGAGGAGGCCAGAAAAGTGGGCTTTGACTCGAAATCAATCCGTCAAATACTAGGATGATGATTTGAGAAGAAGCTACAACCACAGGCAATTTAGCGAGTTAAAAACAAACATGCCAATGGCTTTATGGTAAAACATGGGGTATCAAAAAAACGGTTTAAGGCCGTACCCGGATTTAGCATGGCGGAAAAAACACAATAGGCTTAAAGCTTGCTTGTTAGTTTTAACTAGCTCACTCAAAATATGTCTACAAGAAGCTACGATCGTTTACAACATTCCACGTAGATTTACTGTACGTTGAAAAATTGTAGGACTTAAAAATGTTTTTTCACGGCCCGGTGATGTCAAAGCGATACGCGAAATTATTTTAATAAGAATTTAAAATTTTGATTCTTTTTATTTGTATTTTGAAAGCTTTTGTTTGCACATTTACACAAGGAGATACGTCGTCTCTGACCATTTGAAGTTCTATAACTTTTCCATAGAAATCGGTAATATATCTCCTACCGTTAATGCTGCCATTGGCAAAAAACGAATTCGGTCGATTGTTGGTTCATCGACATTAGTTACGAAACTGGCTCTTTTATAAAAACAGGATAGTATGTGGTCTAATCCTGAAGGTGTAATGAAATGAAGAATGAAATGGGAGGAGTATTTTAAAAGATTACCTCATACATACAAACTAACGAACTTTGCCATTTTACATTTTTTGAGAAGATAGGGCCACGATTTCGAGACCACACACGAATTATTATAATGTTGAGCCAGGTGAAATAAAATCTTCACAAACCCTTAGAAATTCGGGTCCAGCCGAGGACACTTGTGTTAGATTCCTTGGAACCAAGTAACGAAAACTATAGCACTGAGGTAATCACCCATGACTCTCCAAGCGGAAATACAATGAAGACGAGTCAATGCTGTTCTGAGAGTCCTTCTAAAAGTTGACAGTTCATATTATGTCAAATGAAAGTAGGTTTGCTTGTCATGAGCATTTTTAAGACCACGAAAGAGTGGATTATCTTACAAGATGATTCTGCGTGATCCTTTTGAGAAAGATGGACTCCACTGGATCAAAGTGACAAAAGGCTAAAGGCAGCCAAAAATAAAAAAAGGTAACTAGACCTCAATAAAGAATACTTGCAACTCTTAACCAACTAAAATGGCCAACTTTAAAGCAAGGGTCTAGATCTAGATCTAGATGTAGATCTAGAAAATCTTCTTGCAGATCACTGCTACAGAAGATCAATCGGTCGATTATGATAAAGAATCTCTCCAGCTGAATCCGAAATCAAAAGCCTCAGCCTCGTCGTAGGCCAGCACATACAACACATTCGTTCCTTAAAATCAATTAAACTCACCTGATAAACTGGTGACGATATGTGAAACGTATTCGGTACTTGAAATAGTGACAGCAGGATTGTCATTAGGAACTGCCACTTGCCAAAATGACCAACCAAATCGCCAATGGCATCAGTCTCTTCACCGTCCTCGCCATGCATTCCATGTCCACGACGATGATGCTTCTCAGCGGGCTTATTCAATGCGATATTCGATGATGCCAACGTGGCATTATTACTTCCGGCCATGGTAGGTGTTGTAGCATTCACCGGTGACGTACCACCTGTCGAGTTAATCGTCAACGATGGCGATGATGATTTTAGTTTCGCTGTCATCTGCACTGTCGTGGGCAATCGTTTGCTATCATTTTCTGGGGACGGTTTATTTGTTGGCATCTTGTGCAATTTGACTAAAATGAAAAACAAAAAAAAAAAACAATGTCAAAAATGCAAAGTAAATGTCAAGGTTTGTAAAAACAAGCGTGGCTAATATTTCTATCAACTTGCGGCCGGCGCAACGACAAATCATTCGCAAGACAGTTACACAATGAATTACCATTTCCATTGACGTCTCACTACAGAAGTTGTCACTCGATACGCGATCCGCGATAAACGATAAAACAATTCATTCAAAGCATATTAAGTATCTTCGATTTGAGATTATCTTTATAAACGCGCGCATAGAATACTTAATCAACGACGGACGCACGACTTTGACTTGGCCCCAACTCCCGATTGGCATTTACAAAACTGATTACAGTTGTTGACTGTCATCGGGTAAAGTGTCAAAGATGTGTAGGCGCAAATATGCGAAAGCTCTGTGCTGAAGGGGGAAATAGCGCGCGAAATCTTGAGGACAGCATTCAGCGGCGGGCGGCCGGCGAAACATGGTGATGGATGGATGTGTCAATTTATTGATTATGATGCTGTGAATTATTTCTTTATTGATCGAACAATGTTGTTGATTGATTAATTGCAATTGCGGCCTCCTCTGGGTTAAATGACTAAGCCCTGCGATGAACTAGATAAATAAATAGGTTAACCATTTCACTCTGTTTTTGTATGATTGACAGAGTTACAATTTGGATGAGGACGATAGCAAAATAATGTTGACAAGGGTTTGATGTGTGTTGTGATGTGTCGTGATAAATTGGGTTAGATATAAAAGAGGTGTTGTTTTAGTGGGACAAAGGCTGAATAGGATTACGAAATGCATTTCCCGGGGCAAATAAATAATAAGTCGAGTTACTGACATCGAAGGCACTACAGTCCGGTGTGAACTTTGGCCTCAACAAACCACAATCCATTGCTAGGTGCCTCCAATTGTGTGTCTAATTTGACTGCAGTCTATTTCCAGTCGTTTGCACCACGGAAAGTTAGGTCTTTCTTTACAGCGTTGTCCCTATAGTGTTATTCAACATGCCCTTAATCTATTGGCTAGGCATTATGCTTTACAGCACATAAATGGGACCAAAATTCTCCTTAAGCGAGCAAGACTGCCGTTGATGAAGTCCATGTTCCTGCGACTCATAGCACGACCCTCAGCTGGTCGTTCGAGTAAGGCTTGTCTTAAGTCTGACTCAATACTCTACTCTTTTGGAGAAGTGGTCAGACAAGAAATTTATAGACCTTCTGCACCTTCTCGTTAGTGTGCAAACCTCAAGTAAAGGGTTTTTGAACAGGGACGCTACAAAAGTAGAGCGACACGGACAGCAAACGACGCCATATTTCTTGCCGCTCTTTTGACATTTCTCTTCAGTAAGGTTTGCCATTTCATGATGAAAAGATATACGAGCCAACAACGAGTCGAAATTATTAAAATTTACTACCAACGTCCAATTTATGGTCCTCATAATCGTCGTCGCAGATCAAAAATTGAGCGTCTTGTGGAAAAATTTGAATCCACAGGCACAGTACAAAATATTCCCGTGCCAGTGAGACAAAGAAGTGCCCGTAGTGTCGAGAATATTGCTGCCGCTGAGGCTTCAGTTGCAGAAAGCCCAAATGTTTCTCTCATACGTCCTTCTCAAGCGTTGGGCATCTCTGTGACGTCGTTGTGGCAAATTTTGCGAAAAGATCTTGGCCTTCATCCATACAAGATTAAATTGATACAAGAACTGAAGCCGCTTGACCACCAGAAGCGTCGTATGTTCGTGAATTGTGCTCAGCTACAACTTGAAAATGATTCGGATTTTCATCGAAAAATCATCTTCAACGATGAGGCTCATTTCTGGCTGAATGGCTCCGTCAATAAACAAATTATGCGGTATTGGTCAGGCAGCAATCCACACGTACTTCATGAGTCATCATTGCTTCCCGAAAAAAATTACGGTTTGGTGTGGTTTATGGGCCGGCGGCGTCATTGGCCCGTACTTCTTCCCTGATGATCAAGACCAGCAAGTTACTGTGAATGGGGATCGCTACCGTTCAATGATAACCGAATATTTTTGACCCCAATTGGATGATATGGACTTGGAGGACATTTGGTTCCAACAAGATGGCGCCACAAGCCACACAGCGAATGTCACAATCAATTTAATGGAAACCAAGTTTGGAGAACGTGTTATCTCACTAAATGGTCCACTCGCTTAGCCGCCTCGGTCGTGCGATTTGACGCCGTTAGACTATTTCCTCTGGGGCTACGTCAAGTCTATGGTCTATGCCAATAAGCCAGCAACGATTGATGAACTTCGCACGAATAACGAACGTGAAATTGCAGCAGTATCGGCCGATTTATGCTTGAAAACCGTCGAAAATTGGGTTCAGCGTCTGGACTTCTGTAAGCGTGCATGTGATGGCCATGCAAAGTAAATCGAGCTCCATACATAATGGCATCGAACGTACTTTCACAGGAATAAAGAATTTCATTGAAATGTAAATTTTTATTTAACTTTCTGTCCACCAAACATTAAAAATCCGCACAAATTTTATTTCACTCATGTTTTTAAACAGTCAGCTTCAATCATTTCAAAGTATCGTCCTGTCTCGTAATCCAGTCAGTAAAAATGCAGTAAATACATATATCCATTCGCAAAAGAGCTGCTTACAACATAATCTGAAAAGAAGAACAGCACGTCCGCATCCAGCAAACCAGCAGTGCCCTGTTGTCCCCTTAAACCGGAGCACGTGCTCAAAACGACCGTCAATAAAATCACATCATCCATTGACATTGAACCACGTACAAGCGCACACAGTACATCACAGTCAGCAGTCAACCCCTTCCCAGGCGTGTAATCGTAACCTCAATGGCTATAAAAGTGCCGCAATAGTCTCGAGCGCTAAACCAGCAAAATCCATGATGTAAATCATTTCCAAGGATCTGTCCTCAAATAGGATTTAAACCTCGATTCGTGTCCTTCGCATTGATTGACCATGTCAAAGAGTATTTCCTTTTTTTTCTCCATTTCCATTTTCAATTTCATAATTAATTATCCTTGTTCGCGACACATTGCAGCATACCAGAAGCAGGAAGCAGAAGAGTGAAGAACATTTCCGTTCATCAACACCATCAAGGCAGCAACTAGTTGGAATCCTTGAACTTCGGCGTGTACCTTTCTAATGTCATCATCGGCAAGTGTGTGTTGTGTGACCAACACATGCATGCTTGTGTGTCCTTTTACTCAGCCGACAGGTAACATTGTGGCTTTGATTTAATTAGCCCTTGACCCAAGAGTGTAGCTTTGTGTTTGTGGTTTGAGGTTTCACTCCCCCGCACATACAGATCAAGGCTCTGTGGATAATGCCAAGGAGATGGGATACATGAATGGATCGCCTTGGTAAGTCGTTAAATTTTATTGCCAATTAATTTTGTGCCTCACGTTTGAAGATGCATTATGTTGTGGTGTGTGCGAGGCGAAGGATCAAGGGAGATGAGTATCAGCTTTCACACAATGTATTTTAGTTGGTTAATAGATAATTGGTACTCGGTCTATGATTATAGATACTTAAGATACTTGATAGCTTATTGCGTGGATATTGAGGGCTTTTAATTTAAGATCCAAATAACCTCGAACTGGTTGCGGTTGACTGAGCTGGGGAGACGATTAATTGAAGGAAATGAAGTAAATGCTTGAATGAAAAATTGATCCTTGGAATGTTGATAAATGAATGTTTGAAGGCTTGAATTTTATTTTAAAAAAAATGATAATCATACAGTGATTATCAGTGACGAGCTAAGCTGATGCTATTACAGAGGTTCCTTTTACTAGAATATTCTGTGAACAAAATTGAACAGCATTGAATGACACACCTTCAATAAGGATATCATTCAAGGCCACATGCGGTTGCGTGTTGAAAAAACAATGAGGTGTACAAGCAGGACATTGGACATCAGCTCAACAAATTATTGACTTTGTGAAGTATTGCATAGGTTTTCACAACCTCATGAAGAACATGTCAAGGGAATATTTTTTAAAGAACTTAATTTTAGAGGTCCAAGCGAGAAGGAACAAATTTTTAATAGCAATTTACCAACAATGTTCCCATTGACAGTGAGGCAATTTAATTGCAAGTTTCACTATATCGCTGCCACCGTCACGTGGAGCAAGTGCCGAGTTGTTTTAGCTCTCGTGCCGTAGTGTGACTTCTGCCGTCACATTTTTCATCGCTGCTGCCACGCAGTTTCACTGCAATTTTTTTTATTTTTGTTCAGTTGCAACCGCCACGTGCTCAATATCTAAATTTATGTTGCGACCAAGTTGTTGCCGACACATTTCTGTACGACATAAATTGGGCATTTTACCATCTATTTGATAGTGTTACCATGCCGAGACGCACGAAAAGGAAAATGCTTACGACGGCTCACCATTGCCGCCTCCATCTGAAAAGGGCGAAAGTGAAAACGTAGCTAATCTACGCAGCCAATTGCAAGCTCTACGCACTAACTTGTTGCAGTCGAACAGTAAAAGGCTTATCTACAGATGCTTGTCGAATGACACTGCGACGTGTGCTTCTGCCAGACAACCTTATCCAACAGAAGATGCAACTGCCATGTTCCAATCCGCCGCCTCAATTGTGCCTTCACAATAATTGACGTTGTCAACGGACTACAATACCGAGTATGCCGCACCTTTTACCACAAGGGTAACTGTAACTGTTCTCCAATACCGCACTGTCACATGCAACATTAACAATGCACCACACTTGCGAACGTCACTGGTCCCGGTACACTACAAGTTGCCAAACTTTGCCCAATTACCGTACAATCACGCACAACCCTTAAAGTGGATCAACCTTCTCAGCTGTTGGTCATGCGTCCACGTCTATGCCTTCAGTACCTGAGCAAGCTGCACAGTTCGTAACAAGTTCGTCTGGCAATCATTTCCCGATCGTGAAGTTAAATTCAGAACACTTTGCGTGATTGCCAACGCGAACACAGTCCCACGTAAACTCGTCAGTCCATTTTTGGATGATCGACCGAAGATCATGAGAACCGCCATTAGACGCAAGAAAACGGCAGCAGCAACAAACTTGAGCACTCTAAAACTTAAGCACGTAAAACCTGCCACGATAATAAAACTCATATTCGAGACCATTAGGTGGTCCTTCGTACTGAAGCCAAGCTTGGTCCACCAAATTTCGAAATAGCGATGCAAAAAAGGTGGGATACACATGGGCGCGAAAGTGATAATTCTACAGGGTGACCCAAAAATACCTCATCCGAGGCTGTTTCGCGTTATCATATTTATTTCTTGAGTCTATGGCTAAATCGCACAGCTCAAAAAAGTTGGTCTGTATTTGATTTGCCCTGCCCACAACATGAACTTTCCATTTGAGGATAAAAAATTATTCAATATTCAATATTGAGAGCGCAAGTAAGTCTTCCTTAATGTGAAGAAATCGGGACAAGTATGGCGGGTGGGGTAGAACTTCCCATTAGAGCTGAGCGTTGTCATGCTGTAGGCCGTTTTTCGCACAGTGCTTGGTTCAATCGCATCAATTGAATTCGGTACCGTTGTCCAGTAAGTTGAATTTCAGCAGTTCATAATATGACGCCGTGAGTTACTTGACTTTGGGTTTGCTGAAATGAATCCATTTTTCACCTGTCGCGAAACCCTTCCTTTTTTGCCGCTGGAGCAGTTGTGGACAGACGAAAAACGACGCTTAACGCGCCTTGGCTTTAAATCATAATGAATCCTAGTTCCGTGTTTTTAAATCATTCTCAATGCATGCAGTCGCTTTGAAATGGCGGGCGGCCGGTCTCGAGCAATGCGTCCACGAAGAATTTTGGTCTTCCTTCAGGCGGACGGTTGTCAACACCGAAATCACCGTTTTTAAAACGACGGAACCAATCACGGCACGTTGTTTAACATAGATCAGTATCTCCATACGCTTTTTGGAGCTCGCGAAGCACATCAGCCGCCGTTTCCCGCAAATGGCGATTATTTGGCATAAAATCAGACATTTTCACACAGTATATGACGCCAAAAAAAAAAAAATAACTTATTTGTCAAAAGGTCGGCTCATAACGTTTTGGATATGTCAAAATCGACCAGCACTTACTGCTGAAGCCATCCATTTACAAACAGCAAGAACTAAATTACGCAGCTTATAAATAATAAACCTTGAACCTGGTTAATGAAATCCTTAATCGTCCCGCCTTCATATTCATAAGCGCAGCTTTTGCAGATATACCTGAAAATGACTTACAATTTGCGGGGCATAGTTCAAATGTACATGTTTTGAAATTTGAAACTGGATCCTTAAGAGAGTTGTTTGCTTCTGAAACCGCACTTATTTTACCAAAGTATTTGACTTCATCATCACTAATATTAATTTGGCATTTTGATATTTTCCTACAATGCCTGGCAGAATGGTAATCCTCAAATTGACAAGTTAACATAGGTTTCTGGATAGCTCTTGCTTCACTTCAATAGATTGCATAGATTTTGGTCTGCAAAACAATGCTCGTGTCCGCTAATGAAATCAACTCAGGTCCTTTTGTTTAACTATCTTGACTGTGAAATAATTAAACATTCATTTCATTAAATTTGGAGTCAATATGGTTCAAACTACATCGATTCAGTTGAGAGACTTCCACCACCTCTTCCTTTCGAGCTGAGAAAATGTTCAGTACATGTTATTTATGGGTATAAGGCTAATTACACTAAGTCCTTTGATTAAGTAAGCATAATGTAAATGATACTATTGCAATAAGCTTTGAAATTAAAATTGAAAAGAAAAAAAAAGTCTGACAGCAGGTATTGTCCAGAAACTTATGAACTGTAGTGTGTATATATTTTTCACTTGCAAGCATATATTTTAATAAACAGACATATTTTTTGACAATACAAATCGCCAGATTGAACCATTATGCGACCTGGTTCAGCTCTTCGAAAATGCAAAGGGAGTTTTGAGTTCAGTATCAAATCAAAACTGAGAGGTGCGACCATTTTCATGGGTATATTCCGAAAAGGCGATGTCACAACATAAGGGGTACTTATATGATGGCTTACTGCTGAAAATATCGTACGATCAGCATGGAATTTTTGCGCGTTAATCAACAATATATGCAATCTACCATCCCATCTTCAGCTTTATGGTCGTAACAGCTGTGAAAATTGTATCACTTCCGATGCTGCATGTGATACACTGTAGGTAATGTCTAATTTTTTTTACAATTTGGTCCTTCGCAAGAGGATATGAATACCCTTATAACGCTTGTCGCACAGAGCGAGCGGAAGAATTTAGGATCAGGATGAAAGACTGTTTAATAGTTTAAGAAACTCATATGTATTTGGTTTCAAATCAATTCCGTGGACGGAGGATTTAATATCGACTTATTAGCTTTCGCTTAGTTCACATAATTTTATTCGACATTAGTTTGAAATACTTTGAAATTCTCCACAGCAGAGTCATCTACACATCGTTGACAACACGATCTAAGAATTCTAGCAGCCGATACAGCAACCACTACAACTACACCAACCATCAGTGAGGCTGCAAACGCTGGTCGACCAATCCAGTGATAGCATCATAAATTGTATACTAATCGAAAAACTATGAAAGATCACTTTAGTACTCGAACCTGAAACCCTATCAATGAAACCAACTGAAAGGCAGGACCACTCAGAACTGCTTTACCTAGCCATTGAATTTGAGAGTCGTTCACTAAGATGCTCATTGTACAAACTCTAAACCACGTTTCTGTATACTGTTCCAGCTCTTTAGCATCGGGCAGTCGAAATCAGAATCGAGCTACTACGATTATAAATGAATAAATCAATAATTTTTATCTTTTTTTTTTTTATTTTTATAGTTGGTAAGGTGGTTAGCCGGGTACATCATCTTTTATTCCTCGAGTAATAGAAACCTTCAAGTCAGGTTGTAAGATGTGAAGGCTGTTTGAGCTCTCCAGTACAATTGGAGGTGATAATCCCTTCAACCCACTCAAAGGTTATCCACCAACGAATGCATCTAATAAAATACTAGCATATGTTAGTATTGCAAAATTGGCATTAATGTATGCGAAAAAAACTGTCAAACTATTTTCAACCCAACATTTAGCTATAAAAAAATATTTCGCAATGCATTTTCAATGGCAAACTTGGACCATGTATTAATAGACGTTTCCAATATAAATAATTTTTACATCAATGAGGAGCACTTTAACGAAGTCTTATGTCGAAGACGTCAAACTATAAATAAATATGTTTGGTCTTTTTTTAAAAGGCTGTAGATTCTATATAAAAAAGGGGGAGGCGAACCAACACACCAATGGTTCTGCACAACCCACTTTAGCTTATTTCATAGCGAAAAATGGATTAATTTCAGAGCTTGAAAATAACTCTCAACCTTGCTTTTCATTCGGTCTTGATTCGAGACATATATAATTTGTGTTCACTTTTCGCTTTTCAAATATTTGCCTCCTCTGTTGACGTGTTTCAAAAAAATTATATAAAAATGGTCAGCCGAAAAACACTTCAGTCGCTGTTTTATTTCACTTTTATAAAACTAACTTTGATTAAGTGTTAAATGTGTTAAAGTGTGTTGAGAATTAATTTAATATTTTATGAATTAAGCTTCACTTACTTTTCTGGCTTACTATAAAATGAAAAGAACAAAAAACTCTTTCGACAGTTACTTTCGTTGCTGGAACGCCCAACACAATCCGTGCCAATTCAAAAATTACTGTCATTTCCAATTCTTCTTCTTAATTTGACGAGTGTTTACCAATAATCGACTAACCAAATAACAATGACAATAGTCAAAGAGATTTATTTTTTGCTCGCAATTGTAACTCTCACTGATTGACCAGAGCCTTAAAAAAATATAATAAAGTCTTCTCTTAAATATGTAAGGTTAATTGAATCGCTTTTTAAGTGAGCATATTTCAAAATCTCACCAGCAGAGAGTAATTTAAAAACCTTTGTTAAGGGGAGTCTGTAGTCAAATGTACAGCGACTGCGGTACCAACTTCCACCGGCTTCCCCAAACTTTGGAGGATTATGGGAAGCAGGGGTGAAATCCATCAAATTTCACCTCAAACGACTTGTAGGAAACTAAATGTTAACGTACGAGGAACTTGAAACCCTACTTCTGCAGATCGAGGCATGCCTAAATTCGAGGCCTTTATGCCCTGTATCGGAAGACGTCGAGGATCTAAACGCATTAACACTATTACATTTCCTGATAGGAGAAGCTTTCATCACCACAACACAACCGACTGCATAGTCGACCATAGTTGCCCATTTGGATCGATGGAAGAGGGTACAGGCAATCATGCAGTGCTTTTGGAAGCGTTGGAGCAGCGAGTATCTCACCCGTTTAAAACACAGACCGAAATGGCTTAATGAGGATCCGCATGTAATTGTCAATCGGAACTTGGTTTTAATAAAGGACGTAAGGTTACTGCCCTCGAAATGGATGTTGGCACGAACCACAGCCTTGCATCCCGGACCTGACAAGTTGGTACGCGTCGTAACGCTGAAGACTCAAAACGGCGAAAAAATATATTATGCCGCTTGCCTTCAAATTCATTCAACACAGAAAGAACAATAAAATAAGATTGAAGGACATGGTTTGAGTTTTAAATTTTCTATTGTTCCAAATATAAAAGGAACTTCAGGAAAAGAAAAGAAAAATTGTGAATTAAGTGTTATAAACACAAAACATGGTCCTTCGAGACGGAGCTCTTATTGATTTTATATCTTTCATTGCCTACTTCTTGCCGTAAAATTGTGTTGAGTTTTCAAGTCAATTTTAATTAGCGTTTTGTAATTCATTGCCTTATTTTTGGCTTACAAGTTTTCTGCTTAACTATTATGGTTCTGAAGATACAACCTCCTGTGTTAGTAGGACGAGCGGACAGCTTCGGCTAAGTGAAAATGTTCCGTTGGCACACTACGAGTACGGAACCCTAAAAATTGCAACTTGTGGTTTCAATTTATTTTTATGATAAATGGTTAATACAGATAAGACAAATAGTTTTTAATAGTATGTAAACATTGGAACCGTAGGCAAGAATATCATAATCATTATATAAAGGAATATACAATGCCTTTAGTTAAAGAGAAATAAGAACAAGTAAAATAAATGAAAGCGTAAATAGTATTTTGTTGCAAGAAGAGAGTAATTAAGGAGCGGGTGGAAAGTATGGGTATGGATTGATTGGAAAAGTATTTAAAGACTTCCTTTTTAAATTCATTTGTTCTCTTGATTTGCCTTGTATATAAATATTGAGAGTACGTCTAGATTGGTTGAAATTAAATTTGCAGTAAAGATAATCTGGTGATTTTGATTGTACAATTTTATGCAGAAGAATGATATTTCTTGCCCTGAGATACTGCAATAATGTACATTCCAAGATCTTTGTTTTATAGTCCGATTCATGATCGAATCTTGAAAGTTCATATATTTAAACGCAACTTAAAATTTGTGTTCTGATCGGGAATCCATACTACGGTACACAACATCAGAATATGATTAAATTGGTACTAGAAAGGATATTAGCAGATGCAGTTTCGTTGCGATTGGCGTAAAGTCAAGAGAACGCCAGAGCATCGGTAACGTTCCATAAGTAGGAGAAAAAATAAAATTGACACGGGCATTGCAGGACAAATTTGAGCTGAATCTGTATCCGGGTCTGGTAACGGTCTTTTAGTATGGAACTTTTATCAAGATAAAGCGTGGGTAGATGAAAGGTATTGAAATCGCTTTTTCAGCCTGAGTTTTAGTTGGGTTAAGAGATAGACCAATTGTATATAGATTTAAGGTCATCATTCATCCGGTAAATAATGTCATCAATAAGGCCAGTTGGTCTAGATAAATATACTTGAAAGTCGTCAGCGCACAACAGATCATTATCACTTTTGGTTAATCATTGATAAATATGCAAAAAAGAATTGGACCTAAGTAGAACCCTGCGGAACTCCTACCAAAACATCATGTGATTCAGAAAAAATATTATTCATACAAACTCGGTGCGTTCTGTCTGCTAAGCAGTTACCGATTAGACGAGCTGCCCTTTCGCTAAAATCGAAGCAAGAAACAAGTTTTTTAACCAGATCCTTATGATTGACTTTGTCGAAGTACTTCGAGAAGTCAAGAAGGCAGAAGACTGTTAGCTGTTTTTATCGAATTGAAACCTTATAGCGTCCAAAAATTTTTACCATAGCAGTGGAGCAGCTAAGATAAGGTCTGAAACCAGACTAGTTTTGCGAAAAGAGACTTTTCGCTTGAAGCTGTCCAACAATCTGTGCCGCAAGTGTTTTCTCCAAGACCTTTGATAGACATGGCAGAATGCTTATAGGACGGGAATCAATTTGTTGGGTTGGTTGGGACTTTTTAGCAACCAAAATTATTCTGGCCTTTTTCCAGAGAAGCGGAAAAATGGAAGATATGGTCCGCCTTCATTTCGATCAGGTCAGTTTATATAATTTGTTTTAAATTATTAAAATATTAAATTTAATGTATTTTTTAATCCATGTCCAGTAAAGGGAACATCACTTATTATTGTGCATCACTCTAAGGCTTTGTTTGAAATTTATGTATAATTGAGCCGGTCGTATGAATTCCTAGCAAAAAAAGTATTACTTGGAAATTCTTAGAAAATAAGAACACACGTTTTGTATTGCTTTCTGAAGTCTTTCAGATTTTAATTTCATGTATTATTGCAGGAACTATTAAATATTTTGCGGGCTAGCTTACATCAAAGAAGGTTTAACTCCAAAAAAATTCCATTTCACCAACAAAGTTCCATTCAAACGATAAATCTTAATAATCGGTGAATAGACTGCGGTGTAATAAATTCAATTTAAGCAGCTCAACGTCGCTTATCACCTTCACCTAACAATTATCCATAGTAAAACCACACTCATCCCGCTGTCAAAACCAGCTTAATTTGTCCAATTCAATTAATAATTCCCTCAAACTTAATTTCCAACTTAACTTAATTTCTTCACATCACTTCGAAGGACACCCGCCATTGTTACCCAAACTTCTAATCGTCCCAGCTTAAAAGTATCCCATTCACCCAAAAATTCAAAGCAGCCCACAAAAACGAGAATCCAAAAGAACACGAAGGATTAATACACTCTCGGATAGGATTGCATGAAAAGAGGAAACCAAAAAGAAAAACCGTTGACCACCAAAACAACAATAAATAACAGAGACTTCTCCTCCATCCATCCCTGGACTTAAACGATACCAGTCAATCACATTAACGGATTAAAACAATCCAAGAAGTAAACAGAAAAAAAAGAACTCGAAGGAATCAAATGACGGCAAATGGGAAAAGCAATAAAAGCCACACAAAACAAAAGAAACAAAACAATAAAGCCGAAGTGAGTTCGTTATTCCTCTTGATTGAACAACCCTGGCCTGGCCCTGGATGGATGGCTGTCCCCTCTCATCATCTCCATCTGGATCTTATTGATCTCCATCGATTTGTATGTCGCAGCCAGTATCCATGGCTGACTTGACATTGGTGTCCAACCAAGGACCACAAGCAACTGTGAAGGATCCCTTCAACTCTACCTGTGTTCTGTTACAATTGCACAATCAATTCAGAGAACGGAATCAACTTTAATCCCTTCGAGGAGGAGAAACTTTCCAATTGAGTGAATGATCACAATAGCTGTGGCCGGGGCACAGCTGAGACGCAGGATGTGTAAGTTTGTCTAAAGGGTATGAATTATGTCCTGTAATGCTTTGAAAGAAGGAGAAGGATTTTTTTATTAATAGGATTATACGATTAGAAAGTTGTCTGCGTTGCGTGTTGCACAGATTAGAAGCGTGGGGGCGGCGAATTCATTTGTGTCATAATGAATGGAAATTAATAAAAGCCAAACCAAATGGTCTGGTGGTTTCCACCGGCTCAGGTGTGGATGGTGATGGGCAAAAAAGAAAAGAGAAAGGTTGCAAAATCCAAGAACAAAAGGCGAAAGTCGGATTGAAGGTGACAAAAGGATTTTTGTACAAGTTACTTGTTCTTGTTTCTGGTGAACTTTTATCGAAAGGATTAAGGAAGTGTACCAGTTTTTTTTTATCTTCCGTCACTTCGATATTCTGTTTTGGCCGAAAAATGAGGCATAAAGGAATGCTGATTGGAATGTTTTTCGAAATATTCATTTAAAATATCTCCAGCGAACTGTGAACTGTTTTAGGACTTTTTTAGTAGATTTTTAAAAGCTCTTTTGCACATGACTACCGCACAGCGAAATTGGATGGAAACTGCTAGCGTGCTCGATGAGCAAAGAGGAAGACATGAACATTGTCGAAAAAGAAAGAGCATGAGAACCACGCAGTACTAGAAAAGAAATAAATTTCGGAAACGGGCCTGTCAAGGTCAAAGTCCTACAACAGAAGCCAGTAGCGATGTTAAGCTTGTAAAAAAAAAACATTTTTGAAGACTGTTTTACAACGATGATGAATAACCTACAGCTCTTCGGTAGAATGAACCATTAAGCATTCGTGTGACCGACAACAAGGGATCAAGTTCAATTTTGCTGTTGGTACTAGCGGTTGTTTTCGAAGTTGTTGGACATGAGCAGGTCAGTCACATACACCAAATTATGTCCAAAATATGGTTGAATGAAAGAAAGCCCGAAATCTGGAACCACAACATCGTGTGCCCAATCCTTTGTATATGAAAGGAAAGGAAACGGTTTCTAAGCGGCGCACAGTGAGACAGAAAATTAAACTTGTGACACTATCAGTCCTCGAAAAAGAGAACGCTTTAGCGGAATAGTTCCTTGAAAATTATACAATTATACCTCCCTGATGTAGGTATCAAGAAGACTGCGAAGGAAAATAGTCCAAATAGGCCAATAAGTTTGCTCAGTTCGATTAGAAAATTTTTTGAAAAACTTTCAAAAACAAGTTGGTGGCTCATCTTGATGCTAATAACATCATCCCGGCTGAGCAGTTTCGATTCAGATCACACCATAACACGATCAGTCAGATTCATCGTATCCCAAATTACAAAAAAAGTAATTTCGAAGAAGGAAAAACCACTGGCGTGATACTGATACTGATAAGCATTTGACACCGTGTCGCACAATGGGCTCTTGCATAAACTCGCTACCCTGAACTTTCCACACCACAAGATCACGGTCAAGCGGAAGTTTCCCATGCCTGTGACCGACGAGGTTCTTTCATCATTGCACGAAGATTCAGTTTTCACCTTTTTTTCATCAGATTATGCAGTGGCAGGATAAGAAGTTGCGTTCAATCATTCCAGAACTGAAGTCTGGCGAACAAACGAGCTCGAAAAGTCAGCTTCAAAAGGACTTTTAACTCCGAGGAATGCGACTCTTTCACATAGTGGAAGACGTTGAGAAATGGATGGTACCACATTCAATACGATGACGCATCCTCAAACTCTGGCATGACGATTTAGCGGAAGAGAGGGCCTTGACGAGGATGCGTGGCTTTACTCGGGAAAATATCAAGGCATGCATCGACTGCGCTTATTCCAAAAGGAAGGGTGGAAATGTAAAGCCAGAGAGTGAGCTACATAATGCGAGCCGGGTGCCATTGCCGGTCAACACGGTGCATCTGGATCACCTCGGACCTTTCACTCGAGGAAAAAGTGGGACCAGATACGTCCTGGCGATCGTAGACAATTTCACTAAGTATGTCATCTTACGAGCAGTGAAAACATTAAACACGAAGGAGGTACTTAACGTGCTGGCGGACATATCCGCATATTTTGGTGTGCCGAGATGGATGATAACTGATCGGGGGACAGCATTCACAGCAAGGGCATTTCAGCAGTACTGCGAGGATCAAAGTATACAACATGTTAAGACGGCTGCGCGGACACCGAGAGCTAACGGTCACATGGAACGATGCAATCGGGCGATCCTGGGAGCTCTCAAGTGTGCCCACTGGGCATTAATGGATAGGGTTGGTTATCTTAGGGCAATTCAATGGGTACTGAACTCGTCTAAGAGCTTCGACGACAAAAGCAAGTCCACATGAACTTTTGTTTATGTATACACCGAGCGACATCTTTGGTAACAAGCTGTTGTTGGAATCGGTTGAACCGGAAGAGATGAGAGAGAGAGAGAGAGAGAGAGCTGCGGAACATCGAGAAGGGACAGATGCGTTAGAGGGAGCGGTACGACCTGAAACATCGCAAGCCTTCGCGGTACGAGGTGGACGTTTTAGTCATGATCGAACATGAAGCAGTGGGCAACTGGTGAGTCCCGCAAACTGGAGCCTCTTTACCGCGGGCCTTACACCAAAACCCAGGTTCTGCCCAACGTTAGTTATGTGGTTGAGGATATCCCGGGTATGCGAAGGAATCAGCGTAAACTAAGCACGGTGATGAGTACCGACAAGCTCAAGCCACGGTGTGCGTTGCTGGATGAACTTTCTATAGGCCCAAAGCTTGGGTGGGAAGGGCTACTTTCGCCCACACTGTGTCAATAAAACATTCGAATTGGCGGCCAGTGCGCAAGCAACAGTCGGTCAGCTGCTCTCGAACGAATTACTGGTTGAAAAATGGATTTTGCATAGAGTGATCGCAAAACGGAAGTTATTTTAAGAAATATTATTTATTAAACAAGGGAGGAGAAGAAAAGAAACCGAGAATAGTGGGTGCATCCCATCAACTGTAATTGATATTTGTGTTGACAATTTTATATGGTGCTTTCGAAATAACTTTCACTTTCTCTTAAATTTACGATGTCCGTTTCAATGATTAGCAATGGAAGTATACGTGGCAGCGCCATCACGTAAAATGGTACTCCCACTCAGAGCCAAAGTAGTGAGCAAGTTCAGCCGAAGGAAATTCTGTAGCCTATCTAATCTTTTTGTTGTAAAACTGTGCACAGTTCCATATATCTTCATACTGATTGAGAGCCTGACCAAACTTCCGACAGACAGGAACTCTGCAATGGACTTTTTTTATGATTGGTTTTCCGAGTGTTCATCCAAAATTTCAAGCCTCTAGTTTTTGGGGCATTTAAAAAGATTTTTCTGTCAAGCTACGTATAAGCCAAAAATCCCTTGTCAATTGATCCAAAAGAGTGCGGTTTTAGGCACTCGAAGAAAGAACCAACCGAACTTGAAAAAACTTACCAAGGAATTCGAATGCAATATTCAATACCTGTTCAGTGATTTTTAGGCCGAACATGACAGAATTTATATTGATGAGCTCTTATATTATGTTTTGGCATCTCAACCTTCTCCGCTACTCCTTAAATGTCGATAGCGATTTTACCGATACGCAGCATGCCAAAAAATGGTCAAGACAAAGCAGCGTGCTGTCGTGACAGTTTTTGACATACCTTTCGAAAGAATTGCTCGAAATTTACATGTTAATATCGAAAAGGATACATAGATCGAGGTCCCATAATATAAGGATATAACTTCTTGAAAGTGAACGATCCACAAACACAGAATCCCTTTTACCAGCCGCTGTTTCTTTGGTCTGAGAGGGTCCTATTTTGAAAAACCAAACCGATGTTATACAAGAGCCTTATCTTCGCCGTGAAGCCTTACGGTGCAGCAGCAAATGTGGCTTAAAATACTCTTATTCGCCCTGAGAAAAAAAGAGGTTAACGTGGTATGAAGCTTAAACGTGAAGCCTATCCAACGGACCGTTCAAAGTTATAGAAGTAGAAAGAAGGTTCTGGGAACAACGAATAAGATTTCTTGGATTTGTAGAGCAGAGAACATCAACGCTCAAAGCCGCCTAGTCTTTGAATTTTAACTAGAAAGACAGTTAAACAGCTAGCTAAGTATCGTTGTTCCAGCGATGTTCAATAGGGGATATGGTGTGTGAGGAAGCGCTGCGGACTTCAATATCAAGCGAAAAATTTAGTTGGCGCCGCAATATTGTTTTCTCCAAAGTAACGTCCCTAAGCAAAAATGATAAATTACGACCATACGCTTTGTGTATTTTTCTTTTACGATTGTTTTCAAGATACAAACTGGCCATACAACATGATGACAGTTTAATGAATAATCCCAAAGCATGTGGCTCCTAAAAGAATGTTGCGACAATAATAAAAACACACAATTTATGAATAGCACTGAAAAATTTAGAGCACATGGGAAACAGTCGAAAATACTAAAAAAACTCAACACACTTAATCATTCTGTCGGCTTTAATCTATCATCAAACAGCAAATTGACGAACGAGCATATGGCAAGGATAAATCTAAATCCAAAATGGACATTTAACTTGAAACTCCTGTCAAATGAATAACATTTTGTTTCGGTTCAAAAAGCTAAAGTCGACAAGCATCACGAAGATGACGAACAAAAAACCGCCTTTGTGGAAAGCATTTGAAAGAGAGGGGCGGAAGATATCATAATAATTCAACTGAAGCTTGGAATGCTCAAAATCAAAATCTATCTTCCCACACAATTTGTTATGTAAACAGATGGTATTTTTTTTTTGTTTTTTTTTTGAGTTTTCGAAAAATTCACGCGTGGCTGGATAAATTTATACTGATCGTATTTTTCAAACATCAGAGTTTTCGAAAACTAAATGCTAACAGTTTGGACGCAACAAACGCGGAATTACAAATGGGAGAGAAATTCGCTAGAGATACGCGCTGATTTTTGTTTGTGCCATTTTTTGGGCAGCACTTTGTCGCCACCACCGCCGCCGCCGCCGCCAGTGCCGGCACGCAATTTGATCAGATCTAAAAATATTTGCGCGTTGAGTTTTGGTGCTGTTGGATGTTGGCTTTGTTATTTTGTTGGCAGTTAATTTGAGTGAACACGTCTGGAGAGGATTTCGAATCAGATTTGTTTTTGTTTTTTTTGTGGCTTTTTGTTTTCCCACGACGCGGCGCTATTTTTAGGATCCTCAAACGAATCAACGCGTAAAGTAGCTTAATGTGGCAATAAAATAGGAATTTATTGCGCTATAATTCGCGTAAGCGAATAGTTTGTTGAATTTTAATATTTCACTGTCATATTTTCGGTTTCGTTTATTGTTTTAACGAGGAGGGCGATTGAACAAAGGCTTGCAGATTGCTGGGAAAGTTTCGCACAAAAATGTGAAATTTTCTTACATATAATTCAGACCCAATTTTGAGGCTTAAGGTTCTTAGAAACATTTGTTTGATTGTCAATGACATGGAAGGTTTCAGACAGAGTACAGTGCAGAAGTCAATCATGATCACTGCAACCCGAAATTTCGATCAAACAAACAGATTGCTAGTGGCAGTTGTGGATAGCCATCTGAACAATCTTAACAATCGTTGTATGCTGGGCAAATTTGTGCAGAGAATCAACCTGTCCTGATTGTTACTTAAAGGTCCCTAGAGGACAAAAAAAAATCAATCAAGAAAGAAAAATGTAGACTAGTTTTAAAACAACCACCAAAAGTATTGTTGAGGTTGCAAACCAGGCACCCAATCTTTTCATTAATGTAGCGGAATTCTTGTCACTAATCCATGGGAAATTGTGCGCATTTCCAGCAGCTGCAAGACATAAGTCACCATGAGAAAATTAAAGGGTATAAAGAAGTTGATTAGCTTAGGATGGAATAAAGCATACACCAAATCTTCCATCAGGCTTGAAAACATGTAATAAAGCCCGGCTGTTTCTATTCTTTGTACCAGTAACCGAGATATAACCCTGCCTTACATGGCTATTTATCAGACTTTTGTAACGTTCCTTGCATGTAACATGCTGCTAGAAAGACCACAGATAAAAGAATCCTTTAAGTGCCATTATAATCAGGGGATGGAGCCTTGAGCTAGAGATACTACTTGAGCGTACATGAAAGAGATTTAAATAATGACGAGAGGTCAAACCACGAAAAATACTGGTGGTTAAATTGGGGAGAAGCTGACACTCGGTACAAATCCTGCTTAACGTCACTTACAAGTTCCGTTGATCCGACAGTAGACAATTTTCGCGTTGGTAAAAATCCTGGAATGGACCAACGAATTTCAAGTAGGTACTCACCATTAATGCATCGACTTCAAAACTATGAGCTGTACATGCCGATGGCCGAGTTTAGGATACCGAGACAACTGATCCGATTACGCCACATAACATTTGAAAACACAGTGCAGTGGAGACTAAGAACTTCTAATTTTTTTTCGGATGCTTCTGCTGTCGATGCTGTTCTCAAAGAACCTTCGGTTTCTCTTAACAACTAGAATGGAAAAAACCTAGCTCGAAGGACCAAAATTATGCTCCACAAAAACACTCATATTCCCATATTTTCTGTTGAACGGAAAGCGAGCTGGGCGAGAAGATTTTAGGAACCTTTGGAAGAAAGAGAAGGTTCAACTGCGAAGTCTACGAGAAGGTTCAACTGCGAAGTCTACGAACGGAACAATCATATGGAACTAGTTCAGAAGTGTTTTCAAATCGCAGCCACCAGCTACATAAAAAAAGGGAAGACCCAACATTTTGTTACAGGATCAGGTAAGAGCGGAAAGATTTACGAAAATTTCGAAAGAAAAATTCTCCCTCGGATTCGAGAGGGCATATTAATGAGTATGGATGACTCCAGACCAATTTCAAAATTCGTCAACCAGAATTGCAAGGGCCCTACAAGGTAACCACGCTCATTGTGAC
This sequence comes from Orthonevra nobilis, assembly GCA_963555765.1. Classification (NCBI taxonomy): domain Eukaryota; kingdom Metazoa; phylum Arthropoda; class Insecta; order Diptera; family Syrphidae; genus Orthonevra; species Orthonevra nobilis. The sequence goes on along the minus strand of OY743227.1, from coordinate 71,263,543 downwards.
AAGAATTTATTTGAAGCTCTTTATGCCCAACTAAATAACAACTCTTTTTTCGGTAAATTCCTAACGCATGATCTTCTCACCTTAAACAAAATTTCTTCACTGTTAGAGGTATCGAGGTGTCTGCTTTCGACTTGCCACAGAATGAAAAGCTTAAAGTGGAAGTCTTACCGTCAAACCTAAACGAATTTGTGCCTTCTTGGTTAATTGATTAGATGTGGTCTAGGACCACCCGGTGTTTTAGTCACTGAATGCCTCCTAAAGGGAACGATTTTGATGAACAATTTTTATGGTACTTAAGCCGGTCTCTGGATAGTTTAGATTCAATCATCAATGTTTTTGACAGAATAATTGAGTGATAAAACTTCTAGAAATATTCTTCGGAGAATATTAAATAATCTGGCGCTGCTTTTTTTCAAAGGAAATTTATGTGCGAAATTTAAAAAAAACGTACACTTTGTTTTGAAATAAATGAGATTTTTATGACTCGATAAGTCGTTTAGATTGCAGGGCCGGCAAAAGTTTAATGATATCAATTTTCAGAATTGTTTTTTTTTTTACTACATGTGAACATTTTTCAAACCTATTTAGAAAACTATTATTTTTTATATTATATAAAATAAAATTGCATAGGTTAAAATTCATGTGAAAAAAATGGTTAAGTGTTCGGTTTTTTTTTTCTTTGAAACAATTTTAAGCACTCTGTTAAAACTTAAGGTTGACTTAGGAAAAAAAAAGTTTATTACGTGTATTTTGGAATGAATGAGAATATTGGCTGAAGTGAAACTTCCTGAATTGATGCACCATGCCACAAAACTTATTTTAACTAACGAATTTAAGCAAATGCTGCTGCGATGGATCATCGGGAAAGAGTGCATGCAACGAAACCATTTGTGTACCAAGAGGAAGTTCCTCTCCGATAAAGAAGTGAATCTGCCGAACATTGGAAAAAGTCTAGTAACTAACGCTCAGTTTGATTTTTTTTTTTTTTTTCATTTTTGAAAATGGTTTTGCGAAGCACAAGAAGAATTTCGCCAACAACTTGGAAAAAAATACGTCCTTCAAAAATACATGAAAAGTATTAAGAACGCAAGAAATCGAAGAATCATCTTACATGATATGTCGGCAGCCTCATCGGATCCACTTGCCTGACAGTTGAGAAATAGTTTAAATCGGTTCTGAAGTTATAATTATAACATCGTAGTCATATAAAATGTACGGAGTGTTTTACGGCTCATAGAAAGCAAAATGTAAAACTTAATGTCAAATGTGACTTAGTATATAGTGTTTCCAAAAATTCGAACGTTTGCTAAGCCCGCAGATAAACCAACGTTCGGAAAAGACAACATCTGTCGGGTCTGACATTTGTATGTCACTTAACTTCTTCTAAACGATTAGACCGATTTTGTTGCAATTTTTTCTATGTATTAAAGCGGGTCTCTGGATGGTTCAGATTTATTTTTTTCATAAATAGTTGACTGAAAAGACTTCTAAGGAGTCAATTATTGATCGTATAAAATTAACTTGTCGCTAGGATTGTATATCATAGTTGACTTCGATTTCAATTAAGTCATAGTTGCTTTGAAAAGGATGTTTTGTTCTTTAAAAGGCAACATTGTTTCTACAGATTGTCAACTTGACAGTTTAAAGTTGATTTGTGATGAATAAGTTCTGTCATTTTGCGATGAATAGATTAATGCTAGAACGACGCGTGTAAATTGTGCAAACTATTTTTGAAAACCATGGTTCGGTTCGCCATACTTATCGTGCTTTGCGTCATAATAAGGTAAACAAAATCGTCCATCTGAGCATCTTATTCGGAATACGATTATCCGTTTACGCACCACGTATATTAAGTGGATAATACGCATCCCCAAAGACGAAAAAATGAGCGAAGATAAGGAGTTTTTGCCATTGTTCAGGTGTAACCGAATGGAACGATTCACCATCGTATACGATTCACCATCGATACGACCCATCTTGGTTAAAAATGTCCAGCTTGTGCAAGAATTGAAACGATGGAAAACAGTTCCTGAGCGCATATTTTTGCGTAATGGGCCTTCACGATCCTGTGATCTCACACCTTAAGATAACTCCCCGTGTTATTGCTTATATACCGCCCCAGTATATTAATGGTAACGGTTTGCCATTTCATGATAGAAAGATATACGAGCCAACAACGAGTCGAAATTATTAAAATTTTGTCTACCGAAATTCGGAGTCAGTGGCCTCAACGTTAAGAGCGCTACGTCCAATTTATGGTTGTCATAATCGTCCTTGCAGATCAACAATTGAGCGTCTAAAGGAAAAATTTGAGTCCACAAGCAAAGTACAAAATGTTTCCATGCCAGTGAGACAAAGAAGTGCCCGTAGTGTCGAGAATATTGCTGCCGCTGAGGCTTCGGTTGCATAAGCCCCAAATGTGTCTCTCACACGTCGTTCTCAAGCGTTGGGTATCTCTGTGACGTCGTTGTAGCGAATTTTGCGAAAATATGTTGGCCTACATCCTTAAAAGACTAAATTGACGCAAGAACTGAAGCCGCTTGACCACCAGAAGCTTCGTATGTTCGTGAATTGGGCTGAGCAACAACTTGAAAATGATATGGATTTTCATCGTAAAAACCATCTTCAATGATGAGGCTCATTTCTGGCTGAATGGTTCCGTCAATAAACAAAATATGGGGTATTGGTCAGGCAACAATCCACACGTACTCCACGAGTCATCATTGAATCCCAAAAAAATTACGGTTTGGTGTGGTTAATGGGTCGGCGGCGTCATTGGACCGTACTTCTTCCGTGATGATCAAGACCAGCACGTTACTGTGAATGGGGATCGCTACCATTCAATGATAACCGAATATTTTTGGCCCCAATTGGATGATATGGACTTGGAGGACATGTGGTCCCAACAGGACGGCGTCACAAGCCACACAGCGAATGTCACAATCAATTTATTGGAAACCAAGTTTGGAGAACGTGTTATCTCACGAAATGGTCCAGTCGCTTAGCCGCCTCGGTCGTGCGATTTGACGCCGTTAGACCATTTACTGTGAATCTACGTCAAGTCTATGGTCTATGCCAACAAGCCAGCGACGATTGATGAACTTCGTACGAATATCGAACGTGAAATTGCAGCAGTATCGGCCGATTTATGCTTGAAAACCGTCGAAAATTGGGTTCAGCGTCTGGACTTCAACTCGAAACTGTGGAATAATTATAAAAATGAAAAGTTTTGACAATATACTTTTAGATAACAAGTAAAAGCTGGGCCTACATTCTGAGTACCACCAAATGAACAACATTTCCATGCAAAACAATTGTCTTTAATGCTCCAAATCGTGGTTAAGTTTGTTTTCCTTTCAAGTCCAGGCTAACGATGGAATTGATTTAAATTTTTGAAAAGAATCGGGTCAAGAACAGTTCCCTGCGGGATACCAATTCCTCTATCTAAACTTTGACTGAACACATCTTTTTTGATAAATTATTTTTACGAGATTCGCTATGCTCGACTGTATACATTTTTGTATTTAACGTTCACACCCCGATTTTATTTCGCAGACCACATACACAAAAATCACCAAAATTTTAAGTGATTTGCATGATGCCAATTTCTTTTGGTAGACAACTCGTCGCCCACCAATTCATAACAAATCTTGAAATGTCATTCTGCCGACACCGGCACCGGCACCGACAAAAGACACAACGCTGCACGTCACACTTTCCAATTAGCATGCATCCAACGAATTCGTTTTATTTCAATTAGATTTCGTCGCTTGCTATGATTCAGATCACCACATTACCGCGTCCACGTTGCCAGTCAGTCATTGGACCGGCATAACATGCAAAACCGAAATAATTAAGATGCTTCTGCAAGCAGTATCAGAAGTTCCGCCTTTGTGGGTCCACTGAAAATTTTACGAGCCCAGAAAGGTTGACATGTTGAGCATGATGTGCAATTACAAATTTCCTTCAACGCTGTGCATCGCAGGAGACAACTTTCGAGTCGTTTTTCCGATTCTCATGTAGTGTCAAAATTTGTTTTGACAGAGCTGTCAAATGTGACAGCAAAATTGAATAAGTTAAATATTGGATGACATTTTAAATCGCAACCGATAGATGTAAACGAGGACGTGTCCTTAAATATTGAATCATCCTCACAGGACTCATTCCCAGTTTCCTGGTTACACACACTAATAGACGACAAACGTGATGACAAACGAATCTGTGGCGCGGAAAAAGTTTTATCATGTGTAACAGCAGCATAACCAAATCGCACCGTGGTTTACAGTTGATAAAATTCCAGGCATCAATTAATTATTCCGAGGTCACCAATGTGTGCGGCCCAACAACATCACTGAACATCTGTTGGACATGGGCATGTTGAACAAAAAAAAAAAAACCCTTCCTACCCACCAGCATCGCCTTCTCTACTCTTCTCCACTTCACTGGACAACCGAATGAGGCGCAAATAAAAGGACTCGGAGTCGTGATGCTCGAATTCAAAATGGTCCTCTTTGAATTTTGTTGCGAATTTTGAATTGCGATTTCGGTTCAGTTGGGTCGGTTGCTTTGGTTGGTTGGCCTGGATGAATGGCATTGGGTGTACATATTTCGCATGGAGGTCACTTGGCCATTGAAATTGGTCCGAAATTGACCGCATTACATAAAAGAGAATGACATTTATTTCGAATCCTATTTGCTGTGTGACTCCTGAAGTATTGCTATAGATACTTTGGACTAATTTGGCATAATTATTGAATTTATGAACGCACATGCATTAAGCAATTAAACATTTAAATTTACTGTTTTAGTAAAATTTAAGTTCGGTTGACTAAACGATTAAGGCTCTAGGCGAAAAATGGATGCACTCAAATGTATCTGCATGCTGTAGTTTGCTTGCTGCTGGGCATTTATGTTGACAGAATTGATTGCGACAGAGTGCACTCTGAATTACTCATTGGGACGGAAAATTGGCCTCATGCAAATAGGTGCTGATGGCATAATTAATGTGACAAATTAAGAAGCTAAAAATAAATGTTTTCAACTCAGAAATAGTCAAATCGGAACAGTTTTTTTTTGGCATCAAATAAGCAATATTGAATAAGTGGTTTTGTGCTTGCCACTTGGCGTTGCATGTGTGCTTACATTTTGGTGTAAATTTAATTTTTCGATTTGGATTAAGACCTATCGACTCTTGGAAGTTCTTGTTATCGGCTGGTTTGCTTGGTTGACATCCTTACAGATGCACTTGACTTTATTAAATGAATTTTGTTTTTTGCCAGAAGGAAGCCCTTCAGTGAAAAGGTGCTTAGGCTGTTAGTTCTGATCACACTCTAATCTGCACTCACACCATGTTTTTTTTTTTATTATATCTTCAATACGCAAGTGACATCTTTTTATATTTTTTTTTTAATGTGGACTTGGTTTTTTCCCCACCAATTCGTGGGAAAGCGTAAATTCCGCAATACCTCATTTGTATGGCTTAAAGGTTCGTGGTGAACCTCGACCAAAATTTTCATGAGTCTCTATGTAGCCCGGTGCATAGATATAAGCCTCAAGTTACGCACTTCAAGCTGCTTGAGGTCACTCTCCACCTAAGAAGGCGTCGTTCTCGGCTGCGCTGCCTCACCGGAAACAATTCTCAGACACTGCGTACTGGAACATTGGTGTCAAGATCTATCTATCCTAGCCATCTTAGAAGCGCAATAAGCAGTTTTTTTTAGACTTAGTGAATATCGCAGTACAGCTCGTAAATTTTGCTGATAAAGCTTCTTTTCCATAGCCCGTCAACGCAAATGGCGGGGTGCTTATTTTTAGTCCATCAAAAGTGGACCAAGAGTAATTCCGATAAAAGTTTTTTACCACCAGAAGCCTTTCTGAAATGTGTAATAGAGGCTGAATACCTTGTCTTAATTCTTGTCTCCCAACTCAGCTGGAAAGAAAACATCACTGACCGGGTTCGGAAGGGTCACATGTCTAGCTATCTAAGTGACAAGGACATGGGGTTTCAACAGTAAGTGTACGATTGGGCATGTGAGTCAACTTCAATTGTCAGACCCATTCCAACCCTGAATATGAGTGTCACGAAGGTATTAAGACTCAGCTGCTTAGGCATAACCGACATCAGCATCCACCTTTAAGCTTTAAAAGACGCTGAATCTTATACCGATTGATCGCTGCTGCAGGAAAGGATTCATGTTTGGACAACCCCATAGTGTATTTGTCTCCCGTGCAGTAATTAACCCATTTCATACTTGGACAAAAAAAATTTAACATTTCTGGGCAAAAAGAAGAAGGAGGAAGAACACCGGAAAGGGTGTTAAACTATAAAGAGAAAAGACTACTACATGGTTTACAGCTGTCACAATGTTTTACACGTAGAAGAATGTGGAATTGTGGTGGGAAAATGGAAATGTCTTGAGTTGAGCGGTCGGAAGGTTGCTGCTATTTATATGATCAATTTGCCCACAAAAAGATCAGCACATCAAACTGGCTGTCCACGGAGAGTTGAACTATCAAGCAATACGATCATGTTTGGTAAGACGAGCTTAGTTTTGACTCTAATGAGGTTTAAGAAGCATTTCGAATAACATAGAATCCGATTATCTCATGGTATAAAGTAGTAACCCCAACAAAATTGAGGTCTAACATCGAACGCCTCAACATACTAGATATACCCAAAGCCCGCAGGGAGCATTTAAGCAGAAGACCCTCCGATGAACTATTACATCCCACAAACGTTAACAGGAAAGACCTGAAACCACTTGAAGCAACAAATAATTAAGATCGACGAACTGAGAAGAAAACAGAATCATAAGGCACTGCTGAGGAAAGCTCGAGTAGCAGGGGATGCTGTCAGAGCTAGACGAGAAGATGAAGAAAGATTTGTTCGAAACCTTATCTCTTATCTGCACCAAAGCCATCTCTCAAGTCATGGACACCGATGAGTCAATAAATAGAAGTCCATATCGTTATTCAAAAACAATCCAAACACCTTGCCGCAAGTTGCAAAGATTCATCATTCATCATTCATGCTAACGTAGCTAAAAATGTCACCTATATTTTTTTATAATTAAAAGAAAAGTTTGGAAATTTCTACGTTTTTTGCGGGAGGAAATGTTCCAAATTTCTGATACGATTCCAAAATTTTGTTCACTAGTACTTAGAATGGACTTTCAGGATTCCCAAAGGTGTAAATAAAAAGGCTTCTCGGTGACTAATTGCTTTCCAGTTGTGAAAGTTGTGAAACTCAAAAAGATCACTAAAAAAAATCCCGATGACATTTCTCTACATGTTAAAGTTTATATATAAATTGCTTTAATATTATTAAGAACAATAAATATAGATATCTTAAATTAAATTTTCAATTTCGAAGAGGGAAAATGTCTGAAAATTTAAAATTATGTATATTTATTTCATTTTCCAAAGGATAATAAATATTTTTGAGTTACATTTGGAGGCCAATAAACAATCAGAAACTACAGAAATAATTTGATATGAATAGGTACAGAGAACAGATTGAGTACAGATATTTTTCAAAATATGCTTGATGTGCCCTTTTTGAAATTGCAAATTAAATTCTCATCAAATTAATTTTTCTTTTCGTCGAGGAATTTTTATGTATACCCGTACAACAATTGCCTTTAACACACGATTATTTAGACAAGTAGTCTGTAAGTCTTACATTTTTTGGAACTGGCGAGGGAATTTATAGTTGTACTCATCGGAGTGATTGGGCCGTGAAAAAATGGCAGACTTGCATAGCTACCCGGATTTGAACACGGGCCCTCACGCTCTGCAGTATACGCACTAACCTTACTACGCTCCCACAACTTTTCTTCGCAGATACAGCCGTCGACCAGTCACTCCAGTAGTATCAAATATATAACTTCAACATCTAGTGCCTTTTTGAAACACACAAATCGGCCAGTCCCAGTTTAAGACTAATGTAGACAAGGCAATTATTTAGCGCAGAAAAAAGTTATCTCGTGCTCCTTTTTGTCAACCCCATATAATTTTTTTTTCAATACTATATAAAGAGCTATAATGATATATACAAGATTGCTGCAAAAACATTGGTTAGGACATCCTATTGTCCTGGTTTGTGAGTGCATTACTCCAGATAGAGCAAGAACCAGTTATAGATAAGTTGCAAGACTCGTAATGCAAGCAAACCCATTTGAAGACTGCAACTGCAAAGTTAAAAAAGGAAAATTGAGGATCTTATTGACTCAAAAGCACCTGGAGAGTTAACACTTGCTTAAGAAATAAGGAACGTATCAGATTTTGTTCGCGGGATATCCTTCTTTTCGCCGCCTCATGGAACGAATCTGAAGCAGAGTGATAAACTTGTACTGCTATAGCGGAAAACGGCCTTTTCCAGTTTAATAATGTTAAAAGAAATGACAGCAGTGAGTTCCACTCTGCGTCGACTTAAAAATTAGATTTGAAATTATTAACCAAATTGATTGAGGATTCCGGAAAAAATGATTCAGCAGAGATGCGCGATGCTGGAAAACATGCAATATGCAATTCGAAATTACTTCTTCCAAATATGCAGCGGATTTTAAGGATAGATCATTTCCTTGCCCGGGATTCTTTATAATTTACATTTACATTTTACATTTATTAAAATCATTGTATCTATTACATTAGACTGAATCTAAAGTGTAAAGAATTCAAAAGAAATTCTTGCAATGTATGATTATACAATCTTATAAATTATGTAAGACTTTAACAACTTTTAGCAAGGTATTAATTGTATTAATTTAAAATATGTATATATAACTATTATGAAGAGACAAACAAAAATTGAAAAATACCAAAGAAAAGCAAAAATAAATAAAAGGTTGCTTGAATATTAAATGAAATTAAAATTACGTAATTCATTCTAAATAGAATTCGTTAAACAATGTATAATCAGCTCGATACGGAGGCCAAGTGCTCAAAAAGAGATATTTTAAAACTATTCGTGTTTCCTATTCTCCTAAGGTGGCGGGGCAGAGAGTTCCACTGTCGAGCTGTCTGAACAAAAAATTGCCGTTCTGAAGCAAGGCATGAATATCTTTGTTGCACCACCATAAGTGATCTGCGTGATTGCAACAATTGCAACTTCTGATACAGATAATCTGGCTGCCCTATCTGTATGACAGTATGCATGAGGTACATTGACCTTTATTGAAGTAGACTATCAAACGAATATCCAGAAAATTGTTTAGAAAAAGATGAAACATGGTCTTGTCTTTTTAAGTTGTAAATAAAGCGCGCAATGTTGTTATAAACTACATTTAGTTTTCTCTTACTCTTAAAGTCGGGATTGCAAAATATTTCACATCCGTATAGCCACACTGGTAACAGAAGAGATTTTACCAGTAACAACTTAGTTTTTATTGGGATGAAATGCTGTATGGCCCATAGATTACGTAGTCCAACATAGACCTTACTGACAACATTTTTGATATTGGTAACCCAAGTAAGTATACTATTAAAGATCATACCAAGATTTTTGGCGGAGGCAACCCACCCTTTGGGACTATGATGTAAACGTACTTGTACTTTTCGGTGAGTGGCATTTTAACGCAAATCATGTCGAAGTGACCATTGGTAGATATTGTTGAGATCTTCATTTATAAGGCTGATAGCTTCGTGGATTTTTTCTTCCATTCAGAGGGGAAAATTGACCTCATAATGATTATATTAAATACGTAATATATTGGAGTATATGTGAGAGTAACAATTTAACAAACTTTGGATTTAAGTTGTCAAGGCCAGTAGCATTTTATTTAATAGATAAGATCACTTGAACAAAGTTTTCTTCACATACTCTTTGAAAACAGAAGCAATTTTCGTATTCTAGTTCTGAATTCATTCCAAAAAATTGTTTTGAGACTGTTGAGTACCAGGTGTGTAGACAAATTCTACGTTGATCTTGTCACAATCAATGTCATCTGAGATTTTCGGATTCTGCTTACCAACCCTGATTTCACGGAGCTGTTTCCACAGTGTTTTCCCGGTAACCGATCGGTCCAACTTACTGATGTAGAAAGCAAGTTTAGCAGACCGTACTTTTGCAATGACAACCAAAAGTTTTCCTTTTCATTGCGCTCGGACTACAGAATATTTCAGACTTATAAAAGATAAGCGGAAGAATTAATGTCTTAGCCAGCATCAATCTTGTATCGAGCGGCGTGAAATATTGAGTTAGTGATAAATTCCTTAAACAACCATACAGTTAACTTAATATGATCATCCCAACTGAGTGTTCGATTAAACCATATGCCTAAGTTTTTTACTTTGTCAACGTACTCGATTTCAGAAGTTCCAAGGTATACCTTTGGAAAATATACATATTATGATTTCAGTAGATTCAAATTTAAGGAATACAAAGTTAAACCTGCCTGAAGTCCTCATTTAATCGATGAGCTCCATTTTCAATAAGTCCCAGCTAACAACTTACATATATTTGTAAATCATCACCATACAAATATATAGCGTTATTTTTGACTGACAGTGGAAGATCATTAATGAAGATGGAAAACAACAAAGGACCTAAGATTGACCCTTGAGGGACTCCTGAAGAAACATTTATAAATTCGGAAATTTTGTTTTTTTATACTACAACTTGCTTCTTTCCGCAAGATAAGAACAGATAAATTTTGCAGCTGCCGGAGAGAAGTGGTACATACTCTCTAGTTTTTCAATCAGCTGTGAGTGATAATACTTCTAGCAATAGTCTAGGTTGCTGGATTAAAATTATATCAACCAAAAGTAAAGAGGACTGAACCAAGGACCATATTTTCGAAGTATTTAAAGAGTTGACAAACCTCGGAGTTAACATCTACTCTGCGAATGATACCTCAGTAAAGATAAGGCGTTGACTTGCCTTTGTAAAAAGCAGCTACTTTGATTTGACGAAATGCATGCTCCACAAAACCATGATGCTACCAATTATGCTCTATAGAGTGAACTGCTGGAAAATGTGCAAAAAAGCTAAATTCTATTTCAAAAAATCACAGCTTTCATGTAAAAAAAAATTGCATATGAATTCCACTTAAGCACTATTGGCGCCAGATTTTATACTTCACTTCCTGCATACACGGTTGCTATAAATATTTAAAGTCTCAATTATAAATCTATAAGGAAAAAAAACGATGAATCAATCGCCAACCAAATGGAACAATAAATGTCCGAGAATTCAAATACTCATGCCCATCGACCCATCAATTTGGCTCTGGTTCAATATCAAACGTCTGGCGTTGGAAAAACGTCTCTAGCCAACAGACCACCTTTACATCATTTCGAACAGACATCAATCAATTTAAAAACACTAATAAACTGATTTCATTTCAAAGCCAAATTAACATGAAATTGCATCTTCATTGAAAAATACTTTCGTGAATCCTTTTTCGAGAATTCGCTGATGTGGCGGATTCCTTGCATCGTGTCCCGCGTCACAGGATGAGTCGCGCAAATTTTAAAATAGAAATTTATTTTTCATGAATTAAAAATGCGATGACAAAAATTATTTATGTTCAAGTACATCGCCTTATTTCTTTTTGCATCCGATTTCGATGCAAGATTCATTGAACGCGTGACAGGGAAGGAAATTTGCATGTGATTGGCAAACACATGAGTTGGGTTGGTGGGAAAGTGATTTTGAACATTTTGTTTTTCCGGAAGCAAATGGGTGGTGAGACTCATTCTTCATTCATTGGGATTTAGGACCAAAAAAAAACAAGTATACGCCACCGCATCCAAAAAATAAAATAAATAAATAAAAGTGTCCTTGATTGTTTTAGTAATTCTGGTTGATCCATATAAATGCTAATAAGGCCGCCGACATATTCAAATTTGAGCGCAAAGTATTCATGCTAATTTCAAGTGTTGACTTTTTGCATGAGCAATTATGGTCTTTAAGGCAGTGCACATCTTTTTTGACATTACTCCGGCTGGGATTATTTTGAAAGAAATTTTAGAGAGAAAAATGCACAATTTAAATAAAGCCGTTTTTCGGATTAAATTTATCATACACGTTTATTTTTTCATTGCAGTAAGGCTACTTCTCGTCGAGTGTTTTGTGACAGATTTTCCATGTTACTAGAGGTAAGGGACTTAAATTGACTTGATAAATGGTTTACATGCCAAAAAGTTATTGCAAGAAACACTTTCAAAAACACAGCCAAACTTATTGTCAACGATGTAGCCTGATTAACCTGGGGCTCTTAAACGTATATAGATAACGATGCTACAAATTTAACTTTAGTATCAAGCTTTAATAATAGTGATCATGAAACAATTATAATTAAACTTAAATTAAACAGAAAGTGAAATAGATACATAAGGGTGAAGTGTTTAAAGCTTTATAGTCACGCATTTTGTTAAAACAAAAACCAGTGTCTAGTATGAAATGTTTATTTTCCGGGCGTCGATTTGAACAATTGATCGAAATTTTTTCAAGTAAACTTAAGTGAGAAAACCAGCAAAGTGCGAGTCGGACTCGCGCACGGAGGGCTCTGTACAAACCTGTAGGTAGCGTACGCAGGCGACTTGATTGCGTACAGATCGAAAACAACGATTGAGGTCATCAGATTGAATTTGCAATGCGACTTTAATAAGATTTAGTGTTATTGTGATGACTGAAAGTTAAAGATAAACAACGAGAAACCATTCTTTCCAGTACACCATTATTTAGGGCCTCTAGAGATTCAAGAAAGAATTGGCGAAATATCTTGATCGTGGGACAACATGGGCAACCATTAGCAACTGGAAGTGTTGTAAGATACCTAGGGCTCTGGCTCGAACAATATCAATTTTTTACAGGCATATAAATGTCGCGCTAGCCAGACAGTCTTTATTTTCATGCTTTTGTCATGAAAATAAAGACTGTCTTATATCGTTTAAGGATTTCTCTGTAAGAAAAAGGATCTATAAGTAGTTTAGATTGTCTGATTTCAGGAAGATTTCTCCAGTGGGCAATACGCAGCTTTTTTTTCCACTTATCTGTCAGACCTGTGGCTGTAGTCCAGCTTACGCCTCAGAATGCATCTTGACCAGTAAACGCGGTTTTAGAACCAGCCCTGGTTAGTTCGTCCGAATTTCATTGCCTGTGACTCCATGATGACCTGGAACCCATCCTAACCTTTCTTTGTTACGTCGGGCTAGGGATCGTAAGGCGTCGTAGAAGCTTTTGACAAATTTTATTGTTTGGTCCACAGACACCGGCACCTACTCCATTTGCCATTTTTGATGAAAATATTAAAAGGAGACAGCCCAATGACAGCTTCCAGTGCTGCCATAGGGCAGCTCATTATAGCATCAGTGATGCCCAAAAGAGCTATACGCTGGACTTTTTCCGGCTTTTAAGAAGTTGTTACTTTTAAAGTTTTGGGCCACCAACTATTATGGCTTCTTATGTTTGAGACCCCAAGTCCTACCGGAGAACCGCTTATAGAACCACATGGCCTTGGTTGCGCGTTTTGTGATGAACTTGACGTGTGGAATCCAGTTCAGTTTCTCATACAAGATAGCACCGAGATACTTGACTTCACTGGAGTATACCGGAGATGTTCCCTCATGACAATTGGAGACAGAGTCAGTAGTCTACTCATTGCGAAGGGGACCAGAACGGTTTTGCTAGGATTCACAGAGAGTCCTTCAGATTTACACCATTTTGAGACATGCATTAGTGCTGAATGCATTACGCTGGTGATTGAAGTGTCTTATTTGCCTCTTATGACAATAGCCAGATCATCATCAGGTTCACCAGGAGGTTGTTTATGACCAATGGCCAGAATAGAGGCGACAGCAACCTCCCTGAGGACAGCCTCTCGCTGCAGTGACTGACTTTGACAAGCTTCTAAGTGAGGAAATAAAAGTCGAGTCTTCAATACCTTCAATACGTGGGCTTTATGTGATCTTAACGTGTGAAACTGAAGTCGCCTAGGACACTGTTGACTTTCTGGTAGTACAGAGTCGCTTTTGGTAAGACGATGAGTTCAAATTTAAATTTAAATTCAAGAAAAAGAGACGTCTGAGGAATTTATTTGGCATTATTTGGAGGAAATTATTTCCCTCCTTCTATAGTCCGAACTTCTGAAGATGCCTCCAGAGGTTTCAGACACCCCGAAGAAAAAAAGGTCAGAACACTTGCTTGGGTTATACCTCTGATTTGGTGAGTGGTGAGCTTTTAAGGTCCTTATCATTGGGTGTAACAATATATAATATAATTGGTGCCTCATTTTGAGGCGTCAACGAATGTAGACCATGCATCCTTCCATGAAAAAAAAAAACGTTTTATTTCTACGACTAACTCGTGTCGCCAACAATTCTTTGTGGTTTTGCTATCAAAGGAGCATGTTGTACGTTCATATTTTAATTCCTTTATATTCTATTGTAACTTCAAAAAAAAAGTACAACCCACGTGGATTAAAATACCTCCTCACATCCAATTTATCACTCAATTTTTCTTTCTCTTTTATTTACATTTAATTCATAATTTGAATAATTTTTTCTTTCCTCTGACAATCAAATCAGACAACGTTTGCTTTAAATTCTATAAATAGATTTCCGTCTAGATAAAATCACTTAAACTAAACCACCCACAAACTTATGGCAAAAAAAAAAATAAAAAATAAGAAAATTAACCTTAAAAAAATAACACAGACAAAAAATAAAACATTTAATTTTATTCTGTTGACATTTGACACAATTAAATTGGAAAGAATTATGAAAAACGATTGTCGTCATTAATTGAGCAACAAAATTCTACTCCTCGCTCTCCCACAACAGTTGAGTTGCGTTCATTCGCTGGGTGCCACCCACAATTTGTGTCTGATTAATATGTGCGACATGCTCTCAGATACAATAATATCCCATATAAAGTGCGCGTTTTAAAAACTTTTAAAAAACTAGTAATAAAAAAAATAATTAAACAAAACCGAAAAAAAAATTAAAAATTATCCACTATCCGATAGGACCACCCTGCAAGACTGTGCCGCTAGCCTTTTTAGGCAAAAACACGCAGAGAAACTATGTCGACTGTTGTGCGTCTTTTTTTTATGTTCTCGGTGTATCTGTTGACATGAAATAAATTAAATGTTTGACACATTTAATACAGCGACCGGGAAAAACAATGAAAAGTCAAAATTGAAAAATTACAAATTAATTGCGAGTGAGGAAAATGAGCGTCGACACATCGACTCGTGGCTGCCGCTATTGTAGCTACGACCAGAGCGACGAGAATGAGTACTCTCATGCTTCGTCATAGAACTGCAATTTGTAATTCAATACTAAATGGTTTAGAACACGTATTTAATTACGGCAGCAAGGCTGAATGGGTTTGTTGACGTGAACTACTCTGCCTTAGATGGAGGATGGTTCCAGTGAGAGCGAATTTTTGCTAATCGGAGAAGCTCGTTGTTTGGACTCTTTTTTTAAGCTTTTTCAGAGCCATTTTTGGAAACTTTTCAAATTTTCAAAAAACAACGTGGTTCTCAGATGTCATCTTTATATCTAAAACTACTGAAAAAGGAACCATTCTTTTATTTACAACCAAAATATGCATCTCAGAGTTCAACTGCCGATCTATCAAGAGTCAGATCAAAGATTAAAAAAAAGTGGAACACATCACTTAACTCTCACAGCATAAGGCATAGAAAAAAGTCATCTTCTTCTGGATTTAAAACAACCTATCGGGTATTTTTACATATAAAAGTTTTCAAAAGATGTAAGTCTGCCATTCACCATAACAATGGTGGAGTACCTCAGGGCTCCGTTTTGCCTCCGACTCTATTTGTTATTTTACTTATACTACGGAAGTTAGCGTTGTATTTTTTCTTGGGAATTTTAAACTGGAATAGTATAACAATTTATTTGAAATGATTGAGAAAATAATTATACGGCTTCATTTAAAGGAGAAACAGTATATACTATAAAATAATATGCGGTAATTCTATTCATGTCCGGAGCTACTCAAAAATATCTATGTTTCTAGGAAGTGCAAATGCTCAACGTTTTATCGATATCACTCAGTTTTACGAAGCATTTGGATCTTGTTTGGGTGCATCATTGCCAGGAATTTCGAATTCAATCCCGCTTTCTATGGAAGAGGAATTCAATTCATTATAAATCCACCTTTGCTCATTGTTATGTTAACAGATAAAGCCTGTTAACATGTTTGAAATTATCAAGAAATTGAATTTTGAATGTGAAATAGGAGACTTTAAAATTGTCCCTAAGGGAAAAATTTGATTTTTTTGTGACTCATTCTCGTTGTTTTTTGTTCAACTTGTGATTAAAAAAATCGAGTTTTCCTGACATTTACCTTTTGTGTAGGAACCAAAGCAACTGCATCATAGCCAGAAAGATTTGGCCACCTACTGAAACCACACAGTACATTGATATAGAACTAAAATTAGCAGAATATATGCAACCCCATTCGGCTTACCTTGTAACCAAAGCTGATGCAAAATTAATAAAATTCATAAAACCTCCTGCGTAAATATTTGGAGCGAGTCTGGAAGGATAAAACAATCCTGGCAAACCATTTTTCAACGAAATGGTGGAGTTGATGTTCAATCCTTCATTCCACGAATTTGATTTACGTGTGATTCTCTCGGGAATCAAAAATAAGAATGAATGCAAAAGAATGCAAAGAATTCAAGTGAGTGCAAAAGAATTGCTGAATTCATGTACGTGCATTCGTATAAAAATCGCGTTAATTTTTCTACGATTCTCAAGAATGGAATCTTCGAATGATAGTCATTGCATCAATTCTCTAAATTCTTCCAATGAATGCAATCATTCATCTTAATTCTTTTAGGAAATGGTTTCAAAATGTTTTTATTATGTAAACGTCTTGGCATTTCCATTTCCGTTGTGAAAAAGTTTCTTGGCCATTGGTTTATGGTTACATACACCTTTGACTTTCGATGCAATTGAGCTTTTCAAATACGATTCGATTAGGCGGAGCTTGAAAAAAAGATAAGTCATTCGAATGTAAAACTAAAAAAAATATCACTCGCTGTCAGTTTCTTATTTATTATGATTGGAAATAAGTCACCTTTCAATATCTTCTTCACTGTGTGTAGGGAGATCGAACACTAGATTCCGACAGTAATAAAAATATCGAACTGATGGCCACGGTCGCATTTAGTGGTTTTGACGTATAATTGTGAGATTTATCTTATCGATGTGCTTCCTTCTGAATTCCGCAAGTTAACCACATGCACTATAATCCTTGGTACTTAAAGTTTTATTCTTTGCAGTTTTTTTTATTATTTTTAACATAAGGCTTACAGACCTTCCATCTTTCTGATGAAGGTCAGAATGTCTTTAGCATTAGACTGTCTTATTTCCAATGGGGAAACATATCTCTTTGAGGAAAATAAGCCTCCTTAGCCAAATTAGAGCTAACAATTGAACATTTCGGAGACATCATTGAGACGAATTTTGCATAAAGACCTTGGTATGACGCCATACAAAGTCCAATTGGTTCAGGAGTTGAAGCCAACTGACCATCCAACACGTTTTCGCTTCGCTAAGTGGGCCTGCGATCGACTTACAGAAGATGTCGATTTTGCCAAAAAAATCATCTTTTCAGATGAAGCTCATTTTGATCTTGGCGGGTATGTAAACAAGCAAAATTGTCGCATTTGGGGCACAGAAAACCCGCACGCATACATTGAAAAGCCGATGCACCCAAAACGAGTCACTGTTTGGTGCGGATTTTGGTCCACAGGCATAATTGGGCCATTTTTCTTCGAAAATGAGCAAGGAGTGGCCGTTACAATCAATGGCGATCGTTATCGGGCCA
This sequence comes from Orthonevra nobilis, assembly GCA_963555765.1. Classification (NCBI taxonomy): domain Eukaryota; kingdom Metazoa; phylum Arthropoda; class Insecta; order Diptera; family Syrphidae; genus Orthonevra; species Orthonevra nobilis. The sequence goes on along the minus strand of OY743227.1, from coordinate 71,245,734 downwards.
TGTTGAACGAATTTTTGTTCACAAAAATTGAAGAGGAGGATATTGGCAACATTTGGTTTCAACAGGACGGCGCTACGTGCCACACAGCCGAAGCTACACTCGATGTTTTGCGCCCTGTTTTTGAAGATCGCATTATCAGCCGCAGAGCTGATGTCGTTTGGCCACCTCGGAGCTGCGATTTGATACCGTTGGACTATTATTTGTGGGGTGCCCTCAAAGATAAGTGTTACGCCGACAAGCCAGAGACAATTGACGCTTTAAAGGACAATATTCGTAAAGCCATTGGTGAAATACAACTGCACACAATCGATAATGTGCTTAAAAATTGGACCGATCGTGTAGGCTATTATTAACCGGAAGGATTGTACTTTCAAATAAAACAAGAAATTTGAGAAAATATTCAGCAGTTTTTTTATACCATTTTCAAAAAAAAAAAGTTATTTGGCGGACCCTTTAGTTCGGGAATGAAGTCAAATTAATGGACGTGGTGATTCGTGCTTCAAAGGAAGCTTTCGGATCGAGAGTATGAAGTTTTCGGACTTAAAATATTGTAAAAATGTACTTAGTCGTCCAAAATTTGCGCACGAAGTTGGAAAGTTAAGACAAAAGGCTTTAAATGCCTAAAGAACAGCAAGAATTTGATCGCTGTAAGACAATATAAGAGCTAAGCACCTTGACATCGTTGCAGCTCTTATTTGCAATGACGGTCTTTCTGGACAAAGTAAATTTATTTGTTGGCCATTTTGCTGCTTGGGCTCTACTTCTAATCTAATGTCTTACCTCCACCTGTACTAGAGCACATGAAATACTTCACGGGACGGAAACACTTGGAACAATTGACAGGTCTAAGGTTCGAATCGAGGTATAAATTTTGAACTTTTATAATTTTCGAATCTAGTTCAGTCACCATTTGCCATCGGGATCAAGCCAACGAACCTATCACTGGAGTTGTCGACCAGAGAAAATACTTCGACTAAGTGGGTAGTCATTCTGTACATTCACTCTGAGCTCCGAGACCCGGGCATCAAAATAATGGTTGACTATAAAGGCGCAACACTGACAGCAGAGCCATGAACCAATCAACCAACAAACTACTACCGAATAAAATACTGTGAATTATGCGAGTGCAAATAAGTCGATTGTAAATTCTTCTTTGCAATTAAGACTTCACCCATGGAATAATCATATTCTTCTCCTTTACCTTCTGATTGCTTTTCGCATATTGCGTCCCTCATCTTTGGTCGTATAAATGGAATGGTATTGCTTCTCAAAACAGGTTGAATGTGCCTCGAAGTACCATGCAGTATTGTGCCACTAAAGTCAATAAAAACCACCTGCCTTTGAACTTACCTAAAGGCGAACAGATTTTCGGAATGTATATGAATAGCTACTTCGTAATCAAATTAAACACTGTGAAGTTTCTAGGTTTTCTTGCTTTGTTTAAGAATAAGTATAACCCGCCAGTTCGGCGGATATTCCGATGTACGGCAAGTGCTGCACTGTTCATCCTGTGAATACTCGATGGAGTTCAAAGCTGAGGGATAAAATTAACACCGACGCAAATATGTCAGCCTCTCCAGCGACTAACAATACAATTGGTTAAAGGTCCTCGCAGCACTTGACTCGAAATACTCATCAGACCAATTTACGAAATACATTTTAGTAAAGGCACCTATTTTTATACGGCCAGTACGTATAATAAGCCCGATGCATATTTTCTTACACTTACTCTATTTTCTCCTTCCCATCTGCACTGTGTTGACATTTTAAGGGTATTCGAAACCCCTTCATACAGAAACAAATATTTTCGCGCCAAATGTGAGCTGTTGTCTTAAAAAAATGTATAGGTCCACATTATTTGTTTGATAACTCAAAAACTGTTGAAAAAAAAACACAAAGGACATCAAATCAAAGGTAATCGACTAAAACCTATATTCAGCTCTGCTTGAAAATAAATCGAGCACAAAAATAGTATCCGATTGTTAACGAGATGTTTATATTTCCACATCAAACTGTCTAAGCATGTATTAAATAAACAATCACTTTTTTTGCTCATCTCTCTGATTTATTATGCCCACCGCTTTTTACGTTTGTCTACAACTAATTTAGGACTCCGATTAAAAAGTGAGTAATTTTTAATGAACTCGATACGAATTAATCGCACATGCAACTTCAAATGGCAGCATTAAAAATTTAACATAATCTTTTTGAAGAGGCCAGTTTTTGTCTCCTCACATGGCTCGCTTCAAGGCTACTCAACATTATCTCTGCCAATTCCCAGAGCATAATTTTCAATTATCCAAAAGGTGGCCAGACTTAGGGCTGCCGACAAAAAAAAAAGGACATCCATTGAAGGACCTTTTCTTCCCTTATCATCATCACCTATCGACTGTTATCACAATGTCGCAAATTATCGCAAATCTCACCCAAAACAAATAGCCCCACAGACGAGCGTCCCGAGGAGACCCTCACACATAATTTATTTAAGTTATAAGTCAACAAAAGACTTCAAACTTGAAGGTAATTTTAAATGCAAGAAAAATTAAAGCAAAAGGGGCAAAAAAAAAGAACTCACCTTAAAGCAATCTACAGGAGTGTTTTGTTTGGTTTTTTTTTTTTGCGTGTGTGTTCTTTTTCACAGGATATCTGGTGAATAATTGATGCACCTTTCCAAGGTATTTTTATTGATGCAAATCAGCAATCAAGGAACTACTTTTTATAATTATTCCCCCCTTCTTTTATTATTATTCGTTTTTCTTTCTTCTTTTATTTGCACGGATTCATTATTCAAATTGTGAAACAACTACACACCGATATCCTTTCACTATCACGGCACATCCACTGAGATACACAAACAACTAAGTAGCCTCTGCACTCTATAAATATAGCTTTATTTTTTCTGTATTCAACTTTGTAATATTGTATCTAACAATATCCAACGCCAGACGATATACACTATGAGGGGTTTGCAAAAGTCCATCCGCACCAGCAGAGTACACACAGTACTATAGGACAAGACTCCACGTAAAGCCAATTCAATGGTCTTCGTTGTGATAGACCATCACCCACATCAAGTTAAAAGTGCAACACTTCCGCCCGACCGATACGAAACGACGACTACTGGTAGTGTACAATCAAATGCAGCCGACGACGATGACGTCCAAAAAGATGAAGGATGAAGGATATACCCAAAACACTGTCACTTCCGTTTCTTTGGCTCAACAGATTCGATGCACACAACGAGGAGGATATCTACGTGCCACGCTGAGCGTCTAACAGATGAGAAGTTTAATATCTTTTAGATACACAAATCCATTATGCACACAACACTCCACAAAGACCATTTCCTTATCATTGGCGTTGCGTTGCAAATGCACACACACACACTCATACAGCTCGGTCATTCGCGAAAGGAATTTCAAAGGAAAAACTCTAAGATACAAAATGTATCTAAATCCCACGGATGCGGATTGAGTAGCCAAAGCATATTTCGACACGACGAAATTCAAAGTGTAACTGAACATTTGAAAATATCTCACAGCACTTTTATAATATGAAACAAGCTGAAAACCCTCGTGTTGTAAATATACTCGTATTTATGTACTTCAAAGATACACAGCTTCCTCTCGGAATCGCTCTCGTCGCATCACTCTCTTCAATTGAAACGCAACGCAAGAGAGTGTAGCGCTATTTTGCGGGTACTCACATTTCGGTGCGTTTCCACATGGCACATGGGTACTCCACGAAGATTGGCAAGTGCCCTTCGGCATAGGAATTGCTTCATTTGACCCATAAGGGCAGCACCTGTTGTTTACGTTGAGGGTGGCCATAAAGAGAAAACCAGCGAACGAATCCGAAGAGAAGAAAAAGCCGAAAGCTTTCACTTTCGGGGGGTGGTGCTATGGAGCTTTAGACAGTGCGCCATATGGTCGCACGAGACTGTCTATTAGTCCCCCGTCCAAGGGAGGGGGTGGGAAACATTTTCTTTTCTCAAGACAGTACGGGACATTTTGGTATCTTTGGCATTTGCAGCATGAGCTATGCAGATGAAGTGTCGCACCTGGTGTGTGTTCCCCGGGGGCAGGGGGACGAATGTCTGTTGTCGCGTGACGAATAGCTCGTGTCGGCACATGAATTGGTGTTTTGTTATAAGAATTTGGCGCCAACCAAATGAGTTTGCTGACAAAACATGAATAAAGAGCATTTCAATGAACGCTCGTTGTTCAATTGTGTTGTGTACTTTTCAATTGTGTGATGTTTTCAGCGTAAGTCAACTGGAACAACATTTTTGAAGTTCACTTTTCATCTTTGAATGTTGAGATAATTGGTCAATTATATTTGTTGCCGATGATTTGGAACTTAGAGAAATGAGCTCGTTTTTGGGAGTTTAACACCTCCTGAAGATGGAGTTTTTAGCCTTCCACAATCGTTGAAGAGAATAAAGAATTTCACCATCTTCATCGACTCTAAGGCCGGAAATGACAGCATTCGCTGCATGCTTGAAAGCACGCGACGCACTGTGCAGTTTGGAATCTCATTATGCCAGATCTGCGTTGGATTCAAGCAAGGAAGTGGATCGTCATGTGATTTCTTCAACCTAAGTTGTGGACAGATATTGCGATGTGCAGATGTCAACTTGCAAGGCAATATCCGTTTTGACGCTATCAGAGATCATTAGATCTTTCATCTTTCAGGTCAACTGAAAAAGAGGCCACAAGAGCTGATTTTGAAAAAAAAATAAGGACAAAATTAAGTACATATTGTTAACAAGAAGTCGATCTCTCGAACAAAATATCAGTCGAACAAAATATCAGCATCAAAACCGACAAAGGGACAAATATCAACTCCACAAACGATGGCAGAGTCCGAAATTCATAGCTCGAAGGACCATAATAATGCTCCACTCTATGATTCACTAAGACTCATTTAGCCAAATTTTTCAAATAAATCCGAACAGTGGGAAGCAGAGAAAATATTACTTCGGAAGATAAGTTCCCCATCGTACCATCCCATCGGTGATCGAAAAAAAAGCTACAAGTGCCAAATCTTCGAGCTAAAAAATATTGTTTATCTAGTTCGGAAGGCCGAATGGATCACAATTTTCCAGCTTAGAATGTCCTCGAATCGCAGCCAGCAGATGCACGAGAAAAGAATAAACTGGTCCAAAATTCAAGCTATCGCGGATGCCAGGAAACCTGGTCTAACCAACTGTAAGCATCGTGCCCGACATTTTGACTGATTGAAAGCAGTTTCAGCTCAGACCCACCGAGGATTGATAGCCTCATAAGAAATTAACGATGTGTGCAATTTTTTTAAGTGTGTCCGTTTCGCATTCTTATTTGAATTTTCGGTCTTACAATTAGTTAAATAATAAAAAAACTTCAAGCGCGAGTCGGACACGAACACGAAGGGTTCACTATCATCCATAGAGGCCAAAGCACTCTAACACATTATTTGGTATTGCGTTAAGAACTTTTGGTAAAGCATAGCTAAAATGTTGTCTGCCATAGTTGTTGAAGACGCGCGGAACTTCCAGAAGACCTTGTACCCGTCTTCCCGTCCTGACATTATGAGAATTTGTTTGATTACTGATATCACGTGTCTTCATCAAATTCTAGTAAAACAGTCATTTTCAAAATACCAGCAGCGGTAGCAAGACAATTCCAATATCATCCGCATCTGCAATGGCTGTACATCTTTAAAAGAAGTAGTTCATTCGTAAAGAGTGTGCAGAGGGGGGTCTTGTGGTACCCCAAAGTGACGGCTTCTTTCATGACTTGTGGCGTTGAACAATTTCACTTTTGCTATTCTTCCCCTGAAAAAGCTTCTCACCCACTTTTCAATAGACCCCCTCAGTCCCACTCGATTCGATTCTTGAAAGAGTTTCTCAGGGCTTAGAGCACCAAATGCTTTGCAAAATCGACGAGCATTTTGAGGATATGATGATTTTTGTTCGTGCGCTGGGTCACTGTGCTCGACAATTCTTCTAATAGTGTCCCTGTGCTTTTTCCTTTTTTGGAAATCATACTGATGAACTTCCAATACGATGCACTACAATTGCTTCCAAACATTTTTTCGACCACGGCTTGAATGACGATTGGTCTGTAATTTTCATATTTATTCTTTCACTACCCTAGTAGATCGGTAGTATTATGGATGTCTTAAGTAATGTCGGTACAGAACCTTGTTTCAAGCTAGAGTCTATTATTGACTGAATGATTGGCACTAGCGTCGATGCATTCAGCTCTAAGTCAATCGCTCTAATATTGTCAGCACCTGGAAACCTTTTTGCACTTAGAGCAACTTGCATGTTTACAACTTCTAGCTCACTAGGCCTTGGTGGTCACTCATTTTGCTATCACATATATGAATAGTGTTGAAAACTTCTTCGATTAACCGCTCCGAGATACGAGCATCCAACGCATCAAAGGAGGCCAGAACTGCTCGATATGAAGAGAGAAACGTGGAAAATAGTTTTTTCAAAGTCGAGGAAGGTCCGATGTATCTACAATCTACAATCTATAATATCATTTCATGACTTATACTGCGAAAAACTTTACGCGAAACTTTAAACGCGTTTTTTTCGAAACTGTCTTTTTCAAAACAATACCCACGATTTCTTAGGTTCTACTGGACCGATTTACCTGAAATTTTTAGAGAGTTTTCTTCATAGACTTGCCTGGAACTATCTCCATTCCCAAATTTTTATTCCTTGTTTTAAAAAAATCAAAACAGTCAAAAAAAGTGGTACAAAAATTATTATTTTTTTCGGGCAGTCTCCATTTTGTGAAAAAAAAAAAACTTTCCAACTTTTCAGTAGTTTCAGACATTGCGACATTATTCTAGATTAATAATCTCTTTTTTTTGGTTTCGGAGTGCTAGAAGGGTTTACTATAAATCGTGGGTATGGTAACGCGCCAATTTTTTGAGACCCCCATTTCATCAACTGCTGATTTTTGATATTTTCAACTTTTTTTTCATTTGTTGATTTTTTCTGTATTCTTGTTATGTTGATAATTAACTAATAAAAAAATGGATGGTAAAAATATTACTTGCCTTTTTTCAATGACGCAAAAATTACATGAAATTCATGCCTCTAGACTAGAATACCCCCTTAAGCTTTGTTGAGAAGTTATCATCGCGCATACGTTCAACTTTTTTTGTACTGTATAGTGTCGTATAATGATCAGTGAGGTCAGTTTCTATGACCGCTGATTTTATATCTTTCTTCGAGATCGTGATGATGATCTTGAGTAAATGTCAAAGTGGGTCGACTGCATGACCACATTAGAAAAACCTTTCGAAGCTCTTGAACCCGTTTATTAAACGTGTCATTTAAATTTATGTTCATGCTTTTATGTCTTTTATTCTTGAATGTCTGAAACGTCTCTGAATTACTCGTATTGTATCGGTCTTAAATGATATCTCACGTCAACTGGCTTTAAACTCTGACTAGACTGTTATTGAAATAAGTGTAAAATAAATCGATTGTTGGGAGCTTGTGTACCACGTGGATCCATATTACTGGAACCATGGCACATCCAAGCCTAAATCCTCAATATCGGGCGCTCTTCGTTGCTTGAAGTGTTTCTTTGTCATGTTGGAAGAAAATTGTGACAATATTACTGACGCTCAAAAAAACACATCAAACAGGATGCATAGCTTCTCTATGACTCTACGACTTAGCGTGGAATGTCCAAGACCGAAATATGGCGAATTTGCTTGGGTAGGTAGCCGTCAATATGGAAATAGGTTAACATTTCATTTCAAAATTTCTTAGGCCAAAACAGAGACGAAAGGTAATAATGGTTCAATTTTTGAATTAATTGAACCTCGTGAATGAATGATCTGAGATCCTAAAACCGAAGTCTCCTCAGCTCAGTGCGACTGATGTTGAGTTCCTAACATCTTTCATGCCTTGAGATTGATCCGAAACATTCTTCCAAATCTTGTCTAGGTTACATGGCTTTAGAAAGAAAAAAAATTGACACTGAAAAATATGATATGGTCTGGTTAGTCATCCAACCCCGATCCAACCTTATAAAAGTTGTAAGCCAAGATTGGGACTGCAGGCATTTCAGTGAACCCAATTGAAGGCTGCTCAAAATCGAGGTGGCTTACGATCTTATAATTTTATATCTTAAGTTTTAAAAACTATCTATCCCGAGTGTTACGATAAGTATATGAATGTTATTTGGCGCTCGAACGTTTACTCCAACTCTTACTATATTTTTTTTTCCTGTTCATATCACCATACAGAAAATAAACTTGTTTATAAATAATGCTTTATTATTCCAAGACTTTAAAATCTTTTACTTCACTTTAAATTTCATGTCAAAGTAATTGTGCTACACAAATGTTAATCACAACTTTACCATAAAAAAAAACAAGCTTTTGAGTGTCAATTTATGGTCTGTAAAAAATTAAGTATTTTCATTTTAAGATAATTTAAACCAGCTCTAATGTTAAAGTACGATCATCATTTTATTGCCTTTAAACAAGTCAGCGATAAAGCTCAATAACCTTTTTAAAAATAGTTTTGTTGACTTTTTTTATTTGTTTACATAAAACTTGCAGTGCATATGAGAGAGGTTTTTTCTATCCCCATTTGCATAATTTTCTTTGGGGGGATATGATTCTAGTTCTACTAGAGGTACTGCAATAGCCTAGCGTATTCTTGGTAAAGTTTCAGGAAAATCAAAACACTTAAAAAAGGCATTGCAAGACGTCCGCATTTACTTTGCCGCAGTCCAATACTACAGGAACGACACGCCTTCTTCCGCATGGGCAATTACAAGGAAGAATCTTCGCTGTTCGAAAGTATGTCAACGCTAAATCTAATGCCTGCTAACAAGAAACTCCAACCCACTGTACCAATACCAGTAGGACTCTGCTTCTTGTTTTTCAAATTCTTTTTAAGGGATTTTAACTAGATTAACATCAGTCAGTTGAAAGAAGATTTGCGTTTAATTGAAATTGACGACCAAGTCTGATTTCAACTGTTCAACAAAACTTCATAAAACTAAAGAACATCCCTGGCTTGCGGAAAAAAATTAAGAACTTATAAGTAAGCTCAACCAAGCATACAAGAGTTGGAAACGTTTTCGATTAGATGAGCTCCTCAACAAACACCGCGGCTTAAGAAAAAGCGTTACCTCCCGAATTCGTGAGGCGTCGGAAACAACATGAAGCAAAAAACGTTGTTAAATTATTTCAAAACTAGTAGAAAAGCCTGTCGTACGACAGGAAGAATGCCAAGCCAGAAAGTCACGATTTTAACAAGTTGATTGCTGTGAGAAGTTTTTTTTTGTATTTGGTAAGTTATTGAATTTGTGGCTTGAATTGTAACATATTAATCTTTATTCACGTTTAATTATATTTAACACTAAAAATCATGTTATTACATTGATTGTTTTCTGCTAAAAAACAACAATTACGGTGTGATTACCAGCGGAAAGCACCACCAAATAACTAACGAATTTTTATGTTAATTGTTAAGAAAACGTTGTCTGCTTCGGAAATTGAAAATGCTTTACTGATCGAAGAGATACCCTCGAATGGTGACAGTTTTGCAGGTGGGGACGAGACAAATAGCGAATATTATGAAAATAAAACCTTCTTCCAAGAACAGGCACCACAGGATTATATGCCTCTAGCTTCGAGCGCTAACACATAATAAAAGTTTCCATATCGCAATCACTCCCAATACCTAAGACTTAAATCTCCAAAATGACAAGCTGAAGGGCAGTTATGCTATTGATCGTAAGTGAAAAAAGTGGTGGCATTGCATTCTATTCCTACATGGTTTTCAAGGAACTGATGCAAAATCCTGATTATTGTGTGCAGAAATTTACAACTTAATGAATTTCGACGTCACTTCATCAGGACATGTAAGCTCCTCCATATATAAATAAAAATCGAAGTCTCATACTTCAATAAAAAAAAACTTAAACTTCAAGTACCATCATCAGTTCGGCATGTAAAAGCTAATCATCAACAAGTAAGGGGAACTAAACTAGACGATGCAGCAGATGCAACACCAAAGCGGTTCCTGCGAGAATCGTGTGGCATTGTAAAATTTGCCAACTGCCGCTTTGTTTTTGAAAACATTGTTTGGATGTAACATTTATTAATAAAATAAATAATATTTCCGATTTTCTATTTATTTCATAGTGGTCCCCTTAGGTAACCACCCTCTAAGTGATTCCCTTAAATATTTAATTGATTTTAATTATTTTTTATATATAAATAGCCCACAACTTTCAGATGCAATGTTGAAACAATTTCTAATATACCCGCAAAAAAGTAAGTTAAATTATATTTATGTAAATTATATAAATCCAGGGACGTGGGCCCTCTTCTGTGTATTGCTAATTATTAAAGTATTTTTTTTTTTTAGAATATTTCTTAAAACTAGATTTCTTTGGTGTGGACCCAGTATAATTTTCCATTTTCAAGTCACTTGTGCGACGAACTTTGGACATTGCAACGTAGACTTGCAACATGTCAAAATACTGATTTTGGTAAAAAAAAATACCAACCAAGGGTTTGCCCTTGTTACTTATTGATTTTCAAAACAAATGCTTGTTTAATTTATTAATAATATTTAAAACCCAAATTTGATCTCCTTTATGAAAAAGTAATGGATCAACCATTGGATCTAAATTTGAATGAAAAACATTTATTTTTCAGTTTGTCTCTGACTTGAGTTATTTGGCTCAGATCTGCAGCGAACTTAAAAAGTCTTTTTAAAGTGCACCATCAGTGTTTTGTAAAAAAACAGCTCTTCATTAACTTTTGGTGCATAATGCAGTCTTTTATAAGAATTTATTGCCATGATAAGCCTTTATTTCCGCATCAGTAAAAGATCGTAACAGCAAGATCAAAAATAAACAAATGTGCAAAAATTCTTTGTTTGCCAATGTTGGGAGTACGATGATAAATGTTTCTGTGAACTCTGAAACAGTATGGCCAATATCCAGGTGGTGTCGCAATATTTGTACCCAACGAAGCAAATGCCAATGAGCTGTTGAAATACCTGATATTGTTTTACACAAATTATTGAAAGCGGGTGATCATTTTTTGATTGTTCAATTAAAAGCGATACTCTTACTTTTCCCTTTTGATAACATTGTGTAAATTCACTTGTTTTCGATTTGATTTATTGAATAGACCACAACTATATTCAATTATATTTTTTTCATTAAAATTTTCAATTAACTTTCACTGAACTGCTTGCCTTTGCACATTGGACTGTATTGCTCTTAAATTTTTAATTGTATTGCGGTTGGCCTCAAGTTCTAAGTTTTCAAAGTCGGTGTCCCTCACAACTTCAAAACTACAACTCCGATAATTTTGAAATTTTGAGCACTATTTCTGTAAATAATTTACGAGATTACGCTGGAGAGTTTTTCAAATTTTTTAATAAATTTTAAACTTTAATAACAAATTAGCCAATATTTTCGCAAAAAATCATCTTTTTTTCTTCAAAGTGTTCCAAAAATGTGACAAATTTAAATTTCGAAAAACCCTCCCAGCATATCTATATACTTGTTTTTAATTTCAGATAGTCTAACACCAACTTTTACTTTTCTTACTTTTTCCCGAGATACATCCGAATAATTGCTACCATTGCCGTCTTTTTAATATTTCTTCGTGAAAATTTTAAACAATATTCTTCAAATGTCAACCTTGCTCCTCCCTCAAGCAATCTTTTAATGTGTTCTAAAATTCTTAATTCTATTGCGATTGTATTTAAATGATACACGTATGATTGAAAAATCCCATTACAGCACTGACTGTAAAAATATTTTGAAGAACTCTCTTTTTAGCCAACTGCCTGCAATAGAATCATGGAAGATTATAAAAATTATGACATAAATTTAACATAATAAAATGTATAAATCTCTGCAAGGTTGATGTGATTTGTTTTTAAGTTCTGAGTCGGACTAGCTTAATATTGTTTTGGCCAAACTTACCCACATCGGGTACATCAGATTGGTATCTTTCTAAATTTTCCCTTAAAACAGCAACATGCTGTGTCTGAACAGGATACCTGATGGCAAACCGCTTTTCGACTTGCCATTTTTTGTGACAAAATTTGGATAAATTTAAAATATTCAGCCACAGCGTTTCACCTTATTTCAAAGTATATTTTTTTTTCAACATCTCCAATCTGTGAATTTGAAACACACGAATGAACCAACTTAGGGGAAAACACTACATAAGAGTATATATTCACCGCCTCCAGTAAGAAATTCAGATCAGTAATTCTGACAAAATGTTATCCAATTGTCTCTGATAACGAAACATTGTTTCCAATCTTATCAGGATATTTCTACCCAGTAAAACTGAACTTTAGCTTTAGCTACGATTGCGTAAAACGTTAGCATATTTTCGATTCCACAACTATGTCATTGGAAAATAATCTTTAACAAACGATAAACACATTTTGTTTAGTGGAAATTGCATTCAGACTTGGGACAAAAATTCTGTCAAAAAAAGACCTTTTTTAGTACCCCGATCCTTTTTTTTTTACATTGATGTTTCGAAAAAATTGATATTTCCATCAGAGCTCAATTTGTAAATAATTTTATATAAATGTATCATTATTTTGCCGTGGAACTCCCTTCCCAATCCTGTTAGATTGATCGTTCTTAAAACTGTGTTTAGGACGAAACTGCGACCATAATTTGTTTAGTTTTTAATTAATTTTTTTTTAATTTCTCTTAAAATATGAAATTTTGAATATTTTAAAATTTCTTGAAAGATAAAAAATATTATAACATTAATATAGTATTATATTAAAATCTACACTGCTAAAAAAATATATATAACTCTATTAGTTTATTGACAATAAAGATTTTATTTCGCGAACTAGTCGGAAAAACTGACTGGTTTTATCGCGTGGACATCATGACTTATTAAGTTGCTCATCCAGCATGGGCCTATATGCTGCACGTGGTCTTAAATGTAACACTTTCAACCTGCACCCCCAGAATCAAATTATTTCATTCGATTCATTTGCCAAAATTCTGCACAGATTTCATTGCAAAAATCAGCGAATTTATTTTTCAAACAATATCGCCCCGCCTTAAAACACACACTCCAGATTTCAATTAAACGATTCCACTTGGCAAACATTGATCTCGACCAAAATGCATCCACCACCCGCTGAAAAGTATTGCACGCGGGAAGCTTCGCAGAGCAGCACCTCAGGCAGACGCCAGCCATGCCACCCACCCGTGTGTGCCGCACATTAATTGCTTATTCAACAAGTGATTTTCATAAAACGAATTATTCATTGCGGATTCCGCCAACCGACGCAACGCAACGGAGAGACACAAGTCTCGAGGGTGTTTTTACGATTTCACTTCATGTAGACGCTCGACTGACGACTGCAGTTAAACTCAGTATCTCAATGGTAAAAGTATCTTTGAGAGGTCAACAACCCCACTGAATATGCTCCGATTGTGTACTCACATCACGCATCACCTGTGAAAACTACATGAACTAAGTTTGCGTACCTGCGGGGGATTTTCAACTTACTTACTTGCAAAAGTCCCTCAAGCCTCTTGATGGTTCTTCCATCAATCATGTCAGAAACTTTTTGCCACTTTTACATGATGAGGTCGATCGGAGGAACGTGTGCATTTCAGGGACTCATTTCGATACGTTTTAATTTTTTCCATTTCTTCCCTTGCCCTTTGACTGATTTTTTAAGCTCGCGTTTTGGATCTCTAGTCGTAGTGTGACTGCAAAGCGCATCCTTCCTCACACACATACACACAGGCACAATCACAACAAGTTAACATATCCAATCGGCCATGACCTACCGCAGCAGCATGGAAAAGTCACGAATTGAAATCAGGAGAGCGTGAAATTGCTTAAATTCATTCTCGAAGGCACGCCACGGTGGATAGACAGACACACAGACACACGGTCGGTGTTGCCATTGTCGTCATATGGGATTCGTAATTACTATGTCAGGCGGGGGATGATGTGCGCGAAGCGAAGGATAACCGGAAGACGAGAGATGTCACCTGTTTAATCTGCTTAGCAAGGTTGACACTGTGGAAATTGAAAGTGAATTAAATCGTGGAGTGGGGTGATGTATTTTTTGCCCGTTTTTGACTTTGAAAATGATTTAAAAGGATTGCATTCATCTGGAATGAATGATTTTGGCCACTGGCATTTGTTTAGTGTTTTAGTGATGTCAATTATTCTATCCATCGTTGACACGGCCGACGGTCAAGAGTGACAAGAGCCCGTTTTGACAAATCCTCTTAAGTTTGCCAAAAAGCCGATGAAATTTGAGTAAAACGTTGGCAAGCAGCTGTGACAATATCCTGTCAGAAGTACTTTTTTTGTTATAGTGAAGGTGGTTGTTTATTTTTTTGGTTACTTTTTTGAACATTTTTAAAGTGATTGAAGTTCTGGTGTAGTAAATTCATTCTTTGGTTTAGCCGCACTTTTTTTTATTGTAAAATTCTATTGCTTTCAAAATGATAATCAAAATGGCACCATTCGGCCACTTGAAGATGAACTTACTTTTTTACTTATACAATCTCTTGGCTTCGTCACCCTTTTCTGTGGTTTTGGCCACAGGGACTGCCCATGGTCGGCACCGTGGAACGTTTGATAAATATGAATCGTATCAATCGAATACTCAAACTTATTTGAAGTTACTTAGGGCTACTTATAAAGCGGTCGCCATTCGAGGCTGGATGATGCTAGACTTTTTACATTCCTTGGCCGTGACTAAAAGTCCATTATCTGATAAAACGTCGTTGGATATTAAATCTATAGCAAGGATAATTTCTTAATGATTTAATGGTTGCGTAACAATTGAAGGCGTTCATCCTTATAACAAATGAATGAACCAAAAGCTCCCTAAGCAAAGGCTGGCGAAATTCGCATGCAAGCGTTCCATAAATTTTGGGATGAACTAAACTGTTGTCTTGGCAGGGAACAATTCTGCTGACAGATTCTGCATGAAGATTAGTTCACACTTTGCCCCAATGTCCATGATAGAGCAGTTAGTAAGACATGCTTTCGAAGGGTTATAGGAAGGGCTACCCGATTGAAATTATTTTAACGTTATTTTAAATCAAATTAATGCTCAGTGAAAGTCTGCTATAAAAGAAAGGCATTATCAGTTTATCCTCATTACTTAGCTTTTCAGCCAAAGATCACGTTCTGTTTGGCTCGGCTACTGGTACAATATTAATAAGGCATTTTTCCAAGCTAGCTTTATTTAATTCTAAACAGACTTCGCCAACGAGGAGGCAAGGCAATTAATCTACATTGTTATTTTGCTTCATCGTACTTGATACGGTTCGTTAACGGTGGAACAGATCATGAAATTCTGAATTCTTAGAATTCGCGTGCATGGACAGTAAAGTTAGTACACGTGTTTTAAGAACTCGGATTTTAAATTTTCTTTCCTACGAAGGTTTCCAGCTGCTTTAAGTGCTTTGGTAGAGGCAAATTTGTAACTTCTGTAGCATCGTCCCTAGAAGGACGGATGCCTTCTTCACTAATTAAATGTCACAAGTACATCACTCCTGATCATGCGGTGCAGATCACTTTGGATGTTAAGAGCATCATCTGAATGATTCATTAGTATAAAATAAACATTCGAAATATAGGGTGGGCCATCTGTTGGTTTCGTTTTGAATCAAGTGTTATTTTGAAGCTGACTAATCTTATGCACTCGAAAAATCGACAGAATTGGGAGCTTATTTTGGTAAAATAAATCGACTGAAATAATGCACAAACTGCAGCTGGTGTACGCAAGTTAGCGAAGAAAGTTCGCGAGATTCGGATGCTTATTGATAATCCATATGTTTCTGAGTTCGTCCGGGGGGTTTAACGGTCTTAGGCCCAAAGTATGCGCATAGGCCCAGTAATATCAAGGCGCCAAAGAACAGGATATCTTACCATCAAATCAGCGTTGCCAGTTTGGGGGTTATCCCCCCAGATTTAGGGTTTTTTTTTGGTCGACGGGGAGAAATCTGGGGGGAGAAAATATCTGGGGGGAAATCTGGGGTTTTTTCTGATTCTATTTTATTTGTGTTGCATAACTATTACATTCCGGGTTATCTTAACTGAAAAAAAATGTTTGCACACCTGAGAGCACTTCTCCATTTCGAATTTCAATTGAATTTGAATAGGACGACGACGACGACATCATCTCTTTTGCCAAATTGGAATGCTACAGCTCAAATAAAACCAGAAATCACCGAACTGGTAATGCACTTCCAACGTATCGGTGAAGATCTCGATGCTGTCCTTCGAGAGTGGAATTTGATTCCAATGTGCAGTTGGACGAATATCAATTCTTCAGAGAGTTTCTGGAATGAGGTGTATAGCAAAACGGATGCTGCTGGTGTCAAAAAGTTTTACCATATAGAAAGGGCCTTTTCGATCTTTAATATAGTTAAAGATAAATGAAGAAATAGGACGAGCATCAAGATACACTTTGCAAGCCGGATCGGGATGCAACAATTTTATTCTATCCGAACAAATGGTCAAAATGTTTACATCGGAGCAGACATACAAAAGCAGAACTGAAGACGATGACGATTACATTTTGGGATTGTTTTCTGAAATTTAATTCTTGAAATATAGGGTAAGTTTTGTAATCGTAAAAAAAGTGGAACTCGATTTATTGCTACGAATATACTACCAGTATTTAATTAGAAATACTGTACCCAAAACTTAGAAAAAAGTTGGGGTTTTATTTTTAAAAAAACCCTTAATCTGGGGGTTTATCAGCTTTGTCTGGGGGAAATATTTTGAGCGTCTGGCAATGCTGCATCAAATGCACCAGCCTGAGGAGACTTCTGCATAAGATTTCGGCTTGCAAGGTCGTATTGAGCATCCGCATCACTTCTCTGCTTGACTTTAGAGTAGCTCAAAATTCGCGACAATATTACTTGAAGAAAAAAACAGCTTTTCAAAGAAGGGGCCTTAGTACGAGTCAACAAGTTTAATTGCCTTATTCGAGTCTCGGAACTTAGTCATAAACAAGCTATTTGGTGTAATTTTCAAGCTTGTCATAGGGCTGTATCTTCTAAACCGTAATAAAAAATACTAGAAAATCGCGGCATACGTATACTATGACTGCTGCAATAACAGAGTTAAAAAAAAAATTTTAAGTAACAAATAAATGCCCTTTTTAAGCTTAAGTATCTTTAATATATGTAGTGAGTTAAATATTGTACGATGGTCACACTTTTTGGCATTTTTACTGATTTTTTTTTTTTGCCTGAAGATGAGGATTTTGTTTAAATCGATTTATTGCACACTTATTTGGACACTAATTTCTATAACGCTTTGCCCCGACGGAGATGAGATTTGCCGCGATCGAGCATTTTTTGTTGGATGCTTTTAAGATCCATGCTATGCGAACGATTCTGAGATGATTAAGGTACTCAATTAAAATACTGTTCAATCTGAATAAAGCGAAGATCGTTGAAAATTATGAAATATGGTACAGTGTATGCCTTTTTAAAAATATGCCAACAGATGGTTCATCTGAATATTTTTTGCATCCCGTACAAATAGGGTCCTTTCGGATTTAATTAAATAAAAATTCTAAAACATTTTGAAAAACAAGCTTTTATTTAAGAAAAACTGAACTTTAAAAATAAATTTAAGTAGCATTTTAATGTCAAAAGCTTCTTCTTTTTAAAATGTATTTTATTTTTAATTGATTTTTTTACTTCAGGTTATGGTGAATTATATAAGCGTGAAGCGTATTAAAAAGTTCCAACTGATTTAAAGTTGCAGACTTCCCTTTTGCGAAGACGATCCTGGCCGGACCATAAGAATTTCACAAATAGATTTTTATACTGTTACCGGACTTACTGAATCGATTTCTTCTCTCCAAGTCCTATCAATTGATACCCATATTAATGGGGTTGAAAAAAAGGGTAATTCGCCTTCTTGGAGCGGCGGACATATTGAAATTATTACAATAAAAATGCAATTGTCAACAGAAAAAAAGGCGTATGCATAATTTCAGCTGATTCGATAGTAGTCGAGAAATGGGTTACAAATTGAGAAGCGGACAATTTAGATGCATACGAAAAGAAACGTAAAAAAAACTGATTGAAGTTGTTTTATTATTATTATTTAACCGTTTAGCGCATGTAAAGCATATTAAATCACATTTTAACTTTATTAATAACTCAAAGTTGTCTACCATATCTAATTTTACTGATCACTAACGTCATTTTGTTGAAAAAAAAAATTAGAGGAAACCAAAACTTGCCACCTACGGGCTGTCTGCATCCATAGTCCATTCATGTCGCTAAGTGAAATTTAAGTCCTAAGTGCTCTGATTAGTGCTAATAGCTTTGCTAAGAGATCTCACCTACTGTCCACATAATAAAATCAGATGTGACAAACTTAATTAGCACTGTCTCTCAAAAATGAGCATTCGTGAAGTTAGTGAATGTCAACTTTGCGAATATTTTCATTTGACACATGTTTGCTTTTTTTTTTTTGTTGGGGTTTACCACTTTAGTGGAAAATTTTGTCAAATATTTGTTAAATATCGTGTGACGTTAGTCGAAAATATTTTCGTAACCAGTTTAGTCAGTTTAATATGACAAAAGCGGAATTCATTGATGGAAGTACCACGTGCCTGGGAAGGATACATACAAAACATACTTGAAGGATGAATTGGCTTAACAAATCAAAATTTTATTGAGTCCATTAATCTCCGAAGGATCTGAGGCTGAGCTGAAACTGCATTCCAAAATTTTTGGAAAAAAAACGGGGGATGAAAATCATGGACTATAGCCCAGGAAAATCTTGCGACAAAAACACGATTGCTAATCAATGTTTTTTTTGTTTATGTTTCGATTTGAAACTAGGTAAATAGCATTTTGGTAAACGGGTCATTTGAGGTCAATATTTTGAAAAAAAAGGATGAAAATGAATGAAAATTTTGCGAGAAAAAGTTGATTTTTCACTTTATAGTTTTATTATTATGTTTGGATTGTTTATCTATAAAAAAAAAAATGTTTAAAAAGAGTTTAGGGAACATCATAAGTTGTCTCTTCGATAAGTAATTTTGCGAGAAACCCCAAACGTTCAAAAAATTTGTAAAATTGATAAATTATTATAAAAAAAACTTGACTTTTTCTTTTCTATAATTTGACTTTGATTTTTTGGAGACGTCAGATTTATTTTAGATCTCTATGCATGACATCTCGGCTTTTCAAATGCAACCATTTACCCCTATACACATAAGTCAATGATCTTCTTAAGGTTTGCCTGTTTTTTCTCCCACTCTTTATTGACAATTGTTAAGATTTATTTCCCAAATTTATAACATAATTACAAATTTAACAAACACGGTTAAATTTGTATGAATGTACCTTAATATGACATGCAAGCGGTTAAGCAACGTTGACATTATCTCATGCTTGCCACTCTCTAAGGTATAAGTGATTAGTGTTACAATGACGTCTGAATTCATAAAAGCTGATGTTTACAGCTCGTCGCGTGTGCGCATTAGATTGTGTTAATTTAATATCTTATATCGTAATAAATGTTTGCGATTTAATGTCTTTTTTTTTTGCAATGAGAATGCTGCTAATGTTTTTAGGGCTCCGAAGCCAAGGGGTAAAAAGGAACCCTATTACTAAGCCTCCACTACCTGTCCGTCCGTCCGTCCGTCTGTCTATCACAGAGCTGTGTCTCGTAAGCCGCTATACGGAGACACTTGTGATTTTCACAGAAGGTGAACTACTATTGCCACATACAACAATAATAAAAATGATATTAAAGTAAAAAAATGGGAGTCACTACACAAAGAAAGCTTTTCATCAAATCACAAGTCGACTTAGCGCTTAAAGTAGACAATTAGATTCATAGAGCAACTTAAAAACCTTTAAAAGTATGCAATCATTTCGTCCATCTAACACTGTGTAAAACTTCGATTTCAAATATAAAGAAAAAAAAATATTTTGCAAAAAAACATTCGCTGGAAACTTGTAGAACGAATGTCAAAAACGAAGTATCAGGTTGGCAACTAAGTAATTGCGGATTTTTTTTTTAGAAAATAAAAGACAATTTTTGCATGGAACGAAACAGCTTTATCCTATAATGAATTGCCCATTTTGAGCAATGACCTTTTGCTATCTTTCAGGCAGCATCGTAATTCCACGTTCATAAAACTTCTGGTTATTAACAGCAAAAAACTGAACCATTATTATTGAAATTTTTACCATTCAAGGAGTTTTGCAAAGATTGAAATAAAAAGTAATCAGATGGTGCATGGTCAGGACTATAATGTGGATGTGGCAAAAAATCGCAACTAACCTCCAATAAAGTTGTTCAACGTAAACATCTGAATTGATCGTTCGGTTGGGTGGTAAAAGTTCAAAGAAGACAATTTTTTTTTTAGTTAGTTAGTTAAGTTAATTTATTTCTTTAAAATTCATTACAATAATTTCTTAAAAATAGAAAGAAAGATTTCATACATACATTTTTAAGGAAAACAAAAAGAATTATGAGGCATTCTATATTTTTGTATGATTAATAAAAAATAGTATTGAATGCCACTTCAATGGGCGTAATAAAAAAAAGTCAGTTTTTATATTTTGGGTGGGGTGACCCTTAAAAAACAAAACAAATTAAACATTTTACGTAGTTCAAGAATTTGAATAATAACAAATGTATTGATTGTAAAAGCAAGATGGAGTGCATGAATAATGATAAGCTACAAAAGAATAAACTAATTTTAAAGGAAATTAAAATACTTAATAAAACAATTAAACCAGATTGTCAGACAGAATGGATTCGAGATTAGAAAAGTTAATATCCAAGAGCCACTGTTTTACAAGGTGTGTAGGCATTCCGGACACTGATATTGCTCTTATTGGAAGCTTATTAAATAGACAATATGAAGACACTGAATAAAAATTACGATAAGCAGTGGTTCGTGGCAAAGATACTTAATTCAAAAGGTTTCCACGCAAATTATGATTCGAGATTACTCGAAAGTTTCGATTACCAAATTTCATAAAGAAATTCCTTAACACTGTAAAGCAGTACAAATGACGAACTGGCAGGATCTTCAGGTCACAGAACAAAGGAAAACTGGGATGCCTAGCAGGTTTACGGCAAAGTTTTCGAAATTAAAAGAGGTGTTCCCCAAACCAGTTTCTCCATAAATTAAGATCCCAATTAATATCACAAACAAGATTCCTTTGTAATCCCACCAAACTGATAACATAACATTCTTTTGATGAATATCAGCTTTTGATGTTGTTTGAGCTGGTTCAACTGGCCTGCTCCACGATATCTTTTCCGATTGGCATTGTTTTATACAACCCATTTATCATCAACAGTTATCAATCATTTTAAAATAGGATCATTTTCATTACGTTTTCTTTCAGTTCATTAGGAACCCTTATATCGAGTTTTCGTACATAGCAAAGTTGTTTTTAAGCGATTTTCAATGCATGTATGTGATACATGAAGCTTCTCTGCAATCTTACGTGTTGTACTGTGAACGATCCGAATCGATTATTGCTTTGATTTGGTCGTCATCCACTTCAACTGGACGACCAGAGCGCTTTTCATCTTAGAGTGAAAAATCACCAGAACGAAATTTGTTAAACCAATTTTGAGACTGCCGTTCTTTTAAGGGTTCGTCACCATAAACAGCACATAACTTTTTGTAAGCTTGCGATGCGTTTTTTCTTTTCGGGAAATAAAAAAGTTCGTTTTTATTTTCCATTTTTCAACAGACGCCAAAGAAAAACTAGACAACCGATCAACCGATTGACAGCTGAAGTACCAACTATCAGATAACAAAATATATTTGACATGTCGATTACGTCAGCAAACCTAAAAATTCAAATAAAGCCATCTTTGAGTGAAATCACCAATTACTAAATTGCCAACCTGATATATGAATACGTGTTTAATTATTTACAAAACCTTTTTTTAAAAATATTTTATCTTATATATAAAATTATACTATATGCTATACTATATACTATATACTGTATACTCCTCCGAAACGGCTTGACCGATTTTTATCAAATTTTTTATGCATATTTAGTAGGTCTGAGAATCGGCTACTATCTCTTTTTCAAACCCCTGAGTGATAAGGATTGTCCACCCCAAAAATTTTATTTTTATTTTTTGGACAAAATTTTAGTTTTTAATTTGTTTATAATGGCCATAAAAAAATACATCAACCCTAAATTTTCACTATTCTATCACCAACCCCTATTTTTTCATAGTCATTTTAGTAATTTAATCATTTTTCATCATGCTTGATAACTGATCAATTTTCACTTGGTAAGTTATCCCCGCCAGTTGAGCCTAACATTTAGGACAACGTCACTCTACGATGTCGTGAGTTTTGTCAACAATTCAAGGTCAACATGTAGGCAAAGATAGAGGGCGAACGACTACGATACTTACGATATAATCCACTCAAGCTGCGTGCGGAAGAGAACATTCATTCGCGAGACGCTATTGTCAACAACGCCGACGCCGTCGAAATTGGTAACTCTGTCATTCTACCATCATCGTTCGTAATGTTACGACAATGAAGTCTACGAAATTGTA
Source organism: Orthonevra nobilis (assembly GCA_963555765.1). Taxonomy (NCBI): domain Eukaryota; kingdom Metazoa; phylum Arthropoda; class Insecta; order Diptera; family Syrphidae; genus Orthonevra; species Orthonevra nobilis. Next base: position 71,223,129 of record OY743227.1, on the reverse strand, counting down.
GAAATCAAGTTCTACTGTTGTTTTATAGTTCAGTAGAAAGGAAACTACAGAATAAGAAGGCTGTTATCAGTCAAAAATAAATTAGTAAAATTTTCTTTTTAAATTGGATTTATTTTTTTTTAGTCGCAATTCTTCGGTCGAATCCAGGAAAGGAAATCAGCCCAAAGAACCGAAGAACAAATCCATAATTATTCGCTCATCGCTCACAGCGCTCCATGCATCTTTCACTCATATACCACATCCTTACACACTTACAATAAGTTAGTTATTTTTTTAACACTAGAAATTCCCTAGAAATATTTTATATGGCAAATAACGTTTGCCGGGTCAGCTAGTTATATTATAAAAAGAATTTCACGTGATTTTGATGTGTGTTTGAGTTAATAAGATCCGCTTAAGACAAAGAGTTGCAAAAAAAAAAAAAAATATTGTATGCCTTTGCGTACGTTAATAACGCATTTATGGCATACAAGGATATTCAACGTTTACATTTTTTTTTTTCTCAATAATTTTCAATCCTTTCTTTAAAGCAATAATTTTCAGAATCATAGATTCACACATTTCTGCAATTCGTCTGCATCAATTTTAATTCTTTGGATCATTTTAAATCCTTATTTTGTTTACCTTTTTTTCCCATCTGAAAGTTCTTATTTTCATTGGAATAAAAAGCAAACCGATATGGAGCTTTTACTTGGTCTAGCCTACACGTACATATTTATTGGCGATGGTAAAAGAAATCTAAAATCAAAGAAATATAATGTTGCATACTCTTGAGAAGCGCGGAACCCTTCGTCAACTCTCACTTGGCTACTTTTAATACATTTACTGCGCTTCAGCGGCTAATCCGATGCATAAGCCCATACCAACGTGCACGAGTGTCAACGTGATGAATAATATGATGATTTAATTAACAAATTTGATGGATTTTAAAATTATTTTGAACGAAGCGAAATGTTGTCAGCAACAAAGCAAAGTGATATAATTCGTTGGGAACCAACAGAAGTTCATTTGGGGTCAAAATCAAGTTATGTTTTGGAAAAAAAGGCATGGACTTTTTGTATGTTTATACGTTTCCGTAAAATGTTAATATTTATGTAAGGTACCATTTTTTATTTTGTTTTTTCATCAGATGAGAATTTCATGGCGAAGGCAAGAAAAATCGCATCCCAACCAAATGTTCTACTCTTATTCAGCGTATTACTGACTACCGTAAAATCTGTGAGTCGGTTGGCTGTACCTTCTGACCACTCCGCCAAAGATGTTTTGTTTAACTTTTGATGGGAAAAATAAAAAATCTAACGCATGAGAAAATGTGGCTCCATATAAAATGTATCTGGACACAGAATGAGGTGCTGTATTACAACGCATCAAAAATTTAACGAATGCAATTTGTATAAATATTTCACGAGTATCTTTTTTATTAATGCTTTAAGTGAAAACCGGCCACAACTGCCTTTGTTTTTCGCAATGAAACGCTGGGTGATGTGTAAATTAGTTGATCCATTTAAATAGACTTAAGGATGAGATTAAACGAATGAATGTCGAGCTCGGTCCGGAGATATCGAATTAAGTGGTGTCGTCGTCGTCGATGGCTTAATCAGCTCACACATGGTTAGTCACCCAGTCGTCCATTCAGCGATCTATGGTCAAGTGATGAGTGACTTTTTCTATAGAATTGAATTTATGTTCATTGCCTGTGTGGAAGGGGTTTGCTTTTTATATTAGGAGCAGTATTTTCTTCAAGTGATGGTAGGGCTTCAATTGTTTTAGGCATTTCGTTTGAACTTCCTGGTTGGCTACTTAGAGGTTCGCTTCCCATGACCGTGATGAGTCAGGCAGTACATCAATAGACTTGTCATAGATTTTCAGTTAGTATCATTAATTTTGGCACTAATTATGAGTTATTCTTTTATGGGAGAGGTGATTGATGTTGATACGTAGAATGTGTTCAGAAATCATTGCTGCTGTTCTTTCGTCTCCGATGAGATTGTTGTACTCGACTTCACGCAAGATTTTTGGCCTTAAACCTTACAAACCTTACTGACACCACAGCTTCGATTTGTCAATGGGTAGGCCTTAGAACTGATGAAGGAAGATCTGCTTCCTTATGAAGAAATTATCTCATTTCTGGTTGTTAATGAGCAAAACCGTCACATTTGGTCCGATGCACTGTTGGATAAGATTTATAGTCCGGTGGAATTTTTTTCCAACGAAGACCAATTCGAATTAACTTTTTCTGCCCAAAATCAGCTGAATCTAGTTGACATGTGGTTCTAGCAAGACATTATCGAAAGTGTTCGAATCGATGGACCAATTTCGAAATGAGTTCGGTGAGCAGGATCTAGCTGGACGGTATGAAAAAAAAAATGATTTCTGATCATTTGTTTAGCTTTTCAATACATCAGGAAGCTGTAATTCATGTTTTTGTTTTTTTTTTAGCACTGATTAGGAAATATTAAGCGTCAAAATCATGGGTCGAATTATGCCATCCGTGCACGGATGGGTAATCGTACCAACAAAAATTACGTGACTCGTCATACGAACGAACGTATTCGGATTATGTCTCACGAATGATCACGGAACGTAATTTTCATGAGAACAAAAAACATGTACTAGATTTTGTACAGCAAACGTAATAGTTTAAATGTCAAACACTTTTAATCTGTCAACAAATATGCCATTTATTTGAATTAAAAATTTGTGCAAAATGAGTTCTTTTCCCGAGTTGCTTTTATTTTTAAGTTCTTCTGACTCAGAAGATAGTGATTTTAAAGGAAATGTTATTCGAAGGCAGTTAAGGGATATAAGTAACCCTTTAGAACTTCCAAACAAAGCGTAAGAATAGCGTGAAACAGAATTTTCGATGTTAATATATTGCATGTGAATTTTCTCTTCAGTTTTAGTAAACGTTATCATTTCAATAAAGCAGCTTTTAAATTTATATTAAAAAAAGTGAATTGTGATTCGCATTTCCTAAGTCCTTAAGCACTTTAGAGTCACCCCCGGCACTTTCACTGGTATGCGCTTCGTTAGATGTTTGGGAATTGCCGAACGTTTTAACGTTGGAGAGACCTTCAACTGCTGCCTCTAACCTAGTTGCTATGACTATTTGCTCATCAAGTTGTGTGAGCAGCTTTTCTTCGTAGGGGCCACCACCTGTTTTGGCCTTTGAATGTTTGTTTAAAGCAAGCTTCTTTTTAATTTGGAATTTTTGGTCCGCGAAAACCTGCCGAATAAACAAGCTCAATTCGACACGAAAAATTGAAAAAAAGTTACTAGAACTCACTTTTTTCCAAGCCTTTAGATCCTTTATTGGTGGACTAACAGCGTTTAACTTTTTATTTAAAGTTTCCCATAACTTTATAGAGGTGGCCTTATCTTGGGCTGTATTTGGCAGCAGATTTTTTGCCAAACAAATTGGAATGTCCTTCCATGAACTCAGCCATTATTTTTTTTTTGTGAAAAGTTTATTTTCTTGCAGTTCGTCCTAAAAATATTTAAATGATGTGTTTTTGTTATTTAAGTTACTAATAAAATAAATACCAATGATTTTACTAACATTTTTTGCTCCTTTTCACTTATTTACACAAAATACGCAAGGACTCAGTCGTTCGTATACTCGTTCGATCAACTTATTACGTTCAATTACACGAAAACGTGTAAAGTAGTGCCAAATTACGCGAACGAGTATACGTTCACGTATGCCGTAGTACCAAAACCACAGTTTACGAATTCGTGCAACTCGTTCACGGATGTGGTGATCCGACCCCAATTGTTGTCAACAGGTGCATTCACATAACAGAGAAAAGTGTTATTTTTGTATAACTTTGGGTTATGATTAAAAAGGCTGCGGTGATTTAATTGTTTCAATTTTTTTTTATTATTATTTAACTATATTTAGAGGTAAGAAAATATTAATTTTTATTTAATTATTTCCATTGGAAGTATTTTTAAAAAAAAAACTTTTGTGAGAGGGTCAAAAAGTGGCAAATTATTCCGCATAATTCCGCCGCAAGATTACATTTTAATTAATCTGTCTTATGTTCACTTTGAGGTAAATAAAAAACATTCTGCGCGTTTTTGCGACCGCCATACATTTTTTTTTTTCACTTTTCCAGTATGACCTCCATCATAACTCGTAAGGAAATTTTTGAAGCATGGGAAAAAGCTCCCAAAATACATCGAAAAGACGTCGTATTTGCTTTAAAAATGGAAAGATATGGTCTTGAAGACATATCAGATGCAGTCAAAGCTAGGCTTAAGGCAAATGTAAGTAATATTTGCTTCAAGCTTAGCGAAAAATGGGTAAAAAGTGGAAGGCATCGCAACCGTTTTTTGACATCAAATGCAGTTTGGCTTGATGAACCTTATGTTTTGCCTGAAAGCGTACAACCTCAAAATCTTGAGAAAGCTGGAAGAAAACCATCAGAAGAAAACTTCAATGCCTGTAGCGAAAAATCAAAAAAAAAAAAGGAAGGTTCAAAGTCTCTAAGATTCAACTGACCATCAAGAAATAGTTAAGGCTAGTGAGATAGTTTTTAGAAAAATGGGAAAGCGAGATTTGGCCAGGATTTTGAAAGATTTGTCGGAAGCTTCGTCCAGTAAGGGTACGGAATTAAGAAAAAAAACAGGTGATACTGCTAGACGGTTCTTTCGAGCAGCTGAAATCAGCTCAGAAATCACAGGTGTTGTAAGAGAATTGATTGAAAGATTTCACATTATTTTAGAAGCTTTAGGAAGTGGCTTTCTAATAAACAAAGATGCTTTTTAATCTTTCATTATTGCAACAAGAAATTTATATTTAAATCAATACCCTTGGTATATAATGCGCGTTAGCGTCCATAAAATCCTTTTTCATGGAAAAGATATTGTAAGGTCTTGCATTCTTCCTATAGGGCAGCTCACAGAAGACGTTTTTATTTATTTATTTATTTGATGCCCGGGGTATACCCCGGATTTTACTTAATACAAGCAATACTTAAATTCCAACTTATAACTAGGGATTTGGTGGATGAGAGAGGTGAGACGAGAGGATATTTTTAAGGGTGGATCTGTTTAGGTGGAAATTAAAGATGTCCTGCATGGCATTGGATAAGAGCTGGTGAATGAAAAGAATGTCGGCAATGTCACGGCGTTGCTCCAGGGACTGGAGATTGATGAGTTGCAAACGATGTGTATAAGGCGGTAGATTAAAGCTGTTTGTCCAGTGGAGACCACGCAGTGTGAAGCGAAGAAAACGGCGCTGAACAGCCTCGATTCGCCGGATGTGGGTTACATAGTAAGGGGACCAGACTTGGGAAGCATATTCTAGTAATGGTCTAACAAAAGTGATGTAAAGGGCTTTGGTGACATAGGGGTTTGAGAATTCTTTGGACCATCGCTTAACGTAGCCAAGGGCGGAGTTAGCTCTACTAATGATTGAGTCCATGTGTGTGCGAAAATTTAGTTCTTTATCGCAGATAATACCCAAATCGCGGAGTGGAAGACGCTTACGTGTGTATGTTATGGCTTGGCATTTGCTGATGTTGAGATCTAGAAAGTTTTTTTGGCACCAAATGGAAAATTTGCTCAGATCATCTTGAAGAAGGAGGTGGTCGGTGGCAGACGAAATGGGCGAATATAATTTTATGTCGTCGGCATATATGGATATGTACGAGTTGCGGATAATAAGATCGACATCATTTATAGTTAGGATGAAAATAATAGGACCAACGTGGCTCCCTTGAGCGACACCTGAGGTGGCCATAAATGGATTAGATTTGGAGGATCTGAAAATAACAACGTATTGACGGCTTTCAAGGTAAAACTTAATCCATTCAATAAAAGTAACTGGGAAACCAAGAGCATTGAGCTTGAGCAGAATTATCTTGTGCGATATTTTGTCGAAGGCTTTACTGAAGTCGATGGCGATAACATCAACTTCTTTGCCATCCTCCAAGGCACATAGAGTTCGAGAGACAAATTCTACTAGGTTGGTGGTTGTCGATCTTCCTCTGAGAAATCCGTTTTGGTCAGGGGATATGTGGAAAGTAGGGGACTGAGTGAATGAAGCATTCCATGATTTCGTTATAGAAAGTAGTAAGAGCTTCGTCGATAGACATATGATGTTTGGGGTTGTTAAGAAAGCTGAAGTTGACGTCTCTAAGGAGGCTGTTCAGTTTGTCGAAATCTGTCTAACGGAAGTCAAAATCGTACAGATATTCGTGATCGTTAGTATTAATTCTGTTCTCGTAAGAAAGAATCGAGTGTGGACAAGAGATGAGTTGACTTAGATGTTGCGCAGTTGAAGGGATCAGAGGAGAAAATAAGGTCGAGTTGTCTATTAAGATTATTAGTTACACTACTGATTTGGAAAAGACCAGCTTTCGAGACAGAGTCAGTAAACAGGATCTCCTTCTCTGATGTTGCATTAGATGCGTTGAAGTGAGTGTCATCATCGGATTTGTTCCATTGAAGATGTGGTAGATTGAAGTCTCCCATTACTTTCTCCAAGAAGCTAGAAATAAGGAGAGTGATTTACTAGAAAAACGTCTAGAATAGACTCAAATACAGATCTTTTTAATCGTCTCTTAACTTCATATGATCCATATATTGCAAGTTTACGTCACAATCCTATTCGAGTTCGAGGTGTAATAACAAAAGACGTTCTTTCACTACTATACTGTTGATACTCTTAAGCAAGAAGAATCTTTAAACGACGGGTATGAAAGTGAATGACTTATAGTCTTAACGTTTATTTCTGTATTATTATCTGTGTTATTAATGTTATAAAGTCAAAAAAAGTAAATAAAAACAATTGTTATCAATTATTTAATGGAGTCTCTACTGAAACCAAAAAATGATGAACTTCGACTTTCTTTCTAAGCTCAGGATGATGTTTTTAAGAAACCTATTTTCTGTCTCAAAAATGTTTTTTTTTTCAGTAAGTGAGACTTTTAATTTTTGGGCTGTTTTTTATAAAAAAAAATAGTTTTTTTTTTAAAGAAAAAACTGATTGTTTTTAATCGTTAATGTATTTGAATTAATTTTGTAGAAAAAATTTACCATAAAGTGAACCCAACGCGAGTAATTAATTTTGTACAGCTAGATTTGTGATTCAAAACACTGTGCGGCGGTCTCATCAACTAAAATGTAAGCTTTCACCTGCTTTAGCAATTAATATACAAAGGTTCAAAAATCACTCTTTAAATATTATTTAAGAACATACGGACATTTTTCTTTGCCGGGTCTCTGATAATATTATTAAATCAGGCTAATGTAAAAGCCTCGAAATATTTTTAAATTTCTTACAAAAACCATCAAAATTGTAAAATAAAAAAATTAATATGTCACTTACCATTTTGAAGTGAAGCATCTTGATCCAGCAACCTTCGATTCGCTTCATACTCGTCGTCTGTGAATGTTCCAATTTTCTTCCAATTCTTGTTGAATGGGAAATATTCAAAAAGTTCCCCCTTATCGGCACCAACACCGTTCATTTCACTTTTCTTTGCCATTTTATTATTCCAGTTTAGACTTTTATCGAAAAGCTATAATATTTTTTTACAATCAAACTCAACCGAATTTTTTGCACCATTCAACAAAACATTAATCAAGCTTTATGACAATAATAAAATCAAATAAACAAAAAAATCACCAAGTTACAAATTAAAAAAAATCATTTTATCAGCTCCACAAATGAGGGTGTTTTATCAGGAATGCGAATTTTGACCGCGAAAGCGCCACAAATAATTTTTTTTTGGTTTTGATCCATTAAAATCCACGGCGGATTTACAATGAAATGATAGTCATTTCCTGTACAGTATTTGTTAATCAATTTTTTTAAATTCGATAACAATGAAAAAGTGACACAACGTCTTTTTGAGATCGTTTTTGATCGATTTTTTTTTACACCTGACGCGTGCAGAGGCTTCAAGCCGACTGTCCCTTTTTTTTGGAATCACACTTATGATGGTTAATGATGATGGGAATTAAAAGATCTAGATACCAAGAAACAATAAAAAAAACCATAAATATTGAATTAAATCAGAAAAAGGTGGGGATTTTCTGCTATAAAAAACGCCAGTCGCACTTTTGGAATTCAAATTCCGAAATGCAAACAAAGTACTTAAAACAAAATTCAAGGTGTGAAAGAATTGATGTCCTTGTTTTGAGGGTTATTTGGCAATGCACATTTTGCCAATGCACATTCCAAACATGAAGACGAACAATGTCTGCAAATTGGCAAAATTAATTGACATTAAGAGTTAATTATGCAAACAAGCGTCTAGGTTAATGACTTCTCAAATTATGTGTAATTGGGGTCTTTTGTGCCAGCAAACAATAGACTAAGAGAAGCTTCAAATCTTATGTCGTATAAGAACAGGTTTTTTTCTTTCTGTGTCTTTTTTAAAAATAACTTAATTGAAGTGGACGTTCTCATAACCATTATGCCAAATGTATGAGGTAAAAATGAGATAAACCGATAGAAAAGCAGAGCCCTTGAAATCGCAACTAATGACACACTTGTTGTTATGATCCGGACACGTGCGGATATAATCAAATCTGTTCCGGGAGATAATGACTGCAGATTGGAAGTTTGCGTGTTTGCAGCTAAGAGTCAAAAGAGTTAACCTTCTTTAGAAGCGCCCTTTTCTTTTTTAAATTCCAGAAACGAAAGCCGTTTTTTGAGTGTCAAAGCAAAGATATTAATTTCGGAACGAAACAAGTTAAGAATATGGAATTATTTTTTGGCAACTTATCGATGGTTTTAAATTAAGAGACGCTTCCGATTGGAACCAGGTGCAACGACACAACATCTTCAGCAAGCTACATCCATCTTGGAAATGCCACTCAGGATGTAGAGATTTTATCGTCTTGACTTTAAAATAGCCATTTGGAGATACTCCAACTTTTAAAATTTGAGAACTCGAATCGAGCCGAGTTTCCTTCCACTGAGTCATATTTTGAGCCTTCTGAACAAGCATTTGAAGAAGAAGTCAGAGGCTTTGGTCATGGACGAGGTAATGGGGCTATCTTTCCTTCAATTACGCATTGAAATGGCCCAATAAACTAGCAAGGGAGCTCACGGTGATCACTTTTTCCCTTCTCAAAGTAATCGATAAAAATCAAACCTTACCATGATCTTAGCCTTCTTTGGAGCAAGGTCGTTAAGTGCAAACTTTTGTTTGCTCTGACGTTTACTCCTCAGTGACTAGTTGTGGACCCATGATTTACTTTGGGTAGTCTTTCTTAACGAGTGAAAATAAACAGACTTTTCTGCATTTTGTGTAAACCTCTGCGATGTTTTTGGAGCGTCCCGAACATCTCTAGTCCAAAAACAGGCGTTCGACCCCGAAGAAATTCGCTAAGCCAAGATTTCACGGTCGTCATCGAATCCAATCAATCATAGACCATTACCGAGCACCATTTTTTAAAACCGCAACCGAATTATAAATATTTCCAAAATACACTGCATCCCTCTCAAATGCTCGGAAACAAGAAAACTTGATGATGGACGCCAAGTCAATTGATGGCAGACACTTTCGATCCACCATCGCTTTAAAACAGGGGCTTCCAGTAAGAACTCTGATACTAAATTTGCACCAGGGTAAATTTGATAAGTGCCCTTCTGTCCGAAGAACTCGGCCGTGCAAGGACTTTGACTGTATGACTGTGACCGAGTTCAATCAGTTCAATCGCTCTTTAAAAGCTGTTTTTGAAGTTCTCGAAAAGAGACGAGAAGTGTTGGACACATGAAAAAGCTTAAACCAGAAAGGAAGGATATCTCATCAAAAGAATATACGGAATACCATCTACCATCTAGATCCTTCTAGTACTCTTTCTACAGAAGGCTTTTGTAGTATTGCGCAAAAAGGGCGTCCCAAAGGATGTGTCAAAACATGTTCTAGATACCGTGCAATTTTGCAAATAATTCTGAAAATCTTAAAGGTTTCCGGATGGATGAGAAAAAGTCACGCAATCTTCTAGATGTAAAAAGAATTGAAAAGTGGAAGTCATCCTTCTAACTTTATTGCATAATCCGTTAACAGTGGATTAAGTGTTCAACTGGTAAGCTTATCTAAGCACAAAACATGAATTTAACTACGAAAACATTCAAACTAAGGCTGCAGATTTTGTTTTTATCGATTCTCGTTCAAATGGGATCCACAATTTTAAGACAACACTTTTCGTTGGTTTAGTGAATTTTTATTTGACTTATTTTTACGATCCGACTTGAATTGAGTTAGTAATGAAGTTTTCTACGCACTCACAAGACACGTTTTATTTTTAACCGATGTCACCTCAACGATGCAACATTAAAAAAACAAAAAATAAACAGCAAACACATCCAAATCGAAGGACCTGTGGAAACTCGCGCTCGATTTGCATTTAAAAAATCCTTTCACTTGTATGTGGCGCGCATACCTCATTCAAGTGACCTTGTCGGACATGCCGTTCCCGCACAAAGTGCTTGTCGAAAAAAAGAGCCGCGGCGAAAAATTTCCGCCAAAGAACGTATTCTATTCGACGTAATCAAATTTGGGCACCGGAAACTCAGTTAAGCTGTGTAAATTGTCCAGGGTACGGACACCCTTCGAATTCAAACGCCACACCACCGTAAATATGTTTATCCCGAGGATAGTAAAACCGAACGAGCAACCGTTCTATGATCACACAATCGCGACACTGGTACGCTGGTGACGGTTGTCAGCTCGCCGGAGCTCCCGTGAAGGCACATTGATTAGCGCGACTAATAGTTTCGCTAGCGGCCAGCGAGTAGTACATCAGAAGCTGGCGGCGCAAAACAAAAAGAGGCTTGGCCCACCAACGGCAACGATACGAACATAAATCGTTGCGTCGTTGACGCTTACTTCATGGCTCTGCCGCTGGTGTTGGGTCGTGCTCGTGAGTCGCCATCATGGCATATCGTTGAGCTCCTGTCTTGGGAATTTATTTTCTCGTGTTTCTTTTTTTCTTTTTGTCTTTGAAATCAAAATTCTTTCGAGTGTGATTTTGGTGGTGATGGCTTGGTTTGAGAGGGTGCATGAGGCGCATAGTACAGGGTTTGCTTGCTGCATGGTGGAAACACGAAGTGCTCCCCCGCTAAATTGAAGTTGACACTAACTTGTGTGTGCGGTGTGAATGAATGAGCTCTAAGCATGGTCGAGGGCAAGAGTTGAGTTGTTGCTGCTAATATTATTATTATTATTATTATTATTGTGACCATGTCCTCTCTACGGTAATCAGATTATTTTGAATGTTATTTTATTTTATTCGAATATTCAAATTGAAATGGGGCAGGGAGATGTGCCTTTTTTGCGAAAGGCATTTATTTATTGTATTTGTTGATTTTTTTTTTTGCATTTTATCGCTAATTAATAATCTTGTGGGCGTTCATTTGATACATTAGGTGAATTAATTGCTTCCATTAATTTTTTTATCAAAAAGTAAATCATAAAGTCATAAAAGATGCGAAAAAAACAACTTGAAATTCACGTGTGTGACCTTTTAAGCTTTAGATTTATAGTATATGGATATGTGAAGAAAGTTATGAATACCGATCTTAAATACCCTGAGTATGAATTCCTTTTGAAAAATTCCAAAAATTTCATTTTAAAGCAAGTCTTTTTTTTTAATGACTTCAAAAAAAAAAAAAAGCAGAGATCTCGAATATATAACAAGCCTCCCAAGTCTTGTTTATGCAGAAGATTTATAATTTGTTTTGCACCTGTTTTACCAGCTTTGGAATATAATCTGGTATTTAACAAGTATAGCGATCATGATATTCATTTGCGTCATTCTATGGCCCCATCATTTATGGACAAATATTCACTTTCAACTTTCAGGGGGATTATTATCTTGCGATTGAATAATCACTTTTTTTTTTACTTTAAAATTTCATTTCCCTAATTTTTACGCCTTTGAGGTTTTTTCTTCTAAGTCCATCCCAGAAAGAAAGGTGGATACTACTTGTTTGGCTTTTGACCCAGCAAATTCGAAAAGACCAACGAATTTCAAGATGCTTCTCACCCATCAATTCATCAATGTCAAAGTCGCATTTGGCAAAACGCTGATTCACAGAAGAAGAAGTACGATCCTCCTTTAATAATGTTTGGAAACTGATTTCGTAAGTGTTTCTTAAGGGAGACCTTATCCTTGGAGTGCCATATTTCAGGTGTTTACATTTTATTTTTCCTTAAAAGAAACGAGTAAAATATTTTGAGTGTGTTTTTTTCTTGCTTTTGCTCATGACATACAGAACCTTTTCGAAAGAAAGCCAAAATGGCGGCCATTGCAGCTCCGCGAAAACAAGTCCTCGAATCGCGGGAGGTAAATGGCTGACATCGCTGCCCTCTCTTTGTTGATCTGAAACACAAATTCAAAGCATATTATCAATCAACGCTTCTTTGGTCATGGAATGACGGAGGGGTTTTTCGTTAAGTAGAAATTTTGGAACATGGCGGCAATTAAAAAAAAAGATAAATAATAAATGCAAAAATGTATCGAAAAAACGATCCGTCATTCCGTGAAGACATATTTTCTGAGTATGCTCTTAAAATTTCATCTCGGTATGTTAATTAACGCGGTCAGGAGGATCTGAACCATTTTAAAAAACGTGTTTTCGAGAAAAACGCGTTAAAAGTTTTCTTATGTGTTTATAATTACCGCTAGTGTCTGGTCCGTAGAAGCATCACCTCTTCTTATTGCTGCGCGTGTTGAGCTGCTAATATCTCTCGCTGCTCAATCCGGGCCTTTTTTGCTGCGTCGGTCACCTGCCTCTCCGGGCGTTCGAACCTTGCTTTATCCCGTGAATAGTCAGAACGCGCTGACGGGGTCGATTAAAAACGCGTTTATGATTTCGTTAACGTTCGAAATCCGTGAAACGCTTCGACAGATTTATTTCTACTAATATGTAGATTAAGAATCCGTAATAAAAAATATATTGATTTTTTGAAAATTTCAAGAACAAAGGCTCCCTTAAGGCACCTGCTCGGATAAAGGCCTATGAAAAAAAAAAAACTGACCAATGTGCCCTTACCTCCCGAACCAGTGGTAACTCAAATATTTCTAGATAATCAAAGGTTTGCAAAATGATTTCATTAGTGCAGAGGCTATGATAGTTCTTCAGTATAAGGAGGCATTTAACGAGTATTCAAAAGCTTAAGACTCAAGGCTTGATTGTGACTGGGTCAGTTCAGTTAATGAATAAAATCCGTCGAATTAACTCCGTATTACCAGATATGTTCCCATTATTTAAACTTAAGGGGGAATTCTCATGTGAACGCATACTCTTTTTCATAGAACAATTAAATTCAATAATTTTTTATTTACATACATGTTTTTATTTGTATCTTGAAATGTATAAAAAAAACAGGTCACTGGTCATGGTAAAAGCGGCTGTTCATTTGGTCTGAAGTGAAAAAATCGAATGGAAGAAGGTCTTTCGCTATCGTCCCTTTCAAAATAAATCTATTTCATTTAAAAAACGTAACAAAATTACGGACTGTGGAAAAAAAATTACGAAAATTTAGTTTTTTTTTTTGTTAAAAATCGCTTTAAAAATACATGAAAATATTTTTGAAACTAAGCAATTTTGGTATGGACGATAACTATTAATGAGTAGAAGAACGTATGTAATAATTTCAAAACAATCGGTTAAATAGTTTCTTTTTTAGGAAAGTTTTAGTTTTAGAAAATTATGTTTCGAGAAAATTGCGTTTAAAGAAAAATTTAAAAAAATGTTGAGCAAGAAACCCAAGCTGTGAACCTTTGTGGCAAACTGATAGTTTTTTTAATGGGACGGGTGAGGTTTTGCCAGCAACAATAAGTGCTAACACAGGACCCAAATTTGAATACTCCTCAGTTACTTCAGGGAATATGGAACGGTCTTCTCCCACTTTTGAAATATTTTGAGTGATCGACGTCTGGAAATGTTAACGTCTACAAGAGTATAAATTGTTAAATAATTGTCAATTAACTGTGGACTAACAACTTACTTGGTGATGCGACTGTAATAAATACAGGCTTCCATTTACTCTTATTTAATGTTGCATGTTTGCAACTTTTTATGCGTTTTTTAAGCATTTTGATTTACTTATACTCCAGCCTTTAGATACTACTTTTTAAGTTATTCAGAGTAATTTTTTTTCTTGCGAGTTTTAAATACTTAAATTTTATTATTATTATTAATTCTTTATTAATAAGTAACTAAATTACCTTAGTAATATAAAGGAAAAGCACTAGCTAAGTCTCATTTCAAAAAATCTTTTTTCAATTCCCATCTACAAGCTCTCGAAATCGGTCCGATTTTCGTTACTCAAAATTTGCACATATCTCCGTGTTTCGAGGTCGCAGAAGTGTGTGTGTGCGTGCGTGTGAATTTTTTCATCTCGCATAACTTGAGAGCAAATCAAGCTATCGAGCGCATTTCGTTTCATTCGAAGCAAATTTGCAAAATGAACTCCTGAAATGGTTTTGCTTTTATTTGATTGGGTCGTTTAAATGGTCGATGTTGGACACTTTTTAACAAACGTGTCTGTAAAGTTCCTCCTAAAATATTATTGAGTTGAGGCAATTTCATATATCGAGGTGCCACTTTCTCGATGTCATAATCCACGTCGTCTACAATTGTAGAGCCACCAGCTTTTTTGTTCAAAAACTTCGAATTCCGAAAGCATGGTAAGCAAGATCACAGTGTTCGAAGATTACTTTTTTTTTCTTTCTGTTGTGGTTTTTTTATCATGAACCAAATAGTCATTGCAGAAAAAGACACAATGATAAACAATCTATCGAAATCAGCCTGGAAAGAACTTTCGAAATCTGTAAACAAATCCGGGCTGAATGTGATCCTCTCGAAGCCAGAAGCGCGACGATTTATGACAATTTTCTTATCTTTTGCTGAACCCTTCCTCAGCTCGAAAGGACGAGGTGGGAGGAACCTCTCGATTGAAACTATGTTATTTGGAGTCATTTTGTTGTATTAAATTCATTTTCCACTACATAATGCACAATTAAAAAAATGCTTTGTTTTTCAGACGAAAATATTTGAAAAAGAAGCATACATGTCATCTTGTCTGTTTCATGATAACCATTCTGGCAGATAGTGGTAGATAAGATCGGAATGCCATACAGGAATATCTTAGCGAAATAAAGATGGTGAGACAAGGGCGACCTTAGAAGCAGGCAACTCTCATTAGCATTCAATTTCAAATTCAATAAAATATTTAGTCAGATAAAATATAATATTTAAATTTAGTCCTTGGTAAATAGAGACGCGAATGCTCACTGTAGAAGTGACTCAGCTTTCGTAAACCAGTAGAGTTAGACAAATTAAGACCATGATTTTTTTAAATAATTAATTTTGTGTCTTTGTACAAGCAATAAGAATTAAATTCTTAGTGTACACCCACTTTTTGAAAATAATTGAACAGAACAATTGATGACAAATGGACTATGCAAACGCATTCACAGCTCGTGCCACATTATAAAGGATGTATTTCCGGGTGGTTTAATGTCTCGTTTAGGAAGGCAAGATCGCCCGATTAGAATTTTGAGGTGGCATACTTATTTTATTTGTCTACCTACGATGATTCTTTACCAATAATTTACGTTCAATACCCAAAGGGTGCGAACGGAACCCTATTTCTCTGAGCAAAATTTTATAAAGATCAAAATCCAAAAGGTTCCCATACCATACAAAAAACGTATTTTTACTCAAATCAACTTAACTCAATTTAAGCCAAGAAGAAGGCTGTGAGAAATTTAAAGTTGAAAAAAAAATTTTTGTGTTGCATCTTTTACGGTGGTACGGAACCCTTCATTGCGCGAGTCGAACTCGCACTTCGTCGGTTATTTATTTCACGGTGTAATCGCTTCTTTGAAACAGCTTATAGTATTAACACTTTTATTTATTCTCCGCGTAGTAGAGGTTGAAACTATTTTGTTACGAAACTCAGTCAATCCAGTATCTTGGAGTTCGGCAAACGGACTTCGCTTTATTCGATAGCTTCAAATGCAATAATAGTTTACAAGGAGCTAGCAAATCAACAATGCAGTCCATTAGGAGCCAAGATTGTTTACAAATGTGTTATCATTTGAACCTCTATTTGTCACATTTTGCTACGCTCAATTAGTTTCTAGTAAACAGAAATAAATCGCAAGTCAAATGTCAAGCGAAATCGATTCGATTCGTCCATCAAACATTGAATCGCAGCGTAAAGTGGCGTAATTAGATTTTTTAAATAAACCAACTTAATGTTACGCTTATCACAGGAGTAATTTAAAATAAATTTGTATTTGTTTTTGTTTTTATTTTTTTAAGGGGAATGTATTTGTTTCGCTAAAACTTTGTGCAAAATGTACAAACTGTATAGGTGATGAATGTCCTGTTTAGATAACACATTCCTTCATTTAAGTAGCCATTACCGGGTATTATTAGCTTGGTTCATCCCAAAGGGTTCTTAAGCCCCACCAACAGGTTTCTTACTGTCCGCAGTCCTTCTAGTAGATTAATATCAAAAAATATTATAAAACAAAATTCCCTTGCTTGTCTGTTTGAACGCGATAAATTCAAAAACTACCAAATGGATTTCCATACAGTTTTCACCAATGGACAGAGTGATTTATGAGGAAGGTTATGTAAAATTGGAAACATTTTCGAAATCGATTTTCAATTCATTTTTAACGGAGTTCATTTGCGGCACTTTGATGAGATCGATTAGATTAGATTGATTAGGTTGGTTCGAAATCACAAATTAAAAAGTTCCAATAAAGTTTTCGCAGCCAAAACTCAAAGTCAAGATGTGTACTATTGTAAATTATTTTATCAGACTTTCATAAACCATTCCTTCGTTCACTGCTTTTATGAAAAGCTCTTTTTTGAACGCAATGCGATTTCACTTTTAAAAATATTAACTTGCCATGAAGGTCATCTTAAACTAATCAGGTCAGTGTAATTTTACTTCTCAAGTTAGTCTCGGTGGCTTCGTTTTCTATAGAGCCGTGCTGATCGTAAGTTGTGAAATGTTAGCAAGCGCGCTCCAGACTGCCAAAAATTATGACTTCAAAAGAGATCGAAGACAGTTTGGCTTTAGGCATTTATTTGTAACTTTTCCAATTTTCAAGACATTTCGAAAGCATTTTTGAAAAACTTTGGAAATTTTGGAACTACTGCCAGAAAACTATAACAGTGCTTCAAAACAATTAGACCACAGACCGTCAATCGTGTCCGAACTATGATTTTCGGTCCAAATTAATCATGAACGACAGGGTCCATTTCCATCCAACCGCATGAACACTTCACGTGTCGGTCACGAGTTGCTATTAATCCCACTTGACGTGGTCTTTTTGTTGTGCCATTTAAGCCGAAGGAGTCATCGTGCCTCATCGCACACGTCTCGTGCATCAGTGAGCAGTGACGCCTTATATCTACTAGTGTACCCAATAAAGTCGGTCGAAATTCCTTCTTGCTCATTTCAGTCGTTGTTAACTTTTAAACGTTCAGAAGGCTTAATTAAGAACCATTATAACCCGATAGAAATTTTTTGAAGACTTAGTAAAAGATAGCAAATGAATATACAACCTTGAGAGCGATAAGTATATATTTACAAATAAACGAAACAGCAAAAACTGTTCCATGCGTCCCACCAGTGAATGGTCCGCCTTAGACTTGATGTGCGGCAACACGCTTTGATGCATTGTAATACACGACAACAACAAAAATCCGTTGTATCTCACTCTGTCAATGGAAACGATTGTTGTGGACGAATCCATTAGGAAAATGATAACAACATTTAAATATATTTGAATACCTCGAGCCTTTCACTGAGAAGCGTCCCGTCCTCTATACTAAATTTTTTGTTGGGGCATCCCCCATTTTTGCGTACGCTTCCCGTATTCAAATCGGCCTTCGATTGTAGATTTATTTTTCTTCAGACACACAAAAGGAATTTCCAACAATCAGGATACGGATGTCCTAAATCCTAGTTCATGATTTGAAAATGCAAAAGGTACGAGTACTATCCAATTTATTTTATGACGCTTTTTTGGATCATTCTGTCTGCGACTTTCAATTCCTTTCCATTCAGTCTTGTTGAGTAATAATACAAATGGGGTTGGGAAGTGTCCTCTCCGATATGAATGAAGCTTGCGAGTAGAATGGATTCTGTAATGCGATGTTATTGTGATGGAGAATGCAGACGTTGGAGAAAAGAACGTAACGTAAGTAAATAAATTATAAAGATTTACGATAAATAGTGTAGACAGTAAAATTCACTTAGCTCTTATTTGTTAACATCTCTGTGCTTAATTTTATTGTGTATTTTTGCAGATCATGCGAAATATATAATTTAAGGGACCTAGTCGCATAAGGGACAATGGTTTTGAAGCAGCGTCCGATCAGTAAGAAGTAAATGTCGCCGAGTTTCCTGGCATTAATGCTACAGATTTGACTACCCTCCAAATGAGGTCGAATCGATGCTCAGGACTTTTTTTTCAATCATGTTTGCTTTAGAACTTATTTTTATTTAATTACTAAATTTTACACAGAGCGAGCAGAGGAATTAAAAAGTGGTTTGAAACTCTGCTGGATGGAGTCCGAGTCGAGGTGGAGATTTTGATATCGATTAATTTGCATCCTCAAAATTCGCAGTATTTTAGACGAATCGTACTTGCAGCTAAATTATGCTAGTGCTCTTTTCTTATTGCAGCACGACCATCCCCTTAGTCAGGCTACTATTCCTGATCGACCGATCCAATTATATTGACGTTTATTTTATACCAACTCCACATAGTGATTGGACCTAGACGTGGGATAAAAAATGTCTCAGATTAGATCAGGCAAGGGAACCGAAACTCTGTAACAAAACTCTTTTGTTTTTTTTTTAACGAACACACGCGTACAAGGGGTATGACTACCCTTAAAATGTTAATACATAACGCGAGTGGAAGGGATCAGGCAGGAAAAAGGGATAAGTTCTGATGTTTTTAAATTTCTGCAGATTGTAATGATTGAGAAATACCGAGCGTGGTAGAGCGTTCCACATTCGTGTTGTGCTGCTAATAAACGAGTCTCTATACTTGACTGTGCGATCGAAGTTGGGCTTGAGGGTGAACTGATGAGCATTCCTGGCGAGACGGGTGTTACGGTAAAAGGGATAAGAAGGTGGAATGCTGCTGGCTGATTCGCTAGAGCACTGCTTATGGTAGCAGCGATAAAACATGGTTAGACAGGAGACGTTACGACGGTGGTGAAGAGAGTCAATTGACTTTGTAATATTTTTGTCCCCTATGAGTTTTATCGCTCGACTTTGAATTCTTTCAAGCAGGCCCAAGATGGTCTTTGGAGCGCCTGCCCATAAATGGGAGTTGTATTCCAGTTTTGGGCGAATGTACGCTTTATATATGGCAGCCAGATCAGATGGGTTAAAATATTTCTTGCACCGCTTCAGGAAACCAAAACATTTCGCAGTATTTTTGGCGATAATGGTTATATGATCATTCCAACCGAGGTTGTTATTGATACACATACCAAGTACTGAAAGTTTTTCCTTCCAAACTAAACAGGATTATTGACAACAAAAGGGCTTAAACAAACATAAGTTTCACCCTTTTAGAAAGTAATCACTTGGCTGTGTTAATAATTTGAAGGCCAGAAAAAGCTGAGCGAATGATGGAGATTACTTGGTCTGTCTAACTGAAGTTCAATTGACCATAATTCCCAATATGCAGGCCTTAGCTTAAAAAGTTGGAGACTAATAATTGCGTTTCATTATTGATTTTTGCTTTAATAAATTCAAAAAGACGGAGCCGGTCTATGACTGTGTTCGTTCTTAGTTTTTTTGGAAATCAACTTTAAGCAGCTTCTTAACATCATGAACTGGCCTTCTCAGATAAAGTTGCACTTAATCTTATGTCCGGAACAGTTTTTGACTTTTAAGATAGCTCATTAACATAAAGAGAGAAAAGATAAGGACCTAGAATGGATCCTTGCCGCACAACGTTTCTCACTGAAAGGAAACTTAAGCATTGATGACCTAGGACAACACATAGTTGACTTCCATGGAGGGAAGAAAGAACTAATAAACTCTGAGAAGTCATATGACTTTATAAGTTAGGTGGAAAATAAAACGTGGTTCAAAATGTTTTTGGAGAATCTTAAAGTGTATTTGAGTGTAGCTTACTTGACTAAAACAAAAAATGAATCGAGTTTTAACTAAAAATATGAAATTTTAGTTTGATTCTTATTGCTGATGATATTTTAAATACATTCTTCGTTAAATTGCTTAAAATACAGTAGAAGTCGCCTATAACAATGGTAAAGAGATCGAGGAAATAAGTTCGATTGAACCGGCGGTCGCTATATCCGACTACCTTCCACAAATATTCAGGAAAAATATTAAATACAAAAGGAATCATCATCAATTTATGTTTGTTTTTTATAGATGCAATTAAGATAATTAACGTTCAAATTTGTTTCTTAAACAGCAAGGCTTTTCATTGTTTTCAAACCAAACTAAGTAAAATATATAATATTGCTTTTATTGCTTCCAAGGCTGTAGGTGGAGTGAAGTCTTCTTCGTGCTCTTCATCATCTGCTTCACCGTCTGATTTTTCACGCTTTACTTCCTGTACAATTACATTGTTAGTTTGCATCAGGGATGTCAATACACTGTCGTCAATTTGAATGTAATGGTCCCATTCTTTGTCTGGTTACTACTCCGTTTATGATTCTACCCGCTAGTCCTCCTTAGTTCTGAGTTCTCAATAAGAGGTTGTGATGAAAGGAAACCAGCCTGCTTGCAGCAATTTCCAATGGTCATCTGCGGAACGTCACTCCAAGACTTGGATATCATGGTCCATCCACTATAGAAGGATTGAAAGAAAAATCCTATTTAATTATTTTTGAAACAAACAATTTACGGAAGTGTTCTTTATAATTTCTTGGTCCAAACTTTGCACATTGGATGCTGTGTTTTCAAAGTTTTCTTTTTATGGAACCCGTCATGTTGCAAACGAGCAAAATAGTTACGCTTTCTGTAAACAATTTTATCAAATAGCGCTGTTTCATGAGCGCTAAAAATGCTTCGCCTGAAACTTTTCCAAAAATAAAGTTGTGATGTTGCCTTAAGCGTCTTATCCAGGAGTAGTCCTTTTCCCAAAAACAGTTCTCCACATTTATCAGCTTGCCCGATAAAAATGGACCAATTTTTCGGGATGTTTTACTTAAAGTCACCTCAATAACGCTTCATCAATTTCAAGTTGATTTTGAGTTTTATTTTTTATGCAGAATTCTACCGCATTTTTTCCGTTTTTCATGAATTTTCTTCCGAAAATTGGTCGTTATATCCGACGTGTCGCTGTATACAACGATGTTATATCCGACGCTTGAATAGCTTTAAAGTGGACGTTATAAGCAACTGGTCCGTGTAAATGAAGTCTTTATAAGCGACCTCAACTGTATTGTCAATGATCTTGTTTTTCGGGTTCAGTGCCTCAAAAGGAAAAACGCAAGGATCGATTTGTCACAGTCGGACAGTCTGTCTGTCACCACCCTTTTTCTCGAGAAGGCGTGAAGGTATCTAGTTGACATGAATTCCAGATATATAAAACTGCGTTTCCTAAAGCTTGAAGAAAGTATGGCTCTTTATACCGCATATTTTGTTAGTCTTAAAGGGTTATCAAATTAAAATATATGGGGTACTCCGCGTTGACCTAGAATTGTGAAATTTGACAAAAAGCAATGCAGCACAAGTAAAAGGAAAAAACCAACAACAAAAATGTTGGCAATTTAACGCCAAGAAGATATTTATGTTCAAGGCTACAAGCTTTTACGGAACCTTCATTGCTTGAGTCTGACTCGTACTTTATTTATTTTAGATATTGCTTGAAATTGATTCACTGAGAGTGGCCTTAAACTTTTAGCTTGCATAGTAGAATCGACTTTATTTTATCGGCCTTTCCATCGCCTAAAAGTATTCAACATTTAAGGATGAGTAGAATATTTTATTGCATATGCATAGGCGTTGTTCGAATAAAATGACACTGAATACATACACTGAACGCCAAACGTTTGACGTCACTGATTATAATCGCTCGTACAGATATAATATTTTTTTCTCTTTCACATTCGATTTTAAGATTTTAACCAAACTTTTTAAAAAGTTCATAAATGGCGCCTATTTTTCACCTTCGTTTAGTCTGAAGTCTGTTTGCATTCTGCCACTGAAGAATCTTCAATAAATTTTCGCCCTACAACAAATCCTATAAAAGACCAATCATCGATTCCAAAGCACCGACACCATTGAAATAGTTACAGAACTTGCGTCTAATTTCTTTTGCTGAAGTTTTTGAGTTTCTAGCGTGTGATTTTTGGGGATGTGTTTCTTCCCTACACTGCGCTGGAATAGCTTCTCCCTTATTTGTGTATTCCATGTCCACACTCCATTTGTTCATTGCTTTTTTTATGCCTCAAATAATTATGTTGAAAACATGATACCAATACAAGTTTCGCGACTTTATCAAAATAGAAGTTGATTGGTTTTTGAAATGAAAAAAAACATTTTGACAATCCTTCAGGTTCGTGGCTATCGGCTAAATTATTTCTTCAGGGCTTAAATTATTATGACTTAACGGCTTTAGAAAATTTTCTCCAAGAGGGAAGGCGTCATTCCTTAGAAACATCCGAATAAGGCAATCCATGATATTGCGGAATATTAAGCAAGTTTTTTGGAAAATTTTGTATAAAATTTACTATTGGGAAATACGCCACTATCTGAAATTCATACATTAAAGTCTTGATTCGCATTCACAATTGCCAACAAAAAAATACTAAAACGCTTCTCGTAATAGATCCTGATGCTGGTGTCAATCGACAATAGAAATGAGGGTGATGATCTCGCGCCAATGTTTGAAAAATGCAAATCTTGGTACCTGGACATTCTTACAATAGACGAACACCAGCTGAGACAAAGCATCACAATCGACACCTAAATCTTTGGTCTGGTAAAAGAGTTAACCTCTATTTGGACAAATATAAACTCCACTAATGACACCTTGGTGGATGTCCAAAAAGACGCATCCTAGGCACCTAAAAAATGCTCTATAAACATTTCATCATAGAGCCATTAAGCAGAAGTATAGAATAGGTTTAAAGACCCCTTCAAAAATAAATTTTCCGTCAGATAAACGGTCGCCTCTGGAGTGGAGCAATGTCAACGTACCTTACAAAAATTGAATTCAAGTTCGGTAGGAAAAATCCAAATCCGTCCAATGCAATGGCCCGACCTCATTGAGCAATTGGAAATTCATTCCCGAGCCAAATGTGTCTTCGAATTCCAGCTTATAGGTGGCTTACAAAAAGGGTTGAGACCAAACCTCGGGATCCAATTGGAAGCACCGTGATCGTAACCTCAGATCCTCAAATGATTGATGGACTATGGCGCAGAATTTTTGAGCACTGAAATCGCCCTGTTCACGGAGAAGTAAATCCCGGAAAACTAATAAATTTCATGTCGAGACTCACAATCTCCTCGATGATTTTACAGGCGATGTCCGACTTAAAGATATCAGCAAAATGGATCAATCTGTGCCCGGTGGCCCTAAAAACAAATAAATCCACGTTAACAAAGAAAAAAACATTCCAAAGAATTTATTTCACAGAAAATTTAATAACACATTCGAGACTGTAACTCTTGCTAAAGTAACGAATCACTAGGCTCGCTTTCCAAAATCCTCAGCTTCCTCGAATGTCTCGGGCAGAGGCTCACCCAATGTCTCTGGCAGCAAAAGTGTCAAAAAGAACGCAATTCCACCAGTTATAGAAAAACATGACGTTGTAAGCCATTCCCCATAGACCTGCAGACCCATCGCCTGAGCAGCCATCATGGCGCCAATTCTAGCCAACATCGAAGCCACTCCTACCCCCGAGTTGCGACCCGCTGTAGGGAATATCTCACCCGCATACAAATAACAAGTCGGAAAAGACAGTGCCGCTCCAAACACCGCCAAGGACGACAAAATCACTCGCAAAGTTTCCATGTCCTTCGGTATAAACATAAAAACCACCATACTGAGTGCAATGCACAAATTTGCAATAGCAAGAGTTGGCTTCCTTCCCAAATATTTACAAGCCGGCGCTGATATTACGACACCGGGCACGCCGAATATGGCGCTAATTGCCACATTCATAAATATATCACCACTGAGCACGCCAACATACTGCGACACACCAAAATAGTTGAATCCCCAGGTGAACCAATTAAAAAATATACACAGGGTGTTGCGCCTTAAATTTGGAGTCCTCAAAAGATCGAACACGTTGCCCTTCTTAACTTCGGCTTTGTTTGCTCGGACACGAGAGAATTCTTCGACTTTCGCACGTATGTTTTCAGTGGGCATCTTATTCATGCGGGCTGCTTTTTCCAGAATATGCACAGATTCGTCCAAGCGTCCAGCTAACATGAGCCATCGCGGTGATTCCGGTAGCAAACAAAAGTAACTCAGCAATATCACTGAGAAGATCGAAAGTGCGAACTGATACCATCGGAAATGTCGTATGAAATAGGCAAAAACTGATAGAAGCAAGTGGCCCGCATTGAAAGGTAGCTGGAAAACGATTCCGGCCATAACCTCACGGCGACTGGGACCGATGATTTCCATGATAACGCAGAACCTGCAATAGACCAGTAATTTGAGACACCAGTAAATTGAGACTTTTAACACTCACGTTGTCAGCATTTTCCCGCCAGTTGCAACGCCCACCAGGAATCTAAAAAACACAAACGACCAGAACCAGGGTGATACAGCAGCTAGGCAGCCCGAAGTCAACTGCAAGATCACCGAGAATAACAACGGAATCCGGCGTCCATGTCTAAAGGAACAAAAGAAAATATAAAGTTTTTAAAAAATTTTAAATTCTGTTGATATATTTTTTTCTAACTTATCGGCCCAAATACCAAAGCCGACATTTCCCAACAGGATTCCGAACATGAACATTGTTTGAGCGACATTTGGTAAGTGCTTCCTATCGCAAATTAAATGCCATTCCATAATAATAGTCTGTTCGAATATGGTGCGGTTATAATCGACTTCTTTGCACATTGGATCACAAGGATCGTATTCTGGACCCGGATTGGTACAAAAAGCTTGTACTGGTGGCGCCAGGAAAACCGTAGCCAATTGATGCCAACCGACGGGGAATTTCGAAATAGAGATGAGAATCAACACAAATAATTGCCATCGCCCAAAGTCGCCGAGGCTGTCGAAAACAACATCGGTAGTGCGTTTCGCTGAAATTAAATAAACAAAAAATAAATTAACAATCACGTATTAATTCGAAAGCTTTTTAATGATAGAAAAGTTCAGCTAATAAAAATGGCGCGCGTCGGGAGAGGGAAGGGAGAAATTTGATTGTATAGAGGGAGGAGATATTATTATCACTTAAAAATATCTTTTTCAAGGAAGATTTGGAGAAATGGAAGTCCAGAGATTGATTTGCCGTCCGAAGCATTCTGGACATTGGTTCGAAATAACCAAATGTAAAAGCTATTCAGATCGTATTGCAGTTCGAGGTGATCGGAAGGGGATGATATATGTTTGCTGATTCGCATATCATCGGCATAGATGGACAGATCGGAGTGATTTAAAATGTGTTCAACTTCGTAAATCGTTACTATAAAAATAATAGGGCTTAAGTGACTGCCTTGGGGAACACCTGAGGTAGCAGCGAAAGGATTGGATAGTGAAGAACGGAGAAGGACCCTTTATTGCCGACTTTGTAGGTATGATTTTATCCAAACAATGAAGACAGGGGGGAATCCGAGGCCCTTGAATTTGAAAAAGATGATTCGGTGAGAGATTTTATCGAAAGCTTTACTAAAATCGGTGGAAATTGCATCGACTTCTTTGCCTTCTTGCACAGCTTGCAGTGCTTTGGATGTAAATTCGAAAAGGTATGTGGTAGTGGATCTTCCCTTGATAAATCCGTGTTGCATTGTGGAGAAATTGGATTTACAATGAAAGTATACTGAATCATAGACAATAGTTTCAAAGAGCTTAGGAATATTTCTTCTTCCCGTCCTTTCTTGTGAATGGGGATAATATATGTGTCCTTCCATGCATTCGAGAAATTATTCAGGTAGGCGAAATAATTCATATTGAGATGTAGATCATGGTTGGCGATCGAGTGACTAAAAAAATTTGCGAAGATGTTTGCAATTATTTTAGGGTCTGAGGAAGAAGTGTCCGAAAATTTGAGTGCAGAAGGGAATCCGGCATGGATTGAGTTCGCAGTTAAATGAGCCATAATTTATTTCTGCGTTTGCGCTGTGAACGTAGCTCTCTATTGTTCTAAGGTGCCGACGATAGGCAGTTTTTAATAGGAACCGAGAGTGTTATGCATTTAAATATTTCTGTGTAAAAGAACTCGGTTGCTTTGTCAATTGTTGCATTTTTATTGTTTTTTAAGAAAGTGTCAATTTCAAGTTTACTAAGAAGGCTATTGAGCTTTGAAAAGTTTGCCTTACGGAAATTCAAGTAATGGGTAGTCTCAGAAGTTTTGGGTGTGCGACCAGAGACAAAAGCGAAATTAAAATAAATACAAATAAAAACAAGAGTACTGAAAAAATACGTAGCATGCACATTAAGAATTGACACGTCCAAAAAGTTTTTGTTTGAGTGCCAGTTTACTGGATACAAAATCGAACATATGACAGTTTTCATTCGCTTCTATTGACATCCGAGTAACAGGTTCTTTGCATCCGTAATTCGTACGGTGGTATTTTATGTCAAAAATGTTTAAGTTTCTAAAATTGAAAGACTTTACACTAAAATTGACTTGGTTAAGAAGTGGTGGTGCGTCAATATTACCAGCAATAAGCTGATGTAAAAACACAATATCACAGACTTCCCGACGTTTTTGTAATGAATCAAGGCCGATAAGTAGAAGACGGTCCTTATAAGGTGGAAGACGCAGAGGATCAGTCCATGATAAATGCCGAAGTGCGAAACGAACAAATTTGCGTTGAACAGACTCGATACGGTCAATTTGTGTTAAGTAATACGGTGACCACGCATTGGATGCATACTCAAGCTGTGGCCTTACAAATGTAGTGTACAGGGTACTTGTGATTAATGGACATGAAAATTCTTTACTCCACCGTTTGATGAAGCCGAGAAGGGTGTTGCTTTTGTTGACTATTTGCTCAATATGAATTGAGAAGTCAAGATTTGGAGCGAATTGTACACCTAAGTCCTTTGTCAGTTTTACTTTAGCCAGCGGAGAACTATTTATGGTGTACACAGAGGAGAGAGGATTAAGTCTTCTCGAAAAGGACATGCTAAAATATTTAGATATGTTTAATGATAAGCAATTATTGAAGCACCATTTTGCAAAAGAATTAAGGTCATCCTGTAAAGCGCTGCAGTCGGATAGATTGTGGATACACTTAAATATTTTTATATCGTCGGCATAAATTAGAACATTTGAGTTCCTGATCACACTAACAACATCGTTAATGGCTAGAATGAATAAAAGAGGACCAAGGTGGCTACCTTGAGGCACACCTGAGGTAGCGTTTATTGTTTTAGAGGTCGATCCCCTAAACAAAACTTGATACGTTCTCCCGTCAAGATACGAACATATCCACTCCACGAAAGATAAAGGGAAACCAAGGGATTTCATTTTAAAAGTAATTAGCTTATGGGAAAGCTTATCAAAGGCCTTACTGAAGTCAGTGTACACGCAGTCGACTTGATTTCCTACTTCTAGGGTTTTATTTGTGAATGAAGTAAACTCTAACAAATTTGTAACTGTGGATTTATTTTTAACAAAGCCATGCTGTTTATCAGTTAGGAAAGGTTTACAACTAAAATAAACGCTGTCGAAAATGATAGCCTCAAAAAGTTTCGGCAAGCAAGATAGCTTAGCTATGGGCCTGTAATTAGTGACATCTCCCCGGAAGCCCTTTTTGTGCACCGGGATTATGAAACCATTTTTCCAAAATTTTGGAAAAACTTTTTGGTTAATAGAGGCTTGAAATAAAGAAGCCAAAGGAGCTGCAAGAGAGCTACAGCAATTCTTAAAGATTATTGGAGGTATCCCATCAGGTCCGCAGGTGGTGTCCGTTCCAAGGCGAGCAAGATGGTATTCCACGTCACTAGGAGTTAGTGATAGTTGACCCATTGAACTAGGGCAAAAGGTCTCTAAGTGAGCGAATTCTTTTGGGTCGGGTATAAAACTATCAGAATCATAGGCGGAACTGAAAAAAGAGGAAAAGAAATTACATATATCATCTGGTTTTTTACTTGAGTTATTTAAGTATGAAAGAGTGGAAGGATAACCATCAGATTTTCTCTTGCAGTTGATAAATTTCCAAAACGATTTTGGGTCGTTTAGAACAGATAATCGCATTCTTCCAATATAGTTGTCATAAAGACGACTTGAAAGTGACTGAAATTCCATATGAATGGAAAAGTAGCGATCATGGTCTTTAGAATTATTACTTGAAAGGTACTTTTTCCATGCCTTATTCCGTCTATTACGTAGACTTCGTAATTCATGATTGTACCATGGGGCAGTTGCTACCGAGCCCATTCGTGTTTGTTTGACGGGAACAGATGAAACGAAGCAGTCGAACATGTTCACATAAAATTTGCCAACCATTTGGTCAACAGTTCCTTTGAAGATACTGTTAAAGTTTATCTTAAGATGTAGAACTCGCTGGGAACTCGCAGTTGAAAACATGAGATCCAATTGCCGGTTGAGATTTATTATGACGGGGTGATCTGAAACAGACCAGAGTCAGAGAAACGGTCAGTTACAAGGACTTCTTTTTCAGAGTTGGCGTTAATGGCATGTAGAGATGAATGATCAGCTGAAAGAGACCATTGGAGATGCGGTAAATTAAATTCACCTGTAACAATGAATTTATCGTTGGAATCGGATTTAACCTCTGAAACATGTTTTTCAGTCAATTTTAATCTCCCATTTGGTGAGCTAACTCTGGGTTGAATGAACAGGTGTTTTTTGACAGTATTCTGAACTACTTGTTGAACATTCTGATTCGTCTTCATTTTGTTTCTTTTTATAATGCAAAAAAATCTGAAACTGATCAGTCAGAATTAATAGATGTCAATGGTTTTAAGCATTCCGTATCCAAAGGGTCCAAAGTATAAGAGCAAGTTAAAAATAAATGGGGATCACCTAACAAAGAAAGTTTCATAAAATCGCAACTCAACTTTATGCCACAGACAATGAGCTTCATGGAGCAACTGAACAACGTTTTAAAGTATGAAATCGTTTCGTCTATCGAACACATGGTAAAATATCAAATTCCAATAAAAAGAGTGAAAAAAAAACGGCCAAGTGCGAGTCGGACTCGCGCACCAAGTGTTCCGTACAAATCTTAAGGTATATAAATAAAAGTTCACCCATCATGACAATCTTTAAAAAAAAAAAACAATCAGGCTCCATGCCAGATTCAAAAATTCTGGGTTGACTCGAAGTACCCTTTAGGTTTTGATTCCCTTGCGAGTGTAGAAAATTTGCGGCATAAACAGCTGTATCATTTGATTAAGTGGGCTTTGATGTTTGATTTCACAGTTCTAAGGAACAGTATACCTGAGTATTTGGTATAAATTTTTGCTTGATACCTCAACGCGTTTCTGAGAAAAAGGGTCTTGACAAACAGACGGACGGACGGACAACAAAGTGATCCTATAAGGTTTCCGTGTTTTCCTTTCGAGGTACGGAGCCCTTAAAAAAAACATTTTACAAACGATCATTCTTTGGGAACTTGTCAAACGAATGTCAAAATGTGGTGTTAGTGCGAATTGAATGTTTTATAGTTTTCTACCCAATTAAACAAAGGTTTTCACCCATATACTCGTGCTTTTAAATTAATTACAATATCATTTCTAAAATCCAATTATTAAGAAAGTATTTCATGTGATTTAACTTTAAGCAGAGGGTTGAAAAATAGAGAAAATTGTTAACATTGAACGATGTGGGGTGTGTTGCTTACGCATTTAAGGCACACAACGATATACAATGCTTACATCAAATAATATTTTTCCTCATTTCTCAATATTTCCCAATCCGTTTTTTCAGGCAATTTCTTGAATACGTTGACAACTATTACTTAAAAACTTGCCTGAATCACATGATACACTTGCTTTAATTATACATCACCTATACATCTTGACATTCATCAAAGAATTTCGAACGAATTTGCACTCGGTTTAAGATGAATCTCTCGCAAAAAATATTCAAAATCATAAATTCACACATTCCTGCAATAAGTCTGCATCAAATAATATTTAAATCTCTCGATCATTTTAAATCCTAAGTTATGTTATAAGAAATGTTATCTTAAAGAAACACAGTATTGCATACTCTCTGCAGGCGTGGGACCCCTCGTGTGGCTACTTTTTTGACAAGTTCAATAATAAATCACTATAGATGGAGTCAAAAATAGTCTTGCATTAAAAAACCACTTGATGAGTTAAATTAAGTAGATTAATTTTAATTCTGAGATAGTAAGTCAGGGATCTCTACACACTTCTATAAATTTTTTTCACATGTTGCAACTCAGGAATGTCGAATTCAACTAGAAATGTTCTTATTGACATCACCAGAAATTTTAATAACCCCTTTCGATCCAAACATATTGTCGAAAGTTTTCAGAAGCCACAATTGGGTTTTTTCCCTTTCCACTCAACGATAAACCAATTAAGCTTAAAGTGCACATTGAACTCGGTTAATTCCGATCTGGACATCTGCATCTTACATGGTTCGGAATATTCATTTATATGTTTAAGAATTTAATTGAAAAGCATACCATGAAGTTCATAGCTATAAATAGCAATTTAATTGGCGCCCGTTATCCAGCACATCACTCAGAGTGTTTACCAACAAGAATATCGCCTGAATTGACCCCTATTATGAGTTATATAAGCCACCAGAGCCACCAGCATACGAACACATCAACTGTCGCATTTTCATAGCTTTGCATGGACGGATCGGCGCCCAAGACATTGGGAATAATTTTTGGTACATTAGTTATTTGAAGATGTTTTTACGACGGAGAATCAGGTTCAACGATAAATCTTTATTCATTTTGAAAACGAATTCATGAAGTGCCCGAGACTCCCTTAGGGCACCTATTTCGTGATCTTTCCCAGAGGTTACAGATCGTTAGAAAATGAATTTTCGTGTCTAAATATTTGACAGTTTATCAGCCTTTATCTTACCTCAAAAGCAGAAATCGAATGGAAGTCGAAGTCGGTCGATTCTGAATGCCAATTGAGAGGAGCCATTTTTCCAGAGATCCATATATCTTCCAGAGAGGTTGACCTCAAGGTGGTGGGTGCTCACCTATGCTGTGATGAATGGTTAAAGATTCGCTGCTCAACAGCGCTTATACCTTTGAGTCATGCTGAGATTTTGTACTCTGTGGTTTTTGGGGATGCTGATCACGAATATGAGCTTAGATTTGCAAAATTCAAGATGGCGAATCCAAGATGGCGGCCTAACTTTTGTGCAATTGAATCGTTTAGACCAACCGATCAGACATAATTCTATTGCATATTTTGATCTGAATTTTTGTACTCGATTGTCCTTTCGTGGTGACTAATTTCAAATTTGAGGCTAGATTTACAAATTATAAAATGGTGGATCAAAGATGGCGGACTAAATTCGTAAAATTCAATCAAATTCCAAAAAAAAATTTGTTTATAGGGGTTTTCATGGTCACAGATCACGAGTCTAATGTTAGTGTTACTGTCCAACTGTCAGTAATACATTTTTTTTTTATCGATATATTTAGGTATGAAGTCGGCTGATTACAATATGAAGTGGGATTATCATATTATATCATTTCAGTTTTTTCAGCTAATATCTTCTTGGAAACACTGGTTTAAACAGCTGACGCACGTTTCGTGTTTTGTTTCACTGTCAAACATCTTCAGTTTGGTCTATAATTTAACCATGAATCGTCTTACAAACGAACAACGCTTGCAAATTATTGAATTTTATTATAAAAATGCGTGCTCTGTTAAGAAAGTTCATCGCGCGCTTCTTCCATTTTATGGTCAGTTGAATCGACCCACTGAAGCGGCTATTCGGGCTATTGTGACTAAATTTCGCACCAAATTTACATTGTTGGACATTAAACCACCAACACGCTTGCGTAGAGTGCGAACTGAAGAAATAATCGCAGCTGTATCGGCCAGTGTTAATGATGACCATCAATTATCGATTCGTCGCCGTTCGCAGCAATTGAGCCTCTGTTACTCAACAAGGTGGAAAATTTTAGGTGTGATGCCTTTCAAAATACAGCTGGTGCAAGAATTGAAGCCGAACGACCTACGGCAACGTAAAATTTTTGGTGAATGAGCTCTTGGAAAGTTGGCCGAAGATCCACTTTTTTACCGAAAAATTGTGTTCAGCGACGAAGCTCATTTTTGGCTCAATGGGTACGTAAATAAGCAGAATTGTTGAGTTTGGAGTGAATATCAGCCAGAAGCATTGCAAGAGCTACCAATAGATCCAGAGAAAGTCACAGTTCGGTGCGATTTATGGGCTGGTAGCATCATTGGACCGTACTTCTTCAAAGATGAAGCGAATAGTAACGTAACTGTGAATGGTGAGCGCTACCGCGAGATGATATCCAACTTTTCTTTGCCCAAAATGCAAAAGCTTGACTTGCATGACATGTGGTTTCAACAAGACGGTGCCACATGCCAAACAGCACGCGCAACAATGGACTTATTGAGAGGCGAGTTCGGTGAACATTTTATTTCACATTCGGGATCGGTCAATTGGCCGCCTAGATCGTGCGATTTAACGCCTTTAGACTATTATTTTTGGGGCTATGTTAAAGCTCATGTCTATACAGACAAGCCCGCTTCAATTGACGCATTGCAAGACAACATTGAAGCATTTATTCGTGAGATACCGGCCGAAATGTTGGAAATAGTATGCCAAAATTGGACTAAGCGGATGGACCATTTGAGGCACAGTCAAGGTCAACATTTGCATGAAGTAATCTTCAAACATTAAATAATATGCACCGTACTATCGATTCAAATAAAGATTTCATGCATTTTTCTGAAGTTTATGTGTTTTTTTTTTAAACTTTCCCATAGCTTTTAAAAAATCACCCTTTATATCAGATATTTTTGCTAAATCAAAAATGGCGGATCCAATAGTAGTTTTGTAATCAACGGCCCCGAAAACCCCCGAATACAAATATTTAGACTAAAATATGCAGTAGAATAAAGTGTGATTGGTTTGTCGAAATGATCAGTTCAATTTCACACATTTTTTCCGCCACTTTACTTTGGTTTTGTGATCTACGAACCTGAAAACCCTCATGTGCAAATATTCATACCAAAATATGCAGTGAAATAATGTTTGTCTGGTTAGTTTTAAATATAAGTTCAGTTTCACAAATTATGCCCACAATCTTGGATCCGCCATTTTTACCTCAATATAACCTCAGATTCGCGTTTAGCGACCCCAAAAACTCCCGAGTACAAAAATTCAGACCAAAATAGACCAGTAGAACATTTTTGACAGCGGTTTAAATAGGTGGTGCTCTGGCGGTAGCACTGTGACTCAAAGGGTTATAGCCTGTGCTGAGAGTGCTTGTGGTTGACCGCTTTCTCTGTTTCAGGAAGAAATGGACGCGATGCTGATGTTCAATGTAATGATAGTCAGACTGTTAAGCCCTTTTGTAAATCCAAAGCGTCAACAAATCGACACTAGTTAAAAAAAGAACTTACCTTCGATATCGTACACAAGAGAAAAGGGATCTCAATCAATTCATTGAGCGCAATCGTAGGCAGCTATCTAAGGATCTGGCTATCTGGCTTGTCAGCTTTCTTACTCAATACGTTGATGACATGCGTCTGAACATTATAAGTGAATGCATTTCCCTTCAACTTTAATCATTGAAATGAATGAAAAGGAAGTCCGTCGAAGGACGAGCAATGTAGAGTAAAATGACAATGATAGACCAATCCAGAAAGCTTCAGGGTTATTTCTAAGAAAGTAAAAAATAGAATCTGGAAAAGCGGAAAAGTTTAAAACCCCGCGCAGCTAGCAAAAGTTTTCGACCATGAAAAGGTCGATCCTACTCAACCATAGTAATGAGGATTTAGCTGCAGCAGCAAATTTTCGTACATATTTTAAAAAGCTTTACTTCCTTCATTCAAACTGGAGAGCTTATAACATTTTATTGAACATATGATCCGAACCAATGCTAAGTCCACCAAGGCATGATTGGTGCATCAAGTCAAATAATGGCCTTCAAAATAAAACCTCTGATAGAAAACTGAGATCAAAGACGATGTCACTGAAAACATTGCAATTGATAGAATTAGCTTCAACGTAGTCAAGGACTTTTTCGATAAAGCATTCGCAGAAAAATCAAATAACGACATCAGACCAAAAATCAGCAAAAAAAAAAAATTGGTCCGATGAGGTGCCTTGGAGTAACAAGGTAAAAAGTCAACGTTAAAGAACAATGAATCACGTACCTTCTGTAAATTTGGATCCATTTTTTGATAAAAGTGTGGGAGAGAAGGTGTATGGATGAATGGTTTAGATACTTATACTCAGATGGCTTGAACATGTAGAACTCCTCGCTGCAAAGTCTTTAAATCTACATCAGAGAGAACGCGCTGATGTAACACCGCACCTGGTGCAAGCAAATAGAAAGAGGCCCAGCTTACTTAGTGAAGAGAAGTGCCACCACAACCCAGCCAAGGATTGAGTTGGATGGAGACAACTGTCGATTGCATCCCGGGTCAACCCCAACAGATAAGCGTCATCGAAGTAAACAAGAAAGATGATGAGTTCACATGTGCTAGCCTTTGATTTTTTTTGTTTTGTATTGGAAATAAATGCTTATCGGCTTCTGTCCACCACGCATCATGCATTTCCGGACATATTTTTTAAACAAACAAAATGTGGCAAGTGCTCTTAAAAAATATAAACACTGCACTGCGCCAAATAAAATGCTCAGCTACTTTCGCTTTCAGTTCCGAGATACACAAGCACATGACACTCAAAAGCAACAAGTCAAGTTCAGACACTGAACCTGATTATCTTATCTTCAGCCAGTTTTAAGACGCGGTGGGTGGGTTACATGTGCCATTCGGAACGGATTAGAAAACAGATAAATCACTCAAAACAAACTTGTAACTCATTCTCTCATTTACCTTCGTCAGTCATTTTATTGTCTTATTTCTGTGACTTTTTTTTTCAAATTGTGGCTTCTTGAAATTTTAACATTGGAAACTAGGACTGTTTCACAGATCGCGAGGTTATCACTTTCTTATCAAAAAATTTTAATTTTTCGGCAAAAAAAATTAGAAAAACAATAGCAACGCGTTGTTACGTCAAAGTTCGGTCTTTCTTCTTCCTTCCGAATAGATTTAACGAGATTCCGCGCGCACGAGAAATCCTTAATTATTGTTCATCATTTGAATTGAAATTCCTCGGATTTAATTGAAAACTAACTACAAAAAGTATCCGTATAACTTAAGAGCGAGTAATCAACTGAACAGTTGTCGCAATGAAGATCTGATTTCAAAGTGGAATCAAATGAAACCGAAAGGCAAAGTTAAGACTTATTGGGTTGGAGTGGTCGTTGGTCATAACATTGACTTCGTGAACAATAAGAGATTCATTGCTCATGGTATTGTTAGGAAAGCATTTGAGGGTGTTGAAGTGTGTTAAAAACAAATAATTGAAAAAATTGTGAAACGAGTCCCCCAGTTTGATTAGTTGCGTCAAAAATTATTTGATTTAGTTAGGACAACCTTCAACTGGTTTATGTCTATGATATTGACGAATCTGGATCGAATGCAACAACCAGATATTCTTATTTCGCCGCAGATACGTCGAATTGCTTTGAATTACGTTTAGAAGTTTTGTTGTTGTGAGGAAGAGATACGGATGTAAATTTAGTATGGCTGGAAGTAGGATCACAATCATGCAATTTGCCCTGTCCACACCATGAAGCTCTTTTTGAAAAGCGTTAGGTCTAATTTAGCTTAAATCTGTTATGCTACAAAATGATAAATAGTCTCATCCTATCATTACGTACCTACAGTCTTTGCTTCAAAAAACTTTGAAATTTGAGACTTAAGACCCCTGCTCTCCTTTTTTAGGGTTCCGTCCGACTGTCACAGAACTGTTTTGCCTCAATATAACAATGAATAATTAAAATGATATAAAATTAAAAATAAAAGGGGACCACACTCAGAAAGTGTTTCATAAATTCGTAACTAATTTTAGCGCCGAAAAGTAGACAATGAGTTTCATGGAACGACTTTACAACGTTTTAAAATATGCAATCATTCCGCCCATTCAGCAGAATGTAAAACCTCGAATTCCAATAAATAAAAAAGTTGTTTTGCAAAAGATAATTTGTTGAGAACTTGTGAGATGAATGTCAAAATGTTTCTTATCAAACAAAAGGAATAATAAATTATTAAAAAAAAAGCATTTCATGTGATTTTGACCTGTGTTTGAGTTATGATTATCCCAGCATTTGAATATATTACTTAAAACAGAGGATTGAAAAATAAAGAAAAATGTAAACCTTGAATGACGTTTTGTGTTTTGATTATGCATTTAAAGCACACAAGAATATTCAATGTTTACATACATTTTGTCTTATTATTCAATATTTTTCAATCCCTTCTTTAGAACAATTTCATGAATACATTGACAACTATAGATTAAACACGCTCCAGAATCATATAGTATTTTAGTTGCAATACCAAAGCACATACATGGATGTGACACGCGTGTTAGAATGGAAAAATGTAGTTTGCACAAACACCACTACATTTTGTGTTCATCAACGAATTCCGAACGAATTTGAAATAAAAATGTGAGAATCATAGATTCATACATTTCTACAATAATTCTGCATCAAATAATATGTTAATCTTGTGGTTGTTTTAAATTCTTCTTATTTTTAAACTTTATTACTTTTCCACCTGGCAGTTCTTATTCTCATCATTACTGAGCTTTTACTTTGCCTGGTTTACTCGTACATATTTATGTGCGACTTAAATAAAAAAAGTATGGTGTTGCATACTCTTAAGAGGGACGGAACCCTTAGTAGGAGAATCAAATCTCACTTGACTTCTTTATTTTGACAGATTTCTTTTTATAAAATTCAAACAAGCTAATTAAATTTAAGCAAAACCTTTTCAGATGTTCATTTTGCAAACTTGAAATGTAGCCAATTTGGTTTCACACACAAAAAACTTTTTGAAAAGTGGAGATATGTACAAATTTTGAATTCTGAAAATCGGTCCGATAACAAGAAGTTCCATATCATAGCCTTGCTGTACACACCACTCGATAGATTTAACTTAATTTACGACTATTTGTCACAGTTGGTTAGGGTTCATATGTACGCAGAACGGTTTACTAAAATCTAATTTATTTCAAAGTAATGTGTAGAGGGTGGGCCATTTGTTTTTGTTTTTTTTTTATAATTATGTTAATAAAAGCTTTTAAGGCGGGGAAATCACAGTAGCACACAAAAAAATCGGCATAATTTCGGGAATTAATTTTGGCTGAATAAAAGTATCAATCGAAAATCTGTAAAGTATGTTTTATAGCAATACTAAAAAAGTACAAAATGTAATTTTTTCAATAAAAAGGCACCTATTTTTGAAAGCGTGTCGATGGCCGAAGACGTAGACTCCTTAATTTTTGACCTGGAAGAAAACACCAACATTTTTTAGTTTTCATATAACAACAGCTAGCGAGCTACGTAGGATTTTTTTCGATACATTGATTTTTTACAAAATGGTGCATGTTTGAAAATAAAGTTAAATTTTTAACAAAAAAAAAACGCCATAAAATCATCGATAAAAAAAAATTAAGCCAAATAAAATAAAAAATCCTACGTAGATTCTTGGAGAAAGGTATTTCAAAGCTACTGTCAAAATTTCAAGTCGATCGGTAAAGATTTGCTCGAGTTATGTCTTCGGCGAGCTCAAAAAAAGTGGTTTCGAGAAAAACGTGTTTAAAGTTTTAAGTACTGAGAAACTATATGAAAATATATGAGCACACCGGAGAGGCGTTACCGCGGAGTGAAAAATTTGGTCACTCGGATACTTCTGCCGTATTCCATCATTTGGTATATTATTTATAAGACCCTAAGGCACCTTTTAAGCGATAAAATTTTTTTCCGAAAAATTTAGCGCTTAAGTGCTCAAAATATGTACAGAAACTCAATAAGTATTATTTTTTAGTGATTTGAAATTGATTGATTTACTTGAAATTCCTCACAAAGTGACTAAAATTGTAATAATTTTGAAAATACTGCAGCTTAGGTAAGCAAGCTTATGAAGAAAACCTTGAAATTTATTCACAAATTTGCTGATTGACTTCTCAAGATCAATGAAGAATTTTGCATAGAGAACAATGGACTCAGAAATTGAAGAAACCAACCACACGCAGTTATTGCTTCTTTTGCGAAATTGCCAAATTTGGAGCTCAGAATACACACACATTGTCACATTTGGTGTGGTTATTTAGCGTGGCAGCATTTAAGGTGATTTATTTTTGCCTGTGGAAAAAAAGGTATTACCAACATATACCAACATGTCTCGACTTGAGCGAGCTAAATATTGTGCAACATAAGACACACACTTATTTTAACAATCGTTCAATCAGCTGACCACGAAGGCACTCAAAAACCATAGCTTACTAGCTTGTCGTGAAGGAGGGATTGAAATTATTGAAAATGTTCTTAAAATTCCGAGTTATTCCACTGAAAGAAATGTTGTATCATTGTTCGGAATGCACTGTATTTTAATAAAGCACAAATGGGATACATTTAAGAACGTTTTTAGAGCTTTGTATAAAATACTACAGATATGCCACTCTAACTAAACCCAAAATTACGCACCCTCAGAAGACCATGGCTCTTGAATTTCAATAGAAAAATCGAAGACAAAAACCAAGTATGTGCTACATTTTGACGAAAATCAAACTAGCCAATGATACAACCAGAAGCAATTCCAACTCGTTAAGTTTTCAAAATGTTCATTCGTCAGTTAATCTGTCATTTTATTTGAGAATTATTCTCTGTTTATTCTTTGAAAATCATGCAGCCAACGTAAAAGTGAAAATTTTGAGAAATTTTTTCAAAAAAAAAGTGATATATTCAAACCGAGAATACTCTTGTTCACATTTTCATGCGGATACTGTAGCCATGATACCTAGAAGTATGCAGCCTGTGATCGCACACCGAAGCATCGTTACTTTGTTGAATGAGAAATGTTAAAGGGTGTTTTGTAAGGGATAAAACTTTGAATTGAAATAAAAAACCCAACCATTGTCGATTATGCTGCAAACCAATCCACCCAGATGGAGGTTGTGCGTTGAGTTAACACATCGACCACGTAAAACTTCCACATACAGATAGCAAGCTACGTTGGATACAGGATTTTCAAAAAAAGCTGACGACACCACGGGAGTATGCTTCTGCAACGCCTAGAACTATGGACCCCAAGAGCTACACTAGAATTGAAAATTGGGAACTGTCCTCACTAAGTATATGTATGACAAGCGAAGCCTGTCCGAAGGAGAATCATACTTGGCGGCTTCTTAGCTATAAGCAGAACTTCGGGAGAAAAGTTCTTACAATCTTGCCTGAAAAAAAATTCTTACAATGTTGCCTGAAATTCTCCTTCTAGATTCTGTGGCTTGTTCCTATAGACTGAACTTTAAAAAAATATTAAAAATATGCCTGATGACGTATATATCGGGTTGCAAGGCGTCCTTATTGACGTTAACGTCTCTTAGGGGCGAGCGGATGATTGGCGTAAGACATCCGGGAAATTTAAGCCCGAATTTTTATAGCGCTAAAAACGCTGACGAGTGTAAGTATACTCTTCACTCAATGGCTTTGAATCTGAAAAAACGATTGCATTTTCCAATTAGATGATGCATTTTGGGCCATCTTTCAGAAAATGATTCCCGTCCTCACAACAAAAAAGAAACTTCCTTACCTCTTGTGACATTCCCAATTCCTTTTGACCAATTTTTCAAAACAAACAAACAAATCGAGTTTTTCAAAATACTTATTTACAATAGAAACAAAAAGAACAGTTATCTTTGGCATACAAAAAGGCACCAAGGCTTTACAGACACTAGACTACCCTATATCTTAACAAGAATATCTTATGGCAACCGCATCGATTCACGCTCATCCGCATCACACCGTCTTATTTCAGGCTTTCTGGTTCTGCTTTCTTCTTCTTTCCGAAATTTTCACCATCTTCGATCGTTTCCGGTAGTGGGGCGCCTTTTGTCTCGGGCAAGAACAACACCAGCACTGTTCCAATCAAAGGGATGACTCCGAAGATGAGTGGCGGCATCCATGGTGCAATGTCGACAGTCTGTGAAACAAATGGAGCCGACATCGAGCCAATGCGCGCCAACATCGATGCGAAGCCCATGCCTGCATTGCGCACCACTGTCGGGAACATCTCGCCACCGTAGAGGTAGACAATTGGGAAAGAGACGGCCATGCCAAAGACTCCAATTGACGCAAGGACAACCTTTACGAAGGCACTCTCCTCGGGAACGAAAGCAATTGCCAACATGCAAACACCAGCTAAAGTGTTGGAAACCATCAGTGAGATCTTTCTACCCCAATAGCGACCGGTGAAGATAGAGATGAGGGTTCCGGGAATTCCCAGAGTCCCGGCAATAGCAACATTGGTAAATATGTCACCGCTTAGCTCTCCGACATACATTGAGACGCCAAAATATGTCAGGCCGCAGACAAACCAATTGATAACCATGCAAATGGTCTTGAGTCGTAGATTCGGATACCGGAACAGATCGATCAGAGTTCCTTTCTTGATCTCTTGTTTGGCTGCCTTGCGGCGGGAGGACTCCTCTAAATCACTGCGGATGTTATGGATCGGAAGATTGTTCGTGATGGCAGCTTTTTCCAGAACTTTTGCAGCTTGATCCAGACGTCCCGCAGAGAGCAGCCAGCGCGGAGACTCCGGAATCAGCCAGTAGTACGAGATAAAGATGACGGAAACAATTGAGATGGCAAACTGAAACCATCTCCAGTCTCGGAGATAATACGCAAACAATGGCAGTGAAGTGTGTCCCAGATTGAAGGGAATTTGATAGAGAATCGACATGACTTCACGCTTCTTGGCGCCTGTGATTTCCATGACGAGGACAAAGCTGTTAAAAGGATTAGAAGTGTTAATTGATTGTTGAACGTGATTTCTTTTAGTGGTTACCTTGTCATCATGCTTCCACCAGTTGCGACAGCCAAGAGGAATCTTAAAATGCAGAATACCCAAAACCAAGGCACAAAAGCATCCAGCACGCCACACACCAACTGCATCAGCACGGAAAATACTAGTGGAGGTCGTCGTCCCGCTCTAAAGTAAAAAAAAAAAAACAATTTACAAAATTTTTTCCAAAATTTCCAAAATGTTTACTTACTTATCGGACCATACTCCGAATCCAATGTTTCCCACCAGAATACCAAACATGAAGATCGTCTGAACCAAGCTGGCCAGGTAACGTTTGCTGCACACCAGACCCCATTCGGTGACGATCGTCTCCTTGAAGATGCTGCGATCGTAGGCGATTTCGGTACACTCTGCAGAACATTTGTCGGTCAGGTTGCTGGGAACAGCGCATTCAAAGTTCACTGGTGGCGCAAGGAATACCGTGGCCAATTGATGCCATCCGACTGGAAACTTCATCATGAAAATGACCATACATATCCAGATTTGCCATGGTCCAAGATCACCAATCGATCCGGCTATTGGATCAGCTATGCGCTCCTCGTACTCGGCTTTTTCTAAAAAAAAATTAAAAAATAGGAAAATTAGGTTTTTAAGAAGGTAAGTAATAAGTTCATAACTATTGGGCCAATTAAAAGGTCTCGTTTTTAAAATGAATCAATCGTTATTCAGTTTAGGAATCCTGGTAAAAAAGTTAGCTTGTACTAAAATCAAAATGATCAAATTAATATTTTTCTAAACAACAAGATTTAAAGATTTCTTGAAGTCAATACCGTCGTCTTACTACTTTTCTTTTCTATTTGAAAGCCTCAGATCCAAGACAACTGGTGTCCCATGCTTCGCAGCATTGTCTCTCAATTCAAAAACACTGATTCTGAGCTTAATTTTTCCAAACGCGTACTATTGGGTGTTTTAAAGGTTCCGTTCCTCCAAAGAATCAACTGAACCATAAAAAGTGTCACTTCGATGTCCGTCTGTCTGTCACAACCCTTAATTATGGCTACGATCCTTTTAAGCTATAAAAAATTATCGAGCTGCTTAATCTAAGCAGTCAAATGATACAACTGTCTATGCCGCATATTTTGATACTCGCAAGGGAATCACAAATTAAAGGGTCCAACAAAAAGCGGGAAAACTCTTCGAGACGCACTTGGCGGGTTTATTTTTAAAGGCAAGTTTATCTGTCCAACTAGCTTTCAGGCAAGGCAAGTTTGACAATTACGTTCAGTACAATTTGACAATTCCCATGTTAAGAGACATCCATCCGATCAGCTTTTAGAAATCGTAAAATTTTTTTTTTCGAAAATTTACGTTCTGTGCCTTCAAATTAGAGAGCCTCTACCCGTTTACTGTCTGCAAAATTTTGGGGAAAGATCTTCTCCTTCCACCGTATATGGTTCAACTTATTTAACTCCATTTTATGGTGGATAGTCTTCTTATACGCTGATAAGCCATCTCCTATTGACGACAATGGGGGTGTTCTTGTCGATTTAAATCCACACACAGCCGCGTCCGCAGAGTTCATGCTGTTTTCGAAAGTTGAAGAATCTCACATGTTCAACAACT
Organism: Orthonevra nobilis; assembly: GCA_963555765.1. Classification (NCBI taxonomy): domain Eukaryota; kingdom Metazoa; phylum Arthropoda; class Insecta; order Diptera; family Syrphidae; genus Orthonevra; species Orthonevra nobilis. The sequence goes on along the minus strand of OY743227.1, from coordinate 71,180,259 downwards.
GGGCTATCGGCCGATTGTTTAGTTATATTTCCCTCCCAAGGAATCAAAATAGAAACAATTTTAGCACAAGAACTCATTTACTATGGCTTCCAAAAAGGGAAAATCACGGGAAAATGGTTGGGAGAGCTACCGAACTTCCATAGGGTCTTCGACACGCTGTGTTCTGAAAAACTTATAAGAGACCTGAATTGGACTGATAGGTGCTCTTGCAAAGTGTTTAAAAAAGTTATTTAACGGGACGAAAAACAAAGGTAAAACCATTCAACACAATCAGATATAGAAAAAGCAGTCACCACTTTGGAGTACCATAAGGTTGAAAACTGGGACCATTTCTCTTTTAGTTGTTGACGAACGAACTACTTCGCGTCTTTGAACGAAGACAGCTTATGCATATGCTGATAGGATAATATCGCAATTGCTGTCGAGCATAAATGTCGTGCTACTGCCAGACAACTCATGAAAGAGAAGTTCGAAAAGCCGTCGAGATCGTGTCACGATAATAGTCTTGTTGACAATCTTAGCAAAAGAAAGTTGATGCACGTTCGAACATCAACAACCAAAGGTTTCTGTAAATGTAAGCTTTCGATAGAACGAGTACATAACGACGGATGTTCAGAAGCAAGGGTACTTTTCTCTAGTGGTGTACTCCCTGCTCTTCTAGTTTGACATCTTTCTCGTTTTATGATTCATCTTGGGACTCAATAGATGGTCATCGTTTTGACTTCAGATATAACTTTTATAAACAAATTGACAACGAAGCTAGTAGTTATATTACCAATATTGTTTCTGTTGATAAGACAGGCAGAAAATGAGAGCGGAACCGTCCATGATCTACTGCTTGAAGTCCGTCAATCGTGCTTAAGCAAACTTAACACTTTTCTGAACCTCAAAGGCACAGAGAATTTTCAGTCGAAGTTCATAATGAGCAAGGGTCCCATTTAATTCTGAAAGGACTTCTTCTGCAATGTGTATCTAAACTACTTTCACGAGGGGTAGTTATTAAATTCATTGCACGTTCGTTCCTCATTTTTTAGAGGACCGCCTGGTTAACACAGTTACTTTTATTGGTTAAGAACGCTTATTTACGAGGATTTATAGCTGCAAATAAATGAATTTGAATAGGAGAACATAACATACCCTTACACGATGCAAACGCGCACACAGCTCACGCGACAATAAAGTATTTTAAGGCTGCGTTTCCAGGACGTTTAATTTCTCGTTTTGACAACTTGCACTGAGAAGATCACCGGATTCGTCCACTTCTTTCTCTGCGATTCTTGGAAACCCTTAAAGAGCAGTGTTAAAATTTAACGTCTAGAAAATGCAGTAAGAACCAGAATGACCACTGTTCTTTATGAGTTACGCCCTCCCTTATAATACATTTTAGGACAGAACGACAGAAGGATGAGAAAGAGAATTGTTAATTTTTTTACTGGTTTTAAGCTCAGATGTATTTTCAGATTCGTTTACACCGTGGATGGAATCCGAGCGAATAAGAACGAAGAATTTGATATAATATAGATTTATTTGCACTCGCTTAATTCACAGTATTTTATTTAAACTCATGCAAAACCAACTGGCCTACCCTTTACGTACGCACTTCAAAACCATTGCAACTGTCATGCTTTGTACGTCATTTACTTTTGAAAACATTAATTGTACGCCTTAACCAGAAGTCGTTCACTTTACAGGCCAATGACTTGTTCAACTTGAGTCACTCTACATTGAACATCACACCGTAAGGTACTCATAAAATAGCCCAGCCTTTTTGCAATGTACTCGTATCTATTATGTGAGAATATTTTCATACGAAATAAAATAGCGCTTCCAGTCGCAAGTCGCTGCCGACGTTGACGTTTCAATTAAATGTTCGTTTCTGTGTGTAAATTGAGCTCGAACGTTAGTACAAGCTAATTAGACACTTGAAATAAACCGCAATGATAAGTTAATCGCATGTGATCATTAATTAAACCCAACACAAAGTGGGTGTAGTCGGGCCTATTAATTCGGTTTTAGTTGACATGATCGAATTATCTAGCGTTGGATACTGTTTTTTTTTTTTTTTTGCGAGTTCAGGCTTCTGATGTCATATTTCCTGCAATTTTATCCAATTAATTGAATCAAGTTTTTGGGACTTGAAAGGCTTGGTAAATCAATCATCATTTAGAGATTTCCGCACATCATCTAACACATGGTATGAAAGCGGCGGGACAAACTATTCCAAAGGAAAATAAAAGTATAGCCAACCGGAGAGGCTCCGGTGTCCGGTCCCGAATTTTGGTCGTTTTTAAAAAGTGGTCAATAAAGACAGAGGCTGAAGACAAAAATTTTATCCCGGTAAGCCAATTTGAGTTCAGCTTGGCACAAATTCATGACACATTGCGTTTAAATGGGATCTCTAATGGACCAAAAGCAAGAAATAATCCAAGCGTACTTGCTTGGTTAACTTTGAGAAAGTCTTTGAATTTGTAAGGCAGCAAAGGTTTATTTTACAGACTAGACAGAAGCTTACTACTGCTCAGTCTGAACATTGGCAATTTGACTTCTGCTGGAACTTTCGTGAGAAGCCACGTTCATTCATTCTTTCATTATTATTACAAACTATCTCGTAGGTTCTTCACAATGCCAAAGCGTATACAGATGGCTTGATCGCATAAAGATTTTGTCCAAAGATCTATGACTTTTGCAGCGTGACTTCAATGATTTGTTTGAGGTACCCTTGTTCGCGGCATCTAAGAATACTTGAACGAATGTGCGAAAGATCTCTATCGTTTGACAACTTGGACAGTCTTAGGCGACTTGCCTAGAGCTTAAGTGGTTTTTGCCAAGACCAAGAGACCAGAATAAGTATGATCAGTAACACCACCCACATCCGGCTTGAGCTTGCATATTGATGTCGTGTGCTAACAATGTGTCTAATTATGTCTTCTACGTTGCGGGGAAAAGTTCGGCCAAGTGGCTGATTGCAACAAAGAAAATGTTGCTAAGCAGGATTAATAGAGAAAAGGAAGAGGGGACCTTAGCCTAGTCTGGTCTTATAGTTAAATGCAGAAAAGAAATAAGTTAGGATCGACGAATGTAAGATAAGTCTTAGAGCTGTCGCATGGGGCCAGTTAAACATAAGCGACGTTAAAAAACTAATGGTAGTCTTGATCATTTTTGACAGTAGAAGGGTAGAAGTCTTAGGTTGAGTATTTGACAATTTCCATGGCCTCACCTCTCGGGAGTTATTTCATTCCAACTTTGAGTACAACTCTCTTTAAAATGCTTCTGATGAAACTTATCACTGACACACAGAAAATTGTCGCGCCAAAAGCTTATTTTAACTAATTTTGAGTGAACACCCTTCACAAAAAAATGGTCATCTTTACTTGTGTCTCCATTCGAAAAAACTGTGTACAAACAAAAGTGTTCAAGCTACGTTTTTATACTTTAAAAACTACTAGAAACGTTAAGCTTCAAGTTTTGCTAGCAAGATTGAGACCGTAGTCCACAAATGTAATATAAAGACAAACCATACTGAGATTTCAAGTTCAAGGCAATCAATTTATATTTCACCAGCCACAAGAGAAGAAATCATGAAAATTCTAATTAAATTAAATAAAAATAAGTCCCCACGATCAGATGGAACACGACCAAAAAATATTCAAGTGGACGCAGTCACCCTAGCCCCAATAATTGAACAATTCGTTAATCTGAGCTTCGAACAATCTTATGTACCAGACGACCTAAAGGTTGCCATAGTAAGACTGGTGAAAACAGACGTGTCTAATTTTAGACCTATTTCCATCCTGTAGATAGTTGACAAAATATTAGAACAGGTGATGTCGCAGCGACTTCAAAGTTATATAGACAAATACGAAATAATAAACAAAATCCAATTCGGATTCACAAAAACTAAAAATACAAGCAACCTGCTTGCAGAATTCGAAAATCTTATCAATCAAAATCTGAATCAGAATTACCACAATCTTGAGATAAGAAACTGAGGCACGAGAAACTCCTCGAAATGCTGGAAAAATTGATATTAGGGACTTAAATTTGGAATGGTTTAAAAGCTTTATCTCTAATAGAAAGATCAAAGTGAAGATATTCAACTCGCTTAGCCAAAAAAAAAAGCACTGCAATACGGAGTCCCACAAGGATCAATTCTGAGGCCGCCGCTTTACATTATTTATGCCAATCAACTACTTGCTGTTTTAAAGAATAGCACCGGATATGCTTTTGCAGATGACACAGCAATTGTTGTTAGCCAAAAAGAATTTAATTCAATTGTTAGATGGTGTCACGATTTCGAGCTCATAAAAAATGTCAAAAAAACTAAACTAATGCACATCAGGGCATCTCACATATTGAAAAAAAAAATATAAAAGTAAAGTTCCATCAAACAAATTGCCCTCATCGAAATGCTGATGAAGAAAACCTGAATACTGAAGACAGCTGTAATGATTTATTGAAAATGTTCAGCATACCTAGGAGTAGATCTTGATTGTAACTTCAAATGGGATCTGCACATTGCCTCAACTTGGTAAAAACCTTAGGAAAACAGCTTACGTTTTACACCAACTGAAGCAAGTGTACTGAAGTAGAGTCCTTACTTAGGTACGGTATACTAGCGTACGAGATTCAAAAACGAGTATGGAAAGCAACAACTATCTGTGATTATTCTGCTTATCTTCAACAAGATGCCAAGAGATCTACTGAACATATCTTCCAAAGGCTTAAGAAAAAAAATGTTTAAGAAAACATAAAAATAAAATAAAAATTTAAAAATCAAAACCACTGATGTATAAGACATAAATTGTTATTATTATTGATCTTTCAAGAATTGAAAAGCCTTTTAAGGCTTCGCAGATTCTCTTTTGAAAATATTTTATTCGGAAAATTAATGTGAATAAAAAATTTAATTGAAAAAAATTGAAAAGATCACTGACCGATTTCTACTTAGTGGTTAAATTCTTGCTGAGCCGACTCTAAATAACTTTATTACTAAGCAGCTTTGTCACTTTCGACTTTTTTAGTGCACCCCTATCGGGATTTATATATTGCCTTATCTGCACTTACTAAGGGAAACATGCAAAGGAACGTCTTTGCAATAAAGTCTGGCTCAAAAGAATAATGGACAGTGTGATCGTTATATTTAATGACGAATGCTAACTCGGTTGTAATTAAAGCTGCTGTTAGACATATTCACTAATTGAGTCAAGAGAGGGAACTAAAAACCCTGCTTAAATGCAGAGAGTTGCGTTTGGCGTGTTATCTTCCCAATCTACGCAATCTCAATGCACATCAGTGGTTTTAGCTTTTCATTACGATTTTTTTTTTACTGATCCGAAATCGGGCTTTCATCAGTACAATTAAATTCAAGACTGTTATAAGTCATAAAATTATTCATTTTCATCATGATGTCGAGAGTGATTTTGTGAGCCGAAGATTTCGTTACATGAGTGTCTCGTCTTTTCCTATGGCACATCACTGATCTTCTTGATGAGATTGGAAAGCCTGCGTGCTATTTAAGCCTCGGAATTCTTACCCTGCAACACCAAGTTTCATATTGGCGTCTTATTTTCTTAGGTGCTCTGATTTATCTTTTGTAATGGTTTGAAACTCATTTTTTGTTGTGTTTAGATAGCTCCATGGGATAGAGATGCATAACTCGATTTGGATTTTTTTTTACATTTACTCAATTCGCAGTATTTTATTTTATCAAGTGAAGTTTTGATATTTTAGAAGAAGAAGATTGCGTTACTTGCTTGCGAGGTACTCTCAAGATTAAACCAATTCTCTTTTATTTCTACCTTTATTTGTTGTTTGATTTTCGTTTTCAGCTGCACAAAAAAATATAGCAGCGGTTTTTGCAACCGCATTCATGTTGCTGCAAATAAAGAAATGGTTCGTTTCAGATTTCACTGTTCCTCTATCTGACAAAATTACTTTCGTTCTAATGAGCCTTTTCTTATGTGTGTAGCCACTTTCAGTGTCATGCCTGTGTTGCCAGGGACTGAAGACAACTCGTTTTACATGCCCGCCTGTGGGGCAGCCAGCAAGTGAATCACCACCGGTTCAAGTAGACTAATGGGCGCATCCAAGCATGCTTTGCATTCGAATCATTTTATTGGCATGAATGGGCTGAATTGAATTGGATTGGATTCATTCACTTTATTCAATCGTAAGTTCTAACATTCTTGCCCCGATGCACTTCCTTAATAACAACAAACCAATTTTTAATTTTTTTAAGAAATCGAACGTATGTTTCCAACTCGTAAGTGGAAATTTTCTCGAGTCTTCACAGAAAGCAGCATCGTCGCTAAGGAACAACGTTTTGATTCCGATAAATTACAGCTCTTCGCAACAATTTTCAACGACAATAACAGCGTCAGACGCCAGACGATAAGCATCTGTTATTTCTACAATTGCTCGCATACGTCCGTACGTATGCTTTAATCGCATTGCGCTTAATAACTGAGAAGCTGTAGACGTTGTAACTTCATTCGAAACTATACAATCAATAATTTCATTTGATTTCAATGATGACAGTCCCATCAACTAGTCCACCTGTTGGTTAACTGATGTCGTACTCATTTAAGACGACAGCGTACAACCTCGGAGCGAATTGAGTATGAAGAAAGTCTGTGGATTTAGTTTTATTGGAACTCTAGATTTTATGCAATCAAATTTTCGCTGACAATTCAACAAATGTCAACAATGACATTTAAGTACGTCTTTAAAAAAGTTTGTCATTGGGTGCGATTGCGACATTGAACTTGTGTTCATCCCTGAACTCTAAATTTGGCGCCAGTTTTTTGTTTCCAGAGCGTTAGCCATCTAAGCAGACTGTCAAATAGTTGTGAACAAATGCAAATCAAGTTGACAATTCGCACCTAGATGTTTATTGGATTGTTTTTGATGTTCTTATGTTTAATTGTTTCGTGCTTTTATAACTTTCACGTGCGTAGCATAGGCCATTTGCGTAGAAAAGTGATGAGTGACAGGTTCCCTTTGCAGATATCGATCTTATCACGAGCGATACATTTAGATGGAACAGGTGATGTTTTAGCAAACGTCTAGTAATTGAATTGTTTATATTTGTGAATCAGGTGTTGGCGTGGGTGATGAAGTGAAAATAGATATTTATAAATGTGCGTCAGGGTTAAAATGTGTGAGGTATTAATTGAGGAGTTTGATTTGACTTCCAAGTTCCAAAAAACTGTCAATATTAAATATCAATTTTGAATTGAAACAGTCGAACAGATCGTGTAATATTATTTGACTTTAACTATGACAGTTGAATAAGAACGAATTTAATTCAGTCATGATCATTTTCTGAATAACTTGGAAAACGTTGAGAGGTAGTACCAAACGTTCGATAATTTCGTGCCACTTTATAAGTTTAGGAAGGGAATTCTTAAATTCGGAAGAAAAAGTTAAGACGGAGGCGAGAACGCTTAAACTTAATAACATAACCATAAACAGCTGAACGTATTGAAAATTGTAACTTCGCAGATCGTTTTCGTTTCGCAATATATTTTCTAATAGGGCTACCGGTTGTTTTTCAAAAATCAATGCTTTATTGAGGAAAACGAGATATAAATTCAATATTCAAAGTATTGCCCATCGCTAGACACACTTTTTCCCCATTTTTCTGGTAATTCATGGACACCCGTTCTGAAAAATTCTGAACGGCCGTCGATGTTGAGGCATGTCCGGGGTATCCACACGTTGCCCGACATTTTGGATTATCGTAATGTACTTATTTTTCATCACCAGTGACGATTCGATGCAAAAAAGATTACCTTTTGTGGCGTTCAAGCAGCATTTTGGACATGCAAAATCGGCGTTCGACGTCTCGTGGCTTCTATTCATACGGCACCCAATGTCCTACCTTTCGGATCATTCCCATTGCTTTCAAACGATCGGAAATGGTTTGCTGAGCGACGCCAAGTGATTTTGCAAGTTCTTCTTGCGTTTGTGACGGATCTTGATCGAGAAATGCCTCCAATTTCGTTCTTTGTCTTCGGTGTCAAAATCACCATCTTTGAACCGCTTAAACCACCGCTGAAACATTCTAACGTCTATAGTATAGCCCGGGTAAGCTTCGGTAAGCAATTGTACCCTTCGGTTGTTTTTTTCTTTAAATGAAAGAAGCATATTAAAACTTCCCGCAAATGTTGTTTTGATGGCACGAATGTAGACATTTTACGGCTTTACAAAAACTTGTGTGTTTTCACTAATACCCAATAACCAAGACTGAAATAATTAGACAATGACATGAAGTTTCTGATGTGACAGCTGTCATGGTCGAAATTCACCTCAGAGTAATAGATTTGAAGTTGTCTGCAATAACGACATTTTCAACCGGTAGTCCTTTTAAAAATATTGAAAAAAGGAGGGGGAGGAGATAGAACCTAAAAACCAAAGTTTGTTGAATGGTATGGAACCCTTAAGATGGTATATTCCAGCTTAGAGCAAGCATCAAAAGTCATGATGTTTATTATTAATTATGTCAGACGAAATGATTTTGTTCAATGAACTAGAACAGAAATGTCAGATCAAAGTAAGAATAGAAATGAACTGTCAAAAATTATGAAAATAAAAATTTGTTGAAAAAAACTCAACTTGTGTGAAAACTTATGTGAATGACATCCTCAGCTGACTTAAGACCAATTTGATCTTACTCCAGAGCATGTGCAAGATTTCTTGTGTTTTTCTGCGCTGAAAAAGATTACGTTTATGAACAGTAATTAACGTCAGAAGTTGTCAATCTCAACTGGTTTGAATTAGAAATCCATTTTAAGTGAAAAATTCAACACATCGACTTAAAGTCTTCACAATAAAAATTTTATCAACCATGCTCCCAAAGAAACATTATAGCGTCAGTAAAGCAATAAAGCAATTAAGGTGCTGTGACATTTAATAAAGTTTAGTAATAAAATCTATTTTTATTATAACAGCAGCTAAACAAGAGATTCACCGTGATGACATAGACGTCAACAGTTCATATTTTATATCTTTCTTTTTTTGCGGTAGGACAGGTGACAACATTACTCACAGAATTATCTGTTTTTCTAATTACATTGTGCGCTTTCCAAAAGTCTCGTTGTTTTGTTTTTTTTTTCTTTCAACAGAAACAATAAAAATCTTATTAACATTTTCTCCATTACATGATTAGTTAGTTTAATGACATCATAACATGAGCTGCGAAACTTAGCACTAATTGCATGCAGGGTCAGTTTTTTTACGAATTTCATGAAATACATATTCGTGAAGATTGTTGCAACAAAATTAAGGCGCTTCAGTCTTACAGGGGTTTCTTTTGAATCATTTTATGTTTGGACACTGACAGCTTGTGTGTGCTTAAAAAATTGACTGAAACTCTCTGCATTTTGGATTATTCGCTTACAATGAGCAGTTGACTCAGAAGTTGAATATCATCTTAACAGACGAGACGCATATCCAACAAGGTTTATGCGATTGCTATTAAAATAGTCGTATTTGGGAAAATCCAAACGTAAACTTAGAGAAGGTAAGGTAGCCCTAACGTGCGACGGTAAGGTGTGGTTTTATGTCCCAATTTTCTTCCTAGCGACTTTAGATGAAAGGTTTTAGGACGCGCCAATCGAAAACGTATTTTGCAACATAAGGAGGGAATCACATTTTAAAGAGAAAAAAAGCGCCATAGTACGATTTTGACTCTCATGCGAAGGGTTCCGCACCAATCTACAGTAAGCAACACTTTATATATCTTTAACATTACATTTCCCTTACCATCGTGCATATGTATGATTTAAACGATTGATTATAACTAATGTTGTCATATCACCTGATTATGATTTCTGAACCCTGTTCGGCACAAAAAAAGCTTGAAATCAGTCTACATGCAATTCCAGTAAGAGAAATGAAAAACGGTCATTTTTCAAGCGAATAAATTAAAAATCATGAATGAAATGTATGACAATTTAAAGGTTTATTGATACAAACTTAATGTAGAAGTGTGTGGGTCTATTTTTTTTTTTGGCAATTTCATGCGAGAAATACAACTCAAGCGGCTAAAAATTCATTCGATATTCGATTTTAAGAAACAAGTTTTTATATTGGGTCCCCTTAGTTTTGAAATTTGAATTGATGTTTATAGCGGCTACAGTAGTATTCATTCATTGTAGTCCAAGGCCCAGAATCCACAGGAAACCTGGCACCCTTTGGTCCTACAAATATCTATTTTTGAAGACCCACAAATTAACTGAATATAGTGTAAAGTTCTACCTGAAAACAGAATGGCTAAATCGTCAGTTTAGCCTATCAAGTTGAAGCTGTAGAATTCCAAAACTCATCCGTTAAAAAAAAGTTATTCAATGTTTTTATTTGGGTCCATATGTTTGTAGGGTTCCGTACCCATTGAGGAAACGCCGAGACAGTTGCCAAGAGATGGTCGTTAGCGATTTTAAATTTGAACAACATTGTTCCGATCCCCAAAACCGCGATTAAGTGGGTAGGTGTTGGTGAATACAGATTGGGAAAGAAAATCGCTGAGTAAGCAAGAGGATGTTTGTCGGAACACGTATTCGAAATCCTTATTTGGATATTCACATTCTAAGCTTCGGCTCATTTGTCAGGTGGAAGGTACTCGAGCGTGTCACGAAGCTTCAAAGACTTGGAGTAAATTGATCTCTGAAATCAACACCTACCCTTTATTGGTTTGCTTTTAAGGGATTTTGACTTCACTTTTAATGCATTTGCACTTTGCAAACGGAAGGATAAGGAGAAGAGTCGAAAGGAAATAGTGGTTGGAAACTCAGGTGTCTTTTGCTCAATAGATGGACTCCGATTGGGTACGGAGCAGTTGGCGGCATAACGAGGCGAAAGATTTATCGTTTCTGCACTGTTAACATCGTAAATTTGATCTCAAAGCCAAATTGTGACTGGACCCGATTCTAAAACTGAATTGAGAAGGAAACAGAGATAGATTTAAAGGAAGCTTTTACCAAAGGAAGCTTTTTACAATATAATCCCACATTCGTAGAACTTCAGATCTTTATTGGCAAAACATTTAATCAAGTGCGATTTCACAGCGTTATCATTGACAGTTTTACCATCCAAAGAAGCTTGCAAAGATCAAAATAAATGGTTTTCTAATTGAGTAATGTCAGGGCTTTATGGTGAATCATATATCAATTCCAAAGAGAGTTTAACCTTGCGTTGTCCTGGTGCAAAATGACCTTTCTCGATGGACCAACTCTGGCCATTTTTCGTTGATCGCAGCACCACACCTTTTCAATCCAACCAACTTTTCGTGTGCTGCCTCATCAAGCCAGAACTAAGATCGTTTTCGATTGACATTTCTAAAAACAACCTATTTCGTTTCAAAAAAAATTGTCTTAAATGCAAATCGCAAGCGTTGATGCGCTTCGTTGAATGATTTTCTTTCAAATCATGTCAAACGTTAATATCAAGCACTTTATAGAGTTTCAAATGTTTTCATTGTTTTTCAATCGCTATTTGTCACACATTCAACTATTTTGCTATCTCTTATAGATTAAGTTGACGATCTGTCTCATTCATGGCTTTAATCTGATCATCCTGATCGTTGTTCAACTTTCACAGAAAAATCTCCGACACAAAATTTGTCAAACCAATTCCGACACGTAATATACAAAAGTAAAATATGACGAAAATGTTGCTACGGTTCCGTTCCCAAAGGGTCCAAAGGAACCCTATTAATAAGCTTACGCTGTCCATACGTCTGTCTGTAATAGAGATGTTTCTCCTAAACTGGTATAGGAAGACATAGAATGTGTAAATCTATTGAATTAGGGGGTCAAGAAACAAAAAAAGTGTTTTCTAAAATCGCCACTCAACTTAACACCTAAAAGTAGACAATGAGTTTCATGGTGCAACTTCACCACTTTTTAAAGTATGCAATCATTTCGTCCATCCAACACAATGTATGAGCTCGAACTCCAATAATAAAAATAAAACATTTTGCAACCTGTGAAACGAATTTCAAAATGTAGTGGTGTTAGTGCGAATTGACTTTTGTCTAGTTTTCTTCCCAACCAAACCAATTTTCATCTTAAATTAAGGAAATATACTCTTAGTAGGCGCGGAACCCTTTCATATTGAAACTGACTCAAAACAAATACCTTTTCACAAAAATACGCGGAATTTGTTTCTAAAACAAAGTAATACTGACACACTTACAAATGTCAAAAGGACAAAAAAAAATATGTTATGTCATTGACAGAAGGTGTTACAAAATATGACCAAAGACCAAAGAGATATTAAGGAAGCTCTGGAGAAGCGGAATGTGGTCATTAATGGTATTTCCGAGTACTGTTAGTACGAAAACCGAACTAGATATCTTTACAAGAAAAAAATAAATGTCCTTCTGAAAACCTTCCTTCCCCGCTCGACCAACGCGAAGCATAAACGACCGTATTCCTGGATACTTTCCATTACATCTCTACAACTTGATCTAAAGACGAGGTACGAACGCCAAGTGACATTGATGACAAAGAGCCAGACATGGATTTTCAGTTCACTCAAACGTGGCGTCGCGAAAGTGCAGATTAATTGTGAAGAAATGATTGCCAAACGATCTTTTGAGAATAAAATTATTTCAACAAATTGTTGGTACGAATTCAGGCCAACCACAATGGATTTACCAAGAAAGAAATACAAAACCAAACTTCAATGTCTCTAATTCATTTGATTATATTTTTTTTTAAATGCATTCCATTCGGGATCGGTTTCAATGTTCACCCAGGCATTCGATTCCAATCAACAAATAAAAGAAAAACCGGTCACAGGCTTGGTTAGAAATAAAACAATACTCACAACCGGAAGGCTACTGAACTGCCAACTAAACCACCGAGGCTTTAAGTCGATTACATTTTCTGCAAATTAGGGTTCGGCTAGTCCTCGAAGCCAGTTTGAGACTAAGCATTTTCCAAATACCTGAAAGAGCTAAATTCGTACAAAAAAAAAAAGTGAATGTCCATTTAGACAAGTGGTCCCGTGAAATAGGTCTGCTTAATTTCTTGCCATTTTAAACGGGAAAGTAATGAACGTCAAATGCATTTTTATTTTTTTTTTTTTTTGAGACAATGAATTTTAAAATGGAAAGTTAACGAGTGAAGCCGACTTGCAATGATCATGACCATCACTTGAACCCTTTCTATCTACAGCAAGAGTACAATGAAACTTTCAGTAGATACAAGTACTTCAAGGACTTCCCCGTACCTTTCTGTCGAATTGCACAAGACACGTTTCATGGAACCGCCACATGAGTAAGTATGCAATGTGGCATGACCGGTTTCATTGGGTAAGTGTTCGCATAGGTTTCTTGGTTAACTGAGAGATACGAAGGTACCAATATTTTAATAGTATTATTGCAAAAGACTTGTATGCCATGAGTGGTTAGTGTTAACTCTAAAAAGTTATAAACTATATGTACAAATAAAGTCGTGGACTTCTAGAAATCTACAAGGCTCAAAAGGTTTCCAAAAAATTTTAGTATTATAGATTTAAAGAGCCTTGATGAACCCTATCAGATGATGTGAAAGTACACCAAACTAAAGTGTTTCAAGCTGGTTTCATAGTGTGTATCAAATCCAAACTTCAGATCGTTATGCCTTCTAACAAGAAGATGGTAAAGTACAGATACCCCACCAGTTTCTGTGCGAAATTCAGCGTCATATGAAATCCCTGAAGCTGGTGATGATATAATTTCTGCGTCCCACGAAAGCAGTACGAAAACGATTCATTCGGACTCGATTCTCACAACTCCATAAAAAAAAAAGAATCAATATCAAAGAATCAAAGCGAGTGGTAGTTTAAGGGTTTTCGAACTTCAGGCGTATATTCACTCTCTTTGGGTTTGACAGTTCCAAGACGCCGGCAAAGTACATGGATCGATTTGCTTCCTAGCAACTTATTCCTTTTCTTTTCCGATGCGACAATCTGTGATTTTTTGACTCATGCACTTAAAGGTTACACCTCACCGAATCCGACAGGATTACTTGTTCACCATCTGTCATCAACGGCACGTGACTCTGACATTTATATTCAGTATTCTTCGACAATCTTTCACTGAAGAACAACTGTCAGACAACATTAAGATATCGCGGACAATCCCCCAAAAATTGATCGACTGTGCCCAAACTTATAGAGCTCGTCCATCTGAGCACCTCACATGCAAAACTTGGGATCGATAGGTACATCTTATATAAATTACATTCATCCAATGCGAGCTCGCAGGTGATTGTAACCGAGATGCTAAATTGACTTATTCAACACCACGCCATTCTAAGCAACACGGCATCAATCCGTCCACTTAGGTCTTAAGGAAGGATCTTAGTCTTCGCCCGTAAAAGGTTCAACTTGATGGCAGAGCAATGGAAGCCAGTGGACCATACGTTCGATGAATGGAGTAAAAATCATCTGGAAGTGGAGCCCAAGTCTTACCATGAAAGCATCTTTAAATATGAGGCTCGGTTCTGGCTTAATGGATATTTTAAGAATTAAAGCCTTTGGAGTGAGTAAAAAATTCACAAAACTCTCGAGAGCCAGTTCCTTCCCGAAAAAGTGGTTAATGGTATGGAAACATTTTTTTCCGCAACATTACCGTCAATGGCGAGCGCTACAGGCAAATGGTTCGGGATTTTATTTCCTTCGTTAATAGTAATCGTCCAAGACTTTTGCGATATAAAAATAAATATAAAATTGGCCAAAGAATGATCCCTAAAATGATGACTAGTCACCTGAGTCGAACGCAATTGGTTTGACAACAGAAAGCGAGTACTTATCTGTCCTATGAACAAGGAAAAAATGAGGCCATGTAGAGAGACGTACCTTTTCAGAGAAGATTCAATATTCCTTGAAACTGCAGTAAAAGAAGGACTTTCAACTTATCTACCGTATGGACAGAGAAAATTTAATCATATTAGCTCTTTGGAGAGCAAACCCCCACGTTTACTCAGGTGGAGTTAGGAGAAGCAGGAGATGGATTTTTCCCACGGTACGGTGGCCGCATCCCCGAAAGGTTGAAAGCAATCAGAATACTTAAACGCAATCAAAAGAATTCAATTGAATAAGGAATGAGTTAAAAGACTTCAAGGAATGAATGCACTCTTCAAGCATTGCATTCTTCTGACTCGAAGCTTATTGATTAATTAAAATATCTGCAAGATGAATTTTGGAAAGTAAAAAAAGAAAAATATTTAAGTCGTGAGACTGTGAAATAAGTCTTAAATTCGATTGAATGATTGTCTCAGCAATCTTCTTCATCTACGCACCAGAATTAAAAGGAATCGTTGAGGTTTTTAGTTTTTAAAATAAATAACACAACATGTGGTTTTCTTCTTCATCCTTTCATTCTATTTTTTAATCTTCACAGGGTTAAGAAAAGGTTTAATATTGTGAACTTTGTTCTATTGGTTGTTAACCTTTCTTTAGTTATTCGACTTATTTCTTCGCCAAGCTTTGATATTTATACTTATATTGAGGTAATGTCCCTCATTCTGTATGTATGAAGAAATCTTCAAAACCCACCATCCGATTTCAAAAATCCTTTCAGCAATACTTACAATAGACCTTCAGAATGAACAAAGACTTTCAATAATTATCTCATTTAAATTAAAGGCTCTTTCGTGGAGAACAATTCTCAAACTGAAGAAGTATCGAGCTAATGCGTTTTTTGTGAAAACTGCTTTAACGGTATAAGATATTGAATTGCTTTCTTTAGAAATGTTTTAGAAATCAAAAAGTTCTACAAAAAAGTCCGCGACGGCACATCTTTTTATGCCAAGTTTTTGGCACAGTTTTAAAAACAGTAGAAGTTTGTTATTTTTCAAAAAATCTTTTACCTCTTACAATGGACCTTGAGAATGAACAGGCTGTAAAAGGCTCTTTCGTGGCGACCAATTTTAATAAAGTTGTTGAAAAAGCGGTCGTTTTTTGCGAACGCTGTTTTTACGGTAAGAGGATCTCTTGCTTTCTAAGGAAAAGTTTTAGAACTAAAATGCTTCTATAAAAAAGTCCACGATGACATATCTTTAAATGTTAAGATAAGTACAAAATAGGACTAGAAAATATATTTAAACTCAATTTCAATCTGTCAGCGTTATTATAAGAAGGCAGGAAATTTTGTTACATTTTTTAGACAACTTTTCAACAGACCCCAAACCTACGCAGATGAAGTCGCAGTACACGGCTTATATTAAAAATTACTGCTCTCAAGATACTCTTTTTAAAAACCGGAGATCCTACTTTATACAGGTTGTTACGGCCAAATGTTCAATAAATTTTGGAACTTGTATTCCTTCAACTAAATATGATAAAAAGGGATGACTTTTTAACAAATTACTCTTCTGATACCCACAAAAGTTAACCATTGCAAGCAGATCCAACTAGAAATGGACAAGATGAAGTTAAACAAGTGACCGAGTTTAAAATTGAAATCACTTTCAATCGATCAACTAAAGATGCACCATAAAAGAAAAAAAAAGAAAACTAGATTCTATCGGGAGTACTTAAGCGGCCGATACTTTCAACTTCACTAATCAAACTGGATCTTAAAATCTAAACATCGACGAAGATCGACAAGATATTCAGCCTCGTATTTACCTTTCTCCTCGCGTTCCTTACGCGACATAGCCATCTCGATTCCAGCAGCTTCGGATTCAGGCATTTTAAGTGAGTATCCTTTGAAAAATTTTCAATTCTCCGCAAAAAACACTTTCACAATAATCGTGACACTTCCTTATCAGTCACTTTTTAAACACAAATCAGCTTAGTCTATCGTAATCGTTAGTGCAACACCCCAGGGGCCACCTTTAAGCCGCTAACGCAAGCTTTAAAAAGTTTGCAGTTGTTTTTTTTTTGTTTTTTTTTCAAACCGAAAGGTTTTTCGCAAGCGATCCGAATTCGACGGTAGCTGATTAAACACTGCGATTAGAGATTGGCGTGTGCTTGGAATCCGCTAGATACACTCTCCATAATCCGAGGTAGA
This sequence comes from Orthonevra nobilis, assembly GCA_963555765.1. Classification (NCBI taxonomy): domain Eukaryota; kingdom Metazoa; phylum Arthropoda; class Insecta; order Diptera; family Syrphidae; genus Orthonevra; species Orthonevra nobilis. The sequence continues at coordinate 71,163,254 of OY743227.1, read as the reverse complement.
GTCTTGGTCAGCGACTAGATTCCCGGACAACGACGTCGTTCACTACGAGTTCAACATGGAATAAAACTAACGACACGTACGTACGCTACCAATGACGGTTTGGTGTGACTGCAAACGCCACAAGAGTGATTTCACTACTGAATGCGAAGCGTACTTGAAGCCGCAATTTAAAACGAAACTTTAGTTGGTTAAACTAGTGACGAGTGACAAGTGACGGGGGGAAGCTAAGCAGGCAAATATCTGATCTATTAAAACGGATCGTTGCACTGCGTGCGCGGATGCTCAATCTATTTTTTTTTTTTTGCTTTTTTTTTGACTGGTCGGTAAAATAGTAATTCCCCTTAAACGTAATCTACATTTTGATGCTTTTTTTTCGGTTGAATTCAAAACGTTGAATTAATTTGATTTTTGACAATTTACAACGTTATTACCGAATTTATTCTTCCACAGTGATTGTTTTATTAAGCTGGCCGGGAATTGAGAGATAATGCTCCTGGCCACTTATACACTTTCGACAGAGGTTATAATGTTTGACAGTGCGCAGGGCGGATGGTTCCTAGCACGAGAATCAAAATATCAGCGGCCAGTTTTGATGGGTTAGATGTAACGAGGAAATAGGAGTACAAAGTGTGTGACGTTGTGTGACGAACCTTGATAAGGCTTTAGGGGGTAATAAGAAACCACCAAGCAGTGCGATTTTCGGTTGTAAAGTTTACAACCTCTTACGGCACAAATAAACACACTCTTCTTTGACCTTGTTAATTTGCAGCTTTTTTTTCTTCTTGGCTTAATGAGATAAGTGTGTTATTAGTGAAAGTAAATATATAATTAAGTTCCGAGAAAACAGCGTCTTGCTGAGAAGTTGCTACCAAACAAATAAGGGGTAGGTTTCTTTTCTACAAACAAATGTACACATTTATTTTGTATAGGTTTCGAGGTTTCAATCATTATTACATCGTATCATCACAGCCTCCATCGGAGACGAAACAAGGAAAGGTTAAGTCCTGGAAGAGACACCACAGGGAGGAATTATGTCACCTAGACGACCTAGCAAAACGAGTTAAAGGAAAACATCTTAAACCATGCAGGACATTCTCATCATAGTTACAACATGAGCGATTGAAAATGGACTAAATGTTAATTCTAGCAAAACTGTTGATAAAGAAATAAATACGACCGACCATGAACTATTCAGAGGGTTGTTCATTCTCAACACCTTCCCTGAAGAACTACTCTGTGATTCAAATTCAATTATATTTATTATACTACTGTGTCCAAAAAATAAGGTGACATTGTATTTATTTTGAAAATCCTTTATTTATTCTTCCAAATCAATTTCATCCCCTTCAAAGTAATCCCCTCCCGATGCAATGCACTTATGCCAACGGATTTTCCAATCTTTGAAACACTGGTTGTAGTCACTTTCCGGGATGGCCTTCAGTTCCGTCTTCGCTGCGGCTTGAATCTCCTCTATCGTATCAAAACGGTGTCCCCGGAGCGGTCTTTTGAGCTTGTTGAACAGCCAGAAGTCGCACGGCGCCAGATCAGGTGAATACGGTGGTTGCGGAACGATATGGGTTGAGTTTTTGGCGAAATGATCACGAATTACGAGTGCGGTATGGGATGGTGCATTATCGTGGTGTAAAAACCAAGAATTGTCTTTCCACAATTCCGGCCTTTTTAGGCGGATAGAGTTACGCCTTATTCCTTGTTGACTGTTTGGCCGGTTGGAAGGAATTCATAAAGCACAACACCACGATAATCGAAGAAAACAGTCAACATGACCTTGATTTTTGAGCGACTTTGGCGCGTTTTTTTTGGTCTCGGCTCTCCTTTGGCACGATATTCGCTCGATTGATCGGTTGTTTCGGGGTCGTAAGCATAGATCCAGGTCTCATCGCCAGTTATAATGCGTTTCATGACATCCTGGTAGTCGGAAAGCATTGTTTCACACACTTCAACGCGACGCCTTTTTTCCAAAAAAATTCAATGTTTTCGGTACCAGTCGAGATTTGACGCGTTTGAGGCCCAAAGCATGCTTCAAAATGGTATTGACTGAGCCTTTCGATAAGCCAAATTCATCAGCAAGGTCTCTTATCGTTAATCGATGGTTTTTCAACACCAAATCTTTGATTTGTTGGACGTGAGCTTCATCGGTTGAGGTTGATGGTCGCCCAGAACGTTCTTCGTCTTCGACACGTTCACGGCCGGCTTGGAAATCACTATATCACTTATAAACATTTTTTTTAGACATAGCCTCATCATCAAAGGCTTCTTGCACCATCCTCAACGTATCCGCAGCAGAAAATTGATTCCGCAAACAAAATTTAATGCAAATTCTTTGCTCAATAAATTTCGACATCGCAAAAAATGAAAAACTCACTTTTAGCAGCTCACAAAACGACGCGTATCTCAAACACTATGAATATATTTTGACATGAAATTTCACATAGATGTCACTGACAGTACTACCAACCTAAAAAGAAAGAAAAATTTCCAAATCCTTCGACGCGCGCAGTTTAAATTCATATGTCACCTTATTTTTTGGACACAGTAGTACATAAATGGAAATGTTTATATTCAAAAAATATTACAAACTATTTTACCAAGGAATTGGAATTGACCTAGACATTCTACTAAAGATATGTGTTTACTTGCAGTAACGCCTTTAGTGAGGATATCTGCTAACATCTCATTCGTTGGAAGGAAATTCGGCTTTACTTCGGAACAATCCAACTTCTCTCGGATAAACTAAGCCTTGATATCCACATGCTTTGTCCTCGGCGAATAAGAGTTATTCGAAGCGATGTGAATAGCACTCTTATTGTCGCAGAAGAGCACCAATGATTTTGGAGAATACGGAGATAGCTCAGATTTTAAACGCTTTAGCCAAATTGACTCCTGGATTGCTGCAACAACTGACATTACCTCAGCTTCGGTTGATGATAGCACGATAGTTCGTTGACGCTTCGTAGTCCATGATATGGCACCCGACTGAAAAGTGAATACATAGCCAGTTGTAGATCGTCTAGTGTCCATATCACCTGTCCAGTCCGCATCGCAATACCCAGGCATATCGCATGCTTCACTGTGATAGACAATGCCTTTGTCCACCGTTCCCTTTAGGTACCCCATCACACGTTTAACAGCTACCCAGTGCGCCTTCCCTGGATTGGTACCAAATCTACCGAGTAGATTTACGGCATACGAAATGTCGTGTTATTTGTATGCCCAAAATTGAAGTCATGTCTTTCATTTTGAAATTTTTGGACAACTCCTCCTTTGATTGTACTACGAGTTCAAGCGAATTGGAAAACAGCAGGACATCATCGACATATACGGCAATGAATAACATTTGGGTCCCAGAAGATCGATAGTATATACATTGAGCCACGTTGCTGCGCTTCAAGCCCATTTTGATTAAAACTTGATTGAGTTTATCATTCCAGACTCGACTGGATTGTTTAAGTCCATAAAGAGACTTTTCCAGCTTACATACGCGTCCGGAACCATCATCAAAATAGCTTGGTTGAGTCATAAAAATGTCTTCTTTTAGCTCACCATTCAAGAATGCGGTAACAGCATCCATCTGATGGACAAGAAGATCGTGCCTGACTGCAAGCTCAAGCAAAAAACGGATTAAAGTGTACTTCACGACGGGTGCGAAGGTTTCGTTGTAGTCTATTCCCTTTTGTTGACAGAAACCTTTAACCACCAGCCTTGCCTTCCGTCGAGTGGGTTCGCCATCAGCATCAATTATTGTTTTGAATACCCATTTAGAACTAATGGCTTTCTTACCAACCGGCAACGGAGTCTAAGTCCAGGTTTTGTTTGAAATTAGGGCATCAAACTCTTCTTCCATCGCTTCTTTCCATGAACCGGAATCGGAACCGCAGAGTGCTTCCTTAGGGGTTGCAGGATCACTCAGGATTTGACTTATTACACACAAATTGTAGTTAGGCCTTTGCATGGTCACAATTCACTCAGAACGCCGAACAGTTTCTGCATCCTCAAAGCCCGAAAAGTCTTCATCTGGCACATATGTTACGACGCCCATTTCATCATCATTTTCTGAATACTCGCTTGTAGTAGTGGCTTCGAAATTGGATGAAGATTCTATAGTTTAATTTTTCAAACTAACCATTGGCAATTCTACTGCAGTTTCTTCCCCTGGATCGGCAATGGTGTAGTTTTCTTCGTCCCATATGTCAACTCTGGGCGATACAAAAGAATTAGTAACATTATTGTTAGTGTAAGTTACCTTCATATCAGATTCCATAAAAATGATATTCCGACTTGTTATGATTTTCTTCGTTAAGGGATTGAAAAGTCGATAGGCCTTTGAGTACCTCCTCTGTACCCGAGGAAGACACATTCCAACGATTCGGCTTCCAGTTTTTTCCTTTTTTCCTTGGGAAAATTTGCCATAGCCTTGCAGCCAAAAATACGAAGATGTCGCAAATCTGGCCTTCGGCCTAACCACATTTCTTCTGGAGACCATTCATTACCCCTACATGGCACACGATTCAATAAGAAAGCGGAAGTAACAGCAGCTTCTGCCCAGAACTTGTTGTCCAGCCCGGAATCTAGCAGCATACAACGTATTTTTTCGATTAAAGTGCGGTTAATGCGTTCCGCAACTCCGTTTTGTTCTGGCGTATAAACAACATTTTTTTGATGCAAAATGCCATTTTTTTGCAAATATTTTTGAAACGTCTTTCCAGTGTATTCAGTGCCATTATCAGAGCGAAGAGTTTTAATCTTTTTCGAGCACTGATTTTCAACAAGGCACTTGAATTTAACAAACTCGTTGAACACATCAGATTTCTGCCGCATAGGCACTACAAAAACTTTGCGGGTATAGTCGTCGACAAAAGTGACTAAGAATCTTGTGCCAGAAAAGGATTTCGATTCCAATAGTCTAATCACATCAGAACGAATAAGTTCTAAGACGCTTTCTGCCTGCTTTCCAACGTCTTTAAAAGGCGATCTTGAATGTTTGCCTTTAATGCATTCTCATGTTCATTCTCAACAAAAACGTTTTTGGTCCTCTTAACAAAAAAGACCAAAATAATTGACTTCCACATCCCTGAGATTGGAGGCACTAAACCTGAAATCAGAGACAGCGTGAAGTACTTAGGGTTACCTGGAGGAACGTACTTCTTAAGCCAAGAGTATTGGATATGGAGCCTCCTCCATATCCAATACTCTTGGCTTCCCCAGGGAAGTCCTGGGGACTGAAACCAAAACAAGTCCACTCGATATACAACTGTGTAATGAAACCAACTCTTCTTCTTTAGTATGGTGGAATACGGAAGATAAAAAATATGAAATCGACAGGCTCACTTAGGTGCAACGTTTTGCATGCCTTGGAATAACAGGCCGACCGCTGCCATCGAAGTAATTCTAAATTTAACACCAATATTACTGGAAGTGAAAAGACAAGCAGGACTCTCGGCCACAAGACTTAAGGCCGAGTCTGCCAACCAGAACTTCTTGCACGAACGGATATACGAGAAGAGAACCCATAGTTATCAAAATTTATGTGGACGGTTCTTACATATCGTCTGAATCAGGGGCAGGGATCTACCGTTCGAAACCACCGATAGAAATCTCAAAACATCTTGAACCATTCGTCATGGTGTTTCAAGCAGAAGGTTTTGCAATACTAACTGCAGTAGAAAAGCTCACCGAACTCAACAAACGCAGATACTGATCTGCGTCGCCACAGGCTACAAAACATGTGACCTGCTTCGCCCTGTCTTCCAGCTTCATAATGAGGGAAATCCTGTCACCGATTTGCAGGGAATTGTGATTTGCTGTGAAGCAATAATTACCAAGAAAGAGTGATTGGTTACAATGAAAACCCAACGCGGGCCGATTAAGAGGCTTTTAAATTACAGAAGATTGAGTGGCCATTAAAAGCTTAAAACCCAATCCTGAACCTTGTAAAAACGTCGGAGACGTTCTGGAAGGAAACATCAACTATTTTATACACCAGATTTGGGAGGTTTTTTTTGGCACAAAGACGCCAACAGCAGTGTAGCTACCGGCAAATTGACTATAGACCAAATTTTGACACTCTGCCCAATCCTGAAAAATCTCAACAACTTCAAATTGATATCGAGTTTGAAGCTGCATGCATCGCACTAAGGTTTACAAAGCGATGGTTGCATCCAAGTTTCCGGAAAAACTGATCGGGCTATGTCGCACAGCGCTCAAAAGCCTGCGACTGTGCAGTTTGAACCTTTAACTCTTGACTCTGGCAACGAGATGCTTTCTCATATGATCATTGGATTTTTTTTATGTGAGTACAACTTAATATCTATAAAGAAGCCGCGCTGACGATTATTAAGATGAGACTATCCTAATGTCACATTGTACAGAGATGAAGCTTTTATCCACAGGTACTTTAAAAGCATTGCAGAGGAAAAACAAAAACAAATCGTTCATGAACTGGTTCATAAAATCGAGTCATACAAATTTCGAAGGGTAAAACAAATCTGAAAACGTCAAAATTCTTGAATGGCATAGAATCCATTTTAGTCTTGAAAATAGGTTAATAATGCAAAGAAAATAATTTTATTTTGTTCTTACATTATTTTTACAAGTCTTGGCATTCTTGCTGTTACCTTGATGTGTATTAGCTCTAATAAACACCTCAAAGAAGATCTCCATGATTTGTAAACTTTGTTCATCTTCCCTTCCTAACTTTAATGAAAACCCTTGCAATCTAGTTCAACAAATTATGAGATTCGAGAGTCCTTTCGATGTGAGGGAGACATAAACAAATGCACACCCACGAATTATCGATCAACATTCAATAATTAGAAAAATATTCAAGCACATCTCAATAATCCACATGAGCTGAATTCCCCACAGCTGTTTACAAAAAATTCATTATAAAAAAATAACCAGGGCGTTAAATTTTAAGTATGTGAACGTGATGTGAATTGTTTGGTTAGAAAACGTAAGTTGAAAAAAAAACCCTAATGCAATTCATAGAATTCCAAATGAATTTCCAATGAATTTTACGTTTATTTATTTATTTATTTAAACTAACAAATCAAAACGAAAATTATCAAGCTAGTGACAAACTATCACACTAGTTACAAAGTCTTCCGGCTCTAAGAATATTTTTCAATTTCTTTACAATTTTAATTTTAGATTATATTATTATTATTATTATTATTATTATAATATCATTTATACATTTTATTTTATCTTCATTGATCGTAAATAGAAATAACATAACATTCAGATGCTTAAGCAGGTGCTGCAAGTTAAACACTAAGTTGCACTCGGAGCAGATTGGAGGTGGTTCTCCTTTCAGGTGGGAGGTGTTGATGAGTTAACTAAGTGTGACCCAGTCGCAGGCGGACGAAGTGCGATATCATTTCCTTTGACATTGAAGGAAAGCGGAGTTGTATACTACTGATTATACATTGACCAGTGAGCTATCTGTTCTGAATTAGTTTTTTTCCAATATAAGTTTAAAAACATCAGATTTGCTGTGAACATCAAAGGTGAATGTAGGATTTTAATTGATTGAATTGAAATCGAATTGAAATGTAAACCATAAGCCGGTTAGCATTTCAACTAAAATGGTAAATAAAATCTGCGAACTGAGCCAATGTAAAAAAATCTATATCAGATTCTCCTTTAAGGATGTGCAGTAATCTGTGTAGCGGATTGCAGCTAAGGTTGGTAATGTAGAACGCTGTTTCCAGTTGCTCAAATAAACCTTTGTGGCACCCGCGATTGTTGGAAACAGAGCTTCAGTCTTTTTTTTTTTTGTGAATCTGCAGGTTGGGACTCATGTCCATTCGCTCTGTGTGACAGAGATATTGTAGTCGATGGTGTGTTGCCTACTGGGTATGAGAATTTATTGTCCCAAATTTGGTTTTTTTATAGATGACAGCAATTGTCAGTTTTGTTTGTGAAGTAAAAAGCTGCGGAATAAACGCCGACAAGCCATGGAACCTCGTGATAACCTTTTTAAGGAAAGATTCGTCAATTGCTGGCGGTCATAGGCCAACGGGTCAAACTCTAAGGCGTCACACAGCCCGCATTCAAGAGACTGAAACAACACTTGGGGCATCGGAAAGCCTCGTTGTGCTCCTGCCGACGGGAATATCGCCACTGTGGATTAAGATTTCAGGAAAGTGCGGTCAACGGCAACCGGACGACGTCACGTACTACACAGCGCATTTAGGTATATGAGACGTTCCCTTATTAAGTGTACACACTCCACTGTAAACTGCCTATAGGCCGCTTTTAGTTTTTATGTAAAATGAGTATTATCGTCTTAATTTAACGAGTTTTAACTGCTGCCTACTTATGACTTGGAACTGGAGAATAAATGGTTTCAACAGAACGGCGCATTCACATAGGTATAGGCGACAGTTCACATTTTGAATGATGCATTTCTGTGGTTGCTAACGAGAAAAGGCGTTTGAGATTATGAAATTTTTTGAGGAAAACTTCCAAAAATCTTGTTTCCAAAATTTAAGTTAAGAGAGCCTAATTTATAATCAACAATGGCGTCACCCACTTGACCGATATCATCTTCAGAAATTAATAAAAAAAATACTCAAAGGTCTGAACTAGCAGTTAAAAAAATATGAACTTATATCGCTATGTTTAAAAAATATAGCGAAACAACATCAGGTGAGTGTTTTTGGGCATAAATCATGACACCTCTCAAGGGAAATTCCCAAGCATCAGGGCTTCTTCCTTAATTGTTAGCTACGATGTTTTCCAGGAATTAACATTTAATTTAACAAATTCACGCGTTATCAAAAAAAGAAGCCCAACTTCTTATGACGAATGTTTTTTTATTATCTGTCTTTCTTGTTAGCAGAATTAAGTCAAACGCTTTCTTGACGCTTTATCTCCATTTCTAAAAACTCGTTTAGTTCCCGGCTTGTGACCACTCGTCTAGCTTGGAAGACTTTTCAAATGAAATTACAAACAAATCCAATTTAATGAATTTAACATGACGCTAAGGAAAGAAGTGGAGTTCGAGAAATGATTCAGGTAATTCCTTAAAAAAATTAGGCAGTATTCAGACGTCAACTTAGTAAAGAATGCCTGAAGTATACTTTGTCTAGTTCAAATGATTAATACTTAAAGGCATTAATGGAGTTCACTTCACGGGGTCATTTAGACAGTTCGATTGATAACAACGTTGATAGCGAAATGATTTATTTATTTTATTAAATTTGTTGCAAGTTATTATTTGTTGAATATTTCCGCTTGAGTCTCAAAGGTCAAATAAAACAACCAATAAAGTGTCAATCTTTTTATATTTTACGGTACATGATTCATGACAAGCTTATCAATAATCGGTTTGTTGTGAAGGACGGCTATGCTGCTTCTATTGGTATATTCAACGCTATAAAAGTTCTGCAAAAGGTTGCAGTTTCAGTATTTGCATGATGATCAGATCGCTATCCTTCCCCATTGTGTTAATTGATCACTGTCAGAATCAGACATAACTCATAATTGAAAAGCCTCATAACACAAAAGAAAGTTACTTGATGTTGAAGCATACTTGTTCATTGAAAATCTCCAATATTTAACCCTATCGGTGCAGTAGGAAACTCTTCCTCAGTCCCCCGTTGAAACATTTCTCCAGTCTCGATATGAAATTGACTAAAATAACCAATCGATTTTCCGATCGCTGCGTATCTCTTAACCATAAATTGATGGAATGCAGCAAACTCTTCTCGCCGAACCTAAGCAATTTTATCAGCTTATTAGCTCAAAACTGAAGACTGATCGTTACTCTCCCACACACTGCGTAATCGTTCTCTCGCTTGCTATCTCAAAGTACTTCAAAAACATTGCCAACGACTCTTTTCACTTTGGCGTACCTCAAGGCGTACCTCAAGGTAGTCGTTTAGGACCCATCATGTTCATTCTACATATTAACGACGATGAGTGGATCCTGTTGGACCCTGAAATGTCCGTTTACGTCGATGTTATAAGAATTTCTAGACATATGTATATCTCTCCCACACCAACCCTATTTTCTAAGTTCTTTTTGACCTTAACTTATACAGTAAAGCACAAAAATATTGATACACAATCTCGATTAATATAAAATGAAAAAAAAACTATTCAATTCGTTTATCTTCGTTTTACTAGTAACTGATATGTTAAGAAAATAAAAACAAACAAAAATAGTGATATTTATACAAACTTATCTTATAAACGATTGAGCCATCTGAATAATTTATACTTCGTCTCTCTCGAGCCTTGTTTTGAGTAGAAGTTATTGGCATGGGATGCAAGAAAAATTTAAGAAACTGCATTGGAAGAGCGTGCAAAACTTTAATGAAAAGAAGTCTTTAAAAAACAAGAGCCGCTGTGGCAGACCACCAGAATCAAGTGTTCAAAGCAAAAGTTATTTGGTCCGAGAAGTGGAGGAATTGCCCCGCATTATTGCGGCAAATCAACTCAAAGAAAGATTGTGCATAATGGTTAGTAGCGAAACAGTGAAACGTACTCTTTGGGAATGGAACTTTCACGGAAGAACTGCAATGCGCAAGTCATTCATTTCTAAAAGGAAAAAGAAGAAAACGTTTTTTGAAAAAATTCTTGTACTTTTTGATCGTATATTGGACCAATTGAAATACATCGACACATCTTGAATTTTGAGCAAAACAATGATCCCAAGGACACTGCCTGCTTTGGACACAAATATGTGGCTGCTGTATTACAAACCCCAAATACTTAATATTCCGTCACATTCCGTCTGGCTTAAATCTTATTGAGCATTCATTTAAAAAAGTAGTTTCCAGCTAAGAAACTTTAAAGAACGCTCTGCGTTAAGAATGGGATTAAACTGACGCTCTATTATTTCAAAAAGTTTTTGGAGTCGATACAACAAAGACTACACGCTGCAATTAATTCTCGAGGTGATTGATTGCTTAGCCGACAATTCTTTTTCCTTCTTTTGTTCTTTTGTTTAAGAAAAATTAAATAAGTGAATGTTTCAGGGGGGAAATCACAGTAAAATTTTCAATTTTTCGAAAAAAAATGTTATCGCTTAAAAGGTGCTCTAGGGTCTTAAAAATAATATACCAGATGATGGAATACGGCAAAAGTATCCGAGTGAGCAAAGTTTTCACTCTGCGGTAACGCCTCTCCGGTATGCTCATAGATTTTCATATGGTTTCTCAGAACTTAAAACTTTAAACGCGTTTTTCTCGAAACCACGTTTTTTGAGCTCGCCGAAGACATAACTCGAGCAAATCTTTACCGATCGACTTGAAATTTTAACAGTAACTTCGAAATATCTTTCTCAAAGGGGCTTCGTATGATTTTTTATTTTATATGGCTTAATTTTTTTATCGACGATTTTATGGCGTTTTTTTTTGTTAAAAATTTAACTTTATTTTCAAACATGCACCGTTTTGTAAAAAATTAATATATCGAAAAAATCCTACGTAGCTCGCTAGCTGTTGTTATATGAAAACCCAAAAATTTTGGTGTTTGCTTCCAGGTGAAAAATTAAGGAGTTTACGCCTTCGGCCATCGACACGCTTTCAAAAATAGGCGCCTTGGGGTACATGCTGCGCAGCCGCCATTTTTAAATATTTTTTTATTGAAAAAATTACATTTTGTACTTTTTTAGTATTGCTATAAAACCTAGTCAACAGATTTTGATTGGTATTTTTATTCAGCCAAAATTAATTCCCGAAAATATGCCTATTTTTTGTGTGCTACTGTGATTTCCCCCCTTAAATTATTAACATTCTGTTCTATTTCGTTCACATAAATATAATTGTATAATTGGATTTTTCTTTTCTTGTATTCTCCCATCATTTATCAATTTTTGTTTGTAAAAGGCTTTCCAATAAGGACTCGACAAAATCAAAATATTTATGAATGAAACTCGACTTCGTTCATGTGGCCACCGCGGGCATGTTTGCAGCGTCCGTTCCGTTGGACCCAATTTTCGAAGACTCGGCCACACATTTCGGTCGAAACCGCCGCTATTTCGCTTTCAATGTTGGCTCTGAGCTTTCCAACGTCTTCGATTTGTTGGCATAAATCAATAACTTAACGTATCCCCAACGAAAATAATCTTGAGGCGTTAAAACGCACAAACGATGCGGCGAATCGACTGGTCCATTTCTTGAGATAAAACGCTCATTAAATTTACTTTTAAGGTATGCTGTGTGGCTTGTGGCACCATCCTGTTGAAACCACATGTCGTCCAAGCCCATATCTTCCAATTCGGAACAAAAATAATCGGTAATCGTACCGCGATAACGCTGGCCATTCACAGCATCGTGACGATCTATATCGTCGGAGAAATGACCCAATAACGCCGACAGCATGCAAACCGCACCAAACAGTTAATACTTGTGGATGAAGTGGTGATTCATGAAGCAAATGTGGATTTTCAACTGACCAATAACGCAGAATTTGCTTATTGAAAAACCCATTGAGCCAAAAATGAGCTTCGTCACTGAAGATGATTTTGGGTTGAAATTCATCATCTTGGCGCATCTTCCCCAGAGCCCAATCGGAGAACGAACGTCGCTCAATTCTTGAGACAGCTTGATCTTGTATGGGTATTAACTAAGATCCATCATAATTTGGTCTGAGCGATACCCAGATGCTTGGGAACGCCGTGGAATTGACTGATTTGGATGGTTTTGCTACGGACGCCTGAACAGCAGTGATATCGTTATCTCACTTACACCGCAACATCACAGAACGAATATGTAGACTTAAATTTTTGCACCAAACTCGTTTTTGCCTGTCTACTTGGGTGTGAATTTCGACCGAAAATTGGAGTTAACGCTCTTGAAGTTACGTTCAACGAATCCGAATTTCGGTACAAAAAATTTTATAATTTACAAACTTTGCTCGTTCGTGTACATTTTTCCGCGATGAAAATGTTGACTGAATAAATTGACATTGACAGTTCGATGATTAGTGAAAGGATGCGTTCACAAACTAACGATATAATGTAGAGAAAGGGGATGTACCAATTCTTTTGCGGCTAACTTTAAGTAAAAAACTGAACAAAATTTATAAAAAGGCCGTTTAAAAGAAGATTAAATATGTGATATTTTTTTGTTTGGAAACGTGTATTTTTTCATAAAATGGACATCATTAGGTGTTAACGTAATTATGTCAACTGCAAAAAGTGTGTGTTTTTTTTTCAATTTCAAGCATACATCGGACACGTGCGTGAATTGAAATCATTGTGACATATGTCATAGCATGCGTAATCAACGGACGCTTCCGATAGCAAAGCATACGAACAGCACGAATTATCCGATAAAGCAAAACTGCTTGTCTAGAAATCTTTATAGCCCACTCGTACAAACTAATGTGTTCCGCCCTTGACTAAATTCTTCAATAAGCATTATTCATATGGTTAGACAGTTGGCCCCTCCAAAAAAAAGCAAAGTTGAACTGATATGATTAAACAATTGACGCTCCCATCCGGATTCAACGAAACTGAATGAAATTTCATCCAAACGCAAAACCTGTCATTCTACACAAACCGTCATAGACGGTAATTTAGAAAATTCTTTTCAATATCATGTCTTATAATACACGCGTTTTGTGCTTTAAAATGAATGAACCAAATCTAGTAACCAAGGGTGGATTACGGAACGCGACCCCACCAACCCCCAACATGGAAACCCCTATCACTTGACTAAGTTCTGTCAACTATTTGGCCTCGAAAAGAGAATGAGAAAATCCAGCGAACCGAAAAAAGTCTCTAATTCAATTGAAGCTCAGATTCCATTCGGCGTGGATGCTCTTCCATTTCATCTGTGAAGGTTGAGAACTGAGAAGTACGACTCGATGATTACGTTTACACGTGTCAATTGGATTCGAAACACGAAACGCGCTTTGGCGTACTTTTCATAAATGTGCCATGATCGTGGATCGTTCCTCAGGCAAGATATTCAAGTTGGCCGGGCTAGAACCTGTCGCAAGCTAATTCGCTTTCAATAATTACAGTGCCTGTATGCTGCGTCAAATTGCATCAGCAATTCATTGCGTTTTTCGACAGGTTTTTCCCCCATAAATCGGGAATTTTTTTTTTATGTGAATGGAAAGAGTTAAGTAAGCCTTTAGAGGAAAACCCGTTAGTAAGGCGGCAAGTGATTGCTTGTCTTGCCAAATATCTAAAGCGATAGGATGACAGGTGCATGGACCTATCCGAAGTTTTGCAACATATCGTTTGCATGGTGACATAAAGCCTTGTGGGGGTAAATGTTTTGCTAGTAAAAGAGTTTTTATGGCTGAGCGCGATGGAATGGACGGGAATCGAAAGCAGTCATCTGATTTAAATATGCAGATGAATACATTTTTGGGTCAAGAGTTTTTCTAAAATAAAATAAAGCGTCAAAGCGTCGGGCTTAATGCTCAAATGATCTATAGAAATATAGTTAATAAAAATCTAGAAACCTTCAAAACAAATCACTATAAGCAACAATTTGCAAACGCTAATAAGGATCCTAGAAAAACTTGGAATATCGTTAATGAACTACTGGGAAGAAAAAAAACTTTCAATAGGCGAAATTTAAAAAAAACGATTTTCCTGGTGCTGATGAAGGTTTAAACGATATTGTGGATAAATTTGCGGAACAATTTTCGAACCAAGTCTCAAAGATTGTACATGCATGTAACATACGCACATCAAACCATGAGAGTTGGCAACTTCAACGAAATATTTATATTGAAGAAGCTACAAAAGAAGAAGTTTTCATGATGCTGTGTCGAATGAGAGACAAAAAAGGCCCTGGAGCGGAGAATATTATACCAGTTGATCTGAAATTTAATGCTTCTTACCTTACTCCAGTAATTACAAAAATTATAAACCGAAGCATACATAAGTGTCATGTTCCAAGTCTGATGAAAACATCGATTATTCGCCCAGTATACAAGGGAGGAATAAAAAATAGAATTGAATATTACAGACCAATAGCGATTTTGTCAGCAGTTGAAAAATGCATGGAGGAAGTTATAATTAGTCGATTTAATAGTTTCATAACCAAATACAAATACCAGTACGCTTTTCTGTAAAGTAAGAGTACGGGGTCTTTATTGGAGGAGTTCACAAATACAGTTAATGCTGGGCTGAACAAAAGTCACCACGTCCTTGTGCTATTTATCGATTTTAGCAAAACGTTTAACACCCTGACTCATGAAAAGCTTCTGGAATGTGTCAACAGAAATGGCTTGAGAGGAGTACTAGCAAAATGGCTTCGGAGCTATCTGACTGAGAGAAAATTGAAAGTCAAATTGTCGGATCTATTAAGCAACGAAAAATCAAGCGAATATGGTGTACCACAAGATTCCAAATTGGGCCCCATCCTTTTCATACTATTTACCAACGAACTTCTGCGACTTCTCAAAAAATTTACTGCTTATGTCTATGCCGATGACATTGCAATAGTCGTTAAACACAAACACTTAACTTCCGATTTTGAAATATTGCAAAATGAGCAGAAACTGTCCGGATTTTTCACCGAACTGACTGCCCAACACTATCAACCAACAGCGAACCAATTGAGGTAGTCAAAAGTTTCAAATATCTCGGAGTAACCATCGACGAACATTTCCTTTGGCGTGAGCATATAACTGCCTTGCGTTCTCAACTTAAGAGCACTATTTTTGCAATGGTGTATCTCAAGCGACACTCAAATCTCGAAGTGCAAAAGCAGGTGTACTACTCACTAGCTGAGTCACGCATAAGATATGGGATCCTGGCATGGGGAAACGCAGCGAAACCTCATTTGGACAAAATATCTAACCTACAACATCGTCTCATCAAACTTATAAGACCTGATAATTCAAATCTTAAAATTTAAGATGTCAAAGCAATTTTCCAGATGACAACACTGCTGCACTACATGGATGACCAGCGTTTTCTACAACCTATACGCCACACGCTAAACACAAGAAGACGAGCCCAAGAGATGTTAGCACTACTTACAACTTACAACATTTACGGAAATCGAGAGCTACGATATGCGATCTTAAAACTGATAAATATGCTTCCTCAATTTTTGAAATATATCCCGAAATTTAGCATTATTATTATTATAACTTTATTTTATAAATATTGATAGTATTGAGATTGAAATTGATATGCAATGTGTAATGAAATTGTTCTATATTAAAAATCACTTCAAAACCAAATTTTTGAACAACTACCTGCAGATAAGCACTTTGCTTTGCGGGTAAAAATTTTAAACTGTATACAAAACAAATGTGCTAAAAAATAAAATAAAATCAAAATCAAAAAAAAAAAAATCAAAAATTCTCGCTTAAAAATAAATTGTGTTCGGCCCTTATTTATTAAGAATTGAAGAAAATGCTCCAGAAACGCATTATCTTTCTCCATATTCGATTTTTTTATTAATTTTTATTATCTTTGCAATTTGCCACATTAGCTTGGACTGTGTGGCTTCCGCGGAGAAAGGAAAATAGTCCTTAAACTGGTCTATTGGTGATGGATATTTTGTCTTCATATATAAGGTTTCGTTAGGCCTTATCTTTTGTAGGGCTCGTGATTGGTAAAATTGACAGTATTGCTAAATAATATGGTTGGTAAAAGATGCTAACCTTTGTCAATCGATTTTTCATTGTACTTGTTTATTTTACGAATTAAGAAGTGAACAATTCCGATTATGATTTTTTACAATTAAATTTATTGCTGATGTCTAATTTGCCTTTTAATAAATTGTTGTCTTTTTCAAGTTCATAAGTAAGTGCAATCATTCAAGGCGATGAGATCACACCCCCTAAAACACAGAGGCTGGTGGCTCTATATTTGGCTTAATATGTTTTCATGCGTTAATGTTGCGGATGTCATTCGGAATTATGCAAAAGGAAAAGTATAGAATTATAGGATTCTCTTAATACTGTTTTCGAAGGAAACTTGACAGCCAGGTTCGTTAAACAGTGTCCAACGCCGAGGGAAAATTCGCAACTAGTCTTGAGATCAATACGTACATAATAGGACTACCGGTTGAAAATGTTGTTATTGCAGACAACTTCATATCTATTACTCTGAGGTGAATTTTGACCAT
The DNA here is from genome assembly GCA_963555765.1 of Orthonevra nobilis. Lineage (NCBI taxonomy): Eukaryota > Metazoa > Arthropoda > Insecta > Diptera > Syrphidae > Orthonevra > Orthonevra nobilis. The sequence goes on along the minus strand of OY743227.1, from coordinate 71,146,173 downwards.
GACAGCTGTCACATCAGAAACTTCATGTCAATGTCTAATTATTTCAGTCTAGGTTATTGGTCATTAGTGAAAACACACAAGTTTTTGTAAAGCCGTAACAAGCCGTAAAGTCGTGCCATCAAAACAACATTTGCGGGAAGTTTTAATATGCTTCTTTCATTAACCGAAGCGCATCAATTGCTTACCGAAGCTTACCCGGGATATACTATAGACGTTAGAATGTGTCAGCGGTGGTTTAAGCGGTTCAAAGATGATGATTTCGACAACGAAGACAAAGAACGCCCCGGCCAGGTGAAAAAGTTTGAAGACCATGAATTGGAGGCATTGCTCGATGAAGATCCGCCACAAACGCAAGAAGAACTTGCAATATCACTTGGCGTCGCTCAGCAAAGCATTTCCGACCGTTTGAAAGCAATGAGAATGATCCAAAAGCTAGGACATTGGGTGCCGTATGAATTGAAGCCACGAGACATCGAACGCCGATTTTGCATGCCCGAAATGCTGCTTAAACACCACAAAAAGAAGTCTTTTTTGCGGTGCTCAAGCAGGTGTTTACGATAATCCAAAATTGGGCAACGAATGGATACCCGGGACATGCCTCAACATCGACGGCCTTTCAGAATATTCATGGCCTGAAGTTTATGCTGTGAATTTGGTGGGACCAAAAGGGTGTTGTGTATTATGAGCTGCTAAATCCGGATGAAACAATCACAACCGATGACAAATGATTAGTTTGAGCCGAGCACTGAAGGAAAACCGGTCGGAAACGGTCGCAAGACACGATAAAGTTATTTTGCAACATGACAATGCTCGGCCACATGTTGCAAATGTCGTCAAAACTTACCTTGAAACGCTCAACTGGGATGTCCTACCCCACATACACCATCTGATTACTTTTTATTTCGAACTTTGCAAAACTCCTTGAATGGTAAAAATGGTTCTGATAAAAACCATTAGTTTTTTGAAAGTGGAATTATGATGCTGCCTGAAAGATGACAAAAGTTCATTGCTCTAAATGGACAACACATGAAAAAAATGTCTTTTATTTTTTAAAGAAGTCCGCAATGACTTAGTTGTCAACCAGATATATTATATATATTTTTTTTCTTTAAACTTGAGGTTTTTTTTCGTTATTTGCCTCAATTTATGTTTTGTGTCTCTACTCTAAGATTTATTTAAAAATATGTTAAACTAATTTCCAGTGGAACTTTTTACAAATATAAAATTTCTGTATGGCTTTTGTAACTTAACATTGTAATTAATTAACGAAATAAATCAACATATGAATAATATTGAAAGACATAAAGAAGTTCTTCGATTGAGCATCGGTTAAATTGGTGCAAATATTTATTTATAACCAGTCTTTTTATTTTTCAGGCTTACTAAGTTGAGTCAGTTGGCTTTATAAACATAATGCTGATGAAACTATTGCAATAAATTTTGATATTAAAATTGAAGGCAAAAAAACTTTGACTGGAAACTTATGAACGGCAGTGTACAACTTTTTTATATGTTTTAATCTTATGAGGAATTTGAAAACTGTAAGTTTGATTGATTTGACTTTAATTAACTTTAATTAACAAGTGAAAATGTCTCTTTTTTTCGACAGTTTTTTGTTATAAAATTTAAACCACTGCACATGAGCTTCGAATGAAACTAATTTCGATTCGATATTTTGATTTGTTCTCGAGCTATGCGAGACGAAAAAATCCGTACGCACGTTTACACACTCATAGACATCTTTCTAAAAACAATGGAATCCGGCTCGTGGGAATTCAAAACTTGGAGATCGGAGCCGATTACAATAACTCCCAGATGGGAAGTTAAAAATGTGGATGGGCTGTCGACAACGAAAACTGTCAATAAGTTCAAAGAAATATAGCTCGAAAACCGCAGGTTCACCATCTGAGAAATTGTTAGAACTTGAACATAGTTTTAAGGATTCCGGATTGTATAACTGGCCTAACGGCGAGCCCTATAGGTAAATATTCTCCTTATTTGCTGTGTCAAAAAGAAGCATCTAAGGAACAAATGGTTTCAGTAGGACGGCAAAATATACAACAAGACAAACCACTACTCCAAGGAGACAAGTGTTTGGTCAGCACGAAGGTCTTGAGATTTGACAGGCTTGGACTTCATTTTACGGCAGAATATGATGATTAACCAGCTACAATTGACAACTTAAAAGCCAACATTCGGCAAAAGTTATAGCAAAGTTTAGCTTGACGCACGAACCCAACACTATCAAAACAAAGTACTCATAGTTTGCTAACTTTCTTATTTGCGTACAAATACGATGTGACGATTTCATTTCCATTCCAAGATGAGCAAGTGCTGACTCAACAACCCAGTTAACAAATATGGAAAACCTAAAACAGTTCTGGAGTAAAATCAGATTTTGATGATTTTAATGGGTTGTTTATTGTTCACTTTAAAAATTAAGTAAAAAACGTAGAGTTACTTGTCAACCTCACTGTCCTAAACGACACTTTATGCCCCAGCGGAAATCTGTGGAAAATCCTCATAAAAGCTCGAAATAGTAATAAAAAAGCTTGCAAAATCAATCGAAGAAAAAATCGTTTAAAAGAAGCTTCCTGGTACATTTAAACACTTTACTATTCATCTTGGAAAAAAACGATAAAACGGATGCGGTGAAAGGCGGAATTGAACTGAACGGGATGAAGAGTTCAGCAGCTTCCTAGAAGACGCAGTAGATTGCATACTGATGAACAGACTTCAAGCCCATTGCAAGAATTGAAACTTTTCTGTAAATTAAACCAAGTCGAAAATGGTGACATTCAAAAGCGGAGCCAGAAAGTTTCTGTTGGTGTCGTCCAGAATGACTTGAAGTCATTTTGTTAAAAATGACTGGGATTTAAAAAGATGCTTGGTGTATCAGCTTCTTTTCTATGTTTTCTTGAAATCTGTTATTTAGAAACAAGCAGCAAACAGTATTTGTATATAATATTCAAATTTTGAAGAAAACATGAAGTGGCCATTTTCTGGAACCGATTTGAGCAGGAACGTCACAAGGGACTGGTGTCAGGAGTGGAATCAAGCAAACGAAATGAGAACTCAAAGAGCACCGCGGAGGCTAACGAGGATGAGAAAGGAGCAACTGATGAAACGACATCAGATCCGAGAGAAGTAGCGAAGATGATGCTATTAGTGCACATAGATTTGGAAGAGGGAGACCAAAAAATAATAAGAACCGGTAAGCAAGTGTTTAATGCTCTTAATTAAATTGGCGCTGGAGAACAATTAGAAAATCCTCAAACAATCAAAGAAGCCCTTTTTTCACCTAATGGTACTAAGTGGAAAAGAGCTGTAGAAGATGAATACTGGTGCCTAATATCCAACAATACATGCGAGCCAGTTGAGTTACCAGAAGAGCAGAAACCTGTAGGATGTAAATGGGTCTTCACTGTCAAAAGGGACAAAGATGGAATAGTAGAAAGATATAAAGCTCGCCTGGTAGCCAAGAGATTCGGGCATAGAATAATAAGTTGGATTCTGTGTAATAATGAGCCTTGTGTTTACGTAATGAAAAAACAAAGTAACCTTAATATTATTGCTGTTTATGTTGACGATCTTATCTTGGCGGGGCCAACCGAAGAATCAATAAACATAGTGAAATATAAAATTGCACACGCATTTAAAATTGTGGATAAGAGTTTACTACATTACTTTCTGGCTCTGAGATTCAACGCGAAGACAAGACTGGTTCAATCTCAATTAGTCAAAAGCAGCTGATAATGAATTTGCTAAGAGAAACGGGGATGGCTGATTCTAGGAGAACCCAAACTTAGCCAGCAGTTCTCTTGTGAGGGCAAGTGTTGTAAGCGGACAAATAGGGAAGAGTAGCGCTGATGTATCTGAATCTATCAATAGATAGAGATAGACATCTTACAGTCGGTAAGCAAACAGGCACGTTTTTAGCTTGGACCCTCATGAAAAATATTTAATTTCGACAAAGCACTTCTCGAGGTACTTAAATAACACTCTTAATTATAAATTAACTAACTTCTTTCAGACACCCTTAAAAGGTAATGTTGATGCTGATTGGGGAATGGACCCTTCAGATAGAAGATTTAACTGGATTTGCATTTATATTCTGAGACACTGCCATATCAGGGAACCCAAGAAGCAGACGACGGTGGCTTAGTGTATGGCACTCTCGACGTCGGCAAAAGAAGCCGTTTACCTGAAACATTTGGTAAAGGAACTTGGGGAGCTAAGTTCATTAGTTCCAAAGTAACTCTACATGGCGACAACTTGAGTGCTCAGCAACCAATAAGGACTTTCGAAAAATTGATAGCGTCCATATTGATGAAGCTATAGTACATCTGTCAAATTTGCTGTCATTTGTTCAGTCTGTTCTGCCAAATCAACATGGACGGATGTTGCGTCTAACAACACAGAAAATAATAAAATTGTTTTTTCTTAATGGGTGCTCTGTTCGGGCAACGTTCCGCACTCTTCGTTAACTTTACCGTCGCCATAAACGTCATTCCGCGAGGACTTTTCACAATGTGATGGATAAATTTGAGTCCACTGGTGCAGTCAAAGGTCACCCAACACACGTACGTCGACGAAACGCTAGTGTGCAGGAGATCTGAGTTAGTGGTGAATTTTGTGTCATGATTAAGGACTACATCCGTAAAAAACTAAAACTAACCAAGAAGCTGACGGTAAACGACCATAGACAACGACGGGAGCAGTGGGAAACTGACTCTAATTTTCACCGCAAAATCATCTTCAGCGATGAGGCCCACATCTAGATGAATGGGTGCGTCAACAAACAGAATTGTAGAATACAGGACGACACCAATCCACAAGAAGTCAAAGTGAATCCAATACATTACAAAAAAGTCACAGTTTGGTGATCAGGCCATCACCGCCAACGGCGAGCGCTATAAGTCGATGTTTACCAACTTGTTTTGGCCTGAATTGAATCATATGCAACGAGATGTGGTTTCAACAGGATGGGGCTACGAGCCGAACAGCTCACGGCACATTGGAAATTCTGCATAAGCAGTTCGAGGGCATGGTCATCTCAAGTGGAGGTGATGTGAACTGGCCAACGAGATCAAATTCAAATTGAAATTTATTAGTTATTGGGTACAAGGAAAAACTTAGTCTTTTACAGAACATTTCAAAGTGGGCAATCAAAAGAAAAAATTGAAAATTAATTTTATTATTCAAAAAATGAAAGTTATAACTTAAAACTTAATTATAATTTAATACAAAAAGGATAGGATAAGGAAGAGGGAATAGGAAGAACGTTAAAGACGAAAATATGCACATTCTATATTCTATTACTGAATATGTATTTGTTTCACAGATTTCGGTAGTGAGTTCCAAAGTCTGGTACAGTGGACATAAAAAAGGCGGGCAGTATTAAAATAATTTGATTGAGGAACGATCGGATTCATCATTATCAAATAAGCTGGTTTACGTGTCTGTATTATTTTATGCATGAACAGACAACACCTTATGTTCCAGAAGATATATGATCAAATCTACGAAGTCCATATATAGTACATATCTGATCATATCATTAAAGGCCACTTGTAATAGAGTGCGAATCAAATTTGCAGTACACAACTATGGCATATTTTATGATTGGAACTAATAAAAATTTTACTAGTTTAAGTTTTGTGGCTACGGGTGTTAAACTTGAAATCAATCAAAGTTTGCGCAGTCCCCCGTATATTCGCCCAGTAACTTGGTTAATATGATCCACAGCGGAGAGTGTTTGGTTAATTTCAAATCCTAGAATTTTCACAGTTTCCCCAAACTGAAGTCTTGTGGATTTTAGGAGAATATTTCGAATCTCTTCATTTTTGTACGGTTTTTTTGACACAAGAACAAACTGACATTTTGTCGGATTAAAAAAGATATTATTACAGTTCGACCCATTAACAATTTTTGACAAGTCCTGATTAAATCCATAGACAAGATCCTCCACCAGTCCGATAGGTCTCGAGAGATAGACTTTCGCATCGTCTGCATATTGGTTCATCGATATAGCAGAACACACTTTCGGTAGGTCATTTATGAAGAGATTTACAAAAAAGTAATGGCCCCAAAATAGATCCTTGTGGTACTCCTGCAAAAAATTGTACTTATCACCTATCACAACACTTTGACTTCGGTGACTAAAATATTTTTAAACCAGTTGCACCGATCTGTCACTCATTCCAAAACACAATCCAAGTTTTTTACATAATATTCCGTGATCATCGAAGGCTTTGGAAAAGTCGAGGAGGACCTGTGAAACCAGACTGACTTGTAGACAAAAGGTTGTGTTGGTCTAGGTAAATTGATAACTGTCCGGCAAGAACTTTTTTCCAAAACCTTTGACAAGCACGGCAGAATGCTAATTGGGCGAAAGTCAGTGATCAAGAAGGGGTTAGATTTCTTTGGTACTGGTATAACTTTGGCCCTTTTCCAGCAATCAGGGAAAGAGGAGGACGTTATGCTGAAGTTGACTATGTGGAAGTATCATTTTAGAGCATAAGACTTAAGGGCACAGCTATGCTGGTTAATTTCTGCTTTCGACACAACTTCGAGATCAAAAGGATTAGGCAGTTCAAAAATAAGCTAATTGTTTGATATAAACTGTGAATTGTTGACGGAAGAAGGAAGAAATGCATTGTTAGGTTCGTTAACATCAAAATTATTGAATTGAACTCAAGTTACTTCAGGGTTTTTTGGGCGTCTGATCCGTGCTGAGCTTCGATAAGAAATACCTTTTCTTAGCTCGTCGTATAATAAAGGTTGATTGGTTTTTTGCGCTACAATAACCATCCCAATCATGACTATTTTGACTATTCCATTTCCATTTAGAGTAAAGTTTTCTGCGGGAGATCGTGCGACTTGACTCCGTTAGACTTTTTCTTGTGTCTATGCGAAGAAGCCAGAAACCAGAGCGGCCCTCAAAGCCAACATTACCCATGTCATCGGTCAAATTTAGCCTGATTTATGCGCCAAAGTCATGGAAAATTGAACATTGCGGAGGTGCGCCACCCAGAAAAGCGCTGCGGCGGACATTTGAACGGTGTTATATTTCATACATAATGGCATCGATAGGCCTTTCAAACGAATAAAAACTTTCGATGATTTCTAACACACACATTGTTTTATTTAAATTTAGAAAAAGGAAGCGCTTAATGAAAGTCCTTTTACTAAGAAAAATTCGCTACGTATTTCCTCCTTCCCAATATTTCTTTTTGCATATGCTGTAGGGAACATCCTCGACCTGATAACCTTCCACCAACGCCCCCGCCTTTAATTTTTTTACGTCCATAGGAACTTCTTCGTTTACTTGTTTTTGAAATGTTTTCGTTTGCACAGTCACTTGACTCATCTTCATTGTTCTTTTCAGAAATATTCAACCTCGATATCAGTACGTTTATTGCTCCTGTCGTGTGTATCAATTTTATTTACCTAATAATTTTCCTTCACTATAACAATGCTCATCATTCTCAACATCCGAATTGGCGTGGTAAATCTAGTAACAATGGTAATAATAAATATGATGGGTCCTAAGTGACATCCTTGAGGTACTCCAGAATAAAACGATGGGTAAAGTGAATGGCAAGTAAACGATTGGCTCAGAAATAATTAAATCTTTCGAGAATCAGTTCCTCCAGAAACCAGTGCCCAGCTTGACTTGAAAGCGATGTTTCAACTCATAAATGGTCTACAAGATAAAAAAGAGAAATTTAAGCTATTCCCATGAACCGGTCTCTGCAAACACTCTGAAAGACTTCTCTCGTTTATTTGCCAACTTCCTTTACTTAAAATAAAAAACCAACAATCCATTGGGGATTATAAAATTTTCCCACAACCACAAGTCACCGGAATTCGGTGCAATTCAAAACAAACAAATCAATTTGCTGCGGATTAAACCGTCATCAAAACAAACAAATGCAAAACAATGATCCATGAATGTGTGTGTCTTCTGCCAAAAAGAGTCCTTGAGCGGTGGTGCCGCTGTACTCCAGATCAACCGCGAGCGTATCCTTAAATATTTACAAATCAATCAGTTCCGGAATGGAAATCTCAGTTGCGTATTTGTAAATTGTAGCAGCAATTCCCTCAAGGGTCATTACGATATCTCTGGCTCATCTAGCGGCACTCACCTTAGGGGTTGATTTGTGTTGTACTGCCCGAGGGTGAAGGCGGTGGCGAGATCTAAGAGCATACGTTCGGTCACGTGTTGCATGACATTTACAATTGCGGGTTGTGGCCAATGTCATTTGCACAAAGCGACAAAACAACCGAAAATGGTTAACGACATAGAAAGAGCCCACACTAAACGGGAAGGGTGCATCCGTTTCTTGAGAAGAAGGTCCTTTTTTCTAAACACACATACGCATACTGAGGCAATTATCACTGGAAAATTACTAGTGTGGAAAATTACATGTTAATAAATTGGCCGGAAAATGTTCGAATGCATTTGTTAGGGTCCCATGCACTCCCGAAAAAGGGGTAAGTTCTGACTTTGGAATTGAATTTTCCACGATTGATGGGCTTACATGATGATTTCTATGAGATAAATGTTTATTTAAAGACTGGACTTATGTTTATCCCGTGGGATCCATTTACAACTTCAGGGATTATAGATAAAATAAAATTCGTTTCTTGGGAATTTTAATTGGTCAACTTAGTTGGTGATTAGGCAAAGTGTCATAGACCACGCAAGACATACGTAATTCCTAAAGTTTTGTTCGTCTACCGAAGATGGGTTTTGACGGTCAACAAGCTAAGACTGATGTCAATCAGAACAGTTACAGTAATATTGACGACAAGCCAACTTTAAAAGCCTTTGTTTGTGTCAGAAAAAACTGGTTTGACTTTCGAATTGAATACAACAGTGGATCATCTCCGCGCCCTATGTCACCACTTTTGCGAAATTGACAAACACTGCGAATCACTAGAATGAGGCGACAATTTAGTGGAAGGATTCTCGCGATGTTCGAATATGCCGATTAGAATTAGTTTACTCGGAAACATACAGTGTAGTTCGAAAAATGTTGGTCAAATTTTTTCTTTAATTTTGATAATAATTACCCATTTTTTAATGAGGTTTTGCTTTCGTACACGGTTTCAATCGTTTCATCATACATTTAGAGTGTTAAAATTTTTCAAACGCGGTCACGGGAGTAAACATTTTAGACCGAAAAGAGAGGCTCACCTGGCCTGTTGCTTTTATTACAGCTGCACATCGGCAACACATTGACTCATGCAGATTAACTTTGACACGTCGGAAAAGGTAGCATTGTTCCGCGTGTTTTCAGTCCAATTTTTTTTTTATTATTATTATTTGCTCTCTCTTCAAGAGGATATGAATATTCTTATAATGCGTGGAACACAGAGCAAGCGGAAGAACTAGAAGAAGAATTAAAGATTTTGTTGTGGTTTGAGAAACTGAGCTGTATTTGGTTTTGACTCACTTCCGTGGGTGGAGCCCGAAATGGGACGGAGGATTTCTATTTCGACTTATGAGCTTTAACATAATTTGCAGGATTTTATTCGAAATAATTTGATAAATGAACTTTGAAAGTTTGTGCTATGCTGTCAGTGTTGTGCCACAAACCACAATTTCGAAAACACGAATTTAGGGACCTATCAATTGAAGTAATTGAAAGGCAGGTGCTCTACCAACTTCGCTACCCAGCTGTTAAGATGCTCCTTAGCTCTGAACAATCGTTTTGCTCTGAATCTTATTGGAAAATCGTATAGCCCGACACAGATGGTTTTTAGATCCACCGAAGTCTTGATGCTTAAGAGCACCAAAAAACTATCTTTCACTGGGGTTGATTTTTTTTTATTACATGAGCCTATCTTTCTGCTGGTAGGCCCGGTCTCACGATATTTTTTTTAAATTCCATGCCACAGGTTGTTGAACAGCATTTTATCTTTTTAAAATTAAGTTTTGTAAAATTTAGACATTAAATATTAACTTTGCACTTCGAACTGATTCTTCACATACTTAATTTGGTTCGTTTCGGACTGAAAAAAACGAGATAAATGCCCTAAAGAAATTAAGGGTCCAATGAAACTCTTCTAAAACCAAATAATGAACTCCTGAAATAGTTATTAAAAATGTGCACCACTCAAATCAGGGCATTGCGAATAAAGCACTGCAAAATTTTATACTTCGCAGATAATTTCAAAAGAAAATATAAAATATATCAGAAAATTTAAAAAAAAAAACTACTCTTATATTTGACGGTTGCAACGACAGATGGACAAAAGGACGGACAGACGGACACCGGAAGATTAGTTAAGGAGTTCGAAAAGAAAAAGAAACCTTTCCTTACCTTATGAATTTCGCAAGATGACATGTCGCTTTGAGCAGTGAATTGAAACGCGTTATCTTTTCCGATGAAAAATTTTTAGTCTTGATGGTCCCAATTGAGACAATCTTATTCCTTTCTTTCAATCGAATTGGCGTTCCTAGACCGTTAATTTTAAATCATTAAGTACGATTCAGAAATTCTTCCATGAATTTTCGAGCAAGACAGCGTCCCATTTCGAATTTACTGCTACACAGACCTCATTCGGCCCTTCGTACTTAAATATCGATGTCTTTTGTGGTTCAAAGTGGAAACAATCCAGATGGAAAAGATTCTGATTTTCGAAAGGCGATGTTTTGTGGCTTGAATTCATTTTAATTGGGTATTTTCAAAGTCCACTATTTTAGTAGATTCGTGAAGAATATTTTTCAATTGCGAGTGACAAGTTACACAAAAAGCCAAACTGAAACAATATCAGTCCGATTCGATCAAAGAATTTTGTAAGCTGTTGAATAAGAAAAATTTTAAAAATTATTGTGTCCAGGACTAATGGCAACTCTAGGAAAAGTCGTTCGACCGTTATTCATTTTGTCATTCATTGTCAAAGTCAAAATAGAAGTTAGAGGTGCAGAAGTGATTTTGTAATTAAATGATAGAAAATTACTGATGAGGATGAGCCATTACCAAAAAAGTTGAGGATTTAAGCAAAAGGAATAAAAATGAGAAAACGTAAAAAACATTATACTGAGGAATGAACCTATAAAAGGAATCTCTGAGGATTCAAAGTGTAACAAGAGAATGTATTTGACTAATCGAACATAACATAAATATGTATTTTGTCCAAAAATTATTTTATACTTTGCTTGCCCTAAAAATTGTATGGTTTCAAAAAATATCTGAATTTCAGCGTCTCAGTACAAAAATATTCTATAAAATGAGTTCCTGTACATCGAGGCAAACCTAATCAGAGTAAATAAGTTATCCATAAAACTTATTAAATGTCACAGTGAATGAACAAAATATTTGAATTTGTAAAATTCTACTTTCCTTATTTTTATTATATTATAACATCGCATCGTTGAAACTATGGCCTCATCCTTTTGGCTCGCAGTGTATCACCGTGTAGTTTAAGCAAATGCGTTCAAATGGTATGCATCTCGTTTGACAGAGTTCCTTTAAAATTTTGTACTACGGACAACAAGCGTGTAAAACAAAAGCAATGCTAGAATTTGCTACAAACGCGACAGGGAAAACTTCAATCATCGTTTTGTGACCGAAGAGCCAACATCAGTGGAAAGAGTGCACAGACCATGCAATAGGACGGAAGGAACAGCTTCAACTTGCTTCTACTGGCGATCGGGGAACACTCAATAATTTGGCAAATGACGTCATCGCCAATGATGGGGTTGACCCTCCGGTCACTTTAAAGGAAGATCTCCTGGTTATTTTCGGTTCACTGAGAGGTATTAAATCTGTGGGAATCGCCGAAATACCAAACATTGTTCTTAAACACCTTCCTCTAGAAGTGGTAAACATTTATAGTACAGTACCCTGTTTAACAATTTGCTGAATAAAGCCGAAGACAGCGGTGGTGCCTATTCCTACCCCCCATTCCTAAACAGAATACAGACACATCCAATCCGGTAAATCTCCGGTTGATAAATCTCCTTCCCAACATCAGCAAAGTGTTTGGTCAATAGAGCCCTAACCAAGTGGGTTGAGGACAAAAATATTATTCCGGAAAACCAATTCGGTTTCAGGGCTCGTCTGAACTGGTATCAAATGTTTAATGGAACAAAGGTAAGAAACAATGAACGGGTGCCTTGTTGATTGATTTGGAGAAGGCCTTTAACATTGTATGATTGCAGGGGCTCTTTTTCAAACTTAACCACCTCGGCATAAGCAAACCGCTGCTGTACATAATCTTATATATGCTCACCAGCAGACAGTTTATTGTGAAATATGGCAGTGTGACGCCTGCTGGGACTTTTGAAATTAACAACGGTCTACAACAGGGTGTAGTAATTTCGCCGATTTTATTTACGATCTGCACAAGTGATCTTGTAGGATCTCTCCACCACTCCATAGTGTACGCAGATGACTTGATCGCGTACAGGTCAAGTGCGAAGATCAAGGTCATTGTAAGTCTTGGGCAACGTGACTTCGAAAAGATTCAGTGATATTGCGATGATTGGAAGTTGAAGATCAATTTTCAAAAGTGCGAGACCTTTCTGTTCAGGACTCCGTTGTCTACGGCTTCTAGAAACACTAGAAACAAGTGGCGAATGTTCTCTATCGTTGGACAAAACGGGCAGCCACTGACTAATATTTTAAAAAACATATAGATACTGCTCTGGCCAGAGCTAAAGCGGCCTTTGCCTTGACAGAGAGGCTAATTCACAGCAGTCAACTCGATGCCAAGCAGATGTGGGAACAAGTTTAATGGAAAAGATTCGGGTGATTGGGAGACGATGTCTTAAGGCTTGTCTCCATTCATATAGAACTCCAGAGTCTAAGTACAAAAAATTCTATAGTAATGAGGTCCTGAACAACGGGGCCAACCTCATCAGTATGGATAACTTTCTGATAAAACTTATTCGAAGTCACATTACAAGAGCAATGACTTCGTCCAACAACTTGATCTCCGGGGCTTTTAACCCCAATGATATGCACCATAAGACAGCTCGCCTTTACGACCTTATTCACCCTGAAGCATTTCTCTATCACGATAGAAAGTCTCTGGTTCAGGATAGATTTGCGGTACCGATAATCTTCCACGTATGCCGAAAAGCTGTGGACGGGCGAGTCAACTACGACCAAGACGTCGCGAGTAGCTCACCGGGGACTCTTCGGTTCAGTAGAACGGTGTCAGACCGCGACAGAGTGGATGTCGAAAGGCAATACCGACACTATTGATGGCTGGGCGGAGAATGAACTTCGTCGTCGTTATTTATCTTGGCGGGTGCCCTTATGGCAAATATAGTATGTCCTGTCAGCCATGGCCGGCTTATTGTTGTTTCATGTAGTATTATTATTTATGTTTTGATATTATTGTAAGTCAGGTTAAGATTTTAAGTTTTAAATTAGTTTGTTGCTTAGTATTTAAGTCTAATTTTAGTTGAAACATTAAATTGTACATAAACTAAGTTTTTCATAAAATTAATCTTTTTTCTTAATCTTGTTATATGTTTCTTAAATTTAAAGGGTCCGCCATCTAAAGTTTTTTTTTCAACCAGTGCTTATTTCGTGAATGGTAACACTTAACTCATGTCTGATTTGACAGATAATTAGTTTTATCCTTCCCCTGAACGAATATGGTTGCGTATACGCTTGAAAAACGCTGCGAAATATGTATTGCGACATTACTTTGAAAATCATGGTATTGTTGCAGAATGTGTGCGAAAATTGCTTACGGATTTTGGAAGAAGAGAAGCACCGTCAGTTCCGTATGTTCGTTATCTTGTGAAGAAAGTGAAAGAAACTGGCATCCTCATCGATAAACAAACCTTGGTATAACGCCATACAAAGTCCAATTGGTTCAGGAATTGAAGCCAACTCACCATCCAATGCGTTTTCGCTTCGCTAAGTGGGCCTGCGATCGACTTACAGAAGATGCCGATTTTGCCAATCATCTTTTCAGATGAAGCTCATTTTGATCTTGGCGGGTATGTTAACAAGCAAATTTGTCGCATTTGGGGCACAGAAAACCCGCACGCATACATTGAAAAGCCAATGCACCCAAAACGAGTCACTGTTTGGTGCGGATTTTGGTCCAGAGGCATAATTGGGCCATTTTTCTTCGAAAATGCGCAAGGAGTGGCCATTACAGTCAATGGCGATCGTTATCGGGCCATGTTGAACGAATTTTTGTTCACAAAAATTGAAGAGGAGGATATTGGCAACATTTGGTTTCAACAGCTACACAGCATTTTCAAAAAACAAAAGTTATTTGGCGGAATCGTTACATGGAAGAATAGCAAGAAGGGTACCGCTGTTGAAAAAAAAAGAATATAAAGAGCCGTGTACAATTCGCAAAAGACCATTTGGATTGGATTGGACCGCAAAGAAGCCAAAAATGGAGAAATGTGTTGTGGACTGACGAGACTAAAATAAACCTCTTTGGAAGTGATGGCAGACAAACCGTTGGAAGGACACCTCTAAAAGAACTATAGTCACAGTACACGATAAAAACCGTCAAACACGGAGGCGGAAATATTTAACTTTGGGGATGCTTTTTGTGGAACGGTGTAGGACCACTGCATTTAATTGAGGAATACAATGCTCCCATATGCAGAGGAAAATATGCCTCTTAAATGGGTCCTAAAACAAGACAAAGACCCGAAACATACCTCCAAGGCAGCGCAAAATTTTATCAAAGACCAAAATATTAAGCTTATGGAATGGCCATCCAAATCGCCGGATTTAAATCCTATAGAGCATCTATAGGGGGATTTGAAAAAGGCGGTTGGTAGACATTCAACAAAAAACAAAGCAGAATTATGGCGTATAGCACAAAAAGAGTGGTCTGAAATTACGGTTGAAAAATGTCGCCTATTAGTGGAATCTATGCCAAACAAGTGCCAGGCGGTTATCAAAAGTAGGAGGGAGCAACAAGTTATTGAAGTGTTTTTGTTAACAAATTGCTTGAAGTCGGATTTTTTTTCAATTTTTGTTAAGTGTCTCTATTTTAATGTCCAATGAAATGTTTTTATTGAGCTTTTTGAGTTTAAAATATTTAATTTTTGGGAAAAATTTCATGGTGGCTCTATTCAAATGACCATATGTGTATATTTAGCTTCATGTGGTGCTGCCAAATTGGCCCAATACCCTATTCTCATACAATTTTTTTTTTTTGGTTTACAAAAATGAGTCAGCAGAACCAGATTCTTTGCATTGGTTTTTGGACTTATATCAGCCGAAAGTCCGTGGCGCTAAATGCTTCGGCTGTTGACCATTAGTTCGAAAATAGTGAAGCCACGACATGGCTGCCAAAAGAGCTATCGCACCTAGAACTTTACACTGATTGACCTTTTTTATCAGCTTCAAAGGAAGGAGGTTCTCAATTCGTCGGGAAACTTTCTTATGTAGGTATGAGTACGTTGTCTGACTTCTATAAGAAAGTTGTACCTCAGAGGTGTTCATATTTAAATTTGGACTGGATATGGCGAAGAGGAAATCATTCTTCTCATCTTGCAGGACACATGAGCGTCTAATGATTCCTTTATTTCAAGTATGCATGTTCTCAGGTAAAGATTTGACGTCAGTGAATTCACAAATCAAAAACCGTATATTTACTTTAAACCCTCCCTCCGATTTCCCGATTCGGATCAAATATCTCGAGAACAGATCCTCTAATTCCCACAGAAATCCACGCAAAAGCCCACAAAATCGATCCTTAACCAATTAATTACAAACAGAACTTCTTTCCACCTCATTACCCGCCAAAACACACGCATCTCGTCACAGTAACCGAACAAATATAGCCACCAAAATAAAAAAATAAAACCTTATTACCACAAATGTGTGTCATCACAAGCAGATTGGCTTTTGTAGTCCGCTTTCCACAAGCAAACCCGAACCAAAGGTCCTTTGTGTGCAGCAGCCTTACGCAATCACCAGCAATGACAAGGGTGTCAGCGACACTTTTGACAAACTCCACGAACTATAAATGAATTATATTCCTGCAAAGCAAAACACAGAAATTAGCCACGTCAATGCCAAAATGGTGTATCCTGGCACTCGTTTCGTCCTTATGCGACACACGACCGATCGCCGTTCACATGGAACTCGACCCATTCACTCAATAATAAGCCCGAGGCGACAAAATCCACAATTTCAATATGTTTGCTTCGACTATCCTCCCGCTTTGAAATCGTCCTTTTTTTTAAATTATTTGCATTGCATCCTTGTGATTTTGATAATAATCAAGCCTGAAGGGAGACAAGGAAGATACCATCACCGGAGAAGGACGATCTAACTGCATACGCTGACGCTGACGCTGACAGCGGCGGCGCTTTGATTTGACATCCTTAAGTGCAATCTTGTTACAAAGCAATGTAAACAGGATTGTTAATTCGCGTGAGCGCTTCCGAGTCCACAATCAAATTATTGTTGTTAATTTTTGTCGATGTCGAGGAGGGTTGCAATTCAGAAAGGATTTACACGAAGGCTTGCATCCTTCCGGGTTGCTGCTATGGGGTGTGTGTCGTTTATTTAAGGTGAATTGAATGTGAGAAAAAATAATATTTTCATTTTCAATTGACTTGATCCTGGATTAAGGATTACAAATGATATGCGGAATGCAGTGGAGTGGTTTGGCCGTGCGATGTCTTAATATGTATTCGGTTGTGGCTGGTGATTCTGTTAAACAGCCAAGTTCTATGAATATTTAATTTTTAAGCCAATTTTATGAATCGTGAGAGAATACCTCCAAGTAGGGCTTTTAGTGGCCTCATGTTTGAAAAAATTGGAAGATACAATTAAAAAAATAACATCGCAATTTTAACTAAGCATTCAAATTGACCGAAACAATATTGTAACCGAGTTTTTGTTTTTTTGCATTTCTCTGGAAAGACAAAAGTTGAATAAATCCTGTTTTAACAAGCTATTCAAGAAGTTAAGGACTGACAGATCACTGACTTTTGTAAAGCTTTTGAAAAAATCTCTCACTGAATCATCCGCCTTAAGTTCGAGGCCCTTAGATTCTCCGCCTATATAAAATCACTTCTACATTATCAATAATGTAGAGTCCTCTTCCATTCGTCACTATACAACGGTTTAACTTCTTCCTTAGGTGTTCCCCAAGGCAGTCACTTAGGTCCCTTTATATTTTTATATCTTCATATTAATGACGCTGAACGAAGACGGTGATATTGTTCCCGGGGTTGACACGATGCCAGACCTAGGAGTTCTATTCGTGGCTCAGTTTTGAGTTTGTCTTCTCCTGAATGTGGAGACCCGTGCTCAAATCCGGGTAAGAACATCAGGCACACCATGGCCTTGTTAAACAATGGTCGAAAGAATAATCAAGCCCCTCTATCACAAAGTCTTTTTATTTTGAATTTTTTAAATTAACTCTTGGGTATGTTAGTCTAGTTTGATTACCCTTTTACCAAACTAGGAAATAAACCTTCTTTTAAACTCCAATTACGATCTGAGTTCTGCAGATCTGAACTGTGGGTTTCGGGTCCAGGTGTTTTTGAATTAGTAGGAGACTTAGATTTTCTGTTATTCAATTTAATTAGCTTCATTTTTCCAATGTTCAAGGCGTTACTCGAGGGGTTTACGAAGAGCCATTCGTATGTTCGGGGAATGTAAAGTTTAAAGCTTCGATTCCTCGTTACTTTGCATTGAACTTCATTAATAAAGAATCTCCGCCGAAAAGAAGAACATAAGCTTAAGCTTAATGCAGGTCCTTTATGGTGAAAATGGTAAAGAAATCAGTTGTGGGCTTATTGCTTAATTCGAGCTTATCCAAGCGTTTATTCCATTCGGCATGTGACCGTAGTATGCCAAATTTGAGAATTGATCTTTGGTTGGGTTCCTCGGATTATTTACTAATGGTAGGTAATGAGGGTGGTGTCGTTGAAGTTGGTCGGGCAACTCTAATTCATTCAAGAGGGATATGTTGCTTTGGGAATTGTTAGCTGGTGTATAATCCTCAAGTTTACAAACCTTTAAAACACGTCGGAATGCTGCGGATGCATCAGCAACTTCTCTCCGGTGCCATTGACTCTTCTTCTTTCTTTAGAATTGTCGGGAGAATACGACGAAGGGTCTTTCTCTTAACCACCAACATTTTTAGTACTGCCTTCCCATATCTACTATGTCGCGGAAGGATACCGCCCATCGACCCCGTTTTGCAGGCGACGTCTCTTTTATAGCTTAGTCGCCGAACAAAGCTTTCCGGGTAACGAGGAAGATTATTGCTGCCTTATTTCTAGGAAAAGTCGAACTCTAGCGATTGGATGAGTGCACCAAGGATAGAAACGGAACTCATCCATCCTAAGTCTCGGTCTCCAGACTTATAGCAACAAAAACTGTTTTTTTTTTTTTATTCGAAGTCATTTTCAAGTCTTTTTCCGGTGACATATCATGACACATCCATATACCCAGCTCGACTTCCCGTATGATCTACTGCCTTGATCTCAGGCTCCTGTAGCTTCAACTAACTTCAGGTTACTCTTGTTAAACGCTTTCTCTTGTTCTTTATTGCCATGACTTGTTTATACTTAGTTTAACTCCTATAATCTTTCTCCCATGAAGATGCATTCGAAAGCGTTCCAAACGTTCCACAATCGGTAGGACTTCCAATACGGTTTAACTTTGGTTGGGTTGTTCCTGAAATAAAGTACCTTAAATTTTCCAGAATGTCCAGACAAGCGTTGTGCTTGTTATATTGTTTTTGCTTCTTGATAATACACCAAAATGAGAATATTTTTCCCTGAACTTGCGGAAGACTCCGGTTAACCTCAAGAACTGTCAAAATCTCGTATGATACCGTCAATTAATGTTGCCAATCTTGCCTTCCCTCGGTTTGATCCCTCATGTGTAACATTCAACTACAATAATTCGGTGATATACCAAAACCAATTTCGGAGTTGAGTAGTATGCATTTCCTACCAGTTATGTCAATATTTGATCGGTGACCAGAAAATGACAACTGCGTTTGACCGTTGTCCACACAAAACCGGTAGCGACGTTTTTCTTCACTGCAAGTAAAATTCAACCACCATTTCTTTCGCGATGGTCCTCTTTCCAAATGAAATCTTGTATGGTTAAGTTGAAATTGCTGAACGATCTCATTAAGCACTCCCCTACCATGAAATGTTCCCAACTCGTAAGGGTTTTGAGTAAAGCAAGCTCCGACGGTCTAATCAGAACCGGTTGCCCCAGTTACTTTTATGAGATCCATGTCACTGTTGAGCCCAAAAGGGAATATAAAGTTCTATCAAAGCGACCAAACATTTTCATTGACGACCGAATCGGAATTCTCTTTAATTTTTTTTTACTCGTCGGATGGCGTTGTTGTCGGTCATCAAGAATGTGGAATGCATCAATCTGCCTGACTTCAGTAAATTTGCTCGTACACTGTGTTTGACACTTGGATCTAACCCGCTAAGCGGCTGTGTGTCTACTGCAAAATTTCCGTCTTTATCCCTAGAGGCGTCACTTCCGGGTCATATTCGATTAACATGAGTCATAAGAGAGTCATTCGTATTGTGGCACCTCTAATAATTCGATGCCGTAAATTTGTAGGGCTTTCGTTTTCTTTCTAAAAATCCAGTGTTCATGTTGAGCTGCATGCATCTCTCTTGAAGGAGCTGCCAATGGTTTCCTGTCCTTGACGGTTTGCGGAAAGTTACTGACGGTCTCTTGCTATAGCTCACCAACTTTGGATATCTTCTTAATTTCTCTTTTTAAAGGGATTGTGACAGTCCTTAACCCAGTTTGCAGTTAAGAAGTGGACCGAATCAAACTTGGCTACTCGAAATTTCTTATTCGTCGATTTAATTCCTTCAGGATTTCATCCGCTACCTTTGCGTCAAAATCAGGAGTGCAGTATTGCTCACAGGTTTTGTCATGGAACTCGTAGAGCTTGCATTAAGAGCGTCATTCTTTTCCTTTGTTGTGGCAAATGCACAGATGAGACTGATGTTGGCAGATTTTTACGAAAGGCTCACGCTCAAGACTTCGTGCCTAAATCTGCCTCGGATCAGGAATCTACATCTACATCAACATCAACGCAGCCTATTTTTCCGGTCCATGGCATTTTTTTAGAAACCGTTCTCCGTGATTTATTTGGCTATTTATGGTCCTTAAAGATACCAAAATTCCACGCTCAATTCAAAAGAGCATTGTCATTTTTGCGATGCAAGTCTTCGTTTGCACTATCATAAGGAATTGTAAGCCATGAATAACCGTTACCTAATTCTGACGTACAAAGGTCCTTTTAAACTCTCCCAAAGATGCACCTTACCCCCATTTTGCAGGTGCCCAACTGAGTATCCTACCCAAATTCTAATAATAGGACTAAGCCTACGATGACTCATTTTCACCCATCAATTGCATGACCAACAGGTGCAATGTTTACTCATAATAAAAAAGGGAAAAACAGAACGTACTCGTAAGCCACAGCTACCAGCATAACAGTTTCAAATATCAAAAAACCCAGCGAGCATCCTTCCTTCCGTTAAAACATTGCATATGCCATGAAAAGTATCCTGCTTATATTTAGATCTCCAAATAAGTCTTTCAGTTATTTTCTGTCAGCTTCCCGATGTGGCACACTCCCACCTTTCGTTAGGCGGCATCTGACTGGTGGACTGTCAATTGCAGTGAAATCAACGCCTTTGCACCAGAACCCCTGCTTGCAAAAAGTCCTTGTTTTTTTGTCATAAACAGGTGGAGTACGAAAATAACTCATCTGCTGGTATTCACTGCAAAAAAAAACAGCGTGCTTCATCCTCTAGGGGGATGAAAAACGATTGACATAATATTACTCAATACTCGACGGATGAAGGAGCAAGGATTTTGAGAGAAGGTTGAACTTAAGAATAAATTGAACTTTCCCAAGGAAATCTACCTTAGTCGCATAATGTGACATAATTTTCTTTGCTAATCGCCTGAGGCTATAATAGATTCTGTTTTGGGACAGAAATACACATAAGAGTTAACCTTTATGTTGCACAGTCGGATGAAGGACCGTTTTGAGAAGGTGTATCTACAATATTCATAACATTGACCAAATGGAAAGAGGACTGTCACTACGCAATGGACTTGTGTAAGCTTTACTGAGTAGATTTAAAATATAGATTTTACAATTAGATAAGTCCCCCGCGATCCGCCATTTTAGATGTTCTGACATCAATATCCTCTACCTCGATATATTGTCGTCCTGATCGTGCTTCTCGTACAAGGTTCCCCAAAACATATCTCCCGATAGGAATATGCTTTAACTTTTGCAAATGGCGGAAATTTACAGTTTTGTTTTGATGTGTGTGAAGTACACAGATGCGGAATACACGTTAAGTGATGGGATGCCATATTCGTCCCGATCATGGATTATATTCCCGGGGCTAAGTTTTTTCGAGCCAAACTTTTTTCGTGAGAGTTTTAGTCGCCTTTTTACTGATGGAGTACAGCAGAGAAGAACTGATCAGGCTATCGAGGTGTCAATGATTCCAAACTTGTTTCTGCCAAAAAAGCACGAGTTGATCTTGGTTGACATGTAGTTCCAGCAAGATTGCGCTACAATTCACATTGAAAGCGAATCTTGGACCAATTGAGCTCGATGAATAGTTTATCTCTCATTTCGGACCAATGAGTTTTTTACACCTTTAAATGTCAAATCATTCGTGTGCCGAAAGGTCAGCGTCAATGGTAGCATTGGAGGACAATATAACGCGTGTCTTGAACGAGATTCCAGTCAATTTTCTTGAAAAAGTGATTCAAGAACAAGAAAGTTTTTTCTTGTGTCTGACCGAAAACGTAAGCGGACCCGCAACCTCGGTATCAGTTTCAGCCAAACTCGAAATTTATTTAGACATGTTGAAATCACTCTGGTCAGCTTGTGACCACACGACTCACGGACCAAGAACTCACACGACGTCAACAGTTCTAGTCAGACACAAATCAAAGTTTATGTTGGTTAGACTCAATGGCTCAATGGTTAGACATGCACCAAAGCTGATTTTGGTCACTCTTCAATCTTTGGAGAAGAATTCCCCTCCCCAACAGTGACGAAGCCTCAAAAACATATTTCACCTCACCTGCTCCAACAGAACTGCATCAATCAAAGCCATAATAAACCCTTTATCAATATCGACTTTGGTAAGGAAGTGCAAACACAAACTAAACAAACAAGCAACACTAAACGACGTCAGTCTGACATGGTTACCGGGGCATGAACCTGTAACGGGGATTGAAAAAGCTGACGAACTGGCTAAAAAAAGGAGAAGGAAACAGCCACCAAAACCCTCTGAGCGATATAGGCGTCAAAAGGCTTTTAAGCGTATGGGCAACCGAAGAATTCAAAAACTAATGGGTCAACCTTATTAGCGAAACGGGTTCTAAACTCCAGCAAAAGGCATCCACGGTTAATGGCGTACATGTTCCTAAATCTCCTCTTATATAGACTCGGACTAGCAGAAACCTCAACATGGGGAGGAATAAGAAGATCTGGAGCACTTCTCCTGCCATTGCTCAGCAACAACGAGACTGCGATATAAAATACTGGGGTCAACACTGATACCGGATCTTGAGCAACACAAGGAAAAAGGGTTCGGTGAGATCATGGAGTTCGCAAACCGAACGAAAAGATTTCCCGACCATTCTTATCGAGACAACCCATAGAAATCCCCCCGACGTCCACCCTTTTTCCACTATAACCCCCTCTTTTACCCAAAACCTTCTCCACACAGGAAATAGGGGAACACACTGGGCCAACCAGAGGTCTCAGTGAAGAGCTAATAAAGTTCAATCTAACCAACCAACCAACCAACTTCGAAACCCATATCCCCTGGTGGAGGCTTATTGGTCGTAAGTACGTCAGCTGTTGAGCTTGAGGAATCATCTTGCATTTTGTTACGGCACCACCACTCGCGAGCAACTGACGATCCTTCAATGAGTACAACTGTCAAGATAAGGTTTCTGGGGTCGTTCGGAATCGGCAATCAACTGTAGGTCCAATCCCCGTCATTTGCGAAATATATAACTGGCACAGACGGCAAAGCTAGGCCCTGATTTTACAGAGAGCTGTTTTGATTGATGACAAAAGTTTTGTTTAAACTACCGGAGGACTCCATCACGATATAAACTGACGGATCAAGGTGGAAATGTAGTAATCTAAGCCTTGAAATCTCCTTCCGCGGTTTAACAGACAGCAAAGGATACATTCCTTTTCACCGAAGGCCGAGCTGCAATAAAGTACCTCCCACATTTTTAAAGTCCATCTAAGCTTGTTAATGAACCCCGGGTATCCCTTAAGGAAAGAGCAGACTTTTCACGGTTCTTCTCAACTGGGTGCCAAGAAATATGGACATCCACGGAAACTGCAAGCAAGATGAACTTGCCCGTGCAGGTACAATACTCCCAGCGGATGCGGTTTTACAATTCCCTAAGCCATGGTCAAACTTATGATTAAAAATAAATACATACATCCACCTAGCAAAAAACTCTTTCAACATTTCCAAACAGAGAGCCAGGAAGGTACTTAACTTGAGTCGCAACTCCTTAAGCATTCTTAGATCTTGCCTCACGGGACGCTGTCTTATTGGCAGACATGCGGAAAGCCTAGGCGAGCAGTCAAATGACTTCTGCAAAAATTGACCGTTACCCTTCTCTTTTGCGAATGCCCGGCCCTAGCAAACTCAAGATATAGGCATCTGGGTTCCAATTTCTTCACAGCTTTGTCCGAACTTGCTAAAGCAAACCCTCACCCGAATCAAAAGGGAAACAAAAGACCACCCCTTCTTCACCACCCTGAAGAAAACCCTCTTCCCCTTCCCCTCCGTCATAGTTAGATACGTGAATCCACTTAGCCCTCGTGATATCGCAACGGAGCAAAACTCTGTGTGCCTTATGGCAGCTACTTCTACTCAACTAATCATAAAAGCCGAACGAACTGCTACACATCATGAAGACTAAGTTTCGGGGCCGCCGAAGTTTTGACCGAACCCGAGACTGTGGTCGAAACCAATTTTTTTGGCCGAATCTGAATCTTCGGTCGTTCACTAGTTTTAACAATCGAATATGATATCATGAACAACATCTATTCAGTGCCTTTGTGAAATAAGAAGTGGATCTGATTGTTGTGCGTTGCAGTATGATGAGTACGATGTCAGCACTGACACATGAGGACAATTCCAGAACTGCAAGAAGAAAACTACTTTTTGGTCCCCGAGGGATCTTAAATTAACTTTTGCCAAAAAATATAAAAATTTCCAAAGTTTATTTTTAACTAAAAGAAAATGTCAGGACTCGGTGAATGCACGGAATTTTTATAAGCATAGGTCCCTTGACTAGAATCCTGTGCAGTTCCCACTTCCGACGAACTGGAAGATGTCAAAATTCTTGCAATTAGCCGCCATATCAAAAAATAACTTACAACGCTTCTGACACCGCCCACATAAGTCACAAAGCCTTTTTTTCCGCACTCCAAGAATGGCAGCAAGTGGTCTGGAATGGGACAACAGTCGGTTAGGACTATCTTTCGACATTTTTTAAAAATCAATGTTAAGGACAAGCAGACCCAAATAGAAGCAGCTTTCAAAAACTTAAACTGGAAAACCACTTCCATCTGTAGTTTTTTTAAATCAGACAACGAAAGATTATTCCAAGTAAGCTGGTTACTGTAGATACTGCAAGACCAAAAATCTAGCGTACAAAATATCAAAAAAACTTTCAAGGGGCTATAGATACCCTTATAATATTAACACAACACGGTTCGCAAGATTCGACGAAAGGAATAGAGACAGATGCATGCTGCTTTTGAATATTTTGAAATTCCCAAGATGTCCTCTTGAAGCTCCACAGTCCATTTTTGAGCCACCAGTGAAAATGACTGCGTCGAAATGTTTTTGAACGTCTTCCAATCCCCTGAAGAGCATTCCTGTTTCACTGAAAATTTTGTTGGAATGGAATGCATCTGGCTAGAAAAAAATGCGTTTGCCACTTGGCTGGCGATGTTGCGTTGAAAAAAAAAAGTTAACATTTGGTATCCAAAAACCACGTCATCGTTCGAAAACGCACAAAATTTAATTTTCAAATTAAATAAACATAAACGGTCCCTATTCGAAGCTTTGTGGTGCAACAAAAAAAACTGTTCATTTTATCGCTGAAAATTCGTTAAAACTTTGCTTAAACAATTTACAAGAGACCCTCTGGATCTGATTCTATAAGTTTATCGATACACAGGGTGTCCCCAAAATCCTTGCGAAAATAAACGAACATTATAAAAATATGACAATTTTTATTCAAACTTTTGGTCACAAAGTTCAAGCATATCGAATATCGATGTCTTACCCTCTTCTATTGTTTTGGACATCCTCGTAAGTAAAAATCTTTTTACCATTCTGTGATGCCAGATACTCTCAATGTTCGATAACACTTTTCGAAAGCAATACTAAATTGCCAAAAAGGACGCTAATTTACTTAAATCTACAATTCATTAATTGACACATCATGCAAATTCAAACCATAAAAACATAAAAAAATTTCACTGAACCAATGCAACCCACTTTATGTTTGCAAGCTTTGCAAAAATGGCTTCCTCGGTTGCTATGATAAAAACACCACCAAAATGTGATTTATAACTCCGCCCCTAGCAACGTACCGTTGAAAGGACGAAATAATTCCCTTGCATGTGTACACTCTTCAGGGATGAAAGTGTTCATCTCATTTGAGGCGGAGTTTCAAAGATCCTGTGAGATTTTTTTTTGTTTTCTATTTTGGTATAAAATTCATTGGCATCCTTTGGAGTAAATTCAAATTGGATTCGGCATCGGCTCAT
Organism: Orthonevra nobilis; assembly: GCA_963555765.1. Classification (NCBI taxonomy): domain Eukaryota; kingdom Metazoa; phylum Arthropoda; class Insecta; order Diptera; family Syrphidae; genus Orthonevra; species Orthonevra nobilis. The sequence goes on along the minus strand of OY743227.1, from coordinate 71,120,352 downwards.
CGCGGTCAGGCAAAATAAGTCAAGCTGATAAGAAAAATATATATTTTTGATTCCAATTTTGGTAACTCGATTTCAAAATGTCACGCAATCAACTTCCGGACTCGTCATCGTCACCTCCAATTAGGTTTGTGAAAATTGCTAAATTTAATTCAAATTTTATTCGAAAGTGAAAATAAGTGAATTTTTATTTAGTGAAATTAAATTTATTGGAAAATTCTCGAACTGTGATTTGCCTTGAAAAGTCTCCATTCGTAAAAAGTGAATATTTTGAATAAAGTTAAAAAAAAATGTACAATCAAATTTTCTTTCGAGCAGTGGAATTGAGTTCCTAAGAAGGGTGGTAATTTTTGAAGAAAGGAAAATCAAACGTATTTTTTTCATTAAATTTTTTAAACACTTTAAAAAATGTGGCAGTGTGGCAGAGAAAGTGAAAGAAAAGGTTTACACAATTTAATCAGATCCAAATTAAGACTTATTTTTTAACAGAGCGAGTTCTGTGTTGGATTTAATCTTGCTACCGTTTTTGAAGTGATAAGTGCTTGGAGATTTAAGTCGCCCAAAATTAAGCAAGGTCCTAAAACTTCCCCAAAAGTGCCTTTTGGACATAAAAAAAAGTGCAAAAATCGAAACCCTTTTGAAATCACTTAGTTCTCGAAAATGATGAAATTTGAGAACTTTGATATAAACCAATAAATTTTAATATAGGTGTGGAGTTAAAAATTCGATAAAGTGATAAGTTTCAGAATGCATTCTGTGAAATTAATTTATCGTGCGAGGGATTCCATTAAAAGCTCAATGAAGCACCATTTCATTGTGTTGACCTTATTAAGTTAGGCATACCATTTCCTTTTTGACAAGCATCGTCGGGCGTTTGACAACTACATTCTGATCAACATTTGAGAGTCCAATAAACAATTGCAGCGAACGATCTTTCATTGAGCTTAGAATAAGGTCCTTGGTCATAACATATAGCAGAGTTTTCCCATCATTTCAACCACACTACGCTCGTGCCACCCTTTTCCGTCCTCTACAAAGAAAAACCGATGCATTTTTCAATTCAACCAAGTCAAATTTTCTGTGACGCCGACGGGCATTTCAATCTTCGTCTAGGTTCTCCGTATGCATATTTTCCTCGAGCTCCAGGAACTGATTGTCTCTCATCATCCTACAAAACTCAGACGATGTCTGCATGTGGTCATCTTTAACTTCCAAGCAGGTTCTTGGAACTGACGTGTGCTTTTTAAAATAGGCAAAAGTACCTTCGCTTTTGCCGCACCCTCTTTCAGAACCTCAGAAGTCAAATTTCTTAACAATGAATTTTTATCTGGCTTAAAAGATCATCGAGACTTGAAGAATATGAGCCCAAGGTACAGATATCTGTTTGCCGCTGGTTGGACCAAGCTTCCGCACACAGCATAGCCTATCTCTGTCCTTTTTTCGAAAGCCTGATGGCCGCGATTCAAAGACAGTCTTAGCTGGAACTCGCTGTTTAAATGGCGTATTTTCATCCACCCAGATGGATCCATATCCTTTTACAGCTCAAAGATTTGTAGTGATTGTTCCCTCGCAACAAAATCAATCAATTTACTCGGGATCCCGAATTTGACCACCTTTTCGAATAGTTCATTGCGATGAATGCTATCAGATAAAGATTTGAAGTCGATAACTAGATGTTTTGTATCGCCTTGAAATTCGTTAGTCTTTTCCAGTAAGGGGCGAAGTTGTTTATACATTTTTTTTTATAAATCGGCTTCAGAGCAGTACAAAATACAAGCATGATCTTGTAGGTGACATTAAACAGATATATGCTTTGAAAGATGCTAAAATTTCCAAGGCAGAGCTGATATTTTTACACATCGGACGCGCTCTTGCTCCTGCTCTTTACCATCCACAATTCGCAACGGATCGGGGAAAAGATCCCTTTTAAATTACGAAGGGATAAGGTGCCTGAGCTATCTGCAGGCGTTTTCTTAGAAACTCCCTCTGAGTTTTATGTTTCTAGACTCTGGTAATCTTGGGATGCGAGACTCTCTTCACTCTACTCAACTCTCTGTCGGCTCTGGCGGTTTCCGGCTTGCTGAGGCTTTTAAGGTTAAACCATTCTTTTTAATGTCCTAATACAGCGTTTTGACAGCCAGAATCTTAATCAACCTTCTATAAACGAGTATTCATAGTCAACATAAGCCACTCTGAACAACATGCAGAGTGTGTCAATCAGGACCAGTTTGAACTGGATTCTTGTTAAGAGTAGTATCGTCTTCATTTTTGGAGTCGATTTGTCCGTGACCACGTAACGACATTTGATAAAGAGTTGCATCACACTCAGATAGCAGGTCAGCCGGAATAACACCAAAAAGGGAACATGACCGATCCGACTGGTAAGAAGCACTCAAAACTTAATCATTCAAAAGCGTAAAAAATGCGTGTCTCGAAAACGGGAAAAGGCTCGTATGCAGATTTTTTTAATGTTTTTTTTTGTTTGTTTTTTTTTATGCAATAAAAATGACGCAAAATACTAATTAGACAAAAACAATATGACAATTTACCTACTGTAACGCATGATTGGACACTAAGAATTTGATATCTTGTGGTGTATCATTTCAACTGTATTAATTGTTCAAAGCGTTAAGGCGAAGAAGAACCAAATTTTGAGCAAACTTAACTCGTTATTTATTGTCATTCTTCTTGTAGGTCCGCTTTTACCTGCAGAATGTTGAAAATTCGCCCCAAAAGTTTTTAAAAACATCAAAATCTTGGAAAACAATGCATGAATTTCCAGAACCGTTTGGCAATTTTAAAACCTCGTCACTTTTTTTATCCGTATGTCTGTCACCACCATTTTCCTCAGGAACGCGTGTCGATATCATATTGAAAGTAATACCAAATATTTATGACTGTGGGCTTTTTAAGGTGGAAAAAAATCAAGCTTCTTAATCGATGCAATCAAAAAAATACGTCTGTTTATGCCGCATATTTTGATACTCGCAAAGGAATCAAAACCTTAAGCGTACTTCATGTACGAAACCTTCGTTGCGCAAGTCCGACAATTGACCGGTATGGATTTTTCCGAACTTCTCGGCGTTGTTTAATTCTAAGGAATCGACGCACAGTTTTATTTCTCAGTTTTCTTTGATAAAAATCTTCAAAATTTGCGGGGCTAAAAAAAAGTGTGCGCCACTGTATCACGAAAAATTAAACTTCAATTTTCTGAATTGTTTCCTATTGGAGTCAACAAGTCTTTAAAATTTTCCAGGATACGATTCTTAATAGTATTTTTTTAAACCTTCAGATCTGAGGATGTCGTTTATAAAGGGTTTTCCAATAAGGACTTGACAAATTTCAAAATATGTATGAATGGAACTCGACTTCGTTCATATGGACACCGCGGGCACCGCGTTTGCAGCGGTCGATTCATTGGACCCGATTTTCGATGACTCGGCCACACACTTCGGTCGAAACGGCCGCTTTTTAGCTTTCAATATTGGCTCTGAGTTCTTCCAACATCGTCGGCTTCTTGGCATAAACCAGTGACTTAACGTTGCCCCAAAGAAAAAAAACTAGAGGCGTTAAAATGCACAAACAATGCGGCCAATCGACTGGTTCATTTCATGAGATAACACGCTCATCAAACTTACTCTTAAGGTGTGCTGTGTGGCTGGTGGCACCATCCTGTTGAAAACACATGTCGTCCAAGTTCATATCTTCCAATTCGGACCAAAAATAATCGTAATCATGGCGCGACAATGCTGGCCCTTCACAGTAAAGTGACGACCGGCATCGGCGACGAAAAAATATGGCCCAATATCGCCGCCAACATGCAAACCACACCAAACAGTTATTTTCTGTGAATGAAGTGTTGACTCATGAAGCAAATGTGGACTTTCACCCCAGCAAAAAGGCATATTTTGACTTTTGACGAACCCATTGAGCCAAAAATGAGCTTTGTCACTGAAGATGATTTTGCGATGAAATTCATCATCTTGGCGCATCTTCTCAGGAGCCTATTCGGAGACGCTACGTTGCTTCAAATGGTCCATCGGCTTCAATTCTTGAGTCAGCTTGATCTTTTATAGGTGTTAACTAAGATCCTTACTGACGAAATGCACCGCTCGACATATCACGTACTTTGTGAAACTGTCGATGGTCGCAGGTACGTAATTGGTCTCTCCTTTTTCTTATAAGGGCCGCGTTGATCCAGGTGCACTGTGTCGAAGCGGCACCCGGTCCCCTTTTGGCTTTCGATTCTTCCACTAAGAATCAGCGCAGCATTCCCGAGTTAAGCCGCGCATGCTCTTAGACTAATAAGTTTCTAGAATTCGAGTCAGGATCTTCCTATCCGTTAGATGGTTCACCTCATCATAGCAGAGTTGGAGGATAAGTCATTAAACTCATTTCTTAGCTGAGAAGCTGAGTTTGAAGTCCTTCTGAAGCTGTCCCATAGAAATGTACTTTTCATTCAAAATTTACAATTTTCTTTTATCAAACTAATCTGGTTAAAAATAATTTAATTGCAGTCACTTATCGTTTCACAACTTTGACGATGACATGATAAACGAGCTGCCGTCCTGCGTCTACGCCAGTCAGCATCACACAAACAACACAGGCAACATTCGCCTGAACTCCAACATTCGACAAATCCAACAGCAATACTTGCACCATACAGGTAAACAGATACAAATTCAAATTGAATTTAAATAAATTAACTTGAATACAAATTAAAGAATGTCTAGACTCTCCGACACCGTCTAACATGAACATCCCAGCAAACATGTCCAATTACAATGCAGCTCCGTACAAAATCCAGAGGCAGCAGGCTAGCATTCGGGAAAGGAAACGCATCCAGAGGTCTGCTCCAACTGGGTATTTTGAAATTTTCATTTTACACACATTTTTTTTCTATGATTTGGATAGTCTTCTGTGAACAGGACGATTTGAAACTCAAGCATGTAATTTTTTTTTTTCTTGAAATTTGCAGTAGTATCAATTCAGCCTTTGATGAGCTTCGAGTCCATGTTCCGACATTTCCATACGAGAAACGTCTCAGCAAGATTGACACTTTGCGATTGGCAATCGCGTATATTGCTCTCTTGAGGGAGGTCCTTCAAACCGACTACGATCCATTGACGTATGTGGAGAAGTGCTTGAGAGGAGAGATCAAGGCCGATCGGGCCAATTGGAATACAAGTGGTGAGGCTTTTTCAATATTTAATACGGGGAGGAATTGCTAATACGAGTTGGATAAAGCAATATTATTTATTGTTATTATTATTTTCTGGGTGGTCCACCAAGGACAACGAGTGCTTAGATCTCCAACATAGCTTTATTTGTTTAGACCAGCGGTGGTTTTGCGAGTTATAATAAAATCATCAAAAATGAGAGTGAAGGTTCAAGCCAGGTCCTCTAAGCCTGCAAGCAGTCCCCATAAAGTCGTGAATTCGAGATCGATCAGCTCATTTTTCATTCATTCATTCTCTTCAAGACACCAAGACTTTTAGGCGCCGCTTACGGGACCTACTAAGGTCCTCATGTTACGCCTCTTGAGCCTAAGCAGATTCTTGGTCTTGCTTGGTTTGGGTCCATCTAGCAGCCTCTTTGAATATATTCTTATCACAAGTTCGAACCGATAAACAAGGGCCTATAAGTTAAGTACCTCCCAGCTACGTTAGTAGCTTGTGGCCCAATCAAGGCGGTTGCTTAACCCTTTGAGTCATGCTTTTTTCTACTGCATATTTTGACCTGAAATTTTGTACTCGGTGAGTTTTGGGGTCGCTGATCACGAATCTGAGGTTATATTTTTATAATTTTCAAATCCAAGATGGCGGACCAAATTTGTGAACTTCAATCAAATTTCACTTAAATTGGTATACAGTGGTTTTTGGGGATACTGATCACAAATATGAGCAAAATTCAAGATGGCGAATCCAAGATGGCGGCCTAAATTTTGTGCAATTGAATCGTTAAGACCAACCGATCAGACATAATTCTATATTCCATATATTCTCAGGAATCCAGCTCAAAGTCACAGATTAGAATCATTCCACTAAAGCTTGATAAGCGCCTCTATTACATTTTCGGAGTTGGTCTTCACAGCTTAGCAAGCGTCAATATCATCATCGGTGTGGATGTACAGGGTGGCGCATAAGAAACGTTAAGATTTATTTGATGAATAACATTTTTCTTTCTGATTTCATTTTACCTTGGCATTTAATAATATTAAGATTATCGGTTGGAAATAGTTTCATATTTAGAAGAAAATTGTGGCCATTATTTGCTTCGACCTGACGTACTCTTTCAAGAGCATTTTTCATTACTTTTCGTAGAATTTCAGGTCCCAGCGTACTCACTTCTTCTCAGATATTGGCTTTGAACTCTTGAACGGTCCTTGGCTTATTCGTATACTGCCTCCTTTTTTGGTTGTCCCAAAGAAAAAAAAAATGAAACCGTTGAATCGGGCGAACCCGGTTCCCAGTTAAAATCAAAATACCCCGATATTATCGGATCACCAAAAATTTCTTTTAGGAGAGGTTTAGTTGGCCAAGATGTATGAGCTGTGTCTCCTTCTTATTGGGACCACAATTCTGACCGGATTTCTACATCTTGCGTCAAAAAATGTTCAATCATTTCACGGATATGAAAGCCATTCACATAAACCGCAACTTGTTCGTCATTTTCGAAAAAAACATGGTACAATGATTCTTACAGAGGAGCCATACTGTGCGTCTAACTGAGTTTATTTTGTTTATTCACGTTACCGCTGAATTGAAAAGGGATCTCATCGCTAATTATGAGTCAAACTTGTTCTTCTCTCGGAACATGTCTTGAAAACGTTGAGCATTACTGAATACGTTTTTGTGGATCGTTTCAACTCATGAATAAATTGAATCTTATTTGGAAAGAGGTTTAACTGCCTTAAACTTTTTTGCAAAGACCGCCTTGACATCTTCACCTGCTGATAACGTCGCTTAGTGGAAGTTTCGAGGTTTTCCTCAATACTTGCTTGCACGCGAGTAATGTTCACATAATTTCGAAGTGTACGAGGTCTTCTTGCAAGCGGAAGATCACAACCATGGCCTTATTCCTAAAACCGCTGAACCAATCGGTAAATTGTTGGAGGACTGGGAGCACTTCAAACATGAATGAAATTTCGATATAATCTTTGTGTGAACGTCGACTTTCTATGCTAAGCCTTTCCATCATAAATTTCCTAAGTTTTTCAAAGTTAATTCTGAAAACAAACAAAAAAATAGGTGAACCAAAAAAAGTATTCAATAATTAAATCTTAACGTTTTTTTTGCGCCACCATGTAAATGGTCATAACCTCAAACCACAATGCAGCGATATACTGGAGTCTCAATGTGAGGGATCATCCCTAGCTGCAGAAGATCCATTCATTAAGCAACCATATTCTGACCGGAAAACACTTCACTGTTCCATTTTGAGTGATCTGAAAAGAGATACCGAAAACGAGGCTTATAATCGATTGTTCCATTCCAATGCTTCGAAAAGTCATCACAAAGCTCTTACATCTGTAAACCCATCGTCCAAGCGCTATCCTTATGAGGTTCAAGACTAAAGTAAAGACAGAGAAGCCTTACCTTCTTTGTAAAGATGTAAGGAGCGAAGACCATTCATTGCGTCAAAGCTGGATTAGGAGCTCCTGTCATCGCACATGTAATAAACAAACACGCTTAAAGCGACAACAATATAACCAAACCATATATCCATGCTAAAGGATACCATTGGCGTCCGACATTCCTGCCTTCATAGGTAATTTATTATCACCAAGTCCGGATGATAGATTGCTTCCATATGCAAAGGAGGGATAAGGATTCAACTGATAGACATAGAGTCTAGAGAGGTAGAGGGAAGTTCGTTACACTGACAAATCTTTGACAGTAGAGTCTAGAGAGGTAGAGGGAAGTTCGTTACACTGACAAATCTTTGACAGCTTAAAGACCGGAGTTATCAATTATTGTATTCCCAATTTCACTAAAACCATGCATCTGTACAAATCATGTCACTAAACAGGAGACGAAGCTCTTTTATCTAAAGACATACTGTGTGTTTCACTTCAAAAAGTTTTTAAATTGCTGTCTGCAAAAGCGAGCTTAAACCTTCATGCGTAGTCTTGAAGTTTCGAAGGCTATCATCGGACAAGTAAACGACACGTCCATAAGGACCCGCCAAAACATATGACTACACAAATTTGTAACTGACATTTTGAAGAAAGACAGAAATCTTATTACGAAGGCAGAATTCCTTGAATGACGTACATAATTCTGCGATTTCCATGTGGACTCCCCGTGGGCTCTGCAGATAAATAGGTGATGGTGACCTATTTTATCAGAGTTTTATTTTTAGATAGTTTTAGTTTTATTGCGTTGTAGTGTTTCTTATTTTCAGCAAGGAGCACAAGTCGGGTGAAATATTAAGATTAGTTTGGAGAACTGAACTCGTCTAATTGCATGGAACGGTTTCAACAGATTGAAGTGCTGACCGATAACAAGCAGATGGAAACCAGTCAAAATTCCTGTTCCTATAACAATCAAGATAAGAGACAGCCTCCACGTGGTGCCCCTTTACACTGCGAGCCGAACCAACCCGTCCAGATGGTGGTTTAGCCAATAAGAAAAATAAGTTATGGGAAGAGTAAGATGCCTTCCAGGATCTCAAGATTTAAAAAGGTGAACGATATGCTCCCATAACATAATGTAAGAAAACTTTATGAAAACTTCACTCAGGAACTGTGCATTAAGCGCCTGCCTTATAATTGTGATCGGGTCCAAATACCATTGCGCTATTATCGAAGTTGGGTCGACCGGGGATAGTAGTCTGATCAAGTCGGTGGTGCCGCAATGATACGTGTATCGGCTTATCCATGCTAGAATTCCAAATTTGAGTCGTAAATGTTTTTTGCTCTGCTGTGAAGGCAGATAGCGGGGTGATGAACCTATCTTCCAAAAAACACAGTTTTCGAATACATCAACCAATTTCGAATAAAATACTGTGAACCAAGCGAATGCAAATTCCCCGTCCCAATCCGGACTCCACCCAATACAATTCTTCTCCTAATTCTTTCCTTTACTTTGTGCAAAAAACATTATAAGGGTAATCAAAACCCCTTATATTACTGCTTTCTATCAAGCTAGCTGGAAAGGATCGGGATCAATAAAATAAAAATTATGCAATGCTCATTGGTTGGTTAGTGTCTGCATTATTTGCTCTTCGCGTGTGATTGGGCCCGTTGTGTTCCCCTATTTCCTATATGGACAAGAGTTTGGTTAAGTAAGGGGTTGTATTCAATAAAGGAAAGCTAAGGGATTTTAGTGAAGCGGCTTGATTTGAATCGTTTCGTCCGTTTTACGAAATCCATGACCTCACCGGTCCCTATTTTTTTGAAGTGTGAAGAATCTGGTATCAGTGTCGACCCAAGTATTTTGTGTCGTTGTTTTGCTGTTGAGGGACAATGGTAAGGGTAGTGCTCCAGATCTCCCTCTTTCTCCACACAGCTTTGCATATTGAGGTTTCTGCTGGTCCGAGTCTAGGTAATTGAAAATGTAGGTTAATGCTCAGAGCTCGTTTCGCAGCCTTGTTAGTCGGTTTGTCTATTACAGATTTTGCGTTCTGAATGTGATTTTTGAATTCGTGGATGGCCTTATCAGATGGATGGCCTATGCAGATCTTTAAATAGCTGTCTGCGGGGCGCCTATTTCCTCTACAGGGTTTGGTCTTTATTGCTCGATGCACTGCGTCGATAGACTTAAGGTAATTTTTATCTGGTAAGCTACTCTGAAAAGACACTGCAAGACTCTAGAGGTGCTATTGCGGATCCCATTCTCAAATTCTCAAGCTTCATTTCGATACTACAAACGCTCTCTTCCCTTCTAGAAAACTGTGTGAAGATGGAATTGTTGCACATCATTATCAAATCCATATGATCCTAAATAGAAAACGGAGTTGAATCGATTTCAAAATCTTGTCAGTTCCCAACCCATGTCTACAAGCGTGTTTCAAAAGAACTACTCAACTCTTTTAAATTCTGTCACCGCTTCGAGTTTACCACTTTCTTATCTGGTTATTAGGGTTCCGTCCTCAAAGGGTTCTAAGCCTAAGCCTCCGCTGTCCGTCTATCACTGGGCTATATCTTCTGAAGCATAATAAGTAGACACTTGAAATTTCCACAGAATATGGACAAGGAAAATAATGTAATTAATATTAAGTTTATACAAAGGGAGGTCTGTACGTGTTTTTAAAAAATGCAACTAAATTTGACAACAAAATCTACGACGGTGGTACGGAACCCTTCGTGAGCGTGTTGGACTCGAACTTTGCCGTTTTTATTTTTAATAATATCCACACGTTCTAAGGGGCTATACATACCCTTATAATGCTGAAATAAAACCTGGGTGAAAAGGATCAGGCAGGAAAAAGGGACAAACCCTGATGCACATTGTTTTTGAAATTTCTTAATTGTAACGAGTATTAAATACCAAAGTGGGAAAGCATTCCATAATCAATAACATGATCCTTTTGTAGTTCCAACATCCTGAGGCGAACTCGTCGGATAAGTTCATATCGTCTCGTTGATTTGAAATCGATGTCCTTTTATTTTTTCTTTTGGGATAATTTTAAAAGATTTCGCACAAGTTTATCTGAGATTGAATCAAAACTTGATGCAAATTCGTTCATCTGACGATGCGACGAACGCGTGACAAACTCTGTTAATAAATACTCGAAATATCGGAGCCTAAGCGTCTCGACATTGACTGCTGTATTCAGGGGGCTCGTGAGGGATTACTGGCTACGATTATACTACGCTGATGTGGCTCGAACGTACTGGCACAGAAATATGAAAGCATGTCAGAAATTTTTCGGACAGACCTCGTATATCTTTTTCCACATATTATATAATTTTTTTTTTGTTTTAAACAAACACTTTTTAACAAATCTTACGTTCTTGTAGATCTCACTGCTCGCTTGTCCTGGATCAATTGGGAAAATCTCGGCGTTCATCCAGGACGAAGGACTCTGCTAACCTCCTTAGCGCTATCATCTGATCCACTTTGTGGACCACACTGCGGAACCAATTAAAAATCTAAGCCCCTAAGAGGAAAAAAGTCAAAGTCACAAAAAATGAAATGTCTTCCGTTTTAAATTATTTTATAATCTCTCAATATTATTTATTGTTTATTTGTTTCGTTATAGTTTTCTTTATATATATTTTTATTTTTATTTGTTTTTTATTTATATTAAATTAACATTAACATTTGTTACTATATTTATTTATTTCTGAGTAATGTTATTCAACTAGTGAATATTATTTTTTTTTTTTACATTGAGATAGACGCGAAGGTGATATAATAAAAGCACAAGAAAAATCTACAGACGCAATATATGAAAATAAATATTTTAAACTTTAAATTAAAAAAAAGAAAAAAATGTATTACATTGTAAAATGTGTTTTATTTTAAGCTAATTACAAATATAGTTTGTGTATTTACAAACATTTGAACATTTTGCTTTTTTAATTACAAAAAAAAATGAGGCGGAAAAAATAAACTTTTAGTTGTTGTTTTTTTTTTATTTTACCAATAAATACATTAATGAACAATTTGACTAGAAAGTCACTTCGATTTTTGAAATAAAAATTAATCAAGCGTTATACTTCACTGAAGAGTTTCAGATTTGATTGGAAGTTATTTTAACAGTTTTTTAAAGTTTAAGTCCGATTTTTTTTAAATCACTCTGATGTGCAGCAAGTTGCTCATCTTGCCTTCGTTGAATTATGACTAATCCTAAGCCAAGCACCTGTCCATCCTAAAGAAAGATGGAGCAGCTATCAGAAGGTTGAAAAACAACAAGATTTCTGGGTCCAATAATGAATATTTATTTGAAGGGATCATGCACCGAACTATCTGTCAAGGAGGCGAAAGACATGTGCGACATGAATATCATCTCTACCAGTCCAACCAACAGCTAAGGAGGTTTCTTCACAATTTGGATACGATCAGACCAACTTAAATTGATAACTACGATTCATCAAATTTAAAGGTGCAAGTACACTGGACGTCGAGTATAATGAATCACCATTTGGAACTCAGATGAATGCAGTTCTATGGTTCCCCTTAAAACACTTTCTAAGAAATACAATAAGGACTCAAAAACAGTTGCTTTTGAGGGGTCTCAATGCAATCAAAATTGGAACCTCTGAAAGACGGTCACTAAGAAAAGGTGAGTATCCACGAATGGAAAAAAAAATGTTGATATTCCTAAAGCTAAAGCCCAAGGCATACACAGGAAATATACGATTGGAAATTTATTCACAAGCGATGGATGGCTTACTTTGGATTTCGTTTGCTCAAGATAAGGAGAGAGAAGTTATTCTCGCATGCTGAGCTTGTAGAACCCCTTAAAAAGTCATTGGCAGAACTAATTGAGCGACATCAGCTTTCTTTGGACTCAGTTTTTAATGCTCACGAGACAGCTCTTAACTGGAAAATGTGTCCGGATGCCACCTACCTACACGAAAAATTTCCAAGGAACGGATACAATTTAGCACGTTCTAAACGTGCTCCGCTCGGGTGACGGCCACCCTTTTTAAGGATTGATAAACTTGCATTCTTTTATTAGGTCGAATTGAATTTAATGAACTTAGAAAGAAGATCTCTTCTTTTGCCTGACAATGCACCAAGCCATCCATCAGCAGAAGACTTAAAAAGAGGAGATGAGGGCCAAATTTTGATTGTTTCCATGCCACCAAACTTAAACGCACTGATACAAGCAATGGCTTAGAATGCGGTCCGCTTGACAAAATTATATTCCAAAAACAACTTATTCACTGAGATTATGAGTTCCAGGGTTATAGATATTATATATACAATCATTAAAAGGACCTCAAGAAATTCCAAGCTGAATCACTGATCGTACTTTCATGGGTAAAGGTTTCGCCAGTGTCTGTCAAGTGTTGGCAAAAAATACTAACTGAAACAACACCAGAGATTGAAGAAGAAGATTCTATCCCATTGGCCTCTCTTCTAAGAAACGAAGAAATGGTTTCCACATCTCAAGCAGTCAAACTTATAAAAGGCTTTTGATAAAGTTTTGAAGATTGGAAAAGAGGCGAAGAAAGTTAAGGATAAGCCAACCATCGACATCAATTAAGGAGAAAATGAAGATGGAGGTGCTGATAAAGCAGTTCAAGTGACCAAATACCAAGACGCAATCGATAGCTTTAGAACATGTATCAAATGGGCGGAAGAAAACCATTAAGATTGCTCCAAAATATTGCTTATACAGCAGTGAAACGAAGAAGCTGTCCACAAGTGGTATCGACAAATAAAAACCTTCAAACAAACTCAAATAAACGACTTATTTCGTCACAAACTTGATTTCACTTATGCAGTTTACGTTTTCATGAAATTCTACCCGAAAAACTACTGTGATTGTGTCGCATACTGCTCGAGAACAGCCTGCATCTCTGATAATGTATCATACATGCAAGTCAAGGAGAAGGCAAACCGTGATCTCTCTGAATAGCAGAGAGATATCAACATAGTCTAGTCGCTTAAAATCCACGGACTACATTAGTTAAGGAAGAACAAATCAGTTCAACGATCAACCGATTCTCGATGGTAGAAAGCGATTTGAGTTTTGTCCTTCAATTAGACCCAATAAAGAATTGTATAACCAATCGAATAAGTCCTTTGGAGGAACTTAAAACAATGCCATTAAATATTTTAAAACTCATAATTTCGAATTTTCGAGTGACAATTATATTGGATTATGTTGGATTCAGATCAGCAAACCATCCTATTTAATTGCTCCTCTTGACCCGGCCCAATTGGTTAGCAAGGAGTGGAAAGAATTAGGAATAATGATGCTCCGCGAACTTTAAACAGCATGGTTGTTATTTAAAATATTTGAAACTGAGTACAGAGTTCGTTTATAGTATTTTAACAAAAGGCTGAGGCTACAGCTGTGCAGAATGCTGATGCCTGCAAGGGTAAGCGATTTCTTAATTAATTTGAGGGAAATTTAGCAAAAACTACATCTCTACGCAAGGAAAGCTGTCAAACCCCATTTGATTTGCTGGTAAACGTGATGTCATATTTTCTGTTGCTCCCAATGCGTTCCAGAGAAATTTCCCCGTAGCGGAGCAGTACACCAGTTTAGCAAAGGCGTACTGGAACGGAGCCTTGTATTCTTTGCTTTTGCCAGTTTTGAAGGTACAGTAAAAGTCGCTTATAACGTCCACTTACTTCTCCTTGGTTTGGTTTTCTTGTGTTTTAAGCTTTTCCATCGTGGGATATAACTTCGTCATATATAACGACACGTCGGATATAATGACAAATTTTTTGAAAAAATGCAATCGTTGTCTTCAGTTATAACGACGGAATGAGTGAAAATGATGAAAAGAGAAATATACGTTTCTTGTTCTTGTTAACAAAGTTTGTTGCGTCGGCGACGATCGATCTAAATTGTGCAACTTTGTACCTACATATACAGGGTGGCACATAAGAAATGTTTTTGTTAAGGTATTTTATTTCTTTTTAAGAATTAATTTTGAAAAACTTAGGAAAATTATGATGGAAAGATTCAGCACAGAACAAAGAACCAAAGTGGTGCAATTTTACCATATTTTGAAAGTCAACATTCACACAAAGATTAAATCGAAATTTCATTCATGTTCGAAATGATTTACCGACTGATTCAGGAATAAGGTGATGCCTGTGATCTTCCGCTTGCAAGAATACCTTTTGCAGTTCGAAATGATGTGAACATTACTCGAGTGCAAGCAAGTATTGAGGAAAACCTCGAAACTTCCACTAAGCGACGTTATCAACAGGTGAAGATGTATATTTGGTCTTTGCAAAGGAAGTTAAACCTCTTTCCATGTAAGATTCAATTGATCCAAAAGTTGAAAACAAATGATCCACAAAATCGCATTTAGTAATGCTCGGCGTTTTCAAAACGTGTTCCGAGAGAACAACGAGTTTATTCACAAACTCATAATGAGTGATGAAGCCCATTTTCACCTCTACGGTTAAGTGAATTAACAAAATTGTAGAATATGGGTTGTCGAAAATCCAAAAATAATTATTGAACGTTAAATGCACTCAGTTAGATGCACAGTAACAGGCACCTCTGTAAGAACCATTGGACCATGGACCATGTTTTTTCGAAAACGTCGAACAAAATGCGGTTAATGTCGGCTTTCAATTCCGAGCAATGATTGAACAGATGTAGAAAACAGTGGTTCCAACAAGATGGACTCACACAGCTCGTCCCACTATGGCTCTCCTGCGGGAAATTTTTGGTAAAATATCGGTTTTTCTGATTTTATGTGTCCAACGCGTTCATCGTTGTATACCAATAAGCCAAGAACCATACAACAGTTAAGGCATATGTCTGGGAAGAAGTAAAGGGGCTGTGACCTGAAATTCTAAGAAAAGTAATGACAAATGCGCTGGAAAAAGCACGTCAGGCCGAAGCAGACAATGGGCACCATATGGGGGATTTTATCTTTAAAACATAATCTGAACATATTTCCAAACCATGCGCCACCCTGTGCTTCCATGAGTTGGAGGCTTGATGATGTGGGGGCCATTTCCTACTATGGCACCTCATCTTTAATTTTTGTCAACCAATTTCAATGAATGTGTTGTCTTACACTGGTATTTTGAAGAGGCATTTCCATAATTTCATACCCCTTTTTGGACCTCTTACTTGGATTTATCAACATAATAATGTGCCAATGCATACAGCCCGAGTAGTTAAAACGTATATACAGAACCAAAATGTGAGGCTATTAGGCTGGTCTTCATTTTAACTTTAAGCCTTAGCATAAAATCTACAATCTAATCAAATAATAACAATTAAATGCACACTAATAAAGAAAAAAATTAAGGCCTTAACATGCATGGTTTAAGAGCAATGGATGGTAGCAAACACATCAAAAGGGTGTCCTTTTCAAGTAGCGAAATGTGTATACTCTTGGTACGAGGCAGTATGCATAGGAAAGGTTGTTTTCAGTTTGAGCAAGATCTGATCCAAAACATATATTGGAATTGTCCGCTAGTCGCCAACTGATATGTGGAAAGGAGAGTTAGGGAATTGCGGTGCACTTCACAGCTGAATGCATGCATTCCGCAGCAAGGCAGCCCGCTACAAATTAAATACAAATTATTTAACTGGCCCTTTGCGCTTTTCTTTAAGTCGTTTCAAGTAAGAAGAACATTCAATTGTTGATATTGCATCGAGTTCAAAATTAATTTTTTAATTCCGATGATCGTCATTTACAATTTTTTTCCTAAATATGTGGCATCGTCTTTAGTCAGAAACTGCCAATACCAGCTTGGCGAAGCTCCTAATACTAGATAACTATGAAAAGCTGCCTCAGCTATTCATTCTTCAGCCTAAATAGCAAATCCTTTCAAGAAAATCATACAAAAAGGAAACAAGCAGCGATTAAACTAAAAGTTATCTAAATAATACTTAATCTACATTTACAAACTAGGAATAGACACTTTTTTTAAGCTTAATATTAACGGTTAACGGCTAACACTTAAAACACTAGTTAATTTGTTCTTTAACAATTGATACTTATTTCCTATTATTGATATTGTTTCCAAGTGTTCGTTTCGTTTGGTGCAGGTTTTTTGTTGTTCTTGTTGTTTATGTTGATGTATTTTGTTTGTAGTGGCCTCTAGGTGAGTCTATTCGTGCATCGATACATATAAAGTCTCATTGCTTTGAGTTTACGTTATGGATTACTTATATTGCTTATGTATTATTTCGGCCAACGCATATTTTTCGTAACGCTTCCAGTTCTCGTCGTTGTAGCCGTATTTTGAACATTGCTTCGATAAAACCATGACAATTCATGACGATCTCATCGCGAATCATTCCATCGCGAAAGAGATTCGCTAGAGCAGCAATATCATCGCAAGCGAGTATCGCAGTTTTGTGTGTAAGGAAGAGTGCTAGTGCTGCTCGAAATACAATCTGGAAAAAAGAACAAAAAATAATAATGTAAATTAAAACGATCAACCGAAGGTCTTAAGCGTAAAAATAG
Organism: Orthonevra nobilis; assembly: GCA_963555765.1. Lineage (NCBI taxonomy): Eukaryota > Metazoa > Arthropoda > Insecta > Diptera > Syrphidae > Orthonevra > Orthonevra nobilis. The sequence continues at coordinate 71,103,278 of OY743227.1, read as the reverse complement.
GATAATAACGTTCCATAATATGTAAGAAGTCATAGGCTACATCCTTTTGAGCTTTGGAGAAACGATTTGTAGTACTCATGCTATGGCCACTTCAAAGTGCTTTTCAGAATTACAGTTCATTCCTTCTAAGTCGGAGATCAAAGTTAGAGGAAGGGACTATTATTTTAACAATTGTGTTTGTAAGGTAACAAAAAACTGGTTAGGTTTGAGTAGTGCTCCCAGTTCCCTATGCGTTCTGTCTCTCGTGAATCGACTCCAATTCCTCTTCATCCTGGCAGATGTCGCCTATTCTGATAAGCATCGGGCCTATTGCGCAATGCTCCGTCAGGACACTCTTCGGGATGCGTAAATCTTTCCTGTTGAAGGCCAGAAGACTATTGCTTCTCTTTGAGTTTAATGCTGGCCATAGACTAGGCATGAGACAATCGTCCCTAGAGTTCCATACTCTATTCCTATTCCATGAGCTACTATGTCTATTTGTTTCTTTAGCTCACACAATGGTATCTGAGGTAATCTTTCCATCCTTTCCAGCTCCAGCAATGAGCCTTTCTTGAAAAGTTCAACTGCCTTTTCGTTACCGTCTATGTAACTGTGGCCAGGAACCCAGATGATGATAACATTGTGGCGTTCGTCCAGATCATTTTGGAGCAGTGTGTTCACTCTTGGCGAGGTTCTCAGTTCATACTGTCGAAGTAGCGCTTTCGATAGCAATGATTTCAGGCTGAAAGACAAAACATTCATTTGGAAGTCTATACGAGTTATTTATGTGCAACGTCTTCTTCCATTTTTGATCTATCGGTGGAGATTTGAGTACCATGTCGGTTAGGAAGCTTGATTCCCAATTCTTTCTACTGCGGACAAAGGTGGAGAAATGTTTAATGAAGTTATAGGAAGGGATCGCGTAATCAGTTCTTTCATTCATCCCCATTGTCCTAAAATATCTGAGTATTGAGGAATGCCCATAGGAGGCGTCCTTCCAGGTGTAAGATTCTCTCAGTCGAGTCGCATTCTTTGCGAGGTCAAGAAAAATATCGAGACCTGCTTGCGGTGTTGACTGTACTGCTCCTATAATACAAAGACATGCTAGACTTTGGGCTTTATTCAGCTTTTGGACAAAGCTGGCCTTTTCCTCTGCTTTATACCATGCAATGAAGCCATAGGTTAGTACAGGACGCACCACCGTTATCTAGGACCAATGTTATACATACGGTCGTATTCCCAAATTCACACACAATAACACGACAAACTCAACGTGCTCTTCCTAACCAGTCCTCCTCTTCGGTTGACTAATTTTAAGTTTAATTTTTAAGTTATTGCTCGTAATAAGCTAAGCTTAGACACTAAGTTAGAGCCTAAGAAAGGACAAAACCTCACTTGGAACTGATCCACTCTATAATCGAACTTACTTTGTAGCCTTCTGCAAATACGCAATCCCATATCCGTAATACAGTTTCCACGGGCAGTACTTCGGCAAATATACAAATGAACCACTTACTGGCTATCACAGCATACGGTAGACCTAAAAGAGAATCCTTCCATCAGAATCCGCATTCATTGAACAAATTCCAGTACTCACCCAAATTCTCGATATGTCTATTTACTTCGGGAACTCGTCGAATAATCATCTCTTTGAACACGGCCAAGTCTCGCAAAAGGTTTGCCATATTTTTAGTATGATACTGAGGAACAATACTCTCCACGATAACTTTGAGCAACCAAAACGATTGCTCCTCATCGTCAGTCACTATCACTAAAAGACCTGAAAGCGGAGTAAATTTAGAAGAAGCACAAGCTCAAGTGGACACAATGACTTACCAGCAATATAATTGAGTCCTTGGCAATAGCCAATTTCTCGGTTGTGATGTGCATACGCTATCAGAGTGTTGTAGAGTTTCTCTTTTTTCGTATCGAAGAATATATTGTCTGGAAAAGTTCGAGGTAGATCGATTTTTATGGAATCACTGATTTCTTTATCGTATCGCACATTAAGCAGATTACGATACAAGTCTGGCGATCGTTCTCGAAGTTTAAATGCGCCGGATATTTTCATCCAGACATCGGGACGGTAGGGACCTTCAATGGATAAAAAAATAAGACTATGGAAAGAGTGGATATTTATTCAGTTACCTGGAATCCCCTTACGGATGAATCGCTTGAGCGTTGAGTCAATATTTGTGAGATCTGTGTTCTTTTGGAATAATGTTTCCCATCTGATGCGTCGCTTTGTTAAAGTTTTCAAGTAACTCGACATGAACTTTTCGTACATTTTGTAATCAAAATTATCGCCACGTTTAAAGCCATATTCGTCAACATCGCTAAAAGAAGAATAAAAAAAATATAAATTTATCTATTAAAACATTTTTGGAAATTGTCGTCTCAGACTTTGAACACTTTTTTTGAGGGAAGGTAAAGCTCACTATCGGCCATACACTTAATCAACCCTATTTTTGTCCTATATCTTGGTACACAGCACTATGATGTTGGCAATTTCTATACGGATCTTGACCTTTATCTCTTGTTTCAAAGAACCAGAAAAGAGGCCAAAAAGTTGCCCTCTCAACTGCTTCATTTTGAGTATCCTTATTGATAGCAAAAAAAAACTGATAGACGAGCACAATTCATGAAGAACTAACTTAAAAGATGTCGATACCGACTTCAGTTCCCTAGCCGGGGATTATGAACCACTGAAGTCGGGTTAAATCGAGGCATAAGATCTATTGAACTTTTGATTTCAGCGACAGGTAATGTTCCCCTCTTCACAGAATTCGGTTCAAATAATGTTAGCTTTTCAGTCACATAACCCACACCTATGACCATCCCAAACAGTCAACAAAAAAGTTTGAGAAGGCATAAAACTGACCGCAAAGAGTACATGGTGCCTGTCATAGAGCAAAAAATACCCTCAAATAATTGCAAATAAAATACTGCGAATTGAGCGAATGCAAATTACGAAACGACTGCTTCTACTTTCAAACTACTGCACAATCCCTTAGTCTGATCCCTGTGCTCTCTCGGTGCTATGCAATTACGGGTAGTCGTTATCCCTTGAGCTAATAACATACAATATCCCATATAAATATGGTCTTTAATTTTAAGCGAAGTCTTCTGGTTACAGGTTAGACTAAAGCTGCCGATCCTTGAACATTTTTACTATAAATTCCCTGAAAAACATAAAACTCTAGATTTCTTGCATTAGCTTATAGCTTGTTTCTCAGTTCGATGTGACCTCTTACGGCCTGACTATTCGACGAAGCCTTTGGTTCTCATGAAGCAATGGAGGCAGGCCAGCTGTACACGTGCAGGGATGAGTATACACAATCTTTCGAATAAGAAGGCTCGGTATGAGCTGATTTTATTAAAGCTAACCAGCTTTCACCACCAGGAGCTAATTTTACGTTTCTACATTTGACGGGATAATCGCTGAATTCATATTTTAAGCTCTTTAAGCCACTGTCATTGCTTGGCTCCCCGTATTCTCGGATCGGATTTGAGTCGTTACACATATGGACAAACGGAATGCTGTTAGCCAACCCCGACAAGGAAGACAGAACTTCGACTATGGACAAAGATCGAACGAAAAAAAAAGAAATTTCTTTATGGGTTCCTCTTGGAGGATGATTACCAATTTTCCAAAAGTATTACTATCATGAGACAGCTTCTGAGGCTTTTCGCAGTCAGCAATGAACTAAAGAGTGATTTTTTAAAAGCTATAGGAAAGTTTTTAAAAAAAAAAACACATAAAATTCAGAAAAATTCATGAAATCTTTATTTGAATCGATAGAACGGTCCATATTATTTAATGTTTGAAGCTTATTTCATGCAAATGTTGACCTTGACAGCGCCTCAAATGGTCCATCCATTTAGTCCAATTTTGGCATACTCTTTCCAACATTTCGGCCGGTATCTCACGAATAAATGCTCCAATATTGTCTTCCAATGCGTCAATTGAAGCGGGCTTGTCTGTAAAGACATGAGCTTTAACATAGCCCCACAAAAATCGTCTAAAGGCGTTAAAAGGCACGATCTAGGCGGCAAATTGACCGGTCCCGTACTCGCGTCTCAATTAGTCCATTGTTGCGCGTGCTGTGTGGCATGTGGCACCGTCTTGTTGAAACCACATGTCATGCAAGTCAAGCTCTTGCATTTTGGGTAAAAAAAAGTTGGATATCATCTCACGGTAGCGCTCACCAGTCACAGTTACGTTACGATTCGCATCATCTTTGAAGAAGTACGGTCCAATGATGCCACCAGCCCATAAACCGCACCAAACTGTGACTTTTTCTGGATGCATTGGTAGCTCTTGCAATGCTTCTGGCTGATATTCACTCCAAAATCGACAATTCTGCTTATTTACGTACCCATTGAGCCAAAAATGAGCTTCGTGGAAAATGGAAGAAGCGCGCGATGAACTTTCTTAACAGAGCACGCATTTTGATAATAAAATTCAATAATTTGCAAGCGTTGTTAGTTTGTAAGACGATTCATAGTTAAATTATAGACCAAACTGAAGATGTTTGACAGTGAAACAAAACACGAAACGAGCGTCAGCTGTTTAAACCAGTGTTGCCAAAAAGATAATAGCTAAAAAATCACCCTTGTACCTAATCGTAGAAACGCTTATATATCGTAAGCTTGTGAAAAATCTTAAATCACGAAAACGGTTTTCGCAGTAACAACTCCGCATACGATTTGATTACCTGTCTCACCGAAAAGTAGAACCAATCTACACGTTAGTTGCACTTGATATTTCAAAGGCATTTGACAGAGTTTGGCATACGGCTTTTTTGTCGAAAACGCGAGCATATGGGATCGGTGAATCTCTTCTTTGGTAAATAAGAAACTACCTTTCGAGTCATACAATACAAGTTGTATTGGACGGTTTCAAGTCTGAAATCCACCACAAAAATGCTGGTGTTCCCAAAGGCCCAGTTTTTTCTCGGACGCTGTCTTTAATCTTTTTTTACGGTCTATCACATCTAATCCAATATATTGCTTCTCAGATGATAGTACCCCCAGTTTCACACATGCGTTTAATGACACACGCCCATGTTCTTTGGACGTACATAAGATTCTGATATTAACAGCATAATTAATGGGGACTAGCCAACAGAGTAGATTTTAATGCTTCCAAAACACAATGCTGTCTTTTGTCATTAAAGCCATTGTCCATGAATGGCACTTGCGTCGATGAAACCGAAAAGCTTTCAATACTCGGTATTCGCGTTAATTCTAACCTACGTTGGAATGACCACATATTCGATGTTTCCAAAAATGCTGCGAAATGCTTAGGTTTCCTTAACCGTTGCAAGAAGTACCTTACCCCTTCTGATTTAGACTCAATTTATAAGGCTTTTATTCGGCCTAAAATGAAGAACAACGCTCATATCTCAGCAGGTGCATCCAACACCACCTTTTTAGACTTCGAAAGTGAGCGATAAAACTCAAACACGATGACCTCATATCGAAAGCAATTCACTCGCTGGAACACCGCCGAAATGTGTCTTGCTTGATTTTATTTTATCGCTATTTTTACCACCAATGCTCTGACGAAAAAGCTTATTGCATTCCACCCCTTCAACAATTCACTCGCAACATCTCAGATTACCCTTAAGCCTATTTTCGGGCGTACTGTGAATGTAACCTCGCTCTATTTCTCCTTTTACTGCAACCTACATCAATTTAAAACCAATGTGCACTGGTGCCTTCTTTTTCCCATTTCAACTCGTGCTCGTGCTGTGTGAAAAATCACCTTAAGGGTAGTTCCAATCCCTTGAGCACTTTAGCACTATTTAAAAAAAATTTGCCAAAAAATTTTAAGCAAAGACTAACTGAGATGGGAAACCATCAACTTTTCTTAAAATATTATAAAATAATAATAATAAATATTTTTTCTTATTACTACTACTTGTGGGTCCACAGAAAATAGCCAGTCTTTAATTAATTTTAAAAATGAATGAAAGTTGTGACGTTATCTTATGGATATGGAAAGCTTATTGCAAATTCTGTGCGAGGATACTTAATAAAAATACTTAATAAAATGCGTGCATGCGTAGAATAGTAAACAAAGCTATATAGAAGAATTGCGTGATGTTACATAACCGCTCTATTTAAAAAAATCTTTAAGTATCTTTAAAATTAAGAAGTTCCTGAATGGTTGGATGCGCAGGCTACTAAAGAGGGGCCAGCTTTCCGTATAACGATTCTTCGTTATATGTTTTTGACAATCAGTATTGACTTTAAAGTGTTCAATAAATCCTTAAAAGAAAATTTCGCGAGCAGAATGGTTGTAAAAGTTATAATTTACGAGTTTTTAAGGTCATTTACGATTTAAAATTTTGGGCATGAGCAATTTAATTTATTATCAATGAAGACAATAAGATATTTAATAATCTCTTTTACTACACCTGGTTACACAACTCCCATTAGTGTTAAAATTGTGCCGCCCACATGTTTGAATCGGCAAACAAAACTTTTAGCAGTCGTTTGAGTGAAAAAAGAGCTCTAAGTTCATTATTGTCGGGTTTTTCACTAATAATGAGTTTGTGGAAATAAACTGATCCTTGGTTATTGAAGATCGAAATTAAATTTTGCCACGCATTGATGGATCGAAGGGTCAGTGTAAGTGGGGGCGATATCATCAGCAAATACAATAAGATTGCCAAACAAATTTTGGATGAAAAGAGAGTTAATGTAAATGAGGTACAATAAAGGACCTAGCACGGATCCTTGTGGAACGCCATTTTAAAGTTTCAGTGAAGCGCTGTAAACGACAAATACGAATTAAACCATTCGATACTATTCCTCTCAAACAATCGCTTTATAGCCTGCATAATAATAGTTTCGGATCCATCATGTAGAATGCTTTCGTGATGTCATTAATATTACTAAACAAATCACAACAGACTTTTAATATTGCAACTACTGTGGATTAAAAAAGCCATATTGATTTCGTGAAAAAAAATTACTTTGCTTTAGGAAACAGGCAATTTTTGATTTCCTTAACTTTTCAAAAAAAGTAGAGAGAAAGACGTCTACAGTCGCTTATAGTTTTGCGATTCCTTTTCTTGAATCAATGACTAACTTTTTGGCTTTTTAATAAAATTGAAAAACTACCAGATTTAAATACTGAGGTTGAAAAATAGCACAGAACATTAACAACTTTTCAGCAGAAAAACCATCACTGGTGTTTATATTTTTGTTTTGCAATGCCAGGATCAAATTAAATATTTCATAGGATCTCTTCCTGATGGAAAGCGAAACTATTGCCTTGCAATTTTTCTTCGACCTAACTTGGTGAAATATTGCAGTTGCAATCACCTGGAATGTGGCTAGGAGAGATTCAAAGTCTCTGAGATATTCACAAAGGAGCAATTGAATTTATTCGCAATAAGGCGAATATGATTGATCCTCAATATTAGAAATCTCATTTGATTTCTTTTTCCTGTACAGAATACTGTTAACTTAAGCCCATTTCTTTTTTTGGTCTCCCCTAGATTGAACCAAGAAATTGGATTAGTAAAGGGTTTTTCAATAAGAGCGCTACATAAGTTTTTAAATAAAACAAAAACGGTTTTGGATATCAATGAAATTCTTTATTCCTGTGAAAGTAGGTTCGATGCCATTACGTATAGAACTCGATTTCTTTTGCATGGCCACCACGAGCACGCTTGCAGAAGTCCAGACGCTGAACCCAATTTTCGACGGTTTTCAAGCCTAAATCGGCCGATACTGCTGCAATTTTACGTTCGATATTCGCACGAAGTTCATCAATCGTCGCTGGCTTGCTGGCATAGACCATAGACTTGACGTAGCCCCACAGCAAATAGTCTAACGGCGTCAAATCGCACGACCGAGGCGGCCAAGCGACTGGACCATTTCGTGAGATAACACGTTCTCCAAACTTGGTTTCCAATAAATTAATTGTGACATTCGCTGTGTGGCTTGTGGCGCCGTCCTGTTGGAACCACATGTCCTCCAAGTCCATATCATCCAATCGGGGCCAAAAATATTCGGTTATCATTGAACTGTAGCGATCCCCATTCACAGTAACGTGCTGGTGTTGTTCATCACCCACAAACCACACCAAACCGTATTTTTTTCGGGATTCAATGATGACTCATGGAGTACGTGTGGATTGCTGCATATTCTGCCAGAAATGAGTCTCAACGCAGAAGATGATTTTTCGATGAAAATCCGAATCAATTTCAAGTTGTTGCTCAGCCCAATTCATACGACGCTTCTGGTGTTCAAGCGGCTTCAGTTCTTGCGTCAATTTAATCTTGTAAGGATGTTGGCCAAGATATTTTCGCAAAATTCGCCACAACGACGTCACAGAGATGCCCAACGTGAGAGACACATTTGGGCTTTCTGCAACTGAAGCCTCAGCGGGAGCAATATTCTCGACACTACGGGCACTTTTTTGTCTCACTGGCACGGAAACATTTTGTACTGTGCCTGTGGATTCAAATTTTTCCACTACACGCTCAATTGTTTATCTACAAGGACGATCATGACGACCATAAATTGGACGTAGCGCTCTTAACGTTGAGGCCACTAACTGAATTTGGACTCGTTGTTGGCTCGTATATCTTTCCATCATGAAATGGCAAACCTTACTGAAGAGAAATGTCAAAAGAGCGGCAAGAAATATGGCGTCGTTTGCTGTCCCTGTCGCTCTACTTTTGGAGCGTCGCTGTTGAAAAACCCTGTAGATGTATCGAGCATCAATAATTTTATTTTTCTGGCACAATCTTTAAATACAAAAATTCTTCTGTACGTCAGTTAGTCACTGAACTCGTCCTTAACGACTGGACTGATTTTGATGAAATTTTTTGTGTGTGCTTGAGTGAGTCCCTGAATGGTTAAGATTCACTAAACAATGAATAATAGCAGGATGAATGCACATAGTTAGCACTGACAAAGTTTTTCTGAACTGCTAGTTTAATATTATAAGTTTTTAAAGCAGCATTTTGTGGATGTTTCTTACACCTTGTTGCATACGGAAAGTCTTCCAGGGTTTTTTAAATGAATAACTGTGACAATTTGTGAGAAAAATAGAACACGAAGAATTTTAAAAGTGACCAAACACAAAGCTTTGAATGCCCATCACGAGCTTAGAAATTGAAGCAAATGTAAATACTGAACGTGACATTTCTTAAAGAAGGTGAAAAGACTGAAATACGACTTAATTTTTCCGGTTGTCTACAGAGAACAACTTTAACCAAAAATATATAAATCGCAACTCGTTTGTCTTTCTCGAACTGATTGTGGTATTTAAAGCCCCTTAAACAAGTCATATTGTAGTTGTGGCTGATAAAGGCATTTACAAATATTGCACACTTCCGATTTTGTTACAATACTAAACACGCACATTTAGCTTCTTCATCGGAACCATAATTAACAATTCTTTCTACATTTGTTCCACACGGAACCCGCAAAACTGCACGCGATAAAAAGTGAATTTTGTCACGAACCAAAACAATACGAAAGCCACTATTCAGGTCAGATTCGGCTAAAAATAGCTCCCAAAAGACCACGCTACACACCAGCATCAAAGCAAAGACAGACAAAAAATGAAACTAACAAAAGAAGTGACAAAAAACAATCTCCGATAGTAAAGGAAAATCTTGTAACTCAAAAAAATAAATAAAAACTAGGATGAACGCCCACGCCAAGGGCGAAAGCGTAGTACCTCATGAAGCGTACACACTCCCACAGAAAGCTTGTACTTACAGATCTTGACCTCGAACCCAAGTGAAAAGTTCACAAGCGGCTGTTACGAAAGTTTAGTGGCTCCAAGCGTGAAATGTTGGAGCACCACGATGCGATGTTAGGGTTGGCACACTTACCCTGATTTTTTCTGAATGAATACGAGTTGGAGCACTCGTAGTACACACTCCAAAGTCAACCGCTGAATGGATTGTGCCTCCATCTAGTGCTGCTTATGTTTACACATTTGTTTTTTGCTGCGATTTTTTTTTTGTTATCTGAGCTTATGTAATAAATTAAAAAATGATAAATTCTAAATTGTGAAATGAGGCCCGATTATACCCGAAGTCTGATAAAAAAATGTGATTTATTTTTTTTGTGCTTATCTATTGAAATATTTTCAATGGCGTGGGTAACGAGGCTAAATTCATTTAGTAATTATGTTCTTCGTTTATTTATGGGGTGTATCAGTATAATTGTGGGCGGTTGTGATGATTTCATTTTTTAATATGACAAACAGTTGCGCTAAAAACAGTAGCCATGCAGCCTTTGATCATAAAGCTTGGATTCAAAGGTCAAAAATAAATTGATCTATAAACTGTTGTTACTCTGTTGAAAAACAGAGTTTTTAAGTTAGAAAGCATAAAGGTAATAATGAGATGTAGTTCAATTTTTTCGAGTAATCCAAAAGTAATGATAATCGGGGGTGAATCTTCAGGAGAATGTGAGATCGGGATCCACCATTTTGTTCCCGAAACCAAACAACAATCGAAGCCCTGGAAGCTACAACCGACGCCGACGAAATTCAAAATGTCGAAGTCGGCAGGAAAGGTTATGGTATCAGTTCTTCCCTTTTTGGGACACTGAAGGAATTATTGTGGTGGAATTAAGAAAAAAAACGACGTGGCAAACTGGGAGCCGGAGTGCTGTTTTATCAAGACAACACACCGGTTCACAAGGCTGTAGTTGTAATGGATTCGAACTGCTTGAACCCGACCTATTCGCCAGACCAAGCTACCAGTAACTTCTACCTCTCCTCGGCTCAAGGAACACCTTCGGGGAAGAAGTTTGACGATGGTGGTGAAGTGACGACCGCTGTTGAAGCATGTTGGGAGGGTTAAAAAGACAAAGATTTTTTTTCTTATGTTATCGTTTAAACAGTTGGGTGGCGAAATTTGTAGAGCGCCTGCCGCTGGTCTAGTTTTTCGAATCTCGTCCAGTCACCATTTGCCATTGAGATCAAGTTAAGGGCACTATCACTGAATTGGTCGACCAGCGATAGTAGTCTGACTAATGGGTGGCATTGTTGTAGTGGTTGTTGTATCGGCTTAATACCTAATTCGTGTTTTCAAAATAAGGGTTTGTGTAGACTGTGTGTAGATGGCTCTGCTGTGAAGGCATAACACTGACAGCGGGGTATTTAGCTAAATCTTCTAAACTTTCAAATTTCGTATATCAAACAAAACCTTATGTCGAATAAAAACCTGCGAATTAAGTGAATGCTAATAGGTCAATATCAAAAATCCTCCGTCCCGTTTCGGGCTCCACCCACGGAAGAGTTGAAACCAAATACACCTAAGTTTCTCAAACCACTACAAAATCTTTCATTCTCCTCCTAATGCTTCCGCTCGCTCTGTGCTACACGCATTATAAGATTATTAATATCCTCTTGAAGAGCGAGCAAATAAATAAAAAAAATAAAAAATAAAAAAACGTGGGTTTGGAAAAAAATGGACTAAATGTATTAAGTTGTTAGGAGACTATGTTGAAAAATAAATATTTTTTTAAATTTAATCGCCTTGGCTTATATTGATTACCATTCCCTTAGGATCACACCAAACAACGTGTCTGTATTGGAATATTGGAGACAATCCAAATCATGCAAACCATATCTCCAACTATGTTAATAAACATTGCCCAAACCATACTTGGGTTTAAGCTAAAAATCCGTACGCATGAAGGACAATAATTTATGTAATCGGTACCGAAGAGCCGTATACGATGGCAGAGCTCTTAACAAGCTGGAGTGCCACAAGGATTAATTTTATCTTATAGTATGTTTATCAATGACAAAATGATGCCCATTTTAACTTACCAAAACCAATTGCTCTTGTTAAGGAACTAGTAATGAGAATAAATATAAAACTGGCCACCATGTAATGTGGCCTTAATCTTGCAAATCTCATATGACACTTATTTTCCAAAAAAGAGCGATGCAATACAATGAAATTAATACAATGGCTTTCATTCTTCTTGCCATTGAATTGAGCATTTTTCTGATTATTAAAGAGACCATCGCCCATTCTTCAGTTATGGCACGTTTTAACTCTGTTTCATTTCTAGGGACTCCTAACTATAGTCTACTATTATTTTATCCTTGAGGGGTGGGGCCCTCAGTTGTTTAGGTGTTCTATAAATAAGCCATTCCTGCACAGAACTCGAAGTGTGTTTTGGGTCATTATCCTGACCCATCCTTATTTTTCAACGCTGGCACGGAGATTATTTTTCAATATGTCTTGCAAAAGAAATTTAAAATGTCATTAAAAAGTAAGTTTTCCACCCCATTTTCTAACTAGTAATCATATCCGTGTTTTAAATGAACTTTTGCGAATTCAATTCAATTCAATTTATTTTTTACGATTCTTTTTTACTGATAAAAGGTTTTTTCCCTTGCAAGCCTAATGTTTAAACTATGTTTTGTTTTTTCAATATTCTTTAGATTGTTTTGGATAACATGATTTGTGGTCTCTTCCTTTATTTCCGCAGTGATTTTTGTAGCCCTCAAGCTTGGATTTTTCTTTACTTTCCGTGCTATTAAGGTCACCTCTCTATTGTTAAAGATTATCGGCCGTCCTTTGCGAGTTTGTATAGCTCTTTATAATGGTTTGAACTGTTGCATGGCTCATTCCAAACAAAGACCCAATATTTCTAAGGCTCAGTTTTTCAGTGCTGAATTAACTCTTAGTTAATTTTCTCGGGGTTAACCCCGATTTAACCCCAGAAACGTGTTTTTCAGTAAAGAGTTAACCCCGAGCTAACTCAGCTAATTTGGAGTAAATGAACAGATGTTTTTTAACAGATACTGAAAAAGCAAGCGAAGAAATTGATTTCATTCCTATTTTTGTGAACATTTTGTCAAAGAAAATGCATATATTTGCTCTAAATTCAGACTCTGATTCAGATCTGAGCGATGCGAAATTGTTTGATATAATGAATTTAACTATTTTGCGAAGAAAAAGACTGGTTAAAGACTATGTTGAAACTTTACGACATAATAAAAAGTGGGATTTCCAAAGCCCAAATATGTGGGTTGCAGGTCTCACTAAGCGCCTTCGTTAAGCTTTTGCCATAAAACCTGCAAACATATTTCCTTTGAACTGAATGGTTACATATATTAGTCAATAAAAAACTTCCTTGAAGAGGTCTTCAAACAAAGCGGACATGATCTATTTTTAATTGAATAGCAGGTCAACATTTGCGGGTTCATTAAATACATTTTATAAGTATGTATCAGGTTGGCAACTAAGTAATTGTGAACCTTTTTAGAAAATAAAGGAACATTTTTTCATGGAACGAAATAACTTTATTCTGTAATGTATTGCCCATTTTGAGCAGTGACCTTTGAAAAACTGAACCAGGTACGATTTGAAATCATCATTATTATTGAAATTTTTACCATTCAAGGAGTTTTGCAAAGATCGAAATAAAAAGTAATCAGATGGTGCAAGGTCAGGACTATATGGTGGAAGTGGCAAAGCATCCCAAACAATCTCCAATAATTTTTGCCGAGTGACCAAAGATGCGTGGGGCCTTGCATTGGCATGATGGAATACAACACCTTTTCGATTTGTTAATTCGGGCCGCTTTTCTTCAACTGCGTTGTTTATGTAGACATCTGTATTGATTGTTCGATCCACGATCTTTTCCGATTGACATTGTTGTTAACAACCCAATTTTCATCACCAATTATCAATTGTTTTAAAAATGGATCATTTTCATTACGTTTCTTTAATAAATCGCAGATGTTAACGCGTTGTGTTAAATGATTTTCTTTCAGTTCATGAGGAACCCATGTATCGATTTTTCGTACATAGCTAAGTTGTTTTAAGCGATTTTCAATGCATGTACGTGATCTTCAATCACACGTGTTGTACTGTGACAATCCGAATCGATTATTGCTTTGATTTGGTCTTCATCAACTTGAACTGGACGACCAGAGCGTTTTTCATCATTGAGTGAAAAAGCACCAGAACGAAATTTGAAAACCAATTTTGACACTGCCGTTCTTTTAAAACTTTGTCGCCACAAAACAATACATAACTTATTGTGAGATCGCGATGCGTTTTTTCCTTTCCGGAAATAAAAAAGCATAGTATGACGTTAATGTTCGTTTTGATTTTCCATTTTTCAACAGACGCCAAACAAAAACTACACAACCGATCAAACAATTTTTTTACTGATTGTCAGTTGAAATACCAACTATCAAATAACAAAATGTGTTTGACATTTCTATTACGTCAGCAAATCTAAAAATTCAACCATCATCAAGCCATTCATTCAAGCCATCTATGAGTGAAATCTGCAATTCCTTAGTTGCCAACCCAATAAATTGTTTGAACATTAAAAGTTATGAAAGAAAGATTTAATGATTGAATAAATTCACTTTTATTAAATTTTTGAATTCTCCTGTTTTGTCAAATAACAATTGATCTGACAGAATAGACACATATCGATAGTTTTTTGACAACTAAGTCGATAACATAACTTTAATTCATGAGATCTGAAAAGAGACTGAACATGTTGTCAAAAACTCATTTATTCCTCGGCAGATAACCGTCAATTAATATTATTATTTAAAAGTGTATGTACACTTTTGTCCCTAACTGTAACGACTCGCACTTGGGTGCATTTTTTTAAATTTATATGTAATCTGCTTCGAATTTATGCATAAACTTATTTAGTGAAGATGTCCTAAATATAAATTTGAAAAACGTAATTGACTAGAGCAATAAACCTTAAAAAGCCTTCTTTTTACTACTCAAACTCTTCTCGACTCTCCCTCATTTGCCTTCATGAAAGGGTCAGTATAATGGTATGGGCGTGCTTATCGTATTAATTTGAAGAGAAAATATTTTCCATAAATTGACAATAGATCAGCATTAATACATTCAGATTCTTGACCAATTAATGATTCCTTATGAAAATAAATTTTTTAAAAGCGGCAAAAAAACTGCACTTAAGAACGGGTAGGTGTTTGAAAAGTGTTCCAGTGAGAGTCTTTTTGAGTGTTACAATAAAATCTTATGAACTCTGGTCTGCTTTCCTTCTTTTTTAATACGAGAGTATGATCCGAATTTAAGGGATCATATCCCTTCCACTTTACCGCATACCTACTGGTCCACCTATGAAGTCTGGTGTGGTGGGTGCTCGTGGTTAAAAGGCGGCTGAATATAAGATTCCGGATTCAATTCCGCGAATGAGTTTAAGGCATGTTCTTACAGCCCCGCCCTTTGCAGGGGATTTATGACAACTACCATGACCGTTCGAGGTCAGCAATGAACTAAAGGTAGAATCCTCACCATTCGTGTAAAGTCTCTCAAAAGAATCTTCGCGCCAAAAATTTGCTTTCGTTTCTCTCGATGCCGGCTTTCATACTCTATTATTGGATTTGAGTTCACTTTTTCTTCAAAACGTCTATATTCTAAATCGAGGCGAGCTGATTCTCTTCTTTTATAAGACGTCCACTATCACCAATAAATATCGCTTGATAGTTTTTTTTTTAACTATTTTGACTTCATCCGTCCACCACCTTTTTTTTTTTTTTACATTTTCGTGGTGTCCTTTTGGGGCTCCAAAAAGTGATAAAGTTCGCTCCATTAAAATTTCCGTAAGTAAATGGCACAGAATGAATTTGGCCTTAAACTGTTCAAATAAACTTACAAGTTTCCACTAAAATCTACTTCATATCCAAGATGCACTTTCCCTCCACACTGGGTTACATTTCAAGGGCGTGCCAGCACTTCCAACTTTACACAGACAAACCCACTTCCATTGTTGTTAAACCTTTTAAGCCTCAAGCACATGTTAGAGGAAAAAATATGAATAAAAAAAAAAGCCATCGAATATATTGCTGCATCTCATAAATCTGAAATGGAAATCTCTGCTCATGTAACTATGACTACACCATCTGACCTACTTTTAAGACAGCCTTTGTGGAGATAAGATTTTTGCATGTCTGCCTGTGCAAATTTAAATTTCTAATTCAACAGTATCTGACATTAATCTGTTGCTCTCTGCATCGCATGAATTATGAAACATGAATGAAAGAAGCACAAGAAATACTCTTGACTCGATACATTGTTTTGTTTCGTCAGATTATATTCGTATTTATGGATATGGCCATAAAAATAAAATAATATTTATTATTATGTGAAAAGATGTTTCAGAAATGACTTGTTTTGCCGCCAGTTTGTTTCTTAATTACTTTTAATCTGTCACTATTTTTAATTGACAGTCGGTTTTTATTTAACAAAACAAAACTGGCAAGTGCGAGTCGGACTCGCGCAACGAGGGTTCCGCACAAACCTGAAGGTATATAAGTAAAGTTCACCCTTCACGACAATCGAGTCATAGTTTTGGTATTTTTAAAAACAAAGGTCTGTTTATCGTTTCAGTAATCCTTTATTTTATATTAACACAGCTTATAATAGAACTGAAATACCTACACTAGCCCTGCAGCAGCCTTGCAAATTAAAATATTGTAGGAACAATACAAGAAAGCTGTCTGATAATATGTTTGAAAAAATTATAATAAAATATGACAAGTTGTTTGAAAAACTTTGTCCCCTCCCCATTTATAATCACAATTTAAATTTAGGTTTTGATTCCCTTGCGAGTAGTTGCGAGTTTCAAAATATGCGACTTGAATTGCTGTTTCTTTTGATTGCGTTGACAAAGAAGTTTGATTTTCTTACAGCTCAAAGATATTCTAGACCCGAGTATTTGATATGAATTTCAATTTAATACCTCTACGCGTTCATGAGGAATTTTTTTACATGATATAACTAAAAATTTAAGGTTTTCGCAATTTATCAAATTTCAAGATTCTGAGTTCACGAGAAGTATCCTGTAGGTTTTGATTCCCTTGCGAGTGTAGAAAATTTGCGGCATAAGCGGTTGGATCTTTTGATTGCGTTAATTTTTTCACAGCTCTAAGGGATAGTAGACGTGAGTATTTCGAATAAATTCCAGCTTGATACCTTCACGCGTTCGTGAAAAAAGGATCCTATAAGGTTTCCGTTTTATCCTTTCGAGGTACGGAACCCTTAAAATAATTACAATAAATCTTTAAGGACAAAGGAATAAAGGATAATGCATACTCAGAAGACTTTCTTGTTAACGATTTAATCAATTTTGAAATTAAACACAAACATATTGAGACATCGGGCTAAAGTTGATTCCAGTTGCAGTTCAAATGCATGTCAAATTTTCTTCGCAACCACGTTTGCAGCGATCTATACCTTGAAGTCTATTTTCCAACACCCTTTCACACATATCGGTTGAAATGAAAGCAATTTCGCGTTCGATATTGTTCCTGGGATCCTCCAAAGAAGGTGTATGGTTACTATTCGACCGGACCATTTCGACCAAATTTTTCTTGCAATCGATCAATTTTTTGACCATCCAGTTCTGACCGAAAATACTCTCCCAAAAATAGCAAACTTCATTGACCATGGTCAATAATGAAAAAATACCGTCCCGTTTTGTGGATGCGAGGAAGTCTCTTGAAGCTTATGTGTTGCTATTGCTAGTAACGTCTACGTGTACATTGATGATTGACAAAACCAACAAGCTAAAAACAAGGTTCACCGCTTAAGTTGAAGATTCCCTTAAATTTTTTAAGTAACCTTATCTAAGATGTGATTATGAATAAAAGACTTCAGTTCTTGAGATTCTTTGACCTTATTTAGGGTGTTTACTAAAATCTTTTCGCAAGATTCATCACATTGCGGTCTGAGAGTTCTCCAATCTTTTTGAACGGCGTGGAATCGACTGATCAGACTGATTTGGAACTTTTACACTTAAGGTTGCGACAATTGGCAATTTTAGAAATGGACTCAAATTTTCAACAACGAACTTGTATTAAATTTTGCGTAAAAAACGGACTAAATGGTGCTCGAATGTTGGAATTATTGATAATGTAAAAGAAATTTTGATCAATAACCGCAAATAATTGATAAGCGGGACTTGAACATTGCCTGTGGATCCATCCAAGACATTTTGGTCAATGATTTGGGTTTCCGTCATGTAGCAGCAAAGTTGGTGCCAAAAGACCTAAAAAAAAGAGACCGCATTGACGTCGCATAAGACATGATTTGCGAGGCTGAATCCGATCCCACATTCATTAAAAGGATCATTATTGGAGACGAGACGTGGGTTTATGAGTACGACCCAGAATCCAGACATCAGGCAAGTGAACGGCGTTTACCAAATGAGCCAAAAAACACGTCGTTTTCAGTTAAACAAGAAGGCAATGCTCACGGTTTCCATCGATTACAACAGAAGGCCAGACAGTAAACAAAGAGTATTATTTGGGCGTTATGTTTGCGTGAAGCAATTCGCCGAAAGAGACCAGAATTGTGGCCAGAAACACAATTTAACACAATGACGCAGCGTCACGCACTGCCATCATTATTCGTAATTTTTGACGAGAATTGCAACAAATACCATCCACCAGCCTCCGAATGCCCTTGATTTGACTCCCTTTGACTTCTGTTCGAGTTAAAAATCCATCACGGGGAACACGTTTTCAGCAGTTTTAGAAAAATCGGAGGAAGCACTGATGGACATACCGAAAACCGAATATAAAAAATTTTTCGAGGATTGGATCAAGCGCTGGCATAAGTATGTTGCACTCAATGGGGATTACTTTGAAGGGGACATTATATAATAATGTAAAACTTGTATTTTTAATTTTCTGAAAAAATTCCGGTAACTTTTTGATCAAGGTGGTATATTGACTCAAATTGATCCACTGTTGTAGTACAGTAGTAGTTTGCTAATGCCAAGCACACTCAGATTGTAAAAGACTCATTTTAACTATACGACGTCTAAGGACTTTTCCGAGTCAACCAGATATTTCCTACCTTTATTCCATTCCATATGTTCCCAAATGTTTAACTTCGTGTATTGAAATGTGACTCGCTCTGAAACCCTTCTTACTTCGAAGAGTAATCCAGAAGAAATGATAATGAATGTAAACCAAGGCGATTAAATTTTAAAAAAATATATTAATTTTCCAGCATAGTCTCCTAACAAGTAAATACCTGAAGTCCATTTTTTACAGAACCCAGGATACCCCAAGAAAATAAATTCTTTGTCAATTTGACCTCTCAAAATGCCTCAACAGTTCGAATCGTGTTTCTTGAATTGCAGCCATCCGAATTGCAGTCTTCTTAACCGGTGAGTAGATGAAACATCACTCCGGCTCGCACTCTCCCGCGTCTTTTTGCTTCATTGTCTTCCATGATCTTCTAATTTGTTCTGCGCAGTAATAATCTGATATACTGGCTCCCTCTTCCAAAAATTCCATCACAATAATTCCCTCAGCATCCCAAAAAGCTGCTGGTCATCGATTGCTGTTTGGTTTCTTGATCAGAATGATGGATCCAGAAAACGTCCATGGTCACGAAACGTGGAAAAAAAATTCTTCTGATATACCTCGAACTTCTCAAGATCTACCTTGGAAATTTTGCTCATTGGTGACGGCAACAAACGCTCAGACCCCTTCAGACCTTCTCCATATGAAGCTCTATAGCAAGGATTCTTTGAACAGTGCTATACAAGATCCCTTTGACCTCAGCTGTCACGTTTCTGGTCACTCTTAGATCTGTCAACATGACATTTCCGACTTTTTCACACTGTATTTAGTGATGGACGCGGATGGGCGTACTTCGCGTTCTTTGTCTCCAGTGGATGTTCTTTCCAACATGAACCCCTTGGCCCTGCGTGCAACAGTGATATTTTTTAAAGGGTTCCTTTTTACTCGATTTTTTTTGGAACGTATCTACCATATTTTAGGTGCACTTCTTTTCCCGCGGATTAGGATAAGGGGACCTCCTTGCTTAACGACGGAAGCTTTAATCAGTTCTTACAAATAAGGCCGCCAGAAAAAATAAAGGAACTAATGCAAAACATTCTTCTACGTGACATAACCGAAAGGACGTGACTTAGTCGTATTAAAGAAGAACTAAAGTGAACTAGCACGGACTGGGCTTACACAAAACGCTGAACCTTCTAATCCATGAAGAAAGTTTCCCAATGAATGTTCAAGTTCCAAATTCCTATTTGTATGTATATTTTATAGCTTCGTGTTGATAGCGGTTGCGACATTATTAGTTCCTTTTCCGCCCACTGAAGTCAATTTCTCCGTGCCCTTATCTTGTACATGCGGTTAGGCCTCATTTCAACTAACATCTTTATTTCAGGCTTTCTCCAAAAAAGAAAAACAACATACGGAGCCTTAATCTAGGTGAGTAGCAGACCTTTAAAACGATTGCACACAATTAAATATGCAAGGGACCGAGTACGAGAACGAGTACGAGTACTTGACGATGACGACGACGACGGACGTTTCAAGTGGCACCAGTGCCAAATTGGGCACACAGTTGTTATTTAATGCAACGTAGTGTGGCAGAGAGTAATGCTAATGCCAGAGTGGGGTCAGATGGGTGCGTCGAATCTAAATGACAAACCGACACCACGGGTACTTGGCGTTGTCACGTTTTTCCACCAATTTCCCCACCACCTTGGAGTACTTTTAATTCAAGTAAGCGCGCTTGAAAAAAGTATCTAATTGTTGCACACTTATTGTGGAGCTATAGAAGTAGTCAGGTCGCTGAACTAGAGGTTGCGTTAAAGTTGATAGACAAAAAAAACGAGTGTTTTAATAGACCCATTTTTTTCAAATGAAATAAGCTTGTCATGACCCACTTGGCGGATAATGCGAAAAAGAAGTGTCAAGTAAGTTAGAAACTAGTCAAGCCAATTGCAGATTGAACTTAATTAAGTCTGCTTTTTAGCGGAATAGAAATTACTTTAATTGGATCAAATTAAGTTTTGCGGGAAACGAAACTGATACATAAGTTAGCCGTTCTTTTTTTCCCCATATTCTGGAGGAAAACTAAAGGCTTTCCAAGCTAACACTTGAATTTATGTCATATGACTCACTTAGACCACAAGTTAAACCGATAAGTATATAAGAAGAAGTTTTCGTCTAATCGTGGCCCCATTTTATTTGTAAGCATTCATCTATTCATCTACAAATCTGTCCATTTCGTTCTAACAGTAATCTAGACGAACTTTTTCCGAACCATAAATAATTTGAATGTGAATGATAGATTCTTCCTTAACCTATAGAAATGCCACGCTATACCTTCCATTTACAGATCTTTCGAACGTACATGTTCTCTTCCTAATATGGTAGGTCTAAAAGCAGAATGGAACTCCTTGATGTTAACACTAGACTTGTGGCACTATCATCTTTTAAGCATATAAATGTTTAGGAAGTTCGTATTTATCGATTCTTTCGGAACTCATCGTAAAATTATTCTTTCACTAATTATGCCCTCAACCCCTTATGCTGATACAGTATATAGTATAACGATTTCAGTACTCTGTCTTGGACTCTTTGTTAATTCCGATAACTTTTAAGGATGCATAGGGACACAGGATTTTGATATTGATTTTATTTGCATTCACTCAGTTCGCAGTTTTTTTTAGCATATTTCAAAGAGAGCACGAGTAACAGCTAGAGCACGCTCACACTCATAGACAATTATCGTTGGGCCACCACTGCAGTGACAGCGCTGTTAACCTCATTCCAATGGCAAAAAGTGGCTAGAACAGATCGACTTCAGGACTCGAACCTTTTATACATGGCAGCGCCTAGCCCCCTTCGCCACCCAGTCGTGTTATGACTTTCAAGTGAAAGATTTTCAATTCCGTTGAATAATTAAAAAGTCAATTAATAGGTTTATAGACTGATGTCGAACTTACTGGTGTTTTTTGGCTCAAAAATGTTAAGGCATTAAATTCTTGAAAACAACTTCAGGCACCTGGCTACCACTGTTGAGTCTTATGGAGACATGAAGGTCTTATTTTGCACCACTTTTGCCAGCATTTCCGGCACTGAATATTTGCTTGATGTTCCCACACAATCAAATAACAAGATCAATGTGGTGAGTTAAAAGATCCATTTCTGAGATGTTCCACTCACCAAATGATATCGTCTTATTTGGAAAAAAGGCTTATTATAGTATGCAAACAAATCGCTCTGACGTTTTCGGAATTTGATAAAGTCTCGATAGTCTCGTGGGGATTATGCTTAGTGGAGCGGATTTTTGGTCCAAAGGCAAACGATGGTTTTGGTGTATTCCCAGTTCTGTCCTCAAAATCGTCCACGGAGACAGAAGCTGAGTTGATAAATTCGAATTTGATGAAGAGTTTCCGTAGAAATAAAGGCTGCTATTACTCGACCTGTAGTACTGCGCAAAAGCTGTTCAGATGGACAATTCAGAGCAGTTTAAATCGAACATGGCTTACGGACTTGAATTTTGAAAAAAAAAAGTATGGTGTCCAATTTGTCAGATAACGCTATCGGAATTCGATGCTTCTATTATTTCATGGGCTAGAACCTTGCAATAATATTGATAGCAAAAATCGAGTCAAAATTGACAACTTTGAAATGTTGTTTTAACGTTATCTATAGATAGATAAGGGCGTTAGATTCATTTTAAAACTGATTTATAGATCTTTCGATTAACCTTACAAAATCTCACCGTGGATATAACCTCAAGGAGTCAGAGCATGACAGAAGGCATACATTAAGAGATAACATCTGAGCCCACATCAGGTGTTATGGTGTGCATAGTTATCAACTTCTACGGCACGATCTCACCCTTGGATTTCCCAACATGACACGTCAACACTTCTAGGGTTGCCAGATGCTTGATTCGCTCTGAAAAACTGGAATATTTCCATGACTGCCTTATTCTATGGAACTTAACATCATAAAAAATATACATTTGAAGATGTACGCCAAGACCTGGTCTTCTATAAGACAGAACGCATTTTTTGAAAAATTTGAATCAGAATCAAATAAAATAAATTAATGTACCTACGTATGTATAGGGTTTTTCAACAGGGACGCTACAAAAGTAGAGCGACAGGGACAGCAAACGAAACCATATTTCTTCCCGCTCTTTTGACATTTCTCTTCAGTAAGGTTTGCCATTTCATGATGGAAAGATATACGAGCCAACAACAATTTATGGCCGTCATAATCGTCCTAGCAGATCATCAATTGAGCGTCTAGTGGAAAAATTGGAATCCACAGGCACAGTACAAAATGATCTCGTGCCAGTGAGACAAAGAAGTGCCCGTAGTGTCGAAAATATTGGTGCCGCTGAGGCTTCAGTTGCAGCAAGCCGAAATGTGTCTCTCACACGTCGTTCTCAAGCATCGGGCATCTGTGTGACGTCGTTGTGGCGAATTTTGCGAAAAGATCTTGGCCATCATCCTAACAAGATTAAATTGACGCAAGAACTGAAGCCGCTTGTCCACCAGAAGCGTCGTATGTTCGTGAATTGGGCTGAGCAACAACTTGAAAATGATTCGGATTTTCATCGAAAAATCATCTTCAGCGATGAGGCTCATTTTTGGCTGAATGGCTCCGACAATAAACAAAATATGCGGTATTGATCAGGCAGCAATCCACACGTACTCCATGAGTCATCATTGCATGCCGAAAACTGTGAATGGGGATCGCTACCGTTCAATGATAACCGAATATTTTTGGCCCCAACTGGAGGGCGCCACAAGCCATACAGCGAATGTCACAATCAATTTATTGGAAACCAAGTTTGAAGAACGTGTATCTCACGAAATGGTCCAGTCGCTTGGCCGCCTCGGTCGTGCGATTTGACGCCACGTCAAAGTGGCTACGTCAAGTCTATGGTCTATGCCAACAAGCCAGCGACGATTGATGAACTTCGTACGAATATCGAACGTGAAATTGCAGCAGTATCTGCCGATTTATGCTTCAAAACCGTCGAAAATTGGGTTCAGCGTCTGGACGTGTCCGTGGTGGCCATGCAAAAGAAATCGAGTTCCATACATAATGGCATCGAACGTACTGTCACAGGAATAAAGAATTTCATTTATATCCAAAACCGTTTTTGTTTTATTTAAAAATTATTTATTTTGTAGCGCTCTTTTCAATAAACCCGATATAACAGCAAGTTAGGAGTTTGAACAAGAAACATGATAACAAATATCGGACATAATGCTAGCCATGCTGATAAAATTAAAAAGATTAATAAACAAAGAATATCTAAATAAATAAATAAAAACAAGATTAAAAATTTTAAAAGAAATAATTAATTAAAAAACAAAATTATTATTTAGAGCTGCAATGAAAAATGTTCCAAAGTATATTTTCTAAAGCGGCCAGTATTTACGATTCCTTTTATGCAGGGAATTCCAGATTCTAACAGTCTGTACTTATTAAAAAACCGAATATTTATTACCAACTACCAACTTTGGTGGTAAGCACAATCACCATATCTGCGGTCGTATCTGCACATTATTATTGAAAACATGAAGAAATAATAAGTAGTTTTACTAAACTTCTTTTATATAAAGCAATTAAGTAACTCTAAATTTAACATGACGCGCGGTACAATTGTGTCCGAATAATGTGAGTGCAGCGCCACACCGTTTGACAGCACGACGCTGTCAACGCTTCTGCTACACCACAGCTGCTTTGCATTGTGTTTCGGGGGTAAGCTTTTAATGACAATATTTCTCTCACTTTCTTTCGTATTTTTTTTTTTTTTGCACCTTTTTTTATTTTTTTAAGGGTACCATACACAAAGGATGCAAAGGAACCCTCTTACTGGGGCTCCACTGCCCATCCGTCTGCCTTAAGGATGTATCTTCCTATCTTCTGAACCGTTATAAATCGACACTTGCACTAATTTCATAGTGTATGTTCTACTATTAATTAAAAAAGATCAAAAACGTATTCTCGAAGTTTTTTTTACGAAATTGTTTTTAAAATATATGTAGTGTTATATATTGCACGCTGGTATGGAACCCTTCATGTGCTTGTCAGACTTGGGTACTTTTCCTTGTGTTCCCTTAAATTGTATGTTTTCCTTTGTGGAAAATGTACCTATTCACAGGTAGCAAATGAATCCAGTTGAAAACAAAAACAAATTCTCACAGGTATACATACATCCCATAATTCGATCGTTAATTTTGTGACCTCATTCTAGTGACTCGCAGTGTATGTTCAATTTGAAAAAATTCAAATCCCATCTCGTTGTTTCCAATGTTGGTAACCGCAATCAGTATTATTACATAATTGTTTTCGATTAAAAGCTCATCCAGATAAGATAAAGACTCATTAAGGGGTTGCACACAGCACCTAATTACTTCCACAAAGCGCCTATTAACGACCACCTGACCGAATACCTTCCTCACTATACCACTCCAAAGCCAATCAAAGATCTAAATTAATAAACGCGATAATAGCGCCACTGAATGCGTACTTGCTGGAAATTTTCCTCTCATCCATCTCTGCCGTGACATGACGTACTCGCTCCTTCATATTCATTCAACAAAACCGCGCCTCACACAACAAGTAGGAGGTAAAAGGTAAACAAAGCGCCTCAACCTCACCATAAACAAAGCCCCCTCGATTGCGTTGCGCGAAGCACCTACTGGAACAAGGCATTAAGCATCCTTGACGCCTCTTGAAGTGTCCTTTTTGGAATCCTGAACCGACTTCAAATGCAATTTCGAAAACTGACATTAACGCGCAAATTATTTGTAATTGCATCGGCGAAAAGCAATTAGAAACAAGTTTGCTGGTTTGTCGCGCACCCTGCTTCTCTGTTCTCTCCAAGGCACTACACCCGAAGAAGGGAAAACCCGGTTCGAGTGCGACACCGCCCAACCCATTTTCTGTGACCGTTCAAAACTTACCTAAACTGGGAACTTGCCGCTGCCATAGAGAAAGGTAATTTTATTAATTAATTTCTAATTCTGCTTTGCGATTAGTTTCCAAATTTTCACACAATACCGTGCGTGCGGTGTACACAGAGAGGCAAGCACAGAAAAAAAAAAGAGAATATTAAATTTCTGGAGGCGGATCTAGTGGATGTTACCAGCACAACCGCACACGCAAATGAATCACTCTCGCATCGGATTCCACTTATGGCTTTTCTTTGGGATCTTCTGGCCGCGAATTCAGGAACACAGAGAATTCGATTTTTTTTTATTAGCACTTCATTTTGTGGAACTTTATTTCGGAGAAGAAATAAACCCGCGAACTTTTGCACTGCGACTGGGACTGGAGAGCTGATAATAGGACTGAGGTGATTGTCACTGGATTTCAGGTGCGGAACGCGTTGATAAGCGCGTCGAGTTATTTTCGCGAGAGACTGAGCCCGAGCTAGCGCACATGAACGGCAAACACCTGCACGAATTTTTCTCGTCTCTCATTTCGTTTGCTTTGGTGGGTTATCCGTTTCTTTTTCTTCTTTGGATTCGTTCGGTTTTGGTTTTTGAGTGGTCGGGATAATGGAGGAATTAGAAACTATTGTGGAAGGTAGGAAGTTTTACTGATAATGGGAATTGGCGGAATGTCAAAGAACAGCTGACTTGTGGAACAAAATGTATGGACTGCTTAAGTGGAATGAACATTGCAGTTGTGGTCCGACTACACTTGGTTTAATTTTGTAAAATAATTGGAGTTATTGAGACACAATGACTCACCGAAGAGCAAATGTGATATGTTAGGAAGCGACAGCACGCCTCAAATACGGATTATATGAGACTGATGAAAAATTATAATGTCAACCTAAGTCGCGAGAGTATTCAAAAAACATTGTGCGGGTTCATTTAACTCCTTCTTATGTTTAAAGAGTGTCCTTCAGAGCATTATTCGAGGATTAAAAAGAGATGGGAGGCGCTGTCGTGCACAGCGTGTTCACTGCCACATCTTCTTTTAATGGTTCCTGGCTCGAGGCTAGCAGTTCGTCCTCTGACAAGGTGTCTCCTACCCGAGCATCCTCTCTCTTAGGTAGTCCCGAACCTCGTGCTGTGGAGTTCTCACCAGCTTGGGGTTGCTTTGAGAGGGGTCGGTCAGGGACGAATCATCGTTTGCCAACTTTTGGATATTGTCCATCATAAGAGATAGTCAATTTTTCGAAGTGCCGCGAGAGAAAAAGAAAAGAAAATAATTGCCTTCCCTATAGGCGGAACAAAAAGAGAATACCCAGTGAATACACTAGCAGGCCGGCTGTAATGCGACATGCGATAGATGTACAAAAAAAATTGAGGCGGTGGAATAAAAGTTTCGCTTTTAAAAATAAAATCAAGCGTAATTACTGGCCACTTTTCTGTTGGCATCTGTGTTGCGCGAATAAGGATACTCTCACGACTACCAATACCTGGATTCTGAAGGAAAATCCAAGAAGAAAGAGATCTCTACTCTAGTTAACTTCAGAGGCTTATGATCTTATTTGAATGGAGCCATGAATGAAGTCAAGAACTGTATTGTTCCTTCTGATGTCCTTCAGAGAAAAAATTTGTATGATGTATACCGTTCACACAATTGCTGGGCGACCGGAGTAAAGCTGACCACAGACTCCTTCTATGATTCATATCTTAATCTGGATGGTTCAAAGATTAGCCGTCAATTTTCGTTTCTTCTATAGGTTCGTCCGACTATGTGCACAATGGAACCAATCTGATCTAAGTGAGTCGTAGGATACCTTTTATTTATTTTATTTAGTTTTGCCTCCTCATCGATCATACCTTGGTAGATATGTATGTAAAATGTTTGAGTATAGAACCTACAATTCCCTTTCGTCCAGCAGATCTTGATCTCATCGATGGTCCGATTTTTTTTTTAATTTCTTGCTTTTAACGGCTGCTGACTTCTTTCCTTTTGATTGATTCTGTTTGAATTATATTAAATTCAATAGTGTAAATGTAAAATCGCAAGTTTTGGTACTCACTCCTGTCAAGCATTTACATTTTCATGCATCTTTATAAAGTTATGTAGCGTTAGTTTAATAATGAACTATTTCACAAACATACGATACGTAGATTCTGTGTTTTCCCTTGAAGTTTTCGGATATAACTAAAACATTAAGGATTTCTTAATATCAATGGAACAAGTCTAGATCGATCTCTTTTTTGTTTAAGCGTGCCGAGATTGTTTTGATGAAACGTTTGTGATTTATTGAAACAAATTCTCTGCATATATATGATTTTAATGCTCTAAACAATGTTTTAAGACTTAAGAAAGCAAGAATGGCTTGTCAGTATTTCGGTATAAAAGTAAATTTATGTAAATTTGAAAAGAAATCAAGATGTGAGTAAGTTTTTAAGAAAAAAGAAAATCTGATCTTGATAAAACAAATGTTTCATAATCAATATTAGATTGCTT
The DNA here is from genome assembly GCA_963555765.1 of Orthonevra nobilis. Classification (NCBI taxonomy): domain Eukaryota; kingdom Metazoa; phylum Arthropoda; class Insecta; order Diptera; family Syrphidae; genus Orthonevra; species Orthonevra nobilis. Next base: position 71,075,047 of record OY743227.1, on the reverse strand, counting down.
CTCTCTGTCAATTAGAAAACTCCTTAAGAATGATATGTCAGTACTTATTTTATTTAGCCCCTTGGCAACACGAAAGCCATAAAATTTTGACAGCGCCTTTCAGTTTCCAATCCTACCCCAATTGATATCAGTTAAATTTATTGACAGTTCTCTAGGAAAATTAAAAAAAGCATGGTTCATCCAACACAGAATTGGTCAAGTGAATTGAATGGTTTTATGGAAATCCTGGAGAAATACACTCCAGCCACTCTCCCAGTGGAATATATAGATGTTAAATACCTCGAGCGGGATTTTTGGGTAAATTTTCATACTCAAAACATACATTTTATTTCATCATTTCATTAAATTAGGATGACTCAGCGCATTTGCAGATGATGTGCGAGGGACTCCAGTTTCCTTTTCAAGCTACTCCCGTGTTTGCTGCTCCAATTAATAATGCCAAGATCTTGTTCGATGGAGGATCTACTTCAAAGACAATTCTTGAAGTCTCAGTGGACACATCCAGCGTAAATGACTGCAATTTTTCTCCAGGAGATACAGTTGGGATTTTAGTTTCGAACTGTAAAACAGACGTGGATCGAGTGTTATGCGCCTTAAAATCATCAGAATCAGCAGAAGATTTCTGTGAAATTTCCATAAATCCTAAAACGACAAAGAAAAACCCCAAAGTTCCTCAACATATTCCAAAGCAGGCGACAGCACGAACGATTCTCCGCGATTGCCTGGACTTGCGAAGTGTACCTAAAAAGATGTTCCTCCGTTCACTTGCCGAATATACTTCTGATGAGCGTGAGAAGAAGGTCTTGATGTCAATTTCATCGAAAGAGGGATCCAAGTTGTATAACGAATTGATTCTCGAGAAGGCGAAAACATTTCTTGATGTACTGAATCTATGTCCAAGTTGCAATCCTCCACTTGCGCTTCTAATTGAACACCTGCCACGTTTAATTCCACGACCATATTCGATCGCAAATAGTCCTCTTTCCGAATCGGGGCGACTTAAAATAATTTTCTCTATTCTTCCAGAGAAGCCTGGAATAGCCACGTCGTATCTGGCTAATATGGCGGAGAGATTTTTGGATCATACTGAAGCGGTGCCCAAAATTGCGTTATACTTGCGAAAGTCAAACAAATTCAGTTTTCAAGAAGATGACTTTAAAGCTGACAATATTTTGATTGGTGTTGGATGTGGAGTGTCTCCGTTTTTGGGATTTCTTGAGCACAAGGACTGTTTGATGAAGAAAAACCAAGTGGCGCTAGGATCTACATGGCTCTTCGTTGGGTCCTCTTCGCAACAGAGCGCTGTCTATAGGGAACAATTGTTGGACTACAAGAATAACAATGTTTTGCAAGAGCTGTTTGAAAGTTTCTCTAGAGATGCAGAGTACAAGAGCTTCAAATATCTGCAGGATCAGTTGAAAGCTTACGCTGCAGAGTTTGTGGATAGGTTTCTTCAAAAGCAAACAGTTTTGTTTATCTGTGCTGATGGCACAAAGATCTCAAAAAGCATTGAAAATTGCATAAAAGAGTGCCTAGTTCAGTCGCTCCAGTGTTCAGAAGATGTTGCAGAAGCACTCATCACCGAGAGCCGTCTTAATGGGAAATATAGGGAAGATATATGGGTTTAGTTATATTTAAAACAAGTGCAATAAACAAAAGTGATACTAGATCTCTAGAAACATCTGCCTTTTTATTTTAAGCTGACTGGATACCTGTTAGTTAAGCCCACCATGCACATCTACTTTGGTGGCAATGTACCCGTTCATCCACCTTAATTCTCCGAGTACCTGTTTTTTCATCTTTTCAAGCATTGTAGAATGCCATCTTCACTCCGCTCTTTAAATTAAGTACAAGCATTCCAAGCTTGATGTTTCTTCTTGTTTCAAATAATGCAGACCCCGATTTCGACCCAGATTCGATTATAGAGTCTTTTGGGGTCGTGTTAGAAGACCACCTGATATAGAAGTAGAACCGATCCCGCCTAGTTCGGACAATCCAGATACTTCAGGTCCCTCCGTACAACGAGGAAGGTAAAGTTACATAACGGTGGAAAAAAAACAATCTTGAGCTGAATGCACAGCAGCTGACTTTTATTGGAAACGAATCACTGAGTTCTCATTTATCGGATCTTGAAACTCCTATACAGTTCTTTATTTATTTTCGGATGCGACAAACCTCTATTTGGTTCAGAAAGATCTGAACAACACTTTCTGTACATCTGAGGTGTCTATGGGTGTGGTCTTAATTCAAGAGACCATGCATTCCAATGAGTTTGGAAAGAGCAGACAATACGTACTTTTCAACGACAACACCAAATGTCCACCAAGGAGCCACTATGACGCTGTTAAGTTCTTCAAAATTCGTCCAGTCGTTGATGCTTCGTACAAGAAGCATACGCCAAAGTTCGATTAGAAACACGTCTTTGGGTCAACGTCGTCGACGTGGCAACATTTGTGTGGAAGGACTAGTTACACTGGTTTCCACATTTACTAGTCAAAATCCTGAACTTGAAGTCCCGAGATATGACAAAAAAAAACACGAAGCATAGTAACATCCCGCGTCCTAATATTGTTGGCGAATATAACCGGCACATGGGTGGTGTGGATCTTGTCGACAGCATTATGGGCATCTTCAAAATCCAAGCAAACGTTGGCAGATTCGCCTGCTCTATCACTATGGCTAACTCATGGCTGCTCTAAAAGACGGTCTGCAAGTATAATACGATCATGGCATCCGTAGATTTTCGCCTGGTTGAGGTTGAGAGACTAAAACCCAAGTTGACGATATCGAAGCACTTTTGATTTTTGAAAGTGGAGAAGCATCACAATTTACCTCAGCTTTGGAAAGAAAAATCGGATTTATATAAAAGCAAAAATTTAAGAAACAAAGCTTGGACGGACTTGTTTGATTATTTCCAAGAAGTGGAACTCGGTGGCAATTTAAGGTCTTTAAAATAGAATATAATGAACATACTTCCACAGAAAAATGAAGAAGCAATAGAAAAGTGAGAGATTTGATGCACGACAAGACGATATTTATGAACCTACCTTATGCTATTTCGGATCTTTTAATTTCTAAAAAGATCAATAAGCCCAATTAACTGGCATTCGATAGTGAAGAAGAAAATGACGAGGAATCTCAGTGAGGAGCGAAATCTTTTTGTAAAGAAAACTATCAACGAAATACTAATTTTAGGACAGCTTTTTTTAGATAAATATGTTTTAATTTATCGTCCAAAATATTTACAATCATGACTTAAAATGAGACTTATAAGACAGCAATAAGGCCCGAAATATTTCTTTTGGTAATTATACAGCATATATTCGAATGTCAAATTGACAATCTGTGTTGCCAGCTTGAAAACCAAACATAAAAAAAACATCCTTCAGTGCCACAAAGAAAGAACAAATAAACCTTCAGCTCTAGAACCAACATATTCACTATTGTTATTTTTTCAATTCTTTTATTCTTATTACATTTCTTATGTCGCATTTGGTTCTACTTTTTGACTTTTTAACTAAAGATGTGTAGGTACCGTTACAGTTCGTAAGCGAAATCCAACCAGCAGCTGCATTAAGCGTTCACAATCAAAATCAAGGGAATCATGCCATGCTTGTCAAACAAATTTGATAGTGTGAATCCATCTTATTACAGCTAAGAAAGTACTCGATCTCCCTCCCTTGCAAATCGAATTGGGGAAGTTCACACGATAAAGAAGTTGGTCGAACCTCTACCGCGATAGAGATGATGTCGTGAAGACACATCAACAATATTGGTGGCTGAATCTGAATCTGATGAAATTTGCCGTTTGTGCATTTTTTATCTTGAGTGCCCTTAAAGAATCAAAAAAAAAAAAAAAAAAATAGCATGTCCAGTTAGCCTTGGCCGGCTTACATAGGTTTAAGGTAGTGTAAATATTTATAATTTTATTGTTTAGTAGTTTTAATGTTAATTTAAGATAGTTTACGTTTTTTAGGTTTTAGATTAGTTTTTAGTTTAGCATTTTAAGTTAAGTTTTAGCAAAAAATAAAACAGTCCATTCACTAAGTTTTTAACTTAAAAATATTTTTCTTAGTTTTTTTAGATTATTATCAATCATTATAATATATAGAATAAAGTTGAAATGCATATTTTTAATTGGTTAGGCTTAGCTTAGAGTGCCCGCAGAGGGCCAGAAAGTTAGTTTATAAATAGTTAAGTAAATTAAGCTAGATTTAAGCGTTTTTGTCTTGCATGTAAGGAAAATGAATTATCAAATAAAAATGCTTTAGAATGAAAAAAAAAAATTGGTCGAACGTCTTCTAAAAGCATTGATGTTGGTATGGAAAAAGTAGACCTAAAAATAAAAACAAGGACTCTCGATTATAGAAGCATTCTACTCTTTAAAGTTTAGGCCATTTAATGATGCGTGTACTCCAATTAAGTTGGTGCCTTCAGATAACATACTACAACCAGCTCCATATGTCGTTTGTTTTCAGATCTATCAACCTGAGGCAACTGGCAATCGATTCGTCGTTGCGTCAATGCAGTAAAATGATCAATAAAATTATTAAAATTTAAACCTGAAGCAGTCCTGCCCAAGATGTGAATAAATGAATGTTTAGAATAAATCGTTTACTTACTTTTGATGTGCTCTTCTTTAATTTCATTTTCCAAGGTCCAAAAAAAAAAAAACACTATCACATTTCTTTACAAAAAAGATGTATATGTACTTTATTTTTTTATCCTTAAATGAAATTTAATATTTAATTTAAAAATTAGATAATAATAAAATAGAACAGTAAACAATTTCAAATGCACAGTGGGCTGGTGGTTATATATATTTTTTATTTCTAGTACCTATTACTCTGTTTACCAGTAAACAAATCAACTTAAAACTAAATTGAATATAATAATACAATCAAATTTACAATGTTTTTTTTTATTTGTATCCTCTATTTTTTTTTTTTCCATGGATAGGAGAAAAAACTAAATTACAAAACCTTGAAGAAGAAGTCATTCTTAATCCAACAACAATAATACTCTAATAAAAAAAAAAATAGTTGTGTTTTTTTTTTAACAAAAGACAAAATATAATAAAAATATATTCTATAAACAAAAGTCGAAAATTTAATGAATATTTTGATTTTTAGTTTAATAAACAAAAAAAATTCTAGTTTGACTGATGGGTTGTGATTTATTTCTTAAAACTAATTTTATTTATTTTATGAATGATTATTTTGTGTAAAAATACAAAAAGTATTTACTTTGACTACTATTTTTATTTTTTTTTAAATCTTGTTTAATGTTTTTTTTTCGTTTTTTTTTAAAGATCAGTACAAAATTTCTTGTATTTAACTTTTCTATATAAAAATGGAAAATTGTGTTTATTTTGTGCAGTGCTATAATTTATTTTTTTAGTTGGAATTTTCATATATTTTTTTGTTGTTCCTAACAAATGCTAATAAATATTTTACAGGGCACTACATTCTGTGTTTTTTTATATAATATTGTTTGAATACGAATATTTTGTAATATTTTTAATTGTTTTTGTTGCTTAAGTTTGGAACGGAAGTGTTTTTCAACTTTGCTGATGGAGAACATTCATCCATCCGCTAATTGACAAAATTGTGAATAATTTCTTTGTATAAATTTAGTAAAATTGCATTAATTGGGGTTTAAAATTGTTTGGATTGTCAGGATTTGGTTTGGAATACTGTAGATGGTTTGTTAAGAAGAAAAGATAGTAAAAACCGGAATACTGATTTGGATTTACGGAAAAAATACTGATTTCGTTATTTGAAAACGTTTTAACAGAATGGAATGTTCATTCTATTAGTTAATAAGGTGGGAAAACTTTTATTATAATTTTAATTTGTTAAAAAGCGGGAATTAAACATGAAATTTATTTAATTGTTTTTACTACTCTAGTTCGATGTTATAGAAAAAAACTTTAAGGAGTAATGAATACACTTCCCAACTTATGGAAGCAGAAAAAAAATCAATCGAATCCCGCTTGGTGGAATACAGTGCCAACTATATTGGATCTTCTAACAAACCTTTCCTTACCCAGAAACAACGAAAGATAAAATTGGCAAGCTTGAAAAACAAAGAAAATACCTGTTAAAAACTTTAAAACCGATAGCGAAAATTTGAGACTAAAATATAAATACCAGGATTTTTGGAATCTAGCAATACCTGATTGCTAATATTAGAAAAACAAAAATGGAAAGTTAGAGAAGGATTGCAGACCTATTAGAAAAGACTCTTCTTCGAAAAGATGTTTCGGGCAGCCTTTAGATTTCAATTCTTGCCCATTTAAGTGGTTAGTGTGTTAACCATCTCTCGGTCCTAAATTTGCATCAGTCATTTTTAAAAAACCCCACCTGTGGCAAATAAAGCAGTTCTCCCAAAGAGAGCACTCTTCAATCAGTTCCCCCAATCTGATTCCGTTGGTACCAAAGGTATACAAACGTGACTGAATCTGAGTGACTTGAAGCAATCGATTCGAATGATGAGTGAGTCAATTGCTGCTGCAATGCTTCATGCAGTGTTGACTAACTTTTTAAAGTCAATTATTGGTTAAAACCATTTAGGAACCAAGTCAAAAACAGTCACTCTGAGTATATTTGATCGTTATGAACTCCTTGAATAATTCTCATAACAATATTTTCTTCTCGGCAAATCAACAAACACAAATTTGTAATACTTCAATTGAAATTAAAAAAAAAAATATGAGGATGATTATCAACCGGAAAATGGCTCAAAGCAGGCTTGTCTCATATTAACACTCTTGTTTTCGGTGATCAAAGAATCAATTATTCTTGAATCGCGCCCAACTACGTTCGTTCAACGATGTATGCCCGTTTTAAAGATAACTGCATAAGAATTTAACTAAAAATAGAAATAGAGGGAAGCCTCCAACTTCCTCCACAAAAACAAGTCTCAAAATATTTGTCAAAAACCAACATAAATCCCCCAAAGAAAATCAAAATGCGCCCCTTTTACATTTCAAGTTCACATCAAATTATGTCAACCTTTCTTCCTCCCCGTCTTTAGATTCAAAATTGTTTAAATCCATCAAGGAAACCGAACATCCGAATGCCACAATGAAAAGATATAACAAATCTTTTCCCCATGCGTTTGTCAAACAATCTTTCAAAAAAGGCCAACCGCGCCGAGGGTATGTGAAAAACACCCAATCACGACCAACTGGAAAACGCATTAAGAAATCCGTCGAGCGTTCGAAAACAAACGAATGACTGAGTGAATGATTGATTACGATGAATTCTTCCTTCCCCTTGGCTCATTTTTCTTTTGGTTTTCCACTCCCGATCAAATTTCAATTCAAAATAATTTTCATTTTAAGTGAGCAACGAAAGGGATTTATTTTATGGTGGTGCAGCTGATAATAATTTTCGAAAATGTTACGTTTTTGAACCCCATTAATACAATTATGTATGTCGCGCCATTCGTATTTTTGTATATTCATTTTTCAAAAATGCTCTTCATCTTCGGAAAGACACAAGATCGGATCATAAGTTAACAGCTTCCAGTTTGTTAAGAGAAAAAAAAAGATGTAAAAAAAAATAAAGTCAAAAGGGATCGTTCTTAAATAGAAAAATTTTCTAAACAAAATTAACCTAATGGCACTTTAAAAATTAATTAACCTCTCGTTGAGTTTGAGTTTAGTTTTAATTTTTTTTTTTTTATACAAAATATCTACATTGGGAAATGTTTTAGCAAAATTTTTGTTTTTTTTGTGCGATTTTTGATTGTTCTATGCATTTCGTTGTAAGAAAAAAAGAAAATGTTTAAATTTAAATACTTATGTAATATTTAGTTACATAGAAGTTTTCTTTGTCGCATCAAACAACACATTTTTTTCGTCTGTGGAATAATCTGAAATGAGAGAAGAAAATGAGAACATTGAGATTAGTTTGCAGTTAAAATGGTGTAAAAATAAATTTTTAGTGTTGAAAAGTTTTATAGACGGAAAAATATTATTTACTGACTGGAGGAGTACGCGCGGCTTTAGTCAAGTGATTAATGGATTGTTGACTTTGAAGGGGATATTTGTAGATGGTCTTAGAAAGGATGACATTTTACGAAGAAAGAGCACTTCATACAGAGACAATGTGAGCAATTGTGGCGCCGAAAGTTGACATCGGCGGCAACAGCTAGTCGCGACCAAAATAAACCACTTGCATTGCATGTAAGGGAGAAGTATGGTTTCTTATAGGAATTAAAGCTTCCGGTAATTGGTTCCTTCTTAGGCTATATTTGCAAAAGGGATCATTAACCTCCCGTTCTGCAGCATCATTGATGATTCAACTATGAAATCTACTGGTTTGAGTTTTGCTTGCTTTCTGTCGAGTACTCTGCTAGTGGCAGTGGAAAAATTATTTTCCATTCAGAAACGTGCTCATTGAAAAAGTAAGGAGGAGTTTGGTCAAGGTTAGGGGCTAGTGCGTCGGCCTGCGTAGGATAAGGTCTCGGGCTCAGATACGCGAAGGAACATCTAGCAGCTTTTCAGGCCCTTAAAAGAGTACAATTGTAATGATAGAGCTTCTGGGGTCGTTCGGAGTCGGAAACTAAATGTAGGTCCAACTGCAGTTGAATGGTAGCTTTGCTCATTTAAATAATTATAATTTTTCAACCGTAAACAACTTTGAGGAACAAAAGTAGAGTAGATTTACTTATGTCAACGCCTGTTTCTTTGGGCTAAGTGATTCGATTGAATTATCCGAGAAAGTTTAACAAAATTGAATAAAAATAAAGGGATTTTAGGGTCAGTAAGGGTTGCCATTTCATGATGGAAAGATATACGAGCCAACAACGAGTCTAAATTATTAACATTTACTACCGAAATTCGGAGTCAGTGGCCTCAACGTTAAGAGCGCTACGTCGAATTTATGGTCGTCATAATCGTCCTAGCAGATCAACAATTGAGCGTCTAGTGGAAAAATTTGAATCCATAGGCACAGTACAAAATGTTTCCGTGCCAGTGAGACAAAGAAGTGCCCGTAGTGTCGAGAATATTGCTGCCGCTGAGGCTTCAGTTGCAGAAAGCCCAAATGTGTCTCTCACACGTCGTTCTCAAGCGTTGGGCATCTCTGTGACGTCGTTGTGGCGAATTTTCCAAAAAAATCTTGGCCTACATCCTTACAATATTAAATTGACGCAATCACTGAAGCCGCTTGACCACCAGAAGCGTCGTATGTTCGTGAATTGGGCTGAGCAACAACTTGAAAATGGTTCGGATTTTCATCGAAAAATCATCTTCAGCGAAGAGGCTCATTTCTGGCTGAATGGCTCCGTCAATAAACAAAATATGCGGTATTGGTGAGGCAGCAATCCACACGTATTCCATGAGTCATCATTGCATTCCGAAAAAATTACGGTTTGGTGTGGTTTATGGGCCGGCGGCGTGATTGGGCCGTACTTCTTCCGTGATGATCAAGACCAGCACGTTACTGTGAATGGGGATCACTGCCGTTCAATGATAGCCGAACATTTTTGGCCCCAATTGGATGATATGGACTTGGAGGACATGTGGTTCCAACTGGACGGTGCCACAAGCCACACAGCGAATGTCACAATTTATTGGAAAGCAAGTTTGGAGAACATGTTATCTCACGAAATGGTCCAGTCGCTTGGCCGCCTCGGTCGTGCGATTTGACGCCGTTAGACTATTTCCTGTGGGGCTACGTCAAGTCTATGGTCTAGGCCAGCAAGCCAGCGACGATTCGTACGAATATTGAACGTGAAATTGCAGCAGTATCGGCCGATTTATGCTTGAAAACCATCGAAAATTGGGTTCAGCGTCTGGACTTCTGCAAGCGTGCCCGTGGTGGCCATGCAAAAGAAATCGAGTTCCATACATAATGGCATCGAACGTACATTCACAGGAATAAAGAATTTCATTGATATCCGAAACCGTTTTTGAAAACTTCTTTACTTCTAGTCGCTTTGAGAAAAACAAATCTTTTAGACGCTTTTTTCGCAGAGAAGGTTCAACAAAGAGCGATACGGTCTGAATAGTGATATTGAACCTACCAGAAGGTGATTATGATATTAGAGTGTTCATATACGAAGAGTTTTCGAATCTACAGTAATGGTAAAGTCACCTCCGGTGGCGGACACAAGTGGGAAGGGGCCTCAAACAAGCAAATTTCGCAACCGGTGGCAGCTAGTTATGGGCAAAACTGATTGGAGAGGCCTTTGGTTTGAGAAGCTTAGGCATCCATCTATGCACATGAGGCAAGATCAGAAACAATGTCTTTCAACAATCGCATTTGAAGAAGAATAAAGCGCTGTTCATGAAAAGAATGTGCCTGTTCTTCCCTCGGCGCTGCTATACCCAGTGACTTTCTCCTGTGTTGTTAGTTTTGCTTGGACTTCTCCATCACACAAGCAAGTCCTCAAAGAGGTTTCATCAATTATGTGACATTCCTAAATTCAAAAAGAAATATGGAAACTGGTTATCATAATTGTACCCATGGTTTTGAATGTTTTTCTAGAAAAAAATTTGCAGAACACTGATAAATTCAAACGCTAAGTTCCGGCAAATTTAAGTAAGTTTAGAATTTCTCAAAACCGATAACCAAGGTTCTTCCCCACTAAATTACAAATCACATTCAAAGTTTCTATCCAATGAATACTTTTATTATGAGGATAAAAACGGAGCTAGTTTCATTAAAAGAATTTCATTATTCGACGTAATCTTATTGATATGAATTTACTATTATCAGAAGTTCGTGTTGAACAATATGACAAAATTAGAGTACACTATGACAACGGCCAGCGTTATCGGGCTATTTGTTTAACAAGACCTGATAAGGGGCTTATTGATTTGGGTTATTTTTTTATGAATTCGTTCTTTCATTTACTATGAGGGGTAATGAACAAAAATAAATAAATCAATTCAATAAGTGTGAAGAAGGAAAATTAGTCAAATGTTGATATAAGAATTGGTTTGGTTCTTTGACTGGAACTTTAGTTTGCCATAGCTGCGATTCAGAATCTGAGGTTTTAAATCACAATGTAGTCACTTGCCAAATGTTAGTTTTTTGAAGCCAGCGCAGCGAAATGAGAATTGGTAGCCAGTTTTCGTTATTAAAATCGATTACCGAACAAAATCAACAACATAACTTTTTAAACTAAATCTATTAAATTTAAGAGTTAGGAAGCGAAGCATAAAATCTTTGGGGATTTCACAAAGTGAACTATAAACGAACTGCCGAAAAAGATTATAGTTGAAAAGGGCATTTTAATTTACTTGCTCTGAAGGGATTAGGACTACCCCTATAATTCATTTGAACAGGGCGATACACACATAGTGAAAAATAAAAAAATTTTGTATCGGGTGAGTTTGGTTTTGGTTACGAATCTAATCTAATCATTCGTATTTGCCAAAAATTTGCGATTGTTCTTCGTCCTGAGGGGTTGTATAAGAAAGTTTTCTTTTTTAAAAAAAATTGCGTTATCACTTCGCTGTCGGTGTTCTAGAAGACAACAAATGATCTAATATTTTCAAAGCATTTTTGACTTTATGTGGGATGCATACCTTGAACTCCAACAAAGATGATAGTTTTGATAATTTTTTAATTGAATAAACAATATTTTAAGAATATCGTGTCAAAATTTCAAGTCCATTGGAGCAAAATTGACGAAGTCACGAGTATTTTTTTATATTTTTATTTTCAAAACTACTGCAAAGCTTGAAGTTTTGAACACTATTTCTGAAAATAATTTAGGTACTTTTTTCGCTTCAAAGTCTTCCGAAAAAGTGAAAAATTAAAATTTCGAAAAATTTTCCCAACATTACTAGGGCAAAACTATTATCCAAGGAATGAACTATGATTTTTTGGTTTCAGATGATCCAGCACCAAGTTATGAGGGTCTCCGCAATTCTACTTTTTCCCGAAACACGTTCGAATAATTTCTGCCGCAATGCCGTGTTTTTTTAATATTTCTTCTTAAATTTTTTTTACAATATTCTTCAAATGTCATACTTAAGTGAGCTATTAGTTTTAATAAATAGTTTTTATCTGTGTCGTCTAGTGACCGACCACAAGGCACACAGTGATTTGGCCCATTGTTATACCGCGAGGGTTATGTAGATTAACGTATCTGCCTATATTGGGGAGTAATGAGAAGTTTTCCTCCCGGACGGTCAAGAAGGAGGAGGTGGACTAGTTTGCTTTTCAACTGAGCTGAGCGAGGTCTTTTGGGTTTGTTTTAGCAAGGTTGGGGAAAGAATTGGGAACATAGCTTTCTATGCCTTGATATTTCTATAACCAGACATTCATTGAGGAGATTTGGTAGCTTTCTGGTTCTGTGTTTATAAAGGATGTTCCAGGTTTGTCTGGTGGTGTTGCAAGACGGTTGATGTATTTATTTTTTATGCTTAGTTTGCCCGCAGTTAATGGTATGTCAATATATTGTGAGGTGCATCTATGAGGGTGTATTGTAACTTCACAGTTTCCGTGGACTTCCCTATGTCCTGGAACCCCGTAAAGGTGAACCTTAAAAAAGTCCGCTATCTCCTTAGGGGATAGGCGGCGTTCCTTGACAAGTTTAGATATAGATTTTATGGCAGCTTTGCTGTCGGTCGATGTTAATATTTCCAGAAATTTTTCTATGCAACAGCGATTTCTCGGTCATGGAAGGAGAGTTCTTAACTAAGATTACTCAAAAAGATAAGCTTCCACAACTCGTTCGAGTTCTGACCCGTCGGTTGTTATCGTGATGGAGCCGGCCAATATCGGGAAACTTGTTTTTGAGAGTATATAGCCTATAACTGTTGGAAGGGAAATTTACTCCAAAGATTGAGGACAGATCAAAATCAGCTCTGGTTCATGGCCAGATTGCATTGAGTCTTACCAACACAAACTTTGTTGTTTGACTAGCACCGTCTGTGAAACGTATTTTTTAATTTGTTGATTTTCTCGTCAGGTGACTTTGGACGAGATAACCTTCCGTATGTGTAAAAGTATACTAAATTTTTATAATAACAATTAAAATGCATAATCAATTTCAACTTGTCTGAAAAAGGTTCGGTTTCGGCAGAAAATAAGACCGAGGCCGAATGTTCGGTTACGGTTTCAGTTTCGGCTGAAAATCATGCTTGGTCGGACACTAGTATCGTCACAAAAAATGCACAAAAGCATGCCTTTTTTCGTAAGAATTAATCATACTTCCCCCTTAAAAATGAGTTTCTTTTAAATTAAAATGCAAATAAGGCTCAGAAAACATTTTGAGGAAAATCTCGAGAAAAGTGGTCAATTCTGCAACAAACTCTTATGTGCCACATTATTGTGGCTTAAATTAGATCACAGTGTGATACTTCAGTCAGATTTACGTGTAACTTTTGCAACGAGTGTCCTATTTTTATCAACTTATCAATCGCTAAGGGATCTGAACCTAATCAATGGATGCTTTGGTGTTACTCCTTAACTTGTTGTATAGGATTCTTAGGCATCCTTAATTGTCATTCGGAACCAGAATTGCAATAAAATGTCCATTTTGACCCGATGGCAAAAGTTTCTTTACTGCTTCAATATTTAAATCAGTCGATTGTTATTCATTTATTAGAAGACCAACTTTCCATTGAATTTCAAAGACGATCAGGTGCATTCACCCTCTTAAAGCCGACGTTTTTTAAACTTTTCAATAGAGAGAAGTACTTTCACTATAGTGAGGGAACGAACTCCTTCCAGGCCATTACCGCTCAGAGGCTGCTAAAACGATGACAAGATTACCGGCCTTTTTTTTCTATAAGCTGCATCGGGCATCTGAAATTTATTCAAGAAACTATAAAATGTTTATTCCTTGATTCTTCGATATCCTTAAGCTGTGAATCTGCGACGAATTTAAAGAAGGTAAACAATTTGAAGATAAGGAGGCCCTTATCCAAGCTACCGAAAAAAAAACAATCAGATTGTTTATGACACTTTTGTATTATTTGATTAAACTTTAGAAAATAAGTGAATAGGAATAAAGTTTATGCAGCGCTTTGGAGTGTTTAAATGAATAAAGGAGCCTAAACAATTTCCTTCTCAGACGGTATACAACTTTTTACCTAGTAAGCAATCGACCGACCTTTATTACGATTGAATTAATTTCGAAATAAAAGTTTTTCTATTTTCGTTCAAACGTTATTGCCCTCATTACTCGGGACTCTAAATATAGGAATGCCGAACAGGTTTATAGAGCACGATCACGATCACGATGGTTTCCAGATGATCATGGCCGCACTCGCTAAATGAATATCTGATCTAGTTGTAAACATCCTTGGACTATTCCTGTGTGGGTGGTTGGGCAGTGAACTGCAGTCATCTAAAAACCATAAACTTTTAAGCGGTTCTGTTTTTGGAAAACTATTAAAGATTTCAATGAACAACAAGGAATAAAGAGATGGTGGAGTGAGAAGCTTACTTGCCAAAGATATCGACAGAAAATGTTTCTTTTTATGAATAGTTGAGCTTTTGTACGAGTATCAGCTGTTAAAGTTTTTTTATTTCATCAGAATTTAATGTCCAAAAGGTCACTTATTCCCAATAGGCTATTTTTGCCCTTCGAAGACCATAATATCATACGATTGTCAGTTACATGTGATCGGTCAATGCGTTGGTTCTGTCACGCTATAACGCGGTCATCTATTATAAGGTAGACACTCTCAAGGGATTATGAGTACTCTTATAAAATATTAATAAATATTAACTTATAAAGTATGATTAATAGATTGTATTGTGGTTTGAAACCCAGATGTATTTTGGTTTCAATTTTCTACTGCATGGGCGAATTTGACGTTGACTTATTTACATTCGCTAAATTCACAGTTTTTTATTCAAAATAAGTTTATATAATAGAAATTGAAATTTATGTGTAGTTCTTGTTATACTCTTCGAATAAATCATGACGCTGAATCAGAAGTTTGTTAACGACTTCGATTTGTTCCAAAACATTACAGAAATGTGTCGGAAAAAAAAATTACAGATTTAAGCTCCTAAACGTGGGACCTCACGCTCAGAACCACGGATACTGACATTGCCTAACACCGGCCTTAATCCGCCGCTCTCAAAAATACACGAGTAATTATAAACTCGTTAAACTATAATAAGTATGAATAGAAAGATAATCTTAAGGGCTGATCACATTTTAATTACTAATATTACTAATTTATAAATAGCTTTGTTTGAAAGCCCATAAACTGCAAAGTATCAACTTAAAATAAACCATATCCTCAAATCAGACATAAATCTTATCTGCTCTCCAAAATCTAAAAATATCTCAGTACAAACTTTATAAAAAAAAAGAAGAAACCAGAAAGTTTCTTCATGGGGAATTCACATAAATCGAAAGTTCATCAATAATTTACAGCAGAAACAGTTGTTTCCTTGATTTATTACATTTCATTGCAGTTTATAAATAATTCATACCCACTCAAAAATATTTAACAAAAACCAAAAATTGAAGCTGATTGAATTTTCAAAGCAATTCGCAACTTCAAAATATTCGTGACCTGCATTTCGATATCGAAAAGTACAGCCGCATTCATATGACAGAAGGGGAGTCACTCTAAATGATCAGAATCAACCGATACGGTGGATATAACGGTATGCGCCGTATTAATACGACCGGCGAGACATACAAAATTGATAATAAAGTTCCAAAAAGAACGAAAAAATATAAAATTTTGATAAGACGAGAAAAAAAAAACAACAAAAGAACGAATTATTCTTCCGCAAGAGTTATTAAAATGTTTGTGTTATCCAACCAACAAATGGCTGCGTTCCAGTGACGTAATAGGCTTGCTAGTTTCCCCGCATGTAATCGCATATGCTTTTAAGGCGGCGAAAGTGTGTCGTGAAATATATATTTTTGAAAAGATAAGCCATTTTGATTGTATTTAAATTGAAGAAGACAAGATCGGTATGTTTGACAGCCGCTTTTTATGCGGGCTTTGACATACTTCAGGCGTTTGACGCATGCTTGTAGGTGGAGGCGAGTAGATTTGCTTTGAGTTTTTTTTTAACGAGTTCTGAACATAAAAGGTGACCGACCTGAGTTCATTGTGACTTTTTTATATGGTTTGAATCGGATGTATTACTAGTTGAAGATCAAGGTTAATTTTGTTGCATTGTGTCAAACCACCAAACACAATGCACTATCATAAACGAAGACTGTAAAATTAGCCAAATAAAGCTGATGTGCTAAATTTTATCATTTAAAACAACAGCATTTCAAACCTCTGGAACTTATGCTGCAGACACACGAGTGATAAGAAACGTCTGACGCAATGTGCGCTTTACGGACGTGCTGTAGACGCTCTTCAATGCATGCAGCTGTAAGTGATACAATTAGTAGCTAAACGGGCGTGACCCTACCTGAACGTACATTGTAGCACTTCAACAACGATAGCATGATAACGTCTGTTTTATACGCGCATTATTTCCAACGCAAGTACGTTGCGACAGACGTTTAAGATGCTTAAGATGCGTTCATGCGAAATTTTACCATTGATCTTTATCGATTTCTTCTATGGTGATCAAGTTATAAAATTTAATCAGTAGTGCTATTAAATGGCCAAGTTAAGGATTGTTGTGGTAGTGTGGTAAATCGTTTTACTAAGAGCCAAACTGATGACAACAGACTTGGCACTGTGCTGAGTACTGTCCATCAGCCATAAGTCAGCAGCCGATGAAAGGAAGCAAAATTCACATCACGGATTCATCTTAGCGCCATGAACTCTGAGGCGAACGTTGCTACGAAAACTAAGCCGAGAATCATATCGAAAGTCGGCAAATAAAAAGCTTCATGAACCGAGAAGAAAGGCGATATACAGCTTAAAAGTTAAAGCTGGTTGATGAAAAGTTTTTGGTTTTTGGCAGGACAACAATCTGCGCACGATGGTCAACTTTATCACGACAACTTAGGTCACAGAGAAGAGTTTGACGTGAGTGTTTTTTTAAGAACCGAAGTAAGAAAAGAGTAAGAGGTTGCTGCTGTCGGGAGTAAAAATCTGGACTAAACCGTTGGAATACGAACAGTTAAGGATGTCTCAATAGCATAACCAGAGAGGATGGTATTCGGGCATGATTCGTTTGTTGAGTTTTATTTTTCGGTCGTTTGTGATTTTTTTGTTTTTGTCGTTGACACTACAGAATGTTGACATCTTGGAGACTTTTCAATAATAAAGCCATTAGTACCAACTAAATAATTGTGTTTAATTTACTCGCTTATATGTATCTATGTATCTACGGGGCTCTACACCCATATAAAAATCCTTACAACACACATCTTTCATATACAAATTGTGTAGCAATTCATGGCCAGTTCAAATCCAACCAAATTGTGACTCAGAAAACAAATCGAGTCCCATTCCATAAATCCTTTGTTTATAATAAAACTGGCAGTCTCGCCTCGTATCGTATCGAATGGCGTTGAAAAAGATAAGCACTCCAATTTTTCATTGTTAACGATGACGGCGCATTTCACAGACAATGAGTGCGGACCACAAGGATCCTAATGGTTCTGACAGTCTTCAGCACTCCTTAAGGCAAACATTGCATCAAAGTTCATCTCTATTAAGTTGTTTACGTAACCAATGTTCATTGAAATAAATCGTACAACTCGCACTTTGATTCGTGGCACTTTTCTTCTTCAAGTAAATTTAATTCATCATTCAATGAAAATGTCTTCGCATTGCTGTCAGTTCTCACTTATGTCATTCTTGGGCACCGTTTCATCGCTGTATCAATGTTCTGTGTTTACACATCACGTGCTCGCAAAATATAAGAGACTTCGTCTCCGGTGTCCGTCACTCCCAACGCCGCACGGTCGACGGTAATTGGGAGGTAAATTAAGTACGGGCTCAGCTGTTTAATGCTTCTGATGGCGTCTGACATTTATGAGCTTACTATGTAGATTGTGAAAAATTCACTGATGCATAACAGAAAAATAAAAAAAAAATCACTCAACGAAAGGCGTTGCCGCCGCTTCGTTTTGAGGCAAGGCAAAAGTGCATTAAAGGAAAATTACGGGAAAAATTGTATTCATATCCATAATAGTTTATATTTGTATATATGTATGTTGCATTGCATGTTTTCCTTCTTTTTTTTCACTGTGAATCGATATTCCATTGTTTCTGATCATTTTCACATGACACGCTATATATGACAAGTGAATATGGTTGGGGATGTGTTCGTTTTACTCGTATGTTCGTCTACTGTCATTTAGTTGAAAATTTAAGCGATACCGCATGACCATAAGCTACTGCAGATGATTTCGTCTGTGGTGGGTATGCAATCAGACTCTATTGTCGTTGAGGCTCCACGAAATTAATCGTGTGGAGTGTTTGATGACGGTGAACGAATGATGGGTTTAAGTTTGCATGAATGCACTGGGATTGTTTTGATGCATCAAATGCATTGTTTAACTATAAATATTCGCAATAATTAATTTGTTGTCAAGTGAAACCTTATGCTATTATTGAGATGGGAACTTAATTTGCCAGGAAATTATTAAGTTCTTATTAAAAGATTTCCACTCACATAAATGCTATCGGATAGTAATAATGTGACTCCGGTCCTTGCTAATTCGAACATGATTTGGAACATGATTGACATTACCTTTTTGACAAGGTTCGTAGGATCTTTTGTTCTTTCAACATGACAGTGTCGACTATTGTTTTACAACTGATCACGAGGCACAGATATTTCCAAATTTCACACTTGGGAGGAACCTTTCCACTCATACAAATGTCTGGAATACGAATATGTAGGATAGGATTTGAGCATTTAATTATGTTATTCAGCGCAAGGAACTTATTCTTGACCTCCTGAGGATGAATGTGTCAGATGAATTTCAGAATCATCTTACATGCTGGGTAAAAATGCTTAAACCAGCTTAAAATTTCTTAACTATGATATGATAACATTACATACTGGCCGCATTCGGGCACTCTAAGCCAAACCGAATTTTGAATCTATGCCTTTCAACGAAAGTACTTAAAAATATTTACTTAAAACATTACTTAATTAAAAACTGAGAAAAGAATTGTTTGAAGAACTTTGTGAATAAACGTGTTTCAATTGAAGTATTTCTTTTATAATCTAATATCTTATCTTAAAACTACCTTAAGATAAATCTTAAAACTATCTTAAAATAATAACATAAAAGATATGAAATTTTTTAAGTGCTGTGCCGTATAAACTCAACTTAAAACTATCTTTAACATATAAACTTTCGTCTACCTCTAACTATGTAAGCCTGCCAGGATAGACTTACATTTCTATATTTATTAAAAAACGAGGCTATCCCGAACGGGGAATACAAAGTCGCTTGTCCTTGTAACCACCAGAACTGAAGGTCTTGCAACCGAAATCGCTCCACTGAACCAGAGATTTTCCTCTAAGCTGCTGACGTTGTCTTTATTGTAAATAAGTTGCTTATCCACACTATCCCGGGCAACGTGGAAGATTAACAGAACCGCATTTCAATCCTGAATCCGAGTGTTAAGGTTGAAATAGATGAATGCCTTCAAAGGAATGAAGCCTTTAATGTGAACTGTCTCGTGAAACTCTTAGTTGGGGAAGTAAGCCCCAAAGATCCGGTTATTGCTCGAGGTGATTGCTCTTGTAATATGTCTCCGAATAAGTTTAATAAAAAAGTTATCCACTCGGATTAGGTTGACTGGAGACAAGCCCTGAGATATTGTTTCTCAAATCTTTTCCTTTAAGCTTGCTCCCACGTTGAACCACACGAGACATCCATATGCAAGCACAGACCGAATGAAGTATTAAAAAAAAACGGCGGAGAAAGAATTTCTTTCCAACCATGAAAACGCCCCGGTTCCCACATCCGCAGGCGCCACTGTCAAATTAGTCGAATTGCTGCCACACGATGACGCCCGCCTTAAATGCCTATTTTGCGGAATTTGACAAATCGTCTTTTCTTTTAATGTATCTTATTATTCATTTACACTTTTCAATTTTCAATTGCAAGCGCAAGCACCAAGTACTTTTCAATTCATAGAATTGTATCCTTTTTAACATTATCGTTATAATTAAGCAACTCAAAAAAGCCCTTAAATAATAATTTACGTATTTTCGAGAATTTTAACTCGTTACATTTGCCTCTAAGAAGCTGCAATTTACTGGCATTTATATTCAACAACTTTATTGTTTATCAAAATTTATTATTTATTCCATTAAGTTATTTAAAACAAATGACACATGCACAGCTCAAAGCCTATAAATTGATTAGAAATCCGCAGGTCTACGAATACTTTCATTTACCCAACATTTCAGCAGACTTTTTTTTTACTATCTATACTGTTTTATTAATCATCATTTGCATTTGAAAAAAACAACCAGTAAAATATAACTTTATCTAGCTTCAAACTTGAGCAAGACACCCGTGGCAACACCGATGACAAAAATCGTGTGACTAATCATTTTTTCCAGCAGGTAATTAAGTTAATTTTAATTGAATGAATTAGAGCTTCTCAGACTCGAAAAAAACTGATAAAGACAAGCAGAGAACGCGTGGGATTGTAAATGGAGCGAATTTCGCAGAAATCTTATTTCGTCATTCAATCGTTTATTTCAAAACATTCGAACTATTCCTAACATAATGCCATACATCATATAAAACAAGTGAATTTCTCAGGAATTCCCCACAATTTTGGCACACGTTAGAGAAGATTAAGAACAAAAAAAAAATTGAATTACCAACCCATGTGTGGAGTGATTTATACGAATTTATGCTTCCCCTTGGCTAGCTGGATGTCCTCTTTTATAATCTACTTGTCATGACTAAGCGCCAGTAGCGAGGGAGGGCAACCTACCATATTCCGACTGACAGTGGCAGACTAAACATAAATAAACACCGCCACACTGTATGTACATGACGCTCAGTCGACTCATTATTAATGATCCGTCAATTGTGAATTATAATTCTTGCAAGTTTATTAAACAAACACTGACCGCTTTTTTAGCTGACTTTGACTCTGGACTCTGATTGACTCATGTGCGTTTCTGACATTTCCCTTCAACAATGAATAAAGACCCCCGGATTTGAAGCGCTGCTTTTAATATGTAATCCGATCGTCAAGTGGCATGATTCAATTACACGAAAGAGAACTATTAAAAACGGTGAAAAGGTGACCAAAGGGTCTGATGACACTTTCAATGTGACATCTGACTGGTTAATGATTCACTTTAAAACCACATTTAACTGTCATTGTCAACGACAAGACGTGTCGCGCCAGCCATTTTTCACCTCTCTGTCGATGGTGCTCCTAAGAATTTAACAAAGGAACAGAACTTTGCGTTCTGTTCGTACCAAAATAATTCCTGCGAGGCATTTTTTTGCCGTTTTGGTTTTCTTTGTCTGGACTGAAACGAAAACATCCTGTTTGTTTTTGTAATGTCGAATGCCTATGCAAATTTTGTTGCCATTTAGACGGCCAAACAACTAATGAAAAATTAATGAGAACAATTAGGCCGGCTATCTTGGGATATAAAATTCAAAACAAGATCGTTTGCGCCAAAAGTGATCTCGTTGGTTTTCTGTGACCATTGCGACACCGTAAATTCTACATTTTACTGAAACTATTTAGAAACAATAATTATTTGTTCGTTAATCTGGATTCATTTCAACTACAAGCTGAGTGCTACTCGCAGACGTCTCCAGTGAAATCTTTGTTCTTATATGGTGCGCGTTTAAAAATAGATGCATCCCCCTTATGATGTGTGAGAGGCGTTGTTTTTATTTTCAATTCCAACATGTAGCATGTACAGCCCTGATAAATCCGAGTGCACAAGTACTTCTATTGATAAAATAGCACTTCTATTCGGTCTTAAAATTCGTTCGTTCGTTTTTTGTACTTATGTGGAATTTAAATTCTATTGGCGCGTTGCGCGTTTTATTCAGTGTCATCGTCTAGCACGTAATCGGAATACTTTTTGCATGCACAAAGTTTCCAGGCAAGGCAGTCGAGTCTTTGGAGAATTAATTCCGCACTTACAGTGATTGTGTCGTCAATAATACGTTTTTGTTTGGATTAGGTTTTAGTTTAAGGAGAATTTATTGGCCTTTTTTTGCGGTTTTCTGTTGGATTGGAATAATGGAGTAGCAATGCGGCAACGGAAGTTGATTTAGTTTTTGTATTTTTTCTTAAGAGTGTTTTTGTGCTTTAGGATATAGACAAAGTATGGAAGGATGAACTTACTTTTTACTTGTGAGTACATTTCTCTTATAAAAGTGTATGTGGAACCTTTAATGCTGGATCACCGATCCAAGATGTCTGCAAATGTTTATCAACTAATCCGTTGGCCTACTCATTTTTAAAATTATGCTTTAACAACATGTCTCAAAACGATTCGTTTTAAGGAAGACATCTGAATTTTGGCAGAAAAATCACCATTTTAGGTCTTTAGGCAAAAGGATGTGATATTCCCTCTTTGGTGAACATAAGTTAAAGAAGCAGTAGAGAAGTACTTATGTATATGTATTAAAATTCCAGAAAAGTACAACAAAAGTGAGGTCTTGGAGAATAAACCACTACCCCTTCTTCTTGGTGTAAAATAGAGTTTGAATAACCGTATTGGTATTTTATTACCCTTGCGAGTATCAAAATATGCGGCAAAAACAGCTATATCATTTGACTGCGCCGATTTAGAACCTTAAGGAACCGCAGTGAAAATTATTTGGTATTAATTTCAACATGATACCTCAAAGCGTTCCTTAGAAAAAGGGTGGTGGCAGACAGACGAACAACAAAGTGATTTTTTAAAAGCTATAGGAAAGTTTTTCAAAAAAAACACATAAAATTCCGAAAAATGCATGAAATCTTTATTTGAATCGTACGGTCCATATAATTTAATGTTTGAAGATTATTTCATGCAAATGTTGACCTTGACTGCGCCTCAAATGGTCCATCCGCTTAGTCCAATTTCGGCATACTCTTTCCAACATTTCGGCCGGTATCTCACGAATAAATGCTTCAATGTTGTCTTTCAATGAGCTTTAACATAGCCCCACAAAAAAATAGTCTAAAGGCGTTAAATCGCACGATCTAGGCGGCCAATTGACCGGTCCCAAACGTGAAATAAAATGTTCACCGATCTCGCCTCTTTATTGCGCGTGTGGCATGTGGCACCGCCTTGTTGAAACCACATGCCATGCAAGTCAAGCTCTTGCATTTTGGGCAAAAAAAAGTTGGATATCATCTCACGGTAGCGCTCACCATTCACTGTTACGTTACGATACGCATCATCTTTGAAGATGTACGGTCCAATGATGCCACCAGCCCATAAACCGCACCAAACTGTGACTTTTTCTGGATGCATTGGTAGCTCTTGCAATGCTTCTGGCTGATATTCACTCCAAAATCGACAATTCTGCTTATTTACGTACCCATTGAGCCAAAAATGAGCTTCGTCGCTGAATACAATTTTTCGGTAAAAAGCGCGCGATGAACTTTCTTAACAGAGCACGCATTTTCATGGTTAAATTATGGACCAAACTGAAGATGTTTGACAGTGAAACAAAAGACGAAACGTGCGTCAGCTGTTTAAACAGTGTTGCTAAAATGATAATAGCTAAAAAATCACCCTTTATAACAGATCCGTTTTCCATTTTGAGGAACGAAACCCTTAAAAGAAGACCTAGAATTTTAAACTGATTTTTTAACACGGCATTGAAAAACACAAGATTTCCACGAAAGACTTACTCTTCAAATCACCCACTGCACCAAAGAGAACATGAATCCATGTTGTCAGGGGATCCTTAAAACCCTATTACAAATGGAGATTCGAACCGAGAATAGTTGCAGATTTTCATAAAAGTTCAAACGATCTTTGAGTTCCTCGAAACAGATGACATGATAGAAAAGATGCGGTAAAAGTTATTTCAAATTGTGAATGTACCATAATTTTTTCAATAGCGCCAAATTTTCAGGCTTGGTTTTGGCGACCGGCAAGATTGCTAAATCAACAAAAAACAGAAAGATTGCGATTCACATTGTGACATGACTTTGATGTCATCCTAAATAAGAATAAGTATAGGACGAATCAAAAAGTCCAATAAATAGTTCAAATAGTATTGGCGGAATCAAAGAATCTTGGGGCACTCCAGCATTTATAGTAAGCATGTCGTTAATTACACCATAGAGCTCATTTTGAATTGATCTGTGTTTAAGAAAACATTTATCCACCCATAGAACTGTGCCAGTATTTTATTTGCTGCTAAAAAGTTTAAATGTGTTGATTGTTCGATCTGTTTCAAAGTGCAACGCTATTGATTCATAGTATTCATAGACAAATCAACGAACTTACCGAAATTAGACAGAGTTTTATTCTATTTTTATATTTATAGTTAATTTTTCGGTAAATAAAGCAAGCCTCAGAAATCAAATTTACGGAGCCCGTCTACAATTAAAGCTCAATTTGCATGACAATAACAAAATCATTTACACCAACAATTGGATTTCGTATATTTTTCGTTTTATTAATCACGTTCTCGGCCGTCCTTTCGAAGTTTTTAATCATACAAATTAGTTTCATTCCATTTGGGACAACTTCCGTGATAAAGCACCTCCGTCCATGAATCAAATTCATGATTTTATCATTTGGAAATGCTCTTCCGCACGTTATTATTATTTAACATTAATGTAAATACATATACAGAGTCAGTGACTCACGCAATCGCCTCAACTGCAATAAAACAACAAAAGTTCTCTCACACAATATTTATATCGAATGGCAACGACACAACAGTCGAGAGTAAAAATATCGTCAGAAAAAAAAGAAAAAAAAATGATTGTACAAGGGTCGTACGATGTAACGCATGGTTAAATGTATTAAATGTCTGCACACACTAGTTTAGCCGCACATGCCAATGACAGAGCAGCAATATACAGAGTGAAACTCAAAAGCAACAAAAATGTCAAGGAGAAGGAGACAAAGACAGAGAAAAATAACAAAAGAAACCAAAACAATCCATCTAATGAAATTACCCCCACGTCACACTGTCATGATGCAGGAGCACGAATAAGGCCGGCTGCCGGTTGTTATACGTCATTTTTGTTTTTTTTTTCTATTCCAAACCACCAAGTCCTCTTTGACAGTTCAAACAAAAGGAACACAACATTCAATGAAAGTCATATGATAAGTTTTGTTTTTGTTTTATGAAAAGAAGAGCAAAGGATAAAACATTAAGAAGAAAAGCAAGTGGTAGGTGGAAAATTACAGAGAAAATCATAAAATTTTAATGTGTTAGTGAAGAGTCGCCCACATTCAGTGTTTATCGTATGCGTACTCAACAAGCAGTATAATCAAGTTAATTAAAAAAAAGAGTGCTTTCCCCCTTTTTTTTAGTGGATCTGTATTTTTCTCCCCCTTTTTTCCATCTAGTCGTATGTCAATGTTGGAAAGACGATAAAGCGAAACACCCAGTTCACATATCATTCTTAACCCCGAGTATTTTCTAATTGAAATTATTAAATAAGATTTCAGGGTCAATTTGTGTAAGGCTTAAGTACAGTAGAGAGCAGAAATATTCATTCTAGAAATTTATTGCCAGTCACTTTTGACAGGTGGGAAAGAAATTAACTCGTTCAGAACTCATGGCACTAGGTAGTCAATCTGTCAATAAACTGGAGGTTTAACCAGTTGAGGGTTGAAACTTCAAATCTCAACATCTACGTCACATTTAAACCCTTTTCTTGGTTTAATTTAGTGTTAAGCAACGCAATTCACAAACAAATTTTAACAAGAAATGGAAAGTGTGTATTTCAATTTAACCGTATCGGGCAGGTTGCGTTCAGAATATAAGTTTTTGTCTAAAATTCTAAGCTAGTCTAAAGTACTGAATGGGGCCAATGTTTCCCACATTTCTCATGTAGAAATTCTATTTATATTTTAAAGACTAATATATGAATTTCTTGTGTTAACTCAGCTGTTGTTAATTTGATTTTTATGACTTAATTGTGTCTTGATGTATTAAGAATTCTTGGCATACATTATTAAGTACAAACAGGTTGATGTGGTTTTCTTTTTCTTTTCGTTACAAAAAAAAAAAAAACCAAACAAGAGACGTATTTTCGCTTGGGTTGAGCTCAAAGCCAACTGATTACCTCGACATGGAGAATTCCACGAGCACGTCGCGAACGATCTTCTCACAGCTCAAGACTGGTTTAATGTGCGAGTTGGACTGATGCTAATATAAGACCATCATTTTCGAAAACGACGATTTGGAAACTATATAATGTAGGGAGCCCGGGACTGTCAAACAGTCAGATAAAACAAATTGCGAACTAGACTGCATTTTCAAGTCACCGAAGTTGCTGATAATCCGGATGACCTGCTACGGGATGAATGGAGAGAGGTGGGGCAGTGAAAAATATCTGATCCTTCTTCCGGGATAACAATCCAAGTCCACAGACTCAACAAAAAACGCAATTTTCAAAAAATTAAGTGTCGTATTTGGTACAAGGCAATGATGCCAACATTTCAAAAAGGAATAAAGTATTTTATGGTTTCAAGACTTGAAAACAATATTAAGCATGATTATTTAACCACTAAGGCTCACTTTATAAAAGTCAATTAAGTCTTGGGCAAAACACGAACGTAGCCAGAAGCTAAGTAAAGAATTATGCAATATAAATGTACACTCACTCATCATTAACCTAAAGTGTCATTAATATGACGACAAGGATTGCTTTAAGATGCCTTTCGTGACAAGATCAACTTGATATTTTACAAGTGCTCTAAAAACGGATTCATTGAATGGAGTCGATATTCAAAAGATGCCTTCCAAGTGTTCGATTCGATTCAATATGGTTTGTTAATTCCACTTCCTCTTTCATGTTTGTTTTGACTGACAACTCTGCAAATAACGGTTTGAGCTTGACAGTCAATGAAAGGGAAATTTCACTTTCTTTACAAGACTACGTAACAATTTTCGAATTAAAAGCTCTTTCAATTTCATGCAGCTAGCGACTTCTGTCGCTAATTGATACGAGGTTTTTTATTTATTTATTAAGAAAAATTACGAGGTTCTACATGGGTTTGTAACAGTAGGTTTCTTTAGATTTTGCTAACTTTCGAAGGATAAGGACTACCCTTGTCCTACTACTCTGATATTTTTTATTTCGAAATTGCTCCAAGGGTGGAGTTCGAATAGGAACTGAGAATTTGTTATCGACTTGTTTGCATTCGTTCAATTCGCTGTATTTTATTTGCCATAAGTTAATATATAAGTGCAGTTGTTGTGTTTTGGAAGATTGGGTCATCATTTGTTGCCTTCAAAGCAGAGCAAAAGATATTTTCAAAAACTATTATTTTGACGACACGAACTTGGAATTTCAGTGACCAAGATTTGTTTCCAAGCACAAATAGAGGCTGGACAAGATTCGAAAAAGTGGATAAAATTTCGGAGGGAATAAGGCTAAGTTTAATTACCTGACATGGCTGCCTTAAAGTAATGGACACTTTTTTGGGTCTCTTTCTCTGTGTTGGACGAATGCTACCTCTATAGAGGGCATATTTGTACATTTTTGTACCTTGAATAGGTCGGAATTAACCCACCCTCCCTTCAGTTAAGATCCTGCCCCCAGGGTCTTTTCTCTTTAAAGTTTTTAAAAAAAAATGGGGAAACAAAAACGAAACGCAATACATTTGAAAACAAACCAATAACAAATAATTTGACAAGTGTATTTAAGCTCAAGGAGACTCTATAGATAAATGCATTTCATTTAGTTTTTTTTTATGACTAATAGTATTCTTTTATTTGCCGCTCTTCGCCAGCAATGCCGAATGCTAACAGCGTATACGATTTATGGAAGTCGTTGGCATCGCATTCGTAATATTTTTTTGAGAATGTCACAGGTGATCAGTTTATTTTTAAATTGTTAACACGTGTTGAATTTACTTAAAACGTACGTTTTAATAAGCAATTAAGCAAGCTATAGTCATACTAATTACAGCTGCAGTGAGGAAGTATAATTTCAAGTGTTATCACTGCTCAATTTAGTTATTACCAAAAAACTACTTACTACGTGCTATTAATTCACAAGTCACAACTATAAAAGATCAGAACTATTCGCCGCTACTGTAATATTTCCTCGCAAATCGAAACTCTCTTTGAGCATGGAATTATTTCGTCACAAGATAATTATACGGATACCGTCTTGCTGCACTAGAGGCCAATTCAAACGACTACAACAATGGCACAAAACCATCAGTAATGCACTCTTGTGGGACTGGCACTGGCACTGAGGAGTCCAACGAGCGACGACAATAGAAGAAAACGTGTTCTTGGCCACTAATTTTCAAATGAGACTTTTGCAATCAGCTAGCGAATTCTGTGTCAAGTATTCGAGACAACGTTGGAGAATTTCATGTTCTTTTTCGTTCTAGCGCTAGAACAACCATGGTTCCGCATACAGAGCTCGTCTAGTGTCAATTATTGAATATGAAAGTTAATTACACTTTATTGCATTAGAATGATAATGTGAACTACGAGGGGCTTCAGATGGACGGGTGTACATACGTGCGATGCGCCTATGAAGTTTATTATCGTTTCCATGCTTGTTTGTTGTTGTTTTAATAATCTACGCGGCGCAATCGTTTAATAGGGTGGCGAAGAAGATTCCAGCGACCAGTTCCGATTGAAACAGGTTGTCGTGTCGTTTTGGGGTGATAAAAATAACATTCTTGAATGCTTAGGTAACTTGTTTTTTTTTTTATTCGTTCCAGAATATGGCTATTTTGTGGCGCGGTTGTTTTTTTTCCCGCGATGACAAGAGAATTCAAAATTCTGTTGACGGTTTAAATGCTTACGAATGTCAACCCACTGTCAAAGGCTACAAATCTCAATATGTCATGAGCTTTGAAGATGATCTTTGCCCGTTTTATTGCTTTCATAAATTTTGACTTCTTTTTTTGAAGAGAAATTGCAATTTCAGAAAATGACAGAGTGTAGAATAACGGTTTGGGCGGTAAAACGAACAATTTCGCAAGTAGCACGCGTATCTCTTACGATATAGCGAAATAAAATTCGCTAACAAAACGATGGCACTCCTCAATTGTTGAATGTGTTCTAAAAGTTTAATAGTTTAGCGGTTTCTTGTTCAGTTTTAAGGAAATTGAGGCCAACGAGACAAACGTTTGGAATGAATCAGGTCGATTTTTTTTGTTTTTAGATAACATGCGCAAAACTTCTTAACCGAGACGCAAGCACATTCTATATTATATTAAAATAAAATCATTTAAAAAAACACGTATCAAGTTTGTTTATCGAAACAGATGCGGTTTGTTTGTTTATGCGCAAATGGCATGCTAATTGATGCTGATAACAAACGCAGATTTTAATGCAGGACTTACATTTTGTTGTTACAGAAAAGATAAAAAAAAGGCAACAGGTATTTCCGGAATTTATCATGGGAAAAATACTCGTATATAGTTTATCGGATACGAAACATTTTAATTTGAGACATCATGTACTTGGTTAAAAGGAAAGTGCTATAATGGTTTCTTACCTCAGTTTTATAATGAAAATTGGGGCTCATACCCATGCCTCGGAAATGGAGTTATATTTAGTTTAAGACGGGATTTAGTTTCTAACTTCCGTTCAAAATTTCACTGTTGGCGGCAGTAAAGTGCTCTAGGAAAAACTAACCTAAGAAGCAGCATATGACTACACTAAATTGATCTAATTTTGCCAAAGAAGTATGGAGCGCCGCAAGTGTGTCACTTTACCTCCAGTTAATTATTTATTTTCTCTGGCCATCATGTATCAAAACGTGATAGCCAAAAATCCTTGTCCATCATGCTCTTAGGGCGTAGCATTCAAACAAACAAAGCTTTTTTTACAACGTTCGAGCGAGCTCCAAAGAGTGCTCTTTTCGATGAAATATTCAGTCTTCAAGTCCGCGATCTCA
This sequence comes from Orthonevra nobilis, assembly GCA_963555765.1. Classification (NCBI taxonomy): domain Eukaryota; kingdom Metazoa; phylum Arthropoda; class Insecta; order Diptera; family Syrphidae; genus Orthonevra; species Orthonevra nobilis. Next base: position 71,045,112 of record OY743227.1, on the reverse strand, counting down.
GGATAACCGACCATTTGTTCTTTCGGTGATAAAATTGTTAAAAGCGCATCTAAAGATGTTGACAGTCTGTTTAATTTTTTATTAATGTGTCCGTACGACAGAACATAATTTCTTTTGGTTACCACTCAAACAAAATTTAAATAAGAAAAGATGCATGCCTAAATAATTTATAACTCATCATCATGAGTAGAAGCACAGAAGTACATTGAAATAAAGAGATATAGAAATTTGATTATAGGAAAGTGTTTTAAGTTTAATTCACATCCAACTATGTTTATCCATATGTAACACATGTTGTCCGAATGACCAAAAAATTTCCAACCATTAAAAGTTTAATCGGGGCTTTAACGTCATTTCACAGTTTGAATTCGGTAATTCTCATTTAACTAATTCCGTCTCGTTTGAAAGACGAAACTTACACAGAACTACCAATTAAGTAACTTAATCTTCCCTGACATAAATATAATTAAGCATTTATTTGTTATTGTTGCTTGTGTAAAACCCACCAGCCAGCTCGCTCAAGCTGTCAAAAAAGAAAAAAAAACACCTCTATTCATATTGAAATTGAACCATACGAACACAGTCCGGATATAATGTCTGAGTGAAATAGTGAAAGTGTTCAGTTGTCTATACCATATGTATTTTCCATTTTCTTTTCTATTTTCTGATTTTCTTCACATTTATTCGATTCCGCAATCATGACTTTATTTATTATTTTCCTTTGAATATGTATTCCTATTTTTATTGAAATTCTTCTTTTAACTAGTGCATCCGATTAAAAGGGAAAACACAACGCATCCACATCTCAATACCGTTGTTGATTGCATTTCGTTAACGTTCAATTTTGCATTTCATTTCATTTCGTTCGCGCACAGCGTGTATTCTTCCACCAGCTATTTCCGGATATATTTTTTATTTTATTTTCAATTCACCGCCTTCGTCTATGTAAACCGATTAATTTCATACTTATATATTTCGATTAAATAACAGTCGTCCAAAGTGCATTTTCACTTTCTGTCAACGGGACTGCTAATTGAAATTATGTAAAAGAAAAAAAGTGAATTCAGATTTAAGCGCGTTAGCGGATGCCAATTTATTAAATTGAATAACTAAACCCGTACAAGGGTTTAACAATGTTTTTTTTATATTTCTTTAAAACGAAGCCCACGATTTGTCGCTGCTTACTTTAATTCAATTTCCACAGTCGACTGCCCCTAATTACAAGGCGCAGGAGTCTGGAGTCCACGCCTACGTACTCACATAAAGGACCACAGTTTGTAGCAGAGGATATTCACTGACGACTATGATTGTGGTAGACAATGGCAGCTCGGTAATGGATGACAAATTTCACGCAAGTCACACTAATTACCAAACTGACTGAGAAGAGGAAGGCGCGCCCTCAAGGCAAACAACTCTGACTGGAACGATGTATTTTATTTATGTTTTTTTTTTTCGAAACTCAAAAGTATGAGTGAGCATAATTAATTGTATAACATCCCTGGGCTATGGACGCCACTACAGAATAGAACCAGAGAGGTTGTCAGGTAGGTTACTGACGTCCACCTTACGGTAGCTATTACTACAATACAGCCTTGTCTGTCGGTCATGGCGACCCAATTAAGGCGGAAAAGTATAGAAAATTTCCTCAATTATTTCGGGCTGTTGTACCTCAATTTATATTTCCTACTTAAGGCAACGGCAGATAAATAATGCTTTGTTATCAAGAAATAGATTCGTGTATTAAGCAATAATATACAAAGAATGTGGAGGGGCGTATTCGAAGGAAAAAGAATGCACGTTGTATAAAAATAAAACAGACTTTCAAACTATGTGAAGAGATAGAGGTAGTAACTTCAATTTTACGAAACTATTCAAGAATTTAAGTATCATTGCAATGAGTAATAGTATAGAAAATACAACGAATTTTTTTGTGCACTACAGGTGCAATGAGTGAAAATTCCACTGCAGTATTGTTGTTAGAGACTGAAGATAAAGAAGTTCAAAAAACATGTCTTAATAAAGGGTGATTTTTTAAAAGCTATAGGAAAGTTTTTCAAAAAAAATACATAAAATTCCGAAAAATGCATGAATCTTTATTTGAATCGATAGTACGGTCCATATTATTTAATGTTTGAAGATTATTTCATGCAAATGTTGACCTTGACTGTCCAATTTTGGCATACTCTTTCCAACATTTCGGTGTGTATCTCACAAATAAATGCTTCAATGTTGTCTTCCAATGCGTCAATTGAAGCGGGCTTGTCTGTATAGACATGAGATTTAACATAGCCCCACAAAAAATAGTCTAAAGGCGTTAAATCGCACGATCTAGGCGGCCAATTGACCGGTCCCGAACGTGAAATAAAATGTTCACCGAACTCGCCTCTCAATAAGTCCATTGTTGCGCATGCTGTTTGGCATGTGGCACCGTCTCGTTGAAACCACATGTCATGCAAGTCAAGCTCGACAAAAAAAAGTTGGATATCATCTCACGGTAGCGCTCACCATTCACAATTAGGTTACGATCCGCATCATCTTTGAAGAAGTACGGTCCAATGATGCCACCAGCCCATAAACCGCACCAAACTGTGACTTTTTCTGGATGCATTGGTAGCTCTTGCAATGCTTCTGGCTGATATTCACTCCAAAATCGACAATTCTGCTTATTTACGTACCCATTGAGCCAAAAGTGAGCTTCGTCGCTGAACACAATTTTTTTGGTAAAAAGCGCGCGATGAACTTTCTTAACAGAGCACGCATTTTGATAATAAAATTCAATAATTTGCAAGCGTTGTTCGTTTGTAAGACGATTCTTGGTTAAATTATAGACCAAACTGAAGATGTTTGACAGTGAAACAAGGCACGAAACGTGCGTCAGCTGTTTAAACCAGTGTTGCCAAAAAGATAATAGCTAAAAAATCACCCTTTAGTTCGGGGAGGTACGACTTCAAGCCATGCGAAACTATGCTATATACAGATAGAAAGGTCCTCCGAAGTCCAGAAAAGTGGAATACTCACATAACTTGATTATTGGCATGTACTTGGGACATGTCGATCTTAAAAGAGTACGTTGGACGGACTTAAACCAAGCAGGACTAATGTGCTTGGACTGAGGACAAAAACTTTCGTACTTTTGTGGGTTTCATTTCACTAAATAGTCTTCTAAAGGCCATCGGCATTAGCTAAGTTTCATAAGTGATTGGCTCGCCTTCATTCAAATCAAGATGGTCACCTTAGTTAGGCAGTTCCTCGAAAAAGATGAGTTCATAGAGATCTCGATTTGCAACAATAACCAAACCTTTTCTTAAGTGTAAAACTGATTGAAAAGAAGAATGGAAGGGCTTTCTAGTCTAAATAGACAACCGAATGGTTTTACGATGAAAGCTCGAAAACGTTTGCTGCAACTAAGCAAGAGTACAAAAACACGTTTAGTTGTCTATAGATGCTCTGGTCAGTCTTAGATCGCTGTACCCATCACATGCGCTTAAAATTTTTTCCATTATACGAGTAGAATCAATATTTCGATTTCGAGTGATCCAAGCCATAACCTTTTAAACCGACGCAAGTTGTAAAATGGTTTAAGGTCTGAACTGCCGATCATCCGTTTTGAAATTGTTTGGTTGAGAAGCTTCACAAAATCATCCAGGACAATCATTGTTTAATAAATTTCCACAAAAGTTTAATGTTGAATATACACGATTCGTCGGTAAACGTTTTTTGGATATCTTGCCTTAAAAGTTCGTTTGTTCCCCGTGATCTGAAATTATGTCTCCATTCAATGTCTGGGATCAGAAATTCCGTCTTCATGGTAGTCTTTCTCCTAAAAGATGGTTTCGCTGTTATTCTATTTATCGAAAGAAAAATGCGCACCATCCAGCACGTTCTGTCACACCTTTTTCACATTCTTATTTAAGTGAAAGACGTTACAATTTTACTTAATGTACTGAAAGAGACAATGTCTTCAAACCAAAGACTTTTATAACCGACGTTTTTAAAATGAAAAAATGTTGAGTTGTGAATAATAGCGGACTTATACCCTTGAGCACATGACGTGCTTTCCAGGACATTCAGGAATTTCATTAAATGCACATACGGATTACACAAAATAATATCTTTTGTCACACATGTCGTCAAAATGGAAATGAACAGCCAACCAATCCAGGAATAACCCACAAAATATAAACCCTACAATGGTAAATGTATTACAATATATTCCAACAATACCAATATCGGATTGCTCGTAAAAGAATCGATTTCTCAACAAACAATGCAGGATCTGCAGGAAAATCTAAGACCGTAACATTTGACGAGGATACTGGAAAAGAATCACTCCTAATCCCTCAACAAAGCCGAAAGGACCTATCTTTAACATGAAAGAACGTTTCAAATATGGATGAGCTGCCAATGACAAAATAGTTCGTTTTTACTCTGGTTTTCGAGGTTTGCATCCGTTCTCTAATGTTCTTTGAAAAAAAAAATGAGATAAATGAGGTGAAATGTTGTTATGTCGATCGTATATAATTAATCCGGAGGGTTCAACTTAGTAAACGCACAGGCATATCAATGCAATATTGATGGTTTAAATGTTGGTTATATGAAAACCCTTACAGCTTCTTTAACCTCCATTGAGGTACTGAAAATCGTGTGTAACTTTGTCTAGAGTTTAGAATGAAGATTCTGATTTTTAAGAAAACTTTCACCTCTTTTTGAAATAGAAAATCAGGGCTTTGTAATTAATTGGAATAAATTCAAAATCGCATAATCGCATAATCTTCAAAAATACATGTTGCAAATTAAAAACCATTTTCAACTTAAGTTCGACTAGGATACAGCTGATAAAGCGGTATCCACCGGTTGACAGCCAACTTGCTTATCTAAACTTGATGATACTCTGTGTCCAAAAGTTAATCGTAATTCTAACTCTGAGTTATTTAAGCGAAGAAAAGAAAGAGTTGGAATACACTAGACCGAGTTTTAAGGTCTGACACTCAAATAACATGCAGTTTCATTTAAGTATTCAACTCCTATTTGAGAAGAATTCAAAGAACTTCAAAAATATTTGACATTGAGACAAAACTTATAAAACCTGCATTCAAAATAATTGACGTCTGTTACGTGTAACGCAACTGTCAAAATTTCAATTACGAGTACATGTGGTTCTTTTTTAAGGCCTAACCAGACAAAGACTAATGAGGTTTGTTTTTATTTCCTTTTCCGAAAAATCACATAATTATCTTCCAAATGTATGCAAATGCAAATTCCATGAAGAAAATGACATCCATATTTCAACTAATTAAAAAGGCAGGCAATGAAAACGTGACACACATTAACGTCATACAACGACACTCTGACTGCATTTAAATCGTAATTGAATTTCGAGCTGACGTTGAAGAAGTTAAACAAAAACTATTTAATGTACCATCACCATTTCAATCGAGAATGCATTTTCAATTAATTTCATCCACAATGGCTGTGAGTAAAAATGACTGCACATCACTCCTTCTGTCATCCGTGACAGTTGCCCGAACGTGACTTTTCCTTAATTTACCCTAAGGCCCTACCGAGTCCGATTCGTTTCGGTATGACTACGAACATTTTTAAAACACTTTCATGCGGCAGAAAATTGTATTCTTTCTTTTTGTGATATTTTCTTCTGTAAGTTTCGTATCACATAAAAGGGTAGAGTCGGCATCTCAAATGCAAATGCACAGCCAATAGACCAATCTAATGACACTTTGTTTACACGCGTATCATAGATACATTGACAGCAGACGTGACTGACCGTCAAAATTGAAAGTTGGGGGTGTACATAAGTATCTACATCCCACAATAGTTTTTCAGAGTATGCTTGACCTTGCTCTGGAATATGAACTTGATACGAGTATTATTGCATACTATTCTCAAGGCGGGTTGTAGTCATTTTGAAGTGTCATTGAGCGCCGGTTAACGCACTTGAGGATGACGATAAATGCGACTGTGGCTGATGTCTAGGAGCTGGGAGGCGAGAAAGCAAGTTGGTTGACCCCAAAGAGGCTTCTTCTACTTTCCAAATGTCTATACGAGTATTTATTTACGAGTCTGACAGATGGTAGTTCAACTTGAATTATGTTAAATGTGATTTTTTTTTTTATTTTGGACACAAGAAACACTCAAATGTGTTCAAAGTCCACGTTATCGATTATTTATTTGTAGTCAAGAGGAATTATAAGATTATTATTTATCTTCTGGAAAGATACCGCTGGCTTGTTATGGTTTATTTTTATGTGTACTCATTGATTAAGCAACGAGAACGAAACGCATTTGTCAGGGGCGATTTAAAAATGAAGATAACGATAACAACGAAGCAAGTAAGAGTAAGAAAGGCGTTTTGATGTTTGGTAAAATTTTGACACAATAAACTTGTATTTGAAATTAAATTATTACTTTGTGAATCATTATGTTTCAGGGAATATAATTTTGATAATAGCGATTAGTTATAAAAAAATATATCACAATATTCCAATAAAACGTGACCAATGTTGTTCTTGAGCTCCTCATTTCTTCTATAGTCGTCTCCGTTCAAATAAATCTAAAAAACACCGTCATTTCGAAAAACCACGTCAAAGAATTACACGTAAATACTAGAACACGTCTTATCAAAAAAGATGATTTTTAGAGCCAATTGTTTTGCGTCAATATCCGTTAATCCCAGACAGAGGCCATATCGAAAATTGTGGTTATTTTTTCTAAATTTCTGCGAATAATTCGTGAGCTCTATGCAGACTGTGGTTCAGTTGCCGAGACCTTTGGCGGGATGAAGTTCTCGGCCTTAGGCGGCAACTTACGGCCACAGTTACAACATTCTTCGTTGTTCGCGCGCGGCTAACACGGGACTATAGTTTGCTATCAATCAGCAAACCACTTTCACGACCTTTCTTCGCATACCAGCTGCAGATGGTATATTATTTCGACTGAATTTTCTTTTCAAAACTTTTTAAGACTCTTTCAACTTTTCCCCAACGTTATTCAAGTGAAAACAGATCCATTTGATCCGTGAAAATATAGCACTGAGTTTCTGTAAAGTTTTTGAGCCCAAGACTCACGTGAGTAGTAAAATAACATAGAATTCAGAAAGTACCCAATGGAGGTTCAATATATAGTGTTTGAAATGTCCAATCCAAATATGACCAACGAAAAGGGAAAATTTTAATTTTTAGACGAAATAGATTTGTAGGATCCAAAAACTTTTTTTGGGTTTATACTCTAAGCTTAGTATAACAGATAATGAGTGACAGCTTGTGATAGTAGGAGATTTTGACGTTTCGTGACCAAATTGACTTATCGTAAACGTCTATCTCAGTGATAAGAACGCCTTCTTAACCTAATAAAGTGAATGCGTAATGCGTTTTTTAAATAAGCACATTTTTTGTTCCAAAGAAAATGTTTTTATTATAAATGACATAATATTCGTGATATCCGATTTGCAAACGTATAAAAACACAAGGTAATGAATATCCATGAAATCAAATCATCGAATCATCTTAGTCCACAAAGTAAAAATTACTGGCTTCATGCTAATAAATGAATCTCAATTTCACACTTCTACTCTTTATAGCATTCATCAGTTTAAACAATGATTGACATGAATAATTTGTTAACGAACTAATTAGAAACATATTTTGTTATTATTTAAAAGTTTTGATGAATGCATTGACCGTCAGGCATTTGTCGCTCCAAAAATTGGTATACACTCGTACTTTTGTTGCTGTACTAGTTAAATACAAATGGGATGGCGATTGAAATAATTAGCAGGTTGGGTTGCCAAGAGGCTTTTTTAAAATTTCACAATGGGGATTGTAAAAAGGCTTACAACATCAAAATCTCTAAACCATTGGATAACAAATTCGAAAAGGGTACTGTCTTGTGTTACGCGCTTAGACATTTACTTGGCTGTTGTCCACATTTGATGATTCTAGACGAATAAGATACAAAAGTTTTTAGGTATCTTAACGTGAAGAGAATAAGTAAGTCTTAAGAATTATCTTTTGTCTTATTGTTCTTATTTATTTCATAAATGTACAATAATGGGTTTGCTCTGTGAGTAATTAAAACTAACGTCTTAAATAAGAACAGACAATAATAAAAATATCAAAATTATAAAGAGAAACGAAAAGAACGAAATAAGTTAGATGATGAAAGTAAGAGCAAGTAGAAAAATGTTAAGGATAGGGAGAAAGAGTTTGATGCTGTTTTGTTTTTAAGTTTGTGGAGGAATACACAATAACGAGAATCTGATTATTGTTCCTATGAAACCCTTGGAATGTTTCTCTGAAGATATAAATTTACGCAACCCGTAAACATTCCTCGTCATAGCATTGAATGCCCCCTGTAGTTTATGCCGCGAAAGATATTCACAATTGGAGAAAATTCAGCTTATGAAATTTTGGGAACTAGTAATTATTTAACGAGTTTAAGTCGTGTTTCTCTTAGAGAAAGGCTCGAAGATATCCAGACTTAATGCAGTCCAGCGTAGATATTTGTTATGATCACTGCAGAACAAGTAAGAATTTTTCTTCTCCCCAAGATTGAAAACAGTGTGAACAAATTGGATCTGTCTTCCTGCAAGGTAAGCCGCAGGCAGATTTGAGCATCATCGGTATATATTTAATCGTGGTGCACAATTTTTGTTAAAACTTGGAAGATCATTGGTAAATATATGGATAAGGAATGGACCCAGTATAGATCTTTGAGGTACTCCAGTAAGCAAACATCTTGTTTTCGAGCGAATTATATTAGCAACTTTTCGGAATCTATTCGTGAGGTAGTTCCTTATAGGATAAACAGCTCTCCCACTGAATTGAAAGTAAGAGCGTAGCTTGCTGCAAAGAATCCCATGGTCTAACTTATCAAAGTCTATAGAAAAATCAAGAAGACAAAGGAGCGTGAGATGACCTTGACCAAATTGGTGCCTCCCTTAGCAGGATATGCTCATATAAGATATTTCGGGTTAAAAAATCGACGTTTCACATTTTTGGTTCCAAACATCGAAATTGCATTCGGCGCAAGCTCCATGACATTTCGTCCATTTGTTTGCAAGCTACAGTCCTTAAGATGACGCTACTTTCGCCGTAGTAAAAATTACGGAAAAACAGAAGCATCGCATCTTGATTAAACCTTAGTTTTGCAGCATTATCGAGTTCACCATTTTCGACGTTTTGTGATGATTGATGAAAAGTGGAACCATCTATTATGGGGTCGGTGGAGTGGCTGAAAAGCTTAAAAAGCCGACCAAAAGACCAAAGCTCAGCCGGGAAGGTTTTGGCCTCTGTTATTTGGGATGCACATGATATAATCTTCATCGTTTATCTGCAAAAGATAAGAACAGCCACAGAAGAGTATTCTTCAGCGTTATTGGACAGACTGAACGATAAAACGAAAAAGAAAACACGGCCTCGTATGGCGGAGAAAAAAATTCTGTACCATCATGATAACGCACCGACACACACGCCTTCGAAGGCGATGGCCTAATTGGACCGATAATGATTCGAACAGCATGCTCATCCATCGTATTCTCTAGACTTAGCTGCTGTTCCCAAACCCCAACTAGTGGCTTCAGGGAAAGAGATTCAAATCGAATGAGTCAGTTGTCGCTGAAACCGAGGCGTACTTCGAAGGCTTCTTCGTTTCGTGCTACAAAAAGTGCATCGAAATGTTGGAAGCTCGTAGTGTAGTTAGTAAGTAAGTTTATGTATGTTGAGTAATAAATATAACTTTTCAATCCCTGTAGTACGTCAGAGAACTGACCATGCTTTCATAGAAGTTCTGAATAAATTGATAAAGAATAAACAAAACAGCAGAATCAAGATTCCAAGCACAATTTAAAGTATCGCATGCTGATTTATGAACTGATGGTAACAGAAACAAAATTTTTTCAAGAAATTTTTTGGTAAACGTTAACTGGATCAATTCCAAACATTTTATTGGGACAGAGCTGTTGCTGGAGAAGATACTGAGCAATATTTTCTTTGTTGAAAAATACATTTCCCTTTTCTTATGCATGCACTGCGTTGTTTACCATCAATATTTTAAGAAGTAATCGACAGTGTTTACGAATTTCAGCTGATCAGAAAAGACTGTTAAGAAATCTGGTCACTCAAGTGATCATTAAACATAAGCCGGTATCTTCAGAAAGATTTATATCGCGTACTATACGCTGCAATTTACAAATGAATGTACTTCAGCACACCTCTTAATGAAATGCATATAAATGATTTTCTGACTTTTTCTTAAAAAAAAAACTATGAAATTTCACATTAAAGTGTTGCACTCGTATAATGCAACGAGCCAATAACTGACTAAGTTGCTGAACAGGCAGCTTGCTAAGTTTACTGAAACCAAAACAACGGAAGACGGACTAAATAAGGTATCACTTACTTTCTCGCTGTTTGTCAATCATCTCACCCGGCATCTCTAAGCTATGACTCACTTTCCGACGAAAGGTAAACAGAATGTATGAGTAATATGACGCTGCAGATGTGTACAATGTAGTCTAGCGTTTTATAACCTTCACTGCGGCATGTCTACGCCGTCACATGTGTTTTAGAGAGGCAAATTTTCTGCCAACAAAAAACAAGCTTTGCGAAAATAGTTTTCCGAAAAGAAATAAATATCAATCACTTCCCGATTCCTGATTGTTCTGCAATCAATTGCAACAATCTAATCATCAACCTTCTTATCGCAATGGAAATATATATTTTTGAAAAATATTTACTTGCAAAGTTTTTTTTTTGTTTACTCACCACACATTTCTTAGCCTGGCTAAGTTGTCGCGTGCAAATAAAATCCAAAAAATAGTAGTCTCCACTCGCCACTCAGCAGCACCCTGTATTTGTTTATCAACTAACAACTTAAACTCGTAAAATGCACTTTTCTCGTTCCTTTAACACAATCGACGTAGGACCTTTTTGGCCGCCTTAATATTTGGCACCAGCGCTTTCAATTCACTACAATCATCGAGGAATGGATGATTGAGTAGCTCGTCTGCCGTCGCTCGCTTATCCACCTCCACCTGCAGGCAGCGATCGAGAAAGTCTTGCAGATTTGGTGTCAATTTATCCCAACTCTTGACATCCGGCCTGCCGTTTGCCGCTATTAAATATAAAGCTCGCAAGGGCGTCTCATACAGATATGGCGGTTGACCTTCAATCATTTCGATAGCCATGATTCCAATCGACCAGATGTCCACTTTCTTGCCGTACTTCTTGCGTGTCACTACTTCGGGTGCCATCCAATAGGGAGTACCCACCATCGTCTGGCGTTTCTCGTCACCTTCGATGTTGGCACAGAATCCAAAGTCAGTCACTTTGACGGCGCCGTCCATACCGAGCAGCACGTTGTCGGACTTTATGTCTCGATGGATTATACCTTTGGAGTGGAGGAAACTGATGGCATAGAGTACCTCACGACACACACATGCGATCTGTCGCTCCTTCATCACAGTCTCGGTGACGACATCGGTCAGTGGACCTCCATCCATGTATTCCATGATCACCCACAGCTGATCCTCAGGCTCGAGTAGATATGCGTCCAGGAAGTTCACCAAATTCTTGTGGTTAAAATCTTTTAGGACGCGAATTTCAGTCAAGATCAAATCCTTCGAGGACTGATTCTTCAAGTCAATGGTCTTCACCGCCACCTGCTGTTCGCTCATGTTATCTGCGGCAATGAATACCACACCGGACGCACCTTTGCCCACCTCCAGCGTTGTCTTGTATCGATCGCGAGGATCATCCAAATTGCAGATCAGTCGGAGCTCTGCGTAAATCTCGGCGTCGCTCTTCTGGCCACGCTTCTCCTTCGATCGGCGCAAGATGCTCTCGTCGTCGGGCACATCATCCAAATTTGCATTCGGTTCGGCAGCCTTAATGATGATCGTGTCAGTGTTAATGTTGTGCGAATGGACGCAATCCGAGATCAAGCGTAGATCCTCGACTCCTTTTGTGAGTTTCTTATTACTCGGGATCAATTGGGGCTTTGGCATGATCTGCGGCTTCTGTGAAAGCGTCGAGCTCTTTTTCGCTGGCAACGGTGGCGGGGAGGACGATGGCGATATAGGTTCTTGGGTTTTCACCGGCGACTTAACCGGAGAGGTCTTTAGCTGTTCATTCAAAATACTGCCATTGCTGCTGGTGTTACTGCTGCTCTCTTCGCTGCTAGTTTCGAAAAGTTCCAGCGAGTCGCCCAACGAGTCCTGACTCTTGTGGGCATTTTTAAAGTTCACATAGTTTTCGATCTCTTTGGACTCCTCGTGGATAGCCTCTTCGGTTATGAATGGCTTGAAGACCTCTGGTTGGTCCTTCTTCTTGATCGAGTAGTTGTAGAACTTGACGGCCTGGTAAGCCGCGTGTGGATTCTTATTCTGTTCGTCCTGTGTAATTTGTGAATTCATTAGACGTAGCCATGGTGCGGGAAGACCTTCGAGGTCACCTGTCAATTTATTACGCGAAACGTGAACGTGTCGCATAAAATTCGTTGGACGGCCAATCTCAGAAATTTGTTCCTTCTTCCTGAACCAGCCTTTGATGCCCGTGAACGACGTCATTGTGTGTGAGCGCGTGCAACTATTTTTGAATAATAATTCTTTCTCAGAAACAAAAACACAATAAATCCGAGTTAATTAAGCGTGAGTCATCGTTTAGCGACGATTGACGACGACGACTCCAAACCAACTTTTACCTTTCCCACTCGAGCCGCCTTGACGACTCGTATGCTCTTCTCTTTTGCTCGCGACGACTTGGGACGCAATCCAAAGGGGGAATCCTCTTTATCTTTGATTTCGGAATCTTTTCCAGAGTTTGAAAATGAACTTGTCCAGGGGGAATCAATACGAAATGGCTAGGAACTTGTCCACACTTTTCGCGGGTCTAATGAACTTTCACTTTCTCCACTTGTATTCTTTTCGCTTTTTTACTGTGTTTTTGTATTTTTTCTATTTTCATTAATCACCAAGGAAAGGAGAGGAGACAAAACGAGAAATACTCAGATGAAACTCGATTGGACGTTTTGTAGGAGTGGCACTTGTTTTTCACAAAAAAAAAAACAATATTTAAAAAAAAACCGTCGATTGATTATTAACCGAAAATCTTGGGTTTATTTTAAGAAGTGGATTTAAAATTGCAGATATTTCGCGAAGAATATCATAAAAAGAAACACGAAAATAAGAAAACACGACGCAAGGGAAGACCAATACGCGACGAAGTTTCACCCGTGAAGAGCTCGCGGCGATTGATAAAAATTGGAAAAAATTATGTGCTTGCTCAATTTGGCTGGCTGTCTCTTTCGAATGTTTCGTTGAGTTTTTGACAAAGGAACAAATATGGCTGAGTTTAGTGATTGAGTTTATTGTTTTGTTTTCGGTGTCTGCTGTCGTCGGACGGGTAGTGCTGGAGTGTGTTCGTAGGAACAACATGTATATATTCGTTGTTAATAACGTGTGCGCAGGCATGCTTTTTAGGCAGCCTACATTTTGTCTCATATTTTGTGTATGATAATCGAAAAAAACCCATAAAAGGCAGTGGTGAGCGATTGGGAAAAAATATGTTGTCTCCTTGATTTAAAGGTTCAAAACTGATGTTTCGAAAAAACGCTGTATAACTAGTTTTTGGCCAAAAATTTAACAAACCATAAATACAATAACCCAAACTCTAATATTTTCTTTTTTTGTCGCAAAAATTACTGCTGTAATTCATGGTGTTCAGACTCGTTCTTCCAAAATCTTGAATCTCAATTGATCTGCTTCTGTTTACCAACCCACTATTTCACTAGTTTAATGTCAAAATACAAACACAAAATAACACGAAAAAAGATCAAATCAGAAATCATGTTTTTTGTCGCAAAATTTTCGTGGCCAGTTCATGATTTCAGACCCGTTTTTTCACTATTTTGATTTTGATCTATAATGCCCTACTTCTGTTTATCAAACTGCTATTTAACCGGTTTAAAGTTAAAATATAAGCAACTAAAACATATAAATATACAAAATCAAAAATCATGTATTTTGTCGCAAATATTCGTCCAAGATTTTCAGACCCGTTTTTTCCAAATCTTGATTTTGACCCCAAATAACATGCTTCTGCATACCAAAGTGCTATTTAACTAGTTTAAATTCCAAATATAAAAAACCCAAACATACAATGATACAAAATCAAAAATCATGTTTTTTGTCGAAAAAGTTTCGTGGGCAATAGTCCTTGATTTTCAAACTCGTTTTTTTCAAAATCTTGATTTTGACTTTAAATGACCTGCTTCTGATACCGGGTGCAGGTTGGTGGAAAAAGCCGGAAGCAGTGTAATCGGAATCGAAGAGAATGAAAGGCGACTGTGTCGCTGATAGGGACGCTTCAGAAGACAGAAGCACTTTTAGTAAAGTCATTTTAAATCGTATCCAATCTGAAGTCTACTTATTTTTTCCCAAATAAATTTACCCCCGAAATAAATTCTAAAAATATATGAATTAAAAGGTTTAACTAAAAAACGAAAGATGTGGTGTTGAAAGCTTAATTAGCCTTTTGTAATTCTCGAAATTAGAATAAATGAGTCGCCTTTTTTTATGCCCACTGTTATGCAGCTACCAAAGTACTCGTCCACTGAGAAATACTGAATTTAAAAACAAAAATCTAAAATCAAGTCTTGATTAAAGAATATTCAAAACGAAGGCCCTTACTAATTTTTTTTGTTTTCTGCGGCTTTCTTCAGACAATCATAAATTAAAAATGCATTTGTTTAACAACAATAATACTCTGAGAGATCCCCCAGTTCAGTTCAAGCATGCGGATAAATTCATTGGTCATATGTAATACTTTAATGAGGCTATAAATCATCAAAAAAAAAAGCCTCAACCAAACACATTTATAAATAGAATTCGTTTCTCAGTTCCGCGCTGAGCATTGACCTTCAGCAAGGGAGTTTTGCAAAACGTTTCTGTTTTGCACACACTTGCTATATCATCGTCATTTGTAAATTTCCTGGAAGTTAAGTAAATAAATCTGCAAAGAACGCAGCGGACTTGGAATTTTCTGCTTCCACAGCTGAAGGGGTGTACAACATACACGCGCAGTTAATCTCCTCACAATTAGCAATCGTTTAGGGATTTGTTTTTTAATTGAAAACAGTCCCGCAATATGAATGTTGACATCAATGCTTTGGGCATATATAAACTTCTCGAATTTACTACACAAAAATCTGTACCACTCAATTGGCTAAACGTTTTATACGATAAAGTTGAGTTAAAGTGAAAAGAAAAGGGTTCAAAGTTGAAAGCACCTTAAAGAGGGCTTTTGAAGAGGTCAACATGTCATTTTTCATTGAGTGGAAAGGTATCCTTCCTGAGGTTTTGAGGCTGTAAAATGTTAGATAATGATTTTGGGAACATTTTACTGGGATCACTTCTTAAACATCTTTTTAGTTTCAGAGCTTAGGATATATTAAATGATAAAAAAATGGACATACTAATTTTAAGTTAAAAATAAAGTAAAAAATTTTAAATTATAAAATTGTAAATTGTAATATAAAAAATATTGGTGATTTTCATTGGAAAACCGGAAATAAACACGCGGTGCTAGAAATGGTCTAGTGAATATGAGTAAATATGATTATTCAAATCGTTTGTAAAAGTTCTATGTTACGTGGCTCTAGAGAGGTTCGGGCTTTCCACCACACTTTCACGTACGTCAGTATTATTTTTACCTCAGCTGCAAGGTAGAGCCTATCTTTCAGCTGGAAGAACATTTTTCGGCCACTTTTTGAATTTCTTAAGCCTTTGTGGTAAGTGACCGTAAAACAAACTGTCCAGTGCATTCTCAATTTATTAATGAAGGTAATCTCATAGAATTTGTAAACTTTTCTAAGGTAGTCCAAAAAATGACTGCCCAATTAGTGTCAAAGCTCATTTCTTTCGATCTATTGGAACGTAATATATTTTTTCATTTCTTTTTTCCATTAGAAACGTTTTGAAAACTCAGAAATCAAGTGTATGAGCAAGCCTCCAAAAAGCATGCATAAATTACTTCATGCTTAACATATGGACAGCCACATGTCTCCCCTTCAAAACAAACAAAAAAAAAAATATTGAGTAAAAGCAAACCGCATCTTTAATCCAAAATCGAATTCATTTCAGTTTTGCCAGTGAAGTAAGAAAGTTCTTGGTTCAAAATAAAATATTCATACAAATTTTGGAATGGTATGAATTTCAAAAAAATAATCACTTCCTTATCAAACGTTTAACTCTTTTGACAGCTGTTGAATTTTCTTCTTTTACTCACTCTATTCGGACCAATTTGTCCGATGAGTGTTCCCGATATCCCAGAAGAAAATGAATCTTCACTGGAAACAATCCCAAAGCAAGACGTGCCCTTCTCCACCCACTATCTCAACAGCTTAGATCACAAAGTCGAAGCTATGATGACAACTCTATCCGCAGTGGACACATCTGTCAAACAACTCCAAGAGAAAGCTCACACCTGGGCTATATTTCGTCATCACATCGATTCGTGGAACGATCAAATCAAAGTCTTAGATCACAAAATCGATCTAATTCGACGCACTCAAGATGAGAATCAAATGATCAATCAAAAACTGACAAGTCAAGAGTTCACCTTGAATCACATACTCAGCAAAGTGGTTTACCTAAGTGACAGCTGCAACAGTGGTGGCGTAGAAAACTACATGCTACGCATTCGGGACGATGGTTTCGGAGACATCAAGAAGCTACTTAACAACGACAAAAAGCTACACAATGAAATTGGAACACGTTTGAGTAATATTTTGCGTCATGTACAAAATATCGAAACGGAGAATTGTCGCAGTTTAAAGTTGAATGTCAGTGGCGGAAATAAAACAGCAAAACTTATTCAACCGATAAATAGTTGTAATGGCTCGCGTCAGAATGACAACATTGATATGTCACTTAAAGCCATCGAGGGAAAGATGAATAAATTGATGGGGATCATGCCGCAGAAGGAATTAAAGAAAATGGTGGCCAATGATCAAGAGAATTCAAAGAAATTAGACGAGATTTTGGAGTATTTGGAAAGAATTGAAGAGCGATCGACGCAATTGATTGACGCCGAGGAAAACTACCGCGCCAATCTGTCAAACTTGTGTCAATCGATGTCAAATGAGATCACAACCTTTACGGGAAGTTCGGATTTACTATTGAAAAGAATTGAAAAGTTAGTGAATGATGTGCAGGCCAAAGTTGATAGATTGGCAGAGAAAGAGACGCGTGCAGAATTGCAACCAAAAGAAAAGAAAGAGACGAACAACGAAGCTGATAAAAAAGAGGAAAAAAATGAATCAGGAGAAGGTAATAATACTGACGTAAAAAACACTACAAATGATGTTGAAGAAGTCGAAAACGGAAGTAGTGAAACTCAGGACAGTCACGAGGAAGTCGGTAAGTGTGACTCTTTATCCACTTTATTCAACTGTCAAATTATTCGCCATTTGTAGAATTTGTTAAACCGGAAATGATCGGATGTCACGAGCTTACGATACGTTTTGACGGTATTTACAAGTTCTCCACGCCAGAACTAAATGAAGCTGGCCGTGATATAAACGAGCGCTACTGTGTCTTCCCCACCGATGGTGTTGCCTGGACTGTCATTCAAAATCGTGGACCATATGTCGTTCAAGAGAACTTCAATCGTTCATGGGATGAATACCGCGATGGATTCGGCAGTTTGGAGAAAGATTTTTGGTTCGGTAACGAGTTCGTCCATCAGTTGACATATATTGACAACTATGAGATGCGTGTTGAATTGGAGGATTTCGAGGAAATGAAGGCTTGGGTGGAGTACTCTACCTTCCGCATTGATACTGAACGATATAATTACAATTTGATCATAAGTGGTTTTCGCGGGGCTATTCCAGACGCGTTGACATATCACAATGAGCACGATTTTAGCACATACGATCGCAGAAATGACAAAAGTGTTGACGGTTGCTGCTCATGCGCAACGGGCTATGCCAGTGGATGGTGGTTTAACAAGTAAGATATTTTATAATTTTTTACAACTTAAATGATAATATTTCGGCTTATTTTTTAGTTGTGCGGAGGCAAATTTAAATGGAATTTTTCATGAAACACCCCTTGGCCATAATTATGTTGGAATCGTCTGGGATCCATGGCATGGGGATTACTCATTGAAAACTTCAAAGATAATGATACGTCCGAAAGATTGGAATTCAGAAGAAATTGAGGGAATTCACAATGAGCCATCAAATGATCCATAAGCACTTTATTTTTTATTTTTAATTTTTAAGTCATAACCTCCGTATGCTTGCATGCTTTACTTTTAAAAATATCGGAAAAAGCACACAATATATTGCCATAGTGGGAAAAATGATTTTCTAAGGGATTTTTTTATATCTATCATAGCTAACTAAACTATACTTATTATGGGGGATCATTCAAATGTTTACTGAGTTCCAGCCCAAATACTAGGCAATGGTTGTTAAAGAGCTGAAAGTCGTAACGACATTAATTGATATTCCCAAGTCACATTTTTTAGAGTACTGCCCAATTAATCATAAAAATCTCTTTCTGGTAGACAATTGTCAGTCAATCCACATTGAGCTCTGGAGTAGATACCAGGTCCAAAGGGGCCACCGTTGCTTGAAATAATGGTGGTAATTCCCTCCCTATTTCATTAAGAGTGTCTGAGGTAGAGAGCCAGAAAAAGGCTTAAATGGTAACTTCAATTAAACACAATCTTTTTCCCAATGTTTCGAAAGGTTATGGCAAACTTTCATTCATCTTGCTTTCCCACGCTCTTTATGTATTTTTATCTGTCTAAGAACTTAAGCGACACAGCTGCTGATTTCGAATTGTTACAAGTAGCACCATATTTTATTTGTCTTCGATTGATTGAGTGCTCATGACACAATGCCACGACTATGTTCAGCACACTGTCTATAGTATTTTATAGACACGAAAAGTTGTTTCTTCTTCATTCGTAACCACATTTATTTATCTTCTCCGAAACATTTGCAGGCTATGTGCAAATATCTCGTGCTGTCTATGAAACCTGCGACTACATTAAGCTTACGGTCAACCGCTCTAAACACTCCGGTTATGAACTCCAAAAAAGTGACCTCTACAGGCTATCAAGTAGCAGCTGAAAATCCTCCTTAACCCATCCGTAAGAAGAAATAAACTTTTCGGAAGATCACATGTAGCGAGTCTGTGGCGTGGGATCAAAACAGCCTGAGTATTCATTCAAGTAAAAGAAATAACTTGCAGAGTGACTCGAGAAACTCGTCACAGTTCTGCAGAATTTAATTATAAGCTCTCGTATCATCTGTCAAAATAGTTTTTTTTTTAGAAAAGAGCAACATGGTCATAATTCCCAGATTCTCATTCATTGCGATCCCGATAACTCCAGCTCCCCTAAAAACGATCGCGCATACCTGTTTTATAGCTTGCCCCAGTGGACCCTTAATTACAAGATAAGTTTGTCTTTTGAAATATTAACTCAACATCCCCGTTCAACAAAATGTAATCACACCTTAAAAACAAATCTACTATTCCCTAAGACCGCAAGCAAGCAAGCTGTAGCGCAAGCTATGCGAAAAATATACTGAGATGACAGTTCTTCACTTAGCGGAAGTTAGCGAGGCTTAGCGAGTCGCTACGGGGATATTTGAGGGAAATTTAGCAAAGATTTCTTCGCTACGCAAGGAAATCTGTCGCGAAAAATGTATAAAGATGACAGTTCTTCGTGCAGCGAAAGGTAGCGGGTCGTTACGGGGAAGTAATCTTTGCTTAATTTCCCTCAAATACACCAAATACAACGCCACTGCAGCGTTTATAGCGATCAAAACAATTCTGTCACAAAATACAAATGTCACAAATGTCATAATGGAGATACAGATGGAACATAACAAAAACAGGAACATAATCGTATATCATCGGAACGAATCATGTTCCATTTTGTTAGCTGTTAAGTATTTTGCTTCAAAGTCCGTTTAAATATATAATTGCTATTATTTTTATGAAAGAGCAATGTTTTTAAGAAATTTTGTGGATGCATCTTACGGTCAAATTGACATTCATAATAATTTAATAATATAATGAATTTATGATAAATTAAATCGGAAAATGTTCATCAATTTACATCATCCAGATTATTTATAATTTGTAACAATTCCAAAGAAAAAGATAGAATTGCTTAACAAATAACCGAATAATGAGGTTGTGTTCCGATTTTTGATTGTCATTCGGACGTCTAGAATTGAATTTTATTTTTTAAAAAAATCTTCCAACACAATATAATTTTAAATTGAATAATGTAATGTTATGTTTGCGTTGATAGATTCTCGCTGAATAAAGAGTGGTAGCATGCATTTTTAACGAAAGCTGCTAAATTTAGGCCCTCTAGAGGCTATGAACAAAAGAGGCTCTATTTTTAGACCAAAAATTTAGACGCTATAAACATGCTCATTACCCCAAGATTTCTAAATTCTTTTTCTAGTAATGCTGTTTAACCAGATTCAGTATGGGTAAGCCATAAAAACTGGAATTGCATGTGGAATTATTTCTGCGAAACAATGCAAAATCAACGTAGTCGAAAACGAATCGTAAGATTCCATTGAATTTCGTAAAAAATTGCTATTTAAGGGAGGTATGCTGAAAGATATTTGCATGTGTCGCTGCTACCTGTAACTCAGAATAAATCCTACTAGCATCTGCAAGCCAAACAACTGCCTACCTACAAGTACAATGCAAATTGATCACATATCAGGTAACTTCTTTTATGTTACAATATCTCACAATACTATTAATATTCCCATATTAACAGCATATATAGTATAACATACTTTTACTGCATTTAATTTCCTGTTTGTGATAAGACCCAGCCATATGAAATTTTCCTTAACCTTGGTACAAAATAATTTATTGCAATTAAGGTCATATTTGCGAGCGATATGGTGCCGTGGTGTCTACCTATGCAGGCATTTCCATGCAGTTTATACTGTACATAATTATTATGTACAATATTGGCATGTTTCCCCTCCCAAGTGATTTAATTAAATACCTGCTTAAAACATGTCAACATTTTAGTCGAATTCAGTTGTAATTGTTTCCTTGTCGTGTACATGTCGTTATACTAATTTTTCTGTTAATATATTATTTTATTTGTTAATTTGTTAAACAAAGTTTCTCTATAATGAAATTGATCTGTTTTTTGGTAAGTGTGCGTAAAGTTAAGAACTATGCATTCGCTTATAAAAAAAAAAAACTGTGTCGACTTTTTACAACTTTTCCTTTGGATAAATTCATGATAAAAAAGCGGTGAACTTGTTTATATCATATTATTCTTTTGCTCCTCTAGTAGCTGATTTTTGGAGCACTTGGTTTAACTTAAAATCATAAATAAAAGTTTTTTAAAAAAAATCTTCATTTTCTACGGCTTGTAAAGGGCATCTTAAAGCCATCTCGGCATTTAAAATTAATTCTTGCAAATTCTTCGACCCAATTTGTTCAAAAGAGGGCCAGTTTATATTTTGGCAAGCGCGTAACATTTCCCAACTGCAAATGGACCTAGAGTCTTTTTCATGAAAGTTAGTTAGTTACTCTTCAGAGTTAGAGCCGTGAAAATAGACTAATATTATTCTTCGGTCCTGGACCCTAAGCTTCAAGCTCAGAATTACGACTTGTGTCAAAGTCGTAATTTAAATATTAATCGTCAAAAACTCCGGGTGTTAAAATCGTTAGACGTATGTCATTCGATATTATGTTGAAATTTGCATTATTAGCAGCAATGTCTTGTGACGTCCAACCTGGTTTGGTCGATGGCCCAACCTTCAAATCTTAAGCTACACTGCTCATATCGTACAATTTTTGCAATGCAAGTGAATGATCTGGAAGAGGTATAAAATGATAATATTGAAGAATATTTTGAACATCAGTCCCTGAATTCAAACAGAGCCGACCTCGAAGAGGGAAACGAATTAAATGATCATTTCAATAACTTGAATATCAGTCCTTAGATTCACTCCTTTAAACTCCTCCCAGGAATATCATAATTTAAATATCTTAGATTACTCCGCATTGGATTTCAAATCTCTTCCTCAATTTAGAAGAGAAAGAGCTGTTATGAAGCAGCAAATGTTAGGGGTTGTAAATAAAATAGGATGCTTTCCCTTTTTTGCTTAAAATGTTGGTTTATTTTAAGATTAAAGTGAATGGTGACATTCCTTGTACATAATTTCATTCCGAACAGTTTATGCCTATAATATATATTTGCAATAAATTGTTTATTGATTTTCCAGACATTTTCCACAATAATTGTTGCGGTTGCGACAAAAGCCTTTCCTGAATTGAATGGACATCTCGCTACTACTACGCATACAAAAAGGGGCAGGGAAGATCTCTCAACCAGAGCTTCCTCACAGCTTCAAAGGAGATCACTAGGCAGAGGTTTCCGATTAATTTCAAAACCTGGTCACAATTTAATTAATTGTGGTTCACACGGAATCAAAAATAATCACTATTCCCATAACCATCAATGGCATCGTCGTGGGCAACACTTTAACAATCATCATCAATATTATAATCATCATGTCAGCCAACCATCTCCACGGCCATCGTCTCCACCAAGGATAACAACAAAGAGAACTCCTTTTGTGTTTTATACAACAAAAACAAGAAGCCCCAAAATAACAACAACAACAGAAGATCCTGTATTTGATATTGATTTGAGGTTTGGGGAAGAGGGATAACGTAGAATATTTCGAAAAATATTATTTTAATTGGAGTGAATAAAAATAAGAAGTAAGGAATTTGTTTGTTTTCTTATTTAATTCTTGAGTGCAAATAACCTTTTAGGTATGTAACCGGGAAAGCTGTTTTTAAAAAGAACGATTTAGGGTATAAAAAACGCATTCTTGCGAAGATTGCAAGGTACTACAGAGCAATGTGTATCCAAGCCTAAAAACTTTGTCGATCGTGTATTTCTATGCCTCTTAAGGGAACAAACACCGCCAACGTAAAGTGCAGAAGTGCATTACTGTCAGAGAACAATCCGAGGTGCAGTGTTTTCAAGGTCTATGAGAAAAAAAAGTGACGTGTAAGGATGCAGAAAGACGAAAATGTTGTAGTCGGAACATCATCGATGTAGAATGTATGGAAAGACTATTTCAACAGGCTGTCAAACGACGATGCTGTATTACCAGCCCCTGTAACCAAAACTAGACTTTCAAAAGCAATATCTTGTCAACAACCTTAATGGTCCACAGCAGTGCAGATTTATGCCAATTGAGGAATTCTTTATAAAAAATGCGGGATTCCAAATTGATACTCATCACCTGATTATCGTTTTTAAGACCATGCAGCTTAGGTGTAGAGCATTGGCACCCATGCCAAACTTGTCCGATTATAAAGGATGTGGAGAATGCTAGTTGCTCCATTAAGATAGAAATGATCTCACCGGAACCTTTGATGCCAAGAAGGCAAAGGCTAGGAGAGGCACTGCCATACGCTTTCTCTATTAACATTCGCGAAGGAATAATTCACCACCCGGTCGTGCTCATTGGCGCTACTTGAACGCTCTCGGTCTCTCTGACAATAATATGGTCATTTTCTTTATGGAAAAGAGTCTTGTTTTAAGGGGGTTTGTAGTAAAAGGGAATGTGTGATAGGGTGACTATGGTACGGCTTGGTTTGTGTGGGCGGGAACATTTTTGGTTCATTTGTTCAAACTCGCTCACCAATGTCAATGCTGATAAGGGGTTTGCGATAGCTTTAATCGCCCCAGTACTGTCCGAGCGCACCAAGTATTGTGCGAAACCTTCTGCTTAAAATACCGTTAAGAAAGGTTCTTGAAACCTTGCAGTTTCAAACAGTGTTTCTTGTCGTTCTTTTGTTCGTCCAAGACTCTCCTGTTGGAAAAAGTGTTTTGGAGTTTTCGTTAAAGGTGAACGTTTTCTCTACCAGGTGGCTTTGGCAATCAAGTAGTGGTGTCATCGCTCTAACCTTGTTAACACAATCCTGTCATAAAAGTGACCCAGTGCCTTAAATCTTATGACCGAGAGTTCTGCTTGTTATTTCACTTCCAGTTGTAGTGGTGTAATGTTAAAAATTGCTTCGTTGTTCGTTGTTCGCATGTCTATGCGAATAAGCCACAAATCAGAGCAGTCCTCGAAGTCAACAATTTTGTCTGATTTATGCACCAGAGTCATGGAAAATTGGACATGTGCGCCAATCAGAGAAGCCGTGGCGGACATTTGAACGATGTTATAGTTCATACATATTATGACATCGATATAAGAAAAAATCGATAATATCTAACACACATTTTGTTTTATTTAACTTTAATGATAGAAGCGCTTAATGAAAGACAATTCACAAATAGTTTCTGTTATGGTAAAAACTATTTTTGTTTTATTTAAAGACTGAACATGATCATCGCTGAACTCGACCGCTGCTCCTCATTCACCAAAGTCTCAAACTCAATGACACGAACCGCTCGCACAAATGTGAATCTCCATCAATCGCACAGATGTCACTACAATTTCAAGAATCAACTCGCTCTCTCTCGCCAATTCACATTTCCTTGCAGCGCATCAAGCTCAACCGACCGACCGACCGTCCCACGAACAGACAACACTCTGCTGCATCTTCATCCCACAGGAGTTAACAAAAAGCTTCACTCGTAGGCACATAATTCATCCAATAAATCCCTTCGCAGTAACAACCACGGAACCTAAGCAGGTAATTTGAAATAAAAATTGTGCATCTCTGCATATTTGCTATTCCAAACTTTTGCCTGAATTCATTTAGAAACTTTCAACGATTTAGAGACTAATTTTGAAATAAACTTATCATTCGCAATTGGATAGAGTAGGTGACTGACTGATTTGCAACTTCTGGATGTCTTTCTCCTCAATATTTTGCCCCGAAATGCTAGGCTTTCATGAATTCAACGAATACTCTTCTGCATTTTTGAAAGTATTTCGCTCATCGTGTGGATAAATATGGGTTTCTATGTTTCTAATGGAGTTTTATGCCAAATCTTCAAACAAATCTTGACCACCAAAACCTTTGTTTTTCAAAAAATCACTTTATTTTGAAGTAAAATCCTCCACCGCTGATGGGGCAGTCATTCTCATTCGGTGTCAGTTGCTTTTTTCGATTCTTTTTCTGTTTTGACAGCAGCAGCAATTTGGAAGGAAAGTTGAACGCGTTTTTGTCTCTCAGTAATCTGTCCAACTATTTCGTTTAATTTAATAAATATTTGTTATTAATTTCGTGTAAATCATGCAATAACATAGAAAAATCAACTTAAAATAAGTCACTTGCAACGATACTGCGGACATACAAGCTTTACAAAGGTGCAGGCAGCTGAACTGTTGCCTTCTCAAGTTGGTAAGTTCTTTCCTCAGTACACATTCAAGTGCACCTATTTTTAACAAATATCAATTTGTATTTGTTTAATAAGTTCTTATTCAACAAAATCTACTGAAGATTCACAAATCTTGATTTTTCCTTTTGAATTTGCCAATCGCATCGATGGTCTCCTGCATTTCGAGCCAGTTTTCATCATCAGATATAACTTGATTTTGCCAATCCACCTTTTTTTCTGAATGCTTCAATTGCAAATGGTCATTATTTTTGTTTTGTTGCAGAATAACTATATTTTCCGCAAAAAGAAAATGATAGTCCTCCACCAGAATGATGATGAAGTGTCAGTCAATTGCGACAGTCCAAGTTCTATAGAAACCTCATCGATACACAAAATGGAAGTCATTGATCTATGGGCAAAGGAGTTTTGTGTCCTTTAGCACCGGTCACAGAGCTGGACACTAATCCTGGTAAGTATTTTAAAATGTTTATTCATCAAAAAGGTTTGGTAAATATGCTTACCATTTATATATGTACGAATGAATGTTTGCTTGTTTAGATATTATGTTCGAAACTTCGAAGTCGTGACGATGGCAGTGGGACACTTAAACGAATACTTTCTTTTGGGTTATTTCCCTACTAATATGTTGTTAAGGAGTTGTAGTACTCCATCAATTGTCACATTTTTTTCGTATCACTTAAGATAAGAAATGGTATTGAAAAGTCTTGCGAAAGTCATCTAGTTCTATTTTAATTTGGTTAGCAACAATCCATTTCGAAACTAACTCAATGCAAACGTTTTCGTTTCTTAATAATATCTTTTAGAGTACACAGTAAAGCTACCTGGCTTCACAAATCACCAAAAAATAAGGAACTGTAGTTACAAGGGTTTTTCAATTAACAGTCTTATTTCCATAATTTATTTTTGTGCCCCAATTTGGTCAACCACATACTTTCAACTCATATCTTTTGGCTAAAGTTTATCTGATCGAGCCTTTCACATTAATATTAAGCGGCTATAATAATTCCTATACTTGACTTAATGTCCGAATTATGGTTTAAGGGTAAACGGTGAAGGGTACAAAAGAGGGAAACGTTGATTAATATAAAACGACCGCCAGATCATCACTGAAGAGGACTAGGCATTACGCAGTTAATAATGCGCTTGTTTTATTCTAATTTAGACGAGAGTACTGACTGCCAGAGATCTAGAGCCTGAGATAGAGCCGCCCTCCAGCTTCCAGCTCGTTAGACCTGGAGCTCGTTAGCGTTCTTCTTGAACCTCGTGGCTTGGATTAGAAGATTCTCTTGGGTGGAGCATTAATTATCCATTATTTTGCCTTTTGCTGTTCGGACGAATCAATATCTTTGTATAACTCGAAGTTATGCCTTCTCTGTTTGATCTCCTCACAGATATGATCCGAACATTTGCTCAGCTGCTTTGGTTGTCGTCCAGCATTCGGTTCCATAAAGCTGGACTTGCAAAATCAATGATATGTGCAGCAGTATTTTAGTCCTTCGTGTTCGGAGTTGGGATCCCCGTTGTTTTGACAAGCCAAAGTAGGTCCGGTTGCCTAGAATTTTTCTCCGTGGGATATATTAGATCCGAGGAAATTGAGTTCCTTAATCGCCTTAATTTGTAGCTATCAAGCGTATTGTTTTGGCCGAGTTGATGTTCGACGGTTTTTTTTAGTTGACAGCATATATTTTGTTTTGTCCTCATTGATTCTAAGACCAAACCATTTTGCCTGTGTTCTGCAATCGCCGTGAAAGCTTCCACTACGGCACGCTGGGAACGAGCGAGCGACTCTATCCAGAAGCTGGGTAGATAGTATCTTCCATACCGACAACTGTCCGTCACATGATAGCGCATCTCCTTGCCGCAATCCGGCGCATGTTGAGAATAGTTCGGAGGAACTGCTTTCAAATTGCACTATGCACCGTGTGTTTTCCAGCATCATGCGGCACAGCCGGTTTAACCATGCTCCCGGAATCAGCCATCGCGATGTAGAGCTCGGAGCGCACACTATCATATGCGGCCATAAAGTCGATAAATAGATGATAGGTATCGACTTGAAACTCGTTGCTTTTTCAAGCATGTACGTAGTGCGAACATTTTGTGTATCGTTGATTTGACGGACTGGAAGTCACACTTATCCGATTTGTTCACACAGTACGCTGGATAGGATCTTGTAGGCGAAGATATGCCTCCGTAGTTGTTGCAAGACATGAGATCGCCTTTTTTGTAGGTGGCTGATATTCCCTTTCGCGGACGTTCATTACAATTTCGAAGTGCTGGCTTCTGGTGAGACGTCGATCTCTAAACTCTTCTATATCCTTGACCGTGGAGACTGCGATGGAGGAGAGAATGAGATCAGATTAATTTCAAGTTAATGGCCAGTTACGAAGACTTTTTCAAAGAGTTTGCTTTATCGCGGCTCTGAATCGCGTGTGCTCAGAAAAAAAAAGGGAAATATGAAAAACCTAAAGCAAGCATTCGTCAGACTAATGGCACACAAACTAAATGGATTACAGATTTTTGGAAATCTTTTTTTTTCGTCCCCTTAAAGTTTTGACGACCCAAATCTCAATCTGGGTTGTTTGAGCTTTTCATTTATAAATCATGGCTTCTCTTCATGGTACCCAAAGGGCACACTTCAGCAGAATTTTCGTTTTGTTCAACTCATGCTTCATAACATTATAATATCATTAAGGGATTTTTCATGAGACGAGGGCTTCCTTCTATGAAAATTTGTCTTCATCACTGGTGAAGCTTGCGGGGCATGTGTTTTCAATACTGAACTGCTCTGATCTGTTCTATAAATATCGTTTTAACTACTCGAGTGGTCTGAGAGTCAGACAGTCAAATTGACTTTTATTATTAAGAACTACATTCAGCCATGACTCTTTATTTTACATTCAAATACATTGAGCTCGACAATATTTTTCCAACCGCGTTAAACAACTATTTGTCAAGTTGATTAATCGATTAGTCTTCATATGCCACGAATTGAATAGTTGAGTTAAAATTTCAACGTTAGGTTTGATAATGTAACAAAAATATTTTTTTATAATTTGGCTTGTATTGATTTTGTTAATCAATCGAATTTGAAATTTGGAATTGCTAGTTTATCTTTTACCTCTAACTCAATTGTTTGACGATATTTTTTTTCGTTTTATAAAATGCTACTCTGAAATGAAATTAAAATCAAAACAAATAGAAATTAAAACATTTTTCAATAATTTGAATTTCGTAGCCTACAGATAAACAATAAGAATTTATTTAAATTACCTGAATCCCATAAGCTTCATATTCTACAAGTAGTCACACAAATCTACAAAGCAAACAATAACGATATAAACTATAACAAGCGATCGAATCCCCATTTTTCAAGCCAATAATCATTAAACTTACAACTTTAATTACAATTCTGATATTGAATTGAAGCTTTACCGAAACTTTATGGGTTCGCATACCGCATAAAGATTCCTGTATCCTTAATTTTAAGAGTTACATAAAGAGGAGAAGTAATTATCGAGAAGTCGGGCTTTTGCTTTTGCAATAAAAATAAATAAAGCCTTAGCCGTACTCTTGACTTTGAATCGAGTTTGACAAGCTGTACTTGAGAGTTTTTCATTAAATCCGCGCAGCTTGCGTTTTTTTTTTTTTAGAAATAACTACAAGATTTGTTTTAGAAATAAGCTAATTTAATATTCATTTGTGTCTTTTCAGGTTCAGTTGGATATAGTGGCCTAGGTCAAACGAAGCGATTTAAAAACTCTACTTCGGTCGCCGGCGTAATAAAATGTTGCTTAACGTCGGTAAGCAAACTATCGCGCGGTCGGTAATTCGTTGCGTCGCGATAATCAAAACAAACAAAACTTCTTCGAAAATCGAACTTCGAAAGATAAACGCCTTATTTATGTGCGCGTGGTGTCGTTGCTTGCCGCAAATTTTCAAAAACAATTCAAACGCCTGCACAAATTCAACTCAATTTTACATCAAACCACAAGTGAATTGCTTTTACAAATCAGTGCAATGTTTTCTCACCATCAAAGAGAGTGTAAAAACGTGGAACCAAAGTGACCCATTCGAACGATTCTCGATTCGGTAACGAATTTCGATAGCACACCCAGCCTACCTTATCGACCCGTGCAAGCGAGATAGCCGCATACAATCCAATCAAAGTGTAAACAGTACAATCAGACAAATTATCTACAACCAACTCTCGCCATAGCATCGCCACCACCAGGCAGCCACTACGAAAAATCATACTACCTCCGCCGCCATTGTTTTGTGCGTGATTTTAAAAAACGGAGCATTTTTTTCCCTAATCTCCGTCGGAGCAGAGTTGCTTTTCAGTTTTCACATTTCTCAGCCAACAAACGAATCCAATTGTCACAATTAATTCGCCAAAAATAACTGCAATCGGTATACGCAAACTACAGACTGTGAAATACTTTATCCGCAAATCAATCGGAAAAGAAATTTCCATTTTCTTTTCAAAAAAATAACGAAAACAAGAGCAACACTCCAAAAGTGGCAAATACGAAAATAGCATTTCCGTTTGTTCAAGTGTGTTAAAAATTATATAAAAAAAAACACCGAAAATTAAACCCAATAAAGAATGCAAGAATATTTATGAAATAATTTGTGAAAATTCAATTCGGTTATTTTTTTTCTTTCTTTTGCCTACTTTTCTGAAATTGTATTTAATGAATTTTTTTTATTGGAAAAT
Organism: Orthonevra nobilis; assembly: GCA_963555765.1. Classification (NCBI taxonomy): domain Eukaryota; kingdom Metazoa; phylum Arthropoda; class Insecta; order Diptera; family Syrphidae; genus Orthonevra; species Orthonevra nobilis. Next base: position 71,014,992 of record OY743227.1, on the reverse strand, counting down.
TGTGTGAAAAGAAGAAAAAAAAAATAGAGCAAAAAAGTAGTAGAAGAGAGAAGTAGTGTGTGTGCGAGAACGACGGGAAGAGTGTCGCGCTACGCTAGTGTCTCAACAGCAGCAGCGAGTGGAATTTTTTTTTTTTTTCGTCAAAAAAACCAACAAAAAAGCAGGAAAATATAAAAAATTTTTCCGCAAAACAAAAATCAAATTGGATAAAACATTTACGCCATTGGATTATAACGCATGAAATTTATTTGGATACTTCAAGTGTCGTGGAAAGTAAGTAAGCGGAACGATTTGGTTTTTTTTTTTCTCTGACTCCGTCTGTCCGCGGACATTTTTCATGCATCTCGCTTCGGCGTGAATTGCAGTCGGCATGGGTGTGAGAGGGAGAACAATATGTGATGGCAGTGGTAAATTTTTTTTCTAAGCAGCTTCAGAATAATGCCGATGATTCGTCGTGTGTACTTTCGTACATCCATATTTATTTTTTTTTGTTCGCGAGTAATTTTTTGGATCAAAAGAATTTTTAAGTAAACTGTTTTGTTAAATGCGTTTCGGGCGTTATGCGTGGGAGGAGGTCGGGGAGGTAATGAGGCTGTGAAATATAGCTTGGCTGTGGGGTTGTGTTACGCAAAAATTTCCATGTTTTCTTTATTTTTTGGGGGGAAACATGAATTGTCTTGATTTGTTCAGACATTTTTTTAATGGCGCGTAAAAAGATTTGTAAGTGCAGTGTTGCCATATGTAATTGTTTTAAATACAGCTTGAATCGTCTGAATGCTCTAAATTTTCTGTCTGATTGTTGTGTAGATCTATTTGGTCAGAATTACTTTACGCTTTTTTACTTGCCGTCAATTTTCCAAGTTCACTTTTCTTTCGTAGTGAATGATTGTGCTGTGTTTTGTTGTTAATACGAGCAAAGCCTCTATTCAGTAAAAAAATTTAAAAAAAACTATTGAACATATCAAAAGTGACAGATGTCCAACAGGATGTTATTCAAATTGACGTTCAGCAGTCATATAGGCCATGAAATACAAATATTGGCCTCTTTTGGTTGCAATAGGTTTCTCAAAAGGGAAAGCAATTTTGAAATATTTGTGTATTCAAAAAATAATGTGGTTTAAATTTAGTCACCAATTTAAAGGCATAACGCCGTAAGTTTTGGAAGCAGGTAAAAGTCGGAGAGGGTCATGTCCGGCAAATTTGGTAAAGGCGTTGGTCATGCTACGGTTTCCTTTTGGTGAACATTTATCAATTTCGGAACAAACTGCACTGCCTCACCATTTATACCCCAAACATTCGAAGAAATTGCATGGCAATCGATATGTTGACAATATTGTTCACTGTTCCAACATCTCCATCGGTTGTTGACTTGCTGCGGCGTTGAGACCGGGCATCGTTATTAACACCTTCTGTAATGAGTTTGTACCAAATGCAAAAGTCAACATTACGAGAGCGTTGGAATTTTAAATCCTTTTTTTTCGAAAGCAAATATCGCCAAGCCAACCAAAACACACCTTAACTTTTTATGAGGCGCTAGAGTCCGGAGTGGACCTAGACCTCAACCAATAATCGTCTCCAGCCAGCTCGATCTTTGGCTAGCGAAGACTTTCCGGGCCGGAGCATTGTTTCCATTTCCCTTACATGACCTAGCCATTTCAAACGTTGGATCTTCATTCTTATGGCTAAGTCGATCTCGCTGAACAACTCGTACAGTTCATTGTTTTAGCTTCTCCTGTACTCACCATCTATGCAGACAGGACCGAAGAGCAACCGAAGAATTTTCTTTTCGAAGCAGCCAAGAGCATCTTCCTCCGCTTTTGACATAGTCAATACCTCCGAGCCATATAGCAGGACTGGGACAATTAAAGTCTCATTGACTTACTTTGGTTGGTATCAATTGCTTTCTTAGTCCAAGAAAACAACGATTAGCAAGAGTTATTCTTCGTTAGATTTCAGCACTGGTGTCGTTGTCTCAGTTGATAGCAGGACCTAGGGAGAGCTGTCTACTGTGATGTTCTGTCCGACTCGTCGGTTTTGGGAGTTCTTTCTCGTTGACAGCTTTGTCTTGCTCTCATTTACCGTTAAAACCATCTTCGCGACCTCCGTCGCTATATTCACAAAAGTGCCACTGACGCTGTTGCAAGAATGATGTTGAAGAAGTTGCATGACAGCGCGTCGCCTTGTCTGAATCCTTGGTAGGGATGCCAAAATCAGACATTGCGCTATATAGGTCGTCTCTTAAGATGCAGTTATACAAGGCTTTTAAGTCGATGAAAAGGTGGTGGGTACCGATCTGTTGTTCCTGGGTTTTTTCCAAGATTTGCCGTAGTGTGAATATTTGATCTATTGTTGATTTTCCTTGCCTAAAGCCACACTCGTATGGACCGAACAGGTTGTTGAAGAACGTCTTTAGGCGTTCAGACAACATGGCAGATAGTATCTTGTACGCGATGTTTAGAATGCAATGACGTCCCTCCCCACGGTACTACCAAAGGCGCTCTCATAGCTAGGGCAATGCTCGTTAGTTTTGTCCAAGGGTTCGTAGAAGCTCTCTTCTGTGTCGTCATCTTTCTCCTCTGAGGGGGAATGACTGCATATAATGCTTATGTTGGCAAATTTGGCCTTGATGCGAATCATCATGAGGCGCTCGTTCACCGACCTGAACGACACGACTTCTTGCCTAAGTCGACGAATCCACATCCAAACAAGCCCTTTTTTTGTATCACAGTTTAACATTCTCTTTTTGCCGGGTCCATTCCATCGCACTGGTATAATGAAATCTACAAATCTAGTTATGATTTTGTTGAAAATTGTTTGTTGAATTGTGTGTAAATAGAATATAGGCAACAGTTTTATCTAACTAAACAGAGTGTTATGACCAGTTGATTTCATACACAAATTTAATTTTTGGGTGGAAAAAAAGTTTCAGAATCTTTCAAGAGAATACATCTTAAAAAAATCACTGGCTGTGCAAAGTTATGGAATTTATTTTTCAAAATTTGTAAAGATAGTCGGACAAACAAGTATAATCGGTTCACATGAATAAAGGCAAGAATTTCAAGCTAAAAGTGATGCATTATGAACCAAATGTTCAAAATGTGCGTATGAAGATTCGACTTAAATTTGCAACAAACCACATGGCTTGAAATATAGATCAAAGTCTTAGAATGACGGACGAATGGTAGAGCCTACAGATGAAAAGAAGTTATTCTCTATTTTGCGATTTACGTAAAGAACAACGTTTCAACACAGCCGAGAGGGTGAAACAAAGGCATATGGCGGGTTCAATTATTAAAAAGCAGTTGAACAAAATTTTCACAGGAATCACTTACAACCGCATAACGCACCAGTCCATACTGCGCGAGTAGTACAATCATGTCACCTTATTTGAATATTATAGAAAATGTTTGAGGATTGCTAGCTCACAAATTATATAGTACGCAGCGGGGAAGCAGTTCGCAAAAATGAATCACTCCTCCGGGGTATTAGATCTACTTGGTTCAAAATATCGCCTAATTTTATAAAATTTATGAAAAATATATCTGTCGATTTTCCTGGTGAAATTAATGCGATGCCTTTATTCAATTGGACCGTAGTGTGTGCATGTAGCCAAATCTAAAATTTGCATAAATAAGTTTAGATCGATGCCAATCAAATGAGTAAAAGTCTAACGGTTTCTTCAAAGTACCTAGCTACAATTATACATAGCTTTTCTATTCATGCATTGTAAATTGTAAAAATGCACGATTCACGCACCAAATCATTTATTACAAAAATCGCAACTGGACCTTCTACATCTGTAAAATTAGTTTAACTTGCTTCGAGGTCGTTTCTCGCCAACTCAATCCCTAGCTGTTACCACATTTATATGACCGGATCAAGGGATCGAATTCAAATAAGATCGAAAAAGGGATTCAGTCTGACTGTTCTTCTCTTCCGAAGAGCTGCAAACATATTTTTCTTCTATGTTGAAATGACATTCTTGGAAAATTAAAAACTACTTGGGCAGTCATATTTTTGAAGTCAGTTGAATCGGTTGTTTCCTTCAAAAACCAAGTTTTGGAGATAACTCCATTGGAATGTCCCTTAAAGTTCTTAGGCAATAGCCTGATACGTTGCTCGACAACCCGTATGTCCACGGAAAACGAAGGGCTTAGATATTTTAGTTACTCTCTGCTTCAACAGTGTTTAATCTATTTACCGTGGAGATTTCCGTACCTTCACAGTAGTAGCTTAGCTTCCCCCGAAGTTGAGTGTTCATGGAAAAACGCAACGTTCTAGGACCCAAAAATTTACTGTACCAAACTTCACAACACTTTTGTGCTTATATTGGTTTGGTCATCAATCACAACCAATAGCTTGTGTAGTCTTGTAAACTTGACCTTTCTTAAAAAGAATACACATAACTTCTTAGAAAGAAAACAGCTTGTGTTTTCATTTGTATAATTTGCTGTTCAAAGTTGTATGTTCTTGTGATTGCATCAAGCCAGTATCACTTGTTGGTAAAAAAAATACTACAAATATTTAACTGTATTGCTTCCGGCTTTGCTTTCGGGACTTCGTTCCCACTATGGATATTGGTTTGATGTGTGAAGCTGTTATTCGGCATCCTTTTTTCTTTTCCTTTAAGTTTCGCTCAGAGAAGGCGAGTCTATGCAACTGGAGCAAGCCACGAGATGTTGGTATTATAACAATTTCTGTAAATGTCTCCTGTAAGTGAAACCAAGATTTACTATGATCGAGTCGCATTCGCAGGGCTGCCAGGTGAATATAAAGTTGGTTCAACCAAGTGTCTTATCTGTTTAGAAGTGCTGAGAATTTTTGTCTTTTGTACAGAACTATCTTCTGTAAGACAACTACTCTTTATAGTTTGTTGCCTTTTAAACGCAAAAATAATTTTCAAGGCTCTGTCTGCAGTGCTGGTGTAAGTTGTTTTCAAAATATCTTTTTTTTAATGTTATATTAGAGCTGTTGCACCAATACAGCACTTCTAGAGAATGTGGTGAATTAGTGGTCTACTTAGTTTGCTGCTTCACAACGCAAAATTTACTGATGTTGGTTCACCTTCGTTGAAAGAATGCATTTAAAGGCTTCTCCGACTACTTGAGGTACTTGCATTTATGGGGATAGAGATATAAGGGTGCTTTCACAATTCCCTTATATTGTTATTTTTCGACTCAGCATGTCTTTGACATGGAGCTCAAATTGAACTTGTGAATGTAAGGATTCCTGAAGAACTTCAAAACCAAAAACAGGCAAATTCATTCCTTAAATTCCGAAACGACGTGTTTTGCATGTTCAAGCATCAAATCATCTTTGGTGGAAGGTCGCCCATCAGAGCTCTTGCGAAGCAAGATCTATTTAATAAAAATCTCTTCCTCTGTTGAAAAATGGACGCTAACACCTTAGAACCTTAATGATACCTCATATCATGTATTTAGCACCACAATTTAAAACAATTTTATTCCCACTCCGGTCTGTAAATTTTCTGTACTGGCAACAATGCTACACGATATTTCGTCATAATGTTTCATGCGATATGCGTTTTTCCAATGCCAGTTATCTCAGTCCCTGGCATGCGGGTTACGAATGCTTCCATCTCAGTCACACATGTGCGTTTTTCCATTTGCAATTGCTCTGTGTTCTTACCCTATATATAAATTGAAAGTGATGAGAGAGATGACGAGAGAAAGATAAAAAAGAAGCAATAACAACACACATAAAAAAAGAGCACCCTGTTTTTTTTTTTTTTGTTACAACAAAAACACTCGTCGATTCGAGACTCGCGATTGAAAAACACGCAATTCATATTGCCTGCTATAAAACAGAAGAACAAATGCTTCGTTTTGTTATTTTTCCCTCCAGACAAGTTTTCATTTGAACATATTTTGCGCAAGACTAGTCACAGTTTTCCCATCCTAAACATTGTGCCAAGGCTGTCAGTGGCGGTGGCTCTAACAAAAAAAAAGCGCGCCCAAAGCCCCCCCGTTGCGTAGTTTGTGAAATAGTTGGGTACTGTAGCACCGATGACGTGTTTGTTCTCTTTTGGAAGCAACTCGAGTTCCCGTACCGCCCCTTTTATTTTTCTGCTGTTTGTATGGTGTTACATAAATGCTGGATATCTGTGCAATTATTTTTTGATTTTCAATTCAAATTGTTAATTGATAACATTTAAGAATAACTAAAACATTGCACTCAAACAAATTGAGGGCGAATGCCTACTTGGGATTTGAGTGAAATCGACATCTGCTTGGCACGGAAGTGCGTAGTTCTGATCGCACACATGTAAACGAATGTCATGTGCAGACAAATGAATTGTGTTTAATTGGAAATTCACGTTTCTTTGGCATAATTTTTTTTTATAAGAAAACGAGTTCACTGACATTTGTTAAATTGAAAACAAGGTTAGGAATATTTGATAAATGAACATACAGTGGCTCACAGCTTATTTGACTCACCCACATTTATAACTTGAAACGAAGTATGCCAACTAAACAAAAAAAGTATATTTTAATTTTATTAAACTTAAACAAAATAGTTTCATTTATTGATTATAGCTCAAAAATAAATAACAAAATCTAAATAAATTCAGTTATTTACATACATTTTTAAACAAAAAAGTAGAACAAAAGTTTTTAATGGTATAAATATTTGGTCCCTCCTTTGGTCTATAACAGTTTTAAGTCGGTTATGATACTCATTTAATTTTTTGGTCGTTGCAAAAGTTATTCTTGTCCATTCCACATAAGAGGCAATCTACAGATCGTTTTACGTCCAAAATGAACCACCGATTTTCAATAACATTAAGATCCGGAGACTGTTTACAAAATGTTTTTCAAGCAAATATTTTTATAACCCTTTTTTCTCTTAAAATTTAGAATATCTTTCAAAAATCGAGGAAGCATATTGATAAGTTTTGGGATACCATATCATAGCAACTTTCTTGTGGTCCATGTTTAGTTTTCAATGCAACGGCAACAAGGGGTCTATTTTCTATGCGACACTACTTACTAATCGCTTTTCCGATAATCAATCCTCTTCTCTTTGGACGGCCAAATTGTTGTACCACGTATTAACTAGATGAAGGGGTATTTTCTCAAATTTTGCTATTTCACCCAGACTGCCTGCTTGACAGTGGATTTTCTTTCTTTTACTCTCCATTTTGATTTCTTTGTAAAACAAAAAAACCGAAAAGTTTCTAAATTTCATTTAGTAAACTGAAACTTTTCTCATGCAATTCCTAAGCACACACCTCTGTGCTTTTGTTTTTGTCCACCGACTGACCTGATTATCATGTACAGCAACCACTACAACAACGCCACCCATCAGTCAAACTACTCGCTAGCCCACAATTCAGTTGTACTGATATTATCTTTATCCCAATGCAAATTGTGACTGCACCAGATTCGAAAAACTAAATCACTCTAGGATCGAACCTGGGATCTTCCGATTGAAGCTGTTTAAATTGATTGACTACTGTCAAAATCACACTCAAATTCATTCACTTATTTTTTTTTTTTTTGTCAATCTGTGGGGGCGAATGCGTAAGTGGGACGAAAAACAAATGTGTCGGCGACATACAGTGCACCGCAAAAGTATTCGGAATTTGGTTCAATCCATTTATTAAGCTGTACAAAATTCTTGCGTTCATAGATACATATTTCAAAAATTATTTTTTTATTTTTCTCATTATTTTCTTGAAATTTCTGCAAAAAATTACAAATAAATTGCCCCTCTAACGAAAGTTACAAGAACAAAAAACATAACATCGTCGATTTACACACCGCAAAAGTATTCGTAAAAAAGCTTTTTAACACGAATTTAGTGTTAAAATACTTGTTTTAGTATCTCGTTGGATATCCCCGATGCTTAAGAACCTCCTTAAGTCTTTTCGGCATTGAAGAAACAAGTTTTTGTGTCCGTTCCACTGTAATACCAGGGCTTCTTTTAGCTCACTTTTTGAACGAATACATCTCTTTCTTAATCTGCCCAAAGATGCACTATGGGATTAAGGTCTGGTGACTGCGGGGGTGTTTTTAATTGGTTCCGTACATTATACAGCAGCCATAGTCTGGTATTTAACGCGGTATGCTTCGGATCGTTATCTTGTTGGAATTGATAACCATCCGGAAGTCCTAATTTCTCAACACTTCTTGGCAAATTTTCTTTGAGAATATTAATATAATAGTATTGGTCTATAATACCATCAATAAATTGCATCGTGCCGGCTCCAGATGCCGCCATACACCCCCACAGAGTCAAGGAACCCCCTCCATGTTTCACAGTTCCAGCCAGGTTTTTTGGACAAAGTTCTGCATTCTTCTTCCTCCATACACGGACCGCATAACATTGAATTTCGTTTCGTCCGAAAATAAGACCATTTTCCAGAAATCTTCTCCTTTATTTAGGTACATTTTGGCAAATTGTACTCGTTTTTTCCGATTAACGATGGAAATAAATGACTTCTTTCTTGCTACTCTATTTCTATACCCGAACTTATGTATAACTCTTCGCACAGTGTCAGTACTAACCCTCGAACAACCGGCTTCAATTAAGTTATTAACGATTGTTGGTGCACTAACTTGAGGATTTTTTTTTACCTGGCGGAGTATTTGCCTTTTGTCGATGTCGTTAAGCTTTTCGGGCCGTCCACTTCTAGATTTGTTTTCCACGCTGCACCTTTGCTGACATCTCTTGATTATGGATTGCACTGTAGTTATACTTCTCTTGACAGTATTTGCAATATCACATGATTTCCTTCCATTTCTACGCATTAGAAAAGCTAGAAAAGTTAGAAAAGCAATTAATTTATAATTTTTCGCAGAAATGTAAAGAAAATAATGACGATAAGAAAAAATAAACTTCGAAGTATGTATCTATGAATGCAATTATTTTGCACCACTTAAAAGATGTATTGAACCAAATTCCGAATACTTTTGCGGTGCACTGTAGGTGCCTTGTTTTTTCAGTCCATACACTTCGGTAATCGTGCAAACACTTCAAAGCTGCGCTTACCACTGTGTTCCGTCTATCGGAACGTTAACTGAAACTTTTGAAAAAAAAATAAAAGAACAAAAACTTAATGTTTAACAACTCCTTGAATGGCCTTTAAAAAAAATCAAGTTTTATTGTTCCAGAATCAAATTCATAGAGACAAAAGACCCAATGGCCGACGCTCAACGCCCAAAAACTTTATCGTTTGTCCGTTGGTACTACTGGAAACGTTTCATCTTCTCGCCATCTTTCCTACTTAAGGCGCGAAAGCGTCTGCATTAATGCCGGCGACAACACCCTGCTTAAACACAATTCCGATTGTTGGATAAAACAATGGTCCAATATTTTTTCTAATTGAATCTACTCGCAGGAATGCGAATACTTTTAGGAAAATGAAAATATTTTGCCATTTCGGCGCCAAGTTGAAGAGAAAGCAGTCTAGTTGGACGAATTTCTTTCTTTTATTCCAATCGTTACGAAGTGATGACCCAGTCATCATATCAGTTTTGGTCCCTTGCTTTTTGCTCAAAAACCTTTAAAAAAAATTCTCGGCGGTGACTGATTTGAAAGCCGTTGTGAGATTTAATCAATACCTTGTTTTGAAAATTTCGTAACCAGCAGCAATCAATTCCCAATAGGCCATCAATATCGATTTCCTTGCCTTCGCTAGTCGCTGGACAAACATTTTCATTTTGCTTTCATTTGACCAAACAGCCAATAAGTTACTTAATTCTATAAAATACCCCAAAGCTCACTCAGAAATACATAAATTTATTCCGTTGACGCTTCCAAGACGAATATCGAAGCCAATTTTTAAATTTTTCTAAGTCAAGGCTGTCATTCTCAGTTATGTGGCCTTACATTTTGACCGAATTTACTTTAGCAATATGGACACACGAATACTCTCTTAAACCAAGGCGGCTTGTTCATTGAACTGCAACTCTGAAGTTCTTATTTCTTACGTGGGTAGGTGCTAATTGCTGTCGGGTCGCTTTCTTTTCTGATTCACTAATTTGTTGTGCAACCTTCTCTAAAAATTATTTCGGAGTAACACCAATATGTTAAATTATTCCTTAAACATAAAATAGTAAGTTCAATCGATAGAATGGCTTGGTTTTTGATTTTTAGGTGTTTTGTTCTAGTCGGAATTGGAAAGAAATATTATGGGCTTGCACTGCTCGCTGCTACATTAACACCTTTCTTATTGCTTACTTATAAGAAACCAGAGATTCTCAACTAAACTCTCTGTTTTGGTGGTGTCGCCTACCAACACTGCTCCCAAGCAGTGTGTAAGATCAGTTGCATAGCTTTTATCGTATATCCTGGATTATTCCTTTTTTGTCGAGTATTCTCCATCGCGAGAAAATCTTCTGATGGATCTGGGCCTAAATGAGAGAAGGACTTCCAAGAAGCAGCAACAAAAACATTTGATTAGCCACAGTTGTAATCTGATCCGCTTATTTTTTTAAAGAGCCAAGTCCGCGGACACCTCCAACGGATTTAGTTGATTTGGAGAAAAAACTAAATTCAGATCAACCTCGCTTTAAACTGGGAAGAGAGGAAATAAGATCTTTTCCAATCCAAATGAAAAGAGATCATAATTGTCCATTCCCTCAATGTGGCCGAAAAAAGACCATTAATCCGACGTGTTCTTAAAATCAATTCTTTTATTTTGGTTATCGTTCAACATTGGGTTTCAAATAGAAGAACTGCTACTTTGATGGTTTTGTAGAGCATCATTTTGGTCATCTGAGTTAGGAGTTTTAATTTTGGTAATAGGACTACCGGTTGAAAATGTCGTTATTGCAGACAACTTAATATCTATTACTCTGAGGTGAATTTTTACCATGACAGCTGTCACATCAGAAACTTCATGTCATTCTCTAATTATTTCAGTCTAGTTTATTGGTCATTAGTGAGAACACACAAGTTTTTGTAAAGCCGTAACATTTGCGGGAAGTTTTAATATGCTTCTTTGATTTAAAGAAAAAAAAACAACCGAAGCGCATCAATTGCTTACCGAAGCTTACCCGGGCTATACTATAGACGTTAGAATGTGTCAGCGGTGGTTTAAGCGGTTCAAAGATGGTGATTTCGACACCGAAGGCAAAGAAGGCCCCGGCCAGGTGAAAAAGTTTGAAGACCATGAATTGGAGGCATTGCTGGATCAAGATCCGTCAAAACGCAAGAAGAACTTGCAAAATCACTTAGCGTCGCTCAGCAAACCATTTCCGATCGTTTGAAAGCAATGGGAATCATCCGAAAGGTAGGACATTGGGTGCTGTATGAATTGAAGCCACGAGACTACGAACGCCGATTTTGCATGACCGAAATGCTGCTTGAAAGCCACAAAAAGCATCGAGTCGTCACTGGTGATGAAAAATGGGTACATTACGATAATCCAAAACGTCGGGCAACGTATGGATACCTCGGACATGCCTCAACATCGATGGCCGTTCAGAATTCTCATGGCCTGAAGGTTATGCTGTGCATTGGTGGGACCAGAAGAGTGTTGTGTATTATGAGCTGCTAATACCGAATGAAACAATCACAGGCGAGGTCTACCGACGACAATTCATGCGTCTGAGCCGAGCACTGAATGAAAAACGGCCGGAAACGGTCGCAAGACACGATAAAGTAATTTTGCAACATGACAATGCTCGGCCACATGTTGCAAATGTCGTCAAAACTTACCTTGAAACGCTCAAATGGGATGTCCAGACCTTGCGCCATCCGATTACTATCTCTTCCGATCGATGCAACATGGTCTGGCTGATCAGCACTTCCGTCATTTCGATAATGTCAAAAAATGGATCGATTCGTGGATTGCGGCCAAACAGGTCGCATTTTTCATTACGGGTATCCATGAATTGCCAGAAAAATGGGGAAAATGTGTGGCTAGCGATGGGCAATACTTTGAATATTGAATTTATATCTATTTTCCTCAATAGTGCATTGATTTTTTAAAATCATTTTACTGTTACAAATGTTATATTTACCTTCGACCATTCTATTGATCCCAGTAATCAGCTTTAAAAAAATATACCTCAAACGTATTAAAAAAGTGCTTTGTTGCGTGAGTCTATGTGATATTTTGTCGAACGTCTTTGAATATCACACGTAAGCCAAATGAAAACAATGAAAAAGGCGGGAAAAACGTCATTTCACATACAAACAAATATCTTTATCTGAATTCACACACCGTGACAAATTCTTTATGACTACATTAAACAAAACACATCGCACGTAAAAAAAAAACCTAACACCTGTATTAATTTAACATTTTCGGTTCGGTATATTGTAGTTGCCGCCGCACTCTTTCACCTTTTTGCATTTTGGACTCCTAGCCTTGACCACAGCGTGTTCTATCGATGGAAAATAAAGGCTAAGCATATTTTACTTAAGAAAACTGAGCTCGATTAAAATTTGTAAACGAGTCAGCGGGTTTCATACACATTTGCCGACCGACAGAAGTTTGTTCCGATTACTCAGCGAGCGGAGTTTTCTAACTTATTCAGCGCGCGCTATCAGCATCGTTGGCGCGATAACATTTTGTTTGTTTATCAATTGAAAAATTATAGATTTCAATACCTATCGGCCATGAAACTCGTTTGACTTGCTTTTTTTTTTTATTTATAAATTCTCATCATTAATGTGAAATTTAACAGTCAAAAGTCGTATCAACCTCCGACACAAAACAGCTCAAAAGTGTGAGTCATTTGTTTTTATTTGCTGAGTCTGATTCTTTAATGATTACAAAAAAGGAAAAAAGTTTTTATTGTTACACGTCCTCTAGGTTGATTGATACTCATTGAAAAGTGATAGTCTTTTAGACAGGCTTGTGGTTTCTTTGTTCACAGATTGACGTTAAAAATATTGTCAAATAGTGAATTAGAGAGCGATTTCAGAAAACTTTAGAATGCTTTAAAAAACATGCTTAAATATTTCACATCTAAAGTCTTTTGACATTAAATGTAATGCTCTTTTTTTGTTGCAAAGTCAACACTGATTCGTACCTGCCTCATATGTTGTTTACTCAGTAATCCAGTCTATACTTTGAATTTCAAAACAGATGCCACAAAGTGTGCTTAAATAGTCAGAGCTAATTTAAATCGAATATCTTGTTTATTGTAAGTTAGTTTCGGACTGAAATGCATCATCGAACACAGTTGCTCAATATTCTAAGTTAAATTGTGTACCCCTTGATTACGAAACTAAACGTGCATGGATTTTCATTTCAATGAAGAAGAGGAGTCGTATAACTCGCGCGCCGGATATGCGTGCAATTCCGGATATGTGTGTATTACTGGTGTGCTTCTTTCACGGCTTGCAACAGCACGCCGCCAATTCGTCACGGTTCATTGTTTCGATTGTTTCAATGGATTATTTCTTCTCTTGATTTTGAATTCACGTTTTAAATTTAATGGCTATCGTTGTTTTTTTTTGTTTTTTAAATGGTTTCGAATAATGGAATACAGTAGGTCTAAGTGTGTATTCTAAAATATGTTCATACAGTAGCGAGCACATAAATTGCAACACGAAAAAAAAACCTCATATCTTTTCAGTTCTTTGTACATTACGAAAAAAAAACAGGGAACCAATTAGTCTTTTGCATTAATTGTTTACCAACTTGTTTCCAATAAAACTGCACATAAAACTATTTGCTGCAGGTAGAGAAACTCAGCACATTGCGAATTCCACTAAATTGTTGCAAAAAGATAAACATTTCCTTTGCAATAGGGTAGCAACCCTTTTCAGAATTTTTTCAGTGTTTAAGGCTATAAAACATGAACTTTTTGGATTTCATTTGCAAGAACATTTGTATTCATACAATTGGTTTACATATTAATACTTTGTAGCGCCTCTTTTAATTTTGATGACGTCATGAATTCTTTTTGGCATTGTGTCCACTAAACTGTGAAGATGTTCCGCGGGTATTTCATTACGTGCCAGAGATTTTCAATAGGGTTAAGGTCTGACGAATTACCTGGTCAATCGAGTGCGCCGTTTTCCATCATAAATTCTTTAATCTGGTAAAAAAAATAGATTTGATTTTTTTTATTTTGTTGGGTATTATTAATAAGGGATTAAAGCAGAAGTGCACAAAGGAAGTGGCTCACCATTTTGGAACGATGACACGGAGCAGAGTCGTCTTGAAAAATCATATCCCCGGTCTTGACGGTATCAAATGACTGTTCAAAATATTTTTGTATACTTTCAGTTAACAGTTCCTTTTACGAAGCATAAATGTCTTATTCCATTATAAGAAAAACATCCCCATATCATTTGGCCGGCCGAATGCTTCACCGTTCGCTGAAGATAATTTTTAGTGAAGCGTCCATGTTCTTCGCCGCACGTACGTCCAGTACGTCCATCTGTTCGGACCATGAAAAATTACCTTTCTCTTATCAATTTCTGTCCAATTTTCGTATTGTTTTCCCGAGATTCCATCATCTTCGATGTCGACATCGGTTGTTTTTGCAGGGCGGCTAGTCATAAGACCGAATTCCCGAAGCCTTCGACGCTCTGTGTAGGTACACCATTTTCAGTTCCGATTGACTTCACAAACTCTGCTCTGATTCAACTGCGATTGCAAATCTTTCCACTTCAAATAGTGCAATTATTCGACTTTTGGTCTTCGGTCAATTGTTTATAATTTGGCTAATATTCGAAATTATCAAACCAAACACTAAAATGACACCAAGTGACTAAAGGCCGCTAACTAAGGACTTTTCTGTGGAAAATTGGTGGTGCACTTTCTGTTTTCTCCAGTGTATAAACGGTTGGAAAAAAAGTCTGGACAAATGAAGCAACGTGCAATATCACAAGCCAAACTTGGACTCTTCTTTATCTTCATTGAACTAAAAAACAGCTGCTGAACCTTATCGGCTATTCTTATCTGAGTTCATTGAGGAAAACGCAATTTTTTCTGTATTCAATAATTTACCCCCCTTGAGGAAATCATGAAACGCGAAATAAAATACTTAGTATCTGGCAATTTTGTTAAACATTTACGAGCTTTTAGAGCAAATATAACATTTAATTAAAAAAGAGACCAACAGATGGCCCACCCTTCATAAGAACCATGTGTAACAATAGAAATCTATTTACAAACTTTTCATACTTAATTGTTATTGTTCGTGGGGATTATCGTTTCTTATAGAAAACTAAAATTATGGATCAATTATAATGAATGTAATCCAAGGTGATAAAATAAAGAAAAAGTATTTATTTAATCCATATTTTTTCCAAACCCAAAAAAAAAGTTCTGTGTCTTAAATTTCCCAAAGCTCCTTAACAGCGCGAATTACTTCGCTATCTTCTTCAAATATCTTACCCCGTGTTCTAGTGTTTTTTGAACACAGGAAAGAGGTAGAAGTCACTCCGAGCTGGCGACTTGAGCGAGTGTTCAAGAAGTTCGATTTTTGTTTCTAGAATTGCAGCCTTGAAAACGGGTGCTTTGTTTGATAAAGTAGCACTATCGCAGTTTCCGCGCCTTTTCTCCTTAATCGCCTTCTGCAGTCTAGTGGTTCTTTTAAAAATATTCCACCATAATAATTCCTTCAGCGTCCCAAAAAACGGATGCCATAACCTTTTCTGTCAAACTGGACACTTTGAATTTTTTCGGCTTCGGTGAAGAGGGTCGCTTCCAGATTATCGATTGCCCTTTGGTTACCGGAACAAAATGGTGGATCCAGGATTCGTCTATGGTCACTTAAAGTACCAAAAAAATCTTCTGATCTGCGTGGAAATTTTCGAGATTTGCCTTCGAAATGTCGACTCGTTTCTTCTTTTGCGCGTTGGTAAACACTTTCGGCTCAACGTTCAGAGACCTTCCTCATATTAAATTCGTTGGGGAGGATTCTTTAAACACTGTCATACGAGATCCCAGTGACCACAGCTACATGCCTGATGGTCACCTTTCGATCTGCCAACATGAAATCTTCGAATTCGTTCACGTTGTCTTCAGTAAGGGACGAGGATGGACGTTCTTCGTAGTTTTCATCTTCACCGGATGTTCTTCAGAGCAAAAGCTCCTTGGCTAAGCGTGTAACGGTGGAATATGGGTGAACAAGTCGCTGTGAGAAATTTTCTTAAAACAGAGGTACTTAATGACAGCTCTCATTTCGTATTCATCGATTCTCGTGTTCTATCTTCGACAATTCGTATTCAAATGAATGTATCTCCATGGAATCGTGACGAACTAATATTTTTCTCTTATGAGATTATAAAAACAAAAAGTTTTTTTTTCGAATTTAAGTCGAACTTGAAATAACCGATGATCATTACTTTTGGATCATCATATATCACACATTATAAGTATTGTCTTAGTACCATGAGTACCATGAGAGGCAGCTAATTGTAAATATGATTAGCATCGAGGTTCCTTCAGAACATCAGAACGGCTCAAGTCAGGCATGTTTGGTTTATAAGTCTTCGAACAGTTGTCGAAGGTGACTTGTAATTAGGGCCTCCAAAATGCATTCGATCGTGCACTCCAATGGTTTTTTAGAGCCGCAAATAATCAATTCAGAATCAACGTTTATGACTTCGAAAAGATATAATCGCACAGAAGCGGAACAATTTCAGCAAATGCGGCTAATTAAATCTGCGACAACTCTTAACAATAATAAATACATACGTTATCAGACAAAACAGTACGTTCTGTTTTCATCTACAAGCTATTTAAAAATAAAATAATAAATAATAATTTATGTCTTGACTTCAGTTGAGTCAGCCGTCCCGCGGAAAGGGGTACCTCCAAACACAAAAAAAAAATATATAGGAAAAAAGATAACACAAAAAGCCGGTCAATCGTAATGTTTCCCCAAACACACCCCGAAGCATGTGTAAAGGAGACAAGAACAAAAACATATATGTGAGTGAGCAAGCGGAAAACGTGTGCCGAAAACACGAAAAATATTCACACGCATACACAATTGCGTCCTCATGAAAAGTTGATAAACGTGTGACAAACGTTTCTGAATTGTTTGAGAAATCTTCTACAAGTTAAACGTTTTGTCAATATAAGAATTTAAAGTGTTTCATTTGGAAAACAGCGCGTCTTCAGAAAAATTTGCATTCTTAACTTTGACAGTTGTTTGACTTGGAAATTTCATCATAATTGAACCGAATTTCGAATACGAATTCGAAAGCTCTTACAAAAGTTGACTTTCGAATAGGGAAACTGTCAGAGGTACATTTTGTTCGTCTTTAAACGTTATTAAAATCACATAGTATCACAAGTCTGGTTGAATTTTCTCAGTTTTAATAGTTTTCTTTCTCCCTTTTTGCTTTTCCACATGTCAAGCAATTGTCTATTTTTAGAGCAAACTATTCTGTTTGACTATTTGTTGACATCAGGCAAATTCTCGTATTTTTCTTTCTTATGGTTTCTTTGGGTCAATGGCAAGTTGTTAATATTTCCCAATTACTATTAATTGGATGGTACATTGAACTGTGAAACGGAGAGGGGCGGCATTGTGAAATGTTAAAGTTTTCAGTCCTTAAAAAAATGATGCAATATACAACCTTGCCGGAGGATGCGTTTTATCTCAACCGAGCTGATGATAGTGATGAAATTCGTGTCCAGTGAATGTGCATACATACAACATTAGAAGGTTCAGAGTGCTTTGATAAGTCAGATATCGTTCTTGAGTGGTGTCCAAAAAATGTGTTTTGCCGCGTCAAGTACGTATACAATGTGCATACGTTGGATAAATTTGTTAATTAAAGTACTGTGTTTTTTAAATTTATGGTGCGATAATTTCGTTAGGATAGTCACAAGTTGTTTTGTCTAAAATATAGAGTTGCCCAAAACATTTGCAATTCCATCTTTGTGTTAATTCAAAACTAAGAATGATTCAATTATTCAATCATGTTTTTTCCCCAGTTCCTTAGAGATGAAAAATCTAAATGGTTTGCATAAGGGTTCATTAAATATGCCAACATAATTAAAGTGAGTTCAATATTTTACTCATCATGAAATTCATTAGTTTTTGTGAACAATTTTCATTATGCTAATATCTGCTAGCAAATTTGTAATCCCTTTAGCGGGTCTTCGTTGCATGGACACTTTTAAATTGCTTATAATTTTATTTGGAAAAAGTTTCCAAGCCCATTTAATTTCTTCAAAGAGATTTTTCATTTTGCAATTATTCCTTATAATTCCGCTATCTACAATCGCCCATAGATTCTCTATATGGGTGATATCTAAGGACTGTATTGGCCATTTTAACATGTCAATCCGGTTTTCTGGAAACCATGTCTCTTTACCGTATTGGACGCGTGCTTCAGGTTGTTGTCGTGCTGAAATGTCCACTGCTACTCAGTGTGTGAAAGAATTATGTCCCTATACACAATACGATCCATTGTACCGTCTCAGATCTCTACGTTTCCTCCTCACTCTTGGACTCATGTTGATGAGTTCAAGGAAAATTTTAATCTGGCTAATCTGTTTTTTGATGAACTAAAAGGCTTTTTATAACTTTGAAAGAATTAAGTCCATCATTAGACGGGCAGTTCTTGCTCTTACATCCAGGTCGAGTTGGATGAAATAAAGGGAGATCTTTTGATTGTTTTTTCTATCGCAATGTTTTCCTTGTTCTGCCTCCTCGATGAAACGTTTTCACTGACTTAGGCACGCGTACATTTATCGGCAAAAAATTAACTATGGAATAGAATACACAATGTATTTGCTTACCACTGAGCTCAACTCAACAATACATTTGAATAGATGATTATAAACACTAGATTTCTAGCTTACTTTACGGGCTCCCGACCCGTGAAGAATCTCTGTCTGAGACATGATATTCGCTTGATTTGTCTTCCGAGGTAGGAGTTTTGAAGCCATTGGTTTCGTTGGTTGAGTCTTCGCCGAATCTCCACTTATGTGTCTTTGGTTTCTTGGAGTTTATAATTATACTCTGAGATAGATAAATTTCTAAATCACCTCAAAATTACGTCCTATGTGGTGGACAGACGTTTCTTTGTTTGTTGACAACATGTACTTGGTTTTGTCACATAATTGCCGAAATTCGGCGCATGTTTGGATAAATTCTGATGAACTGTTTCCAATTTGCACATTGCATCGTGTGTTTTCATGCGTCACGCGGAACAGCCGGATCAGTTTTGCCGAGATACCGAACTCGGCCATCGTCTTGATGAGCTTAAGACGATGAATGCTATCATATGCGACTCGGAAGATGGTGAGTCTCGACTTAAAATTCGTTGATCATTTCCAAGATTTGCCTTAGTGTGTATATATGGTCAATCGTCGATCTGCCGGCCTGGAAGCCATACTGGTGCGTGAAGATTAGTGTGTTGCAGAAATGCTTCAGACATTCACACAGTACATTGGATAGGATCTTATATGCTAAGCAGGGATATGGTTCGTTATCATTAACTAGACATTGAATAGCCTTTCTTTGATAAGGAGCATTAAAAATTGTATTTAACTTATACATATTATGAAACATTACGAAAAAGAGAAAGTAGGAAGAATTGCTGGAAGGAAAAGTTACAGGATCACACCGCGTTTGGAAATCAATTGATCGGAAAACTGCTTTCCAAGCAAATAATTTTAGTTCCATATTTCCATTTAGACGAATTGAAGTTAAGAAAATTCAGTTTCTAAGAGTGATTTATCCTTTTTTGAAATTTATTCGTATTTAAATAGATAAGTCTATCCTAATCGCTGTGTATTGTTTAAACTCATTAATTTTGCCGCAAATATTTAACTGACTTTAAGTTTTTATTTAAATTTTAGTTCCGGTTGTGCTATATTAACATGGCTGGCCGAAGTGTCAACAGTTAATGATCCTCCTGTTACCAAAGGAATCATCCAGTTGCGACAACTATTGATTGCAAATTAAGATATATACTTGCCGAAAAACTAGTAATGAATGGGCCTAAGGACCACAAGCCGAACCGCATCATTGGCATCTAAAGAAGATCATTCAGATAGTGAATATCCGTCTAACTCGCCATCATTGAAATCATTCAATCAACAAATAGTTTCTCTGCATTCAGATGCAGGAATTTCCAGCAAAATGGCACCAGCTCTCACAGAGCCTCTAAGCCCAACAAACAAACTATCAACATCGGCGGCATCGGCATCGCCGAGACCCACAGCCGCAGGTAGTCCCCTCCAAAACAATAATAACAACAATAATAATAACCACACCAACAATAACAACAATGAAAGCATTGAATCCTTAGACGAGGATTCCAGCGTTCAAACGAATTTGAGTGTAAATAAAGATAAAAATTTATCTGGAGCGGGATCAGCTTCTGTAGTATCATCTAAGGGCGCATTTCAGCTGGCATTTGAGCAGAGTGTAGGAGTACGCAAATCTAGCTCTACGCCTGTGATTAATGGGGACACATTACCCGGGTACTCTTCTCAAATGGGCCCCATGTGTGATTCAAAATCATCGCAACCACCACCATCCGCTGCTAATTCTGTACCTTTGATCAAGGCAAAAATATCCCAGATAGACGCCGAGACTGCAGCAAAGATTATTACCTCACAGTTTGGTGATTTCCCCAGTGATATTGAAGAGGCTATCACAGCAGAGATTTGTCTCAGACAGAAATTGAAATCCGCTGAAGGACAGGAGCAGGATCAGCAGCAGCAGCAAGAGCAACAGGAGATCGTAGAAGAGGAGGCAAAAGGGGCACAAAATTTGTTAGAAAAAGTGTCCATGGAGGAGCCAAGAGAGCCAACTGAAAAGTGCAGTGGACAATTAGAAAAGCAGAACGAAGAACCCGGCGAACAAAGTGGAAATGATGAGGAAAAGAACACGGAAAAAGACACTGAGGAAAAACTGAAAGTCAGTATCATTTCGGTTCAGGAGCTACCGCCGATTAAAACAGATTCCACGGTCACAGCATCCGAAGATGATAACATTGAAGGTAAGTACTGTAATTTTGTATTCCTATTCCTTATTAAGCAGTGGCTTCCTTTTTACAGAACGCCTGAAGCAATTGGACAGTACAGACGACTGTCCCATGATAATGAGTCAGGAGAGTGGCATCCCAGCAACGCCACCACGTACTCCTTCCGCACAAATAACGTCACAGCTAACGCCGACTGGCCACACGCATATTCCGACAACTGTATCTATAGCATCATTAACACCACAGAGTACTACGTCCACGATGGGCGGCAGTAGTGCAAACCAAAAGGACTTCAAAGACAATACCAGCGAAATGGACCACGATATCGAAGATGACCTGCTGCAGGTACTGAAAGGATTCGATACCTCGGCGGGTGCTTTTTGTGACTTGGCCGGCTTTCTTAGTGAGTATGCAATGAATTATGAGGATGTTAATCCGCCAAACGCAAAGGATAACCCGCTGAAAGAGGTGCAGATCGAGATTGAGAAAAATCAGCAATTGGTACAGCGAAAAATTGACTTTCTAACCAGGCGTCTGCGTAAGATGCAAGCTCGTTATATGAGCAAACAAGCTAGTGAAGAAATCTCCGGACTATTTGAGTGGTCAGCGCGCACAACAAAGCGTAAAAATAGCGACTCAGACCATCAACAGTTGACATTTGCTGAAGAGAGATATCATCCAATCTCCACGACCACAATGCGCAATGTTCTTAAGAAGATCGAAAGTGTCGCGAACAATGTACAGCAAGTTCCGCCAGGAAAAAAACAACATCCATTAACATCACACAAAGCTGATGTCCTGACGGGCCATTTGGAAGTGGTTGTTCCGACATATGACGACAAAATTACAGAGGAAATAGCCCATGTGTCTGGTTTGTTGCAAGCGGAAATGCGTGAGGTACAAAGCGCGATAGATTCGGATGCCACAGCCTCGAGTTCTGGTGGAGAATCAGCCGATGAAATGGTCACGTACAACAATCAGTTTCAGGAACCCTTACCAATGTGAGAAACGAGGAGGTGTATCCACTGACATTTTTTTTTAAATTTTATTTTGTTTTCCTTTTCATTAGATCAAAACGAGCGGCATGGCGCTATTCGCGAGATCGTGCTGCAATTGCATCCCGCTGGTCATGGCTTCTGTCGCAGATATCTGATTTGGAGTTCAAAATTCGACAACACACAGAATTGTATCAGCAACTGCGTCAGAGGAAAGGAAGAGTGGTTATGCTCAATGCGTCTGAAGTTGGAACGCTACAATCTCTTGCGGGTTCTTCAGTGAACGGCTTTCGTGGCGTTTTGCCAGGTGGAGCAACAAAAACATCCGGATATTCAACAGCAGATGACACTGACCTGGAGGCGGCGATTGACGCAGCGCACGAATCATCACAAGGTGCCTGTCGAACGCGAGCTTTTCAAAGTAGTTACTTTAAGAAGCGTAAGCTATTCCAAACTGCAAACGTGCACACAATATCCAAGAAAGCAGCTCGATCAAGGTAAGTCGATTAATCCAAGTGTAGTACAAGATCGACAACGATTTTGTTAATAATTTTGCAGCACAATAAAATGCGGCTGTCAGTGGCCTCTTCATCCGTGTGCTCTTTGCACTGGCCGCTCAGATCCAACAGCACCGCGAGACCTCCCAGACACCATGATGAAGTCACAAAGAGTAGCACTTTTGGATCCAGGATTTCATCCGGTCCTTAGTTTCTCCGAAGGTAAGTATTCATTGGGTTCTATAATCTCAACAATCATCCTCATGCTGTTTTCTTTGAAGATATTTCGAATTCGATTCACTTGGAAGCCATTTCTCGTGATCCGGAATGGCAGAATCGTGTAGGACGAAGCACGGTCAAATCAGTGCTGAAAGGTGCTCTAGCCGCCCAACGTGCAGCCGAACGCGAATCACAACGCGGAGTTTATGCCACAAGTGGAAGATTAACACCGAACACACCGCTGGGGACGAGCACGCCAACTGTTGGGACCACTGGCAAGCGAAAGTATACGAAAAGAAATCATCAGGACATCCACGGCGGCGGCAGTCTTTCGACAACGCCACTTGTGGCCAACAGTAAATTATTGTAAACAATAAAAATCTGATAAAAATTTTATTAACATAAAACAAAAACAATTTCGCCATTCTCTCTCTCTCTTTCTTTGCATTACGTGCTATCTTGCTTTTTGTGTCTTTCTCTCTCGCTGCTACATTTGTGTGTGCGGCCAGAACTGGGAAAAGGCTCAAAGAAGAAACACCGTCAACGATCACCGGACTACAATCATTATCCACGAAAGCACAGCAACAGCCAACATCAGCAGACCCCGTCTCACCAGCAGTCAGCGGATCAGCTAAATGTCGAGCAATCCAATCACCACCCAGCACATTCATCATCGATTTACCAGCACTCAAAAAATAATAAGATACGAAAACTCTCATCAGCATCAGCAGCAGCAGCAGTTACACCAAACCAGAGCGGAACTCATCAACATACCAACAATATAAACCTAAATCAACATCACGTCAATAATCAGCAGCAGCAGCAATACCAAAGCTACAACAACGAATTGAATTTCCTGCACTGCGATAGCCTCGATGGAGCCACATCCACAAATGGGCTAATGGGGCCATCAGCAGCACAAAGCAGGACATCTTCGCCGACGCACTACAAGTACGAGAGGTGAGTTAAAACAAGTTGTTTCTAAAATTCATCAGGTGCTTATTAGAATCGGAATTTTCTTCCAGGCCTCTCGAGAGGAAAAGTCGTACTTCGTACGATATAGACAACATTGTCATCCCGTACAGTGTGGCAGCGGCGACACGAGTTGAAATACTCCCATATAAAGAAATTCCAACTCCAAAGTAAGCTCACCCCACGACCATCTTTGAAAAGTCAAATAATCCTTACTTCTTTTTTAAGGTGGCGAATAGTGGACTACGATGCCGTAGAAGATACCAAAGATATCTTTGAGAATTCCTCACGCGGAGAGAGATTATTCGAGAGAACTGAAGCGGAATCCAATTCCTTGTCTAAGTTGGAGAAATTCGAAAATATGTCCGACGGTGACGCCAGCAACCGGCTGGAAAAAAACAACCTCCCCACTGCATCAGCGGCGGAAGCATCTTTCAACGACCATCTCTACGACATCGATGAAGATGAAGAGGACGAGGATATTTCAGATGCGGCAATGATGTTACGCCACGAGCGTGCTCTCACTGAAGAACGTCGAAAATTCCAAACGTTCTTGAAATTCCCCTGGAGTACTAGATCACGAGCGAATCGCCGTATCGACAGCCGAGCTGAGTCGAGTGGAGCAAATACGCCTGATCCAACATCGCCTGCTCCCAATACACCGAGTGTAGGAGGAGATCAAGAGGTAAGAAAAATAGACTACGAAGGGTTAGCCGCAAAAACTTAATTGAAAATATTTTCAGTCGATTCCATCGCCATTTGCCCCGTCGAACCCCCTCGACAGTATTGCAGAGAACGGCGAGATGGCTAGTAAGTTGTCAACGGTGTGCTGTTGAACAGTCACAGAAATGTAACATTCGTTTTGTTTTTAGGTATATTAAGTAATCCAGCAAACACCTCAATTACAAGCATATTGAATTCGATTAGTAAAAGACAAGAGCGCCGCAGAACTGTCTCAACCAAAAAGGATAAGGACGAGCAACGTAGAAGCTCCACGCCTGATTTAAGAGAAGTGAGTGTTCAGTGTTACTCTTTGTTTCTTTTGTTTGTCCCTCCAACGTTTTCTTATCAGCCTCAAAATGAAAGAGCGTCTGTAACAGCATCATATAAGTGGTTTTGCAGTCGCTTCAAAATTTTTTTTTTGGTTTGGTGACACCATATTTTTAAAAAGCTGACACGATCATGTTAACTACATTTCTGTTTCGGCCTGAACTTGTGAAGAAACTACGTTTCTGCGATTTCAGTGTCCTTGGGTAAATTCAGAAATGAATCACTGCAGTAGTGATGCAGCATCAGCTCAGCATCGCGTTTAAAAACACAAAAATTGGCATCACTTTTAACGTAAAACGTTAATTTTTCACATTTCATTTCATTTCACACAAATTTCTGATGCAAAAGAAAATGACCATCAGCCGTGCAGCGCATCAGCATCGTAAAAGAGCAGTGATGCTGCACGCATGTGTGACGTTTCTGAATTCACCCGTCCAGTCGCCATCTGAAATCCACAGATGATCGTTTTAAACCTTCAAGAATTGTTGACTCATGGAAAAATGCTGTTTAAATTCTAGATGGTTTGCACTTGTTTTTTAACAACACGTCGTAGGAATAACAAAATTATTTTCCGACACTAAAAAAAACAAACTAATGTCTTTTGCATTTAGTCGGCTGAACTTAGTTCGTTCTGCAAAATTCCACGGAAAAACGATTATTTTATTTTTTCCTAGAGTTCGTGTATTAATTACATTTTTTTTATCTACACACTGAAATGAACTTGTTTTTATTTATTTAAAGCTTATACCTCCATACGAACCGCTGGTGTTTCCTATTCCAAACGATCTCTTCGATAGCATGCTTCGGATGATGCCAGACGAGTATCCTTCACCACAAGAAGACTGCCCAAAATCAGTGCGGACATCATCAATTGAGTCTGTTGTATCAACTACGACATCGAATGGTCTCGCCGGTGATGGCACAATTCCCACAAAGAAATTCTGTGATTACAAAATGAATAACAACAATAAAAACGCTTTCTTAACGCTGAACAATCAAAAGAGCAGCATCGAACATGTCACCGGCGAAGATGATGACTTGGACGCCTTCGAGAATCGTCCACCAATCAACGGTGATGGTGGTGACATCGAAACGCATCAGACAGTGCTAATGGGAGCACCACCACCAGTACGATCCATCGTCGTTCAGTCATCGTTCTCAAAAGAGATGGAATTCGAACCGTTTATATGTCGAAACAATTTACTCGGCGGAAGTGATACAGAATCTGTGGATTCCGACATGGGCGACGATGATCCAAACGATCCAGAATGGAAGGATGAACCGGAATGAAGGAAACAACTCGGACTTATTATTGAATTGAAACTTGTTCTCGTAATTACTATTTAATTTTCTTCAATTTTCATTCATTTTCTTTTGTTTATTGAAGACGATAAATGGGGTTGAAAAAATTAATTAAGATTTTTACACAATATCGCCCCAAATAGATTGCAGGAAAAAGGCTCCGAGAGCTGGGTATGTTATTGGTTTTTTTTTTCTTTCAATTGTTACTTTTTTCCTTATATTGTTTTTGAATCTATCAAATAATTAATACTCTTGTAAACTTAAACTATACACAAAATAGATGGAAAAATAAATGTAAAAAAAAGAGAAACAATTTCATCTCGTCTATTTTTGCAATAAACGAAAAAGGAAAATAATGAATAAAATTATATAAATAAATGTATGCTATGAAATTAAATACAAAAGGAAAATTAAAACAATAAGTAAAGACGAAAATAAACACATAAAACCTTATGAAAAATTTAAAGAAAACTCTTTTACATGGGTTAAGGGTTTTTGGTTGGAAACTTCAGCTGCGTGATGTTGAGTGATTCATATGTATTTGGATAAAAGTCAGTGTTGGGAACTGGATCATTGAGAGATCATGTGAGCGCCGCTGAAACTTCATAGTTAAAACTGTATCAAGAGCACTTTCTGTTCTTTATTTCACATCCTTCTCGGCTGTTGTTTCCAAACAAATACCTTTCACACTTATACATATATTTAATCATCAAAAATTACGCTTGCTGCTTAGTGTTGAAATATTATATTTTTTTTAGTCATTTCATTTGATTTTTTGTTTTATCTCATGTCTCAGTTTTGATTTAAAATACATCTAGCAATGTAAAGTTAGAAATAGAAATAAAAGAGAGCTTAGCTTTCTTTTTAAACAAACGATTTATATTTTCTAAAACGTTAATTACAAATAAGTTTGTTTGTTTTTTTTTTAATTTTTTAATAATTTGTGAAGGCGACAAAGGTTTTTATAAAATCTTGTAAAAATGAAGAAGTGTATTAAACGATAAATAAGTAATAAGAAAATGTAAATAACAAAAACATAATTTAGTTGTATTGAAATACTTTTAAGGTTTATAACATTTGTTAGTGGTTTTATTTTTATTTTTTTCTAACTTAGTCTCATTTGCCACTTGTAATCGTAGATTTAAGTATTCTTTTTTTTTTAGATAGAAACACAAATACGCAACAAAAAATTATTATATCTGAACTAACTAGATGGTGGTTTTGTGGTAAATTTTCATCAGTTTGCCAACCACGTCATCTTATTTTCATTCATACTGGTTATACCGAAGATGTGTTTGAATAAATTTAAAAGAAAACGATCGACTTAGCATCCTGGCAAAAACCTGGGCTTATTCAAATATTGTTTAGCCCAAGCGGGTTCTTGTTAGCCTTCCTCTCTTAACTTTGCATTATCTACTTAACTGTTTATGTTGCTACACGGTAGATTGGGATTAAGAATTCATAAATATTCTGTTTCATATTTTATTAAATAAATATACTGTCTTAAAACTCGTCATTACATTGCTGCTTGACTTCTGCAAAACTGGACCAATATTTTGTTAGTAAGATTTGAATTTCAGCTTTTGGTTTGGAAGTTTTAACTAACGTTTATCATCCCCAACTTCATCGTTCTTCCCACTTTGTGTTAGTTTCTTACTTCAAAAAGCAAAATACAGGATAAGTGATTTAAGTTCAAATCTATTCAACCAATTTCCATAAACCGTATGAAAATGAAGTTGCTTTTTCCATCTAGTTAGTTTTGTTACCTCACGCTCACATGATAATAATATTAAACAAAACTTCAACACAAAACACGCGTTAATGTAAATAACGATTGCTATACCATAATTTTAACTTTTTTCAGTGAAAAAAAAATAAAATAAAATGAAAAATAAATTCAGATAACTTCACTTCAAAGTTTACTTTATTAAATATATTTTTTATTACTATGGAGCAACAATAATTTGATGAATTATCTTTTAGCTTATGTTAATGTTTAAATACGTTGTAACATATTAATTTGAAAATAAAAAAAAACAATAATTTTCGTTTTACAAAAAAAAAAGAAAACAGTTGAAATATTGGAATAGTAATTTAAGTTAAGTGATTCTGTAATAATTAGAATACGTATGTAAAAATATATAAATATATTAATTATGAGTTAAATTAAATCTAAAGAGAAACGTAACTTTACTACAAGTGCGAAAACAAATATTAACTTAAACAGAAAATATTATAAAATATTGGGAAAAATAAATATAATTTAAAATAATGCAAAAAACAAAAACAAAAAAAAAATAAAACCGAAATAAAATATTAATTAAAATGTGTTATTATTACACTTCCTTTTATGTGTCGATAATAACCACTTTTAAAAAATAGGACTTTCTTAAAATTATTGATGTTGGCTCAACCTCGAAGTTATGTGGAGCGAGAAGCCCAGAATTATTTTGTTTATTAAAAGCCGTAATCTATCGTTAGTCGTTAAAAGCAGTGTTGTCAATCTGCCACTAGAGAAATTCAAGTAGGGGAAAAACGGTTTTGTTTGAGAAGGAAGTGAAGTGTGCAGTATGAAACGGACTAAAATCTTATTCCTAAGTGTGAGTTGTGTTTTTTCCTTAGGAATAATCATCCCGTTTGCGTTAGAAGTTAAGTGTGAACCCGGTTTCACCCCGTTTAGAAATCATCTCCTGCGGGGAATAAGGTAACGTTTCAACCATTTCCGTACATCGAGCATTTGTTGATTTGAATTTTTTTTTTCTTTAAATTTCAGTCATCACATCTATGTTTAGCTCAGTTTTTGTTTTCTTTGTAATTTTATATCCTTTGTTCGAATTTCAATATTAATTTTTTGTATTTTCCAATTCATGTCCAAGTTCCCACCATGCATGGTGCCGGTGTTTTCTCTCAATCACATGCCAGACAGTCTAGCCGAAATCCGAGCGCTATGCTAAATTTCGCTTTTATCGATTGCGTGTGCGAGGCAACTCAGGCACCAGGCATCGTGGAAACTCATAAACAGAGTTGTAAAAATTTATGTATATAAAGCTTAATTTATGATGAAATAAAGGCAGTCTCCTTTAAAACGCGCAACGTATTAATACATTCACTTCTGTCTTCAACTTTACCTTCAAGAATCTCGCCGCCGTGTAAGAAATTTGAACTTGGGCACAATTCTTCGCTGATTTTTAATGAGCACTATAAGATCAAACCAAAGCTGTGGAGATTATTTCGCCAGAAGTAACAGATTAGTTTTCGTGGTTCCATACAAATTCAAAATTTTGACGACACAATATTAATTTTGGAGTGAAGAGAGCTTCCTTTTTCGATTTTTGGAATTGAGACAAAAATATTGGCGCAGCTCATTATCGAAGGAAACGAAAGATTTTGATGGATTTTTCTTTTTTCCAATCCAGAGATGGAAAGACCAGAAAAATAGGTCTTCGATCGCATAAAATTCACTAACGCATGCATGAGGCAGGTTTCTTCGATTTCAATCTACCTATTAAGTTATTTGGAAGATGGTCAGACTGCTAAGCGAGTTAATTTTTAGGAAAGAAAATCTTAGACGTTTTTCATAAGTCAGCTTCATGCTTCAGCAGCCTGTAAACGATTTTAACCAAAGATCTTGCTCCCAAAAGAGTCGTCTTCATATTTTCTGTTATAAACTCCTATTCATAATTTATGTTAATGATATGCCAAAATGAAGAGCGGAGAGGCACTAAATCTCATAGCTGGAGAAGCTAGCAGGATTAGAGATATACGGCCATACCATCTAAGCAATGAAATGACTTAAGAGAGCGTTTAGGGAGAACAACGGGGGGGGGGGGGGGGCAAAACTCATTTCTATACACGGGGTCTGTCTATTTGGTGGCTTACCAATTGGTAAAAATATTAAAATAATATTAGAATTTTTAAAAATCAATGTACCCAATTTTGCAGAAGAGATCGCATTTAGTCATACGTACCAAGATTTTTCTTTGCTTGCTAATTTGTGACCTTGCCGACTAAGTTCGTGGCTTGTAGAATGGCTGTAATCTCGGTCTGGAACACGCTGATGCTATCTGTTATACGAAGGAAGCCATTTATTCGTATGCACCTGTTTTTACAGAATACACAGGCCTCCGTACCTAAGGTATTTTTGGACCCATCAATATAGAAATTATTTTCCCACTCCTCCCTTCTAAGAATTTAAATACAGATTTGCCTGTTAGAGTCTGTTGTGGGGACGACATAGACTGTTTCAATGTCTTCCTTTAATCCTTCCCATTGTAGTAGGATAGAGGCGATGTCTACCCAAATACATGCTTTTCTTAATCTGAGGCTGTCTAAGCCACACTTTTGCTCCAGTAAAGGTCCAGTGGAAGCATATTCAGCATTGTCTCCTGTGCTGCGTTTGTTGTCAATCCTTTAGATCAAGTCTCTTGACTCTTGCAAGCTTTTAATACCTCGCAAGTACCTTCCACCTGGCAATGAATGAACTTGCCCTTCCCAGAAACGGCCCATCAGCCTTTATTGTTCCAAAACCTAAAGAAATGCTGCAGTAAAGTGTAGGAAAAGGTTGAAGTACTCGACAGCCTCTTAATGGTAGTGTCTTCTACATACTGGCGCTGTTCTTGACAGAGACCTGCAAAGTTTTGAATTGCTCTTAAAAAAAAAACACCAAGCAGAATGCAAATGAAACTTTTTTATAATCAGTCTGTCATAGTCATTGATGCAATCAGAAAAATGCAATGTAGTTGATCTTTCTGGACTTACAGTGAAAAAGGGACAAAGAGATTCATTTCTAAACACCATTAAATAAGAATGAGTTGCAAACAAAAATTTCAACAAGGTTAACATTATTGTAAAGCTTAACTTTTTATTGCGGTCGTTTCAAAGTGGTTTGATTTCGGTCGTTTAACGTTCTTTTTTGACAAAGAAAGGAATTTTTTCAATGCACCAATATACTGCTTGTCATTTTTTTTTTATCTACTTCTTGCTTGAGAAAACAGTTTCCTTAACACTGCCGGCTAAATCACCAAACAAATCCTTCAGCTCGGACAGGTTTGTAGGGAAATTGGAAATTGGCTCCACTGCTGCCTCTTCCCCTGGTTTCACTCCTTTTACGAAATTATAGACGATAGAGACGCCTTTTCTGGTTTCCGCGAGTCCCTGCTGAGCAAATTTCTCAGCTTCCTTAGGATAGCACAACGAGGCAATACCTCCAGCACCAATGCCAGTGTAGATGATTTTCTTAAAGAACCCTCCGCGTACAGCCAAGATCAGACCCGATATGCCACCAATAGCTATAGCTCCTACTCTGGGCATAGTGTTATCCGGCTGGTTGAGGTAATCAATGGTCGCTTAAGGAAAAATTCATTGAAATAAAGTGGAAATTTTTGAAAGTACCACCACTTACATTGAGAGTGTGCAATTCCTGTTGAAATTAAATCTTCAACATTCTTCTTCTGCTTACCCACCGCATCGATACCTTTAGTGACTTCTACTCGCACAGCTCGGACACCGTCTTCAATTCCATCACGAACTTTAGAGCTCTTCGATGGATGACATGTCTTAGGTCTTAAAAAATATTAAATAAATCCGAATTGGCCCGGACAATATTTGAAAAATAACTCACTTTTCTGCCGCATGTAGAGGAGCGTATAAAGGCAAATCTGATGGTTTGCATTTATAATCAACAGCACCTATTGATTTCGGCACCTCATCTAAGGCTGGTTTGACCACGGCTGCTGCCAGCATTATAGGTGTTCCGGTTATGACTTTTGTGAACATTCTCGTGTGTGGAATTGCTATCGCGGAATTGATCAATGGACAAGATTGAATTCTGTAAATAATTTGCACGAGAAGATTTTTTTTTTAAATTTTGAAAGTGTATATGAAAAAATAAATTACTTATGCCATTTGACATTGCATAACCGGGTGACAGTTAAAATGACAAAAAAAGGAAATCGAGTTGGATGAATGTATTCAGAGCTTTGTGGACAATAATCATAAAATACATAACGCAGTGCCTTAGTCACATGCAGACCTAAACTGTCTGAATACAAAGCAAGGTAATGTGGTGTAGCAGTACCAATAGTGTCGCAGTGTCAAATGGTAATGTGCTGCACTCACATTACTCGCCCACAATAGCACCGCGTGCCATTAAGTGGTATTTGAAACTTAGATCATTGGAATTTTCTTGTTAAAAATATTGTGAATTTTATTTTTCAACTATACATTCAATTTTTCGACCCCGTTGTCTTTCATTTTTTCGTTTTGTCATACGCACGCATTCTACATTCGTCAATTTCTTTCTGTCACTTGAAGTGCTGCAAAAGTTAAAATTAAAGGAACTCGTTCTTCGTGTACTGCTTTTGCTTCACCGAAGCTCATTGTGTGCGGGCAGTTAAGGCGCCTTGAAATCTCAGCAAAGTTCCTAATTTATTGGAAGAATATGCGCTAAATTCTACTGAGGATAGTATTTTTTTAAAGCAATACATATATAATGCGTAAATCCTTCGCGTTAGAAAAGAATATGCCCTTTTTCTTTGCTAGTTGGCAAAAAGTTATGGATAAGAAAAAGGTCAAGAAAGAAAGATACTAAATACAGAAGCTTATGCAAGTAATTTAGACTTTTTTGCTTTTGAGGGGGTGGCTCACAGTTAGTGTTGATCCCTCGTCGCAAAGATGAAAAGCTGTTGGTGGTATTTTCTTAAAAAGATGTTGGTCAGTCTTGCGTAGATTTTTAACATATTTTTGGGAAAAATCATCCAGCTTCAACTTCTACGATTTCAAAGTGGCCAGGTATACAGATAATTTTTAAGGGCCTCTTGTTCGAAGTAAAAAGGAATTATACATGGAAACAAATCTGTTTAAAGTTTTTATAATTGTGGCCACGGACTGATATTTTTCTAGCAGAACACGTCCATTGCGCAGCCAATAAAAAAACAAAAGCTAAACACATTCCCCTCAAAGGTGACAGTTCATTTGAAGCCCATTGGTAAGCTGACTCAAACTCAATTTAAATAGAAAATAATTTGTTAAGTGCTGATTTATTGCAACACAAAACTACTAAAAATTATCTGTAAAATTATTTATAATTGTAAATCAGTTGTAGCTATTCAATGTCAAGCGTGCAACCCAATCCAGAAGAGTCGACAGATAGCGAAGATGAATTCCACGATGGGATATGTAAAACAAACGATGAACCTTTCGAAGAGATAACCACTGCAAACAAAGATGTTTCACAGAGCACAGACGACCCCCTATCCACAATCGATGATGAAGACAAGAAATCACCAAACGAGATATTCTCCGACTGCCACGATGACCTCATCGACGAGGAGCACCTCAAGGAATTGGAGAAGGATCTCAGCGAAGAACAAAAGAATGCAAACAAAGAACAGGCGGACCAGTTGAAGCAGCAGGGTAATGAACTCTTCAAAAAGGAAGAATACATTGAATCTGTTGAAATTTACACAAGCGCATTGAAATTGTGCCCACTGATGTATACAAAAGAAAGGTCAATACTGTATGCGAATCGAGCAGCGGCGAAGATCAAATTAGACTCCAAAAATGCAGCTATCGATGATTGTACTGTGGCACTTACTCTTAATCCTGAATACATACGTGCAGCATTGAGGTAAATTTGTGACTTATTCGAGACTCCATGAGAATGAATACAATTTACTTTTTAGGAGGGCGAAGTTGTATGAAGAAACAGACAAGTTGGATGAGGCATTAGAAGACTATAAAAAAGTTGCAGAATTAGATGGAAACAATAAGGAAGCAAACGAGGCTCTTATTCGATTACCACCACTTATTCTGCAACGTAATGAAAAGCTTAAAGAAGAGATGTTTGGCAAACTTAAAGATCTTGGCAATATGATTTTAAAACCATTCGGATTGTCAACTAATAATTTTGAAATGCGACAGGATCCTTCTGGGTCGTACTCAATCAATTTTAATCAAAACAAACAGTGATATCCGCGAAATAAATAAAAATGTAGGACTTCAAATTGTTTTCAATTTTTAGGTCATAGATCAACTTAGGCCATTTAAGTATGCTAAAATAAATTAGGATACATTTTCTATCAATTACGATTTTTTTTTAAATACTTCTGCTTTGCAACATGAACATAGCTTCTATCTGTTCTTACTCCCCGTAGGTTGGTTGGTATCGGATGAATTTAAAATGTGAATCGGATCTTTTATACCAATTTAAAAAAAAATGGCTCGTCTACGGAGAGATTAAAAAGCACTCTATGATAATGCAGCAATGATAATGAATTCAAAAAGTTGCTTCTTGCGTTAGCATTACCAAAGGAATTCCTTGATACGGTTAATGCGAGAAACTAACTTAGCAGAGGACGAACAAACTTAAATAACTTCACATGTCGAAGTTTTTAAAAAGGTTCCAAATTTCGGAGGTTTGGAGGCCTTTGCAGCTGGTTTCTTTTGTTTCCCAGAAGGAAAGGCGTGTTTGTACGTATTACGGTGCACGAAATCGAATCATAAAAATGTTTTTGCTCGAACGTTCACACAGCAAACTGG
The DNA here is from genome assembly GCA_963555765.1 of Orthonevra nobilis. NCBI lineage: Eukaryota > Metazoa > Arthropoda > Insecta > Diptera > Syrphidae > Orthonevra > Orthonevra nobilis. The sequence continues at coordinate 70,980,524 of OY743227.1, read as the reverse complement.
AAAGGATCTTATATGCCCATAATTCTTACAAGACATAGAATCGCTTTTGTTGAAGATGGGGCTGATAGTTCAGCAGCAGCTTGCTGCTAGTATTCATGATGTATACATATATCTAGTATTCCCTAAGCTGCGGTGACTTGGTTTCCTTCACTGTTTCGAAGAGCCTGCATTCCTGGCTTGAGGCCAGCTGCCAGCCGCTGGGCTTTCCTAAAAAAAACATCCGGTAGTTGTTCCAATCGCGGGACTCTTCGATTTCGTGGAGTAGGGAGGCTGCGTAGGTCTTATTTTTTACGCAATATTTTCTTTTTCTCCCTTCTTTTGGCTCGGTACTCTTCCCTTACTGTCCCTGTTTTGCGCTGCAGCGCTTGAATAAGTGCATGTCCTGTCACCTTATTCCTTCGTACGTCTTCATCATTATACCAAGGCCTCTTTTTAGGTGGTGACTGGTTGGCTCGGCTTCGTCCTTGATGATGTCGCGGCACTTGTTCCACAAATTGTTGCCTTTTGTGGATGGTGAATTCATAGCCGATACTATAGGTATGCTAGTGCTTCCAATGTTGAATTCGTTTTTCTGGGCGGTTCGCAGCTTCTTCTCGTTGGATTTTCGAGCCTTGAATTGGCTGTAACCAGAAAATGGTCACAGTCGACGTTTGTCCCTCTGAACGTTTGCACGTTTAGGATATTGGATGCATGTCTCGCATCTATTATCATATGATCTATTTCGTTCGTGGTTCGACCGCCTGGAGTTGCTTTGTGGATTCACAGTCTTGGAAACCTAGCTCGTATTATCTGTTGTCGAATCGTGGACGCTGTGCTTTCCTCCTTATCCGCCAAGGATGTTTTCATTACCGATTTGGCATTGGGGTCAGCAATCGCTGATCGGCTAGCTGTCAATCACCGAATCCGCATCCTAACATTTGCAATCTCTTGTAACAGCTGTAATAAATGTCGCAATGTTTCCATTCCTATCCATCGTATTTAAATTTGCTTTGTACCGCGTGAGGAGAGTTTCAGGGTTTTCAGCAGCACCAAAAGTGTACAGTATACGTACGTTCCAGGTTCAAAATATCAATTCGTATTCCGCGGACATTCTGGGTCGTGATCTTAAATGAAGAGCTCCATTATTATCCGTGGCTGGTGTCTCTCATAGCTGATTTTATTTTGTTTTTTACATGCTAAGGAAGTTATCCCAATGGCACAATCCCCAGCCTGGAGGATCAGTTCCATATTTGTTTTTTTAAGCCTCTAGGACGAGGGGACGGTTTAAACCTATGTCAATAGCTCGCTTGAGGGATGTGAGCGCTGCCGTCGGTCCAAATAAGGGTTCATCCGCCGTCAACTCTTTTCCAAAAACCTGGCCTGTGATCCGAATATGTCAAAGTATCCCAGATTGAATATATTCTGCGTTGGCTCCATCTAGGTAATTCAACCGCTGTCGTCTTTATAGTGCTGTATTTTCTTTTGTTCAACACTGGGGTTTATAGGTTTAGCAAGTCTGGTCCGGACATCACCCAGCACTTGATGGCTACCACGACGAGGTAAAATAAGCACAATTGATGTGAAGCCTAGTAAACAGTAACAGCACTGGGCATCGCCAGTTTGACGCCAATCATTGCCTACTCTAAGATAGTATCCAATCAAAACAGTTCAATATTGAACAAGTAAGCGTGTCATTGTTTTCCGAAGACGGTTCATGGTCTACGTAAACGTAAGAGAATGTCCAACTCCCAGATATGTTGGCAAATACTTTCGTATAAGCTTTACTCGAATGCACTTGGTGTATCCACCTGTTACCAATGATATTCGATTTTTATAGTCTTTCATTCCCCAATTATCGATTCTTTTCGCATTTCGTCACCTTTGTGAAGCAAATAATCGGTAAGGAAGCCATAAAAGTTCATAGGCAAACCTCAGTGGTTGGAAGACTAATTTTTATTTCAAATCAGAAGTTTGTGTCAAGTAGAACTACACTGAGCAAATTATTGTCACTGGGTATATTGCACTGCAAATTTGTTGATTTCCTTTAACATATAAAAAAAGGACAATGAAATCCTTTTTTCCTTAAAATCTTCGGTGTTAAAATGAAAGGCAAGCCTAAAAAAGCATCTGGGCTTGGAAGTGTAAGGTCAGCATTAAATGCACCACACCGCAGTTCGTTTACTCCAAAGACATCTTCTATAAAGGATCGCAAGGAACCCACAATTAAGGATAAAACAGTGGAAGACGTTGATACGGATTTGAATTCTGGCTTTGGAGACTATATGCGATCGCCAGAGGGTGAGTGAATAATTCTTGTATCTTTGCAACAACATTTAGCGTTTTGAGTATGTTTTTCCTACTCATATTTCAATCTTCCCTTCCGTTTAACACTCTACGCACAGGAAATAGAGTATATTAGGCTGGAGGGACAGCTCGAGATACTAGCAGATGCTTGTTAACTTGAAGCTCTTAAATTTGTTAATAAAATTTTTCTGGAAGAGAGTTGAGAAGCCAGCCAGTGTTAAGCCATTCGTTACGATACAAAATTTCATGCAGAAGGACATCGAAAATTCATCTCATAGATCAGTCTATTAAGCTTTTCAGAACAGTAGATCCGGTGAGAGAAAAGAAGCTATTATCCTGTAAAGTGTCTGGTGGACCTAAGAAGTTCAAGATGCGGTCATGATGATGTTATTTGCAGCAGGAGTATGTTGTAAGATTAGGTCTATCCGCTGGCAAACCTTTTGTGTTCCCATATCTTTTTCCTTCTTGTCAAGCATCTTTTCCTCGAATAAACATTTTTTCGTCATCCGAGATCTAATGAAATATTAAAAATCTCGAAAGTTGCTTGAAATAACCGACATGGTCTGATTGCAGGGTTCACCAAAAAGACGAATCACTCTGCACATTTCAGGTGAAAATTCAACTATCGATACAAGTCTTCTTCAATGGATAGGCAACTAATTTTTGAGACGTACACTGAAATAGTTTCAAGCCTACAATTCTCTTGGGCTCTATCCTTAATTTTTAAAAATCCTCCTCTTATTTTCCTCCTTCGCCGATGACAGTATTCACAGCTTTTCATATTTTGTCAAAGACTCGCATCCATGATTTTTGCTCTGGAAATGGACCAGCAAACAGCCATTGTGTCAACTCAATTTTTCAAGACATCTTCTTTGGTTTCGACTTCTATTTCTCGAATAACATGGACGTTACTTGAATGCCTGTCTCGTTTTCGTCTGATTACACGATTAAAACTTTGAGTTCAATAAATGGATTGTAGGACGGTTAGTGTGGCTAAATTTTGAACCATTTAAAATCGGTAACATTCCTAGGAATCGCTATCCATAGAATTTAACGTTTCTTTTATTATCGTTTTGAAAAAAAATGGGCCGCTCCAAAAACTGGCTTAATTTTGACTACGCTCGAAGCCCCAAATACGGCGAATTTGATATTTCCATAGCACCTCATTTGAAATATGATTTTTGGGCAAAAATGTCGTTGATTTGAAGCTGCAAAGATCTTCCTCGCCTTGAGATTATCGGCTTTAAACGAACACAATTAAAATATTCTGCGTGGCTCAGATGGCTCACCCTTTATTTCCATTTAAAAATACTTTTTGTATATTCTATCACATTTTTTAACATCTTATTTGTTTATTTATTTTTTCTAGCGATCGAAATGATGAAACTTTTTGTTCTGACTAATTCTATCGTTTTAATTGTCACCATGGCTTGGCCAAGTATGAAGGAAATATACAAAATGTTCGAAGAATGGTGGTTCTACCAAAGTCTCTAGACATCCACAGTTAGTTAGACAAATTTAAACGAGAGCAAAAAATGGTTGGACCGTTTATGCAAGGAATGCTCCTCATGGGAGTTATCTACTGGTATTCAAAAGCTATGTTCAACATGATTAACGAGTACTATCGCAATGAATTTCAAAAACAATTGGAAACAAACACAGCAAAGGACAAAGTGGCTGTAGAAGATGAGTTTGAAATTCTCTTGAGGAAGGTAGAAAAACAGCCAGAAATTGATGAGGCTTTCTTGAAAAGCCAAACCCAATTTGAGAGGGAAAATTCCAGAGAAAATATTCAATCGAATTGTTGTTTCAATGAAGCAGAACTTAATCGATTCCTGGAGCTAACATTGTCAGTTTGTTTCAGTGAGAAATTTAATATGATACCGAATGGAAGAGGGAAAGATTCTATAATATACCAAGAAAACAATGACGTGTCTATGGAGCAAACAATAAAAGGCTTGACTTGAAGTGCTATACTATTTAAATCAATATTCCAATAAGTTAATAGAAAAATATTTTAATGTGAAATTGAAAGGAATAATTCAATTATTTTAAGAATTGAAAAAGTTGTTAAAGAAATAAAAATTGATATTAGTTATTAATAATAATATAATAAATTATATTATAACTATTTGACGCTGTTCTATTTTTTTTTTTCATTTTTGCATTTAAAACTTCAAAGGGTTCAGCAGAAACGCTCATACACTGGATTAGAGAAAACGAAAGTTTAAAATAAAAAAATATTGATTATCCTTTTCAGCGCAGAGACAGCTGAGCTAAAGCTGCTTTCCGTGTCTAATGGTCCCGGGTACGCTGCTTCATATTCTCCAGGCCAAGCTTCCTGGCAACAGTGATTGCTTGAAATTTTTTTTCCTTTTTTCGTTAATCTATTGATCGGCGAATAACTATTGGCTGGGACATTGTTGTCCATGCGCTCAATGTTGTTGAGCCATTGCACTCGATGGGCTCTTGCTTTCCGGACGAGATTCACATCATTAAACTTCTTGTACAGATGCAGCCTATTTTAATCAGCCTTCTGCCACACTGAGAGGCCCAGTATTATTCACGAAGCGCCATAACATCCACTCGAAGTCACTGCATGATGCGACGATGGCGGGGATGACATCAGGCCTCTTTTCGTCGAGGACAACATGGGTAACGCGGTCACTGTGACTTGATACAAAGCGATACAGAACTATGATCAACGAGTTTTTAAAACCGCAAATTGATGAATTAGGACTGGAGGACACGTAACACACCTACAGGACGATACAGCCGCACACAGCTGGGGCGATGGCGTTTGCAATGGCCTGCAAGATCGTTCATCTTGAGCGCTCCGGAATCTGTATTTTGTTTTTTGAAGTCACCGAATCTGGAGTTCTCTAAGAAAATATCCGACATCAGTGCGGGTTTTGTCGCCCGAAAATGCAGTAAAAAGATGTCCCACAATAACAGCGCCCTTTTGGCCGATATCGTTCTCAAAAAGTTATTGAAAAGTAAAAAAACTTTAGCTGAACAGCTTCGAATGAGTGTTTTTTAGGCCAGACGGTAAAGTAAAGTAAATTGAGCTAGTTTTCAGACATTTGGGCTAGCATTTTTTTGATCGATGAATTAAATCGTGCATTTTAAACTTTAAACTGAAACCAACCAATAAGTAGTTTGCTTATGAAAGAGTTAGGGTAAAGTACATTGGTCCGAACAGCATGAATTAAGAAAAGATGTGATGCATGCAAGAAGTAAAAGGTTATGTGTGTACTGCGAATTACTTTGTGCAGGAAAATACAACACCTTTGGTTTAAAAACTATTGAGGTGTGCAACCGACAACATTATTGTGGTAATTCGATATGTGATCGTGCCGACGAAGCCCATAAACAGACCTGACTTTCTGATAATTGAAAGCCAGAGTTAGTTTATGCTGAGACAAAGAATCGAGCTTGGGGTATACAACTGTAGCATGATCAAGAATAGGCACAAGTAAAGTTTTAACCAGCCGCATTCTCGTATCGATTGGAGTAAGACCTGAAAACAGCCAACGTTTGCTCGGTATACAATAAATTCAACCAACAGTTAAGTTTACCCTTAAACCTATATTATACGCTGTATCCTAGAATTGAAGCTGAACTGATTGAGACAGATTGGTGGAGATAGAGATGGTAGAGGGATCTAGGATTAAGAATCAGCCAATTTCGCTGCGACCAGTTATATATTGCGGTCAAATCTTCATTGATCCTGCACGCAAGTTGCTCGACTTACCCCGTGGGTCAAGATATATAAATTTGTGCCCATAAAAGTCAGCATAAAAGTGTACACATGAACTGAATCATATTCAATCGAGGTCATTTATGAATATGCAAAATAAAATATGACATAAAATAGAGACCTCAAGGCTCTATTTTAGAGCCAGTTAGGTTTTACATTCTGAGCACCGGTCATCAACTACGACTCCTTGCATACGGCATAGAATACATAGAATACCATGGCTCGCATTGCAAAGAGCTTTAGAACAACCGAGTAGGCAGAGTATCGTTACATGGTCTAAATCATATTCAGTTCCAATTTCATCAAGGATTTTAGCCATAGTCCTGCTCTTCGACTATGGTTTGCACGAAATCCTCATTTAACCCGCGACATCAAGTTATGTTGATCTAGGTAACTAGACTGAACCTCTCGAGGATATTTTTCCAGAACTTTTGACAGACGGTAGAATTGTCTGCGGCTAGGGATGGTTGCGTCTTTTTTGGTACAGGAACGATCTTAGCTACTTTCCAGCGATCGGGGAGAGTTGAGGACGTTATACAGTAATTAAGCCAACTCAGATCTTCAGGGAACTCTCAAAAAACTTGTGCATTACAAATAACCTCAAAGAAGAAGATGATGTATCAAAAATTACAATATCTTTAAGAAAGCTGCACGTAAAGCATGCTATAAGGCGGACGCAAGTCACACATCACCGGTTATTCATATCTAGTTTTTCTTATCTTCACGGAATTTGAGCTCGACGTGGCTATGCACATTATACCTTCACACTCATTCCCGATAAATATCAGAATAATATCACGCGATGATATTTTCACACCTGAACAAAAAAGTTGATTAATTAAACTATCTACCAATTTAAAGCGTTTATCTTTATGGCCTCTAAAAAAGCCAAACTTTTCCAAACGCATTTTGTCGATACAGATGTTCCATTCTCCATTGTGGCCGGCGGCGTCAGAAAAGCTATCCACATTGCATTATCTTAAAACGGATTTTGATAGCAATATTTATTCTTTTTAATATCTTTCGTATCTAAATATATGTACTTGTAGCAATAACTCACTTGTTAATAAAAGCGAAACTCTAAGAATTGACGAGCGATCAAAGGTCCAATGGGTCGCTTTAGAACTTAAAAAAAAAATCTAAAGTTAAAAGTACCGAGCCTTTCGCCGACTGATACGGATGCGCTGATAAGGGAATTGCCATAACATTTTTTGTTTTTTTTTAAACTTATCTTTATGATAACAGAAAAATCGCATGGTGATGACAATGGGGTCTAAACCCTGAAGTGGTACTTTCGATATACACTGTTATTGTCAGACCCATTTCGATTGTACAAGTTTGGTGAAAGCACTTTAAAACTGCAGCTGTAACAACAAATCTATGACTGCCCCAAGACCGAAGCAGCCTTCATCCCACCAAGTTAATTCTTTGATAAAAAAATGAATACCAAAGAGATGGGATCAGGAGGTACTCTGCTTCAAAACAGTGTTTTCTAGCCTGATGGATCTTAGACTTCCTCAGGATAAGAAGCTGGTGTCATTTTAAGAATGCGGCAATAAGAAAGCTTACGAAGAATTTCGGGAAAAGACGAAGATCTAATAGAGTCCGTACTTCATCAGCTATGTGATTTCCAGTACTATCGGTAAGAATAAAGGGAACTCTAAGCAGTAACTTTTTTCAGAAACTAGAGAGCTTTCCTAATGCAAACAACAGGCAACTTCTCATTTTAAAACTCATATGCGAATAAGCCGAGGACACAATGGACACAATGCATCCGACCTACCTATGGCCTTAGTAAGTCACAGAACAGTCATTCCAACCAACAAACCACAGCACAGCACACTCCGAACAGCCCTGACAATTTTGATTTTTTTTTTGTTTGTTGTTTAAGGGTTCCGTGCCCAAAGAATCAAAGGGAACCCCATTACTAAGCCTCCGCTATCCGTTCGTCCATCTCTCACAGAGCTGAATGTACTAAGCCATTGTAGGGATACCTTTGCAACTTTCACAGAAGGTGAACTGCTATTGCCGCTACAACAAAAAAGTAGGCAATGATCCCGTCCATGCAACACAAAGTAAAACCTCAAGTTCCAATAAGAAAAATTTAAAAGCAAAAGATTTGGCAAACGAAAAGCTTTTGCTTTTTTGGAGGCATTTTTCTCAATCAAAATTATTATTATGATTTATTAAACTATAAATAATCATAATAATAATAGGACTACCGGTTGAAAATGTCGTTTTTTTCAAAAATCCATGCTTTATTGAGGAAAAATAGATATAAATTCAATATTCAAAGTATTGCCCATCGCTAGCCACACATTTTCTCATTTTTCTGGCAATTCATGGATACCCGCTCTGAAAAATTCGACCGGTTTGGCCGCAATCCACGAATCGAGCCATTTTTTTGACATCATCGAAATGACGGAAGTGCTGGTCAGCCAGGCCATGTTGCATCGATCGGAAGAGATAGTAATCGGATGGCGCAAGTTCTGGACTATACGGTGGGTGGGATAGGACATCCCATTTCAGCGTTTCAAGGTAAGTTTTGCCGACATTTGCAACATGTGGCCGAGCATTGTCATGTTGCAAAATAACTTTATCGTGTCTTGCGACCGTTTCCGGCCGTTTTTCCTTCAGAGCTCGGCTCAAACGCATCAATTGTCGTCGGTAGACCTCGCCTGTGATTGTTTCGTTCGGTTTTAGCAGCTCATAATACACAACACCCTTCTGGTCCCACCAAATGCACCGTCGATGTTGAGGTATGTCCGGGGCATCCATACGTTGCCCGACGTTTTGGATTATAGCATAATACCCATTTTTCATCACCAGTGACGATTCGATGCAAAAAAGACTTCATTTTGTGGCGTTCAAGCATCATTTCGGATATGCAAAATCGGCGTTCGACGTCTCGTGGCTTCAATCCATACGGCACCCAATGTCCTACTTTTCGGATCATTCCCATTGTTTTCAAATGATCGGAAATGGTTTGCTGAGGGACGCCAAGTGATTTTTCAAGTTCTTCTTGCATTTGTGACGGATCTTGATCGAGCAATGCCTCCAATTCATGGTCTTCAAACTTTTTCACCTGACATTTCACGGATTTACAAAAACTTGTGTGCTTTCACTAATGACCAATAACCTTGACTGAAATAATTAGACAATGACATGAAGTTTCTGATGTGACAGCTGTCATGGTCAAAATTCACCTCAGAGTAACAGATATGAAGTTGTCAGCAATAACGACATTTTCAACCGGTAGTCCTATTAGTTACAATATAATTTAAAAAAAAAACTAAACGAAGTATTTCATGTGATTTTGATGTGTATTTGAGTTATGATTGTCCAAGTATTTCAATAAATCACTTTAAACAGAGGGTTGAAAAATAAACAAAATATAAAAATTGAATGAGGTTGTGTGTGCTGATTACGCATTTAAGGCACATAAGGACATGCAATGAAATGGGGATGTCGCTTGGAGCTCCAAGAAAAATCTCCAGTTCAGTAGGATAGTAACCGTGACAAGGAGGACCTTTCTAGGACGTTCTAAAATTCTTTTAATCTTATGTTCCTTTTAAATCATTATTTTTTAAACTTTTTAATTTCCCATCTGGAAGTTCTTATTCTTATTGGAATTAAAAGTAAACCGATATAGAGCTTTTAGTTTGTCTGGCTTACTCGTACATGTGTATAGTATATGCGACGCAACAACGCAATAACGACGCGACGAAATAAAGTCTTGCAGACTCTTGGGAGGCGCGGAGTCCTTAGGGCGAGAGTCAACTCTCACTTGGTTACCTTTTGCCTGTTCTCATCAGCTAATCAAGAAATAAGAGCCTTGAGGTTAATTATTTAAAAACGGACCAGTGGAAAAATGATGCTGTTAGAAAAAAATTGGCTTGGCACACGACACAATTGTTAAAGATTTCAATCACCCGAGAAAAGGCTCTGCCTGAGACATGGCAGCCTTCCAATTTCGTCAATCCAGGGCACTTTGCTTTAAGTTTTCTAGACCAAACGCACTGTCATCCACGATCGTTTGATCTTTAAAACGAATTTTCGGTCTCCAACCTTTGGGCTCTGAGTCAAAGATCCTCTTTGATGGAGCATTATTGTCCATTCGCTCGATGTGGCCGATCCATTGTAGTCGTCGTATTTTGCCTTTTTTGACGACATCAAAGCTTGAAACAGCTCAAAGAGTTCACGGTTACATTATCTCCTTCATTCTCTCTCTGTGACGGCGCGCTGGGAGCGACCGATGATGTCGATATCGTCTGCATATCCCAGCAGCTGGACAGATTTTTTGAAGATAGTGCCTTCCGTGTTTACACCTGTGTTGCGCAGCACGAGATTGAAGAAGTCACAAGTTAGCGCATCTCCTTGCCGAAATCCGCCGCTTGTTTGGCATGGTCCGGAGGAACTGTTTCCAAATTGCACAGTATGTTTTCTAGCGTCACGCGGAACGGCTGGATCAATTTTGTTTTGCCTGAATTCGGCCATCGGCTTGTAGAGTTCAAGACGATGAATGCTTTCGTATGCGTCTTTGAAGTCGATGAAAAATGGTGAGTCTCGACTTAAAATTCGTAGGTCTTTTCCAGGATAAGTGTGAATATTTGGTCGATCGTCGATCTGCCGGGCCGGAAGGTGCAATGGTATGTGACGATTAGTGTGTTGCAGAAAGGCTTCAGACGCTCGTACAGTACGTTGGATAGGATCTTATATGTTCTTATAAGATAAGTCTTCCTTCTTGAAGATGCGGTATATTGTCCAATCATCGGACATGGCTTCATCTCCCTATGCTTGACTGATAATTTAGTGCTTCAAAAGCACCGCTGGTAGGCCATCAGCCTTTTCATAGCTGAGCCAATCTCAATCTTTAAATTTCAGTAAATTTATTTGCCCTCCATCTAGGCTCCATCTTTGGCTATCTTACAAGAGTATACCTGCCATGGGAAGATTTCTGTGGCAGTTCCAAGCAATATAATGATGCAAGAATAATCCTCTTATCTTAGAGTATGAAAGTGATATAACCAGAAACGTTTGTATTAAAAATAGAGTAACTCACTTCAGAGCTACTTTATTAATATTTTTTTATTGCTTCATTCATTATCCAATAAAAACAAAAAACGAAAAAAAACATTTGTCAATAATAACTTCCCTTCTGATATCGTTGCCACATTTTTTTTTTTATCAATCTAGATCATATAATAATATGGCTGAGATCGAAGATGAGGGCGAGGAGTTCGGCGAAGAGGCCGAAGTGCCGCCCGATCCAATTGGGGTAAACCCTGTTACCAACTGAATTGATGAATAACAAATTAAAATGAAAAGGTTTTTCCAGCAATATTTGGGTGAACGAAATTCTCTTGGCCAACGGCATGGAAAAGGTTGGGCTATATTGCCCAATGGAGATCAATATGATGGAAGTTATCGTAAAGGACAACGTCATGGTAGAGGCTTGTATGTGTTTGCCGATGGTTCGCGTTATCTTGGAAATTATCGATGTGGTTAGTATGAAGGACTTGTAAGAGAATGTGAATGTTTTTGTTTAAATTCAATTTAAGGAAAGCGATCAGGGAATGGTAAATTTATCTATTTGGATGGCACAGTTTATGAAGGTAATTGGCGGAAGAATAAAAAACATGGACAAGGATCTTATACTTATGCGAATGGGGATGTTTATTCTGGAGCGTGGCACAAAGGAGTACGTAATGGAGTTGGAACATATACCTGGAAGGATGAGGGCGTAACTTTTGAGGGCACGTGGAGCAAGGGTGTTCGCGTTGGACCGTGTATTTTACATTATAGAAACTTTAAGTTCCATGGCTGGTGGGATTATAAGTATCCCCAAGGGCCGGGTATGTTCAGCTTCAATGGGAATCATATTTTAAGTGGATACTATAGATCGGATGCTGTGTTCTCTAGCGAGAAATTGAGAGCATGCGAGAGAGGTGAAAAGGAGGAAGTAGAACCAGAAGGAGTTGAAGAAGGTGAAGAGGAGGCTGATATTGAGTTGGACTTATCGGGACGTCCACCTAAATGGATTTCGCAAGATATGGGTGCATACGATTATGCATTATTACCACAACAGCCTGTTCCAGTTCCCATATCCGATTCTGAATTATCCTTTTGCGATTTGGATTCTATTAGCATTTCTGGATCAATAGAGAGTATCGTTGTAGCATCTTCTGGTGCCATAGAGTATGAAGAAGAAGGTAAACAGGAAGATTTCCAAGTGGAGGGCGAGTCCGAGAGTGATCATGAGTGCGATTTCGACTTTGAGAAGGTAGTAAATACGCAAGCTGACTGAGGAGAGGATGTTTGACACTATTCATTTCAATAAAATGGATTACTGAGTTAATCACAGAAATTTCTAAGAAAGATGCGAAAAAATATTTTAACATGGCATTTCCTTAGGTGTTTATTTATGTACTTCCTTGGAAAAGTATTTATTTAGTTCTAGCATTAAGTTCGTTGTGAAGAAGAACGCATCGAATCCCTAGGTCATTATAGACGGCCATAGCGAGCCATCGGGTTCAGAATACCTATTCTTATCTACAATCTTTTGAGATCAGTTGAAGATGCCCATGTAAAGATGACTAAGAAGAGAAAGGTACCTCACAGGGGTCACCAAAGAATTCCCAACAAAGTTGGTGTACACGAAACGAGAGTCCGTAGTTTTGTATTGCTGCTTTTGATTTTATGCTTCAAGGATAATGGTTCATAATGATGTATAGGGGAGCATCGGATCATCCTAGAATAGTCTGAGCATTTTTTGGGATTTTGTGCCTTAAGCTGTCTGTCAATTCATCATCAAGGGACCTTATTTCTCTGGCAGAGATCCCCTTTCACTGAAAATTTCCACCGCATGTGCTGGACGATGAATTATAATCAGGAAGCGATCATGGAGTTAAAAGATTATGGTTCTCTCTAATACTGGAGCACAGATTCTTTGAGCTTACGTCACACATACACATGTATCTTTGAGCACCGGTTTCGAGGTTCGTCGGAATGGAACAGTGCAGGGTGAATTGACTTTTCGTAAGGGAGCACTATCAGCATGCAGATAGTTCCCTCCACAGTTGTGGTGTTATCTTCATCTCTGAATAATACGAGTTGTCGAAAAACTCTGCAAAAATGCATAAAAAGCGTACAACATTCCATCTTTCGGCCCCAATATATCGGGTCTCAAGTTTTTGGACTGCAACCTGAGCTTCTAAGTTATAGATGGATCTCATGTTCAACCCCAAAAGAAATTATAAAAAATACGTACAATTGCTTGCGTGTCATATTTCATTTACTACTTAAAATTGAGTCTCCTGTTCAGAAGCACGTCTGCTTTAAAAAATTTCCACTGCTACCCCCGAACCTAATGCTGATACTGAGAAGCAAGCATCTTAAGGTCCCGATCTTATTGCACTATTTATTCAATTAATCTTAAATCAAGGTCATTGGACCGTCGTTGTCGCCAACCCTCAATATTTATTAAACAAATAAGTCTACAAAAGCATTCCTAAGTCAGTCCACTTTATCTCATTGTGAATGAGTCATGACATATTCACACACTAGATTGCACTTCCGCTTAGCAGGGATGCGCGATGCCTTGCAACGGCGGTGTTCGTTAGATTTTCAAAATCACCAGACGAATTAAAAAAAATACAAATGTCAATTGTCAAAATAAGTCAATTCTCACAGGTAAATTGTTGCTTAAATTTTATCCAAGTATCGATCAATTTAAAGCAATTAATATTTTCCTCAGCGCACACCTCTCGCCGGGTTGAGTGATTTTTCTCTTTCATTTTGTGGTTTATGCGCCTTTCCTCTTTATTCCAACAACAACGAGACGACTCAAATTAATCCCCTTTGAAACAAACACCAACAACAACCCATCGTACGATTCCCCTATGCATCCGCATACACCAACAGCCACCAGCCCCCCCTGCGATAATACATACGAACCGGAGATTGGTATAAAACGCGCCCACTGCTCGCTGACGGTGTTCATTCAGTTGTCAAACTCTGTGCCGAGTGTCTGTCATTCGAGTGTACTTTTGCTTGAAAAGTTTTTTCGTATAAAATTTTGAAAAAGAAAAAAATTTCATAATTTCCAAAATAATGGCCGTCTGGGAAGGAAAGAAATACAAATTGGAATCCAGCAATAACTTCGATGAGTACATGAAGGGACTCGGTAAGTGAATCGAAAAATAAAAAATCTATGAGAAAAGTACCTCGGAAGCGGATCCGAAAACGTGTAAATTGGTGAAGATGGCTCAGAATGGGTGTGTGACTGTGGTGTAGGTAAAACGGGAAAATCAATTGACTCACGGCTAGCCGGCTTTTTGTGTTCCAATTTTTTTTTTACGAATGTCGTTTTTATTCCAGTCATTTATTGCAGTTTACTTTTATTTTCTTCTAAATTGGTGTAAATTGAAGCCTTTTGATGCGTCTATTAAGCCTCTCCGGTGTATAGTGTGCCTCGCAACGTCAATTTGAAGCAATTACAGTGAAGTGTCTCGCCTATTGTTGAAAAATTGAATCTAATTTATTCGACCACACTATTTATTATCTGCACTTTCGCAACGGAATGCAGATGCAAGGTGACCACTTGAAATTTTCTTCACGAACAGAGCCCGGTTCTACATACATAATTAGCCGGCCGGCATGTGACGCGTCCATGGAACGGTATGTGCACAAAAAATAAAGTAAGAGCCGCCAAACAGGTTTCCGTGTGAGGCGGAGATGGAAAATGGATTTTTTTTTGTGGAACGGTGACCCCTCGAAGCGTTGAATATTTTTTTTGGCAATTGGATCGAAAGAAATTTTGTTTTTTATAAAAAAAAACATTTTTGGATCTAGTGAAGAAATTCAGATAGATGAATCAGAAATAAGATTGGGTCTTCATGTGCTAAGAAGCCGCCAAGTTTTATTTTGTTGTAGGGAGCATAAATTTTCATGGTTTGGTTGATTTCTGGATGGGATTTTATTTTGTGTTATCCTTGCCAAGGGCTTGACCATATCAATTTTCATAGTTTCTTTTTCCAACTTGAAGCAATGTGATTTTAGCTTAACAGTATACCCTAAAAGTCTGCATACGAATTAAAAAAAAAAGCTAAGTTAAAAACAATGTATTCTTTAATAAAACTTTTAACTTAATATAAATTAAATATCTTCGTACAATGCTTACACGAACAGAATTTTTAGCTACGCTTGCTTTGCTTGCTTGCTTGAACCCAAAAACGTTGACTTGAGATCAGCTAACGTTTTTCCTATATTAGAATTTTCAGTCATTGACACAATTTTTGGACAACGTAAGTCTGTAACTTCTTCTGATTGTGAAAGCTTTTTATTTTAAGTATTTTAAAACTTAATCTCCTGTTCATCTTAACACAGGTTATTAAATTT
Source organism: Orthonevra nobilis (assembly GCA_963555765.1). Lineage (NCBI taxonomy): Eukaryota > Metazoa > Arthropoda > Insecta > Diptera > Syrphidae > Orthonevra > Orthonevra nobilis. The sequence goes on along the minus strand of OY743227.1, from coordinate 70,965,082 downwards.
ATGACACGTCATGATAATAACTGCAAAATTCTGATAAGAAACGCTTCTGAATCGTGGAAAGATTGTTACACTTCAAATATAACATCGAGATCCGGATTTTGAGGTGGTCATTTTAACACACCCTGCGAAATTGTTTACATAAATTTCGTTTAAATCGGTGCTTAAGAGTAATGAAGGATAGAGTTATTTCCATTTGCATTATCGTATAAATTCTCCAAATAAAATGATTGTTTCATTTTTTCATTTTCTGGAGCCCATACCATTTTACCATGTCATTTACTTAAATATTTTTCAACCGTGAGAATGTCGCTGAATTGCGAGCTGATTAATCTTTCCTTTTGGTCAGAATAAAAGTATTTTCATTCATCAGTACCGTTGTATGAACGCACAGTCTCATCTTTCCATACATAAAAGAAAATGCTTCCGTATTGGTCGTCAGTTACTTTTAACAAAAAGTTGTAAACGGGCCTTTTCTGAGGAGTCAACAACTGAACGTTCATTCGAATTGATTTGATTCGTATCTCTGACTATTTTCACTCTAATAAAACTATCAAAATGAAGAAAAAACAGAAAACTCCAAAAAACAAAAAGTGTACTGAAAATCGAGTTCCATCAAAATTGTTTCTTTAAAATTTTCATCGATTTGATAAAATTCGAATTTGGGAAGTTCCTATTTAATTGGAAAATAATGAACCACGTCACGCACAGCCAGAATTTCTTTTGCATTTATAACATTAATATGGAAGTATGGATTCTTAAAGAATGTTAATACACGTCATAACTTATATAACAAAGGTTCGATTTAAATAAATATCATTTTGAACCCTTTTAGTTGGATTATGATTGAGATCATGACACGAATGTCATCATCTTTCTATTCTACCCGTGTGTTTATTGACTTATTTGAATCAAATATTATTGTTACTATTGTATAATGATACAGATGAAGTCCCTTATTTTATGTATCGTTAACATTGTTCGCAGCGCCAGCCAAATAATGAATTTAAAAGCAACATTTTTGGTACCTTTTACAGACAATTATGCAAAACCTTAATACATTTTTACACCTAAACTTTCCCATAGAATCATTCTGTCCATTGGTGAAAACCGTATGAAAATCCGTTTGGTAGTTTTATAGTTTATCGCGTTCAGACAGACAGACAGGCAGGGTATATATTTTTTTTTAATATTAAGTGAAGTAACGTGTAGGTCAACGTTTGTTTGCTACGTTTCAGTTGAGACACTTTTTCGCAATTGATTTTATGTGCCATTACATTAAGGCGATTATGGATGATGCTCATGCTTGACCAAAAAGCCATCACTCTTTGACGAGTAGCGTGATATTCTATGATTCATTGTCTTGTCTAAAAAAAAATGTAATAACAAGCGAACAGTTGAATCAAAATAACTTTCCTTTGCTGTACGTATAGTACGTACTGTACCCAAATTGGGTACCGAAGCGTGTTTTTTTTTTCTTGTACAACCCCTGCCGCCATTGCAACGACACCGCGACCTAAAGAGGTCTATTGTATCGAATGGTCGGAGTTAAACCAGAACACGTACTGCTTCCATTCTGAAAGATAACATGTCTTTTGTAGTGGATCTCTTTACTTCCACTAAAGTGAATATTTCGATGTGGAAAATACGTTTCCTTTACCAGTAAAGTGCCGAACATCCCCTTCCAAGCATATCCGACATTCCTTATCGTGGCACAGGGTCATTTAGTTTTGGTGGTAATTCAAGCCACAGTGAGTAGCAATAAAGCTCGTTAGTTTTTGCTAATACTTTCCTTGTCAAGTCTGAGGATTTCCTTCGCTTGGATTGCCTAGGATCTTTCCCATTGGTCCGGTGGTCTAGGCGAAGATTGTGCTCTCATTCGTTAATCAGATTCGTTTCCAACAATCCCCTTGTGTTCTGGGACCCTGGGACTGGGCAGTGCATCTTAGCAACATTTGACAGTTTTGGAGTCTATTAGGTTGGATGAAAATGCCCTAATTGCTGAGATCTGCTTGAAAAGATTTCAATTCTAGTGCCCTTAATACCCTTGAGGAGATTGTGTCTGGCGTAGATCTCAATGACATTGATTTAAGCTTGAAGCACGGTAGGACCTGTTCTCTAGACTCAAGACTCAAGCTCCAACTCCATAATTAATTTTTGATCCATCTGTGTGCCATGTCGGACTTCTGAGGTCCAGTGTAGGAACAACATTGGACCAATGCTTACGATCTAAAATTTCTACAAAAGATGCTAGTTTCTTTTTTATTTCAAGACTCAAGTATTTAACTCCGTCTTAAATTTAAATATGTAGATATACCTCATTTATCATCAGAAATAAAATATTATCAAAATAGTTCGTGTTGCAGCTTATAGCGAATGCTGCATCAGTTCCATCAGGAATAATCATAAACGAGTTGTGATTCTTATATCAAGTTTAAAGACTGGCTAAATCGTCCTTATCCAAATTTGCCGAACTAATAATTGCCATCCTTATATTTTGTTTAGAAGCATTTTCACTCAAAACGCCAATTAGCAAATATATACTTTGAAATAATCGCAAAGCAAATACATTTCATAACGTTGATACGATTAAAAATATAAATTCTAATCAATGTTTATTTTCAATTTTATTTACGTCTGATAAGTGAAGCCACAAAGCAATCGAATTTATTACCTTTCCACTGGGCTAAAGTGCAAAGAGATAAGCAACTCTTAACAAATGTTCAAACACAAATAAACCGACTATCTGTTTTCAAACAAATTTCGAATGCGAATAAGGGGTGTGTAAATTAGAAAAGTTCTACGGAACGGAACGGAAACATTTAAAGTCCAAAGTTAAAGGCTATATTATAAATTTATTGATACCTTTCGGATTTTTTTTGAAATACGAACAAGTTGCATATGGGCCCTGCAGATATTTGTATGCGAATATTATTTGCAAAACTGGGCTGACACGTGCGATAGAAACAAGAAACGGTTGAGTCATTCTGTATGAATAAGTTGATTTAAGTTTAAAAATTGAACTTGGTTCAGAGATCACATGCGACCTAGATGGTGATCTTTAGTGCATGACTGCTAAACTGTTGTATGATTTTTCTTTTCTTAATTGGGTTTTCAATGAAAGTGCTCTGATTTTGTGAACATATTAAATGTCAATTTGTTTTGTTAGATATTTACCGACATTCATAGCTGGGAAGGGCATGATAATGGTTCCTTGACAGCTAATGATTCCTTCACCATGTATGCTTTTACTTTTTCAAAAGTGAATTAGAAAGCTGGAAGTTCGATGCTTTTGTGTAATCTAAGTCTTGAACTTGGTATTCAAAATCACTGCGGCGTGATTTTAAATCTGGAAAACTGAAATATGGTAAAGGGTTTTCCAATAATGGCCTGACAATTTTTTTATTAAATAAAATAAGTCGATTGTACGGTGTTCTGTGTGGTTTGTGGCACCATCCTGTTGAAACCACATATCGTCCAAGTCCATATCTTCCAATTTGGGCTAAAAGTAATCGGCTATCTCGGCGCAATAACGCTGGCCATTCACAGTAACGTTATGGTCGACGAAAAAATATGGCCCAATAACGCTGCTGGCATGCAAACCGCATCAAACAGTTATTTTTTGTGGATGAAATGGAGATTCATAAAGCAAATGTGGGTTTTCACCCGACCAATAACGTATATTTTTCTTATTGATAAACCCATTGAGCCAAAAATGAGCTTCGTCACTGAAGATGATTTTGCGATGAAATTCGTCATGTTGGTGCATCTTCTCCAGACCTCAATGGGAGAACGTACGTCGCTTCGAATGGTCCATCGGCTTCAAATCTTGATTCAGCTTGACCTTGTATGGGTGTTAACCAATATCTTTACGCAAAATACGCCTTAATGTGGTCTGACCGATGCCCAATTCTTGAGAACCCCGTGTCGATATATTCGACACTTCGATCAACCTGTTGTCTGACTGACACGGAAACATCACACAACGAATTTGTCAACCAGGGCGAGAATAACGACCGAACATTGGAGTTAACGCTCTTAAAGGGGATAACCGACTCTGAATTTTGGTGAAAATTTTTCTAATTTGGAGACTTTTGGTGAAAATATTGAGTTTAAGGAATAAATTGACATGACAGTTCGATGATTAGTGAAAGGGTGCGTTCACAAATTAAATTCAAAGTTGTCAGGACTGTCCGAAGTTGCATCTGCAAACTTTTACGATATAATTCATAACATCAAAGGACAAATAAGCTTACCACCTTCTCTCATTATTTGAGGTACGGGTTCGGAAATAGGTCGTCAAAGAAATAAGTTGAAATCTCACTGAGCCAATAACCTGTTAAAATATGTGTTTTAAGGGGGCAGCCCTAGTTAAAGTTTTGAAAAATTCTATTTTTTTTTTGGCATTTTCTAAAAGTAGAATATTTCAAAAGTATTTTCAGAAAATTAAAAACAAAATTAGTCAATTATTTATATAAATGAAAAGCTTTCAATGGAGCCGACTTTAATGCATAAAAGTAAGCAGGTATGCGCTTGAGACTGTAAGCCCTTTTGTCATACCTTATATCCTATTATATGTTTGTGTTACCATAATATTTGTACTACAGTTATTAAAGCGGAGGAAATGGCAGTGTTGGTTCCAAAATATTTTTTTTTTCTCCATATAGTTTTCTCCCCATAGTTTTCCCGAAACCATGTTTTCAAAGTCGGAGACATTTTGTTCACTTTTTCTATTTTTCATATTTTATATATATTTTGTCGAAAAAACAACTTTGAATTTCAACATCCAACATTTTTTTATTGAAATCCAAGTTTTCAAATCCCTTCGTCCATCCAGGCCACTAATGATCCCTTCTTGCAAATTTGCAGTCTTGAGTAATTTAGAGTACTATTTTCTTTTCTTTCAAAATTTTCTGTCTCTAACTTATATCGATAGCTCTGCGAACTGCGGCGACCTTAGTCCTCAACCAATTTTTCCGTTTTAAGAAATTTTTTTAAATGATTTTTTCTAAATTCATCAATTTCCATTTTGTTTACCACCAGCATTTCCAAAAAAAAAAAAAACTACTCAAATGAATCTTTGCGAGTTGTTGATGTAGAAACAACAAATATGATATTGTTTATTTTTAGCTGGTTTTGTGTTTTGTATTTGTTCAAGGTGAGAAGTACTCTTTCTCTATCCATGATAATATTGCGTCTGCTATTAAGAAAATTAAAAAAAATATTTTAAAGTGAAAAAGATTACATCAGCAGTTCTTCAACTTCTGCATTCTACATTTCAGTCTAGTTGAGGAGGACCCTTAAACTTAAATTCATCCCTGCGTCTCGACATGTAAATAAAGGCAAAAAAAATTGTCATCACTCAAGCTTTTTAAAATCTTATGTTCAGTAAAACGAAGCAAATCGTATGCATCTTAAATATCTGTTAACAGCAGAAATTCAAAAAAAATCGTGCCAGTACCAAATATAAAATGGTTCCACTATTTATTTATTTATACAACCTCATAAATTCCACGTAATGGAACTAGAAGTGGTTCTCTTAATTTCAATAGCGTATTCGAAAATATGCGTTTTAAGCAACATCGATGTTGTGGACAATTAAAAACTTCCTGGGTCAGAATTTTTGAGAAATTCGGTACAGTGTTGGGTTTATTCATAGTTTGGTACATAAAAAATGCATAGCACGGACCAAAAACTGTTTCACCAGCTTGAATCCTTTTATTTGATGGTTTGCAAATAGTTGATCTAAGATTTCCTGGTACTTATGACCAGAGAAGCAATTCCTCTACGCTGAAAATTGACGCAAAGAAAAAAACGTTGTTAGTCTGGGCATAAAGCACTTTTCATTGTATTTAATTTCTCAAAAATGTTGACACCTTTTGGCAACAGGTTTTAAGGATTTAACTTAAGATTCATAAAAGGATGGAATACTAGAAGTCTCTTGCGACTTTTCACACGTAGTAAAGTTGTGCATCTCAAAAGGGTCCGCTGACAAAAAACTACTATCTGTACTATCTGTCCAAAAAATGTTATTTAAAAGGTAATTGTTATCTACTTAAAATTTCCTCGACGATAAGCAAAGTTAATTTGAAAAGAATTTAATATTTTCTACTCAAATAACCTGAAAGATTGAAATTTATTTTTGATATATTTTTTTTTATAATTAATATTTAAACAGTTTGTACATGAACTAAAAGGTATAGAGTTATATGATCACTTAAATATAGAAGATTTTTAGTTTTAAGACTTTCGGAGTTCGCAAAAAAGTACTGCTTTAAAACAACTTTACTATAATAATTGGTCACCACGAAAGACATTTTTCTTTAAATGGGATATCAAGAATTTTTGAAATCGGATGGGTTGAGTCGAAAGTTACCCTCTAGGTATTAACTAACAAACTTACAAACTGTTATTCTTTATAAAATTGTGCCATAACCTCAACATATAGAGATGTGTCGTCGCGGACTTTTATGTAGAACTTTTTGAATACAACTTTTCTATGGAAAGAAATTAAAAATCGATTACCGTTGATGACAAGTTCGCTAATAATTCATTAGCTCGACCGTATTTTAGTTGCATCGTTGATCGCAACGATAGACACTTTTATTTAAATCAAAAAATATATAGCCTATGCCTATTCTAAAAGTTTGTTATGAGTATTGTTGTAAGAATTTTAGAAATCGAATTGGTAGTTTCGAAATATGACCTCATACATACAAAGTACCTCTATTATAGGTCTGTTGGAATACCCTCCCAAAATAGTGAATTTTTACGAAAACTTACGAAATCCTGTTCCAGTGCCCTGAAATTTCGTAGTCTTTCGTAGAAGAGAGCGCTCACGAGAGAGGAAAACAAAATGCCTATGCTTCGGATTTTAGTCCCTAAAAACCCTCAAAGCAATCGAGCGCGAACGCAATGAAACCCTGAAAACAATTTTGGAATCGTTTGACGTTTTATTTGTGACAAAAATTCATTTTTCAACGCGTTCGTGCGCTTTTTGGCAATTTTTCTTCTGTAAGAATTTTACTCCCAATTTTTAAAAATCTTTCAACTACAAATTTTTGTGCAAAAACTCGCGGCCAAGCCTAGTATAAGGAATTGCATAATGCAAAATTTTGTTAAAATTCAATTCAAAAAAATAATTTTTTTCCAAAATGTTGGCTTTGAAATTTAATTTCTAAAAAATTATTTCGTTGGTTAAAACTTAAGTCAAACATCAAATTAACTACTGGGACTTTAGCTTAATCACCCAATATGTACAATGACCCTCTGACCCTCAAAAACATTAATAAACGAATGCCGTGGACAATGACTCTTTCACCTCCCACAATACTTTCATACGACAATCAGTGATTTTATTTCATGGTTGATGCATGTGTAACTAAGCCACTGTATTGATTTACTATTCAGAGTAATTATTGTTCTGTTGAAATATGAAATCTGATTAATGAAAACGTTCCTTATAAAAGAATACGTTCTCGTTAGATGACGGTATTACATTTGAACGATTGAAATGTAGTTGCACGATTTTTATCTAGCATATAATTTCAATAATATTATTGTACAGCGTACAACAACGCTAAGCCATTTACCAGAATATCGATTACATCGGACTTTGTACCGCATATTTAAATAATTACTGGACTTTTTCAAACACAAAATGTTGTACAGTATGAAACTGATTTCACTATCAAAACGATTAGTGTCTAAATTGTCATTTCATGAGTGAAAAGTTAATTGATTTGATTTCATGACATGTACACATGACGAGCTCTCTGTGGTTGCAGAGAGAATCAGTAACATCAATCCAAAACCCTTCTGGGGAAGCAGATATATACGAGTGCCCAGTTGGCGAACACTGCGGTCTGAAAGGAAAGGCCCATTTTATCATGGAGAGTTCGATAAGGCTAAGAGACATTACATCTTTCTGACGAAGGTCTTCTTATGCTCTCCTTGTTAAGTTTGAGGATTTTCTCTGTAAAAGATGGGACCGATCAATAATTTTGATAGCTTTCTCCAGTGGGCTGGTTTTGCCATTTATTGATCAGACCTGTGGCCGTAATCCAGTTTACGGTACAAAAAGATTCCGAGACAGTGAACGCAGTCTTAGAACTAGTCGGCAATTTTATTGCCTTCGATTTCATGGTGACCTGGAATTCATCCTAACCTTACTTTGTTACATGTGGCAAGGGATTGGTATGCTTCGTAGCAGCTTTCGACATATTTGGGGCCCATTAGATTGGATGACAATGCCTTTAGCGCCGCTTGGCTGTCTGAACTTATGAAAATTCTGGCCCTATTTGGCCTTAAGCAAGGTTAAATATGGAGCGGGATTCGAAGGCTTGTACTTCGACCTGGACAGCCATTGGATGCTTCCCCATAGTTGGGATTAAGTTTAAATATTTTCGAATAAAATCAAAAGTGATCAGTGTTTTCTCTACTTAAGGGGGGAAATCACAGTAGCACACAAAAAATAGGCATATTTTCGGGAATTAATTTTGGCTGAACAAAAGTATCAATCGAAAATCTGTAAAGTAGGTTTTATAGCAATACTAAAAAAGTACAAAATGTACTTTTTTCAATAAAAAATATTTAAAAATGGCGGCTGCGCAGCATATGCCACAAGGTGTCTTTTTTTGAAAGCGTGTCGATGGCCGAAGACGTAGACTTCTTAATTTTTGGCTTGGAAGAAAACACCAAAATTTTTAAGTTCCCGTAATAACAACAGCTAGCGAACTACATAAGATTTTTTCCATATATTGGTTTTGTACAAAATGATGCATGTTTGAAAATAAAGTTAAATTTTTAACAAAAAAAAAACGCCATAAAATCGTCAATAAAAAAAAATTAAGCCATATAAAATAAAAAATCCTACGTAGCTCCTTGGAAAAAGATATTTCGAAGCTACTGTCAAAATTTCAAGTCGATCGGTAAAGATTTGCTCGAGATATGTCTTCGGCGACCTCAAAAAAAGTGGTTTCGAAAAAAAAACGAGATTAAAGTTTCAAGTACTGAGAAACCATATGAAAATATTTGATCATACCGGAGAAACGTTACCGTAGAGTGAAAAATTTGGTCCCTCCATCATTTGGTATATTATTTTTTAGACCCTAAAGCAACTTTTAAGCGGAAACATTTTTTTTCGAAAAATTGAAAATTTTACTGTGATTTCTCCCCTTAAAATGGAACATTATGTACTGAGTATAAGAAATCATTAACTTTGGCTTAAGGACTGTTAGGTCAGTATTTTCATTACGCCTGCGATAACTTACTTTTGGCCATTTATTGGAATGATGTGCCTGCTCGATACGAGGGATAAGACTTCGGAAGACAAAAATATTGCGATGTCTATTGTGTCATCAATTTTCATTCAAACACTCGCTTGTAATACTTTATCCATCGATTCACCCTTTAGCCAAATTAAGGATGTACGATCTACTATAAAAACTTCGAAAGCAACGTGCACCGGCATCGGTCTCTGTTTCCCTTCGTTCCACGTGATGTTAAATTTTTAAGGGTGTCTAAAACCCCTTGTACGTTAAAGATTCATTGTTCATGTCAGAAATCAATCAGTTACAAAAATTGTTTGTTATATTTTAACTAAGCTTCCGGTTCCATCACAAGTTTGGGCAGCAAAAGCATCATAACCTGTCCATTGGCCTTCGAGTTTTTCGTTAGATAAAAAAGTATAAGTCTGCTTTTTCAATTAACGCTCTTAACACTTTTAAAGGTGTATTATGCAAACAGATATTTTAGACTTTCCAGTCCTCAATCTGTATTTTATAATAGAGACTCCATTAAAGTTAGAAGAATGCTTCATTTTCTTCATTTATAAATAACATTTAGTTTCTGATATTATTTTCCACAACTTCGTAGAAAATGATATTCTGTGTTCTCATATTTCCAAAAGTGGCAATCAAGCAGTAAATAATAAACAAATGCACGATTGATTAGAATCAATAAACAAATTCAAGCAATTCGCCCAACAACTCTTCAACGGAAACGAATCTTGCTTTCAAAAAACACAAAACAAAGCAATAAGTTTGCAATTGAACAGCAGAAAAAAAAACAATTTAAATGATGTCTTTTTAATATTTGCCTCGAGGCTTTTCATGATTTATACTGCGCCATTTCATTTTGGATAAAATAGCGTGGATTAAAGATTTAAATCGTCGCCCATTCAGTGTTTACTTTGTTCATTCGCAACAAAACGCTGAAGAGTTTAAGATCTGCTTCATTTGGATCTGTTATGCAACCGTTTGAGAAGACTTAAGATACAGGGTGTTTGATAAATTTTTACTCTGCTAGGGAAATCCAATTATTTCTTCATTCATTAAGAAATTGAGTTTTCCTTTTCTTAAGCCCTGAGCAGGATATTCTAGCAAAATTCGTAAAGAGTCGGCGACAGTTCAATCGTTTCCTGCGTTCGAACTTTTTAACTTCCCATCTGGAAAATCTTGTAATCGGTCTGATTTTCGAAATTCAAAATGTTGACATATGTTTTTCCACGTTTCGAGATCTACCGAGTCGGATTCCATTGTTTTTGGAAGTATACCTGCGTGTGTGTGTGTGTACGTGAGTAAGTTTTCGTCTCGCATATCTCGAGAGCTATCGAATCCAAATCGGTTCCATTCGAAGCGAATGTGTTTAGTTTAATAATCAATTTAACTTTATGTGTATTAGATTTAAACGTAGGTATGTTTGAATATATACACTGCAGTTCATAAGTTTTCGGACAATAAATTATGTTTAAAAGTTGTTTTTTGTCATTTTGAAATTTTTGGTTAAAAGTTTTATGGCATAGAGATTTATAAAGACTTCGTACATTAAAGCAAATGACTCCTTGGGCTTTAAACAAAAATTCGGATTTTTTATGGTCAAAAAATCTGCTCAATTTGACCGTCAATCGAGACATTAAGTCAATCAACTTCTTGATGGTTTCTTTTGTTCTCAAGACTACCTGAAGTATCTCACAAAGTTTGTCTGTCGACTTTGGGAATTATTTTCGGAATTTTCATCAAGTTTTGTCAACCAGAAACATTCTTAGACAATTATGGAGCCACACCCAAACTTATCTGTATTGACTACACAGATATTGAGCATATTTATTGCAGCAAGACTTCGAACTGCAACTCATATGTGTATAAGGCTTAAAACCAAATTCTTTATATCATCTGGACTTAAATTTTGAGAACAAGGTATTGCTACTCCACCAGTGCACCGTGAAGTCTTGCTGTTCCAAGTGTTTTTTTTTTCGTTTTACCAAATAAGGGAATAAAATCATGGCGCAAGAACTGATAGCCGCCTGATTTTGCAAATGAGCCTCAAGACAGAGAAACTTATAGCAAGTGATTTAGTTCAAAGTTAAATAGTATGTAGAAAATTTCGTAATTTCACCACTGTTAAGGTTTCTAAATGTAAACATGCTGATGACTTAAATATTCAGATCACTGGTATTTCTTTTCCAAAGATGAAAAATCTAGCATCGAAATCGAAACTTTAGAAATCTACAAACAAAGGCGGAATGGATGTGATCCTCTCGAAAACCCAACAGACACTTTAACATAAAGAAAAAGATCCCATTCTGAACACTTCTTTTTCTCAGAAGCTAAAGTTTCCACCTCTGGGTTTAAGTACTTTAAAACTATCTTGAATCAAACTTTTCATGGAAAGGGAGTGTTTTAAATAAACTTCTATCAATATAATGCAGAAGAGAGGCTGACAAAAGGACTCAATACTTTTTATGTACTTTCGGGAAAGTCTGTGGTAATCCCACTGAAATTTTTCTAAGACGAAAATTAGGCAATCACAGAGGTATCAAAAGGTATCCATGAAAGCTATCTTACTTATTAAAAAATTATCATTCTGCTACGCAGTTACCATATACAACGATACCTGAATATGAAGATGAGGCTATTGCGCATTTCATTACTCACCAGAGTAAAGTGAAGTAAGACCTTAAGCTCTTCAGAAATTTAAAAAAAAAAGTGCATCAGTACATATCCCTATTTCCTCTTTGATCCCTTCCACTCGCGTTATGTACCAACATTTTAAGAGTAGCCAAAACCCCTTGTACGCGCGTGATCGTTTTTTTTTTTTCAAAAAAAGGTTTTACCTTATCTTACTGAACGGTTGTGATTTTGGGCACACTAACCAACTATTCAAAATGGCAATCTTGTGATTGTCCCACGTTAAGCTAAATATACAATGTTTACATAGCATCTGCCTGGGGGATTCTCACCAAACCTGCGTCTTAAATTTCTTTGGAGGGAAACAACAAACCCCAATGTGCGTAATAGCGGTGCCCAATGCAAATTCTATTGCCAACATCTCATCTCTTAATTTTCGTTAAGTCCAAAAAGAGATTTCATCAAAACAAATTAAAAATGCAACCGACTCATAACAATAAAAAAGTTATTAATTTTTTTTTGTTTGCGTGTTTGACCAGCCACCCTATTAAATATTTCTTAATGAAGGACAAGGAACCCAACATGAAAGAAAAGAAAAGTAAGCTCTAAAGTGCTAAGTAAATACATGCTCTGGTATCTGGTTATTTATAGTGATGTAGATGCTTATTTGGATGTCTTGGTTATCTTTATTTTTTCTTTCTTTTTTTAAAGGCGGAGTTCACCTGATGTCAAGGTGATAGCTTCGTGTTTAAATAAGAGCCATGAGAGCAGCACTATGCCTGCAATACTGATGAAACATGTGAAATACTTATTCCATGATACCATCGGCGGGTGTGCCATCATATTTTTTTTTTCAAATTCCGCATAATTATCAAATTAAAAGAGGTGAAGCATTCATAGTAAATTGTACAAAGTTTTTTACCAATTAGGGAGTTGCTAAATAAGCTTGGAGTGTGATTGTTATTTTGAACCTTTTATGCCTCTTCAATTCAATGTGTGCTTTTGGTTTTGTCTTTAAGACACAATATACAGTACAATCAACGTTTGTCAAAAAAGTTGTGAAACCATTTATTCCAGTTGATTTTAGCGATTTTTTTTTCCTGGGACTTCCATTTAATGCAATGTTATTTTTTTGGAGATTGGAGTCAATCAGGTGAAAATTAATAGATTAGCTTTGAATATTTGTCAAAACAAAATCCCGACACCGTAAACGCTATATCATTGTTCTTTAATCGTTGGAAAAATTCAAATACTAAATTGAACTTGTTATAGCCTTGATTTGAACGTTTGGGTTTAACACCAGAAAACCTTCAATAAAAAACTTTAAAAAAAAATAGAATGCAACTTAAGCTAATGACTCTGCACAACACGAGCAGATAAAGTAAACACTTGTCTTGAATGTGTTTTGTCCCGATAAATCTTCTGAAATTGTCCATAAAAATGTTGAAGTTTTTCGTTTTCAAATTTCGATTCGTCACCTGGACCGTTGCGTATGAAGGGATAATGCGACCAAAGATGACAAACCAAATAAAAGGCTTAGCCTCGTGATAAACCATCAACTTATTTTTGGTAGGATTTTGATAAATCTACATGTGGATTTTACACAAAATTTCAAGCAGTTTTGGGGTGATCCTTTTTCACTTGATTTTCGACATACGGCTATGCCTAGCCAGAATTCAGAAAACGAGTCACCGTCTTACGTTCCAAGAGTTGTGTTTTAATAACACGGTGACCCTCTGCCAGGAAGTCAACTCAAATCATTCGTTGCATGATATCCAAGCCATTTTTGTTCATGCTGAAGTTAAGTTAAGCCAAGAGGTTGAAACTTGGCCAAATAAGATTCAGACATACTTGATGTGAGTTAAGAGCCCTCAGAACTGCGTTGATTTATTTTTACTTAAAATAAGGGCAATTTCGTTCTTAAAACATTTGAATCGCCATTTTCTAGTTTCGAACCGCCCATGTATCGTACTTGTTGGTCACGTGGCATTCTGACTGACTACGCGTTTATGCATCGAGGCCTATAGGCATTTCTCAAGTGCTTATAGCTTTTGAACATCACTTGATAGCATCTATCAACTCATTGATAGTTTGGTATTATCAGAAACAGTTGATATATTTTCTCTATTGTGAATACTTATCAAAATGTCTTTGCGAATGGATTTTGTTTTGACGTTTCTAATTGACAATGAGTTTTGTTTGCGGCATGGCGACTATATTTAATTGTAATTTGATGTTGTTTTTATTAAAACAAAAAATTCGCTGCTTTTTTTATTCCGGAGTAGAGTGGTTATAGCCATCGAATTTGTGTTAGAATCACAAAGTTTACTTAAGGAAGGTGATGGTGAGGCAGTAGCAATGGTCGCAGTGCAGGCCGAAGAAGTGAAGTTAAATATCCATTTCGGACTAATGCTCCTTTCTTAAACACAAATCAATTCACAACCGAAACTGTTGGTTGTACCATGCCTAAGTTAAAGTCATTCCCAACGCGTTCCTGGTTCCTTGCGCAAAGCATTTTAAAAAGGCTTTGGAAAGCTTGCTGACTTTTTATCCAGCTCACACTGGCTTGCCCGTTCACACTGCATCATAATTCTGTTCAAAAAAACATTCTACCCAAGACGTGAAGTATTTTTTCCCGCGACTAATAACCATAACCATAATGTAAAGCTAATCAATAGACCAAATCACAATGGATGGAAAATCTAAAACAATTCCGAATTTATTAAAAAAATCGAATGCTAGGCAAAACAATAACGATTTATTAATTTTGTTGCTAAACATAAACTATTTTCAAACTTCATGTTGTCCATCGATAGCCAAAAGTTTGAAGTTTAAGGCCTTTATTGTGATTGCCATTCAACTTTCGATGCGACAAAAGTCGAACGAATCGACTTTCAAAATTTCTGTTTTGGTATTATGAATAACTTTCCAAAGAGATGTGTGTTAGTCACCGTCCATACGTAGCACTACACATTCATGCTACTAGCGGCAACTGGTTTTGAAAATTCATTCTTGAAAAGTTTTGCAACTCCACGCAACACAGAGGAACAAGCAAATGGAATAATTTTTCATATCAGTCGCCCGAAGATGAATCCCGTGCCACTCCGGCTCATTGTTTTTTGAACATCTCTCCCGAAATCGTTCCTTCTCTCTCTGGCTCATTGTTGCACGATCCAAGTTGCACACTAATTCCTACGTATGGATGCGTACTTACTGTTAATATTAAACGAGATTATTGTGAATAAAACGATTATTTTGACATTTGGATTAGTTGTGGTTTCATTTTGGGTAACATTGTTAAAAAAACAAACGTGAAGAAAGTGTTAACAACTTATTTTCTAAATCAGTTAATTGAAAATAATTTCAACTGAGTTTTTTTGAGGACTCTGAAAAGAAAATACTTAAGGTGACTCTTATTGTAGAAAAAGAAGGCAATTTAGAGATCCTTCCACGTTTCAGGAAAATTTGTCGGTGAATTAAAATTAATCAAGTTTCAAGTTCAAGGAACACTTTCGCGTAAACACGTTTCGATGTAAACTTTTCCCATAATTTTTTTGCGACCGCTTTAGCGCAAATCTTCTTCGCGATGTCAGGATTCCCTACCGTTAAAAACACCAGCTTTTTTGATTATTTTAACTTTTATGGTGCACATAAATTAATTTTTTGCTATAATTTTGTAAATTAAAATATTTCGAGTTTCTTAAATTTTTGTTTGTGGAAGTTTATTTTTGATTATGTTACACACGCATTCGAGAAGAAAAATGCAGGCGACAAATAGCGAGTGTCAAAACGAAAAGGATCGTTCACAATTTTTTAACATTTTAACATTTTATTGAACATTATATTTACATATTTATTTTTAAAAAGTTGTTGCGGGTTGAACCTCGGGTTGTTCAAATCCGGGTGATGTTGATGTGTTCCGTGTTGTTATGCGGCCTCATCCGCGGTGGTGGGTAGTGTCTGACTCATCGTAGAATGTTGCTGGTCCTTCTTCGACGTCGAGAGGGAAGTGGGCCTCTTGCAATATCGTCATTGCATTAAGGTATTTGTGTTCTTGTGGTATTTCATCATTGGCCATGTTGCTGATGTTGTTGTTGTCGTGGGTCCTTGCTGCCTCGAGAAATTTCTTGAAGATCCGCGGCATGTACACGCAGAGCGGAATTATTCGGGCAGCCGCATAGAGCTCGCTGTTCTTAACATGTCTCATGGCGGCTCTGTCCAGGTGCAGTCCGGTGCATATACGGAGAATCTTTCGTTCGAAAGCTTCCAGCTTCAGCATATATGTCTTCGATGTGGTGAACCATACCGGGAACCCGTATGTGATAACGGGTCGGATGAGTTGCTAGTTTTGTTCATTGACGAAGATCTAGAGCAGAAATTCTCATATTCGAGCAAAATGTCAGATTAACGTCAGAGCAGAAAAGAGCAAATAAATATATTCAGAGCTGATTTTGACTGTCTGCTCTACTTCTGCTCTACCCCAAAAGTAGGAGCAAGAAATCTTGCTCTTTTCTGCTCTGACAGGTCTCAATACTCTCAATGAACACAAAAAGAGCAGTTTCGAGCAGAAATTTTTGTCAATGAACACTAAATCTTGCTCTTTTCTGCTTTTTTCTGCTCGGAGCAGAGTCAGTGAACAAAACTGCTCATACAGCAGTAGCTTGGCACGTTGGCTGAGCCGATCGTTCACAATTTTCGATGTTCGATGTCGTTTATCGATAGGCAAACGACAATCGCAATAAGGGCCCAAATCATCAAAATTGTGATTCTCTTCTTTTTATTCTATTTTCATTCTTCTAGCAATTGATAATTCCATATTTATTTGGAATTAAAATAAAGGTGAAAATCTACTTAAGCCATTGCAACTCAAAACCAAAAATTTGATCTCGGACCTTGCCCGGTTGTTTTATGGTAGCACCGGTGCCCTCTGACTCTATTTTAATAACTATACTAAAAGTTTACCCTTTCCAAAGTACATGTAAACTTGTGAAATAGGACACGTCAGTTCATAGTGCAACTCTCTCCCAAAGAGTTTGCAACAACGTATGCAACTAAATGAACATGTAACTTTTTCTCAAAACTCTGTGAGAACTTTTCGAAGGCCAATTAGGGTCAACTCTGATTGCCCTCAGATTTATTTCAGTGCCCTGTTAAATTCCCTTTTCTCCACTGTGTAATTGAATCAGTGCATCGTTGTGTTTCGTTGTGAACCTTAATTTAATTCAATTAAGGCATGTCGTCCTCCCTCCTTCGTCATAGTAGAACATTTCATTCATTCACAACGAGTGGAGTACTTGTCACGTCTGAATATGCCTTGGCCAAAAAAACTTATTTAATTACTCTACTGACGAGGGTTTTTTTTCAGAAATAAATTAACTGAATGGTTTGATGACCCATCACCATCCGGTCGCAGTGTTATTGTAGGTGGATTTGAACTGTTTTTGTTGTTTTGTCATACTTTCGAGTTCATTGGAACTCCCAGCCCAATCAACGGGAATAAAAGATATGCGCTGGGTTTGGGTTTTTTTTTCTTTAAATTAAATTAAGTTGATCTCTACTGTCTGGCATGATGTTGATTGGTGGATCAAGGTGTAACGTCTGACCTTAGGAATATGAAATGGAACTCTTAATGTATTAATTAAATAATATTTTTATCAAGTTGATAAAAGTGAAAGGCTATATTTGGCCTGGGTTTTCTTATCGCCACCAAGTGATGTCCCCCCTCGTAGTTGAGATACTCCGAGCCTCCACTTCACCCTTGAGTTCAGATAACAATGAATTCGACGACATTTCGTAGAAATTATTCTTATCTGTGGCACATGAAGCGAACCTTTTATAATGCAATTGAAGCAAGACTTTCCTTGCCGCAATACAACAAACCCCCGGACACCTCGTGAAAAATGGACACATTCGTTTTTTTTCCGTTGTCATGCAACAACCGACACATGAAGTGTGTGTTCTCTGTCCGTTTAAGTATTCAACACCCGTGGACAATGTAAATCGGTAGTGTTTGTGGAATAATTGTCTCCGGCTGGCGTGCAGTTGATCGATTGATGTAGAGCAGTTTATTAGGGCTTCGAATAAGTGGCTGATTAGATTAGTCTCGTTAAAGCGGTAATTGAGAATGGAAGTGGAATTTTCAGACGGCGGCGGCAGACTTAATTTACTTCGTGGGTTGAATATCTTTTAAGAAAAGCCATACAATTGATTTGAAACATCTTCAATGAATGACAAAGGCGCCTGACAATAATGCAAATTGAAACATAAGCATGGTTACAAATGCAAAAGCGGCATTTATATCCCTTAAAGGTCTTTTTATACTCCAACAGTTTGAGGTACGATGTGAGAGTCGTATGTGACCAAGCTGTTAGTCGTCCTTCCTTCAAAAAATGTCCAAAGGCGGACACTACGGTCTGAAGGAATAGGCCTTTTTTTATCTTAGGGAGTTAGTTTAGACTAACAGACATTCCATCTTTTTGATGAAGGTCAGAATGTCTTTTGCATTGGATTATCTAATGTCCAATGGGGAGCATAACTCTTTGAGAAAAAGACGCATTCTTAGCCAGTTTAGAGCTGGACATTCACAAAGAATGTATACAGCCGTTTCGTCGTCTTCTTGGTAGAGTCGGCATTAGGGGACTGTACTGAGTCCTAACGTGGTAAGATGTGATCTCAAGCTGCAATGGCCTGAGAAGAAGATCACGAGCCTTATAATATTCTTCTTGTTGAGTTTAAAGTTTACTCTATAAGAGACTGACTACTTCATTCACAATTTCATCCGCCTCGATTCCTGATGACCAAGAACCCATCCTAACCTAACTTTGTTACGTTGGGGCTTGGGATTTGAAGCAGCTTTGGATTCCATAAGATTGGATGATAATGCCTTAAGCGCTGCTTCGCTTTGAATATATAAGAATTTAGGCCTCTTTTTGGCCTTTTGCAAGGTTTTCTGAACAAACACTTCGATGTTTTTCCATTTCTGGCGGCTATTTTCCTGATGAAAATATCAAGAGGAGACATCCCAATCACAGCTTGCAGTGCTGCCGTATGCTATGCGTTAAACCTTTTCTATCTTTTTATAAGTTGTTACTTAAAAAGTTTTGGTACACTAAGTTATGGCTATGCTTTCGATGCTTTCGGCTTGTCAAGAATTGACAATGAGCGTTTCCAGGTAGCTTTTAACGAATTTGACAACGTGAGGCCGAGTGTTGTCAGCTTCAAATCAAAAGGAACTCAAGTTCCTTGTTTTTGAGTCATTCCCAATGCATGCAATTGCTTGGAAATGGCTTGGCGGGCAATTCCTAATGCTGAAGCTAGCTGGTCTTGCATTTAGCAAGGAGCCTTATAAAGCAACGTCTCCAATTCAGCGTGACAGACTGTCGTGAAACTTTTTGGAGATCTCAAAGCACTTCAGCCGCGATTTGCTTCGAACGAAAAAAGAAAATCAACACTTCCCGCAAATGCTGGGTGGCGAAGTTGGTAGAGCGCCTGCCTTTCAATGGATTCAGTTGATAGGTCCCAGGTTCGATTCCTACTGTGGTCTAGTTTTTCGAATCTGGCCCACTCACCATTTGCCACGGGATCAAGATAATGGCACTATCACTAGTTTGGTCAACAGCGATAGTTGCCTGACTAATGAGTGCCATTGTTGTAGTGGTTGTTGTATCGGCTTAATACCAAATTCGTGTTTTTTTTTCGAAATAGTTGTTTGTGTAGATTGTGTGTAGATGGCTCCTCTTTGAAGGCATAACACTGACAGCGGGGTGTTTAGCTAAATCCTCCAAATTTTCAAGATCAACTTATAGTATGTCAAATAAAATCCTGCGAATAAGGTGGAAGCTAATAGGTCGATATCTAGTAGTTTTAAGTTTATACGGTTCAGGTCCTTTAAGTCAGGTTCCCTTTCGCCATCGCTTCGTTTAGACGCAAATGCCAATTTGTTTGTTTTTTTTGGGCTCCATCCCGAATAAGTCGTGTTTCTTGACGGCACCTCGCAATTGGAGTTGTTGAAGATACATCGTCCACTACTTAGCCATGGTCCCTGGTCTGTTTTTGTAACCTTACATTTCAAATATTAAGCATAACAAAGGTGCCTCTTTGTGGATTTGAATATTTTGAATAAAGTTAAAGCAAAATGTCGTGTCACATGCCGTTTCTCTTCATATTTTCTTGCAAACGCTTACTTTCCACTATTGACCCGATTATACCAAACCCTAACCAATCTGTAATTGGATTTGCTGTTTTGGTCTGCTTCGATGAGACTTCAGAGAAAATCACATAACACCAAAATCATTCTGCACTATTTCCAGATGTTCCCCACTTGTAGCCCAAAGTTCATATTTTGTATTCAAGTTTGTGGACTGATTCCTGCTTGCCTTTCATTGTATGCAATTTCCTGTCAATGTCAACAATTTTTTCCAGAAAATTTCAAAGGAATAAATACATTAAATGAAATCCAATACGAAGCATGAAATTCTTTAGAAGCTTCTTCACTCTTATTTCATTCCATAGAATGATTTAAACGAATTCAGATTCAGTATCAGATGCCAAGATTCAAGCGAGTCGTGCGAAATAAAAGTTCAAATGAACTTCATTCCAAGAATCATTCTTCTTCTTGTTAATTTAAGCCATTCTACTGCACTTGGTCCGTGCATACTGCGCATCTATAATTGCATTTAGCATTCAGTTCCGCAGTGAACGGATGTTCATAATGATCATGATAATACACACTTAATAAAATGTGATGCCAAAAGAGATACAGGGAGACAGAACATTCCTTTAATCAAGAAACATGGATACATAATGCAGGAGGAGGGGAATTATGAATGAGGAACAATTGTTGCCCAAGTGTATACTTTGTGCGTCTCTTGTTCCCGAGTGTAATGTGTACTTGCATGAAATTGAAGTGCTTTGGTTGTCTCTGCTCGATACCACTCGAGTTTATTAGTGTTTTGGTAATTGAAGAAGTGCATGAAGCTGTAACTGCCGATTGGATTTGAGGAAGTCTGTGGTTGTGGTTCAGAGACATGATTTGGAAACTAAGCAGGAAGAAAAAATGTTGTGCGTGCGTACAGGTAATCCTCCTATAAGGCGGGTGTAAGGCATTTACATATTTACAAATTGCAAGGAATTTTATTAAGAGAAGAAATCCTTGTTTCAAATAAAAATAATAAATATTTAAAAAAACGCTATTGCGCGTTTTAGAAACCCGCGTTGTAGGAGGGAGGTTGTAGTTAATTGGAATCAATAATGTAGTTATAGATCGATTGTTTGCAATATCGAAATTGAAAAATGAAATGGAAATTCATAGGAGGATGGCGAATAAAAAGTAAGGGCTTAGCTGTAAATTTTTTTCGGGAATGATGTATCCGTTGGTCTCTTATCTAAAACCATCTTTGCGTCATGAGAAACGATAGCTCACTATTGTGATCCCTCTTAAGAGAAAGAGTGTGCAGATATTTCAAAATCTACCATGGTACTATCCATGTGGTAGGAGTATCGAACTTTTGATATGGCCAAAGCAAGAGCTTTAATGAGTTCTTGCTTCATAGCGCATGCTTTGATCTTAACTCTGTGTCCAAAAAATAAGCTGACATTGTATTTATTTTGAAAATTCTTTATTTATTCTTCCAAATCAATTTCATCCCCTTCAAAGTAATCCCCACCCGATGCAATGCACTTATGCCAACGGATTTTCCAATCTTTGAAACACTGGTTGTAGTCACTTTCCGGGATGGCCTTCAGTTCCGTCTTCGCTGCGGCTTGAATCTCCTCTATCGTATCAAAACGGTGTCCCCGGAGCGGGTTTTTGAGCTTGTTGAACAGCCAGAAGTCGCACGGTGCCAAATCAGGTGAATACGGTGGTTTCGGAACGATATGGGTTGAGTTTTTGGCGAAATGATCACGAATTACGAGTGCGGTATGGGATGGTGCATTATCGTGGTGTAAAAACCAAGAATTGTCTTTCCACAATTCCGGCCTTTTTAGGCGGATAGCGTTACGCAAACGACGCATAACGTTCAAATAATATTCCTTGTTGACTGTTTGGCCGGTTGGAAGGAATTCATAAAGCACAACACCACGATAATCGAAGAAAACAGTCAACATGACCTTGATTTTTGAGCGACCTTGGCGCGGTTTTTTTGGTCTCGGCTCTCCTTTGGCACGATATTCGCTCGATTCATCGGTTGTTTCGGGGTCGTAAGCATAGATCCAAGTCTCATCGCCAGTTATAATGCGTTTCATGACATCCTGGTAGTCGGAAAGCATTGTTTCACACACTTCAACGCGACGCCTTTTTTTCCAAAAAATTCAATGTTTTCGGTACCAGTCGAGATTTGACGCACTTGAGGCCCAAAGCATCCTTCAAAATGGTATTGACTGAGCCTTTCGATAAGCTAACTTCATCAGCAAGGTCTCTAATCGTTAATCGATGGTTTTTCAACACCAAATCTTTGATTTGTTGGACGTGAGCTTCATCGGTTGAGGTTGATGGTCGCCCAGAACGCCCTTCGTCTTCGACACGTTCACGGCCGGCTTGGAAATCACTATACCACTTGTAAACATTTTTTTAGACATAGCCTCATCATCAAAGGCTTTCTGCACCATCCTCAACGTATCCGCAGCAGAAAATTGATTCCGCAAACAAAATTTAATGCAAATTCTTTGCTCAATAAATTTCGACATCGCAAAAAACGAAAAACTCACTTTTAGCAGCTCAAACACTATGAATATATTTTGACATGAAATTTCACATAGATGTCACTGACAGTACTACCAACCTAAAAAGAAAGAAAAATTTCCAAATCCTTCGACGCGCGCAGTTTAAATTCATATGTCACCTTATTTTTTGGACACAGTAGTATGTGCACATCACATTCGAAGAGTGTCTTGTTGATGTTGAGGTGTATGAAATATGTTCTTGTTCAATTAATCAGTCTTTATTTGCTATAGCAGGTAATGCTTTGAAGACTTTTTCATCCATCCATCCATCCTTACTTTGCCAATTTTCGCGTTAAAAAAGCTTATAACATTTCTCATATCGTTCTTAGGGATCTGCCATTTCTTATACTAATATACATTTTTAAATCCAATTTATTATTATTATAATTTTTATTTCTTTGTAGGTGTCGGCATGGTTCTCCGCAAGATGGGCAACACTGTATCACCAACCGTGGAATTGAAGAAGGACGGCGACACCTACACTCTAACCACCAGCTCAACCTTCAAGACCACAAACATTGTCTTCAAATTGTGCGAGGAATTCGAGTATGAAACCCTTGACGGCCGAACCGTACAGAGCATCATCACCTTGGAAGGCAATACTCTAACCCAAGAAGAGAAGGGAGACAAGCCAACCACCATCGTCCGTGAGTTCAGCGAAGACACATTGGTTGCCACCATGACTCTTGGTGACATCACTTGTGTCAGAACCTACAAGGCTGTCTAAAATATTCATCTTCCAAAATGCCGTCCATTAAAAAAAAAATAATAACAGCAACTGAAATAAACTGGACCTTGAAAGAAAAACAACATAAACATAAAGCTATCATACAACATGATAAACAACATCCTAAATAACATCACTAAACGTAGATCGTTTTTTTTTTTTTTTATAACAAACATATATAATTATTATTATTTACTTTATAAATATTTTCTAATCTTAAATTGACTGAGAAATAAAAGACAAAAGTAAAACAAAACGAAATGTCAGTGTCATGTGTTCAAGAAAACAAAACATTCAATGGAATTTTCCAATTTAAATTTTTTGCAATTGTTTTTATTTATAATTTAAACATAAAGAAAGAAAGGTTCAAATAGTGTTCTATATAATTTTGAATGTAGAACAATGCACAAAACAAATGAAAACATTTGACCATTTCTCTATTTTTTTTTAAAGGTAACCTCTAAAGAACGGCAAACAAAACAAAAGTTTAAATGCATTTATAGTTAATTGCAAAAATATGAAAAAAATAATTAAATTGTGGAAAGGAAATAAATTATGATTTTTGCTATGTGAAGTTGTACTATAGTGAATGAATATTAATAAAACGGAAAGTATTCTCAGGCAGACATATTGAACACGTGTGTTATTTTTTTAAGAGGTTTGGTTTTTAAATTGGCAACACAGATTGTCAATTTGACAGCTGAAAGTTGATTTGTGATTAATGCCATTTCATTTGTCATTTTGTCATGTCAGAAAAACGCGTATAAATTGTGCAAACTTGATCCCCATTTTCATTGCAGAACTTTGTTCTCTGATGAGGCCCATTTTTGATTAAAAAGCTATGTTTACAAGCAAAATTGCCAAATTTGGAGTGAAGAAATCCCCTTCACATCCATTCAGACTCACTACTCCATGAGCTTTATCGGCTGATGGAATCATCGGACCATATTGCGTTAAGAACAATGCCGGCCAAAATGTAACTTTCAATGGAGAGCGCATAGTTTCGCGTATTGTAATTTGACAACTTTAGGGCAATGTGAATACCATGCTGATAAACTGGAGACATTAGATGCTGCGCAATGTTGGCAAAAATCAACCGAAGGTTGTTTCTCTCAAAGTGACAAGGATCATTTTCACCCATCTTTGATATGGTATTGCACTATCGATACGATTGTATTTGTCCTTCCAAGGCAGGCCCTTGTTACGCAAGAGTTCGAAAGGAAAGCGATTCTGCTAAATCCAGGCTGGCGAAGTCCTTGACCTACGACTTTAGTGTTGGTATCTAAGGAAGCAACAAGATCAAATGATCTCGAAAATCTTAGTGGAAATGTGGTCCGATTCGTATCATGCATAATTACCAGCCTTCATACCGGGCATCAATGCGGAATGACTCAGGAAAACGCACATCAATTTCCACAGTATATCTTCCATAGAATAGTGGATTTATAAAACGCTTAATTTAGACAACTTCTGATAATCATATTTTTGTCTGAACGAGGCCATGATTTGCCGATAACATCCACTTTTCATATGCTTTCCGTTGCCATTGCTTTTGGACCCAAATGTTGGTCTTAGTGAGTTAAATAACACCCAGATCAACAAACACCTCACAGAAGAGCATTACTTCTACTCTAAACGTGTAAGTGTATGATAAGCTGAACTTTTTTTTAAACATGGTGATATTATGGAATGTAGCATCGACCAGATAATCCGTCAGTTTATCGAAAAATGGAATATTTGGTCGATCCATCCTACAAATCAAAAAGCCAACGATCGACAAAATTTAAACTTTCACGCTACGCCAAATCTTGCAAAAGATCATCGAACTTTGAGTTAGTCATCGCCTTCGAAGCCGTTTATCAAAATTTCATCGATCTGAAGTATACAAAGCAAAACCCGAATTCGTGCTCCAGGTTAAACTGATCAGGCTATATCACACAACTTCGGAAACATGCGTTGAACTCCTCAGCTTACACCGAAAGGCAGGTATCAATATCAAGACAATATCTTATTTCAAGTCTGAACAGATGCGCAGACTAATTTTGGGACTCTAACGAATACGTTATTCTATAGAATAGATCCTTTTATTCGAATGAACTTTACTTTTTTTGATATTCGAGAGACAAAGACTCATTGTCGAATTCTTGCATAGAATGAATCGAAATAACAATTCTATTTGAGCAACTTTAAGCAAAGCATTGGAAAGCAAATGTCAACTGTTTCATATAAAGACAGTGAAGATGTCGAAGGATCACGGATGCGTCAAATCCATTCAAGTTAGGCAATTCAATCCCTATCTTCTCAGGATTTTCTTGCATGGATCAGAACTTCTTTCTGCTCCCGGTTGGTCTAAATATATCTTTATTGAAACCACTAACAAATAATTTATAGGTAATTTTTTGGTCTATTTTTCAACAAATTTCGATGAAAATTAAATTACATTCGTTTCGAATGAATTGAGAGTCAAAATTCGCATACATTTTAAAAGATAAATGAACTTTCTTACTGTTCGAAACTCAAAATTCCAATGATTTGAAATTGAATAACTTTCGCATTAAAGCGAATCAATTTCAAATAAAGGCTGATAATATCATCGCTCGCACCCAACTTACCGTCATTGAAGAAGAGATCACAGAGCCTTTTTGTGATTTCGAAACACATCACATGCTGAAAGTGAG
Source organism: Orthonevra nobilis (assembly GCA_963555765.1). Classification (NCBI taxonomy): domain Eukaryota; kingdom Metazoa; phylum Arthropoda; class Insecta; order Diptera; family Syrphidae; genus Orthonevra; species Orthonevra nobilis. The sequence goes on along the minus strand of OY743227.1, from coordinate 70,939,049 downwards.
CTCATTGTCATGACGATCAGGAATTGTTGTTTATGAATTCGTTCGAACGTCTCTGATTCGAGTTGTATTTTCAGATAACGAACTCATCCACACAACTGCTTCTAACTTCGCTAAGCGATGCTTTGACGTTTCACTGATATACGATTTTGAAGTAATTACTTCTCGAACATTATTTGATTGTTAAAGATAAATTCATAAATAAGTTCATTTTAAAAATGATAAAACTGAGTTTTTTTTACAGAAGCGATTCGGAAACGTATAGTGTTCACCTGGCGGATACATTTCTTGCAGAGATAGGTGAAGATTCCTCCATTGATGTTAACTTTGATGAAAGCTAGTCTGAAAAAAAGACGCTAGAAATATAAGGGATAATTTTCGAAATTCCATCTTTGTCTTTATTTCCAGTTTTTGTTAATAGGTTTCAGCCACTAGTATCTCAAAGAGGAGGTCTTGTCGAATCGAAGCTCTTTCTCAGTTCCTCGCCAATTCTTTATTTTGGTAAAAAAAAGTCAATCAAAATTTCCTATTGCTTTGTTGATTGTCTTGAAAATGCAACGTTTTTCATTTAAATAATGACCTGTAGGTTCATAATTGTCAACAATTCGAATGCTCTTGCATAAATGAGCTATTTCTCATGTGAAAAGAATTACTTTCGTCTATCGATGCTTCAATTTGTCTAAACAACTGATTGTGAGATCAAAACAACTTGATCAAAGGACAAAAATGATGCTTTACAAAACATTCATCTTGTCAGTTCTTCCATATGAATTCGAACGTACGAACATAAGCCAGGTAAATCAGATTTTAGGCACTTCCAAAGCCAGTCGGCCGTACTCTACAAGCTGTACTGTACAATGATGTGGACTCTGTCACAAAGAAGAAAGTCCGTCAATACCTCGTCCAAATTGAACGAAGTAGCCAACAGCGCTATAACTAAGAGAATTAACGAACTCCAGCCACATGGTTCTAGCCACATGGTTCACGAAAAAAACCGGTCGGGCCAAACATTTACGGATGTCAGGAAGTTCGTCCCACGAGGTGAAAGAAGCATGCCCATGGCCGGAAAAAGAGGAATACTTTACCTCAAGTTTTTAAAATGTTCTTTATAAAACAAACGAAAAAGAAATGATTGAGTTATAAAGGTGATTTTTTAAAAGCTATAGGAAAATTTTTCAAAAAAAAAAAAAACACATTAAATTCAGAAAAATACATGAAATCTTTATTTGAATCCATAGAACGGTCCATATAATTTAATGTTTGAAGATTATTTCATGCAAATGTTGACCTTGAATGCGCCTCAAATGGTCCATCCGCTTAAATCAATTTTGGCATACTCTTTCCAACATTTCGGCCGGTATCTCACGAATAAATGCTTCAATGTTCTCTTCCAATGCGTCAATTGAAGCGGGCTTGTCTGTTTAGACATGAGCTTTAACATAGCCCCACAAAAATGTGGATATCATCTCACGGTAGCGCTCACCATTCACAGTTACGTTACGATTCGCATCATCTTTGAAGAAGTACGGTTCAATGATGCCACCAGCCCATAAACCGCACCAAACGGTGACTTTTTCTGGATGCATTGATAGCTCTTGCAATGCTTGTGGCTGATATTCACTCCAAAATCGACAATTCTGTTTATTTACGTACCCATTGAGCCAAAAATAAGCTTCGTCCCTGAACACAATTATTCGGTAAAAAAGTGAATCTTCGGCCAACTTTCCAAGAGCCCATTCACAAAAAAATTTTACGTTGCGGTAGGTCGTTTGGCTTCAATTCTTGCGCCAGCTGTATTTTGAACGGCATCACACCTAAATCCTTCCGCAAAATTTTCCACGTTGTTGAGTAAAAGAGGCCCAATTGCTGCTCATTAACACTGGCCGATACAGCTGCGATATTTTCTTCAGTTCGCACTCTACGTAAGCGTGTTGGTGGTTTAATGTCCAACAATGTAAATTTGGTGCGAAATTTAGTCACAATGGCCCGAACAGCGGCTTCAGTGGGTCGATTATACTGACCATAAAATGGAAGAAGCGCGCGATGAACTTTCTTAACAGAGCACGCATTTTGATAATAAAATTCAATAATTTGCAAGCGTTGTTCGTTTGTAAGACGATTCATGGTTAAATTATAGACCAAAGTGAAGATATTTGACAGTGAAAAAAAAACACGAAACGTACGTCAGCTGTTTAAAACAGTGTTGCCAAAAAGATAATAGCTAAAAAATCACCCTTTACTTTCAATGTTGAACGACTGGCTGGAAACAAAAGTCACACTTTTAAAAAGTAAAGTTTTCCTCACTTTCACTATTGTGAATTATTGAAACTAAGTTTCGAAAAATGTTTGCATACTTTTGGGCTATGACATCCGAATGGAGTCGACCAAACAATCACTCATTTCACAAACTTAAATAAATAAGTTCATCTTTAAATTCGTTTAATTATAATGCAAAATTTAAAATCATCTAAGAAGCTCATCATCGTTATCTACTTCCTCATTTATTAACTCAATTATTGCAACATCGTGAGCACATGCGTTTAGGAAAAACAAAAATTTTACGCACCATAAAATAACTCAAATTCAAACTCAATTCCCCCAAATAAGGGGTTGCAACTTGTGAGGCACAGAAACACAAGGCACAACGACAACAGCAGACAAAATCCTATTACAAAAATGACAACCAGTAGTTTTGCCGGTTGGCGCTTTGCGGTTGATTATGACGCTTGTTTCACTCTGCGACTTGTGATCCTTTTTGCCGGTAACATTCTACCTGTTCCAAGAAAATAAAAACACTTTTTCTTGAGCTTCCTCCTTTTCTTTATTTTTGATTGTTTTTAAAACTCGTTTGGTAACGATTCTCCTCCTCCCCAATTCGTCTAATTCTTCATGTTTCCATCAACATTTCTTGTTCTTTTTACTAAACGTGTGTGTGTGCAAAAGGACTTGTCCTTGATTCGGTTGTGAATTAATCAGTTGACCGCGTAATGGGCTTCAAGTGAGTTCCCCCGAAGCCGGTGGCACAGGAAAGTGTTTCCTTTCTTAAAATAAATCGCATTGCATATTTTTTTTTAATGTCATAGAAAAACAGTCTGTTATAATTTACATATATCAAGGGTGAGTTAATAAAAGGACTTTAATTAAACACAACAAAAAAAAAAAGAAGCCAGCTGCTGGGTTGGCTTTAAACAATTGAGATTGAGTGATTACCTCGGGAAACTGATTTTAAATTAAAATTATTGATTTTTCAATCGAGAAGCGTTGAACCGTCACAAAAAGTGTTAGTGTAGGTGTAAAACAAAAGTGAAAGCACCTCCAGCACCTCCTTCCCATCTTTATTTGCCTTGGACTGTGTTAATGAACCGTTTTTCTATATTTATGGTCCCATGACACGACTCTCAGTGTTCCTTGAGAAGATGATGAGGGGAGTGATGGGGTGAAGTGGCTTCTAGACAAATGCCTCTGTTGTGTTATGTAACATCACACGTACTTGGGTTAAAGTTGAAGGAGCAAACTAGGTGAGGGTTTGTTAAAAACAATGATTTACACTGCCGTCCATAAGTATCCGGACGAACTGGAACTATGAAGGACTTGGGATCCAAAAGCGATCTTAATCGAAATAATTAATGGTTGGAATTTAATTTATTTTATTTCCTACAGAAAAGCGTTGAAATCCTTAAACAAAAAAAAAAATGTTGACTTAACCTTACTTTTTCAAATTTTTTCCTTCTGAGTTGATCTAGAACAATTTAAAATTAGTGAGGGAAGATGTGGAAAAAGAAAAATAAAGGAGCAATACAGAAATGCAAATCTGTTACAAGTTATCTACATAATATTTAAAGAATTACTTCCCGGCGGTGGTGCTGTTAAGCGTGTGTTTTATTTCAATCGGTGAGTGATTCCAAAGCCGAATCGTGTTGACAAAAAACTGACGAGAGATGTTAACATATTTGCGTATTGGAATAATTAGTTGGATAGTTCTTTGATTCCGCGCAAATTGATTTTTTTCATAAAGATAGCCCGGCTATAATTTTGTGTCGTGACAGCACAGTACGATATTTCATTTAAGAATTTAATGAACACCCTATAATTTGATCAAGATAGCTCGCACAGCTATTGAAAGCTTTCGTTTTCGCTCATAGTTCAAATAAGACAAAATTTCACACCCAAATAACACAATTGAGAGTTAAGGGTCTTCCAATAGGGACTTCCAAACTTTGACAGTTAATGGCGGCCATATTGCTAAAGCAACATCTGCCAAATTGGCTCATTCAATCCGTCATCAAGGACGGGCGTTCTGTTCGCGCAATGTTCCGCACGCTTCGCATATTTTACGGTCGCCATTGTCGTCCTTCCGAGCGGACTATTCGCAGTGTGATGGATAAATTAGAGCCCATTGGATCAGTAAACGGGCAACCAACACAAGTTCTGCGGAAAACATCGCCGCTGTCCGTGAGAGTAGTGTGCAAGAGAATCCGAGGCCGTCGATTTCGCTTCAATCACAAGAATTCGCCTTTTCGCAGACAACAACTTCGCGAATTTTGGGTCGCTCTAAATTCAACTCATCGAAAAATCATTTCTGTATGAATTGGTGCATCAACAAACAAAATTGTAGAATTTGGGACGATACATAAATCCAAGAGCGTATAACGCATCCCGAAAAAGTCACTGTTGGGTGTGGATTTTGGGCTGGCGGCGTCATCGGTTCATATTTTTTTGAGAACGACGTTGACCAGGCCATCATCATCCACGGCGAGCGCTATAATTCGATGATTACCCTCTACTTTTGGCTTAAATTGGATAGTATGGACACAAACGACATCTGGTGTCAACAGAATATCGCAACGTGCCAAATAGCTCACGGCACGTTGGAAATTCTACGCGAGCGATTCGCGGGCATCTCACTTGGAGGTGATAATCAAACATAACCCATGCCATGATTAAATTCAGCCTGATTTATGCGGCTGGGTCATGGAAAATTTTACATTTCGGATGTGCTCCACCCTGAAAAGTCGTGGCGGACATTTGAACGATGGTATATTCCATACATAAGGGCATCGATATATCTTTCAAACGAATTAAAAATGTCAATGATATCTCACACACACTTTGTTGCATTCAAATTTAAAGGTAAAAAGAAGAAGTCCTAGGACGGATCCTTGCGGCACACCAGATGGAACAAGAAAACAATACGAAAATTTTTCTTCATGAGACAAATACTATGAACAATGACATAAATACGATGATACAAATTTGCACAAAGATCTTTCGAACTGGAATTACGTTTTGACGATTGACACAATTAAACGCCTTTGAAGAAACTAGAAAAACTATAAGAGCCGACATTTCACGGACTAAGCTCGCACGTAAGTCTTTGCAGACTTTGAGTAGAGTCTTAGCTCTGTTACTTTTTACACGGAATCAAACAAATAGTTTTTATATGATTACTAACAATTGTCTCTAAAGCCTTACTCAAAAGCGGAAGTATGGAAATCGGACGGTACTCAGCTTTTCTATATGACGACGAAGATTGGCTATTCTTAGATAGTGAAAATGTACCCTCTTCTCTTTATCGATTTTCAGGTAACCTATGGCGAGCGGAATTTTGTGAGTTTCTGACCGACAAAAATTTAGCATTAAGGTCATTCAGATCAATATTATTTGAAATCGTTGGCTTTGCCTTAGACAACCGAGTGAATGAACTTTCTTCCAAAAAGCGGAGCCTGAGCTAAATTTTTTAAATTTCTTCTGATTAGAGAAGTTACTGCATTACGAGTAATTTTATATTCTTTGTGATGTGGAGGACATTTGTATGAAATCAAAAAGTCGTCCTTTTTACGTATCAGATTGCTGTTTCAGGATCAAGGTAATGGATCCAGATCTCCTCCAACATCTCAAAAATTTGTCCCCGTAAGCTGTTTTTAGATTTGCTCTTGAAACATAAACTCGTTTCTTGTTTTTTTTGCGGCTTACATCCTGGCTAAGCTACTCAATGCGCCTACACCTTGTTCATATGAAAACTGGCCTTTTGTGATGTCATATGAGATTCCTGTGATGTCCACTAATTGGCTGATGGTCTTCACTCTACATTCAGCTATAAAACAAAGTCTGTTTTTTATCCTTTTGGCGATGCCCACTCCTGTGGATGTTTTGTCCTGCTGTCCTTGAGCCAGTCTGCAACTGTAGAATTATAGGAGCAGAAACACTCAATGCTTGTTATGCATTTTCTTTAGGCGGAGATCCTTGATCAGCTGACTTCGTATTCTCATTTTTACTTGGTCGTAATCGAATGATCATAGTTTCCAGAGATAACGATGTACGGCCTGTAATTGAGGTACTTTTTGGAAACACTGGGTAATTTCTAACTTAAAAAAAGTACTTTGGGTTTTCTTCTGCCTCCTAGAAACTTAATACTTACGAATAAAGTTAGTGCTGAGAAAAAAAAATAACCTCGAATTGAAAGGAACAAGGTAAAAACTGATGTTGAGTGTTATGACTTAACGACCGAGAATGAGATGCTCGCACCTTTAAAGAAACATCGATTCTTATGACCCGCAATACAGCAAAAAATATCAGTTATGTCGATAAAAAAATGCATTTAGTTGCAGCAGGCTTTCACGAATGAGTAGCAGTATGATTGATCATCAACCGATTGGTCGAGAGTCTTACGGACAGACGTATCCAAAGTCTTAGGACAAAAAAAAAACGAGTTTGCGCTCAGCGGGCAGCTTAAAAAAGGACCCTCTCAAGCTGTATGATTCCAACAGACTAGTACGGCGATGATTCCGTAATGATTTGGGGATGCTTCCTTTTGTACTGTACGGTAACTTATGAACGCCAGTGTATATACAAAATATTGAGGATATGATTCGGTTCGAGATGACTTTTGATCTTATTTTATGTTGTTTATGTTTTGTGTCTCCAAGTGTACTTTTAGGAAAGTTGTACTGCGTATAAAAAGTCTAAGCAAACAGTTTTTATTGCATCTCGGTGGGTTAAAATTTTTATAGACACAGATCGTGCACAATAGTATTAGATTCTCACTCAATAAAAACAGCCCTCATCTTCGTTCCGTTTCAAGCAATTTTTTTGTTCATGAAGTTTATTTTTGCAAAATAATTTCAGGTTTGAAAGGATTCATTAAATGCGGAGTTACATTTTTTGAAGTTAAAAGCGAAACTTCTTATACCGTCTCTCATGGTATCAATTTCTAAATCCCTGTGGTGAGTATTTTTTTCAATTGCTGACAGGACTTTGTTTTTAAATGGTTGATTTTGTCCGTTTTTTAAAGATGCTAATCGTGCCATGAAATTCCAATTAGCCAACATCATTTTAACAATCTACATTCTGTATTAAATTGATTGACCAGTCACCAGGTTCAGGAAAAAAGGGACGACCGTTCGGTCTTGTTCAAAGACAACGCAATTACGGGTGCCACTTAAAGCTTTTTCGGCTGGAAAGGGTCTACAAGTTCATTTACAATCCGAGCAGATCAACACTGGTCGAACGTAAAATTTCGCCATTTTTTTATTATACACATGCATTCAGGGAGTTATAAAAACCTTTATGTATACTGCTAGATGAAAAGGATCTCGGAGGGCAGGTGCTCCAAAGACCATAAAGAACCATACTAGTTATATCAAACCATATGTACCAAATGTAAGCTTTCTTTATGACAGACAGATCATACATATTAAATTATTTACTGCACCGCCCCAGGGCATCTAAAGGTTTGACAGTATTTTCTGCTATACTGGTTACGTGGTTATTCCAACTTAAGTCGTTTTTAATACAGAAGCTTTGGATGTATTAAATCATAAGACCAACGAAAACTGGGAGCCAACTTGCGGACAAGGATAATTACGAAGACTGAAGACTTCAAACTTAGACTTTGATGCAAGCTCTTGAAGTAGTAAATGAGCAGAAACCTTTTTCTGAAGCTGACAGAATCCGTAGTATAATATTTGCAGTGGCAGGTGGCATCATACTTCTGGCCTGCAGAGTATATCAATATTCCAATACTCTTCCGACGCTGATTATTTTCCTTGTCATGCTTATTATTAATTTCCAAGTGTCTGTATACCAAATCATCAGCTTATTGATAAAATTATCTAACAAATCCAATTATCTGATAAAAATGTGACACAAATAGCTACCAGCCCACTCACTAGTTTCTGCGACAATCGAAGGGGTAGCTATGGCTATACACTATGCTAATAGAATCGACAAACAATTGTTATTTCTTTTAGCGCCGCAGTGTTAGGCTCTTGGCGCTCCATTCACTAATGAGACCAATCTATGCTCAAATATTTGGGGGTGTACGTTAGCTTTCTTATCTCTCAGATACACACGAACTTCAGTAGACTTTCATTGTGAAAGTACAATAGAAGGCAATCAATACTAACTCAGTTTATTCATAACAAAAGTGTTAACATTTTGGTACAAAGTATTGCCATCGCGTAAGAGCAATAAATTTTTTTTTTAAATTGATTGTACTGTTCAAAAATCATATATGAACGAACCAATTTATCAACAAAAAAAAAAAAACTTTTATTAAAATTCAGATAACCGGGTGAGCCATCTTTTGATTTGTTGGAAAAATTCTGTTTATAAACACAGCTCAATATTTTTCAACAACTATTGAAAGTTGAGCCTTCCGATTAATTATGCCTGCATTTTGCTTGTTTCCTGAGACAATATGACCCTCTTTAGCGAAAAGAGCAGAAGACTTCATGCAAAACTTAACTCAGGTTTGCATGACTGATGTTCAGTACACCAGCTGTAGACCTTAGTGCGCTATTTCAAGATAAATGTTTTACAAAAATTCGAAATCTTTCGGCCATCACAGGCGAGCACAGTCTACTGTAAAAATACACACTTAAAAACTTTTAATTTGATACTTTGACACCACACCGTCAAAACAAAGACGCAATAATACGTTTTTAACCTTTCAGTAAAAAAAGTCTAGAGTCTAGAGTCTACTTGGTTTACACAGAGCCTTAAATTTTAAACACTTTACAGGCTCTTTGCAGCAGTGATTAAAAATGGCATACATTTCCAAATCATCCCTTATGCATTTAAATACAATAATCAAAGCAGTTCAATTTTTTTAAACGGAAGATCCGCAAACACTTACTTCATCATATTTGTACTGAAATCAGTGCAAGCATTGAAAGCTGAAAAAAAAGTTGATGCCATAATGACCGACATAATAAGAGCGGAAATGGTCGCATTCGATCGGCTTCATTTTTAAGTTCTGTTTCATCAAGTGAAGTTGTTATCCTTCCGTAAAGATTTTCTTTGATTGCAATCTAGCGAGCCTTCTCAATCCGCTTCAGTGCAGCTGCTTTGGGCCCTGTTCTGGACCACAAGGATGACCAAAATATGTAATCTCTCGGTCCTCTGAGAAAATTGAGTCAGTGAGAGCTTCAATCTTGTAATCCCAACTTTTTGCAAAACATTCCCGAGGACGCATTCATTAACTTCCCATCTGGAAGTTCTTTTTATTGGTCTGATTTTCGGAATCAAAATTCATATCATGTCTCCACGTTTCGAAGACCCTGGAATTTGATTTCAGGTACAATTTTATATATAGTTATCCACTTTCTTATACGATACAAACATATGTGAAAATATAAACACTGCCAAAATTTATTGCAATAGTTTCATCAACATTATGTTTTGCCAATTGACTTTGGTTTTAAAAAAAACTGGTCCGTCCTTCGTCAAATTTGCAGCAATTTAGCCGACGCTAGATCGATTAACTTTTAATGTTTTCCCATGTTATCGATCTCAAGACGACTTGCAAATTTTGTCTTGTTGTTAAACGAACTTGTCTGTCAAATTCCTCTCAAAACAGTATTAAGTCGAGCTCATTTCATATTTCGAGATGTCTCATTCTCTGCCTCGTTCCCGCGGCAGAATTTGGATTTTTTTTTTCGGAAATCCAAGAAATCTTAACTTTCCCTTGTTCATAATTCCAAATGAAGTCTGCAACACTGGCGCATGAAAACATCCTTAAACAATTGATGGAACCAGTAGTTTTTTAGTTAAAATTTCTATTCATCTGTATATAGTATATAGTATGTTCGTATAATTTGTAAGCCACCATGAAGGCCTGCTGTAGCTTTACTCTTTTTTATTGTAAAATTATATAGCAAACAAAAATAAACTCATGCAACTCAGGCAACCTACTATATATGAGGCAATTGATTGCGTAGAAAAATTATTAAGTTATAACTCGTACATTCAAAGGCGTGAAAAGATCACAACATCCGAAGATTGAATTTGTTAACCACTGTTGTGGTTGCCAATCATGAGTGAATGAATCGTAGAGGTCCTTGCGGAAGAGGACATAGATATAAACTGACTATCGAAATCAGCCTGGAAATAACTATCAAAATTTGTTAACAAAACCAAACTGAATGCGATCCTCTCGAAGGCGGAACTACAACTATATTTCCAGAAAGAAAAAGTTGCTATGCTGAACATTTCCTCAGCTTGAAAGAAAGAGTTTGGAGAAACCTCTCGACTGAACTACGTATGTACTTATGACCCATTTTGACTACAAACTTCAGGCAAAAATTTTGAATGCGTTTTATTAATTCTCCTTAATATGATGTAATGAAGTTAAGACGGATTTAAAAAAGGGTCTGAGGGGATCAAATAAGCGGACACATGAATTGTTTTTCAAACGAAAATCTATACAATTTATGAACTTTTTTTTTACCATGGAAGTTCATGTTGTCGTCATTTTTTCATTGTAGAAGCCCATTTTCAGTTGATGGATATTTCAACACACAGAAAAAGGGAACAATACCTCACTTTTCAAAAGCATTGATTTGAAGAAATACTTCTCGGAGAGCCCGCTACCCCGACTTGGTTCCTGCGTTATTGTTTTATTGAGGTTTTTTGAAAACTTGTCAACAAGCCAAATACCATACAACATCTGCATGTCAACATCCATTCAGAAATTGCCAACATGAAAAAAAAAACTTTATAAAGATATATATCCTCATATTGTGTTTTTGAATTTTCTGAAACTGGAAATTGACCTCCAAGCTCATGATAAATTTCGACCGAAAATCGAAACTGTGATTGACAATCTGCAGGCAGTGGATGATGGACTGTCTGCATCTTGTTGCAGACAAGAACTTGTTAATGTTGTTTGGTCGGCAATGAGTGCTCGTCTTAGACGTCTTCAGCAACAGCGGCGACGAATTTATCGGAACGAGCACTACTCCTCTGTCTTTTCGACATGAGCAGCTACACTACACTGTGATCTGCGCCGAAATTCACGTTGCATTAAATTTTTGACGAAATATATCGTGAAAAACAAATCACGAATAACCGTCAATCTTGAAGATTATCTGTTTCTCGACGTATTTTTCATCTGTGAACATCAAAAATTTATAAAAAAGAAGCTGACAGTTGCCGCAAAAGTTCCAATAGTGATACATTTTGTACCATCTTTGTTTATTTATTTTGATAAAAATTTACGATTTTTAAAATTTTAATTATATATTGACAGAGATATTGTTTCTTATTATCTTGCCTCTGAAGTATTAGCATTTTTCAACTTAATTAACATCACAGTTTTATCATACACAAAATTAAATAATAATAGATCGGGGAAAACGAGAAGGGCAGATTTCAGATTTTTCAAAGTTCATTGTAGTTAGTTTTAAGGATTGAATAATAAAAATAAATAAAAATGTAATGAAATTAAATATTATATTAAACATAATCAATAATAAATAATAATAATTATCGAGATGTTGGTATGTGATATGTGTTTGTACAGCAAATATTTAGATAAATAATTTAATTTATTATTAAGTTAGTAGCTTTATATTAGACTATTAAAGTTTTAAATCGGGACGTTATTGCGCAGAAAACACGAATTCTTTTACTATGCGCAGTTTTGTTATAAGTAGTTTCAATTTCAATAAGATTTTATAGCTCGTCTATTGAGTAGGAACATGGTAAGTTCAACATAATTTTAACGGTTGAATTTTGTGGAATTTGAAGTCAATGAAAATGAGTTTTTGCACATTTTGTCCGATCCTTTAAACACGATCGCGCAGAAAACAATTTGTTCTCCTTGCTACGATTTATTAAAAATATAAGGTTAAGAGGCTCTTGTGGTAATTTTAACCTTATTTATTATTTCTTGAACAATCATATTAAAAGTTAAATGTCTGTTGAAGAACCTCCCAGTATACTTGCCTATACCAATTACTCTGAATGTTGTTGAGCGATAAGTTCTTGCGGCGATGAAAACAAGCTTGTCTTTTATGGGTGAAAAAAAGCATGAGTCTTGGAAGTAGTACCAGTTCGGTGCTTTTATAAATGATTGTTTTTTTGTTTATTTCTGCAGTAAGACGGTGTACTTGGTGCGGTGTGATATAGCTTGAAACCAAAGTTTTCATTAGCGAGAATGTTGTTGTTATCAATGAACGCCAAAAAACTATGTTGTCTTATTTTCTCCAAGCATTTGATTATGGCTTCCAAAAGAATAGTTGGCCTAGAACTTGAAAGTAAAGAAGCACCCTTGCCTGGTTTTAAAATTGAAATAATTTTTACTTCTTTCCATGTAGAAGGAGAGTTACCTTACTTTAAACAGTTGTTGAACAGTCGCTTAGCAGCTTATATGCTTTCCAGTTCGCTTAACGACACCAAATGTCCTCCTCTAGTTGAAGCAGGTGCGCAAAGTAAATGCATAGATTGCTCTACGGAAGCCTTCCCGTTTGATAAGTTATTTCTAAAAAAACACACTAGCAAGAGTGTTGGCCTTTTCTATGGTCGATATTTCCGTTCTTAAATCGGGAAATAAGGTAATTTTTTTTCTTTATTTATATAATAACAATATATTCCAAAAATTATTTGTGCTCTTTTCTAACAGTATGTATTCGGTACTTAGAGAAAGAGAAAATCGAAAAAATCTGTAAAACTGAAAATTTTGCTGACTTACTATTTTTTTTGAAACATCCTGTATGTACCTTTATACAACGGCAACACTTGACCACTTGAAACCAAACACAAAAATCGTTTGTATTTATGTGTTCGACGGAATAATTTTCGCCTTTTTCCATTCTGCTTGCTCGTGCCATGTTTGTTTGTGGAGTATAGTGTCACTGGCCCCAATAGCCCCACAAACACTGTTACCAAAGCGCACAACCGGACAACGGTCTACTCGCACTTACCCGGCGCTATTGCCTCCAGTTGACGATCACTTCTCCGCGCGATCCAACGCACACCAGCTGTGCTCTCTCCCCTTACCCCAAAAAAACAAAAACAAAAAATTCATACGATCCGCCAACTTCTGACTTGGCTGCCCTGACCCCGTCCGTGTCGAGTTGGTGGGGCTTATCGTGAACCACCGGCATCATACGATTCCCGTGTAAGCATTGTAAAAAATAAATGTTGCTAGTTTTAAATTATTTTTTTGTGTCAAATGTGGTAAATGAAATTTGTACTGACAAGTGGCAATGAAAACTGTGCTATTCGAGCCACCGAAGTGTGCCTCAATTCATTCGGCTTGATATATCAATGAGGCGCGCTGGAAAGTGTTGCTTCTCTAGCTGTGCGCTGCGGTCGCATGATTTTGTTCGAAATGATTCTGCGGTTGCACGGCATTTTGATGTGGTTCTGTCGAGACACTTAATATCGATACGAAGTGATCGAACCATCTGGAGGCGCAGGAAATCGTTATGTAATAGAAATTTAATAATTTCTCGACGATCGTGGAGACGATTTAGAATTAAAATAATTATCATATTTCGTTGATCTCGTTATTGCAAAAAAAAACAAATTATTTGCTGATTAGGAGAATATTGAAACGTGTTAATCGAGAGCTGGTTGTTGAAAGATTCGGTCGGTAGAATGTTTTAATCGGATCCACCGAAAACAATTTGAGTTGATTGAATGAATGTACCGAGACAATACCTAAAATACTTATCTACTTGTAAATGCCTTGAAGTTGTATGACGTGTTCACATAAATGTCGTGACAAACTCATCGAATGGATGAGGTGCTGCTTGGAATTTTTTTTCAACACTTAAGAAAAAAGTTCACTCTGCAAAATTTTTTCAAGCTGTATGGCTATTACAGTAGATCACCCCTGTTTTTACGATTGGAAAAGTTTTTCTATTTTTGAAAAGTTTCAATGGTTTCTGAACTTTATTTGCTTATACTTGTACATAAAGTTGCTTACGCAGTAGTACTCGAATGCGTCAGACGATGGAGAAAAAACTAACAAAGTTATCTCATTCTTGTTAGCAACATATTTGTTTATGGTATGCTCTAAGAGCCCAGAGACGAGATTTGTATGCAGGGTGTTTTGATGTGTAACTAATTTAACGAGTTCTCAGTTATTATTCTAAAACTTCATACTTAATTTTAACGAAGAGATGGATTTTTATAAGTTCTCATTTCGAATGACAAACTTATTGGATTTTTTGTTTGCTATTTGTTTTTCAAAAAAATTGTAAATTGATTAAATATTTCATCAATCAAATCTCAACTGTCAAAATACTAACAGAGATATAAACAATATCTATTTTACCAGTACAGATTTAAATGTAACACAATATTTACATAAAACTAGCACTGCTTATTGAGTATAGCAAATTGGTAATTATTTAGTTAGGCAAGAGTTGCTGGATCAGTTGTGAACCACATAGATCCAGGTGGATCTATTGTGCTATCACTAGCCGGTGATAAAGCTAACTGATACATGATAAATGCCTGCTGGTATCCAAGCGGTCTCTACGGAGATTTATTATTGGGTTATCACAAGTTTGTTTTCATGATGAATTTAGCTTTGTTCTGAATTTTGAATTTTGACTGAATGAGCAGTTTCTAGGGTACTTTTCCTTGTTCTAGCAATGGCTGGACAGGTGCCGAAGAAGTGTAGTTTGGTCTCTGCTTCTTCCTCTTCCTTACTGCAGAAGTCCTTGTAGGGGGCTGCCATTTTTCTTGCGTGTGAGCCTAGGATACAGTGATTGAGAATATTCCTGATAAGGCTTAGAAGTGAACTTGTCCTTTTTGGATTAATTGGCGGCCAAATTTGCCTCAAAGCCCTGCAAGTGACTAGCTCCGCCCATCTCCGATTTGTGAAATTGATGGCATCGTTAAGTAACTTGGTATTTACAACTTGAATTGATGGGTAGGAAGTCTCCTGATTGATTGCCAATGGCAAGCAAAGCCTTGTTCCAGCTAGATCGTAGGCTCTTTCATTGGAATAACACTAAGAGCCAGCATAAGGTAAGTTTACATCTAAACGGTAATTCACTGAGAGATAGGCGGCAAAGTTTTACCATCTTTTATTTAATTGATGGTTTGTCTAGAGCCTTGATGGCAGCCTGACTGTCTATTTTAATAGCGGGTAGCCTTCTGGATAGCTTTGTCTTCTGTCGAAGAGAGAAGAAGGTCTCCAAAGACATCGCGGATGCTCCGAGTCCGGTGCCTTCGTCCATCTTGGAACTGTTCGTGTAAACTTCCAGATTGACAGGTTTTCTGACTTTCTCTTTTGCCCAGTTCTCCCTATCTCTCTTAAAAGGGTACGATATATTCTGTATGCTTCGGAATTCTGGCTTTCTTGATAATACCCATGTGACTATGTGTGCTGCTCCAGCGGTAACACTCACTCAACATAATCACTGCCTTTGTAGCTGTCAGTTTCCCGTAAATGTCTATGGGAAGCAGCTGCAACATTGTTTCCTTGGCGGCTGAAGTGTGGAACGAAGTGCTTCCGTGATGCAGGTACACGCAGATCTTTGGATTCTGCTTATCTTTTCAGATTTTCTTTTATTCGGTAATTCATGGGAGAACAAATATTTGTGCTAAAAATAAAAATCAAGTTCAATTATGTGTTCAAAATAAGTTTGCGCAATTTGCACGCGTTTCAAATGTCAAAATGACAATCTACAGGAACAGTGGTGCCAGTTTAAAAACCAAACGTCTTAACCTCTAACAAACCTCTATTAATTGACTAATTAAAATATCCGCTCAATAATCTTCGTGGTGTGTAAAAACAGATTAAAATAACGTTTTTCATGTATGCCCTTTTCCTATGTGCATTGGATATCCTTCCCCCTGCTGCTTAGAACTTGCATTATCACCCAAAAAATTGGAAGTGAGGATCATAAAAGATCTTTTCAGTTCTTTTCTTAAACTCGATGATCGAGCACAACCGCTTTTCCTTTTTTGGAGTATAGCCGGAAAGACTGGACAATCCTTCTACGTTCGGTGAAATCAAAGATGACTGTGCTCTTTTTGAAATTGTTTTTTGTCGTTAATCATGGATAGCCGAGCTTAAATGAGCAGCCAAAGGAGTAATTCCATACAACCCTTGATATAGAGTTTCCAGACGTTTTTTTTTTTTTTTTTTAGAGGTGCAATCCTGGAGCAATACTATTTGTCAATAACAAGAACCTCTGCTGCTTGGATAATACCGACGTCATCGGTAAGATGATACTTGGATGTCCTTGTCCTGTTTGTTTATGAAATAGAAGATCATGTACTTTTTAGTCCAAGACACGTGCCCTAGATGACTACAAGCCTTGTTAACAGCATCTCTTGCCCCTCGTAAGTTGGGGTACTCTCCAGTGCTTGACCCAATCATCGAATATCGACAGGTCTACCCATAAGACTCGTTTTTGATTTCCTTAAAACCTTCTCTCGGCTGCTTAAAGGCTTTCTGTTGGATGCTAGTACAAATGGCGGAAGAAAATAAAAAGAAAGAAAATAAGCCGAAAAGTCACCAGGATGGCCAGTATAAATATATAAAAAAAAAAAAGAAATAAAATGAACGCGTTGTTCCTTCAGCCTCTCCCCAGGTTGGGACTACATTGCGCCGGAGGCCACTTTTCCATCGCTCTCACAGAGATGGCGCTAGCATACCGCCCTAAATAAGGCGACTGAGGTCCTCGTCTGCCTTACTCACAGAGTCGCCATCTCCCGCTAGGTCTAGAACAGCTAGTTTGATTAAATGTCGTTCGGAGAGACCCTTAGTTGCCTAGAAGTGATAATACTTCCAACTTCGATAAGTGCACAGCGCAGAGATTCATCGCTAATGCTATAAGAGGAAAGACATATGGTTCAAGCTTCTCCCAAGCGCTGCCCATATGGGGAGCCGCTGTTGGGTTAAACTTCCAACTCAAATCTGCCGATACAAACTCAATAGCAACCCGCCCCATGCCGATCCCTTTCAGCTCTTCCCTAAGTTCTTTTTCAGCGCCTCGAAAATTCGTTCCGTTACCGCTATACACTTCTAGACGAGTCATTCGGCGGACAATGAAGTTTCGAACGGACATTATACTCGAGCTCACCAATACGAATGACATTTGCATTTGCCAAACAAATCCTGACCGTTTCTGACGTACTGCTTTTCGCAAACATGTCATAACGCACAAATACAAGACGTAGTTGACTGTCTTGTGGCATGAATTATTGATACACCTTTCTTATCTATGTTTTTGCTTTAAATTCAGGTCTTACGACACGAGCTTGCCAACTACCAGACGTCCGAAGCCTAAACTTCAACAAAAACGTTTTGAAAAGTTGCTTAAGTCCCCTACTATTTCTTGTCGCAAACTCACTCTATGTAAAGTGGAGTCCAAATCGTAAGAACTCGAAAATTCACACAGAAACAGATGTGTCCTCGAACATAGCTTTCAAAAATATGAAGCCAAGACGCTTAAATGTGGTTCAAATGTAATTGAATCCAAAGAACAGCTTACAACATCGGTTCAGTTCAAAATTTGAAGCTTCAAAAGGATGTACTTCTTCTTGGGGAAAAAATGGCATCTTGCAAAAGTATCGCTAATACCGACACACTTCTTCAGTCCAAGGTTGCAATAGCTTTCAACTAATCCCTCTTTTTGTATAATACAATAACTCGTGAAACTGATTGATTTCAACGGATTCAGCCAAGTTAAAGTTCAAGAGGATCTCGCTTCATTCCGTTGATTATAAATATTTGTTCCACATCAACACATGCTTTCTTTAGTGTTCCAAATATTATGTCTGCTTGAAGTGCTCACGCCAAGCTAATCTCCCAAAACGATGACTAAAATTTATTAAAACAATCTCTCGAGTACTTATTTGTATGTCTTACCACATGTGTCGGCATTACGCAATTCAAGGTTAAGGTCCAAAATTCAGCCGATAAGCTCCTCAGACCAAGCATTGTAGATAAGATACTCGAGACTTGGTTTCTAAAAGACTGTAAAGAATATCTCATTTTCAAGGGTGCTTTTTGAAAGATTTCTGAGGGGCAATATACCAAAAAAAAAGCAAACATGAATTGATGTCTTTAATCCGGGTGCCTCATAAATCCATTCCACTAATTGACTTTTAGGTCAAATACGGCTTCTGTGTTGACGGTCCGCAATAAAGTAAATAGATTTGGGATTTTTTAATTTCAAACGTTTATCATTAATTAAGGAACATTGTTTTCTTAAATTGACAGTGATTTTGGTCTTTTTAAGCGGTGAACGGGAATGAATTAATGAATGAAATACGAAGCAGTTGAAGACATGAAGTATTCTGGCTGACACTTTTTTCGAGACACTGAGACCCAAAGTGATAACGTCCAAATAAAACATTTAAAAAAACTTGTGCAGATATTTTGAAAAACAAGGTGCCCCAAAATGTATCATGTTAAGTTCTTTCTGTAGCTCGCTTTGAAGAGCCTGGAAAAAGACGTGTCCGAAAAGACCTGAATTGAAGATGTTGACAGTCTATCAGCTACCGTCTGTAAACTGTCAGTGGCGTCTTAACTTGGCTTGCGCTCTCCTAACCCAACCGACTAATTGCAACATTTTCGGTCGAAATTCATCGTAATGACGAGAACTGTTCCAATTTGAACGGATAATTCAAAAATAGATAATCCGCGGATTAATTACGAAGAGCAGTCATATTCGGCCAAAGCTCAAGTGGTGTGCCATTTCTGCCGGAGAAGTCATGGAGTCTCAGTTGCTGTTGCTGGGCTTCCAAAATTGATGAACTAGAACTAGTAAACCAGGACTTCTTACAGGATGGTGAACCTTATAGCTCGTACGACACGCGAGCTTTTGAAGTATGCATTTCTTAATCGCATATTGTCTCTTCTTCTCTCTTGACGCTTGTAAATCTATTACATATTCTCGCAAGCGTCTTCCTCAGCCTTCCCGTACATACTTCTTTAACGGAACTCCTGTTCCCCTAGTTGATTCGATTTGTGACTTTGGTGTTCTCAGTGACAGAGAACTCAATTTCCGGGCACATATCGATCGAGTCATATGTAGAGCGAATTCCACCCTTGGTTTTATAAAACGATGGTCAAAAGAGTTATCTAAACCTTATGTCTCTAGGTCTCTTTATGTTACCTTTGTCCGACCGTTTCTTGAATATGCCAGCCAAGTTTGGTCTCCTTACTATGAAGCACATTCCCTCAGAATCGAAGCAGTCCAACGCAGATTTATCCGTTTTGCTTTACGCGGTTTACCCTGGGTTGATAGATACAACTTACCTCCATACGAAAATCGACTTAAATTGATCGATTTACAAACCCCTGTAAAACGACGAGAAGTTGCCTCTTCATACATCAATTGTTAGCCGGTGCAATTGACTCCTCTTCCTTATTACAAACTGTCCTTTTTAACACCAATCCACGTAACCTTAGGTCCTGCTCACTCTTCCGAGTGCCTCTTCACCGCACAAACCTATGAACCTATGTCAAGAATGCTGCGCACAGTCAATCGCTTTTTGGACTTTCATCTCTCTAAAGCCTCTCTCAAAAAATCCCTTTACTCGCCAAACCATCTCCCTCCATCCTCTTAGTTTTAAGTTCTTTTGTTAGTTTTAAGTTTTAGTTTTAAGCTGCTTTGCTAAAAAAGACGTATTCCGAAGTGAATTCATAAAACGCACTTAGGAGTAAAGCATTTTGGAAGCATTTTGATGTTTATCTTTCGAAAAGATCATTGTCGGCCATAGAATAAATTTGAGACAGCAAAAATATAGTAAGACGGTTGTCAAATGTGGTTCAAAGTAACCTCAATACAACCGATCGTCCTGGGTAATAGTCACACTCTTCAGCTGATATTGCCGGGCGATTACGAGTTGGAATCTAATGTCAAATAACTTATCTGGACTCTTAAATTGATCGGTTTTGAATAGAATTTTAATCGTGTTAATACATTAACATTTATAATTAATTTTTGAAAAATAACTGCTAAGTTTTAAATTACCAAAAGTTAACACAATGATGATTGAATGTCAACAGTTCAAATGACACTTCTTGTTGGGTGGACATCATAATTTAGGTTCCGTTCTTCAAAAGAAAAAAAGAAACCATTATAGGATCACTTTGTTGCCCGTCTGTCTAGAACTCAACTTTTTTTTTCAGGAGCGCGTGAAGGTATCATGTTGAAATAAATACCAAAAACTAACAACTACAGTCCTTAAAAGCTGTAACAAAATCAAGCTCTTAAATCGACGCAGTCAAAGGAAATGGCTGTTTTTGACGCATATTTTAATACTTGCAAGGGGAATCAAAATCTACAGGACAGAGCGTACAAACAAAAGCGAGAAAATTCTTCGACATCTGAACATAGTGACACATGAACTATATATATTACACACCTACAGATTTGTACGGAACCTTCGTTGAGCGAGTCCGATACGCACTCATCCGGTGTTTATTCTTTTATTTCCTGGACTAAAGGAATCACAACCCTATTCAATTTACTGCGTCCATACTGCACATTCGTTAAGCCTTAAAAACTGAATGGACAGACATCTTGGTTTCCGATCACTGAGTGTTTTAAGGCCTGTTTCTTTTAAGTGATCAAATTGGAACTTTTATTGAAATCGCATTTTTGATAGAATTCGTTCTTTTCTTTTATCTGGATGCTCTGCACATTTATTGAGATTGCTTATTAAACTAATGAACAATCTTAAAAAGTCCTGCCGTCATGTGGAGGATCTTGATCAATATGTCTGATCACAAATGATCGTAGATCGTAGGCGCTTTAACTTTTCACTCTTCGGAAGCACATTTCCATTCAAATAAATGTGAGGAATAGACTAGATTGGATCTGAGAATAATTTAACCCGCTGAAATGATATGCAAAATGTTACTGCATCATTTGCACTTGTCTCTCATCAATTAAAAACAATGTTCGTTACAACACAGATGTTTTCCTCAATTAAGTATCTACAATCTAAGCAATAGCGTCCTCCAAAAAATTTAAATTATTTCCCCGGCGAAAGCAGTTTAGTAGACGCTTTATATTTTCGGAAAAAAGTACTGAATATTTTAAAAAATAATATTTGGAAAACGAAGATCAATTTGAACAAAAGATGTGTAGAATCATTCAAAAAATCACGTGCTAAATATAAGTTTAAAAATATTGTCATCTGGATATGACGTGCGTTTTTAGAAAACAAATTCCGTGGGGGTTGATTTAGACGCTAAGTTTGGCTGAT
This sequence comes from Orthonevra nobilis, assembly GCA_963555765.1. Lineage (NCBI taxonomy): Eukaryota > Metazoa > Arthropoda > Insecta > Diptera > Syrphidae > Orthonevra > Orthonevra nobilis. Next base: position 70,917,578 of record OY743227.1, on the reverse strand, counting down.
AATAGAATTTTGCATAACACCTTTCTATTTTTGTTGAAAAAAAGAGGCACACTGAAGGCCAAGTGCTTTCAAAAACAAAGAAACTATTTTCAGAGCAATTCGAAAACATAAACATATTATACTCGAATATTATGTTTAAAATTTTTGAAAAAATTTTGCCCAATTGAGTAATTGTTTTTTAAGTAAAAGGCTGCTCGCACTTGACCATTAGCGTGAGGTATTATGTGTGATTTTTTCCACACCGTAATCGATTATGCAACTTGAAATTGGCCCAATTTTTTTAAAGCCTCATGTTTCTTATAAGAGGGATAAACTAACGTGATGTTTGTTTGATGTCTTGAAGGAAATTCTGGAGAGATCGCTGCAAGGATGACATCACTGTCGTTCCGAAAATTCGAACATGCCATATTCCAATATTGTGTTATTTTGCTGCAGGACGAACTCGTTCCCAAAACTTCAAAATCCAGAAGAAAAACGGGCGGTCTGCGACAGTCAGAGATGCCGTCTCTGATGATGGCTTTACAAAGCGGTGCTGCAAAATGAAGACCTACTGACGAGCTCTGCGGGCATATGAAAAGGAATGAACATCGGACTCTCAGAAGGGTAAAGAAAGAGGATGAGAAGCTTAATAAGCCCTCATTTAGACAGACGCATACTATGCTTTAAACACTTCGTCATCAATCTGATCGGTCAATGTCAGTGTGGTTTTAGGCCCGGAGGTTCAATCCATTAAATCTTCACACTTCTGAAAAGTTTTCCGGTGTAGTTTTCAGGCCAGTCACTTTTCAATCTGCCTCGAATATTGGCGCGAAGAATTGAACATCTAATCGGTTTGGATCTTGCAGTGATTGGTTTTAAGAGTTGAAATAAAAGTTGTCTTATAGAGAAAAAATAGCTTTGAATTTATACACACTTCACCTCCCAAAGGGCTTAGACATGATCAATGTTAATCTCTCTTGATTGCCAGTTTAATAAATCTGCGTCTTCACTTCACTTTGGATGTGCTCTAAGCAGTTTAAAGTTTTCAGTTTGAATTTCTTTTGGTGGATTTGGTGGTGGTGGTGAATTCAAGTGGGTCGAGACATTTCCGAAGGCACCCGATTCTGCGCTTGTTGCACGTGCTGTCAAACAAACAAAATCAAATAAAGCCGATGCATTTTCCCTTTTGATAACTAAAATGGCTCAAAAGTACTTTGAATCAATAACAGTGATGACAATAGTTATAAGGAATAACAAAATAAAAATAACTTTTTGATTTGTTTTTGTTTTTTCAGAATCATTTTTCCATTCCATACTAAGCTTAAGTCATCAATAAGCCTCGTTGAATTTTTTAAACCGAGCTTAATCGAAGGAAATCTAATAAAAAATGGACCAAAGAAATTTTGTAAATCCTTTTGGACAACGTCCCTGGTTGAAAGACACAGGAGCGGCTGCACCTGCTGGACAAAATAAAGGAATGAAGGGTATCGTAGCTGGCGGTATAACTGGTGGTATCGAAATTTGTATCACATTTCCCACCGAATACGTAAAGACACAATTGCAGTTGGACGAGAAAGGTGAGTTTAAATGCACAAAAATTTAATATGCAATCAAATTCAACAAGGAGGAAACAGATTTTAAAATAAAGTGGTTGAGTACGAGTCAGACGCGCGCGCAGGAAGGGTTCCGTACTAGCATCACCGTTCAATGGCCTCGTTCCAAGTATTCTTTGCTAAACTCCTCTATGGCGATAGTTTTCTGGAACTTATTTCTTGTGTCTGTAGATTTCACGTTATATTGATTTAGCAAAAGCAATGCTGTCTGACAGCGAGGAGACTTAAAAAAATCAGTTTTTGTTGTAATAGCGGCCAAAGATGTTCATATGATGTAAAAGCGACAAATTTTTAAATTTTTCTATTCAGAAGATACAACACGGAGGCAGTCGGATGAGCAGCGGAAGCTTAGTAATAGGGTTCCATTGGCGGAGTTTTAGTTATAGGCTTCCGTTGGCATACTTTGGGTACGGAACCCTAAAAATATGAGCTCATTATTTTCCTTTATTGTGCAGAAATTGTGCAAATTCGGTTAATAATTTAAAAGAAAGTCCTATGACCTTATAGATAAGATAAGATAAATGGAAGTTGTCATCTGAGAGAGGTTTTGCATCCAACAAATCCCCATGGCCGAAGTAATTTTACCGATTGTGCTTTAAAAAAAATCGCTAGGAAGCTAGACACGAAATAAGGAGTAATTGTAATATATATTTTTACCTTAAACAGGAAAGCAAGCTCCCGCCTTAGAAGAGGATCTCAGACCAATAAGTTTCTCGTAGTTATTATTTAAAGCTCTAGAGGCTCCAAGGGATCCACATAAGGGCAAAATCTCACATTGAAAAAGGCACAGTTCCGCATACATAAGTTATAAAAAATGTAATCAAAGCCTTTACAAAATTGTCTTTGATTTGGTTGAATGTACACTTTTGCCTTGTAGCTGATTTTAAACGATTTGGAACTTCAAGGTTTTTGGTGTAGTCTGGAGGCCTATATGTGAATCCGTTACATGCTGACGTTTGACTTTGACGTTTGACGTTTCACTGACAAATGATTTTGAGGAAATGTTTCGGATTGATTTAAATTTACTTACAACTCGAATGCTCTTTGATAAGTGAGCTATTTCTCTCTGTCGATCCTCGATTAAGTGGTTCTTACTCCAATTCAAAAACCGCTCTTTGACATGAGACGTATTCACAAATACCATTTCTCTGTTGTCACATAAAATTCTACTCGACTGCGATACCGAAATAGACCACTGGACTTATTTTTTACCATTCCTTAAACAAAACCTTTTTGAAGTCTTTTTCATTAGATTTTTCATGTTTTCAAATTTCAATTTTCAATTTTTGCTATTAATTTTCAACCAGTCTGGTGATGGCGGTAGAGTTTTAATAACACTTGGACAATGGTACACCAGCCATTTTCGAACAATTCCAGTGGAGAGTTTCGGATCATTGTCATGGTAAACATAAAAGGTATCTTCAGTCCAAGCTTCTCAGCACTTAATTTTGAGTTTGTTTTTTTAAATATCTGAATATTGGTATTTGTCTTTTTTCCCTTCAATAAAATATAATTTACCAACTGTGTGTGCTGAACACACACACTAGACCATCACATGACCACCGCCGTGCTTAACTGTGGGACGCAAATGCTCGTCTCATTCGTTAACAAACCCTTTTTTTAGATTTGCCTACATTCTGGATGGAAACCGGTTCATGAGCGCGTTTTCCAGCGTTTTGTCGAGATCCCGAATACGGCCACAGCTCAAGACGATGACAGTTCGTTCGTCAGTCTGCTGGGACGGAAGCAACACTCGTAAGGTCGATGCTTACAAATTTGGCTAAGATCTTTCACGCTTCATTCATTTGTCGTTTTGAATGTGCATGGTGAATTGTGCTAAGCCATAAAGAGAAATAGAGTCCGCCCATTCGGAATGGATGTCGTGGCTCAGTGGTAGGTGCGTTCGCTCCTAAGCGTCGAGACCCAGGTTCAAATCCGGATAAGAACATCTGTCATTTTTCACAGCTCCACCTCTCGCGAGTGACAGACAATCACTCCGATGAGTACAAACTACAAAAAAAAACTTTTGGGGCCGTTCGAAGTCGGTTATAAACTGTAGGACCCTCGCAAGTTCCGAAAAATGTTAAATGTGCACCCAAATGGCAAAGCTAGGCTCTGGTCGGAGTGGTCAATTCGGAGTCTACCGTAGCTGGTCTTGGCCTTTAGCCGTCATAATATGGGTTAAGTCTAAAATTCACTGATTGGTATCTTGAGCAGCTTCAAGTCGACAAGGCTCACAAGTGAAGAACAAGCAAAATTGTTGTTTTTTTTTTTGGTTCAGGCAAATTCAAAAGAAGCCGTTTAGACCTTATAAAAATGTTAAAAATGCACTGTTTGGGATGATCTTCAAGCTTATGGCGTTTAGGTTCTTGTACAGGGTTGTCGTTCATAATCATTGTGGCTCTCACACTATACCTAAGTGTAGGTCATCGGCTGTTTCTTGATCTAGGCTCAATGAATATTTAGAAACCAATTGTATTACAAATGCATCAAAATAACAATTTGTTTTTTTATTTCATTAAGGTGGAAACAAACGATACAACGGAATTGCTGATTGCGTCAAAAAGACTGTAAACGAACGAGGTTTCCTAGGCCTATACCGCGGTTTAAGTGTCCTTCTCTATGGCAGTATACCAAAGTCAGCAGCGAGGTAAGAAAGCATATTTTTCATAGTTTGCCCGTTGTTAATATTTAACATTTCAATTTAGGTTTGGTGCTTTTGAATATTTCCGCCATCACATGGTTGACGAAAGGGGTCAGCTGAGTAATTCGGGCAAATTACTATGCGGCATGGGAGCAGGTTTCTGTGAAGCTGTTCTGGCTGTGACTCCAATGGAGACGATTAAAGTTAAATTCATCAATGACCAACGTAGTGCCAAGCCACAATATAAAGGATTTGCTCACGGTGTTGGCACGATCATCAAACAAGAAGGTAAGACTCTCATAAATATCTACCACCGGAAAATATATGTAGAAACATACTTCTTTTGATTTGAAGGATTTTCCGGAATCTACAAAGGTTTAACCCCAACCATCCTTAAACAGGGTTCAAACCAAGCCATTCGATTCTTTGTCGTTGAGAGTCTTAAGGATCTCTACATGGGTGATGATCGTAACAAGCCAGTTCCTAAGCCAATAGTCGGTGTGTTCGGTGCTATTGCCGGTGCTGCGTCGGTCTTTGGTAACACCCCACTGGATGTGGTGAAGACTCGTATGCAAGGTCTCGAAGCTAAGAAATATAAGAACACCGTCGATTGTGCTGTGCAAATCTGGAAGAAGGAGGGACCATTCGCATTCTATAAGGGTACCGTGCCCAGATTGGGACGTGTCTGTCTAGACGTTGGTATTACGTTTATGATCTATGATTCGTTTATGGAGTTATTTAACACAGTTTGGGTGGGTTAAAGTCTTAATCACTGAACCAGCGACACCAAAAACAAAAATCGAAAACATAACTCATTTGGTTTCATTAGTGTCAACTACTCTAACAAGTCCCCATTAAAAATGGCACACTAGGACCTTAAGTCAGACTTGCAGCTTTTTTTTTTGTTTTAAAGCTATTGTTGAAAAATAAAAGTACCGATTATGTTGTTATAATTTTTAAATTAAAAGAAATAAGGAAGAAGATTAAGCTTTGTAGAAATGTATACAAAAAAAAATAAGAGAAAAAAAAGGAAAACAAAACTGAATAATTATAAATATTATTAAAGAAGCATTTATGTATGCAAATTGTTGTTTTGTATTTCTTTTAAAAGTTATTGGAAACATAATTGCACTGTTAATTCGGAATTTATTTCATGAAGACTTGAGCTTATTAAATTAATCACGCTTGAAGCTATAAGTCCATTTAATAGATGTAAGCATTCACCTGCGACTTCGTCCTCCTTGATTTCGTGTGCCTTACAAAAATTGAAGCGTTCAAATACCGTCCGCTTGAAGTAAAATTAATTTGATACGAATTTTGTACCTTTTGTACTTAAATAAATAACTTAAATAACCCTTGAAGAATAGCTACAAAATTGGACACAATTCAAAAGACGTTATATTTCTTTTAAAATCGGATGAGAAGTTTTGAAAATTAACTCATGCATACAAACTTACAAACATCACCTATTTATAATAAAGGGTGGTCAAGATTTGGTTTTTAAGCCGGCAACACCGTTTCTATAGATTGCCTATTCGACAGTTAAAAGTTGATTTGTGGTTAATACATTTTGCCATTATACGAATAGATTAACGCCAGAACAACGCTTGAAATGATATTTTGAAAACAATGATTCGGTTTTCCAAACTTATCGTGCACTACGTCCATTTAACGGTCGTCGACATAATCGTCCACCTGAGCAAGTTATTCGGAACACGATGAATCGTTTTCACACCACGCAACGACAAAGAAGCTTTTGTCGTTGTAGAGCGCAGTGTTGACGAGAATCCGTCTGAGTCGATTCGTCATCGTGCACAGTAATCGTAACTTTGCCCGTCCACTTTGTGGATGATTATACTGAACGATCTGGGCTTAAATGCTTTTAAAGTCCAGGTCCAAGGACAATGCCGGCCAAATTGTTACCGTCAATAGAGAGAGTAAGAAAAATGATTTCCGACTTTTTCGTTCCTCAGTTGAATGGCAGTGACGTGGCCATTTTGAAAGCTCATTCCAACAAAATGGCGCAACAAGCCACACGGCGCGCGACACCATCAATTGATTGCGCTAAAAATTTGTTTAGCCCTTTATGTCGTATAATGGACTTTTGAGCTGGCCTCCACGATCCTGTGATCTCACACCATAAGATTACCTTCTTTGGGGCTATGTGAAGTCACTAGTCTTTGCTTATCAATCAGAGACTTCGAACGATTTGAAAGTCAACATTTGCAGTGTTATTGCTGAAATACTGCCCCAGTTGCTCGATAAAATTGTCGAAAATTGGACTGCATGGTTGCATGGTAGAATTCTAAAAAAAAAACACCCTTTTTACGAGTAGATAAAAAATAAACACTTTTTCTATGAAAAAAAAAACGAATCAGTTTTCTTAGTTAACAGATTTCGATCCATTTACTCTACCGTTTATAAGTGTTTTTGAAATTAACACTGTCATCCATAAGTTTACGGACTCTTACGAGTTAGGCACATTTTTCCTCGAAAAAAAGAAATCCTACTTGAGCTCATTTTGCAATCGATTTAGACATTTTAATGATCCACTTTTTTATAGTTTATTGATTTTCAGGCTTCTGTAAGTGTTTCCCAAAGTTTATCTCTTGATCTTGGTCACTGCTTTTGAACCTCTTCCTCAAGTTCGTCGAAAAGAAGCCCTTTTTGGTTGAGTTCCTGGGCAAAGTTAGGAAACCCATCACAAGGTGTGTTCTTTAATTGTTTTTCTTTCTTTCCTATTTTTCATGATTCCATTAATAATGAGATCTCTACCATTGACGAAAAACAAATATACCAAGTACCATGCTTCACACAGCATCTTTCCTTGCTGTTTTTGGTCCAAAAACTTCAAATTTCGACTGGTCCGTCCATAAGACTTTTCACCACCTTAAGTTTTTTCCGTCGATCTCTCTGGCATATTCATGTTATAGTCTGTTACTCATGTTTTAATGTTGATTTGGCCCCTCCACTAAAGAGACGAAAGTGAAAAATAAATTTGCGAGTTCGTACAGGGTGGCGCAAAAGAAACGTTAAGAACATTATTTTTTGAATACATTTTTTGTTTACTTTTTTTCGGAATTAACATTAAAAAAATTGCGTAATTTATGAAGGCAAAATTCAGCACAGAACAAAGAACCAATGTGGTTCAGTTTTATTTTAAAAGTCGACATTAAGATATTCAGACATAATGATTATATTGAAAATTTGTTTCATGTTCGAACTGCGCCCAATACTCCAAAAATTTACCGACTGGTTAAGCGTTTTTATCAATAAGGGATTGTCTGTGATCTTCCGCGTGCTGGAAGACCTCGTACAGTTGAAAATTATGTTAAAATTGCATGTCCATGAAGTTAGAACCGACATATTGGAATTTCAACTTAAAAAAAATTGTGCTAAAATGTGCTGGGTTTGTGCTATCATGTGCCGTATCGCAAAAAAAAATTTCTTAAAGGATGCAATTTTTATAGGGAGGTCCTTTTTCTCATGTGAAGTTGGCCCTGTGTTTTGATTCGATAGGAACGTTACTCCTCCATTTTTTAGAAATATTAAAACTCTAGCCGCATAACAATTTTAACGTTTCAACGTCGGCGAACAAAAAATTGTATTAGCTTTGACGGCGTAGATTCAGTTTCAACGAAGCAGATATGGCCTTGACATTTCTATGAAGAGATCGGATTTCGCACGGTAAAGCCCTGTTGATTATCACATGAACTGTTAACATCGACTTTAAGTGTATATAAATCAATCTTCTGAAGACGGTTAAGAATTAAACATTCGCCGAAAACGACACGACATTCTTACGAAAATTGCTTACAGTCGTAACGTTAAAATTGTTATGCGGCTGGAGTTTTAATATTTCTAAAAAATGGAGGAGTAACGTTCCAGGATAGGATGTTTTTTTTTGTTTGATCGAGGAGTCTCTAAATTTATTATTTATGATTTTTGTTCTATTGCACAGGATTTTGAGAGTTGATCACATTGTTCTGCAGTATAGATTTTTATAATAAACCTAACTTCAGAACAAAAATGCTTAGTGAGTTGGGTTTTCCTTATTTTATCATTTTCTTTTCGGCACATGGTAGCACATGCCGAGCACATCTAGGCACACTAATTGCCGTTCCTATCGAATCAAAACACAGGGCCAACTTCACATGAGAAAAAGGACCTCCCTATAAAAATTGCATCCTTTAAGAAATTTTTTTTTGCGATACGGCACATGATAGCACAAACCAAGCACATTTTAGCACAATTTTTTTTAATTTGAAATTCCAATATGTCGGTTCTAACTTCATGGACATTAAAATTGCTCGACTCGAATTGCGAAACTTCCACCAGGCGACGTTCTCAGCAGTTTGTGATGTCTTAGCGGTCCTTAAAAAGAATTTTAAGGCAATTACACCTTTTCCCATTAAATATTTAATTGGATCATGAGTTGAAAATAATATAAATGATCCACAAATATGTATTCCATGTGCTCGGCGTTTTCAAGACATGTTCCGAGAAGACAGTGGGCTTATTCACAAACTCATAATGACCGATGAGGCTCATTTTCACCTCAACGGTAACGTGAATAAACAAAATTGCAAAATATGTGTCATCGAAAATCCAAAAATAATTGTTGAACGTCATTTGGACCCACTTAAATGCACAGTATGGTGGGGAATAACCTTAGACAGAATCATCGGGCCATATTTATTATTGGACCACACAGCTTCTCCAACTATAGCTCTGCTGAGGGAGCTCGCGTTTGTTTTGATTTTAACTGGTCACCGCGTTTATTAAACGGCGCCCGATTTATACGCGCCAGATTTTTTCTTTTCGGCTACCGAAAAAGTTAAGTTTATGCTAATAAGCCAAGAACCATAGAAGAGTCTTAGGCCGATATCCGAAAAGAAGTTAGGGCCCTGGGACCTGAAATTTTTAGAAAAGTATTGGGCACCCTGTAGAGGTGATCGAAAGTGCATATCACGTTGATCACGAAAAAATAAATAAAGATCTCAAAGGCCACATAGAATGGTGAATTTTTCTATTGAAATCCACTGCGAAGACACTACAAGAACGGACTCGGAGTGATTGTTACTGCCATTGTTTACCAAAAAGAATAGTAATCACAGCTGCAACCTGCCTTTACTCGGAATCTTGACTGTCAACCACTCGACTGAAGCCACGTACTTTGGAGTCATCTCGCTGCCAAAACTTTACTCCCAAATGGAAAATATTCATGTGAAGATAGCAGCACTCTCAATAAAAACTAGTGAATGAATGTATCTTTTGACAGTTGTAGCCATTTTGGACGCGCGGTTTTTAGTTGACAGTATTTTGAGTGAGTCGATGTAAGAATGGAACAATATGAGCATCAAGCTGTCATTAAATTTTTGTGTTTTTTTGAGAGGGAATACGCCTCCGCAAATCGAAGAACAGTTCGACTTTGTGTATGGGGACTCTGCACCATTATTTATAACAATTAAATTTTGGGCAGCTTAATTTAAACGTGGCCGTAAGACGGAAGACGATGAAATGCAAAAATGAAAAACTGCAACTACTGAAGTTAAGTTCACCAATTGGTGTTAGACGACCGCCGAATTAAAGTGAGAGATTAAGCAGAGCTTATGAAAATGGCCAAAGAACGTGTTTGTCACATATTAAATTAAGATTTAGGCATAAAAAGGTTGTCCTCGCGTTGGTTGCCGCGTTTGCTCACGTAAGACCAAAAACGTGTTCGAATGAACATTTTCAACGCTCTGTTTGCGCAGTTCAAGCGCAATAAATCCGAGTTTTGGCGCCAAATTAATTTTAATTACTATACACCATTATACGGCCCAAAAAAAAATACAGTCAAAATAGTTCACTGCAAGGGGGAAATCAGCTCCAAAAAAGCGAAAACTGTTTTTTCGGCTGCGAAACTGATAGCGACTGTTTTTTGAGATAGTCACGCAGTTGTCTTTATCGATTATCTTCAAGAAGGAAAAATCCTGCTACGTATCGTTACTTCACAAGCTGAAGGACCAAATTGCGAAAAATAGGATACATTTGCGGAAAAAGAAAATCATATTTCACCAAGACGAAGCTCCGTCTCACATCTTAGCGGTTGCAACGAAAATTTACGGTTTGGACTGCTTGACCACCATCCGCCTTACTCGCCAGAACTAGCCCCAAGGGATTTCTTTTTGTACCCTCATCTAAAAACTGCGCTCGGGTGACAGAGATTATCGTCGGGTAACAGAGATGGGAGCATCGCTGCGGGAAGTCTGTAGAGTTACAAGGAGACTATGTAGAAAAATTAAAAAAATAATATTAAGAAAAAAATGTAGCATTGTTAGTTACTTTTCAGACAATCCAACTCTCTAGTATGCGGAAGCGAGGTTATAAAAACAATCTTCGAGAATAGATGGAGTCTGAGTCCTTCAAACAATCAGACACTCAGTGTTCCTTAGGAGGAAAGGATGCAGTAAAATTATTTAGTAGTAAAAATAAAGATGATTGTTACCTCGAGGTATGCCGAATGTCGGTACAACACTGTGGATCTAAAAAAAGCTTGTTATCAATCGAGGAGGATTTCGTCTAAGTTCACAAGATGTCGTCCTTATTTAAATCTTTTTCTCCGCTGCGACTCATACTAAGATCAATAAGTGCCTGCTTCTTTATGGGTAAACAACTTTGGGAAAATTTGCAAAGCAACTTCCAAATCGGATCCTCGGGGAATTGGTAACAGAAGTTGAAAAGAAATGTGATGTTGACAAAACTTTGCCTGTGCGACTAAAGATTTAAAAAACACAAAATTCTGGCGTGCGATTTTATACATCGACACAATTTTCAAGGATATTCAATCTTAGCTAGAAACTAGAATCTTCCAGGGAAATATTACTGACGGAGTTACACAAGGAAGTGACTTTGGCCCGTTGATGTTTTACTCGAGTAAAGGTCACACAAAATTGATTTGTTTAAAATTACTCGATGGCTCCGAAGGCCTTATGTCCATTTTACTATATCGTAAGTATTCAATTTCACTTTGCGCATATTTACATTTCCCAATTTGCCATAACTGGCCATGTGCTTCAAGTCTTTGTCATAATATTTTTTAAAATTTGTAAGTTTTTAGCTGGGTTTTTCCCTCGGGATTGTCTGTGCTAAGTCCAAATCAGCGGTTAAAAAGCTCTGGGGAACTACATAGATGTACCGAACGGTAAGCTTCGATATCGAAAGAAACAAAATTATTTTCTAGTCACACAAAGATCCTTTGGTTCTTGATCAAAGGAGTTTTGTAAATGTCAATAGGATAAGTACATTTTTGAGGTGGCGTTGAAACGGCGCCTGGTTTCGAGGTACTGGATTGACGGTTGACTCTGATCGTGGATAAATAGTTTATTACAAAACCCTTGTAGATCCCGATGCACGGTTGTGGGCTCAATCATCCCGGTTTGAATGGGAGTATTCTGTGATTGCAATTTTTGGTGTTGGACAGTTTATATTATACCCCCAATCTGGGGACAATTTTCGGCCATCATGTCAAGTATTATGGACCCAGCTTGTGAATGATTGTGAAAGACAAGCACAATCTTTTGTCATCACCCAGTAGACAGTTATTTAGTCTGCATAGTTCTGAGCCATCTGCGTCTTGTAGCCAAAATGTGGTGATTGGATTTTGAGTGATAACTCCGGAGTTCAATATGAAGCCTTCAATTGACGCCAAGGAAAGGGATTTGTCTTTTTTTCTCTTCCTCATTGACGGCACTTGATTTTACAACTTGAAAATATTTGTGTCCCAGTTCGGTTTAGCTGCTTTAAATGAACCATGAGTGAAGTCATAAAATCCATATTTGGCTACAAAAGCTTCTTCATTGAATCCTGCTGTTGTCTGAGAAATGCTTCGTCGAAAATATTGGCACTGTTTTTTGTTAAGATAACTAAGATTCAGGACGAGCCGGAAACTCAACACCTCATGTAAATTTATGGATTTATGGATATTGTCATTTGTTGAAATTTAAAATAACTTTTTATAAATTATTATATTCAAATTTTTTACTTTGGTTTTATATTTGCAGAATAACGAGCTTAATTGAAGAAAAATGATACAACTAAAAACATTTGTAAATCCTTTCGGACAACGTCCTTGGTTGAATAAAACAGGAGCGGCTGCGGCTGTTGGCAAAAGTAAAGGAATGAAGGGTGTCGTAGCAGGAGGTTTTACTGGTGGTATTGAAATTTTAATCACATACCCTACCGAATACGTAAAGACACAATTGCAGTTGGACGAAAAAGGTGAGTACAATTTTTTTTTTTTTTTTAAATCGGGACAATATTTTTTGCATTTATTGAGAAGATTATTTTTTTTGTTATGTTTTGGAAAGAAAAATTACATAGTGCTAGTCTTTTAGGTACCTTTCTGGCCTCTTCGGTCGATCCAATTAAATTTGAATTCAGATCAAGAAGGTCCGAGTTTTTTTAGACCCGTACCGGACCTGTAAAAATTCGGACTTGGGTGGCGCGCATCCGAATTGTCCAATTTGCCATGACTCTGGCGCATATGTCAGGCTGTATTTGACCGATGTCATGGGTCATATTGGCTTTGAGGATAGCTCTAGTATGTGCCTTTTTGGCATTGACCTTTGATTTCAGAAAACCCGAAAAGAAAAAGTCGAACCCTTTGAATCGCTCGTGTAGAATTTCCGACGTGGTGTGAGCTGTGTTGCTCGTAGCGCCATCCCGTTGAAACCCCATGTCGTTAAAGTTTCTTATGATCCGATTCAGGCTAAAAGAAATTGGTAATCATCGATCTATAGCGCTCGTCGCTTACGACGATGGCCTGGCAATGTTGTTCCCAAAGAATTTTAGACCGAATAGTGACTTTTTTTTTTTTTTTTTATTGGTATCGTCCCAAATTCTACAATTTTGTTTGTTGACGTACCCATTCATCCATAAATGAACCTAATCGCTGAAGATGATTTTTCGATGAAAACTAGGTTCAGTTTCTAACTGCTCCAAAAGTCCCTTCACCGAACACATGTCGTTCTCTATGATCGTTTATATTCAGCTCCTGAGTCAGTTGAATTTTGAATGGCTACAGGCCCAAATCTCGATGCGAAATTCGCCAAGTTGTGATCAGCGAAAACCCAAATTCTTGTGAGTGATGCAGACGTGAAGTCGACTGCGTCGGATTCTCTTGCGCACTCTCACGGACAGTGGCGATGTTTTCGAAAGATCTTGCGTTTCGTCCCAGCACCTGCATTGGTTGCCCGTTTACTCTACCAATAGACTCAAATTCATCCATCAAACTGAGAACAGTCCTCTCGGAAGGACTATTATGGCGACCGTAAAATGGGAGAAATATTTTGATAAAACAATTTTACTATTTGCACGTGTTTTTCGATGCTATGCCCGTCCAAGTTGATTTGGCAAAACAGATTGAAAAATGACAGTCAATTTGACAGAATTAGCTTCAACAATATGGCCGCTATCAACTGTTAAAGTTCGGAAGTCCTTATTGGAAGAATCTTTATGAATAAAGAAGGGGTATTCTAGTCTAGAGGCATGAAATTCATGTAATTTTTGAAGTGTCATAAAAAAAAGGCAATTAATATTAATATTTTTTAACATAACATAATACAGAAAAAAATCAAAAAATTAAAAAAGTTGAAAATTTCAAAAATTAGCAGTTGATGAAGTGGGGGTCTTAAAAATTTGGCGCGTAACCATTTACAACGATTTCAACCCTCCTAGCAATCTGAAACCAAAAAAAAGATTATTAATCTAGAATAATGTCGCAATGTCTGGAATTACGGAAAAGTTGGAAAGATTTTTTTTCACAAAATGGCGACTTCCTGAAAAAAAAAACAATTTTTGTGCCACTTTTTTGGATTGTTTCGAATTAAAAAAAAAGTAATAGAAATTATAGTTCCAGGCATAGACAAGTCTATAGAAGGAGACTCTAAAAATCCGACAGTAGAACCTGAAAAATCGTGGGTATCGTTTTGAGAAAGACAGTTTCGAGAAAAACGCGCTTAAAGTTTTGCGTAAAGTTTTTCGCAGTCTAAGTCATGAAATGATGTTGTAGACTTACATTTATTCAATCTCCCATTCCTGCTTCATACATCGGACCTTCCTCGACTTCGAAAAAAACTATTTTCCGCGTTTCTCTCTTCATATCGAGCTGTTCTGGCCTCCTTTGATGCGTTGGACGCTCGTATCTCGGAGCGATCAATCCGGGCGTTGTCTCGTTTCACAGCATTGCCGTGAAATAGCTTTTTTGTCTGTCGAACTGGACGCGTAATCCTTTGCGCTGAGGATTTTTTATCCATTTTATTAAAGAAAAAAAATATTTCACAATATTTTTATTTCACTCACAGCACATATGTACGTACACGTAGTTTGATGGTTAGAATTCAACTGTTAGCAGCTAAGTGAACACTAAATATGAAAGATACAAATCACAAAAAGTTTGGCTTGGATTCGAAAACTCTCTTGGCTGCAGCATTATTGTCCATTCTCTTGATGTGCCCGAGCCAGTGAAGTCGACAGATTTCTGCCTTCCGGACTCTGTCAATATCTTTGTTCGCGATTGTTACTTCTCCTTCGTTCGTAAAGGATTTTCTTTTGAGCGAACCCAATATTTGCTTAGCTGTTTTCCTTATCGACCAGCATTCGGTTCCATAAAGCAGTATTTCTTTCCTTCGTGTTTGAATCCAAGTTGTTTTGACAGTCCGAAGTAGTAACGCTTGCCTGGGTAAAGTCGCAGTCAGATCTCCACTGTGCTGTCGTTTGTGGACGACACATGCACGCCCTTACGTCCTGAAAATTTAAGCTGTTCTGGCTCAGATGATGTTCGATGTATGAATTTCTGGTTGTCAGTATAAAGTTTGTTTTTATCCTAAACATCACCAAAATCTTCGAGAGACTTCTTTGGTAAACAATTTATAGTTCCACGGGTTTTGGCTATTTAACAAAATTTAATTTATTGATATTTGATTTTTTTTTAAGGTGGAAATAAACGTTATGACGGAACCATTGACTGTGTGAAAAAGACCTTAAATAAACGAGGTATCCTTGGCCTATACCGCGGCTTAAGTGTCCTTCTCTACGGGAGTATACCAAAGTCAGCAGTGCGGTAAGAATTCAGGTCTATAAACTTAATAATTGTGCTTAATATTTGAATAAAGGTTCGGTTCCTTTGAATATTTCCGCCATCACATGGTTGACGAAAGGGGTCAGCTGAGTAATTCGGCAAAATTATTATGCGGCTTGGGAGCAGGTTTCTCTGAAGCTGTTTTTGTTGTTACTCCAATGGAAACTATAAAAGTTAAATTCATCAGTGACTTACGTAGGGAAAGACCACAATATAAAGGATTTGCTCACGGTGTAAGTACAATCATCAAACAGGAAGGTAAGCCGTTTAAAAAAAATGTCCTAATAACGTTTTAAGGAGCAATAATTGCTGTCTTTATTTTAATTCAAGGATTTTCGGGAGTCTACAAGGGCTTAACGCCAACTTTCCTAAAACAGGGCACAAACCAAGCCATTCGATTCTTTGTCGTCGAGAGTCTTAGGGAACTCTACAGGGGTGACGATCATGGCAAGCCTATTCCAAAGCCAATTGTCGGATTGTTTGGTGTTATTGCCGGTGCTGCATCTGTCTTTGGAAACACCCCACTGGATGTGGTGAAGACTCGTATGCAGGGTCTCAAAGCGAAGAAATATAAAAACACCTTTGATTGTGCTGTTCAACTCTGGAAGAAGGAGGGACCAATGGCATTCTATAAGGGTACTCTACCCAGATTGGGACGTGTCTGTTTGGACGTTGGTGTAACGTTTATGATCTACGATGCATTTATGGATTTCTTTAATGCACTTTGGAAAGACTAGTAAAAACAAAAAAATATGTGTTAAGCTTAAAGTCTTCATAATGCATCATGGAGCCAACAACATCGTACGCAAAAGGTGAAGTCCCCATTGCAACATGTTAGTCTTATGCCTATATTCGAAATTCTTTTTTTTTTTTTTTGAATTTAAAGAAATGAGTTAAAAAAAAGGGAATAATTAACCTTTTTTAAAAATGTGTAGAATTGTGAAAAATAATAAATAATGATAAATGTTAATGAAAAAAAAATCTTTGTTTTAAATGTCTTAAATTGTTTCACATGCAAGGAATGCCGAATTCTCCTACCTCTGCAACTCTCTTTACTTGGACCATACAACAATGGTGTTTGTCGAAATTACACCGCAACTGGTAGCAGAGAAGATCTCAAAGCTTAAAGGTGATTTTTCCCCGGGCTCTGACGGTGTGCCCGCTAGAGTTCTTTAAAAATGCACCAATCTCCTCGTTCAGCCCTTAACTTCACTGTTCCAACTCTCCATCTCACAAGGAATTTTTCCCATAATCTGGAAAAACTCCTACATAATCCCAATTCATAAGAAAGTTCCAAAAAATGATGTTGCAAACTACAGACCAATCGCGAAACTTTCGTCCATTCCTAAACTTTTTGAGAGCATAACCTACGACGCTAGGCTTTTTCACTGTAAATCCACCCATCCATCCAGAGGAAGATCGACATCCACTAACCTAGTAGAATTTGTCTCACGAACTCTATGTGCCTTGGAAGAAGGTAAAGAAGTTGATGTTGTCGCCACCGACTTCAGTAAAGCCAAGATAATTCTGCTCAAGCTCAATGCTCTTGGTTTCCCAGTTACTTTTATTGAATGGATTAAGTCCTACCTTGAAAACCGTCAATACGTTTTTATTTTCAGAACCTCCAAATCTAATCCATTTATGGCCACCTCATGTGTCGCTCAAGGGAGCCACGTTGGTCCTATTATTTTCATCCTAACTATTAATGATTTTGCAACTCGTACGCCCATTTCGTCTGTTGCTGACCACCTCCTTCTTCAAGATGATCTGAGCAGGTTTTCAATTTGGTGCCAAAAAAACTTTCTAGATCTCAACATCAGCAAATGCCAAGCCATCAAATACAAACATAAGCATCTTCCACAGCTCTCCAGGACCTATTTCATCTTTAATCAACTTGTTCCGCTAGTCTCTTCTTGGGTATTATCTGCGATAGAAAACTCAATTTTCTCACACATATGGACTCCATCATTAGTCGAGCTAACTCCGCCCTTGGCTACGTTAAGCGATGGTCCAAAGAATTCTGAAACCCCTATGTCATGAAAGCCCTTTAGATTCCTCTTGTTAGACCACTACTAAAAAATGCTTCCCAAGTCTGGTCCCCTTACTATGAAACCCACATCCGGCGAATCGAGGCTTTCCAGCGCCGTATTCTACGCTTCGCACTGCGTGGACTCCACTGGATAGACAGCTTTAAGCTACCACCCTATAAACATCGTTTGCAACTCATCAATCTTCAGTCCCTGGAGCAACGCCGTGACATTGCTGACATTCAATCCAACGTTGCTTCAATCGATCTCTTTATTTACAAGCCCCCGTAACCTCAGATCAGTTCATCTATTCCGCTTAGACACGCACCGCACCAACTACGTAGTGGCAATCTTCATGGCATTGGGATAGTGAACTCAATCCATCACATTATAAATTTAAGGCCATGCCTCAGAGAAGTCGAATCAGTACAAAGGTTGTTTTGGACATCACTAACTCGCTCAGCATGGCTTAAAACTTTTGAGTTCAGCGATTTCAAAGATGAGGATAGACCGGACAGGGCGTTGGTAATGGGGGGTAAGATAGCTTGGATGGCATAGAGGCAAGGTCCATGTGAAATGCATTTCGGGTGATCAGGAACGAATTTACGGTTCTTAATAATATCGAGCAGAACCATTGCCTGATTAAACAGCGCGAGTACGTCTTGACAGTCTTTAGTATTTTTGAGGGTAATGTCTAAGAATTTTTTAAAAGAGTGTTTCTGTTCACAGAAATTAATTTCGAACACTTTCTTAAAATTGTAGCGATATTCGGATTTTAATACGGCCATAGACTCGGCGAACTCGTTAAGTTTCTTGTTGTGACACTTTACTGCCATTAAAATGTCATCATAGAAAAAGGAGAAGATGCTACTAATTTCTGCGATGTGGGCTTTAGCATTCATGCTTAGGCCAATGCATATGGGGTGGAAACGATTACCGCATATGCCATTGCAAGGTGTCGTATCGGCGAAGCAGGAGGTGATGGAGCAGCTGTTGGAGCCACAAAGTTGACATTTTTATATGCTTGTTGTTTTTATTCAAACAGCAAGGGGGTCAATAATAATTGGGACAAATTTCGATTTTTTTTTTGCTTCCTTTTTGGTCAGTGTTTGATTATGGCTCAGAAAACACAAGTCTGCAGACAATCCAAACTAAACTATGACGCGAATCCAAAGGTTATGTAGGTCGTGAGGGACGGCAAAAAATTGCCATAACTAGATTATTGCTTATGAAATTAATAAAGGGAAAAGGATCACCAAAAAAAAGGAAGAACAGAGGAAGCGATACGAGGCACGTCTGAACTATAAGTCGAACTGATCTGAAGGTCTGTAGTATATTTTATTGTCACACCTCTTTTTCACGCTTGCTAATGCATATTTTGTTTCTAGGATAAATTTCATTATTCATTCACCCTGCAAACCGAAATAAAGGTGCACAAGGCATCAACCGATTAAGCCAAGGAGCCTGAAGAAATTCAATTCAATATTTAATTTTGGTTCGCATTCGGTGTAGGTGTGACATACCGGTTGAAAATGTCGTTTATTGCAAAAATCAATGCTTTATTGAGGAAAAATAAATATAAATTCAATATTCAAAGTATTGCCCATCGCTAGCCACAAATTTTTCCCATTTTTCTGGCAATTCATGGATACCTGTTCTGAAAAATTCGACCGGTTTGGCCGCAATCCACGAATCGATTCATTTTTTGACATCATCGAAATGACGGAGGTGCTGGTCAGCCAGGCCATGTTGCATCGATCGGAAGACATAGTAATCGGATAGCACAAGGTCTGGACTGTACGGCGGGTGGAGTAGGACATCCCATTTGAGCGTTTCAAGGTAAGTTTTGACGACGATGTGGCCGAGCATTGTCATGTTGCAAAATAACTTTATCGTGTCTTGCGACCGTTTCCGGCCGTTTTTCCTTCAGTGCTCGGCTCAAAGGCATCAATCGGTAGACCTCGCCTGTGATTGTTTCATTCGGTTTTAGCAGCTCATAATACACAACACCCTTCTGGTCCCACCAAATGCACAGCATAACCTTCAGGCCATTTTTATTCTGAACGGCCATTGATGTTGAGGCATGTCCGGGGTATCCATACGTTGCCCGACGTTTCATTTTTCATCACCAGTGACGATTCGATGCAAAAAAGACTTCTTTTTGTGGCGATCAAGCAGCATTTCGGATATGCAAAATCGGCGTTCGACGTCACGTGGCTTCAATTTATACGGCACCCAATGTCCTACCTTTCGGATCATTCCCATTGCTTTCAAACGATCGGAAATGGTTTGCTGAGCAACGCCAAGTGATGTTGCAAGTTCTTCTTGCGTTTGTGACGGATCTTGATCGAGCAATGCCTCCAATTCATGGTCTTCGAACTTTTTCACCTGGCCGGGGCGTTCTTTGTCTTCTGTGTCGAAATCACCGCTTAAACCACCGCTGACACATTCTAACGTCTATAGTATAGCCCTGGTTGGCTTCGGTAAGCAATTCATGCGCTTTGGTTGCTTTTTTCTTTAAATGAAAGAAGCATATTAAAACTTCCCGAAAATGATGTTTTGATGGCACGAATGTAGACACTTTACGGCTTTACAAAAACTTGTGTGTTTTCACTAATGACCAATAACCTAGACTGAAATAATTAGACAATGACATGAAGTTTCTGATGTGACAGCTGTCATGGTAAAATTTCACCTCAGAGTAATAGATATGAAGTTGTCTGCAATAACGACATTTTCAACCGGTAGTCCTATTAGGATAGTAATAATAATAATAGGATAATAATAATAATAGTTACTACATTTCATTTATTAAATTATTATTTACAATACACTACAATATTTCAGTTTATATGAAGAAAGAGAACAAAATGTTGCAAAATTGTTTTTTTGAAAAAAGTAAACAAACAAAAACTATATAAACATCAAAAATTTACAATAATGAAAATATTAGAATAAATTAGAAACTATTTCCAGTAAAACAATTCATTCATTATAGATTGTGTATGTTTATTTGAATTAAAGCTATTTGGATTAAAGATAGGTGTCTAGTCTCGAGAGAGATAAATGAGCGCATTTTGAAAAATTTATTTCTCGGCTTCTATGCTAGATAAAACAATACATTTTTATTAATTTTTAAGGATGTACAAAAGAATAGGAAAGTTTTTTTATTTTTCTCCAGCATTTTATTAAAAATTGTAGAGGACGCCAAAGTCGAGGCAGACACTCAATCATCGGATCTGCGTGTCTGAATCAAAA
Source organism: Orthonevra nobilis (assembly GCA_963555765.1). Classification (NCBI taxonomy): domain Eukaryota; kingdom Metazoa; phylum Arthropoda; class Insecta; order Diptera; family Syrphidae; genus Orthonevra; species Orthonevra nobilis. Next base: position 70,896,935 of record OY743227.1, on the reverse strand, counting down.
ACAAAAAACCTCATTTTATAGAGGAAGGTTTGCCACGTGGTTATTCATCACCGTTTGACAAAAAAGATTGTAAAAAAAATGGCTACTTTGGAAAAATATTGTTCAAAAATTTACGTATTTCTGCACCGTTCATGTCCTGTAAATTTTGATATTGTGATTTTTTTTTATGTGGTGAATACCCACACAAAACGCAAAATTCGTACAAAATTCTATCAAAATCGATCGAGCGGTTTCGGAGATTATCCGCCCCCCAGTTGAAAAAAATGGATTTCGAGGAAAACGCTTTTAAAGTTATTTGAACAGACCCATTTTCGAACTGTATTGCGTCGATAAACTGCCAAAATCACACTGAAAACTTGTAGAGGGCAAAAATATAACTGACTGTGTGTAATAAGACTATAAACAAAGGAAACGGGAGTTTTCGGAGTAGGGATTGACAGCTGGTTCTCGGGGCTCAAAAGCGTGCTCCCACTCGTCCCTACTCAAAACGCTGTAACTTTTTATCCATAATGAATTTCGTCGCCAGTTTTCGAGAGGTGATTATTGATACTACAAGACGTTGGAAAATGAAAATTCGAATATCTAAAAATTCGAGACTAGCCACCTTCCTTAAATTAACCAGTGTGTCTTTTATAAATGTTTATCTTGTAATTCTAAGGCTAATTTTATCTTATTACTTACAAAATGCCGAAAGTATGATTCGCCAAAGCAAGTGGAACATAGTCTAGTCTAGTCTAGAATGAAAAATTCACGCTCCTAAGAGGAGTAATAGATACGCAGTGGAATTAAACTGAAGCATTGTTCTATGGAATTTAATACTGCCGAAAATTAATGCTTTCTTCTTTCTCTTCAGCGAATTTTTAACTTCATTATTTGTGTTCTTGGCTTGGCTAAATCCGAAAGACTGTCAATAAAAACCTCAGTTGGAATGACTGATTCCCCAAGCTTGCTATACTTCCGAATAGATGTTTTCAAGACCATCTTATATACTTTTTCTTGTGTTTCGCAGGACTGCTTAACAATTTGTTTGATGTCGATTTTTTTAAGACATTATGTGGGACCACAGGTTAATTAATTGTTGATTTAGCGACGCTATCAACTGCTTCGTTGTCTTCAATACCGACGACCTGATGTCCATATCGATGCGAGACTGTCTGTGCAAATGAGCAGTTTCTTTTGAGTTCGCAACTTGTAGGCACAGAATATCGCAAGTGGTTCCGCTGTCAAAACTGGGGTAGGATATCTGTTTTCAGGGCAGGAAGTCCTGCTAGGCTGTCGCGTTTTAAGTGTCGTTCTTTGGAAAAACTGAATCATGCCATTGTCGTTTTTTGAAGTATTAATATATCAAAAAAAAATTGTGAAACAAATATAGCCAAGTGAGAGTTGACTTTCACATGAAGGGTTCCGCACCTCCCAAGAGTAAGCAACTTTATATTTCTTTAATATTTGACTTCTCATAGCATTGCCCATAAATATGTTCGAGGAAGCCAGACAAAGTAAAAGCTCGACATCGGCTAACTTCTTATTCCAAAAAGATCAAGAACAGAATTGGAAATTAAAAAGTTTACAATAATGAGGATTTAGAAAGATCACGAGACTAAAAGATTTTTTGATGCAGGCTTATTTTAGAAATGTGTGAATTTATGATTCTGAATTTATTTTTTGGCAGATTCATGCGAAAAATCGAGGGCAAATTTGTTCGGAATTCGTTGATGAATGTCAAAATGTGGTGTTGAAGTGCGATTTCCAATTTCTTATCCTAACGCGTGTCACATCCGTGTACGTATTTTGCTTTCGCAGCTAAAGATATTAATAATTATGGTATTATCTTGAAAATAAATAAAAAACGCTTGTTTTTGTAAGAAATTCAAGAAATTGATTTGAAGAATGGATTGCAAAATAAGAAAAAAATATCCTTGTTTGCCTTAATTATAATCAACAAACACAACGTCGTTCAATGTCAACATTTTTCTCAATTTTTCAACCCTCTGTTTTAAGTGATTTATTGAAATGCTGGGACAATCATAACTCAAAAACACATCAAAATCGCATGAATTACTTTTTTTTAATAATTTATTTTGAGAAAATAACATAGAAATTAATTACAATGATTTTTTTCATTATTCATTGTTTGATAAACAACAACAATTATAATTATATTTATTGAGACAAAAAAAAACCAAGGCATGTATGTATTGATGTGACGAGTGCTTATTTCCTGAATGGTAATACTTAGCTCATGTCTGATTTGACAGATAATTAGTTTTATCCTTCCGCTGAACGAATATGGTTGTGTATACGTTTGAACAACGCTGGGAAATATTGCGACATTACTTTGAAAATCATGGTAATGTTGCAGAATGTGTGCGAAAATTGCGTGCGGATTTTGGAAGAAGAGAAGCAACTTCAGCTCCGTATGTTCGTTATCTTGTCAAAAAAGTGAAAGAAACTGGCATCCTCATCGATAAACCAAAGCGTGAAAAGCCAAAAACAGTGCGTATACCCGAGAATATTGCTGCTGTGGCAGAAAGTGTGCGTGCAACGCCATCAACATCAATTCACCGTCGTTCTCAACAATTGAACATTTCGGAGACATCATTGAGACGAATTTTGCATAAAGACCTTGGTTCAGGAGTTGAAGCCAACTGACCATTCAATGCGTTTTCGCTTCGCTTAGTGGGCCTGCGATCGACTTACAGAAGATGCCGATTTTGCCAAAAAAAATCATCTTTTCAGATGAAGCTCATTTTGATCTTGGCGGGTATGTAAACAAGCAAAATTGTCGCATTTGGGGTACAGAAAACCCGCACTCATACATTGAAAAGCCGATGCACCCAAAACGAGTCACTGTTTGGTGCGGATTTTTGGTGTAATTGGGCCATTTTTCTTCGAAAATGAGCAAGGAGTGGCCGTTACAGTCAATGGCGATCGTTATCGGGCCATGTTGAACGAATTTTGTTCACAAAAATTGAAGAGCAGGATATTGGCAACATTTGGTTTCAACAGGACGGCGCTACGTGCCACACAGCCGAAGCTGCACTCGATGTTTTGCGCCCTGTTTTTGAAGATCGCATTATCAGCCGCAGAGCTGATGTCGTTTGGCCACCTCGGAGCTGCGATTTGACACCGTTGAACTATTATTTGTGGGGTGCCCTCAAGGATAAGTGTTACGCCGACAAGCCAGAGACAATTGACGCTTTAAAGGACAATATTCGTGAAGCCATTGGTGAAATACAGCTGCACACAATCGATAATGTGCTTAAAAATTGGACCGATCGTTTAGGCTACTGCATGGCCAGCCGAGGCAGCCATTTAAATGAAATTATTTTCCATTATTAACCGGAAGGATTGTACTTTCAAATAAAAAAAAGAAATTTGAGAAAATATTCAGCAGTTTTTTTTATAGCATTTTAAAAAAAAAGTTATTTGGCGGACCCTTAAGATGGACGAACGGAGAGCGGAAGCTTAGTTAGGCACGGAACCCTAAAAAAGTACTTCAAGAAAACCTTTCATAATCTTTTTTTTTTGTTAAATACGCCGGCCATGTATGTACTTACCCCAAGTCACTGACAAATCCCTCCATTGGAAGCTGTAATTTTCATCTCAAACAAAAAAAAAAAACTCATTTTGGAAATATTGTATTTTTCTTAAATAAATTTTATTCGCACCAACAAAAAACTTCAGAAGGCGAATCAAAAACATAAATACTATTTTAATAATACACAAACAATTTGAGTATACTTCTTTTTGTGATTCTTTAAAATCCACAAATAACAAAAATAAAAAAAATGTTTATTACAAAAAAAAAAACGAATAATGCGCAAATTTATGGTCAAATTTAAACTGGAAAATTTATGCAAAGATTCCAAAAATACGATTCGAAATAGAACACAAAAGTCGGATTGCACAATGTTTCTGAATATTTATGCGCGCGGCGAAACAAAACACAGAATAAAATAAATAAATTTGCATAAATTGTCAATATTTACAAAATAGCTATGGATTTGCATTTGAGGCACACACATGCCAAAGATAAGAGAGAGAGGGAGATTCCGAGAGTGTTTATCTGATGACATTCAGCGGCAACGTGGAATGAGTGCTGCCCACCATTCGTCCGATTTTATCCTCGAGGTCTGGGCTGACCTCCTGCCAGACGGCCTTGCCGATGACAGACACCTCCTCGACGGGTGGACGAAAAACAACCAAGAGCGTCAGACAATATCCGTCTGTGGTGTGCGGCAGAACAGCAGGACAATGTTCCACTGTCAGCAAACCGTGCGGACGATGTTGTGGCAATTCGGATCCGAACAGCTCGATCATGAATTTCCTCAGTGTCGAGTGAAGGCTGCGCGCTGGGTGCACTTCGACTGTGGGCAAATGATGGATGTTCCTCTCGCTCACCAGGACATGCAGAGTATTTGTGGCTCGTTTGCGAATCACCGCCACGATTCGCAGATAGTTCTTGTGATGGGAATACTTTATGGGCATCATGTCGGAGTGCCAAAGCATTGGGGTTTGCGTTTTGGCTTTGTACGATCGGGTCATTTTGATCAGATTCAAGATGTCATGGGCACGCAGGGGTAGGCTATGGATATCACCGAACCATTTCGCTTGCAAAGATTCTTGATCGGCCTGATCGGGTGTCTTGAGGTTGCCACTGATGATGCGGCCTGTGAGTAGAAATCGAACCCATGATCCGCCGGCGGTTTCAACTCCAATCAATGTTGTCATTTCGCAAGTCAGTCCTGTTTCCTGTAACACTTCTCGTACGGCAGCTTCGATTATGGTTTCCCCGGGCTCCATGCGTCCAGCGGGCAAGTACCATTTTCCGGAGCAGCTCTGCTTTGCCTCCTGGATCATGAGAACTTCGTTGAGATCGTTGATCAGTACGACTGCAACGATGTAGGTCACTGATTTGCCAAGTACCGGAACAAAGTCTGACGAGGCTGATGGTTGAACGCCCTGCGCTTCGTTGGCGGCATTTTGTTCTTCGAGCGAGAAGTCACACAACTCGGGGGTTATATCGCCAAGATCTTCACACGCGATCAGTCGGTTTAGTTGATCGTTAATTGATGAGACTGTTTGAGGCATAATTCTATTTGAGTATTCTTTCTGGTTTAAAATGTTGAAATCAGTGGAACGGCCACATTAAGCGTACGCTTCCGGTTGGTTGTCTGCAGTATGCTGCTGCACACCACTTTATTCTGACCTGGAATTCATATTTGGTTAATGAAGAACGAACACAACAATTACGAGTACAAATTTATGAATGTATGGATAAGTGTGTGCGTGAAAATATCGGTTAACTGCTGCCGAGGCGAGACGGTGAAACTTAAGCGCGAACGAATTGCAATATTTTTTTTTCAATTAAAGAAGAAGCAACGAGCTTGGTCACTGGATGACTGGGCTGCGGTATCTACACCTGGTGTGCAAACTGTTAAGAGACACGAAGTGAACTAAAAGAAAGAAACCAATGGTATCGTTAGATGGCCAGGTTAATGATGACGACGACGACCACGACGACGAGGAGGTTGATGATTGCCTGAGGAATGTCTATTTCAGTTAAAAGAGAAACCAGACTGGAGGCGAGGTGGTCTAATAGAAAGAGAAATCAAAATAAAAGAGATTAAGAGACGACTTGACTGATATTTGAGTGAGAGTATTTCGTTTGTTTGTGTCGTGGAAGTTGTAAAACTTATTTACTTCGATCCGCGGAAAGAAAGAAATCTTCGAAAAGCTGTCTTCAAACCTGCTTCAAGTTTGGTTTGGTTTAGATTGCCGTGGAATTAATACAAGGTTTGCCGTTTTTATTTTGCATCGTAAACATATTTATATAATTTATCTCATCTCGAAGTAATGGGAAATAAAATTTAAAGTTATAGATAGTCCCTTTCTTGGGACGAGAAAGGTTAACTTAAGATAACGTTGCTCATTGTTGCAATGTCATCGAGGATAGAGGTTGCGGGGACATCTTAAGGTAGTTACTTCACTTAAACGGAATGGAACTTGGAGATGCTCAAGAGCAGGGAAATTTGAACTACAAGTAGCAGCTACGCCTTGGCGTCATCTTGGGTTAAGCGCTGCTCGCTCTCTGAATATATGAGAATTCCGGCGCTTGCTTGGCCTTAAGCAAGGTTTGCTTTGGCTTGCAGGGTTCGATGGCTTATAGTTCGGCCTGGAAAACACTTGGATGATTTCCCATAGGCATAGACATTTTTGTGTTGGATCCATAGACATCGCTACATACACAATTTTTGAGCCATCAACAAACCAGTTAAGTCTCTGGTGTCGAGAGCAGGTCTTCTTAAAAAAACAAGCGACTATGGCAGTGTGTCACATTCATACTATCTTGGATCGAGCAGAACATGTCCTTATTTGTGATAAAATCTAGTATTCTGAAGTGTCCCGTCTGTTTCAGTGCTGCCGAAGGGCAGCTACTCATAGCACCAGTGATGCTCAACCAAGCTATACGTTATTCCTTTTCCAGGTTTTAATAAGTTGTAAGTTCTAAAGTCTCGGGCCATCAAGGGGGACCAGAACGATTTTGCTGAGATTCACCGAAAGTCCTTCACAAGGTCACCATTCTCAGACTGGCGTTTATGCTGAACGCGTAACGCTAGCAAATGAATTGTCATATTGCCTCGTATGACCATCGCCAGATCATCATCAATACCTGTCTAATCTATGCAAACATACTTTAGGTCCAATCCTCGCCGTGGGTCCCAAGCAGCTGTCGCACAACTTCGCATTGAAAGTGCAACTTGAGAATTCACATTCACACCAGTGAGTTATTGCGACATCGCATGAAGATCGGTGAGTGGCAACGTAAGGTTGGTGGAGGGTCTTAATAATTTCTTGAAAGATTGGCACGGATCACTCGATTAAGCGAGCCCGAGACACCGGTGCTCATAGTTTCGAGGCCATTTTCGGGATTGTTTGCAATTGAAAATTGTGCGGTAGGCTGGCTTCAAGTCACTTGTTTAATACTTACGATTCCTTGGTAGACAATTCCTCTCAAGCCCGCGAAGGCAGAACTTGGTATTAACAAATCTTTCGGATAACTTCCTATGTAGAAAAATCATTGTTTTCCGGCTTTTATAGCGAAGCTGCGATCTCCAAGATATCACCAAGATAAGATAAAATGAAAGCCCGTGTGCTTCAGGAACTGCCTCGAAACTCGTGCCGTATGAACAGGCGCATTGTCTTGCAGTAAAGTACTCCGCGCGCTAATTTCCGGCTGTACGCCTACCTCTCGTTGCTGAGCTAATATAATTTGCGTATAAATTGACCATTAAAGTAGACCCCTTTGGCAGCAAAACACCTTCGTCACCTCTCCTCCTCCTTATTGAAATGAGCGAACGAATTTTTTGACCAAAGTATAAAAAGGCGCAGATTAGTGGTGTTCAATATTCCTTTGATAAGCCGAATCGGCTGAAAGCCGCTGGAGCGGACGGCTAAGCTGGCGAACTTCAAAGCGGCGGCCATGACTAAGTCATCAAGTTATCTCCAAGATATGGTCGGAAGAAGAAATGTCCCATGAATGGAACCTCAGTATTGTCTCCTCAACATTGCCTTTCAGATATTTTCTGCCGTATTATGTGAACGTCTATAGGTCCCTATCGGTGTGAGTGAAGATCAGAAAAATACACCATAGATCAAATATTCACATTATGGCAGATCTAGGAAAACCCTCAAGAGGTACAAATCATCGATATCAAGACTGTCTATGACAGCGCCCACAGAGGCGAGCATCTCTGCCAAGCTCATCGTTTTGTGCAGGATGGCAATGGAGAACTAACGCTGCTCCATTAAGATTGGCATACACTTCAACGACCCGTTTGATGTCAAAAAGGTTTTGCACAATGGTAATGGGCTGTCATGTGATTTCTTCAAAATTGTACTTGAAAGAATAGAGGAGAGAAATCTCCGGGTCAACACTAGCGGTTCTATCTTTCAAAGGTCTGCGCAGCATGATGTTAACAAGAACAGCAAGAAAAATCTAAGGAATTAACAACAATCCGGCTCGAAGGACCACTTATTTCTTATTTATAATTTTATTGGGGCGAAAAGAAGATGCACCTGCTCTTACACCATTTCATTTCATCACTCAACGTAGTGGTCTATAGTCCCGTCTGCGTTGACTATGATTTGAGAAGAAGACTGTACGGGTTATATAGCTTTATCGACTTAGCCAACAGGATAAAATTCAAACGGCTGAGATGGCTCGGTTATGTAATGCGAATGGACACCAATGCTCCGTCTCGGAAAGTGTTCGAATCCAACCCATGGGACGGCACATTAGAGGAAGACTGCGACTCACGTGGCGCACAAAAGTGGAAGGGTACCTCAAAGAGCTTAGTATATAAACCTTGAAGACAGCTGGAGAAGCTTGTTGGTTGAGGCCTCGGTCCAATCGGCTGACATGGTGACGTTTTTCCTTCTACAGATAGTTTTCTTATAACCTGATTAACCTGAGGTTATATCTATCTTATTCTACCACTAAGTGTCGCATTTTGTGCTGACGCAAGTGGGATAATGCGTTATCGCTAAGTATCTCAGGCCGTGGACTATCAGCCGCTCCTCGTACATTAGTATTCATATAATTAAAAAAGGGGCACAGTATAAAGTCAGGCATCAACAGTTCCCATAGGCCGACGAACTGGCCTAGTTGCATTTTCAAAGCAAAACCTAATTAGACAATATTTAGATATTAATTAGCATAGAATTTATAAGAACGTGAATCATCCATTCAAATTTTTGAATCATTTCAAAGGATGACTAATTTTGAATGTTTACTTTTTTACGTTAAAAAAAAATTATATTCCGATTGATGTATTTTGTTTTCGAAATTCCTTGCGATTACATCATCCAAGTTGATTTGGAACTAACAACGTTTTCTCTTTCAGAGCCAAGGTCATTTCTGCTCCACAAATTTATTCGAGAATTCTTTTAAACAAAACAAAAAATAAACAATCTTTTGAAGGATTGCAAAACAACGGTCATTTCATTCATCTATCATTCCTTTGATTCAAAATCAATAATTATACTGAAGACTTGACTCTTTTCCCTCCTAGATTCCGTCTTGTAAAATGGATACAACGTGGGTCATCTCGGATGTCACAAACATACGTGACAAATGGACAAATGTAACCAGATGGAAGACACGTTTTCGATATGAATTTCTGTGAAGAAATTTAGCATCAAGCTGAAGTTCGTAATAGGGTTTGAAATTAAAAGAAAGAAACGGGTTTGGGTGTTGCTAAATGATTAAATCGGACGAACATTCATCGTGTATGGGCAAGACTGGGTCAACAAGCTTATAAAGTATATTTTTTAATGTTCTGAGACGCAGATACAGTCATGCTCATAACAATTTAGTCACCTGCTTAGTCATGCTGTGATGTAAATTTAATAATGAAAATAAAAATTAATTTACTTGGATTTCTGGTTTTTATAATTTTAAGTTTATTAGTTTAATTTAAGGCTATGGAAGCTTTTAATTCTTGGTCCTTTGATGGGTCCTTTATTAAGTATGAAATGATTGGCTATAAATTAAATTCAGCGGATTATTTTTCATAACCAAAATAAACCTTAAATTAATAATTGTGCTTCTGTAAAATTCGAAATAAATTTATTGGTAGAGAAAATATCATTCAAAGTTTTTACGGTCTGGTGGACGTCAGATCTCAATCTAAGAACTAAGATCACAAGGCTTTTCAATAAAGCTATGGCTAGAAGACTAGAGTTTATACAAAAGCAGCTCCAACTTGTGCCAGAATAAAGCCAAGTTGTCGAAACGAGATTCATTGCGTAGTGACCCAGTTGACACCCTTTTTTTTTTAAAAAAAAAAACCTTAAGTCATATCAGTGGAACCTAGGGAAAATGAATTGAAATGAATGAAGAATATTTCGCTTTTTTTTCAGTTTTCGAAATGTGGCAAAGAATGGATCCGTTCACGTGAATTCATATTGAATGTTTTTTAATTGACTGCATTCCAAAATGATTGCATTTTTTTATAAACGTGGTTCACCTCAACGATTAAGCCTTCCTATAGAATATCAAGATAATCTCAAAACGATCGGTTAAGATCTTCTTAATAGTTTTGGAAAACTATCACATATGAAAATTTGTGCGATTTGCCCTGCACAGACCATCAACTTCCACTTGTATTTCAAAATTATCATTCGATAAGATCTTATTTCTACGCGAAAAGCGAAAGGACTAACTTGGCTTTCTGATATCTGATATCGTTAGGAATGGTTTGCAATTTACTAGCTGGCAAAGTACATCGTGGTTATTTTATCGAGCAACCCTCTGACGATATATTAAGAGCCAAAGGATAATTGTTATTTTTTGATAAAGGATAGTCTATGGCGAATTTTAGACAGATTTCAAATTGTTGGCTAAGGTTAATAGTCTGTTTGTATCCTTGTATGTATGGTAATTTTCGAATCGGGAAGATAGCTTTGAGGGATAGACTTTCCCGAAAGTACATAAAACGTATTGAGTCCTTTTGTCAACCTCTCTTCTACATTATTTTGAGAGGAATTAATTTAAAACACTCCATTTTCATGACAAACTTGATTCAAGATGGTTAAAAAGCACTTAGCTACAGTGAAGAGGTGAACAGTCTTGCTTTTGTGAAAAAGGAAGGGTTCAACGTGGGTTATTTTTCTTTCTGGTAAAAAGTGGTAGTTCGGATTTAGAGGGGATCATATCTAGTTAGTTTCTTCCGCAGTTTTTTATAGTTTTTATTTCGATAGATTCGTAGCTTTGGAAGAAAATTAGCAGTGATGAGAATTTTTAAGTCATCTGCATGTATGTACGACTATCTGTGTCCCTTTCTGTAAGAATGTATGTGATTTGGTTCTTAGTAACTTAGTAAACATTTTTTTGCCGTTGTCTCCATATTTTTTCAACTTTGATTTAAGTCACCTGCCATCAATTTACAAAATCAGGGATCTCACAGATCTTGCGCGATGAGTTTCTTTTCGCTAAGCGACAAGCAGGCCTTCACGGTGCAGTAGCAATACGAAAACACTTATTGGAACTTTAAAACGAGGTCCTGCGGATATCAAAAGACTGGTTTGAAATCTTATGCACGGACGGATGAATTGAAATTCAAAGTCTTGCTGCAGACTGTAGTCCAATTGTCTATAGATGTTTCTGGTGCGTCAGTATTACAGATTTTTTCACAGCTCCTAGGGACAGTATGAGTATTTGATATAAATTCCAGCTTAATACCTCCACTCGTTCCTGAGAAAAAGGGTCTTGACAGACAGACGGACGGACGGACAAAAAAGTGATCTTATAAGGGTTTCGTTTTTTCCTTTCGAAGTACGGAACCCTCAAAATTGATTCTGCACTTTTTTCATTAGAGAACTAATACGATTTTAATTAAAAGAGTGAAATGGTCCGATTTTCGAAAAAATTTTTGTTATAAATTGGAATCCACCAAATCATATATAACCAAAATTTTCATTTTGCAAATTCGCTCCGAAATCACCCTGCGTCTGAAACGCCTGGAAACGTGAAGTTATGTTAAAATTTTTTCAAGTTAGTTTTATTCTTTTATTCGAATTTTTATTAGGCGGTAGCAGTTTTGTGTATACGACTGTTCTGGAAGGCTAAACTTGATTGTTTATCTTTATGGTCATCGGGAGTGTTAATCTCTAAAAATAAAAAAGAAACATCTTCGGAGAGCAACATGACTAACACGTATAGAAGAATGATAGATGTGACGAAAATCACAAAAAAAAGATGACGAATTTTACGATCTTGAAAGTGCAGTGCGCATTTATGTAAAAGAAATAAAAAAAATCTTTTCTACAAAAGCTAAAAAAGGGTTTGGCTTTACCACTAAGGAATTTTTGTACACATTAAACAGTTTTAGAGAGAAAAAGAAATCGTGAGAGATTTAGTTGAATATGCAGCCAATCACAAGCTTGATGAGCCCTTACAAAGAAGGAAATTCACCACCGGCTTTGTAACTGAGACCCAAGGAAATTGCAGTATTCAAGTTGTGTTGAAACCATTGAAGGTGTATTGCAACATTGTTTTCTTTCTGCCAAGAAGCTAGTCCTTCGATTAGCCATTTCTTTACACTTTGCAATAAACTAACAAAAAAAACAACAAGAGATGGGCAGTAATAAAAAGGCAATTTGAAGAGTACTTATTTCAGCCGTGGGGGTCTTCCAATGTATTGGAATTATCCATAATTCTAAGGGTATCAGAACTTTAAAAATAAATGTTGCGTATATTCTGTCGTGCTTCAGTCATCCTAAAATGATTGGTTGTGGCGTGCTTCTTGTTCATTAAAACAAGTTTGTTCTCATGCAGGATATGACTGTAAATGTAAATAAAGTTTTTGGTTACCCACTGTGCAGGAATACATCATAAATGTCTGGCTTCTGAATGAAGTTTGAAATATCGTGAGCCAAAGTTCCAGCGAAACCATTTAGCTCTTTTGATCCAAACCAAAGGAGGTCGACCAAAGTTCTTAACAGGTGGAGATGCTCGCCCAATGGAGCGGCTTATGAAAAATAAAGACGCCAAAACACTCAAGGCAGCAGCAAAACATATGAATAAAGATGTGAGCGAATGGACTGCTGGAAGATCACTTCGTAAGATCGGGTTGGAATCTGCATTAAAGCCAGCTTTACTTTAGACTTGGCTTAAGTTTTGCATAAAAATTGATCTGTAGATGTCTGGCAACGTGTCATCCAGTCTGATGGCACCTAGCACACGAAACTATCCAAAGGCACCAAGTTAAGCAAACTGTGAAACATCGAGGAGGCAGGTTCATTGGTGGCATATCGAATGATACAAATCCATGGCATTATGAGGAAGAAGGTTTACTTCAATATCTTGCAGACCAATTTCCCGAGTTTGTTCAAGAATGTGCATATTCAACGGACGAAAAAATTTTCCACCAAGATGGGGACCCCAAGCGCACACAGCCAAAATTGCAAAATACTGGCGACTGGAGACTCAAATCTTTCAGACCACAAACTGGCCAGCAAAAAGTTCGGATCTAAATCTGATAAAAGAACGCTGGCCGAGTTTGAAAGGGCGCCGAAGAACGTGGTGGAGTTGTGGATTAGAATAAAGGTTGCACGGGAAAAAATAACTCATGAAATTATTGAAAAGATGGTGGAACGTATGCCAAAATGCATAAAAAGTGAAATCAAAAATTAAGGTCTACAGACAAAATATTAAAATGAATACCAACGGACGTCTTCAAAAACGTACAAAACTTCAGCTTTGCCGACTTTTCTTTTTATTATAAAATTATTAAAAGAGACTTTTCTTCTTCGAAACTACCTTCCGTTTTTAGAAGGTAAGTCAAAAAACATGCACAGATTAAAAATCCTTTGACAAACTTTGGCAAAAGCTATTCGAAGAGACTCCTGAGGTCTTCTGCCTCTAAACTACATACATGTAGGCTGATGTTGATGACCAAACATCGGTATGAAACATTTATTAAGACGAAAACTCGAAAGTCACACTTAAGATCTAGAGCAACTACCTACGGCAAAGCGAGTGTTCTTCAAACCAACAAGGTTCCGGATACAAAACACTCTTCAAATGTAAACAAAAAAAAAGAAATCCATCAAATCGAGTCGAAGTCCATTGGAGATTGTAGTCCAACAAGAATATGGCTTAAACGTCCTGTACAGATGCTCGAGATGCAAACGTACTTTCACATAATTAAACCTGACGCTCTCGATTGAAACTATCGTGCATAATAAATAAATAAAGTTAACCTGTTCTCATGTACAACAAGTATTCTAACCAAACCACAAATTACATCCGCAGCACAAAAAAATCGAAAGCCACCTGATTTAACTCCTAACAACACTTTCTGTTTCTAGAAGATTCCTCCACTATAGTTGATCATCAGGTGATAGTCGCGCTCTCTAACGCCGCATACCTACTCCACTGCACTCGCATGGTATGCATTTAATTGTCGTCCCACAATTAACGCTTCGATGACCCTTACAACGAACCTGAACAATGAGACCAAAGAGGTACATAATCGCCCACGTTTAAGCCGCTTACCAACCGTTAGACCTCGCCATAACCTCCATCACCACATTCCTCGTGCTGCTCAGCGAAGCAGAAACAGAACCCTCCTCTGGAGCACCACTCCCATAAAGCGACGACTCGCACTTGGCACTCACAGGTGAGGTAGACACGATTCAACAACAAGAATAGGAATCTCGGCTGCTTCGAGAATAAGAATAAGAATCTGGATGGAACTGCCATGGAATGGGTAGATTATAAATAAGTAAAAAAAAGCTTTGCTTTGCGACAACAACAATCGTGAAGCCGTTAAACCTCAAGCCCATCAAGCGAGCTAAAGAATATTTGATTGTATGTGGTACACAATCGGCTACAGTGTGTCAAAGAAATGTTTGTAAGACTTTTTAAAGAGTAAAATTTAATGAAGTATTTTTTATGGTTGATTTAAACTTCAATGCAAGTTTGATGGGTAGAGTTGTACGCAGCAATAATGTATGATGAATAATGAATTCAATTTATTAATTTCATTAGTTAAGCAGTCCATACACGATTCAATTCGATTGTAAATTGAGTTGTCAACTGAACTGTCAAAAAAAAGTGTTTTTTAGAAAGTAATTTGACGGAAATTTGTTAAAATTAGCGAAAAAGCTGAAGCACTCGGAAAAAGCACTGAAGGAAAAAGTTGTCGAATGAAAAATTAAACAGAAAACAACTTAAAATAAGTCAGGCAATTGATTTCTCGAATTTTACGAGGATAAATGCATGTTTCTCCATATTTCAGAAAGGGGTACACTTTTATGAGAGATGCTTCTGGATCATTTTGCTTAAATTACAAAAAGACATTTAGCATTGTACTTACGAGTATTACTGTTGTTTATGCAAATAGTGAGTTTTTAATGAATGGTGTTTGAAAAATGGACGGGTTTCCAATGGCTTAGTTTTTATCTACACAAAATTAGCCAAAATGTTGGAAGGCAATTTTCTAAAAATACAAGATACAGAAGTCGTGGCGATGACGTTTTTCCACTGCAGTCATATTCAGGCATGCAGATTTCTCCCCGAGAATTGAATTTTAATAAATGTTTAAGCTATGCAAGAGTTCGAGTAGAAAATGCTTTGGGTATACTCGAAAAACAGAAAAAAGGGACCGGAAGGATTGGCCAAACATCTGAGGCGGTTGATCGAATTTTACACCGACTGTCAATGAGGAACCGATTTGTAACAGCGGAACAAATTAGAGCAGTGCGTCGAGGTCTTCGGGAATTCGGTGTTATGATAAGCCACCCCGCAAAAAAAAACATTTTGGGCTTGGGCAAAACAATATGAAAATTGGACAGATTTTAATTAGAGAAAGGTAATTTTTCATGGTCAGAACAGATGGAATACAGTACGTGCGGCGAAGAACAGAAGAGCGCTTCACTTATAATTGCCTTCAGCGCAATCAACAGGAAAATGCCTTCTTCTGTCGAAATGATCAATAACGCGATTGAAGAAGTTTGGTACAATGAAAAACCAGCCCAACATCTTCACAGTTTAGTGGACTCAATGCCAAAACGAATTCATGGCTTCATAAAAATTAAAGAAGTAGCTACAAAGTATTAAAATGCAAACCAATTTTATGAATACAAATGTTCTTGCATATGAAATTCAAAATGTTCAATATGACATCTAGTCAAATGTTTTGTCCACTGAAAGACTTGCAAATCGACTTCAAAAATTCAAAATCTTTTGATTTATCCTCAACTGATTCGTCAACCGTCAAACTATCATTTGACAAAGCCACACAAGTGTTGATTTGACTAAGTTGATGATTGAGTTGACTTGTGTATGGCGCACATAACGCCCCAATTATTTGAGTGCACACAGCACTAAGTTAGCATTCAATTTTCGAATGCATGAATTCTTTTGCATTCATTTGCATTCTTCTTATTCTCATCACTGAAGATTAGACGAGACGATGCTATTTTTGTCGCAGTAAATGATTAGCACTGAAGATTCTTGACCCGAATGACGAGTGCTTTGCAACAAATTTACACATGGTCAACTCTGTTCAAAATGAAGTCACGCTTCAGGCGAATGAATAATTCTTACTGTTTTGACTGTATAAGTTCTAAAAGACCTTGCGATTCAGACTCAGTGTTGAACAAACGGCTGCTGTTTTACTGGAGTCCTCTGCGAGTCCTTTATATTTACATGGCTGTGACCTTTGGTAGCATGTGCAACGATTCCCTGGTGGAGAAAACTGAATTATGAACATCACTTCTGCATTTTTTGATGTGAAATTGCAAGTTTTCGTTGTCAAAATAGGTTTCTTTAAGACGCTTAACATGACATGTCTTCCCGGCTTTTATTCTGGTAAATTCGAGTGCCGGCAGAGGATTCACTCTCGTTAACCGCTGTTCTTTTGGGTTAAGAAAGCAAGACAGCACCTGATCATACACAGGATTATTATTATTCCGATCATCGTAGAAGAGTAGTATCGAAGCCGCATGAAAATACTCTTATTTGCTTTGAGAGAATTATCATTCTGTTGGATTTTGGTCCTCTTTGTGCAGAGCAACACAGAGATACGGTTCTAGCCAAATGGTTCTGCCTACGACTATGGTGGCTAGGGCATGTATCATAGAATCAATAGGCCACAGGGTCTTCCCATCTACGCCAGAGGGAAATCGTGGCTAACAATCGGGTTGGAAGTTGCTTGAGAAATTTATTGGTTGAGGCCCAGATCTACCCCGAACTGTAGCTCGAAGCTTCTCTGGCTGATAGTGGAAATATGTGAAAAAATTTACACCTTCAAGTTCTCTTTTCTCATATGGAAGGGATTATAACTATCTACCCTTAAAATGGACAAGAATATTGAGAAGAATTGAAAGATTGTGTTATGGTTTAAAACTAAGATATATTTTAGGTTTCGATTGCTCCATGGTTGGAGTCCAAGTTGGGTTGAACATTTTTATATCGACTTGTATTCCGTAGTTTAGAGTTCACAGAATTTTATGCGCCGTTGGTTGATTAAGAAGCGTGTTTTTTGGAACATTGCTTTTACCGCAGAACAAATGGAATCATCTTAAGCGCTGTTATTCTGTTGTCTTAAACATCAAGACTTTGACCAGGATTCGTACCATGTGCCTTTCATGTACTTAATCAACTGTGCCACCCGTCCGCTTTAATTTGCATTAACTTTGCTCCTCGAACGAATACTTCATTCGATGTCATTTAACAGAATCGCGGACGTTGCTACCAAAATGACACATTTACCAGCTTTTTAACGCAATTCTTTTATCTTAACTGTTTACGCGTTGAATATTCTCGACCACGATTAATTCCAATAAAGCTGGACCCCGGTTTATTTGAAAATTTCTGTAACAAAAGCATTGATTAGCAACTAAGAAATGTGCTAACGAATTGATGTTGTAAGACGCATCATTTGGGGCCATAACACTGATTGTGACATCATAGGGCTAGCTGACACTCGAATATTTAATGTCTTTGATTGTTTACTGAGAATGGTCTTCCAGACAATGACCACTTTCAACTTTATAGTCGTTTTTACTTTCTCTGAGGGAAAACATTTGAATGCATGTAGAATGAGATTTCCCGAGCCCACGCTTAGCAAAACAGCATCAAATTTTTATCACCCCAATGCTCTTAAGAACAAAATTTTTTAATTTTTATTTCGAGCAGTTTTATGTGAAAACTTTTATTCACTACAGTTGGTCCTTCTTAATCCGGATAGGCAAAGAATGTTAATACGAGCAAACGACAATGGCAGTGTTACTTTTGATCGCGTTCGGGTCAGGTTCAAAGATCGAGGTCATTGTAAGACTGTTGCAGAGTGATTTCGATAAGATTCAACCTTATTGCGACGATTGTAGTAGCTTCCAAAAGTATAAAACCATTTTGTTTGGGACGCCGCTATCTGAGCCGTCTATGGAAACCAGAAAGAATTGGCGAAATTTCTCTATTGCCGAAAAAAACGGGCAGCCACTGGCGAGTCGGAGTGTAATCAAAAATCTTGGAGTCTGGCTTGGCCAGGGTAAAATTTATCTGAATGATGTCACTTCTTCGGCCTATGCTTGCATCTGGAGTAAGGAAGCTGGTCAGTTTAGAAAAATTCTGTTCCTGTACAACGGGCCAAGCTCAACTCACATGGTGGATCGTTTATCTCCCACATTGCCCGGAAAAGTGTGAAAAAGCAGCTCAAGGGAAAATCTCCGGATCATTAGGGCGGTTTGGGTTCACGACAAAAATGGGATGTGTTAACGCAACACCATCAGTTCAGGTGGTTACAAGAAGGAGAAGCTACTTGGCCGTAGTATTCTTCGTTCGGGATAGCCCCGTAGTTTAATAAATATTGGTCTAGTCTGAAAGGCTTACTTAGTTCAAGGTAGAAGTAAGTTAGAAGGTTACTGATAATTCTTAGTTAAGGGGGGAAATCACAGTAAAATTTTTAATTTTTCGAAACAAAAATTTTTCGCTTAAAAGGTGCTTCAGGGTGTAAAAAATAATATACCAAATAATGGAATACAGCAAAAGTGTCGGAGTGACCAAATTTTAAACTCTGCGGTAACGCCTCTCCGGTATGCTCATATATTTTCATATGGTTCGATGATTTTATGGCGTTTATTTTTTTTGTTAAAAATTTAGCTTTATTTTCAAACATGCATCATTTTGTAAAAAATCAATATATCGAAAAAATCCAACGTAGCTCGCTAGCTGTTGTTATATGAAAAATAACAAATTTTGGTGTTTTCTTCCAGGTCAAAAATTAAGGAGTCTATGTCTTCGGCCATCGACACGCGTTCAAAAATAGGCGCCTTGGGGCATATGTTGCGCAGCCGCCATTTTTAAATATTTTTTATTGAAAAAATTACATTTTGTACTTTTTTAGTATTGCTATAAAGCCTACTTTAAAGATTTTCGATTGAGACTTTTATTCAGCCAAAATGAATTCCTGAAAATACTATATGTCTTTTTTTTGTGTGCTACTGTGATTTCCCCCCTTATGCATGTATAGCACCACACTCAACTTATGCATTTATTTTTAGACAGTTTTAAGATTCATTTTACGGTAGTTTAAAAATGAAAGATTTTTTTTTCCAACAATACTTTTCTTAGTTCTTCAATTGAAGTCATGTTTTCAAGTCAAAGATTGAACATTATTTTTGGCTTAGAGAGTTATGAAGTTTGAAGCTAATTTCAGCATTTTTTGACTCGTATATAGGAATGGCATTTTGTATATCAGTCTTTTATAAGATTTTGGAACCCAAATTGCGATGTGTTCACAACGCTAAACGAGCCATTTGTCGTTCCAGAAGCGTTGAATAATGGTTTATTTTCGAAATAAAGACGATAGTTAAAACATTAAGCTTATCCTACTTAATATCAGTACTTTTTTTTAATGCTTTCTTAATATAATATAATTAAACTTGTAAACTCTGAAATAAAAGTAACTTTTTGTTTAAATATTTTTTTCACATATGGGACAGACCTGAACTACACCCCCTTTTTGTTGAAGATCAATTAAATCTAGTATTTGATCGACATACCAGTCACTGTTCGATAGCTCAAAAGCTCAGTTAAGAGAGTAACTGCCAAAATTCGAACCCTTACACGCAAAGCGTGTCAACTCTAATGCTAAGATTACACGATTGACGACTTGCGTCAATATTTTCGCTTTTTTGATGTTCAATCGATATCAATCTTGTAAAGGAATAGTTTTTTGAACGTCAATCTAAATCAATTTGGTTGATCCCCAGATTGTCTTCAGTTTCCGTCATCCGAAATTAACGCTTTTTAATCGTTAAAACGACCTATTTTAAGAAAAAAGGTCAATCGACTGCTCAATTGCGTCAACCAGTGATTGACGTTTCGAGAGTCAATTCTAGTTCTGGGGACTAAGTGGCACAGGGAAAGGTATCGAAGGCCCGACACCAGCACCCAGTAGCCCAGCTCTGCTACGCCAAAAATGTACTGAGATGACAGTTCTCCGAGGTAACGAGTCGCTACGAGGTAACTTCTCCTCCCAAATTTTTCTTCGCTACGAACATTTTCCTCGGAGTTGACAAATTGCCTTAATGAATAGAAAAACGTTTTGGGTCTTATCTGTGAATGTCTTAAACGGGGTGAGTCAAAACCTAAAATATTGAACAGGGAACTACCAGCAAATGTAGTTAACACTTCCACATGTCATTTATAAAATTTTCCTTTCAAATTTCACTTTAAATTTATTTGTGAATTCGGTTTGTTCATAAAATTGGTGGGAGAAAAAAATGTTCACAAAAGAATTGCTTCTTAATTTCATTAAATTCTATTAGATAAAATTAGTGACACAGAAAGAAGGTGAACTCTTGTGTAGGAAAACTTTTGCTTCATTTCCAGAGTTATGCAACTAGAACTTCATTTTCTTCTTCGTTGTCAATTTTCGCATTGAGCAAGAATTCCTCAAGTCCAACGATTTCTTTAATTATTTTACGTTGAGCCAGCTGACTTTTGACGTTTAGTCCAATCAACTACAAATGCAGTCCACTGCCTCACTACATGTCAACAAGTTTTGCAGTCAAATTCACGGGTTCTCGACCAATCAGAGCCAGTTGACTCATCAATCGAAAATTTGGTTGCGTTGTTAAAATTATCGCTTCAAAGTCAATCGTGTAATCCTGGCATAAGCGTAATCGAAGGCGACCGCAGATATCGATTTGATATCATTGGCCCCCGTTCCAGCATGTCGTGTCGCAAATCCGCGAAAAATGTACTGAGATGACAGTTCTTCCCCTAGCAAGTCACTACGGGGAAATTTAAGGTATATTTAAGGGAAATTAGCGATGATTTTTTCGCTACGCAAGGCAATCTGTCAAACCCCATTTGATTTGCTGGTAAACGTGACGTCAGTTGTGGCTGCGCGATTGATTAATCCTTTAGTGTGCTTAGTGTTTTCCTCTTAAGCATGTTTCAGCTCTCAGATGGGAAATTTAGTATTAAAAAAAAAATACTTCGGAAAAAGGTGCAGTGCCATGGCTGAATATTTTAAATTTAACCATAATAGGCAAGTAAAAAAAAAACTGTTTGCCTAGAAGGCATCGGATAGAGCATACTGTCGGGCGGTGGTAAAGTACTAAGCGAAAATTAAGTCTGAAGCCGCACATAGTTTTTTGTGCTATTGGCTTTCGATTCGCCACCACCTGTTTATGGGCCCTTCTGTTTCAGAACTCAAGGAAACATTTATCATCGTACTTGAACTCTCTTTCTCATCATTGGTAAACAAAGAATGTTTGCACAGCTCTATGTTCTCTAGCCTGCTGCAGCGCCGATCAAAGATTGTGTTTGAATGAAAACAGTAGTTACGATTCTTTACTGAAGTGAAGATTGAGCCTTTTCATGATAAACAATAATCCAATGATTCACGAAGTTGAACAGGAAAGCATTACAGATTGCAAAGATATAAGACGCTTAATGCACCAAGAGTTAAAGAAGAAGCTGCCGTTTTACAAAACGCTGATGGTGAACCAACACTTGAAAAGACTTTTTTGGTTCCCGCTTTATCTGAAAGGATAAATGTTCCTCACCCAAATTTAGATCCAATGGTTTATCCACTACTTTTTCTTTAAGGAGGTCAAATTTGGGGTACAAATAAGCATTTTTTTTAAGAAAATCAGAAATGTCGCAAAGGCCCACATTTGAAAAGGTCGGTATTATAGACAAGACACGGAAGGGAGTCCATGTCCCTAGATGTATATAATTTTACACCTACAGCGGACGCTTCAATCGTAAATTCATCAGTTTTAAAGTTAGTAAGCTACAAGGCATTAACCATAGTATATTGTAAAAGTAGAAGGAAAACCAGAGGAAAAAAAACACAACCGTTCAGTTTTACGGCTCGTAATTCTAAATCTACATAAGTGTTTCCGTAACAATATGCAATAAACAGTCAATGACAAAATTATTTACACACTATGATTCATACTTCCGGAAAAGCATTCAAAGCTACAGAACTCTTAATACAAGTATTTCAAAATAATTTCCAACGTTAATCTTTGTTATTTTATTTAATCAGTAAGCAAAAAAATTAACCAATTTAAACACGTTACTGTTAAAATGATTAAAAAAAAAATGATGATGGTATAATCAACTGCATTTGGAGAGTAACAGTCCTTAAAAAAATAAAATATTATAAGATTGAATAATTGTTAAAAGCAACAAAAACTTAATAACTTGTGTTTCCTTCTTTTGCGGCAATAACTTCTGCAAGGCGTCTAGGAATGGAATCTATTAATCGTTGAACTTGCTCCAACGGAACTGCACTCCATCACAATTAAATCCTCCCAAGTCTGATCTGCCCTTCTGCCAATTACTTCAGGCACTTTTGATTTAAGTAAATGGCCAAAGATTTTCTATGGCATTTAGATCTGGACTTTGCGGAGCCAATTTTAGTACTTCTTGGCCAATTTCTGACAAAAAACTTTTTAATGTACCAGGCTGTGTGAACGGGCGCATTAAAGGACAAAATCACTCCCGATGAATATTGAATCTGCGACCAGTGCAACATCATTAAAAATACTCAAATTATGTGATTGGGTCAAGTTGCCGACGAATTTTGCGTAAAAAACGGATTTAATGGTGCCCGAATGTTGGCAATGTTGGAAAAGTGTTTCGGCAAGGACTCTTGTAAGAAAACGTTCGTCCACCAGGCAAGTGAATGGCGTTTACCACATGAGCCGAGAACAAAAAAACAACGTCGTTTTCCGTCAAAAAAGGAGGCAATGCTCGCGGTTTTCATGGATTACAACAGTGAAGTACATCGGTAAACAAAGCAAAATTTTTTGGGCGTTATGTGACGGTTGCGTGAAGCAATTTGCCGAAAGAGACCAGAATTGTAGCCAGAAAACTCTTTAATTTTGCACCTTGATAACGCACCGTCGCTCAGCGCCTTCATTATTCGTTATTTCTTGACGAGAAATGCAACAAATACCATGTAACAGCCACTGATTTGGCTCCCTGTGACTGCTTTCTGTTCAATCGAGTTAGAAAAACCATTACGGGGAACGCGATTCAGCAGCTGAGAGGAAGTAATGGAAAAATCGCCGATCGGCGATCACACTTTGGACCCTTTCACATGGATTTCTTCTAAAGAAGCGAACAATTTCTGCATGATGTTATTCTTTTCCTGCCTCTTCCACTTTTATTTTGTAGATTCGCACATTCCTTGAATTTTGAGAATTGGTTGTAAACTGTCTTCCGGGCGCAATCGTATTTTTACGCAAGTTCTGTGGCCAAAGCACCTCTCTGAAACTCTGCCAAAACTGCAGCTCTCTTTTCTTTTCTACTAGTTAAATATATAATGAAATAATTCAGCACTTTTCAGGAAGTGGCAAGATTTTGAAAATTTGAGTTTCTTTTTGTGCAAACAGTAGATTTGAAGATTAAGTTAGTGGTGGCGTCTTCCTAGTGCTCTCTAAAAAAAATAATGAAAATAAGGGTAGTCGGCAGTGATCCTTATTTTCCGCTGAAATAAAACATCAATCAGTGTGAATAAAACTCCAATCAATTTTTATGGACGGAACAACTCATATCTCATGCAGTGATAAGAGGCTTGAAAAGCGGTTCTTCACATCGTTGAGCAATGATTCGTCAACTGTTGCCGTAACTTCCCACCATTTATCGCAATCTTCTTGGGTTTGCCACAAAGGAATGCTCCCAGTATTGACTAGACTCGTTTTATGTTGATTTTTCAAGTCCAAAAGTGAATAAAGCAACGTCCACTAGTGATGTCATAAATTAATTTATGTTATTTTTTCACTAACATAATTTTACTAGTTATATTCTCTTTAAACACCTTCCCGCAAGCTAGTTGCCTAACGTAAAATTCCACTTCTTTTTCAAGCAACTTCCTCCTCCACTTCAGTGAGCCTAAGACCGATGGTAAACGAGTTTCAATACACTTGTTTCTTTTATTTGTGCGCACCTCCATCCATCAATTATATCGAACTACACATTCACTAATGTGGTACGTTGTACGGCTGTGTACCTGTAACTGTGCCGAACCGGCCCACGGAACGTTGCCACAATTCGAAAGGAATGCAGCCAAAGAAACTACACGACAATATGGCATTCCGCTTGGTTAGCTTCTCGCGCTTATTATTCCACCAGGCGGCTCCAACTATAACCGATTCCCTGCTGTCAATAAATATACCCAAATGGGTTCTGGTAGAATGAATTCATTCCATAAAAATTTGAAGAAAAAAACCATGCTCATTTGCAGGTGGAATTGGAAACGCTATTATTCCAACCCACCTTCGCGTCTAATGGTTGCGATCGATGATCGCAGAGATTACACGCTGTCGTCGTCGCTGAAAGCTGAAACTTTTAAACCAGTTTCTCCAGCGTGTGCGTCTTTGTTACTGTGGTATTCTGGTTATTCTTCATTTTTCCATTATTAGGTCACCTCAAGCCGCAAGTCAATCTGTCTCTGGCCAACGACGATGCCCCAAAAACCAAAAGTATTCTATTTTCTATCATATCGCGGAACACAAACACATTTCTTTTTGCAGCGAAATTTCACGCAAAGCAAAGACCCATTTGCATTGTGCAGTGGTGCTGCACTTTTTTTTTGTTTCTCACCTGCTTTATGTTATAAATTCCAAGAGTTTTGTCCAGTTCCGGTGGTGCTTCTCGATTTAGGATATACTTATTTATACAAAATAGGCAATTTCTTTTTATTTTCTCTTTCAATTTGGAAATGCGCGCAAAGATAAGACAGAAAAGTAATTTTTTTTTATTTATTTATTTATTTACACTCGCGAACGCGAAATTTCAACGACCTGCCCCGACGGATGATAACAACAAAAAAACAAAACAAACTTTTGAGGGGCAATGCAGTAGTGGATGTGGAATGTATCTGCGGGCGAGAAACGTCAAATGTCAAAGAAATTGTGGAATGAAGTAATGTTGGCTCTCTCAAATGATGACTGCGCCATCTGTGAACGGATGTGGATGTAAGTGTAGTGAACGTTATTTTTTGGAAATTGTTTAAAAATCTTTTGAAATTTAAAGCGTTGGACGGTGGGGCAGATGTGTTTGCAGTTTAAAATCTAGCAGCAGGCTATAGAACCGCATCTCAGGCTCTTTGAAATTGTGATGGTAATCTTTTCACGGATTCACGGGGAATTGTAGATGAATTGAAGCCGTTTTTCCGCCCACCTTAGATGAAGTTAGCGCAGCTTTCAAAAATATGAAAAACAACATAGCCAGGGAACCAGACACACAGAGTTTGGCATCAGATTGTGTGTCCAAAATGCCTGCAATTGGTATCGATGAGTCTCTTGTTCAATGGGTTAGAAACTAACTTTCAAGCCGTTCAATTTAAGTAGTGTTGGAAGGTACCAAGTCTGAAATACACCATATGAATGATGGTGTTCCGCAGGGCTCCGTTTTGTCGCCAACTCTCTTTTAAATCTTCATTAACGATCATCTTATCCAATTCACTCAATCGCTGATGATATCACACTCAGTTTTTTATATTCCTTCTCAAATTCACGTCCTTCATCTTCGTCCATGGAACGGCAGCCTACGAATAACTCATTAAATTCCGATGTTAACAGCATATTATCATGGGGCTCTATGAATAGAGTGGACTCAATGCCATCCAAAATGAAATACGGTCTACTGTCAATAAAGCGAAATGTTAACCCTAGACCACTATCCATGAATGGAACTTGCATTGCTGAAGACGAACGACTTTCCGTACTTGGAATGTGCTTGGTTGTAATGATCACTTAATCGATATCGGCGAAAATTCTGCGAAATATCTAGGTTTCCTGAAGCGATGCAAGAAATACTTCACCCCATCTGATCTGTCTCCCATATTCGAAGCTTACATTCGTCCCAAATTGGGGTGGGCTGCAAAGACCAGTTTGCTTGATAGTATCCAAGCGAAAAAACTAATAGGAGATAATAGGACTACCGGTTGAAAATGTCGTTATTGCAGACAACTTCATATCTATTACTCTGAGGTGAATGACATGACAGCTATCACATTAGAAACTTCATGTCATTGTCTAATTATTTCAGTCTAGGTTATTGGTCATTAGTGAAAACACACAAGTTTTTGTAAAGCCGTAAAATGTCTCCATCAAAACAACATTTGCGGGAAGTTTTAATATGCTTCTTTCATTTAAAGAAAAAAAAAACAACCGAAGCGGATCAATTGCTTGCCGAAGCTTATCCGGGCTATACTATAGACGTTAGAACGTGTCATCGGTGGTTTAAGCGGTTCAAAGATGGTGATTTCGACACCGAAGACATTAATTGGAGGCATTGCTCGATCAAGATCCGTCACAAACGCAAGAAGAACTTGCAAAATCACTTGGCGTCGCTGAGCAAACCATTTCCGATCGTTTGAAAGCAATGGGAATGATCCGAAAGGTAGGACATTGGGTGCCGTATGAATTGAAGCCACGATACGTCGAACGCCGATTTTGCATTTCCGAAATGCTGCTTGATCGCCACAAAAAGAAGTCTTTTTTCATCGAATCGTCACTGGTGATGAAAAATGGGTACATTACGATAATCCAAAATGTCGGGCAACGTATGGATACCCCGGACATGCCTCAACATCGACGGCCGCTCAGAATATTCATGGCCTGAAGGTTATGCTGTGCATTTGGTGGGGCCAGAAGGGTGTTGTGTATTGTGAGCTGCTAAAACCGAATGAAACAATCACAGGCGAGGTCTACCGACGACAATTGATGCGTTTGAGCCGAGCACTGGAGGAAAAAGGCCGGAAACGGTCGCAAGACACGATTAAGTTATTTTGCAACATGACAATGCTCGGCCAGATGTTGCAAATGTCGTCAAAACTTACCTTGAAACGCTCAAATGGGATGTCCTACCCCACCCGACGTATAGTCCAGACCTTGTGCCATCCGATTACTATCTCTTCCGATCGATGCAACATGGCCTGGCTGACCAGCACTTCCGTCATTTCGATGATGTCAAAAAATGGATCGATTCGTGGATTGCGGCCAGACCGGTCGAATTTTAAAGAACTGGTATCAATGAATTGCCAGAAAAATGGGAAAAATGTGTGGCTAGCGATGGGAAATACTTTGAATATTGAATTTATATCCATTTTGCCTCAATAAAGTATTGATTTTTGAAAAAAACGACATTTTCAACCGGTATTCCTATTAAAAATATCACAAAGGCTCTTTACAACAGTCGTAACGTCTCCTGTGTTACCATATTTTATCGCTTTTATTACAAGCAGTGCTCTAGCGAATTAGCCAGTTGGCCCCTTATCACTTTCACAAGAATGTGATATTTCCTACTCAAAACAATTTGCAGCAATTCAGGGTTCCACCCACGTTACGCATAAACATTATAAGGATATTCATTATTATAAAATAATAAAAATACAATTTAAAAAAAAAACTACACTTTTATATTTTTTAGATATAAACTGCATTCAAGAAATCATTTGTGGAAGCTTTAAGGTAATGAAAAATATGTTCCACTTAAGTTTGATGAAGTGAACGAAGTATAATAAGTGCCCATCATCTAGTCCACCAGGATAAACTTAAGCATTTAGGAGTCTAAGAAACCTTTGTTCTAAGCAAGCTCCAATTGGGGAAATATTCCCCTGATCTAACGACAGGTTAACGTTGTATTTATTCCAAAACCTGGAAACAGACCTCCGCAGCTACTTAAATCCAAGTCTATCCTGCTTCATCTTTAAGACCATAGAAAGACTTATAGACCTGCATATCAGGGGACACTTGGAAACTCACTATCGCCTGCACCCCAACTAATATGCATACAGGAAGAGCAAATAAACTGAGGGGGCACTTCATCATCTGGTCATCGTCGGCATTTCACTCTTAGGAACTTGCTTTCTGCGCCTTCCATTACGAACGCAATTTGCGGTAAAGGTATTGACGACTCAACTAACAGATCAATAAGATCCATGCTAGAAAATAAGTAATAGCTTCCTCGCTTGAAAGCGTGTCAAAGTCAGTCACTGCAACGAGATATTGTCCTCAGGCAAAGTGTCGTTTCTCGTTGTCTCGTCGTCGCCGAAATTTCTAAATACTCTGCCGATTTGCGTGCAGCAAACTATTAACCATTAGTGGCCGACAAATTAAATCGAATTTACACACTAAACATGCCGAACGAAACAATTAAAAAGGTTGGAGACTATAACAACAGCCTCATCAAAAAGGCCGAACAGCTCATCTTCCAAGGCTTCCCCGAGAAAATCGTCGAATTGAACAAAATGCTGGCCAAACCAATGTTCAGCGAGCGCAACTTCGATGAAGTTCATCAAGACTTGAAAATTCCAGTCCCCGACCCGATTGTCGTCAATCACGTGGACGAACTCGAGGAGCCACCCGCTGCCAAGAGGGCCCGCAACGATTTCTCTATCCCCGGAACCAAAGTTATGGTCCTGCCCACAGGCAGCGTGCCTTGAAATGCACCTCTATGCGAAATGATAAAAGTCGCCAAACCAATCATCAGGAAGCTAGTCGAAGATTGGAATCTCCTAAAGATGTGGGTCTCGTTTCTGATACCAAAAATTGAGGATGGCAACAACTTTGGTGTGTCCATTCAGGAGGACACGCTGGCTGAGATCCAGGTCGTTGAATCGGAGGCAGCTGCTTTCTTCGGTCAGATTTCCAGATATTTCCTGTCACGTGCGAAAGTCATCTCTAAGGTGGCCAAGTATCCGCATATCGAAGACTACAGGCGGGCCGTAATCGAGCTGGACAAAAAGGAATACCTCAGTTTGTGGCAGGTGGTGTGCGAGGTAAGAAATCGCTATTCCTCGGTGCACGACAAAAACAGCAAATTGGACACTACAATCACTAGCGTTATGCATTCAGCATCAATTCATGCCTTTGAATGGTGCAAGCGTGAAGGACTCTCTGTGAATCCTAGCAAAACCGTTTTGGTTCCCTTCACAATGAGGAGACAATTGACTCTGTCTCCAATTGCTATTGCGGGAACATCTCTGGAATACTCCAGTGAAGTCAAGTACCTCGATGTTATCTTGGATAAGAAACTGCAACTTCACATATTAAGTCCATCACAGAACGCTCCACTAAGGCCTAAGGATCTGTAAGCGATTTCACAGCAGGACTTGGGTTCTTAAACTTAAGATGCTTTACTGGTTGTACATCATGATATTTAGACCTATTATAACCTACGCAGCCATAATTTGGTGGCCCAAAACTTTAGAAGTAGTAATTTCTAAGAAGCTGGAAAAAGTTCAACTTATAGCTTGTTTGGGCATTACTGGTGCTATGAGCATTGAAAGCTGTCATTGGGCTATTAAGACAAGGACAAGGATTTTTTGCTTGTTGGATTGTCTCATCAGAGCAGCTTAAGTTGTTACAAACAGCCACTTCTGGAGCATGATTCCAATGATTTATTGATTTTAATGAGCATTTGCGTTCATTCATTCATTTTTCCGTATTGGTTGAGTTCAGAACATCATGTGGCATAGTCACCTAGGAGCGCCATTATGCACTGACTTTGCATTGGTTCCTTTGCACAGGTGCCTCAAGTTAATGATGCATTTCTTTAACTGTAGAAGTCGACCCTTGTCCTACCATCTCATTCGTTGCTTCTGCTGCTGTGCCCAAGGGAATCATGGTTTCATAAGACCTGAATGTCCGAATGACTTAAGAGGTTTCTGTTCGACAGCTGATCGCTGGTTAGGCGAGAGGATTTTAGTAAGAATCATCATCAGTAGTGGAAGTACACCATCTACAGGGTTGCTTTCTTTAGTTTAACTAGTTCACGATTCGGCTGCTTAGTATCTCATCAACCTGATATGTGACCATTCCGACTATTTTTGTTTTTGCCTTCCAGGGTCTTCTCGCAGCAAAGAACTTCCGATCATTTGGGTACTGTGCTTGCTGGATTCCAAAATTGGAGGAATTTTGGGTAAGCCTCGAGACCGATGCTCATAGCAAAAGAATAGTGGCACCAATGTTTATCCAAGAAGATTATAACCGGAGAAATGTGGGGATAAACGAATGAAGGTTTCGAATGGTGCCAAATGAGCTGGTCTTTCTAGATGAATGTACAAACCACGTAAAAAGGGCAAACCATGTTGGTGGCCGACAGTCATTTCTATTTGCAAAAAATTCCAAAAGAGGGAACTACCAATGGTTGGTTAGAATGGGTGTCCTACGACTCACTAAGACCACATTCGGTCCATAGTCTAGATGTATCTATGGAAAAAAAGAAAATTGACGGCTAACCGTTGAACCATTCAGATAAAAAGTATGAATCCAAAATGAGTCTGTGGTCAGGATTACCCAGAACCCAGCCAAGAGTTCTCAATCTTGTTGTGGCTAGTGCGGGACATTCGCAGAGCAGATGACGTACAGATTTTATTTCATCGACGTCTCTGCAGCTTCTGAAAAAAGTTATGTGGTTAACCGAGTCGCTCCGCATGAGTGTCTGTAATGCTTTAGACGAATTCTTTCGATTTAGGTTAATGAGATCTCTGGATCTATAAGCTGGCCACAAGATTCAGTTTGATTTGTTGTTTTCACATCTTAACACGCTTGGATTTTATCTGTGTCGAATTGAGAGCCCATTAAGGCTTGCCTTACTGTCAAAGTAGATGGTTATGACCTTGCCGCCGAAATTTTCTCCAATGATCATTTCCGTGGCTTGTAATATGACTGTAACCTCGGCCTGGAACATGCAGCAGCTTTCTTCTGTACGGAAGAATCCATTGAAGCAATTGTTTATAAAGAATACACCGGCCCCCGTGCCTAGGGCAGTTTTGAATCCATCAGTATAGAAAACTAGCTCAGCATCAGAACAGACAGCGTCATTTTCCCGCTACTCCCCACTCGGAATTATACTACAACATTTCCTGTTTGAGTTTGTTGTGGGGATGATATAGTCCGTTTGAATGTTTTCCTTAAAGCCTTTAAGAAGCGTACCCTTAGGCATTTTCTAACCTTAATCTAAGTGCAATCTTAGCCGCTCTATTGCTGCAGTAAAGATCCAGTGATAGCAGATTCAGTATTGTCTCCGGTGCTGCGGTTGTAAGATGATAGCTCTTGCTGTGTTTACTGTCTGACTCAAGCTAGCGCTGTCCGACTAAAAAGATCCATCCAGATCCCTGTTAAATTATATAACGGCCATGTTTTTCTGGATTTTGCGCAATTGTTGAGTTGAGACTACCTAAAGTCTGCAATTTTCCGGAAAAGTGGATCGATTTTAGCTTTGACTAGTCCTAATGGTATCTGGACCTACGCGGCTTGCGAGCTGTCGCGAGTGCGGAACCTTGCTTGGCTAGTTCATCAGCTCTTTCATTACTTAGAATGTGACTGTGCCCGTGAACACAAATATCTAGAATCTTTCTGATACACTTGCAAGCAGTTCGCGGCAGTCTTGAACTATTTTCGAGGATATGGTGGTCGATACTATAGCTTTAATGGTTATAGCTTGGTTATCAACGAGAATAGCTATTCTTTGTGTCGAGCCTGTGGGTTCGATTGATCTGATTAGACGCGCTTCCTTAATGGCGAAGATTTCTGCCTGAAAGATACTGGCGTCATTCGGTTCTCTCAAGGCTATACATATATTCAGATATTCTGAAATGATACCTGCCCCGACTCCGCAATTCATCTTTGAACCGTCTGTGTAGATTCTCCTATCGGAGATGAAATTAATGTGTCCACTATTACAGTCCTCTTTTGTCGGAAGAACGACATGAACGTGTTTTTCAAAATTAAAATAAGTTGGTGTATAGTCTGTCTGATTTGATGCTAGTTCCCTCGGAATTGATTCTAGGATACAGCTGTGTCCATATGGTTTTGAGATCCATAGTTAAGATTCTCTGAGTCTTAATACACTATGTGGAGTTATGTTATGTTTGTGAAGGTCTATAGGCAACAGACGAAGCATGACTGTGTACCATCTGAAGGAGTTTTCCTAAGGAAGCCTGTAGTCTCTTTACATCCCACTCTTTGTACTTTATTGAATTTTGCAACATTGTCTTTTATCTTAAGAGCCGGCCACCAAACTAATGATTCTCAAGTGAGCGTTAGACGTACTACGGCAGTGTACATCCACTCAACCATTTTAGGCCTCAGGCCTAAAACATGCTTTCTTGTCCCGTTGATTAAGGTTGATCTTCCAGCTGAGTTAAGGATCTAGATAGACCCCTAGGTACTTCGCGCTGGGTGATAGAGACATTTGTTGACCCTTTAGGCGGTGGAGGTTAAAGGTTGGAATTAAATTTTTCATGGTGAAAAGCATAATTTCCGTTTTGCCAGGTTTAATACTTAAGCCACAACTTGTAACCCAGATGTCAATTTTTTTCAAAGCAAGTTCCCAAATATTTTGCAGTCTTTTTTACTGTCAGAGCAGTGCCATGCATCTTTGGAGGGATTGTTCTCTTCCAAGTGAAGTCGACGATCTTTGGCCCAAGCATGTACTAATGAAAGTACACGATTGAGACTTTAGCTGAAGGAGGAAAGGAATAGACTTGACATTGAAGCTTAATAATTTCGACTGCAACAAGTAGTCAGATCAATGGCGAGACAATCCCGCGTGCCCCGACTGATTTTTTTCTGCCGACACAATTCACGGTCATGCGTCTTAAGTTCATACCCACAGCTAGAAGCATTGCTCGCTTTGTGCCATTTTTTTTTTTTTAGTGCAATTTTTATTAACTCTATTACATGTGAATTACTTAATTGCTAGGGAAAATAGCTTAAAACCAGCTTAAATAACATGGTGTTTATATCTATCTTACTGGCCAATTACAGGCGCTCTAAGCTAAACTTACTTATTAGACTATGTCTTTCGACTTAAACCTACATACTCTTTGGTTCCTTAACAATGCTAACTATAGACTAAGAAAATTAAGTTTTAAAAACTTAGTAAAAATGTGTTTTGTTTTTCTATAAAACTATTATTATTAACTAAAAATAACCTATAATAACCTTAAATACTTAAATAACTTATTTCTAGCTTAAGTATACATGCAAGACAGGCAGAAACACACACACATGTATTGTCATCCTGGGTACATGCAATACATGCGCACATATATGAACATATACAAAATATATGTATATGTGGATATCCCCTTCTTGCACAAACACTTTACTAAACTTAACTTAACCTAAATGAGTCTGCCACTACTCTTACGACAACAAAAAAACAAACTTATGTAACATAGAGACAGCGGCCAACTTTGCCCTTGTGGGCTACTCGTCGATTGGAGGATGCGACGAAAGAGTTCCTTCCCTGTGCTCTGTCGTCCACCAGAATTGTCGGTGCTGGCGTACTACTTCTATCCAATCCCGCCCTACTGAACCGATGACTCTCCGCGGAACTGTTGGCGACGTCTCGTTCGTAGCTGAGTCGCTTATCCACAGTTCTTCGGGCAATGTGGAAGATTAGCGGAATTGCTAATCTATTCTGGATCAGACCTATCGAGTTAAGGTAGAGGAAGGCCTCTGGAGGGACAAAGCCGTTAAGGCTCACACTTTCGTGATACAGGTCATTTGGGTAGATAGCCCCGGAGATCAGATTGTTGACCGAGTTCATTGCTCTTGCAACGTGATTTCGTGCCAGCTTTATAATAAAATTATCCACTCTTATAATGTCTGCCCTATTGTATAGGACCTCGTTGGGATAGAATTTTCTGTACTCGGACTCTGGAATCCTTAGACATTGCCTTTCAAACAACCGAATCTTTTCCATTAAGCTTGCTCCCACGTTGAACCACACGGGGCATCCATAGACGAGCATAGGCTGGATGAGGGCCATGTAGCAGATTATTTTTACCCTAGCATGGAGTTGCTGGTTAAAGAACAGTTTCTTTGTTAGGGCAAATGCAACTTTGGCTCTGGCAAGGGCCGCATCTATATTTTTGTTGAAATACAGATACTGGTCCAGCCAAATTCCAAGATATCGGACTACACTTCGACTCGTCAATGGCTGCCCGTGCGGTCCCATAATTGAGAGCTTTCGCCAATTCTTGATGGTATCCCTAGAGGCCCCAGACAACGGCGATCTAAACAATATAGTTTCGCATTTCCGAAAGTTAATCTTTAATTTCCAGTCGTCGCAAGATTGCTGGAAGTCACGCTGCAAGAGATTTCTAATGCCTTCGATCTTCGGACCAAATCTGTACTCAATTAAGTCGTCTGCGTACGCTATGGCATGGGGAAGGGATCTTACAAGGTCACTGGTGAATATATTGAAGAGGATCGGCGAAATGACAGCGCCCTGTTGCAGACCATTTATTAATTGAAATAACCCATTAGAAGTTACATTGCCATTTTTCACAATGAACTGTCTATTGACAACAGTGATTTGCTAATCCCAAGACTACTCAACTTGTAAAAGAGTCCTTCTAACCATACGGTATCGAAAGCCTTTTCCAGGTCGACCAGGCAGGCACCAGTGCATTGTTTCTTACTTTTGTTCCATTGGATATCAGATACTAGTTTAGACGCGGTCGCTTTGTGCCATCTTGAGTGTAAAAAGATCCTTAAAAATGCAATTGAAGATCTTAATCCATCCGAAATTATTTATGTCCTATTTTTTGCTCTGTAAAAACAAAAAAAAAAACAATTTCATTTTGTTTAAATAAACTCGTTTTTAATTGTTTTATTTAAAATTCAAATTAAAAAGCCAAAATCAAATTAAAAACTAAAAAAAATTATTAGTGACACAATTTGAATATATTTCTTATTAGATATTTTGTTCAATAAAATTAAATTTAAGCAAATAAAAAAAGCAAATGCAAAAATTTATGTTAATACATTAAAAAAAAACTTACAACTAAGTAATAGTATTAACTTAAATCACAGATATCTATTTTACATTATTTTTTATATAATAATTTTATTTCATTTAAATTTGATTATAGTTTTTGTTTTTCATGTTGTTTTTTTTATTTTTATTAAATAATTAAAAGATAATTAAGTAATTCTATTATGGCTAAACGTTCCCATTTCAAGTACATAATGAAAGTTTTATTTTATTTTTTCATTTTCATTTAATAATCAAAATAATGTTAGTGTTATTTTATAACAAATTGCCAACTAGTTTAATTTTATTATTATTATTATTTTTATGTCTTGATTAACTTAAATGTTTACATTTTGATGTAGAATAAAATATTAAGTAGAAGAAGGATGAAAATTCATATTTGAATATTTTTTTTATCTCAAAAGATAAACAGTCAGACGATAATGACACCGCAGTAGGTTGACAAATTTGGTGATAACCAACCTTTTGATTGTCGTCGTTATCACAAATGGGAGACTCTGATTTTGATGACTAAAAGTCATGCTCTGTGCCAGGGAGTGATAAATTTAATGATAACTTCAGTGAGGTTATCATGAAAATAATGGAAACTCGACCTGTATTCGCAATTCGAAAATAAGATAAGCTTTCTTTGCAGGACTGGATCTGATGCACACCGATTTTGCAGCCATCTAATGAGCAGACTAGGAATCCACATAGAAGTCTTAATCGACCGCTTGCTTACAGATGCGAGACACGTTTTCCAAAATTTTGTACAATCGTCGACCCTGATCATCATTTTTGTTGCAGTAAATTTTCGAACTTGATTCAGCGTCTCAGTCTTGAACATAATGGGCTACCAAGGACCATCTTAAACGAGTCTTTCAAATGATGAAGAATGCATTGCCTCAACCTTCTTCGAGAAGATCATCTGTGAAAAGAGAAGTTCATAATGCGGTCTCTTGATCAAGAATGCCGAGGAATTTTGTGATAGGAAAATCAAAAGCCAAATAACCGGCTGTTGGTTTCAAACCTGGAAGGCAGTAACTTGAAGCAGAGAGGGAAACCAAGTCATCGAAGAGCAGTGAATAGTGGACTAAGAAGCATTTCCTGAAGTTACGTTATGTGCACTGGGAAGCAGGTAAAGAGAGCTAGACAGGGCAAAAAGAAGCCATGTCCTTTTTCCAGTTCGGAAGAAGACGACCAGTGTGTCAGAACGGAATTCAAGCAAATTTCAACACAAAGATAAATCATGGAAGAGAATAGCTATTTTCAAGTCAAACTCTCCGCCTCTTCATTGTCTTCAAGACTTTTCAAAGACCAAAATTCGGCAAAGATGTGGGTAAGAATGTGGTTTCTTCCAATCTCGTACTGGAACAGTGCAAAGGGCTTGTGTTAACACGGAATGCACTATCATCCAGCTTCGATATTGACAACATTGATCACTCCCAGCCCGCTGCCATAGTCTTTTTAGTCGATTGCAGTTCTGAAGAAACGAATTGGCCTTGAAGCCTGTGAGGCCTGAAACAAGTACACAAAAAAGTACTCGTATGGGGTGGGGAAGAGAATATTCCAAGAAGTTCGCCACGTTAGTTCTTTCCGACATTAAGTAAGATACCAGAGCAGACTTCAGGGACTTTTGAAAAAAAATTCTCCTTCATGCTGCACCTGTGGATATAGAATGGAATTCTCGACTTCAATGGATCAGTCATTGAATCTGGGATCTTCGAATACCAGGCATCACTTTTGGTTTAAGGTTCAGACATTCGCGGATGCCAGGAAGCTTAGTCTAACGATCTAGAAATTGCGTGACCATGAAGAATGGAAGGCATCCATGGCTCAGACTTGGATCCAAGGGTCGATGACTTAATAAGATTTTGAGATATTTGCAATTATTTTTTGCCAAATAGCAATTCTCTAAAATAAAAAAGAAATCTTGGGTGACATTAAGGTTTTGACCTGCGGTGTATTCACAGTGACAATTGACAGTTTTCCTTCAACTTCAAATGAATTTTTAAGTACAAACCAATGTCATGATAAACATTTTTTTTATGTGAAAATCGGTTAAAGTAAACTGACACCGACTCTATCCCAATCTGACATTTTAACTGTCAACGATGACAGTTTATTTACTATATGATAAATAATACGACTTAACCTAGCTTTTCTTTAGTGATATGTTTAGAAGTTAATAATTAATAAATGAAAATCAAATAAAATTAAGAATTGACTTTACTCAGTTAATTGCTTTCAGATTATTTTTTCTATAAACTCACTCAAATCAATTGTTAACCGTTAAAAAAGTCAAACTTAATCAAATGAAAATAATTATAAACAATTAGTGAGTGTGTGTCTAGCCTATAAAATTGAAAAACCTCTTTTTGTTTTTGTTTTTTGTTTTCTTATCCTAAGCAGAAATCAATGAAACAAATAATAGGATACAATCTCAGACATGGACTTCCGGACAATCTTCGTCCTTGATCGAAGTGTAGTGGACTTTTTTCGAGACTGTATCGAATACGGGAGTGATCATGTACTTTATCCTATCCCTGCTAACGTAGATCAATGCCGCCACAAGTGCAATCAGGATCATACTCAACACGATCAACAGGAAGATCAGTGTTATTGTGTGTCCTGTCATTGAGGACTTAAGTTTCGCGCTCGCGCATTTGCCATATTGAATCTCCATGATCGGTTCCGGTTTGATACGATTGCGGAAGCACATGAGATTCTCCTTGTTCCTCACCGTCACCGCCGTCGTTTGGATCCAATCGTGCAGCACACTGATCTTGCAATCGCACACAAATGGATTGAGATTGAAGTCAACGATAAGATTGGCGGTACGATCGGGCTGATCCTCCAGCTCGTCCATCAGCATTAGATCTCTGGCCTTAACATATTCGAATCTATTGCGTTCAAGATCGAGGAATCGAAGGTTCTTCAGGCACTTTACATCGAAATTTATCTCCTTGAGACTGTTGTCGCCGAGATGGAGATCGCGCAGGCTCGGAAGATCACAGAATACCATGCGGTCCTTGAAGTGAGATATTTCATTCTGTTCGAGGTGCAACTTTTGCAGTTTGATCAGGTTGCTGTTGACAAATATGTCATGTAGGTCTTCGCTGAGACGTGGTGATGTGTTGTCATCGAAGGCATCGGTGAGATGTAACGCTTCTAGGTTGATAAAGTTCGAGAATACGCGCGGATGGTGGTGATTCACCTCGTCATCATCTCGCGATATGCTTAAGTTGTTGTGGTTGAGAATGAGACGTTGAACGTTTTGCACATGATGATATGATTTGCCCCTGATTTCTCGGATATGATTGTTGCTCATGTCGACAACTGTGAGTGAGGCATATTCGTTTATGGTGCCGAAAACATTCCATGGAAGTTCGGGTATATTATTTCCAGTGAAAATGAGGATTTCCACCTCGGCTGGCATAAACTCTAGAACACTGGTGTTGTGCAGGCCAGCATTTGTGCAGTTTACCACATACTGAATGTTGCCTTCGTAGTTCTCCTTCCCGCATATGCATTGCTCAGGGAATTTAGGACCGCAGCTTCCGGCGAAGACTGATGTGCTGATGAAAACGGTGGCGAGGAATATGACGGCTGACGCGTATCGATTCATTTTTGTAGTCTGAAATGAGAACAATTTTGAAAGAAATTGTTAGTTTTGTGAGTTTCAATATGTCAACTTTAATTAAATGAATGATTTTTTATTAGAACGGAAAAGTTTTGCCTTAGTTTTTTTTTCTAACCTTAAGACGTCACTAAATTGACTTATTTTCACGCAGTGTTGTTGAGTGGCCCATTTTTAGTGCAACAGGTCTTAATTTAAAGGAATTTTTGTGTAAACTAAAAAATCGTTAAGTATGCTCGTGCTTTGGACTTGATGAGCGTTAGTTATTTTGTGTGTAATAAGTAGTCCGGGAGAAATAAAATTGCCACAAGACAGCTTCCCGTTTTCTATTTTTTAAAACTGATGTGAATTTGACAATTGGCGCCCGAGCAGGGACCGTTCTCTATTTAATCAGCCTCTGCATTTGGCGTTCATTACGGGTCCTTTAGTACTGAATAAATCAATTGTAAGCCATATTTCATCTCTGTTTATCACGATGATTGCCAAAATAAATAGCTCGATTGTCAAGTTATTTGTGGGAAAGCTTCCAAATGAGAGAAACACAAACATCGCCTTGCAATGTTAAATAACTCGATTCAACTTGATTTAATTTAGTCATTCTTTTTTTTTGTGTAAAAGATATTAATATTGATATCGAGGATGACGTTTTTGAATCACAGCGTTCGGAAATGACCATCAAAGAAAGCAGCGATTTGTTCGCCGAAAAGTACTCAAGATTCATTTAAATAGGAATACCTAAAGGCAATGACGCAAGTAGTTCCGAACACGTAAGAACATATTGGTGCATTGGCCCAACAAAATGTGCCCCAACTCATCTTCCTTTTCCTCTCAATCAAAACAATATTCTGCCGATCAATCATCTTAAGTCTTCACACTGCTTCTCACCTCAAAAGTCATATAACATTTGAAAAGGTAGTGAATATCTAGTAAACCATAAAACAGTCAAGCAATGCACTAAAGTTGAAAGCAAATTATTATTTGACAGAGATGCGTTTAAACATTTTAAAGTTACCTTTATTACTTCACGAAGTCATGCGCGCGTCTAAAGAAATTTGTGTAATGAAATTGCCTCGGCTGATTCATAACTTTTAAATGCTTTTTGTTCTGCTTGGGGAAGACAATAATTTATAAACCACGAGGCACTTAATTTAGGTTTTTTTTTTTGTTTTAAGTGTATGTGATTTACGAGATATGTCTAATTGTTCCATATTTTTCATTGACACCAAAGTTTGTGGCCGTCACTTTCTAAACTCGTAAAAAAGACCGACAGTCGTTAAAAACCATTTACTTGGGATCCTAAAATTAAATTTCTCGTGAAAATTTTTAATGAACAAGATACATTTTAGTGGACACTTTGAGATCGTAAACAATTTATGTTAAATAATATTGTTGTAAAACTGTTTGTTGGGCAGATTTTATGCGAAATTGGAGCATAAACTTTGTCATTGAAAAATCCAAGATTAAAGACAACAAGTAAAAGCTGCACACAACAAATTATAGGTGCCCTTTAATCTCAGGTGATTTGCCTAAGGTCATTTATTTCATAGACCATATTAGAAATGCTTATAGCTTGGAAAGAGATATTGTCCAACTATGGCAAGGAATACCAAGTGATTGTTTGTAGTTAAAAAAGTCATACTTAAATGTTTGTTCGATTTAAAACAGAAATAGAAAATGATGATGATCATAGATTGAGTGCTTACTTTAATTTGTATCAATAAATAGGTTTCGGGTTAGAATCCTGCAAATTGACAACAGAGTTATGACACAATCTTCAAATAATGATAATTAAAATACTGCGAATTTATCGTATGTAAAATAAACTTGATAACATCTTAGTTTCAAACCACTATACAATTTTTCTATTCTTCTTTCAATCCTTCCAATCCAACGTAAGGGTTAAAAAGAATCACTTGAGAGTTATCCAATAATACAAACAAACAATTAATAAATGAATATATAAAGAAAGACTCAAAGTACAAAGTGGTGTCATGAAATGAATATGCTGCCATTTTGTAATAAAAAATGTTATCTGTCAAAATTATCACATTGTAACGAGATGCACATTTGTGTGTATTAACCTCTGGCTCGGATAAAATCTGGCACCAGCTAGTGTTTTGTTTGTCAAGGATGATTTTAAATTTAAACAAATATACAGTAGTCGAAAGATATTATTTAACATGGCAGGTTTAGCTAAGAGCGCCCGTAGAGGGTAAGTATGTTAGGTTAAATAAAGTTAAGTTAATAAAGCTTAAAGCGTTTATGTCTAGCATGTAAGGAAAATGAATTGAATGGAATAAAAATGCTTTAAATTGAAAATTTAAATAAAATCTAAACAAACAAGCGACAACAGTGAACGCCTTTTGCGAAATTTTAAGTTGAATAAAAAAACATAACACTAAGATTAAGTGCGTCTAAAAAAGGAAATAATATGAATAGTATTTAAATAAGTTGTTTTTAGTTTTCTGAAGTTATAAGTATTAACTGAATGGATTTTATATCGCAGTAAAGTTTCTTTTTCCGCCCGAAAAAAAAATCGAGTAAGTTCTGCCTCTGTTTCTTGGTACATATTATTTTTCTCATGGGAAATAAATAAATTTCGCTATTTGGCACAAGGGGTCGACAAAATGTTCAAACCCATGAAACAAACACCATTAGAAATGTTTGTGAAAAACGTTGCGAAAGGATACCAATTTACCAATATAATTACGTGAACAGTTCGATGGCATATGTCTTTACATGCCAATCATACAGCTACCGTCAACAAGTTTCTATTGGAATGAAAGCCAAATATACACAAAAGTGAATTATGCAACGCCATGTAATCCTTTTGAAGAAATAAAAAGCTTTTTATAATTCAACACATATTTTACTCAAGTTCCCAATGATCAACCAGAACACGATCTTCCTAACATAATTCGAAAGTTCTCGGATCAACTCAGAGGGAGCCTGCTTTCAGTACCGACAGAAGAATAGGTACATGGCAGTAGACGACCAAATTGTAGTAACAAAGTGCAAATCTTCTTTGCGTCAATACAACTCAAAAAACCCAAATAAATGGGTTAAAAATGTAGTGCTTAGCGGTAGCTCTGGGTTAAACTATGACTTTGATATTTATACTAGAGTTCAAAAACTCGAGCAATCATTCAACATTTTGCCAAAAGTAAGTACATCCAGTGACGGTGTTTTTTCAAGTTTGACGCTACAACAAAAAAGAAAAGATCTACCAAAACGTAGCATGTCCAAAGGCAGTGATGACAGACATCAGGAAAAGAGATGGAGTTGATCTATTGGATGCTCTTATTGGTTCCTAGAGGACACACATTAGATTCAAAAAATTTTAACACGCAATATTCTTCCATATCCTCAACATGGTTAGCGTGGCTCTTGTGTAGACGAAACCTAAACAGTTCTGAAGCATAGTTGCCACCAGCAGACTTCAAGTGTGCGTTAGCTGAAGATCAATGCTACGCCAACAAGCAAAGTACGAGTAACAAATGGGGATGAAGTTCTTTTGCCTTAGAAAGCAATAAGGACACATACCAACGATGCGATCCCGAGAGGACTAGAGGAATAAGAAGCAATGGAAGATCTTTCGTGGA
This sequence comes from Orthonevra nobilis, assembly GCA_963555765.1. Classification (NCBI taxonomy): domain Eukaryota; kingdom Metazoa; phylum Arthropoda; class Insecta; order Diptera; family Syrphidae; genus Orthonevra; species Orthonevra nobilis. The sequence goes on along the minus strand of OY743227.1, from coordinate 70,854,874 downwards.
GTGCCGAAAATGCAATCCAAATCTTTGCAAAAATAACATAATATAACATAACGTAACATAACATAACATTTTTTATTTATATTTTTTATTCATCATTTCATTTTTTTTTTTTTTCATTTTAACTCATTTTTAATTGAAAATTAATTTTCCTTACATGCTAGACAAAAACGCTGAAATATAATTCAATTTACTTAACTATTTATAAACTAACTTACTGGCCTTCTGTGGGCGCTAAGCCTAACCAATTAAAAATATGTTTTCCGACTTTATTCTTTGTATTATATTAACTTTATAATAATAAATTAAAAAACTAAGAAAAATATTTTTAAGTTAAAAACTTAGTAAATGGACTGATTTTATTTTAAGATTTAACTAATCTTGAAATAGTAAACTAAAAACTAATCTAAAACCTTAAAAACTTAATCTATCTTAAATTAACAATTTAAAATACAAAACAATAAAATTCTTTATACTGACACTACCTTCAACGTATGTAAGCAGGCAAAGGCTAATTGGACTCAAGATTAAAATGCACAAACAACAGAGTTCTACTTTCTGTTCACCCACCAATAGTGTTAATTTTGCCTCACGACATCATCTCTTTCGTGGTCTGATATCGCCCTACCAACCAACGAGTCTCCAGTGAGCTATAAGCGACGTCTTGGTCGTAGTAAACTCGCTCGTCCACAGCTTTTCGACCGCTTATCTATCCTCAACCAGACCTTTTCTATCGAAATAAAGAAACGCTTCAGGGGGAGTAAAGCCGTTGACGCGAATTATCTCATGGTGCTTATCATTGAGCTAAAAAGCCCCGGAGATCAAGTTGTTGTGCGAAGTCATGTCTATTGCATGTCTATTGTTGGCCCCGTTGTACAGGACTTCATTACTGCGTGCCATATTCATATGATATGAGTGAAAAACCCAAATTTTTCCATTTTTCCATTTTTCCATTCATTGAAAAAAAAACGAAAATTTCTAATGTATAAAAAATGTATAAAAATCATGCATTAAGTGGTTCAGAGTTGTGATTCATTCAATGCGAGTTGGCAAAAATCCCTAAAGGATACAGGAGATCACAGGTTCATTGGTGATTCAAAATCTCCATCACTGAATTCATAAGTCAATTTATTAATTTATTCTTTATCTATCTACAATATAAATATCAATAATTGACACCATTTGCAAAAATTATGGCTCTAGTGTTGTATATGGCTTCCAATTCCAGGATAGTGCGAGTGGTCGATCGAGATTCGCGGGACCTAAGAGAACTTTTATATGAATTATGTGAATTTAAAGAAAATGACGATAGATACGCAACTGATCGTGCTTGGTTTTAAAATAAAGGACCTTCTCTTTTTATGGGAGTAAGCCAGAAACAGTTTGTGCAGAACTTTTGGGAATGAAGTTTAGTTGATCCTGAGCCCGAAGCAATCACAAACATGAAAGTGGGCAGATCAAAAAGAACTGAGCAAGATCGATTTGAAGTGTCATTGAAAGAAGAAGTGGAATAAATATCTGATTTTAATGAAATAATTGAAATAGTTCGAACAATTTTATATAAATACATTCAAAGGCTACCCAACTAAAAAAACTTGTTTCAAGAATACGTTCAGAAAAATTCGAAGGAAAAGTGACTGAGCAGATTGGGTGTGATGATTGAAATTTTTTCAAAATTCTTATTCTAATGGCCCTTTGCACAAATAATCAGAAAAAGTTTCTGTCATAAATTTGAGGCATTAGTAACCTGAAGAATATTCCAAAGCTTGCGGTTGAATTTCTTTGTGGCAATGTGCAAATCTGGTTACGGCGACGATAAACTGCTGGAGAATAATTTATCAAAGCTACTCAAACCACTCAAGTCTATAATAAAAAAAAAACAAATGATACCTTTTAAATCTGAGGCTTTCACAAATCAGTTTATATTACGCCAAATTCTGGAAAGCTATTTACGGCCCATTCATTGATTTCAAAGCCGAATATGACAGCATTCATCGCACCGTGTTACACCGCATAATGCTACAAGGCGAGTAATGAACTGCGCAACTTGGACCAAGAACTGACAAATTATTCCAGACTTGCCTCGGATTCCGGAGACACACTGTCATTTCTTCAACATAATTCTTGAACAGATTCTGCGAAGTGCAGCTTTCAACATGGAAGACAGTTTGTTTGTCAAGCCTGTCCAAGTTTGAAATGAATTTTTTACTTTGATTGAAGAAGAGGCCAGACGATTTTTCCTCGAATTATTGATAATTAAACTGTAGACATAATATCAATCCGCCAAACACCATAATAACCAGCAGATATAACATTGAGATTATAAAAGAACTTTTCTATATGAGTACAATCCGATGAAGACTCTTTTTAGGCAACTGGCGCTGGCTCTTTACTTTAAGGAGCAAAACTCCTTACTTTAAGAACTCGGCTCATGTTTAATCACGAGCAAAAAACACAACAGAGAGTCCCGAATTCTCCGTGCGATAAATGGTCCAAGAAGGAGAGCTCTATGAAAAAAACCTTAACAGCTTTGCCTCAGGCTCTGATCCTCCAAGAATCTATATGCTGTTGATGCGAACAAAAATTCAGGCGTATTAGATTACCAAACGCCAACAGCGTCCACAGGTCATAAAGAGCTTATGTTTGTAATTTTGTATGAATGAGGTTATCTTCGAAACTATTCGTCCGATTTCAAAATTTTTTTCACCAGAAGTTGTAATAGACCTTCGGAATGAACGAAGGCTTTAAATTATCCCTTTCAAATCAAATGGTCTTTCGTGGCGACCAATTGTGTTACTAAAAAACAGTCGATCGAATGCTTCCTTTAGCGGTAAAAGTTATTTAATTGCTTTCTATGGAAAAGTCAATTGTTAAAACATAACTAAAAAATGTTTTAAATTAATTGTACAAATCTTTCAAGTATTTAGCTGACAAATAGCTTCTAGTTATTGCATTTAATATATCATTAATATTAAAGAGAGGCTAATTTTGTATCTAGGAGGTTATCTGCGAATCTACTCATCCAATTTCAATATTCGAATACAATGTGATGAAATATTTTACTATGTTTTTAACTATAAGTTATTTATGCATATAAAGTTATTGTTCATAAGCTAAAATTCACATCTGGAAAGAATAAAATTTATCCGATCCTTACTAGCCCCACATTCCTTAATTTTCTACCAATCATCCAATATTTTGCATCCTCTCCTCGCCTGTGTTCATTCTGAAGGTCGCATTGTAAATGTTGGTTAGACATTTTCGAAATCTTAAATTCTTATGAAAAAATTAGCAAAATTTAGCTTATTACCGAGGAAATTTGATGCAGATAAAAATTGCCTTTTACACGACATTGTTTGGACAAAAAGTATGGTTCTGTGTCAGCGAATGACGAATTGACCTTTTTGAATTTTACAACTTTTCTACGTACACGAAGTAGGGACTGCTTGTGGAAGTATAAACAGAGTTATCAGAAAAGATCGGATCACAAACGGATCCCCTTCTATCTGTTTAATTTGATGTGTCAGTATCCGAGAGTCTAGGCTGGTTCGTTCTGTCATTAATGACATTTTGGCTGTCTATTCAGTAATTCGATTCAGATCGAGTGAGTTTTAAGCCAAGAAAAGTTTAAGTTGCTTTTTTAATGGCGTATAATTCCAGTAGGCTATCCGTAGTTTGTTGGTTAGTGGGTGAATCAAATCCGAGAAATATCATCGGATTTTTTGTTTTTAATTTTAATCTTAAGACTCCGTATATCAGAAGTAAGAAAACGGAACCCTTATAGGATCAATTCATTGTCCGTCTATCTGGCAAGGCAATTTTTGCACAGGAACGCGTGGACGAATAAAATTGGAATTAAAACCAAATTGTTATGACTGAGAATAGACGTACAATTATGTAAAGGGAAAATTCCGGAAAACCGTGAATTTGTACACACACAACTTTTTTTTGAATTGCCTACAACTGACGTACAAGTTTGTACGGAACCTTCGTTGCGCGAGTCCGACTCGCACTTGGCCGATTTTTTTTATTTTACATCTACGCTTAAAAAAACACATAGTAAATTATGAAGTCGAAGTAGAAGATGAAGTATCTTTTTTAAAAACTTAGAGGTCATTCTGTGTCTTTAGCATTTGCTTGTCTAAACGACCTAAACACGTAAACTCTAAACAACAACAAGACCGATTCTTGAAGCGTGACAGCTTAAAAAAAATATTTTAAACACCCAGAAAGGAGTCGACAATTTTCTTTGAGGTTCGGCGACTTGCAAAAAAGGCATTGATACTGAGCCAAGAAAGATCTCACGATCAACAGCCGACCCGATTACCACTGAGCTTAACATGCTGTCGCAATCCTCAAGTGATCTTTTCTTACATCCAAATACTTGATTTTTTCGTCCAACCTCATTCGAGTCTCCAAGGGAAGGAGTTTGGGAAATTGGGATGCCTTTGGAAGAACAACATACAACAATGGGATTTTTCTTAATTTGGTTTCTAGGTGGCGATTTCTGGTCTAGAACACTTAAGAATTCAAAGACTTAGCTTATAAGGGAGCCGGATCAATGTGATCTCACTCAGCCTGGCGTTAAAATCGATGCTGAATCTAACATCCATGAGGGAACACCTAACATTTACAAAAGTTGACAGCGTTTACAGCTTCTCCCCTGGTTAAGGCTTTTGAAAAACTTTTAGAAAAACCTCATTTCTCGTGTTCATCACAAACAAGAAGAACCACAATAAGTTCCTTTTCGGAACGATTGAACAAGACAGCTCTATTAAGGAATAAGCTTACTCTTAGAACAGCGATAAAACTTTAATTTTCCATTTTCAGAAAAGAAAAACAACCTCAAAAGGTACTCTTTCGCTGCAATTTGAAAAAAGGGCAAAAATAAATTTACACATATAAAGTATCTAATTGCACTGCACAGCGTTCCACTTTCATGCCTTCCAATTAGGGCAGCAGATAACTAACCTAACCTTAAAATAAAACACTCTTGCCAAAGTCAAAAGCCATTGCCAAGAAGACAACATTCGAGGAGCTCCAGATAAAGCCAACACATGAGCGACTTACTCTGTGCCACCAACCAAACTAATGAACCGCAAAAACAAAAAAAAAAAAAGACAAAGTGCACGAATTGTGTGCCCTTAATGCGACAAAGGCATTTAAGAGGTTGCCCATTCATCTGGCTGGGAAGGTGGTAAGTTCGTATATCCACTTGTACTCGCACATGCCAAGAACAATGTTTTCGGAGGCACCTCATGCCCTCGTGCTCATTTGTGTATCATCATCTGCCAAGTGCTTCCTCTTCCATTTCCTTTGGCCCCTCCACCGCTAGCTAGCTACACATTTCTCGGAGCCGACGGAACGCCCGCCCGCCCCCCAAAGCAAAACATGCCCAGGTTTGATTTATTCGTGACACTCGACTAGTAAGCTCCAACGACTGTTGCCGCCACCTTAACCAGTGACTCGTTTATAATTAAACGTCTCAATTCCGGTAGTCAAATTTGCGAATGAGCCACAACAGGGGACACAAAGTGTATCTACAAATGTCTAGATGAGGGGGGCAAGGTTGACATATGAAAAATTAAGCACGGGATGATGAGTCAGCTTAACTGCGTTTGACATGTTTAGCCTCTTTGACTTGACAGAGCAACGAATTTAGTGTTGCAGCTTCAAGAGTGTTTAGCGTGCGTTTGTGTGGAACAAAATATTCCCAAGATACTTACCGTAATTATAAATATTTTTTTTTTCTAGATTAAGTTGGTTTGGGGGGATTCCTGGCCAAATAACTGTTTTGATAGGAATAGGTGGAATCGTTGCAAGCAAAGAGGTATGTCACGAGAGGTCCTTTGATGATTTGCTTTTTCTCTGTTTGGGTAAAGGTTAAAAGCTTAAACTAATGTGTTGCCAACACTGCCGGGAGGACGATCCAAAGTGATGTAGCAATTTAGAATTTCCGGTTGAAAGTGTTTCGTTTAAGGTTAATGTTTGCTTGCTGGTGGAGCAGTAGTAGTTGCGTGTCAAGGCGTTATCTGTACTTGCAATTAAAATTTTCGTTTTTCTTGCTTCCTTTTTTGTCACTACAAGAACTTGGGAATTTTAATGACTGGTATTTTGCTTGGTAGCGTGTTTGTAGGTCGGGAATGACGAAGGACAACAGAGACAATTAAGTTGAGTCTTTTTTCCTTGGTCTTCCTATTTGAATTGCCGTTATAAATCTCGTGTTTTTAGGGTCAACGTTTTTTGCAACTTAACTTCAAACCGCTTGTTACTGATAAAGATTCGCTTTAAGTCAGTCAAAAACTAGCATAGTATATGGGCGATGAAAATTTAGAATGTATCCAAAAGCCATGAAAGCCTTATTACTTTCCTTTGAGAATAGCTTGTCAATCGAGGGTGTCCTTGAGATTCACCCACCAAGTCTCTCTAGTCAGAAAGATACTTCTAAATCCGTCAGTAGTTCCGTGTAGTTAGTTGGCTCAGAGTCATGTGTGAAATATAAAAGTCGAGGTTCTATAAACACCAAAGAAACAATCATTGATCAGAGTGTCATAGTGTCCTTAACTGGCTCTACTGTCACGTCATATCGAATATTGACAGCCAGTGTCGCATGTACTTTCTTTTCAATTCATTCATCTTTAGTTCCAGCGGGACAAATTTCTGAAAAGAAGCACTTCTGTTCTTGGAGTCTTAGATCTGCATGATTTAAAAAAACTGACTGGAAAAGTCACTGCAAACCTAGACCAGCGATCATTTTTAAGCAGCTCGTTTGCTTAAAATTTGGTTGAGAAGTTAAGACTTAAAATGACCCTGGCTCCTCTCTTTAAACTGTGTTCAAAAAGGTTGTGGGTGTCGATTTGTAGCCCCCGTATTTGAAGTGATGTTTTGCTCAAACGAAAACTTGATTTACTTATCACACACCCTTAAGGAACCTTATCTTTACTAAACTTCGCATGCATTTAACTTTAAAATCGGATTTTGATGTTGTTGCCAGATCAAATCTCGTGGACGTCTCATTTGAAAGTTGTTGTAATGGCGCCGATTGACGGAATTCAAAATGTTCGTTTACACTGCGAATCACTAAAATGAGGTCGGAAACATTCTTTACCTCGAAGTGGGTACGTTTTTTCGTAAAAGAAAGGCATTCAATTAAGGGTATGATTTCAATTGCAGAAAAAGTGTATACAAAGTTTCGCCACTTGGATTTGGAAGAGAGAAAAAAACTCAATAGATGTTCATATTTTCTGTTTTAAAAAAATTATTTTATTTTAAGAGTCAAGTGAAATCCAGTCCCAAAAATCAGGGATGGCTTCCATTAAGGTATGCTCGTATTCAAATTGTCCACCGCCTTCATAAGGTTTATAAGGTAGACATGTCCAAACGTTTTGGGACGGCCATGGCAAGAGTTACAGATTTTCTGAGTGAATCCTACTTCTGGCATCTCAGGAAGTGTGGATGAAGGCCTTGTTGCGGAGCAAAATCCAAATCGGTGATTCTTAAATGTTCATCATTTTTAGATACGGATGTACAAAAAAAAATTTGAAGCTATTTCCGTTCATTATTGTAGAAAGAAACTCAAATCCGATTGCGCCATAGTATGTGATAGCTTTCCACACCTTGACATCTTATGTACGGCTGTGATGTCTTAAAAAAATAAGCTCATCTTTTCTCAAATCATGGAAATCATTTCATCCGTTTTCTGCTGCCCCAAACAAAAACATACAAAACTTTTTATGCACTTCTGATTCATGTTTTCTACGCTAAATCGTATCAATTTTTTTATTATAATTCTAACCTTCGTTATGCTTGCTGATGCTTCGCTTTTGGCCATAATTTAAGCCCAGCCGTAAATAAATTTATTTTATTGGAATATTGTTGTTAAATATTTTGTGGAGTATTAAGGATTCGCAAGATAGTTGTTCAAAACAGTCTTACTTCTATACAGCCTCTCGGATTCATCGCGAGTACAGGGTAGTTTAAAATACTTTCCTAAAAGTTTTATGCAATTGTTTGAAAAATATCCTCGAGGTGAACTCCTGCAATGCAATATTCTAAATGACCCCATCAAAATGACGTTCATTTTTATATCCTTGCTCAGTAGTTAATTATTGAGTTTTAGAAAATTCATATGGACATTCCTAATGCTAAGAGAAATTTGACCACAAAAAACGGTGGCCTCATTTTAAGCGATTCGCAGTGTATCTACACTTCAAAGCGAAGACATTTTATAACCAAGAACGAGATGAGTCTTGGAAAACTGTGATCTATATAAGTCCAGTATTTATCCTATTTTCGAGTGAAACCAAATGAAAACTCAAGGCGCGTCTTTTTTGTTGAGTCGGAGGCAAAATGACTGATCTTATTAATCCAATTGCCTCACTGCAAGAACATCGTTCCAAATTCTTCATCTGATAGTGAGCAAAGAGGTATCAAGAACGATTAAATCAGTTCAAGAAGTGGGGGTAGTTAACTTAATGATGCGATCACATGTAATATTCGAAATTTCACTTATATGAAAAATCCTTACGGATCGCATATTTAACAAATACACTCTTAAACAATTGGAGAAAGGTTTAGAGGGTTGCTGTCTTTACTTATTATTGAACCACCGACCCTTGTGTGATCTGAGCCCGAGCGAAAGCTGCTTCCTACTTCAGGGCCCTTGACACACTGCTTCCTCTTTATTTGACCAAGCTTCTATGAATTCAGGTTTAGTTTTCACTTTTTTCCAAGAGTCTAGTGGCTGGAATCCGATGACGTTCTTAGTTGATGTAGCTAAATCACTGTCTAGGGCTCGTAAAGCTCACATTTGAACCTTCTCTTTCATTCGGCATCCTTGCCGTTCCTACCATCCAATTTACAGCTCCTAATATAAATAGAGGACATGACAAGATGAGTATTTTCCAGAGCAAGATTTTTGTGTTTTAAGTTAGGAATTATGATCCTAGTTAATTGGACAAACCAGACTCCCTAGACTGAGTATCCGTTCATCTCCATCAAAATGTCGTTCGTGGAGTTCACTTTGGTCGATAAATTGAAGATCAACTCTTCTGGCCTCCTCTTCTACAAACGCTGGAAAAGTGGAAAAGTTTCTATGACGGCACGTTAATTGCAAGCGATGGTGCGTATGTCAACAGCCGGACAGACTTCAGAAAGATATAGGATGAAGAAGTGACATGACAGCACATCTCCTTGCCGAGGTCCGGTGCAGATCTGGAATCCTTCCTTTGTTTACGACAGTTGTGTGACATTAGCAGATCAATTTTGCCCGTGCTGCCGAATTCGGGCATCACTGAAAACAGAACGTTTAGTGCGAGGTGGCAAGACAACGTAGTGACCAAGATTTTCTAGATTTTCAAAAATCTATATTGAGTTTTTTAAAATTATTCGACCAGTTATTCGAGTTTATGTTTTTAAGTGCAATAATTTATATTTTATCTGTAATTATATAAAAAAAACCGTTGAGGGTTCTCAGTTGAAAAATGTGTTTCAGGATATTTAAAGGATTGCGATATGAAGGCTGAAGAATTTTGTCTGAGGCTTAAATTTTCGTAATCGGGTAGAAGTACAGAATATTTTGATGTGACCAGCATATGGATATAGTTGAAAAAAATATTATTACAAATATTAGTAGAATAATGCATTTCCTAATAATTAAGGACGCCTGGCGGGACATAAACAGATGCAATTGGGGAAATATCTCGATATTTGGTGTACCATTCATTTGCATACTCTCAAATGCAGTCTCGAAATTTGCTGCCGGCGTTTGAAGGGGGGAAAGCGGAAAACAAAATGTCTGGGACATGCATTCTTGAAATCAGTGCATTTGTATATACCTCCGACACAAAAATCGAAAAAGAAGTGTTTTCGAACGCCCGACTTCTGAAAAAATCCCTGCCAGACAAATTTACACATACGGTACACGAATTCCAATTTTAGTTATACATCCACCCCAACAATTTGCTGCCGACTCTTAGACTAATGGGATGTCCTTAACAATATTGATGTTTTTGCAGGAATTTTGGGTGCCTTTTATTACTTATACTCTCCCAATCAGATAAGTAACAAACGCCTCCGGTTCTCCTATAGAACTCATCATTTTGAGAAACAATTAGTTGCACCTCTTCAGGAAGTATTCTAGTCTAGAAATTTAAAAAAATCGCTTTTTTATTTATATTTTCAAAGTTTAACTATTCAAGAATATAGGATTTTTCAAAATTCAAATTATTTTCGGAGATATCGGCATTGTGCTGACCCGACATCCAAATATCATTTCATGACTTAGACTGCGAAAAACTTTACGCGAAACTTTAAACGCGTTTTTCTCGAAACTGTCTTTTTCAAAACAATACCCACGATTTCTAGAGTCTTCTTCTATAGACTTGTCTATGCCTGAAACTATCCCCATCCCCAAATTTCTATTACTTTTTTTTTTAAATTCGAAACAGTCAAAAAAAGTGGTAAAAATTTTTTTTTTTTCAGGCAGTCGCCATTTTGTGGAAAAAAAATCTTTTCAACTTTTCCCTAGTTCCAGAAGTTGTGACATTATTCTAGATTAATAATCTTTATTTTTTTGGTTTCTGATTGCTAGAAGGGTTGAAATCGTGGGTATGATTATGCGCCAATTTTTTGGGACCCCCTCTTCATCAACTGTTAATTTTTGAAATTTTCAACATATTTTTTCTGTATTCTTGTTATGTTAAAAAATAACTAATAAAAAAATTGATGGTAAAAATATTAATTGCCTTTTTTTTTTATGACACTTCAAAAATTACATGGAATTCATGCCTATAGACACGAATTTCCCCTTCATCGAATTCGAATCATGATCGAACAGCGCGTTGAATATTGAACGCCACTTTACCTGCTGTTTAACGTTTTCGAAAACGCATTTGGAATTTATTTGGCGTGCCTCGCGCAGGAGACGCTACATACGATGGGCCCAAATGTTACCAATTGCACAGAGGATGGCTGTCAAAGTACAAAGTGGGACTCAGCAAGGATGTATTCTCTCACCAAGATGGGTTTTATTTGTGATATGCGATGGCATACGATGGACTCTTACATCTGAACTCAAACATCTCCACAACGCTGACGATGTATGCCTTCTATCTTAGAGAATAATAACCGCTAATATGGAGAGGTTGGCAGAGATCGTTGGGCTGAAAATTTATTCGTCAAAATCAAAAAATGATCGGTCTCCGAATGCAGTTCCACAGCAAACCAGGAGATGCAATGGAACCCCCTTACGCAGGGTAGAAGAATAGTTGGCGGCCCTAGATATAGATGGCGAAGAACAGTCGTGAAGCAAACACGGCACGGCCAGAAACCGCACACGATGGCAATTAGGCGTTGAAGAGGCCCTAGGACCCATTAGGGTATATATAACATGATGATGACGATTAAATTGTAATTGAAACAGGGGCACGCGATTGTCTTTTTTCAAAGCTTTAAAATAGTCAGAGAAGCAAAGAATTGGCTTGTCTTCACGTGTCTTAATTTTTAAGACTCGCTCTTAAGTGTTCTACTTGGGTGAACAGTCGAACAAAAAAGGACCAAAGGAAACTTGACTTTAACAGATTCCTGGATAAAAAAATTATACAAATAAGCGAGAATAGGCTTAAATAAAAGGTTCCTCAAATGCATTAGGATCTGCGCCGGCCGCGTGAAAGTCAATGAAAACGTTTGAAGTTTCGACTTGAAATTCGTTGGTCTTTTCCAGGATTTGGTGCACTATGAAAATTTGGTCTAATGTCGACTTGCCGGACCCATTTTGATGTTCCAAAAGGACTCAGCTGGACACACAACAGCACTTGTTAAGATAATAAAAGACTGTCGTGTAGATGGAACTGCTAAATTTTATTTGGTCGCAAATGGGTTAATAGAAATGAATAAATTAACTCGTTCCATTCAAACATGTTCAAGTGAAAGTTGCTTCATCTTCTGCAGTCAGTGTACTCAAACAACGGCAGTCACTTATGTCACAACTTGTATTTGCTATGAAAACAAAACAATGGGGGAAAAAACATGAGGAAAACAAATGAAGAAGAGCAGACAGACAAAAGGGGAACTGAGGTGAAAAGTGTGCAGCAACAAGGCGAACATGAAAACACGTAGTTCACATAAATAATTAAACAAATAGAGCAGAGCACCGGCCTAACAAGAGAGCTACATAAATGTATCTTTATATATGGTATCCCGGGCTCCATCCATCTATGGTGCCCTTTCAATTACAGTATTTCGCTTATCTCTGTTAATTGTTTCTCACTACACAAAGATACAACACAGATTTCCCTAGCTACCTACCAGAAAAAGATACTTCTTCTTTAAGTTGCGTTATCTACCTACCCCCTTCGACTCATCACGCCCCGAGAGCACTCGCACTTGTTATTTGAAATGAAACAAATATTATCTCAACATCAATGCAGATAAGAAAAAATTAAATAAAAAGGATGAGGTGGTAGCTTTCCAATTGGAGCCCAAATGAAGGCAAGTATGTTTTAGTATCCGTACAAAGGCTTAAAAAGCACATACATACAAACATGTGTATGAATTACCAACTTGTTTGTAGGCCCTTCTAACGAATCCTTAAGATTGTTTTGAATTTTTCTTCTGAAAAGAAAACCTCAAAGTTTTCCACGAGTTTCTTATGTTTTCTCGCAATCAAATTATAAGAAACTTTTGTACAGGATTAAGTACATTTTCTTCTTGCCTGCAAGGATGTGTTACCATCTGTATCCTTTGAAGGAAACGAACGCGCAAGCATAATTTTATTTATAATAATTGTTTGTCGGGTGTCTTACATACGACAGCAGCAGGACGATAATTGAATAAGAATGAAGGATGAAGAAGAGGTTCTGCGATAACTAATTAATTGGGGTAGAAAATTGTGAATTCTGTGGTAGTGTATAATCAACCGAAGTCGTGCAGTATTTTTCGAAAAATATTCAAAAGGATCGAACAGTAATAAATTGGAATTATGAAATGAGGTCCTGGTGTGAAGAAGAATTCAAATGATTTAAATTGCAGTCGAGTGAGAGAATTAAAGCTGACAAGAAAAATGATTTCCAGAGAAACCATCCATTTTCAGTCGAACTAAATTCCAGGAATTTTGAAGCTTTTTTTTCTTTTCCTTGGGTTAATGGTTTTCGCGTGTGATATTTTCCGTGAATCAATAAGGAACTGGGGAGTGGCTAAAAAATTCTTTGAACCTTGGTTGTTGCCATAAATGAAAAGAATCCCCTTTAAAATTTGTTTTAAAAAAAGTACCGCAGGTATTTTAATATCATGGACTTCGCAGGATTGTTTTTAGTTCGTTTCAAATGAGTATGCAGTAAATTGGCGCATGTTTTCTTTTTTTTAGACATTCCACATAAAAAAGAAGAAAAAATTGCATGAGAACACTGGTTTTACCATGTTCAATGACGATAATTTGGCAAATGATGTAATCGCCAACGAAGGGCCACATCCCCCATACATATCAAAAGAAGATCTCCTGGTTATCTTCGGTTCACTAAAAAGTAAGAAATCTGTGGGAATCGACGTAATACCAAACATTGTTCTTAAACACCTTCCTCTAGAAGCGGTAAACATTTACACTACCCTGTTTAACAATTTGCTGAATAATGCACATTATCCAGCTCATTGGAAGACAGCGGTGGTGCAACCCATTCCTAAACGCAATAAAGACACATCTCATCCGGCAAATCTCTGGTCGATAAGTCTCCTTCCCAACATCAGCAAAGTGTTTGAAAAAGTGATCAATAGAGCCCTGACCAAGTGGGTCGAGGATAAAAATATTATTCCGGAAAACCTATTCGGATTCAGAGCGGGGCATGATTGCATTCATGCCGCGTCGTAACTGGAACAAAGGTAAGAAACGATGCACAGGTGCCTTATTGATTGACTTGGAAAAGGCCTTTGACACTGTATGGTTGCAGAGGCTCTTTTTTAAGCTTGACTAGCTAACAAAAGCAAACCACTGCTGTACATAATCTTAGATATGCTCACCAGCACCATAGGGTACGCAGATGATTTGATCGCGTACAGGTCAAGTCCGAAGATCGAGGTCATTGTAAGCATTTTGCAACGTGACTTCGAAAAAATTCAGGAATATTGCGATGATTGGAAGTTGAAGATCAATTTTCAAAAGTGCGAGACCATTCTACTAGGGCCTCTAGAAATACTAGAAAGAAATGACGAACGTTCTCTAACGTTGGACAACCCCCCTGTTTCTCTATTTAGATAGAAAAGGTCTGGTCCAGGATAGATTAGTGGTGCCGTTAATCTTCCACGTGGCCCGAAAAGCTGTGAACGGGCGATATCAGACCGCGACAAAGCTGATGTCGTAAGGCAATATAAATAGTTTTGGTGGTTGGACGAGGGGTAGAACTCTGTCGTCTATAAGTAATCTTTGATGCCCTTCTGGCAATGAATATAACATGTCCTATTAGCCTTGGCCAGCTTGCATATGTAGGCTTAAGATATTTAAAGTAGTTAGTAATAAGCTAGTAAGTTTATAATTTTAAGTTAGATTGAGCTTTTCAGCTTTTAGATTAGCTTTTAATTTCGTTCTTAGTTTAGCTTTTAGGTACAGTTTTAAAACAAACAAAAAAACATACAAAGTTCATTTATTAAGTTTTCAATCTTTATTTTTCTTTATTTTTAAATATGTAGTTGCGTAAATTTTAATATAAAAGTAAACTTAAGTCGAAAGACATGTGTTTAATTTGTTAGGTTAAGCTTAAAGCGCCCGCGGATGGCCAGTAAGTTAGTTATGAATAGTTAAGTTAATTAAGCTAGATTTAAGCACTTTTTTGTCTAGCATGTAAGTATATGAGTTAAGAAATAAAAATGCATTACAAAAAAAAAAAAAAGTTAAAGATCTATAGTTGTCAGTTAAGTGTTAAGAGGAAGAATGAATGTTTCGCCAATATGAATTGAAAACATGGGTATTGAAAATTTGAAAAAAATTAGAGCATGGGTATTTTCATAATATGAATATTTATTTATTAACTGTTTTTTTTTTTTTTTTTAATGCAATAGCGCTTAATCATCGCCGGTATCATAATCATCATCCCCGCCGTAGCTTTCTATTTCACTTGATGAGTATTCGCCGAGTCTTATAACAATTCGTTCGGTGAAGGTAATCCAACTCTGTTCATTTGCCAATAAAATGTACGCATGGTTTTATCGCAGGTACTTTTTTACTCCTCGACCGTAATTTTTGCGATTTCTTCTTCTGCTAATTTCTTGACGGTATCAAGATTAAACGTAGTACATATTTCTACCCGCCACTCTTTATTTTACAATACCCCATATATTCTCAAAGTCCGGATGGTATGGTGGAAGCCTGAGTACTTCATGCCCTGCTGATCTCATCTATTGATCAAGTCATCTATTTTACGCTGCGAATCCGTCTTGTTTCGTTTTACTATATCATAAAGTTAAACTTTAAGCATTGAAGAGCTGTGTGCAATATTTTTTCTACCAGCCAATTAGTTAACTCAAAATTTGTTGCTGATGAAGTTGGCGTACGGTTTTTTAATTTGTTGTGATATGAAGCATTGTCCATTACAATAACCGACGGTTCATCCAGCTGCTGCAGAACCTGTTCTCTTAACCATTTGTAGAAATTTTCAAAGTTCGATCTAGATTTGAATATGAGAAGAGCGCCATCGACAAATCAATTTGATCCACCAGCATGTGCAATAATAAGCCGTGGTCCTTCTCCAAGAAGCTTTTTTAATCCTTCCGTACTTCCATCAGTCCAAGACATTCCTCTTGTGTGAGAACTATGTATATATATAACTAATCTATATAAACAACTTGGTATCCACTTTCATGGAAATTCCTGATTTGCTGGATATATTTAATCCTTTGAATTTTTATGTCCGTCCTTTCACTGAGAATTCTCCTATTGCCTTCCGTCTTGAGAAAGCTGAATCCTTTGCTTTTCAGAAGCCTCTAAAGTGATGTCTTGCTCATGCTTATTTTAAGTTGATCATAGATTTTTTGCTTAAGGCTTCTCAATGTTAGAGTAAGGTGTAGATTATCCTTCATATGGCCTCCACATCAGTGATCCAGTGCCGATGAGAAATTTTCTTCTTGGCTGATTGTAGTGTTCCAGTTTGATGTTCTTTGATTATTTTTTTTAGACAATCCTTTGCGAAAGTCTGACAAATTCTGATGTTTTCTTCACAGCTGCTCCTATAGGTGCGCTAGTTTGTTGATTGATGACGAAATCCAAATTTTGGTTGTGAATTTTCAGCGCATAAGCACTTTTGTTTGGCGTGTTCAAGGCTTTCCTCGCTTGAAGCAGTCCATTATGTATTTCTTATTATTTATTTTTGCTTGTGCTCTTTGCAAGGTTTTGAAAAACTAATTACATGTTCGCCTTTTTATATGAGTAAAAATTGGTATTATAAAGTAGCAATGAAAATGGAGAAAGTTCAGCCGAATTGTAAATATCCTTTTCCATGTAGCAAAGGCGTGGTAAATATTACCATGCTCTCTTTGCGCAGTTTTCCAATGAAACGATCAATACCCATTAATGGCTTGAGTATGGGGAATTCTCGCGATTTTAAACTCTCGATTTTTGTGTGCAGCTACATTGGTTCAGTTGGTATCATTTTGAAAATAGTAGTGAGAGTATGCACATCAGTTTTTTGCGGGTATCTTTTTATTCGTCTTAAAACAGTTAAATTAATTAAGATGTCTAACCCAAAAATATATAGTGAGGCTGAAAAGGTCCGAATTGTGCTTTTGGTCTCTCAATCAATTTCAAAAAAATTGAAAACAAAATCGTGCAGCCTTAGGGCTAAACAGGAAGACTGGAGAGTACATGCCTTAGTCGCACACAGGCAGAAAGAGGAAGTCTTCGGCTCGTGAAGATCGGATTCTTTTCAGTACCTTTTTTGTACCGGCTGCTTCTTTTCAAGAACACCAAAATGTTGCGCTGTCCGCGAGAAAGGTTGGACGAAGCCGGTTAAGAGGTTGCGAGGGCGAAAAAAAAACACGCTTCCTTAGGAGTATAAAAACGACGTCTTAAGTTGACGAAATTAGGTAAGCATTGGAACCATAAAGATTGGAGCAGTGTCATGTTGTCAGATGAGACAAATTTTGAGGTAAATAAGTTGCATAGTTCTTAAAAAAAATCAAAAGCGGATTTACGAAAACATTGGATATTTCTTTAACTAAAATCGGTCCGAACTGAACACTAAATAAGAATGTGTCTTCGCGGATTTTCGGGACTCTTGGCGCAGTCTACATTCAGTAGGAGAGTAGAAAAGTACCATTGTCATTGTATGTTACCCACAGTCAAGCTTGGTGCATGTTGTGGCCTGCATGGTGGCAGGAGGCATATGAGAGCTAGAAATTGACAACTTTATTGATGTTTAAGGGACCCCCTAAACGGCATCCTATCAAAAAAAAAATAAAAATGGGAGCAGGTCTCATAAGAGGATAATGCTCCATGTCATAAATCTCGAAAAATGATAGAATGGTTTTCGAATCAAGCATTCAGGTCTTGGAGTGGCCAGCACAATCCCCAGACCTGAATCCGGTTGAATACCTGCAGGTACTTCTAAAAGAGGGTATAAGGAACAATAATCCGACAACCTAAATAGGCCTGAAGAACGTTTTAGTGCAGAACTAAGCTCTCACTGTTTATCAATAAATGGATCCAGTGCTGGTCGATTTTGACGTATCCAAAACGTCATGAACCGAACTTAAACATTTTGTAAACAAATGAGATGCAGCTCCTTCGAAGACGATAAATTGGAGGCACTGCTCGATAGGGTTCCGTGCCAAACGAAAAAAGAACAGTTTGCTTCAGCATAAGGAGTTACCCGCCAAGCTATTCCCAAGCGATTGCATGCGTGGGGAATGATTCAAAAACAAGGAACAAGAAACATTGAGCATTGTTTTTTCGCCTGTGAACAACTGTTCGGAGGAGATGAAAACTGGATTCATTTCAGGAACTCAAAGAAAAGAAGCAAGCAGTGATTGCCCAGTCATGCTTCTAGGTAGTCGGCTCGGCAGAATATTCACGCTGCGAAGGTTATGCTGTGTTACACCAGGTCGGTGTAATTTATTATGAACTCAATGAAACCATCACTGGACAAAGGCATCGACTTCAATTGATGCAATTGAACCGAGCACTGCACAAAAACGGTCACAATAGTGATTCTTCAGCATGACAACCCTCAGCCTCGCGTTGCCCAAACTCGTTAAAACCTTCCTAGAAACACTCATATGGAAAATCCTACTACACCCGCCATATCCCAAGATCTTGCGCCATCCGATTATTACTTGTTCCTTTCGATGGCATATGGTCTGGCTAATCAGCAGTTCCGCCCACATGAAGACACCATAAAATGGCTTGATTCGTGGATAGCTTCAAAAGATGAACACTTTTACCGTCAGCTCTGTCAGAAAGATGGGAAGGTTGTAATTCATTTGCAGCCGTTTTTCACAATAAAATTGCGTTTGCATAAAATTAACAAGAAGGACACGAATGAAGCGAAGATGATGACGGATATTCTCAAATTGGCAAAGATTGTCAATTCTTTCCAAAACTAGTTCGCAAAAGTGAACGGATTCAAGCATTTCCGATTGCAGAAATTCACAATGTTCTTTCACGTGTTTCAAAAGGCTCTTTGACAATTCTGCAGTTGCTTTTGGAGCGCTTAGCTTGGGTTTTTTTTCGTATTCAATTCAATACGAGCTGATGCAGATTGGTAGACAAATTTTGTCGACTTCAATGTCCCGGCCACTTTGAACAAAAGTTAAAAAAAAATGGTCTGTCTTAAAGTGTCTTCGAACCCCAGCCACCAAATTTACGAAAAGAGGGAAGACCGACCCTCCGGTTTAAAGATCAAGCCCTCGAGGGTGGCAGGAGTATAGTGCCAGGAACCATGAAGGATTGAAATCAGCTTAACAGCGGTTTAAACCTATCTTTATCTTAAAATCAAACATTCGGCTAAGCTTGAAAAAGTGATGCAATATTGGATTTTTACAACACTGGATAGGGTAAGAGTGATTGAGAAGTAGAGTAGAGTCAGCTCACGGCATCAGGTAATCTCATTTCCGTGCTCAATTACAGTGTTTAGTTCTAAAAAAGGACTCATAATGCAACTTGATTTTGACATAATTTATCTAAAAGGAATACAACTTCAACAAACTATTTGTATCTCGAACAACACTTGACAGTAAATTTATTCATCTCCACAATGTTGTCAAGTAGCACTTAAGTGATTTTCTATATGTTTGGATATTGAAAGAGAAACGCACTCCCCATTCACATAATTCACCTTTTGGCGCCACAAGATGCCAGGACGGTACGTTGTCCTTTACCGTACGAATACTTACAAACAGAATGAATATGTGACTGAAATGCAAACGCACGTCTGGCACGAATTCGTTTTCCATTGCTTACCTCTGTAAAGGCTGTAAGAAGTATCTCCTATGTATGCTCAGTCGCTGTCTGCAGGTGACAAATATGATGTCGAAATGTATATAGTAAAGAAGCCAACAGAAGGGCGAGGGGACGGAAAGGCACAAAACAAAAGGATATACGCTCCTGAATTATGAATTTCACATTCACAGATTGAATTTTCTCTTTGCCTTCATTGTGGGCGCCGCCACACACCAACCGTATGAGTGAAGGGAAAAATAATCAACGCAATGAACAAAAGGGACACCGACACAGGGTGGGCCTATGGGATATCTAGATACTCGTAATCTGCACTGACACAAAATATGTCGCCTCGATTTTTTGTCACTATTTCCATTTCCATTTCCTCGCTTTTATGTTGGCTACCATGTTTTCGAATCGAACATGTGCCACCGTAACGATATGCAATTTTTTCTTTTTTCCAACTTTGCTGTTGTTTGAACCTTTTTTGGGGTCAGCCATCCGTATCTAAAGTGGAGGTGCAGGTACGACTATGAGTGCGAGTGCGAGTGCGAGTATGTCACCAATCGATCTATTTCAAAAGATAAAACAAATGGAAAATGTGTTTTTCTACATTTTTTTTTTAATTTTTTTAAAGCTCTTTTTCTGTGCTTTTTTTTTGTGTTCTGTTTTCTGTGCCAGTTCAAAGTTTCCGTTTATAAATTGATTTTTACGTGAAAATGAAATTGAAAAACCATCTTTTTTTTTTGCCTCAATTGTGGGAATGTTTTTTTTTTCATTTGTTTATTTAGTAGGTTATCGGTGACATCGGTTTGTAGCTTTGTAATAGTATCTGTAAAGTTTTGCGCTAAAGTCTTGTGGTTTTAGAATGTCTAGTCGGCTGATGGATAGAATTACACACGATTGGAGGCAATGAACGAAGTTTGTCCTTTTTTTTTGTATATCGTATCGTTAACAAAATGATTACGTTTGGTTTTTTTTTTTTTGGCGGGAAAAGTTCGTCAAGCTGGGAGTGTCGATGGGGGAAACGATTGAAATAATGAGAAATGATGTGTCAGATGAGTGGTTTCAATTTTTAATTCATTTTCGGTTCGTTGAGCAGTTAATTACTTGCATCAGCGCGAGTTGACATTGACGAAAATAAATTTGCAAATTAGGCACACATTTGCTGATTTATTGAAATATGAACTGTCATTGAGACTTTTTGATTGAAAAAAAAAAAACAAAATCGATATGGATTCTCGAATATTTTAGGAACGTATGCTGCTACGACGAGAGGGATTATGACACCCATTATGATGCGTTTGTCGGCTCTTCTGGGATTTAAGAATTCAATTTACCAAGTGAAAGGAAAGGCTTACACAGTGTAAAGCTGCTGGTTGCTTACGCCTGTTCGTAAGCCAGTTAGAATCCCTGTCTCTGGGTAATTCAAGCTGACATACACCCTCCAAGTGACGCCCCTAGATAGGTATATCAACAACCGCTGACAGGTGGACCAATTATATGCAGCTAAATCTATCCGCACAGAACAACGATTGGCGGCGTTGGGCCAACACGGCACGAAAAATGAGACTGATCTAAGTCATCCGTTGAATTCATGGGATCGGCCACATCGAGAGAATGGACCATAACGCTCCAGCCAAAAGAGTCTTCCAATCCAAGCCACCAGGCTGAAGAAGAACGGGAAGTCCGAACGTCCGGTTCAAAAATCAAGCTGACCCTAGAAAGTGTGGTCTTAGCAACTGGAAGCAGCATGTTCAGGGCCGTCAAAACTGGAAGGCACCTCGAGCTAAGTAAGAATGAGGCATTGTAGAAGAATAATCAATCTCAAACCACTACATATGAAAAATCGTGTAGTAGTTCATGATTCTTTCGATTTTCTGCCATTTTTTTGCATTCGCTGAATTCGCAGATTTTTTTTTCATTATTTGATTAGGGCATTCTGTTGAATTTTGGTAGATACGAGTACATCAGCCAGATTATTGGTTTTTCTGCTTGAGATGCATATGTGGAGCTCCTGCAAGGCGAGTTGATGTTTGTAATGTTAAGATCACGGCCACCCACTTAGTCAGACTACTATGGCTGGTTGATCAGTGGTGATAGCTGCAGCTGGTGTACGCACATCAGCCGCACTAGCCTGCGGAGTTTTTGCATGAAGATCTCGAATTATTCGCTAACAAGCAAATAGACCATTTGCTTCGTTAAAGACTCTCCGTTTGGGCTTGCAAGTAGCTTCAAGTTGATGATAATTTTTCGTAAAAGTTTTCAAATGAGGCTTGCTTACATCTAGGCCATTATAAGTGAATACATTCTCAATGCTTGAGAGTTTGGTTGGGCTTAAGGAGTGGTGGCATTATTGATGCACTTTTTTAACATGACTAAAATGGAAGAAACGTTCGAGTACGAGAAGAAGTCGAGAGCTACGATCGATAAAGTATTATTATTATGATCACGACAAGCACAATTGGACTGATATTGATTTTCTGGATAGTTTGTCCAGGTTTTTATCAGCAGATGATGAAAACGTATCCTTTTTCTTCCCATATCTTCGCTTATATTCGAGCGCAGCAGGACCTTTGCAAACGTTAGTTTGCCTCTTCAAGGCGTGCTTTTTTCCGCTTTATTTTGAGCCTTCTAGTGACACTTTATTTCTTTTATCATTGCTTTGTATTCATCGGACTAACAATTTTTCATTAACGTTTCGGTACTGTTCGTTTGAAGCTTAAATAGGGATTTGATCTGTTCTGCTGCAGAGAATCCTACTTATCCTCTGCTCTACAGTTAAAATCGCTTTGAGCGAAATCGGGAAGCAGACTGGCCACTTTAATTCTACCCTTATTGAGAAAAGGCGCAATGGAAAGTGTTCCATGAAAACAGTCATCGCTGCCCCTGAAGTTGGCGCCGTTACTCCGTCAAGGAGGAACCAAGCGCCCTTTAAGTCGTAGAATAAAAAATTCAGATATGATTCTGAATTCACTGTCATTGTGACCGTATTTTCTTCAGTAAAACAGGACCTTAAGTTTTCACAACACCCTGCGACTTGTGATGAATGCAAAGGTCTTTTATGTATTTTTTGGAGATTGGTGTCACGATGGGACGCATCCACTCAAATGAAAATGGGCTTCATCACGGAACGTGTCCATCGAGAAAAGAGTTCGCGTTCGAAGAGTTCCTGCACAATGACCAATTTGGATATTAATAAAGGTCTTCGTGAAAATTCCGACTAAAGTTTGCGCACAGAATGCCGGCTTGAAGCTCGTACTTAACAGTGTTTTCAGGTGTTCATATGGGCCCAGAGATACCTGTTCTGCGTCTTGTCACAATCGCGGTTTATCTGAAGGAATTGGCTCACATAACAGGGCTACATTGAAGCGACTTCGCAAGGCTCTACTTTGTCATTACAGAACAGCGCGCCGACAGCAAACGCATACATTACGGAGACTGACAAACAATCCCTTAAAGCCAATCTCAAGACCATTTGCGGTTTTAAAAAAGTATACTTTTGCAACTTTGCTCAAAGTTTCATTACGTTAGTCTTTTTCTAAGCTGAGAATTTCCGAAAACTTCCAATTGGCCACAACCAGAAGAAACATCCGATTCAAGACGTGTTCGTGTTTTTCTCAACCGAAATTTAGCGCCTCTTTTATTGATCTCGTTATCGCTACGCCCCTATAACCTTAATCCACTATGCTGTGGACGCCTTTTTCCATGGCGGCGACAAAAACGACACCTCAATCGTTGTTTTCTATTTTTTTTGTCTCTCCCATTTCCTTGGAACTTTCAAACACCATCGGCAGTTTCAAGCGTCCCAGTCGTCGCTTCCTATGTCAGCCATTCAAACAGGAAACACTGTCGACGACTGCACTTTTTTGCCGATGTTCATTCTGTACACATTTATTTTTTGTACCGCGCTGCTCGTTCTCATCGGCCTGGGCCTTCACATAGGAGAAAAACGTTTTCGCTATTGTTTTTACATGCTGTCAGGCTCTAAAGGATACATAACGAGGAACTCCGCGTAATATTCATTCGTGCATGAGCACGGATATCGTATCCTGTCTATTCCTCGACACAACTGTCGAGCAAGTGCAAAAAAAAAACACACACCGCGATGTGCATGTTCCGCCAATGATTAAAATTCATACTATACCCCCCGCCCCCTCCCAGGGGACGGGGATATACGACAATGACGTTGCGACACCAAGTGTGCCTGGTTCACGACATGATATCAAGTCGCACTGCTGTTCAATGGCACGGGACGCCAACAGCGTGTTTCTACATCCCTCTGGTGCCTAGAAGGTAGACACAATCCCAGGTGGAAGTTGTGGCACTCTGGGATCCCGGCAAATCCTCCCGGTTAGTTACCAATTAAAAATCGATTAAATCGCACACTCAATGAATTTATACCGACTGTCAGGAATGATGATTAATGGTTAAACGGTCAATGTGGAGGCTGCTCCGTGCCATGGAACGGGGTTACACAATTTGAAAGCCATGGCATTAGTCGCAACGACATTTTCTGAATCTTAATTGAGTTTTTGCGGCTTTGCCATTAAGGGGGATGGTGGTGGCTTTTGTTTGTTGAAATTTTGGCGCTTTAGAAAGCTGAGGTTCTCATCCAATTAAATATTTTGACACTACGTGGCGCGGATAGGGATGATGGTCGATGTGAAATGAGGGCGACAATTAGTCGCGCTGAATAGTAAAGGTCTTCGAAACTAGGCGATGCCATGAATATGCAAAAGGCTTTGTGGATTCTATTGAATTTGTAATTCCAGTTTCAGTTCTTATTTTTATTTTTTTTTTTTGGTTTTCTTTACTTTTTTTTTGGATTTGACAGGAGACTTGGGCGTTAAATAGATTCGTTGTGAATAGGGGTTTTGGCATGTTGTGATGACACTGGCACGGTGATTGGGGACTAAACTATGTCAATCATTGTGCCTTTTTTGTTCGTTGCGAATTGTGAATGAATTAAATGCTGAGGGCAGTGAACTGTTAATTTGCGGTTGAGGGAGTGGTTGTCGGTAGACAGTTGTGGGACGACTGACAATGTGGAATTATTTAGCGGAATAATTTTGGCAAATCGAAATTTGTTTGGTTAAATAAATTGCTCGAGTTTTGATTGAACAAGAAAAAGTAAGTTAGTAAGTTTCCCTATAAGTATTTTAAATACTTTTACATAAATAAACATTAATAGATAAATAAATAACTATAGATTTTTGCGGTACTTTTAAAACTTTGTTTTGACAAATTTTATGCATTTTCTTTTAAATGTTCTAATATTCTGATCATTTTTAACATTATTTGGTAAAGTATTGAATAAATTAAAACCTTTATAAAAAAAAGTATTTCTACCAGCCGTTGAACTCTGATGACGCAGTCTAAAGTTATCATTATTCCTCAGATGATATGGTTGAGCTTCACCCACATGTCTGACCTCACTTTTTTTTTAATTTTTTAATTATTTGCTCGCTCTTCAAGGGGATATTAAGACTCTTATAATGCGTGTAGCACAGAGTGAGCGGAAGAATTAGGAGAAGAATGAAAGATTGTGTAGTGGTTTGAGAAACTCAGGTGTAATTGGTTTCAACTCACTTCCGTGGGTGGAGCCCGAAACGGGACGGAAGATTTTGATATCGACCTATTGACTTTAACCTAATTCGCAGGATTTTATTTGACATTGGTTATGATCTATGAACTTTGAAAGTTTGGAAGATTTAGCTTAAACACCCCACTGTCAGTGTTATGCCTTCACAACAAAGCCATCTACATGCAATCTACACAAACCGCTTTTTTGAAAACACGAATTAGGAACTAAGCCGATACAACAACCACTACAATAACGCCACCCATTAGTCAGACTACTATCACTGGTCGACCAATCCAGTGATAGTGCCTTTAACTTGATCCCAATGGCAAATGGTGACTGGACCAGATTCGAAAAACTAGACCACTACTCTAGGAATCAAACCTGGGACTTATCAATTGAATCAATTGAAAGGCAGGCGCTCTACCAACTTCGCCACCCAGCTGTTAAATATATCGGCGCATGGCCATATTTTATTTTAAAAACGGCTCTAATCTTTGGTTTATATTTAACCACTTGAGTGACTCTAGTATCAACTTTATTGGAAAACTCTTCTCAGAGCACAGTAAGAATTGAAATAGGTGCGTCCATACAACATGGAGTCGTGGAAAAAGACGCAAACCTGGAAATGGTAAAATTTCTATACATGAGAAAAGCAACAACTTCCTTAAAATGGAGGGCACAAAATTATAAATTTAAATGCCCACGCAATTGTTAGGGAAAGGGAAACTAGATCTTTGTAGAAGCAAATTTGCATGGAAAAGAAGCTTGACTTTTATGGAAATCGACGATGGACTTCCACTTAAACACTTTTTTACAGTCACTTAAATTGATCGTGCTACTATATCACGGCAAAATAAAATTTTCGAAATTGATTAAGACGTCTCGATTTAAGGTGAGTCGTCTCTTTGCAGGTGATCGGTCGACGTGGAAGATCAGTAATCCCACCAGACTACCCTTAGAATCGTAGTTAAGGAACGTCTCCGCAGACACTAACCCGTTTAGGTGCACACTCAGCTGTTACAATCAACATAAACTTCCAGCAAAATAGCCATAACACCATCTTGAGGTTCTATCGAAAATTGGGCGATATCGTCGGATCCGGCCTAACGTCAGAAGATTATGCTCTAAGACACCAAAGGCAATGTTGTCGTTAACTTAGCTATAAGAATTTTAAGGCGACTTGTTTTTAGCTGGGCCTTAACTTTCGATCAATAACAGGGCTCAACACTTGACAGAACAGCGTACAAATGAATAAAAGGACAACTTTGCGCTTCTTTTTCAGTTCCTTTTTTTATATTAGTTTAGTTTTCTATATTAGTTGAGTTAAGTGCTTGGCTTCCAAACACATGTCAACTCGATTTTAAATTCGTTTGTGCGTTCTTCTGGTTGACATTTTATCAAAATACTTCTTCCCTGTATCCTCCACCATAAATCGCACATCATCAACACCATTATAACAACTTCAAGATTTCCAGAGAATTGGTGTATTGTATTGTAAGTGATCAAATCAGGATCTATTTGAAAAACCGTGAGCTTATCACCAAATATCAATCGGACTTCCGCGCAAAACACAATTGCATCACAGCATTGTTACGAGGATATACATTCAAGTCTTGATAGTGATATGGAGGGACTTATAGTTTTTTTTTAGACTTTTCGAAAGCTTTTGATAGTGTTGATAACCAACATACTGATCAATAAGCTTAAAAAAAAATTTTCATTCAGTAGTTCTTTACTGCATCTTCTGTCGTCGTACCTGTCCAATCGGTTGCAATACGTGATGCAATGGTGTTCCGCAGAGTTCTGTGTTGGGACCTCTATTGTTCATGTGTTTCATAAATGACATATCTGAACGTTTTGTCACGTGTCAACACCATATACATATATGTATTTTTTATTTTGCCCATCATACTTTACGGCACTGAATAATTTTCAAACATGGACTATTAATCGAGTAGAAAACTAAATATTGCCTATAATAGTTTGGCTAGATACATTTAGTGTACAAGTAGACGTGAACACATCTCCGAATACGCTAAAACAATAATGGGATGTTCCTTGACAGTGATTCTCAAATTTCAAACTTTGCTTTTGCTTCACAAAATAATGACCTCTACGGAACCAGAATATCAATTCGAAGTTTGGTAAAACCTTACAAGTTTTTATATCCAGACAAAAATATTTAGCAATCACTCGTCAGTTTTTTGTTTATGCAGTTGATCTCTGGAACTTGCTTCCCATTGATGTAAAACGAACGAGCAGCACGAGTACCTTTAGATGGAAAGCTTTTACATTTTAAGCAGATAATTTTTAGTGGAACTTTTTTAAACTATTTCTTTTGCTATCTATTTTTCTCTTACTACCTTTTTCTATCTCTCTATTTCAAACCTCAATTGCTACTAAGCATTAATTATATCTTAAATACTTTATCTTAACATATTTATTAAAATTTTAATTATTATCTTTACTTTTAAGCTGTTTTTCATTATTGTAACATTTTTTTTTTTAACTCAGCATGTGCAAATTAAACAGATTTTTCTTTAATGAATCATGGATCCGGTTTTCTGGAAAAGAGTTCTGCGGGATAAGCCAAAACGTAAAAAAGCAAATTTGCTTATTTAACCTCAATAGATCACACTTTTTTCACCTAAGGCGCCTTCATCCGCTTTTGAAAGTGTTCATGAGAGCGGATACTTTAATTCTTCGGGATAGGACTGAACTCTATCATTTGCTTAGCCCAAAGAAGCTATAAGCAAGAGGTATTCTTCATTTGATCTCAGTGCTGATGTTATAATCTATGTTTACAGCATATATCTATGTAATAGATCAAGAGACCGTTTTGTCCCCTTGTGGATTTTGCGTTGTAGAAATCTCGATTAGCTACAATCCGTTCTCAGAGGTGGTGTCGTGACTCGTAACTGTCAGACAGGCAGTTTTAAGAAAAAATATGTAGGTAAGTTACTAAAGCATAACATTTTACAAGAACTTACTCTGTTTATAGGGATTCATTTTTTATAGGCTTGAAGACTAGCTGCATGATGACACAAATTAAAAGCTCGGTCCCGAATCATTATTGGAACTGGATTGTATTAAGAATTCAAATTTGTCTGATTCGGTTCCAATTTCTTTGAAAACTTTTCCTTCCTCAGAAAATTTTTCATTTAAATTTGTGCTGAGCTATTACTGAAACATCACCCACAAATCATTAATATAGTAAGTGCTATTCTAGTGAAAAAGCTTGCAAATGAGTAAAAGGGAAACATGTGACCTGGCTTTGCCTTTTTTGCAGAATCCAGCAAAAAAAAAAAAATTGAGCTTTTTCTTTCCCTCTATGTGGCTTTAAGAGAATCACATTCAGTCTAGTTTTCTTTGGAGATTTAGTTTTTTCCAGGTCGATTTCGAAGGATTGTGTGTTTTGAAAGACCTCTAGATTTTGGTTTATGATAAGAAACCACAATAGTGGTTAACGAACTAAATCTTTGGATGTTATGATCTTCCTTGCTACGCTTTTTAATAAAGCATATGTAAATTAGCTTTCTATTGATGCTTTTTTTACAGAATCAATTGCCTCATCTAAATTTTCCAAGCACTTCCATGGGAACGTGAATCAAGAAATAGAAAACTTAACACTGCTTTATTGTGTTAGTAAGTCTTTATAACTTAATTCTAACTTAAAACTAACTTAATTTAGTCAATTGGCTAATTGATTGAACTTTTGGAATTAAAATTGAAAAAAGAAAATTATATGAATTTGTCCGGAAATTTATGAACGGCAGTGTATATATTTATTCATTTTTATCTTAAAAGGTAGTTGTAAACTACAATTTAAATTGATTTTGAACTGTTTTTATTCGAAAACTAAATTGATTTTAATTGAAAAAGTGTAATTGTCTCTTTTTTGACAGTTTTTTTCGTCATAAAATTTAAATCACCCTGTCGAATTTAATCAAAAGCTTTTCAATGTGATCTATATGCACACACGCTTCGAATGAATTTGGTTTCGATAGCTTGATTTGTTCTCGTGTTAGGCTGTACGCAATATTCGGCAAAAACGTACGAATGTACATACAAACACACACAGGCATCTTTCTAAAAACAATGGAATCCGACTACTGGGACCTCGAAACGTGGAGATCTATAAAAATTTTGAATTCCGAAAATCGAACCGATTACAGGATTCCTGATGGGGAATTAAAAATTGGCTCTATTTATTAAGAGAAACCTACTCACTCTACCAGCCAGAACACGAAGCAAAGGCTTAAACCAGACTTCGACTTTCCCACACTCGTTTCATAACCAAAATAACATAATCGACCAGAAATGTTCCCACTCTTTGAAAATCTTTTAAAAAGGATGCCAGAGCCAATTCAAAATTTTGCCGTTTTGTAACTTAAATTTGTTGACACCTCAGATTAAATATTGAACCCAATCGAAGAAGGCTTACAATTTGAATGCATTAGAGTTCTTTAAATGAGGAAAGGCAATGAAACTTGCTAAACGTTAATTTGGCACTCATATTTTACCAGCGAAAGTTGCTAGAACTAACAAATTGTTTAAATTTTGAGTTGTTAATTTTTGAATTATATTAAGACCAATTTGAGAGTGATTAGAAAAATGGGGTGATCTACTTTTGATAGTTTTCTCTTGGTTCTTGGTTCTTAAACTCATTTTAGAATAGCTTCCAGAAGAGGCTCGTTCAAACTAAACCTGAAGTTGGTGCGTATTGCATTTCTCAACGCAGTGGAATGAAATTTTTTTTAACAGTACCAAGTCCGGATCAATTTATACCCTAAGATGTTTAAAAGTCCGATTGAAAGAGTGTGTTTGACAGGAATGGACGACATTAAGACGACGTTGTTTTTTGAAACATAAAACACACATTGTCGAATTCTTATATGAGAAAAAACTGAAAAATTTCCACTGAGCACCCTGTAGGCACATGACAACCTTAACTGTGTCGGTGTACTTCAATCGGAGTGTTCATCCATTTTCTTTTTTCCAGTTTCTTTCAAACTTTGAAGTTCGTTTTCAAAATAGTCAAGTTCAAAAATTATATGCAGTAGCTTATAAAGGGTGCTCCATAAGTAGGTTTCTTTTTTTGTTGAAAAGAATCAACCTTCCGATTTATCATGTAATATTATTTCAATAAGATAACTTCATCCAAATTTGTTGGTGTTATTTTAAACGTTTCGTTATTGCGAATAGTTTGACAACTATCTTTCCAGTTCGTCTAAATCGTCTCTATGGATAGTTCTCATGGCATCGATATTCAAGTCAAATTTCTTCAAATCGCAGAGCTGCTGAAGCTACCAAATAACTTTATAAAAACTACTGAAATGCAAGATTATTGAAATAAGTGTGGAATGAATCCATTCTTGGACCGTTTATGTGATACGTAGACCAATTTCGTTGGAACACCCATAATATAGCGCCCCAATTTCTGGCGATTAAAAGTCAGTTATCATGTCGCAATGGCGCTCTTCACTGTTGTCTTTGAAGAAATAAAGTCTCAATAATGATGCCACTAACAAAAACCACAGAAGAGACTCTTTCGTTTAAGAAGCTTTGGCATTTCAATGACTACGTGTGTATTTTACGGACCTCAAATACGTAAAATTTAATTGCTAATATAGCTGCCGAGATTAAAATAAGTATCACCTTAAACAAATGAATTTTTTGTTCGAAATTGTTGCCAATTTGGAGCTGTTCTAAAGCTTATTGATAAAATTGGTTTGGGTGCGAGTAGACCTGCCCATACCATGAACTTCCCATCTCATGATAAAAAAAAGAAACATTAAGGTGCTATTTAATTTGCTCCCAACATCAACTTTAAGATACTCATTTTTTTAGCTCCCCTTAAGTTTATATTTGTTTTCGCATCTTTGAATCATATAAAATACGATTTGCGTCGAAAGTATAGATTAAAGGGTATACTTATTATGTACATGCTAACATAGTAAGAAATACTTATAAATCTGTGAAAGATTAGCGATATAAAGTATACATTGGTCTAATTGAAATAAAACATATCAGACTAATAAATTAAAAATATAAATAAAAAGATTAAAACTAAATGAAAACAAATTCATGATGAAATATTAGGTATGAGATTGTAATAATTGAGTTGAATCATTAGCATAGTTATCTAGTTCAGTTATAATTCTATAAAATTTTTTTCTGGTTGAGTTACCTCTCTATGATATTAAAAGAAAATTAGATATTTAGTTTGACTGCAGAAATAATTTAATTTTTACCGTTTTTTTTAAACATGTTAGCTGGTTGGACTTTTTTTGTCTTTAATCATTTAATTATTAACTTGAGGTGGCGTTACTTTTACTTTTGGCTAAGTCAATTGGCTGTTGAATCGTCTCCTCCACTCACCGTCAATGCAGATGGGACAAAAGATTACACTTTTCTCTCGAAACAACGGGGCCTTCATCCGCTTTTGAAAGTATCCATGCTTCTACACCATATAGTAGGACGGGGATGATATTGGTCTCATAGAGCGACACTTCAGTTCTTCGAAAG
Organism: Orthonevra nobilis; assembly: GCA_963555765.1. Lineage (NCBI taxonomy): Eukaryota > Metazoa > Arthropoda > Insecta > Diptera > Syrphidae > Orthonevra > Orthonevra nobilis. The sequence goes on along the minus strand of OY743227.1, from coordinate 70,823,345 downwards.
AGGGCTTAGCTTTAATAGCCAGAGGTATTCTTCGTTTGATCTCAGCGCTAATGTTATTATCTGTATTAATAGCAGAGCCAAGATAGACAAAGCCCCAACTACCTCAAAGTTATAGCTGTTTATGGTAACGTTCTGATCAGGGTTTGGTCTTTCTATATGACAGCATATGCCTCTTTTTGCCTTCTGGCATTGACAAGGTTCTTTTTCACTATTGTCCCAAGTATGATGTTGAAGAAATCGCATGACAGTGCATTACCTTGTTGTTTGACATCAAGTGGGTCGATGACGTCCTTGCCGACCTCAATGGAGCAGCTTGATATCTCCATCGCCATCCTGCACAAAAGTACGAGCTTGGCAGGGATGCCAAACCTAGACATGACTTCATAAATCTCGTCTCTGTGGACGAAACAGACACCAAAACCAACCTTGAAATTGATGAAAAGGTGGTGCGTACTGACTTGGCGCTGCTGGGTTTTTTCCAAGATCCGCCGTTATGTTAATATTTGGTTTATGGTGGACTTTTCTGGTCGAAAACCACATTTATACGGACCTATCAGGATGTTGACGAACTGCTGCAGACGTTCACATCATACGGCGAAAAAGATGTTAAAGGCAAATTTGAGGAGATTGACACCTCTATAATTGGCTTCCTTCCTTCAGGATTGGGCAACCAATACCGAGATTCCATTCATCTCGCATGCTTTCTTCTGACCATGTATTGCAGATGAGTTGGTGCATACTCCCAACTTAGTCATTGCCGCCGCTTTAAGAAGTCATTGCCGCCGCTTTAAGAAGTTCTATCTGTACTTCGCCTAGGTCAGGTAGACGGCATTGTTGGTTCTTCCATGTCCTCAGCATTGACTGCAATTCTTCTATGATATTTTTCCATTTCGAATTTTGCAGGCTTCGGTTTGGGGTGTGTAACCTTGAGATAATTGTTTTTGCTGACTGGCTGTCCATGGCTCAATGAAAGCAATTTCGACTGTAATATAGGACCAACGACCCAAAATCTTAGCCAGTCATTCTTCTAAGAGTATCCAACTCAACGTGAAGATAAGATATTTTAAATTTAGAGTTGCGAAAATCGATTTCATAACAACAACTCTTACATTGGAAGAGTTGAATTTGTATTTGCTTTTGGCAGTTGTTTTTCAACTTCTTCAATAAAGTGTTATAAATCAGACAGCCAGAATTATCAAATATTGTATAGCTTAGTTTCAAAAGGATTACATTTTGTAAGAACTCTGTTTATAGGGATTCATATTTTAAAAGTTTGAGGACCAACTGCTTATCTCAACTTCATGTATTTTGGGAATTATTTTTAATCAATCAAATTTTTTTGATTGCTTTTCTTTGGAAAATATTAACCACTGCTCGGAATATTAAAGCGTGATTAACTTTATGTCCTTTTTGAAATCAAAAGTACATAGTTTCAATCCAGAAATTTCCACCACCTCTTCCTTCCGAGCTGGTAACTGCTCAGCAAAGGATCTTTTTCTGTCTGGTAAATATATGGCTTAAAGAGTATCACATTCAGTCCTCTTTGCAGATTCTGATAGGATTTTCCACGCCGATTCCGGGAGATTTTTTTTATCTCTGTGTCATTTTCTGGAAAGACCTCTAGGATTGGGTTCATGATTTAAAACCACAAACTAAATCGGATGTTATGGTCTTCCTTGCAATATACGAGTAATGCAGTTTTATCCGTGTATTTTAGCTTTATCATTTAGGTTTCTCTCGATGCTTTTGCTTTAAATTCAATTGCCTCATGTAATTTGAGCCATGAGCTTCTTTTTGCAAATATATTATAACGATAAAAAAGCGTCAAGCTACAGCCGAGCAGGTTTTGAACAAAAAAACTGGTGGCTCCATAATTTTCTAAGGATGTTTTCATGTGTCAGTGTTGCAGACGTCACTCTGAGTCTTAAAAAATGGGAAAGACCTACAGGATTCACATTTCTGAAACAATTTTCAAAGAACTTCCGTGGAAATTTGGATCAGGAAATAGAGAAAGGGGCATATGGATGTATGAAATGGCCTCAACTAAAAACTGTTTTAGTCTTTTTGGTAGTCTCTATAGTTAGTAACTTACTTAGTTTAGTCAATTGGCTAAATAAACATAATATTGATGAAACTTTTGGCATTAAAATTGAACACAAAAAAAATTTTTATATGAATTTGTCCGGAAACTTATGAACGGCAGTGTATATATTTTTGCAAATTTTTTTATCTGATAAGGTAGCTATAAACTATAAATTTAATTAATTTTGAACTTTTTTTATTGGAAAACTAAATTGATTTTAATTGAAGAAGTCAAATTGTCCCTTTTTTTGACAGTTTTTTCGTCATTAAATTCAAACCACCCTGTGAAATTTAACTAAAAGCTTTTCAGGTGATCTTTATGCACACACGCTTCGAATGAAACCAATTTGGCTTCGATAGCTTCATTTGTTCTCGAGTTAGGCTGTACGAAAGAATCCGCACAAACGTACGTACGTACGTACGTACGTACGTACGTACGTACGTACGTACGTACACACACACACACAGACATCTTTCTAAAAATCATGGAATCCGACTACTGGGACCGCCAATCGTGGAGAAATGTAAAAATTTTGAATTTCGAAAATCGGACCGATTACAAGAACTTCCTGATGGGAAGTTAATAAGTGGAAAGACGCGCATTGTTACTAACTTTATATCTATTCACACGCGCTATTTTTTTGACAGTGACAGCTATTTTATGTTAATGAGCTTCGAAAAATCTAGTAAATTCCATCTGTCAAAGTATACCAAAGTTATCACACGAAAGTGGATCACAGAAGATAAAGAGCGACCAGGTCCATCAAAAAAGTTTGCAAATGATGAATTAGAGACATAACTCGATGAAGATCCACATCAAACGCAAGAAATACTTGCAAAATCATTGGGAGTCACAACAGCTGGATACATTCAAAAGGAAGTTGGGTGCCACACGAATTGAAGGAAAGAAACGTTGAAAGAAGATTTTGCATGTCTGAAATGCTGCTTGAACGCTACAAAAAGAAGTCGTTCTTGCATCGAATTATTACTGGTGATGAAAAATGGATTCATTACGACAAGCCAAAGCGCAAAAAAGCATATGTAGGGCGCGGCAAACCAGAACCATCCCAGCCAAAGCAAGATATGCGGCGCCAAGGTAATGCTCTGTATTTGGTGGGATCAGAAGGGTGTATTTTATTATGAATTGTTGAAACCGGGTGAAACAGGCACGGGAGACCTGCACCGAACACAATTGATCCGTTTAAAGAGAGTCATAGCCGAGAAACGACCGGAATATATGCGACCAGGCACGGAGCCATAATTTTTCAAAATAGGCCCTTCTTATTACCACTTGATCCGATCAAAGCAGAACGCACTTACTGGAATACGTTTAACTTCAGAACGGGGTATCCGAAATTGGCTTGTATCCTTTTTGACCTCAAAAGCCGAAAAGTTTTTTTTTTTGGAATGGAATCCACAAATTACCAGAAAGATGGGAAAAAGTAGTGGCTAGCGATGGGCAATATTTTCATTTTTATATTCAAATAAATGATTTTTTTTAACAAAAAAATGCGCGTCTTTCCACTTATATACCCAATAAATAGAGAAGCTTTAACGAAGTTGGTGGTCATTTTGTTCCAATAACTGAGTCAATTAGATTTTGAAGCCAATAATTCGATATCTTCAAGCAAAGGTATTATCTTTAAAGACTCAATGAGGAAATAGACGCCTTGGGGTTCTCAGGAACATACACATTATTCTTCAGAAAGAACATAACAACATTCACAAACTTGCATACATGATTGGAGTTGGTGCAATGGTTCGACCACCATTTCTTTTCAAAATTCATATCTAAAGGGTTTTTCAACAGGGACGCTACACAAGTAGAGCGACATGGACAGCAAACGACGCCATATTTCTTGCTGCTCTTTTGACATTTCTCATTTCATGATGGAAAGATATACGAGCCAACAACGTGTCGAAATTTTTAAAATTTACTACCGAAATTCGGAGTCATTGGCCTCAACGTTAAGAGCGCTACGTCCAATTTATGGTCGTCATAATCGTCCTAGCAGTTCAACAATTGTGCGTCTAGTGCAAAAATTTGAATCCATAGGCAGTACAGAGCAGCCAAAAGGTGTCTCTCACACGTCGTTCTCCAACGTTGGGCATCTGTGACGTCGTTGTGGCGAATTTTCCGAAAAGATCTTGGCCTACATCCTTACAAGATTAAATTTACGCAAGAACTGAAGCCGCTTGACCACCAGAAGCGTCGTATGTTCGTGAATTGGGCTGAGCACCAAATTGAAAATGTTTCGGATTTTCATCGAAAAATCATCTTCAGCGATGAGGCTCATTTCTGGCTGAATGGCTCCGTCAATAAACAAAATATGCGGTTTTGGTCAGGCAGCAATCCACACGTACTCCATGAGTCATCATTGCATCCCGAAAAAAATTACGGTTTGGTGTGGTTTATGGGCCGGCGGCGTCATTGGGCCGTACTTCTTCCGTGATGATCAAGACCGTTCAATGATAACCGAATATTTTTGACCCCAGTTGGATGATATGGACTTGGAGGACATGTGGTTCCAACAGGACGGCGCCACAAGCCACACAGCGAATGTCACAATCAATTTATTGGAAACCAAGTTTGGAGAACGTGTTATCGTCCAGTCGCTTAGCCGCCTCGGTCGTGCGATTTGACGCCGTAAGACTATTTCCTGTGGGGCTACGTCAAGTCTATGGTCTATGCCAACAAGCCAGCGACGATTGATGAACTTCGTACGAATATCGAACGTGAAATTGCAGCAGTATCGGCCGATTTATGCTTGAAAACCGTCGAAAATTGGGTTCAGCGTCTGGACTTCTGCAAGCGTGGCCGTGGTGGCCATGCAAAAGAAATCGAGTTCCATACATAATGACACCGAACGTACTTTCACAGGAATAAAGAATTTCATTGATATCCAAAACCGTTTTTGTTTTATTTAAAAAAAACTCGCTCTCGCGCTCTTATTGAAAAACCCGATACTTTGGAAATCGATTTGCAATATTTCCAAACGTGAATTGTTCAACATTTCTGTAAATTTTTGAGCGCTTAAGACCTGTCAATGTCAAAGTAGTAAATAATTCAAGAAGAAACCCAACCCAACATATCCTCACGCGCCCATTTCCTTTCGTCACACCAACTACGAATAATGTTTTCGGTTTAAGTTTATCAATAATAAATGAACATCCTTACTTAAATTTGACATGACAGCCTTGCCATCTTTAAGTTGTTAAGGTTGATATATGTTTCCTTGCCGGTTTTCACTCAAAGAAACAAGGACACGTACAAAACTTCTGATCGTCATCAATCAAGCATACGAGTACATAATTTTTTCATTCTAGAACCACTCAAGTTGACTAATGCAATTTTAAGTGCACGAGACCTTAATCAAAATTCACTCGTAAATTTAAAAAAAAAAAAAAAAAAAAAGAATGTGTAATGACATTGCAACGGTCTGATGTGTTCAGCTCTTCCACCTTAACCACATTACTATTCATCATGACTCACTTAAATGGAGTGCAGCACACTCCGCGAATTTATAAAATCATCATCACGAGCAGTTTCCAGTTCATCCATCATTCCCTCTGTTCAACTTTGGATAAAATAAACCTTCCATTAGCAATGCAAATTCACATATTAAATCCTTTCTTAACCACATCAACCCATTCAAAACGAGTCTTTGGCTACAAAAATAAAGCAGGAAACACATTTAAATGTTGTTCCACCACAGAAACCAAGCCATTGACTTGCATGGAATTTCCATAAAAAATAAAATGCACTGCATACGCAAGGATCTACAGATTGCATGAGTAACGGCCGAAATGGAGCAAGAATCCGAGAACAACAGCGATACACTCAACGAAGGAATTTCAACCCAAAACCTCAATCTTCAAACTTCTCGTCCCTTAACCGAGAGGCAAACAATCCGCGCGAGAGTCCTTTTTACAAAACAAAAAAAAAATATACTATACAACAAAATAAAGGATGGAAAAAAATGCATAGGAAACTACTGAACAAGAATTATTTCAAAGTGCTTTTTGTTTACTCCAACCGGCGTGTTTAAATGCGACCATAAAAATGAAAAAAAAAAGAAAAAATTGAGGCATGTAGGAGTGGGGATGGTGGGGCTACGGTTCCCCTTTATGATGTTTTCCATGCCGCAGCACAGTTCTGTTTAGCACGCACTATAACACCCGAGGAAGGGTCTTTAAAATTTCTCAAATAAACCTCTTTAGGAAGTAGGGTTGAATAAAGAAAAAAAATCAAGTAAAATTTTTATTACAGTCTGCGCAAAAAGTTATGGGATTGGTCGTAAAAATATGAGGTTAATAAATTTCAAGGCAAAAAGAATCTAAGTGTGGGTTGACCTTAAAAACGATAAAAGGAATGAGCATCTTTGTAGATAGTACGAGGACCCTAAAATCACCTCCTTAAAATATTGTACTAGAACTCTTCTTCTGTTTTGGAAGCTTTGTTCTTAAAAAATCAACGCAGTAGTTCTGTCCTATCCAAAATTGGTAGAACAGAATGTCAAAGTCTGTGGAACGTCTTTGTGCCGAATAAGAACTGCTATAGCTGGAAGAACTTTGTACGTTGCTTATATTCATGCAACACCGAAGTTGAATAAAGGGTCCGCCAAATAACTTTTTTTTTTGAAAATGCTATAAATAAAAAACTGCTGAATATTTTCTCAAATTTCTTTTTTTATTTGAAAGTACAATCCTTCCGGTTAATAATGGAAAATAATTTCATTCAAATGGCTGCCTCGGCTGGCCATGCAGTAGCCTACACGATCGGTCCAATTTTTAAGCACATTATCGATTATGTGCAGCTGTATTTCAACAATGGCTTCACGAATATTGTCCTTTAAAGCGTCAATTGTCTCTGGCTTGTCGGCGTAACACTTATCTTTGAGGGCACCCCACAAATAATAGTCCAACGGTGTCGCAGCTTCGAGGTGGCCAAACGACATCAGCTCTGCGGCTGATAATGCGATCTTCAAAAACAGAGCGCAAAACATCGAGTGCAGCTTCGGCTGTGTGGCACGTAGCGCCGTCCTGTTGAAACCAAATGTTGCCAATATCCTGCTCTTCAATTTTTGTGAACAAAATTCGTTCAACATGGCCCGATAACGATCGCCATTGACTGTAACGGCCACTCCTTGCTCATTTTCGAAGAAAAATGGCCCAATTACACCAAAAATCCGCACCAAACAGTGACTCGTTTTGGGTGCATCGGCTTTTCAATGTATGCGTGCGGATTTTCTGTGCCCCAAATGCGACAATTTTGCTTGTTTACATACCCGCCAAGATCAAAATGAGCTTCATCTGAAAAGATGATTTTTTTTAGCAAAATCGGCATCTTCTGTAAGTCGATCGCAGGCCCACTTAGCGAAGCGAAAACGCATTGGATGGTCAGTTGGCTTCAACTCCTGAACCAATTGGACTTTGTATGGCGTCATACCAAGATTTTTATGCAAAATTCGTCTCAATGATGTCTCCAACGGTTTCAACGTTCAATTGTTGAGAACGACGGTGAATTGATGTTGATGGCGCTTCACGCACACTTTCTGCCACAGCAGCAATATTCTCGGGTATACGCACTGTTTTTGGCTTTTCACGCTTTGGTTTATCGATGAGGATGCCAGTTTCTTTCACTTTTTTCACAAGATAACGAACATACGGAGTTGACGGTGCTTCTCTTCTTCCAAAATCCGTATGCAATTTTCGCACACATTCTGCAACATTACCATGATTTTCGAAGTAATGTCGCAATATTCCCCAGCATTGTTCAAGCGTATACACAACCATTTCATTCAGCGGAAGGATAAAACTAATTATCTGTCAAATCAGACATGAGCTAAGTGTTACCAAGCACTAGTTTAACAAAAAAGGTAAGATGGCGGACCCTTTACTATTTTTATTCAAATTAGGATGGCGACTTAAGCTGATAACTCTTCCAAAGTTCTTGAATTAACCAGTCTACTTCTTTCTGTAAGGACTATTTTCAGCTTTGAAGATCTTAATTTGGTTATTTTTCTCAGCAGAGATCTTCTAACATTTGAATATTTCTTATGAGGTGGAACCACCAATCCAATTGAAGAAACGATTCATCTCATGGAGTATGTGAAGCGCTATCGAATGGAAGGGCGCAAAGCATGCTTTCGATAAGATGGTTAGTTGACGAATGTGAATATACTTAATGCCATGCATATTTGTTGGTTGGTTCGCTTGTTAGCGTGAACTTATTCACGACACGTTTCTGTATGGAAAATATATTGGTTGAAGGGAGAATGTATCGAAAAGCATACGATTTCAAAATATGCAGTGAGTTCGCGCATTCAACACAACACAGAAGAAAAAATTGCAGGTTCAAAGTGATTTTGGATGCATCTGCCCAGATGTGAGCGTTGTACTCCAATTTTGGCCCAATAAAAGCCTTAAAAACTGTAGCTAAGTCAGAAGGGGTTAAAGTATTTCTTGCACCAGCTTAGGAAATCTAAACATTTCGCTGCATTCTTGGCGACATCGAATATGTGGTCGTTCCAGCGTAAGTTAGAATTTATGCGCATACCGAGCATTGAAAGTTTTTCGGTTTCATCGACGCAAGTGCCATTCATGGACAATGGCTGGGTAGAAGAAATTCGCTTTGATGACATAAGACAGCATTGTGTTTTGGAAGCATTAAATTCTACTCGGTTAGCTAGAACCCATTTGATGATGCTGTCAATAATAGAATATAATGAGTAAAACATACGTTGCCGTTCAATGTCTACGTCCGAGGAACAGGGGCGTGAGTCATTGAACGCATATAGTATGTGAAACTGAGGATACTGTCATCTGCGAAAGAATATATTGGATTAGATGTGATAGACAAGAGATCGTTAATGAAAATTAAAAAGAGAGTCGGAGACAAAACTGACCCTTGGGGAACACCAGCATTTATACGTTGAATTTCAGATTTGAAACCGTCCAATACAACTTGTATTGTACGATTCGAAAGGTAGTTTCTAATCCATCGAAGAAGAGACTCACCGATACCATATGCACGCATTTTCGAACCGGATGCCAGACTCTGTCAAATGCCTTTGAAATATCGATTGCAACTATCTTTGTTTCACCGAAGTTATGTATAGATTGGTTCCACTTTTCAGTAAGACAAGTCATCAAATCACAATGATTTACAAAAAAAGCAAACATATACTATACGTTAGCCATGTTTTAGAAGAAGTCACTAGAGAAAACCGTTGAAAGCAACAATTCCGATGTTTCAAAAAATCTTGACTGATTTAGCTTGTTTTGGTTTATTTCTTAAATAAAATATTTATGAAAAATAAGTGATTGACATTAGCACGTACTTTCGAAACATCGTATCTAGGTTACACGTTCGAAAAAGAGCTTAAAGGTGTAAACTCAAAACATAAAGTTGAAATAAGGAATGTATGCAAAGGCTTCGTTTTAAAATTGTAAAAACAAATAGACTAACGACTGCCAAAAAAACATAATTGTTTTTAAGAAAATGAATTGCTTTTCGGTTGAAAATGTTTTTGACCAAAAACGCAAATTGAAATTGTACTAGTTAGCGAGTGGCACTCTTTAAACTTCGAAATAACTTAATGGTAATGATAAATAAATAAAAATAACTTGGTCAAGATGACAAGCATTTTTTTAATAGGAAACTTCGGTCTAAAATTTTATGGTGCACTTTTTTTTCCAGGAAACAATTGGTAAATTATCCATGAATAACTTTAAAAGTTTTCTAAGACTCATGCGAGTAAATAAATTGCACAATTTCATTTGTTCGTCGCATGATGATGGAAATTTTGACATGGACGAAATGAGGCTTAATACACTACATAACATTGAGAGAAACCAAACTTTAAACAAGATTTTTTAAGGCAAACGCCACAAGAAACAGCAGGTACATAAGCACGGGGATTTTGTGATGATTTTAAAAATCATATCATCAATAAAGATTATTTGCGAACTATCGCGGATCATATGAGGTATACAAAGTTTTGTCAAACTATAGATACTTCATTCAAGATGTCGATGGCTTACAATTGATGCGATTACGATATAAGGGAATATCCTCACCAGCAAATATGAGACCTTTCGTGACGAAATTGCCTGAATTGGAAGACAATGAAAATATCGTTGAAATTTTTTTAAAAACAAAAAAAAAAAAACTGTACGTTTTTATCTTATTAGATATGTTAATAAAAGCCACATTTATCGATCTCACCGAACATCTTCCAGCCTTATATCATGCGATTTTACTGTATGGTCCGGAGAGTTTTTTTTGATCAGTCAATAAGGAGTTTTCAGATGGCAAACATCTTTCGGTTTTTTTTTTATCGTCAGAGAAAGTTTCTCCTACAATAGGTTCATGCTTTTTGGCAAACAATGATCTGTTTGCATGAACAGCGCAATAAACAAATCTTGGTGTTTCTAAATTTAATTTAACTTTCAGCGACTACTTATATTCTTTGTTCGAGATTTCAAAGCTTTTTAACTTCAAAATTTTTAACATTTTAACTTACTTAATTTTTAACTTATGTATTTCTTAATTTTCTAAACGAGACGGTTTTTGTTTTTCATTTATAGGGTTATTTTTGTTACTTTTATTTTATAGTTTAAACAATTTTAAACGTTTTTTTCAACATCTTGTGAAATAATGAAATAAATGAAACGTACAAAAAAACGGGAAGTGTTGAGTTCGTACGAAGAACAGGTCGTCCGCGCAAATAGTATGAGAGGAGTGAAAGGCTTATTCTGAACACTATCCGGAAAAACCCAACAACTAATTGTCCTACAATCAAACAAATAGTCGCGGATACATGCAGCGCGGAGGTCAGCATGCGTATAATCGAAAGGACTCTAAACAGTCATGGATATTTATCAAGAAAAAAATCGTCCATAAGTGAAGTGAATAAGAAAAACATTAAGACTTTGCTTCTCTGCACAAAGACGCTGATCTGTTTTTCTGGCAGAAATTTGTGTTCACCGACAAGAGCAAGTACAACTTTTTTGGTCACGATGGTCCTTCAAGAGTTTGGCTAAAGAGCGCCACTGAAATGGAAGTTCAAAATCAACGAAGAACAGTGAATCACGGTGGAGGTAGTGTTATGGTGCGTAGGAGAGCTGGTGTTTATTTAAGGTAACATGGATCAGCACATGTATCTTAACATACTATCATAAAAGAAAATCTACGCCCATCAGTTGAGAGATCAAGTTTGAATCCCGGCTGGATATTTCAGCAAGATAACGACTTTAAATACACCGTTCGAAAAGTTTAGGAATGGTTATTATATTATGCCTAGAGCCCGGATATAAACCCAATAGTGCATTTATGGGACTACTTTGAAAAACAACTTCTTAAACACTGAATTGCGTCAAAAGCGACTCTAAAGGAAGCTCTCCAAATAGAAAAGATCATGTACCTGAAGATTTTACGCAAAATCTGGTCTCTTCTATGCCACGTCGACTACAAGCTGTCCTTCAATCTGGTGGAGGCCCAACTGACAGCCCGATTTTATCAATATATTTATGTCGAAACTAACCGTTCGATGAATTTTGTCCTTTAAATTAAATGAATTATTCCTCATTGTTCAACTTAAAAGAAATTTTGAGTAAACTGTGTAGGTACCGGACAACAGGATTCATACCTGCCGTACGATGATATTCCACCTTGGAATATTTTTTAGATATGCTAATTGTCACACTGTCGATAAGGTTGTCAAAGTTATTCTTCTTCTTATTTCTTGATGGCGTCCAAAAAAAAACGTAGTATTTCTAACCGCCACTCATGATTTTACAATACCCTATATATGCTCAATTACGTTTGAGTCTGGATGGTCTGATGGTAGCCTGAGTTCTTCAAGGCTACGGATCCGTCTTGTTTCGTTTTAATTTAGCATATAATCCAACTTTAAACATTGAAGAGCTGTGTGCAAAATTATTTTCTACCAGCCAATTAACTAACTCAATTTTTTTTTGCTGATGAAGTTGGCGCATTGTGCAGGAAAAATCCACGCTTACCCATTCAGTACTGTTAGTAAAAATCAGTATGATAAATTATCAATGAAAATGGAGAAAGTTCAGCCGAATTGTAAATATCCTTTTCCATGCAGCAAAGGTGTGGCAAATATTTCCATGCTCTCTCAGCGCAGTTGTGATTTGAAACGATCTATATATGGTTGACTATGGAGCGGCTTGGTTTATTTTTACCAAGACCATGATTTTGGCAATCCCTCTTTTTTTTTAGGTTCTTCAGATCTGGCATCAGAGCTGACGCCAGTGTTTCTGGTGCTCCAAGTCTGCCTCATCCTCCTCACACATGTCGTATATAGTATTTTGTTTTCTGTCAATCTAATCCTGTTACAAGTCCTACTAGCTACCGTTTTCTCTAGTTGGAGCTCAGGTCTCGTTTCACTTTACTGCTTCTCGGTCATAGACCTCGACATTCTAAAAGTTGTAAGATCCATATTTGTCTGCTTCAGCTTTTTTTTAAGAATTAAAGAAGGGGCCTTCACTCATTCTATACTTCGAAACTTCCCGTAGAAAATGAATCTCTCAACAGACTTCGTTCAATCATCATTGGCATGCAAGACATGTGAAAAGGCCGGAAAAGAAGTGTCTGAAAACCTGTGACGACTTTAATACTTGTAGAATGGGACGAGAAGTCTTGAGCTTGTATCATGTAAATCATGGTGGTCTCTTAGTCAGTGAATCACGTCGCGACTAAAGCAAGTGGAAGTAGAAGTAGAAGATTTCGCGGACATTATTAAATATTTAGCGATGAAGAAATATAACGTCGACCAAGAACAATCCCCAAGATTATAACAACTGAGGAAGGACTTCGTCTACCTAAAACCCAAATCAGAAAAGTTGACCAAAAAAGTTCGACTATCATTGCATCAGAATATAAAATGTGAATGGAAGCATATACGCTTTGCAGGATTGCCAAGACTCTTCTGCGCACAGTCCAAGGGTGCTGCTTATATATCAGCAGCTTGACGATATATCAAGAGAAGGAATATCAAGTAAAATGTTTGAAATACACGCATTTGAGGCTACTTAGTTATGCGAATGTTAACTCTATCAGCCAAGCCGTACAAATCCAAGACACTCGCTTAGATCAAGACATTGACAATGCATTGTACCTTTGCAAGAAAGAACAGGTTTACTATCTACGATTTCATTCGGTCTTTGCCTTCTGGTTTAAAGAACGATGTCAGTCTTAAGAGGGTTAACCGAAAGCCCACACATTTTACACAACTCCTCAATCATGTCAAACAATTTATTTATGAACCACGAAAACAGCAATAAACGTAGAAATAGAAATTTGGGCCATCGTGACGTAAATTGTGGAACTGAGGCTTACATCAAAAACGATAAATAATAATGACAACCATTAACATTGTTATTGATGTACAACAAAATCAATTGAGAATGAAATGAAAAATGGGCTCTTTTAAAATTAATCTTATCTCCAGCTTCTGTCCCGTGAACGGATGAGTAATGTTAATGTTCCTACTACCTTCCAAGCCCAATAATGATCCAATACTCGTGACATAAGTTTTGTACGTTGTTCATTACGCTTGCACAATTATGGGGAATTACTCAGAGGCAGGGTTGAGTTACAATGCCGTCACTGATACATGCAAAGAAGCGTGACTAATCGATGACTTGAGGTTTTATCAAAGCGTACAAACGCAATCTTTGAATGTGCTGCATGTCATGCATGATAAACCATGTCAAATTCCTTTGCGCATTCATTTTAAGCCTTGTACGTCATGCTTGAAATAAGATTACTTCAAAACGAAGTTAATTTTTGTAAATAAGTAAAAAAAAATGCAAACATGGAATAATTGACAGCAGAATTTTATTTGTAAAGAATTTTGTCATCACCCACCCATATTTTATTTTAAAACTAAATTTTAAACAATTTATTTATTTTGATATTTTAAAGAAGCAAAACAACTTAATATAGAGTTTCACCTGTTTCGGCAAACGACAGTTCCCGCGTTTTTCTTCGGGGAGGCCTAAAACCGCAACAAGTGCAGGCGAAATCCGAATACTGAATCAAGTCGTTTTTATTTATATTTAAAAATGTTTTTCATATTTAAACAAGCCGACCCAATAAACATGTCCGTCCGTTGGCTTGCAAATGCTTTTCGAAGTACTAAATGCCATCTGACATTGAGTTGACATTTTTCTTGACGTTTGTTATTTTTATTTTGACTGTCAGGCATTGATGTTTGTTATTAAGTATACAATTCAATTTCAAGCCAATTTTTCCAACCAGAGACGGCTCTCACATATTGTCAGAGTCGGGGGCAAGTATCTACCGGCCAAACCCATCGATCGAAGTTTCAAGGTATCTTGAATTTTTCGTCACGGTTTTCCAAGCAAGATTGTTTGCAATACTGACTGGAAAAGAAGCGTTCACCGACCTCAACAAACAGGCAAAGCAAGTACTAATCTGCTCCGACAGTAGTGCGGCGATTGAAGCCTTAGCTAACCCCCTTATCAGCATCGACACTGGTGAGAGAGTGCAAACACAAACTAAACAAACAAGCAACAATAAGCGACTTCAGTCTAACGTGGTTACCGGGACGCAAAGGTGTAACGGCTTACGACAAACCTAACGAAGTTCTAAGGAAAGGAACAGGAAGTTAAGACCAGACCTCTGTAAAGGAACTAGCCTTCCCGCTGGAAGCTGGGGATGGGGACACCGTGCAGAACGGCAAAATCTATAATATAATAAACCGTGAAACAATGTTACCAGTCGAGCTCTTGAGGTACTGGAAACGGGGCACATTTACCTAAATCCCTCCTTATAGAAACCTCCACATGCGAAAACTGTGAGGGGGAAGAGAAAGATCTGGAGCATTTCTTCTGCCACTGCCCAGCAACAGCTAGACTGTGACACAGAATACTGGGGTCAATACTGACACCAGATTTATCGCAACTCAAAGGAAAAAGGACCGGTGAGATCATGCATTTCGCAAAACGGACGAAAACATTTCCCGACCACACTAACAAAGCCGCTCCATAAAAATTTTTTAACATCCCCCTTGTTAACTACCTAATAAAAACGGGCAACAAAACGGGCCCAATCCGAAGCCTAACGCTCAACTATGATATACAAAAATAACCAGAATAACAATATTTCCAGAAGGCCAATTATTCGTGAGAAATATTAGTGGGTGCATGTAAACCATCCAGAGACCCACTCAGAAACATACCGAAAAATGTTTCAAAAACGGACCAGCCATTTAGGAACAGTTCAGCGACATACAGACGTTTCTCCACGCCAGAACGTTTGTATTCCGTGAATTTTTGAGACCCTGAGCAGAGACAGCCAATGTGTGACGTATCAGCTGTCAGACTGGTAATCTGTTTTGGACACATAAAGTTGAGTGGACTTTGGAAATTACAATGCAAAGACTTTCAGTCGTACAATGGTCAGTGGAGCTTTGTTTGCTAAATTTAAGGAACGCTTGGATCAAATTTATTATTCGTCGAGGCCGAGTTTATAGATCTAAAGCCGTTCTCAGCAACTTTGCATACACTTATTCAGGGTGATTTGCATAAGATGCGACTAAAGGCTAGAGCGATTAAGTTAGATAAAAGACCAGAAGAAAATCGTATCGGATAATTCGCTGACTTTAAATGGAGAAAAAATTATGAAAAATCAAAGAAAGTTCGATATTCCCATTCTTTAATTTGATGTTTCACTAAGTTGGTAACGTTAATCATTTTTAAGAAATGAAATTTCAAAACTAAAATTTTGAAAATTGGATTTTTTTAAGTTTTGCGTTTTTAAGTGCATTTTTATTTTCTTTTAAATTGTTAGTCAAAACCCCATGACCTGGTACTAAAAAGTGTCCTCGTTTTTCACAAATATTACATTTTTTTGGGTTTTTCTACTTTTAGACTTTTAATTCAATTTTCATCTTTTCCACTAGATACCCACACTTGAAAAAAGTTAATGGAGGGCACATCTCCTTTTGGAGACTTGTACCTTTCAGCGTAAAAAACCTGTACTTCACTATTGAAACCAGCCGCTAAATTAAAGAAGTAGCGCATATCTGCCACACTCTACCCGAGTGTTACTGAAGCTGTTCATCGTTTTGCGTTTACAAATTTGACATGCAAAATTTTTGTGTGTTTAGATAAAATTGTTTTTTGTTTTTTTTTTAGGTTTAACTATTAAAAACCTTTCTTTATTTGCTTAAATAGGTAGAGAGATCAATTAATTAAATGGAGCAAGTGTACCAATATAAAAAAAATTACTTAATCTAGTTTTAGTTAATCTAGTATTTTTTAAACAATGAAATATAAAAAAGCTACAATCCGGTCACTTGAACCAATTTTTCAATAACTATGTAAGAAACATTTTAGCTCCAAATTTTTTTTTTTTTGATTTTACAAAAAAATTTATAGCAGGCTTTGCATGTTGGAAAAAAGTAATGCAAAATTTTGCGAAAATTAAATTTGAAGAAAAAAATATTTTTCTTTTAAGAAATTTTTTATTTTTAGTTTTTATTTCTCAAGATCATTCACTAAAATAATTTGAGTCAACGATAAAATTAAATTATATTTGTTCTTTCGTTGTTTTTTAAATAATAATTGTCCATTTAAAGTAAATTTTTCAGAAAATTTTAACCCACTCACTTTCGGCCTTATTCGGACATGGCCAACAGCGGATCAATCTATTACTTTATTGGGACAATTATTTTTTGAGTGAAACGATTTGTCACCTCTGGACTACTTTATTTTATGTAAGTCAGGTCAAAAGTGTGTGCTGTTTAATGAGAGACTTAAAGCCAGAAGTTGATACGTTATCGCCGTGATTAGGCTCTCCTTGCTGAAAAAGGCGTGCAAAATTTGGCCAATGAGACTGGCTTTCGCTGTTTCACAAACACTTTTTACAAGCAATATAAATTGAAAAAAGCTACTTAATATAATTAACAATTTTGTATGTAGATTTATATTTATTTAATTGTGGACTTTATACCTAGAAGAGTATGAAGGCAAAAAAATACTGAAAATATTGTATTTACCTTATCTGTATTGCATCTACGAGTTTTCAAGGCTGGTTTTTAAAGAGTGATGAAACTGAAATAAGAAAGAGAGTTACAATTAGGTGGAACTAAGTTTAAATTAAATATTTTAATGTCTGTTTAAATACAAAATATATAAAACCTCAAAAAATATTATTAAAAGGTAATTAAGAATTCCTTAAAACAAATGTTATCATATTTGTAACAAAAACAACTCGAATGTTTGATGAAATATTTCAAAACTTGCTTGAACAACTAAACCATTTTTAATTGAATTTTAGACGTTGTATGGAAATAAATTTTGGCCAGGTCTTGTCCAGTACAAGGGAATTCAATCAATAGGGCTGACAAGTTTTATTTTAGAGTGGCTTATGCTCAGTCTAGTCCGTGGCAGAGCAACTTGTCCATCAATGACAAATATCTTTAAGAGCATCTAAAGCACCTTATTCAAAACATCTTAAGGTCGGAACTCATTATTTAACAATATCAAATTTTGAGAAACTTGAATAAAGCAAGTATCGGTTCATGAACTACGGCTAGATATCGCTGTAGGACGAATCTTACAGAAGTAAACTCACGTTTTTCACACCTTAATGTCCACAAGCAGACTTGGCGGTCTCTGGAACAACAAGATGTCAACTAAATTGGAATAAATAGAAGCATTGACGAGAGTTTTTCAAGCAGAGGAGAGAGACAAAATGTCGGCTTCTCAGAAGGATAGAATCCTTGAACTTTTAATTCGATCTGGCTTTGATACATTTTTTTTGTTCGAAACTGAACTGTTCGAAAAAATATTACGATTTTGATAAACAATAATTCGTAGTTTCGCAAAACAACATTAACAAGCTAGTTTTTCACATCAGAACTATTTTGAAAAGCCATTTATTTAGTTTGTTAAGAAAAACGCTACGTGCATTTGATCCTCTTTTATCGTGTGGCAGTTTTTCTTTTTTTCTCCCACATGTGTGCAGGCTAATGTTTAGTTTTCCTCATGCAGCAATGTAAAGGTAGACTCCATATTCAATCGGTTCTTTATTTGAAAGACTGCAACCCATAAGCTCGTTTTTTTCACTTATTATAAATTCATGCTTTGCAAACCACTGCCTTAAAATTTGTAAAACTTTTTGTAGCTTTATATCGGACTAACACAAATTTTTGCTTGTGTATGTAAAAGCCACTTCATGCGCAAAAGCCGTAACATTACTCTTATTTAGAATTTACATAGATTAGTAATAAGAATGGCCCTAGAACTGAACCTTGTGGTACACCAGTGACTATTTTCATTTTCTCACTGTAAACAATGTTTACTTTCAGGTTTCTGGAGTTTGATTAGCAATATGTTATGATTGAACATGTCAGACGCCTTGGTCATGTCTATAAATAAAGCTAATGTTTTTTGATTATTATTAAAACCTGAATATTATTCGCTGCTTAATTTCAAGATTGCATTTTTGGTTAACATATCTTCGCGAAATCCAAAAAGTTTTTACTTAAAAACTCTGTTTTGTTTAAGAATGATCCAAGGCGGCATATAAAAAAATTTTCAAAAAAATTAGAAAAGGTTCGGTCGCTTGTTTTTGGTTGCCTTTTTCACTTTAGTGACTCGAAAAAAAAACACAATTTACACTCAAATTAAATATTTAAGATTATACCTCTCTGATATGAAAGGCGATGGGTTTTAAAATATAATTTGTGACATCGTTAGTTTGATACACTTAGTTCGAAAAAAATACTTTTACTTTGCATCTACAATTGTGGTAAGTAGGGCTTTGATTCAGTGGCAGCAGAAACAAACAATTTATTTTATATCTATTTGGTTGTCAACTGTTTTATTCCCAGCTTCCATTTCAAATATTTATTCATGTTTTTTGTGCCTCTGAAAAATATGGTTGTTTATCCTCTATTCCTCTTTTATATCATCTTTGTACTTTTCAAAATAAAATCTATCGTAGCAAGATTTCTCTTCATTTTCAATGTCCTCACTGAATTTAATATTTTTTTTTTCGATCGAATTCCTGTAGAATTTCCGATATGGAATTTTGAAATATAAAGAATATATTATAAGCTAACGAACGATTGGCTCTGACATATATTTATATACTTCTTCGCAATACTCACATTTTAGATTAGTATTTAATTATTCAAAATTTTTCTGGTATTTCGACAGAAACTTAGCTGTATTACTGCCTTAATAGATGTTTCCGAAAACATTCGGCTTGGCTTGGATGAAGGAAATGTGACCCTTCGAACACTTCTTGTTTTTTCCAAGGCATTTGAAACAGTGAACCACACTATTTTGTGTAAAAAGCTTGCTCGTCTTTATAATTTTTCACCGTGCGCAGTTAAATTAATAGCGTCGTACCTCGTTGATAGGAGGCAATCCGTGGAGCTAAATAACGTTATGTCCGAATTTTTGCCTATGGTCAGTGGAGTCCCTCAAGGATTTATTTTAGGGCCATTATTGTTCTCCCTTTAGTTACCAAATTTACCTCGCTACAAAATTATGCGGACGATATTCAGCTTTATAGCAGGTGTCTTTTAGGATTGATTGAGCATGGAACCAGTTGCGTCAACGAGGATCTTGAGGAGATATCACAATGGTCGCTACGGAATGGTCTCTTACTGAACCCGACAAAATCTAAGTGTATTGTTATTTCTAAAAATTCCTTGGACCTTTCATATTTCCTCCCAATAATGTTAAACAATGAATCAATAAATTACGTGGACAATGTTAAAAACTTAATTTGGGATAATCATATAAACTTAGCCATAGGAAAGACTTATGGTGTACTTCGTACTCTATGGGGTACACATTCTTTCACACCTCTTAAGATACGACTTTTCCTAGCTATGGATATGGATGTAAAATTTTTTGCAAATCCAATTACAGAAGTAAAATAAAACTGATGGTTGCATTTGACAGCGTGGTGCGCTATGTTTATGGTCTACGTAGATACGAAAGAGTTTCGGACTTCGCTATTAGACTTTAAGGCATGACGTTCGATAAGCTTCTTCAGTTTCGCACATTAAGCCTTACAACAACCCGGTTATCTCTGTGAACAAAATTAGATTCGCCTCCTCCAGCTGATCAGGTCAACTCATTGATCCTCGAAACTCATCAACTGTAACTGAGTGCTAGTTTTTATCAACTCAACTCGCTTATGAAACAACTTGCCGCGACGCATTAGAATAGGATAGGCAACACTGCAAATTTCAAAAAAAGAATTAAAATTGTACCTTTTTCAAACTACTTGAAATACTTTTATTTTGTTTTTGTTTTTTTTTTTTAAATCAATTATTTGTGTTTTGAAATTTTGAAATTTTGATTTCAATTTCCTTATCTGTAGTTTTTGTTCTTCATCGGGAAAATAAATGTGTGTAACTTTATTTTAGTATCTTCCCTACATTGATATACCTTAATGAACTTGTCACTAGCTTATAATATATCATATCTTAAAGTTTATAAGTATTCCGAATGAATAAATAAATGAAAAATGAAATGAAATGAATGCTTGACTTGTATTTTAACTAAGCAATGATCTGTGATAATTTAGTCCACAACTTCACTACATGATTTATGTTCAAAGTTCTTATAAAAACTTGGCCTATCCATGTCTGGGTTTCATCTAATATTCGAGTAGGTTCATAACAATTTACTCGGCATCCAGAAATGTAGATCCCATAAATTTTTGCACCGATCATGCGATTTTGAATATTTTCGGGGTCGCTAAAGATAGTATTTCCGGAGTTACAGACCGTTGTTTCTTCTCAGAACTAAAATGATGGATTTCGGTTTCGTCCATTATTAAAAATCGTTTCGAAACTCTGTCCATCTCAGCCGGGTAGTTCTCAGGTTTTGAAACGTCAAAAACATTCCCGCTTTTGTTTTGTATATTCTGTGTACCCTCCTTTCACCAGTGGTACGTTATTGAGACGTGTGGGGCCTTGGAAGACGTTTCTTGGCCAACAGAGATTTTTCATGCTAGGAAGTATTAATGCCATAATTCACGTAAATTGCGGGTTGCCTGATCTGATAGCGGGTATAGAAAACTATCTCGATTTTTTAAAGACTCTAGGAGAGAGGATTGCCTCCTCGTTATAAACCCAAATAGTCCGAGGCCCACCTTCCTGTCAGCATTTGGAAAGTGCTAAGCTTAGGAATATACCCAACACCAGTTTGCTTTCCACTCAATTTGAAAATACGTAAAAAGTTTTTCTTGAAATTTTGCAAAAAAAGGTCCACAATTTTTCCACCAGACTGTCACCAATTCATTTCAACCGCAAATGCAAACCACTTGGAGATCCAGTAAATCACTAAAGAAAAGAACAAAACGGATAAAAATTACTTCCTTCTCCTGACAAATTAAAAGCAACGCCTCCTGGCAAACTTGTCATGGTTTTACTTAAGCGCAAAAAAAAAACGAGTCCTTCAAGTACGAGTACCTGCTTTTGTAAAAGTGATTAAAATTTTCTTGTTTGTCCTTAAATTGTGCCGCCTCCTTGAACCTTTTTGTGGCATGCGACGCCTAGCGCCGCGCCGCCTCTACTCCAAACCTAGTCGCGTTGCTTGAGCTTGACGCTAATTAACTTACTGGTACGAGTGTGCGAGTATGTACTCACCTTCATTTCCGTCAGAGTAAACGGAAAACACGCAAAGTGAAGTGATTTTCGCCATTTTTAATGGATTACGACCGGTTGGGTGGCAAGGAGTTTACTCCTCGCAGCAGAAATTTAATTTCGCGCTTTAATCGAGTCTCTTGAGAGTTGCAGCACTGGCAGGTTAAAAAAAAAATAGTGCTTAGCTTGTAGTTCGATGTAAATTGAGGCAAAGTGCATTGAGTGTAAAAAAAAACAGAAAGAAAAATAATGACACTATAATGACAGGCGGCGAACGAGGCACAGTGCAATGGGGAAAAACTTGTTTCTCAAGTAAAGTTGTCTCCTGATTTTTTTTTTTATAGTGCGAAAAGGAATCCACTCAAGCACGCACACACACACACTCAAAAAAAAAAAGAATGAAGTGGAAGGACGAGACAAGCACGAGATATTTCATTAGGTTACTCGGAGAGTTCCATCCACTAAGTGATTTTCTTTTCGTTTTCCTTCCACTCGTTGCTTTGTTTTTATAAGATTTTATGTGACAAGAAAAACCAAAGTGGTTAAGGGATTGAAATTGATCCCTGCAGGCGACCTTAAGTATTCCAAATAAAGTCACTCATTCTTCTAATGTCAAGTCAATTGTGACGCATCAAATTGACTTTTGACAGTTCACAGTAGTTTTGTCACCAAGTCCAGCCGTGCAGACACCCAGTCTTGTGATTAGCCCGTTTTGCTAATGAGACTATGTATTTGAAAAAGGTTTCATCAGGAGGGAGACTGGACTGGACTGGAGCTGCATCTATTTTGCAGGAATCATAATTGACTTTAAAAGTTCCACAGAGAGTTTTTTAATTAAAATTTCATGACTTGTCAGTTGCACATCGTCTGATGCTGGGAGCAATTAGTTTAGCTTCCAGAAAACTCAAAGCATTGAGTTGATGAGGGTTCTCGTTTTTGGGTTCTCATCTCTAGTGAGTTAGTTGCTGCACTTTCCCTTTTGTCTGCCAACAGAGGGTACAGTTTTGGTAATAATACATGCGCCACGAGGAACTTGTAACAATTTAGTTTTGAAGTGTTCTCATTTTAGTTTTGAGTTTTTCGGGGGCACTCTTGAAGGATCCTTACTTTATATAGAATTCGTTTAGCTTCGAGTGTACATGTGAGCTCTCGTATGTGCTTTGACGTTTAAAACAATTGCCATTAGGTTTTAATTACTGCGACAATGAACTGTGACATTGCGAATGGTGAAACTCTCGACATCAATTTAAAACAATTAAACTATTTTTAAAGAGTTTTTAACCAGTTCGGTTTAGTAATTAAAATTCTGTCATAAAAGTAAGTGTGTTTTTTTGTGTGCAGCTGGTCGAACTCAAAACACATGGTCTTTGCTTAATGAGGTTGCTTTGTTAAAAGCAGCACTGATGATTTGCTCCATTTAAAAAAAGTCAAGCAGAAAACAGCTTGAATGGAGTAATTTTTAGGGTTCCGTATCCGATGTGTGCCAACAGAACTCTATTACTAAACCCACACTGTCCGTCCGTTTTACCGTTGCAGGTCTGTATCTCTTCATGAACTCCATATAACAAAAGTGTTTCTTCAAAATCGTAACTAAATTTTACGACAAAAAGGAGGTTACTTAATTTAACGGCAAAATGGAAGGAAAAAATTCGAAGTTTACTTAAAAAAACATGACTTTATGACTATGTGAGGTGCTACGGAACCCTTCGTGTGCGTGTTCGACAGGCAATTTAGCTGCTTTAATTCAATTTCATTTAATTTTGTCGAAAGAACAGCCAACTATCTGATCAGAAATATGGTCCCTTTTCTTTAGGTTGAATACATAGCGAGCTATATTGTTAAAAGTGAAGTTTAATTTTCTCCTGCTTTTGTAGTCCGGGCAACAAAAAAATTCATAGTCGTGTGTTAATACTGGTACAAGAAGTGTTTTCGCCAACATCAGCTTTGTATCGGGTTTTTCAATAAGAGCGTTTTTAAATAAAACAAAAACGGTTTTGGATATCAATGAAATTCTTTATTCCTGTGAAAGTACGTATGATGGCATTATGTATGGAACTCGATTTCTTTTGCATGGCCACCACGGGCACACTTGCAGAAGTCCAGACGCTGAACCCAATTTTCGACGGTTTTCAAGCATAAATCGGCCGATACTGCTGCAATTTCACGTTCGATATTCGTACGAAGTTCATCAATCGTCGCTGGCTTGTTGGCATAGACCATAGACTTGACGTGGCCCCACAGAAAATAGTCTAACGGCGTCAAATCGCACGACCGAGGCGGCCACGCGACTGGAGCATTTCGTGAGATAACACGTTCTCCAAACTTGGTTTCCAACAAATCGATTGTGACATTCGCTGTGTGGCTTGTGGCGCCGTCCTGTTGGAACCACATATCCTCCAAGTCCATATCATCCAATTGGGGCCATAAATATTCGGTTATCATTGAACGGTAGCGATCCCCATTCACAGTAACGTGCTGGTCTTGATCATCACGGAAGAAGTACGGCCCAATGACGTCGCCGGCCCATAAACCACACCAAGCCGTAATTTTTTCGGGAAGCAATGATGACTCATGGAGTACGTGTGGATTGCTGCTTGACCAATACCTCATATTTTGTTTATTGACGGAGCCATTCAGCCAGAAATGAACCTCATCGCTGAAGATGATTTTTCCATGAAAATCCGAATCATTTTCAAGTTGTTGCTCAGCCCAATTCACGATCATACGACGCTTCCGGTGGTCAAGCGGCTTGTTCTTGCGTCAATTTAATCTTGTAAGGATGAAGGCCAAGATCTTTTCGGAAAATTCGCCACAACGCCGTCACAGAGATGCCCAACGCTTGAGAACGACGTGTGAGAGACATATTTGGGCTTTCTGAAACTCAAGCATCAGCGGCAGCAATATTCTCGACACTACGGGCACTTCTTTGTCTCACTGGCATGGGAACATTTTGTACTGTGCCTATGGATTCAAAATTTCCCACTAGACACTCAATTTTTGTTGATCTGCTAGGATGATTATGACGACCATAAATTGGACGTAGCGCTCTTAACGTTGAGGCCACTGACTTCGAATTTCGGTAGTAAATTTTAAAAATTTCGACTCGTTGTTGGCTCGTATATCTTTCCATCATGAAATGGCTTACTGAAGAGAAATGTCAAAAGAGCGGCAAGAAATATGACGTCGTTTGCTGTCCCTGTCGCTCTACTTTTGTAGCGTCCCTGATGAAAACCCCGTTATATAGTATCTGAATACGAAATGCTTCGTAGCCTAAAGAGTACGCAGTCAAGTATGTACGTATTATGCCAGTAATTTGGTTACATAAATAAATGAGTAAATAAATAATAGTAAGCAAGCAAATTTTTATAAATTATAAACAAGTAATAATTTAAACAATACTTAATAAATAAGTATTAAATAGATGAATATATATAATTCATTAATTGAACAATTCATATGATCTCACACGTCAACATCCGATATCCTAGTTGATAGTCAGAATCCAGGTTATTTTCTTAAGCTGCTAGTCTTGAAATTAATGCATTGTCTGACATTTTATCCCTTACATTTAATCTTTCAAAAAAGTTTTGTTATCCTCAAGAAATTTTCTCGAAATTTGTTATTTCGTGGAGTTTGTCCATTGAGTACTGCCGCGGCAACTAATGAATCATTTTCGTTACTTGTTTTAGGCCCTAAGTAGGCTCTATGGTAGTCGGCACTCTTATCAGGTTTATCATAAAAAAATATTGCCTGAGAGATTGTTGCAATACCAGGAGTAAATTTCTATTGCTCAACTTTGCTTTTCGGTCACTTCGGTAGTCACTTTATGTATCGGTTCTCGAAAATGAGGACCAAATTTTAAGCGTTTGTCAAGGTAGACTCTAAGGTACTTTGCATCAAATTTCCGTTCAATCATTTTTTTTGTTTCAATAATTTCAGTGGCTCATTAGTAAGTGCCCCTGAGCGTGGAGACCGGGGTTCAATTCCGGGTAAGAACATCTGACATATTTTTTACGGCTCCACTGTGTACAAACTGTCAAGAAAAGCTTCTGGGGCCGTTCGGAGTCGGCAATAAACTGTAGGTCCAACCCCCGCCATTTTTGAAAAATGAATTTGAATTTGAAAAAAAAAATAATTTCACAAAAAAACAAAAGTTCAACAAATGGATACAGGTCCTCTCGGAATGGAGTCTCTAAGCCCCGTAAAACAAATGATTCATCAACAGTCAAATTTTGGATTTAAGTGGAAGATAAACAGGACAGAACTTAATGAAGTTCCTAAAGTAACGTAGTACATCAGACCATCTGTCAAAGGTGAATGTGAGCCCGGGCTTAAGGTGATCCATCCCTTACGAGCCGGCTAAGTTGTCTCCACTTGATAGGACTAAACTTTCTTGCATGCGCGATTGCTTGGCCTTTAAACTGGAGTTTCGGTCTTTCTTCTTTTCGTGAGTCCGGTGATTGATTAGAAGTCGCTTTAAGCTAGAACACTGGTGTCCATTCGCATAAATTTTGGCTTTCAGACTAGATCCACATCGTTGTACGGTTTGTAGGATTCGCGGTTGTCTGTTCTCATTTGTTCTCCTCGCAAACTAAGCCGTCTTTCGAATTGTCGTGGAGAATTGGTTGATTTTTTTGTTGGCAAATGGTCACACACTGGATAGAACCTGATATACAATGTTAAGTTGGAACTTTGGATAAGCCTTATTTGAAGGTAGGGCGGAGGATATTTCAGTCATCGGGTACGTTGTCGTTCTCCCAAGTCTGACATATCTTCTCCATGATTATATTGTTCAGCTTGTAAACTTCTTGAGCCCGCAGCCTTGCTTTTTTAAGCTTTATTTTATGGCCACACTACCTTCTTCTTCATAATAACATTGTTATGTAAAATATACAAAATAAAAGCTAATTTTTGTCAGTTTTGAAAGTTGTTAAAAACAGTTCTTCGAAAATAGTACTTCCGCGACTCTAAGCAATTTAGACTGTTTTTCATTGTTGCTAAAGGATGCTGAAAACAAGACCGTTGGTAGAGGAAATAACTCGACTGGCATCATGCATTCGTGATGTTTGAGGAAATAACTTGAATATGGTCATAAAACCTTAGCCGACTCAGTAAAGTAGAAGAGACAAACACATTTAATCTCTCTACAGGTCGTGGTGTCGGTGCCACGACGGCATGGGTTGAAAAAGAGGAACTCACTTAATCGCCACAATTTTTATTAAATACTCCAATTCAGGTCCGATGCCCACGATGAGAACCAATACGACCTTTGCCAGATATTAACTTGATATGAGTAGTCCCAAACGTGAAAATTGAAAAAAATTGTGATGGAAAATTCCGAAAACTTTATGACCGCTCCGCTGAGCTGGAGCGAAATCTCTACACTGCAGTTGTACGAGCATTCTTTACAATCATAACGTCGACTTTAAGGACGAAAAGGCAGAAGGACTGGTCGTGGTCGGTGTATTTGAAACAGAATTGGGAGATTGTGTCAAAAGAATTTTGGTTTCGACTGGCCCATTCTGGGACTTTGAGAATTTGTTAGTGGTTTAATTCCATTCGGAATTTTTGCCATAACGAGTAGTTGCAAGCTGAGATTTTAGCTGGGACGCTGAGAGTTTGCATTTGAGAATTTGGTATTGGTTTAGTTCCATTCGTTCAATTCGCAGTATTTTTTTCGCCATTACGAGTAGTTGCGAGATTTTTTTTTCTGAAAAATTGCATCATTTCTGTTGTAAGCATTATTCCTTTCACAACCTCAATATTTTGAGGACACGATTTTGAAATATTAACTTGACAAGTCGATAGAGTTATCCCTATAGTGATAGCGCCGAAAACTGAAAGGCAGGCGCTTAACCTCCGGCGTCTTGATTTCCTTTTCAAAATTCGAAACATTGTTCTGGCACAGCCGTAAAAAGTGTAGGAGAAAATGGATCTCTTGACGGTTACCGACATCCACTGCATTTTTGCAGTATGAAGAGGTTTAAGTTGCTACTCCAAGGAGTTTTCAATGAGCTCTTTTAAGACTTGTAAGTGGTCCGTTTTCCAAAGTCTGGATTTTAAGTCTGCTCATTCAGAAAATTGTCTTTCATTCATATTTACGTAGATTCTTTTGAAAGGACGTTTTGGGAAAACCTTGCATTTTGTACCATTAAGCCAAAGGTCATTCGATTTCGTGGCCTTTGATGGACTTTTAGTGATGAATAAATGGAAACAAGGATTAACGAAAACCGGAAATTGTGTGAAATTCAACACAAATAATCTCCTTCATTTATAGATTAAGCAAGGAATCAAAAGAAACTTGTAAGTTTAAATCAGCGTAATACAGTGAGATCACAGAGTTTTTGAAAACATCATCCGAAAGCCTAGAGTAACACAATCTCTTTCTCCATCATGGAAACAATAAATAAAAGTTACTCCAGAAGCAGCAAACAACTGACGGTATCTTTTAAAAGAAATCAATTAGACGGGTATCCTTTTACTCATCCCTTTTTCTCTCCCCATTCCAAAAAAAAAACATTCCAATCGCTTTCAAATTAAATTTAAAGATACAGTATATTCCGTTTTATCCAGCTTTAAAGTAGGTCACTTACTTTGACAATACCTACCCATGGAAAGTGAATTTCAAGTTTTAATGTACAAATAAATAAACAACAAGGATACCCCTTTCACTCTATTCAATTAAATATGAAAGTTCATTTTGAATACACGAACTTCCTTACTGGCAGGCGTCCGTTTGGAATACGCGTTAAGCCCCACAACCACTCAAGGGCAATATCAAATGTTCCATGCGTAATGTGCTGCCACACATTTTATGACACAGCAAAGCCTCCGAACAATAAATCACAAGCACTATACCTCCCCAAAAAACTGGCTCTCCCTCCCTCAAACCGTCAAAGGCGATCCTTTTCAACACTCCAAACAGGAATATACTATATACAGGCGAGCATTAAAGCCCGAAACCGAATGATTTATTAAATTCATGTCGCCATTAAATCTCTTCATTACCTCCTTCAAAAGGTTCAGTCTTCCAACGAAAATTCCCTTTATCCAGACGCAGAAAAATAAATAAATATAAAAATGGACGACAGGACGACAAAAAAAAAACACACGTAACACCTTGCAACTAAATTGTGGAATTAATGTTGCAGCTAAAAAGGATTTTCCATTCAAATACAAAGATGTGGTGTACGCGCAGCGAATAGACCAGCCATCTCACTCTGATTAAAATTCTAAGCTCTCCGAGTCCTGTTTTGTATGTGTCCCTGTTCCTGTTTATCCTTCCAACCTGCAAATGGCTTATCAATGTTGAATTAAATTTACTCGTTTACCTTTTTTTTTTTGGGGGGCGACACCTTTTCTCGCGTCGTCCTCGTCGCCAGTAAGCCCCCGCTTAAATTAGATTCATAAATTTACGAAACATGGAATTTATAAGCCCTACTCCCGCCCGCACAGAACGGCACCTTTTTCCGTTCTTGTATCTCACAATGACAGCGTATAAATTTAATTTAAATTTAAATGTCTCATCATGGATGGGACGAGGAGGCACGTAAAACTGCGTATTCAAAGACCAGAGTGGTACACCTCAAATGGTAGCCCATTAATTTTCAATAGAAGCCAACCTAGAGCCCTTGGGATAAATTGTGTGACTCTACGTGTTTACCTTCCGCGTCTAGACTCCATTTTAGTTGGATATGAATGTACGTGCCCAAGCGCATCATTAATCATTTTTGAATTATTAAATCCTAGCTGAGTTCTTCTAGTCAGCTTTAATATTAAGCGAGATGGACACTTATATTGCCACACCTGTCAATTGGCGTTCTGTCAACTTGACACTTGATGACAATTTCAGTGAGAAGTGTAAAAAAAGACTGACAACCCGCGATTAAGAACTCAATTTCAATCGAATATGGCAGCGGGTTGAAATGTCATATCCGTTTTGACAGCTGACGCGCCATTGTGCGAACTGTCACTTTGAAATGCTTGACAGAAGCAGATTGAACAAAAAAGGATTTATAACATTTTTCACCGAATGGTGCATCTTTATTAAAGAAAAAAAAATAATAATAAAGGTTGAATGCCTGACGTCAGCTTAGGCGCAGAAAAATGGCTGCCAAAGATTATGGATTGATGGGTGAGGATTTGATCATAAGGCAAAAAAAAAAAAAAAAAATGACGATAATAATCAGCAACAGCAACAGCAGGCGGTTGGCTTCTTGTTTCTTGGAATTATTATTCCGCCATCGTACTCAGATTCCATCATGTGGTCTGGCCATGCATAAATATATGGAAATGAAGCTCCAAAGCAAGAAATCAAATTTGTCTGACTGTGCGTCTTCCAACGTGGAAAACGTGCATGGGAATAGTTATGAGAATGGGAGGCATCGAGAGACAGGCATTGACAAAAAATTGTTTATTTTCAAAATTTAATTCCCAATAGGTCTTTGAATGACAATTGAACTTTTGTAGAATACATCCCCAAGTCATAGGACACTGATAAGAATAACCACAAAGATGGACTTCACCTAACACGAAAGCCACAAATGGCACTAAATATGTATGTACATATGTAACTTGTAGATGACTGGTGGCAGGACTGACATGAACACAAATGTCACAACCTTTTCATCTGGCTGAGTGCAAAGCATTCATGTTTGGCATGATGTTGACAAATTTAACCTGTTGGGGGGAATATTAGAACTCCCCGGGGGGTAGAAGTTCCTTGTTATCCTTGCAAAATGTCAATTGAAACAGAGCAGATTGGCAGCTTGCAACGATTGATACTCTTCAGTGAGTGTAAATATTTGAGTAATTGGACATGTATTTATAGAATCTACAATCCTGGTGACTTGACATTCGGCCGGGAATTTGGGATATTGATAAGCAAATTGCTCGTAATTGAGGTTGCAGAATGTTAAATGGCTTCCTCTTGGACAGAGGATTGATTTACTTTCGGATAATGGTTCTCTGTAAGTTTATAATTATTCAGGCAGGCATAAGGTTCTATTTAAGGCCAGGAAGGTCAGTAGATGGAACTCCAAGTCGAAACTAGACTTTTACTTGAAATCCATTCTTCATTCGTGCTTGTGTTTTTAACTTCAGAGAATGAACGTAGTCTTAGAATTTTTTTGTTGAAACATTCGGTGACTGTTGTCGAACAAAAACCACCTGTTTTGGTACAAACCGGAACCTATAAAAGTAGGAAACCAGAACATGATAATTCTGATTTAAACAGCTTTCCAAAATGTATTGTATTTCCAAAGTGTCGGCGATTTTGACGCTTGTATTGAAGAGACTGAAACAAAATGTTGCAAGTACTTATTTCTGAAAATGTCGCGGTTGGGACGCTAATGCTGACCACACGAGATACCATGCAGTCTGACACTACACGTTCATTTTGTCAGTGCATTTTTATGAAAGATTTTCCTTCAACAAGTGCACGAACTCAATCAGGTACTGTCAGCAGACTGTCAATCGCCTCTAGACTACGAAGAAGCTATGAGTGACGCATTGACGATGACTCAAATTGTTGACAGGAGAACCTGTGGCTCTAACAAGGTTATGCAACTGCACACACATCTCGCGCGGCAGTTGACATTCTGAAGGATGAGTTTCCGGGCCGCCTTTTTTGTCATGCGGGCGTGGCGTACAAAACTGGAGTCAGCTACCTAGAGACCGGGCTGGCTGGAGAAGCGTGTTGGTTAAGGCCCTGGTCCGCCCGGTCTTTATAAGATTTTTATGAAGTACCTTTCTTAGGCTTTTAGTTCGCCCAATTCTAGGCAAATAATTGTTGCAAATTATTTCCACACTGAAATTATTGGAGGCGATTTCAGAACATAGCGATTCGCATTGGTTTCGATACTCTGGACAAATATAATCTGAAGGAATGTTTTCTAGTCCGTTTCGTCTTGCAGGAAGGGCAATAAATTTGTATATCAGATGATGCACTGACTCTATAAGCTCATCGTTTCTGCAGCTTCGATAAAAATCGCTGAGGTCCTTGGTTTTTAGGAGTAATTTGTTTCAGTTTGCTAGGATCCTAACAGGAGTGAGAGAGGGAGAAAGTTATCTGCCCATATCATTCTGTAATTCACTTTGAGTCATCCCCCTTTTCATTTTGAAGTTAGTTTGAAGAGATCGAACGGTTGGGGGTTCAGTTCGGAAGTTTGTGTCACCACATCGGAATGGGTTCGTTACTAACAAAATAGATCCAGGAAGTGGAAGATCACGTTTCTCTGTGAAATTTTTTTAATTTAAAAAATATTATGGTTCCGTCACTAAAAGACTTTTCGGGTCGCATTGGTGAAGTCGCATCGAAGAGCTTACTCAATTCTATGTCACCGGCGTAGATGTATAGGTGTAAACACTCAACTTAAGAGAAGATTCAATTGATAGCCAGAAGAAAGACCATCAGACCAAAGTAGCTACCCTGCAGCACGCCTGATAAGATTGTTAAAGGGTTGAATAAGGAGAATCCGCGGAGTATTTGAATAATAGTTCACCCATTGCGACAGATTGTTCAATCTGTACATCTCTTGTGTAAATGCTAGGTGCATTTTTATCAATCTAAATGATTGCATCTTGTTTGGAGTGACCTCTCTTTTTTTGAACAGCAACACATCCGCCATCGAGGAATTGAAAATAAATACCGACTATGAAAAGCAGTTTCTACATGCTTGTAGCAAAGCGGTACGTAAGCGTACCCGATAATGAGATGCACTTTCGTACGGACCCGCAATAAAAACAAACTAAATTTTACTACAACGTGAACAAGGATCCATTTCACTAGAGTGAGATACACGCCTTTCGATTGAAAATTCCTTTAAATCCGCAGGAGATCAAAACAGTGCATATAATGTTCGATCAAGATCAGTGGCCACTTCGACCTCTTAGCCAAGATTGCTAGCTTTCGCGGAGACTCACTGGATTTACCTAATAACCAGGCCTTCAGGTCACTCTTTTAAAAAAACAACAACAGCACCTCATGCTTGGAGAACTTTCACTAAAGAAGATTAATGATTAAGAATCCATTTACTGATTTGAAAAAATCTTACGAAAAATAAATTACTGTGAATTTTAACGAATGCAACAATTCCATAAGTAATTCTCTCTTCTTATTTTGACACCACAACCAGATCGATAAATATTTGCTTTTCATTGAACGACAATGACTGCACCCAACTTTCGTTCAAAAACATTTCAAACGATTCATTTTGAAACTTTCAAAAGCCCTTCATTAACTAAATCGTGGGGTTGGGCAGTTTAAGCCCTCATATGTGCATGACTTCTTCACTATTTGATTTGGAAAAAACAATATTTTGGCTGTCGCATTAAGTTTGTCGTTTAGTTTGTTCAGTTTGTTACGAAAACATGAAAACATGCACTCACTTCATTTCGAAACACCGCAACGAGAGCGCATTCCGGAAACACACAAAACAAAATGTCATGAATCTGTTAGTAGTTTGTCAAAACTTTCCCAAAAAAACTTTCCACCTATTCACATTAGTTTTCGTGCCTCAAAAGTTCATATCTTGTTTTAAAGACCACTGAAACTTGGCAAAAAAAAAATAGAAATTCAAAAAACCCAGCAACAACTTTCATTTCCTTGATGTATGCAAACAAGTTTTCGAAAACGTTCTCGTAGATAAACGAACTGTATGTTTGAGTCCTCCCTACAACGTATTCGATGGTTGTGTAGAAGATAAATAAACTTTGAACTTTTGGCAAACTTTTTGCTCCACAAACGAAAATAATGAACCGCTCTTCCTTCGTCGTTAAGCCACTGTCAGGCTATATGCTGCTGCGAGGATTTGTGGCTTGGAAAACTTTGCATCACCGTCAATCCAATTTCAATCTCCTAATTGCAATCGCAGTCGGTCTCGCAAACCTATGATTCTCCTCTCACGCAGTTTTTGTTTACAGACAACTACAACAACAATAAAAAAGTTTCCCTAGTTTCACAAGGGGGGGAGTTGGTCTCCACAGAAGTTTTCCGTCACGAAGAAATTTAAAGTATACCAACTGCAGTAGCCTCTCCTACATGCTTAACAATGCCAAGTTGTCATCAAAATCCCAGAGCTAGCTGCAAGAGGGCTTGCCAACTGTAAAATGACTGAACAAGTTCAAATAATGGGAGCATGGTTTCGTTTTTCTCACTCTAACGAATCCCGCGACGATAACAAACCGCAACGAGATCAATGTTGAGCGGAAAAACAATCCACAACCGTCCTTCGGGCGCGCACAAAACTTATTTTTCCCTTCCACGGGTTCACATTACTTTTTCTCTAAACCAGGAAAAAGAGGACAAAACAGTAAACCATGTCGAAGATGGTTAAGGCAAAGAGAAAGGGGCATTTTTTTTTTTTCGCCGCCATGGGATACATTTCCAAGGTAAGACTACCACCAGATACTTAGATACATTTGTACGGTACCCATAAACAATGGGAAGCACATTCTGCCTTTCTTGGACTCTTTAAATGCGTTTAAGTAATGTCACCTCGGAGCACAAGTCATGCAGCGGATGTCCCAAAGGGACGGCACGGAAGGAGGTACACAACGAAAAAGTATCTGTAGGCAAGTGAAGACATAAAAACCGCTCATATTTCAGTAGCAGCAACAAACCGAAATTGAGGGCATATTCCGTGTGACAATGTCATCGCGTGCAGGCATGTCTGCAGGAGGAACATTGGAGTGATGCCAGCAGCTGTCAAACGAACCCTTATGTTTGGAATGGAAAACAACATGACAGATAATAATAATTTTTAATTTTTTTCCCATCTCTCTGGTGGGGGAGGAAGCTGAGCTCGTCATCGTGCGTTGTTTACGTGAGCCGAGGAACATTTATCGACAGTTTTACTAATGGGATTCCTACGAATCTTGAATACGAAATTTATTTACTCAATTATTCAGAAGGTATGCGCTGCCGAAGGGGATGAGGCAGGCAGACTCATTTCAAGGCTGGTGGAGGATACAGCTTCTCAAAAACTTTTTCAAACGCTTTCCCATTCGCAGATGATGCTCATTAGCATGAGGTTGACAATAAAATTGTCAACATTTGTTTGGATTGCTTTCGATGGAGGTGGCGGGTCTTGATTTTACAACACGGCTTGTGAATGTAAGTTGCTCATTGCGCGTATGAATTTTGTGTAAGACGGTGCACGGCTTTGGGTTATTTAAGGACTAAAAAAAAAGTCAACAGAAATAAGCGAGCACGTAGGTTCGATGAATTTTTTAAGCAAAATGTTTGAACTTCCGACAGGAGAATAAGAATGAGTCTATTGCGTAGGATGGTGAAGGCCAATACACCAGAGTATTGTTTGTTTAAACGACAGGAAATTTGTATGAAGACGAAATTTTATAAAGGTCAACTTCATGACTGAAAGTTGAGCATACTCTAGAATAGCTAAGCTCTTAAACGAAAAGGATACTTAATATCAAAAGATGGCGAACTAAAAAGGCTGTCTTTCAATTGAGTTCGCACGTTGGAATCCTAGAGTATATCTTGTTTTCGAATCAGGTCCAGTCACCATTTGCCGTTGAGATTAAATTGACTGCAATATCACTGGAGTGGTCGACAGGCAATGGCGACAGCCTCACCAAGGTTCCTGTAGTCAAAACTATTATTTGTGTAGATGAGTTGTCATTTGATCTGCTGTGAAGCTGACTGAGAGCAGAGTGATGAACCAATCTTCAAAAATCATAATCTTTTATTAGATAAACCAATGTAAAATAAAATACTGTGAATTAAGCGAATGCAAAAACAAAAGTCGATATCGCATTCAGACACAACACTTGGATGAACTGTAACTGATATTTATAAATATATATTCGCGTTTTAAATCACTTCATAATCTTTTATAAAGGAAGTCGCAATTCGTTAAGGGACATACGAGTATCGAGTGCGAGACAAGCTCGAATTTCAAATGTCTATATTTTGGGCATAAATCATTTCTGTGGCGGAATTTTGAGAATTACAACTCATTTTTCGGTATTCGTGAACGTTTTAAGCTGAGTTTATGTTTTCAGTGATATCAGAAAAAAAGTGCGTTTCGGATCGCGGGTTATAGCACAGCAGAATTTTTCAAAATTAGCTCGATTTTCAAATTTCTATAATTTTGGCATAAATCATTTCTGTGACGGAATTTTGAGAATTACAACTCAGCTATCGGTATTCGTGAACGGAATAAGCTCAGTTTACGTTTTCAGTGAAATCATGAAAAAATCGCATTTCGAATCGTGGACTATAGCACAGCAGAATTTTTTAAAAAATAGCTCGATTTTCAAATTTCTATATTTTTGGCATAAATCATTTCTGTGACGGAATTTTGAGAAATACAACTCATTTTTCGGTATTCGTGAGCGTTATAAGTTCAGTCTACGTTTTCAGTGAAAGCATAAAAAAAACGCATTTCGGATCGCAGGTTATAGCCCAGCAGAATTTTTTTCAAAAATAGTTCGATTTTCAAATGTCTATATTTTGGGCATAAATCATTTCTGTGACGGAATTTTGAGAATTACAACTCATTTTTCGGTATTCGTGAACGTTTTAAGCTGAGTTTATGTTTTCAGTGATATCATAAAAAAAGTGCGTTTCGAATCGTGGGCTATAGCCCAGCAGAATTTTTAAAAAATAACTCGATTTTCAAATGTCTATATTTTGGGCATAAATCATTTCTGTGACGAAATTTTGAGAATTACAACTATTTTTTTGGTATTCGTGAACGTAGTAAGTTCAGTTACGTTTTCAGTGAAATCAAGAAAAAAGTTTATTTCGAATCGTGGGCTATAGCCCAGCAGAATTTTTAAAAAATAACTCGATTTTCAAATGTCTATATTTTGAGCATAAATCATTTCTGTGACGAAATTTTGAGAATTACAACTCATTTTTCGGTATTCGTGAACGTAATAAGCTCAGTTTCCGGTTTCAATGAAATCGTGAAAAAAGTGCATTTCGGATCGCTGGTTATAGCACAGCAGCATTTTTCAAAATTAGCTCGTTTTTCAAATGTCCATATTTTGGGCATAAATCATTTCTGTGACAGAGTTTTGAGAATTACAACTCAGCTCTCGGTATTCGTGAACGCATTACGCTTAGTTTACGTTTTCAATGACTGCTTGACTTAGCTTGATTTTAAAATATCAACTGTGGCTGCGAAGGAGCTTCAATTTTTCCAACCCAAAAAGGAATTGAAAAAATAAATCGAAAGTTAAAAAGTGCCCTTTTTAAAGAGTAGCCAAAAGAAAGCCCATCCTGGACATTACACACAGACATTCCGAAATTTTTGTACAACTCATGCTTCTTATTTCCCATTTAAAAATGATAATTCGTAATTTTTTGGCAGAGATTTTTCATACCCACACAACAACCCTAATTACCACTACAAACATTCAGGATAAGCCTGCAATTAAAGGCGTTTTTAGACAAAGGAATTATCATTACCATTTCATGCATGAAATCTCTGTTCCAGACAATTTAAAATTTCATCCGTTCAGTTATTCAAATTAAATAGACCGCGACGTCCGCCAGACACACTGAAAATGAATTCCCCAACGCGTCAAAAGCCGTTCGTTTTTGTTTCTCTGAAAACCCAATCAAAGACTCAACCGATAGACCCCCCTTTTGACCGAAACCGGAACAGTAAACATTATCAGATTGTCTTCCAAAACTGCCACGCAATTCAATAAAGAATCGCCCACGTCGACGAACGACGCGACGACGCCAGGTCATTGAAACACGTTTAACGCTCATTCCACAGCTTTGATATTGCATCTGCCATGGCCAAGCTGTCAAAGTCGGTCGTTCAGTCGGTTGGTCTTGGCCACTCTCGCCCCAAATGTGCGTGGGCAAATGACGACAACTAATGGAAGTAACCCGTGAATGGAAATGAAGCCGTCCATCGATTTGGATCTTTTTTCTCTTTATTCGGGGACAATGCTCATGTCATACCTCCAATTTGTGTTTCTATTGTTGGAGCTGTGTTGGAGATGTGTTCGAGCCTCCCTTCCCTCATTCCGACGACTACACAAAGAACAAACTTTCACTTTTCGAGTTTTCCTTGTTTCTTGTTTTTCTTTCATTACTTTCGTCATCGAAGCATAACACAGCATGGAACGTAAAAAGAAAAACAATAAACTTGATTTCACATTAAATCCTGATACGACCATCAAGCAGGCACGTGGTGTTTAAGGACTCCCTAGAACACCCAAGTGCCCCTGCTTCGTTCGGTATTTGAAAAATCTGTCAACATCCGGCTATTTGGGTCAATAGCACTGCCAACACACACGTTGCACTGACTGGGCATGAAAATGTGAACTTGCACATTGCTTGGTGTATCCCTGTCCTGACTTCTAATGCCGAGGCCTTCCTCCTGGCTGGCAGGATCACGTTGAATGGAGTTTCAATAAATTTGTGACAAACTGCAAATTGGATATTGTTGCAGGCGACTGTGGCTATTGTCAACGTCGGAGCTTACTATGCAACGTGGATGTGTGTATTTGGCTCGGATTGAATGGTCGATTGCACAGTGTGCAGCTCTTGACTCTTTAAGCCGGGCAAGCGATGCGATGAGTCCACAAATGGACCAGAACTTAAGAGGATTGCGGCTAAATTACGGAAATGGATGAACTTTCTATTGTTGTTGGTTGGAATATTTCATGAATAGCACGTGGTTAATAAATTTAAGGTTGGTTGCGATGAGTCTAGTGTGCCGTGTTGGCAGTGGCAGTGGTTTTTGGGAAATTGGACAAGAAGAGGACTTCACATGCATCTTTAAAGCTTGCTTCTGGTATATGAATGACCCTTTATGTTGAAAGTGAATCATTTTAGAATTTGGTTGTAGTTATGTTACGTTTTCGCTGCGCAGTAGTCAATAAAAATACGGAATTATGTGCTGTTGTGGGTGCCCCTAGGTCAGTCCTTTGAGAGTTGGACTCCTTTCCGTGAGGAGCTGGTTTAAAGTCAGGGCAAAACATCATGCATTTCTTTTACCAGCATAAATTTACTTTTGGTTTTGGTGACTACTAATTCGCAATACTAAATTTTGTATAGTAATATATTCAAAATGGCCGCCGCCACAAGGCGGATGGTATGTTTTGCGTCAACCTTGTTAGTATGGGTATCAAATGAAAGAGCTTGAAGAGTAGAAAACCATAAAACGAGTGGCGTTATTTCGAAATCGTCGCGTCTACAAGATGGCTGATAGCACTTTCTTTTCAACCACTTTGACCTCCTTGATGGTAAAAAGTACAGTCAAGAAATTTTGTATGCGCATTCGATTTGATTCGTCTGGATGAGGACTTTGGTCTGATCAGGGAGTCCTCGAAGGTGCACGGGTGCCTGTCTGGTTGAATTGGAGAAGGCCTTCGATACCGTTTGGTTAGAAGCGTTCTTTTACGAGTTGAACAGGCTTGACATATGCAAACCGCTACTGTTCATTGTGAAGAATGAAAATGTTACTTCTAATTGTATTTTAAAGTTAACAGATCGTACAGATCGGGAACAACGATTGAGGTCATCAGATTGAATTTACAAAGTGACTTTACAAAGATTCAGCGTTATTGTGACGACTGGAAGTAAAAGATCAACTACGAGAAATCGAAAACTATTCTTTTCAGGACCCTATTGTCAAGGGCCTCTAGGGAAACAAGAAAGAATTAGCGAAAATTCTTGATCGTTGGACAACATGGGCAACCATTAGCAAACAGAAGTGTAGTCAAATCTCTATGGTTCTAGCCCGAACCAAAGTGGCCTTTGCCATGACAAAGAGACTGTTTTTCAGCAGCCAACTCAATGCCAGGGTATAGGTCATCTGCTATACGGCCCTCGTCAGGCCTATGGTTACTTATGGTTGGGCCGTGTGGTTCAACGTGACAGCAAATTCGATGGAAAAAATTCGGGTTTTTGAAAGACAATATCTCTGGGCTTCTCTTCGTTGAGGTCCTATAAAATGAGGCCAACCTGATAATGGTGGATAATTTCATTATTAAGCTTATCAGAAGGCACATTGCAAGGTCAATGACATCGATCAACAACCTGATCTTCGGGACTTTCTACCCCAGTTATTTATATCGCGAGAGTGTGCGCATTAACATCTTTGTCCCTCCAGGCGCGTTCATCTACATCGATTCAAAAGGTTTGATCTAGAGTAGTCTGGCGATGCCATTTATTTTCCACGTCGCCTGTTAAAGTCTTGATAGGCGACTCAACTACAATCGAGACATCGCACACAGTTCCGAAGATTTGCTCCGGCTTAGCAAGGCGATTTCAATCCTCGACTTTTCAGACACACAAAGACAGCTCCAGGTATTTTGGTGGCTGTCTGAAAATTTGTGAGGAATTCCTTCGTTGATTTCCTTCAAAGTAAGGTAATACCTCGGGGAAAAGTTGGCCTCTCTTATATTTATAAAATGTTTGGCCGGCTTATATAGACTTAAGTTTCGTAGTGTAAGTAGGATTGGCGGATGGAAATATTTATACATCTAGTTTATTTATATTTCAATTTTTTTTTAACGTACATATGTATTTTTACTATTCACATTTAGATAAACATACTACTGTGTCCAAAAAATAAGGTGACATTGTATTTATTTTGAAAATTCTTTATTTATTCTTCCAAATCAATTTCATCCCCTTCAAAGTAATCCCCTCCCGAAGCAATGCACTTTTGCCAACGGATTTTCCAATCTTTGAAACACTGGTTGTAGTCACTTTCCGGGATGGCCTTCAGTTCCGTCTTCGCTGCGGCTTGAATCTCCTCTATCGTATCAAAACGGTGTCCCCGGAGCGGTCTTTTGAGCTTGTTGAACAGCCAGAAGTCGCACGACGCCAGATCAGGTGAATACGGTGGTTGCGGAACGATATGGGTTGAGTTTTTGGCGAAATGATCACGAATTACGAGTGCGGTATGGGATGGTGCATTATCGTGGTGTAAAACCCAAGAATTGTCTTTCCACAATTCCGGCCTTCTAAGGCGGATAGCGTTACGCAAACGACGGATAACGTTCAAATAATATTCCTTGTTGATTGTTTGGCCGGTTGGAAGGAATTCATAAAGCACACCACCACGATAATCGAAGAAAACAGTCAACATGACCTTGATTTTTGAGCGACTATGGAGCGGTTTTTTTGGTCTCGGCTCTCCTTTGGCACGATATTCGCTCGATTGATCGGTTGTTTCGGGGTCGTAAGCATAGATCCAAGTCTCATCGCCAGTTATAATGCGTTTCATGACATCCTGGTAGTCGGAAAGCATTGTTTCACACACTTCAACGCGACGCCTTTTTTCCAAAAAATTCAATGTTTTCGGTACCAGTCGAGATTTGACGCGCTTGAGGCCCAAAGCATCCTTCAAAATGGTATTGACTGAGTCTTTCGATAAGCCAACTTCATCAGCAAGATCTCTAATCGTTAATCGATGGATTTTCAACACCAAATCTTTGATTTGTTGGACGTGAGCTTCATCGGTTGAGGTTGATGGTCGCCCAGAACACTCTTCGTCTTCGACACGTTTCCTGCCGGCTTGGAAATCACTATACCACTTGTAAACATTTTTTTTAGACATAGCCTCATCATCAAAGGCTTTCTGCACCATCCTCAACGTATCCGCAGCAGAAAATTGATTCCGCAAACAAAATTTAATGCAAATTCTTTGCTCAATAAATTTCGACATCGCAAAAAACGAAAAGCTCACTTTTAGCAGCTCACAAAACGACGCGTATCTCAAACACTATGAATATATTTTGACATGAAATTTCACATAGATGTCACTGACAGTACTACCAACCTAAAAAGAAAGAAAAATTTCCAAATCCTTCGACGCGCGCAGTTTAAATTCATATGTCACCTTATTTTTTGGACACCGTAGTACGTTTGTTTAGTTAAATTTTAATTTATTGTAAGGAAGTTTTAAGGCTTTATATAAAATATTATCTAAGTTTTTAAGAAAAAAATTTCTTAGTAATAAAATTGTTAATATTAAGATATCAATAAAATGGGTACGTGTAAGTTGTAAGAAAGGCTCGAATAGGGCCAGTAAGTTAATTAATTAAGTATAGTTCAGTTGTAAAATCTAGATTAAGCATTTTTTGTCTAGTTATTAAGTGATTCAGATTGAAAAAAATAAAAACGCATTGAAAATGAAATGAAAATGAGTCCTCGAAATAAAATGGCGGAATCCCATCGAGTTCTAGAGTCTCACGATTATTTGCATAAAAATAAAAACCTATTAAATAATATATATTTATGTAAATAAGAAAGAAATTAATATTTTTAATATTAAAAAGTAAAAAATAAATAAACGAAAAAAAAACTAAAAGAGCTAATTAGTAAAAAAAAATATTAATTAATATAAAAATAAAATATTCTTGGACTTTTCAGTTATTTTTTATGAACAATAAATTAAATCATATTTAAAAAAACCTTTATTTTATTAC
The DNA here is from genome assembly GCA_963555765.1 of Orthonevra nobilis. NCBI lineage: Eukaryota > Metazoa > Arthropoda > Insecta > Diptera > Syrphidae > Orthonevra > Orthonevra nobilis. The sequence continues at coordinate 70,781,157 of OY743227.1, read as the reverse complement.
GGCAAGTAAAGATTTTAGGCGCTTCACCATTTGGGTGAAATAAATGAAGCGACGACACCGATGGCGTAGCTAGGTTCTGGCTCAATGTACTTTGAGTCCGCTGGGATACTAAAGTTTTAACTTGCCTTCAGGTTTTAAAAGATTGCAACGTTCAGTTTTATAAGCTTATGGGGGGAAGCTTCCACTGACATATCTGTTGTGTCGAGAATTTGTTTGTTTGTTTTTCGAGAAGAAGGGTTACAAGAATGTCTTTTAATAGCCAAGGTAATAAATCCATTTTATTGATATTTTCGGCAAAGGGTCTATCTGAAGGCAGTTATATATAACGTAATCAAACCGTGGCATTCTGGTATCCACAATTGCTTGATCTTTTAATCGGAGGTTCGATCTTCTTTTGTTTCGTAAGCCCGGTGGATGGGATTCGAAAACGCTTTTAGCTAGCGCAATGGTGCTCCTTTGCTCAGTGTGGCCGAAAAAATTTTGTCTACGGATTTTGGCATTCCTAACTAGATCAACATTTTTTGTGCAGGTCTAATCTCACATTCGCGCTCCTCGCAGACAAGAGTACTTGTATATTCGACGGAGATTTTTTCTTGCAAAGGTTCCTAAGATCGGTTTCGCTGTCTTTTTTATCGTTCAACAGCATGATCGTAGTCTTATTTGCCAATACGACTGCCTAGGATGAATCTCTTTCGAAACTTTATGAAGGTGTCACGTTAACTTCCAACTCTCCTGGCCTCTTCTGCAATCACCGTGAAGTCTTCAATAACGGCACGGCTAAAGAGCTCGACAGACTGAAAAAAAATTTGCCTTTTTAGTTTACACCTGCCGTCGAAATATCTGTTCAAGAATAAGGTTGAAGTCATTACACAAGTCTTAGCATCTTCTGGAATACCAAGCCCAGTACAGGTCTTTAAAAATTCAGTGGTTCAGTTCTTCTGGGATCCGAGCTCCGACCATCGCATCGATTTGAACAGCTCAATGCAAAGAATGCTGTCATGTGCGCCTTTGAAGCAGAATAAGAGGTTGAGTTATTTTTTGGGACGTGTGTTCGGAACATTGAATTCCAACGCTTGCACAAATGACTGGATAGTATCCTATAAGCTAAACAAGTGCAGTGAAAGTATTGGAGAAAATTGAATGAAAAATTTATAGGCAACATTTTCTTCTGGGCAGGAGCTCAATTTCGACTTGGTGGATACGGTAACATACAAAATTATCGCATATGGGATAACGAAAATCCCCATGTAAGTGTCGAAATAACATTGCATTCTATTGCAGAAGTGTCATTGGTTCAGAATTCTACGAAAATGAGGAAGGTGTTACAATCACCGTCAATTCACATTTCGGCCTCAAATCGAAGTTATGGTTTCGGAAGTTACGTGGTTTCAGGAAGACGGCGCCAAAGATTCCTGGAGGAATTAAAGGGCGGTTGAATGACGTGAACTGTCCACCAAGATGGTGTGTTTTTTCACCGTTGGATTTCATTTCTAGGGGCTAAGCAAAAGGTCGTGTTTATTCACAAAATCCGCAAAACTCTTCAAGCTTTGGAAACGAATATTCGTCAAGTTATGATCATATTTTCGACATTTGTCGAAAAGTTTTCCAAAATCAAATTTTCGGAACTCTATAAATCATAAATGTATTTAAAAAATTAACTTTCGTAAGCATAAGATGGATGACAGTGTTTTGGACCATACCAGCTTTTTCTATAGTGGGTGGGAGAACTTTTTCATCGGTTGGGTTTTATGCATCTATAAGTCTTTCCTGGTCACTATCGCTTCGATACTCGACATGAGGTGTACTAAATATCCAAAAAAAAATTGTAAGGTTGGAAAAAGAAGCAAAACTCCTGTTTAAAAAACGTCATAAAACGTGACGTTTTTGTAGGAATAAAATTTTGAGGTATGACGCAGGAAGAAGCTGAAGGCGCCAATTTATTATCGACTGCGAAATCCCTCAAGTTTCAATCATTCTCTTAACGGGTAGTCAATCATTCACGATATCCTGCGTAAAAAATTCCGCTAAATTTGCAGGGAATCTTCCAGCCCTGAATGTGCTTACTTCTGTTGCCAGTGAATTTATTACTCCACAGATTCTATTCTTTACCCAGCAAAAGCGTAAACAAAGCCTTTATCGACACAACTCCCAACGAACAGTAGACTGATTCTTGAAATAGAGTTAAACAATCATTTCGATACACTTACAAAGTTAACTTGTTTCAGGGAAAGGACCAATGCAAAGGACGACTCACATTTTAAGAACTTATGTGATTCACTCGCATCTGCATTTCTGATTTAAATTGGAAAATATCCAAACTCGATGCACACAAATATGCCAAACGAATATTCCATTTCCATTTCCGTTTCCCTTTTATTTTAAATCCAATTCGTTAGCTGAAAATCCCTACAATCGTTTCCAGAAATCCTTACATATTGTTGGCCAAAGTAAGTTATTTATATGAAAGCATACTTATGTGCGCACCCACATTCTGTGTCCAATTTTCTGGAATACGTATGTACATCAAAGAGCTGCTGCGATCCAACCCAGTTTTGTGGCCACAGATGTAGTCGTTGGAACATCACCTCATTGTTGGGTTCTGCTTGCAAAGGATTTATGTATGTCCCTTCATGTGGCTTCCAGACTTGTTCGGGGGGAATGAATCCACCCAAAGCAGGCAACAGGTTAATGGGATTGAGCTGATGTTTTATAATCCGATTGCTCTTTAAATCATTTCAACGATACGTATATGCTCCTTTTGAGTGTTGTAAATTGTGTGAAAACAAGTAGACTAGATTAACTTGAAAGGTTTATTGAATAAATCAGATGATTCCACGAATTTATGGAAATAAATTTTCATAATACAGGCTGCCCAACTTGGCATTCAAGTCTCCCATCACTCCTTGTCCTCCTCAGGTGAACCATCAGTAAGGGCGTAACAGTGTATCAGGGTGACGTGGCGTATTCTTATCCGGACTCTGGACATGAGCCTGTTAGTAAATCAGGCAAACTCTATATCCACGGGACCTTCAGTTGCGGTCAAAGATTCGTTGATTTCTGCAACGTGAATCACCTTGTCATAGGTGGCACCACGTTTTAGCACAACGCAGGCCATAAACTCAGTCGGGTGTCAACTGCCAGGCAATCAACTTGAGCATTTTACCATTAGACGCCGATTTAGAAGCAGTCTTCTAGACGTTCGAAAAAGACGAGGAGCGGACCTTGGATTGTAACAACGTGAGAGTTTCCAGATTCAACAACGACCGACTAAGAGAACCCAATGCGCGCCAAACCTTATCTCTTAAGTGGTGTAGAAACAATCAGCACCTCACCGCTCGACTCCATACAAGACCATTGGCATGCTGTGAAAAATGTTCTTACATCTGAAAGGCTTGCTGGTCGAATGGAGAGAAGACACAAGGCGTGGCTTTCTGAGGACACCTGAAGAAAGATTGCCGAACAAAAATTACTCAGAGCTCGATTTGCAGCGATTCCAATAGCAGGGAGAATCACGAGCAACCGTCACATGAAGATGACAAGCGCAGTTTCATCAATGCGTTGGCTACGAAAGTAGGAGAAACAGCAGCTAGGTGTCACTAGAGGGCTGACAGGGGGCCCCAACATTACTCAACACCCAATGAAAGGTCTACAAGGATGGAAGGAACATTTTGCTTCGGTTCTGAACCGATTATTCGCCATCATTGTGCACCCAAGACAGACTGAGACGTTCGTGGAAAGATGAGCCCGAATCCGTACGACAACCCCCCAGTAAGGAAGAGATTATTACCGGGAGCAAAGCATTGAAAACCAATAAAGCGGTTAGACTTGATGGCATACCCGCACAAAACTTATGAGCAATAACAACTGCCTGCTTCCACTGGTCGAAAGAACTTATATGGAGAGGGAAGCAGAGGCTGAGCTTGAGTCTGCAACCGAACCCATAATGGGTTTAGGACATAATGTTGATGAAAACAGGGTTTTTCAAAGAGACAGTACCAGTTTTGTTTTTTTAAATAGAATCATGGACTAATTGGAATGTTCGATCTCTTTCATGTGACGATCGATTTTTTGGAACCAATTTTCAACCACTTTTCCACAAATGTCGGCCAGAATGTTGGCGACTTCCCGTTCGATACTATTCTTGAGCATCTCTGCTGGCCTGTGACTTGTTGGCATAAACGACTTCTCAAATCAAGCCCAATTAAGGCAATCCAACGGCGTTTAATTAAATAATCTTGGTGACTACCCGATCGGAACCTTTCGCGAACACGATCACCGATCATTTGTTTCAAAAGATCGATTGTTTGCCCAGCTGTGTGGCATTGGGGAATATTAAGTTGGAACTACATCTGACTGATGTCAAGTCCTTTCGATTTTGGCAAAAAAATAGCCGCCCAACATGAAGCGTAAGCAAACTCTATTGATCATAATATGGCGATTGTTTTCGACGACGAAAAAGTACCTCCGGCATGAAATCCCCCTGCGTACGACCAATTTTGGTGGGTGCAATGGAGGCTCTTAGAGCACGCACAGGAAAGATTTTGTTGATAGGCTTGCACTCTTAAAGTTACAAATATCAACTCAACGTTTTGAATATTTTCTAAATGCCGCTCATATTTCACGATGATAAAAACTAAAGCCTTGACTTACATTTTGACATTGACCAAATTTAAAAAACGTGTTCTGTCCCTGTTTTCTTTATAAGTTTTTCCAAAACTTCACAGGGGGCTGTTAAGTTTACACTCGAAGTGAGGGTACAAGAAAGGGAGTTCATGCGAACGAACAGGAAGATTCACTTGCTCCATGAGGAGTATCCGACTCGGGATTGAGAAATCGATATAGTTTTTCCACATTCGTTTAATTCACAGTATTTTATTTGACAATAGTTTATATACTAAAAAGTAAATTTTTTTTATTAGATTGATTGAGGATGACGACAGGACATCAGTCTTATGCCTTCTGAGCTGACTCATTGAATGATCATCTTCACTTTGTATTGATATTTTTACGATACGAACTTAGAATTCCAGGATGACAAGTCGATGAAGTAATAATTTATTTATTTATTTATATTATATTATTTTCTCATTATCCTAAATTTGAAGATAGTAAAAAGTGGAGAATGTTTAGTTAAAAAAAAGAGTGCAAGTCGGACTTGCGCAACGAAGGTTCCGTATAAACTTTTTCGGAAATCACAGGGTATAAAAATTTAGTTGCTACTTTAAAAATTTTTCACTTTCCCAAGAAAAAGGGTGGTGACAGAAAAACAGACAACGGAGTGATTCTATGATGGTTCTGTTTTGAGGAACGGAACCTTAAAAGGAATTAAATATGAATTTTTAGATGCGATTTTTATACGTCGAAATAGTTCCATTGAATAAACTAAATGATGCAGTTCTGAAGAGCAATCAGAGGCTAGATTTGATTCAGAAAACACTTTCTTTATAGTCTTTTCCGAACTGCATTTTCGAATGAAATATGCCACAATATTTGTCACTTGTCAGTTACTTTGACCAGCGCAGAACTATTTAAGGTGTGGACAAGCTAAAACTTTTTTATGATGAGCTATTATTGAGGCACACCACTTGCTCCAGTTAGAATGATTGTGAATACCCTTAAATATTTTTATCTCGTCAATGTAAATAATAACTCTTGAATTCTTGAGCACACTTACAACATCGTTAATGGATACAATGAATAAAAGAGGACCTAAGTGGCTACCCTGAGGAACATCTGAGATGGCGTTAATTGATTAAGATGTTGATCCCCTAAACATGACTTTGATAAGTTCGCCCGTCAAGAAACGAGCCTATCCAGTCCACAAACGACGGCCGGAAACCAAGGTGCTTTCATTTCAAATGCTATTAAATTAAGAGAAACTAATCGATTTCCTTGTTCTAGGGGTTTATTAGTTAACACCAACAAGTAAGTCATCTTTCTTCAAGTTCAGTACACTCGTAATTGTAAAGGTTGCAAAACATGAATAAGGATTCCCGCTTGGTTCAACTACTATGACGGCTGAAGTGATAGCGCGGTAAAATTCATCTCAACGACAAATGATGTCTAAACCAGATTCGAAAACTAGATTAGGATTCTCATCTGGGACTCATCGATAGGCGCTTAAGCAACTGTTCCACTCAGCATTACACCATAGTTTATAGTGAAAACTAAATAGGATGAGCATCATACCCTAAGTAAGTTCATATCATTTGACCGAAGAAAAAAACTAACATTCAGAACCTTTTCAAAATCCCGCTTAACTAGCTTGATTGGAATAGAAAAACAACAAAGCCCCATTCATGGGTCAACCAGCCAGCCACGAGTGTCTATTCGGAGTGAGTAATCCTATTCCATCATAGAACCCAATTGACCTCCGCTGCCTTAAAACAATGCCACTCGTCAGTCATCGCACTCGACCAAAGAATAATAAATTTGAAGCTGTGTTCGTTCAGCTTCATTCTGTGAGGGCTACAGTTCCATTCAAATTAGCGATATTGTGCGGAAAAATATCTAATCCCAAGGAAAAAAGAAAAGAAAAAAAAAACCTAAATTAAGCGCTAATTAGAAATATCTACAAAGTGTGAGATTTCGAAATTGCTACTCACACGATTCTCCGGGAAAATACTATGAAAGAGTTTTCGGGAATGCGTTTTGTATAGAAAAAAATAAATATATTTTTTTTTAAGTTTAAGTGGAACGTGGGAATATTTCGAAAGGGATTCTTTATCGCTTTATCGCGCTTCCAATGATGGCGACAAGAAGTGATTTGTTGCTTTTCAGCTTGGAGGAGCTTTTATTCAGATAATAAATGGGCTCAACGGTGCCGGGTTGGATTAAGGCATATGTGACACATAAATTAACAAGGTAAACACGGGTGGTGTGGGGGGACTGAGTAAAATTAACGAAAATAAAAACGAGGGAGAGAACGAATGAAGAAATGAATTGAAATGTTTCTTTGGAATTTATGTGGATTGGGTAATACAACACACTATATTGCAATAAGTGTCAGAAGTATAAGATGAATGTTTATGGCTCAAGCGGAGCGTTTGGTTAGTAAGGGTGTCCTGTGACTCACTTAGAATGCAGTTCGGGTCAATTTTAACAGTTTATGTACAAAGATTGTTTTTGAAAAATGTCTGAAGATTAGAGAAGGTTTTTGACAAGCTTCTTGGGTCAGCTTCGTGATATATCCAAGTCGCTGGAACTAGCTTCTGACAAGAGTACTCGGCTAATGAACGACATTCGCAGAGCAGATGACGGAGTTATTATTATTATTATTATTATTATTATGGTAATTAAGCCTGATACACTTAGATAAGACTTAGATTGATGTTTTTCCGTCGACAGTGGACTAAAGTGGTCTGAATTCTTCTACTGTTTTCGTACCGATTTTGCAATGGAGATTACTGACTGACAGCTTTACGAAGGAGACCTGCTCAGTTCCCTCCCGGCATCGAACATAGTAGTTAATTTGTGTATACATAATTCGACAAAATTTTGACCGAACACCAGGTCCTGTTCCGGAGGACGTCTTGCATTCGTCAGTATAGAGCGCCACCCATGCATTCCGCTCTTTCCAATCCACTTTATCCACTCTGATGCTATCCACTGTGAAAGGATAGACGCGTGCCTTATGGGGCTTCAAACGATTTATGCAGACAAGTCTTGAGCTTCTTTTGTTTAGGTTAGATGATTCAATTGGAAGTAAGAATCAACATGTTAAGATATCAACTCAAAAACTCTTAGTGGTGAACTTATGAATTCAGTGATCCAACTTGTACAGCAGAGTTACGTAAAAGCAATTCAAGTTAGGAGACAGTACCTTAAATCCATAGACAAAAAAAAAATACGAAAACACCAACAATAAACCAATTTTTGAACTATGTGAACACCACGAGCTTCTCAAAATTGACAGAAGAAGCATCGAGTTCAAGTCGAAAAGCGTCGGCTTGGCTGTGATCCGAAAGAAAAGCCGAAGACGTCAAAGATAAAACTCCAAATGGAGCCGACGAGTCTTTTTATTCCCCAAGGAAAGAAAAGCCTTTTAACGATTCAAAAATAGTCTGTTTTTTTAAAACAAATTTTTAGAGAGTGGCTCAGTGGTAAGTACGTCTACTCCTGAGCGTGGAGATGCGGGCAAGAACATCTGGCATTTTTCACTGCTCCATCTCCCTCGCGAGTGACTGACAATCACTTTAGAGTATAATCTGTCAAGAAAAAGCTTCTGGGGGCCGTTCGGTGTCGGCAATAAACGGTAGGTCCAACCCCCGCCATTTGCGAAAAATGTGAGACGCACACAAAAATGGTGAAGCTAGGCCCTGTCCCTCAAAGGAGCTGTTGTACCACCAATTTATTTATTTTTATTCGGAATAGCTTCCTTAGAGAAGTCATTTTCGAAGTTTGAAAGAATTTTGAACTTTGAAAAATGTTCTGCTTTTTTTTTAGAAATTAAGTGAGTGAAATTCTTACTGAGATATCGATGGGTTCATTCAAAGGAGAAAACCGTACTGCCTTGACAATACCCATCCTTACAACGTAGTTTCTCAATACATATTCAATGGTATCGTTCGTTAATTCGCAAATAGCTAGACCTATTTTGTACTTGAGTGCATTAATCGTTTCGGAAACATTCGCATAGCCGTTCGATATTTAACAACAGTCAACTTAAAAATGTTTAATTACAGCTCCGAATTGGCTTGTATAGCATGTCCACATCCTGCTGAGCTCTTGAGGAGTTACTAAATCTTCTTAAACTTGGACGACCATCGGTAGCCCTACTGTTGGTATGATTCTGACCTATTTGTCTGCCTACATAAAGCTTGTTTTATTTTAAGAAGTAGAGTTATTCCAACAAGGTTGTCTGTCAAACCACAACTTCAACCATCGATCTTCAACTGAGCTATCACTCACGGTTAGATCAAGCTCCCTGGTTTATGTCTGCTTATACTCTTGTGGATAACATGCCAGCAAACAAAAGCTCATTCACTGTGTAACGAGTAAGTCAGCGCCGCTGTAAAGTGGCTTTGACGAAAGATTTTGGCCTGTGACAATTTAAGATTCACCTATTTCAAGACTAGATGCTAATGTACCATTATTTTCCTTGTACGTTCGGTCAATACCTAAAAGTTGACCCAAATTTTTGGCAATGAATCATATTCACTGATGTGACTCATTCCTGGCTGAAACATTGAGGTTCCCAAGACCCCATTAGAACCGCAGAAAGTCACTGTTTGGTTGGCTTTCATTTCAAATTTGAAAATTGAGTCAAAATTCTTGTCAAATTCGGGATTTATTGATCAACTACTGCAACATCTCATCACTTTTTTGTTGAGCGAATCACCTCAAGAATTAGACATGTCAAGTGTCCTCTTAAGTCATGTGATATGACTCTTTTGGACTAGGTTCCTAGTCCAATTTCCCATTTTTAATAAAAAGTCCTTAAAATAAATCCATTACTGAAGACAAATGTACAAAAATAAAACGATCGTTTTTGCCAAGTAATATTCCAGACTTAAATTAATTCACCATTCTCAAAATCAATCTGATCAAATTCATCAAAAATTCAAAACCTGTATTGTGCCCAGACTGTTGGCCTCCAAACACGCGTCTATCAATTCTTCCATTTTACCTCCATCTAAAGCATAATCAATTTCATTATAATCAGAATTCATCCGTCCACTTAACAACCTGTTAGCAGGTTCCCAAATCCAAACAAATACACAAACATCATCAGTCTTCCGCTCCCCCCCCTCAAGCCCCTATATTCATTTGCCAAAAACAGAAATCCAGTTTTTTTCTTTTCGCCAATCCACAAGAATAATAAATAAAAAATTTATAAAAATCAACAACCAATACACAAACAAACAAAGCCAAGTTTATAACACAAAGCACACATACCAGATTCCACATGGCCATAAATAATCTTCGGTGTCCGTTCGTATAGTGATGCCTCCTCACACACACTCTACTACAACAAAAAAAAAAATCAGCTAAAAAGAAAATGAAAATATTCCCCCGGATAACCACGACGAAGACGACGACGACGAGGCGGGACGACGATTTTCTGCGTGTGCTTTGTTTAGGACTTTCTTAATCATCAGACAGTCCGAAAAGAGGGTGAGAGCAAAATTACAAAACAAAAAACTAAGAGGAACCATCGGGGGGCTCCTCTCTGGATACCCACTCGATAACCTGCCCACATAACTTATTCCCGAACCGGACTGTCTGCCTACCATCCGCCTTGTATGTGCCAATCCTTAAAGAATTTGCTTGCAGTTAAAAAAACCAAAAAAATTCGATCAAAAGATACAAAATGACGAGATGAATATTCATCATCTCTTCTGCTGCTGCTGTTGCTGCATCTTCCCACGTTAAATTTAAAAAAAAAAACAAAAATTGAAAGCTGCAAGCCGTTAAAAATTTGTGTTTAAAAAAAACTCACCCAGTTGCAAAGCGACGAATGCAAGCAAACGAATTCCAACAATGTTAATCCCTTAAATCCTTGTATCTTTTGAATTAACACAACACAAATAGAGTATCTATAATATTTTTTTAGATTAATAACGCATTCCTCACGTAATCCCACTTTAATGCATTCAAAATAGAATAAGATTTGAATTCACAGATACACGATACTCGAAACACGATAACACAAATCATCAAATAACGTTTAACAACTTTTATATCCAACCACTAGATACTTGTGTGCGCTAAATGTGTGTGTCATGAGATACTTGACTTTATGCGTACACTTTCTTCAGGTGCTCGACTTTGATTTGTATTTCACAATGAAAAAAAAAAAAACAATGCCACTGACAGATTGATTCATAATATTTTCAAAAATGTATCTAAAACGAATTAAGTAAAATTGCAGTAGTTGCAATGCGAGCCAAACCAGAACGCACAGCCCACAATGCTCATAGAATTTATAAAAAAAATAAATAAAAACACCAACCGAAACCGATACTAAAAACCAGAAAAAGATACTCGAAATGACAACGAATGCGGTCCGAAAAAACCAAAAAAAAAAAAAAAACCAATCCACTGTGAAACTCTGGACGCGTCTCGACGTTGTGCTCGTGAAAAATCCGTCAAATCCAATATTTGGGCTCGGAACAAAATACAGAAACCCACCCGTACGTAGACCGGTTATAAACAGACTGACTGCCTTGCCGAAGTGCGACTATCGAGGAGCGTAGCATACGATAGCGAATGCTGTGCGCCTTGCTCTGTGTGGTGCCTACCGAATGCCGTAGCCGATGCGACTGAAATAAAGTCAAAGTGAGGTAAGTTTTCAAGCCGACTACACACAACGAGTACACAAACTACAGACGACAACGGACACGACACGGGCTCCAGTGCTCCAAAACCAATCCGATGACGATGTCGATGATGATGGTGACTCCGACTTGTGACGAAACCCTCTTCTGCCTCCCACGGACGACCATATAGCGAACGCTCTAGGCATCAACACCAAGCAGCAAGTATCCACAAACTGTTCGGGAGTATAGTGAATTTTTGCTGCTTCTTTATTTGCGCACACATGTGGAGGCGCAGCTCTGCGTATTCCAATGGAGACGATGACTGTCACAATAACAGAGCAAAAGATACATTTCTATACATGTATGTGTGGCAATATAGAAAACCCATTTAGAACCGGCACCGGCTACACTATACCAACGTATCTCTAGATACACAGAGGTGGAATTGTACACATACGTATCGCCAGGGCGAGGGTTACTGTTTGGGTAGCCCCACAAAGTAAACAAACTCATGCCGATGCCGATGCCGACTTACTCGTAGGTGAAACGTAATTTGAACTTATTAAGAAAATTGTGAGAAAGTTTTCGGGACACATTTCAGTGGGGAGCGTGGATTTCAATCTTATGTTTGTACATTTTATGATTGGGATCTTAATTTAATATTTACTTTACTTCGAAAGGGATACATGACAGAAAGGACAGAAGGATATGTATCTGAGAAAAAGAACAGCATACCAAGGTAAATATTTCTACTCTCTTATAAGAATTTCTGCATCCTCGACTCCTTGAGTCAGCTTTTCCTTTCAATCTCGTGGTGCTTCTAACTTCAAACGAAGGGAAACGAAAATATCAAATATCAAGCAAAACAATATATTCGAAAAGTAAACGTTGAAAACTTGTGCAGCAAAAGTAACGTAGGTCAATATTGTTTGAAATATTGTATAGACCGGAAGATTGTAATTCCTTAACAAGAAATTGATTTAAAAACGTATGGATACAAACGTGAAGTCTTATTAAAGATTCTCAAATTGCTAAGGTTTCAAAAATTACTCCAGACAAAAGAAGTGCACCAAACTTTCACTCAATGTGAATAGAGAGGTCTTATACTGTTTCTCTTGAGTGTATGGAGCCAAATAGAAATAAGCCTCATCAACTTGTGTTTAAAAATCTGTATCTCATTCAGCAAAGGAATGACATTTTGCATAGTCATGTAGAATGCTGTCAAACATGGTTGCGGACGGCTCAATTCTTGTTATGGTTTCGAAATGGGATTACCTGGCTATCAATGTCATATTTCCCCTAGTTCAGCGATATTTTTCAACTGACCTTGCCGAAGTACCTGAAGTTGGAGTCTTCTCAATCCTGTAGAAGGAGAATTTTTAAAATGAGACGTCTTGCCGGATGACGCAATACTTTTTAATTTTTTGAAATTTGTGATATCTGCGCACAAGTTCATTCTGGTATAAGCTATGCATTGAGCGTACACTATTAAAGGTGGATGGTGAATTGATTTAAAGGTTGTGCGTTGAAGGCAAACATGCTCCTTTTATACATTTTGAAAACTTGTGACACGTACAAATAAAGACGATGCGAAAATCTTGAAATGACGGACTTTCTTAACTTACAAAACCTCATGCTTGAGTGATAATGAAAACGAGTATGATATTTTATAAAATATCTTTAAGGAACATGCTTTTCTCGCATATTGGAAAGCTGCTCTTGAGACAAAGTACAATATTACTGCCAAGTATGGCCAAAGCATTCTATCACAAGAATCGCAGCCTAATTTAATAAGTGCAATTTGATAAGAGAATGAAAAGAATGAAAAGAATTTTCTCTTTTTAGGATTCATACATTTATTCATACCATCAAAATAGACATGGTTTTTTTTCAAATGCTAGTTGCACCTAAATCCTCTTAAGAATAACTTCTTAGATACCTCGAAAGGGTGTTTAAAAAAAAAAAAAAAAAATAAGAAATAAGTGCATCAATCTTATCGTGCTCAACTTAATCAATAGGTGTGTTTTCTTTAAAGGCGATACAGGCTAGGAAAAAGCTTTCCATGTAAAATACAATAACAACTAAGCCTATATAGAATTCGTTTAGCCCGTATAGTTATCGAGCACTATGAGTTAAGCGGTTATAAAACCAGTGCTGTCAAACTACTTTCCGACATATCCGAAATTCTGTGGAATTTTGAATGTATACGCATTGGATTGAGGGAATTGTTAGCAGCTAAGCATGGAGAAGAAGTAAATTCCTAAAATAAATCTAAATTTTAAAATGTTAATAAAAAAACTAACAATCACTTTAAATGCCAAATAGAAATGGAGAAATAAATACATATCAGGTAGTTCATGCTTTAACGATGTAACCGCATGTGAGACATGAAGTCCTGGTCATTAAATGAGTCAATTGTGCCAACAAAATCTACACATTTCGGGTTGTTCTCCAACTCAATTTCAGATTCCCCTGAATCGCTACTGGAACCCAAAGCATTGGACACAAACGCAAGCATTTCTTGCGCTTTTTTTTAGACACGTGGACTGTCGAACATTTATTCCTGGTCTCTCAAACAATGAAGATAACTTCTGAAACGAATTTTCAAGCGGATACGCAGGATATATGTTTATGTTCATGAAAAGATGACACTGAAGTGTCATCTATGTCAACTCAATATCTGATTATGCTCAGTGCTGCCATATTCACATTGACAAAATATCAAGCCGCTATAATCGTTTTTTTATTCGTTCTTTTTCTAAGCCTATATAGTCTAAAAACAAAACACACCTAATATAAAGTTCCATTTTCCTCTTAAATGACGAAATTTGAGTGTTGACTGATTTAAAAAAAAAACTTGCTGATTATATTCGATAAAGTAACTGGAATTTTGTAAGGCGACTATACCTTAATATAATTTTTACTATTCCCAGCTTGATATCTATTTTCATAAAACTAAAGGTGCTTTACAAATTTGGCCTTCGCACATCGTAGAGTTCCAAATTCGTACCGTCAAAATCGTAGCTGTATGAAGATCTTGTCATTGGGTTTGCTGTGAAGACCGTAAACCAACAGTTAAGCTATGACGATACCTACAAGACACAACAACTTGCCAACTTATAAGACTTTGAGGGCAAAAAAAAATACAGCGAATCAAGCCAATGCAAACAAATAATCAAGCTCTGTACTACTTTTCGAAAATATTTCATGGACCGCACTCTCTCTCTCTCTTGGGAGCCTAAATATTGGGTTGGCAATAAAGTAATTGCGGATTTCGCTCATTAGGTTTTAGGTTTGCTGACGTTATCGAAATGTCAAACACATATTGTTATTTGATAGTTGGTACTTCAACTGTCAATCGTAAAAAAAATTTTTTAAAAATGGAAAATCAAAACGAACATTTACGTCATATTTTGCTTTTTTATTTCCGAAAAGGAAAAAACGCATCGCAAGCTCACAAAAAGCTATATGCTGTTTATGGTAACGAAGCTCTGCCGAAGAACGGCCCGTCAAATTTCGTTCTGGTGATTTTTCACTCAAGGATAAAAAACGCCCTGGTCGTCCAGTTGAAGTTAATGACGACCAAAGCAATAATCGATTCGGATAGTCACAGTAGAACACGTGAGATTGCAGAGAAGCTTCATGCACATATATGTACATGCATTGGAAATCGCTTAGAAGAACTTTGCTATGTACGAAAACTCAATATATGGGTTCCTCATGAACTGAATGAAAATCATTTAACACAACGCATTAACATCTGCGATTTGTTAGAGAAACGTTATGAAAATGATCCATTTTTAAAACGAGTGATAACTGGTGCTGAAAAATGGGTTGTTTACAACAATGTCAATCGGAAAAGATCGTGGAGCAAGCCAGGTGAACCATCTCAAACAACATCAAAAGCTGATATACATCAAAAGAAAGTTATGTTATCAGTTTAGTCGGATTACAAAGGAATTGTCTACTTTGAACTTTTACCACCCAACCGAACGATCAATCCAGATGTCTACATTGAACAACTAACAAAATTGAACAATGCAGTTGAAGAAAAGCGGCCCGAATTGACAAATCGAAAGGCCACACACATCCTTGGTTATTCGGCAAAAATTATTGAAGCTTGATTGGGATGTTTTGCCACATCCACCATTTAGTCCTGACCTTGCACCATCTGATTACTTTTTATTTGGATCTTTGCAAAACTCCTTGAATAGTAAAAATTTCAATAATAATAATGATGTCAAATCGTACCTGATTCAGTTTTTTGCTGATAAAAACCAGAAGTTTTTTGAACGCGGAATTATGATGCTGCCTGAAAGATGGCAAAAGGTCATTGCTCAAAATGGGCAATACATTGCAGAATAAAGTTATTTCGTTCCATGAAAAAATTGTCTTCTATTTTCTTAAAAAATCCGCCATTACTTAGTTGCCAATCTGATATAATATTAACTCTCCTACCTTCCTACACTACCGGCCTTTAATCAAACAAAGAACCTATTGACTTCAGGCCAGCCCCGTGTTGTATCTCTACGCGCCTACTCCCGTAAAAAAAAACACACCGGGAGACACTTTACTTGATTGTGTGTATTGTGTCACGAGTAATGACGTCGCTGCCACCAATAAAAAAAGAACCATTGAAAAACCTACCATACCAATGCATCCCCCCCTTCCCATAGACAGTTCCGTCTAATAAAATGAAACCGCATTTGAAAGCTACAGATACTTTGTATCTTTTTTTTTTGTCAGTTTAATTCAGCTCTGTTTGGTTGAGTGAAGTGGTGTGTTGAAAATATCGTTTGGACTGTTTGTTTTCCTATTTTTCCCGCCATGCCCCATGCTGTTGGGATTTCCTTACGTATTGTCTCCGTCGGGTGGCATTGTTGGAAAAATGGAAAATAAATTTCAAAACAAAAGGAAAACTCACCGTGAAGCTGCGGTGCAAGGTATTCATACATGGCTCCATGAATGCATGCGGGGGCTATGAATGGACTTGGGTGTGTTGCATTCATCTTATGGTGAATAGGTGGATAGAGTTGCCATTGGTATCGGATATCAAAAGAAGAAGCTTACCAAGGTGAATACGATCGTTTTGCGTCCAAGTGAGGAAATAGAATAAGCTTAGTTGGTGAAAATTTTCAGGTGGTCAGAGAGGACATGTTATCTATTGCATCCGCACTTTTTTAATCATTTGAAGTTACTTAAAAAATAATCGAAAAACGTTTCCTTTTTTAAGAGTTCCGTACGCAAAGCATGTCCTTAGAATAGGGCTCCGCTATCCGTTCGTCCGTGAACGATCATAGACAGTCACTTGCAGCTTTCTCAGAGTGTGTACTACTATGGCTCAAATATAAAAACAAATAATAAAAATGAATTAAGTTAAAAATAAAGACGGTACCATACAATAAAAAAATATTAAATGCTCAGTAATATACCATGGTACGGAAGCCTTAGAGTTTGTGTCTGACTCGCAATTGGCCTTTTTTTATTTTATCTGGAGACATGGCCGAGAACAAGCATAAAGCTGTCTTTTTCCTTAAAATTAAAATCAAAGTGAGAAGAGAAAATCTGCACCAATACACATCCGTAGAACTGCTTAACATACTCAAAGGGTGTCTAATTTCTTGCCTCAGGAGACAAATCAGATTGAGATTTTTTGCACATTTCCTTAGGCAAAATTTTGCTAGATTCCGAGAAAATCTCGATCCTTTTGTAAGCCACGCAAATTTTGATAGTCCACCAAGAAGAAAATTTGCTTGATTTCGAGTGTCTTATCGCAAGATTTTCTTGATGATCGTAGCCGAGTGTAACGACCTCTGATAATGAACTGTTGAAATCCTTCTAGAAATGTTCAGCAATTATTGGATAGGGATCATAAGCAAGGAACCCCTTTGGAAAAAGTGTTGTGTCAAATAAGGGTTAAGTCGAAACCACTTTCATTAACACCAAGAAATAAAAACAGCATAGGGATTGTGACTTGAAAGTCGCCTTGGGTGTTATTTTGAGTACTATGCTAGTGACACTTAAGACGGACAAATAAATGTTAATGATGACGCGGATTAGTAACAATATTAAATAAGATTTATTTAGAGAAATTGATAGATTTTATTCACGATGGCTGAGTTTTAGTTATTGGTTGGTTTAAGGTTCAGGTACTTACTCCTGCCTTCTTACGATTTGATACATTTTTTTATACCTTCCTCTGTGCTGTCCTTCGTTCTATTGCTATTCCCAGCTTCTTGTAAAGATACTTTTTTTATACGCTTGTGCTCAAGCGCTATAAAAATGATGTGTCGCACTTTCTGTCAGTCACAATTTTGACAAGTAGAAAGTAAATCTGTCAGACTTTTAGAAACGAGGTTAATTGATAAACAGATAAATCAAGCCTTCAAAATCGAGAAAATTTTTGGTTATAGTAGTTTGCCAATGCAGAGTCGGATTAATGTAACTGAAAGCAAATAAGGATTCCGTATCGATTTAGTTATTCAATTAATTTTCGAACTTTCGATGCAATTGGGCCTCCTTTTTTTTATAAATTAAATGTTCTTATTTTCTTTTTTTTCGCTGTGAAATGTCTACGATTCCCGAAGTGGTGCAACAAACACTTCACACTTATGAAGTCAATTGGCCAATCTCATTTATTTATTAATTTATTTCATCTCCTAGCTAAGCTATAAAGATTACTAGAAACAGATAAATTATGTAGGCATACAAAAAAAAGAAAAAGCAATTATTTAAGACTCAGAAAAAGCAAACAAATTAAGTAATACACTTTTAAAGCGATCACGAGAAAAAGTTGATTCAACACAATTACAAACTTCATTGAATTGAACAATAGTTATTGATATGGGCTCATTATGGCCGTAATTAGTTCTGTGAACAGGTCGAAGGAGAAGATTTCTTTCCCTTAAAGATCTACCCGCGGGTAAGATTGGCCCTTGAGCTGAAAGAGTTGGACATTTAAAGTGGAAAATGGACAAGTCCCTTACAAACAAGATTTTCTGAGCTTTTCTTCTTTAACTTAAAGTTGAAATGCCTAATAATTAACTTCGCGTTTAATAAGGGTTTTCAAAGTTTGTCCATGCGTTCTGAGTGAAATTTATAAGACCTAACAAATGCAATGAAAAGTGAAAAATAACCACAGGAAAACTATGAGAGCCACGACTTGAATTAGGTTTCAGCTCCAGAAGAGCCAAGATAATATCGTCGAGGCTTAATTGAATGAGGCCAAAATCAGTTTTGCATTCTGTGATTGGTATAAAACTAGGCGTAGTGCACTTTTAGTAGACAAATTCAAAGAAATTCGCAAAGAGATCAAGTTTGGTATTAACATCATTAGATTAAGTAGCAGTCCAGGCCTTTAATGAATCATTGGATGTGATGAAAATGCACAAAATCTGGTCTGGGCTATAACCGACACAAGTTACAGAGATGAGTGCCTTTTAAACTTTATTGTTAGCAATAATGTAGATATTTTAAGCGAAGGCTCAAAAAAAATTGGCAATTCAAATCCTTCAAAGCACCCAGTGGTGATGGCATATTCCCTGCCCTTCTTTAAAAGGACATGGACCATATCCTTCCGGTTCCCATTGCTTTGTTTTAAGCTAGCTTCTTTTGGGGAGACAGATTTAAGTTGTATTAATGCCAAAACCTGGAAACATACTTCCGGAGCTGTCTAAGTTCTTTAGACCTATTTGTCTATCCTCCTTCATCCTAAAGATCATGGAAAGAAGTGCAAGAAAATCGAGTTATAACCTTTAACCCTCTCCTTTGGTCATTGGTCACCTCGCAGTAAGCCTGAATAAGATAGGCTAAGTCACAATAGGCTAGACTGATGATCTGACTATTGTCATTAGAGGCAAATAGGACAATACAATCACTTACGTAATGCATTCAGCATTAATGAAAGTCTTAGAATGGTGAAATTCTGAAAAACGCATTGTGAATCCTAGCAAAACCGGTCTGCAAATACAGTGGAATGCTCCAGTGAAGTGGTTATCTTAGATATGAATTGAAACTGAACTGGACTTCACCTATCAAGTCCACCACAGAACGCGCAGTCACAGCCATGTGATTTATTGGTTGTATATCATGATGTTTTGACCTATTATAGCCTACGCAGCCATAATTTGGTGGCCCAAAACTTTAGAACCAACAATTTCTAAGAAGCTGGAAGAAGTTCAACATATAGTAAAGCTTGTTTGGGCATCTTTGTCTCCTCCTGACATTTTTATTAGGGAAATAGCCGCCAGAAATGCCCTAAAGATGCAACTGGCAATGAAATACAAACCAGGTGACCAAACAGCCAAGCAGCTTTTAAAGCATTGTCATCCAATCTTATGGAATCCAAATCTGTCAAAAGTTGTTACGACGTCATACAATCCCTAGCCCAATGCAATAAAGTTAGGTAAGGTAAGGTTTCAGGTCATCATTGAATCGAAGGTAATGAAATTGCGGACGAACTAGCCAGGGTTGGTTCAAAAACCGCTTTCATTGGTCCGGAACCTTTCTGTGGCGTAGGCTGGACCACGGCCACAGGTTTGACCAATAAGCGGGAAAGCAAGCTACGCATTGCCGACTGGAGAAATCTACCGGGATTCAAAAAATCTAAATTACTATTCTATTACAGTGAAATCCTTAAACTCAACAGCAGAAAAAAACGTTGATTTGGTCAGAACAGTAGATTTTCTTTTACAATTTGTAAAAGTCCAAAAACATTTGAAACATTTCGAGTTATTCTTTATTTCATTTTCCAAGAGAGCCTCCGCGCAGTTTATTAAAAATTACAAAGTCTCAAGGAATTTTTCGTGTGCCTTGTTTTTAAAGTTCTTAAGATGAGAGAGCTTTCGTTTATTCCAAGGAGGCTTGGAAAAATTCTTCTTCAACCCATATGGGGCAAAAGAGTTGAATCCCTTAAAGAGAACAGACTTGAAACTATCTGATTCCTCAAGGGACAAGTGTTTAAGGCCAACATTCCCAACAATGTCATGAAGTAACAATTCAATCCATTAAAATTGGATTTTGAAACAATAAAATGTTCTTATTGGTTTACTGTCTGCTTTTAGAAAATCAAATGCATCGGTTTCAATAAAAGTTTCATTGTGATAAATAAAATTATTTAAAATAGAATATGGTGCTGCTAAAGCATTTACCTCGATCTCATCACAGCAGATCTAATATTCTATTTTGAGACTTTACAATTGAGCTCATTTGGCACAAGTTATGAGAAAGTACATTGTCTATTAACAAAAATTCAATATTTATTTTTTTGTTACATGGCATAAGCATTTAATCTAAACAAAAAGGATAAAACTACCCTAATATTAAACTCCCTTAAATCTATCCTGGCTACTTAACTAGCCAGCCTATCTAAATATATAAACTTAAGCTTTGCCTTAACTAACGTCCCAAGGATCACCCATCAGATGGCTTTTCTGGCTACGCCTTTGCAATCTCACCTGAACAGAGATTTTAGGGGGATAGCTTCTAAGGCGATTTGGCGGACCCAGTTCAAAAGATTATCCGTTTCCACGTCCTGGTCCTGGTCCCTGTTGTCCTTTTGAAATAAAATATCCTACAAAATCCTAGCCAACTGACCGGACGGCCTTTTCATCGATGCACACACACACACCATCACTAAACCGATGCTCACTCGCACATCTTGATGCGAATCCTCTTCGAAATTAAATTATTTTGACAAAAAGATTTTGTGGATAAATGCCAATTAAAGAATCTTTGTGTATATTTATTCCAGCAAAATTCTTTTAATAATTGAAATAATAAAATTACAAAAAATGAAAAAAATTGATTTTAAGACTTTACTACTCTAGCCTAAATATAAATATAAATATAAAATGTATATAAAGTAAAAATAAAAATATATAAATAAAGAGATGTGACTCACTCGTTAAATTTTAGGATCCCCCGTTGTCCTGCCGGTACTACGATGCGGGAACAGTCACTGATTTAATCACATAAAAAAAAAATCACTCTCTTTTACAACCAATCCGTTTCTTATATCAAATTCTTTTAGCATAAAAATATTTTAAGGACCAAAAAATCCCACCAAAAAGAAAACCGAAATTCAAAAAAAAAAATTATTCCCTAAAATTAAAAAAAAATAGAACTTCACAAAAAAGTCAGTTCTTTGCTGTCCGTTCTTTGTCTTCTTTGTTGTTTGCAATCTTCTTTGTTGTTTGCAATCTTCTTTGTTGTGTCTTCTCTGTGAAGATTTGAAGCATGTTTGTCGCCGTTAAACTTTAAAAGGTCCAACCTACCTCCGGTAAGTTTGCGGCACATCCAAGCCTATTCTGGTCCTTTTTGAATACAATTGACAATTTTGTATCTATGACTTTTATCTTCTTCTTAATTTATATCAATACAATATTTTATATACTACTGTGTCCAAAAAATAAGGTGACATTGTATTTATTTTGAAAATTCTTTATTTATTTTTCCAAATCAATTTCATCCCCTTCAAAGTAATCCCCTCCCGATGCAATGCACTTATGCCAACGGATTTTCCAATCTTTGAAACACTGGTTGTAGTCACTTTCCGGGATGGCCTTCAGTTCCGTCTTCGCTGCGGCTTGAATCTCTTCTATCGTATCAAAACGGTGTCCCCGGAGCGGTCTTTTGAGCTTGTTGAACAGCCAGAAGTCGCACGACGCCAGATCAGGTGAATACGGTGGTTGCGGAACGATATGGGTTGAGTTTTTGGCGAAATGATCACGAATTACGAGTGCGGTATGGGATGGTGCATTATCGTGGTGTAAAACCCAAGAATTGTCTTTCCACAATTCCGGCCTTCTAAGGCGGATAGCGTTACGCAAACGACGGATAACGTTCAAATAATATTCCTTGTTGATTGTTTGGCCGGTTGGAAGGAATTCATAAAGCACACCACCACGATAATTGAAGAAAACAGTCAACATGACCTTGATTTTTGAGCGACTATGGAGCGGTTTTTTTGGTCTCGGCTCTCCTTTGGCACGATATTCGCTCGATTGATCGGTTGTTTCGGGGTCGTAAGCATAGATCCAAGTCTCATCGCCAGTTATAATGCGTTTCATGACATCCTGGTAGTCGGAAAGCATTGTTTCACACACTTCAACGCGACGCCTTTTTTCCAAAAAATTCAATGTTTTCGGTTCCAGTCGAGATTTGACGCGCTTGAAGCCCAAAGCATCCTTCAAAATGGTATTGACTGAGCCTTTCGATAAGCCAACTTCATCAGCAAGGTCTCTAATCGTTAATCGATGGTTTTTCAACACCAAATCTTTGATTTGTTGGACGTGAGCTTCATCGGTTGAGGTTGATTGTCGCCCAGAACGCTATTGGTCTTCGACACGTTCACGGCCGGCTTGGAAATCACTATACCACTTGTAAACATTTTTTTTAGACATAGCCTCATCATCAAAGGCTTTCTGCACCATCCTCAACGTACCGGCAGCAGAAAATTGATTCCGCAAACAAAATTTAATGCAAATTCTTTGCTCAATAAATTTCGACATCGCAAAAAACGAAAAACTCACTTTTAGCAGCTCACAAAACGACGCGTATCTCAAACACTATGAATATATTTTGACATGAAATTTCACATAGATGTCACTGACAGTACTACCAACCTAAAAAGAAAGAAAAAATTCCAAATCCTTCGACGCGCGCAGTTGAAATTCATATGTCACCTTATTTTTTGGACACAGTAGTATACCTGATCTCGATCTTTTTCTCTTACCTTATTTTTTTTAGCTCAGCAGAGAATCTTCCTTATTTTTAAGTTGCCTTTAACACCCTTAAATAAATTTTCTTTTTGCCATTAGCGCACACTTACTGTTGTTTGCTTTTTTTTGCCTTAGAATCATTCCTCTATCCGAGCAATCCTATTCTATATTTCTTTTTTTATATTAATTTATTAATTAACGAGACTTCCAGTGAAAAAGCGAGCATTTGAATTTACCTCAAGATCAATTTCGGAAGAACAATCAAGAAGCCATTTAACCCGAGTATTCCCGGCTCTAAATTGTAGCTCTTTACATTTTTAATAAGTTCACGAACAACATGCACCATTATCTGACTCCATTTCCTCCTCGATGATTCACCATTTCATTTACATTATAAGGGTACGAGTAACCCTTAGACATGTTTGAAGACTATAAAATGTTGTTGGGAAAGCTTGCAGGTTTTCAAATCTATGAACAAGCAAGTTAGTAAGTTCACATTTTTGTAAATTCAAGTTGTAGATACACAAAATTTTATGGGTAACCAAACATTTCTAGATTTCTCGGAATCCCCACTTATAGATTAAACCTTTAAACAGAGACCGCGTACAGTACTTCAGTAGAACATCGAATCATGAAAAAGAATCAAACACACTTAAGAGGTCTTAAAAAAGAGCTATCGCTATTTATGCAAATTAAAGAGCCGTCATAAAAACCAAAAATGTATTCACATAAGATAAGACGAGAATCAGAGAGCTTCGGTTGAAAAAGTCTTTGACAATTATTTTAAACGCAAACCTGACCAGAGAGTTAAAACAACAAGTGACATTGTTCCAGATGTCATTAGCTTGTGCTATCCGCTTGAATCAGAATAAGAATGTTTTCGTTTTTTTTTTAATTAACCATTCCAATCACATGGCAACTCTTTCGAATTTCATTTCTGTTTTCGATGCATAATGCCGATGGCTGTTAACGACAACTTTATACTTGGTAGCTATACTTACTCTTATGCAACCAGGATGAAAACAACAACAAAAACAAAAACACAACCAAAACCGAACCGAATGTATTTTGCTGGCATCCTTGTCCTCGTTTAACGAAGTGCCAAAACTCAGCCACATGCATGCATCCTCCTTTCGACAACAATGATGAAAAGTTTGCCAAGGTCCTTTAGGGATGCCCATCAGCTGCTTTTGCTTCAAGAAGATGAATCCTTTTGTCATGCCATGCAGAGCAACATTATTGATGACTGCTCGCATGTTGGGTCATTCTGGGCCTTCTGGGCATATTTCCGATTACCGAATGCAAATCTTCTTCGGTTTCAATCGGTGTTTGTATCTGTGTTCAGGATACCTAATTACCCAAAGAACTCGTCACATTCGGTGCTCCATCCAACTCCCAGCAATTAAGATGCAAGGTGTCCGCATTCGTCCATTCTAAACCGGATGAAGTCGAATGACTAATCCAATCCAATCCATCTCGGAATGGGCATTCGAAACGAACTCCTCGTATCCACAAGCACCGGAATTGGTACTGTAAAAAAAAAAAATAAGTAATTCCTTTTTAGATACAGAGAGTGCATAAAATTGTGTAATGCATGCAATCCCCCCCCCCGCCCAGTTAACTGTGAGCCGCACGACAAATATGGATACTCGTACACTTGGAATAGATAGAAATGCGCCGTTCCGCGTGCTACAATGAATATCTTATCGGGTTCGGGTAGCTCCTTCTTTTTTGATGATTTTTCCTCAGGCATCAACAGAATTTATTAGCATATTTAATTTCTATGCAAACATTTTGTCGTCGAGCGAGCTGGCTCAAAGCGACTCCAGGAGGCGACACTAGGTTGGGTGGGCAGCAACAACATGCCCGCACATGGGGAAAGATGTTTTTTATAACTTTTTTTTCCCGATTCAATGCTTGATGAGTACTCGTATCTTTGTATCTTTTACAAAAGATTTATGATCTATATGACAGTTGAGGAGCTCATCAGCGTTGGTAAATGGCAATGTAACTCCACAGAGTGCGTCATCGCAGCGCGTCATTCAAGTAACTTCATTTGGTATGAGTTCGAATGTGTTGTCGTTTGGATTATTGCAGATGCAAGAAGTGGAAGATAAATCTGGAAACATTTGTTGTGCCACATCGAGGAGTGTTATTTTTGGCTTTGGAGAGGTCAAATAAGAAAGTGTCGCA
Organism: Orthonevra nobilis; assembly: GCA_963555765.1. NCBI lineage: Eukaryota > Metazoa > Arthropoda > Insecta > Diptera > Syrphidae > Orthonevra > Orthonevra nobilis. Next base: position 70,755,983 of record OY743227.1, on the reverse strand, counting down.
TGCATGCCCGCGGATTTACAGATGCGGGAGACAAATTTAGCCCACTAGGTATGCCTTGGAGGTGTTCATGTGTCGCTTTTTTTTGTTTTCCTGCGATGGGATTTTGAAATGGGTGGCTATAAAAAAAATGTATTTTTGGGTTTTTGTTCGGTCAGAATTTTTAGTTTTATTTGTTTTTGACTCCATGAAGGCACGGGGGATGCGTTTTGAAGGTAAGATTGGATTGTGGAAAATTATCATTGAAAAATAAAACAGGAAACTCAATGAAATGGTCGAATTAATTTGCAGGTCTTCTGAAGACCATCCCATCTGTCCGATTTTGCACCATTATTCCCAGCATGACTTCTGTCACCATTTTTTTAAGAGTCTGTAACGGTCAACTGAAGAGGGTTACCTAGGCTTTTGAGGTTTTTCGCATTGACGAAATGTGACTTTCATGGCACTTTCGATGCATTTTAGTCTTTCAAATATGAAGGTATCTGATGATACACTCAAGGCTTAAGATCATGCAGTAGCTCATTAGGAAACTGGGCACAATCGCTACCCCTTGGATGGCTTTCTCCTAAATAAATATGAGAGTTAATTTTCGAAACTACTCATTCGATTTTAAGCGGTATTCTAGTCTAGAGGCATGAATTTCATGTAATTTTTGAAGTGTCTTAAAAAAGGCAATTAATATTTTTAACATTCATTTTTTAATTAGATATTTATTCACATAACCATACTGACGATTTCAACCCTCCTAGCAATCAGAAACCAAAAAAAAAATATTATTTATCTAGAATAATGTCGCAATGTCTGGTACAACGGAAAAGTTGGAACCATTTTTTTTCCACAAAATGGCGACTGCCTGAAAAAAAAACAATTTTTGTACCAATTTTCTCGACTGTTTCGAATTAAAAAAAGAAGTAACAAAAATTTGGGGATGGGGATAGTTCCAGACATAGACAAGTCTATAAAGAAGACTCTCTAAAAATCGGTCCAGTAGAACCTGAGAAATCGTGGGTATTCTTTTGAAAAAGACAGTTTCGAGAAAAACGCGTTTAAAGTTTCGCGTAAAGTTTTTTGCAGTCTAAGTCATGAAATGATATTGTAGACTTACATTTATGAAATCTGCCATTCCTGCTTCATACATCGGACCTTCTTCGACTTCGAAAAAAACTATTTTCCCGCGTTTCTCTCTTCATATCGAGCAGTTCTGGCCTCCTTTGATGGGTTGGATGATCGTATCTCGGAGCGGTCAATCCGTGCGTTGTCTCGTTACACAGCAAAAAAAAAAAATTATTTTTTTAAATTTCTAGACTAGAATACCCCCTTAAAGAGTCTTTCAATTAGACATTTATTATCCCCTTCAAATAAAAGGGCCGATCATGGCGACCAATTACGTATCTAAAGTAGATGAAAAATAGGTTTTTTTTGCGAACGCTGCCTTAACGGTAAGAGATATTTTATTGCTTTCTCTAGAAAAGTGGTTGAGCTGGAAGAGTTCAATAAAAAAGTCCGTATTTATGTATTTATACATACATACATATACAAATAAACAAATTGGTACAATATGACTGACTTATCTGTCAAGGGTTATTTAACTATGAAATAAAAAATTCTTATGAAATTTGTTTTTCTTATCGTCGAGAAAATTTCATATCGACAAAAATTCCATTTTCATAACATTATTTGGATAAGTAGAATAAAGGATTTTCCAATAAGGACTTGACAATTTTCATTTGAGAGAATTCAAAAACTTTAATATTGGCTTGAAATACAAAATATCAAATGAATGGAACTCGACTTCGTTCATATGGCCACTGCGGCAGCCGTCGATTCGTTGGACCCAATTTTCGATGACAAGGCCACACATTTCGCATTCGGCCGCTTTTTCGCGTTCATTGTTGGCTCTGAGCTCTTCCAACGCTGTCGGCTTATTGGCATAAACCAATGACTTAATGTAATCTAGAGGCGTCAAATCGCATGAACAAGGCGCTCAATCGACTGACATATTTCTTGAGATAACAAGCTCATCAAACTTACTCTTCAATATATCGATTGTAAGATGTGCTGTGTGGCTTGTAGCTTGTGGCACTATCCTGTTGAAACCACATGTCGTCCAAGTTCATATCTTCCGATTCGGGCCAAAAATAATCGGTAATCATGGCGCGAAAGCGATGGTCATTCACAGTAACGAAAAAATATGGTCCAATAACGCCGCCGGCATGCAAACCGCACCAAAAAGTTATTTTTTGTGGATGAAGTGGTGATTCAAGACACAATTGTGGATTTTCACCTGGCGAATAACTCATAATTTGCTGATTAACGAACCCATTGAGCCAAAAATGAGTTTCGTCACTGAAGATGATTTTGCGATTTGATTCGTCATCTTGGCGTATCTTCTCCAGAGCTCAATCGGAGAACGTACGTCACTTCAAATGGTCCATTGGCTTTAAATCTTGAGACAGCTTGATCTTGTGTGGGTGTAAACCAACACGAATATCTTTACGTAAAATACACCGTAATGTGGTCTGAGCGATGCCAAATTCTTGAGAACGCCGTGGAATTGACTGATTTGTATCGTTTGCTATGGACGCTTGAACGGCAGCGAAATTTTCGACACTTTGATCAACCCAGACGAGAATTACGACCGAAAATTGGAGTTAACGCTCTCAAAGTTGCGGTCACCGACTCCGAATTTCGGTAGAAATTTTTTATTATTTGCAGACTTTGCTCGTTCGTGTACTTTTCCATAATAAAAATGTTGAGTTTACTGAATATATTAACAATGACAGTTTGATGATTAGTGAAAAGGTGCGTTCACAAATTAAATCCAAAGTTGTAAAGTCTCTATTGGAAGTTACTTAATATAAAATTGTAGAGTTCATCCCAAGTTGATTCGTCCTACCGCCTCCAGGATTCCGCGAATTTACTGCTACTCATTAAAAAAAAACCTTCACAGGTTAAACAAGAGAAAAATTAGAAGTGCCCAAACATAAAGCATATGAAATTAAAGATTAATCTTCCACTTAAACTCACAGGGAAAAGAACATCGGCTTGATTTCTGCAGGCACCATATGATGTGGATAAAGGCTTTAAAGATTACACTATCGTCATCATAGTCTTGAGGGCGGTCTTACGGTTTAGAGTGAAGTATCGAATTTCTGAAGGATTTTTTAACATTGTATCACTTGTTCGTACCCCTTTAATGGATAAGGCGCCAATCAATGCCACAATGCGACAACCAGAATAAAACAACAAAACGTTGGATTGCTGGAATGGCCTCTAAACTCCCCGAACCCAAATATTATTGAAAATGTTACGGAATGGCTCGTTCGGTGATTCTACAACTAAAACAAGCTTCGACGAAAACTGATGGGCCTTTTCTATTGTCCTATCAAAATGAGAGTTTGCTCGAATGCGTTTCATAAAATATTTCGAATTAATTAGCAAATATGCATGCTTTGAAAACCAACCAACAAAAATACACTTGCAAAACGATTTTGAGGAAAACGGAGCTAGTGATTGTCGTTTGGGGTGTAAACTTATTCTGCGTTAAAGTCCGGAAATCTTAGATCTATGTGTGTATATGCAAACTTCTGTGTCATTTAACTCTTGTTCCTATTTGCATAATTCATTTAAGGGAAGTGTCCTGACACTCGAATCTATCATCATTTGTCGAATGTTGGACCATGTGCAGTCAGCTTAGCTACCCGCTTTTCTTTGTGTCATCATCATTTGGCGATAGCTCAAGACCAGTTCTTATTTTATTGCAAATTTTAGCGCTTTCATTGCAGACTGACTTTCTATGTAAATGACTTTTAGAGTAGCTGGAATGTTCGCCCAAAATACACTACAGAAGTCTGGTAGCTTTAGAGACTCTCGGAGGTCTGAGTTAAAAAAGAAAATAGCAGACTGCGTCATAACTACTTACGACTGCTTTATTTTTCCATCTTCTCCTTCAGTTATATTTATCTCGAATGGAATAGCGAATGTTTGGATTTCCTTTGTACCACAGAGACTGCCTAGTCTGGTGAGCCTGTGTACTATATATCTCCTCCTCGGTACTTTTGTTGTAGTGCCTCTCATTGTATATGGCTTAAAGGCGGCATGTCATAAGCCAAGTGCCCCATATGTTAATATGGGTCTGACTGCCCATCACTGCAAAAGTCTGCTCATCTCTGTTGCTTTGAGCCTTCCCAGCAGCTGTTTTCTGTGTTTTTGAACAGCATGTGAGCTTATTGTCTAAAATATTACCAAAATATCTGGTGTATTCCGTAAACGACAAAAACATTTTTTTTTTCATTGTGAAGAGAAGCAGCTCGTTTTTTGCGGAGTTGATATCGGGTATGAAAGACTTTATCTATACACTTCGATTTCACAGGACTCTCTTCTCAACTTACTTTGGTTTGTATTTTAAGAAATTTACTCGTAACCAAAATCACAACTTAGTTAACATAGGCGACGAAAAATATGTCCATTTCCCATACATCCTGTTCACAACTTGCACCTAAAGCAGAACAGTACCTTGGTGAGAACCTTGAATGACTCATTTATTTTAATTAGAAAAAACTATGGGCTTTTTTATCTTCAATCCTCAGTTGCGGTGCGGCTTTGTTCTCCTGCTTTTTGGTTAAATACTACTCTGACTTCATCCCACTAGTCCTGGGCATACTCTTTCGTTATGCTTCGTGCTTTATCCTTGAAAATGCGTTTGACTTCTTTGGGAACGTTCTGAATTACAATTAGCCGGGAAGCGTTGTACAGTCGCGCTAATCAATTCCGCGCCGGATGTTGGCTTCTAAGCCGTCTAATGTAGCTGTTGTGGTCCAGGTAAAACTATATATGAAAGTTCATTAGAAGAAAAGGCTTTTAAGTGATTTGAAACAAAATACACACCAAAGGACAAAATAATGTTTCAGAAGGCACAAAATAGATGAACGATTTGGTTGACGCAATGCCTAACAGTAGAACTTTAATATTGGAAAAAACTTAGCCTCTTAGAACCAAATCCTAGAAAACTTTTCAGAAGAGGACATAAAGATAATAAGGTGCTCATGCGTATTATTTATTATTATTATTATTATTATTATTATTTATTAAAATTTGTAATCAAAGTTAAATGTGAGGTCATAAAATAGACTTAGTACTTTTAACGGAGCTTCGGGAAAAATAGAGTCTGAATCTTTTAAACTACCCAACAATGAAGTGAAAGTCTATGAACATAACTGCCAAAATCTGCCAAAAAGTTACCGATTTCAATTCAGAAGCGATGATAGAAAAACAAAGAGCTTTAAGCTCTTGAAAAGTGTGAAAAAGGACTGCTGACTTCAGTAAAGACTGTGCTCTGAGTGATTGAAATTTTTAAAAACCAGGAAGCATTTCAGAAACTACCTCGTAAAAGTAAACGGCCTCGAAAAGTCCGGCTGCAGAGATTCACAATTAAGCTAGGGTCTTGCCATTGGAACTGATCACTCACATCAAAATCGTTACCCAAGCCACTTTTTGTTTAAAGAGTTTTTTTTAATTTTATTGGGAAGAAAAATTTAATGTGGCAATGCTGCTTGAACAGTAGAGTCCCCAAACAATTCAAAACCCATTGCATACCATTTGGCTGAACATTGAAAGCGATCTTCAAATTCGATAAATAAAAAGCTTTAAAATTAGTTGCCATTGCAGTGGCCACTGTAGCCTCAGGATAGACGCCAAGTACAAGACATCATTCCTTCATAATCGTTTTAACCGATTCTAATTCACATTTGTCTAGCTTTTAAAATGGTCTTTTTATGATTCGACGTTAACATAACCTACAAACTTCCGCACCTAGTTTCTTCTTTACCCGCCCGAATGAAAGGTGCTAAAAAAAACGAATCAACATAGGCCCACATCGTGTTTCATCATCACGCACATTTTATTGTTTGCTTCCACAACGCATAATTCCCAGATCGTGGACGAGATCTTTGTCTTTCGAGGCTCCCCCCTTGCATCTGCAACGACATTTCTTACTCGTTTATTTGATAACAAACCTGAAATTTGTTTTGTTTACGCCTTTGTTTGGACACGGTTTCAAATCTAAATAATGCATCTCAAAAAAAGCTCTAGCCATAAACTTTTGTACACAACTAAAGTGAATTGTATCTATGAGGGAATACCGCACGAGTGTGCGTGAAAACAACTATAACTTGTCTGCCCAAGTTGCACGATCAGTTCGAGTTCGTGTATCGTTGAGATAGGTGCTGTTTTGAAAACTTCTTGAAGAAAAAAATAAAACTAAAATTGAAATAAAACAAAAACATACTTTACAGTGCAGTATCTAGATACAAAGTATTTAAAACAGATACAATGACTTCGTTTGCGAATTTACTGTGCCGCGTCGCTCTGCTACTTGCGGGCATTGAGTTAGTCATTGGGGCGCGTATCTTGGCGATCTTCCCCGTCCCATTGCGCGATCATCAGATTGTTTTTCGTCCCCTAATTGAATCTTTAGTGAAACGCGGTCACAATCTAACCATTGTGACGACAGATCCGGGCAATTTCGCACATCTTGTCGGCAGTGACGCGCTAGCCTCCCCCGAACAAGTGGATTTAATTGATCTTAGTTTTGCACATCGCTTGAGTGTGCTGAATATGCTTAAGAACCACGAGAATATGATGAGTGGTTCCGACATGTTGCGGACTGTATTCCATGTGATGCGTACTGTCGCGGAAGCTGAACTTAAATCGGCCCAAATGCAGGGTCTACTGAGCTACACTCAAAGTGATCGCGACGACGACATGGACGATCGCCGGTTTGATGCGGTACTGGTTGATTGGTCGGGACCGGCTCTAATGAATGCTTTCGCTTATAAATTTAAGGCACCACTTATTGGTGTCACTCCCGGTGGTGCTTACATAACTTCCCATGAGGCAATCGGCAATCCAAATCATCCTGTTGCATTCCCAAGTATTTTTATGCCATTCAGTGAGGATCTGTCGTTGTTCCAGCGTGTCGCCAGCACAGTGTTCACATTGAAGTACAGGTGAGTCTATAGTTTTCGACTGTTCTTAATTTATTTGCCAGCGATTTCACTTGTCGTGTGTTTTTGGTTTTTTTTTTGTGTATCTATTCCTTGACTTTTGGCTTCGCAGTTTCGTTTTAAATTGCAAAGTGTGGTGAAAATATTTGCCAAATTGGTTTTCACTAAAAAACAAAATAAATAAAAAATTTCACTTTTTGTGTGGAATTGTTTTTTTTTTAGAGCGAATCATCAATGAAAATGTAGAGCAGGCAGGAACGAACGAACGAATTAACTCTGAAAGTATCTTAAGCATCTGCCGGTTGCCAAATGAAGATATATTTAGAACAAATGGGAGGAATAGGTACTTTAATGTAACGTGTTGTAATTGCGACTTTGCTCTTTGAATTTTTTTTTACGAGCGAATGGAAAAAACCCAAATTGGGGGGGAATGGTTTTGGTCAGGCTGATAAGATGGTGCGGTGAAGCAATCGTTTGGTCGATTCAGCTTTGTGGTGCGAGCCGATATTGTCAGCTAAGTTCAGCAATAAAACAGATAGAACTCAATAAACCATGAATCATTTTGAGATCAGGTCGGTTCAACATATTTTTTTACTGCAGAAGCTAATCATGATCTATAACACCTTATCTGACACCAAAGATGTGTTAACCGGCATAAAACCTGGTTTGGCACGACAACGTGGGAAGCTTTGTGGATGTTCGAAGTTCAAACTTACATGTATCAATCGATTTGCTGATTCGATAGATCCGGGGTTCGAATCCCAAAGCAAAAGGTAGAAAATTCTTCAACTGTTTCAGTTGTCTCTATCGTCCTCAAATCCGATTCAACTACGATTTGGTGTTTGAATCAAGCAGCTCTATCAAAGGATGGGTGGAAAATCAAAAGTCGTCTGAATAATAAGTGGGAATTGCAAAAGACCAATACGATCTTTGTTTGATCGGTAATATAAACACATCCCCCTTATCCTAATCTCACCTTACCTTCAATCAATATCTTTTTTGAAAAGAGGTCATACCTTAAGATTCAACTCTGAAAATGATTAGGTTGACTTTGCAGTGAAGATAGAGTGATGACGCTAACTTCGAAGAGAAGAAACTTTACTTTAAATATACTTGTGCGCGCGAAAAAAATACTGCGAATCAAGCGAATGCAAATAAATCGTGGAGATCTCCATAAAAAAAGGTCAAGTATCCGTCTTTAAAAAAAATGGAAGCCCAAGAGCATTGCTGGACTCACTGGTATATTGGCAGATACTTCAACGATAAAAATATGATGACAGACATCATATCCATATTTCTGTCAATGGCAAGGCATTGCTTTCAGCCGCAAGCGGATTAAGAGCCCACTTTGAAAGTCAGTATGAGTCGGACGGTCGCACCAGCATCACTTTCCATTGGACGCAATGGAAACCCAAAAAAAACCGTTGCGGAAACAGAAGATGTGCAACTATTGCTCTTGGGCTTGCGTTGCCTCAGCTACAGCAGCCTGTGCAGACTAATTGAAATGAGCTTCATCACTCAGAGTAAAAAATCATGATCTTGTTCATTCACTTCTTGCAGAGTCATAGGTTATAGGATAGGCTCGAATTCCGCAACGATCTCGAAATGGACACCCTTTGGTTAAGTCTCACTCTCAGCTTAGGCGATGATATTTAAAGCTGATCTTTGAAGACGACTTCCAGGGCTCAAATTTATCGGTTAAAGTCAGTAAAGCCGTTTGACAAAGCGTTAAGTGATGACGAAAAGCAGAACGAACCTTGTGCAGGGTTTCCCTAAAATGTTGGCCCGTTTCGTAGTAAGTCTTAACTACACTACTCTTTTCTCTTCAGAACTTAGCTTTATATTTTAACTCTCAGATCTGGTACAACAAATTCAATACCGGGCCATGAAAACTTCTCCTTGTGGCACTCCTGTGGCAATATCTTTCAACGCAAAGAACTTGATTTCATAGAGATTTCCTAAGAGTTTTTCACCAAAACTGTTCACGGCTATGCGTGTGATTAAGATTGCTCGGCGGTCCTTCGGCTGAGTGTCATACACCGCCTTATTTTTTTCGACGACGCTGTGGACGCAGCCATGATCAACGAGTTTTTTTATTGCTGGAAATTGATAAATTGAGAGAAGAGGACATGTGGCTCCAACAGGACGGTGCAAATCCAATGAGTATATATAGACATTATGAGGGAAGTGTTCCTGGGTCGCCTAATTGTTTTTTTTTTGTATTATTTGTTCGCTCTTCAAGAGGATATTCATGCTCTTATTATGCGTGTAGCATAGAGCGAACGGAAGAAACTCAAGTGTATTTGACTTCAACTTACTTCCGTGGGTGGAGCCCGAAACTAAACGGTGGATTCTTATATATTAGGCTTTCGCCTTAATCGAAGGACTTTATTCGACATTAGTTCAGAGCCATCTACACAAGCCACTATTTTGAAAACATGAACTAGGAACTAAGCTGATACAACAACCACTGCAACAACGCCACCCATTAGTCAGACTAATATCGCTGGTCGGCGAATCCAGTGATAGTGCCATTAACTTGATCCCAATGGCAAATGGTGACTGGACCATATTCGAAAAACTAGACCACTCTAGGAATCGAACCTGGGACCTATCAATTGAAATCGAATCAATTGAAAGGCAGGTGCTCTACCAACTTCGTCACTCAGCTGTCTCGTATAGACGATTTGCACTAGCCGGCAAGATCTAACGGCTTCAGACTCTGAGAACAAACAAGGGCCTTTGAAACCTTTCGAAAGGAATATCAAACAAGAGTATGAAAACAGATCGCCAGAAAGAGATTGATTAAGTAGGAAATAGGTCCAAAAATTCAGCAACAAAAAGTGTACGAAAGTAAAACAACATCAGGTGATAGTTTGTGGACCACCCTGTGAAAAAAAAAAATTGAGTCTGCAATTTTGAGCCTTCCGCTGACAGATATAAAAATAAAATAAAACCAGTTCAAGACCATTTCTGAACAAACCACTTGGCCAAAATTCATACCCAAGGCCTGTCAAGCCTTTCCTTCGCCAACTCTTTTGCATGAATCGCATAAATTCACTGAATTGAAGCCCAGCACACGACCAATCGGGAAGCAATTTGAATTGTAAATCCGAAGCACCCGTTGATTTGTTGCCGGCTGCGATTGGATACCAAATTCGATTGGTTTTTTTTTTTAATCGACCGGCGCGACGTCAGAAAAACGAAAAATTTCCAACAGTTAAAAATAAGCAAACTTATTGTTATTGTTTTATTGCATTTCGCGATTTAATTAACAAGGTTTGTTCACACTTCAGTTTTGCTAGTCAGACTGATAAAAAAAATATTCCTTTTATCGCGTTCTAGATAATCAAAGTCCAATGAACGAGTTGTCTGCGAAAAAGATTTGTGGGCCAGTTTTTTTTTAAACAAAGAAGCTCACAGTCCAGCCCAGACTTCTGAAAAAAGGGTTAAAATTGTAGGCTTTTTTGTTTGACAAATAGAAAAGTGCTAAAATGCACAGCTTGGGTTCTTAGAAGCTCATGGCTAACAAATCACAAACGCTCTCACCGAGAAACGATTGATAAGGTTTTTTTTCGTTTTTGTGCTGCTAATAGTTGTATCTGAGTTTGATTCGGACTTTGGCACTTAGAAATATAAAATTATTTAATGCCCGGCATTCTGAACAAAGACAGCGGAAAGAACACCAAGTCTCGGCGTGAATCATTGCAGTCTGGTGGCGGGAATATGTGTGTGAAAAGTGGGGCATCGGCGAGTGGCATTTTTAATTGGAATTGTGGCGTTTGCTGTTTGTGTTTTTTTTTAAGGAAAAATGACAGTAAAACTCGACTTGAGAGAGTAAGCTGAGCAGAATCGAATTTGAGTAATGAATTTATTTTTTTTTTGCTCGCGGAAATTTGGGTCAGCAAGAAAATGGTTAAGTAAATGGCTTCCGGATAAGCTTGGTCACAGGCTTACATGTTTTTGAAATAAAAAAAACATGAGTCGTGTTGTTGAAGCTATCATTGAGATTGATCAATGACTCAGTATTTTAGTCTTCATATACAGAGTCCGTTGTTTTTTTTTTTTTGCAAGATCTTGCGTTTGGCAACTTAGACGGTAGATGCTTCACGGGCCGTAAGCTGTAGGTCAATCCTACACCATTTGCAAAAAATATAACGCGAACACACAAATGGGCAAGTTAGGCCATGGCCCTCAAAAGAGATGTAGCGGGATTTTCTTGTCTTAATCTTCCAAACACTTTCCTGGATTTTCATCACATCCAGATTATGCTTTGCCTCGTCCTGTACGAAAGATTTTCCATTTTTACTTGTCCTAGTCCTTCGGTCTCTTCTCGAGGAGATCGCGAATTGTATTAATCCATCACGTCCCGAAAAAAAACAAGCAAATTTCTCATCCCACCATCGAAGAAATTATTAGCTTATGAAATATCTTGAAACAGGGAAAGCTCTTAACGACCCACTGTAAGCTTGTAAGGGCCAATGTATTAGAAAGTATCGGACGTTCAATTCAAGTTGTTTGATCGCTTTCCAATCTCCCACTTTATGAACGCTGGCGTACCACAAGGTTCTGTTTTGTCTCCGACTCTTTTTAAAATGTTCATTAAAGACCGAATCCACTTTTTCCCTGATGGCAGTACCCTCGTATTCGTTATCAGATTCACGACGCTTATCTTCGGCCATGGAAATGAAAACTGCTGCTCCGTGTCCCTGAAGCGAGACATGAACATGTTAGGCTTTACACCCTCGGAATATGTATCGATTCACAACGATGTCGTCAAAAACGATATGTTTAGGTTCCCTCAACCGGGAAAATTCGAAATATTGCACCACATCTGATCTGGCTGCTGTAAGAAAAGCGTACATTCCCTCCAAGCTGGAATATAACTCCCATGTCTGGGCACGTGCTCCCAAGACCAACCTCTGATTGCTGGAAATGGTTTAAAATCGTGCGATAAAAATTATCGCAGACGAAATTATTGCATAGCCAATTAACCTTCTTCGAAACTGACGCAACGTATCTAAAAACTCACTTCTTTTTCATTTATTTTATATTCAGTCCTCGAGTGAATAGCTAGTATCATAACACACATCATCAGTTTACCCTTAAGTCAAATTTTGGAAGTAGACTCAAGTATGAGATATGAGGAGACTTATACTAGCCGCTCAAATCGACTGTGGAACGCTCTCCTCGAATCGTATAGTTTCACTCGTTACAATTTAAAGAAGTTCAAAAGCAACAAGCACCAGAAGCAAAGTTTATTTCATAAGGCTTTTCAAAACCCCCTTGAACATGAGTGAATTATAAAAAAAGACAGGAATACAACGACATTGCACTTCCATTCAAAAATCCCCTGATACACTCTCTCTCCAAGTCAGCCAAGGCAAAGCTTATAAATCGATTTGATGGAGATTTTGACAGAAGTGGCTTGACAAGTTAAAATACGAGGCGATATGTCAGTGATGGAAGGTGTCGCCATCTGGTAGAGGCCTACTTTCCAATCCATCGTCGTAGTTTGATCGTTACCTCTTTCCTTTTTGTTAATTCAACCCTTATTTCTGTAATTCAACCGCCCTACTTCAACCATTAAATCCTGACAGAAAAATCTGTCCCCTATAAACGCATCAACTCAACCCCTACTACTTACCGTTACCTGATGCCGCACTTTTGTCACTCACAACAAACAGTCCTCATTTTCACTTTTTTTTTGTCAGCACCATCCTGACTGCAATTAATTTCCCGGTTTGTCAGTTAAAATGCAATTAACGCTTCACAACGGATTTTCGTTCGCAATCCAACACTTGAGGGCAAATATTTGTACATCATTACGGTACAAATTGGCAGAGCGAAGTGTCTATTTTATCGTTAAGTTCAAAAAGGGTTAAACGAGTGCGTTCAGCGATTAATCCATGATTAAATTACATTTTATTTTATTAAAATTTTAAGCCGAATAATAAACTCAAATATGCATGTACATTGCGAATGAGGAATCATAAAAGATTTAACGAACTCAATTGAGTCGCTAATTGTGAATTTAGAGCAATTTGTTCCGGGGACGTAGCATAAAGATACTTGTCACTTGATGACAGATAAACTTTCGAATTTCGTTGCGAATTTCTTCATTTTGACAGGTTTTCTTTGTCTTGTTTGGGAAAGAGTTGTGAAATTTCTTCAAAAGGCAAACACTGGATTACATAATCCCCATCGGATTGTAAATCGGGAATGGTAAACAAGTAAACAAGGCGGGGGCTAAAACATGAATTTATCTGTGCAACTATGGCATCTGTTTTTGTGTGAAATAAATGAGCGATGCGGAAATTCGATAAAGCGTCAGGCGAGCTACATTCATCAGTGGTTACGGTTTTAGATACACGAACGAGAATAGTTTTCAGAAAACAAGTTCGTGTTGTTGTTGTTGCCGGTGTTGTTGTTTATCTTGAAATAGCTTTAGGGGGCTCGACTGCTTTCGATTGATGTTGTTGTTGTTTTCTTTACGTTCAATACTTTGCGTTAGTTTAGGTATTTATCTGTCTGTGTCATTGTTGGCGGATATAATGTCTTGGTTTTGGCATTGGAACGGGTCAATGTTGATCGCAAACTACTCGTGATAACCTTCGCCCAGTTAAAGATGCAACTGAGCAAAAAGATATAAACTTAAAAATAGGGTTTTTGTGACAGATACACAACTGACTCAATGTAAACTTATTGACAGCTTTCTGTTCTTACGTCATGTTTACAATTTGCTAAGTTGTTTTCAAACTTTTTCACATCGAAAAACAAACTTCGCACTTCGGTTAAATGCACGACATTTGAGAATTCCACGAGGCAGAGATAACGACACGCGTAAACTATCTGAGATAATAAAAATCGAAAAAAAAACACTTACCCCCCAGGTTGTTTTGTTGACTGTTATCATTGCGTAGGCTCACCGTTGTTATTTCCTTATTTACTTCAACCATTGAAGGTTAAGAATTTTGCAAAAAAAAAATGACAATTATGATTACTTTCTGGTTCATGCGTGGACCCTGAACCCGTCCACTTTGATAAATAAACTCGATCTTTATCTTGAGAGGGAAAGTGTGGAGAATTGTCTTGATTTTGATAAAGGGTGGGTCATTTGTTGGTTTCTTCTTGTGTTCGTTAAATTGACAGAAACTTTTTCTCTGTACGAATTGAAAAAAAATGCAAAGCTGCTTCCAAAGTGCGTTGCCGAAATAGCATGGTGCGAATTTTGAAAAGTAGGCTTGGTCGTAATATAGCACAAACACAGCTGGTGTGTTCTTTTAATCAGTTCGCTGATTGATAAGCGTACATATGCTCGTCCCTCCTGCTCTTCGTGCTCCAAATAAATCTGAGGCTGAACTTAAGTAGCTTTCCACTTTTCACTTTTCTGGGCAAGCTCGAAATTTTTTGATCTTTTCTAGAATTTTTCTAAGCCGGAAAATTTTATCGTCCGATTCTTTGAAAACAACACTGAGTTGTGTCGATTTGTGTGTTGAAAATAGTTTCAGATCACCGAAGCGGAGAAAATGATCGTTTATGCACCTATGATCACAATTCATAAAGATGGATATTGATTGGTCCTTCCAATCAAGGAGTGCTTCATTAAGATTCTCTGACTCATTTTAAGTAAGCATACTATTCAAGTCTGAATAGTTATTCTGGCTGAGAATTTTCGTCTTATTCGTAAGTGTTTTGACTCTTATGGCCTGTTTTAAGGAATGACTGCTTCCCTTTTCGAAAGTTTCAAATTCTGCAAGAAAAACTACTTAACTAAATGGTTTAAATACTAAGTTAATGTTTCCCTTTCCAAGGAACATTTATGTAAAATTTTGGACAAACAATATTGAATAGTTTTTGTTTTTAAAGGATTCAAAACGGGTGCCGAAATTGAAAGATGAATCAAGCAGGGTATGAACCTTTATGAGGGTCTCCACCGCGGATCAAGAAAATAGCCAAATTTTGAGGTCCTTAAGATAGATAGATAATTGCAATTTGTTGAAAATATAAGGTGCGATGAAATTGAGAAAACGCATACTGTGTTGGGGCGCAATTCCTTTTGAAATTAATACGGCCACTTCTGACGAAGTAAATTTTTAGTGCTTTGTAAATGTAAAGATATTGGCCGCGCTCAGAATTCTAGGGACTAAAATTTCAGTTAAAAGCTAGAATATTGAACGAGAAACCTGACTGCAAATGCAGTTGACAGTTCATATGCCAAACAGTTTATTTTTGGCGATTTACTTTCAGTTTGTACTTGGAATAAGTAATATATGTTTCTTTGGCTTGCTTACTGCCTTGTGATCCCATTTCGACTTAGATTCTGAAAGCCTTATTCTAGGTTATTAATTAATTTTAAAATTATACATAACAACTTTCATATTCCATAAACTTCAACCGATTAGTAAACGATTTCAAAATTAACAACTGACTTTTGACGTTTCATCAATCAACTGCAATATTTTTGACTGCAAATCCAGTCCACTCCCTCACCATATGTCAACTAGCTTTGCCGTCAAATTCACGGGCTCTCGACCAAACAGAGCCGGTTGACTACCTAGCGCCTAGAATTCTGAATGCGACCATTGAATGAGTGTTCGAGTTTATTTTTGGGGTATATCAATCTGATTATTTTCTGTGACAATGGGCAATAATTTCATGACATATGCACTACCCCAACATAAAGACCATACTCCACACGTGAATAAACCAGTGCATAGTAAATATTCAATAGCAGAATTTGCAATTCTAGCCCACATAGATAATACTTTTTGTTCATTGCGATGTAAAGCTACTTTTTTACTACAATAATATGAGACTTCCAGCATAATCTGTGGTCTATTAAAACTCCTAGATACCTTAACTCTTTGACATGACCAAAAAATTATCTGAACAGGAAACATTATCACACCTTGGGTGATGGAAATGAATGTCATCGATCAACATGCTAGAGTTTGACAGCGAAAATAATACAGCATTGGTCTAATTCCAATATTAAAATCCGATTTTAATATCTTTTTTATTGTTGCCAGCATATGAGAGTGCCAGGTCGTTCGCATAGCCAATCAAATGTCCTCTTAGAAATATGGTAAAAATAGAGTTTATGTTAATAAGAAATAGTATTGGACCAAGTACCGAACCTTGTGGAACTCTAGTATTCGAGCACTGTTTACTTTATTCTTTAATTTTTGTTTTCTCTTGGCCAAGAACGCCTCAAACCAATTTAAAACGTTTCCTCTTAACCCGGCATGGAACAGTTTTTGCAGTAATATTTCATGGCTCTTTAAATCAAACGTTTCAGGGTCACCATATACCATATTTTGGACAAAAAGGTGATTGCTGCATCCTCAGTGAATATGAAAGTTTTTAAAAAAAAAAAACACATAAAATTCAGTAAAATGTATGAAATCTTTATTTTAATCGATAGTACGGTCCATATTATTTAATGTTTGAAGATTATTTCATGCAAATGTTGACCTTGACTGCGCCTCAAATGATCCATCCGCTTAGTCCAATTTTGGCATACTCTTTCCATCATTTCGGCCGGTATCTCACGAATAAATGCTTCAATGTTGTCTTCCAATGCGTCAATTGAAGCGGGCTTGTCTGCACAAAAAATAGTCTAAAGGCGTTTAATCGCACGGTCTAGGCGGCCAATTGACCGGTCCCGAACGAGAAATAAAATGTTCACCGAACTCGCCTCTCAATAAGTCTATTGTTGCACGTGCTGTGTGGCATGTGGCACCGTCTTGTTGAAACCACATGTCATGCAAGTCAAGCTCTTGCATTTTGGGCAAAAAAAAGTTGAATATCATCTCACGGTAGCGCTCACCATTCACAGTTACGTTACGATTCGAATCATCTTTGAAGAAGTACGGTCCAATGATGCCACCAGCGCATAAACCGCACCAAACTGTGACTGTGGATACATTGGTAGCTCGTGCAATGCTTTTGGCTGATATTCACTCCAAAATCGACAATTCTGCTTATTTACGTACCCATTGAGCCAAAAATGAGCTTCGTCGCTGAACACAATTTTTCGGTAAAAAGCGCGCGATGAACTTGCTTAACAGACAACGCATTTTGATAATAAAATTCAATAATTTGCAACCGTTGTTCGTTTGTAAGACGATTCATGGTTAAATTATAGACCAAACTGAAGATGTTTGACAGTGAAACAAAACACGAAACGTGCGTCAGCTGTTTAAACCAGTGTTGCCAAAAAGATAATAGCTAAAAAATCACCCTTTATCTTTGAACCCAATCATTCTATACTAAGGATATATGCCTTTAGTTATTTGCATCGCAAGGGTCTCCCTTTTCAAAGATTAGAATCACGATAGATGTCTTGAGAGCATCCGGAAATTGCCCGCATTCGAAACTCATATATTTTTTCTCCCTGTTCGCCAAGTTTCATGAAAGTTTGTACACTTACTCCTTTCTGCAAGGCGCAGAATTTGATCTTTTACTTTCAAAATGACTCTTTTGTTTTTTTCCTGTTCAGAACTTATTGACTTTTATCCTATTCAAGGGTCCTTCAACATGCCTCAACATCACGATCAAATTTTCAATTTTTCACTCATTCAATCTCTTATATCTTTTAAGAGCCCTGAATTCAAAGTAGACGATTGTATCTACTATAGCAACATAAAATACAATAAACCAACAGTTAAAAAATAGAGGGGGCGTTTATCGGCAGTTTGTTTAAAAAAAAAAAAAGTTGGTGTTAAATATTGTCTGGCGGTACAGAACCCTTTGCGTGCGTGTCCGACTCGCACTTGGTCGCTTTTTTACATTTTTTTTTTAATTTTCGTTATTCTTGTTGAACGCGATATTCTTGTTGAACTATAAAGACTTGTATGTATTGAACCATCTTTGAAATAAATGAAATGATATTTCAATGCATATAAACATTCCTTGGAAACGACAGATTAGATACAATCTGCTGTTGCCAATGATACTCAAGTTAAACTTCAAACTAAACCTCCTGTAAAACCCCTTAAGTACACTTCTGCTTATCGTTCACTGAGTGGGTTTTCCATCAATAAATGAACTTGTAAATCTTAAAAAAAAATAAAGAAACCATCAATCACAAGCTCGTTATGTTTCCTTCCTCGAGTCGATTTGTAATAAATTCATCACCCTTCTTATTTTTATTCAACAGATATCTGTACTTCACCGAAGAGCTACCCAAACAGGATGAGATTGTAAAGAACTTCTTTGGCATCAGTACGCCTTCCATTTGGGAAATTGAATCGAATGCAGATTTACTTCTAGTGAATTGCTATCAGGCGTTGGGCAATGCTCGTCCAGTTGGTCCCACGACCATCTACATGGGTGGTATTCATGCGATTGAGGACAAGTCACTGCCATGGCATTTGCAACATTTCCTCGATGGTGGCGAGGCGACAGAGAATGGTTCATCCGGCAACAATGTGGCATACATTAATCTTGGCGCTTGGCTAACGCGGGCCTTTGTGGATAACTATCAGTTGGAAAGACTCATCAAGATACTGGAGAAGTCCAGCTTTGATGTTGTACTAAATACGAATGGAATTGATGGCGACTTTGTATACAATACATCGCTGAGGATGTACCAGGGATCTGATTTCGAACAGGAGAGCATACTTGGTGAGTATGAGATTAATGTATAATCAATCAGGAAATGAATCAAATGACCGATGGCATCATCAAATTTTGTGTTCATATGAAATTGAATAGAGTAGATGGAAATTTTCAGTGTAGAGCGTTTTCCAGCCTATGTATGAATCGGATTTAACTGACTGAATGTAGTGAGAAAAGAAAGAAGTTTCTTCTTTTAATTTCACAAACTTTTCTGATTTGAATTCTTTATAATTTTTATTTTTAATATTTTTGTCTTCGTCTCTTAAATAACAAGAATGAAATTAAAGTTTTAAAAAAATAAAATAAGTTAAAAAAAATTCTGAAAATGAATTGATAGGAAACACGTGTTAAACTGAATACGCATCTTTGACATTTACATTTAGCACACTTTGGCATATTACGCTGCAAAAACTTACACATGAACAGCGCCTACAAAAGGTGGACATTTCTTTCCAAATATCCTTTCACCAAAACAATTTACGGTGCTCATTATCGGCCTCGAAACAGCTTAAGGGCAATACTATATGAGAGCTCATACTGTGAGTTCCGAAGAAGCCATCCCATCATCTATTACGGAATACCTGGTTCAGCAATTGAAGCCAATAGACTATCATTTGCGTAGAGCTTTCGGTGAAGTAGCTGAAATTGAACCGAATTTTTAAAGTGAAGAGTACATGGAATGAATTTAATCCTAACTAGACTCCATGACATCCCGAAAAAGTCACAGACTATGCCTGAGGCTTATTTGACCCATATTCTTTTCAAATTGAAGATGTACCTAACTTATCCGTCAATGGCGAGCGCTACAAGTAGATGATTTTCGGCTTTTCAATTCATCACTTTATTGGGACAAACATTTAGTCAACGAATCATCTCAAGAAATGGTCAATTAGACGTCTTAGACTTGGAAGCCAATGACTGATGCGTTTCTGTCAAAATAATCCGGAATGGTTATCCGATTGTCGATGTGATACTCTATCGGCTTGTCATGCTAGGTTGACAAAATCGGGTCGTTTAAATAGTGGCTATTGAAGTTAATATCTCATTGGCTCTGCTGAATATATTAAATTGACAACGAATATATTAAAATTGCAATTAAATTTATATAACCCAATGGGTCATAAAATTCTGCGAATTGAACGAATGCAAATAAATGGACGTTAAATTCTCGGACTCAACCCATGTAGCAATTGAAACCAGTATACATCCGAGTTTCAAACCACGACGTAATCTTTTTGCTCGCTCTGTGCCAAATGCATTATAAGGGTAATCATAATCCCTTGAAAGCGGGCAAATTATAGAAAAAAAAATACATTCATCGGACAGGAAAGCTTTTCGTAGTCAGGGTAGGTAAGCCTAGTGTGCCTCTCTTCTGACATGACTTAAAAGTTCGATTATTATTTGTTTTTATAACCCGTAACGATCCACTCATATTATTTTATAACAATTACGCTAAATACAACAATTGTGGCACACACAAAAAAAAACATAAAAATTTGGCTGAACAAGTGAAAAACGACAGAAAAAAAAGACATAAGCTGATTACGTCCATGTTGGAATCAGTATAAGCTAGCTTCATTGCGAATTGCAATTAATAAAAGATTATTTTCAAAATGCCTTATGTCATCGATAAGTAAATTTCCCTTACGTTCGCAAATCACTTAATTTTAAGTCGTTTCGTCGCAAGCAAAAACAAAAAACTACAAATGCCACACCTTTAAGCGAACAAAATACACATTTGAAGTTGAAAATTACTTTACACTATTTTTCAATGACACAACAAAAATACAAAGTCTGCTAACATTCATTTGTTATCATTGAAAATTCCGCGTTGCAAAAACACCATTCAACGTTTAAGGGTCTTATCTCTGCGACCGACATTAGAACTTCAAATTTTTTTTTTTTTTTGTGATTTGCAATTTTTGCGCGAATGGAAATAGATTAGAATAGACGAATTAGAAAAAGAATACGCGGTAAATATAGAATTGAAAAATAGACAAGTTGACGTATTTAGGGTCCTTCCAGGGGGTTATGCTAACTTTGTACTCATGGGCATCTCGCAAGTGTTGATAATCTGGGAGAAGTGACGTCTGTCCAGAGTAAATATGTCACATTCTTACGTCAAAAAGTTATGTGTTGAAATGGCACGTTTCGGAGCACAAATAAAATTTAATTGGGTTGAGTTGGGTACAGACGATGATGGTGAAAAGAATTGCGAAAACAGAATAGCAGTTATGAGGAATTTCAAATATTCCGTCTTTAACTTCAAAGAATAAAAAGTTGAACAATATATGAGCGAGAACAAAAGGAGAGTTTAAAGGGCTTGACATTTTAAGTCAAAGCTTTTTTCGGAACAATAATTCATCGAATCACCAACATGCATATACATCAACTTTGGGTTATTCACAGAAGGGGCTTTTCTGTAACCATTTTTCAAAAACCAAACAGTACATCGAAAACAATCGATCAGAAAGGCACGTATCTACTGAGATGAAAACACTTGTTTTGAATAATCATAAAATCATCGATTTGTACTTGCGTTCAAACGGCAAACGTAATCGTAGGAAGCTAAAAATGATTTGGGCGTAATTCCTCCACGAGTTGATGTACAAATGTAATTCTTCTCTCTGCCATGTTTTGGGCAAGTCTGTTCAACTTCCTACTGATGATTTCACACCTTCAACCGACCGGGTTCCATGTCATCCATATGCATCGCTTTCAAAATTCTATGCGCAGCTGTTCTATGCGTTTATTTTTATTTTTTTTGTTATTTAAAATTTATGCTAGCTATTAAATCAACAAGCAACATTTGGAAGCAGGTGTTTTTCAGTTTGTGAAACTCCTGTTTCCAAAAATACGATCATTCATCAAATATGCTAACAAGTCCTTTGGAACGACGGAAGTTTTGCGCTACAGCGATAACTAGTCCGGGATTCGGCAGTAAAACTATCCACAAAAACCATTAAAAAAATTTAGCCTAAGCTGACTTCACTACTTTTTTTATGGCTTTAAATGAGGCTTACATATACAAGCATATTCTCTTGCCGTCACGGGACAAATGAAAAAGTTGGTTCTGACTTGTAAATCGTGGAGTACCATAGGGCTGGTTACTTGGTCCATTGCTTTTCTCGTTAAATTTGAGCGATTGGGTAGCTCAGCACAGTACAATCCCTTAAACCCGTAAAGTTGGTCAATCTTAATCGTGTATTGAAGTCAACTGAGAATGTCTGTCTCTCACGCATCAACGTCCTAAGAACTTCTGGTTTCAGAAGGAACTTAGTTCAATCCCTCAAAGTTAGCCAAGAGTCCAGAAGAGTATACGGAATCGAAATTCTTGGCCTAGTCAGAACAAATATAATCTTCTGACGCACAATCAGTCGATTATTGACACTTAAAAAAAACCTCATGTTTATGACTGTAGATGACAGATGTCAATATGAATCTCTTGTTTTCTTACTCACCACTTGTATCTTACAACTTGTTGGAATCGTTCTCGTATCTGCAAGTTGTTTACCTACTTCACGAACGTCGTAGAAAATCCAAAAATGAATTTTCAATTTCATTGCAATTTTGCTAAATTATTTCAAGCGCAATGGAACAAGTCAACATGTAAACAACAAACAACCCTTTCGTGTTACATGATATTTGCATTTTATCTTTTTGTAAATATTTACACGCAATGCGGTCATCAAGGACGCGCAGCCAAGTCACTTGGATAATTTTATCGCAATTCAAAATGCATCTGAATCTTGAAAACAAAAACACGAAACAAAAAAACAGGAAGTCGCTGCAGTGGCGAGACGGTTGGAAAACATCAAAACAAACATTTAAGCATTAACAGTAATTTTAAAAATTATGCATACTCTAAGAAATGCTTTTAAGTGAGCGCCGGCCGGGCCCAGTCATCTAAACGGCACTGTACTTGTATTTTATTTGCGTCTAAACGTTTGGTGAATTTTGTGTTTTTCATTTTGCCGTGTAAGCATGCGACTAATGCAATTCGATTTGGAGTAATTCGACGATGATTACGGTTCAAATTCGTGGAATGTTGGATTATGAAGTGGAGTCCGAATAGACATGATCCAATGATCCTCTTTTGTGAACATCAAAATCCAACAATCATTAACTGATGAGTTTCCTGAATGAGTTTGCCGATGTGGAATTTATTGCAAAGATGAGGCGTCTCTGTTGCTTGAATGTTGCTGTTCATTTCTTCTTGACATTGTTCAGCTAAAATGTGATATTTCTAGCCGCCAATCCTGATTTGATGATATTCCAAATTTTCATAATTGAATTCAAGTAGGATCGGGTGATGGTAGCCTGAGAACTTCTGAGCTGAACCATGACGGGTTGCTCATAACAATCATCGAGGGCTCAACACAGGGTCCCAAACCCACCCGATTTAGTTTCGCTACACCTTGAAAATTAAACGAAATATTTCCATAACTTTTTAAGGTTTCCGTAAACAAAGGTTGGCAACCTAGCCTCTGGTGTCCGTTGGTCTGTCTGTCACAGGGCTGTATTTTGTAAATCATAATAGATAAGTAGACCCTTGCAATTTTCACAGATTGTATGCTTTTAAAATGAAAATAAAGGGGAGTCCCCATACAAAAAAAGTGTTTCTTTTAAAAGTGAACCTAAATTTTACGCCAAAAAGTAGGCAAAGAAAAATTAAAAGGTAATTGAATTAATTAAACGCCAAGAACTTTAACTCTCTACGGTTGTACGGATTCATAAATCGGCTTTTGTTGATGAGCCTTTGGGTTTTTTTTAACCCCGTTTTCACGAAAGCTTCTCGCGGATGGTCTCTTTGGGAGCATTCATAGCCTGTGGCATACCATATTATTTTAGGCCCCATGGAAATTCTGTGGTCATCGGATCGGGCGATTTTCCATTGTCACGCAAACTTCTCCGGCGTAAATGGAGCACCATTCAGAGATTTCACTACCCCAGAAACTCAAACTTCGATTGTTTTTGTATTTCTTAGAAAAGGAATATCTTCAACTCTTTCTTAAATGGGCTGCAGAGAAAAACGTGTTATGGCGAATTGTGTAGTACGTCGATTTGGACGGCTTGTCCACCAAATCTTCAACTATAGTGGCGATATCCCCATTGGTAGATCAACAAAAAAAGCTTTTTGGCGCCTCTTCTTTCAGGTTTTAATTTATTCTTTTCGATATGAGCGGCAACCCGCTATTTCGTGGATGTAGAAATAGAAATCCATAGCATACCGGCATATATTCTGCATCTGCCTTCTTTGCAGATATGAAGTTAAAGCTGACAGTCGCAGCCATTTGCAAATGTAGCTGCATCCTTCGATAGGGTGATACATTTTGAGACACTTTGAATGTATTCATATGTGAAGATTTCAATAGTATTTGAGACATAATTGAAAATCTCTCACAGTGGATCTTTGGATTTTTTTCTGTCTTTCACAGCTCTTCAAGAGGATGTCTTCTTTGTTTCATATCTGAAGTTCTTAATGGATTCTGTTTCCCTTGTCACAGACAAATTTAACACTTTCTCCTCAAATAAGTAAAAGGAGAAAAATATCCTTTAAAATCAGAGTTAGATCAAGTTTCGATAAGGAATTTTCTTGAAGGTTGATCAAGATCTACTCTAAGAGTTAATGTTTATAAGGTTTGTAAGTAAGGGTCTCCAAAATTACTCAATCGATTTCGAAAACAATAGACCTTCTGAATAAACATAGGCTATATAATACCCCAATTTAATGGAATGCTCTCTCGTGATAATCAATTAGGTTATGGTGGAGTAAATAGCGACCAATTTTGCAACTAAAATCGATGAAAAAACGATCGATGGAATACGTTTTTTGCTTACATTGCATTAACGGTAAGAGATTGTAAATTACTTTCTATGAAGAACTTGTAGAACTCGAAAAGGTCTATAAAAAACTCCGCTATGACATATCTCTTTAGGTTGAGGTTAATGCATAAATTGTTAATATAATAAAAAAACATTTAAAATGAATTCAATCCGTCAGAGGATCAAATTAATTTGGTTAAGTGTCGAGGAAATTTTATGTAGATAAAAATTGACTGTAACACAACATGGTTTGGACAATTAGTATGCCTTGTTATCAGCGGGCGGCGAATAGATGTTTTTGAATAATTCTTAAATTTTTCTGCGTTCACAAAACCTACTCGTATGAAGTCGCTGGTTCGACTGTTTCGTATTCGCTATTTCACAGGCAATGTTCTCTGTGCAACTTTCTAAATCCAGAGTGATTTGAACCGGACAATGTGTTTGAAAACTGCGATTCCACTTTCGAACGGCCAGTAGACAAATATTTTTCGATAATCCAAAGTTGAGATTGGAAAGATTATTATAGAAATAAGATCCAACTAACACAAAGACTTTTGAATCAGTCCTTAAATCATAACGATTTGTCTTCACATAAACATAAATAGTGTTTATGGCATGCGACTTTTGGTTTTATTTTTAGAGTACAGTCGCGTTATCTGGGATAAATATGCGTCGATTTTCGCAATGAAATTCCTTCTCGTCCATGTCCTCTAAGCACGCTCATGCCGTGAATTCTAATCACGATTTTCAAACCCCACAAAATGCAAGCGTCCCACACAAACTTCTTTCATTGTTTTTTGATTTCAATTGGCAACAAGTCACACCATGCAGAGCTGTCAATTAATAAAATTAGCTGTCAAAACGAAGAAGCAAACGTCAACGAACAATGTTACCGGCATGCCAATTCAAAAGCCAGTCATTACACTCTCCAGTTAACCTTATTTCGCAAATAATTGTGACTGCCAAGCATACTCAAGCACGTTTTGCCACACAAAAGCCAAACAAAAGCCCCGCACAATCCAAAAGAAATCTTGGCTTCTGGCTTGACACAAAGCCCTCTACTCGAGAGTGTGTAGTTCCTTTCACGAGGTCTTTTATCTTTAATTGAAATAAACTCATTTGACAATAGTCAGAGTGCGTCAATGCAGATTTCTTTTATTCTTTGCGCGGGCAAAATTCTCGCACTCTACTTGAATGACACATTTGCCAGCAACCCTGGTCCGGGGGTGGAGTCATTTTTACGAGCTGCAATCCTATAAATAGATCGAATTGTTTAACACAAAGTTAGTTATGGTTGCAGCGCAATTGTGACACTCTAATTGCGGCGGCGTGGCATGGATTCGGTTTCACAACTTTGTCCGTCCTCCGGAAACCTATTTAAGGTGTTAAGCCGACAACGGAGACAAGTTTTTTTCATGGTACTTCGAGAAAGCCAACAGGTAATGTCATTGGACGACATATTGAAACCGATTAAGGAAAATTACAATTTTTATGAGGGTACGAGTTGCGTACGAGATTATGATCATAAAGACGACTGTCGAGGAAGGTTTATGGTTAACATTTAATTTTCTTGAATGAAACATGATCTCAATGATAGGTCAAGGGCTTCAATGATCTTGGATATGAGCAGTCAATCTAAATTGGAGACTGTTTTGGGAAGACAAGATTTTGTAAGCCTGTGTGAGTTTACTTTAAAGGAGAAAAAAGATGCTCTTTACAAACTTTTTCGAGATTCTTTTGATATAAAAATGTCTGATGACAGAGTTCAGATCAAGTTTAAGTAAAACCCTTAACCAGCAACAAAACTCTCGCTGATATTGACTAACAACCCCAAGTCGTAGCAGGCAACAGCTATCGTCACTTTGAACAATGTCATGAATGGAGGAGAGCACGGCTACTTTGCCATACGTTTGGAACGGTTTGGAACTGGACTTTAGTATATCGGTTATTTCTAATGGCCTGCGGCATGATCACCTTAACACTCTTTGAACTGAGATCGTTTAGTCAAAAAGTTCTACTTGAAAGAGGTGGGACAGTATTAGGATTGGAAAATTAAAATATTGTCAATTATTCTCGCAACGACACGGAGACTAGATTCGTCGATATTGACGGTATCTTTATGTCCTCAAAAATGCTAGTTAAGCGAAGAAGTTTGTTGTTCAGGGTGAATGAGACATATACTCAGTGAGTCTCTTACTCACTTAAAACACCCCTTTACCCGTCCTTAAGTTGTGGGTCAAATAAAAGCTAATGAGTAATTTCTGCCTGCACCAGATGCCTGCAAGCCCATCAACCAAGGTCACCGTCACAGAGTTACGGATCCATAATTGGTCTGGGTTACCGACCGCCGTAAAGATCTCTGCCTAGAAGATATTAGTAAGGCAACTCACTCTGCTTCATCGAGGCCATTCCTTAAGAAAACTGTTCATGCACAAAATAGTTTTAGCTTTCCAAAAGTACTATTCCGTTCCAAAAAATCTTAAAAGATACTTCAATATCAGCGTTCAAAGAGTTGAGGCCGCCGCTGGTTCCATCAAAAACTCTTTCCTTCAGCGGTACAGAGTCTTTCCAGGCTTACGTGTAGTAATGAAATGCAGTTGCTCTCCCTTTTATAAAAAAGTGTGGAAGATGAGCTGCAATTGGAAACACAAATAATATTGAAGCTCGCATTAATCACTTACCAAACGAGGACCATCAAACTCTCGCACTTTATGTAAGATCCAAAATCAACTGCGAAACAAGAACCCAGGTTTCGTTGAATACCTGATATCACCTTAGATCAAAACTCTCAACTTAATCTTTGACAATTTGTTCAATTGAAAAAGACCATCTTAAAATATTAAAGAGCATAATAACCAAGCAGCTGATGGGCAACGAATTGTCGAATATTAAAAAAATCATATAAGTTTCTCCTTGAACCACACTTCCCAGGACACATTTTCATTGGCACAAACCACACTGACTCGGTGAGGAATCAAAACAGACATACTACAAAAGGGTTTATAGACTTCCAGGCAAAATCTTTGTTATCTACAGGCTGAAATGGATAGTTCATTAATATTTACTACCTTAGATCCAAAAAGAAACTCAAGGGGGATAGTCTTAGTTCCCTGTAGCCTCCAAAAGCATATTTAGATACGTAAAATCGGACAGATAATCTTACTGGATGTTTAAAATCTTGAAACGTTTTCAAGGTGCCCCAAACTGATCGATCCAAATTGGAAAATGGTTGCACTTGCTAAGGACCCTATAGAAGTATGTTCCTGTGATTGCAGTCGAAGTCGACTCAATGGTGCTCTCATATTTATACTCTCTGACAGCCAAGCTGCTCTAAGGGCCCTTAACTAGTTTTGTGTTGGGTCACAGACTCACAGCTAATTTTGAATTGTCTCAATCTTCAAAAAAGGATCAAAAGATATAGGCCAAAGCGACACCGTTTTATGGAAACCAGGTCATGACTAATTTCTAGGCAAAGAATGGACGACGAAAACGTTTTTTCGGGAATTTCGCTACACCCAAATATGAACAAAAGTCAAGCATACACTTCATGGACTCAGATCGAGGGAAAGCCAAAGAGTTACCTGATCTTGTTGAGGAGAACCTTAGTACTTTTGTGACTTCCTAATGGGCTATAAAAATAATAGGGCTGTGTTATATTTTTTCGGTTGGCTCAGCACCAGCTCCGCATCTAAGGACGCAGTGGTAAGTGTTCTCAAAAGCCTTAGCGCCTTACCGAGATAAAGTTAAAAGGTTAGACGGACCTATGGCCTATATTACTTTTCTATCGATAAAGGTTTGTTTTTTCTGAGAAAAGTTTATTAAAACAGTCTTTACGTTATTTAATGTCAACGTCTGAAAAAACTTTCTTTTCGTAATCCACTTGCTCTAAACGCGAGACTTTGACCAAGGCAAAGTAAAATTGCACCTTATTTTTTCTTCCTTACAATCTTCACTAAATGCAATTTAATGCCTTTTTAAAACAACATTTGTTCTGTGAAACCCATTTCATTGTAAAAAGATTGCAAACAAAATCACTTCCCGGGTCAGCCAAACGTCAAAACAATTCAGAGCAGCAAATGTGCAAAAACAAAGAGCAGACTTATTGAATTTAAATGACTTGCAAGTCTAGCGCTGCAATGCGTTCCAGTTGCATAACAAAACATCTGGAACCACATTCAGTATAATTGGAAAAACAAACTGGGAATCAATTTCTAAGCACCTGTCATTCCCGACTGCTCTAAACGTCAACTTGATTTCAATATTGCTTTTTTTGTTTGCTGTCATTTTTACTGTCAATAATGTAAATTTTAAATTGGTTTTCATTTTTAGCTCATGACAGTGTCAAACTTTTCATCACACCTGGCGGACAGCGTGATATTGAAGATGCCATCCATCATAGAGTGCCAGTTCTGGGATTTACATTCTCGAGCAATTTGGAACACTACCTCCTACAGATTGTCAAACATGACGCTGGACTGGTGTCAAATGTTGCCATGGATTCAACAGCTGAATTGCTGGCGAAAATCGAAGCGTTCGCCATTACCGAGAGGTGAGTTTTAGTGTAGTGACTGTGATGTACTTGTATTCGTACTCGTACTCGTACTCGTAGATACTCCCACTAGATGCAAAAAAGTGTTTTGTTTTTGAGTCGTTGCCATGTTTTTGATTCTATTTCGATGAGCAGTGTGGGCACTGGTAGTACAAAAAAGGCAAATAAAATCACAAACATAGAGATAGAAAGATAGGTGTTTAATCATTTTAAAAATCACTTGATGCAAATCACCATTGACAGCTTGTCTGACGGATGATGTGTGGTGTTTTTTTTTTGTGTTCAAAGCCAAACACAAATTCTTTCTATTTCGAGACATCCTGGCTTTTTCTTTGTTGTGAAAAAATGTTCACTTAGTTGCGCGAACTTTACGTAAGTTGAGTTTGGTAAATGATTTTTGCGATGACGCATGTAGACAAGGCCAGTGAAATGATAAAAGAATTGAGTGACATTGCAGACGTCATACATCACATTGGTTCAAGGACGCAACAAATCACTAGGATTGAGTATTGGGACCCATTTCTGTGTTCGATCGATGATTCTTTAAAGAAATATCGAAAAACTACTTGAATCTGAGCAACTTCGATAGAAAAAATGGGGATAGGTGCCTGTCGGACACGCCTACAAAGGGTTCCGTATCACTATGCAAGGTACTATTTTTTTTTCTAATTTTAAATTTCAGATTACAAAAAAATTGTGTGATAAACATAAAAACAAATTTATGGTCATCAGATTTTTTTTATTTGTGCTATAAAAGACTTTTTCTTGCCGAATCCAGAATTTAAGGCCCAATGAAAGTTCTCTATTTGCCTCTATAAAAAATATGCCTTATCTTTTGCCTGCGTCGAATAAGAAGTATGATTTTTAATGCAGTTATAAGAATTTGATATTTATTTCAATTTGATACCCCCACGCGTTCTTTAGAAAAAGGATCTTGGCAGACAGACAGACGGACAAATAAGTGATCCTATAAAGTTGCGTTTTTTCTTTTGAGGTACGGAACCTTAATAAGGCGAACAATAAAAATTTTGAGCATCCAAGGCTCATGACTTGATTTTAAAGCCTATACAGCAGACATAATATGATGTTGGAGGCACTTGCCTAGGTTATTATTCCAGTCGACTTAAGACAAATACAAGGGCAGACATATTGGTGGTGATGCTGCATATTTTTTTTTAGCGGCACGGCCATCTGTAGTTCAGGACTGCGGTTGATCTGGCATTTTCTAAACAGCCCCACTTCTCGCAATTGACTGACAATCCTCCTTTGAGAACAACTGTCAAGAGAAGCTTCTGGGACCATTCAGAGTCCGCAATAAACTGAAGGTCTTACACAGCCATTTGTGCAAATTGTGACACACACACACAAATGGTGAAGCAAGACCCTGTCCCTCAAATAAGCTTTCGCACCAACAGACAGAATCGATATGCATTCAGTCTCAGTAATTTTCACTGACTGGGCGAAATGATCCCCAAAATGGTTCAAGATACTCGTAACATCGTCAACCTCAAGCTTAAAGCTTCTGTAAAATAGCTGT
The DNA here is from genome assembly GCA_963555765.1 of Orthonevra nobilis. NCBI lineage: Eukaryota > Metazoa > Arthropoda > Insecta > Diptera > Syrphidae > Orthonevra > Orthonevra nobilis. Next base: position 70,725,445 of record OY743227.1, on the reverse strand, counting down.
CTTAGGTCCAATCGCACATTGGATCTAAGACAGCTACCGTAGAAAAGTATTTTTACCGCGCTTATTACTTACTTCTTAAACTATGTCCTTCAACTTAAACTTACATACTCTTTAGTTCCTCAACATTGCTTACTATAAGCTTAGAAACTTGCTATACTTAACTAAACTAAAGAATCTTAACCTGTTAACGTAAGCCAACACACTCCTACGACAAAAATGTATGACGGTGTCCAAGTTTGATCTTGATACTCGTCGATGGAAGGATGCGATGAAAGAGTTCCTTCCCTGTTTTGTGTCAGCCACCAGGATAGTCGATGCTGGCGTTCTACTTCTTTCAAATTGCGGTCTGAAACCGGCCTTCTGAACCGAAGACTCTCCGTGGAACTGTTGGCGACGTCGCGTTTGTAGCTGAGTCGCTTATCCACAGCTCTTCGGGCAATGTCGAAATTAGCGGTACGGCTTATCTATCCTAAATCAGACCTATCGAAGTAGGGAATGGCCTCTGCGGGGATAAAGCCGTTAGGACTCACACTATTAGGATAAAAGCCATTCGGGTAGAAAGATCCGGAGATCAGATTGTTGACCGGGTTCATTGCTCTAGCAAGTTGACTTCGTGTCAGTGTCATAACGAAGCTCGTTGTGATAGAATTTTCTGTACTCATTGTCAGACTTAAGAGTTCTGTATAAGCGTAAGTAAATCCTAGGACCTTGCCTTTCAAACAACCGAATCTTTTCCATTAAGCTTCCTCCCACGATGAACCACACGGGGCATCCATAGACGACAACAGGCCAGATGAGGGTCATGAAGCAGATCACTTTTACCCTAGTTGCTGGCTATAAGACAATCTCTTTGTTAGGGCCAATGCAACTTTGGCTCTGGCAAGAAGCGAATCTTTATTGCTGTTGATATACAGATGCTAATCCAGCCAAATCCCAAGATATCGGACTACACCTCGACTCGTCAGTGGCTGCCAAAGCGGTCCTATAATTGAGAGCTTTCGCCAATTCTTGATGCTACCCCCGAGAGGCCCAAGAAAACGGGGTCCTAAACAATATATACAGTTTCACATTTACGAAAGTTGATTCCGAAAGTTTTCCAGGACGGCCAGGCAGGCACCAATGCATTGTTTTTTACTTTTGTGCCATCGGGTACCTGATACCAGTTTAGACAGGGCATGTATGAAATCATGCCCGCCTTCAAACCAAATTGTTCTCAACCCAATCAAGCACCACCTTCCCAAAAACATTGCTGATGTTCGGAAGAAGACTTAAGGTCAAATCACAATGTGGAGCTCGCGCGTTTGACAGACTTTCTCCCAACTTACGAGAAACTCTGTCACAATGTAACTTCATGACTGTCGCGCGTTGAGAGGTCAGGAATATATTCGGTCACATTTCTGTGTATGTTCTGTTCCCTCAAATTCTTAGGGCACGATTTCGCAGTCATAAAAAGAGTAGAAATGTTCTCTTTTTAGTTGATTGGTAAGATTAGGAAACACAAATTTAATGTGGATTCTTGTTCTGACTTTTCAAAACAGAAGTCAGAAAATGTCACTTTACGAGTTTTGGATCCTTTTTAATTTTAACAATAGTTAACCCTGTCGTTAAAATCGGACATGTCCAACAAAAATTCCAACTAAAAAAACAAATAATCAGCTGGTAGTGAGCTGTCAAACGCGCCACCAAAGTAGAACTGTCTACTTCACGTCTTCGTCGTTGAGGTCGGGTTTACGATATTTACGATCAAACGCCAACCAAAGCGCGAGAGCGCCGCTTTGTGTTTCTTCTTGTATGGACCGAAGATTTTCCGGATTGGAGGTATCTTTGCCCCGTTTAGGGATGGGACGCGCAACTACTGTCGTCCAATGCATCAGATTCGAACCTGCGGATAATCAATTCATCTAATTGAAAGGCGGGAAAAATTTAAATAAAAACTTCAAAATGGGAAGTTAACAAAACTGTGCCATCGAGCCACTTTGTTGAAAAAGCTGAGCCAAATTTGCCTTCTTTGCCAACCGGTTTGACATTGCCCGCAAGCATGCACTTATTTTGGTTTATTAATGTCACCTACTTAAGCCCCACGTGACTAAATTATAATTTTCGTTAACAAGCTTACCTTTTCTGTGAACTTCAACAACAGGTGGTAAATCGGAATAAAAATAAATTTTAGCGCGAAATTTGTTGCACAATTTAAAAAAAACCTAAGCACAGCTTAAGTCAGACAAAATTATTACGCATAATTTTTTATCTAGTGGAAGCAAAATGTGAACAGAGCTTAGGCCTGTCCCGAAAGGTGTTTAAAAAAAAATCATGTGGCCTTGCTTGATTCGCATAAGTGGCTTATATGCTGCCGGCTTAAGATAGCAACAAGAAAAAAATAGCACATGTTTGATAGAATCTTTTATTTTGTTTCTTTATTTTTTTTGTATTCGCAAACAAAAGAATCGAAACTCATTGACATTTGGAAGAGCCGGCTTAGAGAGGTGCGGACTAAGAAGACTGGTTTTATTGAAGCGCGTCGCCTTGGCGGTTGATGATATTCCATATTTTTGTATCTTTATAGATATTCTCTGACAGCTCAATCTCATCACTGAGCAATTCATTTAAGTTTTTGCCATTTCAAGACATCCATGCCAAGATTGATTGAGTGACTTTCCTGCGCATCCTCTGCTCCTATTAATAACCTGGATTTACTCGATGTGCTGTGTTACTGGGGGACTCCTCTAAGAAGACAGGCGTGTGCCGTTGACATTCTTTCATTAACTTGGGTTGGCTTTTATTTCCGCAGATGCTTTCCATTCATCAGTCATAATCAATTACCGCTAGAACTATATAAACAGCTTTCATGTGGCGTTTGTGAGGATTTTAATTCTGCGGAAACGAGTATCCTGGCAATTCTTAGCAATTCACTGGTGTCGTTTGGGTACATGACTCAGTTTAGTTGGACATGTCATTTTGATGGATGCGCGATGAAAAATGATTCTTCTAAAAGAGGAACAGTATCTTAATTCAATATGCAAGGATCTTAGTTGTTCAAATCTATTTTGTAAACATCAAAGTCAGATCGAGTGTCCTAGGAAATTAAGCAGTTTGTTGAACCCTCTTTTCTCGTGTAAGAGCGATAACAGAAAAGCATTCAGCCTCAATGGAAAGCATACAAAAAAGAGCGAGGACGAAAATTTTCAAAAAGGAATTCCATTAAGTTTTAGCCACCAAACAGTGATTACACTTAAATAAAAATAAATAAATATATAGATAAATAATAATTAATAAATAAATAAATAAAGATCATATGTTATTCTGATCCTGATATCTTTTATACGCCCAAATGTTTGAAGAATCTTGGTAAAACGAAATGGATGGATGTCCGCTTGGACAACGTTGAAAAACATTAGAAAGTAATTTTAAAATTTCAAAAAGTACGAATTTTGAAAAGAAATTCCGTTCGTCCGGGAACTTCAACGTGTCAATTGTCTCAGTAATTCAAAAATTATCGCACTCATCTCAGGAGAATTTTGCGTAAAGATCTTAGTAATAATTTCCAACTGAATCAGGAATTGAGGCAGACCCCAAAGCCTTTGTTTATTTGCTTCTCTGTTTTGGTTTCGGAGGAGCTTGAAACTGACAATAATTTTGAAGTGATGGCATTATTTTTCGGTTTTCCTTCCAAGACGAAAAGGACATGAACTTGGGCATCCTATGATTCCACCAAGATGAGCAAAGGTGCTATAAAAGCCGCCCAACAATCAACTTATTGCGCACTTGTTTCAACAATAGTATGATGATGTTGCTTGGCCTGAGGTTTGATGCCATTGGATATTTTTTAGGAGTGCCCGAGACGATTATAGTAAAGGGTCCGCCATCTAATGTTTTTTTTTAAATAGTGCTTATTTCGTGAATGGTAACGCTTAGCTCATGTCCGATTTGACAGATAATTAGTTTTATCCTTCCGCTGAACGAATATGGTTGTGTATGCGCTTGAACAACGCTGGGAAATATTGCGACATTACTTTGAAAATCATGGTAATGTTGCAGAATGTGTGCGAAAATTGCGTACGGATTTTGGAAGAAGAGAAGCACCATCAGCTCCGTATGTTCGTTATCTTGTGAAAAAAGTGAAAGAAACTGGTATCCTTATCGATAAACCAAAGCGTGAAAAGCCAAAAACAGTACGTATACCCGAGAATATTGCTGCTGTGGCAGAAAGTGTGCGTGAAGCGCCATCAACATCAATTCACCGTCGTTCTCAACAATTGAACATTTCGGAGACATCATTGAGACGAGACAGAAGATGCCAATTTTGCCAAAAAAATCATCTTTTCAGATAAAGCTCATTTTGATCTTGGCGGGTATGTAAACAAGCAAAATTGTCGCATTTGGGGCACAGAAAACCCGCACGCATACATTGAAAAGCCGATGCACCCAAAACGAGTCACTGTTTGGTGCGGATTTTGGTCCAGAGGCATAATTGGGCCATTTTTCTTCGAAAATGAGCAAGGAGTGGGCCATGTTGAACGAATTTTTGTTCACAAAAATTGAAGAGGAGGATATTGACAACATTTGGTTTCAACAGGACGGCGCTACGTGCCACACAGCCGAAGCTACACTCGATGTTTTGCGCCCTGTTTTTTAAGATCGCATTATCAGCCGCAGAGCTGATGTCGTTTGGCCACCTCGGAGCTGCGATTTGACACCGTTGGACTATTATTTGTGGGGTGCCCTCAAAAATAAGTGTTACGCCGACAAGCCAGAGACAATTGAGGCTTTAAAGGACAATATTCGTGAAGCCATTGGTGAAATACAGCTGCACACAATCGATAATGTGCTTAAAAATTGGACCGATCGTGTAGGCTACTGCATGGCCAGTTGAGGCAGCCATTTGAATGAAATTATTTTCCATTATTAACCGGAAGGATTGTACTTTCAAATAAAAAAAGAAATTTGAGAAAATATTCAGCAGTTTTTTATTTATAGCATTTTCAAAAAAAAAACAAGTTATTTGGCGGACCTTTTACTTAAGAATTATAAGTAGTGCGAGGTGAGGGGACACGAAAGTGAAATATTTTTTAAGCCAAGTGAATTCTTGTTTGAGTTTATTTTCATTAGAAGAACAGTTAAGGTTGCCGGTTAATAATTGTAAGCGTTGACTGTATGCAGGGAGGTTGTATTGGTCATCCCACGGAAGACCTCTTAATGCAAAACGAAGAAATAGTCTTTGGACAGCTTCGATTCGTAGACTATGGCCCCGTTCCAGCACACCTTTGCTATACTGGTATACTGCTCCGCTACGGGGAAATTCCTCTGGAACGCATTTGGAGCAAGAGAAAATATGACGTCACGTTAACCAGCAAATCAAATGGGGTTTGACAGCTTTCCTTGCGTAGCGAAGAAATCTTTGCTAAACGCGACGAACTGTCATCTCAGTACATTTTTCGCGTAGCGAATCTGCGCTACGGTGTGCTGGAACGGGGCCTATGATTGTCGTATTCGGAGACCAGACTTGGTTGGCGTTGTTTCGTAACATCGGAGGATCGCGTCTCTTAGAGAATGTTATGGCCTGACATTTGCTAATGTTCAGTTCGAGGAAATTGTGTTTGCACCACATCGAGAACCTATTCAGTTCGTCTTGTAGGTGCCGAGAGTCAGAGGGGGAAAAAATAACCTTAAATATTTTCATGTCGTCGGATAGGCGCGAGAATTTGATTAATTATGCAATGTCATTGGTTGACAAAATTAATACCATCGGACCAATATGAGTACCTTGAGCCACGCCTTAGGTTGCAATGAAGGGATAGATGCGGAAGACATGAAGAGGACTACATATTCTTCGAGTTAGGAAGTGACCCTTTTGATAATTTTGTGAGATATTTCGTCGAAGTCTTTAATAAAATCGGTAGCAAAAACATCACTTTCGTTGCCATCCTTCATGGCGCAGATAGTATGAGATATAAACTCGACGAAATTTGTGGTTGTTGATCTGCCCGTCAAGAATTCAAGTTGATTTGAAAAAACACATGTCATCACAAACAATGCTTTCGAAGAGCTTTGGAATGCATGAAAGTCAAGCGATGGGCGTGTAGTTGGATATTTCGTCCCGAGTTTTTCCAGAGATGGGGAAAAACTCCTTGAGAGATGGATTAACGAAAATGGGATGTTAAAGGTTCGACCAGGACGTTTGCACATTTTTTAAGCACTATGGCTGAAATACCATCGGGACGGGGAAAGAAATTTTCCTTTAAGGAGTGTATCTTCGCATTTACCATGGAAGAGTTTATATTGAAGCTTAAAGCTTTTCAAATGCCTTCGAATTCTGCCTCAAATTATATTTTCGCATTCATTTCTCGCCAGATATGTTCATTTATTAAGCAGGTTCCTTAATTCCCTTGCTTCTTAAATGCAACTGTTCCAAGGTTTCTTCTCTTTTTATAAAATCAGGATAAATGAATTTTGCACAGCGCGAGCAGAAAGATTAGAAGAAGAGCCTAATGATTGTGTTTTGATCTGAATCTCGTGCAGGCATTTTGTTTTTCTCCACTCCTTCATTGGTGGATTCCAAATTGAGACAAGAATTTAATTCTGACTTTTTTGCATTCACTCAATTCGCAGTAATTTATTCGTTTGACAACTGCAATCTTTTTTTGTGTTTTTGGAAGATTTTTTCACCACTTTTTTGCCAGTGACTACAGCAGACTCAAAGAAATTATGTTAACAAATAATTATTTAAAAAAAATTAACTTGGAATATCGGTATGATCACAGTCAAACACTGTGTACGATTAATATCTCTGCCATGATGATGGTAGGTTGAGTCTTCCCAAAAAAAGATTTACTTGTTGTTTGACCAAAATGACATATGAAGGTGATTCTATGAAGGTCTGCATAAAGATTCCTGCTCGGAGTAGCACGGGAAGCCCACCGTTTCTGACAAGTCTTAGATTGAACTCAGTCTCAGCTTTTTGGGAGCTTTCAGATTGAAGTTCATTGCGTTCCATATGAAGTTTGGAAAAATAAATTCTTTAGAATAAACGTGAGATTTCTTGAACGTTTTTTGCTCCATCATTCCTGAGTTTGCATTTTCAAAAAAAAAAAGTAAAACATAAAATTCCCAATCACGAAAAGCACAGAACTTACCTTCCACAAGAAAATTTATCAAACTTTTCCACATTAAAATCACAAATAAAATGTTTCTTATCACAACACTATTTGCACGTTTAATTTTATTAAAATTATTTCTTTTTTATTTCAGATATCAAAAGAATATGAATAAATTTCATAGAATCCTTACGGATGAACCAATGCGCCCTGTGGAACGTGGCGTCTGGTGGATTGAGTACGTACTAAGAAATGGTGGAACACAACACTTACGCCATTCGTGGGTAAAGTTATCATGGTTGCAGTACTTGCTATTGGATGTTGCCTTGGCAGTGATTGTCACAACCCTTGCGTTCGTCTGTGCTGTTGTTATTGCTTTTATTCGAATTCGCCGCTATTCGAAGAGTCTGCCATTCGAAAAGGTGACGCGCCGCACTAAAGCGAAAATGCTCTAAGCTCACCAATTCACAATCATCGTCCATTCAAATTCAAAGTTGTTAGCCGTTACAGAGGCACTTATTAAATGTTTAAATAATTTTCTTTTTTTATTTAATTTATTTAAATGGATAAGTTCCAGAACTGAAGATGACACGAAATTATTTGAATAGAAATTAAGTATGTTTAAGAATTTTAAATTCAGTTCAGTTTTAATGAGAAAAAAACAAAATAAATATCAGTTAGTTCGCGAATGTGATATTATATGCCATGAGCTTCTTAGGTTAACGTGTGATTTAATGAAAAACCAAATATTTTGCAAAAAAGACTATTTTGTAAGATGTATCTGTAAGATGTGAGAATGTAGTAGAAATAATGTTAAGAAAGACAATAAATTTAACGAGTTAAAGAAAGTGATGTTTTATTTTTTTTTGTCGAGGAGAGGAAACAAAAGTGACGAAAGTTGCAGATGCAGCTTCTTCCTCGAATAATGAATTCTTTACAAATGTCAAATAAATAAAATAACATGGACTGAAACAGGCCCCTATTATGTATGACGATCTAGTATCGATAAACGACTTTTTCCCATGGTCGATCATCGATTGAGCATTTTTGTATTGAGTATTTTGATTGTTGACGAATTTTGTCGATTTGACAGCCGGCTATAGTCGATCACAAGTGCGAAGCTGGTTACAAATAAAAGGCAATTGGAGTTTCTGGTCAGTTTTATGGAAGCGGAATGGAATTTGCATTAAAACCCGAGCGAAAAATGCGATGGGAGAAGACAACTATTAGGCTGTTAGATATATTTCTGTCCTTATAATCAAAATGCGAATATTTATCATTAAGAGTGGTTTTATTGTTTTTCAAAGTATTCTCCAGAATGATTTATACACTTTTGCATGCGCTCAAACCAATTGTCGAAACACTTTTTCCACTCCGATTGAGACATCTCCAAAACATGGTTTTTGAACGCTTCAACAGCATGTTCTGGCGACGAAAATCGTTGACCACGCATTTTTTTTCTTTATGTGCGGGAATAAAAAGAAGTCATTGGGTGTCAAGTCAGGGCTGAACGGCGGATGACTCATCAATTCGACGTTTTGGCCGGTCAAAAAGGCGCTGGTTTGAGCCGATGTGTGAGAGCTCGCATTGTCATGGTGAGCATGTTCGTTTTTTTGAATTTCTCCGAAGACTTCAGGCAAACAAATAATGGTGTACCACTCAGAATTGACCGCCCTACGTTGCTCAAGCGGAACAGTCACCACATGACCAGTTTTGCCGAAGAAACAGGCGACCATTTGCTTCGAAGTGCTTTTTCCACGAACAACTTTTGTTGGATTTGGCGCGTCTTCGAAGACGCACACGGTCGATTGTTGTTTTGTTTCGGGCTCATACACATAGATCCATGATTCGTCCCCTATGACAATCTTATAAACGTCTTTTGAAGCACCGCGATCGTATTTTTTCTAAATTTCTTTGCACCAATCGACACGAGCCTTTTTTTGCGCGATTGTCAAATTGTGAGGGATCCAACGAGAACAAACCTTTTTTACGGCCAGGTGTTCATGCAATCTCGAATGTATGCTGGTGGGAGAAATGCCCAGGGATGCCTCTATCTCACGGTATGTCACATGACGATCTTGCATTATCAGTTCACGCACGGCATCAATGTTCTCTGGCTCAACGTTTTTGGACGACTATCAAGGAATTCGTCTTTGAGCGAGCGTCGGCCACGACTGAATTCATTAAACCAATTTTTCACAGTGCTTTAGGATGGTGCTTGATCGCCATACAAAGATTTAAGTTCATCAATGCACTTTTGTCGTGTTAAACCACGTCGGATCAAAATAAACTGGAGATGAGTGCAACAGGCGGTGGGCCAAATAAATTGCACATGTTTAGCGAACTAGAGGAAAGTGTGTGCGCTTTGCTGGAAATTAATGCATATGTTGATCCACCAGGTCTTGATCCAGGCCTAAATAAAAAAACAGAAACACTATCGGAACGTACAAGCCATGAAATGTTAATCAGTTTTCCTGAAAGAAAAATGTCCAAAGCTAAGAAAAAAAATTAGCATTACAAAGCTGGAAAGGATTGGTTGGTTCTTTTGGACAAAAACACACTAACACACTAGAACATTTTTATAAAATCATGATCGATATCATGAAAGATATTCAAAAGATCTGCAAGAAAAGTTACTTGCAACAAGATAAATTGTTGGCAATAAAAAAAGAAAAATTGCGAATTTATAGAAATCAAGTGGAAAGAAAGGGACAGATCAGTCCAACTTAAGGTAAAATGAGACTTTTTGGGAGTTGCAAAAAGCCCAACTCAACATAGCGATCCCCCATTCACATTACATACTGCGTTTTCTAAACAATTTAAGTTTTTTTTTTCCAATGAACAATGTAATTTATTTTATTTGTAATGCTTATCCTCTTTAATTTAAGATCACTATGTGATAAAATGAATCTGATTAAAGACTGCTGTACTTTTAATGAATTTTTATTGTTTTGTTCTTTAATTTACATGGACATGGATCTAAGAAGATTGTTCTTTATTGCTACTGCTTCATCGTTTCCAGAAAGCTCTTCAAGCATTTGTTCCTGCTGAAAGTGCAGGATTTCATTTAAAAAGTGGAGGAGAAGACTTAAAGAAGAACTGTACGAGTTGTACAACTACATCAACTAAGCCTAAAGCATAAAAGTCCAACGGCTGAGACGTTTCAGTCATCTAGAGCGAATGGGTACTGGGCCAGAAAGTTTTCGAATCCACCCCTGAGAGACGGCGCTGGTGAGGACAACCGCAACTTTGGTGGAGCACACAAGTGGAAGGGGACTTAAACAACTTGGAGTGCAAACTGGGGATAGCTAGCCAGGAACTGAGCTGGCTGGAGTAGCTCATTCAGTGAGGCTATGGTCTGACCCGGACTGTAGCGCCATATTAAGTAAAGTAAGAAACAAATAAATTAAATGTTGCCGTCAAGAAATCGATCCGTCGAACAAAACACCACAATCGAAACTAAGAAATGAATATCGACTTCACGGACGACGGTGGAGATATGACAAAGACTCTTCTTAGGCAATCGACGCTATTCCTAGCTAGAAGGACCAAAAAAAAAATCTTGCGTATTCTTCTTGGAACCGAATGTTGAGCAATAAGGATGACAGAACAACTTGTTTTAGGGACATTTCAAGGATAGAGAAAAAGGTAAAATCGCAATCTCTAAGAGCTGAACAAATTTTCAGATTTGGTCTGAAAGACAAAGATCCGACGACTTGAATCACTCGCTCACATCAAGCGAGTGGATAACAAGGATCCAGCTAATGGGGTCAACGAATAACTACGAATGGAACCTCCTTGTTAAGGATCAAGATATAGCGGATGCTCAAGCGCATGATCTAGATAACTAGAAGCTTTTTGCTCGGGATTGAAGGAAGTCAAAGATGTCTCAGGAGAAGACATTTGGTTCGCGTTTTCAATCATTTTGTCGGATACTCTCTTCGGGAGCTTGCAGAGTCTGTTGCTTGTAATCATACACCGCTGACTTTAAAAAAAGAAACTTAAAAAAGGAGTTTCGAACGTCAAATCGAACCGTCTGCACTTTGGTGTGCCCTCTAGAAGAAGATTGTCGTAACTTTAAAAAGTTGAAGAACCTCATTTGACTGTTGGTTTCGTGACGATTGGAAGAGGTATCCATTTGGTACCGATCACGGCTTTAGACTTCAGCAAGAGTTCCACGAATTGATGCAAGGAAATTAAGCTGTTCAGCATGGAAGTGAAGGTCTTTCTTTATGATGAGGCTAAACGTGTGTCTCCTGAATGTCATGTGATCTCCTTTCAGTTCGGTGTTAGTAGCTGCGTTTTTTGGACGTAGATACATTGTTGCTGTTTCATTAAGAAGAGAGTGTTGTCATGAACTTGTCTTAAGAATATTATCGAAGTCCTGCGCCAATGATGGCATCAGTCTCTGTGTTAATGCTCTCTGCAAGCGCCCGGTGCTCTCGGTGAAGCATAACGATTTTCTTCCTTTTCTTCAATTTAGTGCGATATGAAGGTCTGCATTATCCTCATCTGGCATGAGGATGTCTGAAATACTTGGCAGATTTAGAAGGTTCTAGCAATGCTGTAACTGATTTGAAGGCCTGTGGTTGAGCGATTATTAAAATCCGGGGGATTGGAAACCTACTGTGGGCCTTTCTAGTGATAGTTCCTCTTCTTCGGAGATGACAATTTAACTCCTAATGCTGTTCAGATTAAGCACTTCATGCGCAGTCTTTTTCTCGGTTATTCAGTTTCTTCATTTAGTCCCTAAGTCTATCTTCAAATGCGTATCATCTGGCCAATCAGTTTGATCGTAAAGTTCAATCAGTTCAAGTGCCAAGATGAGATCCCCCAACTGAGCAAATGAGACGAGTAAAACAGATGCACAATGGAAGCTTCCTACAATTCCTATTTCAAGTTAAGACCTTAAGTAAGCCAAATGATAACCCTGAGGAACGCTCTTAATGGTTGGTAGACCTCTCAATCATTCCATTAAAAGCTTGTTCTGTTTCAAGATCGTATCTATCTTTATTAGACAGATTCTACTGTCGAACTGCAAGGCAATTGCATCGAAACAGAATTACTTCCTATATATAATCCCCATTAAGCTCTCAACAAATTTTAAACAACAATCGGCTTGTTTCACGCGCACACGTCTTCCCACAGCTTGCTTTTCACTGCTTTTCTTTTTTTGTGAAAACAACAACAAGGCGCATTGATTGTAGACATTCTGCGAGGGAACTGCGAAGGAACCATCTGTCAAACAAGCGACAAGTTCACTTAAAACCACTTAAGTCTGAGGCGCATGCAGCGTGCGCGATCGTTGCACACGTTGGCGCCCTAAGGCACAACTGTTTGTTTGATGTTTTCATTTAAAAGTATGTAGACACACTCTAATGCATTTGCCCAAACAATTTGGAGTGATTACCACGTTCGTCGTCGTCGTCGTCGTCGTCGTCGATAGCAGAAGAAGGCTATTTGAAGAGAAAAGGCTTTTGTTTCTAGAGGAACATGTTGACTTGTCTTCTATGCGCTTTCTTCCATTGATGGGACGTCCCGAAAATATGTAGATTCCGATGTTTGTGATGGATGCATCCATCAATAAAGATTTTAGGTATGGAGTCATACTTGGGCGCGCATGACAGTGGGTCAAGTAAATGCTGATCAAGGTACTAGAGTTAGCCTTTGGATGGCTGAAAGGCAATGGAGTGAAAGTTTTACATATGAAGGTGTGAAGCTGTTGCGGGTGGAGGTCAATTGGAAACAAGCACTCATCAAAGTTTGTTTTTGATTGGTGTGATTTCTAAGTTTGTTGCTTTATCCAATCAAGGGACTAAATTTAGGTGGCAATATGTTTCTCCCAAGTTATTAAAAATGATTTTTAAGGGACAACGCTCACGAAAAACTGACGAACTCGTATCATCGCAGAGTGGACATCAGAGCCATCTATGAAATGTGATAGAATAGATCAAAGGGTAAACTTCCACCCAAACATTCCATGCTAAACTACGATGCTGGGATATTTGTTTGCAATGAATTTGTTTCTCCTTATTTTTTAAATTGCAAATGTCTATCGTATACGGTTCAGGAGAAACATCCCTGTGATAAATGAACGAACGGTCGGACGGTGATCACTTATGTGATTGCTTCACAGAGCAGTCGGTGTTTGGATGGGGACCTATCATCAATGGCATACTAAAATAATATGTCTTGAACGATAAGCATGTGAAAAGCCTAAAAAAAAATGATAACAATATTCCCGAGCCCTGCCGTTAAGTAATTACGATAAAGCACGTCTACAGAAACAAACTTGTTTGAGGTTACTTTACGGATATTGAAGAGGCGTTTGACAAAACCATTTTTTTGGAGTTAAGGCTGCCTGGACATCTTATCAATACCCATTTCGGGTCCAGCCATAAAAGTTTCATTTTGTCCGCCTTCGTGTATCCTTTATTTGAAAGTGGTGATGAAAAAAGCCTATTCCGCATGAGTGTAGTATAGGAACGAGAATGTTAGAGCTTCTTAATGACTTCCCATTGGTTCCAATTGAACCAAAACGGTGCACTCGATTCTATTAGCTCGGGATACTAAAGGGTTTTTCAAAAGGGAGCAAAAAACGCCATATTTCTTGCCGCTCTTTTGACATTTCTCTTCAGTAAGGTTTGCCATTTCATGATGGAAAGATATACGAGCCAACAACGAGTCGAAATTATTAAAATTTACTACCGAAACTCGGAGTCAGTGGCCTCAACCTTAAGAGCGCTACGTCCAATTTATGGTCGTCATAATCGTCCTAGCAGATCAACAATCGAGCGTCCAGTGAAAAAATTTGAATCCACAGGCACAGTACAAAATGTTCCCGTGCCCAGTGAGACGAAGAAGTGCCCGTAGTGTCGAGAATATTGCTGCGGCTGAGGCTTCAGTTGCAGAAAGCCCAAATGTGTCTCTCACACGTCGTTCTCAAGCATTGGGCATCTCTGTGACATCGTTGTGGCGAATTTTGCGAAAAGACTTTGGCCTACATCTTAACAAGATTAAATTGACGCAAGAACTGAAGCCGCTTGACCACCAGAAGCGTCGTACGTTCGTGAATTGGGATAAGGAACAACTTGAAAATGATTCGGATTTTCATCGAAAAATCATCTTCAGCGATGAGGCTCATTTCTGGCTGAATGGCTCCGTCAATAAACAAAATATGCGGTATTGATCAGGCAGCAATCCATACGTTCTCCATGAGTCATCATTGCATGGTTTATGGGCCGGCGGCGTCATTGGGCCGTATTTCTTCCGTGATGATCAAGACCAGCACGTTACTGTGAATGGGGATCGCTACCGTTGAATAATAACCGAATATTTTTGGCCCCAATTGGATGATATGGACTTGGAGGACATGTGGTTGCAATAGGACGGCGCCACAAGCCACACAGCGAATGTCACAATCAATTTATTGGAATTCAAGGAGAACGTGTTATCTCACGAAATGCTCCGCGCTTGGCCGCCTCGGTCGTGCGATTTGACGCCGTTAGACTATTTCCTGTGGGACTACGTCAAGTCTATGGTCTATGCCAACATGCCAGCGACGATTGATGAACTTCGTACAAATATCGAACATGAAATTGCAGCAGTATCGGCCGATTTATGCTTGAAAACCGTCGAAAATTGGGTTCAGCGTCTGGACTTCTGCAAGCATGCCCGTGGTGGCCATGAAAAAGAAATCGAGTTTTATACATAATGGCATCGAACGTTCTTTCACAGGAGTAAAGAATTTCATTGATATCCAAAACCGTTTTTGTTTCATTTAAAAATAAATAGCGCTCTTATTGAAAAACTCTGTACTTTAAGCAATCGATTGTGGAGTCTCTTTCCAGTTCGTTCGGCATATAACAGTTCTGAACGGAGAGGATATAATTCTAGAGCCACCATTCCATGCACAGATGATTCCCTTATGGATAAAGCCCTGCAAAGATTCGCAAATCTGTAAAGTCCGCTGACTTACAAAACAAATTTTTGTTACGGTTGACAAGACCTGTTTGTATTCGGGATGTAAAAAGAATCATTTCCCGGTTCGTACGACAGAAAAGAAGTCTGCAGGGAAGCTCGACAGTAGAGACACAGTCTATGATGAACACATAACAACGGCAGGAAAAAAAACAGGTGTTCCCAATCGATACTCTCCTCCTTGTCATCATTTATGAGGCTACCTATGGAAGCTTACGATAGTTAAAATATCCGGATATCTTTTTTAAGAAAAGGCTCCAAGTCGAGGTTGCAGTAACCGCTTAATGGACACCAGGATGAGGAACTGATGGGGTAAAAAGAGAACCCGTGTTAAGTCAATGAAGGATTTTCATTGCCAATTCAAGTTTTGAATAGCTATGTAGGCTGCTAGATATATTTCTGGCCTAGGCAACACTAAGTGTTGCCAGGTGCAATCTGACATTTCCATTGGAAAGTTTGACATTCTTTAGCATAACATCCCTCAGAACGTGTTGTAATTTAATCGTGAATTGTTTTATTTACAGAGACACTTTCGTGCGATCATTTTTCACAACTTTCGACGTGGATTATCACGACAAGAGTGCATTGATGAACTTAAATCTTTGTTTGGCGATGAAGCACCACCCTATACCACTGTGAAAAATTGGTTTAATGAATTAAGTCATGGCCGACGCTCGCTCAAAGACGAATTCCGTGAAGGTCGTCCAAAAACGGCCGTTGTGCCAGAGAACATTGATGCCGTGCGTGACCTGATAATGCAAAATCGTCATGTGACATATCGTAAGATAGAGGCATCCCTGGGCATTTCTCCCACCAGCATACATTCGAGATTGCATGAACACCTGGCCGTAAAAAAGGATTGTTCTCGTTGGATCCCTCACAATTTGACAATCGCTCAAAAAACGGCTCGTCTCGTTTGGTGCAAAGAAATTTAAAAAAAATACGATCGCGGTGCTTCAAAAGACGTTTATAAGATTGTCACAGGTGACGAATCATGGATCTATGCGTATGAGCCCGAAAGAAAACAACATTCGACCGTGTGGGTCTTTGAGGACGAGCCAAATCCAACAAAAGTTGTTCGTGGAAAAAGCACTTCGAAGCAAATGGTCGCCTGTTTCTTCGGCAAAACTGGTCATGTGGCGACTGTTCCGCTTGAGCAACGTAGGACGGTCAATTCTGAGTGGTACATCACAATTTGTTTGCCTGAAGTCTTCGGAGAAATTCGAAAAACGAACTAGAGAAAACGAATCATTGTTCACCATGACAATGCGAGCTTTCACATATCGGCTCAAACCAGCGCCTTTTTGACCGGCCAAAACGTCGAATTGATGAGTCATCCGCCGTACAGCCCTGACTTAGCACCCAATGACTTCTTCTTATTCCCGCACATCAAGAAAAAAATGCGTGGTCAACGACTTTCGTCGCCAGAACATGCTGTTGAATCGTTCAAAAACCATGTTTTGGAGATGTCTCAATCGGAGTGGAAAAAGTGCTTCGACAATTGGTATGAGCACATGCAAAAGTGTATGAATCATGCTGGAGAATACTTTGAAAAACAATAAAACCACTTTTGATGATAAATATTCGCATTTTCATTATTAGGCCAGAAATATATCTAGCAGCCTACGTATCACATAGCTGAAGAACAAGGCCGCCAGTGAAGTATTTTAAATATGGTGGAGATACATGTTCAGGTTGGGTACATAAACGATCACTTGACTATCAGTCTCTCGAATCTTTGTCTTGCAAAACAACAAAGGCTTAATTTTGCATATGAGATCCTTTATAACAAAAAGTGTCAACGTTCGAAGCCGGCAGATCGACAATCGACCAAATTCTTACACAAAAGCAAATCCTGGAAAGGAGCAACGATTTTCAAGTAGAACCATAATTTTTCATCTCGAAAGTATTGCAAAGATGTACCCATAGCCGGTGATGAGTTTTCACCTGACTGAATTCAATCACGGAAACACTGCCTTCAACGATTTTTTTTCTGGAAACGTAGACGACATCGATGATTTATCGGTTGCTCCCAGCACGCAATTGAATAAAGTAGTCGATGTTTAAGCTCCTAAGAAATAAGAGAAAAATCCATCTTCCTAGGAGGATAAGACGTCACTGCCTGAAGAGGAGCTTCGAAACATCTAAAGAGTTAACGAATTTCTGAGTTAACAGCAACCCTGCGAACTTAGTTTACTACGGCTAATATAATGAAATGAGACTTCTGCCGATATAAAAAAGCTCAGTGTTGGACGAATGAAGAGCTGTTTGATGAGACTCAAAATTGACTCAGCATAACATTCATTCACCCTGCATTCATCAAGACCAACACAAAGACCCCCTATCTGTTTGTTTTCACTTCAAATTGACATGAAAACAAGAGTCGTTTGAACTTTCCGCTCTCACTTTCTGCCAACCTACCTACGCCTTTAATTCTAAAAAAAAAATCGAAAACCCATTCCCACACTCCTCATTAGATCGCTTTCTATTCATTTACATGCCGCCGCTAAACTAAAGGAATTTCTACGAATCTACCCCGGATCATTTGTCAAGCGAACATCCCGAAGCGTATCCCAAAGCAAACTCATAAGACACAGCGACCCAAAAAAAAAAAAGAGCAGCACAAAAATATCTTTTTAATTTTTTTTTTGGACTTATTGGGGTCAACATGAACCCTCCTTGTCTGCAGCCCATTGCACATGTGCGATACAATTTGTCTGGCCTCCACTCCACTCATTTGCGGTTCATGTTTGTTATTTCGCCAAAGCATATTGCATATCGATCATTCATTGAATACTGACGATCAATCACAGGGTTCGGAGTTGGGCCTGTCTAGTCGGGTGGACGTGATGAATTAATCAACAACTTTCGGATGAAATTATTTTTTTTTGTGATGTTCTTCTTTAATTAATGAAAGGCGATCAGAAAAGGGTTTGGGTCTTTGAAATTGATATCGGTACAGTTGCGGTTGCGCGCATGCCCAGTAGGTGGTGCATTAAGTGGCCGGAGCTACTGGACGTTGGATGCCCTAAGGGACCGACGCGACGTTAAAAATTCCAATTTAGATGGCTATCGATTAATCATGGTGCGCTTATGAGAGTTGGATTTGCATCCAATTAAACTGAGAAGGAAATCTAGTTGGATTCGGGTTAGCGTGTCAACCGAAGGGGACGATAAACAACACAATTGAAGTTTGGTTCATGGATATAGCCTTCAGGCTACTCAGAGGTCTCTCGGAAAAACAGTTTCACTGTATGCTTGAAAAGTTGTACTATACTTCTCAATTGAAGAGATGTTCTCGTGCTACCAGAAATATTTGATTGTGACTTTGCGAGTGATAGGGAAAGAGAAGCCGATGTTTATCGATATCAGCATGAATTTATCATGCGATGTATCATTTTTTCCAGATTATTCTAAGGCCAAAATATTTTCGTTCTTTTTTGTTTAAATTCATGCAATAGTGGAAAAAAAAGAGCCGCAATTGCTCCCTGAAAGCCATTGTGTTTGGCTGACCTTTATCCCACAATTTTGTTCATTTATTCTGACCAGGAAGAGCATAGCTTGACTAAAGGTGTGAGGAGCGATTCGGCACTTTGGTCATATTTTCCCTCAAAAGGCTACAGCGGGACACTCGCAAGGCAGATTCGAATCGTTCCTCATAAAGCAGACTGCACACGCATCTCGCTCTTTTTATTTTGAATTGCCGAAGTCCGGAATTGGTGCGGTGAACTCTAGTTCTATCCGTCCATCCGTCCATCCGTCCATCCGTCCATCCGTCCATCCGTCCATCCGTCCATCCGTCCATCCGTCCATCCGTCCATCCGTCCATCCGTCCATCCGTCCATCCGTCCATCCGTCCATTGCATTGCAGACTGGACGTCGCCTACTGACCACTGTGGGAGTTATCGAGACTATCAAACTCATTCTGTGTGACTTGAGTAGTCGATAGTTATGACGTCTGTACTTCACAGGGAAAAGAACGCATGAAGGACTCAAGGAACAAGTTGTTGTCCCAGGTCCCCATGTTAACACACGTCCGCAGATGACACCCGCTCTAATCTAGCTTGATTTTTTACGTAGATTCGATCGTTGATTTGTTAATTTTACTCTTCTTCTTGTAGCGTATGAAAAATTGGGTCGCGAATAAGCTTGAAGGTCTTCGTTGTAAACAATTTTCAGCGGTTAAGTTGTCCATTCTTCAGAAATAATTCTATTGAAACCATCCAAATTTGCGTTCGCAAAGTCCAACTTCACATTAAAGTTCCTTCATAAATCCATTCCCATAACGTTTACCCTGCAAAACACCTCCAAATGTAGGTGTTCATATACCCTAATGGTAAATCTTTTCACTGAGGAAAAAAAAAATAACCTCACCTCCTGTGGCCTTTCGATCATTTAACGATCACTCTCTCCATCTCTGAATCGATCATCGCCATCATCACCATTTCAGCTCCACCTTAGAATCGATTTAACGTGATAGCTAGCACCTTATGGGCGATAGACACCCGCACGTAACCCTTGCGTTTCCCTTTTCTCAGATCACCTACTTCAGTAGACAATGGAGAGATCAACTTCGGAAAACTAAGTCAGTCGGTGAAGCGAGTCACGCCACGTGCCGTCACTCAAGTTGCATTCGTTCAACGATCACAAACGAGTGCCTAGAGGACAAAGTGACACTTTGACGAGTGGGTGACTTAATAGGGACTTCATTAAGTCTTTGAATGTATCTCGATGGTGTTGAGTTGTATTTTACTTACGGTTCTAAAAAACGTTTTGATCAAGAATACGATCTGACAGTTGGTGATGTCATCGAACCCTTAAAAATAATATCGTGGCGCTCATTCATAAACTCATAAATTTGTCATCTTGACAGCGGATATTTTTTGAAGGTTTTAACTGATCGAGAATTGTGGGTATAAAACTGATCGTCCGATATCTTTCCGTGTTTAGTGATTAAGTTATTGGAGAAAATCATATAAAAGCTTCCAAATAAAACTTGTGGTTATTGAACCTATGAAACAGCTGGGGTCGTGATCTATTTTCAGGGTTACACGTCAGTGGTGACCGTCACTCGCCAGCAAAATGCCAAGAATCCCACGGTCAGTAATTCTACGTCGTTTAGTCGTTAAGGGACAAAGGAATGATCCCTAGGATGTTCATTTACAGATCCATCAACATGACAATGTTTTTCGTCAGTAAACAATAGCAGGGGTGATCCAAAAGTTGTGATAAAACGTTATTTAATAAGTCTAAATCTCCTGTTTTGAATGGTTTTCTAATATTTGTAGTATCCTTATTGAACGCACCAGGATGTGTAGATCTGGCATCACAAATGCCTTTGGTGTTCCCACAGTTTTTTAGAGCATCTGGGTTTCCCTAAAATCAGATACCTAAAAGTCAAACTGTCAAACAATGCAAGCCATTCGATATGCAGCCGTCCTTACGACAACTTTCTTGAGCCAGTAAAATGCCGTTTCTATTTGGGCCATTCCTCTTCTAGAGGAGTGAATGGACCAGAAACGTTCGCTAATTGGTTGATGCCCAGATACTTGGAGTACATCGATGTTGAAGTCGGACCACAACAGAAGAATAATTTCATTCATTCAAACAACTTATTCTTAACATTTGTATTTTTTTTTATTATATTTATCATATTCTATTTTACAAATTAATATATTTAATAATAAATGTGTAAAAAAAAAACTGCAATTATAAATCAAAAAAATATTTAATTTCTATTTTTTTGCATCTTTGGGCAAGATAGTTATTATATTTTTTTTTATTTTACTTCACTCTTCTTACGCAATTTTATTTCGTCTTATTCGATTGTATAACTAAATAAATATTTTTAATTTACATTTACTCAGCTAGGTATTTAATATACTTCATTATTATTGCATTTTCTTTTTTGTTTTAATTTCTAGCAAGTGCAAAAATAAATGATAAATTTAAGTGTAAAAATATATAACAACAAGAATACATTAAATATTTATTTTTTTTTCTATAATCTTTTTTTTGCGGTATTTACAAGGATTTAAATTTAATTTAAATTAAAATATTTTTATGGTAAATTCCATTTATTCCAAATTTTGCCGTACTATGACCTCACAAATTAACATGTTGCAAATGAGTTGAGTTTTTAGAAATGAACAGAGAGCGAATGAATATTTCTACGATGAAAATAATTTTCCTATAAATTTTTCAATAAATCACAAATTCAAAACGATCAATTTTTGTTTTTTTTTTACTGCTTTTCACTAATTTGTTTAAAAATAAAATTAAAAAAAAAAAAAAAACTATAATCAAATATTTACAGGAATCGGTTTTGAGTTCAGTCATCATACAACATTTTCCATTATCCATGGAACAAATTTCGATATCCTTGTACACACACCGGGCAAGTTGGCTTCAGCGCATCCGATACCCCAAGAGATGATACCCGCGAGGAAGTATCGGCCATCTTGGGATTTTACCTTAAAAAACAAAAAGAAAAATAAAAGAGAAAAAAGAAAGAAAATTTGTAATGTTTTTTTTTATTATTATTATTTTCAATATTAAAGGACATCATAAAAAAATTATTTTCGAAAAGAATTGGAATGTAAATTGTGGGGAAATATTTTACAAGACGGCCATTGATTTAAGTAGATTCTTAAATTTAAAATTAAAGACTGCCAAAAGGTTTTCAAATGCTTTTTTGGCTATGAAAAAGAGATCAGAATGTCGCAGGCAAACAAACTGTTCGTCATAATGGTCCAAAACGCATTAAAGTCAAAGTTTATGTCTGATTTTTCAAATCTAAAAAACCTTGGTTAATCTCCGTTGAAAAATACAACATTGCCGAACTCACTCTGAAGCAAAATATTTGAAAAAATATGCGAAAATTGTCGAATCTGTGCAGACCCACAATTCCCCTAATTCCCCTAATTTCTTTTGCCCTTAGTAATTATAAGGGTTCATCAACTAAATAATTGCAATGTCTCAAGACCACAATGATATTGGTTTGTTTAAATAAAGTCGGAAGTCGGTCACAAGTGTAAAAAACTAGGTTACAATTTGAGATAAGCCGTTTACGCACCTCTTTGCAGTGCTTAAGGCAGTCAAAAAATATGAAACAAGGCCTCAATTACTAAAGCTCAAGATCTGAGATTCGGTATTCCATTTTCCGCGTAAGCCTGTCAGCTACCAGAGAAGGAAAATCGGGCCCACTTCCTTCAAAAATTGACAAACATCCGAAAAGTGCCATCATAAAGCTCCTGTGGTCATTTGAAGTTGGTGACAAAATATAATTCAAGCCTCTACATGATTTAACTGCCAAAGTTAAACTTGCCTTTTCCCGAAGAACTTCAATTTCCAATTCGTCTGTCTATAAGACTTTCGAAAACGAGTTTGAAACAATGGAATCTCAACTTTTACTTCAGTCTAACTTCTTGGACTTGTTTTGAGTTCGTAAAACGATTTTTGAAAATTTAAGCTGTCCACAGATTTTTTGTGCCAAAAGACTTCGGGTCATTAGTGACTATGATTTGAAGACAATGTAAAGTATGGTATAGTGGGATGTAGACTTCAATATCTTAAGATATGCTGATATCTTCGATGATGAAAATAAGGTAGGTTTTCTTCGATCATTTTTCTCAAAAATGTTACTTGATTTAAGATTTGATTATGTCTTTTACCGACCCCAGAATAATGTGAAAAACTTTAGCCCATTGAACTCCTGGTATATCAATGAATCAATGCTTTGTTCGGAAACTCGTGGAGGCCGATATTAGTTAAATATACGCACTCGACAGTTTTAAATAAATACAAGACTTGTTTTTACGTTCAAAACTATCGACTTTGAAATATGTATATTGAAAATGCATGCAGTGATCTTTTTACCAACAAACCAGTCACAATTTTTTTTTTTGACATTGACCTAATTCACAGGATTTTATTCGACATTCGACAACATTGAAAGTTTGGAAGATTTAGCTTAAACACCCCGCTGTCAGTGTTATGCCTGCACAGCAGAACCTACAGCATCTACACACAATCGACACAAACAGCTATTTTGAAAACACGAATTAGGAATTAAGCCGACGCAACAACCACTACAACAACGCCACCCATTAGACTACTTAAATTTAATAATGCATCGTTCACCATCAAACCAAACTGAATTCATGACGTGTTGCAATTTGTTTGAACTCAAGCAAGCTTTTTCTAAACTCAAATATTATTCCATGTTATGATATCCATTTTTATCCACTGAAGGTTTCCCATTCTGCTCAGACTATGAGGGATAAGAAGCATCCTCTTCAGTTATAATGAGTGGAGATGATGAAAACTCATCTCACATCAAGATTCAAAGCCTGGTAAATGTCCCGCCCACATCAAAATTATAATAAAAAAGCTGTCTTTGCTCTTTTCTGTAAAGTTATAATGAGACTGTCAGTCGCGGGATAGCTCCCTGTAGTTTTACCATCCATAACATTATTTACGAGAAAACCGTGTGTCGTCAGTGGAAGCACAGGCAGAGAAAATACAGTCCAGCTGCATGTTAAGATCCTGATACAGCAGCATCCGAACCATGCTTATCGAATTCAAAAAGAATTTCGTGCATGTCTATTGCATCCCGGAATTCAAATAAGAGCACAGATTCTCAATGTCCGGGTTGAGTCGACCCAAAGTGAAAAGTAGGCTTCAGCAGAGCCTTCACTTCTACCTGAGAGACACAAGATTGCTGAAAAGCCTTGTGTCATTTCATTCCAGAAAAACACCAACAGCAGATCTGGGACCGGTTTTTAAATCATCTTCGAAGATCCGACGCTTTTTCTCTCCTAACCCTAAATTTCACTGCAAAGAACCTGGTGTGCTAGCGAAAGCATTTCTGCATCTAGTTCATCAGTCAGTTTTGGAATCAATTCAATCAATCAAAATATAAAAAGAATGCAACGGAGTGAAAAAAATACGAATGAATGCAAATGAATGCAAATGAATGCAAAAGATTTCATAGAACGTGATTGCAAATGAATATAATCCTTTTTATGGATTATGTGTGATGATACCACTCATCATTTTGATGCCTCCAAATTAACGCTTGTAACTTGTTACTTTCGTTTCACATCGAAAGCAAGCGCTTCCTTTTCATTTATAAACCGATCATTTTAAAGCAAGTCCAAACTAAAACTAAACTGTCCTTATGCATAATTCTAGATCTCACCTGCAATGGACCACCCGAATCGCCTTGGCAAGAATCCTGTCCGCCCGTCTCGTAGCCAGCACACAAGAATATATCCGGGATGAATTCCTGTCGTCCGGCTCGAAGAAACATCGACTTGCATCGGTCATTACTCACAATCGGCACTGAAACCTGCACAAAGAGTTACCAAGTCAATAGAAGTCCTAAAACCTTGCAATCCATCTTACCTCCTGCAGCACGGACGGCAACGTACCACCCTCACTCAGTCGACCCCAACCAGTTACCGTCGCATTCATTCCAATCAGCAAACTATCCGTCGAAGGCAGACAAATCGGGCTCACATGCGGCGCAAACTCCAGCGGCTGCTCCAGTTTCACCAGCGCCAAATCGTACTCATACGTGAAGAAGTTATACTTGGGATGGACGACTTTTTTCGACACGCCACGCTCGATATATGGCAACTGTTCCTGGACATGAGAGAAATCATATTCCCCAACTCGGATGCGGATCTGTGACGTTAAAAGGCTGCGCAATAAAGCACAAAGAAATCTCTATCATGCTGGACCGATTGCGTTGCCAAATTTGGCGCCAACTATACTTACTCGTCCACACAGTGACCGGCTGTCGCGATCCAGTTCTCGTTAATCAGTGCACCACCGCATCGGTGTGTGCTGGAGAAGCCAAAAAAGGATGTACGACGCACCGACACCTGCCAAGGCCATCGGCCGAATGGTGCGTTTTTACCGCCAACAATGCGGGTTTCCGGTCGCGCCATTGATGGTACCCCGCATTCTGTAAATGGTTAATCATGTCATTTGGATGAGTCGTTTAGTTGTGAAGCAGGACTTACCGCTGCGGGCAGCAGAGATGGTCTTAATGGGTTTAATGTTGTTAACATGGTTGGAGATTTCATTGGACTCGATTGTGGTTAGGTTTAAGGGTGGTGGCGTTTGCCGCACCGGGGTAAGGACACTTGAGGTAGTCGTTGTCTGTTTCGTTGGAGGTTTTGTTGGTTTGTATGTCGACGAGGGGATAAAGGTGGAGTAGGCGGATGAGGGCGAAGGGAAATGCATGGTGGACATTGATGTCGATTGTGATGTGCTAGAGGGGAAGTAGGGTCGAGTTGTTGTTACCGGCTTTGTTGGTTTTGTCTCAAAGGTCTGAAATGATAAAAGAGTTTTAAATTAGTTGGTCAAATGGTGCAGGAAATTTGAAATGAAGGGATAGAGAATAAGCCAGCGAAATAGCTCGACTTGGTCAATCTTGTTCCTACAAGGACAATGGCAAGTTCGAACAGAGAAAATTATTATCTGCCAAGTGGCGCTTCCAGAAAGCTCTGAAAAGTGAACCAATGTTTGCACAGAGTCTCCTTTGATGGACACGGCTCAATTCTTACAGGAGTGAGAGTCCCTGGAAGACGACTCTAACTCGACGCGTTCAAGCTGCATCATCACTAGTTCAAAGTGAATCGAGGTTCGAAGATCTTATTGATGTGATTGTGATAAATAGCAGAGGAAATAAGTATCCGTAAAGAGACTTTATTGAATAGTAAATTTGACATCAGTCATTTTGTCAGCTTTTTTCTTTGCCACGTATATGGAGTCCTTGTATGCAAAGGGTCTCTATTAGCTGTTGCTGTACCCAATAGTGGAAGGAATTTTGGTATCCGTTGTTGCTGTAGAAATGAATTGAATCCTTATGGACATAGAGTCTAACTGCTCAAATTACAGCTGCGTATAAGAAACCCTTCTTAGTAATAACTACTGGCGAGCAAGTTACCTTTGGGCAAGTACTATTAACCA
Source organism: Orthonevra nobilis (assembly GCA_963555765.1). Classification (NCBI taxonomy): domain Eukaryota; kingdom Metazoa; phylum Arthropoda; class Insecta; order Diptera; family Syrphidae; genus Orthonevra; species Orthonevra nobilis. The sequence goes on along the minus strand of OY743227.1, from coordinate 70,699,391 downwards.
TTTGGCAATTAACTCTTAAAACGAGTGATTTCACAAGCAAGTATAGTATGACGTACGAAGGAAAGGAACCAACCAAGCCGGGCTTTTTTCTTATTGTCTGCTTTTTCTTTGCATTTGAAATGCCCGTTTCACTTAGGCCCGCAACGAGACAGGAATTTCGTGCGTAAATAATCAATCCTTGAAGATAGACTGCAAGTACACGTATAAGGCGAAAAAACGATTGCCTTGCTGCCAAACTACATATCACAACTAACGTCTCCTCTGCGAGTGTTCAGGACAAAAAGGGTCTTAAATCATAAAGCCTAGTAGTTCTCTGTCTGATCTGCAATTACGAAAGCTCTGTTTTACTGGACGCAAAACGCAAAGAGAACTTGGGACACATGTTAAGATCACACTTAAGTATTTTATGAGTTTGAGCATCACACCGTAAAATCATCTATACAAAATAAAGAACCAACATCCAGCTTAACCTAGAAAGTTGTTCACTTCATTAAGGCCCGCAAAAATCTCTGTTTGGACGAATGTTTTAGTTCCAACAAATATCGATTGTTCATGCGAAAAATACAACGAAAAGTCATCGTACTTTTGCACTAGTGGTGCAACCCAACTCAAGTACGCAGCTTGGTCAAGATGAGGCGTTCACGGCTCAAGAGATGGGAGGCCACGTTTAAAACCCCGTTCTCGACTCTTTTTATAAATGTCCGGTTAACGAGACACGTCTTTGGTATGGAAGAGTGAAAGAGCAGCTAAGAAGGGATAACATGAGGATTTTGCCCATGGAGGGCGCGAGGGAGTCCTGCAGCGAAAACCAAAGAACTTGGGTGAGAACACCTAAGAATCGTGTGACGGCGATCACGCCAAAAAAAAAAAAGGAAATCGAATGATCAGCTTAGCCTCTAGAGCTATTTGGATGAGGACGGCAAAGCAGCCCAGTCGCAAAGCTTGATTAAGTTAGTACGATTTAATGTGTTGGTTTTTTTTTTGTAGACTAGAGTGCTAGTGAAAAACATAAATCCTTTTTGTCCAAGAGGCATATAAATAGGATCTTCTCATTTGATTTCTTGATCGGTACCTAGCCCCCTCTCTATCCCAAAAAGAGATGATTTTCCTTGGGGTTGGAGGTTTTCCCCCTTGAATTTAAAAAAACACGTCATATTGAACACGAGCATCTGAAAGCCCAGGTCAAAAGACGCGAGTTGCCGAACGCAGAGCGCCAACAAACCAACAACTTCGAGAATTAACATCCAGCGATCGCTATCCCGAAAGATACCTGCGAATAAGGGTTTGCGAGTTAAACCTGAGGTAACCTAACACCTTCACCCACGGCCAGTTTTCGCAGTTGGCCGAGCAACTTCCCGTAAGGTGCCGCAGATTGAGTAAAATCGGCGGTAACAATCGTTCCAAAATATAAATGAAACTGGGCATTTCCGAATTCGCAACGCGTAAGGGCAAAACTATCGGCTTGTTTCTAAGTAAAATCAGAACACTAGCTGTCTAGTGATGATGGTATACCCACTTATAAAAAGCGACTCTTCGAAAAATTATACTGTGAATTTAAATGAGTAAAATTAAGTTGATAGAAGCTCAACTGAGCTTCAAACCAAAATAAAATCTTTCATTCTTTTCACAAAATACAGTCGGCAATAAAATTGCTTACATTTAATTCAGCAGAATCGTATACAATAACCAAGGTGCATTCAAAAATTCATTGAATTCGATCATCTGTCATGATAATGAACAGATCCTGTGAAAAAACGAACACGCCTTGCATGTTTTTGCATCAGCTCAGCAAAGGGTTATACATCGAAGGCTTTTTTTTAACATTGAAGTAGACTTGTGAAGTCGGAATTCATGAAGGTGACGCTGAAAGACCTAATCAGACCTAAAACTCAAAGAGAGTTGGTATACAATGACACTGAGAAGAAGAAGAATTTAATTCGGAGTACGGTGAAGAAAAAAGCTTACAATGCCACTCCAAAAGGACATGTCATCTCATCCCATCAAAATATAAAAAATCGTGACAACTTTTAAATCGACAGGTTACAGGATCATAGCGTAGGTGTGCATATGGGGTGTTGAAACTTCTATTAGTGGCCTTTTGGAATCGTCGCTAAGGGTGTTTTTTCACTGGACAGAGCTAAAGGGTCTCAAGATTAAGAAAACCGTAAGTTAATGGGTTAGGAGTTTCCAATCAATGGGCAACCTTATAACTAGCAATGAGTTCGCGAAGAGTATCGCTAAATTTGCCTAAAAACATTACATTTTAGTGGAGAAAGCTGATGTGGTCATGCATCTAAATTCAGAAAATATTGAATCACAGACCTTAGGAAAGGGGTTCTCCTCTTCAATTCTAAATAAGATCAATCAATCTTTATTTTCATTTGAATAGGATGGGAATCTAACTTTTTCAATGAATTTTTAGTCCTATTCCTGTACAAATACAACTTCTTGTCTTGATATCTCTCTTTTGGAACCCTCGGCCTAGCTGCATCAGCTTTTCGCACAAATGGCGGGGGATCTATTACACCAATCGGTGCTGTGAAAAATGCCCGATGTTTTATCCCGCACCTGAACCATGCATACGCTCAGCAGCCGATGCACTCACCACTAAGTCACAGACACCCACCGGAGAAAAAAACATTCTGATCTACACTGACAAAGAAAAAGATGGAGGAAGGGTCAGAAGCCGGTGCTTAAGAAATCCTCTCCCAAGGCGTCAGTCCCAAAAAAGTTTACATTTTTGTGGATAGCCAAACAGCTGTCAAAGCATTTTTTCAACAAAATAAGACCGGAAAATGTATCAGAAAAATTATCCAAGAAGAAGTAAATGAACTGGCTTGAATAGGGTCAACGGAAGATCCCGAATGGAAAACAAACAATCTGCATTAAGTCTGCAGTACGAAATGCCAAAGACGAATGCCTCTTTTCTCTCGAATTATGGACGAAATAAAATAAGGCCTGCAATTGTCCTTTGAAAAAGTTTAAAATAGATTGGCATCATGACAAGTACGTCTTAAAAATGCACCATAGGCAAGATGGCTTCCAAACTTGCTATCATCTCCCAAAAACTAATACAGTAGCTCTGATGACGAAGGAGAGACTAGTTCATGCACTGTTTCTGTCCAAGTCTGCACAAAAATCGTCTTCCATATTTCGGAAAAGATTAAACAATGAATCAGAGGAAGTGACCTAGGGACTCATGAAGGACTTGATGAGTCTTAGTGAATTGCTAGGACCCTCAGTGCATTTGTTCTTAGTGAACGCACCCCTTCTTAAATTTTCAAAGACCAAAAATAAAGCTAAATAAAATCGAGTGTTTCAAAAACATTGGAGTGGGTTTTAAAAATACATAAATTCCATGTCGTTTATTTCACTTCGATTTTTGTAGTAAATTTTAATGGGCTCACCTGCGGCTTCGTTTTCGTTGGAACGTTGCCCGATGTGACAATGGGCCTACGTGTCGAATACGTTATATACGGCGCCTGTGTCTGGATCGGTTTCTTTGATGGTTTCGCCGGCTTCGATGGCTTCTCCCATACCGGAGGCCTTGGTTTGGTAATAAAATTCGGTTCAGTTGTCATGTGCCATTGCGATGTCTGCGGCGATGTATTCCATAAACCTGCAAACCGAGTTCCATTATAAGTTAAACAAAAATTAGAGGCGGAAAAGACGAACAACTTACTTGACGGAACACTGGCAGATGTTTCCAAATCGATTAATGAATTTGTAAGACTAGGATTCTTGGTTGTTGCCACAACTACTAGTGTTGATGACGAGGACGACGACGACGATGATGACGACGATGTTGTCGTCGTTGATGGTGATTGTGATGACGATGATGATGATGATATTATAACTGGCTTCGGTGGCTGTTGCTGCTGCAGAGGCTGTTGAGGTTGATAGTAATTACTGCTGCCATGATGATGTGTTATGGCAGTCTGATGCACTGGTCCAGAAGGCCGGATTACCAGTGTACCAGCACCGTGCGGTCGTTCAATTGTTGTCATTCCACTGCAATAAGATGTCGATTTCATACATCAAGTTTAATTAAACTAGAAAAACTTACCTGATGCTCGACGGTGGTCTGGGCTTATGATGATGACCGGATGATGACGGCAGGTACGCAGATGATGCCAACGATGGTGGCGGTCGCGTAAATGAGAACGTCTGCGGCAGGACAATATTCTGGGTTAGATTGTGAACACAACACGAACCGAACATGAAGGAGTCCACACACATGCCGACATGTTGTCCTTCCGATTTGATGCACTCCCAGACGAACATGCAAGTGCCATCGATTCTACCGACCGTGCACGGTTTTGGGCTGATCTTGAAATTCTGACTGCGGTGTTGGTAGGGCGCAGGTGATGGTTCGGGCAAATGATCATAACTGTTATCGCTAATACTATCGTAACTATTGCTAAATGTATCACTTAGGCTATCACTGTAGCGTAAGCGTCTGTTGCCACTACTACTACTACTACTACTGCTGCTACTACTGCTACTACCGCTGCTGATGAAATCGCTCCTTCGTGGACCAATAGCACCAGTGAAGGCAGCCTCCGCTGCCAGTGGCGCCACACTAAGGCAATTTGTTATTGTTAATACTATTTGGTAATAAAGTAATATGATTGGAGCGCTGACTAGCCATCTACTCCACATTGTGGAGAAGATATGATTTCCTGCAAACAAAAAAAACGAAAGAAATTCATTAAAAAATTTGAATATTTTGGAAAATTTGGTAATAAGAATTTGATAAGATGTCACTAAGAAGATTACCTGAGCTCTGTTTTATCTTTTTGTGAAGTTTTCTTAAAATTGGATCAGGCGTCTCGGCGTGATTGCATTACAAACAGACAAAAAAAAGTGTTTTTATCTTTTCTTTTCGTTTTCAACTGACAGTTTTATCTTGATGAAAATTACAAAAGCTGTCAAACTACAGCAACTACAACCTTTATTCACAACAGATTCAACCGAAGGCTTAAACAGAAGAAGCTTTTAGATATGCGTGTGCAATGATCTAGGACAAACTAAATTATGAGACGGAAATGAAAATGTTTACACTTTTATGCAGTAATAGCTTACTTAGTCGAATATTGGTGATTACGAAACTTCAGTCTGGGGGGCTAGCCATGAGTGGCTCAGGTCTTGAGCGGGAATAGTGAAGTGTGCTTGTGTGTCTGAGAAGAGCTGTTCATCAGTTTCAAGTTGGAGTGACAGTCGCTAACAGACTGATTAAAAGTTATAATTGCGAGTTACCGGATATTGCTACTGGAATCCAATTGACACTTTCGATGCTTTGCAAAAAAAATATTGGCTAAGATGTGTTTTGTTGAAAGGTTCTCTAACTGGCGTGGGTTGGTGAAGTGTTTCAGTTTTCACTACTTTTATTTCGCTCTCATTGCTTTTAAATTATGTTCAAAATGTAAAGTAGTTTTATGAAAGTTGTAGCTTCTTCAAAGCAGATCGTCGCCAATCATGAAGACAAGCTGAATAGCTAGTGCCTGGAAAAGTGATGGAAAAATTGGTGGCACACTCTATACCAATAAAGACTAGATGCAAAAGTGAATTGCTCGAATTGAATACAGACATTTCACCACCAACGAACAAACTATGGCCCTCAGGAAGATCAAATCTCTAGCTCAAGAGGAGAGTGCTCACGTGTACTAGAGCAATAATAAGATTCAAACTGGTTGCGTTTTAACGCCGAAAGGTTCCTTTTCCATTTGACTTTTTTTCAAAAGAATGAGAGCAACATCGTCAGTTCCAACATCCTTAGAGAGCAAGTTTGTTGATGTGTTCCTTATATTTTTAAGGGATTGCGATAACCATTTTAATGCACTTCTACAGAACGAGCATCAGACTTATGTACGCTTATCTGGGCTCTCATTGCGTAACTTTTAAGATGATGACGATTTTACTGCACTCTCTCTTACGCGATCGACAAGACGATAATTTAGAACGATTTTCGCTTTACGTGAAGCAAGTAAAGTATCGTCACAACGATATCGTGTACACGGTACTACAGTTTGTAAAATACGTGATGCAAAAGTATCGACGGGACAATATCGTCAGAACACTATCGTCATACGTGATTAGAGCCCAGAAATTACGGATTTTACTATGACGAAGACACTGTCACGATCGAACGACACTTTCGATACTGAATAGGTATCGATATTTTAGGCTTCGATATACGATACTGAGTACTGGATACTATGGCCCGATACTTTAAGTAGTTTTTGAGTATCGAGCATTGAGCCCCTCAACGGTGCGTGCGCTTCTGTGTAAAAGGACATTTGACTGTGAGATTTGAATGAGATGGGGAAGGTTTTTGAAAGAATAGAGCACACATGGCTTTGACATTTTCTTACTCCCTTTTTCTGGTACTCAATTTTTTTTATATTAACTTGGTTGACTGTTTAAGAAATATGTAAATGCCACGATCGTAGCTTCATCAGTGCGAGCGGAAATATTGTATTCCAAAGCCAGTGCTACAGCTACACAAACACAAAATCGTCTCATGCCGAAAGTATAAATCAATAACTATTTAAAGCTGGTCGTCCTGAGGAAGACTTATATATTCATCATTTTTGTAACGTGGTACCTTAAAAACGAGATTCAAGCTATATTTTTAACTTCCCATCTGGAAGTTCTTGTTTTTGAAAAGTATTCGATACTTAGTACTATCGATACTTTTAGTTCGATACTTTCTTAGTATTGTTACTCATTGGTTCGATACCAAAAAGTACTCGGCACCGATACCCAGGGCCGATACTAGGAATCCCACCTAAGGCAATGCCAAAGTGAAGGTCTTCATTTACATGGCTTCTGTTAGGCCAATGATTGATTACTTATGGAGGCGAATTCGATGGCAAAGAGTCGGGTTTTCAAAAGGTAATGTCTCTTGGTATGCCTTCTTTTATTTAGAACTTCAGAGTCACAGTTCAACTGGTCAACCTCAATGTTCAACAATGACTTCATCCAACAACCTGATTGCTAGGACCTTCAATAGGACAGTGAATATGTTAAGGGACAAGTTTCAAGGCATATAAAAGCAGTTTTCTATTTTTTAAGTTTATGACAAGAACCCTCCACGATTATTGATAATTTATAAAAATTAGAAAAGAGAAAAAAATCAAATCATGTGGAAAGAAATATGACAAAATCCAAGCTTTCGCTTAAAGCTTCCGTATTGGGCCATGTAGTAAGTTAAATGTGGTCATATGATCTATCATAGTTTCACCCTTTTTATATATTTGTAAGGGTTAAGTACCCAAAGGATGCCAACGGAACCCTAAAACTATGGCTATGCTGTCCGATCGTCTGTCACTCGGCTGTATCTCTTTAACAGTAATAAATTGACACTTGCAATTTTGACATTCGCTTTAACGTCAAATGATAAAAGAAATAAAATTTAAAAATTAAGGAGGGGTTAAGCAAAACAAGAGAATTTTGCAAAGTTAGAAAAAAACGTAGTGTCGCAAAATGTTTCTTGATACGGAACCCTTTCGGGTACGTGTCCGACTTGGACTTGACCGCTTACTTTTAAGTCATTTTGTAGCCCAAACAAGAAATACCTGTTTGGGAACAATGTGTGTATTATATTGAGAATGTAGAATCTTTGAAAAAAAAAATACCTACGAGCTTCCTTGAGGCTATACTAAAGCGTTTATTTCGACGATGCCTCCAGGGTGCCTAGAGTTTTCAATGTTATGTTTTTTCTTTGAGAGAAACCACTTTCCAAATCAGAAGATGTTATTTTGAAGGTTTCAGGAGATAAGAATTTTGTTTTTGAGCAACTTTTTTTCTCAACAGAAGACTCATTTGTTCAGTTCCAAGCCCCGTCGTAGGTAAATGTTCGTATTTTGGGTGTCAAAACATCTACGGGCAAAAAAACTCTTTATGCAGTTGTCTATACAAAAATTTACATCAATGTCCAAAACGTAAATGTTGTACGACTTAAATGAGCGAACGTGGATACCAATGCTTCAGCTGAAAGTGTCCCCTAATCACACCTCATGAAAAAACGGAATACCGGACCTTCGGATCAAGGATATTGTTTTCACGATTCGGAACAAATTTTGCTTTACAAACTAGAAACAGCGTTTCAAGGGACCGTAAAGGCTGATCGATACACATGACAAATCCAGACGGGCATTATGACAGAAAGTGCTGGATTCAAATGGTAGGCTAGCCTCCAGAAGAAGAAGTACCGATCAGTGGTTTTGCCGGGCGAGTGGCTGAAGTTAATGCGGGAGTCTTCAAGGCCATACAAGCTACCGTAAACATTTGTGTATATCGAAGATCAGGAAACCAGTAGTTTTCCCAAAAACTAATAACACTGTACTTAAAAATCAAATTCAATCAGTCCCAACATCATTTTCGCCGTCCCTTGGGTGGCAATGGTCTGCTACTCTTTTCCATTACCGAAACTCGTTGAAGTTCTTTCGTCATGCCTAGAGAATACCAGAATACGAGTACACTTCCCTTCACCGGAGCACGAGCACTCAAAATAACAATAAAATTGTCGGTGCATGATCCCCGCACACTTAATCGATTTAGTTCCGCCTACCGACCGAGCTCGCACTCGTTCATTTCAATCGGTCCCTCACTCACTGTCACTGATTGTCTCGAAAAGTAAAAGTGTTGAAATCGGCCCCAATTCAGTGCCCATCAAAATCATGAAACTCGAGACGAAACACGTCCGACGCGACCGACGCACGACGGCTCTTTATCTTGACGGAGGGCTAATCGAATTCCAGAAAGCAATCGATCAGCATCATCCGATTGTTTCGCGAGTTTCAATTTCACTTTTTTCTTAACGTCTACAGTGACAGTTGTGCGTTTGCGCGGCGCGTTCCTTTCAACTCGCCGACACATTGCCATTTCGCCGATTGTCAGATTTGCATTCGGGGCCACTGTGTCGTCGGTCGTCGCCGTGCGAAAAGGAAAACATTCCACACACAAAGCATTCTGGATGAACTGTCATCGATAGCGAAAGGTTTCGAATTCGAATTCGAGTCAAAGTGTCAAAACAGATCGAAAAATGCAAGAAACGCTGTACAAATTTATGGCACGTGCCGTTGTCAAAATTTTGGGCACAGAACCTTATTAGTGATGCGAGGCTTGTCCAGGGGTCATTAAATCTTCAAATTTATGGCCGTGTTACATGTTTTAGATGTCAACGCTGGAGTTATGTAAAAGCAATTCGATTATCGAATCGTCTTTCGAGAGTTGCACAACTCTGGCGAGGTGTTAAAATCTTGTCGTGAGAATTTGCATTGCAAAAATCGAATTGGCGTGGGTGCGTGATCAACCTTTTAAGTTCTGCCAAGGCGGAGGCTACTAAATCTTGTGGACTGTATGATCTTGATTTATTTATCATTCCTGACAGGAGGTCTCTGTTGACGGAATAACAATGTGAATTGAGTTTTAATATGATCTGCAACAGGGATGTTAGTTGAGATATGCATCTCTAAGTTGGGGAACGTGTGAAAGGCGTGCATTACCTAATGTGTTGGGCTTTAAATCGAAGATCGTTTATCACTGGACGATCGGAATCGGCCTTTCTCTTTGACTTTTAATTGTAAACATTAAGTGGCTTCTTGGATTTCCTTGTTCCGTGAGAAGAGGTTTTCAAATGAACACTTCTATTCGTCGATGATCTTGAAAGATACTTTCGCTTTGTTTGTCTTTTTCTGATATAGTTCGAACTATTTTCACTTAAATTGTAAATTTTGCATATGAAAGCATGCATGCGTAACGAGGCTTGTAACTTTAAGTTTGATAAAGCTAAAGTCTGTTTGTGTTCAGAAGCTCAAGCATTTGTTTAAGTGTAAATTTAAGCCTTATGTGGGGAAGCTTGAATCATTTAGGATACTTGAAACGATCGAGCAAATAATTAGCTAATAATTTTGAAGCGTCTTGAAGAGGCCGTCTTGGGAGTTATTTGCTCTGATCAAGAAATGCGTCCGGTTTACTTTTACGTGGGATCACAAGTGGTTGTTTAACAAGATCTAGATTTGCGAGTATGCACTTCAGTTGAGGTTAAAATAAGACGGCGAAAGCTCGGTGCTTGTTCTTTGTTGTTGTCACTTGTCAAAGATGGATAAGATTGATGTGCAATTTTTTATTCATACGAACATAAGTTTTTGAAAGGGAAACAAATCCTATATCAAAAATAAAAAGGACAGCTTTTCAAAAAAATTAAAAAGTAAGTCAAGTAAGTAAGTCAGTCCTTGGACCCTAAAGTTTGCGTGATAGCTTTCATGAAAGAAATTTGATATTTGATTTGAAATTGAACCATGTCGCACGACATTTAAAAACAAAACCAAGCCTTGGAGATGTCAAAATAGATTTTATACCTTATGCGACTCAGGGCGGTACGTGGAAACAGAAGAGGCCAAAGAAGGAGGTTTACTCAGCATAAAAAAACGCGACTGGATCTTAAGTATGGGTGGGATAAAAAGACAAATGTCGAAATGTAAACGAAAAACTAGAGTTTTAAAGAAAGGAAAATAGAGGCAAGTCTGGAGAAAGGAAAGAAAAATCGAAGCTCATATCTTTCCACCGTGGCATGGAAGGCAGAGCGTCAAAGAATTTTAAGTTTGACATAAAAAAAAACAAAGATAAGTTCAGGATTTAAGTTGTACCGATACACTCCGGAAGAAAGAGAATGAGACCCATTTCAATGTGTCAGAAATAGTGGAAGAACACACAGACCCACTCACGCACTAACTGACTTGGACATAGGACGATACTTTACAACAGAACATATAATATGGAAAACCTCAATTATCAAGAAGACAAGACGTTTTACACAAAAAACCTTTTTTGCCGAATGGAATTGAGTTCACTGGGCTTAAAATAAAGCTCCTCATGAATGCTGGTGATATGGTCATTCTATCAAAGCTCCACACATGGCTTACAAATAACAACAGTGCTGCAGCATGTGGAACCTTCAAGCTAAAACTAAAAACATAAAAATAATAATATTTCGTTATGGGACTGGTAGATATGCAAGGGACAAAAATGGACCTGGCAATCTTACGCGGCTCAAGTATGGGGTAGCTTCCAATACGAAAAAATATACAAGCTGCTGCGATATTTTATCAAAAAAATCTTCAAAAATGCTTCACGTTGAGATAGGACTACCGTCTTTATATACTTATACCTTAAGACTGCATTTCCTATACATCTCAAAAGTTATGTCATTCCTGAATCAACGCCTTCCGCTTCTAGTCGCTAAGCACCTGCTCCACCGCAATTTGCAAATCTTTAATGATTGGAACTGGCTTTACAGAGAACAGAACGTCCCGCTAATGATAGTTACTCGAGCATCGAGGAAAGATACCTTACAGGAGCAAGATCGAGTTGTCCATATTTGACAGTTTTCAGTTGAAACCTCAACAAAGTGAGTCAAGAAACAATACGAGCTTGGGGAGAAAAATTACTTTCACGATCAATACAACGCACATCCTCAAGGGTCGAGGCTAGCTTCTACAGTTGAATTTTAAGCCGCATGGATCCGAGGGGAATGCTTTATGCGCAACCTACTTTTATAGGAGAAGAACTCACATCAACTCTATTCAATCAATTCAGATCTAATCTGAAGCTTTCTAACAATATAAAAATGTTTACCTATCAAAAGGTAAGTAATAAATTTAAAGTAAATAAATTTTCAATAGAAATTTTCTTTCTGGCTGACGACATATGCCAATGTCAAAATTTGTGAACTCGAAAAAAAAAAATCGAAAATGGTGAAGACAGAAAGACACGGCCAATCAAATTTCAGATGACATAAACTGATGCTCTGGACCAGGGTTTAAAAGCAGCAGTTACCATGTAAGCTCAAAATAAAACTGGGAACGAACCCGTCTATCAGTTGAGACAGTGGCAGATATTTTAAGTTAAACATAGAAGTCCTTTTGGATCCCATGAGGGGAATAAGTTATACTAGCAGTAGACTGTGTATTTTCGAGGGTTATGCGATGAGTTCCCCCGCGATACTGGTGTCGATGAAAACATGACGAGTATCGATTTGAAAGTTGTTGGATTTTTTTAGGGATTTCTGGCACCTGTATGTACAATAGTATTGGTATACAATCAACCAACTTGACAGAATCATGCAGGTGACGTTTCATAGGGGATATGCTTTGATAGACATACAATCGCCCTTTTAGCTAGTCTTTAAGTAATCCCATCAACTTCAGTCGTTTTTATGACCACATAAACGTTTCCTGCCTTGGATGGGGAAAACAACTTCTTCGGCATCGGTTTTTATGCACACAATCGTATGTTAGCTGTTGGAAATGCTGTGTGATTTAAAACACTGTACCCTGCGGATCGGTGACAAGATGTGCCTCACAGGAACTGAGAAACTGGGTAACTATTTTGTAACTTGCGTCATGTCTTGGGTTTGTTCTTTTTTAAAATTTGCAGATGGTACAATCTCCTTTTTTTGATAAGCTCAGTATTTTGCACGGTATTTCTGCAGGTTTCACCATTATAGTCAAACTTCACATCACTTATCTGGCCTAATTGTCTGTTATTTTTGGCAAATATTGTTAAGGTTTCATGCCCAAAAGGGTCCAAAAGAACCCTATAACTAAGCCATTCATCCGCCCGGCCATCTTTTACAGAGCTGTAACTCCTAAGTCGAAATAATGAGACACATGCAACTTTCAGAGAAGATGAACCGCCATAACAACGAATAATGAAAATGATATAAATTTTAATATAAATTTGGGTCACTATACAAAGAAAGTGTTTCATAAAAGCGCAACTCAAAAACTTTTCAAAGTATGCAATGATTTCGTCCAATGTGAGAGCTCGAATTCCATTGAGAAAAATGAACAAAAAAAACGTTTTGCAAAAGTCCATTTGTTGAGAACTTGTGCAACAAATGTTAAAATGTTTCGACCTGGGTACATTTTTCTCATTTAAATTTTCAAAACAGAGGATTGCAAAATGAAGTAAAATTTAACGTTTAATGACATTGTGTTGTGCGTTGATTACGCCTTTAAGGCACACAAGAAAAATCAGTGTTTGGATATATTTTCCAAACCCTTCTATAGCGTAATCCTTGAATACGTTGACAACTATAACTTCAAAACGCTCCAGAATCTTACGATACACTTGTCAATATATTTAGTTGAAATAGCACAATAAGTACTTGGATGTGAAACGCGTTAGGGTAGGAAAATGTAGTCAGCACAACCACCACTTCTGTTTGACGTCAGAATCATAGATTCATACATTTCTACAGTAAGTCTGCATCCTTCTATTTTAGAATTTTTAAATTTCCTATTTTATCGGAAAGCAAACCGATATCGAGCTTTTACTTTGTCTGGCAAACTCGTTCATACTTTTGTGTGAAGCTATGAGAGATCTAAAATGAAAGAAATAAAGTGATGCGTACTCTTAGGAGGCGCGGAACCCTTCATGTGAGTGAGTGTCAAGTCCCACTTGGCTATTCGTTTGACGTTTGCGGTCATCACTGCCAAAATCCACTGAAACGTTCAAAAGTCAGCCTCATTTTTCCTGCCTGTTTCAGCTTTCTGGCATTACACGGTGATCTGAAGCGGCCGGGACAAGACACTCTGAATCTTCTTTGAGTTGAGGTGTCGAACTTTCACACCGCTCCGCTAAAAAGGGATTCTTTAAGGATCTCATAGTGTCTACAGCGTCGTTGGCAAAACTAACAATCTCAGGCAGACGGATCGCTTTTCGGTTAAAAGTCAATTACCACCACAAACCGCATTCAAACCGCAACCTTTTCAGCCAGTTGAAATATTTGTCGCATTCCTTCCTCTTCATGGTTTTGGAACATATCCTGGTTCCTATTAATTATTAGGAGGTTCTTTATGCTTATATAAACGCATGGCTTAGTGGACTTGAGAGTCCTCTTTAAAGAACATAAGCTTTAAGCACTCTCACGTTTGTCGAGGAATGTGTGCGTTTTTTTTTTGCATTCAGACCTTAATTTAAAGACCAAGAAATAATTGAAGTCTTTGCTAGTAGCTTTTTTGTCACGTCACCATTAACCCATTCTCGAATCCCAAGTTCCTTTTAAACTGAAGCTTTTTTTTGCGATTCACACACCGAGTCGTATTATGTCAAAATGAAGAACCTCAAACTGTGTCAATCAAGAGCTGTATTTTAAAGCGCCTAATTTGTCAGCACCCCCCGTCGCACGTCCGCAATTAAAAACTAAACAAAAGTGAAAGACCGCAGACGAGACGAGCACGAAATTGGAGCACAACGCCCAACATGGCACGGAATTTTACTCCATTTCGTTGTCGACATCGCTTAGGACGTGCACGCCGTGCTCAGTCTGCTAATGAATCGCCACCAAGGGAGTTTGCCATACATCACACAACTCATAGTCCCGTGGCACGGCAGACGAATCTGTGAGTACAAAACCTGTGAATTTCACTTGCCTCCCGGAAGCAGACTCCATAGACCAATGGACTCCCACCGATCGCCTTTGCACCACTTTAACACCGAGTGTTACCAAATAAGATCGTGTCGGACAAATTTGCTGTCCGAGTTTGTACGGCATGCGGCCAAGACTTTTCAACCATCACATTTTGTTGGACACCAATGCAGGCCAGTAGCTGCAGAGTCTAAGTACTTTTCTCTCTCGTGATTTTGGTCGAGATAGCGCGAAATTTTTTTTGCTGTTTTCTGCATGGCTGATTAGATGCAATTTGCTGCAGCACCACGTTGCCTCTGTCTGGCTGTCCGCCGAAGCCGCGGCCGCCACGTTTTCCATCCATCCATCCATCCATCCCTCCCACTTGTAGCTTTCCACCTGTTGCCCCACCATCGCCATCGTTGTACGCTTAATTAGCGTTCGATATGTATTGTGTAGCAATTAGGTGAGAAGAACCCTCTCGAGAGGTGGCCAGCTACAACTGGTAAGCCAGGTATGCAATTAGGTCAATTATCTTGTCGGCAAAATGCGTTTGCAGTCTACTGTTTATCTCTGGCATTTATCAGTTGAGCATGGCATGGCGGAGAAGGTGGCGAATTGTTGGCAGATTGAAGGCTGACTGGAAATTTTCTAATCCCTAGTTAGGCAGATGAGCAGTCATTACACGTTCATGAGCTAACAATTTGCTCGCGCCGAGGTTTGAATTGGTAGTCATTGGCTGGTAATGGCATATTGAGGTTGAAGCGGCTCTGTGAATGAGTTTTGCTGTTCTTGCTTTACCAGGTCGAAAGAGAAACAAACAAAACAAGTAACAATCAATGTCAGGGAAGTGCTTATGATTGCTAAGAGGTCAGCTTAATGTATAATAAACAGATTTTGCATTATACTGATGCCAAAATGGGACACCTTCACATTTGATGATGAGTCAAAGAGATGAATTTGTAAGGCACGGAATACCACATCATTCGCGATATACAGTGGCGAAAAATGACTTCCTTCATCGATAAAATCATGGATTTTGAAGCATTTAAGTTATTTGCTGAATTGCTGACAAGAAGAAGAGTGAAAATTTATTTCAATCAGCAGCAATGCTCTCTTACGAACGTAATGAAGATTAAAAGATGTTTAGGGATGACCAATACAAAAGCTGAATTTCGACAAACGCTTCGGTCTTCGACGGAAAACAAGGGTGATGGATCCAAGACAGCCTTCGGAATGGGAGCTAGCGTCTGCTGATCTGCGTCTGTCAATCAATAGTCGCCGTAGAAAAAATCGCAAGTGCACAGCAGGCAATGTTGATGGCCGATGGTGTCGAGAAGACTCATGCGTCCAAGTCGGACTTCTGTGAACGACGGAATGATCTTACCAATTAAAGTTATAAAACGTAGCCGATTCATGTAAGGCTTATTGACCGGCTTCTCCTAGTTTAGAGGACCTTAAAAATGTTAACCCTAAGTTATTTCTGAAAGTCTTAAGTCTACTTAAATTTGGACAGAGCCGTTAGTCCGTCTTTCCTAATCAATCTTCATATGGGCAGAGCCCCAATATAGTCCTAAAGTATAATGGTGCTTAATTGTACGATCTCGGCAGTCAATTGAAGTCTACAATTCGAGACGCAAACGTCCGGAAAACTTACAACACCAAAGAGTCTCAATTTCAGCAGTCGTTTGTGCTAAAAAAAAAAGTCATTCGCATTTATGCAAAGTTTCCATCCACTAGAACGGTCACGCCATCACCATTTTTGAAAAAATAAAGCTCAAAGACACCCAAGCCCAAAAATGACCTAAACTGCCACTCCTACACCGAGTGGTGAAGCTTCAGCTCGATCCCGAATTTGTGTAAACTGTGACTTGTAAGCATTGAAGCTTAGATCTTTATGAAGATCAGGTGAAAAGTGGGTGGATAGGCCAATTCGGTGCGGATACTTTCAGCGGTCAAAAATGTCCCAATTGATCGATTAACTACACTATAGGCTTATGAGTATTTTGTAGTAAGTTTGTACAGATATTCAAAGTGCTGTACAGCACTATCCAGCGACACCTTCTGTCACTGTAGTCGGGAGAAAACAATGAGGCTTTCTTCTGAAAACTAGTTGTTGGAAACGAGATGTTAATTGCCGTAGAGTTCTTATCCTTACTAAAGTTTCGCAAATTTTCTGTGACCTTATTTATGCAACTGACAGTTGGCGCTACTTGTCTTCGAAGAATGAAACCATTTGGAACAATTTGTATAAATAGAACCGTTCTTAATTTTTCAATGGCGTGATTTAGTTCATGATTTTTCTTACGATGGCTGATCCATAACAAATGATAATCGCATATCATATGTATTGTTCTTTAAAATCTTCAAGGAATTATGATAGCTTGCTTTACAAAAAATTCGTGTTGATGCGAAATCATCCTTTGGAAATATCATACCATTCAAAAAAACAACTTTCGAGTGTATCCATTTTATTGAAACTAATACTGCGAATTAAGCGAATGCAAAAATGTTGATATCTAATACCTCAACCATATTCTGATTCTATCCGTAGAACAATTTAAACCAAATCACACCAGAACTCCTCCAAATCCTATTCATAGTAGTGGCAGTTACCTTACCAAAGAGTGACAATCAGGCAGGGATCGATATGTCAACACTTAAAAGATACTTGTATAAAAGTTCTTGTTTGTTATACAAAGTGTAATACAATGCTGAAGTTATATTTTTGAATTCAGTAATAGATTTCTATGTCTGGTGACATATAAACAACATTGATGTGAGATGAAACGAGTAAAGAGTTCAACTAAAAATCATGAGAGGCAGAACGTGACACGGACAGATTTTTGATTCAATTTGTAGCCTTATACGGGACCTGGCTCCTTCACTTTAATTCTGAGATCATTAAATAATCTGTCCTGTAGAGTCTCCACTTTCCCTATTTAGAAATGCCGAGATAATTGTTTATAGATTACCTGGAGACGTGAGCCCCTTTCTAAGGGTCAAACAACGGGGGCCAATTCAGAAAAGGAAGGCAGACAGCTATGAATTTAAAATCAAAAGTGTAAACTTCGACATTACATGCTGTTGTATCAAGACAATGCAACAGCAGACGAAGACAAATTTGCGATGTGTGCCGTTCAATAAAGCTAGTTTAAAATTGCTGGAACACAAGCCCTATTCACTTGGTTTGCCCCGTCGCAACTTTTATGTCTTGCCTCAGGTCAGGGGGGGACGTACATCTCCATCATTTCAGGAGAGTCAAAATACAGATTCCTGTTAAGGTCCCGTACCTCAAAAGGAAAACTAGAACTTTATAGGACCACTTCGCTGTTCGTCTGCCTGTTGGGCATGACCCTTTTTCTCAGGAACACGTTCATATATCAGGTTGAAATTATATCGCATACTAATAACTACTTGAAGCTGTTAGGAAATCAAGCTTCTAAATCAGCGCAGTCAAAAGAAACGGTTCTTTTTAGGGTTCCGTACTTCGAAAGGAAAAACCAGAACCCTTATATAATCACCCTTTTTCTTAGGAACGCGTAGAGGTATCAAGCTGGAATTTATATCATGTACTCAAGGCTACAGTCCTTAAATGCTGTCAAAAATCAACAGTCAGCCGTTTATGCCAGAAATTTCCACAAACTTTCGCCACTCGCACAGGAATCAAAACCTAAATTTTAATAGTAACTATAAACATTATTGAAGTAACCACAATGAGTGCGACTTATTTCTATGTATGAGGAGGGGACAAAATTTTTTAAACAGCTTGTCATATTATATTATAATATTGTCAAAAATACTATCAGGCAGCTTGCTTGTATTTTTTATTTTGCAAGGCTACTGTAAGCTAGTATAGGTATTTAGGTTATGAAATTTTACTTATATAACTACAGGTTTGCACGGAACTCTCTGTGCGCGATTCCGACTCCCACTTGGCCGGTTTGTTTTTTGAAATCGCCGTGAGAAAATTACAACGGAAAAAATTTACAGCGGTACGGAACCCATCGTGTGCGTTGTCCTTTGTGGCACTTGGAAGAAGATGGACTTAATTTATTGATTTATTGAATAATGTTCATTGTTATTAGTATTTGGTCATGCTTCGTATGTTTGTGACTATGTGTTGGAGTATCTATTGCAACATTTTTACCTGGCATAACTGGACTGATAATGTCCAGATAAAGAAGTCATCTTTGCGTCTGTAAAAATGTCACCTCGTATCATGTTCTTATGCACTAACTTCACAGGATCCACCGCAAACCCATTTACTTGGTAATGAACGATTTTTGGAAGTTAAGTAAATTCAGATGAATTTTCAGTTCAGTACTTCAAATTCGACATCCCAGCGAGTTCAGAAAGCAGCAGATTAACAACCAAAATGTGACGCTTTAGAAATTTCGTAGCAATTTCGATATTAAATTCATTTGGAAATTTCGAAATGCTTTAAGGTCTTTTGAACAAAGTGCGGTATGACAAAATATCTAAAGTTCAAAAAAGATTCCTTCAATTCAAAAATGAAATATTATCTGGCGAAATCTTTCCAAGGAGCGGCTCTATTTTAATTTTTCAAATCTAAAATATTAGGCGAAATCTCAAGACAGCAGTTAACATGCGTATTAAATTTCCAAACCACGACGCTCATCATCCAAATTATTATTCATTTCAGGTCCCATAAAATGACAGCACAACCATTGTAACAGTTGCTTGATTATGACTTGACAATTATGATAAAACGAATTTGTTTAAATAATCATTTAAACAATCATTTGCATAGGAATGCAAATTTGCATATAATTTTTTTATTCCGTATCTCTCTCTCATTTACATGAATAATTTACTTGTGTTTTTGTTTTTGAAATTATTATTGCAAATTTGCTGGTTTTTAGTTTGTAATATTTTTTCATATAAAATGTGTGTCATGAGAAACATACGCGTACTTTGATGTTCCTTACAGTGACTTTAGTGACTTTTAGACACATCATCATCTCTTGCGGTTTCCACTAAATAGTATTGTAAGAATAGTTTTACAGTTCATATCTCTCAATGGAATTGAAGCTTCACAGTTTTTTGAGCAACCATGATTGGGTTGAACTTTGTAGTGACACAATATGTTGCCCTTCTGGATGTAACTGCAGCATTGGCATCTCTGAAGGACCTGATAGGCGTCGCAGATGCCAGCAAGAAATCCACAGAATTAGGTCACAACAATAAGGAAATGATTTACTCCTTACGTCGCACAATGGAGTATTCAAATATATGATAAAAACACTCAAAAATTATGAAAATTAAGTTGCCTCCTGTGGTGTAATCAGTCCGAACCCAGTCACTGTCGGATTTGAATTTATTGCTGATCGGCGCCTTCGTACTTGATATTTTTTGTTCAGTTTGACAATTATTTTTTTGTGCATTGGAAATTAAAACATTTTGTCACAAAAGTGGTGTTTTAAAAATAATTTAAATATATTCTCGACATGTCACCAACTATACTAGGTTTTGATACTGTACCCTGAAGTGATGAAATACTTAATCGTATTGGTCTGGGGAGGTAGCTGAAGTTCTTTAGGCAATATAGACTGAAGTTTAGTAATAAGATAAGTCTAAGTAGTCTAAAAGTACGACAATACAAGGAAATTAAATCCTACTTCTAAGAGTCTTATGCTTATGAATTATTTATGAATACTTTTCAAAAACATATTCAGTCAAGTACTTTGCAAAGAAAGATGTCGGGTAACAAGACAACAACTTCTAGTGGCGAGTGGTTGATAACATTTTAGTAAGAGATAGAAATTTTTTTAAAATTGATGCTATTGAAGTTGAGGGAATAATAGAGTCCGATTTAGGCAGGTTTTCAAATAAGTTCAACTAAATATCTGAAAAATTGAAACCAGATGTCGAAACTCATATAAATTGCAATAATTCCACTTCTTCTGAAAGCTTCTTGCGCGAGTGATGGTGTTTCAAGCAATTTATTGAAAAGTGTTGCTTGGTATGTTGTTAATTTATTGACCTTCTTATTTAATAAAAGTGTTGAAAAGAGTTGCTTTCCTGACCATTTAAAAACCGCTCAAGTTATACCTCTTTTTAAAAAAAGGTGATAGAAAAAAAGTTTCGAATTACAGGCCAATATCACTTCTTTCTAGCTTTTCCAAAATTTTTGAGAAATTACTAAAGGTTCGAATTGTCTAATTTTTAAACAAATCTAACTTTTTAAGTAAAAATCAGTTTGTGTTTAGGGCGGGTTTGCCAACTGAGGATGCTATCTTAAGGGTGTGTAGTCAGCTTTATGGAAGTTTAAATACCAACAAAACAACAATTGGACTGTTTTTTTGATATGACAAAAGCTTTTTAACGATATCTGGCTTACCAAACTTTTTAACAATGATTTTCGTTGTAATTTTTTCAATTGGTTGAAGACTGATTTTAAAAATAGAAAAACAGAAAGTAATCATAAATGGGATCTCAAGTGAACTAGGACGGTTAAAAAATGGTGTTCTTCAGGGATCTGCCCTTGGGCCTCTGATTTTCTTGATTTATTTAAATTCTAAATATTTTCAAACTCAAGTTAAATGGTACTTCAAATGTTTTTGCAGATGACATAGTTTTAACGTACGAATGTGATAGTATTTTCAAAAGCATTGTGATGTTAAATGAAAATCTTGAAATTTTACGGTTGTGGTTTACTTATCATAAATCGATTACAAGCGATAAATTGATTACATTGATCACAAATTGATGTGTTTTAAGGTATCCGGAAACAAGCTTTATGATTTTAATTTATGGTTTCATGCTCCCGATCGTAATCAGTTAATGTTCCTATTCATAAGTGTAGAAATAATTATTTTAAAGTGAAATTGCGCTGCATCGAAAAATGCTTTTAAATTGAAGCAGTTTAACAATTTAAGTACTTAGGTGTAGTTATTGATTTCAATTAAAATTGGAAAGATCATATCCAAAGTACTTAATCGTTTATGTTGTTGATCATACGTCAAATGTAATTATTAAAGCCATTTTGCACTCAAAAAGTTTTAACAATTATTTATTGTGAACTGAAGTTGCTACTGGTAAAATCTCTTCTGTTACCAGTGCTGTTATACGGATGTGAAATATTTTGCAATCCCGACTTTAAGAGTAGGAGAAATGTATGTAGTTTATAACAACATTGCGCGCTTTGTTTACAACTTAAAAAGACAAGACCATATTTCATCTTTCTCTAAACAAATTTCCGGATGTTCCTTTGATAGTCTACTTAAATATATGTCAATGTGCCTCATGCATACTGTCATACAGACACGGCAGCCAGATTATCTGTACCAAAAGTTGCAATTGTTGCAATCACGCAGATCACTTATTATAGTGCAACCAAGATATTCATGGCTTGCTTCACAACGTCAATTTTTTCAATTTTTTGTTCAGACAACTCGACAGTGGAACTCTCTGCCCCGCCACCTAAGGAGAATAGGAAACACGAATAGTTTTAAAATATCTCTTTTTGAGCACTTGGCCTCCGAATCGAGCTGATTATCCGTTGTTTGATGAATTCCATTTAGAATGAATTACGTAATTTTATTTTCATCTATATTAAAGCAACCTTTTATTGGTTTTTGCTTTTCTATTTCTTTATTCATTTACTTTTATATATTTATTTTTGCTTTTCCTTTGTATTTTTAATTTTTGTTTGCCTCTTCCATTATTGCAATTTAATTATTATTACCATATTTTCAATTAATACAAGTAGTACCTTGCTAAAAGTTGTTAACGTCTTACATAATTTATAAGATTGTATAATCTTACATTGTTTTCAACAGCACAAATATGTACATATTTTTTTGCTTATATAAATTTAATTAATATACATTTTCGTTTTTCTTTATATATTTTCTCTTTTACTTTATTAAAATTCAAAACAAAAAAAATAAAAAATAAATTAAAATTCTGAATTATATTCGCGACTCACTACTTAATTAAGGAATGATCACGATAACTTAACTTCAATTTTTAATACATAGTTTTAAGTTTAGTATAAAAGAATGAATAAATAAAAGCAAACAAACAAACAGAGAGCCGGAATAAGAATAAAGGAACGAGCTTTCAGCCGGTGAGTCTGATTTCGACGTTACAGGACAGACTCCGTCGCCAAAAGAGGAAAAAAAAAGCAACTCGTATTCGATTCAGCATTCGTGATCAGAGACAGACATAGACCAGACTCTTGAGCATTCGATATGTGAACTTGCGTTTGGCTTAGATCTTCATCAACACAACTCTTTTCTTTACAAATTCTGCAAAGGAGAGAATGACGCTACCACAGCTTCCAGCTATGCCCTTATTAAGGGCACTTATTATTACAATAAAACCTCAGACAACAGGCATAGGCTGAGAAATTTTGTTGCAGGACGAAGCAAGAGAAGGTTTCCCCTTGTATCAGCTCAAAATCAGGAAGAGAACTTGACAGTCTGCATATTGATCACATTGCAATCGAAGGAAAGATACTCTTCAAGTATTCGCGATGTCTGAACGTTCCAAAGAGCCACTATCGAATCGGACCATTACAAAGTTTTACCCCATTATTCTGGTCCCACAAGGTAGTCGCTTAGGACCGATTTTATTCATTTTAGAAATCGGTGATGTTGAGTAAATAATAATTGATCAAAATCTGTAAATCCAAGTCAGATGTTCATATGATATAAATTTTTTAAAAACCCTTAACCTAAGGTCAGCTTCTCTCTTTTGTCATACGCACCAACGTTATAGCAAAGCAGTCTTCGTTCCAATATTAAGAATTTCAGAAAATCAAAATTTGTTCTTACACATTTCGTCAAAATTTCGATCTAGTTAAATGACTTGATTAAGTGAAGCTCATGAATAAAAATACTTAATAGAATGAGACCTAATTTTTTGTCAAAAAATTCACCTCGCGCTCACAACATTTGGACCAGGATTCTCAGCATTCTATTGATCAACTTTCCATTAGTTTTCCACTTTACTTATCTCCATGCTACTTGAAGGATCTCCCAAAGTTTGGCTTTCGTTATGGCTCACTAGCTTTAAGCCTCTCTATTCAGCTACTCAACCGTGAGCAAAGCAGTGCCTTTACTTGACATCTTCTTTGAGTGCGAATGGTTGATCTTCGCATAGACTTCTGGAGCTGTAAGCCGTCGATTCCTCCTGCTTATTAATTTCATTATTCGGCCCTAGCATTTCAATGTATATTTGAGCCTCCACATCTCTGCCGAAAGCTGATGACTTTGTAATTTGAAGCTTGGCAGATACTCTTATTATGCTCACCTTTATGTAAGGTTATCTATGTTCCTTCCTATTTAAGATTTTGTTTATATTTGTAAGTCCTCGGATATAACCGTAAGCCTCCGGGAGTATTCGAGCCTTCTTGGATATAAGGGGATTATCGCGGCCCCTTTAAAACTCTGTCCGAGCTCCTTCCAGAAGTCCTCGGAGTATCCGCAAAAATTTAATGATTGAATTGTAAGGATCTGTTTTTTTAATATTCTGGACAGTTTGTCAGTTTAAAACTTGTTTTAAACAAACCCTCACCGTGCTTTCACCACTCAAGTCGAATTGCAAATGTTTAAGGTGAGAGTACATGCAAATTAACGTTTGTTGAACACAGTCTTTGTTGATAGTTCAACTTATTATATTTGAAGTTGTTATGGCACTCAACGATTTTAATTGTTTGTGCAAATTTGTTTCAATGAGAGCTTCCTTACATAAGTTACATAAGCTTGTTGGCTGCACTTTAACAAGGCTAACAATTTTAACTGGTACTTTTACTTTCAGCTTTGAAGTTGTTCGTCGATCCATGTTAAAAAGAATATAACTTGTGCACTTTAGATATCCGACAAGTTTGCTGAAGATGCTCGAAACTGATTGAAAGAGGCGGAAAAGAAAGAAAGTGTTAACACACGTCTTGAAGTCTTGTGATTGTATCAAGTTGTCTTGTTTTAAAAAAATATAGCAATTGTTTTATAATTCACATTTTAAGTTGCCGCAATACTGTCATCAGTTGTTCAACAGTTAAGCAATTTAAGCAGCAAACGAGGATGCTTTAACGTTCCAATGGGTGAAAATGTATCGAAGTGCTCACCCTTATCGCTCAACATCCTCAATTCAAATAAGTTTTGCGTGCCAACTAAGGACCAGAAACTTTGATGCATCATCTGGACGTTAATGAAAGCGAAACAGACATAAACAAAGCTGCAGTTAAGCCGGGACAAAGTCGTTAGGTCGGAAAAAAAATTAACAGTGACCAACTGTCATGTTAAGGTGCTGAACAACATGAAGGCTCCTGAACATAAAAAACTTCAAGGTGGATTACTCATAAAGCGGTGACAACTCGAACGTGTTTCTCTCCCAGTCCATACTAAGCACATTGATTATCTGCACTCAAAATAAGATGATCCAAGCATTCAATCAAACGAAGGATCCATAGGCACGCAGCACGCGACGTTTCTATTCATAATGAGGAAGATAGGTCCTAAATATCTACTTTGAGGTACTTCACAGATGGGATCAAGATTCATACTGATGATCTGAGAAAAAGAGATGAAAGCTTTGCTGAAGTTAATGGTTACAAGATTCAACTTATTTACTTTGCTGTAGTCCTTGACGAGCCTTTACCTTTTACAAAAACACGCTGATGGAATGTTATAGATTAACAGTGAAAATAGATCGTAGATTTTACTTTCAAGGAGTTGGTCCAAGTGAATGGCCCTTGTTTAATATTAAAAATATATGCTTGTGTTGGAGTTCCATGTTCGCAGTCCAGGCAGCGGAAAAAATATTTAAGAATATGAAACTGACAGCAGAGTCTAGTGTTCAAAAACGCATTTGGTATTTACTCCACTTACAGCAAATAAAATACTGCAAAGTGAACGAATGTAAATGAGTCCAAAGCACATGATATTTACACAATTTTTCGAGGAAAAATTGTACATTTATCGAAATTACATTTAGAAGTTTGTCCAAAAATTCCTTCAATGATTCATTTCAACTTACCTATGACCGGCATGCGTGTCACACATTAATCTAGTTTAGGGCGCATAACTGTAAAGACAAAAATAAAAATAAATGTTAGCCATTTGCATTTTTCTTGATAAGGATTTCTGAAAAGTATAAAAGTTCCAAGACCGCTTTAAAAAACAAAAACAATTCGCTGATTCATTTTGTTGTTAAAAAGTAAAACTTTTTCACTGCAAGACCAATTATAACCATGCCCTATTCTTCATACAGTCTTAGCCGCGAAGGCCCCATTAGATGACAATCCAGCAAAAAAAAAAAACAGAACCAATTCCCGACAACCATCAGAGTCGCGGTCGCTTCCACTGATCAACACTCCGTCCCAAAGCGAATGGATTTCATTACAATTTCCAGTTCGCTAGTCGTGACGATGGACGTTTGTAGATTTGTTTTTTTTTTTTTTTTGTTATTTTTATTTCTGTTTATGGCAATGTTCCGAGTCCGAGTGGCAAATTTATATAAGTGAGGTCCACTCTCCAGGTCACAGCCATGGTCATTTGATTCAATTTCGAAATTGAATACCATTTTGTTTGGCATTTAAATGGGTCAGTAGCGTTACTTGGGCGGCACACGCCTCCTTGAAATTTTATGGAGCGTTTAAATGCGAACGGAATCGATCATGACTGATTGGAATCGGAATTGGAGTATAAATGGCGATGAGAGGGAATGTTTCTGATGAATTGGAAGTAGCTTGCGGTGAGAGACGAGGCTCATTTGCATTTTTGATTGAAGTGGACCCTCACTAGGATCCAGATGGTAGTTTAAAGTTTTTTTTTTTTTGTTAGTTAAGACTAACCTTAGTTAAATATTATTAGACCACGAACCTTAAAGCAGAAGCAGGAAAAATTTTAGGGTGTAAGGAATGATGTCCTTCTACAAATTTTACTAAGGAAACGCGAACCCACAATGGCATCCAGATAACCTCATTCTTGTCATCCTCTGTTGAGATAATTTAATGAATGGAGCAAATAAGTTTATTTTTCAATATTATGAAAGACTTTTTCTGAAGGAAACTACGAAAGTGTTCTGAAATTTCTTTTCAAAAATCTAGTCAAGGAAACCCGGAGTAAGTGGGTTGAGGACGAGTCTAATTATAAATAAGCACCTTAGTCTGCAAGAGGAGCACCATTATTATTATTATTTTAATCATTGTTTTCTTTGATTACATTTAACGACATTGCAGGGACTGAAATTTAGACACCAAAGTCGGCAGTAAATGTCTGAAGGACTTTTTTGTTTTTGGCTTCCAAGAGGAGCTCAAAAGAATTGGGGAAACTCACCATCAATGGAACTTTTTTGGCGTTGTTGGAATAAATTGGAGCCTGGATGGATAGGGCTCTTAATTTCCACAAAAAATTTGATCCTGTTTAATCCAGTTTTTTATTTTGTAAGCTCTCTTGGGATTACGTTTGCCCTTGCAATATATTTGCAGAGAACAAACAGAAAGTTAAAGTGAAGATTGCAAAGATTTTATGTTTTTTGGAAGCCCAAGAGTATTTGATTTCAATACTTCCTGCATGGATTGTATAATCACTCAGTTTCCATCATTTTGGATTCATTGCAGAGCCAAAGTACTTTGGATGCAAAATTGGATCTCTAGTATGGCAAGCTGACAGTGGAATGGCCGCGGTCAAACCATTTTGGATGATCTTCAATTTTAGTTATTGTAGTAGTCAATGTGATTCTGCATTCGAAATCTCATTCAAAGTTCAAGACTTTAGCTATCAATTCATCCAAATGAAAAGCAAACAATAAATAAACAACTGCCTCACCAAGTTTTCAATAGGAGGATAAATCCTATCTGTCGTCAGCGCCTCGTCGTTCAGCCTAGCTTTGACTTTATGGAGGTACAGGATCTGTATTCAACTCTTCTCCAATACGCAGGTTGACATATTGCATGAGAGCTGACGTCAGTTAGCAAGGAACCGATAACTACAAATGTTTCTAAAGTGAATAAAGCTTTCCTAGAGTCTTCCGCCTTGAAAGGTGTGGCATAAAGTAGAGCAGACAATGAACCACCCTCAAATGTTAAGAGAAGGGAATGATAATTCACTTTTATTGCCTGTAAACTCATCAGATGCTAAACGACTCCATATTTTTTCAGTACCTTTTTCTTGCATAAACAGCAACATTTTGATTTTAATTTTGGGCCATAAGGTAATAAATAAAAATGTTCAGAGAAGAAATAATCTACTCATGTGGCTCATACTTAGAGCTATGGTGACCCTTGATTCCCGGACTTACTACTGTGTCCAAAAAATAAGGTGACATATGAATTTAAACTGCGCGCGTCGAAGGATTTGGACATTTTTCTTTCTTTTTAGGTTGGTACTACTGTCAGTGACATCTATGTGAAATTTCATGTCAAAATATATTCATAGTGTTTGAGATACGCGTCGTTTTGTGAGCTGCTAAAAGTGAGTTTTTCGTTTTTTGCGATGTCGAAATTTATTGAGCAAAGAATTTGCATTAAATTTTGTTTGCGGAATCAATTTTCTGCTGCGGATACGTTGAGAACCCCTTTGATGATGAGGCTATGTCTAAAAATAATGTTTACAAGTAGTATAATGATTTCCAAGCCGGCCGTGAACGCGTCGAAGACGAAAAGCGTTCTGGGCGACCATCAACCTCAACCGATGAAGCTCACGTCCAACAAATCAAAGATTTGGTGTTGAAAAACCATCGATTAACGATTAGAGACCTTGCTGATGAAGTTGGCTTATCGAAAGGCTCAGTCAATACCATTTTGAAGGATGCTTTGGGCCTCAAGCGCGTCAAATCTCGACTGGTACCGAAAACATTGAATTTTTTGGAAAAAAGGCGTCGCGTTGAAGTGTGTGAAACAATGCTTTCCGACTACCAGGATGTCATGAAACGCATTATAACTGGCGGTGAGACTTGGATCTTTGCTTACGACCCCGAAACAACCGATTAATCGAGCGAATATCGGTGCCAAAGGAGAGCCGAGACCAAAAAAACCGCGCCAAAGTCGCTCAAAAATCAAGGTCATGTTGACTGTTTTCTTCCATTATCGTGGTGTTGTGCTTAATGAATTCCTTCCAACCGGCCAAAAAGAGGAGACTCAAGCCGCAGCGAAGACGGAACTGAAGGCCATCCCGGAAAGTGACTACAACCAGTGTTTCAAAGATTGGAAAATCCGTTGGCATAAGTGCATTGCATCGGGAGGGGATTACTTTGAAGGGGATGAAATTGATTTGGAAGAATAAATAAAGAATTTTCAAAATAAATACAATGTCACCTTATTTTTTGGACATAGAAGTATGTTCCATCGCAAAAAATAATAACTATGATACGTTTTTAATTAAAGTGCTAGAGGCAATCACATTCAGAGTTATACTGGCAACACTCTATTTGTAATCTGCCTTGCAGCATGGTCTGTTAAGAACAAATACTTTCTTCTTTATTCTGCTGGAAATCCATTCCCAAGACTTAACAAGTGGCGTTGCAGATACCGCACAATCATGTCATACCTGATCCTTGCCGTCAAGTTCGCTCTTTCTGATCTGCTGTGATGACAAAACGCTGACAACAGAATGATCATGCAACAAAAAGCATATATAACTGTATGAAAAAAATACTGCGAATTAGGAGCGAATGCAAATAATTAGATAGAAAAAATGCCAAATTTATACACACAAATCTAAGTTTCGATCCACTACTGAAGCTTCTTATTTTTCATATAAAGGCCTTTTCGCTTGCCCCGTTCAGTTGAATATTGGATGGAGACTAGTTTCTTCAAAGTCCAGCGAAACGAAGCATCTTGCGCATACGGCTGATAAGATTTCGATTAGATGCTGACCTTTTCCTGAGGGTTTCCTCTTTTATAGATTCACTCCATTACATATCCGTAAAATCAGCCTCTGGACTATGCATTTGAACTGCGAAGTAATACAATTTTAGCTAATAACTGTCTCGCTTCAGAACAGCATCACACATCATACATCGCAAGGACTTTCGTTGATGACGCCAGTGCTCGATGAGGAGACTTACAACTTATTTGCAAGAAGAACGTAATGCATTTCTTTTTTGAAGAGTTCACCTTATCGATGTCAACTTTTTTCGAAGAGACCACGAAGTTTCTATTACGGGAGCCCTGAAGTTTTATTCTAGAAGATCCCGGCGTATTGGAGCCAGCCCCTTTCGACGTGGTCTTATTTTTACCACGGCGCTTTTTCGGCTTTAAAGTTAGACATATTTTAAGATTGACCTCTACAGTTTTCCTAATCTTTTTCTGTAAGCAATTTTGCCTGGAAATTCTTCTCGAACAATATGATTGTCTCTTTTAAAACTTGGCCTTAGTCTCCGGTTCTCTACAAAGACTTTGGAAACAAAATTTGTGGTTCCATCTTTTACAGAAAATCGTATACGAATACGTATTTTTTTTCATTTTACTTTAAGGGTGACGTGCTCAAAGCATACCAATGGAACCCTTTTACTAAGCCTCCATTGTCCGTCCGTCCGCCGGTCTGTCACAGGGCTCTATCTTCTGAACTTTTTAAGGTGAACAATTAAGATTTTCATAGAATGTGTACAACTTGGGCACAATTATAAAAGATAAAAAAATTAAAAAATAAGGGGGGTCCCCATACAAAAAACTTGTTTTATTTTTTAAACAGAAATCAATACGGCAAGAAGTGAGCAATGCACGAAAGCTAGGCCACTTTTTAAGAAGATACGAATCTCAACCATCTCCTTCCAATCTCTCGTTTCAGAGTCCGATTCACGCCACACAACACATCCATGGCTAAGCTGCAAACATAGACGTCTTAACATTATAAGTGTCCAATCTTGCCAATCTCACAAGGCCAGCTCGAAGAAAGCTTAAAGGTCCCTATCAACGACTCTACCGGTTAGTTTTCAAAAAATTATAAGGCTTGTTTGACTCCTTCCACAGGTCATCAAATTGCTGGTAAGCTTTGAACTTCTATCACCTCACGCATCATGCCTTCTGTCGGACAGTCCACTCCCAAAAGCTTGCCAATATAATTGCTAGATTCCATTTTTGAAATTTCCTTCCAGACATTATCTCATCCATCGCAGAACCTCTTACATAATTCCCACTTATTTATTCCCAACAACGAAAAAAGGTTCACCGCCCAATCAACTTTGCTAACAACATTGGCAAACAAGTCTGTGATTAATCCCATCATTGATGCTTCCCTTCAACATGCCATTGGAAGTGAATTAAGTTACCAAAACCCAAAGAACCGCTAAACGATAATGGCCCAACCCCGCGCTCAAGATCGATTGAGCAATTATCTCGCAACCGTAAATTAAATTCGGAACTTTCGGCACTTTTTTAATCAAAAAAAAAAAAAAATCGATTGTAGATACGAGTATCTGTTTGTTCTTTGTCTTACGCGTTCCTGATCTTGGCTAAGTGAAACGATTAGTCACAATGCGAAGGTAATTCCAAGTCGAAGAGTCAGAGCCACTTTTAAATACCACCCGGAGGTACAAAATTTCATCTAAATGAGTTGTCAAAACAGAGTCTATAAGATTCAAGACTGCGAACACACTCAATGAAGCCTTCAATGGCTATTCAGATACAGTTAAATGTGAAGGAAAAATACAATTTAATTAGAAAGCCTGCAGGGGTTGACTGGTGGCACACTTGACTGGAGAAATTAAGTCTTAGCCGCATCAGAGTTGAGTGGCTGGCTGGAAAGAATTTTGCTCTGATTTTTGCATAAAAGGTTTTGTTTTTTTTGGACTTTCATTTGGCGATTGTTTTCTGATGAGTAGAGAGGTAGTCAGCCTTTCCAAAAGACCTGATTTTTATGAGAGCTCATAAGTGGTTGGCTAGCATTTATTTTTTTTCTCCCGAGAATAGGCAATTGTCAGGAGTATAATAACACAAATGCCGTAGGGTTTTTTTAAGACTCTAAGCAGGTGCAATTTAGTTTCTTAGCCACTAGTAAGCCCAGCACTTTATTCAGCTGAGAATGTGGTACTATGCTTTATTAGGGTTCCAAATTTGTTTCAATTTATTGCTCAGAGATAAATTGTTATTGTTTTTAAATGTGGTCTCTATAAGCGTTGAATTGGTCCTCTTTCCGGAACATACGCCTTATTTTAGTCTAGGCCTAGTTCATTCGAATATTTTTTGAAGTTTTGTTGCATCCGTGAAAAAAATATCCACATTCTCTGCTTCCTACTCGAGATATATTCATCGCCATCGTGCAAAATAAGTACAATACGGGACCAAGTACACTTCCCTGTAGAACACCGGCAAAAATCTCCTTAATTGCTTAGAAATCATGTACGGTTTCTTGTTGGGGCTCAAGAAATCCTGACCAATTATGTTGGATGAACCTCTCTTAACTTATATCTCAAGCCTTCATGCCTTTCGCCTTTTGAGGCTTTTTTTCTTTCGTTGGTTATCCTGTTTGTGGACGAATGGTTCTTTATCAAAATTGATGGTCAGGAATTAGGCGGCATTTTTTAATGATAGGTTGTAGGAAACAAGTAAACCGCAAAAGAGCTTTAAATACTGGAATTCCTTGATCCTTCTGAGCAAAAAAGCTACAGTAAAACGAACTGTTTTTCAACTTTCGAAAAAAGTTAGCAAGGTGCCTGTTAGAGTTAAAAAATTGATTTCACTTATGATATGATTTTTCAAACCAAATTATTCAGTCAGAATGACGGAGGAAACTTTGACGATGAAGGGAAGAATAGTATTCAGTGTCGATTTATTTTTGCAGTTCTTTTCGAAACTCCGAACCCTTAAAATATGATGATTGAGGGTTGTGAAACTAAGCTGTGGCTGCTTTCCGTCCTCCATGGTTTCGGAGACACTGCGTCCATTTGATTAGACAAAGCTCTGTCTCACATCCGTGAAGGATCGATCCTTGAATTACAAATTCAGTCTTCATTTTTATCTTGAACGGGTTGGCTGTAAAACGAAAACAGTTTCAGCTGGAGCATTATTGACCATTTGCTAAAAAGTTGCACTTTGCAATTATACCTTCTCCTCCATTCTCCCCTCGCAGACAGAAACGACAATCCGAGCCACGATAATTCTTTCGAAGGTCCTTAAAATATGGGACGATAAGTGCACGGACAAGTCGTCGTCGAGTCTCAATCGGAGTGAAGCTAGCAGTAAGCCATAGTTTGCGTAAGCAGCCATAGATGCGACCTATCACCCAGTTGACGTGGTTGTATCCAGACATGCTCCGGTTAACGAAGAATCCTAAGGAAGTAATTGTTTCAACAACCTCTAACTTTTTGTCAGAGATCCATATTTCTGGAACAGCATTCAAACTAAAAGTTCTTTGTGATATTGGTATCTCTTTAGATTTCGTTGGGTTTATGAGAAGTCCAGAAGTCAAGTCTTCATTCACTTTGGTGACCGGACAGATAGAGCTGAACATCGTCTGCATATAAATGAATCCGCACATTCTTACATGCAAAATGTAGATCGTTAATAAATATGCAGAACAATATTGGCCCTAGGATTGAGCCCTGTGGCACACCCTGAGTATGACATTTTAGAGTCGAGCACTTACCATCAACAACGACTCTTTGCCACCTGTCAGACAAACAAAAACTTTTTATAAGTTCAACCGCTCTTTCACTGAAATCAAACAAATGCTGGTTGACTTTGTCGAAGGCCTTTGAAAAGTCCAGAAGGCAAAGCAAGGTAGCGCGTCCGCTATCAAAGTCCTTTCGAATATCATACAAGATATAAACCATTGCGGACGAACAGACCTTCCCTAAAATCAGATTGAAACGGGCTTAGGAAAAGAACTGATAGTGAGATGGTTTTAAATCTGCTTCGCCAGCACTCTTTCAAAGACCTTCGCCAAACACGGCAGAATGCTTATAGGTCTGTAGTCACTGGGAAGCTTGTGGAAAAGTTGATGACATTATACAGGAGTTAATGATATGGGTAAGGTAACTCAAAATGTGTGGCAAATAAATTTTAAGGGTACTCCATCTTCACTGATAGAATTGGATCTTAAAGATGTTAAAATATCATCCTCCGTCACAACCTTAAGTTGATTTCGAACATTGATATCAGAGTTGTTTTCAAAGTCTTGGTAAACAGTCAATTGATTGTTTGCCAAAAATTGTTGTTAAGTTCTTCAGGTCCAACGTACAGTTAGTACTACCTTTACTGCTGATACCGATCTGGCGCAAATTTCTCCACAGCAAATTTTTGTGGTAAGGATTCTTTTCAGAATCGCGAACAATGCATGTCACTCTACTGTGCGCATCTTTGAAAGCATTCCATTTAAACGGGGTTCGGTTTTGTTTCCATTTACTGTTTAATCTATTCCTAAGTTTCAGCGCTTTGAGAATGGAGGAAGTAAACCAAGGACAGGATGAGTGACTTGTAGAGCATGGTTTTCGTTTTTCGTCGTTCACGTTCGAAAAAATGTCCTTTTGTTTACTGAATGTTATCTCTAATCGCAGTTGGCATTCGACTGCTTTATTTACTTTATTTGGTGTTATCACCCAATCCTGCGGCCTTCATTTCCCTTTGTCATTCGATTTCGGATAAGATGCGGTTCTACATTCTTCTCTTAAGACTTAAATATGCATCCACAATCGAATACCAAGCAGATTTGGTGGTTACCATATGTCACCTATTTCGACAGGCAAGCCTTCCCTCAAACGATTGAAAGGCTCAAGTATTTGGTTAGCTATTCATTTTCCGAAAAAGAGGAAATCTATCAATTTCAATACTGTAGCTTATTTAGGGTCCTGTACTGCCAACGAAACCCTTTTTCTAAGTCTCGGCTATCCATCCGTCCGTTCGTCCGTTCGTCCGTTCGTCCGTTCGTCCGTTCGTCCGTTCGTCCGTTCGTCCGTTCGTCCGTTCGTCCGTTCATCCGTTCGTCCGTTCGTCCGTTCGTCCGTTCGTCCGTTCGTCCGTTCGTCCGTTCGTCCGTTCGTCCGTTCGTCCGTTCGTCCGTTCGTCCGTTCGTCCGTTCGTCCGTTCGTCCGTTCGTCCGTTCGTCCGTTCGTCCGTTCGTCCGTTCGTCCGTTCGTCCGTTCATCCGTTCGTCCGTTCGTCCGTTCGTCCGTTCGTCCGTTCGTCCGTTCGTCCGTTCGTCCGTTCGTCCGTTCGTCCGTTCGTCCGTTCGTCCGTTCGTCCGTTCGTCCGTTCGTCCGTTCGTCCGTTCGTCCGTTCGTCCGTTCGTCCGTTCGTCCGTTCGTCCGTTCGTCCGTTCGTCCGTTCGTCCGTTCGTCCGTTCGTCCGTTCGTCCGTTCGTCCGTTCGTCCGTTCGTCCGTTCGTCCGTTGATTCGATCATCCTTTCATTTTTTTAATATCCCAACTCAATTGTACGGCAAGAGTATCGACCTACTTGGCCCCTTTTTTTGGTATAAATTTGCTCGCTGTTAAGGGATTTCGACTACCCTTATAAAGCATTTTGCACACAACGGGCAAAAGGATAAGGGAAGCTCTGCATTACTTTGATGATGATAACATGGAACTTCAGCACAACGACCCAATAGAGTAACAACTTAAGCGCGACTACCCACTCAGTAAGGACAAAAAAAGAGGCTTATTCAAGTTTCATATGTGGCACTCTCCTCGGTCATCACAAATCTTTAATAGTTCATTCTTCATGAAAATAAAATCCTGTTCATCAACTAAGCCCTCCAATTACACTTGCATTTGATTTGATTTCTATTTTTGTACTAATAACAAGACTTGCATTATTATTTGAATAAAAACTTGACTGCAGATCTTCAAAGGATCCGCAAAGAAAATCAAGTTCAAGCACTGCATTCTGGAAATATTAGAAACTCAATTGGCAACAGCTTTCCCTAATGTTCTCCAAATTGCCTATTTTATCTCAAACTCTTGTTGGTAGCAATTAATAAGCCGCCTTTGATGAACTGGGTTGCTTATGATAATCCTAAACTAGAAACGTTTCACTTCAGCCAATAAATTCAAACATCTTAATGGATTCAGAGCAATCCGATCGAGTTGCAGAAACCTAAGAAGCTTATCTAAACCGGCTACCGGATTCCTTCTTAGACCCATCTTATAAGCAATCAGCTTTAGTTGACTTTTACTGCAACCATATATTAGGAGCAGCCATCCTGTCAATAAGTAACCATAGATAAATCCCTTGCCCAGTCAGGACCTCATCACCCATCGCTCCCATTTTCACCGCAGCAACGAATAGCGACAGATAATTATCTGCTCCTCTTCACCTTTTCTTGAGGTTTTCAATTTGAAAAAAAAGGAAATTCTTTAATTTATGAGGTGACTCCATAGACGTCGTCGTTGCCGCGCCGCGCCACGAAAGGGAGTTCATTAAAAGTGACTTTAAGTGTAACCAGTTTGCGTATCCTGGTAGATTCCGTGGAACTGGCATTTCTGGCGCTAATGGTTCTCACATTATTTCCACTCAAAGTGCGTGACAATCTTCATTTGGCTAAGGTATTTAAAATCTCCCGAAGCAACCAAGGCTCCGCGTGGTAATGACTGCAGAGGACCATGCATTTCCGTGCTAATTTGACAGCTTTCGGAATTGGTTGGCATTTGGTTTCTCTGCTGCAATTCAATTTTAATGACTGTCTGACAAGTTGATGGCGCTGCAAACGAATTGTAACTTTGGAAGTAAATGAATGCAAGTGCATGCTGGAAAGATTGGCGATAATTTTACGGACATTGATTGATTGATTTCGCAGCGGAAACAACTTGTCACCATTCCTGATGTGATGATTTATTGCTGTCTTTACGTGAATCAGGATATTTTTTTACACTTATAGTTCAAGGACCTTTGGTACCAGAAGGAGAGCTGAGTCAAAGTGAACTAACAGGTATGGTACATCAAGTCCTTTTTTTCGAGAGATAAAGGGTTCTCGATCTTGCTGTTTGAGTTACTAAAATTTTGAATGGACATTGGGCGTGCCTTCGGGTTCAATGAATCTCTACTTCCTTGGATTAGAAACAACCTCATTGACGGTTCAATTCAAGTGGAAAAGAATGGCTTCAAATTCTTAACGCTTCATGTTTGAAATAAATTAAATGCTGGGGATCCGTTTTGTCTCCGATATTCTATCTGATCTTTAGCAGTGATCTCTTCCTCACAACTTTTCATTTTCTTTCCAAGATTCAAAACTTTTATTTTTGGTTGTGAAACAGGAACGGCAACGTACGTGAACTCATTTTATTCTGACCTTGACAGCATTGTCCAATAGTAAATTATCAACCGCATGGAATTCAATGCTTCAAAAACTCAAAGCTGTCTGCTTTCGCTTAGGCGAAATAAATTCCCTTTGCACTCAAGTAACCATGCGTTTTTTCACTGAAATGAATATCTGCGGGTGGATGTATTGACAACTCTTCTACCAAGTCATCTTCAGAATAAGCTACGGCCTGTCAGATCTTAATACAAAGCTTGGCAGTGAAAGTATCTTGAAAAGCATTGTCGGCTATAACACTGTTAATGACAACCTCCAGATCAAAAAACCTCCGACAAAAATGATCACTTTTCGAACGATGCATGTCACGCTTCGAGTGCCCTAAATGCGTGAATGTTCCAAAGAGCTTACATCGACTTGGATCACTACTTAGCTGTAGCCAGGACTATTCAAACTCCAGGAAACTTCAATAGTATTCAATAACTTTTCCAATCGGGTATCCCAATTTCACTTAGGACAAGCCGCTGGTAACAAACTCAGAAGACTGTTTGCAACACTACTTCAGTTCGGATACCGATACCGGCTCTGATGTCCAGAGTTGAGCCCGGCCAATAAAACGAAACCCTTTAAAAGCATCTAAACAGGAGGTGCAGCACAGAAGGACGAAAGTTTCCACGACCACAACGAGTAAGGAAGAATAGCAAAACGACGAGAGATACTTACAGGAATGGTGTCATAATATTTTTATATCTTAAGCCCCGAAGAAAGATGGAGACTTGTTGTAAGACTACAAATGGCCACTGACACCAAGAACACTGCCGGATTTAGAATCGATGCCGCCTTAGGCCCTAGCCGATGTATTTCCCTATCTTAAGATTCCGTACCTTAAAAGCAAAAACGGAGCCATTATAGAATCACTTTGTTGTCAATCTGTCTGTCCCAATCTTTTTTCCTAAAAAACGTGTAGAGGTATAAAGTTCAAATAAACGACTTACAACTGCGGTCTCTTAAAGCTGTAAGAAAAGTCTTAAGGTTTTGCCGTTTATTTTGAAACTCGCAAGGGTATCAAAACCTTAGGGGTAAATAATACAAACAAAAGTGGGAAAATTCTTCCTACAAGTTTGTACGGAACCTTAGTTGCGCGAGTCCGACTTGCACTGGGCCGCTTTTTATTATTATTATTTTAATAAATATTTAAATTATCAGATATTATCTAAAGTATAACTCTGTATTGGTTTTTAAAATAATTTCTAATAAAAGTGAGAAATTGAAACATAATTTTTGTACATGTAAAATTATTCTGGGATTTAATTTCGAGAAATTTCCAAAAAAAGTCAAACGGTCTCATTCAGTAGTACGAAGTTTTCTAAGTTTAGATGAAAAATACGAGAGTAACACAAAACATTGCCCGTGCCTTAAAAGGCTTAGTTTTCTTTAGAGAAATTAGAAAGGGCATAACAACGAACAGCTTCAGCTTCACAAATAACCGGTAAAGAGTGGTAATCTTCGAAATGTGGTCTTCCAATAAGAACATGTCGAGTCTAGCTAATTTTAAGTCATATGGATTGAAAAAAAAAATTCTAACAAAACACCGGGGCAAAAACCTCAGCATTTTGCCAGGTACAAGTCTGCTGGATTTTTTAATTGTTTTCAGGGCCCCGTACCCAAAAGTTCCAAAGGAACCCTATTACTTGGCCTCCTCTGTCCGTCCATTAGTCCTAGAGCTCTTTCTCCTAAACCGTAACAAGGAGACACTTGGAATTTTCACAGTATGTAAACTGCCGCTAATAAAACAGATAATATAAATGATATAATGAAACTATGTAAATAAATGGGAGTCACGATACAAAGAGAGTTTTCCATAAAATAGTAACTCAACTTAACACCTAAAAGTAGACAATGATTTCGTTTCCAGGAACAACTTAACAACTTTTTAAAGTAGACAATGATCCCGTCCATCCAAAAAAAAGTTAAAGCTCGTATTTCAATAAGTAAAATGAAAAAAACTTGCAAACGATTATTCGTTGGGAATTTGTGTAATGAATGTCAAAATGAACAGTATGAACATCCATATTTACGTATTTGGCTTTCGTTACAATGTCGTTTTCTGAAATTAAATTATTAATAAAAGTATTTCATGTGATTTTTATGTGTTTGAGTTATGATTGTCCCCACATTTCAATAAATCACAAAAACAGAGGAAGATGATGAAAAAAGTAAACATTGAATGACATTGTGTTATGTGTTGATTACTTGATTATGCATTTAAGGCACGCAAGGTTGTTGAATGTTTAGATCCATTTTTTCCTTTTTTTCAATATTTTCCAATCCCTTCTTTAGACCAATTTCTTGAATACGATGACAACAATAAATTAAACACGCTCCAGAATCACATGAAACATTTTTTTTTAATTATTTGTGTTCAAGAAAATTCCATAATAATCAATATCTTTAGTTGTGATAGCAAAATACGTACACCACAACATTTTGACGTCAGAATAGTACGTATTCACAAATTTCTGCATCAAATAACAATCGTTTTAAATCCTTTTTTTATGAATGTTTAATTCTAATACTTATTGGAATAACAAGTAAACAGATTTTAGTTTTTCTGCCTCAATTACTATTTACTATGAATCTACATACAAAATATAGTTTTGCACAATCTTAGGAGGCGCGGAACCCTTCGTGTGGGTGTGAACTCTCACATGTGTACTTTTTTACACGTAAAAGTGATTGCCAGTATTACATATATAATCATTAAATATAAAAACTATCAGTTATTATTTTTTTTAACTACAAAATTCTATTGACGAGAAAAAATTGAACCTGGGTGGATCTGATTGTTTTTTCTATGCTTTGGCACTATGAGAGTTTGTGGAGAGCATTCTGATATCTCGTCTGAAGTACTCATGAAAACGGTCTGCAATCTAATACAGCTAGTGAACAGTATGGAGGCCTGGACAATATCAGATTCTTGTAACGTCCCTTTTCTATATATGCTGTTGGAAAGGCCACAGACAACAGAATCCTCTATCTGCCTACATATTCAAGGGATGAAGCCTGAAGCTGGAGTAACTGAATGATCGGACCTGATGGAGATATAATTAATGACGAGACGTCGAACCATGAAAAATACTGATGGCTAAATAAGGGGAAAAGCTAACACTCAACCTATTAAGATGTTTTTTCTTCGGTTGAAAGTTGTTTCAAAAAAAAAAATTCAAAGAGAGGTATTTTTGCCTCGACCTTTTCATCTATGATAATTCATAATTTAAATATTGTTATACGAATGTGTTTATGGTATTGCAAATCAAATAATAAGATGAGTCATGAGAGCCGACATCCGTTCGGCCATTAACAATACTGTAAAAATAGTCTTTAAGGGATTTTCTTGTTTCTGGGTTAAAAAAAATGTTCAAAAATGTTCTTCACAGTTCTTAGAAAAAAACATCCTGTTCGACACTGATCTATTTTGAGGGCGCATTCGAAAGTATTTGAAAGCATTTTTGGCATCACTGCAATACTCATCCGATTATTTCGATAACAATTTAAGTAAGCATTTGCAGATTGTAGACGATTTTATTTTGATTGATTCGAAAACCTCAATAAAATAAATTAATACAGCTCGAAAAACACAAGAAGAGCTTCAAAAATGAGACTCAAGGTGAATGAAGGCAAAAGGTAATTTGCGCAGTTTTGAATAGAGCGTTATCAGAGACAAATACATCTGCGAGAATTTATCTGCGGTGGGATTTCAAAAAAATTAAAAAAAAAAAGCTATAAAATTACAAGTTCAAGAAACAATCAAATCATGAGTCTCTCCAGTCAAGCTAAATGTCGTAGAAACAAGTAACCTTTGCGTTAATAGAGGAACTTGGGTTCCTGGACAAGAAGGCTTAAAAGGCAATGAATGAGCATTGATATAAACCAAACTATAAACCACTGGGCTGACTATAGATTTAAAAATTGCTGCTATAACCTTTCCACATGCAGAATACCTATGAAATGCAGAAAAAAAAAACTAAATGAGTCCTTAGCTACGAGCTATTATAAGGCATATTGTCGCATCTCCACTGGGCCGGAGAAGAGGAGAACCTTGACTACTGGCTCTGCCTCCGGCCAGCAACAGCTTAGCTGCGATACAAATTACTGGGGTCCCTCTTGATACCGCGTACATTCGAACTCAAATAAGAGTTGTGAAAAAATCCTAAAGATTTTTCGAACACATACTTACAGGCCGTTCATATTTTTAAAAAACCCCTCTTAAATCCACTTCGAAAATGCAATCTCCCCAAAGGAAATCAAGGGTAACACAAGGGACCCATTGGAGGCCTATACAACTCAACAAACCAAGACAAAGGGACCCATACAGCAGCGAAAAAGGTCACTAGCGTGAGTAAAGTCAAATGAGCTTCTCTCTCCAAGTCGCCAGGTATCCAAATTTGTTTAAAGTTATAAGATCTTCTTCGACTTCACTCCCGAAATCCCAACCAAAGTCAAAATACCATCAAACTGACTTTTCCTCAACATGTTCATGTTCATGTCGAAAGTATCTTTGATAAAAATCAACCGCGCCGCCAGATGATAAAGTTGTCAGGGGGCCTCTTGAAATTAAACCAAAATGCACTTTCGCTATCGTGCTATCTCGGTAACACCTGTAATTGGACTGAGTTGCGAGCAGCACACAATCTCAAGGCACACGATCGGTGTTCCCCAGATTAAACCAACCCGATAACCATGCGATGGCATAACTACTGCGAACCACATCCACATTCACATCTACTGTCAAACAACCAACTTGAAGTTGTTGTGCATCGGTTGCACATTGACGTGCCGTGCAATCGAAGCGACGCGGCGGCACTAGCCGTTTTCGGCGCATTCCTCTTGAGCCGCGTCGTGCCGTTCCGGCAGAAATACGAGTGCGCTCAATCAATTGTTAATTTGCGCAAGCAGACAATTAACTTGCAGCCAAGTTAGACTTTCGATCTGTGTCCTCGATTGGGCAGCCGACAAGGTTGCCTGATAGATACTATCTTGGTACTTTGCTACCGTTCTTT
The DNA here is from genome assembly GCA_963555765.1 of Orthonevra nobilis. Lineage (NCBI taxonomy): Eukaryota > Metazoa > Arthropoda > Insecta > Diptera > Syrphidae > Orthonevra > Orthonevra nobilis. The sequence goes on along the minus strand of OY743227.1, from coordinate 70,657,753 downwards.
TTTTTGTTGCTCTTCTCTTATTTAACGATCTGAAGCCGTGAAGATGTATCGAAGGTTCTTTGGACGCTTTTTTCTGCTTAAAAAAAGGGTCTGCGAATTTTTTAAAAATAGATTCTTCGAGAACGACGCATCTCGTTTATTTTCGGAAATTTTACGAGCAGGCTTGTCCCAGACGACTTTTATGGTCTGAGGTGATGAAAGAATATCATCAAATCCGAATGACTTTTTTGAGATTGTATTTTTTACGATAGCTGTCACTGGAAGAAAAAACGACTGATATATTGCCTTGTTTTATAGCATAAGTCTACCCTTTATGATGAGCCTTGAAGTCTGTAAGTAGGGCAAGAATCTAAACGAAGTTTCTGATGTAAGAGGTCACGGGAAAAATGTTTCGCTTCAACAGATATTGTGGAACCAAAAGCTTCGCTTTGAGCCTGTGAATTGACACTGAGCCAGACAGGAATGCTGGGACTTAAGCTATTGGGTGACCTGATTGATAGGGCGGGCTAGTTAGAATTATGAGTGACCGCAGCTACGAGCTATGATGGTCAAAAGACTTCTGGACATCTTAAATGGGAACGTTCAAGAATCGTAAAAAAATTACAAGAAGTCGGGTGAGCTTCTTGGACTTAAATTTAAAGTTTAAAAGATGTCCTTTTTCAAAATCGAATAGAATAAGGACGATAATAGTTGCATGCTTGTTGCAGAGCTACAAGTTCGGCGAAAGTCCGTTGCCGTGATGCAAGTTGGGACAGATAGAAAAAGATTCATCCTTTCCAACAATCTAATTAAGAACACCCGAAAAGAAGAGTGTTAGAAACCAAAGACTGCATACATCCTTAAGTTTGCAAGTCTTACCGCTTTTTCGTTCTAAACAAACAAAACCGGAACCTTGAAAGCAGTGCAAGAATGAAATATAGATTGACTACCATTTGGTGGCCGGCTTATGAAACTAGCTATAAAATGGGGGTCCTGCGATAGACGATCGTCCAACAAGATCGTCTTCTCTTTTCTTGTGCTCAAGGGATTCCAAGTTCCCTCAAAGCTATTTTGCTGAAACAACACAAGCAGAAGGAAATGTGATACGGACAGAAAGAAGGTACCAGTGCACATTGGTCTTAAACTGCTGTAAATTGTAGTGTAAAGAAAACCTGTCAAGGAAACATGATGGCGGGCAGGTGAAGCCAATAAAGTGATTGCAGAAAAGAAATATTCATTCAAAGCGGCCATGTCATAAGAAAGCAGAAAAGGATCACTTCGAAATGGAAAACAGACGTTGCACCGTGTACATTGGGCCTGTGTCGGAAGTTGGATGAAATATCTTCAACAGCTGCTGATACAATATGGCAAGGTTCCAATGCGATCCAACTTTGATCCCACATATGCAGCAATGCGTCTGTAATGAATATGTTCAAATGTGAGCGTCCCGTCGATATTTTTAAAGGCCAAACCCTTGAATGAACTCCATAGTCCAACCTGCAGAGTTGCAGTTAATTGGCAGGTAATGATCCCCGATCTTAAAAGGTTACAGTGCGATCATTTCTGACGTTGTCGAACTTATGAGCGTTCTCCGTCGTCATTATTGATAAGAAGACTCGTTTGGAAGGGAAAGCTGTTTAGGCAGCTTAATTCTATGAAATCTTCTGTAGGTGGTAATTCTATCAACAAAAATGAAACGAGTAACGATTTGTAATCCCACATGGTTTTCGAAGGATCGGTACATTCAACCAACTCTAAGAAAACTTCACCCTCTTTTGAAAGGTTTTCCTTTCTAAAGCACGGGACAAACGATGCTGAGATTTTAGCAGCAAAACTACGTCTTTGGTACTCAGATCTATTTGGCTTCGCTTTAAATCCATACGCGGCGTCCGATTATGTACATGCTTGCATTATTTACTCTCGTTCAGAATTCACAGTATTTTATTCGCCAATAGCCAATGTATATGATTTTTATTTTTTTAATATCTGTTTATTCTTTTTAGAATGCGAGGATGTCATTCAGGGCAGGCAGGGCAAGAGGTCGCTTCTATTAGACGGTCACCTATTTCGGCAAACTACTGTTGCTCTTTTAATAGCACCGTTCACTTGTAAGCAAAGGCAAATGACTGAACCAGATTCAAGAACCATATATGAACCTTAGACTTCCACCAGTGCTCGAAATATCAATGCATCCACCCCCATGACTTCATTATTGTAGAAGCTGACGATGATTTACTGCCTAAAGTTTTCAGCTGTTATGAAATTCAAGTTGTAGTCAGTCCCCTAACTCGCACGCCAATTAATCACATTTGATGACAGCTGTCAAATTAATATGAACTCAAAATGAATTACGATCCATGAGACTATGAAAACCCACTTTTTTTCAAGAATGAATAAATACATTTTCCCACGACAGTTGTGTCAAATCGATAGCCAGACTCAATGCTGAAAATAAGTCTCACATTCGACGGACGCCTGTCACCGAGTTCATAAAGATGCCTTCTAACGATCTCCAAAAAACTTGAATAAATAAATTCTTCGCTGAAAGCTGTCAGTGTGACATAAAGTTTTAACAAATTAAACCCAAGCTCACTCTCAGTTAATTGTCAGACCAATTACGTCTCAACTCGCTGATCGGTTCCTTAATTGCGGACATTTTTCCAATCCAGCAAACCGTCGAGCCCTTACAAAAGTGATCCTCAAGTAAATTGGTCTCCATCAGTCTTACCTTCCTTCCTTCTTGCCGTGCATTCCATTTTAATTAAGCAATTTACAGTTAATTCCGCAAATCGAATTATAGGACATAACACTGTCAACATGTATGCATTGGCCTCGCGCAATCAACAGCCTCTTCTTCCGCCTTTACACGAAGCTCGTTTAAGAGGCCACGCTCGTCGGCATGTGTAGAAAGTGGAAAAGTGTCCAATTTTTTCAGCCATCTTCATTGGGCCATGAATGGGGAGGGGGTTGCCGATGATTGGCCATGTTAAGTGAGTGATGGATGAGGACAAAAATAAAACAAGGAATCCGGAATTACAGCGTGCTCAGTAGCTGGTGCCCTTAATTACAATCCAAACATGTTGTCTCGGGTTTAATTACATCAGGTTGGACCGACTGGAGCTGCAGTGGAAGTGCTCGGCTCTGGCAAGGGATGTGATATGCTTAAACTGCAAGTGGAAGTGGAGGGGTCGCCTGACTATGATTGCCTTGTTTATGTTTAATGGATGACAAGTCTTGGCGAACGTGTTGGTTGTTCCACTGTGGAAATGTTTGGTGGGCTGGAGATTAAAGTTGACACGCAATAATTCGCGTCTGAGATGCTAGCAGAACTTTTTCAGACATCGCAAACAAGAAGAAATGAGGCACCAGCAATTTACCGCGATTGTGTTATAAGCGTTTTTTGCAGGATTAAGGGACTCCGAGTTGATCAATCGCAGTGGGATTGTTAAGACTTGGACCACTTCTATGTTGCATCTAGAGTTCGGACACCAAGAATCCCAAACACGCACCACGAAGAGATTAGAGATTTGATAGATTACGCACTTTCCTTACGTAAAACTGCACTGATACTGGGACTTATGGACTTAACCAACTGTACATTGCGCAGCTAAGAGGGTGCCATTTTTTAAGAACTGGATAAACGTTGTTGAAGCTCAGCATACACCAAATGTTTTTTCATATCTTTCGGGGGAAAGGATACCCGATCATCGATTGCTCGCTCATCAATTGCTCGATCATAAATTGTCCGATTTTTTAGAAAGAGGATCATCTGGACTACGATGACTACACAGGCAATGGAGTCTTTCTGAGCTCATGTATCATAGTTGATCCTCAATTCCAGTCATCCCAACCGTGAAGGAAAAATGGATTGATTTCGATCCTTTGTGATCTGAACGCGATCAAGTCGTCTTCGTATTCCTGAGTATCTGACTTTTAAATATTAAGACGATTTCCCCGCTTGTCAGTGAAAGCATTTGTACTCATTGAACCGGGTGATTTCGAGGATCAGTGATCGCCATTGGTGGTTTTCATTGCGCAGATTGTTGTGACGCGGTTTTCCATGCCAGACTTCGAACCAAAATTTCGCTCTTAAAACTTATCCTGATCAGAAGGATCTTTGAGCTTAAAGAATTTTTCATCATCAGCAATGATCTTGAGATCTACGCCCGAATAATTCCTCCGAAATTAGATGCTGTCCCGATGACGGTTGTTGTTTGAAAAGAATGACTTTAGCAGAAAGTTGCAATCTTCTAAAGCTTAAGTTTGAAGTGAATGCTCTCATTGAACTTGATCAGATCGAAAGCAGAGTCGTCGTTTCGATCAATACTTTCGCTTAAAAGGCCGTAGTCCAACCCATACCAAAATGGAGCTGGAATTTGCTCTTGAGAAGTCTGCTACTTGGCTTACAATAGTAAAATATATAGAAGAGTAGTGTTATGAATAACGTTCATGAATGGATCAGAAAATCAAAGTCGCAAGAATTTTTCCACCAAGAGTTGTGCGGAGTCCCAGCAATAAAGCCAAGTTTAGGTGCTACTCCATATCCAAGCGTTGAGCTCGGGTCCATCACTTCACATTTGAGACGAAGAAACAGTCTATAGTCTAAAATACTGAGAGAATCGGCTTAAGAAGAAACAAAGATACTTCCATTTGGAGGCAAGTGGTTGGTGTCATTTTTTAGGGTTCCGTACCCAAAGGATGCGATCGGAACCCTTTTACTATGCCTCCGAAATCCATCCGTCTATCACGCACTGTTTCTTCTGGACCATAATAGGAATTCACTTGCAATTTTCATAGAGAGTGCACTACTACGATCATTTAAACGGCACATAACAAAAAGTAACCAAGTGAGAGTTCACTTTCCCACGAAGGGTTCCGCGCCTTCGAAGAGTATTTATCAAATTTAAGATTTCTCATAGCATCGCATATAAATATGTCGTAGTAAGACAGACAATGTTAAGCCTCGACATCGGTTTACTTGTAATTGCAATAAGAATAAGAAATTCGAGATGGGAAATGAAAAAGGATTTAAAAAGATCGCAGGATTAAAAGATGATTTGATGCAGACTTACTGTTGAAATGTATGAATCTATAATTGTGTGGTCTCCAGTTACTTACCCTAACGCGAATCACATCCGTGTACGAGTTTTGTTATCGCAATTAAAGATTGGATTGGAAAGGATTAGCAAATATTGAAAAATAAGAATAAATGTTTCTTAATATTGAATATCTTTGTGTGCTTTAAATGCGTAATCAACACACAACACAACGCCATTCAATGTTAACATTTTTCTTTATTTTTCAGCCCTCTGTTTAAATTGTTTTTTGTGGAATGCTGGGACAATCATCACTCAAACCACATGAAAAATTTTTAATGGAAATATATTTTTAGGGGAGGCTAGTTATGGGGCTCCTTTGGCACCTTTGCGAACGGAACCCTAAAAATGATATAAATTAATAAAATATTGGCGGGGTTCCCATACAATAAACATGTTTTTGTTTTTAAATTGCAGCTCGGTTTCATGCCGAAAAGAAAGCAATGAAATTAAGGATTGGGTCATAAAACGCAACTCAGCTTCGCGGCAAGTAGAAGGCATAAAGCCAAGATGAAGTCGATGGTTTAGGACCCTTCGTGTGCGTTTTCAAAATGCACTTGGCCGCTTTTTTTGTTATGCGTACGAGGATGGTTTTAATTGATTATCTTATGAAGAAAAAATCATTCAATGAAGGTTTTTTGCATTCGTTCAATTCGCAGTATTTAATGCGTCAATAGTTGAACTACAACAGCAAGTGCAGTTACCCTCAATTTGATCCCCAAGGGCACATGGTAACTGAACTTGATTCGAAAACTAGTTAAAGTTTAAGTGTACGAGTCGAACTTGGAGGTTTAAAACTAAACGCAAGTCCTTAATTTACTGCGCCACTTAGCTATAATTTTGTTAATTTTGGGTCGGATACTTTCGGAATTTCATTCTGATTTTGTTTATTTGACGAATCAAGCACGGGGTTTTATGTAAGCCTTCAAAACGTATACATCTGCAGTTGCAATAATTCTTTATCATGAATTATTGATCGTGGTTTGAAAATACACCAAACGCACTCCGCCAGATAAAAAAATCCTTAAAACTTACTCGAAATTGTACTTCCCTTCGCCTTCCGATTGCCTCTACATTAAAATTTCGCAAACTCGTCAAGCAAACTAATTGATCCACAAGCAAAACGTTGACTTGGAATGTAACATGTCTTTCACCATTAAATACACTTTCAAAACTCATTAGACCCAGCAATGCGAGTGTACCTCTCTGGTGCGCTGACTTCCCGATTGCTTCAACGCACTCGCAGGTGAAATGCCACAATAAATCCGAATAATTAGATTTTGATTGAACGAAAATCAATCCGAAAATTCCCAAAAGCATTCCAAGCCAAGGTTCTGAGGAATGAAAGTACATATTTACGAAGACATCCGCTTTCGTTTGATGGCTCTGAACTGTTGTTGGCAGCCATGGTTGGATGCCTTATGAGGTTTAGTAATTGCAGTTTCATTTGCAACATTATTGAATTGCTTTTTAACTCGTTGAAATTGTTGCTCATGAAGACACGAGGTGTGGGGAATGGATGGCATAGCCTCGCGGGTCTATGGATTGCAACTACCGGAACATTACCTAAGAGCATTATTTTTATGAAATGCTTAAGAAATGCCTCTAACTGGTTTCGATTTTTTTTATTTTTAAAATAAGCTCGTTAAACCATATGTTTTGACGAGAGTTATGAACTTCTTAATGGCAATAATACAGAAGCGGACTTGAGTTGGTTAGCGCTTTAGGCCAAGTTGTATATGGCTTCCTGCTTTGATGTTATGAAGAATAGCTTTGGGTGGAAATTAAATATGAATGCAATCATTTAGTTTCATTTTTTTATTACTCATGATTTTATTACTTTTGGTGCAATATACGAACAAATTATTAGATGATAAAAATTTGGGCTCGCCGAGCAAAATAGCAGGTTTCCAATGAGTAGAACCAACCAAGCGAGTAAGCAATTGATTTTAACTATTAGTTTCCCTTTACATTAAATGTTTGCCTAAAGGTCTTCAGGGTCAAAGCTAACGTCTGTATCAGTACATAGCCTGATTCTTGCCGTAAAATCGAGTTCCGGATTTAAAATAAATTTCAATTTGATCCAGGTGATGCAGCCATTCGACTGACAGACGAACGGACGAGCGGACAGTGGACCCGTAATAACAGAAAGCTGAAAACGGAATTCATGTTGCAGCGCCTAAAGATAATCTGTTTAAATTCGAAGATTGCTGTTTAAAAGTTGATTCCATCGTGAAGCTTGAATTATTAGAAAAAAAAGAAAAAAACGATCAAGTCCAAGTCGGATACGCACACGAAGGTTTCCGAACCACGGTTCAATGGCATTTTTCCAAGAACCCTCTTTCTTAGCTCCTCTGAGATATGCAAAAGCAATAATGCAGACCCATGACAGACAGACTGACAAACTGACGGATCTTAGTAATAGGGTTCCGTTGGCAACCTTTTGGTACGGAACCCTTAAAATGGGGAACTTCTCGAACAAGGAAGTCCGCGGGGAGTCCCGTACTACATCTAAAAGTGATACAAGCCAACTTAATTAGAAACCATTAATCGTGGTTGGTTTGGGTCTATGCTGAAACCTGCATGTAGTGATGCCCAAGTTTATTTTCTTAACTTCAGTTCCCCATGACTTCATGAGCATAAATATCCGGATGCCGTTTCGAGATATAATACAATTTCTATGAGTCCAAAAGCTTGTTGGTCTGATCGATCCAATCCCCAATACTATCGTAGAACTTGGTTTAAAATTCCAACTAACCCATCGCACCAGGAAATCCTTTGTTTATAAAAAGTCCCTTCAGACAGCCCGAAACCCAAAGTTCGTACACTAAAAAGGCTGAGGTGAAGAGGCAATATTGAAGAATCAATGCCCCTTCGGGGAGAAGCTTTATTTTACCAAGATAGGACTTTATTATTGCTTAACCTAAAAAGTTTAGGGTTAAGGCATCCTGGCAGAATGCATAAGAGTCGCATCCAGCAGTTTTTCGCGCCGTTACATAAGTCGAGGATCCATTTTTCGTGCATTCCTTTATTCGGCCATACCTTAGGTTTTGATAAGCTGCCATCCTGTCTCGGTTATCTCGTACTGATTTGAACAGTTCGCTCGGACATATTCTCTGTTGGGAGATGCTCAAAGAGGGCCCAAAGGCGTTAATTGATGGCTCAATGAAAGCTCAACTACATCAAGGGATGAGTTCAAGTTACTCGTATAAATTTCAAGCGATATATCTGAGATTGATTCTGGATTCAAAGGCGACTCTTTGGCAAGCAAGTGGTGCAAATAAAGATCTGAAAGAGCTTCAGCTAGAGTAGAATGAAGGCATACTTAGACGGTCATACAACACCAAATTGGAGAGATGATCGTTCGAGACCAATGGCAGATGAACTGTTAGACGTACCTGGAAAAGAAAGGACCTATGATGGACTTTGATTGATCTTGATGAGAGGCTTAAAATAGAACTAAAATAGGACGAAGGAAGAAAAAGAGTGAACTTGATACAAATTTTCTACGGTAATAAAAGTTTGAAGCTAAAAGGTGTCCACCTTGAACAGTGAAGAATACAATAAAAGAAGTATTACTCGTATAAGAGTAGCTAAAGAATTCAATCTTTTGCACAGATAATTCAAAATGATTTGAAGTCATTTTGCTTAGAAAGACTGGAATTAAAAAGAACCTAGGTCACCAATCTTTTGAAATAAGTTATTGGTACATTTAAATTTTAGTCAATCATTGAATTGAGCCAATTGATTGTACACTTTTGAATTGCATTACTGTATTCATTTGAAGTCAGCTGAAGGCCGCAGTGAATTCACATAAAATCAACTGAAGTCATTGAATTCGTTATTCATTTTCGTGTGCTTATTAAGTGAATGCAAACACGTCCAAAAAATATCACAAAAGTTTTGATTTAAAGGCCACAATCCACGCCCTAGGCATTGGCTGATTAAAGGAGACTTCACAAGTTATCTCACTATGATCTTCAAATTTTCCTAGGCGCAGCAGAAAGGATGCAGTAGAGAGTAAAAGTATTGATTCCTTATGTCCCGATCACGACCTCTCCGATAATAATTCCAGAACCACATAATTTTAAAATTAATTCACTAATGTTACTTTAAATGAATTCACTCGATTTAAGTTGAATTCAGTGACTTCACATCAATTGAAAGTGAATACGCTCTTCAACGAAGTATGAGAATTCACCACTGACTTGGGAGTGCCCCAGGGTTCTGTGTTGGGACCTATTTTGTTTCTCATTTATATTATACCCTTGTTTGAACTAAACTTTAAATCTAATATTACTGCTTTCGCTGATGATGTTGGCTGTTCTTATATTTCTGACAGTAGCCGATGTCAATTGGGATCTAAATTTATTGAGGTCCTAATTCGCCGAACACAGATTGAACGAAAACAAAAAATTATGTTTTTAAACTTATCATCTAAAGATAACTTTAATCCTGCGCCTGAGTGTCAACAATACAAACTTGCCGGTTGCAGTTGTACTTCAAACCTTTCATACTCTACCTATTGTAGTAGTTTTGTTTACTGCGAAAACTGTTTTCCTGTTGAGGGAGTCAACGAGTACAAATATTAGGAACTAACTATTGATGACAGGATGAGCTTTTTTAACGATACTGACTTGTTAAGGAAATACCTCCGCTGCAATCTCCGGCACTTTTTTCATATAAAAAATGTTTTCTCAACTGAACTACTAAGAATTATCTATTATGGTATCTTCCAATCAAAGCTACAATGTGGTATCACGTGTTGGGGATTTACATACTAATGTGTCCAAAAAATAAGGTGACATTGTATTTATTTTGAAAATTCTTTATTTATTCTTCCAAATCAATTTCATCCCCTTCAAAGTAATCCCCTCCCGATGCAATGCACTTATGCCAACGAATTTTCCAATCTTTGAAACACTGGTTGTAGTCACTTTCCGGGATGGCCTTCAGTTCCGTCTTCGCTGCGGCTTGAATCTCCTCTATCGTATCAAAACGGTGTCCCCGGAGCGGTCTTTTGAGCTTGTTGAACAGCCAGATCAGGTGAATACGGTGGTTGCGAAACGATATGGGTTGAGTTTTTGGCGAAATGATCACGAATTACGAGTGCGGTATGGGGTGGTGTAAAAACCAAGAATTGTCTTTCCACAATTCCGGCTTTTTTAGGCGGATAGCGTTACGCAAATGACGCATAACGTTCAAATAATATTCCTTGTTGACTGTTTGGCCGGTTGGAAGGAATTCATAAAGCACAACACCACGATAATCGAAGAAAACAGTCAACATGACCTTGATTTTTGAGCGACTTTGGCGCGATTTTTTTGGTCTCGGCTCTCCTTTGGCACGATATTCGCTCGATTGATCGGTTGTTTCGGGGTCGTAAGCATAGATCCAAGTCTCATCGCCAGTTATAATGCGTTTCATGACATCCTGGTAGTCGGAAAGCATTGTTTCACACACTTCAACGCGACGCCTTTTTTCCAAAAAATTGACGCGCTTGAGGCCCAAAGCATCCTTCAAAATGGTATTGACTGAGCCTTTCGATAAGCCAACTTCATCCGCAAGGTCTCTAATCGTAAATCGATGGTTTTTCAACACCAAATCTTTGATTTGTTGGACGTGAGCTTCATCGGTTGAGGTTGATGGTCGCCCAGAACGCTCTTCGTCTTCGACACGTTCACGGCCGGCTTGGAAATCACTATACCACTTGTAAACATTTTTTTTAGACATAGCCTCATCATCAAAGTCTTTCTGCATCATCCTCAACGTATCCGCAGCAGAAAATTGATTCCGCAAACAATATTCAATGCAAATTCTTTGCTCAATAAATTTCGACATCGCAAAAAACGAAAAACTCACTTTTAGCAGCTCACAAAACGACGCGTATCTCAAACACTATGAATATATTTTGACATGAAATTTCACATAGATGTCACTGACAGTACTACCAACCTAAAAAGAAAGAAAAATTTCCAAATCCTTCGACGCGCGCAGTTTAAATTCATATGTCACCTTATTTTTTGGACACAGTAGTATATGAACAAAATTATGCCTCTTATAATCCTGCAAAAGAATGTTTTGAAAATAATATGCCATAAACATCGTCGTCATCTCAGTTATCCTTTGTTTCGTGATATGAATGTTCTTCCAGTCCGTCATTTATATTGTTTTAAAGTCCTAAAAACATTCTTCAATAGATCGGGATACCTCAACTGGAGGTTAATTGAAGATTAAAATTTGAGTAGAAACTTTTCGAATTGAGACTATTTCTAAACTTTATATTTTTTGAATATTAAATGTCACATAAATTATTTTGAAATAAATTGTATTGAATTGAAATTGAATTGAATTGAATTGAAAAACTTCAACTTGAATTTTAAGTGTATTCAACTGATTTTGCTTAAATGATTGCAATTCTATTATTGCTAAAAATAAATCTTCATTGAAGTCTTTTTAATTCACAGAGTTTTTTGGAATTCAATCGAATCAATCAAAAGGTTTAAATTTCATGAATGCATCCCAAAAGAATACAAAACAGCCCTTAAAAAAGCTGAACCGTGACCAACTTTATAAAAGTAGCATCTTCTCCAAATATACAAAAACCATGATTGTTGCTTGATTTAATTTTTTTAAAAATTTATTAACATTCGCCTGGTTGAAGGAAATTAAAGATAATTAAATGAAATAATGACACAAAAGCCTTGACCAGTACATTCACCGACCCAACCGACACAAATCTGATGGAAACTGATTGAAAACCAAAAAAAAAAAAAACAAAATTCTCCACCATTACCCGTAATTGGCCAAAGAGCTCCAGTAAATTCCATGAAAACAGAATTAAATCCCTACACTAAATGCCATAAAAAAAAACAGAGTTGTTTCATCTTCAAGGTGAGCTCTTCCGGCAAGAAGAGCCCTTCAGCTCTTTTGACTCCCTTTTTTTTTGTTTTTTGTTTTGCAATTAAATTCTTCCTTGCGTCGGATTGGGATCTCATTAAAAGCACCATCATGCCCATCATGCATGGTCATCATTTCATTAAAAAAAAAAAAAATAAAACAATCCAAGCCTTCTCATGACAGTTAACTGAATCTTGTCCAGCACCAAAATTCCATAGAATTTCGGCGGACGAGCAAAGATCAAATCAAAAGGCACCAGGGCCATTGCGCGCCAATCCCAATGCCAATGCTAACAACTGCCCTTATCTCGGGGCAAATAAATTTGTCGGTGGAATGACAATCCAATTCGCTTGGGTAAATGTCTCTGTTCGGGAATTCATTTCCTGGTCCTAAAGCTGAACCTGGACATGGTGCTGTGATGATGCTGCTCCCTTGATGTGGGACATTGTTGATTCGAGCTTGTTTTTTGTTTTTTTTTTTTGTTGCAGTGATAATTAGGTGAGTGGGATTTTTTTGTAACCAGACAAGTTTTACCGTTTTCTGCAAATTAAACCCAAAAAAGGAAATTAAACGAGGTTTTCGAAAGGATCTTCATTCCTTATTGGAGTATGACGTCCTTAAAAGAAGCGACATTCTTGTTCTTTGAATTTTTAATGAACGAATGTGCAGTTTGGTTTGGAAAGGTACTGTGCAGCTTGTTGGCAATTATCCAGCATGGTGTTGCGACATAACCTGTGTTTTTTTTTTTTTTTTCAAAATGCATTTAGACTCCTTCCATGAATGTGTTTTAGATGTTTCGAAAATAATGTCAGCTATTGGTAATTTCGGCACGGATGTAAGCCTTCAGGTTTTGACAGTTGACTGAAGCGCGAGATTTCAAAAAAGCCCTCCAAAAAAGCCATAAGACTATAATCAACCTTTTACTGAGACGAGGCGCTAGGGAAAGTTTGCCATTGATTCCCTTGAAGCGTGACCCATTGCTTCATCCTTTTGGAACCAAATGTCCTCTAAATCTATTTCATCAATCCCCGAACATGTTCATAAATCGGCCTGAATTTATCTGTCACTGTGACGCCTTTTTCCTCAAAAAAACGAGAAGCTAGATGAGGTGACCTCAGCCAAGTGTAAATGGGCTTCATCGCTGAAGGAAAAACAATAGTGACTTCGGGAAGATTTTCGAAAGGCGCTTCACATTTGTTCCTTTGAGGATTGAAATGAGGCAGAACACAGAAAGGATTGCAAGAGGGGTGCTCTAATTTTCATACAATTATCAGTGGATCTAGTGGACTGGAAGACTCCAGTTCTTCCTCAAAATTTGGAACCGTGACTATCCAATGGCATTACTCTAGCTCCGCTACGACTTCTACAGGCTAAAAACAAATGAAGTTATGATGTCGTTCTTTCTTGATATAAATTGAAACTTCATTAATGTTTTTTTTAACTTGTTACTAAAAAAATATTGATTGTTCTGGAACATCTGAAGATCGGAACATCCAACCTCGGAATATCAATATATCTAGAGATAACCTTCGAAAGCTAGAAGACGTAAAGCTAATATTTCGAACGTAAGAAGTGTCATTCAAAGCGTCCTTTATATATAGTATATCCAGGAATAGGAATGCTCTGACTGAGTTTTTATTGACTAAGACAGAGCTAAGACTCTTTCATTAAAAAGCCTCTTGAGGAGATCAAGTGCCTTATCCGTCTACAATGTCTGTAATACACTCAATATCACGATCTGTATACTAGCTAAGACTTTCTTATACCAAGACTCATTCGGAACTTGTTGAAGCATTACTGACAGATCGCCGACAGGCCAACTGCACTTTCATTCATCATTCACCGAAAGACCGTGCGGGTCTGCATTTTGAGACCAACTTCCTTTCCGCATTCACCTCAAGTTATATCACTGTAATATAACTGAAACAATTAACCTCTTTAAGAGAGCTTTTGAAAATTAAGAGTTTCTCCGGTTTCTAAAATTGATTAAAGGAATTCTTCGTTTAGGTATCCCGAGTTCAATAATGTAGTATAAACTGACTTTTATCTTCTTTAAAATATTCGCGGCGCTGATCGTTTAGTAAACTTTCGTCCCTGTTATACAACTTCCTTATTTTCATTTTATGAGGAGAACCCTTTTATGGTGTTCTTTTTATAGTTCAGTCCAAACCGATTCTGTTCCGCGAACCGTTCAAAATGCATTATAGTTGAAAGACTTCTAGCTTCATCTAAGCATCGATGTATTTTGAAACTTCGGTAGACCGAAAATACATTTATTTGATTTTGAAATTCTCAGAACTCATGTAATTTATAACTAAAATTTAAAGAGCTAAATAGAGTCTACTAAATGCACTATTTTCTTTTCTTTTAGGTCCCATGTTCAAATCTTACAGCAAGTCTTGCACTTTTGTCTAGTTTTCCAATCGGACTAGTCTACAAAATGATACGGTTGGCTTTTCTGTGAACAGATAACAGAGCACTGAAGCAGTCATCATGTAATGAATATAATTCTGTGAATCGAACGAATACAAATAAATTTATATCATATTCTCCATCACTATTTTTATTCAACGGAAGCGTTAAATGGACTCGCAGTGATTTTGTGAAGGTCCTTCGATCAAAAAAATTACAAGCTCATTTCAGGCGATGGAGGTGCTGCAAACGGAAGGTCCATCAGGATCCAAAAGGCAGCTAGCCTAAATCATGTCTTCCTAGATCAGTTCAAAAATACACCAGCTCGGTGAGGTTTAAAAATGGATTAGGAAATTCATAATCTTTCGACGAGGCAACGATGACACCGCCTGTGGTGATACCGCACTGCATCATTGAATGCGATAGGACAATGGGTCAAGTTTAGTATCTACTGTCTCAGCATACGTTATTATTGGAATGACGGGAGTTATAACTTATCTTCGCTTGGTTTGAATTGGCGTTGAACTTGTAGTAAGCCGAAGTTTGTGCAGACATTCATATATTCGAGAAACGATGAAATTGAAGTGATTATATCCAGACAAATTTCGAGTTATCACATACGGACTCCAATAGATTTAACCCGCAGCCAGCTAAAATGAGTTTAGGAAAAAGTTTTGAGATTTCGATAGATTTGAAGACAACCCATTTCTTCAGCGATGAATTTTCAGTAAGTCATCATTGAGAAGAACAGAACCAATTCGACAACTTCATCATAGAAATGCACATATGCAAATTGACAAGCAGTTGGTAGATCGTCAATGCACATAAAAAATAAGCTCGGTTTGCCACCTGTTCATCAGAAAACTTCTTATTAACCGTACCGCTGTCGCACTGTTGAAACTACAGATGTTTTTGAGTTTTTTTTTAATGCATTTTTATTTTATTCATTTCATTGTATCTTATATGCTAAACCAAAAATGCTTACACAAGCTTAATAACTATATATTTATATTGCTAACTGGCCCTATGCGGGCACTCTAAGTCAAATTTTTTGCTTTATTCTTTTTTTAACGTCTTTCTACCAAATGAGCTAATTTATTTGCTTATTACTAAAGCTTACATCGATAACTAAGAACGGTCTGCTTAAATGATATATGAAAAAAAAAAACTTAGTGAAATTGTGATTGTAACTACTAAAATATCTTAAAACAATATAAACTAAACCTACAATACCTACGCCTAACTTTAAATATAATAAAAAACTAACTTTAAGAAATTACATAACTAAATATGTAAGTATATTTTTTTTAAGTGCTGTGCTATATACATAACTTGTACCTATATCTTAACGTCTAATTCTTAATCTATCTTAATCTAAGTAAGCCGGCTGGCTAGAATGAGTTCATAGAGAAGACCCTTATTTGTTAAGGAAACGACGATGGAGTTTGTTGTTCTGGTACCAACCACCAATATTGTTGGTGTTGTTTTATTACATCTACTTTATCGCGACTTGATATCGTCCTTTTGTAACGTAGGTTCTACATTGAATTGCGTGCAACGTCTCGACTGTAGCTTAGTCGCCTATTACCACTGCTTCGAGAAAAATGGAAGATTAACGGCACCGCTGATTTATCCTGGATCAGCCCATTTAGATCAAAATAAAGGAATGCCTCTGGGGGAGGCAGTCTCATGGTACATATAATTGGGGTAATAAGCCCCGTAAATGAGGTTATTGTTCCCCGTCATTGCTCTTGCAATATGCCTTCGAATAAGCTTTATCAGGAAATTGTCCACTCTGATGAAGTTGGCCCTGTAAGTGATTAAGTCATCTGCGTATGCTATAGCGTGGTGAAGAGAGTTTACGAGATCACTCGTGAAAATGTTAAATAAAATCGGCGAATTCACTATACCTTGTTGCAGACCGTTGTTTGCTTCAAAAGTCCCAGTAGAAAAGACATTGCCATTCTTCACAATAAACTGCCTACTGGTGAGCATATTAAAGAGTATGTATAGCAGTGGTTTGCTTATGCCCAAGTCGGCCAACTTGTTAAAGACCCCCTGCAACCATACGATGTCAAAGGCCTTCTAGATGTTTTTGAGTTTTTAGAATAGAATGCCGAGAACTCAGCCAGGCAGAGAAGCTATACGAAACCCGCCACAAATGCTCTGAAGCCAGATTGAGACGGACTAAGAAGATTCTGCTGATGCGGATGTCGGCGCGTTTGTCTCATTCTGGTGATCTGAGGCATGCTTTTCTTACGTGATTGCATTACAACATTCATTCAACGTTCTTGATGACTCTCGCAGGATCTCTTCCCTTAATATGTGAGGGATATTGGAAGTCTTCTTATGGAGGTTGCCGTCATCCGCCGACGACGTTAATCAACACGGTTCAGGTTATGTTGGATTCTTACTCTTACATACAAATGTGGAAACAAAAATTGTCCTCAATTTTTTAAAAGCTAGACTTGAGCTACTGATTTTTAGTTTATAAAATTTAGAGGACATCCTGCTTTCCAAAATAATTGTGCCACGGACGAACTCCATGACCAAGCCTTTAACAAAAACTCAACAAGGAGTCCTTTTGCCGCTGAATACAACTGTAAGGGGCAGGATAGTGTGCCTTTAGAACAGTGACAAATTAAAAAAGTTATTTCTGCAAACCTGCACTGATGAGAAAAAAAAATGTGCCTTCCAACAACCTCACTGCCGCAAGTTCCACATCACGCTTTTATGGGTTGCTTGTTCTGCGAATGGGATTGAGTTGCAGCACCCACTTTTTCCATTCAAGAGCATATTAAAATGCTCCTCTTAAAAAGTCAGCATCGCTTTTCTGCAAGCTGCAGTGTCGTTCACCCGATTTCCTCATTCATTTGAAGCCCAACAAACACAAGTCAAACTGACCATCGAATTACCATCAAGGTCAATAGGCTTACTCAACCATTACCGCTATTAGCCACGAGCTAACCTCATATGCACCTTTACACTCAGTCTTAATCAAATGCCCTTTTGTTCATTTTCAAAAACAAAACTTGACCACCGTCCGGAGTGACTTCCAGTTCAAGGGTCGCGGCATAAAAGCATCTATTAACTGCTTTCTAATTTTCAAGTTCATTACCTGGCCCATTGTTCAATGGTCAGAGCGGCCGTCATTACATCACACCTCTAGCCGCAGCGTGGAGTGTGGCCACGGCCATTGTCACAAGACATAATTAACATAGCCGACAATAAAAACGCGGTCCGGTCGTGCCCCTCTTCTCTGTCCAAATGCATTTTTTGACTGCTCAGGCCGATTACGAAATCAACCGCGCGCCGCGCGCTCGTTGAGTAAACCCAAACCCAATCAAATGGAAGCCGTGGCGGCACAATCCGCTGCACAAACAATTCGGCGTGTATTGTCAACAAGCCGGACAATTAAGTGGCCAATTCTCTTCTTATTTTTCTATTTACACAACAACTGCGGCACTCTTCACTGCCAACGTCGACATCATCATCATCATCATCGTAGTCGCGCTAACATTTCGAAGACCACCGGTTTTGAAAGCAACAAAAAAAAAATTAAACATCAACAAACTTGCATCTTGTGCCCGTAATCCACTTAACGTGGTTTTAGTTTTATGTGTTGACTTTTGAGCCTCGCAGTTTTATGAGCTTGACTCGGGGTTAACTTTCAACATCGTGGAATTCCTTTGCATTGGCATGGATTCCAGCGGGCAATGCAATAACAGAAGCGGAAGTGGAATTGAATTCGAATGGATTTGCAGGTGTATCTAATCGATACTTGGGACGGACGGGGCCAGCCCATTGAGTCGGCATTCCAGACTCAATCGATAATTTGTATGTGAGAACGATGCCTGTGGATAGGCTCTGTGCTCTGGCCCTATTCGAACAGTAGTAGCGATGAGAATGCGTCTTGTATCCATTTGAGTGGAGCGATCAAATCAAAGCAAATCGTTTTATTTTTGCACAGTGCAGTCTAGCGGGGGTTGTAAAGTGTTTGTAAAACTTTACCGTTGTCCAAAATTTAGTAAGCCTACTAATACATTTCGAGAATAGATATTGTTGTCTGCTACTATCGGAGAATTCAAGTCGATGTGTTCGTATTTTTAGTACGCGAAATGCTTTTGAAATAACTTGAATCTCCTTTGGGTTCGATGCAGGCTCCATATACTCACAGATTTTCGTGATTACCTGCCCATATGAATCGATCTTCTCCCTACCGCCTCTTAAGATGTGAGGTGGAATTTAAGTTGCCAAATTTTTTGTTTTGTTGTTTGAAAGCTTTCGATTGTCTCTGGCTTTCTGGATCCATGAGTATACCAGACTTGAGTTTTTGAGGGTTTTGTGAAACTTTTATTTGACCAAGCTCATCTTTCGCCCGATAAAAATTCACCAGATTTTCACTAAGACCAGATAGATGAATCTAGAAGTCTTAGGCCAATAAGATATGCCTTCATTATTATGGAAAGGTGTACAGGAGAAAGGTTAAACATTATGCCTGTAAAAGGTGGGCGATGGTGTTTTTCTGTCTGTTCCATTCTTGTCCTCAATGATAATACGGCAAAAGTAATTTTAAGTTTTACGTCTTTTTAAATAACCAAGAAAACAGTGTTGAAGTTATCAGGAAGACAAATTTAACGACGTATTAACTCTTTAATTGTCTTCAATATAATGTATGGAAAAAAGGAAAGAAGAAGTGACATTTAGATTTCTGCAGCAAGGCTGATAGACTTGCTGTGGATGTCGGCTGTCATTCGGCTTGTGTCTATGAACACGATGGAAAGCTCTCCACTTGCGACTCGGTCCCGGATAAAGTCGGACATCTATATGTTTACTGCGTGCATTATATCCTTGCAAGCTGGCCAACTTTATAGCACTTTGGTTATCGCAGAATGGCTTAAGAGGTTTTTTTCTCTAACTCTGGCTATAACTCAGCCCGCAGCTGTTTCAAAAATAATGCTTCGTGCGGTGCACATAAGATGGACATGTACTTTGCTTCTGTTGTCGACCAGGCTATAGTTGGCTGTCTTCAAGAGTTCCACAAGATACCAGCCCCTTGAAATAAAATAAATAGCCCGACAGGACTTCCGATCTTCTGAATTAGATGCGAAGTCAGCGTCACAATAACCAGTGATGTCTTCGTCGGATGACTTAAGCCGGAGCTTCAAATGCTTTGTGTAGTGCAGGTACCTCATCAGTCTTTTCACTGCCATCCAGTGTAGTTAATCAGGATTCTTATTGAAGCGACTCAGGTAATTAACTGTGTAACAAATATCAGGTATCATCCCTTGCGATATGTAAAGAAGACAACCAATAGCCTCCTAGTAGGGAATGTTCAATGCAACGTTGTCTTTGATGCTTTGGAGTTGGACATTTGGATCCATAGGGATACAGCAAGGTTTACATTCGCTCATACCGAATCTCTTCAATACTTGCTCGATGTATCTGGTTTGATCTATGATATATAAATTTCTTAATTTTTTCGGCTTATTCGTAATCCCAAAGAAAAATTGGCTTCATCAAGATCCTTCACTTAAGAATGTTCTTTCAATACCCTAAGTAACCGTAATGACTTGTGTAAATGTTCGTTTTGACTTATAATTTTGAGATGTGTCCGAGTTGATTTTTTGACATTTTCAAAATCGGCTGAACGAGTAAAAATATCTCTTCCAAATGTGAGGGAATCTTAACTCCTTTTTTCTTTTCCGGATGGCATGGCTATGGTAGGATTAGTGAGTCCAGATCTATTTCCAACCAGAGTAGCGCGAAGGTTTCAGGACCACAAAAGGAAGCTGTTTGATTACAACTCAAAGTCAACAGCAGAAAAACAAACAGAGGATTTTTGCAATTCGCTGCCGTAACATCCATCAAATGATGAATCAATGAGCCGACGAAATTTTATTTAAAGTCATAATTGTAAATATTTAAGACAATATATAAAAATTTCTTTTTCTAAGAAAAAAATCATCATTTTGGCTTGAAGCAATATCGACAAGTTTCGGTTTAATTGTAGTTTGGGATCTGCGTATTCAGTTGTTTTGAGGTCTCCCTTCATTTGCAATTGTATTGAAATTTCGAATTTTGCTGATGTCATGAATAGGAGGAAAACAAATATTTCATCACCATTTTCAAAAAATTAACGCACTACATCACCGCTAACGAAATGAGTGTTGCTCTTATTTCTTGATTTAACGAGAAGTCAATTTAATTGAACATGTGTTGTTGAGAAGGAAGCTTGTATCAATAAACCGCAAGGGCATCAACACTCTGAATGATTTTTTGGTGAAATTTGGATCAATTCCAAGCATGCCCAATTGGGACCGATGACCTAATGTCGATAGTCGGCTTGCTTAATTTTTTAAGCCTACTGAAACTTATTTGCTACGGTCTATGTTTTAATGCAAAGTTTAGTAGCGTATTCTTGAGTCCAGAGTGAAATCGTTGTTTTGCGAAAAAACACTTCCAGCTATAAAATTAATACTCTTTTTTTTGCGATCTTTTAATAACAATTCGGTAGTAACAAATGTGTCTTCAGGTTGCTATGAAAATAAAAAACTTCAAATTTGCTCGTTAAAAAAGTGTTATCACTGAACCAGAAATAAACAAAGTCGAAAGCGAAAAGACACAAGGGATTTGAAGTACCCTTAAAGTGTTTTTTTTACACAGCACGAGCAGAAGTGGAAGGGTGAGAAAGGAGGTACCAGTGCATATTGGTTTTGAATTGTTGTAGGTTGGAGTGCAAAGGAAAATTAGAGCGAGGTAACGCATTCCACATGCGCATTGTGCGGCTTATAAAAGAATTTCTTAATTTCACAGTGCGCCCGAAAGTAGGCTATAGGGTAAACTGATGAGCATTCGATGATGTGCGGGTGTTACGAGTGAATTTCTGGAGGGGCGGAATGCAATTAGCTATTTCGACGGAACATTGTTGGTAGAGATAGCGATAAAACAAAGTCAAGCAAGACACATTTCGACGGTGTTCCAGCGAGTGAATTTTTTTCGATATGTTGTCATCGTCTATGAGTTTTATCGCTCGCTTTTGAATTCTATCTAGGATTTGCAAGGTGTTCTTGGGTGCACCTGCCCAGATGTGAGCGTTGTACTACATTTTAGGCCGAATAAAAGCCTTATAAATTATGGCTAAATCAGAAGGGGTAAAAAACTTCTTGCACGGGCTTAGAAAACCTAGCATTTCGCTGCATTCTTGGCTATATCGAATATGTGGTCATTCAAACGTAGGCTAGAATTGACGCACATACCGAGCATTGAAAGCTTTTCGGTTTCATCGACGCAAATGCCATTCATGCACAATGGCTGGGTGTTAGGGTTTCGCTTTAATGACATAAGACAGCATTGGGTTTTGGAAGCATCAAATTCTACTCTATTGGCTTGTCCCCATTTGGTTATGCTGTCAATATCAGAATTTAATGAGTTAAGCATACGTTGTCGTTCGATGTCCACGTCCGAAGAGCAGGGGCGTGAATCATTAAACGCATATGAGAAACTGAGGGTACTGTCATCTGCGAAGGAATATATTGGATTAGATGTGATAGACAAGAGATCGTAAATGAAAATTAAAAAGAGAGTCGGAGACAAAACTGAGCCTTGGGGAACACCAGCATTTATATGGTGAATTTCAGACCTGAAACCGTCCAATACAACTTGTATTGTACCATATGCACGCACTTTCGACAAAAGAGCCGGATGCCAGACTCTGTCAAATGCCTTTGAATAAACATTTGAAAAAAATGAAAGATTTTAAAGAGCTTTCCAATTGAGACTGACAGTTTAACCAATTCCAGTTGCAAATTAAACTTCGTGGGTATATAATTTTTGTAGAAAATAACGCACAGAAAAATTAATTAAACTACCAATATTTTGGGATTTTTTTCTTCAGAGATCGTTAACTGCAGCCGCTTTATGAACATATAAGAGCGTCTTCAAAATCTACTCACAAACAGTAGTCTAAAGGAATTAAAAGAATTTTACACAAAGAATCATAACCAAATCAATTGTCAGTAGTACTCGCCCTTGACGGTAAAATTGGCTCCTTCTTCAGAGTTAGAAAAAATGTGTTAAATATGTATGACTTTTTCGGAAAGCCATGGATCTTGAAAGTCTCGCGGGAAATGTGCTCTTTCAAAAAATGGCAATTCTACAAAAAAATTGACGGTGCAGTATCGAGTTAATTTTTGACCCTTTCCACGAACGATCTCTGCAAACATCGAGATACTTGCCAATTCAGAGGTGATATCTTCTTCATTACGCACAAGATATGGTGTTAGATAAGATATCCCTTATAGCATAGTGGCCCCAAATATTTGACGCTCAAAACGATAAATTCGGAAAAATAAAAAGTGTGATTTCGAAGTCCCTCGCTGGTGTAAGCACTACATCTAAGCTTTTCAACGAATGCCAAGTAACCTCTAAGGGAGGATTCCACAGTTCACCTTGTACTGGATGCTTAGACACAGAGACATCCACGGAAACTGGCAAGCGGGTGAACTTGCCCGTGCAAGTAAAATGTTTCCCGCGGATGCGGCTTAACAATTTATCGTAAGTCCCCTTAGCCACGGTCAGACTAAATATTTAAAACGAATATATCCACCTTGAAAATACAGTCTGGGTAATTTAACGAACTTGCAACACCACCAGACATGCCTGGCAGACGACGGTTTCCTGGAAGAGGAGGGAACCGTCTCTCATCTGCTCTGCAAATCTGGGTTCCCATCCAAGCACCCCTCGTAGTAAAAAAATTAGCCACTTTTACCTAACCGAACCTTAGCGTGATTTAGTCTGACAGTTGATTTGACAGATAACCCTTTATAGTTTAAAAAAAAAGAAGAAATCCCCGTTATAATCATTTCTATGAAGACTACGTCGCGAACAGCATCATCAATAACACGGACTTGTGTCGCAACATATTATTAAATGACAACAAGTGTAAATGTTATAATTCAAGTTTGATTGGTATTTTCACATCTTGCACGAATTAATTGCCAACCACTGATTGCCACCACAGTCATTAGCCGATCCGATCCATTCACTGGACTACACTTTTACGGTGTAAACTAGGAAGCAAGCCATCGATCGTTTGCCACTCATTAAATATCATTAATATCCTCAGTACACATTCTAGCCTCACTGCCGCTTGTCGACTGACAGAACGAAACAGAATGCCAAACCAACAAAAGAGTGAAAGAAACTCGCGGCTGCCTGTCATTTTTGTGGCCGCGGGACTAAAGTGTGAACAAGACTTCAATGGATTTCTATGTTTCTGGGAATTGATTCGAAGCTACGAGATAGATCTCTAACTGTGGTTACTCCTACTCCTCCCGGAAAACTACAGGTGCAGGCATTAGACGAAAGCGTGAAGCTAATTCCTGTAATACAAAATGGATTGCATGTCACATCGCAGCTACCGTTGCTACCGTTGCTGCTGTTGAAGACGGCGCAAATTGCGATCATTTCTATCGAGGTGTTTGGTCCGATTACCGATGTACCCCAAGGCCTCCATCATCTACCTCAGCTCTCAATGATAGATTGTTATTAAGTCACGCAGATGTAAAGGCCAAGGATATTAAAAACCGATCGAGACTGCACAGAAGTATTAAGGCGCTTTGATCAAAAAATATTTGCCACAAAATTAAAGGTTCGACCCATCGCATCTCAGGTGAAGGTGTGTGTGTGTGTGTTCTGAGAGTCTTCTTATTTGCTCCACGAAGATGCGAATCAACGACAGATAAAGATAAACAGAGAAAAATAATAAAAGATACACGGATGGAATGGCAAAGCTCGCATCTCACAGCTCACAGCTCACAGCTCGCAGCACCTTTGGGGCAATAACCTAGAAACATGAAGATTTATATTTTTTTTTGCTGGTTTGATGTTGTGTCTTTTTATTCTCGGGCTCGTTGTGTGTTGTTGCTCTTGGTGGAGCGAATTACATCTCAGAGATACTATCTGTTTCTGCTTCACGTGTCCCATAGCAGATGTGTTTTGTTTTTTTTTTTTTTTGAGTTTTATGCAAAAATGCCTTCAGTCTTCTTTTGGATGCAAAAAAAAAAGAGGCTGAATGTCGCGCTTGACACAATTTGACTTAAAAAGGATTGTGATTCCTTGGGACAGATTTATTTGTCAACGAAGAGAATAAAGTAAGGGAACAATAGAAAGCGAAAGGATGGCGTATGATTTGTTTACGATTGTTTAAGGAGTGCCTGATCGCCTCGATGGCCTTCGGAGATGCTGGGAGTCGCATGCGATTAAGTGTCCAAGATTCAAGAAACGATTCATCATACATGTGTAGGCCTTTGGACACTTGTTCGTGATCGTTGGGGATATCAACTTTTTACTCGTGAGTATGTGCGGTTTAAAGAGGTCGTTGAGCTTTGCGTTTCAAAATTTTCGAGTCGATAGCTTTCAAAGTTACTGACAATTTAAGGACGTCAAGGCATCTCTGACGAAGCAGTCTAAAGACGTACATTTTTGGGCATCGACCACCACGTTGGTTGGTTGTTGGATCGTAAGTCATTTTCCATGTGGGAATGGTAGGCTTGTGGTTAAGTCTCAATCAGGGATATGGACTTGTGAGAAGCTAAAGCAGTTTTAAGAATACAAATTTGAAGACAAGGAAGGAGAGAATAAGTTCTCGGAGCTCGGAGGCTACGCACCTCAGAATCGGTCTTGACTGCATTGTTTCCGGTAAAAGAAATTTAGTACAGAGATTTAATAAAAGACTTTAGTCCTTCCTTCACCCGTAAAAGACCTTTGGCAAATGAAAGGATGGACAAAATTCTTAGTTCGAAAAATCAGCAAATTTTTTCCAAAAAATTTGACTCAAATTTCGGTGCACAATTAAGCCGCATTCAATGAGAGATGCGGAATGCTACAAGGTCGTGGAATGCTTGTAACAATTTCTAAGCAAAATAATTTCTCGTGAAATTCGAAGCAGATTTTCCGTCCGTCCTAGAAGAATGCATGACCAAAGAAGTCCCGCAGAATTAAGTAATACGCCCACGGGAATGGCGCCGCTGATTCTGATGATGTCGCGGATGAATTAAGTCTAGCCTACGATCATGCTCCCCTTGAACTTGAAGGTACTGGATGAAGATCCATTTCAAGCTGAACTGATACGTAAATAAACAAAATTGGGCTTTTGCACGCCCTTTTTGGGCTCATTTATCATTGACTAGAGCTACAACATCCACTCAATGTCACTGCGGCATTCCCGCCGAAGATCTCATCGGGCCTCATCTCTTTGAGAAAGCTATAGAGAAGGTGAACTATGATCGACGAGCTTTAAGTGCTGAAATTTTATGAAATCGGGCTGAAGACATGCAACCACACTTGCGATAACGCCCGACGCAAAAGTGTAGTATTATAACCTTAACGCATAATTCTGTGTGTCTGAAGGTTGCATCAAAGCTCCCAAATAAATGCACCAATTTTGATGCGTGTTTTTCTGTTTGAAATCTGACGTGATCGAGATAGTTCTTGGGTACTTATTATCTATAATCACCTGAAGATGATCAGCACTTGCCTTATAGACAAAAGAGTTTACCAATTTTCATAGTTCCGATTAATTTGAAAATGATGAACGCTACATGGGAATGGATTCATTGAATGGACTCAATGAGTGGATGTAAGGTAGATGATGATCGAGGTCACACAATTGCTGTTACAAACTACATTGACTCTCTGTTTGTTTTTATCTCCTGAATTGGGCATCATTGGGTGATCGGCATCACCTCCAAGAAGTATTGAGAAAAAAAGAACTCGAATGTGCACGTAAATGTTTTTGAAAATAATTATGAAATATGTTGATGCGTCAAAAAATATAAAGCAAAACAACATCGGAAGAGTGTTTTTGCGCCACTGTGTATAACCTTACATCAGAAACATTCTTGTAATTTTCTTCTGCACTCACAAGGGAAAGATTAAGATCTCGTTTAATGGAAATGCTGGAACAAGAAACCTGTTTATTACAGGATCGACTGTGAAACATCGCCACGACGAAGTTCAACACAATAAGACAGATCGCGTGGCACGATCTGTCGGACTTTGAAGAAAGATCTGCACCTATGATATATCGTTGCAAAATCCAATTTGTCCAACAACTCAGTCCCGGTGACCCAAAATTACGTTTGGAGTACTGCAGAACTGTCCTTAACATCGACAAGAATCCATCTGAGTGGATTTGTAGACAAGCGAAATTGCAGATTTTGGGGCGTACAGAATCCTATGCATCTCCATCAACGTCCCTTACACTCACTTCATGATAATGTTTGGTGTGGAATAACGTCGCGTAACCTCATCTTTGAAAATGATGCTGGTTCAAGTGTTACAGTTAATTGGCATCGCTACAGAACAATGCTTCAGGACTTTATTTTCCACTCAAGTCAGCAGATATTAAGCTCATGTAGTTTCAGCAAGATAGAGCTGCCGCTAACACCGCTCGTGAGATAATGAAATTCCCAAATCGTATTTTGTAGAAAAAGCGTTAATATTGAATGGCCATCACGATCGCTTGATCTGTCGGCTTAAGACTTACTTTAATGGTGAAAAGGTTTACATTAGCAAACCACAAACTAAAGACGATCTAAACCTCAACCTTCGTGAAGAAATCACTCATATAACACTGGCAACACTTCAAAAAGTCATGAAAAATAGTATCAAAGGAGCCTATGAGTGCTTGCATTCTACTGGCGGCCACTTAACCGATATAATTTTCAATACAATTTTTATTTGTAGTTTATTCCATTAGTTTTTATCTTTTCGTTCAAAAGTTGTTCTAGGTTTACATATGAAAGGGACTTTTGGCCCACCCTGTACAAAGGCTCTCCATAAACAACAGAAGCTGCTTTATAAGTAGACAAACTTTCAATTTTGTTCTATCAACTCAAAAGATACGGGTTTCTTATAAGTGTGGATTCTATTGTGTTCCTTTTTTTGCATTCGTTTAGTTCGCAGTATTTTTCGACATTAGTAGATTTTCTAGAATTTTTTTTTAATATTGGTTCATCACTCTGCTAAGCAAGTGACAGATCCAATATACAAACCATTATATTTCATAACATGTAGTCGATACACACACCAATACAGGAAGTCATAATTCTATCGCTGGTTCTTCACTATAGAGATAGCGCCACTAATTTGATCTCAACGGCGGCCAGACTTGAAAACTCCATTTTAACAGGATTCAAATCCGTGATTCAATTGAAAGGCAGGCGCCGACCCATTTTCATCGAACTGTTGCACCACATCAGCATTGTGAGCTTCAAAATTGTGGATGAAACATTTCAATATGAAATAATTTATCCTTTTTTAGATATCATTCCGGCTCGTCCTTTGTTAGCTCAGATATATCGGAGAAGTGTTCTTAATCGTTCGACCATCGAACCGATTGTTCGCTGCCTAAATTTTGATACCATCTTAGTTAAGATCCCCATAGATGTAACAGATGACTCAAATCCTTAGCCTACCATGTTTAAGAAATTCGTCCAATGATTCCAAATTACGAATTTAAGTTTGAAAAGAACTATTCTGTGGATCAAGGGCTTGTCGAAGATCATTCTTGCCAGGACGTTGATGCAAGAAGACTTCCCATCTACTAAGCGAAAGTTTGTCTTCGGTCAGATTTTAATTCCTTTTTTTATAACAACTGACCTCAAAGAACTCCACGAAATGCAAAACGTGAGAAATTTACATCGAGTCTTAAAGTTCTTAATTAAGTTTACCAGTAAGTTGAAGCTTAAGGTTCCACAAAACCCATTTCCAGATGCATTCAAACAATATACCGCCAGGCCAGACAAATTAGCACTCGGCGCATTTCATATTCTTTATGACTCTCCAAGGTTCTCCGGGCACCATCAACACTCGGGTTGTGTTCCCATTTCCTCAAGTAAGACCACCTAATTAGGCTCTCCTTGAAAAAAAAGAAAACCAAAAAAATATTAAATGTCAATCAAACAACAAATTGCTTCTCCTTTCACTCAAGTCTTTTGCGCTGCTTGGACGACACCTAGAAGCGGTGGCGCGGCGGCGACGCAAGCGCAACGGACAGGTCTCGACTTTGTGTCCACTTTGTAACAGAGTACACCTTGAGTTTAGTCATAAACTCAATACCAGCCAACTTAAGTGGCTCAACAATCGGCACTGACATGGCGCCCAAGTAGCAACAACTCACATCTTCACCTTGTTCATTGTCCGCTTCTCTGACATGGACTTTCGCACTCTGGCTGCTTTGGTCCGTGGAACAGACACAATAGCCAGGCGAGTTCATATGATTTACGCTGTTTGATTGCTGACCTTTGTGGATGCCTTACGGAGGAACGATGCAGCTGGACAAACCTTAACATTGTGCTTGTTGATTTTCTAACATTACCGCTAATGAGAATGGTCAACAGGTGAGCTGTCCACTGTGTTAAGGGTGTTCATGGGCGCTGACAAATGCAGTGGTTCATCGATCTGTTGGAGTTTGTTGGAACAGAAGTGATACTTCTTTGGTGGTGCTGTCATTTAGGATCATCGATCTTCGACAAGCAGTAACCATTGATGGACTCATGGTTGTTGGACTTGGTTTATGAGAGGCGAAGGAGCATGCGGACATGACAATAAAAAAATGCCACCTAGGAAGCTATTCTAAGAGATTAAATTTAAACCGTAATTGAGAGGTTGAATGCGTTGTTAGTGGCATGGTGGCCTACGCCGTTGATGGTTCCTATCTGGCTTCAGGGAAGTTTGTATCGACACGAGTTTATAGCCAAAAGGTCTGTTCATCAAGTAGCAAGCTTAAGCTTACTTTCAAGTTCTCTGCTTAGGCAGGCTTTTGTACAGAAGTTGTGCGTACGGCGCTCTCAAAATCTGAAGTGAAATGCAACAGGACTGACCACATAAGTGAGGCACTTTAAAGCTAGCATTTAATCTGACAGTGATTAAGATGTCTGAAGCCAAGAGGCCTGTAGATTTTCTTTTGAGGCAAAACGGGCGAACCCCACAAACAGAGCATTAGAAATGCAGTGGTGTGTGCCTTAAGCACCTTAAAGTAGCCTACTTAAGTTATATGTTTGCTGACTTGATATTTTGCTGCATGAATTCTGTTTCATGACAATGAGAAACCTTAGCATCATCTGCTCGCATTTCTTTCAAAGCTTGTAGCCCGAAAGATAGCCTAATCCAGAGCCCTTTGATTTTGATTATTTCGCATGTGTTTGAAGGCTGCCTCCCAGATACAAGATGCATGCGAATATCGTTCTCGTATTCGAAAACTTGAATCCAATTTCGGACAATTTTGTAAGTAACTGGAAGATCACCTGGACCATTCTCTTGTGCCTGATTAATTCAAAATGGAACCGCTTATTTTCGACTAATCTAATCGATCTAATAAGAGCATCTTGACTGACTTAAGAATTGACATTAAGCAAGGTTTCTTGAACATCTAAAAAAAGAGTTGTTTTTTTTTAAATGACTGCCCGTCCAACTTTCTGCACGAAAAGGTGAAGGCCCGTCCCTGTGGACCTGCTCTTCACATAAGTGTTCTCTGATTTAGAGAGAAGACTCTGATGGTCTGGAATACGTGCATTAAAAATGCGTTTCAGTACGTGTGCGATAAAATGACGGGCTTCCGAATGAAAACCATTCGGACTCTTTAACGGACGAATATAACAAAAGACGACTTTTACAGAAATTAGAGCGTTGAAGTGGATTGGATGAAGTGAAGTCAAGTATGTCGGTGCTATCCTGGATAAGAAACTGATTTGGACTTCTCATATCAACGGCTCTAATTTCGTGGCCCAAGACTTTAGAACAAACAACTTCTTAAAAAAAGTTCAACGAACAGCTTGTTTGGTCATCACTGATTGTATCAGCACCTATCCTAGGAAAATAGCCGCCAGAAATACCCTCAAGCCAGGTGACGTTTGAGAATACTCAACTTTATCACGGATGAAGACATGTCTGGTCATACTGCGACATTCCGTGATGGCTCAAAAACGGCAAATGGTAAGGTGCCGGTTTCTGTGGTTCAACAGACCCCATATGTTTTCCAAGCCAAATTATAAGCCATCAATCCTACGCCATAGTTAACCTTGCTAAAGACATGAATGGGGCCAGAATTCTCATATATTCAGACAGCCAAGCCAAGCGCCAAAAGCGTTCTCATCCAACCAAATGGAATCCAAATCTGTCAAAAAGTGCTACGACGCTATACAATTCCTAGCCAAACGTAACAAACTTGGCTTACGCCGTATCGCCCACTGGAGAAATTACCGGACATTGCCGCTTGAGATCGCATCTAACCAAGTAAGGACTTTGTACAGTCACCGAGTGTCGACTCTGTTTGGATGAAGAAGAACCGCCTGTACGCGTTCTTTGTGAATGTCCAACTCTAATTTGGCTCAGAAGGAGTTTTTTCATCAAAGAAATATGCTGCCTTTCAGACCGCAGTGTCAGTCACTTGGCCCCTGCCCAAGAGATAAGAAGAAAAGGTTTTTTTTTAATTTTTCCCAAGTAATCTTGCTTGCCAACCGGCGGACCAGAAGCGGTACAGTACAGTGGGAAGCTCGTGATCCCTTTGTCTTGATCACGATTGCAGTACGACGAATGTTATGGTCAAATAAATTCGCTTTCTTTAAATGAATGCAAACAATTTTATTTGAATTCACTGACTTCAACCATTTAAATGTGAATTCACCATTGACTTCAACTTCTATTATTCTATTAAGTGCATTCTATAGATTTCTAAAAATGTTTTCAATACTATTATTGCTAAGAATTGAATGCATCATTGACTTCAAAAGAATGGTGAATTAAAAGTTCTTGAATTCAATTGGAGCAATCAAACGTTTTGAATTCTTTGATATAAATGACGGGAACAGCATTCTTTAAAAACTCTAATATTACTTATAATATTGTGATAGTAATTTTTCTTAGATTTATGAATAAAAGGATTATGCGATTTTGTGGGATTAATAAAAAGACCATTCATGAATTGCCGATAAGTCATCATTCAGGTTTTGTGTGAGCTCGTTGATGATTTCTAGCGGACTTGGTAGACACAATTGACATGTTTTCATACAGACGGTTAATCATTTAAAAACATGCAGAACAAAATTGGGCCGAGCATGGAACCCTGTGGTACACCTTATGTAACATGTTTGAGCGACGAGCAGTTATCTCCTGTTATTAAAAAAACTCCGAAGTAGCTTCAAAGAATAAGAACTGAAATGGAAATACTTTTTTTTATTTTCCAAATAAGAAGATCATGGTTTGCTGTATCGAAGGTCTTTGGGAAGTCCAGCAAGCAAAGATGGTTAACATGTCTTAAATTGTCTATAATATTAACCATAGGTGAAGAGCAGCTATGACCAGCTCTTAATCCTGATTAGAGAGGATAAAATAAGGAGTGACGATGGAGATGGTGTTGACTCTGCTTTCCTTTTAACTTCTTAAAAATCTTAGATAGACATGGAAGTAAATTGATTGGTCTGTAGTCAATCGCAGATGTTGCCTTACTCTTTTTAGGAACAGATATCACTTAGGCCATCTTTCAACTTTGGGAAAAGGTTGACGATATAAAGCAGTAAATAATAATATCTGTAAGATGACCTATGACATGAGGTAGCATCATTTTGATGAAACGAAGTGGTACACCATCTTCGCCAGAGAATTCTAAATGCGTAACCAAGCTGAACTCTAACTCATGCACTGTGCTTGCCTGGTTGCGTTCAGGAACATTCATATGTACTGCGTGTGTAGTATGTGAGAGAAAGCTTTCTTTAAATTTCCAGCAATTCCATTTTGACGAAGATTACGCCAGAGTGCTTTTAGTGGCAGCCTAGCATTTAATTTTCAATTATATTATATTTTTTTAATTTACTATTTTTTTTCAATTATTTGCTCGCCCTTCAAGAGGATATTTATACTCTTATAATGCGTATACCACAGAGCGAGCGGAAGAATTAGGAAGAGGATAAACGATTTTTTACTGGTTGAAAAATGGTTTGGTTTCAATTCTCTTCCGTGGATGCAGCCCGAAACAGGACGATGGATTTTTGATATCGACCTATTCGCAGGATTTTATTCGACATTAGTTGACTTTGGAAGATTTAGCTAAACATCCCGCTGTCAGTGTTATGCCTTAACTGCAGAGCCATTTACACACAATCTACGCAAACAACAATTTTGAAAACACGAACTAGGAATCAAGCCGATACAACAACCACTACAAGAACGCCACCCTATCGCTGGTCGACCAATCCAGTGATAGTGCCATTAACTTTATCCCAATGGCAAATGGTGACTAGACCAGATTCGAAAAACTAGACCACTCTATGAATCGAACCTGGGACCTATTAACTTCGCCACGCAGCTGTTTTTTATTTTCGTTTAGCATCACGGACAACACGAGTATTCCTCAACCAGTTAACGCAGTTAAGTGTTTGTTTCCATTACATTACACTTGTTACTAAGTTTAACTGAACTAGGTCATGAGTGACGTTCGTGACTCAGTCTTTTTTGTTCATTGGGCTCAAATGCAACATCCTTATTCACGATAGTACAAAAAAAAGATCTTATAAAGACAAAGTCCTACTCCCAAATAAAGCCCAATTAAGACCACCCAAACCGAAGTTGTAACTGAACCCGAAAATCGATCAATCTTTTGTTTGGAATCACATCCAAAGCGATCATCTTCGCTCACCAATAAACATGATTACCATTTCCGTTTGCCGAACGTTTAAATCAATCGCGATGAGTCGTCTTTAAAGTGCATCCAGAAATTAGCGTCCGAGATTTCTTGTCCCAATCCACATAACGTTTCTTTTATTGCCCAAAAGTATTTCTTCGTGTTTTTTTTCATCCAAATTATAGATAACGATTCCAAGAATAAAACCAACGATCCAATAAAATCAATTCGGCATTCTTAATTAAGCCAACGGCAACGATGGAACCATGGGTCAGCAACACTGTCAACAAAGGTACACCAGCTTATCGCTGAATAAATTAGTTTCCCTGGACGACGACAGTTATTCCCAATCAAATGGATCCATCATCACCATCGATGGACTCTGGCAAATGTCATCCGGAAAAAAATGCCTCTCTCGTGGATAATAGATTCAAATATATCTCAATCCGTGAATCACTTTCATTTAAGCCGGAATCAATCGGAAATTCTGACAAGTTGAAAGCCACTTTGGAGGCTTGTTTTTTCTCGTTGACGTGCGACTGTCGGACGCGAATTAGCCTCTTGTAAATGGATCGTGTCCAAAGAAAAGAATGTAAAATCGAAATTGGCTAATTTATTCGTCGTTAATTTCGACAAAGACCAAAAACAAAAAAAAAAATACAGTCTCTAAATTGAGACAATAAACTTTGATTGATTTATGAAACTGAGTCAAATGTTGGACGTGATTAAATCGGAGCACGAGTATGCTTTATCGGTTTTGTGATTGATTAGAGATTCCCACCGCCGTCGTCGTCGTCGTTGTCGTAGTTTGCGGTCCAATTAGAGAAATACTAATTTCTTGGCACGTCGGAATTTTTTTTTTCAGGTTATTTAACGTTATAGATGCTGGGAATGCTGGAGAAATTGGTTATACAATCCATGTTGGTTGGTTGGTTGGACGATGATGGAAACAGTGAAAAGAAAGGCGAGGAAATGGTGTTGATGGATGGTAGAATGATGTTGATGATTGCTTGATGAATGGCCAATGAAATACTGCAGGAAGTTCAGGTCTGATTGAGTGGTATTTTGAGACTAAACACATTTTATCTTTGAGACCAACTAGAAGTTCTCCGAGTAGCTACTAGTTTTTTGACGACTCGTGCAGGTCTTAAAAAACCTCTGGATAAGGAAACTGCTCGTACATCCTTGTCGGCCGAGGATGTACGAGGGTAAAAATAAGTGAGGAAATAAGTGAATGGAAGAGAGTAGAATATGGTGTACCACAAGGATCTAAGTTTGATCCAATTTTGTAAATTTCGTACACTAAGGAATTGCTAAGGGAATTTAAACAAAAATAGTATTGCATTCGTATGAGCAGCTGTCGTGGCAAAAGTCATTTAAAAATACAACTTTGGAGAAGCAATATTGATCATGCAGGAGGATTTCAGCGAAGCTTAAATGTGGTGCCAAAATCTGCGTCGGGTTATAAGTGGAAAAGAATGACCAAGCTGAATCACATTCCCTCCACACATTTAGGACATTCGAAGAGAATTAAATCGAAATCTATTCGAGAAGATGAAAAAAAATATTGAGTTCGTTGAGCAGTGCAATTATCTTTGAGTTACAACCGACAGTTGTTTTCAACGGCAGCAGCTTAGACCAGATTCTAAATTTTTTTTCGAAATTTTTTACCTGAAAAGATATTCTACGGCAGAATTGCTGAAACAATACAACTATGGAGTCTTATCTGAGCAAGGGAATATGAGCATAGGGTAGTCCTTCAAGGTACCACTTCTTAAACCTGCAGAAACTAGAACCGCTTTCAGATAAGCTCTGAACTATCCGGGTAAGGTATTATCAGTCCAGCTGATCGTCTAGTCGATTAAACGTCCAAGACATTTAAGGTTTATAACGTTCTCAATAAAAAAAAAACATTTATCAGAGCATGAACGTTGCAACAAAGTGAAATAATTTTTGCTCTGCAAATAGCTCTTCTGTCCTTCAACCTCCTGTCGCAGGAAATGTCCACTTTAAGGTCTGATATCGGCAGCGGAATTAGTTCAAAAGGCCTGTAAGTACTGTAACTATATTATGATATTCTTTTTAGAAAAGTTAGAAAATATACAACAGCCTTTATTCTCGAAAGAGTAAGGGACCCATCATGCAACCTTGAGGAACGCCTGTAGAGACAATGCTCCTTGAACGTCTTTTTGGAATTACTGGCCTCTGTCTAATACATATGCCCGAAACCAATAGCGAATAGTGCGAGGGTGGTCTTACAAGTTTCCGACCTAACAATGATGCCAGACATTTTTCCTTAATTTTTTATGGCACGATCAGGAAATTTATGTTTTTATTTTTCTACATAGTTTCCTTGTAACTCTACACACTTCTCCCAGCAATGCTCTCATTTCTGTAACCCGTCCAAATAGTGCTCGGCATTTTTCTGTGCAAAGTTATTGTTCACGAGGGTGTTTGCCTCCTCATTTGAGGTAACAAAAAGAAGTTTCTTGGGGCTGGATCTGGTGAGTAAGGCGGATGGTCAAGCAGTTTAAACCGTAATCCGTGGATTTTGGCATTGGTAACCGCTGAGGTATGAGACGGCGCGTTGACTTGGTGAAACAGGATTTTCTTTTTCTGCAAATGTGCTGGGTTTTCTGACTTCAGCTTTTGAAGTAATG
Source organism: Orthonevra nobilis (assembly GCA_963555765.1). NCBI lineage: Eukaryota > Metazoa > Arthropoda > Insecta > Diptera > Syrphidae > Orthonevra > Orthonevra nobilis. The sequence goes on along the minus strand of OY743227.1, from coordinate 70,622,024 downwards.
ATGAGTAGTATGAAGATAATCGATTAAGATAACCTCATGACTAACCCAAAAAACAGTCGCCATCACTTTCCCAACCGAAAAACGGTTTTCGCTTTTTTGTAGCCGATTCCCAATTTTTGGGTCCACTGTTTTAACTTTATCTTTGTTTTCGGGCGCATATAAGCGTACCCAAGTTTCATTTGCAGTTATTAATCGGCGCCAAAATTCGGATTTATTGCGCCTTACCTGCACCAACAGAGCGTTGAAAATGTTCATCCGAACACGTTCTTGATCCTAGGTGAGCAAACGCGGCACTCAACGCTCGGACAGCTTTCTCATGTCTTAATCTTGATTTAATATGTGATAAACACGTTCTTTGATCATTTTCATAACATCTACTATCATCTGCTATTTCGGTGGTCGTCCAGCACCTTTTGGTGAATATTAGTGATGTGATCGTCGGTAGTTGCACAGTCAGTACACAGAGTCCAACTTCACTTTGAATAGTGTAGCCGTATTGCCATTCAAAAACAAAAATTTAATGACATCTCGATACTTAGTTTTTTTCATTTTCACAAAAACTCTCACTCGTCGACTCACTTAAACGACTGTCAATTAAAAAGTACGCATCCAAAATTACTGAAACTTTGGTGATTTACTGTCCAACGATGCACAACTTCAATCACTGGCTTTAATTGACGAGTGCTGAAATCTTCATGTTGAAGTCGGAAACTTTTCAGACCACTCTCGTACATTTTAAGCCTCATTTATACAGGGCTTTGGTAATGTTGACGAAAAGAGCTGTGGGGTAGTTCCTTTTACTGAAGCCGTTTTTTAAATGGCAACAAAATTTGAGAAGGGCACTCCAAACCAAACTGAAACGGAGCCTTGTGCCTCACACGTGACTTATGGTTGACTTGGAGAAACCCTAAGACATGCTCGAGAGGCTCTCTGATATCTCCGACAAGCTTAGCAAAGTTCTACAATAAAATGTGTGGTAATGAGCCTGTCCTTTTCACTATTTTGCTATTGGCAATCTCGTATGTCATTACCCGACTGTGCCAGAACAACGGTTATCTTTTTTGAGTGTTTGTTTGGCATGCTCATAAGCGTATCCGGCTTGATGGGTGTTGTTAGATTCGCCTAAATAGTGAGAAAGAGGTTGGACTTATTAAGGGCTCGATCGTTGTCTAGTGATCAGTGTAATGGGTCTAATTCGAAAGTATGAGGCGCCTGCTATTCGCAGGGATCATTTGGAAACAGGAAAGAATCCACAAGCAGTATTTGTTCAGTTTGGCGACATCACAATCAAAAATAATAAACCACGAGTTGGTGTACGAATTGAACCCTGTACGATTGATTTTAATGCGCTTCGGGGGCGAAGAAAAATTTAACGCAGGATGCTGTTCTTAAACTCCAAGGTACCACACTCGATCGGGCGGCTGTGTACCTTGGTTCACATAAATTTGCAAAAGGACAAGCTCTAAGTCTTTAAATGATCATCAATGTTTACGGGAATTGATTCTATGAACTGATGATTTATTTAAATATCAAACTTAAGACCCTATTTTTGACCTTAACATAATTTTTTGGTGTAAATTCATAAATTTATTAACTACGAAGACTATTTGAGGTGTTTTTTTCTAGTGAAAGCGATAGGCTGTGGATGTTGTATGACTTTAGAGCGGCTTGGTTTGTGTGGTCGTGGAATCTTTAGTGTCTTTTTGCAAAGACCATAATGTCAGAATCGACACCAGTATCATGTGACACAGTTGCACTGTTGATGTACAGAGGCAAATGATGTGCTCCAAGTCTTCCCCCTCCTGCTCACAGTTGTCGCATTTTGCTGTTTTTGCTAAGCTGAGTCAGGATGAGTGAAAATTTAGATTAATGTGGCCACCCTTCGTGTCCCGGTTCCCATGTTAGACTGACAACGTTTAGTGTTGATGACAAGTGGTTTTAAAAGTATTTGCGAAAAAGAATTTCACTCTAAGGAAATTGCTCTCTGCGCCTTCATAGATATTGAGAGTGCTTTCGACAATACTAGTTACAAATCCATCACGAACGCAATTAGGATTGAAGGTATTGACGACTCGACTAAAAGATGGATAAGATGTATGCTGGAAAATCGAGTTATAACTTCCTCGCTTGGAAGCGTATCAAAGTCAGTCACTGCAACGAGAGGTTGTTCTCAGGGAGGTGTTCTGAAATGAAATTTTAAGATTGGTGCGCTTGTGAAGGACTCTCAACAAAACCGTTCTGAAAAACCTTCACAATGAGAGGACAACTGACTGTGTCTCCAATTGTAATTGAAGGAACCTCCCTGAATAATCCAGTGAAGTCAAGTATTTCGGTGTCATCTTGTATAAGAAACTTAACTGGACTAAACTTATCAAGTCCTTTTCAAAGCGCATCACCAAGCCATGTGGGCCTGAAAGCGTTTCTACGGCATGACTTGGAAATCAAGTCTAAGATTATTTACCCAAAACTTTAGAAGTAAAAGCTTGAGAATAATCAATTTCATCACGAATAAAGACATGTTCTGTTCGATCACAGATAGTTTGAAGGCAACATGCTTTTTTTGGGTGCCACTTTGGAATAGACATTCCTAACCGTGATCATTCGTCGAGCAACATACCTTCCCCCGACCCCAGAAGTTTAATCTGGTATATTGATGGCTCAAAAATGGCATGTGGCGTAGGTGACTCTATCTATGGACTCAACACAAACATTTTTAGACCTATGGGAAAGCACCCATGTTTTTTCCAGGCCAAACTACAAGCCATCGAATTCTGCGCCAGAATTAATCTTGCTAAAGGCCAGAAAGGGTGCAGAATTCTATCGACAAGGAGAACATTGGAAACCTTGTGAGCTTCCTCTCAGGCCATGGTTCGCTTGAAATTATATCTTACCAAATTAGAACTCAGTACAACTACTGAATGCCAACTCTGTTAGGAAGACGACGAAACGGCTGTACACATTCTTTGCGAATGTCCAGCTCGAATTTGGCTCAAAAAGCGTATCTTCCTCGACGAGATATGCTCCCCTTTGGACATTAGACAATTCAATGCCAAAAACATTCTGACCTTCATCAGAAGGATGGAATCTCGGGGCTTGGCTTTAAAAAAAAAAGGTATAAGCGAAACCGCTGCTTAGAATTCTCTTACGAAATGTTCACGATGCCTTGCAACTTCAATACAAAGATGCCCCAGACTATGATTATATGTTGGAACCGTCTTTGAATATGATGATTCCACCGGGGTTTCTAATCGTATTTTCATTCGTGCAAGATTCTCTGGGTGGGAAAATTGTTTTGAAGTTGTATTTGAAGAAAAAAGTCTTCTCTACCAGATCGGTTACGCGATTTAGTCGTTCTTACCATATTACCGGCTACATCTTTTGATCTATCGTTGACCAATATACTATTATGGCATGGGGAAGGGTTGGTTTCAAGATACAATTTTATACCTGGTTTTAATCTGCAAAAATCCTCAAAGCCCCTCTCTCATATCCAGTATGCCCTTTCATCTTTAATAAATTTTTTTTTGTCCAAGTATATTACTCTATTAGAAGTTTCTGCAACTACAGGGGTGGCGCATAACAAACGTTAAAATTTAATAACAAGAGGATCTTGTTCATCTCAAGGAAGAGTAACATACTTTAAGATAAACTAAGAGATCTTGTGCCGGAAATACTACACTCTGCTGTTTTGTTATTTCATCAACGAATGAACGCCCACATTTTTCAATTCATGTTCGAAAGATTTCCACTACAACAGCAGAAATCATCAAATTCATTTCTCATATTCCAAAAGGTCCAATTTTTTGTGTTCAAAACACAGACACCCACATAACTCGAAACCTCTACAATTATCTTCAAATCTTCGACAAAAAGAAAAAGGACATGATCCACTTCAGACTGCACATACCGTACCGTCCATACTCTAAACTTCTCACTTAATCCGCGATATCAATCTGCACAAATGTCGTTTCGGGCGACCATACATACGAGTATCCCACACCGCCGCCGTGCACATTCCGTTCCTGTTCCTTATGCCTGCGAAAAATCTGCGAGTATGGTATTTGCATTGCAGCATCTATCGGCCAACTTAGGTACTCTCTGGGCAATAAGTCAAGTGCCATGATAATCTCAGTCCAAACCGTCCCCACTGCTGTGTAGACGTGGACGTATGAACTTGTACTCCTGATCCGCTCTGACTCGATCTGAATTCGCGAAAAAGGAGACATCATGGAGTCAACCATGGAACCGCAACTACTTGTAGATCCTGATAGCTGATATGATAGAAAAAAAAACTGGAAAAAGGTTGCTGCGATGGTTCTGTGGCTCAAGTTTGGATCAGGAAATGGACATCGATGTTTTAGGAATTCCATTGCAGCGCGTGGTATGAAGGCATCTCTCTAGCAGTCCAGTCCACCCAACTCAATCAATCTAATCCTGCCAACTGAGTAATTACAATAACAAATTGAGCGGGTGAAGAAGTAGCAATTGAAGCTAAAGCAGACTTAAGATTTTCCGATAAACCCCCCCGCTACGCTATGCTGCTGCGATTGGGGAGGTGTGGTTGTGCATCCACATTATTACGGAGCTTATAAATCTTAATCCGATAAATGATTGTGTATGCATTGAGATACAAATTAAATGTGAGCTGGGCTAATTGCAAATACAGTGGGGTCGACAAGAAGAGTGCAGCAAAAGGATATTGTTTTTAGACTTTGGTGGATTTTTTTGTATAAACTTTAATGTTGATCATGTAATCCATTTTTTTCTATACAGGGTCAAGACATATTATATTATATATTTTTTTTCCGATTGGGAAGTTCTTGTAATCAAAATTTTGAGAACGAATCAAGCTATCGTATCACAATAAGTTATCATTCGAAGCGTATTACCTGAATATTGATTATAAAAAAATATGGACAATTTCACTTGTTTTATCAAAATCAAAATAGGTTTTCTGCATAATCAATTTAACTAACATTTTTCAAGTGTCTTATAAGAAATAAACAAACAGCTGTGAACACAAAAACAGCAGTTGTTTTTTTAAATTTATTCAAAAACTTTTTGCTATTCGTTCTGAACTCGCACTTTCAGAATAAATGAATTCAGCGCAATACCAAAACAAGTAGAATGGAAGGAAAGAGAAAATTAGATTTAGAGATTAGATTTATTTTATTCTTTTCTTATGAATTTTAAGATACAATTCAATATATATACAATAATTATGATATAGGAAAAAAAATAAGAAAAGTTAATGACATTTTATATTTTAATTTAAAATAAAACTAAAAATAGTGTCAAATGCCATATCAATTAATAAATAAAACAAATATTTTTGGGTGGGGTGACCCTCAAAAAGCAACTTCATACAAAATATTAAATAAAAATTAGTTCATAAAAAATGTAAAATTCATTCAAAATTCAAGGCAATTGTTAAATGATGCAGTATAAAATAATAATAGTAAAAGCAAAAGCAAAAGGGAAAATAAAAAAAAATAAATAAAAATAATAAGCAAAAGATACAATTATACCAGAATATCAGAAAGTAGAGACTCTAAATCAACATAGTTGAGACCGAAAATCCATATTTTTTTGCATTTCATAAACGTTCCAGGTATTGATATTGCCCTGATCGACGGTGGGAGTTTATTAAACAAGCGGTGAGAAAGAACATAAAAGAAATTACGATACGCAGTGGTACGGAAAAAAGGTACAGATAACACGTTCGAGAGGTTTCCCCGTAAATTATAATTTGAAATAAGACGAAAGTTACGGTTACCAGACTTCATGAAGAACGTTTTTAACACTTTAAAACAATACAAGTGACGAACTGGAAGGATATTTTAGTCGCAGAACAAAGGAAAACTTGGATATCTACCAGGTTTATGACAAATTTTCCTTAGAATGTATTTTTGCAAAATTAGCAGCGGTTGTATTTTATTTAGGTAGATACCTCCCCAACAGGTAATTCCATATTGCAGCTTAGAATGGAAAATTCCATAGTAAATAATCTTTAGAAGTTTAGTTGAGCATACATTACGCAAAAAGTAAAAATGTCTAAGCGTGCATCGAAAGTACTTTTTCAATGAGTCTGCGTGATTCGAAAAGCTCATTCTTGAATCAAGGGTGAGCCCCAAGTATTTGAAGTCCTTGACTACCTCTATTCGAAAACATTTATCACTACAGTTTAAACTAGTACAGAAAGTGGGAGAGAGAGACGGACAATCACAGTTACACAGTTTGTATTTTTTACACTCAGGTGCGTGGAAGTACACATTTGCCTCCAGTGTGGGCGCGGATGATAAGCTAAAAAACATTTTTTTAGTTTTGGAGCTTAAGACTAAGTTGTGTGTTGCAAACCAGTGCCTCAATAAATTTAGATCCCAATTGATATCCGACACCAGGTCCAAAGGACTGTTTAGGCCATAAGAGAAACCTATGTCATCCGCAAATGCAGTAGGTGACCCTTTAAGTTTAAGATCAAATAAAGAGTTAATGTAGATTAAAAACAGGATTGGACCCAAAACAGAGCCTTGAGGAACACCCAGATTACAGAACTTAATTTCGCTTCTAATGTCATCTATTTTAACTCTTTGCGACCTATTTTCCAGATATGACCTGAACCAATTAAGGATAAATCCACAGAAACCAGCGTTTTCCAGTTTTCTCAACAATATATTGTGGTTAACCATATCGAAAGCTTTGGTTATATCAATAAATAGACCACCCGTACATTTTTTCTCATCGAGGTGTGACATTATCTGAGAACAATACTGTAAAAGTGCATCTTCCGTCGACTTTCCTTTTTGAAATCCAAATTGGACGGGATTGAAGAACTTAGTTTTGGTTAAGAAGCTCATTATCCTATTTTTCATAAGTTTTTCAAAAATTTTGCTTATGGTTGGAAGGAGTGAAATGGGTCTATAGTTGCCGATCTCTGTAGTAGAACCTTTTTTAAGCATTGGTATGACATCTGCGCATTTGAGGTCATCAGGAAAGACTCCTGCAAACACGCAACGATTAAAAATATAGGCCAAGACATCCACTATGAAACAACCAATTTTTTTAAGGACAAAGTTACAGATGCCATCAGCACCACACGCATTCGATTTATTTAATGTACCAATAACTTTTAGGATTTCAAGAGGCGTTATAGGTTGAAAAACAAAACTAGCACATTGCAATGGTTCAGCACAAACGGACGGACAAAGAGAACAAGATGATTGGACTGAACAAGGTTGTAAACTACAGCCTATATTGGCAAAATACGAATTAAATGCATCAGCAACAGCACGCTTATCAGACAAAACATGGTCATCGACACATAACACAATAGGTTTTTTTGAGGATCTTGGTTTATTTAGTATACTGTTTACTATCTTCCATTCATTTTTCAGGTTTCCCTTTGCTGAGCTGAATTGAGCACGGTAGTAGGTATCGCGACAAATCGGAATCTCCTTTTTAAGTTCCAGGCATAATTTCCTAAAACTCGTACTAAGACCCAAGTTATCGGGATACTTATTGCATTTTAATCTCAGCTTATTTTTTCTTATAACCTTTTTTAACAATGGCTTCGATATCCAAGGTTTAAGTCTTTTTAACATCCTTTTGGGGGGCAGAAATGAGGAACAACCTAAAAAGTGCTTACTGAGTGAATCAATGAATGCTTTATAAGCAGTAGATGCGTCACTACAGGTGTTAACACTTTCCCAACACTCATAAACAAGCTGATTTTTAAGCTTACTAAAGTTTATTTTCATTTTTCTTTGAGGGGATTCAGAAATTTTATAATCCTTTCTATTTGATATGTTAACTAAGAGTCCCGTCAAAGAGTGGTCAGTAATCCCTAGGTCGTAAATGCATTTCTCGCACCCACTAACCGCAACATTTCTTAAACGTCCATAAATATGGTCCAGAAAACTCCCCGAAACAGTCCGAGTGGGCTCAGTGATAAGACATGATAGTCCACGCGAAGCTAGTAATGCCAGGTAACTAGTTACCGTATCACTATTCTCCAAATATATTGAAATCTCCTACAATAATAAGGTTTTTGGAATTTTCCTTTTCTAACATATCTGAAAACTCTTTTACAAACATTGAAACATTGAACATATGTAATCTATAAAAACATAAAAAAACATATATTTCACGATTAATATCAATTGAAACCTTTAGAACATCAGCACTCGTAAAATCAACACATAGGACATCAATAATCTTGTAGTTTTCATTGACAAAACAACCAACACCACCAGCAGCGTAATTTTCATTTGAATTAACCAAGAAGTTGAACCCGGGAATAAAATAATCGTTTTTTTCAACGTCGTATATCCAAATTTGAGATACAAAAACAATATCCGGAACGCACGCAAATGAATTAAGATGTGTGACAAGAATTGAAAAGTTTTCTCTCAAACTTCTGATATTCTGATGAACAATAACAAGTTTATTCTTACAATAAGCACTATTCCTAAAAATATTATCACAATTGGTACTACAAGGAATAGGGGTGGAAAAATCATCGACTGTGTACAAAGCATCCCTCAACTAAGGATAATGGTGCATTTTGGTGTTCGGGATAAGAGCGCTACAATTTTTTTCTTTAATAAAACAAAAACGGTTTTGGATATCAATGAAATTCGTTATTCCTGTGAAAGTACGTTCGATGCCATTATGAATGGAACTCGATTTCTCATGGAGCACGTGTGGAGTGATGCCTGACCAAACCGCATATTTTGTTTATTGACGGAGCCATTCAGCTAGAAATGAGCCTCATCGCTGAAGATGATTTTTCGATGAAAATCCGAATCATTTTCAAGTTGTTGCTCAGCCCAATTCACGAACATACGACGCTTCTGGTGGTCAAGCGGCTTCAGTGCTTGAGTCAATTTAATCTTGTAAGGATGTAGGCCAAGATCTTTTCGCAAATTTCGCCACAACGACGTCACGGAGATGACCAGCGCTTGAGAACGACATGTGAGACACATTTGGGCTTTCTGCAACTGTAGCCTCAGCGGCAGCAATATTCTCGACACTACGGGCACTTCTTTGTCTCTCTGGCACGGGATTATTTTGTACTGTGCCTGTGGATTCAAATTTTTCCACTAGACGCTCAATTGTTGATCTGCTAGGACGATTATGACGACCATAAATTGGATGTAGCGCTCTGACTCCGAATTTCGGTAGTAAATTTTAATAATTTCGACTCGTTGTTGGCTCGTATATATTTACATCATCAATGGCGAACCTTACTGAAGAGAAATGTCAAAAGAGCGGCAAGAAATATGGCGTCGTTTGCTGTCATTGTCGCTTTATTTTGTAGCCTCCCTGTTGAAAAACCCTTTATAATGTTGCCATACTGCAATGAAAAAATGCCATTAAGATGAGTTCTTCAGCAAGACTATAGCCCGAAACACACAAAAGATTGGTTTTGGGTCAATGGAGTTCAGGTAACAGACTGGCCAGCTCAGTCTCCTGACTTGCAGCTTTGGGAAGTAGTCCAAAGTGCTACAGTTGTTTAGTGGATTCAATGCTATTCAGGATATTCAACAAAACGTTTTTTCAAAAAATTCAACTTGACATGTGAAATAAAAGCAAAAAATAAATTTGAAAGAAGCACTGCAATTTTTGTGTTTGGTATAAAAATTCAATTTTGTATGTTTTTTAAATACTGTCATGAACTACAAATGAAAGAATTACTCCGATTAATTTTTAATGAATTGCTTTATTTCGATTATTTTCTGCTATTTTCACCTTCGTTCTGTATGTACAAATATATAAATACACTTCAGAAGATTTCCGACAATACACTCCGTCAGAGGAATTCATACAAGATTTGTTGTCTGTGGAGATTTCTGAACTGATTTATCAATATTGTGACACTTAGCCAAATGCACTTAGCCTTTTACATAAAAAGACTTGGTTATTAAATGAAAATTGACAATCTTTTTCATCAAAATTCTGTTTAAACCAGCAGCAATTTGACCGTCAATCGAAACATTAAATCGATCAACTCGAAGTGCCCACCATAGTTTGTCTTTCAATGCTGGGCACTATTTTTGGAACTTTCATTAAGTCCGCCGATACGAACGAGGTTTGCAACACTGTCGCACCAAAAACATTCTTAGACTATTATGGAACCACCTCCTTGCTTTTCTGTTTGGAGAATTTTAACTGCAGCAAGACTTGGAATTTCAACTCATCTGTGTATAAGCATTTAAGCCAGTGAATTGATAGCCACTGAACTTCGTCTACAAGTTGTAATAGAGGTTTCCGTATTGCTTTGTCGTTTAATCAAATCAAATCAAAGAAATTCATTGCGGAAAATCTAGGAATCCACTGATTTTGTAAACAAAGCCTCGAGACTGTAAATTCAGTAAGTTAAACTTTAAGGCATGCGGACACAACACTCGAAAATTTAGTATTTTTACCACTGTTGCAATTTTCTTATTATGCACCAAATCTTAAAGGTTTTTACAGACAAGGTCATAAATATAGTCGGATATGACATGACATCACAGGTAATTTTTTTTCAGAGATTATCTATCAAATTCCACGTGGCCAGAACTATTAAGAATCTGCAAATAAAAACAGGCTAGATGTGATCTACTCAAAGACCGGACTGCCACTCTTTACCAGAAAGAAAAAGATCACAATCCCTTAAATCAAAAGAAAGATTTTCAACCTCTCAACTGAGGCTTATTGCTTTTTAAACTTAAAAACTAGACACATTTTATGGCCTCATTTCCTTACTAATCAGTCAATGGTTTATCTGAGCCTTAGCTTGCTACAGCCATTTTCCCCCAGTTGGTTGGACTTAACTTCATAGCGTCCGCCATTTAGCTAGAATTCGGAAAATTACTGATTTAACTCGCTCAATATGACTGATCTATTTAAGGTGAGGTTTTTCCCTCCAAAACGGTTCCAGATGTACACACAATAAACAGAATATGAATTCGTAATCGACATAAAACAGCGATATGCCTCTACATATATTGACAGATTGAAAGGCGCTTATACTTATACATCAAACATGATTATAAAACATTAAAAGCCGCGGATTTATCGGTTTAAAAAAAATGGCACAACAGCTCATTTGAGTGCCAATGCCTAGCCTATGTGTGCGTCTTATATTTTGCACAAATGGCGATGTAGGTCCAACCCACAGTTGGAAGGGCCACAGAAGCTTTTACTTGACAGTTTGTGATTATCAGTCACTCGGGAGAGGTTGAGCAATGAAAACCGCCAGATGTTCATACCCGCATTTGAACTTGGGTTTTCGCGCTAAAGTAACTTTTTGTAATAAAAAAAAACAGCTGAACTAAATACTCATTTTAAAACCCAAACTCTTATCCTAAAACGTAAATACTACTTTCTAACTACTTACACTACCTTGCCCAAGATAAAAAGTATAGACGCGTTCTGATACCGCTCTTCTAAACCTAAGAGTCTCCATTGAGCTACTTGCGACGTCTTGGTCATAGTTGACTCGCCGTGCACAACTTTTCGGGCAGAGCATGCGCACTTGACACTGAGCTACGGCACTGGTTTTAAGCTTCTTTATTATCTGACCAGATTCTTCTACAGTGGATGGAAAAACTACTTCATCTTCATACTCTTTTTCTCTCCCTTATTCGTTATTCAGAATTTTGAAAAGGTTTCCTTAACAATTACGATGGCACTATGGATATATAACGTTTTGACTCTTTTGTTCTAGATCCTTCCATATACTTCTTTTTTTACAACAAGTGTTTCTCTTCTCCTCCTTACTTTTAAACCGTGTTGTGATTTTTAAATGTAAGTTGCCAAAGATTTGTAAAATACTCTTGCACTAGGCATGCCTGAAATTGACAAAGATCTAATAATGCAGTAAAGACAAGACCTCGAAGACTGCTTGGAAATGTGCAAAGGTAGTTTCCAAAACTTGCTGCTTATTTCAGCTGGTCTATGATGCCGCGAGAAAGAAATACCAAACGATCTTTTCCAGACCATTTCTTCATTGCCGTCCATTCATTCCTTTCTAAAAGTAACGCACGTTTATGGATCCACAGCAATAAATCTCACCATATTTGTAAAGCATGTCAACCTTCAGCAACTATTGCCGCTATCTTCCCATCAAATCATCACCTTGGATAATTTTTTATCAATAATTCATAAGATACTGCCCCATCATCCGGAGTACCACAAGGCTGTCATTTAGGACCCTTACAATAAACAATGTTGCGTGCATCCGTTCTGTTCGTTAAAGCTGATTTTATGATATTCTCTAAACATATGATCTCCGAATATCGACAATAATTTATTGCAAATGTTTTAAAGGACCTTTTCGTGAGCCAATCGTGTTATACGTCGACTTTTCTGAACTACAAAAACGCTCGGAACTAGAGCAAGCTTCATCCTCCGACTCCGACCGATTCTAAAAGATTTTTATTCTAGTTTTACTCATCGTAAATTTTTTAATATTCAGCAAGAGCTCTCGGATTTTAGAAAAGAACATCAAGATCAGCAGTAAGACAAGCTTCCAATTACCAATGGAGGCCATAAACAAATATACTCTCATGCATCGTAAATGAAGCTTCTATTCCCCTAACCGAATCAAAAGTCGGTTTTTTTTCTAGCAAGTTCCTCAGCCACAAGAAGTCCGCAGGTTATTCTGATCAGCTTTGGCCTTCCAGATCATTGCCTCTGTATTTTCACCTTTAAGGAAATATCTTAAAATTTTACTCTTTACTAGTTCAGTAGCCAGCTCATTTGTAATCGACATCATTTCCGTCTTCAATGGTTTGACGAATACTGATTTCGAGGCACCAAATCCGCGCCGTTTTCTGCACAACTTTCATACTATCACACAGAGACGATCGATTGCTCCCACTGAGGAGGGTTCTCGCATATGATTCATCTGAAGTTCACGCTACTACTGTCAACGAAAAGCTTTTCCCCTTTCTTGTCGCCCCGACTGTGACCACTCATTATTTATTTTTTTTTTTAATTTCTCGCAGAGGGTTGGCCCTCATAATCTAAAACTGGATATGGTGTTAATTTTGGTACAGCGCCACTCATTATCGATCCACCGACCGAAACAGCCATTCGAATCGTCCATAAAGAACTGAGCATTCAGCAGCAGATACTTTTGCCGATGGATGCTGAACCAAATAAAAATGATCATCTTCTTTGATAAGTGATACCTTGCGTGTGCTGCACTATGACCATGATGATGATGATGATATGTTGTGCGTCTGATGATGCAACATCAATTTATGGAACACCATCGGAGTGCCTCAACAGGGCGTCTTCCAAACGACGCTCTAAGCGAATGGGAAAAAGAGTTGTTTTCAATGAAAAGATACAAAAGTATCTTTCGGTTCGGTAGGCAACTAGACATTGGAAGAAAAATATGATGATCAACCGACGACTAATTTAAAAATTATTTCCAATCAATTTGCGCCGAAGTGGGAAATTATTTGTGGGAAATGAAGAAAATCTGCTTGAATTTTCGAACATCGAACGTCGAATGTCGAATCGTATTCGGTTCGGTTGGGATTATTTGTATGAATTCTAGTTCAACGAATGCTAATTGATTTCAATGCGTTCGCATGTGCGTTTTTGCGTAGAATCCGACGCAGGGGCTGTGCGTGTGTGACGGAACATCTGAAACTGGTTCAACTGTGAGATGGGAAGATTACAGACTGCGGGACGTGTCATTGGATAAGGAAAATTCTGAAATGTTTAAAAAGACGGATGTGAAAAATTCACAAATGTAATAGATCCCCCGGAAATTGAACCCCAACACATTTCAGAGTGTCACTGTCTCTATCTATAACCACGAGTGTGAAGCTTTAGAATAGTATTTCGCGATGCACATATTCATCATCACCTCTCCGTTGTGCCCGCTGGATAGATTTCTTCATAGTGAAACTGCACAGCTGCAGCTGGTTCCACTTTTGGGTAAATAGTCTTAGTACATTTGAGTGACACAGTGCGCCTCTGGGTTCAATTGCAACGAACATTTTCAGGCAGGTGCATATGCAGCTCTCGTAGATCTGACTGGGTGAAATAAGCGCCTCAGACTTTGGAATATAATCCAAAGAGGTATCAGTGAGATCGTTAAGAAACCGGCAAGATCCGATTGATTCCATGTGAATAAGCAAAATGTGATGCGGCAACAGGAAAGCCTTGGTGAAAAGAAATGTAACGGACGAGCAGGACCGAGTTAGGGGAATGTTGCCACATTAAAAAGTCACGATCAGCCGAACTACTCAAAGGGCGTTAGACCGATCCAAAGCTCCCATCACCACCATTCAAAAAATGCATGAAAATGGGCTGGCCAATGAAAAATTGCAACATTATAAGTAGTACAATAGGAAAACATATACTTGCAAACTGATAAATTTTGTTGAAGGACGATATCCGATAGTTTCTTATACCTCGTTTCCCCAATCTCGTAATGTCCCAGGTTGGGCGCCAGTTAATAAAACACGATTTTCATTATATGACATTACATCAAGTGTTTTCTGTTTCATAGCATGATTAAGAAGGGAATCTCATGAGTGTTTTCATGTAGAAGGAAAAGGTGTCCAGGTGGGGTGCGTGAATTCATTCTAAGGAATTCTTCTCTGCCAGATGGTCTAGAGTTATGCGTCTGGCAGAGGAGCACTTATGAAAACTTGCGCAAGGGGATCTGGCTTCAAATATAAAATAAAACTTTCAAGCAATTTTATCACGTTGCAAGCGATGCAAGGAAATTGGAAGCGCTACAGGGTTTCACTCGGTTAACATCATGAAGCTTATAATCTGGCAAAAAGTGTATACAGCTTAACACGAGGTGCTACAAAACACGACGAGATTTAATCGCACGATAGAAACAGGTGTAAAAAATGCAATCAAAGTTTACATTGGATAAAATCTGTTCTGATCACCGATTTTTGGACCGCATGTGATACTAGTTATAATGACGAGGGTCATGGTATGTTCTGCCAAACTCATCCGATATAAAGAATGACGATGGAGAATGTTTACTGCTTCGATTAAGTTTGTAACGATTTCATCAAGACCTTTGATACCCAACGACGAGCGATGCGGTGCCAAACGTGAAAAAAAAATAAAATGAAGGCTATACTGCCGACAAAAAAGGACGCTCAATATCGACTCGTGGGAAGAAATATAGTATCACAACGGAGAGACATATGGCACTCTGATCAGATATAGCTTCGGAATGGATAAAGACTCCGTCTGACATCTAACAAATCACTCCGGTTGACCAATTCTTTCGACTAAGAAGCCAATCTCGAAGGCTCGAGCTGAAGCTTGTTTTCTCGATCATGAGTGTTCATCTGCAGATGGAGCTTTGAGAAAAAGGTTGAGCGCTGAACGGGTTGAACAGCGTTATGAATCTTGCTTGAAAGTTTCAAGTATGACATCTGAGAACCACACCAGAAGGACGCTGCAGCAAGAGCAGACTCCACCTTCGGTAGCGTTCACTGACCTAAACCAACTTAGCAATAAGGGGAAGCTATTTGCTTTCGAACTTGATGAAGGCAAAAAGGATTTTTTATGTTAATTCTAGCTAAATGTGGACATAAATTTTTTTCACGAACCCTTATTCAGATTTGATAGTTTCGAAGTTTACTCCTCGGAACGTTTGGTTTTACCAAAATTGTGTCGTCCCGCTTTTTGAACTGAAGAACGCCAGATGCCAGTGCATTCCTTCTAGTCCGTGGGGATAGCAGTCTTGAGATGCCAAATCTCTTCACGAACCCTTATTCAGTCTAGATTGTGACGAAGTTTGCTCTTCGGAACGTTTGGTTTTCCAGAGTCCCGCTTTTTGATCAGAAGAGCGCCAGATGCCAGTGCATTCCTTCAAGTCCGTGGGGATAGCAGTCTTGAGACGCCAAATCTCTTCACGAACCCTTATTCAGTCTCGATAGTGACGAAGTTTGTTTTTGGAGCATTTGGTTTTTCAAAATTATTCATCTGGCGTTTCGCTCATTGATCAAAAGAACGCCCGATGTAAGAAGAAATTCTAGTCCGTGGGGATAGCAGTCTAAAGACCCCAAATCTCTTCACGAACCCTTAATCAGTCTAGATTGTGACGAAGTTTGCTCTTCGGAACGTTTGGTTTTCCAGAGTCCCGCTTTTTGATCAGAAAAGCGCCAGATGCCAGTTCTTCCTTCTAGTCCGTGGGGATAGCAGTCTTGAGACGCCAAATCTCTTCACGAATCCTTATTCAGTCTCGATAGTGACGAAGTTTGTTTTTGGAGCGTTTGGTTTTTCAAAATTATTCATCTGGCGTTTCGCTCATTGATCAAAAGAACGCCCGATGTAAGAAGAAATTCTAGTCCGTGGGGATAGCAGTCTAAAGACCCCAAATCTCTTCACGAACCCTTATTCAGTCTAGATTGTGACGAAGTTTTCTCCTCGGAACGTTTGGTTTTATTAAAGCTGTATCGAGTCTCGCTTTTTCATCTGAAGAACGCCAGATGCCAGTGCATTTCTTATAGTCCGTGGGGATAGCAGTCTTGAGACGCCAAATCACTTCACGAACCCTTATTCTGGATCATTCAGTGGCGAAGTTTGCTCTTCGGAACGTTTAGTTGTTCAAAAGTGTGTCGCGTCTCGCTTGTAGACCTGAAGAATACCAGAACCGTTTTTAAAAGATAGGATGCAAGAAACGTATGCTTCCTACAGAGCGATATCCTACAGAAGCGAAATCCATCAGCCTTAAATAAATTTCAACAACTTTTTTAGCGGATTCGTTTATTGCTTAGCGGAACAATAGGAAGACCTCAAATTGAACAAAGAAGCCTCAGCTATCTAGGACATGTCTTACGGCTCTCAGTGTCAACCTCAAAATAAATATACAATTTCAAAATCTGATTAACCCACTGCCGACTGCCGACTGTCGACAGCAGCTAGAGAAGAACTTATGGAATGTGTGTGTGTGTGTGTGTGTCTCTTGGCAATATCTCCAATGTCAAAGAGTCTGTCCATTTATCTTGTGACGACTCTGTGAACAAACAACTGTGCCGATGATGACGACGAAATTGCCAAACAACCGCGCACTGGTGACGACAAGGCGACCCGACACAATGCGACGCACGGAGGCTTGCGAGACATTGGCATTGGCATAATATCAAATTAAACGGGGAAAAACGGAATTTGCAAACGTTACGTTGCGTGCCACAGAGAGCCGGTGCATCTTTTCCATATAAACATTACCAAGAGATACATCGATAAACTACAAGATACTGCAAGATGCACCACAGCGCAGCGTATAGAACCCCCCTTCTATATTTTTACGGAGTTCATTGATGTCATTAAGGAGATGCGATTCGCTGGGAGACATTTACTAGTGACTCTGTAGCGAATGCCCTGTCATCTGATATCCTTTGCAGAGATATTATCAGCCTCATCATCGTGTGTCGTCATCGATCGCCAAACGGAAGAATACAATTTTTCAGATGTGTTTTCCGCACATATTGTTATGCAAAAATCAATTAAGCCTTAGTAACGGGCTACCGAGGGGCGGCATGTATCTATTAGCGAACATAATAACTGTGTGACACAGTCGAACGTAACAAAAATTAATTTCACATGCGCAAATGTGAAAAAGATACTCACAGATACTCACAGATACTCGCAGATACTTAGTTATCCATCAATTAAGCTGTTTTTCTCCTGACATTCACGCTGTCATACAAACTCTGAGGAGAAAGAAAAAGTTCTGTCTATTATGAAATTGCGATAGACTCGAGAAGATCGGTGTCAACCGCAACTGGCACACTGTAGAAATGTATGGACAGAAATGTATCTAAAGAAAGGTAGCCAAAGTGAGTACGTATCTTTTGTGCGTTTTTCTCATGCGATCGTATTTTGTTGTTCGGGCAATTATTCCGCTCAACGATTGTCTTCTGATTGCGGTATTTAACCATTTGCCATGCACTTATTCTAGAAAGTAAATTCTATAGCCACGACTTTCGGGTTCAAATTATATCTAATGTATCTAAGGATAGACTACTTGGCTTGGGTGAGTACGAAATATTTCAATTCACAGAGATTCTAGATAAGACTCATAATTCATAATTTTCTCCAACTCTAGAGACATAGGTTCTTCGTATTTGTGAGCTTTTGTGGGGCATTTCAATGTTGGCGTTGTTTTTTTTTTCTGTGTCAGTAAACATGTGCCCATGGATTCTGATTTCGCTACGTATGCACGTTCTTTGTTTTGTCTTCTTTTCTTTCTCGATTCATATCAGTTTTAAATCGATTACGGAATATAGTTACGCGATAAAACCGAGGCTGGCCTATTTGTATAGCAGTTGTAGTAAAACAGTCGCGGCTACTGTATTCGTATTGGATGCATTCAATTCGAGGAGCGATAATTCATCATGAAACAATCATAATCATTAATAATTAAACACAAAATAATTAGTTGCATTATTATTGCATCTATTGTATCGTTGTAACGTTTTACAATCAAAAGTGCTATGCAGATGGGAATGGCTGAATGGCGGCGTGTGACCTGCTGCGGAGATTGTTTTACTGCGCAAACATCTGCCGAGCATTGTGTGTAGTTCACTGTGGCGCTATACATTTTTAGGTCAACGAAAATACAATGTAGCTAAGTATTCGTTTGAATCATGTGCCATTGGACTTCGAGCATCGGTTTAATGTGGAAGAGCGCCGCGCCGACCATCGGCAGTCACAGCTAGTCAAGTGTTAAGTAAATTTGCAAGACTTTGGTCGTAATGCGGTAGAAGTCTGACTCAGTAAGTGGTCATATACTGTAGTGATTTCTCAATCGGCTTTCGATGTTCGTATAACGCCATGAATTGCTTACAAAATACAGAAATTTTAAACCGGCACATTTGTCAACTCATGGCGTATAAAATACTGCGAATTGAACGAATGCAAAAAGTTCATATAAAAATTTCTTCTTCGAAGAAAACGAAAAAGTTTAAGACCACCAAATAGTCACTCAATGCGTCTCCTGATCCTTCTGCTCGTTCTGTGCAAAGATGAATTATAAGGCTAGTCATAACCCCCTCAAAGCACGAATGACTTTAAGTCACTTCCTACCTTACATACACGCAGAAACTTGTGCAGCGATACTAAAAGTGAGTACAATTTTTTTTACAAGATCTTTTCTTGTCATTTATCGACTTTAACTTCACGGCTCCAACACTCGCGAGTGATTGTCAAAACTTCGAAGAGTTAAGCTGAAGGCTCCGGGGTCGCTCAAGATCGTCAATAGACTGTGGATAGTATCTGAACCATTTGTGGGCTTTTGGCAAACAAAGTTGCCGCCTCAAGAATTTTTTTTTATGGTGATACAAAAGACGGCAGAAACAGCTGCAATCAACATTATGAGAGTTAACGAGAGGGCATTCAAGATTTAACAATCCTTTGAGTTTTCGCAGCAATTGAAAAAAAGGGACGTCATTTTTGAGTCAGGCAATGCAACTAGAAGAGAAATGAATGTTAACGTATCTTTTAAGAGAAAGATATTTATCCGTACTTCATTTTATTGAATTAAGGCACTTTAAATGAAGTAAAGGTATTTTAAATATAGTGCGACATGATGATAAACTCAGAGGTAAAAAGCAAAAAGGAGGGCACGGTTGGGAAAGGTTATTACACTAGGTTAAATATCGTGATCCCTAGACGTTCTTTAAGCTATTTTCCTCGTCAATTTTAAATTGTATCCCTCAATCTCCTTCGTTAGCTGCCCATGAATTTGACATCCTTATCAATGTGATTCCCAAAAAGTTAAAGTCCTGATAGGATACCCACGTGGCCTTCCACTTTCTCCTTCAACTGTCGTTTAAATCATTTTCGCTGATCTGTTATAATTTAAAACTCGCCGCGTGAACTTTGATATGGTACAAGCTATTCGATTAATTGAATGGAACTTGACTTTCGCCTTCATGTATGTACTTTATCAGTTGCTCAAGTCTCCCGTTTTGAATAAGACTCCAGAAATTTTAAAAAGACAAAAGCACTATTTACGAAGCTGTTTTCAGCATCAAGAGGTGAGTAGAAGGTTTTGGAGAAGAATTGAAACATTATCTAGTAGTTTATATTGGTTATATTTGCATTCGTTCAATTCGCAGTATTTAATGCGGCATTCGGTTGGCGTGCTCGAAAGTTATGTTTCGAAAGATTGGTTCATCACCTTGCTGTCAGTAGAGGCAATGACCGATCATCTACACAAACCATTATTATTGACAAAACGAATTACGAATTGCAGCAGCCTTTACAGTAACCATTACAGCTGACTACTATCACTGATCGACTATTCGAAATATTACGCCGATTATTTGTTTTAATAGATTAGATTATAAGACTAACTTAAGGACTCGATCCTGGATACTATCACATGAACCAATTAGAAAGCAAGTGCTTGACCAACTGCTGCCTCATCCAGTATGCTTCATTATGAATCGTTGTCTATGTGATATTTGACTTCAAGCCATGGACATAGCTTTCATCAATAAACACAATGACGTATCCTTGGTTCGGATAATTGATGAATTGTTAAATTCTCGTGATCTTCCTGCACTTTTAGTGACACCTTTACGTGTCCTGTTGTAGTATACGCCGAATGGCGTTTTTTTAAGAAGCCTCATCCTTTTGGACCTCCGGGATCGGAGGTTAGTAAATATGCCTTTTTTATACGTCTGTACAACTGTGTCGATATTTGTGACACCGAGATTAAGAAAGTAATCAAGACCCAAAGATAATAAGAATGGCAAAAAGATGAGCAAGGCATGCTAAAATATTTAAGCTTAAACATTCATTTTTTATTTCTCTTTACTATCATTTATAAGCCCTTAAGTTTCTCCTTACCCTTCTGTGTAAATGTATTATAAGGGTACGGAAAATCCCTTAAGCAAAGTTTTAAAAAAAATCCCTCTCTCTACACACTCGGCGAACTGAATTTTTAAAAGCCACACCATAAATGCGTAATCTCATTAAAAACTAAAGCCAATAAAAAAGACTAAGCTCTCTTCACAATCTAAATTGATGGCATAAAAAATATTCAGTTTGACACATTCTGCCTTAAATTCATAACAAGTTGTAATTTATTAATTTCTTTTCCAATATTACACGTTCAATTCATTTGCATACTTTCGCTTTCGACACCTGAGCGGAAAAGATTCGCTTGTTTAACGCCAATAGCCAAAAATAATTTTATTAATCACTGTGGAAGATACAAATCCCACGGATGAAGACAACGCATCGATCGATCGTTAGTGATTTATGATGATGATGATCGTTTTGGTCCACGCGAATAGGGAAACCAAAAATATGTTGGCCGTGTTTAGAAAATGAAAAATGATTTTAAAATATTGCTCGTGGTATGTAAACATTACAACCTACTGGAGGTATTTAAAAGAAAACAGAATAACGCTAAACGCTTCGCCTTTTGGTTTTCCAACCGGATGCCTATTAAAATATCTAAATTTATGTCTTAAAGTATGTCAAACTGATTAGCTTGGATGAACACGAAACATTAACAAGAGTTAGTTTTTATTTTTTTTTCTTGTTTTCATTTGCATTTTTTAATTTTTCGGTTGTTAATGTTTTTTTTTTTTCGTTTTTCTGATTTCGATCAGACAACCCACGCCACTGTCTATGCAAAGTTTTGAGAAAGTACGAGGCATTTAATTTAGACTACAAATTTTTTAAGAGGGTCGGGATTCTAAATGAGGGCTTTGTTAAGAAATAAGAAATGATTTTTTCACTGTAATATTCATTAGCCATTCTTTGTTGTGAAAGAAACTTGGGGTTTGAAGTTCATCGAGATCACGGACGGGCAACTCAAAAACGGAATTTTAGCCACGAAAATTGCGTATTAACATTTTATCTCGCTGGAAAGTCTAAAAATAAAAATTAAATCGATTAAGACTACCATTAGTACGTTTGGAGGGTTCCATACCAAAAGGCTTTCAAAAGAAACCCTTTTCAATGTTCATCCGTCCGTCCATTTGTCACAGGGCTGTATTTTCTGAAACATTTTAGTTAGAGACTTGCAATTTTTACAGCATGTGTATCCATACATAACGCACCTTAATTTTTGGGGCGAATCCGATTTGCTGACTTGTCAACTTAAAAAGTTTTCAAAAGTTTCAAAATCTGGTGGTTCCGGACGCTATATCGATGAAGATTTGCTAGTCTCGACACGATCAGTAGTGTGGTCAATAAGTGACAATAATAGATTTAAAAAAAACGAGAGAAGTCTTCTCTATCGGACAGTGGTTTTGAAAATCAGAAAATCTCAGATATTAAGGATTCCGATTTATACAGTCCTGATGGCGTTCCATTTGTTCTTTTGAACAGACATTGAAAAAATTATTCAATACTAGCATTTCACTGCGACTTTATCCGCATTAATTTTGTGTATCTTGAAAAATGGCAGAACTCAAAATGGTCTTTTCGCAGTCCTCTTATCCAAACAATGTTGTGTTCGTAAAAAATGCATTCACTCAACCGTTGTTTCGTCGACTTTAGTTTTATGTAAACGGGATACTATAAAGCTTGCTGAAGGTCCATTGTAAGAAAATATTGATAAAAGAATTTTTGAAATCGGATAATCAGTCGCGAAGATCACCTCCTTGATGCAAATTGACAAACTTACAAGCTTTTACTCTTCATAATATTGTGTATCAACCTTAGCACATAGAAATGTGTAATCGCGGACTTTTTTATAGAACTTTTTGAGTTCTAAAACTTTTCTAAAGGAAGCAACTAAATTTATGTTAGCCTTAAGGCAGCGTTCACAAAAAACGCATACGTTAGAACATTTTTGAGCCCATGTTCATCCTGAAGTCGGTAAATCACAAATTGTACCCCTTTTATAATATTAGAGTAGATCTCCATTAAGGCTTCTAATTTTCCGACGGCTTGGAAACCATCGTAAGTAATTCCAATGCTCAGATCTAGCAATAAAGCTAAAGTTTGTAACGTTTGTATATACCGAAACTTTTTAGGAGTATCGTTTGCAAGCATTTAAAAATTTGTATTTCTACTTTTGTTTCTACTCGGCAGCATGGATTTGTTGGTAAGAAATCCACGAACAGTTCATCTGCCTTTTATGAGGTTACTCATCGCATTCTCCAATCCAAATAAGGTCTTCCCAAGTAGTTGATTCGTTAGCTTGAGAGTAACGTATCTATCGAAGAGGACGTAAGTGCTAACTTACATAAGGAGATGTTAATATAAGTTTATTTTGGAATGCCGTAAATTAGTCAGCTTGGTCCCCTGTTCTTTATCTCTGACTTTTGCGAAGTGTGGTTCATTCCACGATGCTGTTTTCGCTGGAAAATCTTTCGCAATGTGATTTGTTGCAAGCGGATTTGATTCATATTAACCGAACTAAAAATTGTAAAGATGTCGTTCACTAGGAGGATCATACAATTTAGTGTAAAAGATTGCATTGACGACACTTTTTGAAATAAACTAAGTTTTATTTGTGATCTTGTTATCTATTTTGTGACTTGATTGAACTTCAATGAACAGACAACATTGTCAATAAAGCTAAGACTAGACCAGGGTTTATTCTTCGATTCTCATCTGAATTAAAGGATCCTTGTGTTAAGAATTATCTTAATTTTTAGTGTGTCTGGTGTCCTTGATTGAATCCATCCTTGACAAGGATTGAATCTGTACAAAAACGATTCAGTCTTTTCAATTTCAATTCAATTCATTGCATTGCATTTTTTTAACACAACAACTTAGTGATAGGATTCAATCTTTTCTCTCTTCGTGCATTAACCTGGGATAGAGGTTTGCATTTGCCTTCCTAAAGGAACCGCTGGTTACTTACTATATTAACCTACCAACGCTGGATTTGTTCCGTACGGTGAGTAAGGTAGATTTAATTTTCCAATTTTTTGATAGTCTCACTGATTCATCTAAATCATCTATTATTTATCGCCTTTGTGTTGGACATTAATAGATCGTTACGCTACATATGAAAAATTTCAACAGATATTTCCATCTAATGGGTTATAATCTTTGTATATATGATTTTAAGGGTCTTTTATTCTCTTAGAGGACTGCGCAACTTAATTCATCTGTAGCTTACTCAATAAATATACATAAATAAAGCAAACGCAAATAATTCAGTATACAAGTCCCAATTGAGCCCCCACCCACCGTTGATCATCGAGATCGAAATACAGCTGAGTTTCACACCACTGAACAATCTTTCAATCCGAGATACTCTTCACTTGATGCAAAAAACATTATAAGGGCGGTCAGAAACCCTTGACTGCGGGCAAATTATTTAAAATACCAACCAATTTATAATCTCTATTAATTCTTAATTCTTACAATGAAATTTGAGGGCTGAGAAAGACTATTTTTAAGCTGATACAAGATCCATCTTCGTTTAGGAAATTTTAAGCTTTTAAACTAACATGACGTTCCAAAAACCTAGTGCCAAATGCGAGTCTGACTCGCGCAATAAAAGGTTCCGTACAAACTTTTTACAGCGTAAAGGAATTGCTGTCATCAGTATTTGGTATTAACTTCAACTTGATACTTTGATGCGTTCTTGAGAAAAAGAGTGGTCACAGATAAACGAACAATAAAGGAATCCTATAATGATTCCGTTTTTCCTTTCGAGGGACGTAACCTTACAGAAACAACTGTCTTTTTGTATATAACCACCATTATTAATACAAAATCATTCATATATTCATTCAAAGGACTACGAATACCCCTTAGCTATTCACATACATAAACCGACTGGAATAGATCAGGAAGAAGGAAAGAAGAGGTAACAATACACTTTGTTCTTGAATGTAATGCACAGGAAATAAATAGATAAGGAAGGAATCTCTGCACTGCAAACGGTATATCTGAAATAAAGATTAAGAGTAAACTGTTGAGCATCAGATAATGAAAAACTTGAAGAAATGGAATGCAGTTGGCTATACCACTGGAACACTGCTTATAGAAAAATCATTAAAACGAGCAATGACAAGACAAATTTTAATTAAAAAAATAAATTCAGAATCATTCTCTCAAAATATTCAAAAAGGCGTTTTTTAAATGTACTATTTTCATTCACTAGCTTTATATTTTGTGTACCACGGTTCCAGAGAGGAATCGCATTGATGAAATATTGTCGAAATGGAAAATTGTAGCTTGTCGAAAAGATAGTTGGGGGATAGTTTCTTAATGATGGAGTAAAGGTCGGTTACTGTTCATAATTTGATGACTTTTTAAATAGTATCCCATAATTTTTATTTGATTATTCAGATATACGAATGGCCATGCCTAGTTTTATTTAATTCTAGCGCAGCTGTTATCGGCAACTTTTGGTCTTCTTTTTGACTCAGAATTCAAATCTGAGAACAGTTCGCAACCGTTTTTTAAAGTTTAAGAAGTTGCAACTTTACTTCAACGGGTTAAAAAATAGAAGTTTAGCTCAAGTCTCGGAGTGCGCCAGTCCAGAGTTCAAGTCTAACGTCGAAAATTCAATTATTGAATAAATGCACTTATGTCAACTGTGTTCTTGCAACCCACAACCAGCGCTTCGGTTTTACTAGCCTTTAAGTACAGGCGGTTTCTCTGTGACCAATAATTAGATGACTTAAGCCCATCATTTAACTCGTGAATTCCGCTTTCAAAGTTCGCTGTGTAAAAATGATAACATCTTTGAACACCGTCCGCATACTTGAATATATCTTTTATGAAGAGTTGAGGACCTAAAACAGAGCCTTGTGGTACACCAAAAAAAAACAGATAAGAACCATGAAAATTTGAGTCCTGAGAAATCCGAATTTTCAAAAGTAAAGCACGTTCTCAGTTTTTCAATAAGAAGAGTATGACTTGCAGTCATTAAATCCCTGTCAAAAGGTACTCGAATATCATCGCTTTCCTTCATCAAAGCTGTTATACAGTAATGACTTGGCCTGAAATCCGATTGGTAGAATGTCAATAGCTTATTGTCTTCAAAATTTTTTTTTTATTCGCTTCTTAATAATAACGTCAATCGATTTGCTAAGATAGGGAACGATAGCTATAGGCATAAAATCCAGGTTTGCTGAAGGGACGGGTACAATCTACGTAATGTGGTAAAATGATGTGGTAAGAATTATACTGTCTTACAATAGTAGGCAAAAGTACTTATATAAAGTTGGTTGAATTCAATCTAAGCCCACAGCTTTTTATTTCACTGAGAAGATACCCAAAGTATATTTCTTAAGCTGTCCAGCAGACCTGCCATGAATAAGTTGACAACTATCCACATTAAGATGCTATAAATAGTGAACTTAAAGAAAATTCACTATGAAAAACATAAATGCGCCACCCTGAATATTCTCACTTTTCCAATTGTCCCATTGACCCAATCGAACAAATAAAAAGTAAAAGTAACACAAAATGTCTTTTCTTTAAGTCACTTGGACAGCAACTTCAAACGTTCAAGCCGACACCTTTTTTTTGTATCCGCACCAACAATTCAATATAAATAAATAATAAAACGAAAAAAAAAAAAAACTCACCAAAACTATTCCAAGAATGAATCACAATGCAGCTCAGCAAATAAACGAAAAATTATAATTCTTTCGGTTAAACAGCAATTATCTATAAAAATTTAAAAACTTTATGAACTTATTTCCCCGCACGCACCGAACTGATTTTTTTAACAAAATTTATTTTTTCTTAAAATTTTTTTATTACTTTTTCGTCACAGAGAACGCGCGCGTCGCAAAATTGAAATAATTTTCTCTTTCAATTAAATTTTATTTACTTTTTTTTTTTCTTTTGCCAATAATTTCACTTTAATTGCTGTACTATCAAATTGTAACTATCGAACTATAAATAAATAAATAACGCACAGAAAAAAAAAACTTAACGCTCGACATAACACAAACTCGTAGCGAAGTCACAAAAATTCACTCTCACGGTAGCGTAGATACGTAGATACTTTTTTTTTTTTTTCTTTGTGATGTTGAGGTTGATCTTGCGGATATTTTTTTTTTATGTTACTTTGAATTATGATTTCTTTCTTTTATGATATTTTCATTTTATCCATGGGATTGTGTAGAGAACAATTAATTTCATAATTTAATGATAGCGCGACTCTGAAAAAGAAACAAACAAATTAGATGAATGCGAGAAGGAAGTGTTGAGAAAAAAGACAGACGAGTGACGTTAGGCATGGATACACGCGTACGTGTTTCCCTGAGTGTTGCGAGTTGTTGTCTATTATATCCGTAGATGCAACTGATAAATAGTTAGTACAATTGTAGATGCAGATACATTGTAATTAGATTCGGATATCTGCACATGTTGCCGAGAAATTATACTCTAAATGATGATGTGACACGCAGATTTATTCGATCTGATTAAGTTGGTAGAAACTTCTTCTTCGTCTTCGTTTTCTTTTCATGATTGCGATGGAAGAAAATCTCTCGAGTTAAGTACCATCGACCGACGACGACTGACTTTTTTAATTCCATTCTTCGATCACAGTGTAGTACACTTGAACTCTGTAATGCGATTAAAAAAGAACTTATGCAAGCGCGACAACAAAGGGTAATAATGATCCACTTTGGGCGATCAGTGCGTAGAGAATTTAATGAAGGAGCCCAATAAAAATTCGCACAAAGTAACCTTGAAGATTCCGTCGTTGGAAGAGGTGGTGAACAATTGTGAAGATAGAAAGTGAATGACTGGTTTACAACAAATCTTGACTTTATGAGATTGTCTTTTGAATGTGTGTATTTCGAAGCAGCCATGTCGAAACTAATCCCTCAAAAGATTTACGTCTAAAATCAAGAGCGAGCAAAGGGTTAGTGATATTTTTGAAATGGAAGTCGTTTCTTGGTTCTGTAATCATAAAAATTGACAGTGCATATCTCTTTCTAAGTTTGGATTACGAGCTGCATTACAACTTGGAAATATCTGTGTTGCGTTCTTAAAATTTATGTTACTATTTGGGTGTACCTCAAGGTAGTATCCTGGGGCCACATTTATTTCTTTATTTTTTTAATAAATTATCTACCTCTGCTTACATCACTCTGATGATGATAAATTTTGGTCTCTCCACAATTATGTTTCAGCTCTCCGATTAGAGTCCTTAAAAATGATTTGGATCTTATCGTAGGCATGAAAACATAGGCCAAATTTTAGGCAGACTACATGACATTTTTGCTGTCGCAGTTTGATGAATTGGCGATTAAGGAAATGTTCTCGTCAATCCAAAGAGGTGGTGATAGTTTGTTGAGTTTTTGAAAAGTCAGAGAAAAAATCACTGAAGCAAATGTTTTCCATTTTGTCGATGAACTTTTGCCATCTATCAGGAAGTTGCTTAATTTGTTGCTCATATTTAGAAGCATCTGTCATTTTCGATGAAAATCTGAAGAAGGTGCTGATAGACTTTTATGGCTTCATCAGAAGTTAACATTTTTTGCAGCAATTTCTTTTTGTTTTTTGGAAAGAAATAATCCTGCTATAACAATTTCAAGACCACATTTTGCCGGTCCTTATAGTATCTATGAAGATTTTCTCCTTCCCCTTAAAATTAAAAAAAAAAATCTACTACAAATAAGCTATTTGGAGTTAATAATGGAATCATGTGAACAATATTTAAGGATGCCCCGAAGAACATTCTCATGAAGGATAACATCGCTTATTTTTGGTGTCAATGCCTATCAGTTCTGATGCCAATGGCGACTGCAAGTAGATTGCAGTAAATAGCTTTGGGATTTGAGGCCAAAATCTTGTGTGGAATAATTGTTCTTCATAATGTTATGGAGACACTAAGTTTAAGTAAGTTAAGAGACTGCAGATCGGAATTCATTAAAAACTGAACCACTAAACAGATATTACAGACATTAAAAAGATATTGAACCAATTTAGAAACGATTTTTAAAAGCACCCTCCTTCAAAGTAAAAAAAAAGGATTTTACGGCGGATTCAGCGAACTATCGGGTTTATTTTTATTACAAACACGACTTTCAACAAGGATAGCCAAAAAAGGGGAGCTCTGCGAACAAAGATTTGATGGAATTTGCCAGTGAATATGAAATGGAGCTCAATCTAAGGGCGTAAAGGCTTTTAGGCCAAAGTTTTCAGGTTATTTTCATTTGCAGATGAATAGGCTGGAGTACAGAGGTTCCCTTCATTGTTTAATTTATCTTATTTATTTAGATCATCTCCAATTTAAAGATGAACACACGATTAAAGACATGACAATTGTGTCTAAGAAGTAAAATTTTCTATTTGAATAATGTGCTCCCCAAGGAGGACTTATCAGTAATCTGCAGCATGTGCAATTTGGCTCTCCTTTGACAGGAGAAGAGATGTTCCCTTAAAATCAGGTAATTTTGAGATACACAATCAACCTTTAAATAATCTTGTGAAATTTTCTTTCAAAACATTAAAGAAACTACAACTCGAAATTTTAAGTTAACACAGAAGTCAAAGTCTATCGAAGCGAATGCGCGATGGGACACAAGTAATGCCATAATCGGAATCCATCCGTGGAAACCCAGACAGAGAATAAATTAACACAATGCAACTGATTGATGCGTTTGTTTTGTCCTCAATTCTCTAGTCGTCCATGTACAGACAATTAAGCGCTTGGAGACAGCTGAAAAAATCGTCAGAAGTCATCGGCCGAGGTGATCACTCCTTTAACCGAGGACGTCTGCAAGAGTCAATTTATATGGTCGTGACTATTTGGCATCAGCAGATATTCGTTTCGTCAAATTTTGGTCATAGACCTACTTCCATATTTTGTTAAGCCGGATGCAAGTGGAATTTTTTTTCGTATCTTTAATCACAATGACCGACGAAGCTCATTTCTTCTTAAGCGATTAGTGAAAAGTAAAAAATTAGCATTTCTGGGAAACAATTAATTCAAATTTACACGAAACTTAAGAGGAACCAGTGTTTCTTTGAAAGTGCCTGCTTGGACTCCTTCATTGGGGTTTCTTGAAACCTCTCTTTCATTCTAACAAATCACACGTCTTGCAAGTCTTAAAAGTCAACATTGAAGAAGAAATCATCAACTTACAGCGAATATTGTGCACCTCATCAAGATGTTTTTTAATGTCATCAATTTCAAGCCCGCAAATAAACTTCTTGTGAAAGCAGAGCCCATTTTTTTTACTTTTAAAAAAATGACAGCCAATTCACAAAATGACTAGATTAAAAAAGTAGATGGGCCTTAAACATTCGGACATTCTTTTGATAAAGTCTTCAAGAGTCAAGAAATTTTTCGATCTATCTAGCTATCAGTTTACTTTTGACAGATGCAAATGCCGCCCCCAAATTGAAATTATGTCTTCATTTTACTAGACTTAAAGCTCGCCTCTAAAATGGAATATTTTCCTTGCAAATCTCGAGAGGTTTGTGAACTATCTACCATCTTTGGTTCATTTAACAACCTTTTTTTTTGTAGGCACTATCAAAAGACACCAAATACAAATAACTTCATAAATGTCACTTTATTTACATGTTGCCTTAAAAACTACCTACCAAATAAATAAAAAAACGAAAAAACTAAAAAGCCATTCCACTGACATAACATCGAAAAGAAAACCAACAAGAATCACTCTCGGCCATGTACAAATATCTTTCACTCAATTAGAAGAACAAATTAAATTTGAAAATTCTTCTTGACCACAAACGTACGACTTCAGTCAGTCCCCACAAAAGACCTCACACTCTCCAGTCAAACAAATACAAAAAAAAAATTCAATTCAATGAAAAACACAAATAGACGCTAAAAGCAGCAGTAAACCAAGAAGCACATAAGAACGAAAGAATCCACAATTTAACAAGAAACTAAAATAGTTTTCTTTACAGTAAAAGCAAAAAAAAAACAACGAAATTAATTAGCCACTTAACAGCAGGTATCTTAACGCGCATTGCAACTTCCTTACCAGATCCACAAAAGAACCAAAGCCAGAATCCGAGTTCAGACTCATTAGCCTGCAATGCTAAACATTTTTTTGTTGAAAAAAAAAAAACAAAAGCAAAAACCAAGAAAACTATAACGCTTTGGTAAGGAAATTTTCCCTAGAAAATAATAGCGTAATGAAAATCCAGAACAATTGCAACAGCTGGAAAGGTTCCCGGTGCTGTTTGTGACTCTTGCTAGTCTCGAGTCGGCGCAATTAATAAACCATCTAGGATATTCAACCAAAGCAGAAAAGTTTCCTCCAATTTGCAAATGTACAAAAGTGCAAAGGAGAATACCCGCCACAGCGAGGCAAATTAAAATAATTTCGCAATTAGATAGAAATTTAAAACACAAAAAAAAACAAAAAACATTCGCTTGCACCAGAATTCTGACTGCATCTGTGCATGGTCTCGGCGATAATTATAATTACATCGAAAATTATATAAAAAAAAGATACATTTTACAATTTATCTCAACACGAACGTGAATCTGCAACTCACGCGCAACACCGCCGAATAGAAAAATTCATTCGAGAGACAACAGCACACAACACTCCTGGGAGCTGAACACGATTTGAATATTAATTTAATTTTTTTTTGTCACACTTGGTCTAAGGGTTTTTTTTGGGGGGGTGGGGGGAGGGTTTACAACTCTCACTTTTTTGCATGCAGATGATAATCTTTACTCCAATCCTTGAGACGAGTTATCCTTCTTTGTTTAATCCTTTGCAAAATATGCCGATTAAAAAATAATAAAAAAAAATCAAATTAAATCTTTTTTTTTCACAAAGTATCTTTTAGATGCGAATGTATCTTTTTGAGTATCTACACCGAGTCCCGACACAAATCTATTCAATCAGATGCGAAATTAAACAACACGAGCTCGAAATAATGACGACTGCGACAGGGCGACACCACAGCGATAACGACACCAACAACGATGGCAACAGCAGCGATTGGACTTTATTGGTGCAGCACTCGCGAGTTACTGAAGCAACTGGAATAACATTCGTGTCCGCAATGGTACTGTTACCCTGGTTTTGTGTGTTGCGGTGTATTGCTCCCCACCTTCCCTGCAACACGAAACTAAAGAAACTGGTGTGCGAGCGCGCGCAAGGTGGCACAACCAGAAGAAGATTGTGGCATCAGAAGGTCCAAAAAAAAAAGATGCCCAAAGAGCACATAGCCAAAGAGATGCGTTAGCATAGCTCCAAACTCAGATCCAATGGATACCTTGGCAAGAGAAGAATCGCCATGCAATTGTGATCAGCTGTGCCGGGCCCACATTTTCATTGCTTTTCTCTTTGCATTCTGCGGTTCTCTGTGGCTTCATGTTTTTTTTTTTCTTTTCCACATTACGAGGGCCTTTCTCTGTGTGTTGTTTTACCTTGGCCGGGTTTGGGAACTTTCTTTCGAATTTCGAATTTTCGGAGGGGATCCATTCATAAAAAAAACCACTGCCAACAGAGAGCGAGAGAGAGAGCGAGCAAGCGAGCGAGCTTTGATGTGTAGGGAAGAAGCTCTATCTTTTGATAGTTTGGATGAGGTTCACTCTGGTACTGGTACCTACCAGCAGCACCGTAGTGTGTATCTGTTGGATGTGTCCCCCATTTCTTTAGCTGTCAATCATCTTTTGATGTTTTATGTATGACAGATTATAGTATTAGAAAGCAAAATCTACTTTTGGTGGTAAATATGGCATGAAGATCGCCTCCGATTCGTGATGCTGGGCATGGAAAGTGACAACTTGTTCATTGAAAGTCTTGAGAAATCCATGCGACCAAAGTGACGTTCAGTGACAGCAGTTTGCGTGTGAAAAATTAAGGTGTGCATTGAAAGATTCGGGTAATGTGGATTTTAGGGGTGGGTTTGTTGGATGTGTAGACAATTAGAAATTTTTCACTGCATCGAGTGTTGTTCTTTCTTAACTCATTTGTTAATAAAAAAATAGGAAAAAAATTGTTTTTGCTATTATTAAGTTTTTTTCAGAATTATTGTATTTGTAAGTATAACTTTGTAGAAAATTTACATTGCACGAAGTACAGAGAAATGGTTTTTGAACTCTGGCTTATTTAAGTAGATTTAAAAATTATCTTCTTCCTCCTTTAGGGGGGAAGTCTAGATAGATAGATAGATATTTATTTCGTACAAATTACAATTATGTGGAACTGCTACCGCGCAATTTACAGTACAGAGATACGATATTTTAAATTATCTTTCAACTGAACTATTTTTACAATTTAATAGGACTACCGGTTGAAAATATCGTTTTTTTTCAAAAATCAATGCTTTATTGAGGAAAAATAGATATAAATTCAATATTCAAAGTATTGCCCATCTCTAGTCACACATTTTTCCCATTTTTCTGTCAATTCATGGATACCCGTTCTGAAAAATTCGACCGTTTTGGCCGCAATCCACGAATCGATCCATTTTTTGACATCATCGAAATGACGGAAGTGCTGGTCAGCCAGGCCATGTTGCATCGGTCGGAAGAGATAGTAATCGGATGGGGCAAGGTCTGGACTATACGGCGGTTGGGGTAGGACATCCCATTTGAGCGTTTCAAGGTAAGTTTTGACGGCATTTGCAACATGTGGCCGAGCATTGTTGTTTTGCAAAATAACTTTATCGTTTCTTGCGACCATTTCCGGCTCAAACGCATCAATTGTCGTCTGTAAGCCTCGCCTGTGATTGTTTTATTCGGTTTTAGCAGCTGAGAACACACAACACCCTTCTGGTCCCACCAAATGCACAGCATAACCTTCAGGTCACGAATATTCTTAACGGCCGTCGATGTTGAGCCATGTCCAGGGTATCCATACGTTGCCCGACGTTTTGGATTATCGTAATGTACCCATTTTTCATCACCAGTGACGATTCGATGCAAAAAAGACGTTTTATTGTGGTGTTCAAGCAGCATTTCGGACATGCAAAATCGGCGTTTGACGTCTCCTGGCTTCAATTCATACGGCAACCAATGTCCTACCTTTCGGATCATTCCCATTGCTTTCAAACGATCGGAAATGGTTTGCTAAGCTTTTTTTCAAACTTTTACACCTGGCCGGGCGTTGTTTGTCTTCGGTGTCGAAATCACCGTTTTTGAACCGCTTAAACCACCACTGACACATTCTAACGTCTGTAGTATAGCCCGGGTAAGCTTCGGGAAGCAATTCATGCGCTTCGGTTGCTTTTTTCTTTAAATAAAAGAAGCATATTAAAACTTCCCGCAAATGTTGTTTTGATGGCACGAATGTAGACATTTTACGGCTTTACAAAAACTTGTGTGTTTTCACTAATGACCAATAACCTAGACTGAAATAATTAGACAATGACATGAAGTTTCTGATGTGACAGCTGTCATGGTCTAAATTCACCTCAGAGTAATAGATATGAAGTTGCTATAACGACATTTTCAACCGGTAGTCATATTATTTTACACTCTCTGCCGGCCTTGTAATTTTGCAATTTCTTTAACGAGACTAACAAAGAAAAAGCATTTTTTATCCAAGCTGGGGTCAGACGAGAGTGCTAAGAAGTTTTGGAGCAACTCCCGCTCAGTAGGTGCTGGTAAGAAAGATGTTGTTAATCTTATACCTGATCTTGTTTGTCTTGACAATGTTTTCCTCTCCAACCCTAAACATAAAACCCCTCTCAAACACACTCTTCTGATCGG
This sequence comes from Orthonevra nobilis, assembly GCA_963555765.1. Taxonomy (NCBI): domain Eukaryota; kingdom Metazoa; phylum Arthropoda; class Insecta; order Diptera; family Syrphidae; genus Orthonevra; species Orthonevra nobilis. The sequence goes on along the minus strand of OY743227.1, from coordinate 70,587,427 downwards.
CAAAGAGTTTTTGAATTCAAGGTTCTCTCCGAAGTTGATGTTATTAATACCATCCGCTATATAAAGTCAAACGCTGTTGGCGAAGACAAAGTTCCTTTCAGGTTTGTCAAAATGATCTTCGACATTTCCGTCCAACTGGAAGCTGACTAAAGTCATTCCTGTCCCCAAAAAACTTCAGCCGTCTTCGGTTTCAGGCTATAGCCCCATGAGTATTGTGCCTTTCCTTCCCAATGTGTTGGAAAAGGTCCTCGGTAAGCAGATTACTCATTGCTTTGATCTCCATAGTTTACTTCCACTTCCGGTGCAGTCTGGTTTTCGAGCTAACCACAGTTGTTCCACCGCTATAGATAAAATCCTCGATGACATTTGGATTAACTATTTGCCTCCTTGACTTTTCCAAAGCATTTGACACGGTAAATCACTCAATTCTTTCCGAGGAGCTGAGAAGTCATTTTGGGTTAAGCGAAAGTTCGGTGCGTCTCATTAGCAACTTCATGAGTAATCGCTGTCAAAGAGTTGTGGTGATGGATCTTCTCAGGTAAGAAGTATACTTGCGGGAATGCCTCAGGGCTCTATATTAGGTCCTATCTTATTCTGCACGTTTATAACCGATTTGCCAACAGTCTGTTCCAATGCCAGTATCTGTCTAAACCTATTGGCCTTGTTGAGGATCTTGTTTGCAAATACAAGGAAGGCCCAACTGATTCTCATATCGAAAAAGCCTTACAACGCCGAACTACGTAGATAGGTAGATAGATAACTGAAATTTTTATTTAAAATTTTACATAATAAAATATCACAGATGTTAATTTACTCTGAAACGAAAAGTTTCTTAAAAAACCTTCATACAAATGTTGACCCGAGAGGCGAGAGGTTTCAAGATCATTTATCACAGAATTTAAATAAACAACTATTAACATAATATGGTATAATAATTAAATAGATAATTTAACTAAAAAATATAACTCAATAAAAACAAATAATAATTAGATGGTTTTATAAACTTATTTATATATAAATAGAATACAAAAAAATGAATGAATAAATAAATAAATAGCTAATAAATTGATAAATAAATAAATAAATAAAATATAAAAATAAACAGAGTAATAATAATGTACATGAGAATAATATCACAAAAGATAAATTCACAAATAGGAAAATAATAAATAAAAATAAATAAATCAACTTAACGAAAATAAAATTAAATTATTTTTTTTTTAATTATTTGCTCGCTTTTCAAGAGGATATTAAGACTCTTATAATGCGTGTAGCACAGAGCGAGCGGAAGAATTAGGAGAATAATGAAAGATTGTGTAGTGGTTTAAGAAACTCAGGTGTAATTGGTTTCAACTCACTTTCGAGGATGGAGTCCGAAACGGAACGGATGATTTTGATATCGACCTATTTGCTTTAACCTAATTTGCAGGGCCTTATTCGACATTAGTTTTGATCTATGCACTTTCAAAGTTTGGAGGATTTAGCTTAAACACCCCGCTGTCAGTGTTATGCCTTCACAACAGGGCCATCTACACACAATCTACACAAACCGCTATTTTGAAAACACGAGGTAGGAACTAAGCCGAAACAACAACCACTACAATAACGCCACCCTATCGCTGGTCGACCAATACAGTGATAGTGCCATTAACTTTATTCCAGTGGCCAATGGTGACTGGACCATATCGAAAAACTAGACCACTACTCTAGGAATCGAGCCTGGGACCTATCAATTGAATCAATTGAAAGGCAGGCGCTCGACCAACATCGCCACCCAGCTGTTCATTTATCCTGAAATCAAGTGATTGTCAGATAAACTTCATGGATAATTTATTCAGTCTTTCAGGAACTTTTTCTTTAGCGTTAGCGATAGAAAGCAGCTCGTCAGTTCCAAACAGCCAAGGTAAATTCAAAATCATTTTCAAAAACTTGTATTGCGTCACTTGCAATTTTCGGGTATGACTTTTTGGACAATCACCCCGTACAGGGGTTCCATAAAAGTGAATGGATCGGAATATAGCTTTGAAAATCATTGGACTTTGGATTAATGAGATAATATTTTCCTTATTGTTTCCTATATACGAAGGCCAAAGGTTAATGTTTTGTCCAGATACACCCCAAGGTACTTGGTTCTCAATCTCCACGTCGTTTGTGTGCCGTTTAAATGAAGTATGTTGCCTGGAAGAAAATCGGCTTTTCTTTTCCTAGTAAAATGGACTAGTTGGATTAATCTTCCAACTATTGAAATAGATTTGAATTGTGCTTAAAGCAGATTGAAAGTAAGTCAGTTGCATCTGATGAGTAAATGCATGTGACACCTGCGAAGATAGCACATTCACACTTATTCAGCCGCAGGAAATCTGAAGTCAAAATATTGTACAGGTTGGGTAAAAGAGCCGCACCCTGAGGTGCCCCGGCCTCAGCTAGGAATGCATTCGAGTACCAGTTGCCCAAGAAACCTTAAAAATCTAGGACTGAATAGGACTACAAAATAAAGGACTATATTGGGAAGTCTAGGGTGAAGAGTTTATGCAGTAAACCTTTGTGGCAAACAATGTCAAAAGCTTTCTCTATATCGAGAAGGAACATGTGTGTGCTTTGATATGCTGGGTTATGCGATGTATTTGATACACTGTGGAATGAAATGGTCTAAAACAAAACTGTTCCATTGTTGCGATCTTAGTGTGTTAATAGTTTAACTTTTATTAATTTTTCATAGCACTTACTTAATGAGCTAAGTAAGCTTATTGCGCTATAAGTATTTGGCAAATTCGCAGCTTTACCTGGTTTTAGTAAGAGTATTACAGTTTGTGGACACGGTTACCAACCTGAGTTTTAAACTAAGTCGTTCTCTTCCCCCAGTAAGCCACATAAGCTTCACTGTGGGATGAATATATGGTGGCCTACGTAAATTTTGATGGCTTTTTAGCCTTACTCCGGTAGATACGAGGCTGAGACAAGCTAAAACCATGCTTGCTGACATACCTGTTTGAAAAACTCCAATTCACTCGCTCGGATAAAAAATTCGGCCTTATAAATCCGTCCTCTAAATACTTAAACTCTTCGCGTTTGGAGCTAAAACATTTAAAAATGCCGCTTTGAGGAACTTCTCCTGTTACCCCTCTTCACTCTTTTCACTCTTCCCACCATGAATTCCATTTCGTTATTCATTTTCATGTACATAAAGTTAAATAAAAATTAAATTGAAGTTGGAACTTTCGATGTCCACAGAACCTGCCTTGGTATATACTTTTAAATGAGGATTGTTTTCTTCTCTCTTTTTTTTCTTTTAGTTGTCCTTCCATCATGCCTTAAACATAAAAAAGGAAAAACTAATTAGTCTGCAATCTTTTGCGGTAGAGTGATAAAGCTTCCGAGTCTTGGGAGTACATCATGCCACTTTCGCCTTTCTCCACCTCAAATGTACGTATACGGCTCATGCAATGCATTTACGGCATCTGTTTGAAGCCTTTTTTTATACGGACCTTTCCCTACAAGGTCAGTTCCACGACAGATAGTACTAAAGGGAATACAGTGATTGGAAAGGCTTCCGGCGAATTTATAGACAAACGATGTGACAAGAAATGGTGACTCTTCTTCCAAGAACGGTATCTTGCTTTATCTCGTTAAGTAACTCGGCAAATTAGCTGACAGCTTCGGCAACAAACACTTATCCCTCAATCGAACAAGGTTGTCATGTCTGGAGGATTTTTTTATTTTTTGCCCTCCAAGACAATGGCACCTGCCATTTAATTTTTTTCCACAAACACCTCCGCCTTCAAAGTGTTTTTTTTTTTTTTTTTAAATTTAAAGCCAGTCGCCTCATCTGCAATGCCAAGTCGGGCCATATCTAACACATGTTGTTCTAGGAATCTCTCGTGTTCGCATGCTTCCATCTGCTCCCTACTAAGAAGACCCGTTCCATTAAGATCTGCGATAATCTCAACGCATAAATCGCAACAAGTAGTAACCAAGGAATTCCAATTGCAATCTTCTATATGTATCTTTTAGTGTGTGTATAGAGTGGTGATGTTAAAGCTGTTACAAAGGATCAAATAACCACCCAAACGCGTTCCATTGCAAGTAATTGCATCACACCATCCTGTTTCATAGAATCTATCACCATCATCACGCAGCCATCATCATCAGCATCACCACTAACCACCAACACCAGCCACACCATTCCTCTGTGACTTTCTTCGGTAGAACAAAAAAAACAAAATTAAAAGACACTAGAAACAGAGCTAGATTCATCTTTTCACTTGGGCAATGGGCCTGGAAGCTATCAGACAACTTGATCCCGAAGAGATACCGCTCGGTATTGTTTGGTTATTTTTTCGCTTGCTTCCTGCCACCAGTTAATCTTTGCTAATGTTTTTGACGTAGCGTTTGTCGATTTTAATTGAATTAATGAGCGGCCAACAGAGTCATCTGCAAAGGTTGCCCTGGAAGCGTCAAAACTAGCTTCTGTGTGTGTATATTAAGTCACATCACAAGGAAGTTATAAAATTCCAATAAAAAGACCAAGTTGAGGGGAGAGTGCAATAATTACTCGTCTAGCTCTTCAGCTAATTCCAATAAGTTCTCAGATGCATCGTTGCGTTGGGGGCACCTGAGACACGCGAATAATTTATAGATTTCAGTGGAAAACGCCTCTGGGCAAATTGATTAGCATGCGTAGAGGGCTGCACCATTATGGTGAGGATTTATGACCAAGAAATGTGGTAGAACATGCGTGTTCTACAAGGGACTCATTTAGTTGTCAACAAATGTGCTGCCACGCTCTTGTTGGCGTAGAGTGAAAGCTGGTAATTGCTGCAGTGTGGCAACTTGTTTCACTAAAACAATGTTAAGTGGCTCAATAAACAACAAATTGAGCTAGAATTATAGTAGTTTTAAATGCCCGAGGAACTGATGGTTTTTGTTTTCGAAACATGAATTGTCGCACTCTGCAGTTATGAGAGACGAAATGTTGTCAGTAAATTGAAGAGCAGATCGAGTTTAATGTTTCCAAGACCACTGGATCTGTAAGCATTCGATCTCACTTGTTTTGTATCACCCAAGGAAAGTTTCTATACACTTAGCTTATCCGAGTCAATGTATTCGAGGCGAGTCAGTTCTTTGGACGATATCCACATCTTGTGCCAGCCTATAGAGTTTCAATGAAGTGTCTTTGCTGCAAAGGATCGAAGCACCTGGTTTGGTTTCGTAACAATCGTCCAGAACTCGGCTTTAAATGGACAGACAGTATCCAGTGCTCTTTAAACCACAAGAACTTTTCCTAAACTACTGCTGAAGTTCTTTCTTCGACAGAGCTGTTGAGTATCATTATCAATAATATGAAAAGGAAGAATAAATGGTCATGCTACTATCCGGATCGAGGATATGAGCTTAATAAAGACCAAGCTTCCTGTAATACGCAATGGCTCGATCCTTGAACCGGATGTTCGATCGTCCCCTTCTTTGTGAAACTGGTGGATAGGATTTGGAGACATTCTTTGCCAGAGCATTGCTGCCCATTCGCCAAATGTTCCTTGCCATTAGGGTCGAAAGATTTGTGCCTTTCGTCCTTCTCACAGACAGGTCCGTGTGTCTGACGGTGCTTTAAGTATTCTCAGCTATCGTGCTTTCACACGTCGGCTTTTTTGGATTTAAAACATGACCTATGAATGAGTCATAAAAAATCTTCAGAATAACAAAGGGACAAGGAATGTGTTGTACTTCTTTTCTTTTTTGTATTAATTTTCTCGCTCTTTCCTTTCTGCTCGAACTCTTCTTAGCAGCTTCCATTTATTCCCAAAATCTCTTCTCCTCTTCTCTTGTACGCTCTCGACTTTGAGTCATACATTTCTTGGCAGGAGTGATTGGTATTCTAAACTGGTCTTGGCAGGTTTCTGAATGACAACGCAGTAGTAACTCCATATTTTTAACGTAAATGGCTCATTTAGGAGTCTTTCGCCCCGATGTTCTCTTCCGGTTTACTGATGCGACCAAAAAGTGGTCAGAATTGGCACTAGTACTATATATCTGAACTTCGCACATCTAGAGTGTTTGCAAAGTGTCTTGCGTCGGTCAGTCAGATAATATAGATGTGCGACCATCTGGGGATAGCCAGATCATCAATCATCATCTGAGCATCAAAAAATACAAGTATGATCTTGTGGGCGAAGTTAAACAGAGATATGCATTGAAAGATGCTATAAGTCGCAAGGCAGAGCTAATATTTTTAGATATCAGACATGCTTTCGTCCTTCCAAACCTGAAAGACGATTTCCCATCCAGCATTTGCTGGAAATTCTGCTGGTTAAAATCCACAATTCGCAGCGGATCGGGGAAAAGATTCCTTTTAAAGTTACGGTGGGATCAGGTGCATGCGCTATTTGCAGGCGTTTTTTTTAAGGAACTCGCTCTGAGTTTTTTGTTTCTAGACTAATTGGTATCCTTGAGTTGCGAGACTCTCCGTACTCCACTCCACTTTTGGTAGACTAGGGCTGTTTCTGGCTTGATGAGGCGTTAAATGTTAAACCAGGTTTTGGTTGTCAGTTGACAGTCAGAATCTTAATTGAGCTTCTATAAAAGAGTGGTCGTAGTCAACATAGTCGACTCTGAACAACATGCAGAATGTGTCAATCTGGGGATAGTAAGAATGTGACCGTCTGGGGATAGTAAGGTTGCTGTGTAGAAAAAGCCTTGAACTGGAATCTTGTTTTCTAAGAGTTGTATCGTCTTCATTTTTGGGGTTAATTTGTCCGTGACCACGTGACGACATTTACCCTTCTACTGTTGCTAAAATTGATAAAGAGTTGCGTCACACTCAGATTGTAGGTCAGCTGGAATAATACAAAAAAGGGTACAAGACCGATCCGACTGGTAAGAAGTAATCAAAACTTAATCATTCAAAAGCGTAAAAAGTGCGTGTCTCGAAAACGGGAAAAGCTGGTATACTTATGTTTTTTGTTTTTTTAGGGATCACAAGACTGATTGGACAAAAACAATATGACAATATTTCAACTCTAACGCAGAATTGGACACTAAGAATTTGATGTCATTCGGTGCATCATTTCAACTACTTATTGTTCAAGGCGTTAAAGCAAAGAAGAAACAAATTTTGAGCAAACTTAGCTCGTTTTTTATTGTCATTCTTCTTGTAGACCCGCTTTTGCCTACAGGATGTTGAAAATTGAAAATTCCCCCCAAAAGTGTTTAAAAACATCAAAATCTTGGAACAATGCATGAATTTCCAGAACCGTTTGGCAATTTCATAACAGCCATGACCTCGTCACTTTTTTTGTCCGTATGTCTGTCACCACCGCGTGTCGATATCATATTGAAAGTAATACCAAATATTTATGCCTGCGGTCCCTTAAAGCTGGAAAAAAATCAAGCTTCAAAAAATACGACTGTTTATGCCGCATATTTTGATACTCGCAAAGGAATCAAAACCTAAAGGGTACTACAACGCTTGACCGGTATAGATTTTCCCGAACTCCTCGGCGTTGTCAAATTCTAAGGAATCGACGCACAGTTTCATTTCTCAATATCTTTGATAAAAATCTTCAAAAATTGCGAGGATAAAAAAGGAGTTTCTTCTATTTTCCGATTCTCATCGTATTTATTAAATTGTCCTCCTTTTCTTTTCTGCTCACTGTACTCAACTCGTATTTGCATTTTTCACGCGAAATTATGTCGTGCACCGGTAAAATTTCCCGAACAGATTTTCCAGTGCGAATTCCATTTGGTTGTTCCCAAAGGGGTCTGTAATAAATAACTTACAACCAAATGATTACAGTCAAGCCAAAAAAAAGTCTTTCTTTTTGCAGTGTTTAGCTTTTAACAATTTTTTATTTTTTTTTTTTTAATATATTCAATACATTTTCTTTTGAACAATCAATTGTTTCTTTAATTTTTTATATCATCTGGTAATGTGTTGAAAAAAATTGGTTGTGTTTTGGCTGCGCAGTCTAAAATCGGATGCATTTCGCAGCATGTAAGATTGTACCTCTCCTAGGTGTCTGATTCCACTGGTTAAATATTCCGGTGCATCTCCATAATTTTTTTTGAAAACAGCCAAGAGTGTATTCAGCTGTAGCCTTTGTTTGATATCCAACCACCGAAGAGCTTCAAGCATGGACTTTATAGATGAATACCTATACTTCCGGCAGGCTCCACTCAAGAGTTCGTAAAATTTCTACTTCATAGCGTCCTTTGATGGCCTGGTTCTGATCCCACAACACGGATTATAGTCTGGTGAATGCTTATCGGTTTTAATCGATGATCTTCTTTCTCAGCATTTTTTTGGGGCAGCTCTACGTAGCATTCATTCCTCTTCAGTGCTCTCGATCTGGTACATTCCGTATCTCAGCATTACCCATCCTTTCTGCCTTAGGATATTAAGAACCCTTTTGAAGTTTGGAGATACAGTAGTAGCTTTTGGAGTGTGGAATAAAATTCCATGAGCATATTCGCCCCGTTTTCGTGTAGTTTTATCTTCGTTTGTGGGCTTCGCTGGTGTCCAAAGCAGCTTGCTATCTTATATCTGGCTTCAGCAGTTTTGTGAGCAATCCCTACTCGCATTATTTCATTCATAATATGTTCCAATCCAACCGAAAGTAGCCCACAACGCCCTCAAAAAGGTTCATTTTGCAAACCAAGTTCGCACCTCAGCTCTTTCATTCATCGTAGTCTAATGAGATGATCACATTATAATTTAATTATAATTTTTTCTTTGTTCAGCATGCTTCCACAAAAAGGCATCCAATATCATTCCATTCCTAATTCTTCCGCAGATCAACAATTAGCAGCGCATACACAAGTGTGCAGCTAATAATCGTGAGCTTAAGTGACATCATTGAATTGTTCTGGGCCAATCTGACCATCAACCATAAACAGACAATGTTGTCAGAGTGGTCACGGACCCTCCAGAGAAAATAGAAAATTCCTCAGAATACTCATTTTCCTCCAAAGGCAGCCAACATCTTTGCCATTTTCTTCGATTCTTTTGTTTTGTATTTTGTTTTTTTTTTTTTGCTTTTTCCAAAGACATCCAAGCACGAACCATCGACATGAACATAAAAATGAACCAGCAACAAAGCGACACAAGACAATTCATCCGCCCGGTAGTTATCAATTATTAGAGCGAATTGAACATTTTACGCCATTTGTTTTGGATTTCTCCTCGGCTCGGCGCGGCATAAGATGCTCGCTTCAATGCCACGATTTTCCTCTTCCATGGGATCATTGGAAAAGTGATTAATTTATTGATGATACAATAGTAGTAGCTAGATTAAAAAAAAAGGTATTAAATGAAATCAGGTTAAGGGAGGCTGCGGGGGAAAGGATGGAGAAAAACTGTGCGACATCTCATTGCCAACGATTCGCCATGAAGTAAAAGTTAAACTCAATCTGGGTTGATGTATGATGTTTAATGTGGAGTAGCTGCCATCGCAGGCATTTAAAGAAACACCACGGATGTGCTTGGTTTATATCTCTCTCGCGGGAGCGATGACTTTATTGATTGGTTTTGAGTGTTTTCTGCACCTGGACACACTGGCTGATGGTTTATAGGTTCTAATTCTTTCAAACGATTTCCTGGAAATTGTTTGCTTAACGTTTTTTTTTATCGGGGACAAATAAGGTCAAGTCTTTGGAAATTATTAGTATTATTTTATAAACAAGGAGAATTAAAACTCAAAAACTGATTTCTTGTCATAATTAGTACACAATTTAGGACAATGGTTCAGAAGTCTGCTTGATATTAATCTATAACATTTACTCGATGTCCGACCAACAGTTGGACTGTCAGTTTCTAAACATTTTTTCCTGGGTTAGAAACCGGATTGTTACACTCGGCACAGTGACGTACAAATACTCGTTACCAATAGAAATCCAAATAAGTTAAGCAAATCTTCTTAAAAGCATTATTTTCTAAGTCGACGTCTTTAAAATAAAAGCAAACGTTATATTGTAATTATAAAGTTGAAGCAATCTTACTTGGTTCATAGTAGGAATGCATATATTTGCGTCAGAACATTGAAGAGCTGCATTCCTTAATTTGTCCAAATTATTATGAGATGTCGCACAAATTATCTGTCATTCAAAAATGGAGCTGATCAATCCATTTATTTAATGCAAGCATCTATGCGGAAAAATGTTTGTACTCTTTAGTTGTCCTCAAAACTCTCATCAGCTGATATCCGGATGTCAGTAAATCTGCTGTTTTTGCCCAAGCTATCAAATAGCTTGAGACATTCTCAATCTTGTATTGAGCCAACATAATACCAGTTGAGCGCCCTTAGTTAAGCCTGTCTGTCTAGTACCCTGATGCTTGAAAAGGGAACATATGTTTCGCCATGGAATATCGTAGGTTGAAAATTAGATTGCCAAAATCCAGCAGGACCAGAATTACCAAAAATGCTTGTATATGGGATGGGTTAGTCTCTTCTTCGAAGGATCAAGAACTACCTTTCGAGTCGTACCATACAAGCAGTTTTGGACTCTTTCGAGTCTGAAATTCACCGTATAAATGGTGGCGTTTTCCAAGGCTCACTTTTATCTCCGGCTTTTTTTTTTTTTCATTTTTTCATCAACGATTTCCATTGGCGAGTGGTACTTTTGTAGAACAACCAGGGGGTGAACTTTAGGTTGGAAAGCGCCACTCTTTCACGTAAGAGTGAAATACTCGAAGATTTATTTAAAATTCCTAACTTTCTCACAGATGGAAATGAAGACGAATCATCTTTTGACTATGACAATTGGGAGCGTGGAAAAATATTTAACGCTGAAGTATATCAAATTTATCTTATTCCTCATGGTCAGATTGGGATTTGCAAAGCAGATCCTCAATAAGTGTATATCATTATTAACAAGGTCCATCGGACTATTTGAGTCAAAGTGCTGATCAAATTAGAAATTTAAAAGGATCAGGAAGAATGTGGGACTGAGGACAGACCCCTGTAGTACACCTAAATGAAGGACTTAACATTCGTTTAAAAATTCCAGAGCTCTTTGATTCCTATTTTTAAGAAAAGACCACGGAAACCAAAACGATGTAATTTCTTAAGAAGGAGAGGCTTTGGTTATATCCACAAACGGACCGGCGCAAATAGGGGCCTTGCTATGAAGATGCTTGGAAAAAAATTGAAAAAAATCAAAATAGAGTTGGTTTCTTTTTTCTCAGGAAAAGTGCAGCTTAATTTCGTGTTAAATGAAATACCATAGACTAAAAGGAAGACAAAAAAAGCCTCAAGCAATAGTGACACTAGTTGAAACATGCTCGATTTACTGAGTGCATTTGTAAATTGCTTAGGAGAACTTTTACTATTGTGCATTGGAAATCAAGATTTTCGAGTTGAGTTTGGATTATTCAAAAATTATCTCCCGCAAAATAAACAAGTGAAGATGTGTTCCGTCTTTTGTTACTGGCATCAGATTCATTTATACGGGTGTCGAGCACGGAAAGTACATCAAAAAGTAGTCGAGCATTTGATGAAAAAGATTTCGAGTGATAGTGCCTCCGGCCTAAGCCGCAGAAAACTTTTTCTAAAGATTCAGAATTCATAAATAACACGGCAAAAACTCAACATTGCATCTTTTTATGATCTTCCAGCTCTTAAGCCAAATTGTTTATAGCTGAAGAAACACCGTCCCTCTAGAAAATCAACAATTCTCCGTTTTATCACATAAGATCACATAGTTTCGAAAAGACGGAAAAAAGAGATATCGGTCTATAGTTATTCAAAAACAGTCTATCCCCTTTTGTGAACACTGGAGGAGGAGGTCTTCCTGAATCTACAAGGCCACCAGAGGAAATGCATTTTTATTTTATTTATTCAGAAACCTCTTCTATTTCTGCAGATTGTAATGTATCGGCAATACCGAGCATGGTAGAGCGTATTTTGGCATTACAGTCATTTCGAGCTTGTATTTAGCTTTTTCGGGTTTCCTCAGATGGATTGCTTTTGTAATTCCGAAAACTTAACTCCCTCAACCTGATAGCTTCTTTAGAACTTGAGTCGTACCACGAGTTTACCTTTGGTTTGATTGTACTTCCCAAAACACTGTTCTGTACAAGAACTATGAGTCGAAGGGTTGATAACATTTTTATCTTCTTTAAACAATTAAATTTCAATTCATTTGCACTAAAATGTTATTTCATGCGAAGGTTAAGGATCTATCCACACACAAAAACCACAAAGAAATTCAAAAATAATAAACCAAGCCTTAGTTAAGCACCTTAACAAAAGAGAGTAGAAGAAGAGCCTCTATAAGACTTGCATTATTATCTTACCGAAGCCTTATAGAAGGCTGAGTTTGGTCATCAATTCCTGACACATAATATCCGCTGACTTGCTTAAAACTAAAGAATTGATTCGATAAGATGCAAACTTGGCCAAAATTTAAGTTGGAAATATTTATGGACTTAGAATTCGCGGTCAGTTTTTAAGAACTGAAGTTGCAGGCAGCTTAATGAGACTTTATCAAGAGACATGAAGAGCTTAGACTTTAGTCCAATAATCGAAGAAGAATATCTTTTTGTTGGTTAAATATTTTAAAAGAAGACTCTTTCAAGTATAATGCAACTTGTTTAGCTTTTGTGGAAGTGTGGAAGCTCAAAATCCAATCGATTCCCACCATCGTCCTTGGCCCCACTCCATCACTCCCAATTGGTGCTTAGCTTCAACTTGTATACCCATCCATTTCCCATTGGGGCGGATGCCAATAGAATTCCGCTTCGATTGTTCCTTCAAATGCAACGAGGCAAACCAATTGTGGTATTTCCCCATTTTGCCGCAGCCTAGTCGGGAAAATTCCCTCCACACAAACGAATTCCTTCGAACAAGAAAATTTAATTTATTTCCACGATTATGCATGCAATTTCTCAACCTCGAATGTGCTATTCAAGTGCAGCGCTAGGAATTAATCACCGGCACATACGTTTTTGGCGTAGATAGATATTTGCGATTCGCTGGTTTAGATACTTTTTTTGCTGCATCTGAGTGCGCGCGTTCGCATCTGGATTCTGTGCCAAAGATGCTGATGCGAATTATGTGCACATAACATGGATGTATATTAACGGTATTCAAGTGTATCTGTGTTGCATCAATGGAAATTATCTGCATATTGTAACGGTAAACGAAAGCGATAGTGAATTGCTAGACATTAGTTTCGCAATACCATAAAAGAGAAGAATGAATACAAACAAGAAGATGCCGAGAAAAGAATCATCAGCAGCAGGCCTTGGCGCGAAGGTTGCATAAATAATTGAGCGCGCGCTCTGAGAGTTTGGACTTTTTCATCTACAAATTGAAAGCCTCTTACAAGCAAGATACTTTGATGAAAGGCCGGATGATTGAATGGGAACTCAACGCCTGGGAAGTGAACTCGTAGTTAATAAGTTGGGTGTGATGGGAGCTAATTAATTTGATGCTTAAACTTGGAATGTTTTTGCGAAGTGTTGCCTGAGATCATCATCATCTTTAACTCCTTTAACCATGCTCAATAGTCGAGATAAGCCCTTGCCACCAATTTCACTCTCTGTCAGCAGTCCGCACTGTTGTGATCTTGTGATCTTGGCATCCTTTAGTGTGCCGCCACAAAGACCACACATCAGGTTCTTCGATTGCAGTTTCCCTCCTTGTCACAATGGCGAATCCATTAGGCAGAGTTCTATTGAATGACTGCTGTGATCGTGATAATGATTATTGAGATCAGTTCCCGTGGAACACCCTGTGATTCGTGCTGGGAGCCAACGACAGAAGATCCCACAAACCAATTATGTGGCCAATGACCAGGAGAGTTGGTATGGACCACACAAAGTTGGAGTGCAGCACGCTGTCCTTCAAAGAGCAGTAGGCGGAAGATCATTTGCATTATTGAGAGTGTATGATGTAAGAGTGCTGTCTGGTAATGTAAGCATTAAGTTGAAGGACTATCATCATCGTGGTTATTGGCACTCAGATCTGCGTGAGAGGGCTACAAGATAAGTAGCTGTGGGCGGTGAAGTAGAAGATAAGTGTGCTGAAGCAGTAGGACTAAGACTACGGCAGAGTGCATTTTATCAGATACAAATGAAATGGAGAAAAGTGGTGAATTTCACTTTTTTAAATGCCAAGGAAGTCCTTCTGCTATCTTGTAAGATAATAACTGGCAACTAATACCAAGGTTAGCAGACAAGCTCAATCAGAAACACGGCAAGACAGCAACAATTTTCTTAACATTTTTTCAACTGATTTGTTACAATTAATAGCCTACTGGAGCTTTAGAATGAAGATCAATCGAAGCAGAGCCGAGCATTCGATATTACCACTTAAAAGCTTATGGATGAAAAGAACATCTGCAAAGTCTCGACATTCATCGAGTTTTTTTAGTGCAATTGGTAGCTCATTGACAAGCAGGAAAATAAGCGGTCCAGGAAAAGACCCCTGCGGTACTCCTCTCTTAAATCTTTTGTCAAAGGCTTTGGAAAAACATTGGCATGAATATTTTCATATCATACACGGTTATAGGGGAGAACGTGACAAGCACAATGAGCTCGACAAGATTAATTGTAAAGATAAAGTGCATTGGGCCTACATGGCTACCTTGAGTGACACCTGAGGACTTATAGAATCTTTTGCCGATCTTCCAAATAGGATCTGATTCAGATCGCATGAAAAACACGAGCTTTTAGTCTAACCCTAGTACAAGGCCTATGGTAAAAAGTTGCCCCAACGCAACTTTGAAATATAATTTTTTTTTTGCTGACACATTTCGCAACCTGGGGTCTTCTGCTAGCACTACAAATTTTGTCCTGAGTCCTGAGTGATCTGTGGGTGTCCCATATAGTTTTTCCATATATTTTTTTTTTTGCCAAAAACAACGAGGGCGGGGTAAGTGCTATTTCGTTTGCGTTTTACGTAATTACTTCTTTGAAAAAAGTATTGTTATCTGTCTGAGAATTTTATAGTTTTTTTTCTTTTAACCAACCGCGCCTTAGAAACAGTTCGTTTCGTGGTACAGCTATAAATATTTGGTATTGTGAAAAAGTGTATTTCTGGCATGAGAGAGCATGAAGAAGATGATCATGAAATGGACCCAGATTTTGATATTGATTGACTGTTGAATTAAATTTTTCATTGCAAATTTTCAGTCGAATTTGTTGTATTTTCGACGTTAAATCTTTGTCATTTTAGCTAATTATGATGACAATTATGAGGAAGAAGTGATTCCTGCATCCGATATAAATTTGGTTTAGCAAGTTGTGGCTGCCGAAGATAATACCGAGTTTGGAAAATGATTAAGAAGATGAGGATAAAAGTTTTAAGGAAAATGAATATGAAAATTCAAATTGTGGTGTCAATTAATATCGTACACCAAATCGAAGATTTTCAACCAAAGAACCAGTTGGAGGTTCAACAACTGATCAAGTGCCTGCAGTCAACGATTTCGATCAGCCAGAAAGCCTGGTCCTCTGCCTTCTTTAAAGCACGACTAAATCATGAACTTTTTTAACAAGAATTTAAAAAATTAAATCATCAAATGGACCAATGCCAGAGCCGAACATTGCTACAAACTTTTGAATGATAATCGTCAAAGAAAGGGCCCCTTAACTTTTTCTGAATTCGAGACATATCTTGGCTGTTTGTTGTATATTGGTGCAATTCGAGATGCGCATCGTGATCTGTGTTGAAGAAGCTCTTTGTGGGGCAATAAGATACCATAGACTAAGATATATCGCCAAATTTCTACGATTTGATGATGAACTTTCTCGTCGATCGCAACCACTTGGTAATCGATCTGTTTCACATTTTCGACCAGATTTTGACTACGGTATACCGACCAAGTGAAAATCTCCATGTCGGCCGAAATCTATCTATTAACAATTATTTTACTTCTGTTGATCAAGCCTTGATTTCGAGAAGTAAAAGAACGACCGTTTTTGAAGCCATGCGGAAAATAAAAGTGACATTTTGAAATCATTTGTA
The DNA here is from genome assembly GCA_963555765.1 of Orthonevra nobilis. Classification (NCBI taxonomy): domain Eukaryota; kingdom Metazoa; phylum Arthropoda; class Insecta; order Diptera; family Syrphidae; genus Orthonevra; species Orthonevra nobilis. The sequence continues at coordinate 70,571,465 of OY743227.1, read as the reverse complement.
ACTGTTCAAAATATTTAAAAAAAAACAAGAGTATCGTTCAAAGGCAGTTTGTTGAGACTCTCAGATGGAATGGTGCTCATCTCTTACGTGTCTAAAAGAAATAAATCGGTCGTTTTCCTGTCAAGCAAGCATTCGTCAACACTGGGAACGGTTTCTGGTGCGGATAATATTTTGAACTACAACCAAAATGGTCGATCTTTATGATCAATTGGTATCTACCTATTTGTGTACCCGTATGACTTTTTTTTGTTCTTTGTGCGAAGGTTTTTGCTTGAATTTTCCTTCGTAATATGTGACTTTTTTCCTGAATACACAAGTTGATAATGTTTATAAAAAATGTTTCAGCAGAAAGGTATAAATATATCGAATCTCTGTACTATAAAATGTGCGGTAACTCCCATATTGTAAAATTTATTTCCGAAATAAAAAGTATCCATCTATCTATCGAACAAGATCCGCATCCTTGATGATTTTAACACGGTTCAATAACCAAAAGTTGCAGCATGTTAACCACGCAAATCGGTAAGTTACCTGCATTTGTTTTTATGCTGCGCGAATATTAACTATTTCTGTTATATTGATGTTACATTTGTCCACGATTGGCCGACAAAAAATCAAAAATACAATGCGACAAGTGCTCGAAGAACATTACATCATCAAATATGCAAAATGTCTGCAAAATTAAAATATCACCTCTGCATCGATCAAGATACCTTCGATAGCATTTCCAAATGTCTAGTTTTATAGGTTTAAAGTCCATAAAATATTTACTTTTCTTTGGTATGATGTGGGTTGCAAAAGACTCACGCCTAATTTAATGTGAATAAAAATACCTTCTGCGATTTTTAATTCGCGGGGTCACATTTTAGCTTCGTCCTTGAACCTATACTAGAGTTAAGATGCATAATTTTATGCGAGGTTTCATCGAATGCTTGCTGAAGCCACTGGCTACAAACATCAGCTCTAAGGCACAAAGTATTTGGGAAACAAAGCTGCAGAGGTGTCTGTTTGATGTATATAGAGAAATTCAACGACACGGTTTGGATTTGATAATTGTTCTGATTAGATAAATCACTTCTATGATGCGCGCGAAAAAAGTCATTGGAACAGATAAAGCGCACTCTATGGAAATTTTTTCCAATTACATTAATGGCTTGCCACAAGGCACAGTATCGGCACCAATACTCTTTAATATTCATTTTCCTAAAGTGCTGAGGGATTCTGATAACTCGAAAGTATTCCCCGAAAACATCATTTCGTATGCTTCTGGCTCAAAAGTGAGAAGTTTAAGAAATGAACTTCAACTTAATTTGGTTTGATTTGAATGCAATAGACAACTGGTCAATTGTCAATGGATATGTCCTAAGCCCCGCAAAATGTTAAGCTATCCCAATTTCAAATACCAGGACATTTGGTTGGCTTATAGTAACATCAAGCTTGTTGACTCAGTGACCAACCTTGGTTTTATAATCACACGATACTTGTCCTGTGACAAGCACATAAATAATATTGTAGGTCGTATATATGGCTGCCTGCGTAAGCTATGGATAACTGCTGATTTCACCCCTACTGAAACACGACGTAAGTTAGTGCGAACCCTTATAATTCCCATCACACTGCAAGCTGCTTTTAATGATTCAGCTCGGGCTTCATTGGGATGCTCATATAACCGAATCCTCTAAAAGTGTTCTAAGCTGTACTCTTCAAAAATATATGAACGCAAGAAATTGTATGTTCCTGCATAACATTATACAAAACAAATCTCCAGCTTACTTGTCTAATAAACTGCAATTTGCTCGCTCTTAGCGAACCTTTAATTTGATAACACCTCGTTTTACGTACTTGAGTCCTTCCTAGCTCTTCTTCATTAAGGGGGTATTCTAGTCAAGAAATTTAAGAAAATCATTTTTTTTATATTTTCAAAGTTTAACTATTGAAAAATATATCTACAAGAGGATTTTTAGAAATTCAAACTATTTTCGGCGATATCGATATTTTACTAACCCGGCATCCAAACTGGTTCGGTCGGAACTAATCGAACAAAAGACATTAGGGATTCTCCGTCTATTTGAATCCATATTTCTCAGTAAAAACCTTTTATCCTTTGTAATACAAGAGCCCAAGGTGACTTGTATCTTTTGTATTTAGTGTTCTTTTACAGCTGCTGGACTGGTATCTGTTCAATTCTAACCTTCAAACCACGTGGTCGTACATATAGTATGTGCTGTGAGACGATTGAGAAAGCGACATTTATTGCTGTTTGTATTTCTAATGGAGGCTTCAGTACTGTTTTAAAAATTATGGAGCTTATGGGTATGAAAATTGGCGCGGAAGCTCATTCATTTGCTGTAAAACGTGACAACGCCCGGACTGACCGCTCCCAGATACGAGCATCCAACGCATCAAAGGAGGCCAGAACTGCTCGATATGAAGAGAGAAAGGCGGAAAAAATTATTTTCGAAGTCGAACGAAGGTCCGATTCATGAACAGGAATGGCAGATTGAATAAATGTTAGAAACTTTAAACGCGTTTCTCTCGAAACTATCTTTTTCAATACAATACCCACGATTTCTCAGGTTCTGCTGGACCGATTTACCTCAAATTTTTAGAGAGTCTTCTTAATAGAATTGTCTATGTCTATGAACTATCCCCATCCCCAAATTCCTTTTACTTTTTTTTTGAATTCGAAACAGTCAAAAAAGATTGTACAAAAATTGTTTTTTTTTCAGGCAGTCGCCATTTTGTGAAAAAAAAAACCTTTCCAACTCTTCCCTAGTTCCAGACATTGCGACATTATTCTGGATCAATAATCTTTTTGTTTTGGTTTATTATTGCTAGGAGGGTTGAAATCGTGGGTATGGTTACGCGCCAATTTTTTGAGGGCCCCACTTCATCAACTGCTAATATTTGAAATTTTCAACTTTTTTGATTTTTTTCTGTATTTTTGTTGTGTTAATAAATAACTAATAACAAAATGGTTTATAAAAATGTTAATTGCCTTTTTCTTATGACACTTCAAAAATTACATGAAATTCATGCCTTTAGACTAGAATTCCCCCTCAATGCAACAAGACTATGTTATACACTTCCCGTACGCATAAAATTGAAACTTTTCAAACATTTTTCCCAGCGGCAGATTTGAAATTAAAATTAAAGAGAAATTAAAATAAAATTATGTGTGAATGAATTTTATTTAATATTGGAACTGAATTTTGACAGAACTAAATAATAAACTACTACTTAATATTGAAATTTAAAAATATTAAATTAATGCATTATTTAATTTTAAGTCAAATGAAATTTTGAAATTATAATTAATACTGAAACATGCTTAATCTATTCAAATATTTTCTCGTACTGTAAAATATACGATCTTAATGTACAAACCAAATTTTTAAAATAAAAATTGAATTGAACTGAATTCAGCTTGACAATCTCAAAGGATTCTGCGAATGGGACAGGGTACTTCAGACTTGCTACGCTTTTAAGACTTACAATTAGTCAAGTTCGGAGTGATGGAACATGTGTTCTTTAAATATGAAGAAATGTCTATGAGTTTCCACTCGAATTTCGGCATTACGTGTCTAACAAAATTCTGGATGTTTCCAATGCGTCGAGACTTCAAAAAATTATCTTGAACCTTGTAAGGAATCATTGCGCGCATGAAAATATTGTCAGAGACTCAGAAGCCTTTTTAAATTCAAAACCATAGAGACCCACTGGCTAAAGTTAAGTACTTTGGCACCCTAAATCATTGACATTGCTATTTGCTCTCGAGATCTGTTTTGCGACCGAAAACGAAATTGCATCGTTAATCAACTTTTCTAAGATCTGCAGAATAAGACTCTACGTTCCTCAAGACATGAAGATGTTTTAAAAATGTTACTGTTAAATATTTCTTGAACACGTTTTTTTGTAAGGATACCTCCCCTCATAAATTGTGTTTTATTATTTAATTTAAAGAGTTTATATTAATAACCATTCTGTGAAAATTGCAAAGCGTCTACCTTTTGTTGTTCAGGCGATGCAGCTCTATGACGGACAAACGCACAGAAAGACACCAGTTGCATTGAAATCGGATTCCCTTGGCATCCTTTGCGCTTGGAACCTTAAAAATCAGACCCAAAACAACAACTTCGAACGCAAAAAAATAATGACAGAAGTGAATTTCCGAAAAACAAATAAATGCTCGCTGAGCTCACGAGATTGGTTTTGAAATTTTCTGGGAACTTCCGCCAAGCCACCTCATTGGTATTTTTCAGTTATGTAACGGACATAAAATTGAGTCTTCGAGATTATCTTTTTCTGTTTACATTAAATCCGGCCAACGTCTTAGTCACGTCCACCAAATAACGAGTCATGTTTTATTACCAGTAAACAGATTAAATCACTAATCAGTCTAATCGGCCCGATTATATAATTAATTCGTCGGAAACATACTTCAAGACCTCACGTTGTTATCCCACTCACTTTTCCGCCGTCTCTCACGCCAAATGGCTCGTGGTGTCGGCCACCTATTCATCAAGGTGAATGACATCCACCACCGTCAGCCAAGTGACCAACTGTCTAAATCTTCATCGTCTTCATTTCAAAATGTTCCCCCCCAACTGTGTGCTCTCCTTCGATAACCATCGTGTGATGTTATAATTGAATCATTCGTAGCACAGACGTCGCCGCAGTCGTCGTATCTTTGGGTACGTATCTGCAAATTAAACAGAGAGAAAGGGGCAAACAGACGAATCAAGCTAAGACTCCCACCATTAAAGCTGCCATCTCAGAGGCATTCCAAGACATTCCGTAGAATGTTTTTATTTCCTCAAGAGTTGCGGAAGCCAAAAGATACTGTCAAGCACAGTGGGAATCGACGATTCAATTGCATTCTGGATCGTCATCTTTGGAATTGTTTTGGCAGATGTCGTTTAGGCTGGGTGAGTGACCCACGTGCTGTGATGGGTGTAATTGGTCGTAATGACACACTAGATGGAAAAAGACTTGGCAAGAAATCCGTTATCCGTTGCTAGCTGGATAGATAATTCCTGGCTATAAAGTGTCTTTTCCAGTCACACTTGTGACTCCGTGTGCTCGCATCTTTTGGCAGATGGCTCCGTTCTTCTGTTTTTGGTTTGTTGGGCCCTAATGACACTTATGCAATCGTTGTGTAACGAGATAATTACGATGGCTACGAAGATAGAATGAAAAATAATGGCAAAGTATAGAATAGGAGCATAGAGAGATCGGGACGTGAAAAAGCGTTTGCGAAAACAATAGCCAGGTGGGTAAGAATGATCTGCGAAGACTCGTCTAAGTTCGTTGTACTGGGGGCATATTTTGATAGGCCGATCCCACTGTTTGGAATCTTCATACTCTATTTTGAAGCTTGCGGTCAACGTTTTATGTAAATTGGTTAAATTGTTTTCTGGCGATGGAATTCAAAATGGTTTAACAGAGGCGTTCAAGTGGTACGAATCGCGTAATGGTCCGCTAGGCCTAAGGCGGAAGCCTTTTTTTTTTTAATCAGCTTAGTTTTGAACTCAGTCGGATCCATTTAGCCAATATGAGTGCGCAGTTGTAACTTACCTTAAGACATCGTAGGCACAAGAAAGATCTGAACACTTGTTGTATATCCTAACTTATTCTTGGAACAGTATTGATTGAAGTCTGAAAGAGCGGAAGCGAGCTCCTGACTGCTAGTCAGGCAGCTCTTGCATTTTCAAAAAATGTGGCTGAGATTAAGTCTTGCTAACAAATGGAAGTTTGTTTTTTAGTTTCGACAACTAAGTCTGCGACCATGCTATGTTTTTTTTTAGTAAGCCTCCCAGTATGCAAGTGGAACTGTGTTAAGATTTCTTCGAATGATCGTTTTTCGAGGCCAAGCGATCGTTCTTAGAGATCCACAGAGGACAACTATAATCAAACTAAATCAAAAAACTAAATCAAAATCATGTTTTTCATCGCAAAATTTTCGTGGGGCCATGATTTTGAACCCGTTTTGTTTTTCAAAATCCTGATTTTGACCTCAAATGGCCTGCTGTGCTTACCAAAACGCTAGTCAACTTGTTTCATATCGAAATACAAAAAATCCAAACAAATTCAATAACAAAATTAAAAATCAGGTTTTTGGTCGCAAAATTTTCGTGGGTCCATGATTTTTGGACCCGTTTTTTTTTTCAAACTCCTGATTTTGACCTCAAATGGCCTGCTGTGCTTACCAAAACACTAGGAAACTTGTTTCATGTCGAAATATAAACAATCCAAAAAATAACATAACAAAATCAAAAATCAGTTTTTTGTAGCAAAATTTTCGTGGTCCACGATTTTTGGACCCGGTTTTTTCGAAATTCTGGTTTTGACCTGAAATGGTTGGCTGTGTTTAACAAAACGCTTGTAAACTTGTTTTATGTCGAAATACAAGAAAAATAAAAATAAACAATAATAAACAATAAACGAAATCAAAAATCATGTTTCTTATCCCAAAATTTTCGTGGGGCCATGATTTTTGGACCAGTTTTTTCGAAATTCTTGTTTTGACCTCAAAGGGCTTGAGCTATGACTACCCGCGAATACGAGCGGAAGGGATTATCAGGAGAATTCAGGTTAGTTTCTGAAGTCTCGGAAGCATGATTTACGTCTTTCGGGAATTTTAATGACACCATTATTTGATGTTGATCATCAGTTTCTTAAGGGATGGAATGAAGTCATAAAAGTGTTTAGAAAACGTATTCCCTAAGCTCACACATCTCCAAGTGTACACCAACTGCGTCACTGAAATCCAATTCTGTCTGCACACGTCCCTGACAAAGTGTCGCACAAGAAACTATTTACAAACAAAACCACCTCCACTAGACAAATATCCTTGGGGCATCTATTTTCTCCATTGCATCACACAGCTAGACCTGCACTTACACCATAGAACGAGAAGCATTCCAGATACATTACGATAGTTATCTTGCTGCCATGAGATTATGCCAAATTCATTATCATGCTTGAATTTATAGACTCCCATGCCTCACACAAGCACAACTTGGTCCTGCTCGACCGCAAGAATCCAATCACACAGCAAAGCAATTCAAGTGGACGCACACAGTTCTCCTCGTAGTGGTCAGCAGACGGATATGAGGCCAAGTCACCAGGCACCACTTCTCTGCATACGCGCCAGTCGATGGAACTGAACCAGCTATCCAAACACTTGAACTTGTCCGACGACGTTGTTGGCTACAGGTTGCTACAACTTCTTCTTTTCGCTCCGCCTTGACACCGCGTCGCGTCATCATCATTGTCGAGCCTGGTGGACGTTTCCTCTTTCATCTAAATGCAATCTAAATGCTTGGGCTTTGTAGGTGAATAGTCTGTGAGGCAGGCGGCAGCTGTAACACTGTTGCCTCTGGGCCACTTATGTGCAATTTGGAACAATAAAACAGTGCGAACTGTTCGTTCGGCATTGGCACTTGGAACAGTTGGGCTGATCGAGCACGGGGACGCTGCTCTGGCAACAATCATTTAGAAGCAAATCCGCCCCAAATGGCCAAAACGAACGCACGGTGTAACTTGGAAATCCAGAATAACCGGCGGCCTAAGAAGCTATAGACACCGAGCTCCAAGACCCGAGACACACACTCAACGTGGACGTCGCCGCTGGTTGCGTCCCGAGCACGACGATGATGATGATGATTTCCGGTTTTCGTTTCATTTTTCGGCCAACAACAAGCATCAGTCTTGAGCGGTGGTCGGGATCGGGATGCTGTAATCTGGATGCGTTACAAAAGCGTTAGCTAGGCTCCTCTTACGCTGCTGATTTTACTCCTTCTGCCGATGATGATGATGATGATGGCTCGAAGATAGTTGCGGTGAAATTCTTTGCAGCTAGAAAATGCGTAATTGAAACTCAAGCGTGGTTCCTTCTCTGTCCCGCTGGCGGGATTGGGCGTCCATCCATCCACATATGGGAGCACTCTTTCATATTGCATAAGCGATGTTCGAGCGCGATTATATCATAATGGAAATGGACAAAAACCATGAGGAACAAGTAAAAGAAGTTTTCTTCATCACGTCGGCGCTGCGTCGTCCGTCGTTGTTTTATGCTCTGCTGTAGATTCTGTTACTTTTCATATAGAACAGTGTGTGATGGTGTGGCTTTTGGTGGTGGTGGCGGCGGTCTTCCTCAAGATTTGCGAGAGACCCAGTTGTTGGTGTTGGCCGCGGGGAACGGCCGACAGAGTCAAATGCGGTTTTGGGCTAAACAGGAAGAGAACTTGAAATTGAAGGATGAATTGGCTGGAAAGACGCGTTTAGTTGTGGCAAAAGATTGCGGGGCTCTCAAAGTCAAATAGTATACGGATACGGATGGTGGACGTGTTAATGGAAATCCAAAAGGAGGCTCCCTCTAATTGTGAATGTTTGGCAGATGTGTTCGCATGGCTGGGTGATGGGTGTTGGGCATTGTGAATGGAAAGTGGGTCAACATGGATCTAGAACCGAAATCGAGATGTGGTACTTTGGAATGTGCTGTTCTAGCAATGATGGGTGATGGTTATCTCTATCACCTTGGCATGGCTTGGCACGTGGCTTGCATGGAGTTCTAACAGTTTAAAGATTTATAAGGGCTGTGAGATTCAATTTGAATCTCTCAATGAAATCAGGTTTAAATGGAATTCTGTGTCTTGAAATTACCGGTTAAGCAAGGATTCGAAACATCTGCACAAAGTTCTTGTCAACGCTGTGAATAGATGACCTCATTTCTATCTGTGAGGAAATTATCGCAGGCAAATGGCACTTAAAGATTTAAGAACTCTACGGAATCAATTGAAAACTCGTCGAGGAATACACGAAAGACCAAGGTTAAAATTTATTATATAACATTGCCACAATTGAAGATTTGTTTTACGGCGAAGCCAGACTTAACGACGGAACAAATTTATGAAGAACTAGTAAATAGTTCTGACAGGACACTAGTGGCTTCAAAAAAAGAAAAAATGAATCACGAAAAATGGAAGGTTTACGGACGCTTCACTTCAAATGGTGCCCGGAAGCACTTATCCTCCTCCTTGGAGTAAAACAAAAAGTTCAAAGTAAAAGGAAATATCGAGGGAGAATTCAACGATGGAATTCCCTACAAATTATCTACCAGCCACCAAAATTGCTGATGCTGCTTTCGTACATCTGCTACGTCGCGGACCGATACTGCCCTGCCGAAACAGAGACACTCGTCGGAACCGCGTGCGATTTCTCGATTGTATGGGAGTCGCCTGTCTACTCTTGAGCGGGCGAAGTGAATATTAGCGGCACCACCGGCTTGCTCTGGATCAGACCTTCAGAATCGAGGTAGAGCAACCTAGGGGGATAAAACCATTAAGGCGCATACTTTCGTGATACAAATCGTTGGGGTAGAAAGCCCCGGAGATCAGGTTGTTGATCGAAGTCACTGCCCTTGCAAGGTGCCTGGATAAGCTTTATTATAAAATTATCTACCCTGATCAGGTTTGCTTCATTAAATAGGACCTCATTGCGAAAGAACTCTGGAGCTCTATATAAGCGAAAACAAGCCCTGAGGTATTTCCTTTCAAAAACCCGAATCTTTTCCATCGAATTTGCTGTCACGTTGAACCACACAGGACACCCGTCAGTAATCATTGGCCTAACACGATCTATGAACGATGACTTTTTTTTTAATCTTTATTTAACACATGCAAGTTTTTGGCGTTAGTTTGGGGTTTAAATGGTTCAAAAGTACATAGTTTCATATCTTCAGCTCTTCCTTCCGAGCTGAGGATATGTTCATCATATGATCTTTTTATCCTGGTAAGTAGTTGCAGTTCTGGCTTCGAGAGGATCACATACAGTCCGGTTTTGTTAACAGATTTTGATAGTTCTTTCCAAGTCGATCCGGGATTGAACACAACAAATCAGATTATCAGAAAGTAACGCAGAGAAGGACATCAATATCGTCATACCTTAAATTTAAAAGCCAGCATTAACATTTTTGAGATATATGGATTCGTTTTTAATGTTTCTTATGCTATAAGGTAAACTCTTAAAAAGCCGTGTGGCTACTGATGTTAAAAAATTAAAGGTTATTTGCAAGTTGTGATGATTTTGACTATTTAATCTAAGGTCGTATCTGGTAGAACACCGATGCATTCTGTAGCCAGATTTTACGAAATAAATTTTAAACACTTTATAAAAATAAAGATGCTTTAATGGCAAAATATTAAGGCTTTTAAAATGTGTCAAAATACCACTTCTACGACTCTTATTACATATAAGACGAATAATGTGCTTCTGTGAAATTAGAAGGGGGTATATTTTGTTTTAGTGCGTTCCCACCCAACAAACAATACCATATTCAAGCTTAGAATGTACTAGCCCATAATTGATGCACTTAAGAAGATCACGTGAACAATAAGTTTTTAGCAAGTAAATTTCTTTTGTGGCAGCTATAAGATACTTCTTATGTGCAATCGCGTATTCAGACCAAGTCATCCTTCAGTCAATTCAAGCCCCCAAATATTGGTGCGCTTTGACCCTCTCTATAACAAAACATTTATCAGAACAAGAACTTGACTCAAAAAATGTTTGTGATTTTTTTGACGATCTACAAATTTCTTAACAATACCTTTATTTCTTACATTTTGCACAATGAAAATGAAATGGCCCTTAATCTGCTTCCCTACCAATCACACTAAAAAACATAAGTTTGGTTTTATCGCTCAATACCATTTTATGCATCTGGAGCCAATGACTAATTACTTCCAAGTAGTGATTTTAGCAGCAAGATTTAAAGCGGAACTGTTGAGAAATGTACAAGTCATATCGTCTGCAAAGGCAATAACTTTACTACGAAATGTTTGTAAAGCAAGTTAATAAAAATTAAAAAAAGAATTGGTCCCAATACAGAACCTTGAGGAACTTCTGAGGAGATAGTACTGGTAGAACTCAATTTTCCATAAATATTAAACCTCTGTTTTCTAAAAGATAAGTAGGAGCAGAGCCATTTGTGTATTGATCTTCTGAAACCGTAGTTGTATAACTTATCCAATAAAAATTTGTGGTCAACAATTTTGTAATGTCAAGAAAGATCAATTATTCAAGCCATTCTGTCGACAACCCAGATCGAAATCCAAATTGACACTTAATAATCTACAGTAATCCATGGCTTAAGCTTTTTTTGCTTCTTTTCTTTTCTCACTTTTCTAGAGTAACGTTCAACGTGCTGATTTAAAGTTGTTACATCGAAAAAATATGCTTTAGAAGAGTCACTTTCATTAAACGTTTTCTCCCTACATTCAAAACGAAGCAAGAGCCAGAAATTGATTATTTTCACCCAAGTTGGAGACATTTGTAAAGCTTAAGCACGTCATACAATGATCGGTAAGATGTAAACCATTTACAGAACTACTTAGCGAGAGTCTTTTAGATTTACAAAATCGTACAAATTCCCAAATTCATGGTCTATGCAGGAAATTGTAGAGTCTGTAATGCGAGTAGGTTTGTTTATACATGACTCTAAGCCAAAAGATGACAGCAAGAATAAGTTTTTGACAATGGAGGTGGAATTTTGCAAAATATCAATATTTATAGAACCCATTAAAATTGAAATTAAATTACTTGATGGCTCACCAGACAAAAGGCCTTCCAACTCGTCAAAAAACACACCATTAGGAATTGGAGATTCATGAAATCTATAAATGCAGGAAAATGTTAACTTTCGGTCATCTACCAATCTTTAAAACATCATAACTTTGCAAATTATATTTTTAATATTCAAAAATGAGTGATTTTTTTTTTTATGTAGGCGGCAACTACACCAGATGAATACTCGTTACTACTGCAAGATATAAATATCAAAAAGAGATTCTTCTTCTTCAAAAATCCATGTTTAAGATAAAAATATTACATCAGGATTGCAATTTTTGTTATTCCTCCATTAGTTTATTATTGCTATGTTAATAGAGTAATTTTGGTTATATTATTTTTTCATCATTATGACATTTAAGGACTCTGGTGTCTCTAAATTTAATGTTGCAGTTATTTATTCTACAACTAAACACTTAAGCCTCTATTTTATACACACAAAACTAAGGAAAAAAATAAAAAGAACAAATGAAATTAAGTTTCATAATGTTTAAATTTATAGTTTAATTTGACTTTGAGTTTTAGTTTTAGCTTTAAATTTAATGTTAATCTACTCCCGAAATAAACACCGAGTGGCTCTCCCATCGTTCCGATTTGAGTTCTGTTTTGTTTGTTGTTTTTTTTTTTTTTGTTAAGTTGGTAAAACTGCTGTTGATATTCTCTCTAAATCGTAGCATCATATCTTGACATTGGCAAAAGTTACGTAGGCAAGAGTACCTATCTATCTCCTTTTGCATTAACGATTTTTTACAATTTTAAAAATGCATTTAAATTTGCAACAAAGAACTTGTATTAAATTATGCGCTAAATACGGATCGAATGGAGCGCAAACGTTGGAAATGTGTTTCGGCAAGGATTCTCTGAAGAAAAGAATTGTTCAAAACTCACACGCCCACACCAGAGATTGATCATCTTTCAGAAGTCCGTCCAACTACTCACATATGCCAACGATATTAATATTATTGGAAAAACGCAGCGTGATGTCAATGGCACTTTTGTGAGTATAGCGATGGAGGCCGCGAAAATGGGTTTCACGGTGAATGAGGGCAAGACAAAGTATATGCTCCCAACACCGACGTCTCGGACAGAACGTCAAAGTAGTCAGCTATAACTTTGAGGTAGTAAAAGACTTTGTCTACATAGGCACCGCTATCAATTCAGACAACGACACGAGGGCTGAAATCAAGCGATAAATTACTCTTGCCAATCGTTGCTTCTAACAACCAAGGTAAAACTATCATATAACCTACAACCAAAACTCATCAACTCTGGTTTTAGTTTTCGTGACCCCTCATTGCTTTTAAGTTGCTGAAAACAATTGGTAAGTTGAAAAAGCCTTTACACTTCTGGAATTGATGGCGTGTCCATAGTTGACGTTTTGGCACACTAATTTCATAAAACTGCTTTTTCGGGTATTTTTATTGAAAAAGCCTGGTTTCGTGGATTTATTCTGAAGTGGCTTAGGTCTTAACTTAAATATATGTAAATCGTAGGAAGTGAAATCTGATCGAATCAGAATTGAAATAATAATTTTGAACATGGGAGTACCTAAAGGATCCATCTTGGGACCAATACTGTTCTTCATACATTTAAATTCATTGTTCAGTCTCGACTGACAATGTTTGCGGATGATGTGGGTTTCCCCACAGTGCACCCAATCGTTGGTTCAGATATAAATTGGGATCTGCACTTATTAAGAATCATGTTCGCCGAGCTTGCGCTTGCAGTTTGATAATGCAAATAATTTATCCAATGATTTACATCCTAATGTTGGCTGTAGTTTTAAGTGCTTTCAAGTTTAAATCGTCCAAGAATTCAAATAATATTTGCTTATGATTGATTCCAGGATGAGTTTCGCCAGCCACTTTGAAAATGTAAGGCTCTTCTTTTGAAGTACTCTTAGAACTCTTTCTATGATCTGCAAGTTGTTTACTGTACTGAACTTTTGAAAACGATTTAGTATGGTATTTTTCATTCAATACTTCAATTTTCAACAGCTGGGTGGCGATGTTGGTAAAGCGCCAGCCTTTCAGTTGAATCAATTGATAGGTCCCAGGTTCGATTCCTAGAGTGTTGGTTTAGTTTTTCGAATCTGGTCCAGTCACCATTGGCCATTGTAATAAAGTAAATGGCACCAGCGAAAGGGTGGCATTGTTGTAGTGGCGAAAGCTAAAAGGTTGCTATAAAAAAAATCCTTCGTCCCGTTTCGGGCTCCAAAATACTTCTGAGTTGCTCAAACCACTTCATAATTTTCAATTCTTCTCACGATCTTCTAGTGGCACGAGCGGTTTAAGAGTGGTCGTCAAAAAAGAAGGCAATGCTCACGGTTTTCATGGATAACAACGTTGTAGTGTATCATGAATATTTGCCAGAAGGCCAGACAGTAAACTAAGAGTAGTATTTGAGCGTTATGAGATGTTTGCGTGATTGTGGGCAGAAAACTCATGGATTTTGCACAATTATAATGCACCGTCGCACAGTGCCATCACTATTCGTATTTTTTTTTTGCGAGAAATACCATCCAACAGCCACCGAATTTACCTGATGACATCTTTCTGTTCAATCGAGTTAAAAAAACGTTTACGGGGAACGCGTTTCAGCAGCCGAGAGGAAATAATGGAAAATTCCCATGAAGGAATGATGGACATACCGAAACCGAATAAAAAATATGTTTCGAGGATTGGATCAAGCGCTGGAAAAAGTGTGCTGAACTCGAATGGGGGATAACTTTGAAGGGAACAATACAGATTTAGATTAATAAACTTGTATATTTAATTTTCGCATTTGAGTTTTGGTAAAACGAGAGCCTTGATACGATTTGAAGGGCATTTCAAAAACTGTGTTTGTGTATTGAGCGATGTAAACCATCAAAATGAGGAACATGATCCAAGTTAATTTTAGTTTAAAATAACTCTTAAGTTTTTGACGGATCTTCGTTAGGACGGACTGTCGCCTCTTCAGCCAATGACGTATGATGGCTCGGATGGATTTGTACATCATCTGCATCCATTTGAATATTGCAGAGCTTCAGAGCCGAATGTAAGTCGTAGTTAGACATGGTGAACAACAAGGGACCGAGAATCGATCCTTGCGGGACTCTAGCATTGGTAGTGAGAAAGTCTGACAAGTCTATGCCAACAGAAACGACTACAATTCTTCTTTTCCGATAACTTTCGACTAGTTTTAGTGCAGTAAAATCGAATTTGAAGTACTCTACTCAAATGAATGTGACGCGTTGCTCTTTAAAATTGGAACTAATTTTTATTTCTTCGAGAATTCAGGAAATGAACAGTACAGTACAGTACAATTAAAATATTGGTTTTTTAAAATGTAGAGTGCATTTTGTCAAGCCAAATTGAAGCTGACTTTTTTTATTTTTAAATGGTGTCTGGTTTATACTGTTTTGGGATGAACTTGTCAGGCAGGTTCGGTAAACTGGAGCGAACATCGAGAGATAAATTTAGAGAAATCCTGCATGTCTTGAGATCAAGAACATTAGAAAACATTACCAAGTTTATCAATTGAAAGTTGACCAAATTGATGTTGATTTTCGACGAAACCCTCGCGCAACGAAGGTTCCGTACAAAATTGTAGGTAGGTTGTAGGCGATTTAGAATTAAATTAAAAATAATGTTATGATGTATCGAAAGTACAAATTCTCGGTTTTCGTAAATTTTCCTCAACTTGTGCTTTTTTCCCAAAATCCCTTGCGAGCATCAAAATATGCAGCATTTAAAGGCATGAGGGGTGTCCAATCAAAGTTGATTCTATGGATGTACATGGCGTTGGTCCGCCCGATTCTAACATTCGGATCCCTAGTATGTTGGCCGGCCCTTAGGAAAAAATGCAACGTCATCAAATTTAACCAGGCACAGAAAACAGCATGCATAGGTACCACAGGCGCTCTGTGATCGACTCCATCAGTTGACCTGACGGTAATGCTTTGATGGTTATCCATCAAATAACATTCCCATAAAGAACGGAATCGAACAGTGGGCAGATATGCAAGGATTTTAACTGGACAATCTACAATGACGGGGGAGTCAGTGCAGGTGTGTTCTCAGAATCTCTGAACATCAGTTAATCCTATAGACTGCCCGACAATACTTGCAAACCGTGAAGCATGTCATTAAATCAAAATACATCAAAATACCCTGCTAAAGTCAGAAGGTTGCCATATGCTTTGGTAGCCAAGCAGCTATCAAAGCTATTGCCTCCTTTACTTAACAATTAAAATTAGTACAGGAATGCCGAGCTGTAAAAGCGACATCACAGGTAATGAGAGGGTCGATGAACTTGCTAGGTAGGGATCTGTTCTTCAGCGCTCGCCTGTAGGGAAGGTTGTCATCTCACTACATGCAGTTAAGGCTATTATATCTATAAACAATCTGCACAGGAAACATTGCTGATTGGAGATCATGCCGTTAAGCTAGGCATCCCACTGTCGCAAATGTAAAAACACAGCTGAGAGGGAATCCCTAACACACCTGTCTGGTCTATTGCTAGATAGACCCTTCTTCAATTCAATTGATGAGATTTCTCCTAAGGACATTAAGCAACTTATGTCCTGCTTAAATACCTCAGGCTGGATTCAGAGAAATCTCAAATACACCTCATAAATAAGGTAACAGAGCTGTAACATTAAAACGGTCCATAGTGCTAATTAGCTTCTCACTGAGCCACCACATTTACCCACCTACCTTGAATTTTTTTTTACCTTTAAGGGTGCGTAGTCATAACTTTTTGGTGTTTATTTCTCGATTTCTTGACACATTCCTTCGAAAAATTATCGTACCAGACAGACGTACAAAAATATTATCCTATAAATTTTCTGTTTTTCCTTTTGAAGTACAGACCCTTAAAAACACTCATTTTTGAAACAACACCTTCGCTTTTCATGTTATCTTGTTGCATTTTTCACACCAATATTGTGAGTTGGATCTTCATTTTTTGACCGAAACCACACGACTTCAGAAGCTCAATTATGTGACAGTTGTTTTTAAGAGGGTCGTCCATCGCTTGAGAGAGTGGGGACCATTAAAGGTTCAAATGTTTCTTTCTAAATTTAAGTCCGAGGCCACTGAGACAACTATTTTCGAGGGTTTAAATCGTTAACAAGGAAAACTCCTAAGAACCGAGACTTAGGTTTCAAGCCGATAAAAGATCACCCGTTTTTGATCCTTATCAAAGAAATCTAGCGTGTCCATATGTCGCCACCGAGGAAGCTGAAGACTTTATGAGTCTCTTATCTCTTGGACTCTTGGATAGCATAAACGAAGGCAGACAAAGGCAGCCAAAAGTCGGGTCAACATTTGATGGGTCAGCATATCGGAAACAGCCAGAGCCTTCAGACAGCATTGAGGCGAAAAATTACAAACCATTGCCTGTTGTTAACGTGGACATGTGATCACGATAGTGCACTAGAAGGCAACAAGGGTGCTTTTACGAAAAACTTGAGCAGCAAAAACTTCATTACTAGGTTATGAGATGAGTTAAAAATTTTATCGAAAATTTCTTCAAATTGTTCTTCTCTAATTCTAAAAAGAGAATCCACTCACCAATCCAGCAACATCGTTTTGAACGATCTGTCAAGTTTTGTACTCCTTTCCACTTGACCCATCCACCTCTATTTGATCCTTCATCCTCTCCACCCACGTTGAGTTAACACTATGTGGGTATTCATAACCCCTTAAACACAACCGCATAATTAAAAAAAAATTTATACTCCACTTACAAGATACAAAATGAAAAACTTGCCATCAACCATAGAAGATATGTTGACATGTGAATAGAATTGGTACCGGTATTCTACCCTGTGGCACAGCATTGCAAATTCAAAATGTCTCCAATCGATCATGTATCTGCCTACCTGCTTAATTTTTTGTCACACCATGCACGCATGTTCAACTCAATAATCACCGTCTCTAGACTGACAGCTGAATTACTCGCTTATTTTATTCAGAGAGGTCCGTACGTCCGTCCGTCGTGGGAATGAGTTTGGCCCAAATAGATCCGCCTAACCAACCCATCATCCTCGCGCATAAACTAATTTCCTTTATGTCACAGCTGACCAATTTCTCTAGATGAGATGAAGTACAAACTAGAGGCACGCCAGCACTGAATAAACATCATCAACGCCACCACCAGAAGCAGCATGAGCGGACCACACCACTGCAACCGCTCCAGCAGCACCACCAAAAGCAAATAATTTATCTGTGTGTGTCCGTAATGTTATGATAAAATATGCGACCAGATCGCATGGCATACGTGATGCAATAACGGAATTCTCCTAAGCCTAGTGCAACAGGTTGCCAGCAGTAGGAAAGAATGTATCATCGCCGCCAAGTCGGTCCCGTACTTCGTCTTGGCACCATGGGTTTCCCTGTTCTGTGATGCTTTTCTTCGTCTCGATCGTCGTCTCTCCCAGAAACCAACGGAATACGAATGAAACGATCCAGTCTGTGGTGGCAATAGCCAAGAAAAACCAGCTAAAACTGAAGGTATGCCAGCCAACCTACCAAACACCTTACAAGTAGTTCTCCGTCCATCTGCGCCTTGTGCCGAATCTGCACTTTGTCTGATGACGACCGAACGATGGGGACGCATCTGGCAAGCTGTACTCCTGCTCGTCATTGCCACCACATCACCGATGGCCATTTTCCATAAGGCTTTCCGCACTAAACTGGTGTACACAAGGGCCCAGACTTAACGCGTAGGCCGCACGCATAGGCCGCACCGCTTTAGCCGAGTCTCACGATATCGATTACTTGAAGAGTGCGCGAGGCTATTTTGGGCCGGAAATTTTCACAGTTTAAGCCTGTCCGATTGGGAGGAGATTGGTAATCTAGCGTTAAATGCCTGGATACATTGTGTACGGTTCCAGATTGGCCACATCCAATGGATATGCACACGTACCTACACACGACGATGCGGTGGCGGTTGAGCGGTTGGGCGGTCATCAATGCAAATGAGTTTTGGGAATGCGCGCCGACGCTGCCGTCAATGATTTATTTACTCTTCATCGTCGGCCCAAGATGGATGGTATTGATGGGCTCATGTTTGTTCGAGGGATGTGTGCGGTGAGCAGGTGAACACCATGCCTCGAGCAGCTACAGGATGCGGAAGTAATTCGATAATACACGGGCGATTAGCAGCATTGCACTGGAAGCCATGTTCGCGTAATTGTTTTATGTTTGGATACGGATGAGGTTACCGCAAAGATGTTGCCGAAGGGAAGCAGCTTAGGTGATTCACTGGGTTGAGTACCTTGCCCAAGATCGAGGAGATAAAGTGATCCAACTTTGAAGCTACTGGAAGCAGACTGGGTGTACGTCAAAAATGTCGAAATTGACATGAATGAGTTTGTATAAGGTTTGTAGATCTAAGATACCACGGAAAATTTCCATAACTTACTTGCTTGTCAGAGCATCGATCTTTGGGTTAACTAAGCCAAAGGTTTAGCTGCTTTGCATACTTCATGATTTCGGGATTGCTGCTTCCATACATTCATATATCTCAGGCCAGTGACCCATGAAAGGTCTGAGTCTGCTTCCAGTTGCCAGGACCGGAGGTTCAGTTTTCCTCTACTTCTCGAACCAGAAGGCACTGATTTGATGACACCTTCAACTGGAGCATTGATGATCATCCACTCGATGTTGCCGAGGCAATGTAGTCGACCGATTTTTGCCATTTGGACTATATCCAGCTCATAGAGTTCGCTCATCGCGACGCGCGATTTTTTCTTGGAGGAGCCAAGGATAAGCTCTGCGGTCCTGCTTATCATCCAGCTTTCGGCTCCATACAGCACGACTGGCAGGATAAGGCTTTTGTTTTCCTGAGCATGATTTCGGTCCATCGAGTTGGTAGTGCCGACTCAAGTTGGTTCGAAATACCGAAATAGCATCGGTTGCCAGGGGTTATTCTGCGCCGGATCTCCACTATGCTATCGGTTTCAGAGCTCACACTTGTCCCGAGGTAGACAAACTCCTTAAAAACCTCGAAATTGTAGCTGTTTTGTCGTCAGACCAGCTCACTTTGCCTGCTCTTCAATCGCCGTGAAAGCTTCGACAACGACACGTTGGGAACGCGCTATGATGTCGATGTCGGCTGCGAGCCCCAACAAGTGAACTTATTTACTCATGGAAGATAGTGCCCTCCGTGTTTAGCTTGCACTCTCTTGGCCGAAATCTAATGCAGGTTTCGAACGGTTCAGAAGTTTTTGAACCGAACTGCACGAATTTTTCGATCGAGGAAAAGATGGTGAGTATCGATTTTAAACTCGCCAGTCTTATCCAGGATTGGCCTCAGTGTGAAAATTTGGTCTATAGTCGATTTGCCAGACCGGAATCGGTACGTATGATAGGATCTCGAAGGCTACATTAAGAAGATATATACACCGGTAGTTGGCGCAGGAGAAAGGATCTCCCATTTTGTGAAGGTGCACGTTTTTTATTTCGAATTGACACAATTCGGAACAAAAGCCTTCAACATGACTTCAGTGATTCTGTGAATTAAAAATGACTTCAATGACTTCAAAAAGACTTCAGCGATTTCACTGAAAACAGAGAAGATTGCAGTAAAATAATTGCAATTTTCTGTGTTTTCAGTTCATTTCATTTAAGTCAAATGAATTCAAATGATTGACTTTAAAATGAATGGTGATTTCATATTTAAAAGTTAAAGTATTAAAATCAATGCAAAGAAGTATTCCCCTTGATTTCAAACTGAAAAGATTGCAGTCTTTTAGAACTCTGATACGTGGAATCTCAGACTTAACTTGTTTACATAACTAGTTGCATGAAATTCGGCCTCAAGCAGAGCATGAACGAAGTAAAGCCAACCTTGACTGTCTGCAGGCTGTATTAGAGACCCTCTTCACCCCATTGGCTTAAAAACGTTGCAATTCAAAAACGTTGCGTGTTATGTCGTCTGATCGACTTTGATATCTGCAGCCGCTGAAAAGAATTACTTGTCGACACGAGCGATATGAATCCTTCCAGTAATTCTCATTCGGTACTTGGCTCTCTGTCCTACAATGGGCAGTCCTCCAAGAATTTTTCCTATCATAAGAAAGCTCCTAGGTCCTTCTGAGTCAGCCAACATGAAGCAGGATCACAGCAAGCCGGCATCCATGTTCACGTCTAAGATTGAATTAAATATAACCTTGAGATGTCTTCAACCGATTTACATTTGGCTTCCTGTATTCCAAGTCGTTATTCCTACTTAAAGTTACCATGACAAATTGAAATTAATTTTAAATATATTTTTTAGTCCTATTCTAAAAAGTTATGCTTAACATATAGAGATATGTCGTCGTGGACTTTTTTATAGAAGCTTTTCAGCTCTAAAACTTTTCTTCAGAAAGCAAGTAAGTATCTCGTACCGTAACGACAGTGTTCACAAAAAACTACTGCTATTTCAACAGCTTTACTAAAATAATTGTAAATTGCCAATGTTCAATCAGAAGGTCCATTGTAAGTACTGGTGGAAGAAATATTAAAATCGGGTTGGACACGACTTAGAGAATTACCTCATTTATACAAATTTACAAACATTACCTCTTTACAATATTAGTATTGATTGTTTTTTGCCGATACCTACGCAAATCAAAATACTTTCACTTCTACTCCTCCTAAAGTAGTTTTAAGAATCTATTAAATCACGATCGCGATCGTGGAAACCCACAATCACCCTACCTTCTGTAAAATGAAGCAGTTTATCTGAGTGACCCTCAAATCTAATCAAACTTCAATCCAATCTGCGAGCCAAGTTCAAAGTCAGTCTATTATCGAGGTCATCCTTGCTATAGCCACACCGTGTTCCACTCACGCCTAGTTTTTTTTTTTCCATGGAACGCAACTGCTGTTAGCAAAACATCGTTTCACCTTTTGGCATCTTCAAGCATCACAGAATCACCAGCACCAATGAGCATGCTGAAGTTGAGATCATAATTCTGTCGAGGGTTCAAGTTTTTGGGGCATCGGGTGAAATGCAATCTGCGCTAGAGTTTTATTGCAACATTGCATGATCAGCCTCGGGGGTATGGTTTAGACATTAACACACTTCTGGTGATGATTGAACTCTTGAACTTTGCAGGTGGCGCGAGTGCTCGATCGGTGATCATGAAAGTGATCCTTCTCCTGCTATTTCTACTGTCTTTAAAAGAAATGTAACAACAGAGACTTTGCGCAGTAAAATTGTATATTATTATGAGGCCCATCATCGCACTTGGTCTGTAATTTATGCGGCAGTGTAAGATGGTATCTATAGCCTGTGGCTCCTGGTTAGACATTGAATTGCCTCCTTGTTCGGCTACCGATGTCTGGGCTTATCGATTCCATATTTAATTGCAATTATTTTCTGATTCGAATTAACCATCAAGTGATGATGGCGAACGCCGCAGCTACTGGACAACAATTCTTCATCAATTTGAAGCCAAGGACCCTCTATTGTCCCTCGTGATGGTGACTCGTGTTAAACTCGCGTGAAACAAATTCCAAAACTTGATAAAAAAATATCTACAAATAAATGGGAAGAAGTTAGTTTTATGTCAATTATGTATTAAGATTGAAAAAACAATTTCAAATCATCCAATATCGACACGACACGACTACAAACGCTGGCTGTTGTGTGTTCTTTGATGTCTTTCAAGGCTTTGCCAAAGTGTGGCATAAAGGCTTAAGATTTAAATACCATAGCCCTATCTAGAACAAAAAAGAACTCTTCTTTGTTAATAGGGAAATTTCTGCTCTTCTTTAAGAGATATATGCTGCCGGAGTTCCACAAGGCAGTGTCCTTGGCCCGGTTTTATTTTGCTTTTTAACAAGAGACATCATCACGAAGAATGCATCATTAAAGCTACAAATAAATGTACCAGTCACTTTAAAATAGTTCAGTTCAATATTCCTATCAGACTGCTGATGTAAAAGAATTAAATCTTTTGATTTAAGAAATCAATTGAATTCATGCTTCTGTATTTTAAATTCTTTAGAATATTCTTCAATATTGAAATCTCTCATCCCTTCTGAAGTCTCGATTGGATAAGTCTTTACGACCACTCCTGTGATTGAAGTCAATTGAATGCAAGTCTTTAGAATTACACTGCATTCATTGAAGTCACTTTGAAGTCTTGAACATGCAGTTTTTAGAAAAATGTAAATGATACAATCACAATCATGTCAACTCAATCAAATCTCTGAGTCATACCGATTCAAATCCGAAAAGGAAGAGATGCTATTGTATGTGCGAAATATGCAAAGTATAACAGGTGAAGTGCTTTTAACTTCAGTTCGGTGGCACGAAAGTGTTGTGTACTTTCATATTTATTAAAATTTGTGGTCAACAAGTGAACAGAAAATGAATATTCATCCGAAGACTACGAGGCTGATCCTACTTTTTTTTTGAACGCAAGTTTCAAATCGTAAGAGGCTCTTCTCAAACGATAAACCTTCCTTAAGCCACAAAAAGTTGAAAACCGGAACATCTTCTTCATCTTCGTCCAGCAAAGTTGAATGCTCAAGCAGAGGTACAATTGTAACAACCGCCAAACTTGGCAGTCCCAAAGTGTTATTCAAAAAACTTGAATTCAATTGACTTCAAACACAAGAGTGGTCGTAAAGACCGATCCAGTCAAGACTTCAAAAAGAATGAGAGATTTGAATACTCAAGTCTAAATCAATTGAATGGTTCACGAATCATGGAAAACTTTCCAAGAATTCAGAGATTTTATTACAAAAGATTGCAGTCTTTTACAAATCTGCTTTCTGGTATACAACTTTAGAGAGGTACGCATGTAAGCAACAAACACTTTCTTACTTTCTAACTAAAGACACTCGTAAATAACGTTACTACCATGGAAGATGAAATAAGAAAGTTTGCTCGTAAGCTTAGTATCCGTTTTATTGTGGTCCTGTCTGCTTCGATTGAGCAATCTTGGATACGAAGTTAAGTCTGACCAACTTGAAGTAACGGGGCTCTCGGATTGAGGTGGACAGTTCGGATGACGATCACGAACATATGTGCAGATTTCAATCATTGAATCAGCCTTACGAGTTATATCCATAAACTTTTGTACACTTGCTGCAATTGGTGCATTACTTTCGACCGTTTTTTTTTCCAAAAACGCTCGTGCTCAAGCCTAGATTGATCCATTTCATACCGACGTTTTGTCAGTTTTTAAGTTCCTAATTTCACGATTTGTGTTCACTTGTTTTAGTTTTCTCACAAATGGCGGCGATTGAACGGCTCCGAACGGTTGAGAAGTTTTTCTTTGACTATTGAATCTTTCGAAAGATTGTCAAGCACTCGCGGGAATTTAGGCAGTGAAAAATACCCAATCTTCCTTCTCAGATTTGAAATCGGGATCTCAAGCTCAGCAGCCAATGATGCACTAGTCATCGACTAGCACCCGGGCTTTAATTTCAATATTCGACAGATAGGTGACAAACAGCAACTTTTCAAATCGTGTATTAATGAGATTGGAAAAGAAGGGATAACTGCTTACGCAAATCTTCCAAGACCATCACCGACGCCATCACGTGTGGTTAATTGTTCTGAAATAAACAAAATCAACATTGCACGTTATTTTGAATTAGAAACTTAATCTCAAAAAAATATTGTTTATTGACGAAATACTTTTTCGGAGAACATGAAATATAAGGGCATCGATGTCGCTAAAGAACGCCATCAAAAACATTTGCATTGTCAAAAAATGACAAAAAGGCGTGAAGTTTCAACTCTCGAGATAATTGGAATGAATTTTATTTTAGACGTTTTGTTTTTGAGTGACTGCCACTACTGACTTGTGTTGTGATTGACGAGATTTTGTTTCCACAACTGCAGCTTCCTCCAAGGTGCAGCGAAAGATCATAATTTCAGGAACACTGAGCTCCTTCAGACCTAGTTTGAGTGTCAGTGAAGCAAGTGTTCAACTCGGCAACGGGACGACACACTGTGTGATTTTCTAAATAGCTTAACCTTGACCCTTTCGACACGTTTGGGACAATGCATTCCACTATTTTTCGAAATTCCTTCGGGTAAAATTAACGATGCAAATCCCGTGGATTAAAACATTTTTCGGTGTTTATGGTTTAAGCTTCAAGCGTCACGCGTGTCGCATTTTTCTCGCTCGTGTGGGTGGTGTGCAAATAAACTGTTTTTGTTTGTAATTTGCAGTACCCTTGGGACAATATATCCCATCTGTATACAATATACAGAACAGGACTTTTAATTTATGCAGATTCAGATATGCAAGATTCAGATTCTGTTTGTTTGTTTGTCGCCCGGGGGTCAACGCCGGACATCTTTATTAACTTAATGAATACAAGCAAAACTTACATCAAATAACTTAAAAACTAGGAGTTTAGTTAGGGAGAGGAAAGGGAGATATTTGTTGAAACTAAGTGGGTTGATTATGGAGGGAGGAGATATTATTATCACTTTATAATATCTTTTTCAAGGAAGATTTGGGAAGGTGGAAGTCCAGAGTCCGAAATACACATAATTTGTGCGATGATTGGAGAGACGAAAAAGGAGCGCTGATCTAAGGTTACGGGGGTTAGTGTTGAGGTGGATCATTTGTAGGAGAGAAGAGTAAATTGTACCGGAGAGAAGTTGTTGAACAAAAAGTGCATCGGCAGCATCCCGACGTGATTTAAGGGTTTGAAGGTTAATCAGTTCAATACGGTCCTGGTAGGGTGGCAAGTTATAATTGTCAGTCCATTGAAGACCGCGAAGTGCGTAACGAATAAACCTTCGTTGGACTGCTTCAATTCTAAGGGAATGGGTGTCGTAAGAGGGGGACCAAACTTGACTACCGTACTCAAGAATTGGTCTGACAGAGACGTTATATAAAGGGACTTTGTAACATTTGGATTTGAGAATTCTTTCGACCATCTTTGAATAAAGCCCAGGATAGAATTTGCTTTGCGTAAGATTGAATCGATGTGAGAACGAAAATTGAGTTCTTTATCACAAAGAACTCCCAGGTCACACATCGAGTCAACAGAGGGAATAAGGTTGGCCGTTAAAAAAAGGAAGAACGAGGGGGTGGAGGAAGACGTTTCCGAGAACAAGTGATGGTCTTACACTTAGCAACATTCAGCTCTGAGTGGTTTTTATTGCACCAAATGTAAAAGCTATTCAGATCGTATTGCAGTTCGAGGGGATCGGAAGGGGATGATACTATATACTGCTGTGTCCAAAAAATAAGGTGACATTGTATATAATTTGAAAATTCTTTATTAATTCTTCCAAATCAATTTCATCCCCTTCAAAGAAATCCCCTCCCGATGCAATGCACTTATGCCAACGGATTTTCCAATCTTTGAAACACTGGTTGTAGTCACTTTCCGGGATGGCCTTCAGTTCCGTCTTCGCTGCGGATTTAATCTCCTCTGTCGTATCAAAACGGTGTCCCCGGAGCGGTCTTTTGAGCTTGTTGAAAAGCCAGAAGTCGCACGGCGCCAGATCAGCTGAATACGGTGGTTGCGGAATGATATGGGTTGAGCTTTTGGCGAAATGATCACGAATTACGAGTCCGGTATGGGATGGTGCATTATCGTGGTGTAAAAACCAAGAATTGTCTTTCCACAATTGTGGCCTTTTTAGGCGGATAGCGTTACGCAAACGACGCATAACGTTCAAATAATATTCCTTGTTGACTGTTTGGCCGGTTGGAAGGAATTCATAAAGCACAACACCACGATAATCGAAGAAAACAGTCAACATGACCTTGATTTTTGAGCGACTTTGGCGCGATTTTTTTGGTCTCGGCTCTCCTTTGGCACGATATTCGCTCGATTGATCGGTTGTTTCGGGGTCGTAAGCATAGATCCAAGTCTCAAAGCCAGTTATAATGCGTTTCATGACATCCTGGTAGTCGGAAAGCATTGTTTCACACACTTCAACTCGACGCCTTTTTTCCAAAAAATTCAATGTTTTCGGTACCAGTCGAGATTTGACGCGCTTGAGGCCCAAAGCATCCTTCAAAATGGTATTGACTGAGCCTTTCGATAAGCCAACTTCATCAGCAAGGTCTCTAATCGTTAATCGATGGTTTTTCAACACCAAATCTTTGATTTGTTGGACGTGAGCTTCATCGGTTGAGGTTGATGGTCGCCCAGAACGCTCTTCGTCTTCGACACGTTCACGGCCGGCTTGGAAACAACTGTACCACTTGTAAAATTTTTTTTTATACATAGCCTCATCATCAAAGGCTTTCTGCACCATCCGCAACGTATCCGCAGCAGAAAATTGATTCCGCAAACAAAATGAGTGAGATAAAATGTGTTCAACGTCGTTAATCGTTAATATAAAAATAATAGGGCCTAAGGGACTGCCTTGCGGAACACCTGAGGTAGCAGCGAAAGGATTGGATAGTGACGAGCGGAAAAGGACCCTATATTGCCGACGTTGTTGGTATGATATTATCCAATCATTGAAGGCAGGGGAGTATCCGAGAGCCTTGAATTTGAGACAGATGATTCGGTGAGAGATTTTATCGAAAGCTTTACTAAAGTCGGTTGTAATGGCATCGACTTCTTTCCCTTCTTGCATAGCTTGCAGTGCTTTGGAAGTAAATTTGATAAGGTTTGTGGTAGTGGATCTTCCTTTATAAATCCGTGTTGCTTTGTGGAGCGAAAGTTTACTGAATCATAGACAATACTTTCAAAGAGCTTGGGGATGGATGAGAGTTTAGCAATGGGGCGATAAATTGATATTTCCTCTTTTCGTCCTTTCTTGTGAACGGGGATAATATGCGTGTCCTTTCATGCTTTCGGGAAAACGGATTATGCGAACGAAAGTTGGAAAAGGGTGGTAAGTAGAAGACAGTGGTTCAGAGTACGAAAAAGAAGCCTCGGTAAAAACAAGATGAAATATTAGTCGAAGGTATTTGTATTTTATATTTATTGATTTTTGTATTTAATATTTTTAGTGAAAAAATGTGAATTTTTACAATGACATGATTTAAATTAATTTATGATCCCTGATTTGTAGAAATTGAAAATAGGATTTGAAGGAAGTTGAGTAAAATTAAGTTAAATTACCGAGTATGATGTTTAAAGCAACAAAATAATGTACAAATATTATTCCTAATTATTACCTGCTAGGTGCCGAAAGAGAGTGTTAAAGAGCCGTCTTAATTTGACAGGAAGTGAATTCCAGAGGCGAAGAGAATGAATGAAAAATTGTCGTTCACAAACTTGATATTTAATAAGCGGCAAAATAAATCTTAGAGAACGGTTTGATTATGAGAAGCTAAGTTTTTCATACAAATACTGAGGTTGTTTGCTAGTTATGATTTTGTGTAGATACATGAGAGTGCAGTAGTTAAGGCTTGTCGAGTGAACATCATACATACACATGATCATAGTGCTTTTAGCCCTCGACGTAGAGGGCAATATTATTAAAGGCAACATTAAGCTTGCCGGTAAGGATTAAGAAGAAAGTGACCAGCATAACGAGGAAAGAACAACCTCACAGGAAAACCTCAAGCCACAAATTGAATAGTGACCTTCCTCTGGTGTTATAAGTTTTATTTCCGAAATTCCCATGGTTAGCATTTAAATCTCCAGACAAAGGAATATAGTTTTCCTCTAATTCTAGCTGGGGGCATCTTAAAATTGTCTCGAGCTCTATGATAAAAGAAGCTCGATGCAGGCCTCAAGTTTTCGGTATCTTCGCACTTTACAAGTATACACTGCCTTAAATAGAAATGTGTGAAGAGTTTCGTCCTGTAAATTCGCTCCTTATATGTGAAAAGACATTTGAAAAAATAATTTTTAGACAACTGAACGAATACTTCGAAAAGAATAATTTAATATTAGACTTGCAATCTGGGCTTAGGAAGAATCATTCGTGTGAAAGGGCAATTAATTTAGTTTTAACAAGCTGGAAGGAAGAATTGGCTAAGAGTAAAAGAGTGTCATGTGTGTTTTTGGACTTGAAAAGAGCGTTTGAAACGATCGACAGGGATATTTTAATTGACGATTTGAAAAAGTATGGAGTGAGGGATAAGGAACTATTATGGTTTAGATCTTACCTAACAAATAGAAGACAACGGGTTCGAGTTGAGGGGACAGAGTCAGGCTCGATATACGTTAGACTCGGCGTTCCCCAAGGATCAGTTCTGGGAACCCTTTTATTCCTAATATACATAAACGATATACAATCTGTGATAAAAAATGGAAATCTAGCACTATTTGCTGACGATGCCGTAATTTACGTTACTGACAAAAGCAGGGGTGAATGTCAAAGGAAGCTGCAGGAAGATATAAACAATGTATCGGAGTGGTTGAAGCAGAATAAACTTAAACTGAACGTAAGCAAAACAAAACAACTCATCATAAACGAACAGGAGGGAAAAATTTCAAGACTTGTTATAGAAGGCGAATAAATAGAAATGGTGGACGAAATTAAATACTTAGGAATAATTGTAGACAAGAAACTAAATTTTGACAAGCATGTTGACTATGTGTGTAAAAAAGCATCTAAGAAAATAGGATTCTTGAAGAGAATAAGGTCTGAAATATCGTTAATTAGTGCAATAAACATTTATAATGTAATTATTAAGCCACATTTCGAGTATTGTTCAACTGTCCTTTTTTTATGTAGTGATAATCTTATCCAAAGAATGCAACTGCTCCAAAACAAAGCAATGCGATGTGTTTTAAAGTGCAATAAGTTTTATGTCAAATACGTTAAAGTGGCTGTCAATTAAACAAAGATGTGTACTGAATGTTCTTATGTTTATGTTTAAGATTAAAAATAATTTAATGCCAAAATATTTCTCAAAATATGTAAAATATATAAGACAGGTACAACCTTACACACTAAGGAATGGGAATGACTTTCGTCTACCAAACTTATTAAAAGCAGGGTCACAAATTCACTTATATATAAAGGTTTTAAATTATATAATGACCTGCCAAGTAATGCAAAAAATGAAACAAATATTATAATGTTCAAAAAATGTATAATTGAATTTGCAAGACAAAAATTTTAAACTTTAAAATTAAATATTAAACTTGTTATTTGTATTGTAAATTGAAATGTTCAAAATAGCGGGTAACAAGCTAAATAATAAAAGAATCTATCTAAATCTTAATCCTCTTCTAATAAATATAGCAACCACACCTTCTTGAAAGTTGCGTCGGTCTCTCCTAAGAAATGTTGCAATTGTTGTGCCACAGTTTATGTCTTTTGTTTAGTTTAGTTTCGACATGACAAGATTGTGTAATTTGGAGTTATTTTGCAAGGCCCAACCTTAAGAAAAACTCTTGCGCACATCTGTACGAAAGGGCCAATGTTGAATTGTTGTCCGACAGAATACGATAGCTAAAGGAAACGTTTCTTAATAGTTGCGACTTTCCACACAACGCTCTTTTTATATATTTGTACGTTGTTAATCAATTCATATATTTATTTTATTAGAACTATTTAAATTGTTTATTGTAAAAACTACTTTTTTATTTTTTATTTTTATTCTTGATATTTATTTATTGACTTATTTGTTTATCTAATTATTTATTTGTTTATTTATTTATTTTATATTAAATTATTTATTTATTTACTTAAGTACTTATTAATATTGAATTATTATAGGACTACCAGTTGAAAATGTCGTTATTGCAGACAACTTCATATCTTTTACTCTGAGGTGAATTTAGACCATGACAGCTGTCACATCAGGAACTTCATGTCATTGTCTAATTATTTCAGTCTAGGTTATTGGTCATTAGTGAAAACACACAAGTTTTTGTAAAGCCGTAAAATGTCTACATTCGTGCCATCAAAACAACATTTGCGGGAAATTTTAATATGCTTCTTTCATTTAAAGTAAAAAGCAACCGAAGCGCATCAATTGCTTACCGAAGCTTACTCGGGCTATACTACAGACGTTAGAATGTGTCAGCGGTGGTTTTAGCAATTCAAAGATGGTGATTTTGACACCGAAGACAAAGAACGCCCCGGCCAGGTGAAAAAGTTTGAAGACCATGAAGTGGAGGCATTGCTCGATCAAGATCCGTCACAAACGCAAGAATAACTTGCAAAATCACTTAGCTTCGATCAGCAAACCATTTCCGATCGGTTGAAAGAAATGCTGCTTGAACGCCACAAAAAGAATTCTTTTTTGCATCGAATCGTCACTGGTGATGAAAAATGGGTACATTACGATAATCCCAAACGCCGGGCAACGTATGGATACCCCGGACATGCCTCAACATCGACGGCCTGAAGGTTATGCTGTGCATTTGGTGGGACCAGAAGGGTGTTGTGTATTATGAGCTGCTTAAACCGAATGAAACAATCACAGGTGAGATCTATCGACGACAATTGATGCGTTTGAGCCGAGCACTGAAGGAAAAACGGCCGGAAAGGGTCGCAAGAAACGATAAAGTTATTTTGCAACATGACAATGCTCAGCCACATGTTGCAAGTGTCGTCAAAACTTACCTTGAAACGCTCAAATGGGATGTCCTACCCCACCCGCCGTATAGTCCAGTCCTTGCGCTATCCGATTACTATCTCTTCCGACCGATGCAACATGGCCTGGCTGACCAGCACTTCCGTCATTTCGATGATGTCAAAAAATGAATCGATTCGTGGATTGCGGCCAAAACGGTCGAATTTTTCAGAACGGGTATCCATGAATTGCCAGAAAAATAGGAAAAATGTGTGGCTAGCGTTGGCCAATAATTTGAATATTGAATTTACATCTATTTTTCCTCAAAAAAGCATTGATTTTTGAAAAAAAAAAAAAAAAAAAAACGCAATTTTCAACCGGAAGTCCTATTTAATTTATTTACTGAGTTAGTAAATTATTTACAAATAGAATTTCAGTATATATTAAAATTATGCTTGTCTTGTTTTATTCCGCCACTCCTGCGCTCAGTAGGTTTTCAGCAGTACAGCATTCGCTCAGTGGATCCGAATCATAAACAAAAACATCAAATCAAATATAGAGGTAGAGTTGTTGAATGCCCCCCTAATTTTGCCAAATGCCAATGCAAACCTCTCGCGATTATCATTTAAAAATTCTTCCAAGTGTCTGAAGAACAGATTCCTACAAAAACCCATGACCCCACCAAAAGTCCTTTAAATTAATAAAAAAAAAAATCTTCTTCTGATTATCTTTCCAAGCGAACAAGCAACTCCACATGTGCCCATGACAACTTGACCGACATTCACATTTCGCGATAAGACCTCTAACACTTTGTTCGGCAACTGGCATGCCAACTGAAAACCAGGAAATTATCATCTCATAAACAATTAAGAGAACACGTCCAACCTCTGTCGGTCCAGCTGTCAGCCTTCACCAGAGATTTTATATTTTTTTTTTTTTTTCGCCAACATCACCAGCAGCATTGCCTGCAACGATTCACTTCATGACACTTAAAAACGAATAAACGGAAGGAATAAGGAGCAGCAAAATAAAACACAACAAAGCAAAAGAAACAGAAACGCAGAAGTAAACCTGCCATCATCGGGAGAAGAAGAATATTTAAAAAGCAAATTCCATTCCATTCCACATACAACTGACCGGGGCCGGGTCTAATAAGGCCTGGAAACCATCTCGATTTCAATCTTTGTACCACTCTCTGCTCCCGAGATAGGGATAAAAATCCAACGACAAAAGAATGCCACCGAACAGCTTCAGAGATAATCATCATCGCTCGCGCAAAAGAAGACACAGCACAGCCGAGACACAGAAGACACCGAGAGAGGAGCCTCCTTATCATACTGGTTGTGTGTGTACGAATACGTCCACTCGAACGCACTTTACCCGGATGGACTGTGTCGCACCTGGACCTTTTTGCAGAATGCAATGCGTCTTGTAAGTATCTGTATCTGTAACTGCTGCATGTCGTCTATTCAGTATCTTGGATTTGTTTTCGTGCTCGTTGAGAACTCGCCACAAAACGACTGGACGACTTGTGTGAGGTTTCTGTGACTATTTGTCATTGGGCGTCACATTGTCAACCCGGAAATTCCATAACCAAACCTTAATTCACGCAAAAAAAAAAGCCAACAACCGATCATCCAAAAACAGAAACACAAACAGATATAGATGGAGATGGAGATGAAATGGCAGATCTCGCACACAGAGCAAACGGGGATGCTCGGTGGTGGCGACGACGGCGGCGTTTGCCTCTAAAAATAAATCACCGTTATGAAATCGAACGGCGTGCAGCCGACAGATAGATTGTCCAAGTCAGGTTTAAGTCTCATATGTTTGCTCAGCAAGCTCAGCCACATGAGGGCGGTGGAAAATAGACTTTAGCTTCATGGGGATGCTCTGCGCTCATCGGTCGTTGTTGCTCTGCCGCTTGCCGGCCTCCTGTCACGGATTAAGCTACGCTCGGCTGAATCGTGACGTTAATGAATCGTTTCACCTGCTTTCGGCATTAGATAAAGAAAAACAGAAAAACCCGAACTGGGCAATGAAAAACGCGTGGAAAGGCAACCTACAACCAGTAGCCTGCCTGTAAGCTTGAAGAACTTGCTGCTGCAGCTCGCTTACATCACCATCGAGTGCCGTGTGCGAATCTTCAATGTCACTGGTGGTTACAGAATGTATGCGAACAGCATACAGGGTCTATTCCCCCATGGGAGTTGGGGCATAAGAAGAACCTGCCGATTGATAGATGGACGGGAGAGAGGTGCCACCACTCGTATACTTGTTGAAAATTTAACGTTTTGTCATTTGTTATGCAATTTTGATTGCCGTTTGCTCGCAGTGGAACGATGGCGAAAATGGAAATTGATTTTCCCCAAACAGCTATCTGATGGACGAAAGTATGATTCGAGGTGGCATGGCTTTAACAAGTCCAAATGCGAATGTTCGATCCCGTATGAGAGAACCGCTTTTCATGAAATTGACTTTTTATTGGCAGCATGACACAGACTGATCTTGGGTGATCTTTAAGAGCAACCATGAGACACAGTTAGGTTAAGATTCGATAAAGTTTTATGGCGGATCTTTAAAATACCACAAAATGATGACGGTATAACGTTTGCATACGGCGGCAAATGTCAGTTTTATTTTGACATTTTTGAATGAATTCTTTGTGCGCAATTTTGACGCATGTGAATTTTGACGTCAGCTTGCTTGGAAGAGACTGGAACTGGAACGACAAAGCCCATTCTCATGCAAACAAAATGTCCAAGAGTTGATAATCCACGTATCAGAATTGCCATCTCAAGATACCCATTCCCCCGTCCTCTTGTCCCTTAACAACTCAAAAACTCTCAATCCTTCTCCTTCTCCATAACCTCTTTGATCCACTGGAATCCCCATTGACAAAGCTTACCAAGCATTCGTCTGACCTCGGTGATGATGGGCGTTACGTTCTTTCACGTCAAAGAGACCAAAGGATCTATGACAGTGTCCGTCTCTACCTAGCCTGTCTGCTCGATCAGCCTGACTCATGCATCGATGGTATTACTAGAACCAATGTCATTGTTTCAATTCAAAAGGAAGGGCTTCCTACAGATCCAAAGGAACTGAAAAAAATGTTCGTTCGTTATCATGAGAATTTTAATATCTCCCCGGCTGAGGTTGCAAATGACCTTCCAACCTATGCGTCACACATCATTTCGAAACGCCTTTTCGTCCCTGATTCCGATATGACTCCAGCTATTTCCAAAATCCTTGAGCCGAAGAAAGATGTAGGGCGGGTTTTCAAGCAGCCTTTCGAACCTGGGCGTTGGCTTGATGGAACAGCGCTCTGGCTCGCAGCTCGCGGCGTCGATGAAGAGCGTCCCTTGCAGGTCATTGATTGCTGTTTGGTTTCTGGATTAAAATGGCTGATCCAGTGCGCGTCCATGCATGGAACTTTTCGGGATTCGCCCTCGACTCGTTTCTTTTCTTGCTCGTCGGTCAAAATTCTTAGCAAGCAACGCGCAGAGATCTTCTTCATGCGAAATCTGTGTGACCTCAGTGACATGCCTGATGGTCACTGTTTCAAGAGCAGAGTCTCTCAATGTTTCCGAATAAGGCTTGCGCATAAAAATATTGATTTCAGGGCCTCTATACGATTTTCATATTTTTATCTATTAAACTGCCATTCAAAAATCATTCATAATTTAAAGGTTCCTTGGGATTTAGTTCATCAGTCAAGACTCATTGCCTCAAGCGATATGACTGACTATTTACTGTTTACATTGACACGATGTGGCCCGTTGTGTTTATTGCTCGTTTAAGTTAAATCATTCTGAGGACCTAGGTCAGCCCCTTTTTATCGTGTGTACACAAACGAAACCAATTCGAATATAGAAAGTGTGTCAATAAATTAAGTTTAACAGCTCCCCTAAGTAGCTGATTAAGTCCTTAAATATTTATGTGATTAGTCATTGACATTTAAGTAGTGACCTGTTAATTTGATGGCTCTATGAGGAAAACGATGCTCATTTATTTATGAATGTGTTTTGTTTGAATGCAAATGACTTTCGACAGTTTGAAACCCTCGAATGAGCCTCGTTTTTTAAGGGTTCTAAGATTTCCTTTTCATGTGTGTTTGCTTAGTAATTGATGTCGTTAAAGATAAATATGGGCTAGTAAAAGTTTAAGGGTTTAACTTGAATGGGAAAGGATTCATTAATTGGTTTCATAAATCTTCGGATGAGATTGAGAGACTTGAAGTTGGCAATTTAACTGAAAGTGTGTTAAGTGCTTTGCTTGATTGATACTATCAAGCTATTTTGTTTTCTTATATGACGTGAGTTTTTAGAATGGAAAGTACTGGTACAGTTGTAGGTTTCCATTTCATATTCAGGTTGTGCTTAGATGCAAATTTTGCTGCTAGCCGAAAAAAGAAAATATGCCAAATTAACACCCGATCCGCATCTTGTTCCATGCACAATATAAAGGACCCTAAATTTTAAGAATATATTTATAATCTTACTTGTAACATTTATGAAAAAAATTATTAAAAAAAAAATCAACAGTGCCCCACTCCATATGCGCACATTTGGTGTACCTGAAGGTAGTCGCTTAGGACCCATCATCTTTATTTTCACTATTAATGGACGATGAATGATTTTTTTAAGACTCGGACTTGTCTATTTATGGAGAAGATTTCAGAATATATCAAAACACATTTCTGCCATGCAAAGCCACTTGAATTGATGACCTTAAGCCGTCATGGTCGCGAGCAGAGGAAGTTTGCTTGCGGTCGTAACTGCTTGATCGTTGATTTAGTTCAGTGTTCCCATTTTTCGTGCACATAAATGACTGGGATTCAAAGACACTCTTAACTGGATCATAGTTGTCTATTTCCAATGTGACCGAGGCATTGTTGTGGACGGACTTTTCCCTTCCGGACTTGATCTACAATTTTGTGAATATCGAGTTGGACATATTTTTAAAATATTGTAACTCCGGTATTGGGGTGTGCGATTGAACCAATTTTTTTCAAGAATGATGTTAAGATAATTGCGTGCAGTGCATCGCCTTCAAAGGTAGTCCAGGTCAGGTCAATGGCGCAAAAGGCTTAGCTAGAAGTATCTCCTCTCTTTTGATTCAGGTACATAATTATGACATTCCCTTTGCCCGACTAGGTCTATCAACACCAGCAGCCTTATTGAACCTAAGCTTGGAAATCACTGCTGTCCATGATTCATTATCATTCTGCCCAGCAGTGGCAGGTTAATCGCCATCGCCGTTTCACATTCTGTAAAAGATGTGTTTTAATATGCTCAGAATCGTGTTTGTCCCTACTACAACGCTTTCGTTTCTTAATTAAGAGCCTTCTGTTCTCTGTTAAAAACCTTGGCATGCTCATTTTTCAGTTGCGGTATCTCTCACTTATGTTACCGATGGTACGCTGAACTTGATGATTGCAATGATCGCTAGCTTGTTCCGACATTCAGTATCTTACGGGACGATTTTTGGGTTCTTCGAAGTTTGGAAAATGTCCGTTCGTAACCTCGCTGCAACCAAGTCGATCTTGGCTCCGGGGCACAACTGGTCGCCGAGAATGCTTGAAGTGTATCTGCATATATTGTAATGTGATCCAATCGCTTACCGGCATGTTTATCTGGGCATGGTCAGACCTTCTGAAAGGGCTCTACCAAACGGATTTAGAAGAAGAAGAAATGTTTTGAAAACAAACAGGGTGGGGTAAGTGAGACGAGATCGTGGTTGGCCTATTTAAGAGTGGCTGTCGCGTGGGAATTGAACCTGAATCTTTCCTCGAAGTGAATTCCTAGGTATTTGACCATTTGTTTTGGTCGAAAAGTAGAAAGGTCTTGCCCGTGAGGAAACTGTCCATGATTTTAACAGTAGTATTAAGGGAAGTTCAGTCTCTTTAGTTTGTATAACAAGCCATTGATCTACACTGAATCGAAAGCCTTTTCTATATTTCTATAAGGCTTAACGTTGTGTCTGTATGAAGTTTCAACAACGGGTGAAAAGTGGAGTGGGCTTCTTTGAACCCAAATTGATTTTGTTGGATCCAACCATTAGTTACACAGACCTTTCCTTAGTATCAGCCTTTCTAGAAGTTTGCTGAAGTTTGAAAGGAGTGAGTGGCCTGAATTGTGAAGTTGCAGGTAGTTTTTTAATAATGAAGTTGGAAATTTTATCGGGTCCGGAGGATTTCTTGTCGTGTCCGCTACGAATCCCGAAAGAGAGATCGGATGGGTAAGTGAACTCATCTGGGCATATCGGCGGGACTGAGGGATTTCGATTTCCGAAAATTGGGCTATAGGCTATAGGCATATTATCAACGGCTAGCGACGAGACTTCCACGTTAACTTCGTGCAAAAATTTTGGAAAGTGGAAGATTTGGACGGAAGCTTATATATTTTTGCAAATTGGTTTGCTAAGGATCTAGAATTACTCCAAGAAACAAATTGATGGGAAATTGACGGCACAACAGCTCCTTTTAGGGCCAGGGCCCAGCTTCACCATTTGAGTGTACATCTTACAAATTTCGCAAATGGCGGGGGTTGGACCTACAGAACGGCTCCAGAAGCTTTTCTTGATAGTTCGTATTCATCGGAGTCATTCGCGAGAGTTGCCAGGCTAAGAACAACCTGGATCTCAATGCTCAGGAGCAGACGCATTTACCGCTAAGCCACGGCACCCACTTTCTAGCTCGATATTGAAAATGCTATAAAGAAAATTATAGGCCTACCCTTTCTTCAGAGAGACAATGGAGAAGCAGGCATTCATCTACGGACAGTATTTTGCGGTAAAGCTTTAAATCGTCAGCATAAAACACGCATAAAGAATGTGAGAAGATTGATAGGATATGATTTATAAATAAATGAAAAGATAGAAGTCCCTAACGACTACCTTGTGGGACCCCAGATGGTACATGAGTAAACTCCGATAATATTTCTCCAATCCTTACAAATTGGATCCGATTCGTTAGGAATGACTTTATTCATTTTAACAGCTTAAGTAAAAACCTAAGCAAGATCATTTGGGTAGTAAAACTTTATGATTCACTCTATCAAAAGCCTTTGCAAAATCTTTAAAAATGACATCAGTTTGACATCTCTTAAGGAGAACAGTAGTAGCAGTAGAACAACCTGCAATGAATCCGTGTTGAAAGACACGAGATGTGTTCTTCAACGAGAATGTACATTTTTTTATAAACTATTTTTTCAAATAGCATATTGGCCAACGATTATTTACATCCTGTTTTAACCCGGACTTAAAAATAGGATTTAAATGGGATAAAAAATGTATCCAAAAAAAAAAAAATAATACTGAATCCCCCTATGAACAGTCTTAATTTCGGCCTGCAGCAATGCTTATCAGTCTTAGTCCGTGGTCAAAGCTGTTCTTACGAATGACCTTTAAAGATCTGATAGAAGCCTTCGTTAGTAGCATTCTCAAATCCTTTCAATTGGAGCATGTGCATTGATGAGACTCCTAACGCGAATTGATGTCAAACTCAGTTTTAACTTATAGACGAATCGACGACGTCCAAAAGAGTGCTGTTTTTGCTCTATGAAGCAGCCGTCATCTCAAGAGATGGCACAGTTTTTCATCCTCTTTTTCCCATGTCCTTAGCCACTCGAGGGTACTGCATTTAGCACCCCACAAGTAGCTCCGTGAGTTGTTGTTTTTTTAAGGGTTCCGTACTTAAAGTATGACAACGAAAAATTATTATTACGCCTCCACAATCCGTCCATCTGTCTTTTCGTATGTCGCAGGGCTATATTTTCTGAACTATAATGGGAAGAGACTTGCAACTGTGAAGTACTAGGATTGTACCCATACCAAAAACGTGTTCGTTTTAAATCGCCGCTGGTGCGGAACCCTTCGTAAGCGTGTTTGACTTTTTGTTCATTTGTTTGTTTTGCCAACAATCATAGCATCCCTATTCGGGAGTTGTTGTTACGTCTCTGGCAAGAGATTGTTAGCCCCCTTGCGTAGTGGGATCAGTCGGACCCTCCCGGGACTAATTGCTGACATCGGAGACGCATGTTTCAGTCGATACGATATAAAATAGATCCATATCGAGTTGCGCCCTCTGCATAGCTTTCCAAGTTCATGGTAATTTGAAACAGACTAAACTTATGACTGAGGAAGCTGCGAGGCTGTTCTGGCAGAGGCTTCAAGTTTCAAAGAAAATTTATTTACAGGCTTAC
Organism: Orthonevra nobilis; assembly: GCA_963555765.1. Lineage (NCBI taxonomy): Eukaryota > Metazoa > Arthropoda > Insecta > Diptera > Syrphidae > Orthonevra > Orthonevra nobilis. Next base: position 70,532,228 of record OY743227.1, on the reverse strand, counting down.
TTAAAAATCCAAAGAAGACGTAAAAATAGCTGCATAGCATAAAAGTGGCGCCAAATTGTCACAAAACTCCACTCTTCTTCCAATAAATTCAAAATCGAATGGTTTCCGGCTCAACAAATACGCGAGATAAAAACAACAGGAAAAAATTAAGATAATCGCTGTTAAAATAACAGGTTAATACGAGAGGCAATGAAAAACTACTAAAACTCCGTAACGGATACGTCACAGCGCGGCGATAAAATGAACGACGTCAGCAACACCATTCATGGCGTTGCAGTAAAAAAAAAATATTTTATAGCCAAAGTCCCGAATACCCTTTCCAAAGCGATTTATTCCTGCTTGCGATTCCGTGTTGCCAATAAAATTGCTTCGTTCCGGGATGCGCTGTCTAATGAAAATCAAATTGCAAATGTACACGAAAATCCATTAAGGCCGACCATATTCACACAACTGGGAAGCCAACTCGAGAAGGGGTTGGCCCCTTCTTTTCAACAAACAGACAGACAGACAGATGGACGTCCTGCAACCGGCACGATCATCATCATCATCACCGTAGTCAGTCATGTTGTGATTATGTAATCCTGGCCATGGTAAAGTGTTGTCATTGAACAACTAGATGAATGAAGTGAAGGGGCTGACTGCGGCAACAAGTTATCGACTAATTAAGAGTCAAGTGAATCCTGCCTACTTGGCCATGAGTGTCAGTGTTTGAAAAATGAATTCAGGAAATGAGTACTCTTGGTCTGATGGGATGATGTTTGTTTACCCAAATAGGAATGTGCATAGAAGGACGTCTTGACAGCATGTGATTAAGTGTTAAAGTTCCTTTTTTTTTTTGATACTTTTGGGAGTGATGATAAGTCCGTCACACGGATTTCAATTAACTGAAACTAAGAAGCCTTCAAGTTGAAATACTAGTCTCTATTGAGTAATAATTAAACGAGCAGACGACGCTTGATGAGTGGTTTTTTCATCGTAAGTGAAAAGGATGACGAATGAATGAAAAGAGATCACAAGTAGTCGGAAAAGAGAGCGGGATTACGCTGGTCTTCCTCATTGCAGTTTATTATATTGACAGCTGGGTGGCTAAGTTGGCTGATCGCCTGCCTTTCAATTGATTCAATTGATAGGTCCCAGGTTCGATTCTTAGAGTAGTGGTCTAGTTTTTCGAATCTGGTCCAGTCACCATTTGCCATTGGGATAAAGTTAATGGCACTATCACTGGGTTGGTCGACCAGCAATAGGGTGGCGTTGTTGTAGTGGTTGTTGTATCGGCTAAATTCCTAGTTCCGTGTTTTCAAAATAGCTGTTTGTGTAGATTGTGTGTAGATGGGTCTGCTGTGAAGGCATAACTCTGACAGCGGGGTGTTTAAGCTAAATCTCCCAAACTTTCAAAGTTCATAGATCATTCCCAATGTCGAATAAAAAATCCTGCGGTTAAAGCCAATAGGCCGATATCAAAATCCTCCGTTCCGTTTCGGGCTCCACCCTAGGAAGTGCGTTGGAACCAATTACACCTGAGTTTCTCAAACCACTGCTTTCATTCTTCTCCTAATTCTTCCGCTCGCTCTGTGCTACACGCATTAAAAGAGTCTTAATATCCTCTTGAAGAGCGAGCAAATAATTATAAAAAAAAAATAAGTCTTCAGCAGCTTTCCACTATCCATGGTGGCTTCTTCGATGGAGTATTACCTTCCAAACTTTTGTAGATCTGCATCATTGTACAGCTCGTAGAGTTTCCGACTGAACCTTCTGCTCCAGAGTAAGATGATGGTAAAGTTCCTTGGGACTGGAATTATTCAAAAATACCTGGTCCAAGCTGTACATCCACATAATGTGTTTTCGAGCATTGTGCGACTAGCAGGATAAGTTTTCCTCGGATCCCAAATTCGGCTACCGTTTTGTACACTTCATTGGTTATTTCTTCTGAACGCCTTCACGCAATCGACTTTGCCCTTCCGAACCTTATCGTTGACGTACAAGCCCCTCGGTCAAATCGTTCAGTCTTCTGTCATAAAGAAGTCAGGTTTAAAATATTGTTATTGAAGCATAATGCGCCTGTTGACAAGAGACACGCAAAAGATGCAATTTTTTTTTTAAAGAGGCGTTCTGAAGAAGTTGACCATTCAAGGGCATCATACAAGATCAAGGCTGAGAATTGCAAAGCTCGATCTGACATCATTGCTGACATCTATACCCTCTTAATTGAATATTGTGAAAGATCTTTGGGCCTGACTTGTATCCGATCAAGTCATCTGTGGACTCTACAGTGTAGTAAAAGGAACCAGCGATATCGCAAGTGGAAAATAGAAATTGATGTTTTAAATCCCAACGGAATTTTCTTTCCCACTGTTCAAAATTTTTAAGGCATTCCATCATGCCCTGCTCTTCAACCGAATTGGTTGTCCGGGGTATCCTCGACTCAGCTAGTCAACCACTTATAGATGCTCAGAGGGATGGGCTTGAACTAAATAGATTCAGGTTGTAAGAAAATCCCGATAAAATGTTTTATTTTTTCGTAGTTATAAGAATGGTCAAAAGATCTACAGGCTGAGCTGATAACTTGATGTAGCCTCCATTGTCGTTTAAGCTTATTTCCAAATTCGTATTATGCTAGAAGCTTGCACAACTGTCAATCTTAAGGATTAAGGAGAGGCGCGTCTTCTCAGTTCTAAACTGATTTTCTCAAGTTTAGCAATCCAGTTCTGACAATAGTGTTTATCTATTCCTTTCTACATGATTAAGGCAGACAAAGCATCATTCATGAAATTTAAACAGAGAGTCGGAGATCAAACGGAGCCCCTGTGGGACACAAAAATATACCAGGTGGGCTGAAAAGTTAGGTTTTTTCTGATAAAATTTGATTTTATTATTCAATCAAGTTTCCCTCGCGGGAGATACAACGATTAAAGTGGTCATACAATTTTTCGATACTATTTTTATAATACGATTTGTTTTTGGGCTCAAAAAAGGGCTTCAGTTTCTACGGTTACCTTTTCATCGCCGATTATGTTCTGTCCAGGAAGCATTTTCTTGCGTTCTGAGAACAGGAAAAAATCGCTAGGGGCCAGATCTGGAGAATACGATGGATGCGGAAGCAATTCGAGGCCCAATACATTAAATTTTGCCATCGTTTCCATTGATTTGTGACACGTTGCATAATTTTTATGAAACAGAACTTTTTCTTCTTCAAATGAAGTTATTCAACCGCTCCAATTACGCTACGTAATGGGCGCTATTGACTGTTTTTCCTTTGTTAATCGATGAATATGAATACCACGCGAATCCCAAAATTCTGATGACATAACCTTGCCAGTTGCGTCTTTGCACACTTTGGAGTCGGTTCATCACCTGCAGTCCACTCAGCTGACTGTCAATTGGACTCTGGTCTAAAATGATGCAAAAATCCGAATTTATTACGATAGAACAGCTTCGAACAATGCTCAAAATCATCAATTCGTTGTTGTTGTGAGATCGCGTGGCACCCACTTCCTTCCAAAATATTCGTTCACAATATGTCCAACACGTTCTAATGATGTCTTTAGAGTCTCAGCTAACTGGATCAACGTCACTTTAGGGTAATGCAAAATTATTTTGTAGACTTCTTCGATTTTTTCGTCGAAAACAGCCTCGTTCGGGTGCATTCATCGTCCTCGGTGCTAATTTCGCCACGTTGAAACTTAGCAAACCACTACAAGATGGTAAAACTTTGCAACCTATCGCTCAGAGAGAAAGCAGTCAATTTGTTGCCTTACCCTATGCTGGGTCGCTTAGCATAGTGGTATTCCAGGCAATGAAAGAGCCGATGAGCTAGCTAGAATAGGGGTGAGCTTGCCACTGGCAATCAATCAGGAGACTCCTTTCCCCCCAATTCAAGCAATAAACACCATTCTTAATACAGATACCTTCAATATCACCAATCGGAGTTGGGTAGAACTAGACACCTGCAGGACTTCGAGGCAAATTTTTCCTCTCAATTATCCACAAAAGACAAGTACACTCCTAAGCCTTAACGGGAATATAATGAGTAAGGGCGTAGGAATTTTCACAGGTCACTGTATCATGGACTCACACGCATTAAGAATGAGCGACTTTTGCAGGAGCTGAAGGGATGAGGAAAAAGTAGAAAGCGTACTACACTACCTAGGCACCTGTCCTTCCCACGCAAAAACTAGGAAAAGTACGCTAGGAAGCTACTCATTCAGCAACCTAGAAAATATGTCAGGCATAAAGATTCAGAACATTGCGAAATCTTTTAAGAAAACAAACTGGTTATAACCGATTATAAATTGGACAATCTCTTCAGAGATCACTTGGATACCAATCAGGTATTTCTAAGGTATCAGTTAGTCCGCTGGCCAATGAGAAATCGGTGTATCAATCACCAGTAAGTGATTACACAATGGATCCAAACAGGACCTTAGAGGGTCACAACTATTTCAGATGTGACAATAACACTTACCTACATATCTATCTAGCAAACCACTTCTCAACGGTCCGAATAATATTTATCAAGCCAAGCCTTGACTTCAATGGCATTATTTTGCCCCCAAAAAAGCAATGCTTTATTTAAACACGAAATTCCTTTTTATCGAATTTTTCAAACTAACAAAAGTTGCTTCACTCAAAATGCTCTCACTTACTAATCTCTTACAAACTGATCGTACGACAGTTGTCAAATTTCTAAACGTGCCTTTCGATGGTTAGTGCTAACTAAAAATCACATGGATTAAAAACTAGAAGAGCCATCTATGTTTCAGCCTACGAACTTTTCAGCCCAACTGTTGTGTGACAGACTTGAAGCCCCCCAAAACAAGTAAAAAAAAGATTTCGAAAGGAATTTTCTAATCCATGGGCTTAAGATCACTAGCGGAAGTTTTTCTGGTCAAAAACAAGTTTTCTTACTTCAAGGTATTCTCAGCGTTTCCATGACCATGCCAAAAATAGGGCTTCAATGCAATGAGTGAACTCGCAATGAGAAAGGAAAAGTAGGAATGTACGACAAAGATTACGTAAAAGTTTTGCCAGTTAGGAAGACTAGGAAAACACCATCTGGACCAGCGAATTTGTAAATGTCAAATGCTCTTAAAATCTTTGACAGTGCAAGAGTGTGGAGCAGGCTTTGCGAAGCCTGTACCAAAAGTGAGATGTAAGCCGATTGCTCTTCTCCACAAAGTCGAGAGCTAAAAAAAACAAAAAAAAACGCATTTGAGACCGCTTTTAAAATTGTAAATTTTATTTTTCAATGTTTTAAAAGTACTTCTGTCGAGAGGTGAACATTGTTGACTTTTTGCCCAGTCTAATTAAGCCTCGAATGCGCTTTATTTTTCTGCATATTTTAACAGTCAGTCTTCTTTCGACTTTCAGTTATCTTTCGACTGGTTCTTCTGGGTTACCAAAGAAAAAAGATTTGCCCAAGCAAGGCTTGTAAGCGCCAGTGCCGCATTAAGGTCTAATCTATGCTCGGATGGCAAATGACTATTTTCTCGCCTATCTTATCTCCCTTATCCTTATCAATTCTGCATTGCGGGTCCAAACGCATAAAACTTCGAGAAACTTCGAGGTTCGTTGGTCTCATTACGAAAAATTTAAACGCATGTTCCTCCGCATTTTCTTAAATAATTTTCTCGCTCTCAAAAGGGGTTAATGACTACTCTTAAAATTCATGGTGAAGAGAGCGAGATGAAAGATTGAGGGAAGTGTCGAAATATTCTTTAGTGGTTTGAGACCTAGATCCATTTTGGTTTCGAATACATCATGGGTGAATTCCGAAACCAAGAATTTAAACCAACTTATTGACATTCACTCAATTCGCAGTATTTTGTTATTGGAAGAACTACATGACAAGCCGACAGACTTATCTCGCTGACCGACCACTCTTGTTATAGCGCCGTCAAATGGTGCATAGACCAGATTCGGAAACAAGTTAAAATTTGAAGACCTACTTTTGGATTCGAGATTTGCAATTATGAATTGGAGGTCATTATTGATTCAACTTACTTCATGGCATTCAGTCAAGTATACTGTTGAGTTAAGACCCTATTTGTAAGCCCACACCATTCGTGTTCATGTTAAGAGAAGTAATGATATCAAATTTTACTGCAGTTTCCTTGTTTTTATACGCCTACATCTAGCTTCTTTCTCCTCCAAGTAGGAGACCAAAAACCTGATTCATGAAGACCCTTATAAAGAGCTTATGTCGAGTGTGTGTCTCTTCACTCATTTCCGACTAACGTCAAATGTTTGATGTAACACATAAAAATTGCGTGCTAACTTTTTTGTGATGCCCACCCATAAGACGAATGGAGCCAGTGGACGCTATCGGGCTTTGCCGATGACCATTTCTGTGGCTTAACATCCCAGGAACAGATCATTAATTGACACGACATCACACAGAGTATCTGTCTTCTGGCAAAGACTTCCTCAATCCTTTTTTTCGTTCGCAATCAATCAGAGCGAATTGTACAATTAAAAGAAATTTAATAAACCAAGTAGCAACAAAGCGGACAGACGCAATAACTTACCATCACACACCATGAATCAGAGCCCATGAATCAGTTCCAGGAGCGGGATAAAAACCACCAAGAAGCCATAACGATGTAAAGAATCGGTGGAAAGCCTTTGATACAGCAGGTTGTCCCGATCACACTGGCACTGGTGTCGGTGAGCGCACTTTTTTTATCGAATTAAAATCGAATCAATCAAAGTTAACACACTGTCGTTTGGACAGAGGAACACACATGCAGGAAGAGATGACGCACACGAGAGACGAGGACCGAGCACGCAATTATAATATTACAAAAGTGAATGCAATTAAATTAAATAAAAGATTCCATAAAACACATCACCATGCTCGGCGAGCACACACACGTCACAGGCACCACTCGCGACGACAACTCGACACATGTACGAAACGTTGATAGACGTTAGGAAGGGAGATTTGGACTTGACCGATTGTGACAACACCTCCGGCATTAGAGGTGGCTTTAAATAAGGCAAGGTGTATCGGCTCAAATAAACTTCAGCCCTTGGCAGTAATTGTTGTTAATGAACAGCTCTGATTGAGGGACGGGCACCGCGTGCAGATTATTTGCTTGCATGGAGCAGAGAACTTTCCATAGACGCGATCATAGGGAAACTAACTCGATCAGCATCGATCAAGTGGGTACTTTGACTTGTACGCATGCTAGTCGCTGGCTTAATAGAGTGAGCAACGACAAGGTAAGAAGGTACAAGATATCTGTGGAAGCATCTATCGATCGCATCCATCCATTATTTTGGTTCGCATCTCCATGTCCAGCAAGTGATCCCAACCCAATGACATGTACACAGTGGGGGCTTTCCGTATACGTGCAAAACCTGCAAAAATAGTTAAACGTTCTTGTACTTGTCAAATAAAATGAAAGGACTTAGAGCGATTACAAATACATTGAATCAAAGCTCTTCAGCGAGTAACTTCTTCGTTGGAACCGTGTTTTTTTTAAGCTTTAAGTTGACAAGAAGTCGATATGTTTGACTTTAAAAACCTCAAAATAGATTTGCGAGACGTTCGAAAAAAAAACTGCGCGGTGTTTACTCCGGACGATTGGAGGAGTACCCCGGACTTTTTTATTTAACTTCATTCAAGCCCAAAACACTTAAAACTAAAACTTTAAACTAACAAAAGAACTTAAAACTAAAATGATGGAGGGAGATGGTTTGGCGAGTAAAGGGAATTTTTGAGAGAGGCTTGAGAGAGATGAAGTTCAAAAGAGCTATTGGCTGTGCGCAGCATTCTTGACATAGGTTCAAAGTAACTATAGTTTGTGCGGTGAAGAGGCACACGGAAGAGTGAGGAGGAACTTACGTTACGTAGATTGGTGTTAAAAAGGACAGTTTGTAATAGGGAAGGGAAGTCAATTGCACCGGCTAACAATTGATGTGTGAAGAGTATATCGGCAACTTCTCGTCGTTTTACACGGGTTTGTGAATCGATCAATTTAAGTCGATTTTCGTATGGAGGTAAGTTGTATCTATCAACCCTGCGTTGGACTCCTTCGATTCTGAGGGAATGTGCGTCATAGTAGGGAGACCAAACTTGGCTGGCATATTTTAGAAGTGGTCGGACAAAGGTTACATAAAGAGACCTAGAGACATAAGAATTAGAGAACTCTTTTGACCATCGTTTATAAAACCAAGGGTGGAATTCGCTGTACATATGACTCGATCGATATGTGCCCGGAAATTGAGTTCTCTGTCACAGAGAACACCAACGTCACAAATCGAATCAACTAAGGGAACAGGAGTTCCGTTAAAGGAGAATTTACGAGAAGGCTGAGGAGGACGCTTGCGAGAATATGTAATAGATTTACATTTGCTGACATTGAGCTCAAGTTGGTTTTTGTTACACCAAAGGTAGAACCGATTCAAGTCATTTTGAACTAAACTATAGTCGATTGGGGATGATATTTGTTAAGAGATTCTCATATCATCAGCATAAATGGACAGGTCAGAGTCTTTAAGAATGCATTCAACATCGTTGATAGTGAGAATTAAGATAATGGGTCCTAAATGACTGCCTTGAGATACTCCAGCGGTAGGGAAAATAGGTTCGGACATTGAAGATCTGGAAAGAACTTTATACTGCCGATTTTCTAGCCATGAGATGAAGGATGGAGGGAACCCAAGGATAATTAAGTTTCAGGTAAATGATTTGATGAGAGATTTTATCAAAAACCTTGCTGAAGTCTGTGGCTATAGCATCAACTTCCTCGCCTTGTTGCAGTGCTTGCAAGGATTTAGAGACGAAATATCCTTACGAATGGTAAGGATAACGCGTTCGCGCACCTTCTTAGAACTATTGCAGGTAGTCCATCTGGGCCTGACGAATAGTCATCCTTGAGGGCATTAATCTTTTCAATTACTTCAGAAGTGGATATATCGACTGATACCAAGGATGTTTGTGGGCGGTTATACATATACGAGAAATAATTTGAATCTGGAGGGAGTACGTGGGTAGTAAATGATTGGCTGAAGAAGTTTGCGAAAAAATTAGCAATTATTTTTGGATCTGGAGAAGATGTGTCCGAATATTTAAGGGTAGAGGGATAGCCATCAGTTTTTCGTTTTGAGTTAATAAACCGATGAACCTGCTTAGGGTGGGAAAGGAGGCTGACCTGCATTTGATCAAGATATTTGTGGTAAAGAGCTTCACATAAATCGGAGAACCGAATATAATCCTGCTGGTAGTTGTAATAGTCAGATTAAGATTGTATCCTCAGGAAGAATTTCCATAGCTTATTTCTTTTATTGCGAAGAGTGCGTAGGTTTTTATTGAGCCAAGGAGGGGATGAAAGACTGTTTTTTTACAAAATTGAGTATTACATTATGAACTAGAGGCATGTGTAAAATTTTTGCTCAATCGGATATCAACAAGTGATCGCACAATGTTTTGCAATTTCACAGTGGACCACTTCCTTTTAACTGCTCGTCTGGCTCTGGAAATACTTTCATTAAACATTTTTTTCTAGGTTCTAGGTTTTTTTAAAAATGGCCTTAGAGCAAATGGCTCGTCTCCTATTAAAACATGATGACAACCTTCATTTTGTCCTGGGAGATTTTTTAATTGTGATTTATTCATTAGACCATGTTCAAATTTTCTACACATTTTTGGAACTTAAAATATTCCACAATCACTGTTGTAACCTCATCCCCCAATATCTACACACAGTAATTCATATTCTGGCTCAATAATCTATTGAACCAAGTGTCCTTCAAATCGCTGCTCTTTCTGCTCCCTGGGAGCAATGTTGACTTACTGAAAACCCGAATGAAAAGGTGAACTTATTTCAATCGATTCTGTTGCAGCTGTTTGATCAATATGTACCGGTAATAACAGTCAAAATACAGAATAGGACATGTCCCTGGTTTACTCCTGATGCCTTAAAAATACGAAACAGATTGTATAGCAAATGGAATGTCTAAGAAAAACTATTATCCTTCTAGACTAAATACATCCCACCCAGCAAAGAAACTTTGGAGTAACCTAATAGGTTAAATAATTTCTTTTTGGGTAGTGAACCTAATATAAACTTTTCGTCTTGCAATAGGATCGAAAACCACATAAGCTCTATTCCAAGACAAGAAGACTTTGAACTAGCAACAGAAGGTGAAATAATCGAATGTGTTACAGCTATAAATCCAATACGCTTTATTAAATCAACATTTCCTCAGTCCTGGAAAGCTGCAAGAGTGTATCCTATAGCCAAAAAAAATAAGCCCTAAACTCCTGCTGATTTTAGACCGATTTAGACCGATTTCCCACAGCTGTTTCACAACTATGGTTAATTTACTCCAAGGAGTAAGACAAGATTACGATAAGGGTTATGTTACGGTCTTCTGCTTGCTTGATTTCTCGAAGGCCTTCGACAGGGTTAACCATGAAATCTTATGCTGGAAACTTAAGAACAACTTCGGTCTCAGTGAGACGGAAGTTAAGTTAATAAGCAGTTTTTTTCTGGTCGATCGCAGAGTTTTTTTTCGGCTGAACAATTTTCACCCTTTAGGGAAATAAAACAAGGTGTACCCCAGGGCTCAATTCTAGGACCGAAACTCTTTTGCATGTTCACAAATGACCTATCTTCTGTTTGTAAATATTCTTCGGTGCATTTATATGCAGATGACGTCCAATTTCACTTAGCAAAGCCTTTCAGTAACTTAAATGAACTAGCTCTACTTGTTAATGAGGACCTGAAAAATATTTATAATTGGTCAGTGTCAAATGGCTATGTAATAAACCGTAGTCTATCTGGCTACAGTCATATCAACGTGGTCATTGGTCATATATACGGGTGTCTTCGCAAATTGTGGCTAAGCGCTAACTATAGCCCACTGGAAACACGACGAAAGCTTGTGATAACCCTAGTCTTGCCCCTTATAACTTATGCTGAGGTTGTTTACTGCATTCTTGAAATTAAATTAATGAAATAAAATAAAATGAAAAAATCGTCATAACAACATTAGGCTTTCCATCAATCGCTCCAATACAATTGGGGAACTGCCATTAAACTTCAAATCCTTAGGCAGATTTTCCCCACACTTGCTTAGAAGGTTCATGCATATACAAGAGTTGCATTCGCATACATACGAAGGCTGCTGGATATATTTCTGGCTTTATAATGAATATGCGAATATTTATCATTAAAAGTGGTTTTATTGTTTTTCAAAGTATTCTCCAGCATGATTTATACACTTTTGTATGCGCTCAAACCAATTGTCGAAACACTTTTTCCACTCCGATTGAGACACCTCCAAAACATGGTTTTTGAACGCTTCAACAGCATGTTCTGGCAACGAAAATCGTTGACCACGCATTTTTTTCTTGATGTGCGCGAATAAAAAGAAGTCATTGGGTGCCAAGTCAGGGCCGGTCAAAAAGGCGCTGGTTTGAGCCGATGTGTGAGAGCTCGCATTGTCATGGCGAACAATGATTCGTCTTCTCTTGTTCGTTTTTCGAATTTCTCCGAAGACTTCAGGCAAACAAATTGTGATGTACCACTCAGAATTGACCGTCCTAAGTTGCTCAAGCGGAACAGTCGCCACATGACCAGTTATGCCGAAGAAACCATTTGCTTCGAAATCCTTCTTCCGCGAACAACTTTTGTTGGATTCGGCTCGTCTTCGAAGACCCACACGGTCGATTGTTGTTTTGTTTCGGCCTCATACGTATAGATTCATGATTCGTCACCTGTGACAATCTTATAAATATCTTTTGAAGCACCGTGATCTTATTTTTTTAACATTTCTTTGCACCAATCGACACGAGCCTCTTTTTTTGAGCGATTGTCAAATTGTGAGGGATCCAACGAGAAAAAACCCTTTTTACGGCCAGGTGTTCATGCAATATCGAATGTATGCTGGTGGGAGAAAAGCCCAGGGATGCCTCTATCTCACGGTATATCACATGACGATCTTGCATTATCAGTTCACTAACGGCATCAATGTTCTCTGGCACAATGGCCGTTTTTGAACGACCTTCACGGAATTCGTTTTTCAGCGAGCGTCAGCCATGACTGAATTCATTAAACCAGTTTTTCACAGTGCTATAGGATGGTTCTTCATCGCCATACAAAGATTTAAGTTCATCAATGCAGCACTCTTGTCGTGATAATCCACGTCGAAAGTTGTGAAAAATTATCGCACGAAAGTGTTCACGAGTTTATTTCATTTTTTTGCCGAGATGAATTTTTCAAGTCTCTGTAAATAAAACAATTCACGATTAAATGACAACACGTTCTGAGTGATGTTATGCTTAAAAATGTCAAACTTTCCAATGGAAATGTCAGATTGCACCTGGTAACACTTAGTGTTGCCTAGGTCAGAAATATATCTACCAGCCTACGTATTGCTTTGCAAACTTCTTTAACTATCTGCTCAACTGTTGAAAATCCAACGAGAGAACTGTGGCCTTTTGTGGAAAACGAATCGCCAGCTGCCAGAAATATTTCAAGGTCCTGTAATCAAATAGAAATGGAAAAACCATCGAGATACATATGCTTTATATCTGAGAAGTACGAAAACGAAAACGGGACAAGCCAAAGACTACAGCAGTTGGCAATGGGCACCCTTATTGCAATACTTAAAGCCTTACTAAGCCTTACTCAGTTTAAAATATTAAGGACACAACCTTTGATGATTTTCTAAATAAGCTCGATGAGGATGATCCAGAAGAGGTCTTGGAAAGACAAGCTGTTCCAGCATCATCAGCAGATTTATTAAGTAGAGATAAACCATCATCGATAGAAGACTCTTTTGCTTCGATCTCAACAACTGTACAATAACGACAAGACTGTAGCATCCAAAAACAACGTGGGAACCAAAAGATAGAAAAAAAACAATAAGGTTCTTCGGTAAATGCAGTTTTGGAGTATCTTAAAAAAAAAAAAAAAAAACAAAGGGATATAGACGCTACTGAGTTAATATTTTTGGGCTATGCTTAAAATGTCAAGTCGTTTTCAGCTAAGAGGCAAGCTCTAACGAAAATGCAAATAGCCAAAATTATAATAGAACAGGAGCTAGAATATCTAGAAGAGATATCATCCTCTTCGTCACAATTGTATGTAGACTTTGGACCTTCTACAAGCACTTCCGCCGTGCCAAGCCCGTTTTTTTCTAAATGTTTGTGTTTCTTCTTAAGTCTCTTTTTTCTTTAAAAATGAAATGAAACTTAATGCATGATTACCTTACCTTAATGCATTCGCAAGACATTCTTCGAGGCAGATAGGTTCACAGTCATTTGTACATGACTCACGAATATCTTCTTTGATAAGTTCAAGAACATCGTCAAAAAAGTCACTTGTCATACATCTCTGTTCATTCTTTCGCAGATCAGGCATAATCCTGATTGGTTTCAACTCACTCACTTCCATGGATGGTGCCCTAAAGGGACAGAGGATTTTTATGTCGACCTATTTGCTTTCGCCTTATTCGCAGCATTTTATTCGACATTAACACCCCGCTGTCAGTGGTATTTTTTCACAGCAGAGCCGTCTCCACAAAATCTACACAAATCACTGTTTTGACAACACGAACTAGGAATTTAGCCGATACAACAACCACTACAATAAAGCCACCCCATCGCTGGTCGACCAATCCAGTGATAGTGCCATTAACTTAATTCCAATGCACAATGGTGACTGGATCAGATTCGAAAAACTGGACCACTCTAGGAATCGAACCTGGGACGTATCAATTGAATCAGTTGAAAGGCAAGCGCTCCACCAACTCTATCGTGTAATTAAAAGAAGAACTTCCTCTTTATCTCAGGAGAAAAACATGGTGCTTGGGTATTTTGAAACAAAAATCACAAACAAATTGAGAAAAGGTTCGTTTCCGCTTCGCGTTTGGTGTGACTGGATAGTTATTCCCGCTCAGGCTTCTTTCCCGTGCGAAATTCGCTCCCGCTCCAGCGTTTCATGTTGGTTTTAGAAGACCTTTACTCTGAACAAGACAAGGAAACAAGAAGTTTCCTTGAAAAAAAAATAACCACCAACATTGACCCCTTACCGACTCCACTGTCCTCCAACTAACCATCCGCATCTAGTTCTGAAGATACCAAATCTGCTTCTCGGCCACTAGGAGTCTTGATATTCTATAAACTATTTTCCTCGGATCTCGTCTGGCTCAGATATTATTTTATTACGAAGGGAATTTGAATTGAATTGAGTGCATGTGCCACACAAGCTCTGTGCCGTCCGTCGCTCGTATGTGGAGTGGTCTTTTTTTTTTGTTTTTTTTTTAACATACGAGTAGGCTCCAGCCGGAGGAGGTGATGCTGTGCAACTTAAAGCAACGCATTCGAAGCGTACCTATCTCAGACTAGATGGATGGAATTTTATGTTATTGTTCTCGCTGATATGGGCTATGTTTCATCATCTCCAAGTAGCTCGAGGCTGCCATTGGCTTAAAAGGTATGATCGAAGAGTATAGGGGTCACATTTTCGATAAGTGAATTGCACATTCCTTGGTTGGTCGCCGCTTAAATGTCAACTTCGATTAAAATACTCTGTTGTCGAAAATGAAAACGGTTGCGCGTCATTCCGTTCTGTCAACCATAAAGCACTCGCATTCCTTCATCGAGGAGAAATTTTAAAAATAAATCCATATACATTTATCCATTGATCGGGTTTCTTTGAAAGCATTCCAATTGTTTCTTCAAGCCACATCATTTAATTGGCCATAAATATTTTGCGCCGCTATCCAAACAGAAGCAAAGCCGTGTTAACACTTTCTGTTGGTCATTTGCATTGCAATCTAAGGATTTTCGGTTCGGAGAACGAATATCTCGAGGTGCAATTATTCCGTTGACCTTAATTGGAGCGCGTCATCGTTGAGGTTGATGTTGCATGAAAAGTTGTAATTTTCGTTGTTTGTGTTTAACTTGGGGGAAAATTCATATTTTCCTTGCATGAGCAGGTGTAAAATTTAACAGATTTTCTTTTCATTAGCCATAAGCTGCACGCCTGCATGGACTTTTATTGTATGTACACTTGGCGTTTAGGCTTGCAAACGTATAGACTTGCTTACCTAGGTGGGCATTATTCTGGAGAACGCAATTATTTTTATTGCGTGGAAAGTTTCGGTTTAGGAGTCTCATGAAAGAGAAAATACAACAAAATATTGTGTACTTTTGCTTTCACAAGAAAATAAAGAAGATTCGCTTTTTACTTTCAAAGTTTTATATTTTTTATTTTTTTTTTTAGCTTTTTTTTTGCCTGTTTAATGACCGAAATCAGTGAATCAGACGAAGTGAGATTTGGCTCTGCAGGAGGTGTGACTATAAAAGTATCGGATTACGAAGCTGAGCTATATTCATAGCAGTTTTTATATACCCTGTGATCATCAAGAGAATGCTTCAAAATTAAATTGTTTTGTTAAAAGCGAGATGCGAAACAAGAGAATTACTTACCGTACCACAGGCTATGAACAGCGTGTTGCCTGAGGGGTTCGAGCGAAAATTCCTTAGACTGTTACCCATCCCCGAGGGTGCTATCATTCATTGGCATATCGCTGTCCATAGGGCTAAGCAGAGGTGGGTATTGGAAACCCTTTTTCAAAAAAAAAAACGGTTGGGATATCAGATTAATTGTTAAAGTTTGTGTAACCCTTATCGCCTTTTTTGATGAGCTGCAAAATATTATCAGCGAGAAATGAGCTGTCCTCGTCCGACAGTTGGTTAAACGTATGCCTTTCAATAGCTCGCAGGTCCAAATCGTGTACAAATCTGTCCTTGTCCTTGCTGTAGTGGTTGCTGTATCAGCTGCTAGAATTCATAATTCTTTTTCCAAAATAATGGTTTCTGAAGATGATCTGTTATTGAAGCGACCAACTTAAGTACTTGAGCCAGAAGACCCGTGAATGTCTGCACATGGACGAAAGGATATATAGGACCTCTAGTGAGAGTTACGATGATTCTTCCATGAATGCTATCGGTAAAAGAGTCAAGTTACTTATTTTGGTGGAAAAAGTAATCGGAATACCTTCAGAACCCCATTCCATGTGGACAGACCACTGGAAGGCGAGTTCTGGGAGTCTTCCGAGTCTATTTATCTGATATTGGGACAAAATAACTGCCGACAATCAATCAGCAATTATTTTGGTTGAGTAGTAACTTTGTTAATTTAGTTTTCGGTATTTTATGAAAAATAAGGGAATTGCGAAGTGAGAAGCCACGCCAATGTCGCTGTTGAAAATTTTCTCTGACAAGAAAGATCGCTCGATTTCTTTGCTGTTATTTGAAGTCACGGGCCTGTGAAAACTAGCTGTCAAGATTGTGATAGCTTATATATTAATTTTTTTTCTTCTTTTGGTGTTTTTAATTTTCCATTTTCTTTCAAATTGAATTGAATTGAATTTTTATTGTATTGAGTAAAGTTAATAAGGGTCACCCCACCCCTATATATTTATTTTTTTACTCTAACTTTAGCCTATTGAAGTGGCATTTGACACTATTTCTATACTTTATGTTTTTCAAATATAAATGTCACCTACATTTTTTTATATCTTCTTAAACTTTGTAAAATGTAATTGTTAAAAGAACTTAATTATTATGAAATAAATTGTATTGAATTGAATTGAAATAAATTTGAATTGATATTTTTGGAAGGAATTTATAAAAAAGAATGATCTACTGCACGACAATTGTCTGGGAGCTCTGTTTTGCTGGCTTAATCTTCAGTTGTATCATTACCTTTTCCGAATATCTGCAGGAATAGAAAAAGGCAAAAATTATCCCAATTCCTAAAAGAGGATGTAGTAACTATAGACCCATTGCAATTCTGCCTTTTTTGAGTAAGATATTTGAAAAAGTAATTTTGAAACAGATTCAAGCATATTTGACAGCGAATTAACTTCTCAGCAATCATCAGTCTGGATGTCGTCGTTGATGACGTCAGAGAGTCAGAGAGAATTACGTTCTACTCGAAAGCTTCATACCATGTACAAATTTTCAAAATAAACCTCAAAGCTTATATACAATTACTTAGGAGAAAAATTGCAATGTGTTGCGGTTAACGCCCGGTCTTCAAGCTTCCTCAAAGTTTCGAGCGGCGTACCACAAGGATCAATACTTGGACCTTTTTTATTTTCCATGTATGTAAACAATTTGTCACTTATTCCCCGACGCTCCCTGATTCATATGTATGCCGATGTTTGAGTGTTATGTACGTTTGAGTGGGCCTGTAAACAATCTACACGAAGTCATTGCATAGATTAACGATGAGTTGAATGGTATTCTTGCCAAAAGTTAAACTTGGTTAAAAAATTTTATGTCAGAACTGCTTCGAACCTTGGTTTAGTTTTTGATGATACGCTCACTTGGAACGACCATATTTATGCTGCCGTCGGAAAGGTTTGGAGAGGTCTTCGATTGCTTTGGCCAACAAAACCGTATACACTACGCTTGCGAAAACGCTCTTACTTACGCTCTAATAACATGGATGTGAGGTTTACGGCAAGTTTGATTGGGAGAGTAAAAGAAAGCTGAATGTTGCATACAATAATGTTGCTCGTTATGTTTATGGTCTCCGAAAACTTGATCACGTGTCAGATTTTTCAAAACGTCTTGTAGGCTGCTCGTTTGACAACCTCTTAGTTTTTCGTTCAGAACTGAGAGGAGTGAGAATTGGGAAACACTTTAAATCTCTACTTTTGAGATACTTGGCCAGTTCGTATAGTTAGTAACCATATAACGTTAGTTCTTTTTTTTACCCGTTTAGTTTAAGTTCTGTATTATTTACTTATTTAATAAATTTTAAATTTTTTCAATAATTTAATAAGATTAAAAATAAATTTAACTTTAATTACCTTTTTTTTCTAATTTTACATAATTTCTTAACTTAACCTTAAGGCTTTAACGAATTTATAAGATTCATCATAATGTGTAAAGCAATTACTATTTTATAAATACAAATACAAACCTCAACAAGCACTAAAGTTCAATGACTACACATCAGTCACGCATCCTTCCATCTTATACCCAGTCGAAGTGACCACAAATCCCAGTTAAGTCCAAATAAAAAATGTTTGCAAAAATTAAAATTAAAAAATACTCAATTGCGCCTTAACTGAACCGAAAAGCCTTGAATTTCCAGCTCACTGATCAAATGCAGACCGGCATCCACAAAAAGCGAATAACTAATTTTTCGGTCATTCGAATGCATTTTTATCTTTTTCAAAAAATTTTAATTGAACCGAATACGGTCTTAATTAATCCACAAATTGCGTGCAGTCTTTCCACACAGGCGAACATTTTGGTCAGTAATCAGCGGCACAACAGAGGCACAAAGGCTCATCATCTTTCGGTTCGTGCAATTATGTGATGCGCATCTGACAGCCGGAGCCAGACCAGACCAGGCCGGTGGGCTCTATATGCCTTCTGGATGAATTAAATCTGTGCCTATCCCGTTGTAGTTTGGCATCTTTAATTGAATTATTTCGTTTCCACCATTAAGGCGCATCTTGACTGTCTTGACTGTGTTGTGGGCTTATTTGCGCTGGCCACTTGCTATGAAATTATTCCGACCAACTGAACTTGCGACCCCGATGCGCATTTAAGTTTTATGCGTTGCGGCCGGCGATGCACATCCCACACGAGGTGCTCGTATTCGTATTTGTATCTTTAGCCCGGAGTAGTGGTCAACGAAATAGTACATAAATATTCATTGTAATAACGGTTGGTGGGTGCTGAGTACCACGATGGTGGTCAGCCACTGTTGACTGCGACTGCAGATGGTATACCTTGCAGGGCAGTACTGCTGCATGTGCTCTTTGGCCCTGAGTTTTAGTTTTACGCAATACTGCATCTGTTACTTCATGTTAAATGTGCTAATTTTTTTGGGTTACTGCTTGGAGTGCTTTCAGACGAAAGAAAAAAAACAGCATCATATGGCCCAAAATATATCATCCTATCGGATGAAACTATAATTTTCGACAGTGGTGTAAATTGTCAGCTTTGTTACCGGAGTTTTGTAGCAAACAGATGCAGAATAAATATCAATAAACTATAGAATTCTACATCAGCTCATGTAATGTTGACACGTGACAGTTGCTCACTTCAAAATGATTGAGACAACACCTGACTAAATGGGCGTCGGGAGGCTCCGTTTTGCTTTGACAATATCATTGTTAAGCCATCGTTTAAGATATTTCCTTATACATTATATACCGCCGACAAAAGCACCTAAGCGAAGTCTTTTAAACCTCAAAGACCCAGGGGAATATTTTTGTTCAGAACGAAAATAATTTGAATGTAAGAATCTTCAGACGAAGGTGAATTGTGTGGAATATAAGTATTAATCGTTTGGTTATATAAGTTAAGAACCTCATTTCCACTCGAAGAACGAAAGGTTTAATTTGGCTTAATGAAATGCTAAGCAGTCATTCAGAAATCGTTGTAAATGGTTAGCAGTTTGCGGGGCAGAGTTCAGGACCATTGGACGTTTATTATTTTATTTAGTACAACCAATGGTGTATCTTTGTCTGGATAGCTCTTGCAACTTTATCGATTCCATTCATTTTCGTCTGAAAAAATTGAGCATGTCCGTTAGTCTTATCACCTAGGACCTCTCGAAGACTTAAAAACTGTTTCGAGTCCTTATTTTAACCTCTCTCTTCACATTATATGGAGAAGAATTAATTTAATTTGAGAATTAATTCAAAACAATTTTGATGAAAGTTTGTAGTCAAGATGGTTCCAAGGAACTTCCTTCCTAGTTGAGGAAGTGTTCAACATGAGACCTTTTTCTTCCTTTTTCACAGTCGCAGCTTCGAGGCTATCACATCCAGTCTATTGTTTGAAGTTTCATATTTGTCTAAGAATGTTTCTCGTGCGTCAGTATGTCGTGAACAGGGAAAACAATAAGTTTTTAGGATTCACATTTCCGAAATATCTTTCTTTCTTCAGATGCGACTGCTTTCAATATTAAAACCAAACTGCAATCTGCTTTGAATACGACTATATCGTACTTCAATGACTGGAAAATGAAAATTAAAGCTTTAAAAAACTCAGGATGTATTTTTTACTTAAAAAAAAGAAAAGCCTTTCTTAACAACAGCTTATCTATCAGTGGATAAGGTGGATTAATACCTTAGGGTGCACCTTAAGAAACATCTGACATTTGGACACAATGTGCAGGAAATTTTAAATAAGTTAAGCCTTTCAAATAGTGGTTGTTGTATCGGCTTCGTTCCTAATTCGTGTTTTCAAAATAGCGGTTTGTGTAGATTGTGTGTAGATGGCTCTGCTGTGAAAGCATAACACTGACAGCGGGGTGTTTAAGCTAAATCTTCCTAACTTTCAAAGATCATAGATCATAACCAATGTCGAATAAAATCCTGCGAAAAAGGTTAAAGCCAATAGGTCGATATCAAAATCTTCCGTCCCGTTTCGGGCTCCACCCACGGAAGTGAGTTGAAACCAATTACACCTGAGTTTCTCAACCCACTACACAATCTTTCATTCTTCTCCTAATTCTTCCGCTCGCTCTGTGCTACATGCATTATAAGAGTCTTAATATCCTCTTGAAGAGCGAGCAAATAATTAAAAAAAAAGCCTTTCTTAAACGGAAAATCGGAAATGGGCAATGAAAATAAGTTCATTATATTTAATATAATTTTTTTTTGCCATTATATTTTACGACCGTCCAGTTTGGGGAACTTGTGTAAAAAAACAAGGTTCTAAAAATGATACTGAACCTTCCATTGCTTTTTTTGACACACGAGCTCCATTCCTTGTCGATGATAGAGAAAGTCGCTCCGAGGGTAATAAAGCTAATTGACGCAAGATGCAGTGCGTCGGAAAATGTAGTAGTCGCTGGATTGTTAAGAAGTTTTAATGTTATTTTAAAATAGATTTTAGTCTAGTATTAAGTTAAGTTTAAGTAAAACATAAAAAGTTCACATACTAAGTTTTTTCGTTTTTGAACAATACAATTTTTTTTTAAGTTTTGTAACAAGTTTGTATAATCTAAATATTATAAATAGTTATAAGTCGAAAGACATTATTTTCATTTATTAGGTTTAACTTAGCATGTTAGTAAATGAATTGAATAATAAAAATGCGTTTAAATAAAATGAAATGTACTAGTCGCTAATTTAGCTATTCAAACCTTGCCTAGCTCGTTCCTATTAAGTCACAATATTTATTGTTCAATAAAAAGATATACTTTTATATTTATATTTAGATACATATTTATTCACTTGTCCATTTTTATTTAATTAAATATTTTTTTACTTATTTCTGGTTTTTATTTTCTTATTTATTTATTTATTTCATTAATTTATTTACGTTTTTATATATATTTATTTTATTACCTTAAAATTATTAGTTATTTATGTATTTACTATTTAACACGATAAGTATATATTGTTTGTTAACATAACACTTTTGTGAATAATTATATAATATTTCATTTGTTTATAATAATTTTATTGATGGATTTATTTTTGTTTCCTTATTTTTCTATCGTTTTTATTTTTTCCTTTATATTTTTAGTCTTTACTTAACCAACTCCCCTTCTCTCTCTCAAGACCCTGTTTCAATTATAACGAAAGCTTTTTTTTGTAGATTTTCCTTCGCTTTTATTTATTATTATTGTTAGTAGTGAGTTTATTTATTCCAAATCTCTAATGTGCAATATAGTTAAGAGTCAACAATGTAAATATTTTTGCTACAATGAACAAACAATATATGATATTTTTCCAAGCTTTGTCGTAGAAAAATGGATTCAGAAGAAGGGGCACTTCAGAATATGAAATGGCCCCAACTTAAAAGAACTGTTTCGGGAGGAACTTGATAGAAAGATTGGTCTTGAGACCAATAACATTGGAAAACATTAGAAGGAGTTGATGAAACGAAACATTTTTATAGCCAAAATTTTTTTTATTTAAAAGGCTTACTTAACTCAGGCAATTGGTATAATAATATCGCCATAAAATTTGATATTTTAACTGAAAAAAAAACATATGAACTCGTCCAGAAACTTATGAGCGGCATTGTGCATATTTTAACATTTGTCTGTATCTTATAAGGATGTTGAAATCTCTAAGATAAATGAATTTTGAAATGTAAAAAAACCTATTTGAATTAAATTGAACAAGTGAAGTTGTTCCTTTTTTTGCCACTTTTTGTTTTTTGTTATAAAATTAAAACCACCCCTTTTTTAACCAAAGCTTAACTTAACCAAGGTGATCATTCTGCACATGCGCTTCGAATGAAACTTATTTGGATTTCATAGCTTAATATGCTCTTGCGTTATGCGAGACGAAAAAATCCGCACAAACGTACATACGTACACACACACACGATATCTTTTTTAAAACAATTTAATCCGACTCCTAGGAACTCGAAATGAAACGAAAATCGTACCGTTTACATGAACTTCCCGATGAGAAGGTAACAAATTTTCATTTTTATTATTAAAACCTTTATTAATTAAAAACACTAAATCTGAATAAAAAATTAATAACTTATTTAAAAAAAAAACACCGGACCCGAAGAATGTACGGGCCATCATTTAAACAGCAATTTCGGCAAGAGTAATTTAACTCCCGCCCAATGGTCGCTTAAATTTAAAAGAAATGTGCCGAACGAACGATTATAAACTGCACAAGTTGAATGTTGAGACTTTTTTTGAATGAGTTTTCTGAATTCTTATCTATGGAAAATTCAAAAAACTTTACTTACTGTATCCTTTCCTTATTTGCTTTGCAGGGTCTAGCTCATTGTATAAATGAGCCCGTAAGGCCTGCTTCTAGAAGCTGTCTGGATCATATTAATGGGCTTCAGGACTTAAAATTTACTGATGACTGTATTTTCTAATTCCTTTCAAAGTAGAGTGAAAGTTGAGTGAAAGTTTTTTTTAGCCTTTAGCTGCTCTCAAAATTTTGTAAGTTATTGGTAAATCGACTTCATGCGGTGCTGGTGGTATTTCTAATTGGGAACTTAAACAAATCTTGCCCGTTTGAAGGAGTCTTTCCCGAAGATCTGAAAATCTGAAAATGTCATTGTCAGCTCATTAGAGGTTCAGCTAAAGAAATCGGTAGCCCATCTCACTTGTTTCTGTTTTAGGCAAACATTTTTGAAAAATTAATAGTTTTTTTTTATGCAACTATATTTTTCAGTCTTTCAATTTGGTTATCTAAAGGGAAAATCGACGGAAGATGCGCTCTTACAGTTTTGTTCACAATTAATGTCACACCCCGATGGAAAAAAATGTACGGCTTGTTTGTTTTTTGACACAACCAAAGCCTTCCACATGGTTAACAATAATGTCCTGTTGAGAAAACTGGGAAAGGCTGGATTTCATGATTTCATGATCCACTGGTTTTGGTGCTATCTTGTAAACAGGCCGCAAAGAGTGAAGGCCGATTGTGTGTTCCACAAGTCTCACTGTTAGGTCCAATTCTGTTTTTTTTCTACAGAAATAAATTAATAATAAATAAGTTCAAAAACAAAGATCATGTTCTTCATCTAATCTCGCTTTTAAAATTTTGAAGCACAAACAGTAATCCATTTCGTTTTTCACACAAATCACGTTTTCGAAGTCGGTGTCCCTCATAAGTCTGCACCAATCCTTTTATAATTTTGAACACTATTTCTGTACATAATTAACGAGGTAACGCTGGAGAATTTTTTTCAAATTTATTAATAATTTTTATTTTACAAAAACAAATAACACGATTTTTATTCGCGTTTGTTTTTCCCTTCAAAGTGTTCCAAAAAAGAGAAAAATTAATTGCGAAGCATTAATTGGAGAAAACTATTATCAAAAGAATGAACTTTGATTTTTTGATTTCAGATAATCCAGCACCAATTCTACTTTTTCCCGAGACACGTTCGAATAATTGCTGCCATTGCCGTTTTTTTTTAATATTTCTTCGTGAAAATTTAAAAAAATGTTTTTCAAATGTCATACTCCAATAAACTGTTGGTTTCAATCAAGAGATTTTAATAAAAATTCACAAAAGCATGCCTTCATTCGTACGAATTAACCTTACTCCCCACGCAGGAATCAAGTCAGTCAGCTACAAACTTTTGGCCTGCAGTGTAATAACCCTCGATCGACATGCTCTATTCTCATAGTTAAACCCGTTTAGACTCACCCTTTACCTTCTGTACTTGAGATTCTGCGGTGTGATTGCATATCTAAATGCCGTCGATGCATCGCTGACATTCACTGTTCATTGAAAACGCATTGTGCCATTCACAGGACATAAGGCTTTCAGCCTCTTTTCCTGTTCCATCTCAAGGCTTCGAGTCAATCAAGTGTTTGATAAATTGCCAACACTTCCGAGAACGCCCCAAGTCGATGGTTGATCAAACAATTGCGCCGACTTGATGTGACAAAAGATGGCTTCGCATCGTCGGTCGTCCGCACCACACACGCAGCACATTGATTAAAGGCGTTACCCCACCTTGAAGTCCCAAAGGTCATGGGAGAATCCACAGCATCCGCGCTGTCTGTGGCGGACGTAAAAACTCTCCCTATATCTATATGGAGTATCTAATCGCAGAGCAGCGGCACATAGTGTCAGTAAATCGATGTGCACACGAAGCTAAGCGGCTGAGCAAAGCATTGCGCTGCGGCGGCGTCATCTGAGATCGGAGAGGAGTGGCTCATGCACACACACGCTAACTAACCTTTATCTACCCTCGAACCTCGATGACAATCATCACCAAATACGGGCATCGACAGGATATGTAGGTCTAGGAAATTAAAATTCTCGAACTCGATGCAGGGGGAACTCTCAGCCAGCAGCAAATGTGGAGAGGCTCCATGGGACCGATCGGGTATTTATCCGTTTATCCTCCCCGGCGACAGTTTAAACCACATTTGGATATCGGGATGCGCCAATCGCATCTTGAATTATCTCTCATTACGTTTGCCCGGTATATGGGAACAATTTGTTTTGGTATGCGCTTCCAGCAGAGGCAGACGACTGTCGTTGGTGGAATTGGTGGCCCAATTCACTGATGCATCATTGACAGAATCTTGATGGAATCAAAACGATTTGAATCTTGAAGAGCTGGGAACCCTTTTTAAATTTAATTGAATCGGTTGTTGTTCTTGTTGTGGAGAGTGGTAAAGCAGCTTGTTTATTAATTGGGTTAGAAGAGCACTGGGCTATCTGATTTGGGACTCTCATTTCCACTGCTAAGTTGTATAATCGAGATCAGATAAGTTTGGTAGACTTGACGGCTATGCTTAGGCTAAATTTTATAAGGCGATGGTCAGAGCCCGAAGTGGAAAGTGGAGAATGGAATCTCGTTTCGTTGTTTCATGGTTCACATGAAGCCCAAAGTGAGGACGCATCGAACTGCAAGTACTTTCGCTTGTCAATAGACTGAGGTAAATTTAAAACATTGTAGCTTAGAAAATGACTTCGATGACATTGAATAACTTTGTGTGTGTGTAAGTTCAAGAAGTTCAAGTGCTCTAAAAAGAATTTATTTTATTGCGAGCTTTATTCGTCCATCTAGCGAAGAAGATCTGTTTTGTAGTCATGGTTCAAATATTCAAAGGATGGTTAGTGGGTTAGCGAAAAATCAATTTTCTTGTATTTTTGAGTATTTTAATATTGGCGGTATAATCTGGTGTTACTTAGAAAAAGAAAAATATCTTAAGGGGATACCCCCTAGTCTAGGAATTTAAAAAAATCGATTTTTTTCAAAGTTTAACTATTCAAGAATGTTTCAAGAAGATTTTTCAAAATTCAAATTATTTTCGGAGATATCGATCGGCAGATCGACAAATACACGGCAATAGATTCACGGCATAGGAAGACGCCAGTGTAACGAGTGTATCAGCAGCAAAATTGAGTAAATCTTCGCCTGTGTGATGAAGTTTTGAAAACTATAAAGCCAATTTACGAGAGTTTAGCATCAGAGGAATTATTGACTCAATGTTTACGTTCAGAAATTCAAAATAATAATGAGTCTCTAAACTCTTTGATTTGGACTTTCGATCCAAAGCATATTCATTCCGGACCTCGGATGATTGAGATAGCGACATTTATTGCTGTTTGTATTTTAAATGAAGGCTTCATTCCTATTTTAAAAATGATTAAGCTTATGGGAATGAAAATTGGCGCGGAAACTCATTCATTTGCTGTGAAACAAGTCAACGCCCGGATTGACCGCTCCGAGATACGAGCATCACACGCATCAAAGGAGGCCAGAACTGCTCGATATAAAGAGAGAAACGCGGAAAATAGTTTTTTCGAACTCGAGGAAGGTCCGATATATGAAGCAGGAATGGCAGATTGAATAAATGTAAGTCTACAATATCATTTCATGACTTAGACTGCGAAAAATTTTACGCGAAACTTTAAACGCGTTTTTCTCGATGCTGTCTTTTTCAAAACAATACCCACGATTTCTCAGGCTCTACAAAACCGATTTTCCGAAAATTTTTAGAGAGTCTTCTTTATAGATAGTCTGGAACTATCCCCATCCCCTAATTTGTATTACTTTTTTTAATTGGAAACAGTCAAAAAAGTGGTACAAAAATTGTTTTTTTTTCTTTTCAGGCAGTCGCCATTTTGTGAAAAAAGAAATCTTTCCAACGTTTCCGTAGTTCCAGACATTGTGACATTGTTCTAGATTAATAATCTTTTTTTTTTGGTTTCAGATTGCTATGAGGGTTGAAATCGTAGGTAAGGTTAACGCGCCAATTTTTTGAAACCCCCACTTCATCAACTGCTAAATTTTGAAATTTTCAACTTTTTTGATTTTTTTGTATTCTTGTTATTTTAATAAATAACTAATCAAAAAAATGGATTCTAAAAATATTAATTGCCTTTTTTATGACACTTCAAAAATTACATGAAATAAATGCCTCTAGACTGAAATGCCCCCTTAAAAAAAGAAAGAGACCGAAATAGCGCCCTTAAAAACGATGCAAAAAAATGGAGGAAATGAAGGTCCTATGGAGTCTGTTGGTGGAAGATATCGAACAGTCACGCGACAGGAACAGCAGCTGAATACTTTTTTTGTAAAATCCAACCAACTGTCAGCTAGTTTCAAGAGCTATCCCTCGGTTCTTCGAAACAGTTAAAGAAACCTTGTCTGGAAATCTGTCTAAGCAGCAATGTCATTGATATGACAAGAAGACAGCTGACATTCAGTCAATGAAGAAACTATCCCTCTTCCTGTTTTGAAGACGTTGGCTCAGCTATTAAAGAGCTAAAGAACACTGAGGACTTTTAAATATGATGATGAGTGAATGAAGTCATGATCTATGACTAGACTACGAACTTCTTGTGCCCCATCTTCAAGAAAGACGATGTTAGACTTTTTTTCAATTTACTTATCAGGGTAGCTTCCGACAGGTCCGATAGATTGACGATCGACCGAAATTTTGACCACAAAAAGACTATCAAGTCGACACTCCTTTTATCTTTATCGACTTCAAAGCCGCCTATGAGAGAATTCGTTGTGTAAAACTTTACTGTGCGAAATGGGACCGAATTTGGAATCCCAGCAAAACTAATCCAGATGTGCCGCTGCGCAACAGGCGGTCAAATGTGTTATTCAGAAATATTGTCTCCAAACTATTCCAAGCCTGTCCCGGATTCCGACAGAAAGAAGATTTATCTTCACATAATAATGCATCTCTTCAACTGTGAAGCAATTACTGCGACGGACAGACGGAAGAGACTATGCCTGAAAATCTGTCAACCTGTTGGGATTCGCATCAGCAAAGAGGAGCTTCGAATCCCAGCGGACACGTTCTCAAAAACCAAAAAAAAACAGAAACCTCCGTCTGGTTATCGCCGATTAAGGAACGATTGACCTATATAACTGGAAGTACCGGGCCCGTGTTTGAAAAGGAGGAAGGCCAACGGGTTTCATGCAGAGGCTTTTCACGAGCTGGGTTAGTTGGTGAAATTCATCGCAGCTCATCTATTTCGGGACAAATATCGACTCCACGAATGACTCCTTAACTCAGCCTTAGCCATCTCATTTTTTCAAAACAACTAGAATCAAAATTCCTCACTCAAATGATAAAAATTATGCCTCCATATGGAGAAGAATGTTGAAGACTAAGCAAGACAGCGGAACAAGTAAAACAGACCGTCGAAGTTATATTCTTCGTTTGATATTCAGTTCTCTCTGCGAAACTTTGATTTGGAAGACGTGAATCTAGTAAATCAAAACCGTCTTCATCATTGAGCGAATGGGCAACAAAGCTTGAGATAAGATTGCCCTTAAATCGCAGTGAGTAGCTTCAGAAAAAAATTGGAAGACAAAACCTCCAGTTGAAAGATAAAACCATTTAAGATTCCAACAAACTTACAACCAATAATTACGAAAACCAATTGGAATGTATCTTCCTTATTCAGAGTAACGATCCAATTTATCAGTTCCCACAATTTATGTACGAAATTTCCACTTTTCAATCAACTCCTTCCTTTTGGGTCACATCTGCCAACCCACAAGACCCTTTTATCTCGCCCAAAAAAAGCCTTCTTGTAAATCACTGTAATCTCCCTACCGTTATCCACTCAAGAAATTGGCCTTAATCTCTGCACCACCAAAAAAAAAAGAGGACTCGAAACATCATCATTTGACGTTTACCAAAACCAAAAAAAAAACACCAAAACTGGATTAACCCACATAAAACCGACGAATCGTCTTGAGCCTTAAGCCACGGCAAAAGCAACGGCGTAATGAGACGCCTGCGCGTCAAAGCTTCATCATCTCGATGCATAAATTGCCAAAAAAAAAAAGGGAAAATCCCATCAACTAAAAGCCAGCAACCAATCTTGGTGGATCTTTACTTTATAACGGTCATAAGGAACCGATTAAAGTCACTTGTCCCGCATTTCATTAAAACATCCCGTTCGCCGGCCAAAAAAATTTTCGGGTCATCACACAAAACAAGAAAAAAAGATGCAGGCCTGCCCCGATAACGCAATCAGACAACAAACACACTCACATACCTCACATAGCACCGGACAATGCATTGGCCAACTTTAACGAGATCTTCTTGGGCTCCAAGAGCCCACATTATTTGCTGCGTGCTAAACGCAAGCGCTCCAACAAATTAACCAAACAGCGGAACCGAAAAAACAACGAGAAGCACAGAAAAAAAAAGAAAAACATCCAATCTCGGGACGAAACCTTGCAGACTCCCTGGGACATCGAGAGTCGCGTCGGGCACCAAAGCAACCAACAACCTACTTTGGGTTACTCGTACTCTTGGTCACCATTACTATGCGACGCGGCAATAGTCAGGAACCATTTTGGAGGATTTCTGCTTTGTCTTGGTCATGTGTATTTTGTGGGCTTTTTCGGTGCATCATGGATGATGAACATGTGCACCGGGGAACGCCGAAACGCACCTCTATGAAGGCTAGAGCCAACGTGCTAGGAATGTGGTAGCCGCTGTAGTAGCAGGCGTCACGAAGGAACAATAAATTCAGTCACTGTCGCTGGCACTGTAATGGACAGGGACATGCAATGAACGCTGGTCGCTGATGGGATCTTTGGAGGATAGAGCAGCTGTGGTAGCCAACCTGGCGAGTGAGGGTGTTCCACTGAACTATATATTCAGTTGGAGGGCTTTAAGTAGTTTTTTGCTTTAAAGGTGTGCGATAAAAACAAATTGGCTTGTTAAGCAGAAACTCGGCGAGCATAATAGAACGCGGTTATCGTGTCACCAGTGTGTTTGGAGGGTTAAAGTGGAAAAAGGCCAGAGATACAGCGCGTTTAACACATGCAAGAAGGCGATGAAGGCTTAATGGCCTTCAGAAATGATGGTATGATCTGAATTCAGACGAGCAGAACCCTTCGACGGGATTACTGTTGAGTGTGCTGGTTTGACTTTCCATCTTTGATTGGTACGTTTTTGTGGATACCCCTTGACTCATTTTAACGACAATCAGGTGCTCATATAAATATTAACTGTGGAAGATACCTGAAAAACGGCCCTTTCCTCGAGGTTGCAGAGCCGAGTCGCGCTGGAAGAAGCTGCTGCCATTTGTGATCGTTCTTTTTCGGACTCGTGCGGGACGTTCGGATACCTAATGTTGGACAGTTTTAAACTCCAAGTGGTTGCTTAACTAATAAGTGCGACCTCTGGTCCTTGTGGTAAAAAACAAAAAGGAACTGGCCCTGCAGGTTAGGGGTTGTGCCGTCGGGGTAACTGCCAGCCACTCAGAAAAAAAAATACGGTTACGAAGCAACAAAAAGCCTCGGAAACGGACGGAACTACTGATGACGAACGATGCACACGAAATAAGGACAATGATCTTCGTTTATGTACATGGAATGTAAGGTCCCTTTTTAGGCCATGTGCAGCCGAACAATAAAAAAAACCAGCGCTGAAATCAGACGAAGAATTACTCTATTGCCAATCATTGCTTCTATGGGCTGCGAAAGCAATTGACAAACAAAACCCTCTCTCGAACAACCAAAGTGAAACTTTATAAGACCTTAATCGTCCCATTCCTGCAATACGGCACGGAGGCATGGACTTTGTCAAAAGCGGACGAAGCTGCTCTTGGAGAGAAAAATTCTTCGGGTGATCTTCGGTCCTGTTTGCATAGACGGTGAGTGGAGGAGAAGATACAATCACCAACTATACGAGCTGTTCAGCGATATCGACCTAGCCAACGATTGAGATGGCTAGGTCATGTAGAGTGGATGAAAACCAATGCTCCGGCCCGGAAAGTCTTCGAATCCACAACTGAAAGACGGGGGCGCAGCAGAGGAAGACCGCGACTCAGGTGGCGCGCGCCAGTGGAGAGGGACCTCAACTAACTTAGCGTGCGAAACTGGAGGCAGCTAGCAAAAGATCGAGCTGGTGGAGACACTTGTTGGTTGAGGCCCAGGACCACCACGGACTGTAGCGCCACCTTAAGTAAGTAAGTAAGTAAACTTCTCAAAAATGCTCGGCAAAATCGATCATTCAATCGTATTCAGTTGCTTCACACGTGCCACAATTCTTGGGTCGTTGTTGCTCTCCTAAAATGTGAATGAGCGTCCAGGAAACTGAGGAGGATGATGAAAGTCCAAGAGTGTGACGCAATAAGCTTTCCAGTGCATAAATTGTCCTTGACACAAGTTTAATCTTCAATAAGAACTGAACGTGGACTGGTGATGTAGGTTCTACGATTGTCAAGGTTAATACTTGTCTGCGTCTGTTTAATTTTTAATTTAAATTAATTATTTGCTCGCTCTTCAAGAGGATATTAAGACTCTTATAATGCGTGAAGCACAGAGCGAGCGGAAGAATTAGGAGAAGAATGAAAGATTGTGTAGTGGTCTGAGAAACTCAGGTGTAATTGGTTTCAACTCACTTCTGTGGATGGAGCCCGAAACCGGACGGAAGATTTTGATATCGGCCTATTGGCTTTAACCTAATTCGCAGGATTTTTTATTCGACATTTGGAATGATCTATGAACTTTGAAAGTTTGGAAGATTTAGCTTAAACACCCCGCTGCCTGCAGAGCAGAGCAGGAACTAAGCCGATACAACAACCACTGCAAACAACGCCACCCATAAGTCAGACTACTATAATTGGTCGACCAACCCAGTGATAGTGCCATTAACTTGATCCCAATGGCAAATGGTGACTGGACCAGATTCGAAAAACTAAACTACTACTCTAGGAATCGAAACTGCGACCTATCAATTGAAAGGCAGGCGCTCTACCAACTTCGCCACCCAGCTGTTTGTCTGCGAGAATGCTGTGATCTTGACCTAAGAGTCGCTGCAAGCAGCCAAGGACTATCTTGAATCCGTCAATACAGAGCGTCAAATTGGAACAAGAACAGAATTTTGTTCCTTTCTTTCTTTCCTTTCCTTGTTGTCCTTTCATATTCGCCCTTAAATTTTGTAAAGTGGTTTTGCCCTCCCAAACCTGACTGATGACCTGGTATGTCCTTATCTCCTCAGATAAATGTTTAACTGATTTACGGGCACACCAACTTCTTCTACATGTGGGAAGAGAACTTCTTCATCCGCTGGAGTTGGGCTTTCTTTGTATCCCATCAGTCTCTCTTAGTCATTGACGTTTAGCAGCTGGATCATGGCTCAAAGTCTCAGCTTTTTCCCCTAGTACAAGTTTGTCTTAATACTTTCAATAGGCTCTCTATGCTCCGTCCCTAAAGGATGTAGAATTCCCTAAGCCTTAA
The DNA here is from genome assembly GCA_963555765.1 of Orthonevra nobilis. Lineage (NCBI taxonomy): Eukaryota > Metazoa > Arthropoda > Insecta > Diptera > Syrphidae > Orthonevra > Orthonevra nobilis. The sequence goes on along the minus strand of OY743227.1, from coordinate 70,500,049 downwards.
ACTTTGTCGGTTGGGACATGTGCACCAGTGAAACAGTCTTTGTCACATTAACTTGATCCTTATACTGCTAGAGTATTATTTCCAATTTTTTAAATTGCTACTGGCGTCTTTAGTGCTGTACTTCTAGGGACGTTTAATATCTCATAAAATTTTCTCTCTCAAACCTGAAGACGTTTTGCGTGGTTAGAGTATCAATCCAGCAAACAATCGCCATCAAAACAGGTAGGAGAGCATCATATGAGTTCACCAATCAGTGGTTGCTAAGATAGTAATCCATGGGCCTTAACTGGTTGCGTAATTATCCACCACCTCGTTACAAGCAATCATCACTTTACTCCGCTTGAACCCATCCCCGCCGAAACGTTTTACCAAAACATTATCGAAGAATAAAAAGTGCTGAGCTTCTTAAAGGGCTATCAATTAAATCCGCATTGAAGCTTTACAGAAGCTCAACCGAAACTAGGGAGAATAAATTCTAGAACAAATAAAGCTTATGCGTCTTTTTAAATGTTTTTCGCTTACAAGCCTTCAAGTTAAATAATTTTGATTGATTTGCATAGGAAGCCACACTTCTTCTGCTTATTCATCCAATAGCACCGTATTCATTCATCATCTAACAAAAGAAAGACCCAACTTTGTAATCAAAATCCCAAGAATAAAAGAAATCAATTTCAATGCGACTTCCTAAGACGCACATCCGCCAGCAGTCACCAGTCACCTTTGCTACTGACTAACCTCACTCATCATTTTGGTTACTTAACTTGGTGATTTATTTTCTAAGGCCTCCGAATAATTCCGTGTCGTCATCATCGTCCGGTGGCAAATCCATCAACATCTCATCTCACCAAGTCCCACCACAAAGCAAAACGAATGTTTGTTGAAAACATGAAAATGCAAATTGACCCCGAAATCGAGCAGCAAACCCCGGTGGTCAATAAATGTGCCTCAAACGGCGACCACATCCCGCGCATCATCATACAGCTTGAGCTACGCAAATCGAATTAACATGATAATCTCGGTCTTGACCACACACAGCAGCAGCAGCAGCACTACTTCGTTTCTGGGTCATCACCACCTCTCAGAGGTGTGGCACCACTTATGTGTCAGTTGTTCATTATGTGGCTTATCGCGAGATTCGCCACCAAACCTCCGAGGCCTTACTCAACAACGGATTAGTCAGCTAGCCACAGCTTGTCGTCGTTCTTTCGTTTTGCGTTGAGAAGGGCCTTGCGCTGCAATCATTCCCTAGAAAGTGAACGAAAGTTGTCGCGGCCGCCTTCGATGCACACAAAAGTCAGTCAAGTCAAAACAGCTTTCGCGACGACAATGATAACGACTCGCGCAAACAACAATGCTGAATGATTCAGCAGCGGAGTGGAGTGCCTTGGGCTCTGTTCACATGTCAGCAGCACCAGCTCCGATGAGTTATCACCATCGAGCGTCGCGTCGCACCTATCAAGAGTTTGGCCAAACGAATCAAGCACGGGAGATGCTGCATCTCATGATCTATGGACGCGCTGGGCTGAGCGCGGTCGTGCATGTGCACCACCTGGGCATGTTCGTTGGTTCGGTTGGTTTGTGTGAAAGAATTTGCGTGGAAATGCAATAAAATTTAATTAGCCGCCTGTATACAGCTAGTGTAGACTTGGGTGCAGTTTTCTATTCCATTCTTTTGCTCCTTGCTTGCTGTTCGTTTATGATCTCAGGAAAGTGGGTCTTGACTGGATTCTAGTGCGCCAGCATGGAGCAGCAATGAAGTTCTATGAGCTCTTAAAGATTCAACGAACAAGTGCATTTGCGTAAGCAGCGGTTTGCATTGTTTCCGGACCTTTTGCTGACACAATTTGATTTAATTTGCACTCTGTTCAGAGTCAGCAGAGATGTAGAAGGTGCCCTGTGGAGACTATGCAGGCTTGCATATTGGACTCGTTCCTTTTATGTGTTTCTAGAGTGGATTTAAGAGTGTTTATATCTTGGAAATTTTTATTTTTACTATTTGGCGCCTCTTAAGGAGTTTCGATTGCCGAAAAGGTCATGTCTCCTGTCCGAGTAGACATGGGCCTCAACCAAGCTCGGTCGTTATCTGCTTCCTATTTCATTCTTTGTTGGTTGACGTTTCGTTCCAGTTGACTGCGCTACAGAAGCTTAGATCTTTCTTAACTGCGTTATTTCGTTGGTGAAGTAAAATTTCGAAGACTCTTCAAACCGGAAATGACCGAAATGATTAGAGTCTTGTATTAAGTTGATTTTCCGTTTGACTTCTCTGGTGGCTTCTCCTCCGTACACGAGGTCCTTAATTATCTTGAGCGATACTTTCAAACGCCGTGAAATATGCTCTTTTTTCTCTTCCATCAGAATCCGCAAGTAGCTGCATGGATTTCCACTAGATCGAGTCTTTCGATTCTAAGTCTAAATCAAAGATGTCTGTGAGATGGAAAAGGAATAGCGAGCGTCCTGTCCCTTTTCATCCTGTGATATCGAACTAGAGCTAGAACTAGGGCTATGAAGCGTGGTCTCATAAGACACTATGCATCCTAATGGAGCTCCCACGTTCTCTGCTGGATCGTCCTGAAAGGGACCTTACTAAAAACAACTGCTTGATGTACACTTGATTTCTATGCGGAGTTTTAGAACCCTTCACTTTTGGGCTCGGTGTTCCTCCTCTTCGTTTCCAACGCAAAAAATTGTCAACTAGTTCATGTTTTATGTCTCCGACGGCCCTTAGCCTTCCTCAATTGGCAATGCCCCAACAGAACACTTATCGCAGGTTTTTTTTTAAATAAATACTAAGGATATCTCGTTTTTTCGAGTTTGTTTTAGGCAAGGGCTCTTCCTGCATTTCTCGCCAGTCCTGGCTTGAGTGATATGACTACATGGAGGGTTCCAAAATTGGAAACATCAACGGCGCTTTCAGACTTCAGAGTTCTATGTCGTATAGAAATCAGATTGCGTCTGAAAGATCTTTATTTTTTTCGCATTTTTGAAAAATTAAAAAAAAAAAGATTCGCTTTTCAAAGTGTCCATATTAATGCACCACGTAGCAGGATGGAGATGATGAGGGTCTTGTCGAGCGACACTTTAGTTCTTTGAGAGATTGTTTTCTTAGCCTAAAGAAACAGCGATAAGCAAGATGTATTCTTCGTTTGATCTCAGTGCTGGTGTTATTATTTTTGTTTCCTGCGGAGCCTAGGTAGATAAAGTCCCTAACTACCTCAAAGTTACAGCTGTCTTGGGTAACATTCTGACCTAGACGTCGTATCTGACCATGTGTTGCAGATAAGTTGGTGCATGCTCCTAACCAAGTCATCGCCTCCGCTTAGAAATGTTTGGCAGTTTAGCCGTCCACTCAAGTGGCTTTTTAAGACTTAAGCTTAAATATTATTAATCTTACTTCGCCTGGGTCGGGTAGACGGAATTGTTGGTTCTTCCATGTCCTCAGCATTTACTGCAATTCTACAATGACGTTTCCATTTCGAACTTTGCAGGCTTCGGTTTGAGGTTTGTAACCCTGAGCTAATTGTGGGTCGGTAGAATTTTCGAGCCTTATTCCTGTTTCTTAATCTCTGAACATCCTCGATCGCGCGCTTCTCCTGCTCTTCCATAGACGCTGCAACCGTTGGCACGGCTTGAGAATGTTCTGCATGATAAAAACGTTTGTGACTTCGTTTTATGATATTGTGTCTTGGCTGCAAGAAATCACTTTGCCTTGCAAAAGCATTTGGAGAAAGAACGAGCTCTATTTTGTCGAGCCTCACATTGAAAATGGCTGGCTGTCCATGGCCTGTATTATGCGACTCAAAGAAAGCTTTTCCTGTTGTTTAAAAAAAAATCTTAACCTGCCTTCTGTTGGCACTTAGTAGCAGACAACCATCCCTCCAAGAATATTCAACTCTTAGTGAAGACAAGATGTTTCAAATTTAGAGTTTTGAAAATGGATTCCATTACAATAACTTTAGCATTTATATTTTCGCTTTTGGCAGTTGTTTTTTAACTTCACCAATAAAGTGTTATAAAGCAGACAGCCAGAATTATCAAATATTATGTAGGCTCTTACAAAGAGTATTAAATTTTGTTACAACTCTGTTTATAGGGAACCATACTTTAAACGTTTGAGGATCAGTTGCATGGTGACACAAACTAAACAATAACTGGAACATTTTTTTTAGGACTTAAATTTTCGTAATTCGGTTCAACTCTGCAATTTCTTTGCAAACTTAACCTTCCCCAGAAAACTTTTTATTAAAACTTGTGCTGAGTTATCACTGAAACATCACCCACAAATTATTAGTTTTGAAATGAGCAAATAGCAAACTTGTGATTAGGCTCTAGTTGTGTCCATATACTATACATCAGGTTGGCAACTAAAGTATTGCGGATTTTTTTTAGAAAATAAAAGACAATTTTTTCATGTAACAAAATAACTTTTTTCTGTAATGTATTGGCCATTTTGAGCAATCACTTTTTGTCATCTTTCAGGCAGCATCATAATTCCAGGTTCATAAAACTTCTGGTTTTTATCAGCAAAAAACTGAACTAACTTTCTTTTGATGAATATCAGCTTATGATGTTGTTTGAGCTGGTTCACCTGGCTGGCTCCACGATCTTTTCCAATTGATATTGTTGTAAACAACCCATTTTTCATCACCACTTATCAATCGTTTTAAAAATGGTTCATTTTCATTACGTTTCTTTAACAAATCGCAGATGTTAATGCGTTGTGTTAAATGATTTTCTTTCAGTTCATGAGGAACCCTTATTTTGAGTTTTCGTATATAGCAAAGTTGTTTTAAGCAATTTTCAATGCATGTATGTGTTACATGAAGCTTCTCTGCAATCTCACGTTCTTACCCGAATCGATTATTGCTTTGATTTGGACGTGAAAAATCACCAGAACGAAATTTCGTTCGTTCGCTTCGTTACCATAAACAGCAAATAACTTTTTGTGAGCTTGCGATGCGTTTTTTACTTTCTGGAAATAAAAAATGTTCTTTTTTGATTTCCATTTTTCAACAGACGCCAAACAAAATCTACACAACCCATCAAAACAATTTATTTACTGATTGACATTTGAAGTACCAACTATCAAATAACACATTTTGTGTTTGACATTTCGATTACGTCAGCAAACCCAAAAATTCAACTGAAATTCATGAGTTAAATCCGCAATTACTTGGTTGCCAACCAAATACATTGTGAAAGTACGCTTATGGTAACTCTTTGTCTAATGTTTTTTCCATATTTCCATATCAATTTCATCAAATTTTGTAAAAACCTTTTCGTTGAAAGAAATTTACCATTGCTCGAAATAATGAAGCATGATTATCTTTACTATACATATATCCTTAAAGAAACCGTTCAAAAGGACATAGTTTCAGTCGTGAGATTTCTACCGCCTCTTCCTTCCGAGCTGGGAATTGTTCAGCACAGGATCTTTTTCTTTCTGACAAATAGATGGCTCCAAAAGGATAACCTTCAGTCCAGTTTTCTTTGAAGATTTTGATAGCTGTTTCCATGCCAATTTCGAGAGATTGTTTATCTCTATGTCATTTTCTGGAGACCCCTAGACTTTGGTTCATGATAAAAAACCACAATAGTGGTAAACAAACTAAATCTTCGGATGTTATGATCTTCCTTGTAACCCTTTTTTAACGAGTAATGCAATTTTATCCATGTGTTTTACTTTTGCTTTTTCTTAATGCTTTTTCTACGAAACAACAAAAAAAACTGGTGGTTCCATTATTTTTTAATGATGTTTTCATGTGTCAGTGTTGTAGAAAAAGACTTACAGGATTCACATTTCTGAAACAATTTTCCAAGCACTGCCATGGAAATGGGGATCAAGAAAAAGAGAAAGGTGTTCGTCAAAATATGAAATGGCCTTAACTTAATAATGTTGAGTCTTTTTGTTAGACGTTGATAATTTTAGTTCAGTCAGTTGTGGCTACACAATATAATGTTGATGATACTTTTGGAATTAAAATTTAACAAAAAAAATGTTTAATGAAATTGTCCGGTAACTTATGAAAGGCAATGTACATATTTATACATATTTTTTCAGCTGATAAGGTAGTTGAATACTATCAATTTTATTCATTTTGAACTTTTTTTTTTGGAAAACTTAATTGATTTAAATTGAAGAAGTGAAATTGTCCCTTTTTTTGACAGTTAAAATGTAAACCACCGTGTCAAATTTAACCAAAACTTTTCACCTCTTCATTATGCACATTCGTTTCGAATGAAATTAAGTTTGATTCGATAGCTTGATTTGTTCTCGCACAAATGTACGTACGTACACACAGACACAGAAATCTTTCTAAAAACAATGGAATCCGACTTCTGAAACCTCGAAGGATAAGGTATCGAATAATTAGAATCATCAAAGATCCATATTTTGGAAAGATATCCGGCAAGTGATCTAAAGACGCAAGGTGAGTTAAAAACGCATCAAAATTTGTTCGCATACTTCGGGTAATTTGGTTCAATACAGAAAGACCCGAAAAAGACACTTTGTTTGGATGATCTATGCAGAAAGATTCAAAGCAATCAGAACGAGAAGAGAAAAAACTATCACTTGAATTCTGTGGCATCAGTATTCTCAGCTCATTCAAGAAATTAAGTCACCAATTCCCTCTTTAGTAGACCATCGGAGAAGCATCGGAAACCATGACCTTAATAGAGACTCGTTTTTTTTTTGTTAGTTCGATAAGGCCGACTATACTTAATCTCGGGTTCATTTAAAAAAAAAATACAAAATCTCTTTCCATCATCATGTGGGACGACGAATTTGATGGACTTATTAGACTTTTTTGCATTCACTTAATTCACAGTATTTTATTCGAAATTAGTTTTTGCACAGATCAAAGGACGGATCTTCTAGTTTGACAACATGAACTTGGAATTATAACATGAAAATCCGACAAAGTAATCACTTCAGTAAGGCTTCCCACTTTGTCCGACTATTTTCGCTGTCAGACTACTTCAGAGATAGCGGCGTTTATTTGATTCCAATCGGAAAGTGGTAACTGGACTAGATAAAATTCCAGACTTAATCCAAGATCCGAAACTGCATCTACCCGAGGGAGGCGCTCAAAAAATCCATCAATTGATTTCAACTTTTCAGCCTCCAAGACTCAATTTTTTAAAAAGATCAGGATCGACTGCACCCATATCCCTTCAAAGCCTTACACACTTAATCGACTGATTTTTTCTAAAAAAAAAAATTAACACAAAACATAAACTTCCGCTTGGCGGCGAAACGTTTGAAGATTTTCTAAAATTCGTCAAACATCAAAATTTGTCACAGTTTATGAAACTCGGCTCAAAAGTAAACAACACTCGACATGATCTACGAAAACAAACGCTGCCAGGTAACAAAACAATGTTTATGTTTCCTTTAGCCGAAACGTCTCAAATGTCATGTGTCGCATACAATCCAGCAATCGAGCGTATAAAATTTGACAGTTAGCACGCATGCTCGTGCGCTGCGACTTCGTGCGTTTAAAACTGTTAGCCCAAAAGTCATCGTCTAAATCATTTCATAATGACCACCAATTTCGCTTAACTGTTACGAAATGCCAGCCAGCCAGTGTCTCGTTTCCATTTCTCTCGCGCTCCAATGGCGCTGAATTAGGCTAATAACCTTTTAATCTTTCCCCCAAAAACGCCACAACAAGCGTGCTTCATTAATTAGAGGGCTTCCAACAAAGTGTGCCCGTGTGCGCATGCGCATCTTCATTTAAGTCGTAAAAGTTAAGAGCCGAAACTCCTCTGGCGAGGCGACTTGACAAAATCGAAAGTCTCCGAAAGAGTTTCCACAGTTGAAGGGCACGCGAACGTGATGCATTTGAAATGCAACACATCATCTGCTTCATGGCTATAATGCGTATCAAATGCGCATGCGCACCTACATTTGCCCAAACGACGCGACGGACGTTTTGTAGGCCGCGAAGCGCCACTTAAAGAAGACGTTTTCGCTTTTATTTCCCAGGGTAAAGGTTTGCCCCTTGAGAGGCCCCTCGATTGGACGTGCAGCTGGAACTCGCTGCACTTGAGTACGTGTTTTGAATGATTAGTCATTTTGCTTCGGTTCGTGGCCCTCAGAAGTGCGAGATTAGGAGCGTTGAAAAGTGGACGTACTTGAGGTGAGTGCTTACACCGCTGCTGCTGCTGTTGGGGAAATTTTCACACTTGAAAGTATGCCCGCTGGACCAAGAATGATGAATAAAGGTTCTTTGATCGCTACACGCCCACACAAACGTCTGACGTTTACGTACGCCACAAGTCTCAAGTCCATTAGTTAACCATTGTTGACTGCGGCAGATCGCTTCAGCTGTTGATCTCGTTTTCCGTTCAGCGATATGCCCCCGGGGTAATGGGAGCCTTGTTGATTCTTCATGAAATTCATAGTAATGGGCTGGGGTTATTTGAGGTAATGTACCTCCTAGGGTCCTAGACGTTTTTTGGGTAACCTAGTTCTGCTGTGGGAATTTGGGCAAGTGGGTGGTATTGTTGGACGGACAATGGAACTGTGACAGGGGGGATTACAGTTCTAATCACAACAAGACAATTTTATCGAACGTAATCGGCACTTGACTTCACCAAAGATTTGGGCTGCCAGATCCCGCCGGGCACATCATTTCAGAGAAACAACAATGAACTGAAGTTTAAATTATTATTATTCTTTTTATGAATGGAGTATAACCCTGCAGCATATTAAGACCTTTAGTTGCTATAAAAACCGAATGAATTTAATGTTGAAATTTAATTGGCACGGGCTGTGGTACCCATCAATTAGTTCATCGTTCCGTTGTGTTCCCCCTCTTTTGTTGTACGGATCAAGGTTAGGAGAGACAATTTATAATGGGTCATCAATGAGACGCCTGTAATTAGATGGTTGTGGAAAATGTTTTTGGAGAGTTAAATTCAACTTCGGAAATTCTATCGTTTACGAAATAATTATCGTTCTCCCAGCAGATGTTCCTACATTGAGATTCAGCTTAAGATGCCCTCATACCAGTAACACGGATGAGCCTAGATTTATCTTGCTCGTTTGTGAGTTTGCCACTTAGTTTTTATGAATCTCACCATTCTGTGGTTCCCTGAAGGTGTACAGTAGTAAATTCATTACAGCCCAGCAGGGGTCAAAGCTTACAGAAGGATTTTGATTTACAAAACGTAAACGCATAAAACTGGAATCGATATTACCCCCTTTGGGTGAGTTTCATGGTTCATTAGCCGCTGGAGGTCGTTCAAGCTTAAGTTATAATTGCGTATGCTTTCCAAATCGGAGGTGGAAAGGGAAATTTAGAGATAGCTTTATAGGAAAGGATGAGATAAAATAAAGCTATAAAGGCTACCAGATGGGGTTTAGGCTTCGGCATCAAGAATACTCTTGGTGAAGACCTCGAAAAATGTGCAGGTGATCTGTTTTCATATCGTCACCTCATTATTTACAGGAGATTCTTTGAATCTAACCACGGGTAAGAGAAGTAACGACAAAAGAAGCCTTTGCTTTGAATAATTCTCAAATTTAAGCAACAAAGTACTATAAAGGGTGGGCCATCGATTGTTTTCTTTATAACAGAAATAAAACACTCATTAACATTTAACAATGGATGGAACATTATTTGACTCTAATGACTGTCTTGGCTTACTTTACAGTTGGTCAACCTGTCGACCACTTTATAGAGTTTCACACTATTTTTTTTATTTATTAACTAAATATAAAACCACTGGCTACATCAAAAAAGAAATATATTTTTTTGGCTGTGCACCACAAGTGAAGCAATGTCCAATTTTTTGCAATGCTTGCACAATTTTCTTTTCGGTTCTATCAACCCAAGTTGGAAAATGATTTTCGCTATCAAAACGAATATCAGCGAGTTGGTGAACAACTTTTTTCCCGACACTGGATGTGCTATGAACTGGTGATACTTGCCAAAAAATACATTGAGCAGATTGTGGTCGACCTGCAGTTCGTTTTTCTTTAGAGGAAACAAGCACAGCTGCTACTTCTTGGCGAAATTGTGGAAGCTGCAGAAGCGGCTCTCCTTCGGACATATGAATTCGTTTGTATAAAACGTATGAATTTGTAGCGGCCATGTCAATAAAATGGTAAAAGAGTCTCATGATAATGTCTCGACTTTTAGTTCGAATGTGATACCGACCCTTGAGTCCATCCATGAGATCATCTCCACCCATGTGAGCATTTTATTCTCGGATGATTTTAGGGCAGTTTATTTCAATGAATTCTTTTTTCTTTCTCTTATACTGAGATTTTTTCGATGTATGTTGATCTGGATTGGATCTTTCAAAAGGTTCAATACCTACATAAGTAGATGCCAGACGCACACACTTGTTATCCTTCCATGACAGCATTCGCATCGACGCAATGATGCAAACGCATTTTTTTCCCAGCAGCTTTCTATATTAGGATAGCGGTATAACGACATGTCAATGACTATTCCCATATAATTTTTAATCTCTGGAGCAGTAGTTTTGAAAACAGAGTTCATATTTTTCGTCAAAACACTTCGATTTGTTTCTTAAGCGATCAACTCAACAATGCCATCCGTAAAAAAGAAACTGAAGATTTCCATTGATGTTTCCAATGTGAAAACATTCAATGGAAGTGATGCATCACCACAAAAAGCCATTTCATTTACGTGTAAACGCATGAAACGTTTACGCCACACCGATTTTGAAAGCTCTTTTGAGTCTACTACTAAGAACTCCGTTGAAGACACCCGAAGAAGGTGGAACTGATGACCCAACAGTGTCAGCTGACGGTAAGGGAGATCGAGGTCTTCTTAGACGCTTCAAGCAAGAATGTGTTGCAATGGCATTTAAAGAGAAAGGGTCAGCAACAGTCAAACTCAACACGTCCGAGTACCCTCATCCGCAATGGAAGCTGAGCTGAGCCAAGTTGTCGCTGTCAATAAATAAATATATATAATTTTTGGCATTTATGTACTTTACAATTAATTTAAATATTATAACTACAAATTTACAAATTTACAATTTGAAATATAAGTTCAGTTGTGCTTGTACATATAAATCGAGTACATATTTTGCTCCACTTTAATGTTGTTGGGAAGTTGATTAAATATTTGGAAACCTCTAAAAATAATACAATTTTGAGCTGCTGTTGATCTCACAAAATTAATCTGAATATCCGCAGCATTCCTCAATGAATATGGTCCCGGTTTATCTCATTTAAATGAAGAGAATGTGACCAGAAAATCAATTATTTTAATAAAGCTATGGAAAAAGCGATAGTTTTTTGCTAATGCTGTCGTTACGTTGATAATTTTTACTTGCTTTCGGAAGAAAATGTCTTAGAACTGAAAAGCTTCTAAAAAATAAAAATGTATTTATGAAATTTTACTAGGCAGGAAGTTATGAAACACTTTTTGGACAATCATTTCGATTTGGTATCACTTGGAGGTGAGTAAGACTTTTTGAGTCCTCCAACTTTTTCACTTACATGAATCCTACCTTTAAATCAGAAGGACTTATAAATCGTTCTATTCTCAAGGCAAATCAGGAGGTTACTGGAATCTTGCCTTCGTAATCCTCTCAAGCTAAACCGTCGTAATCTTCTCTGAACTTGTTCAATACTAACAGCATGACATTTGTTATGGGGTGACCGTACATGGTAAGCATATTGTCCTTATAAATTTGAAAAATTGTTCAACCACATAAGCGTCGTTAAATTGCTCCGATTCTCTTTTCACCTTTCATCTAATCAAGGATGGTATTGGTTCTATTATAAATTGAGTTAATTAAAACTTAAATTCAAGCTTTCGATCTAGCAGAACTGTAAGAATAGAAACGTTGTCAACATTTGATATTATTTCTTTTTTTTAAACCAAACCCCTGCGCGAGTGACGGGCACTGCGGTTTGAAGGAATAAACCTGTTGTATCTTGGGGAGTAAGTTTAGGCTAGCAGACATTCCATCCTTCTGATGATAGACAGAATGTTTTTGGCATTGGATTGTCTTGTGTCCAATGGGGAGCTACTACCTACTCCATTTGCCATTTTGAGCCATTAGTATACCAGATTAAGTTTCTGCGGTTGGGGGCAGGTGTCTTGTTCGACCAGTGATCACGGTTAGGAATGCCTACCTCGACGAGATGCCCAAAACAGTATCAGTACCAGTAGCCTTCATTCCATCTGGGATCGAGCAGAACATGGGTTTATCCGTGATTAAATTGATTATTCTCAAGTGCCCCGTTTGGGCACCTGGTTTGTAGTTCATAATTTGGCGGCTATTTTCCTCATGAAAATGGTAAGATAATACAGCCCAATGACAGCTTCCAGTGTTCAAAGCACCAGTGATGCCCAAATAAGCTATTCATTGAACTTTTTCCAGCTTTTTAGAAGTTTTTTCTTCTAACGTCGTAGGCCACCCAATTGTGGCTGCGTACCATCATGATGTACAACCAGTAAAGCATCTTAGGTTTGAGACCCAAATTCCATGGAGGTTCCCTCAGTGACAATTGGGGTCCGAGTCAGTTGTCTCCTCATTGTGAAGGGGACCAGAAGAGGATTCACAGAGAGTCCTCCTCACTTACACCATTCTAAGAATTTCATTAATGCTGAATGCATAACGCTAGTGATTGTTGTATCATATTTGCCTCTATTGACAATAGCCAGATCATCAGTGTAGCCTGTTGTGAAATAGCTTATCTCATAAAGGCTTACTACTGCAGACAATCTTTCGTTGCAGTGACTGAATTTGACACGCTTCCAAGCGAGGAAGTTATCACTCGATTTTCAACCATGGATCTTATTCATCTGTTAGTCGAGTCGTGAATACCTTTGCTCTGAATTGCGTTCGTAATGGAGTTGTATCTAATATCGTCAAAAGCACCCTCAATAGTCCGGAAGGCTTCGAGAGCAAATCCCTTTGGTTGAAATGCCTTTTCAACAAGGGTGGCCAGAAAGTGAAGTGCCCCCTCGGTTTACTTTTGGCTGGGAAGATACCATCTCCATCGCGTGTTCTGAAGGGTTTGAATGAGTCAATTGCACATTTTACCTTGTCACTTGTCACCTTGTCAAGGTACAAAGGAGCTATTTCATGTTAAATTTATAATTTCAATGAAATCTGTTAATTCAGACCAAGTGACAGAAAATCAAAACAATGTTTTCAAAGGAGAAAAATACAAAGTGCAGAAAAAAGAGTATCGCCTTTGAACGAACTATTGATGAAAAATAATCACTTGCTTTCAATTATTTTTTTTAAAAACTATGAGGTCTTTTAACTGCTCATTGGCTCATTGGAACTCTACATCCCAACATTTGTGAGGATAAATGTACTTGCCCCTAATGTAGATCTAATGGTTTATCCACTTCTTTGGCCTTACATCAAAAATGTGGTAAAATATTATTAATTAATTAACAAAGTATTTTTCTTTCATGATCGATTAGTCAAAGGACAATCACTGTATTAAAAGAACTACTTATATTGTATTAAATTGCCATGAGCTAAATTAATCTAATTGTAAATTTATTAAAAAAAATTTATGCATCTTAGTTTTAAATGTACATTAAATAAATTTGGTGTATGACAATCTTCCTGTCGTAATAATTGTCATGCTGCAAAAACGATTCATGGCAGTTAAATCATTTAGCTCTCCTTGCTTGCATTTGCAGATTCACTGCACAATAAATAAAAAGTAAAAGCGAATTGCCCAAAACCTTAACCTCAAAAGATGACATTCGCAGCATTCGCATTCGATTTTTCGCACGAGTTGTTTATTTTTGAAATAAAATGAAAACAATGTTTGTCCTACTTTCTCCCTTAAAAAAAAAAATTAAAAACAATATGACTCAACATTTCACTGGCATCTCATATTCAAAACAACAAAACGTATCCTCATACCGATTTGCGGTCCATACAATTGCTACATAATATTTCATGTCGACTTTATTAAGTCTAATTAGCGCGATTAAAACGATCGTCATGTAACAGTGTTCACACCTATAATGGTGGGAAATATTTTTTGTAAAAGGCCGACAGCCACAGTGCGTAAATTCGAAATTCCCTTGTCATTAGGCCTCCATTCGATGGCATGAATGATAATTTGTCAAACTAATTGACTTTCTTTGCTTGTTCTCAAATTACCACAAAAAAAAAAACAAACACAAAAGATCACAAAAATAAAAGACAAAGAACAACAGAGACGGAGTTCTTGCATTATAACAATACCATGTAACAAATTAACATGCATTTTTCATAAATGCGTCAATGAGAGGCCAACCATAAGCTGACTGGATGGGTATTCCCCAAGTTGTCTCTTGTTGAAAAAAACAAAAAAGTTCGCAGCTCAACTCTTTTGTATGACAAGAAAATAAAGAATCAGAAATCCCTCTGAGTGGCGTTAAACTCTAAATGAATACTAAGGAGGGTATTTGGTTTTTTTTTTTTCTTTAAACCACAGCCTTAGACTTAAATTCACTTTCGATTGCAGGCACATAGTCATTGAGCCGTTTGTCATCAGACAACAAGACAATGGCGCACGCATCGCCATGCCATGCCCAAGATCCGTTTAAGGAAGAGATTATGTGTGCACAGCTGAATGTGTGTTAAGAAGAAAATATCCCCATTGTCACAGCACACCCACGAGTTCATGGATTACACTTAGCACACCCTCAATTGCAGGCCCAAAAGTCTTGTGAGAGTAAACTTAAATCTTTCAGCCAGATGATTGTTGTTGTTGCGCAATGTGGTATTGTGCCGCGCGACTGTCATCTGTCATTTTGACTACAGGAGGAAGTGAGCATGGAAATCACTTTCACTCCTTTGTGTGTACACTATGCAGATACACTTATTCCATTCAGGTGACGGGAAAAATATGTTATTCGGCCGAGGAATTCCCCCCTTTGCACCAAGCGGCTGCTTCCTCTAACTAAATGCTGTGATTAAGCCTACAACAATCGCATGCGCGCAAGCTTATTACTCAATGTCGTCGCAGCTTATAACACACTCGTACGAGTATGCGTCTTCTTTTTGCATGTGACTCAGTGGGAAGGCCGAGGGTATGTTTGCGTTGCGACGGAAATTTAAGCGAGTCACCTCCGCCGGGTTTTTGTTTCTATGGAAATGCTTGTTCAGTGGGCCGCATAATTGAGTTCGTTGTGCGCGCGTATTAGTTGATAATGTGAGAATAATTTAGCGCAATTGTGCGCGCACACTGCATAGTCAGCCGATTGTTGGGCCTTCGAATCAATGGAGGCAAAACGGCAAGACGATTTGCGTTTTTTTTTTCACAAACTATTGTTCACTTTCGCCTGCAATCATAATTGGATTATGCAATTGTGGGCTACCGGGCGGAATGAAACATAATGCGAAAGGGGGGCAGATGTTTTTTTCTGTAAATTGTCGATTAATTGGGCTACTTGGGTGTGAGGCAGTTGACAATCAAAACTTAAGCAACTGAACTTTTATGTAACTTTGGGCTTAATCTTTTTATGTCAATAGTCATAATTGGGAGACTTATTGTATGGCAAGAAACCACTCGCTTAGCAAAGAAAATATACTTTTTTTTCCAAGCTCAGTAATGATGAAACACCCATACTAACTTTGGAGTAACATTCGCTCAATTGGTGTTGGCAAAAAAAGTAGCTCATTCAGCGGTTACTGTTTTAACGATCTAAACAAAACAATTATTGTTTCTTCTTCATATTGAGTTTGAAGTTGTCTCTTAGGCTGAAATTATCCATTAATTTTTAAGCCCTCAAATCCATCGGAGATGATGCTTTCTCCATTCGAACTATTGAAACAATGCTTCCATATTTTCAGAGTTTCCTTTCTCATGTAATAAAATTTTGCATTTCCGTCTTTTCCCGATTGCTAAAAGATGGCAAAGATTGTTCCAGTGCAGAAAGATGCATACCCCTTGTTGACCGCCGACTTTCGACCGATCAGCATTCTACCGAGCTTGTCAATGAATTTAAATAAAATCCTTGCGTGCCAGAAATCGCATTTCATAAGCCAACGTAACCTTTTGTCAAAAGTTAAGTCTGGTTTTCGAGCACGTTATAGTAATACTTCAACTAGCTTCAAAATTCTTGATGATGGAAGATCAGCTTGACGTCTCTAATTTTATGTAAAAAGCTCAGCTTGTACTTCGGACTTAGCGACCGATAAGTGCGTTTGATTAAACATTTTTTTTAAGTAACATAAAGCAAAGGCTTTTAGTCACAGCTACTCCCAGTCGAAAAGTCTAATAGCAGGAGTACCTCATGGTTCAATTCTGGGACCAATCTTCTTTATATTTTATTTGGTATTGAAATTTCATAGTTTATACACTTGCAATCTTTGGATATGTGTTTTTGCACAGCTCCCCCATTCTGGACAACGATAGAGTAAAATCGATTGGAATATAACCTTATGGATAATGATTTTGTTCTCATTGGACAATTTAGACTTTCGGTTTATGAAAGGGTATGGCATTCTTGTGGCAATGTTAACTTTATTAAATGTTTTCGAAATATGTTCGCTGAACGTCAGTTTCTTATCTACATGTACGCCCAAGTATTTTATAGTTGATTACCATGTAAGTTCAGCATCGTTAATCTTGAGTTTTTTACTTGGAAGATAATAAGGTGGCGACTTAGAAATAATTATTTTATGAAGGCCTTGAACATATCGTACTGCATCATTGAAAGCTACCTGCAATTTATACTGGGACAATGAATCAAGGTTGCAATAAACGACTTCCGAGTATGTAATTATCGGGATGATAAGTGCACGTACAATTCGTCGTCGAGTCCCAATTGGAGTAAAGCTAGCAGCAAGCCATAGTTTGCGTAAGCATCCATAGATGCGATCTATCACCCAGTCGACGTGGTTGTATCCAGACATGCTCTGGTTAACGACAAATCCTAAGGATCTAATTGTTTCAACAAGCTCTAACTTATTATCAGAGAGCCAAATGTCTAGAATAGCGTTCAAACTAAAAGAACTTTGTGATATTGGTATCACCTTTTATTTCATTAGGTTTATTCTCATAAAGTCCTTTTTTTATCGCACAGTCATTGATGTCTGTGAAGTCTTCGCTAAGACAGGCTACAACCTCATTTATATTACTCTGGTGATCGGACAGATAGAGCTGAACCTCGTCTGCATATAAATGAATCATTCCTATAGATTTCCCGTCAGTTCGATTTTGCTTTGCATGCTCGCAAATCCTTAGCACTTGGTGGGATGTACAGTGGAAATGACGACGAATTGCTCATTTCTCAAACCATCAAGTCTACTAGATTTTCTCATTTTAAGTGCTCGACTGACAAACTCTATGTCGCCTTCCGATACAAAAACATCAGACGGCGTATCGATGTTGACCATTGAACTGTTTAAATGGTCATCTAAGCTCTGCGAGACTGAATGATTTTGGTGAAAAATCAATGCAAGTTCGTTTGATTTTTCAATATCACTATAAAAGATGCTTTTACAATTGGTATCTTGAAGACAAGGCATATGATAATTGTCGCTTGAATGCATGATGTCGATAGCTTTGCAAATTTCGTCTTTGGATATTTCTTATCTTTATTAACTCTAACAGAAAAGGCGGAAGTTTCGTACAATAGATTTTCCTAACACTTTTTACGACACTTATATCGACAGCACTTAAAACAGATTTAGTAAAAAATTCGACAATATTATCAACATCTTGAACATTGGTTATATTTTTCAGATCATGAGAAGTGTTTCGAAATTTACTCTTCACCACTGATCGAAAACGATCCCAGTTAACTTTATTTAGATCAAAAAAAAATGTCTTCTTTATTTCGGCTTCCGAATTCAGCTGGCAGAAAACAGGATTGGGGTCTGATGTTAGTGCTTTTTTTGCACCAAGTTGGGAATTTGCCAATTGGTCTCAGAATAATGGTCTTTTTTCTGATTCCAACTAAATGCCACCTGAAACTCATTTCAAATACAAATGATGACACTCAAAAATTCCAAACACATGATCGTGCCTTCAGAGACCGAAAATTTAACATGTAAAGATGTTGAAAGCAACGTTGAGTAGACTTTGACTAACAGCGAGGCAATTCCAAAAAATCTCACAACCAAAGGTCATGACGGTCAAGAAGAACAAGCGTGCGTATTAATTGGAGTAAAGGACTGAGAAGCCCACAAAGTCCGAAGTACTCCATAGTACTTGTCTACAACACTTCTTATGTGCTCGTCACATTGTTTGATGTTAGAGAAGGAAAATATGGGAGATCTAAACCTTTATTTGATATCACTAGACATAAAGACTTTTAAGGATTTAACAATATTCCATTCCATGCTCCAGGAGCCCCGATCGATCGATCGATTTTATATCGATTTTATATTTTCAAAGTTTAACTATTCAAGAATATATCTACAAGAGAATTTTTCAAAATTCAATTATTCTCCGTCTAGCTGAACCCATATTTCTCAATAAAACATTTTGTCCTTTGTAATACAAGAACCCAAGGTGGCTTGTATCTTTTTTATTTAGTGTTCACTTACGTCCAGCGGCTAACAGTTGAATTCTAACTTTCAAATCACGTGGACGCACATATGTGCTGTGAGATGATTGAGATAGCGACATTTTTGCTGTTTGTATTTTTAATGAAGGCTTCATTTCTATTTTAAAAATGATGGAGCTTATGGGAATGAAAATTGGCCCGGAAGCTCTTTCATTTGCTTTGAAAGGAGACAACGCCCGGATTAATCGCTCCGAGATACGAGCATCCAACGCGTCAAAGGAGTTTTTTCCAAGTCGAAGGAGGTTCAATGTATTAAGCAGAAATGGCAGATTAGATGAATGTTAGTCTGCAATATCATTCCATGACTTAGACTGCGAAAAACTTTACGGGAAACTTTAAACGAGTTTTTCTCGAAACTTTCTTTTTCAAAACAATACCCACGATTTCTTAGATTCTACTGGACCGATTTTCCTGAAATTTTCAGAGAGTCTTCTTTATAGACTTTTCTATGTCTGGAACTATCCCCATCCCCAAATTTCTATTACTTTTTTTTTTTTTAAATTCGAAACAGTCAAAAAACTGGTACAAAAATTGTTTTTGTTTTCTAGGCAGTCGCCATTTTGTGAAAAAAAAAATCTTTCCAACTTTTCCGTGTGTCCAGAGAATGCGACATTATTCTAGATTAATAATCTTTTTACTTTTTTTGGTTTCAGATTGCTAGGAGGGTTGAAATCGTGGGTATGTTTACGTGCCAATTTTTTGAGACCCTCACTTCATCAACTGCTAATTTTGGAAATTTTGATTTTTTTTATTTTTTTCTGTATTCTTCTTATATTAATAAATAACTTATTAAAAATATAAATTGCCTTTTTTTTAAGACACATCAAAAATTACATGAAATTCATGCCCTTCTACTAGAATACCTCCTTGAGACTTGAAATAGAGCAGTAAGATTATTTTTAAGGTCAACACCTTGCATCGAATTGGTTACATATGATGAAATAAGCTTAAGTGCACTGGACAAAAAGTTGTGAAGCCGAAAAAGTCTGCCACAAAGTATTCAATTATTTGATGGTGTCAAATGCCTTTGCGAGATATTTCTGCCGATTTATCTCAATCAGCAACATCTTCTAGGCTAACTTACAACTTAATTCGCGAAATAGATGCAAGTTTCGCGATGCATATTCGTGACTTACTCAAACACCAAGAAAACAAAAATAATTAAAACAATTCTTATCCAAAGTTCTTAATTACTAAACTTAACTAGTAACAATTTATTTATCTTAAAATTATCCTTCACCAAGAGAAAAAAATTAAATAAATAATAATAAAAATAAAAATCCGCGATCGAAAGATCGATGTCCTCGATGCGTACAATCGGCAACTCGCTTCTGTGGAACCGGGGCTCCAGACGCTCGCGTTTAATAAGGCGTGTTGTAAGACTTAGGGGGAAAACCTCCAACCACAAGGAAAAATCGTTTCTATTGGTGATAGTCAGGAGATCGTGTAAAAAAAGGAAAGAGATGAGGAGATCTTACCTATAGACCTCCTGAACAAAAGGCATAAATCTTCCTGGCTAGGACTCTAGCAAACACCAAAAAAAAAAAAACACTTGGCTTGCACTTATTTGAGTATTTAAGCTTCACGACGACTGGGCTGCGCCGCTGTTCTCGACCAAAGGTTTCTTGAAGCTAAACCGAACTTCCTTATCTTCGGATTTCCTATATTTTTTTACTCTCTTCCTGTATACAATACTAGACCTATGGCGTGATCGCCGTCGCACAGTTCTTATGGGTTCTCACTCAAGGTACCTAACTTCTCTTCACTATCCATGTTTTAGCCCGGAGATTGAACCCTGGCCTACCATCTCTCGAGCCGTGAACGCAATTCAATTTTTTTTCAATTTAAAACTACTTACACTACATTAAATATAAATAAGGCTGACAGGACATACTGCATTTGCCTTAAGGGCACCCAAGATGCATACAGGCGACGAAGTTCATTCTCCGCCCAGCAACCATTAGTGTCGTTATTGCTTTTCGACATCAACTCTGTCGCGGTTTGATACCGCTCTACTGAACCGAAGAATCTTGCTCGTATTCGACTCGCCCGTCCACAGCTTTTCGGCATATGGGGTATCGCTAACCTATCCTGAACCAGTCTTTTTCTATCGACATAGAGAAACACTTCAGGGGGAATAAGGCCGTTAAGGCTCTTGCAATTTGACTTCGAATAAGCTTTATCCGAAAGTAATCCACTCTGATTCATTACTATAGGATTTTTTGTACTCAGACTCTGGAGTTGGAGTTCTCTATAAATTGACACAGGCCTTAAAACATCGTCTCTCGCAAACCCGATTCTTTTCCATTAAGCTTGTTTCCACGTTGAACCACACGGGACATTCATAGGCAAGTGAAGGCCATATGAGGGCACAATTGGGCCCTTCATCGAGCCGTTGCTAGGAGTTGTCGATTTGATTCGCCATTCGACCCTTTGGGAAAAATTTATGCAGCTTCATGGAATTTTTCGCGAGGAACTCTTGTGCTACAGATCCCCTTATTACTAGCTGCCCTCAAGTCTGTAAGTCCAAAACCGATATTTTTGTAGCTTCTTAGAGGCCTCACTTTCCCGTTGCTCTGCCAAAGATATAAAGATTTTTACTGGTGCAATTTTGACGTCGTTCTTCTGATAGGCCCCGTGAGCTCTATCCAAGAGTTCACAGAATTCTTCTTCCATAAAGTCTTGATTTTCACATGGATCTGAAATCAATGAAATTCATTCCAAGCCCTTTTCGCACAACGAACCCGCATCAAACAGTATGCAGTCTCTTGTGACAGCTTCCTCTTCAGTTTTCCCGATCGTATTCAGCATTCTTCTTGGATCGATGTACTCGAAGCTTATCACAGGTGCATTTTTACGGCCAACTGCTTGCATAAGTTCACACATTCAGCGGTTATTCAGTTGATTATACAGGAGCACAACGTGGAGTCTCAATACGAGCTTAAATTGCTCAGGGATCGAGTTCGAGACTCACTTGCGTCTGTTTGTAAAGCCTCGGCATTTTAATCAGTGACCTAAATTCTTTATTTTTTTCAATGTTCTTTTTAATTAAAACAACGGATAATGTGTTAAATTTTGCACTCCATGTGAGCACATATTTTTATAATAATAAAACGTTTTGCCTATTTCGAAAGAAAGCAATCATAAACACCACGTTTGTTTTATGTTCATGTTTGCACCACACGCTTACATTGCATCAAAATACACTCCGGGTTTTCCACTCGAAAGTTTAAGTAATTTCCATCCCACAGGGTGCCTATTAGATCCACTCTTTTCCTTCACGGAAGCATATAAGTACACACTGCTGACGATATGAAAGCAAGGCACAACAACTTCCATTCCACTCGAAAACAAGCCATAAACCCACTGTTATAACTCACGCAATCGAATGGCTGATGTACAAACACATTTTCGCAATCCCACAGCGCGTCTCAAGAACATCCCAAATTTACCAAGCATCAGTTCGAAGGCCCTTCAACCATTATGTTCAGCAAATAAGCTAAACGAATTGCATTTGTCTGACGCCTCCAGGAGCGCCTCCGATGCGCTACACGGAAATAACATCTAAATTAGCTGTCGCCAACGCGCTTCCACCAGCCGACACCTGTTTTATGTTGGTACACCTCAACCGCTCAGCTCCTAGCTCGAATTCAGCTCGTGCCTCAAAAATGCATTTCAATACTTTATGACGCAACCTTCTTCGTTAGCCCCACCGACAAGAATCCTTCCTTACAAGGCTATGCCGCAACACACCAATAACCTTGGGGAGTAGTATCTTAACCAGCCGCATCTGAGGAGTCCGCTGTTCCGCCTGATTATCGGCTAACAACTCCATCGCAAGCCGTAGACGCCAATAATAATAGATAACAATTCTGAGCGCGGGCACCAGAGCGCGCGTGCTTGCCCGAGACGCTTCTAAAACAAATAATCATAACGAATTATTTGCCGCAAAGATATCTAAATTGTTTCAATAATCGCAGACGCAGGCGCAGCAACAAGCACAGACGCAGACGCAAGATAATGTTGCAGTGTACGCCCGGTGGAAGATGAAAATTGTCGGTGTGACAGGTTCATATAATTTACGCGCCACGCAACGACACAGACGCAACCAAGAGAGTCCGTCTAGCGTGGCATCATTAGACGTCTGCTGAGTTAATTTAACCACCACGACGGATGAGGAGTAGACGCTGGCGCGGAGCAAACCTCATGCTGATCCCTTCGTTTTATTTTTTACTGAATAGCTCAAAATATGATTTTCATTTCATTTGGTTGCGCATGCGCGATTCACGCGTCCCATGCGATTACGCATAATCGCAATTTATGAGCAATTTGAGCCGCAAAACGCTGACAAATAAATGCATGCGCATTAGTACGATCACAGTCGTGAGGTTGAGGCTGATAATCAAGGCAATGGCAAAGCCAAAATGCCAAAGCGCTGGCGATGGTTTTCCAGGAGTAACATTAATGCTGATTGCCAGTTTAATATTCCAGGTGAACGCTTGATGGTGTATATGGACGAGCAAAGGAAAAAACAGTACTCTATGAGTGCATAATATGAGACCATCGTCAAAACGGGTCCATCTTCATTCATTAACAAGTCGTTGAACGAGCCTTAACCTTAAAATGTTAATGATGCAGTTGCGGAATAAGCAGCCGGCATAATTTAAAGCATTGCCGGACATGTTTTTTTACTCAAGCTCGTTCTCAAAAATACGTCCCGCTTAATCGAAACCTCGTTAAACTGAACTTCAGCTGAGCAAGTCTTTTTTTGTTCGAGAGTGAATGGATATACCGCCCTGCACATCTGAATTGGGACCTCTTTTAATTGGATTCATCAGTCTGTCAAACAATGCAACTTTTGTAAATGGCGGCAACTGTCAGTTTTGTTTTGATATCTGAGAAGGCGACAGATGCGAAATATGCGACAAGCCATGGAACGCTAAACTCTTCAAGCTCGCAGAATACTCGTGACTATTTTCTTTCGGAAATATTCGCCCATGTTTTGGGGAATCGGGAATTTCATGCGCAGATTTTTAACGCAGTGGTCGAACACTAAGACGCTTCAAAAAGACTGGAACGACACGTGACCTGCCGTATTGCTTCTACTGACGAGCCATCAAGAGTCGGTCAGACGACGTGCCCTCAGCTTATAAGCCATTCAAAATTGTCCATGCAACGCATTAAAGTAAAAGGGTTGAAGATATTAAACGTTTCGGGCAAAGGCATCCCCAAACCATTGTAGGCAGGTAAGAATTTTTTGGTTTGAGTCAGTTTGTAACGTAAAGTTTGATCAGTTGAAGGTCCGATTTCTGTTGTTCTGCCTTGAACTTTTACACGAATTTTAGAATCAGGTGTAGTCACGATTCTGCTTCAATATCCGCCGCTTCGACTGGAGTAATCAACCAACGAAACCAGTCTGACTAAGCGGGCTCATCAACGAGCACAGCTGGGTGGCGAAGTTGGTAGAGAGCCTAACTTTCAACTGATTCCCTTGATAGGTTCCAGATTCGATTCCTAAAGTCGTCTAGTTTTTCGAAGCTGGTCCAGTCACCATTTGCCATTGGGATCAAGTTAATGCCACAATCACTAGATTGGTCGACCAGCGAGTAGTAGTCTGGCTAATGGGTGACATTGTTGTAGTGGTTGTTGTATCGGCTTAATTTCTAATTCGTGTTTTCAAAATAGTGGTTTGTATAGATTGTGTGTAGATGGCTCTGCTGTGAAGGCATAACATTGACAGCAGGGTGTTAAGCTTAATCTTCCAAACTTTCAAGTCAAACTAAATGTCGCATAAAATCCTGCGAATAAGGCGAAAGCGAATGGGTCGATATAAAAAAATCTTCTGTCCCGTTTCGGGCTGCATCCTTAAATTTGTCGAACAGGACAAGAGATCATATGGTTTTAATAGGTCGGTGCCACAGTCGCAGGATGCTTTTTCACCTGATGTCTCGTTTTGAAAATTTGCGCTGACCAACAAGTTCAGCCAATTTGAACGATCCAGACTTCATTCTTTATGATGTTTTTGCAGTCGTTGCTCCGGAAGCTCTTTATGAAAATATTAGAAAGAGATTGTGTGAACTTATCACCCGAAGCTCACAACAAAACAATTGAAAATTAGGTTAAAAGTACCTCGACGAAAAAAATCTAAAGATCCAAAAAACGTTCAAAAACGAAATTTCGTATAAGTCCAAAGGGAACTCTTATAGATCTGAAATGCACGTTTTCCATGTCTTTTGACAAAATTAAGTTTTCATTGAGTTCATGAGCGTTCATCATCTCCGTCAATATCAAAGCGCTCAACGATTAAACTTTCCTTTGAAAAAAATTTCTGAAAGACTCTCTGAACAGGATTCGAAAACGATTCATAAATTGCGTTGACCTATTTTAACTCAACTAAAAATACATTCGAAGGGGAATAAGATGATCACTGTCAATGTGGTTTGATTGCTGAAGGTTCTCAACAAAATTTTGTTAAAAAAAAAAGATCGTCCATGCAAAATAAGAAGACAAACACGAAGAAGCTACCAAGTACATGCCATCGGCCTGAGGCCACAATTAATCTCTTTATTTCTTATTTGCTTCACAAGCCAGATGCCATGTTGCCACTAATACCCATGTCCTTAATTATTCAACACCAAAAACATTTCACCAAAGTAAACGTAAAACATGTTTGGTCCTCGCATCGTCACATCCCACAGGAAGCACAACCACGACGATGATGATTGGCCTCGGGCGGGAGAACATTTTCGCTAATTCGATAAGATTGCCAAAATGACAATAATTACAGGGCTCGGTTAGGGGCTCTGCACCTTAAGGGGGCCTACATAGGGATACTTTGAATTTATGGGGATAAATGTACACGTTCCTCTTTTTTCGGGAATTGTACACTTGTACACTTGTTTGCTCTCGATTGCCGGGAATGTTTACATGCAGAGATAATATATGTTCTCCTCGTTCAGTGCATGCAAAGCAAGGGGAAAGGACATTGGTTTGTTTGTGGTGAAATTCTTGATTCATTTCAGATGAGATGAGAAGGGAATGTAACAGTTTCTGACATCAATTGAAATCAAGGAGCGTCCTTCTTTCATAGGTGAGTGACCCTTTCTGATTTGGCAAGTTTTATCCTTTTTTTTTCTATTAATTTCTGATCTTCAAGAGATCGAGATCACTCTTGCCGGTAGAATGTTGAACATGTTGAACTGCCTGCAGTTTCTACACAGGCTTCTTGTCTGTGTTAAAAATCTTGGCTTGTTTGTTTTGCCTCCCTAATCTCGATAAGTAAGTTTGAGTTTCTGCACTCCTAACATATATCTTTGCAGCGTCGATCTGT
This sequence comes from Orthonevra nobilis, assembly GCA_963555765.1. Classification (NCBI taxonomy): domain Eukaryota; kingdom Metazoa; phylum Arthropoda; class Insecta; order Diptera; family Syrphidae; genus Orthonevra; species Orthonevra nobilis. Next base: position 70,474,189 of record OY743227.1, on the reverse strand, counting down.
GCGCCTCCTTTTTAGGCCTTTTCGTGCTAAGCCCTCTTCATGACACCTGGTTTCGTTTTGTTGAATGAAGAGTAGGTGGCTGCATCACTGATTCAACTCAGGCAGAACTCCGCATGGATATCTCATCATCAATTAATTGCGTCCGGAAAACCCTCATTGGAACTATGATCCTAACTCATTGGTGATCCGATTCGGTGTTGAGCTCTCGTATATCCAGAATATTTGAAGAGATTCTGGGCGTCGACGGTTGGAAGTTTGTTGATATGAATAGCGACAGGACCTAGATGCTGGAACGCCTGATGCCCTTAGTTTGATTCTGGTCACAAAACCACAGTCTCAATGCGATTTTTACCTCAACCAGACGATTGCTCCCTGACATCTCAGGATAATATTTCAATCGAACTGTTCCACAAGAGTTATCTCTGTACCTATCTGCAAATGCAAAATAAACGTGCAGAAGGGGTTAAAAATTCCCTTATAACTAAACGAGAGTAGACGAGATGGAAGGAAATAGAGACCAGCACTGAAGAACATTGTTTTTGAACCCGGAAGTGGAAGTGGTAATTAACAAACTCCTAAACTTAAGTTTGCAATTGGGCTTAAGGGTGAACTGATAGTTACCCTTGCAAGGCGAGTGTTACACCACCATTTACGTGGTAGACTACAGATATGACGAAAGGCAGGTTCTAATCCATTAAAACAGAATTACTCGGCTTCCAATTCACGGATTTTCGATATAAGAGACCAAGCGCAACAATCTTACTTTCAAAAGAAAGATGAATAGAGTGGTTTCACTTTTCGGTGAGCTATGCTATTAAATCGCCAGTAGACCTTTTACAACGAAGACTTCATTTCCATGAGTCAATAAAGTCCATAAGCTGATAAATCATCGAAATTTCCATCCGACCAATGGGTCTAAAGTTAGAGGAGAAAAAAGATTCGCATTTTCTAACCACACTTGTTGTTTTTCATCCAAAAGAACGAGGTGGACGCAAAGTTTACGCAATGGTTTCCACAACCTCAATAGTATTGTTGGGGGTATACCATTCGGAGGAACGGATATGTAAATGTAAATTTTTGAAAAATTTATTTTTTCGAGTTTTCTTAGACGAGTTTTCAAAATAAACCAAGGGAAAAAAATCCACCTGTTCTTTAAAAATTATTAAGGTAAAGAATGTACATAAATCTTACTGCAAATCATTCGCACGGTTAGCAAAAATGGTCGCCATTGTACCTGCCAAAGCTTCTAATTTTTAAGGAGATTACATTCCTCCTGTGGAAGGCTCCATACATCCCCAAACGTAGTTGCTTGAGCGCCCGTCTTTCAATTCAACTAATTGGTCGAACGCTCAAATACTAGAGTAAGTCCTGAAATTCTAATTTAACTTCGAATCACTGGAGTAGTCAGACAGCGATAAAAGTCTGACGCCACCCACCGTTTTACTGTATCGGCTTGAATTCCAAGTTCATGTCGTCAAAGGTAGATGATCTGTGATTTTGTCTGAAGGCATAACACTAACAGGCAACCTTCAAAAAAACAACTTTCTAGTGTATCAACTATTTCCGAATAAAATACTTTGAATTAAGTAATTGCAAATAATTCGATATCCCCAGCCTAATTCGAACATTGAGCAAAGCCAATCTTAGTTTCAAGCTTCCACATAATCGGTAAATTTTCTCTAAATCCATCTGCTCAGTTTAAAATATATTACAAGGGTAGTCATAATCCCTTGAGAGCCAGCAAAAAAAAATGTCATCTCACTCAAAGTGAAAATAGAAAAGAAGCGGGTACCCTTATGGATTTATTCATTGTTGGCGTGTTTGTTTTTTCGGCTATTCCAATTTGGGGCTTCGGTGATCTAGTAGTTTTAACGGGTTTAAAGATTCAATGGCGAGTTAGACGCTTTGAACAGCTTTTGGAAACTGATGGTGTCATTCTTCTCAGGATAAACAGCGGTAAAACGGGACTGACTGTGACTATTGAATATTAGTAACGCTATTGTTTCTGTGCCACTTATGATAATGCTTGTTTCTTTGGGTAGAGAATAACAGATTAAAGCCTATTTTTTTTAACCTATAACTTCAGCTGAAATACGTGGAATCATTACTTGCCTAAAAAAATTCGAAATCAGTTACTATTGACTGCTTAAAAATGTTGCTTCAAATAAACTTTCTCGTATTTTTAATGAAAGTGTGTATGGAAGTATTTTTTTTTTCTTGTGAACTAAAAATTGTAGAAGGAAGAGGAATGGTTGGTTTACCCCAAGGTTCGATTCTGGGTCCTTTATTATTTTAATCTTTATCAACTAAATTTTAAAACAAAATATTTAAGGAAAAACTAACAGAAATAGCAGATGATTTGGTTTTCCTACAGATAAATACAAATTGGATTCATATCATTAAGTGAACCATGTTCAAATGGTTTTTTTATTGATTTCATAGATTGTTTAAAACATTTAAGCATGGTCAACGAAACTGAGCACACCCGTAAAGAAACATTAACTGTGTCTCTTTTTCTGTTCGCAAAACCTTATCAGCTTGTTGGGGTGGAACGTATCTTAATGAAGTTAGCCCGCTTATTGTTTCACAGAAGCAAATTGTGAGAATTATTTGTATAAAAAAAATCGTCGTCAGAATAGTTTGGTCCAATTTTCAAAAATTAAAGATACTTCCATTTTTCATAAGGAGTGGATATATTTCCACAAGAAGAATCGCCTCACATGATTAACTTAATGACTTGAACGAGGGTTCATATACCCTCTCACAGAAAAATGCTTAACAAAAAGTTCTTTACTAAAGTAGCTCCTAGGACGGGTTCACCACTAGGAGGAGCTATAAGCTTTGCAAAAGATCTTTTGAATTTTATGAAGAACACTGATAAACATATGTAAAATTTTGTCTTTCAAAAATGAAAAATTAAAAATTGGTTTGGGTGCGAGTAGGCCTGCCCATACCATGAACTTCCCATCTCAAGATACAAAAGAAATAGGTGCTAGTTTATTTGCCTACACCATGAACTTCAATTCGGATTATGAAAACATCATTCATTCCCTAATCAAATGCAATGCAAACAAAAAGATCAGATACATATATTTTTAGCTGCCTTTGAGGAATACCATATACTCGTATATGTTTTCGTATTTTGGATCATTTAAAATACGAATTGCGTATGTAACTTTGATATGCTAACATATTTCAATACTTTTTTTCTGACTGAGTTACATTTCTACTAAATGAAAATTAGATTTATAGTTTCACTGCAGAAATAACTTAATAGAATTTAATTTAATAATTTTTACCGTTTTTTTTTAAATGATAGCTGGATGGACTTTTTTTTGTCATTAATCATTTAATTAATAACTTGAGGTGGCGTTGCAGTCCACGTAGCATTGGTTGAATCTTCTCCTCCACTCACAGTCAATGCAGATGGGACAAAAGATCACACTTTTCTTTCGAAACGACCTAAGGGGCTTTCATCCTATTTTGAAAGTGTCCATGCTTCTGCACCATACAATAGGGCGGGGATGATATGGGTCTTATAGAGCGACACTTCAGTTCTTCGAAAGAGGGCATAGCTTTCTTATCCAGAGGTATTCTTCGTTTGATCTCAGCGCTGGTGTTATTATCTGTTTTTACAGCGGAGCCAAGATAGACAAAGCCCTAACTACCTCAAAGTTATAGCTGTCTATGGTAACGTTCTGACCCAGGCGTTGGATTTGGTTTTTCTTGATGGCAGCATATGTTTCTTTTTGCCCTCTGGTGTTGACACGGTTCTTTTGCACTATTGTCCCAAGTATGATGTTGAAGAAATCGCATGACAGTACATCACCTTGTCTAAAGCGTTGTTTGACATCAAGTGGATTGGTGATACTTTGCCGACCTCAATGGAGCAGCTTGATTTCTCCATCGCCATCCTGCACAAAAGTAAGAGCTTGGCAGGGATGCCAAACCTAGACATGACTTCATAAATCTCGTCTCTGTGGACGAAACAGACACCAAAATCAACATTGAAATTGATGAAAAGGTGGTTCGTACTGACTTGGCGCTCCTGGGTTTTTTCCAAGATCTGCGGTTATGTTAATATTTGGTTTATGGTGAACTTTTGTGGTCGAAAACCTCATTAATACGGACCTATCAGGATGTTGACATCATACGGCGGAAAAGATGTTAAAGGCAATTTTGAGGAGATTGATACCTTTATAATTGGCTTCCTTCCTTCAGGATTGTTCAACCAATACTGAGATTCCATTCATCTCGTATGCTTTCTTCTGACCATGTATTGCAGATGAGTTGGTGCATACTCCAAACTAAGTCATCGCCGCCGCTTTTAGAAGTTCTATCTTACTATCTGTACTTCGTCTAGGTCAGGTAGATGGCATTGTTGGTTCTTTCATGTCCTCAGCATTGACTGCAATTCTACTTCCATTTCGAATTTTGCAGGCTTCGGTTTGAGGTTTATAACCTTGAGATAATTGTTTTTGCTGGCTGGCTGTCCATGGCTTGCATTAAACGACTCAATGAAAGCATTTTCGACTGTAATATAGGACCAACGACCCAAAATCCTAGCCAGTCATCCCTATAAGAGTATCCAACTCAACGTGAAGATAAGATATCTTAAATTTAGAGTTGCGAAAATCGATTTCATTACAATCTATTGATAAATGTTGTGATATATTTAGTAAAAATTGAAAAATTGTTTGCTTACTGCAGATATACTGGTCATATATACCAAATCTCTAATGGGCAATATATTTAAGTATCAATAAAGTAAATATTTTCGCTACAATAAACATAAACATAAACATAAAAATTAAAACAACTTTCACATTGAAAGTTGAATTTGCATTCGCTTTTGGCAGTCGTTTTTCAACTTCTTCAATAAAGTGTTATAAATCCGAAAGCCAGAATTATCACATATTATATAGCTTAGTTTCAAAAGTACTACATTTTATAAGAACTTTGTTTATAAGGATTCAAATTTTTTAAAAGTTTGAGGACCAGTTGCATAGTGACACAAACTAAATTTCGAGCATGAAAATTTGTCTGAGTTACCACTGAAACATCACTTACAAATCATTACTATTACTAATGTTATTAGATATAGGAAAAAGAATTTTAAAAAGTTGTTTTGAAATGAGCAAAGGGAAATTTGTAACCAGGCTTTGGGTTTTTTTTTTTTGTTTGTAGAATTTAAATTGTTTCGATATAAGCGTTGTGAAAGCCCGCTTATCTTATTTGTTAGATTGCTTTTCTTTGGAGGATATTTACCATTGCTCTGAATAGTCTCAGTCCAGAGATTTCGACCGCCTCTTCTTTCCAAACTGGGAACTGCTCAGCATAGGATCCATTTCTTCAGTTTTCTTTGCAAATTTTGATAGTAGTTTCTAAGCCGATTTCGAGAGATTGTTTATCTCTATATCATTTTCTGGAAAGTCATTTAGCTTTCTCTTGTCGCTTTTTCTTTGAATTCAATTGCCTCATAAGTAAGTTGCGCCATGAGCTTCTTTTTGCTAATATATTATAACGATAAAAAAGCGTCAAGCTACAGCCGAGCAGGTTTTGAACAAAAAAACTGGTGCCCCATAATTTTCTAAGGATGTTTTCATGTGTCAGGGTTGCAGACGTCACTTTGAATCTTGAAAAATGGGAAAGACTTACAGGATTCACATTTCTGAAACAATTTTCAAAAAACTTCCATAGAAATTTGGATCAGGAAATAGAGAAAGTGGCACATCAATGTATGAAATGGCCTCAACTAAATACTTTTTTAGTCTATTTGGTAGTCTCTATAGTTAGTAACTTACTTAGTTTAGTCAATTGGCTAAATAAACATAATATTGATGAAACTTTTGGCATTAAAATTGAACAAAAAAAAATTTTATATGAATTTGTCCGGAAACTTTTGAACGGCAGTGTATATATTTATGCATATTTTTTTATGTGATAAGGTAGCTATAAACTATAAGTTTAATTAATTTTTAACTTTTTTTATTGGAAAACTAAATTGATTTTAATTGCAGAAGTGAAACTGTCCCTTTTTTTGACAGTTTTTTCGTCATAAAACTCAAACCACCCTGTGAAATTTAACCAAAAGCTTTTCAGGTGATCTTTATGCACACACGCTTCGAATGAAACCAATTTGGCTTCGATAGCTTGATTTGTTCTCCAGTTAGGCTGTACGAAAGAATCCGCACAAACGTACGTACACACACACACACAGACATCTTTCTAAAAATCATGGAATCCGACTACTGGGACCGCCAAACGTGGAGAAATGTAAAAATTTTGAATTTCGAAAATCGGACCGATTACAAGAACTTCCTGATGGGAAGTTAAAAATTGGTTTGGGTGCGAGTAGGTCTGCCCATACCATGAACTTCCCATCTCAAGATAAACAAAAAAATGAAGGTACTATTTTAATTGCCGCCACCATCAAATTTCATTTGGATATTTTTTTTTACAAAAAGTTTTGCGAATTTAAAATGAATTTTTAACACTTTTCTCTCGAAACTACCTTAGTCGCCTTCATCCGCTTTTAAAAGAGTCCACGCTTCCGCACCTTATTGTAGGACGAGGATGATAGTGGTCTTATTGAGCCACACTTAAGTTTAAGTTTAACGTTCTAATCCAGACGTCCGATTTGGGTGTCCTTCCTTGATGACAGTATATGTTTCTTTTTGCCCTAGTACACCGCCAAATACCTCTTTAAGCTCTGTCTGAACGCTCATAAACGCACTGTGGACATCAATCTACATTCTCCGATTATATCAATATCTTCGGCGTTTGCGAGTTATTGAACAGACCTTTAAAAGAAAGTGTCTCTGCCTGAAACGTTGTTTGACATCATATGGAGCAGCTTGAGTTCTCCATCGTCATCCTGCATACGAGCTTGGATTGAGTGCCAAACCTTAACACCTTCGTCTGGGTGGACGAAACAGAAACCAAAACCATTTAGTCTATGGTGGACTTTTCTTTTCGAAAGCCACATTGATATTGACCTGTCAGATTGTTGGTGGACGGCTACAAACGTTCACATAAAACGGCGGGAAAGATGTTCTAGGTTCTAGGTTTGGGTCTGTAACCCTGAAACCTCTTTCCTATTTCTTAATCTCTCAACATTCTCGTTGGCGCGCTTCTCATGCTCTTTCATAGACGTTGGAACTGTACCTTGTCAAATTAAACCAAAAGCTTTTCAGCTCTTCATTATGCACATACGCTTCGAACGAAACTAAGTTGGGTTCGATAGCTTGATTTGTTCTCGAGCTTTGCTTGACGAAAAATCCGGACAAACGTACAATGGAATCCGATTGCTGAGACCTCGAAACGTGGAGATATGTAAAAATTTTGAATTTCGAAAATCGGACTGATTACGTGAACTTCCTGATGGGAAGTTAAAAAACAAATTGATTTGTCCCTTAAGTCTCAAGCGATAAAAGGCTATTGCCATTTCTCACGCTCTTACATAAAAGGCATTGCCTACTTACCCACTAACCCAGTGCTGCCAAATGTCTGCCGCAGCCGTTACGTCGTCAGCAAACACCAGACCTTCTGACAATAAAACATTTTTTTCAATATTTCCACGCCACATTCCAGTGCCAAATGCATTTACCTAAAGTCCAACACGATGTCTGCATAAATTAGCAGCACCATACGAGTCTTAAGGCGACTGCTGAAGCCGCCAGACCAAATATGGCACACTTCACATTGAATTTAAGCGTCCAGCCGATACGAGAAGATGGGAAATAAATTCTTGCCACGGATCACAGCACACAGCCAAGGGGTCTTCCCCATAACGGCTCCATAATTAATTGCACCAATTTCGCTTTGGGGAGTGCGCAAGCGCAAGCGCTGCCAAGCGTCCGCCATTCAGCACCATCATCATCATCACAAAACCATTTTCCTATCACATGAACATTTGTCATTTTGCGCTCCAGCGACGCGGTGACGATGTTCCAGGTTCTAGCAATGCATCCATCGCCACGCTCTGGTCAGTTCCTGACTAATGCCATAGATCTGTGCTGGACATTAGTATATTCGGAACTGCGCACAAGCTTCAAAAGTGTGCTGCATGCGACGCGGCCGGCGATAGCCAAAGAGTGCGACCCACCGCTGGTTCCTGACGATTTGATAATTGGAAAATATTTATCTGTGAAGCATGCTAATAAATTGATGAATTGTAGATGGCAGCAGAGGTCAGTGTTTGTATGTGGCGCGGAAGCAATTTGTTTCGTAATGAATTTAACAGGTTTTTGTTCTACACTGTGCCACAAGACTTGAAGGTAGGTACTTGACAATAGAAACCATCATCGTAGGGATGGAATTGGTTATTTGCTTTAATATTTCCGCCTTGAGACTTAGTTAAGCTCAAATAGATTTGTAATAGACTATAAAGAAACCGCAGTCAGAGTGAGGCAGAAAGCTTCGTGCTCTCTGTCTCATCGCACCTTGTTGGTGGATGAATAAGCAAGTCCGATCTTATTTTTTAAACTCGTTAGAAAAAGTCGAGTAAGCAAACAACCTGAACGAATTTTATGGCTCTAGATTTGGAAATTATGGACGTTTGTTAACCTTAAGTAAAAGACTAAATGAAGGAATAAAAATTGGTTTGGGCGCAACCATCACCTTTCCATTTAAGTGGACAAAAAATGGGGTCAAGCATGGTTGCTGGTGAGGGCTCATCTCATTTCCACTTGGATAAGATCTTTTGTGAATCCCTGCAATAGGAGATATATGGAATAGCTCATATATACATATCTACGTATATGAGAATATCCGTCATCTTCGGTACTCTGCTGAAATGAGCATTAAATCGGTGGTCCTTGCAGAACAGTGACAAAGAAGATGCTGGATAGTCTCTGAACGTCTTCATATATCTTGTGCATATACTGGATACAGAGCTCTTTTGGTTCCCATTTTGAGTCGATTCACGCCACAGAACACCCAAGTCGAAAATCTGTGGAAGTAGCAGAGGAATTAACACGGTTTAACTTACAACCTGACCCTCTTCTCCGATTTTCTGAAGATATGAAAGCAGACGAACTAACGACGGAACAGACAAACAACTTCTACAGAACACTCGATGAATTGACTGAAATATTCAGGAAGCTCAATAATAAAAAGACATCGGGATTAGATGGCATTCCAAATATTGTACTTAAACATTTACCTGCGTGATTTTTAATAATTTGCTTAACAACTGCTACTTCCCAAGCTGTTGGAAAATTTCTAAACTAGTATCTGATATAAAGGTATTTCCAATTTAAAAAAAAAATAAAGATCCTTCTGATCCTTCGAACTATAGACCAATTAGTCTCCTGCCTTATATTGGGAAAGTTTTTGAAGGAGATTATACCGCGACTTCAATTTGGATTTAAAAGAAATCACTCGGCAGTGCACGCTGTTACAAAACTAGTACCTGATATAAACTGGAACCTTAATGGAAAAAAAAGTACAGGTGGCTGTCTAGTGGATATCGAGAAAGCCTTTGACACGGTTTGGATTGACGAGCTTATTTACGAACTAATCAGATATGAGTTTCCCAATCATCTTACAGTGATAATCGTATCTACGATACGCGAGAAGAAATTCGTTGTAACAGATAGAAAGTACAAGACTGAAAAAATGTTTGATGCCATTAATGGTCTGCTACAAGGCACAGTATCCGCACCAATACTCTTTAATATTTGCATTTCTAAAATGCTGAGGGACTTGGATGGCTCAATAGCATTCACCGACGACGTCATTCTGTATGCTTATGGTTAAAAAAGTTGTGAAATTAAAAACGAACTCCAACTGATGTTTGATACCCTCGAAAAATTCTCTGAGGATTGGAAAGTAAAAATAAACAATTCTAAATGCGAAACCATACTGTTCCGCACCCCAGTAGGACAGGGCAATTCAGACTTGTGACGAAATTGGAGAAATTTGGTTATAACATCTTCAAATGGCCTTCGAATCGAATCAAAAACTGTGAGGTATTTACGAGTTTACTTAAATAAATTCCTGTATTATAATGATCATGTTAATATCCTATTAAAAAAAGCAAGGGCAGCATTTATGTCGCTGAAGAAACTTTTTTATTCCAACTATTTGAGATCAGATGTCAAGGTCATTTGCTACCAAGCTTTTGTGCGTCCAATTTTGACTTATGCGAGTCCAGTGTGGTGAAACATAAGCCCATCTTATATGGAGAAGTACAGCATTTTGAGAGGAAATGTCTACGAGCATGCACGGGAATGTACAGAAGCGCTCATTCCGACTTTCGGCACTACGTCTCCAACAAAATACTATTGGATGCTTCCGGCGTATCTAGAATTGACAATGTCATTCTAGACCTTGCGAGAAATCATTTTACGCGGTCGAGTAATGTTATTGAGAATGAATTCATATCGGGTTTATTTTATCCTAACCCTGGGTATTTTAGAAATTCATTTATAAATGGACATATACCACCTGAAGCATTTCTTTATCTGGATGTATATGGCTATCTTTCAGACTCGAGTTATGTCCCTATCATATATCATGCTGCTAGAAGAGCAACAGATAAACGAATCCTCCATGTGCCTGCACACTCAAGCGATGAAAGCAATATTTGGAGATACTCTAGTAATTTAGTCTAAGTAATTATTATAAAATAATATGTAATGAGAGCAAATTTTTAGTTGGCCATTTAGGAAAATGTAAATTTATTTATTTAGCGTTTATCTTCTTTCTCGTTAAGAAAGTTGTTAAAATTATGGTGGAAATAAACAAGTTTGAAAAAAAGCGAAAGGGTTCGAATAGACTCTTGTCCACTTCACTTTTGCTAAAAAGCTATGGGCAATAAATGGGATCTGAGGCCCAACATCGTATCTTGGCGTATTTTGAGCAGAACAGTTGTCAATTGGCGAACCATAGCAATTGGGGTCAACCAGAAACTGGTAAGATCGATGGCTCGACTAAGGCAATCTTCAGTATACTACTTTGACTTCCCTCTGACATTCCTGTTAAGCAACAAACAATCGCACACGGTAAGGATGGGATGACGGTCTGCCGATACCTGATGACTCCGTCACAATTTTTCTATCGAGAAATCTAAACCTAGAACTCTGCTTCCGCATTCCGGGTCACTGCTGCTATGAACATAACATCTATACTTGTTTAAGTATCGCTTAACTAAACATAAAAATTAACTTTGTCCAACTGAATAATTATATCTGGATAAAAGAATCAACCTAAAATATCTCCAGATAAACCTGACCGCTCCTCAAAAAACAAAGAACCATGGATACTTTAGGGCATATCGACATAGATCCATTTTTGAGCCGTCTGTGAACCATACTTTTGGGATCTTTCTTATGAACACCAAAAGCTCAATTTTTATGATCCAATTTTTCAACCTGTAATGACCTAACGAAAGTATGCTGCCTGACCATGATATGCCTCGGGGATTGAGTTGACTTGGTCGCCTGGCTTGTATTTTTTTTATTAGCATTCGCCTTATTCGGTTAATTAAGCCGATGCAACAACCACTACAACAATGCCACCCATTAGCAGATGGTGACTGGACCAGATTCGAAAAACTAGACCACTCTAGGAATCGAACCTGGGACCTATCAATTGAATCAATTGGAAGGCAAGCGCTCTACCAACTCCGCCACCCAGCTGTTTAATTATGGCGTATTTAACAACAGTCATCCTTATGAAGATGGGAAATGGTGCTAGCCCGACTAAAACTTCTAGAGCTGTTTTGGGGCAGGTGTGCATAGGACCTGTTATTCCAAGACATGCAACCCTTTGCAACTTTTGCAACTTATTTACCATTGACAGTTGGCAAGTTTTTGGCCACCACCCGATAACCGTGTAAGTGAAAATGGGTCTTGCCATCATTGTGAACAACCTGCCGTAGAGGCAGCAGCTGGGATCATTAAATAATCAGTCGTTCACAGACCTTCAGTGGAGAAAGACGTGTTTCGACTTTTAGAGTGAAACCAGTGAAAGTGTTTTTTTCAAGTGTTAACTTTGCTGCTGCACTGATAACTAACCAGCCGGTGCAGTGGTTGTGTGTCGGACTCTTGATCCGCACGTTAGGCGTTCGAATCCCAGCCGGGGCAATAAAATTAAATTTCATTCGTTGTTAATTTTCATAACTGAAATTAATAACACAATCTCAGTCAGATCGAAATGAGTGAGCGACAGTCGTCGCCTCACCAATCTGGGGGAGGAGCGGGGAAGGCATTGCCTGACCCAAAGCCGCCACCACCACCGTTGTCGTCATCATCATCGATGACTGGGAAGAGGAGGAGGAGGGTAAGACCGACTCCAAACCTCGTAAAGCGCCCGTCCCTATCGGCTTCAGCTGAAAAGCTGCCGACTGGAGCTGGGGAACGGGCGCCAACAACAACAACAACGGCAGCAGCAGCAACAACAACAACAACAGCAGCAACAATATCAGCAGCAATACTTAAAGTCGCAGCGGAACAGCAAGCGACGACAACAACTGACGAATTCCCGTATGTCTCCGACGGTGGCGAAGGCCGCTACACTGGAGACAGTAACAGTTTCATGTCTCTGGCGGCCTCGGAGACCGACGACGAGGATGACGAAATTGGCCAACTTGAAGCATTGCTTAAGGCCGTGAAGGCAAAACAGTTGGCACGGCGCGCCAAAGAACGCCAAATACAACAGCAGCTGGCAAATACCAGCCGAAATACGGCACCAGCTCAGCAACAACAACAAACACAGCTGCCTAAGCAGCAACAACAACAACCAAAACTGCCAAAGCAGCAAAACAAACAAGAGTTGCCAAAGCAGCAGCAACAATTAGAGCTGCCGAAGCAGCAAAATCAGCAGCAGCAAAACCAGCAGCAGCAAAAACAACAGCAGCAGCAAAAACAGCAGCAGCAAAAACAACAGCAGCAGCAGAAACAACAGCAGCAGCAGAAGACAGCGAGGCCGAAGGTGCCTCCGATCAACACATATAAGATGGAGCTGAAGGACACGATAAAGATATGTAAGTCGGCCATTGGCGAAAATTTTATAATAAAAAGATTGAGTAATGACAGGCATGCTATCCACTGCTTCACAGTGGAGCACCATAAGTTAATTAAACAATTATTAGAGAAAACGACGACGGAGTTCTTCTCATTCACTCCCAAAAGTGAGCGTTTGCAGACAATGCTCCTTCGTGGTTTAGATTCGTCCACCGATCCCGAGGAGCTCCTTCAAGAGCTTCAAGCGAAGGAATGTGACGATCTTAAGTTCGTCAGTGTTAAGCCTTTCACTACAGCAAAGGCCCGAAGGGAGAATCGGAAATTACCGTTCTTCCTGGTCCAGCTGACCCCCAACAGCAAAATAGATAGTCTGAGGAAAATTAAAGTCCTAGACTATCAATGCATTAGTTGGGAAAAATTAAATCGCAGCGATAACATTTTACAATGTGTTCGCTGTCAGAGGTTCGGGCACGCCGCTGCGAACTGTCAAATGCAGTTTCGGTGCGTTAAGTGTGCATTGAACCACAAAGCAGAGGAATGTCCGCTAGGGAAAGATAGGGTTGCTGATAGCACGACTCTCAAGTGCATTCTATGTGGTAACTCGGGACACACCGCTAACTATCGGGGTTGTTCCAGGTACCAATTTGTTAGGAAGATAAATCTGGCTCGCCAACAGAAGGTGGAGGTCAAGCGCCCACCTGTTCCCAAAACTCCAGCCGTAACTCCCAATGTGACCTATGCCCAAATGGCGGCCGGTCAGAGGAGTACGGTACAACAAGCACCAAAGGTTGCTCCTCAGGCCTCACGACCTGGAGCACCTAGTGGTGATGCTGATCTGCTGGCTATTTTGCTTTCTATTCAGGGGCAAATTAGTCAGCTGCAACAGCAAATACAGGAACAGGCGACACGCGTAGATCGTATCTACACTCTGTTGCCGAGTCTAACGCGCCTCCAGTCGTAATGTGTTCGCTGGTGGAGAAACCCTTAAAGATCCTTTCAGTGAATGTAAATTCGCTAATAAATATCGAACGAAGAGCTGTACTCTTCAAGTTGTTAGAAGACCAAAGTCCCGATGTTCTTCTGGTTAGCGAAACCAAGCTCTCTCAGAGGCACAATTTGAGGCACAGTCAGTATCATATCATAAGAAGAGACAGACCCAACTCCAATGGAGCTGGTGGCGTCGCTATCTTTATTAGGAAAAATCTGCGTTTTAAGGTTATGTACAGCGGTGAAGTGCGTAGATTCCGGGTGCTAGAGGCTTGCATCATATGCATCCCCCTCCGTAGTGGGAAGAGGCTGCATATGATCGCAGCCTATGCAACTGAAGCTACTCAACAAACCTCTTTTATCTCAGAGCTCGAGACACTTTTTCAATACTTACGTCTGGGTTCGGAGGAGAATTATTACCTCATGGCCGGAGATCTAAACGCCAAACATAGTAATTGGAGAAATCATTCACCAAACACTAGAGGGAACCTACTATTCAATTGGTGGGGTCAGAATAGTGTCGAGTATCGACTCGATTTAAAAGCGACGGATAGTCCGTCTTATCCCAGATCAGGCTCCTATATAGATCTTATGCTGTTTGACGAACGGATACAGCTGACTGACATGGACCGACAGACAATAAACTGTCTTCACACATTCGTGTACGACAGTGACCATTGCGGATTTAGTGCCGTAATAACGATTCCCAACGAAATTGCGGAACTGGAGGAGTATGTCCAAACGCATTCTTACAATTACAGTAGGACGCGGTGGACACGCTTCTCCCGAACAATAACAAGAGCACTCTCTTCGAACTCGCTCAACCCACCATCCAATAGGAATTTGTCGAACGAAGAGATCGACATTTACCTTAAAAGGATGGACGACACAATAAAACAAACAATGGACAGAACAATTCCCAAGTACCAACTGACTGACAATGTCAATATATATCGCAATGCTACGATCGACGCTCTACACCGACAAAAGAGTAGGCTACTGACGAGACTTAAACTCCTGTACAGACGTTTCACCGACCCACAAAACTCGGAGGTTAGGACACTGAAATCAGAGCTTAAAAACCTACAGCAATTAATTCAGCAAAATTACCGTGCTGTAATTAATTCGCATTGGAATAACAAAATCCGGGCTGTTAAAGCTAGCAATCCTAGTATGTTCCCGGAAATTAATAAAATCTTTCGAAGAAAAAATCAGAATGAGCTTCCGTGTCTTAAGCTCCCCCGAACTACAGACAACGAACAAGTACTTGTGACAGCAGGCATAGATCCAACAGAAGCGATCGAAGATGACAACTTTTTTGTGATCGAAGATCCCCAGGAGAAAGTTGAAGTAATAGGTGCGGCGTTTCAGGATGTGTATAAGGTGAATGTTAGCACTCGCCCGAACCATATCTTGGAAAATCGTGTCCTATTGCACAACTTCTACTTGCGATATGACATTGAACACTGGCGATCGGAGAACACTGGTTTCACCATGTTCAATGACGAGAATTTGGCAAATGATGTCATCGCCAATGAAGGGATTCACCCTCCATTCATATCAAAGGAAGATCTCCTGGTCATTTTCGGTTCACTGAGAAGTAAGAAATCTGTGGGAATCGACGAAATACCAAACATTGTTCTTAAGCACCTTCCTCTAGAAGCGGTAAACATTTACACTACCCTGTTTAACAATTTGCTGAATAATGCACATTATCCAGCTCATTGGAAGACAGCGGTGGTGCAACCAATTCCTAAACGGAACAAAGACACATCCAATCCGGCAAATCTCCGGTCGATAAGTCTCCTTCCCAACATCAGCAAAGTGTTTGAAAAAGTAATCAATAGAGCCCTGACCGAGTGGGTTGAGGACAAAAATATTATTCCGGATAATCAATTCGGTTTCAGAGCGGGGCATGATTGTATACATGCCGCGTCTAAACTGGTATCGGATATCCAATGGAACAAAGGTAAGAAACAATGCACGGGTGCCTTGTTGATTGACTTGGAAAAGGCCTTTGACACCGTATGGTTGCAGGGGCTCTTTTTCAAGCTTGACCAGCTCGGCATAAGCAAACCGCTGCTGTACATAATTTTAGATATGCTCACCAGCAGACAGTTTATTGTGAAAAATGGCAGTGTGGTGTCTGCTGGGACTTTTGAAATTAAAAATGGTCTACAACAGGGTGTAGTTATTTCGCCGATTTTATTTACGATCTTCACAAGTGATCTTGTAGGATCTCTCCGCCACTCCATAGCGTACGCAGATGACTTGATCGCGTACAGGTCGAGTCCGAAGATCGAGGTCATTGTAAGTCTTTTGCAGCGTGACTTCGAAAAAGTTCAGGGATATTGCGATGATTGGAAGTTGAAAATCAATTTTCAAAAGTGCGAGACCATTCTGTTTAGGACTCCGTTGTCTGGGGCTTCTAGAAATACTAGAAAGAAGTGGCGAATGTTCTCTATTGTTGGACAAAACGGACAGCCATTAGCGAATCGAAGTGTTGTCAGATACCTTGGGATCTGGCTAGATCAATATCTGTATTTTAACAAACATATAGATGCTGCTCTAGCCAGAGCCAAAGCGGCCTTTGCCTTGACAAAGAGGCTGTTTCACAGCAGTCAACTCGATGCCAAGGTAAAGGTGATCTGTTACACGGCCCTTATTCGGCCTGTCCTTGCCTATGGCTGTCCCGTTTGGTTTAACGTGGGAACAAGCTTAATGGAAAAGATACGGGTTTTCGAGAGACGATGCCTTAGGGCTTGTCTCCATTTATATAGAACTCCAGAGTCTGAGTACAAAAAATTCTATAGTAATGAGGTTCTGTACAACGGGGCCAACCTGATCAGAGTGGACAACTTTCTGATAAAACTTATTCGAAGTCACATTGCAAGAGCAATGACTTCGACCAACAACTTGATCTCCGGGGCTTTTTA
Organism: Orthonevra nobilis; assembly: GCA_963555765.1. NCBI lineage: Eukaryota > Metazoa > Arthropoda > Insecta > Diptera > Syrphidae > Orthonevra > Orthonevra nobilis. The sequence goes on along the minus strand of OY743227.1, from coordinate 70,457,295 downwards.
CCCCAATGATTTGCATCATGAGACAGTGCGCCTCAACGGCCTTATTCCCCCTGAAGCTTTTCTCTATTTAGATAGAAAAGGTCTGGTCCAGGATAGATTAGCGGTACCGTTAATCTTCCACGTTGGTCGAAAAGCTGTGGACGGGCGAGTCACTTACGAACAAGACGTCGCAAGTAGCTCACCGGAGACCCTCAGGTTCAGTAGGGCGGTATCAGACCGCGACAGAGCTGATGTCGTAAGACAACATCGACACTTTTGGTGGCTGGACGGAGGATGAACTTCGTCGTTGTTTTATATCTTGGGTGCCCTTATGGCAAAAATAGCATGTACTGTCAGCCGTGGCCGGCTTATATATGTTTTATGTAGTGTAAGTAGTTTTTAATATTATTGTTAAGTTAGGTTTAGATTTTTAGCTTTAGATTAGTTTTTAGTTTAGTATTTAAGTCTAATTTTAGTAAAAAACATAAAAATAAAATCCATATACTAAGTTTTTCTTAAAATTAATCTTTTTTCTTAGTTTTATTATTAGTTATTTAAATTTAAATATAGTAGATATTTATAAGTCGAAAGACATAGATTTAATTGTTAATTTTAGCTTAGAGCGCCCGTATAGGGCCAGTAAGTTAGTTTATACATAGTTAAGTTAATTAAGCTAGTTTTAAGCATTTTTTTGTCTAGCATGTAAGATTATATAATGAATGAATAAAAATGCATTAAAATTGAAAAAAAATTGAAATTGAAGGCAGCAGCTGGCCGCAGTGCTCTTGTTGCACGCTCTATGGCGGACTTGAGTCGCTTGTCCAGAATTACTCTAAGATACTTGACCTTGCTATAAGAGACTAGGTTGATTCGTGTCTTCCTTGATTGATAATCTTTGTGTACTTCACCATTCCACAACCTTTAGTAAAGCTCTCTGTATGACGCTTCATATTGTCATGTTGTGTTTACCCCTGATGGTGATGTAGCCAAATGTTTGAAGATCTGTCAACAATTTGTCGATAACTATTGATCATAACAAAGGGGAGAGAACCCCATCTCGTGGGCACCCCTTGGTTGCGGCTATAAAAACCAAGGCTCCACCGGAAGAGGGATTTGCAGAACGACCTTCCAGCATGGCCCAAATACATTGGTTGGCCTATTCATTAATACCTCTACTTCTGATAACTCTTATGATCGAGTCGAAGCCGGAGGAAACTACAACAGGCTATTTTTTTTTAATCGAGCGCGGCTTGTATCTTTTTGACAAGATAATGAAGGGCACCTGTGGAAGATTTACCTTGAGGTTAAGAGGAGGCTTAGACAACTCTAAAGGGTCTCTAATGTGAACAGCATTAAGTCTCTCCTACCTTTTGGCGCAAATGATATTAGACTTATGGGTATGTACGATTTAGGCAGCTCATTAGGTCTATTTCCTAGTTTGAAATGGTTGGTATGTCACCCTAGATGTAGCTAGCTCTAAATAAAGCTGTCAATTTTGGTAGGATGAGGACAATTGATTTCTGCAGTAGTGCTGGGAAAAGACCATCACCACCGGAAGCGGGAGCCCATTCAACCTTATCTGTACTAAATATTTTTCCAGATAAACTGTTGAGTCTACTATTAACGTCAGTACTATGGTTAGTTGTGTTGGAGTGCACATGAGAAGTGTTAAGAGACGAGCCTGGGTAATGTACTCAAAGCAAAGTTCTAAGTCTGTCTTCCCTGTCCATCGTGTAGGATCGTCAAATTTCTTAAATAACCCTAGACAGTTTTTCCAATTGCTTACAAGCAATTTATGGATACGTGCCACTACTGGCATGTCCGCAATGGTTAAGCACCATTTTCTGCTAGTGGCCCCGTTTGGATCGTCAAAGTGCATATCTTTTCTTTTCTTTCATTTTCTTTGCAGAATTGAAGAGTTGTCTGTCTTTTTTTTCCTAAGTTTCGTCGGTTTTTCACTTCACCAAGGCACTTTACGTTTGCTTACAGTGGCTTTGGGGACAGAGTTCTCATAGTAGGAATCAGTCAGTATATTTTTAGGTTGTAGTCCCGCTTCATCTAGGTCTTCAATGGACTCGATGGACGTCAGAAGCATCCCCTTTTCAGAGAAAACAAGTTCCCAATAACGAACCCAGTCCGTACATTTGAGATCGTTTTTGTATAAGAAATATGGAAAAGTTGACCAGGGATAACAGACAGTTTGGTTATAGGCCATCATATAATTTATAACGTCACAGCGGTTACCTTTTTTGTGCAGTGGTGATATGAAGGCATTTCTCAATTGCCATAAAATACTGGGGTCAATATGGTGTAAAATCACTCGGCCCAAGTCGTTAGGTAAGAAGCCTTGCTTGCGAGCTTAGGAATGGGGCAGAACGGCGAATGGGATCTTTTTGTTTCTAGAAAAATGTGCCATTTCAATCTAGAGACGCATCACATACTGTCCGTTTTTGTTCGCTGATTTTGAAAGTTCCTTTCAAGCGGACTTCAAGGAATTGCTTACCAGTGTTCGGAACACATTCACATACTTTGTTGTAAAGACCTCGAGGAATTGTGTCATGAAAAGAAACCGCGGTGGTGAACGGACATAGTATTGTGTAGTTGTGAATTTTCTTGCTGACATTTTTCCATTATTTAAGCTCACGATTCCACTTGTCAGTGTTTAGTTCAACAAATGTTTAAGCATAATGAATTTTTTTCAATGAACATTCTACTATGCCAGTTGTGCAGTGGTAAGATTCCTCCAATTTGTCGTTTCAGGGACTCGCAATCTCAAACGAAACAACAAAATCGTGATTAAGAAACAAGCCTTAGAATAAAATGCGTTCTTCAAATCTCAAAACTAAATCTAAGAACCCTTAACAGGCAACCAGGAGCTGAATGTCGCGCGGAGACCACAGACCGCTACAGAGCCGAGCTAGCAGCCATCTAAAAGGCTAAATTCACTAAAATCAGTCTCATCCGTACACGTGATTCAGGACTTTTGGGTAGTATTATAGGAAGAACAAGCGTTCACAAAAAAATGTAATGATAGCAAAGCCATACAGGACTGAATCTATCTCCAACTGTTCTCCATATCATATTTTTCGACTTAAAAGTTAATAAACTAGACAGAATTGTACATGAAGTTCAGCTCCTGACACCAATTCCAGCAACAGGAAAAGTCTTAGCGAGAGAAAGGTAGCAGGCAGGTTTCCTTGCTGGTCTTTGTTAGACAAGAGTAGACCATAAATAGCCCATTAGTGGTTGCAGGGAGAAGCAATTTGAAAATTTATGTGAACATAAATGACAAAGGCATTCAATGTTGAAGCACAGCTAACTGAGATTTTTCCCACCAAATTTGGCGTCCGAGGTGATACATCACTGTCATAAACTCTCACCTAAACTGGAACTGCATCCTTGACACTTGAAAAGAATCGTGATTTTCACTTTTCGGATGAAACCACAACTCTCCAGACTTGAAACAAGTCAAAAAATTGATATTCCATTTCACTTTCAGAAACGTCAAACAAACGTCACATAAATTTTCTTAGCGCTCACCATTTTAAGCCCCGCATTCTGCCTCTTCGTGATGGTTTATCGTGAAGCATAATAAAAAAAAGTTTCTAATACTCTTAATATTAATGCCAATCGTGGTGTATCTTTTTATTTTCCTTTTCGTCTTTCAATTAAAAGCCCCGAAATGGAATAAGAGCCGTCATCTTTATGAGCGCGCTTCTGCTACCGTTGCATCGATTCATCCCCGGGACAAATTTCCAAACCAACTTCAACCATCAGGCAATAAGTTTCCCAACAATCATCATCAATCATCTGGAGCCTTTTCGTTTTCATCTTGGTCTACCCATATTCCGTGGTGATGACTCTTGTTGCTCACAGATCACAGCTCACTGTTCACCTCAAATGAAAGTGCCTTGCACGAAAATTTCACTCCAAAAACAAACAATACGGGCCCAAAGTTTATGCGGTTGATTTCTTTAATTGAAATCAATCAATCCGCGTCTGTTCGTTGTGACGCCATGGCATGATTAATCGCAAGTAGAAAAATGATGCATTTTCCATTTCAAACATAGAATAAGACACCAAAGCGGTCTTTGAATCCAAGGATGACTCCCTTGGGACTCATCATCATTGAGTGGCCATAAGCGGCTTAAAGTTGCTCGCTGACGAGATGGACGGTGTCGACTGTGTTGATTGATGGCGAAACGAATTCGTTGATGCATCGGAATGTCAAATATTGAATGAGGTGTCACTGGTGATCATCTGTTTGATCGCCGTCGGTCGTCCGACATGCTTGCCCATTATGTTCGTTTTGTTTGTTGTTTGCGACTTTAAAGACATTACCGGCAATGGCGCGTGGTAAAGTCGCGAGCGTGGTTGATTTTTGTAATGGTTTTGAGTTTTTAAACATCGCTAACTAGGTTAATGCAGCCGACCGGCGGCGGCTATCCAAAAAATCCCTTAATGTCAATATAAATGACACTTTGGGATGTGACAGTTGACACACGATTATAGGACTATTTGTGAATGCATGGACGGAGATTGGGCTCTGGGTTGGTACTCCTGTCAAAAAGTGTCCTTTATAAATTAAAGAAATGTTCACTTACATAGCATCGCTTGGGTCGCATTAATCAATTGCATGATTCAATTAAAGAACAAACAATATGCGAGTGTCCGTAACTCGTTGGTAAGTCAATTTGACTGCTAAGGAAGAAACGGAAGGTTCCGAATTCAGACACACAGAGGAAGACCAATAATTTTTTCAAAGCTCAACCTAAGCGAATGATTGGCAATCCTAGGAAAAATGTTTCTAACTACAAATTTTCCTGGGGAAAGTGGGACGATGTGCTTGTTGTTGTAAGTATTACAGATGTAGGGAAATTTCTCGCAAGTTCAAGAAACTACCTAAGCACTTGTCTTGAAAAGAGCCTGATAAGAAGGAGTTCACTTCAAACTCATTCTTAAATTTTGCAAAGAAATTATGTTGTGAACTCCTCAGGCAGGTGCATTTGGAAGGATCAGCTTCAGAACCCTACCCTTACCAAAGAAGTGCTCATACCTCTTGCAGCGAGCATATACGCAATGTTTTGTAATCATAACTCTAACAATAACCTAGTGAAAAGCCTCCGCTGTTTTGTGCCTGATGGGAATCTATATTGCAAGAAAATTTGTAGTCCTTGTTTTATTAAGCCCTGTGTATCATTGGTGAAATATAAGGCTGATCACCCGCGTCCTTATCACTTCTCTGTTTGGTCCTTAGAACAGCTCAAAAATTGCTCAAAAAATCATCTATTCAGAATTGGTGTATTTCTCTTTAAAGGCTTATGGAAACAAGCCACAGTTGAAGTTTGGAAAATTCGCACATTGTCATAGAGAAACCATTACATCCTGAACGTATGACTGTTTTGGAGTGACTGGATTCAGGTGAGCACAAGCCGTCCGCAATACTGCTTGGCGATTTGACGTTTGGTTGTTGGTCTTGAACAATTCAAACTGACTTCTTTAGCCAACCATCTAAGCACCCGTTAAATGGTGAAATGTAGCATCCCGTCCACGTGAGCAATTTATCTTATCTACCAATGGTGCGAAAAAGGACAATTATATAAGTATGAGAATGATCCTGCAATGAAAGAGCACATTGTACTGTGTGTACCGGGGCAATATGAACAATTGGACGGAGCTGGAGAAGTCTGTACAAAGCATAAGATTTCCAGACAATCGTCGAACATTCTAGAAGTGCGAACGTTCAGAAGGGCTTTTGTCGGCGCTTACCACTTTTTAGTGGTAGCTCGATTTAGGAACGTCTGTGTTATGTTTGGAAGCTGCACCAGACAAAAATAAGAAGGTTCAATATTGACCACAGGCAATCAAGGCTATTTGATCAACTCCTTACTCAAAGGACCAAGATCATGCTTCACAAAACACTCATCTTGCCACCTCTTCTAAATGAAACCGAGAATACTTAAGGAAATGGGTGCATATGATAAATAGGAGTACTGCGAACTTTGCAACCCGTATATTGATAAAGATCTAGCTTGGAAGCCAAAATCACTCGAATTCGAAGCTTCGAATATAATGTTGTATAGGGAATGGACAACAATACTCCAGGTAAAAATGTCTTCGAATACGTGCCACCAGGTCACGAAAACAGGATCGAAAGGTAGAAGCGTGCTGAGGAATGAAGCATGGAAAGCAGACTTAGCTCAGCCGATCAGATCCTTCCTAGCTGGCTTGATAAATAGGGAATCAACTTAAAAGATCTGTTTGATTGAAGAGAACCTTTCGTCAAGGATAAGGTATACTAAGGAAGTGACTCAGCTGGAGTTGACGGGAAAGAGTTCACGTTTTTAGAAGAAGCCAAACTCACTTTGGTCTAACGAGCTAAAACGTTGCAAGCCCTACACCATTTGCGTGGTGAGAATTTTATTTTCTAATCTTGCGGTTAATAATTTGGGAAGCGCTTATATTCGAAGAGAGATGTTACTACTACCATGGGACCTGACGCCCGCGTTTGTTTAACGAAAAACCACATTTATATGTAGCTGCTCGTCGAAATGATCAGAAGTTGACATGGTTTGAAGTTGTCAACTTTTAATAGTTTTTTCCACTCGCGAAATGTTAAGTTTAACCGGGCTTTGGCAATTTTATTTTTTTAACGGCAATATATTCAAAATAAAATTCAAATAAAATTTCGTCCATTAGTGTACTAACGTTCACGAGCAACAAAAAGCTTTCGTTAAATTTGAATCTCTTTCATAATTTTGACAGCAACCGAAAGTGACAGCAAACTTCAAAATGTTCGTGCTAAGGTCATCTGCTGCGACGATTTCTCGTCTTCATTGCAACGGCAGATTGTTGGGCCAAAACTTTGTCTCTGGAATTTTCAAAGATATCTCAAGAAATATGTCGAAATCAGCTTTGGTAATTCTCTCTCCTGGCTCGGAAGAAATGGAATTTGTCATTTCAGCAGATGTCTTGCGTCGAGCTGGGGTAAGAATATGAAAAATCTTATTTGAAATTGTTCACTTGAACTCTTTTTGGTTTTTTTTGTTCATTTTATGCAGATCACTGTTACAGTTGCCGGTTTGAATGGTGCCTCGCCGGTGAAGTGTTCCAGAGATGTTGTCATCACACCCGACATTGCTTTGGCTGATTCCAAAAATGTTATTTATAAAAAAAAAATCAAAAGTACCTTTCATAACAATTCGGTTGTTTTAGAAAAACTTCGATGTGGTGATTCTACCTGGAGGTCTGGGTGGCTCGAAAGCAATGTGTGAATCTCCATTGGTTGGTGAACTCTTGAAAAAGCAAGCAAGCGAAGGTCGCCTCATTGCGGCCATTTGTGCTGCCCCCACTGCATTGGCAGCGCATTCAATTTTTCCTGGCAAGAATTTGACATCTTATCCGGGTGTAAAGTCACAGTTGGAGGCAGGATACAAGTGAGTTTTTTTTTTGTTTTTGTACTGATTCGAAATCAGTTTTGCGGTTTTCTTTTTAGATACATTGAAGATCAGAAAGTCGTTCAGGATGGGAATTTGATTACAAGCCGCGGACCAGGCACAGCATTTGATTTTGCTTTGAAAGTTGCCGAAATTCTTGTTGGCGAGGAAAAGGCTTGCGAAGTCGCAAAAGGAATGCTATTGAAATGAAGCAAGGCTACTTGCTAAATTGCTGTGAATTTGGAACTAATATTTAAATAAAATAAAATTTATTTTTGAAACTAAGTTACTATTGAGATAATTGGGAACTTACACTTACGCTATTTATGAAATGCATCAAAAGAAGATTCAAAAAAGTTATACCTTACGTTTGAAAAACAACATAGCTTTGCTTGCGAGCGTTTTGGCATGCTGTCCACAAGTTTTTTTTAGAAACTTTTGGTCTTATAAGTTCCCATTCTTACGTGAGAGTTTCTCAAAGAGTGGTTTGGCTGCTAAAAGACTGATTCCGTATATTTTTCTCAAGCTGGGCCCAATACTGTTCGATTGGATTGATGTCAAGCGATTGCGGGTGTGTTTTCAGTTCAGAAGGAGCGTTAAAGAGTAGCCACATCCTTACATAATGGGCAGTATGTTTGGGGTCATTGTCTTGTTGAAAGACGTTACTTGACCCTGGATCTAATTTCATGGCGCTTTGTTCCAAATTTCGCTTCAGGATATTCAACTATCCATATTGAAGCATTTATTAGTCAATTAACTCCATTTGCCCTACAACACTTGCTGATATACACCCCCACATCATTTTAATACCGCCAATGTGCATAACGGTTGCTTGGAGGACAAATTTTCAAGCTCTATATTAGCTTTTCCCCAAACTATTTGCACTCCACCATGTTGAACTTGCTTTCGTCGCTGAAAATCACAGACTTCCAAAACTCTGGCCTCTTTTTCATATTCTCTTTAGCAAAAGCAAGTCTATTTTTTCTATGTACTCCCGATATGAAGGGCTTGTGCCGTGCAACTTTGCTATGAAAATTAAGGGATCGCAAAACCCGTCTTACTGTTTCAACAGAGACTAACTTATTATCTCGGTGGTCAGTAAGTTTATCATTGTCTTGGGATTTTGCTTATTTTTGTTTTACTAAATGCCTGATTGGCTGCCGATAATATTTTTTGATCGTCCTCTACCTAGCTTGTTATATAAATTTCCTTCATTTCTTTATTTATTTATTAGATCTCTAACCACAGAGAATGATCTGCCAACAAGTTTGCCTGTCTCTCGGTGTGTTTTGCCCTCGCAAGCTGGCTTAAGAATCAGCTTTCATTCTTCCAATGAAGTTTCCTTTTTTTCTTCCTCCCATGTCGGGTTTAGATTTTTATTTCTTAATTTGTTTGCTGTGAATCGTCTACAATCAATGCCTATTACTCAGATGCAGTCGCTCAGCGGAATAACTTTGGTTTCCAAAGCATCCCTTTTGCTTGAGCCGATAATTTTGTGTCCACCTTTCTCTATGCATCTGTAAGGAGTTATCATCCTGTGCTCAAGTGGATTTTATGCATCTCCTGATTTTAAGGACGCATAAGTTCATTTCTACTCAATTCACTGTCTCCAATTCTAACCACTAGGTTGAGTCGGGCAGATGAGATTGGTGCAGCAATCGCAACAGCGACAGCAGGTAAAACAGTTCCCAATAGCGAACCGGTCAAACCCATATACATTACCGACAAAATATACGGCACAGTGAACACAATCAATCCCAAGTTGCAAGCCCTTCCTATTCTTATAGTCCTTGTGGTGATTGGGTGCAAAGTTTCCATTCTATCAATGCCTTACGTTACGAAAGAGAGCATCAACGACATTGGAACAATCGCACAAGCAAAGCTCAACGAAGCTCTTCAATGGGCAGCATACACAGAAGTTCAAAACAAAATCAATCCTATCCTCTGTGGCATTGCCTTTTCAGTGTTCTCGTTCATTCTAGTCTACCTAGATATCAATGTCCCAGGAGTGATACCACCATCGCCGTTCTCACCCCGGTCCAAGATGCTATATCGTCGACAAAAGTCCAGCTCTCTTCATTTGGGTTACTTGACAGCCATTGCAGGAGGATTTGTTGTAAGCGCTTTGATGCTATGGGACCTTGAATAAGCCCGATTTGGCATCATTATTTAAATGTTGACTAACACTCAAAACACATGTGCCTTCAAGTGACAAAAGAAGATTTTATTTCAGTTTATAACATAAACGGAAGAAAAAGTATTAAAATCGCCTTTCGGGGTTCTTCCGTATCACCGCTTGTATCCGAATCACTGCTATAAAAAAAATACCTGTCCTAATCATTTTAAAATTGACTTATTTATGAATTTATTTTAAACGCTCAGATGATGTTCGAGAAACGTGAAAGTGTTGCACGGCGAAGTTAATGGCAATTGTGTGGAGGCGTTCATCAAACTGAAAATACAACTGGAGTGCGAGACGTTGCAACAAATTCATAAATAACAATTCTCGTTCGACTCGACAATGAGCTTCATTTCAGCATGTGATGTGACAAGGATTCACGAATAGGCTCCCAGGTCACTCCCACCGTTTCGACAAGGAATTTATCTACTCAAATGAGATCAGCAAACAGTCACTGCAGACAATTCTCTGAGCGGATTTGAGTTTGTTTGTTTAAAAGGTTCAAATAACAAGCAAACTTAGTAACGAAGACTTGCCTATAATCCATAAATACCTTGCTAACGCCATTTCAATGCGTGTTCAACAGGCCGAGCAGGGGAATGAAAATATTATGGAATGGCAACACAGATGTATGGACGAAGTCCGAAAGGGGCAGGAAATTCGACATCGACTTATAGGCAATCGTTAAGTTTGCATCCGAAACTCGCCATAAGCACAAGGACACTCCTTAATTTGAATCCAACGGCAAATTGTGACCGAACTTAATTCGAAATCTAAGCCAAAAGTGCAAATTCTCTAGGATTCAAAACTGGGACCTAACAATTGATTCAACTAAAAAGCAGACGCTTAACCAACTGCGCCGTTTTTCTAATTTATTCATAAATGTTACTCCACTGTCTTTTCCATTACACTGATGAACTAAATTTTGTTTGCATATAATAGGACTACCGGTTGAAAATGTCGTTTTTTTTTCAAAAATCAATGCTTTATTGAGGAAAAATAGATATAAACTCAATATTCAAAGTATTGCCCATCGCAAGCCACACATTTTTCCCAATTTTCTGGCAATTCATGGATACCCGTTCTGAAAAATTCGAGCAGTTTGGCCGCAATCCACGAATCGATCCATTTTTTGACATCATCGAAATGACGGAAGTGCTGGTCAGCCAGGCCATGTTGCATCGATCCGAAGAGATAGTAATCGGATGGTGCAAGGTCTGGACTATACCGCGGGTGAGGTAGGACATCCTATTTGAGTTTTGACGACATTTGCAACATTTGGCCGAGCATTGTCATGTTGCAAAATAACTTTATCGTGTCTTGCGACCGTTTCCGGCCGTTTTTCTTTCAGTGCTCGGCTTAAACGCATCAATTGTCGTCGGTAGAGCTCGCCTATGATTGTTTCATTCGGTTTTAGCAGCTCAAAATACACAACACCCTTCTGGTCCCACCAAATGCACAGCATAACCTTGAGGCCATGAATATTCTGAACGGCCGTCGATGTTGAGGCATGTCCGGGGTATCCATACGTTGCCCGACGTTTTGGATTATCGTAATGTACCCATTTTTCATCACCAGTGACGATTCGATGCAAAAAAGACTTCTTTTTGTGGCGTTCAAGCAGCATTTCTTTCAACCGATCGGAAATGGTTTACTGATCGAAGCCAAGTGATTTTGCAAGTTCTTCTTGCGTTTGTGACGGATCTTGATTGAGCAATGCCTCCAATTCATGGTCTTCAAACTTTTTCACCTGGCCGGGGCGTTCTTTGTCTTCGGTGTCGAAATCACCATCTTTGAACCGCTTAAACCACCACTGACACATTCTAACGTCTATAGTATAGCCCGGGTAAACTTCGGTAAGCAATTGATGCGCTTCGGTTGCTTTTTTCTTTAAATGAAAGAAACATATTAAAACTTCCCGCAAATGTTGTTTTGATGGCACGAATGTAGACATTTTACGGCTTTACAAAAACTTGTGTGTTTTCACTAATGACCAATAACCTAGACTGAAAGTTTCTGATGTGACAGCTGTCATGGTCAAAATTCACCTCAGAGTAATAGATATGAAGTTGTCTGCAATAACGACATTTTCAACCGGTAGTCCTTTAAAAAAAAAGTCGGAAAATGTATTTTTAATAATTATTAAATGTTTATTTTTAATATTTACTTTGTTAAGTTTTAACATGATTATTTTATTTGTTTTTTTTTTTCGATTTTGTTTCTTTGTTTTTTTTTCTACAATTTTATTTGCTTACGAATTATTATTATTTTTATAATTATACTTTTGTGTATATATATAAAAAATATCAAAAAATGTTTTTTTTTTTATTTGTTTTTATCGGAACTATGGATTTTAGGTTTGTTTGTTTGTTTGTTATTTTATTTCTGTTGTTGTTGTTGTTGTGTTGTGTTGATTTTCTGTTCATTCATTAATAATAATATTTATAGTTTAAAAGAAAATAATTTACGAAACTGAACTCTTACATATAATAACGTTTATACTTTATTAAATTATAAGAAAGAAAAGAAAAAAAATAAACAACAAAAAAACAATATTCACACGTCGTACAAAAACGAAAAAGAAAATCGTTTAATTTTTTTTTTTTTTTTTTTGTTTGTTTGTTTTTATTTAATATGTTATTTTTGTTTAACCTTATGTGAACTTTACTTTTTGATATTTATTATAATTATATTTTTATGTGTATAGTATATTACAGTAAAAAATAATAGTAAATTGTTGTTGTTGTTGTTTTGTTGATTTTTGCGTTTACTGCTTATGTTTGTTTATCAATTTATTTTTCGTGTTTTTGTGTTTATTTTAAATGTTTCTTCTTTTTTTTTTAGCGTAAACCGCACTAGTGGCTTATTTTTATTAAAGTTTCTTTTTTTTTAAATATAGAGTATAAAATATATTTAGCTTTAGTTTTTTTTTTTTGTTATTTTTTCCTCTTTTTTTTAATTTAATTTTACACTTGAATATTTTTTTTTTTGTTTTGCTTTTATTCTAAGTTTATCTGCTCTTGCTGTTTACTCTTGTTTTTTTTTTTTAAATTTTGTTTTAAATGATCTAAAGTCTATTGCATCGACGTGAGTCCTGTTGAACTACTGATGTGGGCTGATGTGCCTAATGTTGATGCCATATCCTGGTAGCTGAACTGTTAATAGAAAAAAAATAATGTTATTAAAAGAATTGTAAGAACATTAGCATAATAAACTTATGGAAAACAAAAAAATATTAATAATAAATGAATACAATTTTTGAGATTGCAAAAAATCGAAATTTAACAAATGAAGAATCAAATTTTATCTAGAATAGCAACGACTTATTGGGCTTAGAGTGCGGATTCGTAATTTGGAGCTTGAGTACGAACATTTAACCAAACTTGACATCACTTAACTGGGTATACCACCCGTGGCTGGAAGGCCACCTTCAGAGATTAGTGAAATAAGAACAGTACACAGAAATATTCATGAGGAGTCTTTGAGTCCCAACAGCTGGACAAGGGATTCAAAATATGCTTAATGTTTATTAATAGAAAAAACATCAGAAGCTGAGGCCTGTAGAAAAGACAAATTTTTTATCGGTAACGAACCCTACTTCCACATTTGTTGACATAAGCTCCCAATAATAAATTAGACCCATATCTCATCACTCTATGTACACTGCTATAGCTCGCGTGCTTGTGGATATAAGGTGTGCAGCTGTGGACCACTCAAATAAAGTTCTACAATTAAAATCGCTTTGGGATGAGTCCAAAGTTATTTCGCTTTTAAAAAAGAAGGCATCCATTAACTCTCCTACTGAGTATAGATTCGTTTAAAGTGAAAATAATTTACGAAACCTATCTATCTAAGGTTATTGAAAAACTCCTTCATTTCCAAATTTTTAAATTTTTCATGAGAGACACACACACTACGTACCATCCAGAACGCAGATGTATTTTGCCCAGCTCAGTCATGAAAGATCGATAATGAGATGGTCTCGTTTTAAGTCCTTAAATATTTCATCATCTGCATGCAAACTCCTTTTGTGCTATCTTTCTGAAGGAAGGCGAGCTGTTGACGTGGTCAAAATTAGGTTAAGGTTTTTTAACACACAGAGATAACTTCTCCAAGGATCTATTTTGGGACTATTGTTATTTTTGATGTTCATTAATGGTCTACAAATTTACACGAGACACTCCTCAAAACACATGTTGTACGCTGATGATTAACAAATGCATCTCTCTCTTAAGCCAAGATTGATAGAGCATAGAGTTTCCAAAATCAATGAAGATATTCAACATGTATGTATGCAAGTCTAGAGAAAATCAACTGAAATCAAAAGCAACTAAATCAAATTGCTTTGTTATAACTAAGACTTAGCAATATCAAAGCTACGTTCCACCTATAGCTCTTGGTGACTCTCCTATAAAATATGTTGGGACGATCATTTCCGATAAAGTCATCGGCAAGGTATGCACTTAGAAACCTCATATTGTCTTGCCACTTTACGCCAGTTAAGACATAGTTGCTACTTGCGAGATCTATTCTATTCTATTCTATTCCTTCGGAGCAATTTATTGAATGAATTTAATTCTTCCGCTTGGAATAAAATTTCAAGCCGAACAGTGAATTGGAGAGGGTGATGCAAAGCTTTAAACTAAAGGCCGCGTTACGGACGTGTCTCGAGGAACGAGTTCAACAATCCAGGCGGTATCCAAGTTTAATCATGGTGGGTGCTAGAATCTATGACGCCGACCTGGATTTTACTGAATCTGAATCTTTTGACTGTTGCTCATCAGAATTGTTACGACTGAACGTCTAAACACCTGCAGCACTTTCAGAAGAACTTAGCTTTACACTAAAGGCCGCGCTACGGATGTGTCTCGAGGAACGTGTTCAACAATTCAGGCGGTCTCCAAGCTTAATTATGGTGGGTGCTAGAATCTATGACGCCGACCTGGATTTTACTGAAACTGAATCTTTAGACTGTTGCTCATCAGAATTGGTACGACTGAACGTCTAAACACCTGCAGGACTTTCAGAAAAACTTAGAACTTCGTTTCTCCTTGGACTGAAGAAATATGACTTGAAAGCTTGATATTTTACACATCATTTCACTTCACTTCTAAATGCCATTCAGTAAGTTTCAAACCGGAGAGCGGATGACTTGCAGGAGAGAGCTGAACCAGAAATCGATGCCAAAAAGTTTTCTTAAGCCCACACAATCAAGTGTTCAATCTCGACAACCCGGAAGGTAATGGAATGGAAGGATGTGGAACTCTAACAATATTATTTGGTCTATGTCCCTTAAGACTTAATATATGAGTATGAGATTGCATTCGAGAGTTCGAGACTTCGACGATATTTTGACGGAATTGAGTCGCCAGTGGCAGTTCGGCACCTGATCTTGTCCCATACAGTGGCGAGCAAAACTGAATTTTTTGTTTTTCATCAATAAAGAATGTTTCTTAAAACGTATTTGAATGAAATTCCACATTTAGTCCCTTAATTAATTGTTTATATAATTGAATATTTAAAAAACAAAAAAAAAAATGTAGCCAGTTTTGCACATTTCTGAAGTCGTCCAGTGTTATTCATTTCATTGTTTTAAATAAATCTTGTTATGCGCCTTGGCATGCTTTCCACTGTTTTTTCTATAATTTCGTGAGGTATTTTTCCCATTCATTTTGTAATCTGATCAACAACTCCACCAAGTTCTTCGGCACCTTTTTTTCTTATAATTTTGGCTGTAGGTTTGGGGTCCTTATCTTGTCGGAAGATTATTGCGTCCGTTTGAAAGGCACATTTTTCAACAAACTGGAGAAAATTGGTCTGCAGGAATTTGAGGTAATCCTTGATCCTCATAGTTGAATCGATTTCTACCATTGGACCGACATGTCACCAAGTGAAACAGCCTCAAACCATTAAGCTGCCTCCACCATTTTCCACAGTGGAGGCAGCTTAACTGGATGCCTTTGGATAGTTTAGATTCTTCATCTGACTGGAATCTATTAATTTTGGTTTCGTCTGATTGTAACAGATTTTTTGAAAATTTAGCCGAGCCTAGTCACTGAAAACGAATATTTTTTTTTTATGCATTCTCATTTAACGGGAAGATGATTAAGTTGTTGAGATGTTTTGAAATTTCATCCATCTCATTGGGCTCGTCGTTTTTATCTTTATTTACTCCAAATTTTAAGCTTTACCTTTTGTAACTTACAATCTAATATGAATTCGAAAATAAAGGAAAAACTTACTTGTGGGAAAAGAGGTTCTTCTTGAATAGCGCCCAGCGGGCCGGGTTTATCTGGTGGTGTAAGCTCGACACTTTCGCCAGTAAACTCTGAATCGAAATACCTTGTGTCTGTATCTGAAGTTACCAGAGGCTTAAATGGTGGTGGAATCTGTAAAATTCAAAAGTCAATTTTATTAGAGGCAAAATTTAATGGTGCCACATTCGATTAATACCTTTTTCTGTACTAAATCAGTCCAATTAATACTCGAAAAGAACGCATGCGCTTGAATCTCCCTCACGTCATCCTGTCCACCGCCTAGTCTTCTTTTCGGATCCTTAGCCAGCAGACCACTCAAAAGACTCTTTGCCTCTTCGGATATCGTTCTTGGAAACCTTACATCCTCTAGCAGGATCAATGTGAACAGGACATCGTGATCACGATTGTAGAATGGAAGACGACCACATATCTATCAAGAACACATGAAAAACCAATCTCTATCGGATGTGGGTGTTTTGCTCACCATTTCATACATAACCACACCGGTTCCCCACCAATCGACTGCATGTCCATAATCATTGTCCTCTAGCACTTCAGGCGCCAAATACTCTGGTGTACCGCAGAACGTTTTTGTTGTGCGTCCATATGTGATGTCTTCCTTGCATAAGCCAAAATCGGCGATCTTTATGTGCCCGTCCTTGTCCAGCAAAAGGTTCTCCAACTTCAAGTCGCGATAAATGATTCCCTGCGAGTGCAGGTAACCCAAGGCTGAGATTATTTCGGCTCCATAGAATCGTGTGCGCTCCTCGGTGAAGACACGCTCGCGACTAAGATGGAAAAAGAGTTCACCGCCATTCACGTACTGCATCACGAAGCAGAGGCGATCATTGGTTTGAAACGAATATTTTAATGACTACAAAAGGCAACAGAAAATCTCAATTAGAACCTTTCTTTTATTGACTGTTTTTTTTTAACTTACAATTAAAAACGGGTGATTTGTTGTTTGTAGAACTCGACTCTCGGTAAGAGTGTGCGCCACTTCATCTTTTTGTATGATGACCTCTTTTTTGAGAATTTTAATAGCATATAGTTTCGCTGTCGACTTTTCACGACAAAGGATCACTTTGCCGAAGGTGCCCTTGCCAAGAACTTTTAAAAATTCGAAATTCTCCAGAGTCTGTGAGTAGAAAGATGGATTCATTAGAATCCGCTCTAGTTCGTTGGGTAGTTTAACGTCGTTGTTACTTACAACTTTCTTTTTGCCACTGATCTTCCCCGTGGACGTGCCTTGTACGGAGAACTTCTCTGACAATTCAACTTCAGCTATGGACGCCATATCGACGTCTGTCATGTCTGTTGAAGTGGACGGCGACATTGCTGTCTCGCCCATTTCACTTAAGCGACTAGCCACCGTTCTGAAAATCAAATCAAAGCAAACATTATAGAAAAATTACCAACAAGCCCTCTGTTAACCAAAACTACTACCAGGACTACGTTATTCAAGTCTACATTTTCCGTGCTCGTTGAAGAAAGAGGTGCTGGAAACTTCCAACACTAAAAATGAGTTAAAAATGCTGGAAAGTTTTGTCAACATCTTGGACGTACTACAGGATGTTGAAGCTGCGAACCACCCAGAAAAATTAATTCAACGTTGGAAGCCTTAATACAACTGGAGTAGCCAGAGCCTACTGAGAGCGCCTGCGAGAGAGACCCCCACCATCCACAAACGTAACAATTTGTGGAGCCAGTACCGCGACTACATCAAGGACATAGCCTAGTCAGCCTTAGGCTACCGAAAGGTGACGAACATGCACACATTCTAGCGTTGCAAGCCAAAACAAGGACAGAAAGGGAAGAATACCAAGCCAGAAGAAGGTAGAGGGAGTGAGTGGGCAAGCGGAGAACCCACATCCAATTAATACAGATTAAGGCAGGTATACCATATCAAAAAAGACGTATATTCGGTGATGACTGCTTAAAGATTCTAGATGAAGAGATCGTGCATCATTAGGATTGGGGAATTCGCATCAATCAATCCAAAAAAAACCGGAACTTATGTGCTTCCGTAGCAAACTCCCGGAGGCGTTCTTCTCTTTCCATCGGGTTTAACCTTTAATGCGTTAGCAGAACGGCCTTACTCAGAAGACGAAGATGCTGTTCATCTACAACCAGCTCATCAGGACAATCAATGGATTGCTCATATGATTCCTTACCTCAAAGACCTACATCAAGAAGCTTGCGACTTTGCGCATATGCACTGTCCTCCATCTCAAAAGGAGGATTACAATGAAAACATTTCAACAACAGTAGACTCTTCAAAGAGTCAGGAATCACCCCTATAACACAGTAAACGGATGGATTGTCCCAAAAGTACTAAGTCGCCGCCAAGAGCCACCCAAATAAGCTGGTCAACAGCATGACCAACCAAGCGCACATTACCGAACATCGATACTTGGACGCAATAGGCATTTCTTCAAGATAAAGAACCAGCTTTCTTGGAAGAAACGGGACACATGCATCACCGAGGATGGATGAATAACCAAACAAACCTAAAGGACCGACAGCCGAAACCAAAAGGGGACTCTGCCAAAAGCTAAGGTGGTTAAGCTAGGAAAAACATCCACTGAAGATGAATACTTGCAATTGTCTGCGCTTTGGGTACCGAAAATGTTAACCGACGAGCAAAAGAAAAAGAAGAAACGGGTTGACATTTCGAGGGCGAATCTCGAAACATTTCAAGTAGGTCAGGAGAATTTTTCTCACATTTCGTGACCATGCACGAGACCTGGATCCACAATTTTAATCCAGAAACCATACAGCAATCGATGGCCTGGAAGCAATCCTCTTCACCGAGCCGAGTAAGGAGCGACCATATCAATGTCCTATTACGCAGACCAAATAAGAAGATTGTGGGAGGCTTTTAAGGAAAATGGACAAGGCAAACTGCGAGCTGGAGTGCTGTTTCATCAAGACAACGCTGCGGTTCACAAGGCTGCTGTTCTAATGGCTGAAATTTACGAAATAAGATTCGAACTCCTAGAACAATCGCCCTAATTGCCAGATCTAGTTCGCAGTGACTTCTACGTCGTTCCTCGACTCAAGGAACAGTTTTGGGGAAAGAAATTTGAAGATGATAGCGAAGATATTGCCGCTGTTGAAGCGTTTTGGGAGAGTCATTCCTGGGTTTGGAAAAAAAGTTTGACCAAATATATGAACTTGTTAGGATGGTGTCAGATGTAAACGTGTCTCTGAAATTCGTGGACTCTTGTAGTACATTTCAGGAACAGATTCCGGATACTTTTCGGGCCGCACAATTGCTGAGAATGAAACCGATATCGATGTTGCTCAAGACAACATACAACAGACGTTTCAAAAGCTTTATAGCAAGCAGTAAGATTTACACGTGGGACCATTCAACTTTGGAGTAGACTCTGGCTTCTTATTAAACAAGCAAAAAGGTAAAGACGGACAGGGCTTTGTGGAGATACTGAAATGACTTGGGCGCCACTGATTATACGGCACATAAACTACGTAAAATCAAGAACATTGCGCAGAGCTGAAGGATTCGTTAAAAATACAGAGGCAGGGTGAGTACATCAGAGACTGATTCTTAAGATTCTATGAAGAGTTATTTAATGTGGGCCCATCATGGTGTCTTGTGTCTTCTGGAGCTTTGCACAACTTATCCAAAGTCGAAAAAAACTTCTTTCCTTGGTTTCAGAGTAGAGCAGAGTCCTCAAGCAGAACAGAAATGTTGACTTGGAAAGGCTGTTCATTTGCATTCAAACGGTTAAAGATAATCTTATTCTGTTACGAGATGCTGATGAGCCGACTTCTGGTGAGTTAAGTATTACGATCAAGACGTTGGAAGGATGGACGAACAAGGCAAATGTTGTTTATAATGTCCTGCGGAAGAAGCTTAAAGAGAACTTCACGAATTTCAAAGCACTGCCAAGAGCAGGGCTTTAGAAGGAAACTACTATCTTCGACCAGCAGTTGTAATCGACGCCATCGGTCTCTATTAGCTCGCCGTCATAGAAATTGAAGAACGAAATTTATTAAGGACCCAACATCAACTCAACAAACGGCACCTTCGGAATGGAAATTCGGACAAAGGCTATTTCAATAAAATGTTAGTCAACTGATATTCACTCTAAATACTTTAGGACATCAAATTAGAAAAGATTCAAATTTAAAATGAAACTTACCTGATAGCATCTGTCCACTCCTGACGATCGCTCTCCTTCTCAACGTGGAAAGTTCTTTCGATTACCGTGGTCCACTGTAGGCCACGTATTATGAACGTGAATGGCTTTGGTCTATCAACTGTCATTATTTGGCATCCTTTCACTGTAAAGTTATTCAATGGTTCCGACGGTGTATTGGCATCTGGCTTATTTCTGTATCCCATCAAAGTGCCATCGTCGCGCAACACAAAATAGCGTGCACGCCATGTTTTAATGTGTTCACCGCGCTTATACAACCAGCCTTCCTTAACGATGGCGGCATGCACCGAGCCGTATGCCTCAAAAGTCGACGACATTTTACCCGGCTGAACTAAGTATGTTGAATGAAATGCTACTGATCCGGATCCTGCTAAAGGCGGCGGAGGCAGTTGTGCGGCTATAGCTGCCTGGGCTGAATTGTTGTTTGGGCTCGTGGCCGCTGACGCGTACTGTGACCGTGAGAACAACGTTTTGGCGGCTGTTGTTTTGTTTAGATGATCCTAAGGTGCCCTTCGACTTCTTCTCACTCACTCACTGGCTGACTGAACTCCAACAAAAAGTGCAACTAAAATGAAAAAAAAAACAAGACACGTTTAGAGTGATTGCTGTCGTCGTCGTCTTTGGCTCGCTGACGAATACACGCCGCTGCGCGCGCGAGTGCAAAACGACAGAGGAGCAAGGTAATTAGTTTTCAAAAGCAATAAACCGAAGTAAACAAATGGAAAAAAAATATAAATGTTTTGAAACATCAATTAGAATGCATTCGCGAACCCAGGGCGAAAACAACATGAAGAAAAAAAAATAAAAAAATATAAACAACATGATGCATGTGGTGGGTGGTGGAGGCGGTGTAAGGTCGGTGGACTTCCGAACAAAGTGCTTCTACCCAAAGACGATGGATGGGTGGTGGAGGCGTCAAGAGTTGTCTTTTCGCGCTGTGTCATCGTTTATTGTTTCGTGTCATCGGCGCGGCGTCATCGCCGCTCCACCACATTCAATTTATTGTTGTTTTTGTTGTTGTTTACATTTGTAATCTTTTGTTTTCGATGTTTTTCACTATCGGGCATGCAATGAACATTTTAGAAGGACGCGAACCCGAACCCGACCGACCGAACATTTGATGCGCATTCTAACATGCGTGTATTTATTTTTGTTGAGAAATTGTTTATTTTTCAATTCCAACTTCGATCAAGAAATACGAGAACAGCGTCGTCAAAAATTCTTTGGAATTCTGTTGAACTTACTTGTTTGGCCGTTTCAACGAATAGAATGTGATTTGTTTTTATAGAAATAGGGACCTGTTATCGGTGCCAGTTCGAAATGATAGATTCCCGGAAAGCCCAAGGTGCTGAGTGTTCTAGACAACCGCTTGGCGTTCACGTTCGTGGCAAAATAAAATCAGACTGGGCGCCAAAGATAAAAGTAAATAGTTGGTTCTCAGAAACATGGGACTTAAAATTGGGGGAAGAAATAATTGATATTGCAGTACGTATCGATGTATTGGCTGGTTAAACTACCAATTCTGCAGAACTTTATCTAACAAAATTTCAATCTAATTGCAAATAAAGTCCATGGGTACACCATGGCACAAAAGTTTTCATACGAGACGAATTGATTTGACTTTTCTTTTGGAATAAGGGAAACTTGTTGGAATTGATTGAATTTTCTTCTACTTTATTGCACAATAGATTTTGACACTGACAGTTTTTGAGCGCTTAAAAAATTTTACAGAAACACGCCATCACGGGAGTGGCAGCCCAGCGATAGTAGTCAGACGAAGTATGTGTTCGTATTATAGTGGTAACTCTGTCATCCTGGAATTCCAAGTTCTTGTCGTCAAAAATATGCTTTGTGAAGATAATAGCATTGGCCATGCTGTGAACGCATAGCTCTGTTAATAAAAAAAACAAAGAAGCATATGAAAAATATATACACTAGTGAACTAAATTCTGCGAATCGAACGAATGCAAATAAATCAATCTCGAGGTTTCGCCCTAAAGCTCCTGAGTTTCAGAAGACTATAAAAATCTGAAACAGTGGGGATTTTATAAAGAAATTTCGTTCGTAATACAACTGCTTCACCAGACCGATTTACTGCTTGATAACCGAACATAATCCCGTGTTCGCCTTAACCTAAAAACCTCAAACCACCAAAGATCTCAGTAATTCTACAATTGCATGCTGGTTTCAGAGACATAGTTAAATATTCAAAGAAGACGATTATTCACGTCCCAGAGCGGAGATTTTTGAGGTGATTTATAAGCATGGAAGAGACCTGTATAGGATACGGTATACCTCTTATACATCGCTTTGATCTCGGTGAAACGACGGCCAACGACTTGGAAAAGACTCTGTCTTTCATCGATAACGAAGAAATTCAAATTCGCAAGTTCGAAGCAAAAGTTTATGGTTTCTTTATTATGGGATGCTCAGGTATATCAGCCGATATAACAGACTCTTACTTATCAAGGATAAAAGAAGGTCGAGTTCGGAAACCTACACTTTTCCCCAGAACTCTCTAGATAGAACCATTTTGACAAAAGAAAGTGTTTAACATCCCATGAGACAACTGTTCCAACGTTTCCATGTTGCCTAGCTGAGCTGCATAAAAATCGAGAGTAGCCCAAAGGATCACTGAAACTTCTTTCCATTTTAACAAGCTCATCGTTTATGAACTTTTCTCCTTCAAACGAAGACGTCCCATTGTAAGCGCCCAAATGTCAAGACAAAGAACTCAACACGTTGCATGGCAGCACCATCTGCGTAAGCTTGTGCGTCGATATTTGAATAATTGTGAGTGTTGTGTAACCGAACTGCGTCAAAAGCACTTCCTGCCAAGTGCACAATAAGTTTGTTCACCTCAAAGAATGACGAAATCGTTCAAAAAAGTTGCCTCATTGAAGTCTCAAATTCATGAGATACTGAGGCAAATGGAATTGATCATTTGGAAGATTTTTTAAAGGAAAGTTGATCTTCTGATCATGTTATCGCGTCTGTGAACAAACATTCCCACATAAATGGAATCCACTACTTTTGCGGAACAAAGCAATTTCCAAATGTTTACTCAAAGTATCCGTAATTGTTTTTCGCTGCAGAGCTGCATGCTTTTTTCAACTGCATGAGTTGACAAAACATTTGCTTACACGTGTTTGATGGCGCATATATTTTGCTTACAAATGCTTGGCAACGCGTGTGTGCTGACGAATGTTTACCCATGGTTCCGACTCCGAGTAACACATTCCAAGCAAGTGGAGCGGGTGTCGGTTTAACAATGTTCACATGGAAGAACCTGTGGGTGTTTGGAACCTTTGAGCACTACTTTTTGCACTAGTTTGTTAGAATTTCATGTTATGCAGTTTTCTGTTATATCGAATCGATAAATGCTAACAAAGTAGATTCGAGAATTAATGACAGACTGAAAGGAGAAACAGAAAGAGAACGTTATTGAGAGTGAAAAACTGGGTGAAAATAGGCGTGAATGAAGGTATCCAAGAAAGGTATGAAACTCGCAACAGCTAACAAATGACTTATTCAGCAGTATTAATCTTGGAACTGGAGAGTTGGCAATTTGGAACGGAAGGAGGTGTGGAAAAGTCGCTGCAGAATCTCTTTGAAATTAAGATGTCAAAGTTTAACAAAGCTGTTTTTCAAAAATCTAAAATATTAATTTTATTATCAAATGTTTGGATCAAAACTTTCAATGAAAAGTGTAATTTTTTATCCTTTAAAGCCTAATCAGTTTAATCGTTGCCATTTTTCGAAATTGAGAATGTTTAGAAATCTTAGAAAAAACGGACTAATTTCGCTTGAATGTGTTTTTTCCAATCAATCAATCTGCACACGAAAAAAGGAGCAGCTACGTAAACAACAATCGTCATAATCAAATGAGAAATTGACTTGGACGACATCGACTACTATAGTGCCAATCACTTCAGATCCATCTTCTAGAGGTTTCACATGCTCGGGTTCTGATCTTTTTTTTGTTTATTATTACGTGGCAAGTTCCAGTCCTTTGGGACCAGCAGGCAATCAAATCCTCGTGGAGTCCAAGTCCAAGTACCTCTTTTCTATGGCTAGAAACGCCCACCCACTTGCCAAACATTTGCAACCATATGAGCTATTTCACCCATTGCGTTGCGTCCCAATTAATTGAGATTAGCAAAGCACAAATTTGAGCTGGACGTTACCAGTAACTGGAATTTATATATTCCACTGACTTTTTTGTGAACTGCGAAATAGGATATTCCTATTTGGACATAAATTTTATTGCCGACTCCGAACGGCCCCAGCAGCTTTTTCTTGACAGTGGGGCCGTGAAAAAATTCCAGAAGTTTTTATTTGGATTTGAATCTCAGCAGCAGGCACCCTTATCACTTAGCCACGGGCATCAACGAATAACTAATTCAATTTATTTCGGGGGTAATGAATCTGACCCTTTTATGACGCGGGGATTCGTTAAGCATAAAAAGCACAAAGAACAAGTATTCATTCCCTGGGATATATCTTTTTCCCAGTGCTTTTATTACGCTATCACGGAAGTGTTTGGCTCCAAGGAGCAGCTGGACTCTAGAACCCTTATTCTGAATTCTGAAAATCGGATCCATTACGAGAACTTTCAAATTGGAAGTTAAAAATATCGATGACAGAATAGCTACACTGATAGAAAATACATAAAGTCTTCAACTAAATTTGTGCAGTCTCTACGGCTGCACAAAACGACTTCGAGATGACGTAAAAAAAAAGTCGAAAAGCAATAAAAGGGTTGCGTTGCCGAGCCCCAAAACCATAATCCCCCAATTTAAAAGAACTTAAACCCAAAATCCCTAAGTACTAAATCCAGTTCCAGGACTCAAATGCTCACAGTGCGCCTTAAGGGTAACTCGTCGTCGAAATAAGGGTTTATATTAATGATCTGTCATTGGCTTTGCTAAAACAGTTTGCACTTATTTCAGTGTGCAAATATGAATTAAGAATCGGACACCAAACAAAGAACAATCGAAACCGAAGGATACAATTTTTAAATTCTGCATCTAATCCTTCTGATGTCAACAGTGTCTTTGTGAGCATTGAGACAGAAGCGGCAAAGATCGGTTTGTTGGTAAAAGGTGAAGTATTTATATTCTATCATCAAGGAAGGACCGCCAACACCGGCATCTTGATCAGAACGTCACCATACCAAGCTTTAACTTTGTAGAATTTAAGGCCAGTAATACAAAAAACAAAACCAGCGCTAAGATAAAACGAAGATTAACTCTTGCTGATTGCTGTTTCTTCGGACTAAGAAAGCAAATGAGAAGTAAAGAAGAGTTCTGTGATCTACGGTCCCGTCTGCATAGGCGGTGAGTGGTGGAGAAGATTTAATGAGTAGGTACGGGATGTACAGTGACACCGACCTAGCTAAAAGGATAAAATTTCAATGGCTAAGATGGTGTCTGTCTGTTTCCGGCCCGGCAAATTTTCGAATCCAACCCTCGAGGGACGGCGCTGTAGAGGAAGTCCGCGTCACAGGCGGTGCCCACAAATGACAGGGGACCTCAATCAACTTGGCATGCAAAACTGGAGACAGAAAGCTAGAGATCGAGCTCCCTGAAGAAGCTTGTTGATTGAGGCGCTGGTCCACCGTAGACTGTAGTGCCTTTTGATCCGTCTGCGGCAAATAAGGCTTGTCACAACCACTTGAGAACGAGTAAATTAGAAAGAAACAAACTGTTCCGGAATCCATTACGATCCTTTCCAACTGAGTTATTTGTTTACATTATTAGAGTACTTGTAACCTCTTAAAACCTAGTGTTTAATTAGGGGAAAAAAACTAAATAACTCAAAATTCAGCTAAATCAAGGTATGATTGACCCAAATGATTGAATGAATCAAAATCTTTGAAAACAATCTCAGCAGAAATTGTTAGCGTTTCTGTTTTTGAAAATACATTTAACAGACTATGAAGAGACATAAAAGCGATGACCAAAAACAAAAAAAATTAACCGATTTTGACCATAAATAAAATGTGATTTAATTTTCTGATGAATTGAAAAATCCCCCCAAATCTCTGAATTTCGTTTCCAGACGTTATGATTAAAATAAACCACAATAGAAAAAAAAAACAATAAAGTAATAAAACAAATCACATGACAAAAAAAAACACAAAACAACCCAAGTTATTTCAGCTGCAAACAATGCCAAAGATAAAGTCCAACCAACTATCAGCTGTACGTAGTTCTCTAGGCGTCATATCACATGCACACTGCCCTAAATTCTCGCCCAACTCAAAGGTGTAAAAAAATCAGCCAAAGACCCTTATACGACGGACGACACCACACGTTGGCGTCAGCAAATCAAACAATCGAAAACACATGTGAAGTCATACTATTCCAAGTATTCAATCAACTCCTGACATCCTCCCCCTAAATACTCGAACGTACAGTCTTGCTGAAAGATAAATCGCTCACAATGAGCGCATGCAAATTTTTTCGGTAAACACAAGTGTTCCACCTCCCACACAAGGAGGCGCACACCAAATGCATCCATCCACTCCAATGCATAGCAACACCTACAAGCCAAAGATCAACAATTCCATTAACAACGACGACGAGCGAGTAATCTCGAGTGTGGGGCCAAATTTGTGTGCCAAATTCCAAAGATTTCAGCCACAAAGAGTTGCCAAATCGTTGGATCACCTACCTGGGCCAGAGAGTGCCCCGCGACCTGATATCAATTCCGAATGGACGGGGATGTGGGTCTGAGGTCTACTTGTGTTGTGGACACATGCAATGCTTTTATCGCTAAATGGTTAGTAATTCTTCAAGACTTTTTTAATAATTTTCACGCGAATTTGTAACGGGAATAACAAATGACTCATCGCACTTGTTTTGAACAAATTTTGCAATCGCAACGTGTTGTTTTTGTTTTTTTGTATATTTGTGTTTGCGTAAGACCGCAACGCCCGCTTACGTATTTCAGAGGCCTTTGCATGACTGGCCAGATGCAGGAGTGCTAATGCAGGTAGATGGGCGGCTTAAAAGTCATCCATTTTTTTATCTGTTGTTGGACATGTTGAAGTTGTTGGCGGTTCTTTTTGGGAATTGAAAAAAAAAAAAGTGATTCATGGAATTATTTTAAAAGGTACAAAATTCTTTGGAAATTTGCGGTTCCCAAGTGTTGTGTGTTTAACCACCATTCTCAGGACCGGATTTCCGATATACATATTGGGTTGGGAATTTACATGTTTACGAATGTGGCTGATATTGTTTTTACTATCTACATATTCAAAAGACAAAAAAAATGTGGTTAAAGCAAAACCAAATAAACCTTATAAAACGAAGATCAAAAGTCGATAGTAGGTTTAGGGGTCAAGGACATGCTCCATGCCGCCCCAATCATTAAAAGCCAGCGAAAGTGTCTTAAGATTCGATCTCTGGGTATACGAATCTCAGATTTCTGAACTTATCAGCAGTCATCTCAAAAAGACGAAACGGTGAAAGATCAAGACTGATCAGCAGCTCATCCTTTCGAAGGAGATGAAGACACTGACAAATCAAAATAAAAGTCGTAAAAACCTCTTCAAGATCCTTTCAAATAGGCTCGAGAATTAAATGCCCGTGAGTTTTGAATGGTCGTTTAGGGAAACAAAGCCTGTAAAGAGAGGAGCTAAGGTTTTTTTACGTTACGTCTGCGTGGTGCTAGCAGCAGTCCGGATTGGTTTAGTGGTTCTGCCACCCTCTTGGAATGTGTACCTATACGCCTTAGTTTTATATCGAAGACTGAGGGTCTAAGGAACGGTGTTGGTGAATAAGTAGGTAGTATTTCCACGAATGCCTGTCAGTTAGAACGCGACCTGGAGAGGTGTATCCAGCTGAAAGGAGATAGTATAAAGCATATACTACTGTGTCTAAAAAATAAGGTGATATATGAATTTAAACTGCGCGCGTCGAAGGATTTGGAAATTTTTCTTTCTTTTTAGGTTGGTAGTGCTGTCAGTGATATCTATGTGAAATTTCATGTCAAAATATATTCATAGTGTTTGAGATACGCGTCGTTTTGTGAGCTGCTAAAAGTGAGTTTTTCGTTTTTTGCGATGTCGAAATTTATTGAGCAAAGAATTTGCATTAAATTTTGTTTGCGGAATCAATTTTCTGCTGCGGATACGTTGCGGATGGTGCAGAAAGCCTTTGATGATGAGGCTATGTCTAAAAAAAATGTTTACAAGTGGTATAGTGATTTCCAAGCCGGCCGTGAACGTGTCGAAGACGAAGAGCGTTCTGGGCGACCATCAACCTCAACCGATGAAGCTCACGTCCAACAAATCAAAGATTTGGTGTTGAAAAACCATCGATTAATGATTAGAGACCTTGCTGATGAAGTTGGCATATCGAAAGGCTCAGTCAATACCATTTTGAAGGATGCTTTGGGCCTCAAGCGCGTCAAATCTCGAGTGGTACCGAAAACATTGAATTTTTTGGAAAAAAGGCGTCGCGTTGAAGTGTGTGAAACAATGCTTTCCGACTACCAGGATGTCATGAAACGCATAATAACTGACGATGAGACTTGGATCTATGCTTACGACCGCGAAACAACCGATCAATCGAGCGAATATCGTGCCAAAGGAGAGCCGAGACCAAAAAAACCGCGCCAAAGTCGCTCAAAAATCAAGGTCATGTTGACTGTTTTCTTCGATTATCGTGGTGATGTGCTTTATGAATTCCTTCCAACCGGCCAAACAGTCAACAAGGAATATTATTTGAACATTATGCGTCGTTTGCGTAACGCTATCCGCCTAAAAAGGCCGGAATTGTGGAAAGACAATTCTTGGTTTTTACACCACTATAATGCACCATCCTATACCGCACTCGTTATTCGTGATCATTTCGCCAAAAACTCAACCCATATCGTTCCGCAACCACCGTATTCACCTGATCTGGCGCCGTGCGACTTCTGGCTGTTCAACAAGCTCAAAAGACCGTTTTGATACGATAGAGGAGATTCAAGCCGCAGCGAAGACGGAACTGAAGGCCATCCCGGAAAGTGATTACAACCAGTGTTTCAAAGATTGGAAAATCCGTTGGCATAAGTGCATTGCATCGGGAAGGGATTACTTTGAAGGGGATGAAATTGATTTGGAAGAATAAATAAAGAATTTTCAAAATAAATACAATGTCACCTTATTTTTTGGACACAGTAGTAATATAATTTCGTGAACATCATTTTTAAACAGATATTAACATTGAGCGAAGTGACAATAATACTCCAGCTTAGTGTCATCGAATCGCAGCCACCAAGTTCACTCCGGTCGCAAATGACAGGCAAAGTGGTCTTATGAACGATGAAGGATAAAAAGCAGGTTTAGATCAGGCGGAGATCCTACATTAACAGTCATAACAGGCATTTGAGTGAAGACATTCAGCGCAATAAACAGGCTGACTGATTGGGCAGAAAGGGACCAGTCTTGCATGGATCACTTACGAAGAAAGTCGAAATTACGCTAGAGTCCATCAAAGAAATGATACGAACCAATTGCATGAAAAAAGCTGGATTACTTCTTACACCTTATCCAGGAAAACATGGCCCGACTTTATTAAGTCAAACAGAACCGATCTTCTAAGCAAGTCACGTCCCGACACAGCTATAGCAATAAGCACAGGAGACTGGTCTTAATGTAGCAAAGCTAAGTAAGGTATCCTCAACACCACCTTCGTTCGGAGATGCAAACGAAAAGAATCGCTCTCTACGTTCGCATGCCCGGCTACAAGGCAAGCCATTCCTAGATGACCTGAAGGATCAATCTAAAAAAAGGATAAAAAAAACCTCTGAGATTCGTAAACATGCCGAAATCATACTCCCACTACTTCCTACCACCAAAAGCCTATTATTTACGAGCAATACAACTTAGGTCAAAAGCAATGTCAAATTGTCAATTGACAGTCAATTTGTTAGAAGTTAAAAAAATTCTGCCCTGTTTTCAAACAAATTTTAAAATTTATGACATTAAGTTAAAAATGATATCGATCAAATGACCAACTTTCGAGGAGCTGTACATTCGTGATCATCATCGTGCATTTTGAATGGTTCCTTGTAAAACAACATTTTCTTCGATGTCGACTTTCGAGACTTACCAAGGTTGGTGGTTTATTGTGATGATCCAGAGTTTTCAAAAAGTCACTAACATCACTAGCCATCTGTTCAACCACTTCAAAATTGCCACAACAGGAGTTAAAACAGCCTGGAATGTAGCGATTCAAAGTCTTCATAGTAACCCGAACAACGATGATCGAGACTCGATTCGGCAACTTATTGAACAGGTCTATTTCGTAGGCCCGTCAAAAAACTAAAGGCCGTGCCCCAGCAGAAAGACAATTTTCATTTATTCACATAACCACATGGATTTTTTTGGCCAGAAAATGTCGTTAATAAATGTGTTGAGCGTCTTAAAAGCGCTTAAAAAAAGCTGTCGGGACGTCCTTCCTTCTACCTCCAAAAAAAAAGGTGAACACGTGCAAAAAGTATCAAAAAAAACCGAATAAGCAGGCGATTGACAGATTCGAGAGGTTGTCAAGGAACTTATCATCTGTCAAAAAACGATGATTTGAAAATGAGACGACATGAAGTGACAAGTCATAAGAAATTCGTGTGTCAGTTTGCAAGGAATTTAAAGGTCGTCTTGCTATAGATCCAGAATTCTGGGCCAAAATTATAACGGAAGATGAAACTTTGGTGTATTGCTATGTCACAGAAAAGAAAATGCAGTTGGTTGGAAAACGAGTTGGTCTTCCCGCAATTACAAGGTTCGAAGTCTAACATTGGAGTGCATTCCAGAGGGAACTACTTGAACTCCGAATACAATAGGACTACCGGTTGAAAATGTCGTTATTGCAGACAACTTCATATCTATTATTATGAGGTGAATTTTGAACATGACAGCTATTACATCAGAAACTTCAAGTCATTGTCTAATTATTTCAGTCTAGGTTATTGGCCATTAGTGAAAACAAACAAGTTTTTGTAAAGCCGTAAAATGTCTACATTCGTGCCATCAAAACAACATTTGCGGGAAGTTTTAATATGCTTCTTTAGTTTAAAGAAAAAAGCAACCGAAGCGCATCAATTGCTTACCGAAGCTTACCCGGGCTATACTATAGACGTTAGAATGTGTCAGCGGTGGTTTAAGCGGTTCAAAGATGGTGATTTCGACACCGAAGACAAAGAACGCCCCGGCCAGGTGAAAAAGTTTGAAGACCATGAATTGGAGGCATTGCTCGATCAAGATCCGTCACAAACGCAAGAATAACTTGCAAAATCACTTGGCTTCGCTCAGCAAACCATTTCCGATCGTTTGAAAGCAATGGGAATGATCCGAAAGGTAGGACATTGGGCGCCGATTTTGCATGAGAAGAAGTCTTTTATTCAGCGAGTCGTCACTGGTGATGAAAAATGGGTACATTACGATAATCCAAAACGTCGGGCAACGTATGGATACCCCGGACATGCCTCAACATCGACGGCCGTTCAGAATATTCATGGCCTGAAGGTTACGCTGTGCATTTGGTAATACCAGAAGGATGTTGTGTTTGAGACAGTCACAATCGAGGTCTACCGACGACAATTGATGCGTTTGCGCCGAGCACTGAAGGAAAAACGGCCGGAAACGGTCGCAAGACACGATAAAGTTATTTTGCAACATGACAATGCTCGGCCACATGCAAATTGTAAATGTCGTCAAAACTTACCTTGAAACGCTCAAATAGGATGTCCTACCCCACCCGCGGTATAGACCAGACCTTGCGCCATCCGATTACTATCTCATCCGATCGATGCAACATGGCCTGGCTGACCAGCACTTTCGTCATTTCGATGATGTCAAAAAATGGATCGATTCGTGGATTGCGGCCAAACCGGTCGAATTTTTCAGAACAGGTATCCATGAATTGCCAGAAAAATGGGAAAAATGTGTGGCTTGCGATGGGCAATACTTTGAATATTGAATTTTTATCTATTTTTCCTCAATAAAGCATTGATTTTGAAAAAAAACGACATTTTCATCCGGTAGTCCTATTTACAACGGTTTACTACATCCTTTCTGAGATTTTATACCGAGAAAGAAATAAAAAAAAATACCCAATGACCTGCTCCTTCATCACGATAACGTGTCGTGCCACACATCGTTTTTCAACGAAAAAATATATACTGGCCCTTCACCAAATTAAAATCCGTGCTAAAAGGTAAGCGTTTTGACACTATTCGCGAGATTGAAAGCACCACGACCGAGCAGCTGTAGGCCCTTTCGAAAGAAGCAGTTCAGAAATGCGAAGCCATTCACTTGTCAACTTATTTTCTATGCAAAAATAAATGTCAAAGCACAATGCAGAGTGTTCACAGAAGTCAGCTTGCATCTTGCCCACGTCTTTAGCAATCATCTTAGTAGATGTCACCGTGTTTCGTCCTAATTGTGCCCGGCCCATTGCATTTAATTGTCAATCGGATGTCAATTGACGTTGTCAAAAGGCGTGTAAACGTCATATCCGTTGGAATGACATTCGCACAAGCCTGTTCAAATTGGCATTAGCTAAAACGACTTCATTTCATTTTCTGTGAATCAATGAATCACCGGCTTCAAACGAAAAAACAAACGCCAACAATTCAATCGATCTATGTAGGTTAATGGAACAGCAAACACACTGAACGAAAATAAAAATTCGAGCAAAATGCAGTAAAGTCAGCGTGCATGGTGACAAAGCAAGCGCCAGTGCCCGGTTTCTTCGCTCTGTCCAAAGCCAATACAAAAGTTGGCTGAGCACTAATGCCAAAAAGGCCATGACACGGATTTCGCTTTTCAAAAGGATTTCTTTTTTGTTGCAATATAATTTGGCAAAGCATAAACGGATTTCGATTTTCGATTTTGTTTGTCTGTGTTGGTACCTACCTACTCTTGGGCTTGTAAAAAATTAAGAAACAAAATTGGCAATAGACAGAAGAGACACAAAGTCAATGAACGATGAAAAATGAACCGTCAAGAGGACGTGCGGTTTTTTTTTTGGTTCTTGTGTGTTTTTTAAGTAGTAGCAGTTGCCAAGGGGAGGAGGCGAAAAAAGTAACGATCTAAAATCGAAGCAATTCCGATGCCAGATTGGGTAATTCGTTCTCTAATGGGTTCTCATAAATGTGTCTTCTTGTTGGGAACGGAGACAATGACGCGGATGGCACATTCTTTGAATACAAAATTACTCGTAAATGTTTTTGCTCATTTGGCGTTTCGCAGAATACGCGTCGCGTACGGCAATGAGACCGCGACACCAGCGTCGAGAATGAGAAAGTGTAGATGTCACCTTACGGTTAAGTTGGTTTGAGAGCTGTTTGGACTTGTTGCGTCCGTCAGCGGCGTCAGCGGTGCCGCCAGGCATTGACGTCAAATGGATAGGCCAGATAGTTGCTTGTATCGTGATGTGTGATCGTAACTACTTTCAAATTTGAATACGATGATCTCAAGGGAATTTTTAGCCGGAAATCAAAGTGTTGGTCGCTTGTTGGAATCAGGTTTCGGTGAATTAGGAACAATCGGTTCACCTTATGACCTATATATGTATGGAATCGACCGGAGAAGCGATTCGCAGAGGTTTGAATTGTCTTGCATTTGGAAATCTTGTTCAAATATGAAAAAAAGGCTTGAAAAGGGTTTTCAATGTGACAAAACTGCGATTCGATGGAGCATGTAAGCTTACGTAGCCGGTAAATTTAGGTGAATTCGATTTTGAGGACAAAGATCTCGAGTGGAAATCCGTTTAAGCAAATTATTTTATCTAGGCCTCGATAATAAAAACAATTGAAATATTTTTTTTTGTAATTCAAAGCATGTTTTTAAGAATTTGAAAAGGTTATCTACTTTGATGGTTGGTTGTCAGCGACACTGTTCAAAGCAGGTAGTATTCAATCTTTAAAACTGGCTCCGAAGCCTATAATCTTCCTCAAGAAACATGTAAGCTCTGCTTTTGGATTGAAAGGTTGTCCAAATGCATATTAAAGAATGCAAAGGATTAAGATGATTGGGAGAGAATTCAAATAGACAATCTTATGTGAAAAAAATTCACTGGATTGTTGAAAAATGAATGCAATCTTTGGAATCTTTATTAAACGAAATGTGTTCTTTTGTTCGAATATAATTTCGAAGGAGTATTATGTAACTTTACTACTTCTATTAGCACGGGAGTTCCATTGTAGCATGTTGATAAACCAGCTCCTTGATCAGATCACAGAAAAGCCAAATTTTCAAGGAGTGACAAAGATGGAGACTGCAGCTGGTTCCGTATTCTGATAAAAGAATGTTACGTTGTTTTTGAGGCTTGAACGAGGCCATTTCTTGGATAACTTATCAAAGTCTAGTTGGGAACCTAGGAACGCCGCGGATAGTCATTAAAAGAATTTTCGTTTAAGGCTCTTAACAGAAATTATCACGACAGTATCTGCTATGGGAACGCGAATGTATTAACCAGCTCCATATGATTTGGTTGCGATCAATCTAAGGTCCCGAGCTGAAGGTAAGCTTAGACTCTTTAAAATTGTAACGAAGAGGAATTCATTCATTTTGGAGGGAATAAATTTAAATGCACGTGAGGGCCAAAATTCATCCGCTAAATTGTAAAATAGCCCGCACTGTCACCACCATTGTACCCAAGAATTTGTCTTCGCTGCATGGGGAACTGAAGATAATCAGTTTTGAAATGAAGCGAGAACTTAATTGTAAGACGGTGTAAGCCTTTAAATTAAATCGCCACTCAAAAAGCTTGCTAGTAGGCGGAAGATATCGAACTAAAAAACTGTCAGTCTCTTTGTCTATCATTGGAACGTAAGTGACATTTTAAACTAAAACTCTAGACTAGAATAGATGGAGATTTATGAGTCAAGGTATAAACATGGAGTTCTGCTCTAGTTCAAGGAAAGTAGAGAGCGAAGCAACTCAATCAAAATAGAAGAGACATTTGGTATTAAAGTTGAAGGAACCGAGTGTGCTCGCAAGGTTTGAGCACATCCCGTCGTCCCAAACTTAAGATGTCATCAAGGCTTAAAACTCAATTTCTTTATTGATGCAAATGAAAAACTGCTATGAGAGCAAATGTCGATGTATTAATCACACAGTAACGCAGAATATTATTAACTTTTGAAACTTATGTACTCGCATAAAGCCAATTTTGGCAGGAAGATGTGTTCTGTTCCTTGTGAAGCCATTGTAATAGTACCTTCATTAGGGCATCTCGGCGTGTCATACAGGCCACGCGAACTCGTTAAAAACCTTGATATTTACGTTCCACACCATTTGAAAGCAATTCATTTAAGGAAGCGCATTTACGTTTGCCATTTGCATCTCAGATGCAGTGAATCCGACTTTTTTTTGAAACAGCGATGAAAAGTGTGTTTTTTAAAGTAACGTCAATCGAAAACGATCTTGGTACTGACCTGACAAATGATTTCCACCAAAGGAAAAATGTTGCTCTGAATTTGGTGTTTGGCGTTTTGAGCTGCTTCCAAGGAATCAAACGATTAATTTCGATGTGAACTGTCAACAGCTGGACAGATTTTAAATAGTGATTAGGGAAAAACGACCAGGTTAAGTCATAGAAAAGGTGTAATTTTTCACCACGACAACGATTCCTAACAAATCTTTGGTCACTTGCCAAAAATTATTGGAGCTTGGTTGGGAATTGATGCCCACTTGCTCCATCAGATTACCATTTATTTCGATCTTTGCAAAACTATTTGGATGGAAAAACTTTCAATGATGATGACGCTGTGAAAACGCACTTAATTCAGTTTTTTGCTAATAAAGATCAAAAGTTTTACGAACGTGGAATGACGATACTAGTGATTGCATTCGCTGGAAAGCTAGTTTCCAAACGCCATAACCTACAAAAGACCAAACTACTTGTTGAATACACTTTGTCTTGAAAAAGAAACTAAAATAAAGTTAACATATCAAGTTCATAGAACGCGCCACCAAGGTCATGTGGACATGTAAACGGTTCTACGGTAGGACTTGGGGTCTCAAACCTAAGATACTTTTCTGGTTGTACATCACGATGGTTAGACCTTTTATAATCTACACAGCCATAATTTGGTTGCCCAAAACGTAAGAATAAATAGCTTCTAAAAAGCTGGAAAGAACACAACGTATACCTTGTTTGGGCATCACTGGTGCTATGAGCAATGGAAGCTGTCATTAGGCTGTATTCTCTTTCCATTTTCATTAAGCAAATAACGGCCAGAAATGCCCTTAGGATGCAACTGGCAATGAAATACAAACCAGGTGACCAAACGGGACACTTGAGAATAATCAATTTAATCACGGCTCGATCCCAGATAAAATGAAGGCAATTTACTACTTTGGGCCCCTCTTTGAGAAAGACTTTCTTAGCCGTGATGGTAGAGCAACACACCTGCCCCCGACCCCAGATACAAGCCATCAAATCCTGAGCGATAGAAAACCTTGCAAAAGGCCAAAAAGGGACCAGAATCTTAAAATACTCAGACAGCGAAGCAGCGCTCAAGGCACTGTCATCTTATCTAATGGAATCAAAATGTGTCAAAAGCTGCTACGACGCATTACAATCCCTAGCCCAACGTAACAAAGCTAGGTAAGGATAGGTTCCAGGTCATCATGGAATCGAAGATAATAAAATTGCGGACGAACTAGACAGGAAGGGTTCAAAAACCGCGTTCACTGGTCCGGATACTTTCTGTGGTGTAAGCTTGACCCCAGCCACAGGTCTGACCAATAAGTGGGAAAGCAAGCTACGCATTGCCCAATGGAGAAATCTACCGGTACTCGGAAAATCTTTAGTACAAGTCAATCCCTTCACTTACAGAGTTTAACTCAAGAAGGAAATCTTAGGAAGCTTGTGAGCTTCCTCTCAGCCCATTGCCGCTTGAGATCACATCTAATCAAATTAGAACTCAGTACAACCACCGAATACCGACTCGGTTTAAAAGACGACGAAACGGCTGAACACATTCTTGGTGAATGTCCAGCTCTTATTTGATTTAGAAGGCGCATTTTCCTCAAAGAGAAATGCTCCCCATTAGACAATTAGACATTAGACAATTCAATGCTTAAAACAACAGGGATACTCCTTCAGACTGCAGTGTCCGCCACTTGGGCAGGGGTTAGGCTTTAAAGAAAAACAATGTGTATGTAAAACAAAACACTTGTTCTCTAAAACAACTCGTTATAATATTTATCTCAACCTTTAACTCCTTAGAACCGGAAACCATTGACCTCAATCGTAAAACGGAAACCAAGCAAACAATCGAAACAAAAACGTATTTTTATATATGTTTGTATATCGCGAGACAAAATTATTTTAGTAAAATTATTAAATTTTCGTAATTGGTGTCATGCTAGGCATATACTTACCTATTTTTAGAAAAGAAAATAAAAAATAAATAAAACCACGCAGAGATCAATTGGATAAGAAATAAATTAGGGTCACTCAATCCAGCAACGTTCGTGCCGCATTCTTTTTGAAATTGATGAATGAATTGCGCGATATCTTCATATCTGTCAACAGGAGGTCAACTGCGTAATGATAACGACCGTAAAAATTAATAATAAAAACAAAAACAAACAAACAAAACAAAAAAAATGTCCACATTAACTCCTTATCAACGTCAAGTAGTATGCGCGCATCACGCTAAAATTTTGCACACACCACATTCAGCGACCACATTGGCGACATCAATAAAACCAAAAATCGATGTAAATCACCCTTTCCCGCGACACACAAGCAAATGGGGTCGATTCAATTAATTTTAAACGATTAATAATTAACTAATTAATTGCAATTATAGCTCAACTAAGTGGTATCTTCTCGGAAATACTAGGTTGAAGTTAATTTAGCAATGCAATCGCCAAATCACGATCGCTATTAAGTGGCGCTGCAATCGCCAGTCGCAGACGTCACTGAACTGCATTAAACAGCAGTCAATATGCGCGTCACACGACACGACGGAATTAACGCACGCTTTCGTAATACGATACCCCGGTAGCGGTGCGGAACGACCAGAGCGCCGGGAAATTGGATGACGATAAACAATTTGTTTTTTATTCAGCTATTCAGCAGTCAGTTAAAGCTGAATGTTGTGTGAATATTTGTTTGTAAAATTGTATTCGTTGAAGTTCTGTATTTTTTTTAACAATAAACAAATGTAGTGGAAGAGCGTAAAACAAAAAAACAACAGACTTAAGTGGTTAAGGCAGAATCCGAACAAATCAGAGAGTCTAGAAAATACAGTCAACTACAAAAGTATGTTTATAGTAAAGAGGGACTGTAATTTTTTCAAAGTATCAAATATTTTTTTAAAAAGAATAATGTACATTCTTGGATGACGACTGGTTAAAAAGCGACTGGAATTCAGCAACGCATTGGGTGATTCAGCAAAGTATTGAAATAGGAGAACAAGGCCTTTTTGGGGTCTTTTACAGGGAGCTCGAAATCGATAAAATGAGACATAAAATGGCTTCAATCCAGAGGATACTATTCTTTACACCGATGGTTCCTCTGGAGCTGGGGTTCGCTCTAGAAATTAATTCTTCCTGGACGCTGATTATATTGTTGGGGATATGGTTTACAAACTAAACCGGCTTGAGGGATTCATTTCTGTGACGCTGATCTGGGAAATGACGCTGGTACCAGAACAGGCTTAGCAACTACCCATAAAACTCGAAATAATGCTGCTCTTTAGTCTTCAGCATCTTCAATATAAGATTGCGCTTCGGTTCTTTCGACTTTCAAAGAGGTTTTCGAGGAAAATAGACCAAGCTAGACATAATATCTATTTGGAATGAATAGATGTTAGTTGAAAGCCTTAATAGATTTCGTTCCCTGAATGTTAGGGCAACTAAAAACTAGTTTTATTGAAAACTCTTTCGTAAAAAACATTTAATTAAATGTCCTGTCTACACCCGAAGTGGCACGACCAACTTAGGCTGCCACCTTCTTGGATCTCGACCACAAGAGCCTTAGCTTTTTTGCGAGGATCGCTGGCAGGTGGTAATGAGATCTCGTTCTGCTACAATATCCACATCTCTGCTGAGGTGTAGAATTACTGATTTCGGCCTTTCCAGCCGTGTGCCCAAGAACATCAAAAACTGAACACGAGGCGCAAAAACGAGAATATAATTTCGCATTAAGATCTCTAAATATTGGCTTAAACGGTTCAATGGATTTAAACCTTCCTTATTGGTTCTCTGTCTGGGCTTTAGTCCATTTCGAAAGACTGTCATTACCGTAAGACGGATGGGGTTTGTGTTTGGATTTGCGGCAATATTCACCTATCTTTCTTCCAAGACGATGGAGGAGAGGTTAAGGTGTAGAGTAGTTTCTCGAGAGTAGTTTCGTGAATGGACACAGTGTTGAGAGCAGCTCTCAGAGAGTTCACAGAAAACTCTCGAGAGTCGAAATTTCTGAGACTTTCTCCCTAATGGACACATGCGCGGACCACTCTCGGACAGTGACTCTCACAATACTAACTTTGTTTGTATTTTCAGAGTTGCTCTCCTCAGCGAATGAAAATCTTGGACATGCGAATACAGTGTTGCCAAGTTTTTTCTGAGCCAAAGCACCGTTCCTAATTTTTTCAGCGTTTTGCACGCGATTCACAGAAGCGCTCAATTCGACTTCCGGCATCAGCAAAATACAAAAGACTACTAGATGCTTCGGGTGTATCTAGGATTGACAACGTTATCATAGGTTACTGAGGAATCATTTGCGTGATCGGCAACTGTAATTGAGAACGAATTCAAATCGATATTTTAAAAAACTCAGTTGAAAAGGGACACATATCACCTCAGGCATTTTGGTATTTAGACGCACATGGCTGCTTGTCGGACTCGAGCAATATTCTCGTTATATACCGTGTTGCTAGAACAGACAAAAGAGTCCTATAGAGCTCCTGACTGGAATTACTGCATTAGCGTATTTGCAAAATTGCATTTAACATCTCCAAACTAATTTTGTTCCTAAGTTTGCTTTTGACTAGGTTTGTTTGACTAAAATCCCTTTCAACATCGCCATTAGAATGTGGCAAACAAAGCAGTTTCAAGGCTAGTTCGTAAATGTTTCCATAAGAATTTTAGTAGGTTTCAGCGTTAAAAAACAGAGTTAATGAAGCACTAAAAATAAAATGAAAGCACTTAAAGAACGCCCGAGCACTAAAATGACATTTTGGGCACTGAAATTAACGCTGAAAGCACTAAATTGGCAACGCTGTGCGACTAGACCAAGAAATTAATTGATAAAATGTTTTGTTTGAAATCGTGCCCTACGAATTTTCGGGAATAGAACATTCCTAACCTCTCAACGTTGGACCGTCATCAAGTCGCATTGTGTGCTACAACTTTTGAGGTCGTGAGTTGTGACAGAGTTTCTCGTATATTGGGAGGAAGCCTGTCAAACCCTACCTTGTGACTTGCACTAAATGCTTGCAAGGAACCAGAGACAACATCATTATGAAGCTTGAACTTTTTAGGAAGCGTCAAAAAACGATTTCAATGTTCGATGTTCGCTCACTTTTGCTGTTCAGTGTACTCATTTTGTTTTTGTTATTGTTGTGTTTTACGCC
Source organism: Orthonevra nobilis (assembly GCA_963555765.1). Taxonomy (NCBI): domain Eukaryota; kingdom Metazoa; phylum Arthropoda; class Insecta; order Diptera; family Syrphidae; genus Orthonevra; species Orthonevra nobilis. The sequence goes on along the minus strand of OY743227.1, from coordinate 70,416,662 downwards.
TGATCCTTGTTATTGATCCGCCATTGTTTGATATTCCTTATCTCAACCCACAAAGCCCTTCCGCTTTCTACAACTGCTACTACTACTACTATTCTACTACAACTTCTAGTACAACTCATACTCACAAGTCACAACTATCTCTCCCTCTAAACCCCCCTTTTATCTTTTATCTTTACGGCTATAATTTTATTTTGCAATACATGCTTCTTTTTCCATCCTTCCCTCCCTTTATGCATACTTCTTTTGTTATAATTTTTTAATCATCCATTTCGCGTGTTTCTTTTTTTCGCAAAATGAAAAAAAAAATATGCTGGGCTTTTCGTGCGAAAAAGTTTTACTACCCAAATGCGGGGCGCGGGTGAAAGAAATAAAAACAAATTTGCCAACAACAGCGCCATAAAGCAAAGCACAAAAAAAAGAAAATAACAAGAAACTAAAGGAGAAAGAAAGGGAAAGAAAAAAAAAAATAAAAGAAATATTAAAAGAGGAAATTCTTAATGAATATAGATGTGAGGAGAATTTCGCCAGAGGGCGTTGGGCGGGTTGGCGGTGAGAAAAGTGAAAGGAAGGCTCAACGAACGACGAACCGAGGTGCAGCAGGACAGGGAATGAATGTTATTGTAAAAAAAAATGACAAAAACAAAAAAACGGAACGTAGTGAAAAATGGCTAGCGGCGGCGCCATTAAATGCACTTTTGTTGTCTTTTTATGCTCTTCGGTTTTTCATCCGTTCTTCGTTCACACAGCTTTGTTGCTGCCGTTGATTATATTTTTAGTGATTTGTCTTGTTGTTTTTATTTGTTTTTTTATATGTGTTGTTGTTTAGTGCAATTTTTTATGTAGCCTGTGCGCTTTCCACATAAGTTTAACGCCAGCAAGCTATGAGAAGAAAAATTAAATTAAACACAATAAAGAGTTGCCAAATAAACTTTTGTTGGCATCACATCAAAGAATTTCGTTTTATTTATGACAGGTAACGGTCACCGTTGTAATCGTAATGAAAATTCTTCGCAAAGCCGACCGCTATCATCACTTGACTTCTTAACCCGTTAATATAAGCACACCCACTACAGTGAAATATTTCATTCATTATTCAATTTTATGTGAATCAGACTTATTTGAATGCTACGAAAGAAAGTGTCTCAAAATAAATCGAATTAGCTAAACAAAAACAAAAAAAAAACATTTTTCTATTCTTCGAATTAGTCTTCTTGTAGCCAACAATCTTTTTGTAGTGAGAATTATTAAATAGCCATCGACGGACAACTACGACTCTTTATAGTTGGCAACTCTTTCACCACCGAGCTTTTTGGAAGCAATGATCAGAGGATGTAAAATCGAGTCTTTCTAAATACATTTTTTTTAAACAACTGGGCAGGGTTAGCCCTTTTTTAATAATTTAACAACCACACCTTCTTGGGCCGCTGAGTTTGGGGTGACGGGATTTGAATCCTGGAAGGAACATCCGACATTTTTATTGCCCCCACCTCTTGTGAGTGAATGACAAGACAACGAAAAGTGTTACTTTCGAGGCGCGAATTGCCATAACTTTCGCGTTGTCCATTGACGAACGCAGAAGACCATTGGAACACTGCTAAAGAGAAATCAGAGATGCCGTGTTAGATTTCTTCCAGCCTAAGCAAATCGTCTGTCAAAGAGGTCGGGAAAGCGCTACCAATTAAGCAGGAGGCGTATAAAGCGGCGCTGCAAGAAATATCACTAGCTCATGACGTTCACGACCTACATATATTGAACATCCGTTCCTCATCATATTTTCGAAATAACACGCAATTCTTTTCTCGAGGCGTTTTGCGCTGTTAAGTTCATTGCTCATGGTCCAATTCAAAAGTCACATCCAATGTCTACAGTGAGGCAATGATTCAAATAGTCAACAGCCCTTCTTAAATTTTCTAACCGGCATACTGTGATTTTTGACAGTCTTGGGGAATGGAACTTGCGTCATCAGAAACAATCACCTTTTGGGAAATCCATACAACGACCCCACTAATTGTCGACAGCAGGTCTGGGTTCAATTTTCTGAATTAGAATCGAGAATCCTAAGTTGGTGGTAACTCCTCGAACTAAGGACCAATAAGGTAATCCACAAAAAACTCAATTTATTAATAGCGTTGTTATTACTTGTTCTAACATTTTTCTTATGCTTGTTTGGACAGATGGATTTATTATGGTTACTCAGGCGCACAACTGTTACAACATTTCCAAAGATATTTTCAAACGTAAACAAAACCCAATAAAATTCATATTTTACACAATTCATAAAAAAGTGGACAGTTCTTGTAAGCAAACCCTCCATAAATTGTTAATATCACAGATGGTTCAGTCAAGTCCAAGAATGTAGTATTAAAAAATTAACAAAGAATTACTTATGCCATTATGTAGATTCAAAAATTTTATTACCAGAAATTGCGTCAAAGCAATAATTTTCGAATCTACAAAAAAAAATCAACATACTAACAGAATTATAAATAAATAAAAAAAAAAACATAAAACTATAAAATCCGTCCCTTAATGACGGCATCTACATGACGTCTCTTCGAACCAATTGACAGATGTAAAATGAGGCAAAAAAAGGAAAGAAAATACATTTGATTTAAATTTTCGGAATGATTACTTATTAAAAAAAATTAGTATTCCGAAAAATTTAGACGGATATAAAATCCAGTAAACATTAATTGGACGTTTCTTATCGCGCAACAATGCAAAACTTTGCGGCAAAGGTACCTACAGCTAGTCCCAACAGTTAGTGGACATAAGAAATAAATAAGGGATGCGTTAAGGTTTGGAAAACTAATTTTGAAAAGCCACGCCATCATTTAGGTTTCAAGAACAAGTCTTCGATGTCTAACAAAGTTTAAAAAATAACATTCGAAATTGAAAAAGCTTTAGTTGACGAATGAGCAGCTGAAAATAGATTGTTCCTTTTGAAAAACCAACATTACTGCCGGAGTCCCATAAGGAAACTTTGACCGGTATTGTTCTTATTCTACACAAGAGGATATTAAGCGTCCCAACACTCACATTTTCAAAGTCGGTGTCCCTCATAACTTCAAAATTACTGCACCGATCCTTCTGAAATTTTGAACTACACTATTTCTATGCATAATTGACGAGGTAACGCTGGAGAGTTTTTATTTTCAAATTTATTAATAATTTTTACTTTACAATAACAAATTAGGCATTTTTTTCGAAAAAAAATAGCGTTTTTCTCTTCAAAGTGTTCCAAAAAAGTTAAAAAAATAAAATTTCGAAAAAACCCTCCCAGCATTACCTGGGGAAAACTATTTTCTGACGAATGAACTCTGATTTTTTGATTTCAGATGATCCGGCACCGGCACATTTATGAGGGTCACCGCAATTCTACTTTTTCCAGAGACACGAATAATTGCTGCCATTTACCAAGTTTTTTCGAGAAAATTTTATACAATATTCTTTAAATGTCACACTTTAATGTATTATTGGTTTTAATAAAGAGATTTTAACTGTGACGTCACAAAAAATATCCACAAAAGCATGCCTTTTTTCGTGCGAATTAACCTTCCTTCCCGCTTTACCAAATTTGACGCGTAGAGCTTGACGGAAAAAACAAGAAGGGAATGCATATGTACCGGAATGTATGCCGGTAATTGACGTTGGAAACTACGTTATTCACACTTTTTGGAAGCCAACCAACCAATTAAAGTTGGATTGAACCCGAAACTGCACACCTCTGGCACATTCTCATACATTAGACACTTTTACGAAGGCTGCTCTACAATAGACGAATCAAGTTTAAGCCTCAAAATAAACAGTACAAAAAATACAAACACAAATATTTTTTGAACAAATGTTTCGGCTTGGACAGCCAATTTCCGACTTCGTACGGCAACAGAAGCTTTACGATATCAATTTTACGCTTCGGACGCATGCCAATTCCGAACCGTGAGAAAAGGTTCCCTCGCTGGGGAGATCAACAAGAACAAAAATTTGACAACGTTTCCTCAGGTAGAATGGGCCAAAATATATCAAAGACTCAGTTAACTCACGCATAAAATCCGCTATTGAAGCTAAACGACATCCTTCTTAAGACTGACCAAACGAATTTTTAAGTTAAAAAAAGTCCAAAAGTGAGCGTCTGCTCGTTAAATGCGAGTTGAGTTTGTCATTTATAGTTTGTTTAAATAAATCTAACAATCTTATGTTCAATAATTTTTTTTTACAAAATAAAATTATTTCGCTATTTTGCTGGTGTCTTGTTACTTTTGTTATTAACTGTACGCACATGCAAAGTTCATTGTAAATCAACACCTAAGCAAACATTTGCCATGCTTCGCAACGTCAGAGTGTCGTCAATGGTGAGCACGTTTACGTCAAAATTATGTAAATAAGACGAAACCTTTGGCGGATTTGCTTGTATTGTGAAATGAAAGAAATCCCGGACCTGCCTTCGCAAGGACTTTTCATACAACTTTTCGCAACAAAAGCTAACTCTTGGCAACCCTATCGAAGAAGCAAACTCATTTGGGGCTGTTTGTTGTGTCATGTCGGTGAGGGCACGTTGGATGTGTGTGTGTCATTGTGTGTGGTGTGTGTTGTGTCGGCGGCGGCACCGGCATGAGACAGCCACGTGATTTGGAAATTTCTTCCTGGAAAACACACACTCGAGACGAAATAAGGCGGTGCGTGCGGCGCACAGACAATAACGACACGACGATCAAGACGCTGAATATTTATTTGGCTGGTTGCTTTTCCTCTCAATTTCGCGGCACTTTCTTTTGCCATTTAGACCCCTCCTCCACCCACACACCCCCAATTTCGCCAGACAGCGTGATTGTCCTAAATTTATTTTGCTTGCCGCGATTTTGCGTGTGTTTTTCGTTTGAATTTTGGACTTAAGAGAAAATGCAAAAACCACGCATTGCCAAAAATTAATGAAAGACGAAGATGAATGGGAATTGAAAGAAATGAGAATTCCATATCGCCAGTCGTCGTTTTGCGTGAGTGTGCGTATTTGTCGGTCTGGTGTCTCATTATGTTTGGCGGCTTGTCTCTTTCGCCCCCGTTTGTGGTGTTTTGTTTTCTTTGTGGTGTCTGCTGAAGGCACAGTGTTGACACTTAAAGATTGTTTTCTTGTTTTTGTTTTTTTCGGAATATGTTTATGGCGCGGCTTTAAATATCCCATGGTTCGAATTTCAAAAACATTGCATTCCTTCGGCCAGAAACAAAATATTGACTGAAAAAGCTTTGTCACACCACAAAAGTATGATTCGGATTTGACGAAAGTACAAATTACAAAATCGTGGATCAATTTTTAAGGTCCTAGTCTTGGCCACGGGCAATGCAATGTTACGAAGGCCTTGAATTTGTGGGCTTTGCGACCTTAGGTCTTTTGTAACTTGGACTTTTATGATAACCTTTCGACTGACTTTTGAAGAGCCATTTTTCCAGAATCAATAGATGTACGGGTGTAAAAGGATCTTCTCGACAAGAATCGTTGTAAGATAAGCAAGTGACCAATGCCTCATAAGAAAACCAGTTAAGATTCGTAGCTTTTCTCTATTCAGCTCGTCACTTTATAGGTTGATGAGGTTTTTTTCATGTCTCTTACCTTTGCATTTGGTCCAGTAGGAAGTAAGTTTCATAGTTGAGTGTAGCTTACTCTCCGGAATTCCGCAGAAAGGCACCTCTTGGCTAGGAAGTCCTTGAGCCACCTTCGGTCAGGTTGGAGTATTCAATACCCCAATGGCAAGACCGAGGTGAAACGCGAAGGCTAGCTAGAAAGCAAGAATTGACATTAAGTGCCAACTTGACACCGCAGGATAATCTTCTTTAAAAGTGCCAATGGTAAAATTAACTCATTCGAGACGGCACGAAAAAGGTCAACGAGCGTTTTCCACCAGAAGAGCTACTGAAAAATTGTTACTATCCGTATGTTGGCATGATGTCCCTAACGATGAACCTGAAGACTCGGTGGAAAGGGTATAACATTGAAATCCCACTTGGGCACGGCTCGACAAAGTAGATATCCTGAGGAATGAACAGTTTCCACAAAAGGACTAAGGTTACGGCTTTTGACTCACAGAATTTTGATCTCCAGTAATCCGGTTTTTTGTACGTTAAGATTTCCTCACAAAAATATTTTTAAAGCAAACAGGCTGTATTAAATACGTGATGATTGACGCAACAATTTTATCAACAAAAAGGATCAACATCGGACGCTTCAGCATGCCGAACATTTATACAGAGAACTTCTCAAACCAGCCGTTGCCTACCACGAACCACCAACCTCCAATAGTGCGGGCAGTAGAATGTTAAAAGTTGAGGTGCATAAAAAAAAATCCCTGCCAAGAACAACTCAAGCAGCAAGGAAAGATTACAGACCTAGACTAGAAGAGAAAAAAATTACTGCAAAAAGGAAAAGAGTCCAGAAGTGAAAAAGCCAAATAGGAAATCTTGACCGACCGAGATGTTCTGTCAAGGAGCATGCATAAGATTATCGGTCAGGTTTCGAAGTAAGGCCCGACGACTGGAATACCAGCTCTGTTCGTCCATCCATATACAATAAAAAGGCGATGTTTTGTTTTGCCACAACTTCCGAGACACATTGTTTTTGTACATCGCTTAAAGTTCCTATCCAATGTATTATGTGAACGTCTGAAGCCTTTGGCAAATCAGTCTGACTTTCAGCTGTTCCCACTTGGACAAAAAACCACAATCGACTGCTGTTTAATAAGATAGCAAGAAAGTTCAGACATCTTGGGACAAATATTTACTCCATTAACGACGCGAAGAGTCATCAAACTCGATGCTTCTTTGGTTTACGAACTCGAAGGACCTAAAGCAAGATCGAAAAATCACTCGTGCTGCTAGATCAGCAGACCTATTAATTCTCCTTACTGTCTGCGAAGAGAACGAATTGAGGAGAGATGGTAGAACCGCAAACTCTGCAAGCTTGGCAAAGATGTGAATCTAGTTCGGTAAATAAACATTTGGCGATTGCATTCAGCAGTGGTCCAGTGATGAGTGTCTTCGAGTCCCAGCAACCAGGCTCGCCAAAAAAAAAAAAAACAGAAGACTGCAAAATCGATTCAAAGATCAACCATAAGCAGATGCCAGGAAGCTTGGTCTGAACAACTGAGAGCCCTGAAAGATGGAACACAGCTTAAGCGCAGACTGAGAAGCTTTAAGGGTCGATGGCCTGATGAGTAATGAAATACAAATTCGAGGTTACTAAATCAGCAGTGCTTGTAGTTATGAAATGGTAGTTTGGTAGGTATTGTGTCCGATGACTTGTCTATTTGTAGATTTGCACAATTCTTAATGGATAATGCGCTTAGAGTCGTTTGAGAATGAAAGCAACAATGAATAATACATTCTTTAGACTAGCAAGCCATTGATCTATCATTCAAGTGATCATAGATTCAAAAAAAAAAAAACCCTGAAGCTTGAACTAACCATTAAAAGATCGAAAAACGTTATACAGTAGAGAAGGTAAGCAATCCTCAGGATGATCCCCAAAGCTATTCATAGTCCTGCACAACATAACCGTGCTAGGTTAATAAAATAGATCGGTTGGTATTTCAAAACTAAACTCACATATGCTGTTTTAATTGCTTAAATTCAAGTAAGGAAGACTCGATCAACACTTCAGCATTTGAAAAAAGAAGAACAGACTTTTCTAAACTTTTTAGTATTTTATACAATTTCAATTTTATAAAATCACTTCACTTACATTGAGAACACGGGATAATTTTCAAGTGTCTTCTAAATCTTCAAATCACTAATCCTAATCCTATTACACTTAAAAAACTTATTACACTTTTTTAAAATGTTTTGTTTATGTTATTTTTGTTTTCAAAAATTAACAAAAATGAACCTTAACCTTTTCACTTTCGTACTCGACGAAAACTGAATTAAAATTGTCATCTGAAAAACGGATGAGCGCGAAAATCCTTAGCCAAAATTGTGGCATATAAATGGTTGTCTCTCCTTTTCCATTGTCACATATTCCAAAATGACATTTCCATTTCATTTTCAAATGTTAAACAAAGACTCAAAGTAAATGAGGAAACAAGAACTCGGTCCACGAAAAACCCTAAGCGTGTAGTCACGTTTAGGATCGAACTCCCACAAAAACAGGAACCAGGATTACCCACACCACGCAATATGGGTATGTATTTTCAAATTTTTCTGCGCCTATCCACATTCGTGTGATCGGTCTTCGTGCCAGCACATAAGTTACCTACAACCACAAGTCGTCAAAGATAGGAAGAAAAATTGTAGCGCTTCCAATTTCCTCCATTATTTACCCATTCCCGTTAAAAAGTCCTTTGTAGGGCTGACATGCATATGCATATGCAGAGGAGAGAGAAACAGATAATAAAAGATTACAAGGCTCTGGAGTCGGTATTCCAGCAGCAGCTTGGACAGAAGAAGAATGGAAAAATCAACACGGCACATGATGCATTTTCTAGGAAGGATATTCTTAACCATCTACACTCGTTTACTACCTGGCGCATTGTTATTGCCTTGTTATTTGTTTTATGAGTCCTTGCGCGTCGTACTTTTTTTTCAAATTTGAATAGATTACCTAGATACACGGATAAAGTGCAAGCGATGGGATTATTAGTTTTGTCAAGCCAGGAATTACAATGAGAGATGAAGTCCCGCCAAAAGGTAAATTGTTTCATCCTTTATGAAGCGCGAAAAGTGTCTCAGTCGAAAGTGAAATTAACCCTATTTTAAGAATTTTCAATAATAAAAATATCACCTTATGAATACTCAAGGATACCTTTTATATGATCTATATTTGAATCCTATTCTTCGGGCTTTATCTTGAATTGGGTGAAAGATGAATAAAAAAATATGGGTTTTTCAGTTTTCAAAGGATACTTGTCCTTCACCTTTGTTTGAAGCAAAATGTAGGACGAACAAGCGTAGTTGAAGTGTCGGGATTCAAGGTTTTGCAATTGTCAAGGAAATCAGACAAACCAAAATTGAACCAGCGTTCTTAAGTCAAGTTGCTAATGTACCTTTCGGAGGAAGTCAATCAATGCTAGGAAGAAACCATAGAATCTATCAACCATTGTTTTTGAGCGATTCACTCCATAAATGAGACGCTGATTGGTTCGTAAAGGTAACACAAGAATAATGGACTTTAGAATACAACAATAACACAGGAAATAGAAGTTCTGCAGAGTCGAACGCTCTGATAGAGCACTGCCTCTTCGACCAGCAAAATAAGGACTTCTCTTAGAGCAATGGCTTGCCAGTACTGACGAAGTTATATGCAATTAGTTTATTAATCAGGCAGCAAAAGGTTAATCCCATTCCCTCTTTGCTGGTAAGATAAAGTCCTTGTGATCTGACAGACTCAAGGTTTCCTTCTTTAAGTGTTCAGCCACCTTAGCACCTTAATCAAGCAATGCCTTAACATCTTTTCTTGGTTTGAAGATAGATTTCAGGACTTTGATCGCTGTAGCAAACTTCAGAGCCTCACGACCGAGGAAGAGTCTTTGTTAGACACATGTCCGCCTACTATCCTCTTTGAACCCGAGGAATCTTATTCGGGTTGTTGACCCTCAAAACGGAGATTCAGGCTTTTCTGCCGCCTCGAACCTGAGGGTTATGATTTAAATATCGCTCTTGGCGGAGAGTTGTGCCCTTTCGGATCTAAATTTACATTTCGTTTTAAGAGTTTCGAGTTTTTAACCCTTTTATGTAACTAAAACAAAGTCTCCAATAAGATGTCATTCGTACAGCTGCTGGAGGTAGTCAAACTCCAGTTTGTTCGAGTGTGGAATTGAAGAAGAAGAAGTCACATGAAAGCGTATCTCTTTTCAAAACTAGGTTCATGCTTTAGATATTTAGTTCGAACTAACTTTTTTTTCAAATATCGCATTGCTCCACGTGCTGCCTAGTATCACACGTGGCAACTAGATCAGTTTTGGCGAGGTATCGAAACTCAACCCGATGAATAAAAGGTGTGATTCGACTTGAAACTCGTTCTTTTCTTTTTCACGATTAGTCAAAGACTTATCCTTGCCGTTAGTTGATCCGCTGGACTGAAAGATTCGTCCGGGTCTTTTTTATAAGTGCCGTGAAAATTATTTAAGATGCTTGTTCCAACATTAAGGACGTTTGTAATCTCATTAAGATATTTGAAGTCAAATAAAGGTTTGGATTTTCGTGCGATTATGTCAAAAAATTGGAGGACCACAACCTAAACTGTCATATTAGAGGTTGCAAATGACGAATAAAAGCGGACATTATCTTATTCTAGTTGAAAGAAGGCAAAACGAATTAAAGGATGTCCCAAAATTTATGCAAGATGTCAGTTTTGGAGCAATTAGAAGACTGTCAACTGTCAAAAAATTAACCAAAGCAATCAGGGAGACTTGATCAATGAGTCATGGCGGTGGCACCGTTGTCTAGAATTGGACACTTCATAATAAAAATTTACGCAATTCTGAAGCATTACTTACAACGCAAACAGCAAGTGGAGGTTAAAAAAATGCACTTGTGATTTTTTAAGAAACGAAGGCATCCAAAACGTAAACGTCAGACGATTCTTCTTCGAAAATGCGGCTTGTCAGGGAATAACAATTTATGGTTCTTGATACTGCGACCATATATACCAGTTTTTCGTGCCTTAATTTCGAGATACAGATGTTGATGTAAAATTTGTGCTAAAAAGACGCAAGGTTTATACCAACAAGACCGACTGCCCAAAGGAAGACCTTTATTTATTGATAAATCTACGTTATTCGGCTACGGTACTGCAAAAAGGGACTGGATGATTTGACAGAGTGGACGAAATGATTTCATCTGCAGTATACCAGTAAATTCAAACAATTGAGACATAATCTTTTCAACCACATTTTCTTTGGTCTTGGAAGACATCTGACTAAAAAAATTCCTATTTTGAACTATCATCCGGACGTTGTCAAAACACAAACCTGAGTGTCCACGAAGCGGTTCCATATAAATTAATCTTTATGAAGCTATGTAGCTAGAAGATTTTGGATACAATAAGTCGAGTGTAGGACATCTAGAGCTGAGGAATTTTAGCTACGGGACAATAAAGTAGAGGGTGTTTTTTTTTTTTTTTTTTAGATATATGGTTTTTTAAACTGGCAACGCTGGCTGTTTCTACAGATTGTCAATTTGACAATTAAAAATTGATTTGTGATTAATACGTTTTGTAATTTTACGATCAACGCATACAAATTGCGCAAACTTATTTTGAAAACTATGGTTCGAGATTCGCCAATCTTATCGCGGGCTACGTTCATTTTACTGTTGAAAAAATAGTACTCGTAGACTAGTGGAGAATACACATCCCAAAATACGACAATCGGTGCGAACAGGAGAAGTTATTGCCGTTGTGCAGTGCAATTGGAGCAATGCTCTTTAACTTTGTGGTCGATTTTATGGAACGATCTTAGCTTAGAAGCTTATAAGATCCAGCTTGGTAAGAGTTGAAACCGGTTCGGTGAATGGACCGAAAATATAATTCAGCTTGATCCTCACTTTCAACACTAAATTTAGCTCTCCAATGAGGCCAAATTTTGGTAAAATGGATATGTTAACAAGAGAAATTGCCGAATTTGGAGTCGAAAGACAACCCGGGAGCCTTTATCGAGACACATCCATTTTAACTCACAGTTTGGTGTGCTTTATTGGCTAAGGGAATCGGCCCAGGCTTCTATTAGGACGATGCCGGCCAAACTATAAGAGAAACATGATTTCCGACTTCTTCGTTCCTCAGTTGAATGGCATTGACGTGAAATAGCTTTTGTTTGGACAAGGTGGTGCAACACACCACACGGCGCGCGAAACAATTGCTGTGCTCATAATTTCGTGTAATGGACCTGTGAACTGGCCTCCACGATCCTGTGATCCTATACCTTTGCATTCCTTTCTTTGGGGGTATGTGAAGTCACTGGTCCATGCCGATAAACCAGTGACCACCTTATATATACTGCCCCAGTTGCTCGGTAAAACTGTCGATAATTGGACTTCATCCATATTAAATAAAGCTTCATTAAACAATAGCTTCACGTAATTTATTTCTTATTGAATTTGTATATCTATAAAAAAAAAGCTCCTTTATGACCAAGTTTTTGGGCTCGCACACAAGAATTGAGAACTAACAATTTGAGCTAAGATCGGGCTGAATGGAAACTCTTGTTTTCCAAGACCAATGACATGGAATAAGTACGTAATTTTCCGAGAACTTTTTGTACGCCGAAAATGAATCAATCAAAATTTTCTCACAATTGTGCATGCGCACAATTTAGTCTTCGGTTTTATGAATTAAACTTTCGAATTTTCCCTTTTTTTTTCTTTACTTCTGTGATGTTTGGCATCTCAAAATCGTAAGAGCAATAACCCGAAATCCTTTTAATTTAGGGTACAAAAAAACGTTCGGTTCAAATAACATAATCAATAAATCATTTAAAAGGATTATCGCTTTAAATCTAAGTATCCGGGTTCAAAATGCAACAATAACATTTCTATGCAACAAAACTTGACATTTCTTCTTCGAGATTGACAGTTGACTTCAACTCCACCTGCTCTGTCAAATAATACCACAATTTGCGCATCGACAAGGAGTGGCCTTCATACATAGACACTTTCAGCAGGTGCCATTGAACCCATTGCACCAGAGACCGAAGCAGTAATTCAATATTGATGCAGGTCTTTCCCTTCAACTTAAAATCATTGACCCTATTAAGGAAAGCGCAAACGACACACTCAAATGTCAAACTGACGCAATAAACTGAAAATCCCATGTAATACAAGCCAGTTTTTCTGTTGCCAAATTGTATTGTTTTTGAGTTCGAATTTCTCGCAAATTCAAATAAAATGACAACAACGTCCCTCCTCTGACGGTCTCACGAGTGTTAGTCATCATCATCCATCCATCCACACAAATACAAACAGAAATTATTTGCGAAAAAATACGACCACAGGCAACCAACCATGTGTGTAGGAATTTCCGTCTAGACGGCTGAACCATTAAGCATTTCTGGTCGTCACTTTGATCCTATTTATTTTCAAAAACACAAAAAAATTCTCATCCATTTGCCAAAAATGATTTTTTTGCCAAGCCAAATTTTATTTTTGAAGCCCAAAAAAAAAAAAAAAACCTATTTTCTCAACACACCCCGCGCGCCAGTAGCAGTGCTTTGGCCAGCGCCAGACACATGAGACACATTTCACGATTTTTCAAATTTCAGTGCATTACTTTTTTTTTTTATCGCTTCGTTTCTACTTAAATTCGTTTATTTTTATGTTCGTTTTTACCTTATTTTCTTCTCTTTCACTCGTTGGCTGGCGGCTACGAAAACAACAACAACAACAATAAAGAAAACGACAGCAGCGACGGATGCTGTAGCGGCTACACTCTATTCTACAACTGCACACGGTCTTTCGTGTTGCTTGTGTTTTCGTCTTCTTCAATGAAATTTTCGAAGGCGAATATTTGTAAAAGGAAAAAAAATTAACGAAAAATTAAGCACGGCAGACATTCACTGATTTTTTTTTTCACTTTTTTTTTCTTTCGTTTCACTTGCGAAATGATTTTCTTTTTACTCCACTACACTTACAACACACACACACTTGCACAGGAATTATTACGCGGACGACGACGATAGTTTTTTTTTTTATTTGAATTAGGAAAATCCGGAAAAAAAAATTTTACTCGTTTTCTTTCTAAGAATGGAGTAAATAATTTTTATTCACACACGAATTGAGGGGAGGAAAACTAAAAACAAAAGAAAATAAATAATTTTGTTTTTTTTTTTTTCAATTGGACTTAAGATCCATTCACTCGGCGTTCTTTTCTTTTTTTTCTTGTAGTAGTTTTCTTTTTTGCGCAATTTACGATATATTTTTTTTTTTATCTGCTCTTGTTTCTGTTTCGTTTTCACTGGAGAGGCGGTGAAGTGCGTAAACACAGATTTCTATAAGGTTTGGGGATTATTGGAGCGTTATTTTGGCGCACAACTGTGACACAAGACGCAACGGTTTTGAATTGTTGAAATAAAATTTGGGGGAATTTACTTTAAAAACGGATTAATTCGTTTTTGTGTACGAAAGTATTGGTTGGACAGCAGACGACAGTCGCCATTTTTGAAATAACATGAAGTCTTTTGACGTTGTTTTTCTTGGGTTTTATGTTTTGATGGCGTTGCGTTGGTTATGCTGCGGCGTTCCCTACCTACCACACACGGTATTTATTTCATTTTTGTGCGCTGAACGGGATTGGAGCGTGCGTTCAGCTTAAAATTCTATCATAGCTTTAAGAATGTTCGTTGAGTTAGAGGGCATATAAAGCGGTTGTCAAATCAAAATATGTGACTTTTGAAACATTTGGTTTAGTTTGACAAGTTTTCTGGAATCTGTAATATTCTCTTACTTACATGAAACCAGTGACAAATTGTAATGAGTCAGTATAATAGACAATTAATTAAAGCATCCAAAATAGTTTTTTTTAATATTTATTAAAAATAAGAGCCACTTTTATTTCTCTTTTGGATCAGGATCAGTGTTATGGAGGAATGGAGTTGCTTCGCCAAAGTTTTTACCAGAAAAAAATGACTCATGCAAGCCAGCCTTCAACGGTGTTATACTTAGTGGGTGAATCAACCTACTTCATAAAACTAATTCGTTGCTGGCTTCCTTGATTTCAAAGGAGTGACGATCGAAAGGTGGGACAAAGTTCATGGTGGATTCGACCTAGACTGGTTCAGATTATTTCCTAGCGGAAGAATGCAAAGAACGACCACCAATGTATATTCAGAGACCGCGCACGAACGTCATCCTTGTTGAAGCAAAGCTAACATACTCTGCTTGACATTAAATGAGTTTTTACATAAGGAACATTTTATATGTGAATGCTCTTACCTTTTTCTTCGTCAAGCGGAGTGGATGAATTCTTTGAATGTCACTAGTTTTTGAAAAGCTCTTTGCATTCCATTTATTGTATTTAATTTCGAATTGTTTTTGATGGTAAGCGTTTCTCATTTGCGAAATATATGAAAGAAGGTGTTCCGCAAGGTTCAATTTTGGGACCAATACTATTTTGCATTTTCATAAATGATATTGTTTTAGAGTGCAAAAATGTTTTTTCCACCTCTATGCAGATGACATTCAAGTCTTCCTATCTAGGCCACTTGGACTGTCAGAAGATCTTATCCAAAGGGTGAATGAGGATCTCGCTGCTATTTTTAAATGGTTAGTTGAAAATGGACTAACCCTGAACGCATCCAAGACGCAAGCGATTTTGATATTGAAAACAAGCTATAATACGGACTGTCTGCCTCCAGTATTCCTATCGGACACAAAAATTAAGTTTGTAGATACAGTTACAAGTCTTGGTTTTAAGATAAATCGCAATCTTTCCTGCAGTGATCATGTAAACTACACAATATGTCGTATTTATGCTTGCCTCCGTAAGCTGTGGTTATGTGCTTGTTTTGTTCCTCGTGATACGAAGCTTAAACTTGTAAGAACTTTAATCATTCCCATAATAACGTATTCAGAGGTAGTGTACTGCAAACTTGATTCTGTATCGCGAAATAAGTTACAGGTAGCATTTAACGATATGATACGGGTTGTTTATGGTCTCCGAAGATATGATCATGTATCTGCTTACCAAAAAAATATTCTAGGTTGTTCGCTCCCAAGGTACCTTGATGCCAAAATATGTTTATTTATGAATAATACAAACGAAAACACTGGTTTATCTTTATGAAAAACTAGAATTTTTACAATCAGCCAGGTTGACTTATTTGAAGGCACCACTGTTCAAATATGTAAACTCTTCGCGTCTTTTCTTTACCTGCGCTATAAGGTTATGGAATTCTTTGCCTGGAGATATAAAGCGAGTGGCGGCCGCGGGGAGATTCAGGAGCGAACTTTTTAAATATTTTTCTCAACAGCAGTAGTTTCTTTTATTTTCTTTCTTTTTGCTTACTTTATAAGATTTTGATTTTTCTTTGATACTTTGAATTTACTTAATGTTTTATATTTATTTATTTCATTTCGATCATTATCTTAAACTTATGTTTTTACTAGTTTTTAATCTAACATAATTTTTGATCATTCCACTTTTATACACAATAACTTTGTTGGTACTCTTAAAAGACTGAGTCTTACATGTACTTGATTTAAACATTATAATAAATTGAAAAATTGAAATTGAAATTGTTCTTTGATGCTGTACTTTTAACTTTTGAATGTAGTTGCATTGCACATCAATCAAACTTCTTATGTTATGTTTGCTTCTTTAGCCAAGCAACCTGAATGCTAAGGCTGTGTTTTAGCATCGCAATCGGCATATGCAGCCATGTAGAGAACCGAGTCCGTCAAGTTTTCTTTGCAGTGTGTTTGTTGCGATACTGATAGATAACAATCAATATTTCTTCGATTTTTAATTGGATTGCTTGAAGACTTCGACTTTCACTTCTCTCCACAGTTCATCATTTTTATGTATTTATTTCTTCTTCTAGAGAAACTTCGAAACTCATTCCAAGATCGAATGTGGCCACCATTCTGATTCATTGCTAATTAATAATTACCTTGTTACTAGCATCGAACATCTTGTATATTTTTAATTAAATTTTGATTTCTCAATGCAACATTTTCCCAATTACTGAGTAAGAAACCGTCAGTAAGACAAATCAGATCAAGGAGCATACTCTTGCATATTGCTGTTGGTCTTATGTGACTTGAATTGATGAGTCACTCCCATGATTAGTGATTTTCCAATGAAAATCGTGTAAGCATGAGGGTTATTCATGCCACTTCGCAGTTGGCGTAGTTTCTTAGTTTCGTAGTGTTCGTAATTTCTGAGACGTCATTTGCGTACATTTGTGAATTACGAAATATCTACTTAACTACGAAAGAAAAAAAACTTCGTAAATGCGATGTGCCTTCTTTCGTTGTTTTGTACCAGCATTATGACAGCTGTCAGTAACAATTTGGTTGTGGATTTTTATCGACCAATGTCATTGTTTTTCACTTTTGTGTGTCATTTCTATTCTTTTATATCAATTGATATGCAGCAGAGTAAGCTTGAAACATTAATAGAAACGAAGAAAGGTGACAGAATTGTATCCACGCGAGCAGAACTACATAATATTAAGTATAGGGCGTTTATTTCAATGCCCTTCGAAACTCCGACTCTACGAGGCTGTTAACGAACTACGAAGTGACATAAATCCCCACTTGATTTTGCTCATAACTCTTTATTATTGGGTTATTACTGTACCAACAAAAATAACAAAAAAAAATTTAAGTTTAATTATTATTCGTTGAGATATACTGTTCAAGTCGTGACTTGGCATCACTTACTTCCATGGCTACCAATAAGTCAAACAAACCACTTTGTTTTGTTTTGTTGTGCTTCCGAGATAACGTTCAGAAAAATATTTATTTGATTTTCTTTTTCATTTATGTGAATAAAACGGACAAAAACTGACTACGAAAAATATATCAGCATGGTAATATAGAATAATTGTCGTTGTTATTTACAATAAACCGAACTTTTGCTGGTTGTAAAATAAAGATCCAAATTTCATACGATCTGACATTTGAAAATTATAGGGTGTATGCTCAAGCGATTGGTAACGTTGTTTAAATTTCAGGACTTCCGTAATGAAAATT